>OZ026858.1:11039060-13925560 GCA_964023215.1 Eledona agricola
TAATTCTCTCAGGCTAGAGCCCTATATATTTGTTGTTTTACTTTGTCATACACCTGCTGGAAATCAATAAAGAGCAGCATTATCTGTATTTCGCTCTCATAGTTTTTTGCCTGGATTTCCCTAAGTATGAATATTTCAATTTGGGTGGCCCCAGCCACATTTACCGGTTAAACCTATACAGGTGTCCCAGAACAACAGTGACATGGAACAACTACAGATTCCTGGAATCAAAATAAGTCGATTTGGCCCTATAACCTTTTGTCCTAAAATGCTTCGTTCGCCCGTGAGAGTACGCCAAAATTTGAATTTGAAAAAATTTCATTTTTTCGTAATAATTTAGAAACGGGTGAATTCATTTTAACAAAACTTGGTATGTAGATACTTTTATAGGAATACTTTCTTCTGTTATGAGTATTTTGTTTTTTAAAAATTGCGAATGGTGAAAACCATCCCTACCATTGAACATTTTACGCCATAACTTTTTTGTTCGTTGAAATATCGCTTCAGTTTTTACCTTTAAGAGGTATATCATTTCAGTGCTTTCACAAGTCTTAAAAAACCGTATTTGCCATCGTTCTCGATAAAAAAATGTTTTTTCAAACCCTTATTTTTTACGTTGCGTCAGGTTTTCTAATTCTGTTTGAAAAAACAAAGTTGTGTAGCTTTTGTGAGTTTTGGAACACCTGTATACGTTACAATATTTTTAGATTGGGCAGCCTAACAAACGGTGTACAAATTGTATTCGAAATATTTTGTATCTTACATGGTTCAGGAGTTATGGACCGATCCCGGACTAATGACTCAGATTCAGTTTTACACAAACTGTCAATCGCCTCACAAAAGAAAGTGAACTGCCACAGACATTCCGTCTTTCATATCCTCGTTCTAACTATAAACCCTTTCTTCCACATCAAAACAAATGGGCTTCAAGTAGGAAAACGAACTGACCCTATCTAACGATCAGGATAGACAGTTTAAGAATTGGTGAACCACAATTGAGTATTGATTCTTCATCTTCAAACAGTAACAAAATTTGGCTAAATCAGTTTTAAGGACGGCGTCTCACAGTTGCGTACCCCCGTTCCCACTCACCCGCTCGCCCGTCAAAACATAAGCATTGTAAAAAATGGTAATCTCAAAAACTACGCCACGGATCAGAAAATGATGAATGGTAATCTAATCTGGAAACCCCATTCATTATAATAGGAACTTTTGAAGCTGATTAAAGCAACCAATCAAAAGATATTGCTAAGTTAAAAAAAGGTAGAAACTTGTCATCAACTTGTACAGTTTAATTTAACTTATTTTTGCTACATAATCTCCTATTATACCCGCAGTAACATTATCTTCCAAATGAGACCAAAATTATTCCTCTACGACTTGTCGTTTTCAAGATTACCATTTTTTAAGCAATAATCCTGGCTGGCTCTTCATCTGCCCCTAGATGAAAGCGGTCAAGTAGAAACCGGTAAAAATCGGTAAGATTTTAGTTCAGCTATTGTGGTAACGATGTCGCTGACATAGTATCAATATTGAAAGTTAAAGATCGGATATAGTTATTTTTTGAGAGTAATGGCAGTACCCAGCGGGAAAATTCGCGGTGTTTTTAGATCAAACAAAATTGAGCGGCAGACCGTCGCGATGCATAAGAGCGCGCATATAGAACAATGCCTTTAGCAAACGTCGCGATTTTTTCCGTCGGGCGGTAGACGACAAAAACGCGTGCAGAAAATCGGTTTAATGTATGAAACTCACGTCGTGTGCTTGTTAATAATCTATCGGAATTTTGTGTTTTTCTATCGGTGTTCTTATTTTTTTCTGCGGTCGGGCTGTAGCTGTTGTCTTTAACAACAATGTTTTTTTACTATAGGGTCAATTTCAAACAAAAAAAAATTGTACTTGTTGAGTATGAGTATGAATTTAACTAATTTCGGGGTGTTAATTACAATATGTAATTTATGAAAAATTTTGTGCTGATAACCTGTGCTAATAGGAAATCATTGTTTTTAAATAAGAATGAGTAAATTTATTAATTCATGGATTTGTCATTATTATCTAATATCTACTAAAAACCAATTTAAAAAATTACAAAATTATGACCCCGGTTTTTCTGAAAATCACCAGCCCTGCGGCTAACACGTTTACTACTTTTCTGTACGACTCTGTGGGTGGAGGACGCAGGTAAAGAGATGCCTTTCATTCAAGTTATTTCAATTTGTGGAAACACGCCCTTTGTTGATCATTAAAAAAATCACAACTGCAACATGGTTGGCAAAAACTGAATTTTCAGGAAAAGCAAAAAACAGTCACCGATAAGTATTCTTTTTACAGAACATTATTGTTATTATTATATTATACAAATAACTACAAAAAATACAAAATACGTACAAATAACTATGACATGAGCTGTTTTTGGCTGAAAAAAAAGAAGTTTTTTAATCTGCGTCCTAAAAATTAAAAAATATACTGGGTATTCAATTCAGAAACATAGGTAGGAAGAATTTCCAATTATACAAAAAATGAAAAAAAATAAAGAAATTCGTGATTTACAACCATATATGTATTTTTGTACCAGATTTGAAAATTGAATTTTTAGATAACAATGTTAGTTGTTAATTTTTTTGACTAGTGCTGTTTTTGAAAAACTCATGAATTTAGTAGAATGAATTATTAATGAATTTACAACTAATTTCGGGGTGTGTAGACTTTCGCGGCCGGCTTCATTAGCGGTTGTATTTTCTCGATATGTAAATCGTATTCCAATCGAAGTTATTCCAGTAGGTGGGGCGTAGCGAGCAAATTATGCAAAAAATATGGCTCTTAATTTAAAATAAGAAAGATGAATATTGCACAAAATATACCATGAAATTTAGAAAAATTCAAAAATGGTGGGCTTGTGGTAAATTGGAAGCCATTTAATATGGTTTTTAATTTTTTGAAATCGGAATTTTACAGCGATTGCCGCTTTTTAAAAATCATCTTGTGCACGAATCTTTATAATTCGAATTCGAACTGTATATAATGAATTACCTGGAAAAGAATATTACCCGGATTCTGAAACTGATAAGGAGGAACAAGCTTCTTTTCAAATCTATCAGAAGGAATCCTTTCTTAGAAATAAGCCGTTTTCTTCATCGCACAGACAATACAAATCCTGATTTACATGACAAGACAAGACCAATCTATAGGAAGAACTAATTAAATGGCCGAAAGCATTTCTGAGTACTGTACAGCTGTAAAAGGAAAGAAATAGTGGTGGTGTTTATTTACATGGACTCCTGGCGTTTTACCTATACCTGTGTCTTTATTCCGACACAAGAGCCGCTGGTTTTATCAACAAAGATTGGGACATTATCTGTACCCATCGTTTGCAGTTCCGGAAACTGCGTGATGAATGAACATGCAAGTCTGTGCTGTAACTCGCTAATATTGAAAAAAATAATTATAATACTTATCTAGACAGTTACGAATAATCTACAGGTGTCCCACCCAAAAATTGACAAATACCTTCTATACCTAAAACTACCCGTTTTTTGGATAATTCAATTTCTATGTTTATCTAAACCGACGAATCAATTTATGCTAATTTTTGATTCCGAAATGGAACATCAATAGAAAATAAGGATAAATGTGGCGATTTATATGATTTATTTGCTCGCTTTCGAATACTGCAGATCATAAAAATGCAAATATCTCAAAAGGTACAGGACAGTAGGTAACTAGTCGTCATCAAACTTTAGACTTTTAAATTTATTTATCATTAAAATATTATTGATACAAAATATTGCCGTTCTTTTTTTGTTACAACGATGTTGCAGCTGTGATTTTTTAAAATGGTAAGCAAAAACGCCATGTTTGTTTAAATCAGTTCAGTAATTGTTTATAAATACGTACTGAAGCAGAATCAACATTTTTATTTTGAGGCGGTATGAATTTCATTCATTTCGTTCTTGAGTGGAAGGTATTTCTTTACCTGCGTCTTCCACCCGTAGAGTCGCACAAGAAAGTAGTAAACGTTGTAGCCGCAGGGCTGATTATTTTCAGATGAGCCGTAGGAGGGGTCATGTGTATGTATGTATGTATGAACATATGGGCGAGGCAAGTTTCATGTACATTTTCAAAATATAATTTTCTAATTAAACAAAAAATTTACAAAATTCAGAAATGATTTTTATACTTAGGAGCATAAGTTATAACGGCGCAAATTTGATTTAGAATTAGGCCCTAAGTCATCATTGACGATGAGTCTGATTAGCCGAAAAGCGAAAGGAAACCGAGAACTCGTCATATTATTTTTTCTATTTTCAATGATTCCAAATAGTAGTTTTGGCGTTTTAAATTGACCGCGAATGATTTTCGATTATGTTAGGTTTCGACCAAAGTGTATTTCAAGTCTCTCCGCCTATGAGTCTGATTACGCAATTGTTTCGTGGTAAGTGCAGACTCGGATCTCTAGTTCGACATGACAGAAATCTGTTTACTGTTTAAAGACGTTTCACCTCTACTCGGTAGAGAACGCTTTCACTGGTCAAATAAAAATTGAATTTAAAGAGATTGCAGATGCAAGTGCCATCTAGCGGTCAAAAATCAGTAGAGTTTGTGAGACGCCGCTCTTAACCTTAAACGTTTCCCAGTGATTGAATTGAATTTGAATTGTAATTTTTATTGCAGGGCCCGGCTGAATTTATTCGTTACACGCCGTCTCAACAAGGCGCCGCGTTCAATTCGGGCGCCAAGCAGCGCGTTATCCGTCTAGTGGAGGCACAGGTGGATCCCATGGAACCCCCTCGGTTCAAAATAAACAAGAAGATACCTCGAGGTCCGCCTTCACCTCCCGCTCCAGTCTTGCACAGTCCCACTAGGCGCGTAACGGTCAAAGAACAGAAGGAATGGAAGATTCCGCCTTGCATTTCCAATTGGAAGAACGCCAAAGGTTACACAGTGCCATTAGATAAGAGATTGGCCGCAGACGGTAGAGGTCTGCAACAGTTGCACATCAACGAAAATTTCGCCAAATTGGCTGAAGCTTTGTACATAGCAGATCGTAAGGCGCGTGAAGCTGTGGAGACGCGCGCCCAACTCGAGAAGAAGTTGGCACAGAAAGAAAAAGAACAGAAGGAAGAACATCTTAGACAGTTGGCCCAAAAGGCGCGCGATGAACGCGCAGGAATTAAAGTGCCAGGTTCCGATCCGAAAACTACGGACGAAGAGGAACGTGAACGTGATATGCTGAGGCAGGATCGCCACAAGGAGAGAGCACGCGAAAGAAATTTGGCGAGGGCAGCTCCGGATAAGCGGTCAAAGTTGAAGCGCGAGCGGGAGCGTGATATTTCCGAACAAATCGCGTTGGGAATGCCGGCCCGAGGAGTTTCCTCGAATGACGTACAGTTCGATCAGAGATTATTTGGACAGGCTCAAGGTCTGGGACACGGCTACGGGGATGATGACGCGTATAACGTGTATGACAAACCTTGGAGAGAGGGAGGATCGATGGCAAATCATTTGTATCGACCAAGCAAGAACGTGGATAAGGACGTCTATGGGGAAGATCTCGACAAGATTGTTAAAACGAACAGATTCGTTCCCGATAAGGAATTCAGCGGTACCGATCGCACTGCAGCGGCCCGTTCTGGACCTGTGCAATTTGAGAAAGAGGAGGATCCGTTTGGTCTGGATCACTTCTTGAGTCAAGCTAAGCGAGCCAGTAAGCGCAAGGAGCCGGAAAGGAGAGACGATCGTGACAAAAGAAAGCGACGGGATTAGTTTAATTAATGCAACCGAATTAAAGGACTTCTGTTTTAAAATAATTTCCAATGTCTTAATATACAGGTCATGATTTTCCGAGTTTTTCATTTTTAGGGAACCATTTTTTCGTCTATTTGATTGATATAAATATATTTCCCATTTCTTGAAATGTAAGTTCTGTTTTTTCTTGACTTTTCCTCCGCATAATGTTCCGCCGTTTGGTTCTATTTTATTCTGCCCTTTGTCTTTAAAATGTTTCAAACTTAACGCCATGTTTTTTGATTTCCACCTCTGCGAAGCTACCTTATTTGCCACATCAATGCTTCATACTTCAGCTGTAGAACGCTCAATTTTGCCTCTGCAAAGTTCACTCTTTGTTTACTTCAGCATAGGTTCACTTCTTAGGTCTGCAAACTTCCATTATTTACCCCAATTATGTAGGAAGTTCATTATTTTCACTCTGCAAAGTTTCTTTGTCCTTGGACGTTTCCTTTTCTTTATAAAGCTTTATTCCTTTGGCCAGCAAGGCTGCGTTTTTTAGTTCAGAAACAAGCAGTTCTCTTCTTGTTTCTGAAAAGCTGCATTCTTTCTCTACCTATGCAAACTTTCAGCAATTCTTTACATCAGTGTAGCTTTATTCTTTAGGACTGTAAGGCTCGATTACTTCTGTACCTTAAGTTTTAGGCCTGGAAAGCTCCATTCTATTGCTTTTTTCTTTGTGTAATTCTTTTCTTCCTTTACTTCTAGAATTTTTAGCTGTTCCATCATGTTTTACTTAAGAGGATTGTCTAGTGGAGATTTCGGCATTTTGCAAATTTCTCCTTTATTTCTCACTCGATTTTTGTGCGGTTTTCACAGATAGCTTTCAAAAATAATCTAGAATCATGGTAACCCTTTGAAACTTCATTTATTTAAAAAAAAGTGATTTTTTTTCTAAACTAAAAGAATTATTTTCAAATTATGGGGTTACCATGATGAAGAATGTATTTTTAAACATAACCGATCAAAAATTTCTTAAGTATTGTTATTTAAAACCTTGTAATTTGCAAACTAGTAAACTTTCGATAAAGCGCTCGTAAAGTGGCGCCACGGCAAAATTGTGGCAAAAGGAGCATTACTCGATAACATCCGGCAACTCTGCAACTGAGGTACGGAGTCGATGGCGAGCGCAGCACATGAGTTACTCGACTTTACTGTTCCTGGATCTACTAGGGTTGAGTTAAACCGCTATTTTTCAATCAAGCGTCTGCTATTTCACGGTTGCTATTTTTTAATAGCAGTGATTTTAACGCGCTATTGCGATAGCGGATTAGCTTAGCTTAATTTGCAAATTGAATCGTTTTTAGCGATCACCGATGAAGTTCTAGGAGAAATAATTGTTACAATATTTTATGTAATTTCGCACTTTTATAGTTTCTCTATAGCCGCCAAGATTTCACCTACCTCTCACCTAGAATAAGAATAATACATTTCTGTGAGCTGTTAGCATGTCCTCACGCATCAATTTAACAAATTAATAAATTCCTGGTCTAACGTTTCATAAATTGAAATTATTCATAGTTTATAAGTTTTATTTTTACGATGTTTGGGTTCCGTTTCGAGAGGTTCTTCTAGAGCGACTACGACAACGAAGAACTACTGATTATTTATATTTTATGGTATATATGTCGTAGTCTCTTAGTGAAACACGTCATTTCATGAAAAGTCTAGGCAATACATGAACTGCCCTCATATTATGTATATTCTTTATTTTACACAATCTCCCTAGTTCCAAATGTTCCAATTAACAAAATTGAAAAATAAAAATTTACTAATAACACGGGCCGCTTTTGTGACGTTTCGAATTGCATTGCAACTTTGCCTCAAAGCACTGGCATTTATTGGTCTTGCATTGCATTTTTGATGGTCGACATGCACATTACCCCTGTCCAAATAAAAGGCTTGTCTGATAAATAAATACTTAGACATATTCACCAGGTCACGGTTAATAAATTTGAAATAAAATTCTTTAAAACAAAGTTCTTTTAGCATCTAATCCCATCTAGATCATATTTTACACAATCTGCCATGCCATAATATTGAATACCGATCAGTTATTTCATGAACAGTCACCTTTTAAATCGCGGCAGATTCTGTACAGGTTAGTGAAACATAATATGCCGAGACAGGAGCGGCATTTCACGAAGAGACTAGGGAGATTGTGTAAAATAAAGAATATACATAATATGCCGGCAGTTCATGTATTGCCTAGACTTTTCATGAAATGACGTATTTCACTAAGAAACTACGACATATATATTCGCCCGCATTATAAACACTACAATATTCCATTTTTAGAACGCTGTGAATAACGATAAGAATTCGTGACGAATAACAATTTTAGAGTAAATAATACAAATATGAATTTATTGATGTCGTCAGTTCGTAATAAAAGTGTTACTCTTATTACGTGTCCGTTTGGAGACGAATTTTTTGATGGCGTCAGTACGCAGTTTCAAGAATTCGTACTTTACCCCCGGCGTTTCTAGGAATCTAGATTATTCGCTGGGATCACTTATCGGATCACCTCGGGGTGCTCGCTACATCCCCCTATCCATGGTAAATCCATATTATTATTCTGACGTCAAAAAATAAACTATTTTAAATCCATTCTTTTTTAATCATATTATATTTTTATCAAATTTTCAAAAACGCGAATACAAAATTCAAAAAATTAACCATCTCGCGACTCCGTAGATCTGTATAGACAAAGTGTTCCTGTTTTGCAGTTTAGGCTGGTGTCACATTATCAAATTCTCGTCAAATTTCCTTCATACAAACTAGTTGTAGCAAACTGAGTTGATGACGTCATTACTACCCTATTTTCCGCGTACGGTAAAAACCCTGTCACACCATCAAATTCTGCTCGCAAAAGTATCAAACTCGTTGGACACAAAACGGTCAAACGCTTGACACGAATAGGAGGGCGTCTATTTCTCTCAAACTATTGGAAGCGGTCGGTACTTTCATTGGCTGATAAGTGAGCGCCAGTTCAAAACAATCCGTTCTTGATATTTAGGTCTTTAAAATTTTCACGTGAGGGTGAAATGGGAATGAAAATTTGGAGTGGCATCGATTTGACGACATTAGTTGATTTATACAGATAGGACTATTGTACAACACGAAAAATGACTCGTACTAGAACAAATTTGCACGTCGCGATGTATTACAGCGAATTGTTGAGGAAATGGGCACAATTCGGTCCCGAATAACTAAAATTTCAAAGGTCTAACAGACCTATTATTCTAGTTTCTTTACCAGAAAAAAAAAGTGTAATCCAAAAAGGAGGTCGCAAACTATTTTTCATATAAGAACTTTAAAAAAAATTCGAGGTACGAGCTTATAAATTATTGAAATTACAGGAAATTTGATAGTGTGACACCAGCATATTGTAACACCAGCCTAAAAAGATTCTTTTATGGCTCCCCAAACATGTGCGGCCTAACAGCAGTGACATCGCTTCACGGATCGGTCCGATCGCTGAGATCTGTGCTGTGAGAGTGAGTCAAGTAATACAACGTTGCCGGTCCAGAATTCGTTTCATGTGCGTATGAAAGATGTGGAACGAGCGCTTGGAAGCCTATCTCTTACATTTCGGTAGCGAAAAGAAAGACAGACATAGAGCGTCTGGGTATTATTGGGTAATAAGCGCCGACAGCTTTTAGGCGGTGAAGTGTGGAGGGTACCCAGAGCTGACGAAGTCACGTGATAGACAATCCCCTTAAGGAACACTCACATTCCTTCCTTACCTCTGAAAAGCTTAATTCTTAATCTTTTCAGTTTTATTCCTTACCCCTCCATTATTTCTGCTTTAGCAAAATTTCACTATTATGGGTGTATAAAGTTCTAGTTCTTCCCTCTTTGAGCAAGTTGGGTGGGGTAAGAAACCACCCCACCGCCCTCAGCACTGATAAAAAGGGCGGAATGTTCTAAAAAATAAGAATTGCAAGTAAGAAGAATTGCAAGTAACAAGAATCGCAACACGCATAGTAAGCAACTATTACATATACTTTGCCCACAAAATTAAATATTATTTCTATATTAAAACCACCGAACCAAAGAGTGCATTTTTTCATTATTTCCGAATAACAATTCGCGACTCTAGAGATCGTGGTGAAAAGGCTGAACACGCAACACCTAGAAATTTCTCAATGTAGCCTAATTTTATAGGACTATTTTGTACCTCAAAGTTCTAGGTCTGGAAAGCTCCATTCTATTGTTTCTGAAAAGTTGCATTCTTTTTTCCGTGTAGTTCCTTTACTATCTTTAGGTCTGCAAAGTTCCATTATGTTTTATCCCGAGAAAACTGTTTCCTTCCTTTCGTCTGCAAGGTTTCATTCTTTATCTCTGCAATCCTCCGTTATTTCTGCTTCATCAAAACTTCATTATTTAGCTGTGTAAAGTTCCATTGTTTATCAGCAAAGCTTCATTCGTTCTCTGCCTCAGCAAGGCCTGCTAAGTTCGATTTTTGCTTTCCAAAGTTTTACTTTCCCTTTAGCTATGCAAAGCTCTATTCTTCATTTGTTTCTGCAAAGATTCCTTCTTTATCTCTGCAGCTTCAATTCTTAGTTCTGTAGTAGAATAAAGTGGAACAAACTTCTAATTGGGAAAATAAACGAACAAATTCATGTTGAAAAAATTCTATTATATCTCGTACATGATCATAAATAAGAAATGATCATCGTTGTTTTCCTTCTGTTCAGCCCCATTGTAAGGGTTCATTGGACGATCGCAGCGTTGGCAGCAATGCTCGGGCTATTAATAATTTCACCTAAACTTTCCAATAGTTCCTTCCTATAATCATCAAAGTCGCCATCCAACGCGTTTATAGTCTGACATTCGATGATGTGTAACTCGCATTCAGTTTCCCTACAAGCAGTTTTTAGAAAAGCCAATTTCTGTTTAATTTATTTACCTAATAAGTCGTTCGTCGTGACTGACGATGATAACACCACCATTATAATCGTTTATGGCTTCGGCCAAGGCGTCAATCGATTCTATATCCAAATTATTTGTCGGTTCGTCCTGAAATTGCAAAATGAAATCGTGTGCAACTTTACTCCAAGGTGACTTACCAAAATGAGCACATCGGGAGCGTTAAGGCACAGTTCAGCTAAAGCGACCCGCGCTTTCTGTCCTCCAGACAAATCTTTCATTTTGATAACATGGGCATGTCCAGCAAGCCCAAAAGTACCCAACTGCTTGCGTGCTTTTTCATACGGCAAGTCGAACAAGCGCATTAAGTACTCAGCTGGGGTTTCTTCAGCGGTCAAGTGCTCTCCAGAATGCTGATCAAATCTACCAATTTTCTGAAATAATTGCGTTATTTCTGTGTGTGTGTAATTTCTATATTTCTCACCAATCGATGATTCCTTCTGGCTTCTCCTTCTTGTGGCTGCAAGTCACCAATTAATAGTTTCAAAAACGTTGATTTGCCCACACCGTTGGGGCCCACTATGGCCACTCTACTAGACATATCAATTCCGAAATCGGTTTGCACAAATAATGGTTTCTGATTCTCGTACGCGAATGTGACATCTGAAGTACAAAAACATAGTGAAAACAAGAACATTGAGCGGATTGCACTCACTATGCAGACCCAACACTGGAGGCTGCAATGGTGGAGGCTCTGGAAATTTGAACTTCACTTCATACTCCTTGGGTCTCTGCAAAAGTTCGGTTGGAGTAATTTCGTCTTCTTGCTTCTGAATTTTAGTCCTGTTCTTCTCTTGTTTCCTAGTCAGTGCTTCCTTTTGTTTCTTTTCCTAAGTATATTAAAAAATTACTTATTGAATCTTGTTCCCAGACAAAACATACAGCTTGTTTTTTCGACGATCCGTGTGCTTTCAATTCCTTGATATGTTTCTCTTGCTTCTCGTACTCTTTAATCATCTCCTTCCTCTTCTGCACGTACATCTTTTTGAACATCGAATAGTTTCCCTTGTAGTAATACAACTTCTGATTGTCCAAGTGTATGATTTCGTTACAAACATTGTCTAAGAAGGACTGATCGTGGGAAACAATGAGTAATGTTTTTTTCCACCCTTGCAAGTAACTAGGAAGATTTTTAGTGAGGTGTTGGTTCACTTCGTGACTTTAGACTTACTTATCTAACCAAATGACGGCGTTCAGATCTAAATGATTTGTGGGTTCATCAAGAAGCAGTAGAGTTGGTTCTATGTAAAGAGCTCGGGCTAGGGATACTCGCATTCTCCAACCGCCCGAAAAATTTTTAGTGGCTCTATCCTGCGATTAAAAGTTAAAATATATGCTGAGCTTGTTCCTGCCAGATAGAAAGTGGCACCACTCAACAGTTTCTTTGTATTAATTTTATAACTTTCAAGCAAAACCGTCGACGAAAGTGTTAAACATTTCAATACACGTTAATTGGTCCGAACATTTACCGGTTCTGGCTTTAAACTAGCGGTTATGCAAATAATTGATGCTCAATAAGATAATGCTTGGTCGCAAAATGTCCAGGTAAGCATCCCAGTATATAGTGAAGACGAAGACTGAACAGACTAGCAAGCAGCTCTGCTTCAAATCTAATAGAACATGCAACGAGGAGTCAAGACAAGTCTGAGCTTTACATTGAATGCTCGTAGATGTTTGGAAAGAGAACCCATAGCAGTGCATTAGAATTTTATTTCATACATAACTGTACTCTCTGTGCCTGCTCTCATATTCAAACTTTCTCAACATACTCGTACCTCAAATTTCACTAAAGTCGTGAAATAAATTCCAAAATTTATTACTTGTTGAAATCACTAAAAAGTGAATGAGATACCCCAAGAGATGCAGATAAGCAATAATGGACGTATAATAAAATGATTTCTGGTAGACCATGTAATCACTTTGGAAATTAAGTTCCTTGTGGACAATAGTTTCGACATGATACATAAGATCACTTAATAACACTTTAGCCAGCGGATGTGATGCAAATACCGACTCAATGACAATATCTCAAAGAGTCGGTATTTGCATGACACGGGTGTTATTCTTGACTGTCCATGGCTGTACTAGAATACATAAGTCAATCCTGTAAAAAGTAAATCAAAAGCTAGATTCCATGGGCTCCAGAAAATCCCTTTTTTTAAATCCTAACCCCCTAACGGGCTGGGCTCTGCGTTGATGATGAGTGAGTGAATGAATGACTTGGCTTTACATGTGTTGGGATGAAACACCGATCGAAAAAACAACCAAATCTTCCATTCTGTAATTAGCATATTGTAATTTATTATCGTTTTTTGTTCGTTGTTAATACGTTTGTAATAAGGTAGTTGTTGTAAAGCTAAAAGCTACCATAATTAAATATATTTTATTTATTTTGAACTCCATGGGCGTCTTTTTTGTGTGGGGGTTTTTATTGGGTTCAGTTACAAATTATTTTATACATTTTTTTTTCTTTATACTGTCAGCGTGTATAACCAAGGGCCATAATGTGTTTAAGAGGACTGTCTAATGGAGATATCGGCATTTTGCAAATTTTTCCTTTATTTCTCATTCGATTTTTGTGCGGTTTTCATAGATAGCTTTCAAAAATAATCTAACACTTTGATATTAAATTAATTTTTAAAAAATAGGTTTTTTTCTAAATTAAAAGAATTATTCTCAAATTATGGTGTTACCATGATGAAGAATATATTTTGAAACACAACCGATCAAATACTTCGGAAGTATGTTATCTAAAACCCTGTTATTTGCAAACTAGAAATATTTCGATAAAGCGCTCGTAAAGTGGCGCCACGGCAAGAATTGTAATTACTCAATTAAATCTGGCAAACTGTACGGAGTCGGTGACGAGCGCGCACCACATATTTTCCTCAACTTTACTCTTCTCCTTTATAATAACGTCATTTATTTTTACGATATTTGGGTGCCGTTTCGAAGGATTGGGGTTTGGACAAGGAAGAACTACTGATTATATATTTGTATGATATTCCTAATAAATTCTAAATAATTATATTTTTGTAATCATTCTGCTTTGAACGTTGGAACTGAATAATGGAAAAGATTTTTTTCCTTTACCTTTCATCATAAATTCAAAAGAATATGAACATTACTTCCTGGTATTTTAATTGTTTAACTACTATTTTATTGTTTTTGTTGTGCAGTTGGTGTGTTTCGGTTCAGAAAAAAATATGTGTAAGTGTGTGTGTGCGCGTGTGCTTTTAGCAATTAAAAATTGGACGAATCTCACAAATGAGTTACATTTAAACATGGAAATAAGATCCATTTGCCGTATAATTTATGGGCATATTATAAAATTAAAAATATAATTTTCATCGCTAGAAACAAAAAAAGTGGAAATTGCTCAAACTCTCATACTGATTAACTTTGAACGATCTTTTTACCGGATGATCGAGAGTTAGGAGAATTCATTAAGTTTAGTATTAGAAATTAGATGCGATTTACCTATGGATGCGTATCCCTTCATATCAGAAAAGTAAAACCACTGAATAAAAAAGACACCGGTTGATGCAATATTTTTAGGACGACTGTTGAAATAAGGTTTTTGTTTTGTCAGACTTTTAGTATGTCAAAGCAACCTTTGTATGATTGTAGATATGTACCATTGCTGGAATGTAACGAGTGTTCAAAAAGAAAACGAGGCTGCGTTGGCCATGGAAAAACTTTGTGCATCAATTTAGTGTAGCAAAATTTCGAACTGTCAGTGTCAGATAGTTTTTAGGTTGGGTTCTTTGTTGACAATGGTTTCGTATACGATGCATTTAGTGTTTTCATTATCAAATTCATCTCCAGACGCCAATTTCGACTTCTCGGTATTTCATCTGCACTTAATATGGTGTTTTGTCATTACACAAACAAAATCAGTTCACTTTGGAACCTCTGTAGGAACCTGACCACACTGACCACCGTTTGCTTTAGCTTTTGTAAAAAGACAGGTGAGACATTGACGCTACAAATTTTATGTTGGTTTTGAGTTTTGTTGTCGATAGAGTCAGAAATGAACAAGATTGATTGGCAGTTACATACGTAATGTAAGGAGGATCGATTGGATTCTACAAAATTATGCGAACACATCAACTGAAGAATTTCAAACACACATGTATCAGTATGAAAAATTCGGGAAGTTCACGAACACCAAGTCATGAGTTAATTTCTAAAAACTGATAGCATTACTCGTGTAGATGGAAGTGATGTTAATGTGAGCTCCTGAAATTCTTTGACACATTTTGAATGAAGTACTACAGACTCCTATTTGCTGTTTGGTCTAATAAATCCGTTTATCTGTACGAATACAATGTGGAAGAAGGAGGTAATAGACTTTACATCAATTTTTAAGCAAATTTTTGGTCACCAAATTTATTAGCCAGAATGCAAAGAATCATTTGAACTTGCAAGGTGAACTTGGATCTAATAATATCGTACTTTCCGGTTTTACCCTGTGGTCGAAGTGGTACAATTCATTTACAAAACACTTGATAACAACTCGGAAGAACTTCGGAACAGAATGTAAAACAAAAACAATTTGCTGGGACAAATTTCAGTAAATGGACGCGAAGGAGGTTAGCATTATGTTTACGAGAGTGATGTACACATGTATTGGCACTTATAATAAACAATTTAAATAAAATTGGTCCGTTTTATTTGGATGTAAAATTTTAGTGACAGTTCTTATCATTTGACATTTGTCAAATCTATATGTTTATGTTTTTCTATGGTTTCTACACTGGAAAGCCGATAAATTCCATGGCCAACGCAGCCTCGTTTTCTTTTTGAACACACTTTATGTTATGCAAGAAAAGGATTGCAAACGAGTATTGTATTAAATTCTGAATTCTGCTCTAAAGAGGAGACACCATTTTTTGATAATGAGAAAAGTATAGTCGAAAATTGTAGTGTTGTATACAGTAATTTCAGTGGAAGTATCATGGAAATGGAAATATTCTAAATATCCTAAAATTTCTATTTGAAGAGCGGACAGGTTGTCCATGATTTGATTTGCTCGTTTTTTTGAATTTATCATATATCGATCGATGCAGTGTATGTATTAAAAAAATTGAATTAATTTTTATTCCTGTTATACTATTCGTACTAAAATAAAACGATAACACAAATTATTCGTACTAAAATAAAACGATAACACAAATAGAGTAATAAAAAAATCGCCCGCTTTGCTTCTTGTCTTGCATAGACAAAATGTTTCCACCCGACATTGCTTTGCCGATCTGTGCACAGAAAAATGAAAATCAGAGCTGTGGGTCTGACTTAAGTTACAGTTACAAATACAACGGAGCCGGAACAAAATTCAGTCCAAGTGTGTATGGATGACGTGGAAAGAGCGCTTGGAAGCCTATCTCTTACATTTCGGGAGGGAAAAGAAAGACAGACATAGAGCGTCTGAGTCATATTGGGTAAAGCATCGACAGTTTAAAGGAGGTGAGGGGTGGAAGCAAGCCCGTAACCAGGATTTTTTTTCGGGGGGGGGGCTGCGATCTTTCTGCTAAAACTACCTACAAGTCTCTGTTTGCGTTTAAGTTAGAGGAAAAAATTTCTTGCATTTCAGTACGAATACAAAATGATCCATTGAAAATGTTTTCTAAAAAGGTCGCACGTCTGAAAAGTTCAATTCTATCTAGTGTGAAGCGAAGAAATTTCGGGGGGGGGGGCTGCAGCCCCCTAGCCCCCCCTGGTTACGGGGGTGGGTGGAGGGTATGTAAAGATTCAAGAAGTCTCGTCTTAATTGCAAAACTAACTATCATACTGCGTTCGTTTTTATTTTAGTACTAAATTTAGTTGGTACAGCCATGGACAGTCAAGAATAACACCCGTGTCATGCAAATACCGACTCTATGAGATATTGTCATTGAGTCGGTATTTGCATCACATCCGCCGGCTAAAGTGTTATTCTTGACTGTCCACGGTTGTACATAGCAAACAAGAGACACGATTTCTTGACTACTACCAGACTAAATCGTCGTGCGCATTCACTTAGTTCCAAAATTAGTGTCGTGTCAAACGGCTCTTAATCTCCATGGGTTTTCAACCGATGGAGAGCTTGAGGAAATAAACTCTGAGAGGTAAATCACGGTTTAAGCGGTTTGAGATGTAAATAATTTGAGCCGCGAATAAACGTATTTAACTGCTCCACATACGACTTGATAACATGGAAGTTATACATGGATATGAAAACAACTTCTCACCTGCATTTCCTTGGTGAAACCCAAACCAGCCAGAATCCGCCTCGCTCGCGGTTCGGCCGAATCGGCTCCGATCGCCTTCAATTCAGCATAGACTTCGTTTAGTCGATCCTGTACCGACAAATCGCCGTTGTTCAACGTATCTTCCAATTTTTTGCATTCTTCCAAGAGCTCCGTCCGTTTCACGTCCGCCTTCAGCACTGATTCCACTGCCGAGTAATCATCAGCCACTACCTCCTGTTCACAATACAGAATATCGATATTCGGCGGTATGGCAAACGCCCTTTGGACGATGTGGCGTAGAAGCGTTGTTTTACCGTGCCTACAAAAATGGCATGACAAAACACGTAACGGTTGGTTTTATACTGACTGACCCGTTGGGTCCCACCAAACCATAATGACGACCATGAGCTATTAGTAAATTGGCATTGACAAACAAATCGTTGCCTTTCGCTGATATTCCAAAATTTTCGATTTTAATGTCAACAGCGTTTTCTAACTGGGCTAACTGACCGGCGGTTTTTTGCATCTGAGACACTGTAAAGTTGCTGCCTAAATCGGAATGCCCCTGACCTCCCTTTTTCAGTAATGTCTCCATCTGTTTTTCATATTCCTGTTGCTTTTTCAGCTTTTTTTTTTCTTTGTGTGTAAGCTTCTTCTCGTCAGGCTGTTTAGTTTCATTAATTTCGATTTTAGCTACTTTGTCTATAATTTGAGCAGGAATTTCTGCCTGTTCCTCAGCTATTTCTTCTCGTTTACCATTCCCATTTTCTTTACTGGCCTTAATTTTCACATCTTGCTCATTATCGGATCCTGACGATTTGTTGTTAATGTTGTCTTCTGGAAGTGGTTCATCAATATCTTCTTCAACATTTTCTTGATCCTTCTTCTTAACTTCTAGAATAATTTATAAAACACTTTCCAGTGGCATTGTGGACTTACTTTTTTTAGTGCTTTTCTTTGCAGCTGGTTTAATTTCCTCATCAACATCGCCTAGGAGTGACACAGTTTTAGTATCATCATCATCACTCCACTCATCGTCTTTCTTTCCCTTTTTCCCTTTCTTCACAACCTCTTCATCAGATCCATCTCCTAAATGGTCCTGACCTTTCTTCTTAGTTTCTAGAATTTACACTTTACGTAAGTTGTTAATGGCCATTAGATTTGACTTACTTTTTTTCGCGCTCTTTTTTTCAGCAGGTTTAACTTCCTCACTGCCGGCATCAATGAGGGATACAATTTTATCGTCATCATCACTCCAGTTGTCATCTTTCTTTCCCTTTTTCCCTTTCTTCCCAGCCTCTTCATCGGTCTCATCTCCTAATTGATCGGCACCTTTCTTCTTAGTTTCTACAATTAATAAATCATCCAAAAAATGTGGGCATATGTTACATTGACTTACTTTTTTTGTTGCCTTTCTTTTCAGCAGGTTTAACTTCATCATCCACGGTGTCGATGAGGGACACGGTCTTATCATCATCGTCACTCCAATCCTCGTCTTTCTTTCCCTTTTTACCCTTTTTCGCCGATTTACTCTTTGCGGGTTTCGAGGTTAGGTTAGATTTATCTCCACTTTCCTTCACAACAGGTATTACTTCGACGTCGTCGTCATCTAACGTTACGTTTTTTTTATTTCCGCGTTTTTTCGACATTTTTGCTTAAACTAAATTCGATTATTTCACAATTTATTTCTTGAAGCCCATGTGAGGTTGCACCACAACTGACAGCAACTTGACAATTTGACATTTGCTCATTTAGACTGATTTAGACAGATCATGACAGATGACGCCCAGTGTTGCCAGATCAGTTTGACCGTCATGCAGTAGATTTTCGCAGGAAAAACTATAAAAAAATAGTTGAATAATACTATAATATTTATGCAACTAAAAAGTAGGAAATATTGTTTTTCATATTCATTTTTTACAAACCTAAGTAGGCAATTTACTAAATCAAAAAACACACTTTGTTGATTATGTAGATAATTATAAATTAAAAAAAATCGGAGTAGGCCATTGAGTTCGTTTAGGTGTAGAAAATGTTTGACCTTTCCCAACTTCCCCGCAGCGCCGGGATACCGGTATTTTTATAAATATGAGGTTAGGTTTTTGAATAAGTAAATTTTTTCACATTTTTTTTGAAACTAAATACACCAGTACAATTTGACCTTCAGGTCAGGTCAGGTCAGTAGCTAAACGCGCAAACAGTAGATTTGCAGTAAAATCGGTAGACCCGGCACCCCTGAAGATTGCTGTCAAAAACAAAAAGGCGGGAAATTTAAAATAAAACAAAAGTTTGTGAGTCATCTGAAATGGTTTAGAGAACGGCCACAGGCATCTTCTTTCAGAAGACGGGGACGGACAATCGTTTCCCATCAGGACGTTCGTGGAAATAATAATCTTGAGCCGCTTCCCAGGTCAAACATATCCAGCCAGTTTGGATCTGTCAATGCCAAAAGTCTACACTGTAAAAAATATAAAAAAAACTAAATTCCATGGCCTCCTGAACGTCCGGTTTTTTCTTGTGCGTTCTAAAATTATTAACAAGAGGTCAGTAACAAAAATAAATTAAAATACACAATGTTTCAATAATTTACTTTAAAATATTGCTACAATAAGAATACCGCATAATTGTAAAAACGCACAATTTACCTATCCTATCAACAATAATAAATACCTATCACAGTACAGCAATGATATTCGATATATTAATTTCTTGAGCAAAATACAAGATAAATATATGCTTATGTATGGTTAATTAGTTCTAGCACAATAATGTCTGCTTTCAAAGCACAGAATAAGAGTTTCAGTTAAATATAAGAATCCATTTATAACACACAGCAGTGACGATCTCAATTGGTTCAATGGTCCCAAATTTGTTCCGGTTCCGGTTGAAAGTCTCCAGAATGATGCCGTACTTCCCGAAATTGTAAACAATGTAATCATTGCGAAAACATTGATTAGAATCTAGAATAAATACATATATGATATAGATTAATAAGCTCTATCTAATGTATATTACATCAAAAAAAGAGTCTGTACAAAGTATAAAATGCCATGGGAAAAATGAATTCTCGGTAAGCCAAGAAAGATTACTGCGAATCAAATGTTCAAAAATCCTAAAATCGATGTAACTCAAGTCGAAAGCCAAATCGAAGGCACTGAATTTTGGATAATGCTGGCGCCGCACAACACAACCATAACAATAAACTGCTTCCGAATCAGAGCTTGAATACTAGAAAAAAGAAAGTTGCGAATCAAATGTTGAAAAACTGTACTGCACCATCTTAAAATCGATGTAACTCAAGTTCATCAAATCGAAGACAACGAATTTTGTTTGGCTCTACAGCCATACACTCCTAAGGATAAAAAACAAGCTTGATGATCATTCGAGACACATGTCCAATCAAAACTACGAGAACAGAAGATGTACTAAAGATCTCCTTATGTTAGTCTACAGTTATTAAAAAATAGAAAAAAGTAATTGTTCTTTTCAAACTAAAAACCAACGATTTATTCCTTCATTCATTTTGAATAATCACCATCAGCCAATGGTGTAGCAGTTCTACATTAACTATACTGGAGTAGACCATCAAGAACATCTTAAAGAACTATCGATGGTTCTTTCTTCGGTCGAACAAGAAAACGAAACAGTGTAGCGTGTGCTTGCGCTCGTCTATAAGAAAATCCATGTTGGGAGAACAATGGCCATCCATGGCTAATATAAGGGAAATCCCCCTGGGCACTGTGGTCAACTATATTATATTTTACCCAAATAAAATGGACAGCATCAGCCCAGACGGAGTACCACCACTATGGGGGCAAGACCAGAGGCCCGTTGGATCCACAAATATAAATAAGCAACTGCAATAATTTTTTTCTACTTTGCGTCCATAACAAAGCTGTTAATAGCTATTTGAGTTTCGTAATAGAACTAATGTAATTTTGTTTTTCTAGGGTGCTATATCATGATCAGAAATGTGATGTCGTCAAACATCAAAGTAAACACCAACACAAAACATTACAATATTTTTAATTCAGATTAGCTTTCCGCAATTATTATAAACATTAATCATTACGTTGTATGTGTTTTGAGCACTTAAATTAATTTCAGATAGGTTGCTTGCCACAACATTTTCCTGCAAATTATTTTCACCGCCAACTTACTGTTGCAAGAGGTAATTGCAGTTGAACTTCAATTTTGACAATTGTCAACCAAATCATGCAAATTTCCCCAAATTATAAAATTGCAAATTATTAATTAAAAATTGCGTGCAAGATGCGAAGTAGAAAAAATAGTATAAAAAACTCGTTCATAAGGCTATTATGGCACTCGTCCTTTAAAAAATCATGTATACCTATGTATACCGACCGGCAAAGCCGGGAGTTTTATAAACTTGAACTCGTACAATAAAATATGCTTTATTGAACTCGTTCTTTAATATATTGTGTGATAATAATTTGCACATTGTTTCAATATCAATTTATACTGCGTATAAATGCTATCCTCTCAAATGTGTCATCCTCTTCTAAGTAGATAAGGATGACTCATGAACCACTTGTTATCATCGGTGTTGAGGTACTTACCATATAAAGTCTTCGCTTTTTCGTATTTATCAGCAAAATGTATAACAATGGGTAAATCGTAATTCCGCCCAGGCCGACATATTTTATCAAGTTTTCCAGTTCATTTTCATTCTCTTGCATTCCGTAGGCAAACAACACAAGCGCACATAATGCCACGATCTGAAATGTATAAAGCGTACAAAAAACGGAATCTTGGGAGGTCATGGAAACTTGCTTTTGCTTAATTTTTTACAGCGTAGGCTTTTGACTCTGTCAAATCGTGACATTTTACAAGCGAGACCTCAAGATAAAAATTCTTTAAAAATACATTAAGCATCTTGACCGGAACGAGGACAAAATGCTTACACTCTACTAATTTCGAAGTGTATCCACGACCTACGCAGCCTCGTTTTGTTTTTCCACGCGCGTTACCAAGGTGCTGCGTAGGCCATGGAATAACCTTGACGTTCAAAAGATTGTAGCAAAATTTCGACCTTGAGTTTGAATTAATTAATTAACCCTCTTGGATGGTTACATAAGATATATTTAACGTCTTCTTTAGCCTCATCCCCCCCTAAATTACAAGTCCGGGTCTCCCTTTAGACGTTGCGTGAGCTAATTTTTCAAATGTCATGATTTGACACTTTCTGGAGTATACGCTGTACAAAAAAAAACAAAAGATTCCATGGCCTCCCGAGCTGCCGTTTTTATTTCCACGCACATTATTACAACATCCCGCAGATACGCTTTTTTCTTGCCGTGCTTTTAAAAGAGCAGGGGCAGAAGAGCGTTGTTTGTTTTAAATAAAACGGATTGTTATTGTTCAATTCGAATTTTGCTTACCAGCTCGAGCGTTTTAAACACCAAATATTTCGTGTCGAAGCGTTCGACGTCGACTTGAACGTTGTCGTCGCTCGCCAGAAAGTAAATTTGGCTTTCTCTGTTGTTGTCTTTAACCGGAACGGCCATATTAATCGCAAGCATAGACATGTCTGCGAAGCATTCGAAACAACTGAGATCAAAATTTGGCGTTTGATCGATTCACTAGCTCACGACGATAAGATAACGTATCGGCGTCAACACGCAAATCTCCCGATTTTAATCGGCTTTTTACCAATGGCAGACAGTATGTTTCCCGATAAGAACGTCATGCCCGATTCCTTCAAACAAGAGCCCGAGAAATGAAGTGGCAATGGTATGTAAAACCTGATGCAGTGATTTTCACCAGTCTATAGTTTCTCTGCTGCCCATCTCTATTTATAAAAGTGTTTTATGGCACTGCAGGTAGAGATTGGGTTTGAAATATCGTACAAAGTATTAGCAACGACTACAGCGCCTCTACATTTGCTCATAGTATCTGTGACAAGATGTCATGCGCCTAGTTTCAATGTGTAGAAAAGAGATAGTTCCGGACGTTGATTATATATTGGAAAGATCTCTCACCGCCACAGGTAAAAGCTTGGCAATGCTCCACCGCACCCCGCACTCTGCCTTGCCCGTAAGTTAGACTCTCGGCAAGTAGCGCCTTCAAAAAATAGTCGTGAACTAGTAGCACCAGTACAGAGTTGGTGTGCGTCCACGCTGAGGAACCGGCCATCACTCAAGAAAGAATGAAAGAACCCAAGAATTTATGATCAGGAGGATATCATTGACCTGACAAGATGTTAATTTTTCTATGAGAAACAAGGCGGTATTGGTGGCAGTTTCTGATTGCAATTCTCCCGTTGCTTTCGCTGTGAAAATAGCAGCTCACACGGCATTGCTAAATATTTGTGCAGCATACTCTACCCTCATTTTGTGGATTTGGATAATTTGGATAAGCTATTTGGATAAATATATTTTTCAGTAATTTTAATTAAAGAACGTGAACGCAAACTGTTTTTGTCAACGTTATATATTTCAACAATGTCATTCCAAGATATTTCTCCTTCATTATCAATAAATGTATTATCTTGTTTCATCAAGTGTAAAAAATCACTCTTTCTTCTCTCGTTCGCACAAATGCGGCGGGTCAAAACAGAAAAATATATTTTTCCCATTTATATAAAATCTTGGTTCCGATTTAGACGTTCCTAACACTGTGGTCGCTTTTCGGTTATTGGAGCCCTGATCGCAGACAACAATACGAGGACGAAGTCTAAGAAAATGAAGTTTTTGTATAACGGTATTTAACATTTTGGCAATAGTTTCACCACTCACGGGTCCGACAGATGTAAAATAGCAAAATGGCTTTATTTGCCAATTTGTTGACTAAAGATCTATTGCAATCCGTTGTTAAATTATTAATCTTTAGCCAAGTTAAAATTGTTGAGATTCCTGGTGCGAATCCTAATGTTGCTGCTATACTTATAAATACTAGGTGATTTATAGTACAGTGATAAAACCAGTTTCCTTTCTGCTTTTGCACTTTGCATTTGTAACACAGTTCGTACGGACGAATAATTTTAGTAACACTTTCATGATGTTTTCGGGAGTGTGTTTGAGCTTATTTTGCCTTAATCTAATATTTACAGCTTTCTGACGTTTGATGTTTTTTGTAGGTTTAGAATTTTTATTTTAAATATTGGATATTAGACCCTTTCAACACTTACTGATATTACTGGCTTGACAACGGCACATGAAAACCAATTAATAGAAATATCCTGTGATTCAGCTTTGAAACATAATTTCAGAGAATTATCTTTATCAATTTATATCCAAATTTCTCAGAAATGGGGTAAACCAGGACTAATTCTAAAATTTGAGGCTCAAAAGTTTAAATTTTCTACCGATGCGCTATTGATAATGTTTTTTCAATGAAACATTTCTTATTATTGATAACTCGGACCACAAACCCAAGTTCGGACTTTTATGATGTGCAATTACAACCCGCTGTAAAGGATCTACCTGCTGTCATAAATCATTACAAATTTTGCAGTAAGCTGAATTTGGTGTAAGAAGTTTTCATTTCAATTTTTTTCTTTATTTCAATAACTAAATGAACGAAATCGGCTTTGGTATCAAGCTAGAATTGGCAATTTGAAACATATTGCAAAATTTATGCCTTAATTATCAACATTTTGTTGTTTTTTGTCAATATTGTCAATAACAATGTCATCATTCTCCTCAATATCATCCTCGTAATCAGAAAATATAGAATCCAGTTTAAGTTAATTTTTTTCTAAATGCGCTTTTCTACCTTCTTCCTGGTCTTTAGCAAAGACAGTTTTGAATTTGTCAAAAGAGAGTCTTGTAAAAGTAACTCAAGTTTCGCGTATTCATTATTTAATTCACGAATCTCTCTGTGTGGTCTCACTCGCACGTGTCTACAAAACGAGCGCACTTGCGAGCGGTGTAAAAGGCGTCCGTTAGATTAATTTTTCATTACACCCTCACATGTGCCTAAATCTTCAAATCCTTCAATGACGTCATGAAATTTATTATAATTTAATCCTCTCTTCAAAATTATTTCATCAAACATGACAACTATTTCTTTTTCATCAATGGACATTGGTTTGACTTTATTTGCCAATTTGTTGACTAAAGATGTATTGCAATCCGTTGTTAAATTATTAATCTTTAGCCAAGTTAAAATTGTCGAGATTCCAGGTAGTGCGAATCCTAATGTTTGTTGCATATACTTATAATTACTAGTTGATTTATAGTAGGTACAGTGATAAAACCAGTTTCCTTTCTGCTTTCCTTCAAAAGGTTCTTTTGCTATGAAAACATTGCATTTGTAACAGGGTTTGAACGGACGTTCGTAGTCTCATCTGTGGACCATTTAATATTAATATAAAAATTCCACCAAAAGTCTCGTAATCGCTACGCTTACTTAGCACAATTCAAAAAAACTTTAATCACTTTCCTACACTGTCAGCGTTTTTGGAATCCTATGGTGGAGCAATGTTGCCAACACAAGTACAAGACGAAATGATTAAACACCTCCGCGCTTTGAGGACTTCGTCTCGGCATTATTTTCTAGTACCCGACAAAAATAAATATTGGATATTAGACTTCTATTAGATATTAGATTGGAACACTTACTAATATTACTGGCTTGACAACGGCACATGAAAACCAATTAATAGCAATATCCTGTGATTCAGCTTTGAAACATAATTTCAGAGAATCCTCTTTACCAATTTATATCCAAATTTCTCAGAAATAGGGTAAACCAGGACTAATCCTAAAATTTGAGGCTCAAAAGTTTAAATTTTCTGCCGATGCGCTAATAATCCTATTGACGAGGTTATTCAATGAAACATTTCGTATTATTGATAACTCGGACCACAAACCCAAGTTGGGCCTTTTATGATGTGCAATTACATCCCGCTTGGAAGGATCTACCTGCTGTCATAAATCATTACAAATTTTGCAGCAAGCTGAATTTGGTGTAAAAAGTTTTCATTTCGCTTTTTAGCAATAACTAAACAAAATAGCAAAATGAACGAAATCGTAACTGACTTTATATTGATAAATGTTATTGAACCGTGTGAGGGGTACCCGTTTTTTAGCACATATTTTGTTTTGTATGTTATTATTAAACTGAATATATTTTATAAAATACGGCCTAGCTTCTACGTCTAAACGTAGACGAAATATAAACATATGTTAGACTCTCATGAATACGTATATTTTGGGCTATATTATTCCGTATATCGTCGCTGAAATGGCAAAACCACGTAACTTATAAAAGAAGAAGCTTCAAATCAAAGTTCATCTTGGCTACAAACCAAGTCATTACTCTTTTTAGTTCTTATGCTGGGATACAGAGGGCCACTGGTTGAAATTACTACTTTTAGTTGTTGTGCTGACATACAGAGGGCCAGACTCTGGCCCTCTATCGTTCAGCACATTTTCTGGGTACGTTTTTACCCGTAAGGTGAGAGATCTTTCCAATATAAACAATGCTCCGGACAAAATCGCCCTATGAAGTCAGTCATCTGGAGTAATCTGTGTCAAAAGCTAAAGAAAAAATGCATTATTTTTTCAGATTGTGGATTATCTTAAAAACTATCGAGAGTTGGCATAATAAACCTTAGGGTGCTGGTACACTAGGAAGTTTCTTGCGACAAAACTCGCGCGAGAACTTCCTCATGCATTTACACTACAAGCAATAAGTCTTGCGAGAAATTGTCGGGCGAGTCGAGTGAGCCCCTACTGTCGCGATTTCTCACAAACCTGTTTACACTATCAGCACCCTTAACTCGTGCAAGTGCTTTCAGTCGATATCTAGCGGTTGTCGAATGCTGACATCACAATATGGCAACAAGACATCGTATTGCCGCGGCTTTAGTAATTTTGGGCAGCTATAATGAAAAAAACAAAAGAAATCGTCAGTGTTGGGTGAGAGAATGGATCACAAGGCGAGAAAAGTATGGGGCTTATCATAAATTAAGTGATGAGCTGAAAATCGAAGATGCCCAACAATTTAAAAATTTTATTCGCATGTCAGCGGTAGACTTTGAGGAACTTTTATTACATGTTGGTAGCAAAATTAAAAAACAAGATACTCATTTACGTGCTTCAATTTCTCCCAATGAACGTCTGATAGTGACACTACGCTATCTTGCCACAGGTAAATTTTCCTTTTTTAAATTTTCTCCAATTAATTAAATTAGTCCAATTAATTATTACTAGGAGATTCATACCAGTCACTGATGTATCTCTTCAGAATTCCCGCTTGCACAATAAGTAGATTTGTTCCAGAAGTTTGTTCAGCATTACATCAACAATTGAAAGATCGCTTCTTGAAGGTATGATTTATTAAAAATTACACTTTTATAATAAAACCAAAATTAAAATACATATTTATAATTGTTCGGGATAATAAGGTGGGTAGCAGAAATTTGAAGAACGATTTGAAAATGGAGATGATTCAAACGTATCATCTCCGGCATTTTCAAATCGGCTTCTTTTGCTTCATCTGCATCAGATATTTTCATTATTGCTTCATTAATGATACGCTTCACCTTTCGTTTATTGGCGGGATTTTGAAGTTGCCTTATTTCCGAAGCAATGTAATCAGCAAAGATTTGCTCATCATCTAATTGTTGATTAAGAACATTTACGGCCTTTTGTATTTCATCTTGAGATATTATGTTGATATTTTTTTTTGCACGCTTCTTTGAAGTTGGTAAATCTGAATCCTCTGTGATTTGCCCTTCAGAAAACGGCTCAGAGTCATTTCGTTCAGAAGTTCCCTGTTGACTGTTGTTCTGGAAAATCACAATTATTTAATCTAGTGTATAATTAAATAGGTTTGAGGTAAAATATACCATTTTTTGAAATTTCAGGTACCAAAGACAAAAAGGGAATGGATTTGGATTTCAGAACAATTTGAGCATAAGTGGAATTTTCCTCATTGTATTGGTGCACTAGATGGAAAACATATAGTGATACAGGCTCCAAAAAATAGTGGTAGTTACTATTTTAATTACAAAGGGTCACACAGTGTAGTATTAATGGCCTTAGTTGATGCATCTTATACATTTACTTACGTAGACGTTGGTTGTAATGGTCGTATATCAGATGGGGGAGTTTTTAACAATTGTTCACTGAATGAAGCGATAGCAAATAATGAGTTAGATTTTCCAGAACCTGTGCCATTACCAGAAAGAGAAAAGCCAATACCCTATCTCTTTGTCGCAGATGATGCATTTGCGATGAAACCTTATCTAATAAAACCATACCCTTACAAAGATCAACCTGGTCCCAATCGAGTTTTTAATTATCGCTTATCTAGAGCGAGAAGAATTGTGGAGAATGTATTTGGGATAATCGCAAATGTATTCAGAATTTTGAGAAAACCAATATTGTTGGAACCCGAAAAAGTTAAAAAAATTGTTTTGGCAATATGTGTATTGCATAATTTTCTAATGAAAAGAAACGATTCTGCAAGAATATATGCTCCACCAGGCACATTCGATGGAGAAGATGAAAACATTTACGCTATTATCAATGGAACATGGCCCCAAGATTCTGGAATGCCAAACGACAATCTCCTACAATTAGAACGAGGTGTGCATCAAAATTATTCTATGGAAGCCAAAAGTGTGCGTGAAGAATTAAAAGAATATTTTATGTCTTCTGTTGGAGAAATTCCGTGGCAGTATAAACACATATAACTCATGAATAAACGAGAATGTCTTTTATGTAATTTATATTAAGTGTACCTAATAAATAATTACTCACCAAATTATCTATGGTTTTTGCGTTTTCCACTGAGCTGCTGATAAATTTTAAAGCAGAAAAATATGGCCAATTTGATGTATAATTTTCATCAGTTGCTGCACCACTTTTCTTTTTACTTATTTTTTTTTAATTCCTGCTTGTATTGGCTTCTAACATTATGAAATTTACGTGAAACTTCAACCACTTCAGTTTTTAACGTTGCGGCAATTAATTGCAACGCATCTTGTTTTTTTCTTCTGTCTCGGTAATCTGCTGACCGCACATTCCACAACACCGGGTTTTCTTCGACTAATGAAATTAATAATTTAATTTCGTCGGCGCCCCACACTTTTTTCTCTGACATTTTGCAGTCACTACAGCTCTCCTTCATGCAAGGGCTTATATCGAGAAGCCCCTTCTTCCCAAATTTCTCAGGGTGTAGACGGTCATCGCCAAATTACATCCGCCAAAATCCCCAATTGCTTTATGATAAGCACTTTCATCATAAATATGGGAATATTGGCTTAATTGCCGCTCTGGACCCCCCGTATCGGGGTGTACAGTCTTTTGCAATGGAAATGAGACTTATTAATATACAAAAACCCCCATAAGTCCATCATTTCCAATTTTGTAAACAGAAGACTAACCTTTAAAAGTGACACAAAGCGGAATAAAAATAAAGTCCGTTGCGATTTGGATTGCGGACTTATGGGGGTTTTTGTATATTAATGAGTCTCATTTCCATTGCAAAAGACTGTACAGACAGGAAGACCGTCACAATTGAATTTGAATATTTAAAATAAAGTACAACACTTCATAAAGACCAGCTACATAAACAAATAAACAAATTCAGAAAAGACGGAGGCAATCCGGTGCCATCTGGCAGGGACCGAACAGATATTTTACCTAAACTCGCACGGTTACTCACCGAAATGTTGAAACAATTTGGAAGTATTGTGAGAACTTGGGGAACTTCACTTTGGCCTGTTTAGACTGGCAAGTTAGAAACTCGCGCGAGTGCTTGCACAAGTTCCGTCGAGTCGACTCACAACGCTATTTACACCTACGACAGTAGTGTCCGACAGAAACTCGCGTGAGTTTCTCGCTAGTGTATCAGCACCTTAAAACTAAATCCTATTCACATTTGTTGCGTTACAACAAAAGCAGCGGCTACACAGCGTTCTCCTCTACACAATTAGGTTCAGGATCGGTATATTTGTTTATTTTTTTTGAATTAGTAGCAAATTAGTTTACTCATATAACGATTCGATGGACATTCAGTAATAATTTTAAAATAAGACCTAAACCAAGAAATAGTAAATATTACAAAATTCAAACTTAACAGTGCCATAAAATACTTTTATAAGTAGAGACGGGCAGCAGAGAAACTATAGACTGGTGAAAATCACTGCATCAGGTTGTACAAACATAATAAAATTTATTTAGCTCAAATGTCGTCATTTGCTACAACTGTGTGGGTGCGTCGCGGCAGTCCCCATATTTTTTGGTCCTCTCCGAACCGGACGGATTCGTCCAGGGTCTCCGGAAGTTTTTCATTAAGAGTTTCCGGCAGGAACATCCCGAAAACCGCACCGATCGCACATAACACTGTTATTACAACGTAAGGGATGCTGGGGTGAACAGATGTGCCCTAAAAAATTAGAGAAATCTCACACCAACTCTCGCAATGGAAAAATTACCAAATGGATGATGTAGGGGGCAAAAATACTGAACACGCTCGCCACTAACATGCCCAGAGACGAGCCGGTTTGGCGCAGACACGTGGGATAGATTTCGATTGTCTGCAAATTGATGGCGTAAAATTCGATGGACGATATAAATTTAAGGACGCTGCCGCATATCGAAATGATAATTACGTGCCCCGGGACTGTAAAATAGAGTTAGTAAATTGGAATTCACTTCGCAGCGTTCAATACTTGATATGAAATAGCCCAGGGCGACGGAGACAACTCCCATGAGCGCAAATCCCAGAAATTTTGTGTATTTTCGTCCGATAGCGTCGCACAAATATTTCCCTAAGAAATAACCGGGAAGCTCGGCCAGGCCTTGCCAGAAGTAGTTCATGAACGGGTTGCCTTTCAAATTGCTGACGTTCAGGAAAAGGGTCAGATAGATGAGCATGTAGCACGTCCTAAACGATAACAATGACTAATAGTAGTTGGTATAGAAAATGCAGACCATCCAATGATCAGAAGAAGCGACTTTTTGGCTAAATTCCAATTTGAAAATAGACTCATTACGCCCAGATTCATCTCCGATTGGACAGCCTCCTTATTGAGCGACACCAAAACGTCGTCTGCAATAATCGATTTGTTCACTTTGGCGATTCGTTTCAACTCTTTGACGCACTTCTTCGTGCGACCCTTGCTTGCCAACCATCGAGGCGACTCGACCATGTATCTGCGACACATTTTCACAAACTCTTGCTGTTGAAATGAATAACTTACGTTCGGAGGAACAGAAACGGTACCAGCGGAAGTGTCGAAACGATTGTGAACAACTTCCAGTCACCGACAATCCAAAATATGAGGGGCGCAATGCAAAGTCCGACAGTCCAGCCAATGCACTGCATCAGAGGAATAAAACTCCGGTCTTCGACGCTTGATATTTCCACGGATAAAACGAGAGGGGTTTGAAATACCGGCAGGCTTGAGAGGTTTCCGAGCATGAGAAATGCAACGTAGAGCCAAAAGAAGCCGCTCGAGATCAGTAAACCAAAACGTCCGATTACTAAAGTGACGATGGATATGTATATAACGGGACGTCTTCCGTATCTTAAACAGCCAGTGTTAAATTTGTAAATTAAGAAAATCTGTACTTACATGTCGCCCAGTTGAGACACGCTTGTTCCCAGGATTTCACCGATTTTTCCAAAAACCATCAGATTTGTGACGTGCAGTTGGTGCTTGCAAACCCAGTTCTCTTGGCTTACAATGGTTTCGGTGTAGTAGGTTTGGTCGAATTCCCAGCCATAACGACATTCTGAAAATCGAGTACATTTTTAAGTAGAGTGTTCGTATTTTGAATTATTTTTATAAGAATTTAAAAGTTGTTCATTGAGTTACAAAAGATGTTATCGAAGTAATGGTGGTCGCATCATAAAGCAAGCATCACATATGCAAAAACACCTAAGACATATTAGGCAAAAATACAGGGTGATTTTATGAAAAGGACACACCTTCAGTAACTTTGAACAGAGGAGAAATTTGGAAATTTCCAGCAACACGTCAATTTTTATACAAAAGAAAACATTTTTTGAGCTAGGTTTGTAATCGATAGGGCTCATCCTCTTAGTCTGCAAGTGAAATAAAAATTTAAATAAAATTAAATTGAAATTTTAAATAAACGACCCATCTTATGATACTTCATTTGAAAGTCTATTTCACAAGGAGTCTACCCATGTAACATGGTTTAACATTTACGAGGTGGCAGATCAATAAATGCTATGGTGCGAAATTGCTTATGAAGTCCTTTTGAAACTAAATCAAATATTCCAGAAGATCACAAAGAAATTGCGTCCTTAAATTTAAAAAAAGGTGAATAAAATTGAAAATGCGTTAGTTGCCGAAATAACAACGTTGTAGTGTCAGTTAGTGCAAATTGTTTATTTGTTTGTCGAGAGGGTGGAATTCATTTTCATGAACATAGCTGTGCTTCGTAAAATATGGAGAGAAAAGATCATGTTATTCTGAACACCTCTCTTGAGTAGAACATTCTCTATCAAAAGTATTTTTTACATATTGGGTGTTACTAACGACACAATTTCTTTGTGTTCTTTTGGAATTTTTTATTTATATATGTAGGTCCAACTTATTTATTTATCTGCTAACCCGCAAATGAGTAGAAAATAGTAAATCAAATTACATGGGTAGACTCCTTGTGAAATAGGCTTTCAAATGATGGCTAGTTCCAATTAAAATTTTCAAAGAGTCCGCCCGCTAAGAGGAAGGGCTCACCCTCTCAATAACTAAAATCCTATCTCAAAATATGTCCACATCTGGATAAAAGTTGACATGTTTTTGGAAATTTCTTCTGTGTTAAAAGTTGTTGAAGGTGTGTCCTTTTCAAAAAATCATCCTGTATATAAATCAAAATAACGTCCGATGCAACTTTTTTTTGAAAAAAAATTGTCCACATGAATCAAATTAAAAAAAGAACGAATTAAATTATTAAAAAAATTAATGGGTTGAATCAGAAAGACCAGGAAATTAAATTAAGTAAACATCTAAAAACTGGTTACGTACTGAAATATTACAAAATTCAACAAGTTCTGCGTATTCAAAATATACAAAATTAATAGTACCAGAGCTTATTCTGTCCCTGAGTTACACAGCCCAGGTTAGGTACACAAATTCTTCTATTAATCTTGGAATTTGATCGGTGTAACCCTTATCTCTCCCTAAATAGAGCGTAGAATGAAACTTACTACTTCATTTCAACCTATTTTTGAGGGAGAGATAGGGGTTACACCAATCCAATTTCAAGATTAATCTCTCAAACTTTAACAAGTTTTACAAAATTTATCAAATTCGTTTACTTCTTCAAATTTGCACATTGTATTGGTTGTGTCTACTAATACTAGTCTATCTTCTCTTGTTTGTTGTCCTATGGTCATTAGTTTGGTCCCATCTTCGTTTATGTTTAATCCTATTTTCTGTGCTCCTTCTGCAATGTCTTCTTGTTATTTCATGTTTCTTGCTAGTACGGCCGTATTATCACAACTTATGAGTTGGTGACCTTTGTTCAGTATGGTTTCCTCTCTATTGCGCTTTCCGTCTCTTACTACTTTTTGCAGGTCTACATTGAAAGGATTGAGCTGTGTTCCTGTTCCAAATTATTCCATTGTATCCCTTTTGCCCTGAATCCTCCCAGTAAACACACAAACGTTTATTAAACGTTTATTTTTGACGTTGATTTAACGTTTTAATGTCCCTCGATTTAACGTTATTTGAAACCATTTTTCAACGTTTTTTTAACGTTTATTCAACGTCTTATTTGACGTTTATTTAACGTTATTTGAAACCACTTTTCAACGTTTTTTTAACGTTTATTCAACGTAAATTAGAAACGTTTTTTTAACCAAAATTAAAAACGTTTATTCAACGTTTTATTTGACGTCTATTTAACGTTTTAATGTCCCGCGATTTAACGTTATATGAAACCACTTTTCAACGTTTTTTTAACGTTTATTCAACGTAAATTATAAACGTTTTTTTAACCAAAATTAAAAACGTTTATTCAACGTAAATTAGAAACGTTTTTTTAACTAAAATTATAAACGTTTATTCAACGTAAATTAGAAACGTTTTTTTAACCAAAATTAAAAACGTTTATTCAACGTAAATTAGAAACGTTTTTTTAACTAATATTATAAACGTTTATTCAACGTAAATTATAAACGTTTTTTTAACCGAAATAATTTATATTATTATTTTATATTTTTATTCAACGTGTTTTAAATGGAAATTAAAAACGTTTATTCAATCAAAAGTATGTATAATTTATTTACAAATTACAATACCAATAAACAAATGCCAGAAATCAACAATGAAATAGTACAGTAAGATTTCACATGGAGGTGCTTCTCCGCAAAGATCAGGGTGGTCCTGTAAATTCCGAGAAAGGCCTAGAAGCTGTTGTGAAAAAAAGCGGACGCGGGTAACATTCGAGTGACGTAATCGATTGCAGAATAGAGGTGATTGCAAGTGTGATTGCTGTGACAAGAAATAGTTCCACCATTATATTCCCTGTACTGCCGTAGTCCATTAGTAAGTTGTACCAGGGCGCGGCCTCTTACGTTCCTTTTTGGAACTAATAAATGAATGAAAATAATGCATAAATAACCTATGTTTCAAGTGTTTATCAACGGTTATAAAAGGTTCGCTGGTATGCTAGTATCTAATTAGAAGGCACTAGAATGGCAGTTTAATTACAAATTACATATTAATCTATTAATAAATATATTGATCAAATATACGTAATAGAAATGTGTTTAACAAATACGTCTCTAATCTATCTCTTATTATTATTTATTAACATAAATTTCAGTGAAAAAAGCGTTTCTAATTTACGTTGAATAAACGTTAAAAAAACGTTGAAAAGTGGTTTCATATAACGTTAAATCGCGGGACATTAAAACGTTAAATAAACGTCAAATAAAACGTTGAATAAACGTTTTTAATTTTGGTTAAAAAAACGTTTATAATTTACGTTGAATAAACGTTAAAAAAACGTTGAAAAGTGGTTTCTAATGACGTTAAATCTCGGGACATTAAAACGTTAAATAAACGTCAAATAAAACGTTGAATAAACGTTTTTAATTTTGGTTAAAAAAACGTTTATAATTTACGTTGAATAAACGTTAAAAAAACGTTGAAAAGTGGTTTCTAATAACGTTAAATCTCGGGACATTAAAACGTTAAATAAACGTCAAAAATAAACGTTGAATAAACGATTTTAATTTTGGTTAAAAAAACGCTTATAATTTACGTTGAATAAACGTTAAAAAAACGTTGAAAAGTGGTTTCATATAACGTTAAATCGCGGGACATTAAAACGTTAAATAAGCGTCAAATAAAACGTTGAATAAACGTTTTTAATTTTGGTTAAAAAAAACGTTTATAATTTACGTTGAATAAACGTTAAAAAAACGTTGAAAAGTGGTTTCTAATGACGTTAAATCTCGGGACAATAAAACGTTAAATAAACGTCAAAAATAAACGTTGAATAAACGTTTTTAATTTTGGTTAAAAAAACGTTTCTAATTTACGTTGAATAAACGTTAAAAAAACGTTGAAAATTGGTTTCTAATAACGTTAAATCTCGGGACATTAAAACGTTAAATAAACGTCAAATAAAACGTTGAATAAACGTTTTTAATTTTGGTTAAAAAAACGTTTAAAATTTACGTTGAATAAACGTTAAAAAAACGTTAAATAAGAAACGTTTTAAAATCAACTGAAAATAAACGTTTAAAATTCAACGTAAAACCGTTTTTCAACCGACTAAACGTTTCCTCAACGTTTAATAAACGTTTAATGCGTTTTGTGTGTTTACTGGGCTGCTTGTTGTTCCTACCAATGTTATTTTGAACAATCTAAATAATTTGGTAGGTATCTTAAACTGATTTAGCATAGGAAATATTATTATTTAGAAAATATTCTTTCCACCTTTCAGACACACTATAATAGCCTGTAGTATTGTAGCCTTTTTGGTTAACTATTCTATTGGCCAGTCTCCAGCTCTTTCTTGACCACTTCTGACGTGGTGTGCCTAGGTTTGGCTTTCAAGTGAACGAAGTGTTCTTTGTTGATTGTTGCTAAAGTGTTCATTATTTTATTTATTTCTAGGAGTTGTGTTGGTATTTGTTGAGTTACTTGTAATTTAGTCTCGCCTTATTTATGTAAATAGTTATAAAAAAGTTACAAAAAATATGAGATCCACAAACAAAGACCAAAAAAAAAACACAAAAGAAAAGCAAAAGAAACTAAATATGAAGAACATGCAATAACTTAATTTAAAGAGTCAGGGGGCAATAATTTAAAAAGTACATCTCAGGAATACTATAAAGTAGGGACCAGCAATTCATTGTTAAAAGTTTACCGCCTCATCAGTTTATCGCATGAACAGTTTATAGGCTGCAAATAATCGCTAACATAATTTATCGCCAGGCAATACTTTATATACATGTATTGGTCATTTTAAATTGAAAATAAAGATTTTCTATGTTTGTTATTTAAGACATAAGTGTAGCTATAACTTGAAACATTTCCTAGTAATATTATGTATGCCATTTCAATTAATTTAATTAAAGTTTTTCCACGAAGAGTTAATCCCTTTTTTTAATTTTAAATTGCAAATGAGGTTTTTCTGTGAATATAGGTAAATACTACAGTTTCTTGATAATTAACTATACCAACGTGATTGATTTTGAAGATGACATTCGTTGTGATTTTAGCAATTTACTATATCGTACCGAATGTTATAATTAGTTTAGGTAAAATTAACCAATTGATATTTTGTTTACACAGGCGGTCCCAAAAATGGCGGAAAAAACTGTGCAGTACGTTGCCGGTAACTCTTCAGAAAATCAGAAAAAAATAGTAAAAACATTCTTCAAGGTCAATCCGAAGAGATATAAATGGCTGAACACGATATTTCTGTCTTCTATATTATGCAATATTATAAAGAACAACAGTACTCCAAATAAAGAGGTGCTTTTCCTTCTCTCAAGTAATAACAAAACAAATATTGCTAAAGTTTAACTTACTGTTAAATTAAAAAAAAGTTCGATTCTTTACATCACAAGGCTATAAAAATAATAAAAATTGTTGGTGCAAACAGTGACAATTACCTAGATAAAAGTAAAATGAAATATTGTTTTTACTTACAATAATTACTAACTAATAATTAAGAATTTAATTATTTTCTCTTTGTAATACTGGATTGTTATTGAGCATGCAGTCTTTTGCTAATAATTAAAAAGAATATGGCGATGAAATGTTTTTAATAGTTTTTCTTTACTATTTGTGCACTGTTTCATAACGTAGCGAATAGCTTATTCGCCATGTTGGGACACTCTGTTTGTTTTATATTTTACTAGTTTACTATTTATTATTATTAAATTACATATTTTCATACATGTGGTTTTATACTTTTGTACTATTCGCTCATAGTATTATGGAATTCCAATAATATGTTAATCATAGCTCCCGGCAGAAATTAAAAAAAATACTTTTTCAAATTTGACCAAATACAGTTCATTGTTTCTAGACCGTAAAATATGCTGGCGATCATTTGCAGGCTATAAATTTTTCGGACCCCCATGATATAGTATTGAAAAATATGCATAGAATTAAAATATTTAGAACCAAAGAGTACAAAAAAGGAAATTACCGACAGAAGACCGATTCGTTTTTCAAAAACTTTGTACTAGAGCAAAAGTTAGAATTGCTCTTGGACTATCTCATATCAACATCTCTTCTGTATTACATTCGATCCAAAATACGGGACTGTAATTTTGTCTTCCATACATTTGTTGACGATGATAGATTTGTACCAATAGAACCAGCAAAGCCTGCTGTAAATAGCTAATTCCATAATATTAATGTTCACCAAATATGTTAGGCATGTAATACCGACAAAATTATTCCAAACGTTTTGTCAACAACTACGATAGACATCTTCAGTGCTAGGTTGGTGAAGCACTCGTTACATCATGGGATTAACTTCTACAGTTGAAAGTCTAGACTCCTTCGGGCTTCCTACAGATTTAGAAATAAGTCTTACCCAAAAGTAAATTGTCGTTTGTCGTGTAGTTGTGATCGGTTCTATTAAACATGGAGCACTGACTGAACTCTTCGCTTTCATTATCGACTCTACAAATGGAAAAAAGTCGTTTTGAACAAAGCAATTGTGCACTTTTTCGGACTCACCTTGGAATATTTATGACTTTCCATTCGTTCACTGAAAAATTTGTCGCTTCTCTTCCCGGCACTTTGCACCAATGTTCCGGGACGGACAACGAAATGAGCGGATTAAAATTGGCCATTGTGGCAACCGCCACAAAAACTAAGTTAAATATTACATTGTAGTGCTTTTGGAATTTGCCGGAGTCGCCAACTTGTGACATAATTTCGTCGAAGACATTTTCGGATGTTTTGGAGGTCATGATGTCTTTATCGTTTAACAGAGACATGCTTCATGCCTCTGTATTTGTGAAACAGACGAAATCTCATAGTCTCACTTAAGTGTGTTTAACAATGGAGATTTAGATTATAATGGAATTTTATTACAAAGTTTCGCAATCATAGCTATTCCAAGATATTTATTTCAAGCTTCAGAAGAACGACCATAAACGGATTGTTGGACCAAATCCCCCAAATCGTAAAGTTTATAAATAATTTAGCAACTAAAATATATTAAGAAGACATGACGCTGCTACTTAAGTAAATATATAGAACCATAAAATATTGAGATATCTTGTTTATTTATTAAATTAAAATGAACGCCAAGCCAGCGGACAGGACAGTATTAGAAAAATGATGTGGTAGCTTAATGAAGGAACCCGAGGGGACGAAGAACTTTCAATATGTTTTCTTATCCATGATTTATACTTCGCTACAGCTGTGTAGACTCCGGGATGAACGCCGCATTCGCTACCAAAAGACACAATCCCAGCAAGAACACCGTTGCAGATTAATGGACCTCCAGAGTCCCCCTAAAATTAACAGCACTATATTTCACAACACGAACCCTTACATACCAAAATATTTTTCCTAATTAACTCCAAGTTTAACTTAACCCAATTACATTATTATTTCGAGGAGTTTGGTAAAGTTTTTAAAAGCTCCTCTGCCGGGCCTTGGTAAATATTGTCGGTTTATTAACATTTGCAATACAATTAAGCTAAGTAGGATAATCCTAAAATGTTGTTATTGCGTTTAAGTTTTCGGGTGCTTAAGCTTGTTGGAGGAAGGGAACGTGCGTCTGTTCGTTCTAAGTCATTCATATTTTTTGTTGTTGCGTCAATTAGAATAAACAGAGAGCGCACAAATAAGGAGGCCGTGGAAACTAGTTTCTGTTTTATATTTTACAGTGTAGATCTTTCCTGTTTGACACGATTAAAAATATGATTAAAAAGTGTACATATTTGATCTATACAAGGGCGATTTGAATATTTCTAGGTCTAACTGCTTGTACTTTCAAATTACTTTTATTTTTCAATATTATTCCATTGCCCTGTGCTAACAGCCATGTATTAGATTCTTCCATTGATCAATTTGAAAATTTTATTATAATAAAATTGAATATATCAAAAATGAGAGATGATAACGAGATGCGCTTTCCACCAAAATAAATTTCTCAAAAATCGAGCTCGAAAATGTGCCAATAATTTTTTTCTAAGTCTATTACTATCACAGGCTAAAACACACTGATAAAATTTTGAGGGAACATTTAAGATAGGATGTATTATTGCACCACAATAATTCAGATATTACTTACTAGGTATATGTTAGGCCGCAAACTTTTTTTTTTTCAGATCTCGCTCGCATTTTTCCCCTTTACGTCAGAAACGAATATTTGTTAAAAAACTTTTTAATATATATGCAAAAATTAAAAGTATTCAACAACAGGTTGAAAGAACATTGAATATAGATTAGCTGAAAAAAATTTCTAAAACTAAGATATGAAAAATTGAAAAATTTAAAAGGCGATAAGAAACACTGAAAATGTGAGAATTTCTAAAGGAATTTCAAAATAAATAAATTACACCAACATTCACAGAACATCTAAATGTAATAAATGAAAATTGTCGATGGAATTAAGACAACGAAAACTATAACCCATGGAATTCGAGAAAACAAGCCAAACAAATTGAAAAGAATTTGAAGATCCTTTAAATATACTTACAGTTAATTTAAAAAATTTAATAGTATATTAAAGAACGAGTTCCATAAGGCATATTTTATTGTACGAGAGCAAGTATACAAAACAACCGGCGAAGTCGGAAGTTTTATAAAAGACAAGTGCCATAATAGCTCTATGAATGAGTTTTTTTATACTATTTTCTATAGTTCGCATTTTTAATTAAAAATTTGCAATTTTATGATTTGGGGAATTTTGCATGGGTTGGTTGACAATTATTAAAATTGAAATTTCGATTTACAAATGCATTATAAGGCACAACAGTTGGCGGTGAAAATAATAAAATATATTTCAGCAAAATATTGTGGCAAGCAACCTGCCTGAGATTAATTTAAGTGCTCAAGACACATCCAACGTAACAATTAATGTTTATAATAATTGGGGAAAGCTAATTTAAATTTAAAATATTGTAACGTTTTGTGTTGGTGTTTGCTTTCACGTTTGACATGATCATGACATACCGACCTAGAAAAACTGAATAATGAGTTCTATTATGAAACTCAAATAGCTATTAAAGCACCCGATTGAGTGCTTTAGCAGCGTTGTTATAGACGCGAAGTAGAAAAAAAAATTACCAAGCAAAAGAGCGAAAACAAAAAAATTATTCAAATAGTTTATAAAGCAGAAGGTGAACAATTGAAAAATGTGAAGACAATATAAAAAGTGTACTAAATGATGAAATTTTTAGAAGGCCATTGATTCTACATTTTGTTAATAATAAGAGGCAGATGCTCACAGTTCAAGATGGATCAAATGGATAGAATATTGTAGAATAGAAAAAGGGAAACAGAAAACACTGAGAAAAACAACAAAATTGGGACCAGTTCCCAAATAATCCAGGAAACGAACTATTTAAAAATTGAGGGCCAAAGTTTATGGATCATATGCAAAATTATTAAAGGACATATAAGAAGTAGAAGAAGAGTGTGCCATAATCTTAGAGATATAGCTTGTTTAATGTGGCTGGCTACTAAAATAAACAGCTTTTTTTTAATGTGGCCATTAGAAAATTCTTAACTTGCTGTAGAGCCATAAACTTGAAACTTGCAACACGGCCAAAATTGGCCATTCCGAATCGAAATAAATTGTTTTCAATATGGCGTTGCTTCCGCTTATGCCGAAAATCGATGCCATCTTTGTTATTTTATGTAATACCCCCCAGTTTTTTTTCGACTGCCCATTTTTCATCTGAGTGCAGTAAATCTATTTGTGTCATAGTTTTTGTGATATGGCAAATATTTTACAAAAATTTGCATTTACGATGGTCTATTAAAAAATGATTTCTCAGTAACCATACTGAAAAAATGCAAATTGTTTTTTGCAGTCGATAATCAAAAGTTTGTAGAATTTTTCGTTGGTTTCAAAAATTATTATTTCACATTCGATATAAAATTTGGTACGTGCCTTTTAAAAAATTGAATATATTGGCGTTTAGTATTGGGCATTTTTAATAAAAAGTACTTAGAATGTGATATAATAATTATTGAGACCAACCAAAGATTCTATAAACTTTCGATTATCGACTGCAAAAAACAGTTTGTGATTTTCCCTGCCTTAAAGGCAAAATTTTGTAAAATAATTGGCGTATCTCCAAAACTATGACAGACAGACAGCGACTGCATAAATGGTTGCACTGTACTGTACTCAGATCGAAAAGCGGGACCCGGAAATGGAATAAAATCTGGGGTTTTTAATTTAAAATAACAAATATGACGTCGATTTCGGGTATAAGTGGAAATGCCGCCATGTTGAAAGTAATTTATTTCTATTCAGAATGGTCAATTTTGGTCGTGTTCCAAATTTCAAGTTTCTAGCACTATAGCAAATTGAAAATCTTCTAATGGCAGCCTTAAAAAAATCAAATATTCACACTTGGAGAAATTCAGGCAGAAAGCTCTGACCACAAAACACTGCTTTGCTGCTGTTTATTTATTTCCAGTAGGCGTATGAAAAAGAAAAAAATAACAGCATATTAGCATAACTGATAATAAACAATAAATTAGCAAGAATAATAAAGTTAACACTACAAGAAACAGAAAATAAAGTCAGAATAACAAATAGAACATCCGGAAAATTTGAAGTTAAGAAGTAATCCTACAAAAATGATAAGAGGTGCAGATGTAAATAGTGCAGCCCTCGTGTACATACAGGAACACATGGAACACCCAGTATATTATGCTATTTTCAGATTTCTTATAAAAAAATAATTATACTTTGTATAATCTATTACAAACCTTAGTTGTTTTCTTATGATTTGACATTTAAATCAACAAAAGCCCTTTCATTGAAAAATCGCTACGCCCAAACCAATGCGAATTTTGATATCTCGACAGGAAATTTTCAAATATATTCTAGTTCAGTATGATCAAATCGAATTTTGATGTAGTAATTTAAAATACAGAGTTCCTCATGAACGCTGATTGTCCATTTAATCAAAATTTTCAAATGGAACATCTTGTATATTTTGGTATCATTTAATTACATTTTTGATGACGTTTTTAATGATATAATTTATTAGTGAAATATCGCTAATTTGGAAAATAGTTGGTTAAGAAGTTGAAAAACGTCATTGGATAGCTTATCAAAAATGTTATCGATTGATAGCAAAATATACAGGGAGTTTAATTTGAAAAATTCGATGAAATTAATAATTTGTGTTCATGAGCCAACCTGTATAGTAAATTATTAAAATTCAATATATAATAGAGGATATTAAACATTTTCTGGCAAAATTTTAATCCAAAATTCTCATTGGTTTAGCAAAAGAACTCAGAATTAAAGTGCTTGAACCAGGCCCGTAACCAGGATTTTTTTCGGGGGGGGCTGCGATCCTTCTGCTAAAACTAGACGTCTGGAAAGTTCAATTCTATCTAGTGTGAAGCCAAGAAATTTCAGGGGGGGGGGCTGCAGCACGGGGGTGGATTAAAGTGAAAGTGTTGAGAAGCAGTAACAATAGGAGGCAATCATCGTCCAAGATCGAGAGGCTTATAAAGGTAAATTATGTGATTCTTGCTTGGATTCTAGATCATAGTTGACATCAGGGGGCTGAAGTAGCCAAGGAACCTAATAAAAGGACTCCAATAACTCGAAGAGAGAAACGTAACAGGACAAGACTGAGGAAGCCGGTCCTTAGGAGGCACTTTCAGTGTCGTCTGTGCGAAGAAAAGAATGAAACTCCTCTTCATTCCCTAATCAACTATGAACCTTTGATTCATAGGATGTTTAGGAATCTGGGGGTATATTACTCCCGGAAAATCTTCAAGCCCCCGTGCTGAGTTTCACAGGTTACAAGTGAGCGAGTTGAATAGTGCGAGAAGAAGAAACGAGTTCTTAGCAATGACCAGCATCTCATATATCGCAAAAAACACAAAAGGTGGTTAAAGGTCCTAAGTAATCTGCATTAATTATATGTAAGTGAATACTGGGCAATTGTAGAATTTACAACGAATCAAATCTAATAAAACAAACCTCCGTAAGACATGGAATCGCTTTTTAATCTTGAACTGGAGAAGTTTGAGTTTTTAACAAACTTCATCTTCAGACATCGCTTGAACTTGTCAAATGTTACAATATGTCAATGTCAAAAGTCTACACTGTAAAAAATTTACAAAAGTTGCAATTTAACAACTTTCGTTATAGCATTAAAAATAAACTTGACTAATTTTCGAACCTGGCAAAATTTCGCAATATCTAAAAAATTAAAAAGAGAGAAATTAATGTTTTGTGGAAAAATAAACTTTTATTATATAACATACATATATGCTTTTTGCGCCAAACCCGACTTGACCTCTAATTCCACTAGAGTTTTCGGATACAAACTTCGGCTTATGTCTTCTTCGTAATTTAAAATTTGCACAATAGTTACGCATCCGCTCACAAGCACCAGACATTATGGAAAGTGTGAAATACAATAATTCTAAAATTGTTCAAGAAAAGCAATTTAGAAACAGCAAGGAATGTTTAATCAACTTGTAGGCAAAAATAAAAATAAAATATACATAAAATTAATAAACGCACAGATGCAAATTTACGTTAGAGGCCCTGCAAAATCTCATGAATCAAACTCGCGTAGCGTGGGGAGTTTCGGTGGCCTTTCAATTTCAAAACTCAACCCTGCCACATATTTAGGTTGCTTATAGTTCACGTAATCTTCGACGTATTTACGACTTCTGCACTGGTTCAAGAAATTTTGCAGGGACTCTAACAAAATTTGCTATTATCTACTTATATTTTCTTGTTTTAATAAAATTAATAGCCCTATTATTTTTAGTTATTAGCAAAAAATTGCATGCTCAATTTGGCAATTTTGTAATTCTATGGTGGGAAAAAGTACGTCACGACCACCATGATGTTATTATGATGCGTTCCATTTGTGCTTAGGTAACTGTCACGGTTTGCACCAGCCATGCCAGATTTATTTTCATGGTAGGTATTGTAATGTAAAAAATCAAAATTTTCTTTTTTAATTCATCAGTAGACTTTGGCAATATTTTTTTTGTTATTTCATGAGAGAAGAAAGGCACTTCTTGATTTGGAGTACTTTTATTCTTTAAAATACTGCATAATGTATAAGATACAATTGTGGGTTCAACCGTTTTGATATCTTACTCTGAAGAATTTTTGAACTATTTTTTCCTGACTTCCTGAAGACTCCCCAATAACGTACTGCACAAGTGGTCCGCCATTTCTTGGACACATTTTATTGCTAACAGCCAAATAATACATTTTTACTTTCTGCACCCTTCGGAAACAAAAGGAAACCCCTGAAGATCTCAAATCTATTACGGATTGGACTATCTTGTGATTGGATGTCAGTCAGTCATTTACCGTTTGCTTTTTATAACAAATTCCTATAATTTACCGACTGTACGCAATTACCGACTACCGACCTGATTCGCTCGCTAAATCTTCTACATTTACAACTATTTATTTATTTATTTATTTCGCTAATCGATCAAAATTATGAAAAAAGTGTCAAGCAAAAAACCTTCTACATTCATCAAGGAACATTTCATTTGCATATACTATACCTCTTACTTTAATAATAAACAAGTTATTGGCCGCACCAATTTACTCTGCATTTTCAAAACGTTTCCTCAACTTTACACGCTTGTAACTGCACCCCTGTAGATCATAGACCCCCCAACCAACCCATAAAATGAGCACTGATATACCCTCTTTCTAACAAACCCAAACTCACATTTGGGACTTTCAAAAAGTACGCGATGTAACCGGATCGAACGCTTTGATGACACCAAATGCCACCGAAAACATCCAGCTAGTTTACGTAGAACTTACACAAAGTTGCAAAAACCGCGAAATTTCCAAGCGTAACACAAAATGTTAAACATTTTCAATATTAAAATAGAACTAGATCCAAGCTCTCCAGAGTTCGCGATATACATAATATTTACCTGACAAGAATCCTTGCCATTGCCTCCCGCACACAACATGTTTTCATTAATGGTGTAAAAACGTCTACAGTCCACAGGACGAACGATGGGCACATTCACATAAAGAAGATTGTAACTAAATTTTGTTGTGTTCTGCAAAATAACCTGATTAGAGTAATGTATGTGAAGACTACCATTCTTACATATTTGGTAAGACCCCATCCACACACGGTACAAAGACCACGACTCGGTATAAAATTAGACAGCGCTATGGCATTCACCGGCTCAAATCTATTGTCGAACGGACGAATGACCTTAAAACGCTATATAAATTAAGGATGCAAGAACAGGGTTTGTTTAGAACCCTAATGAGGGCGATGTCATTTATGATTTCCTGATAGTCGTAGTGTTTGTGGGGCAACACTGCTTCCACATATTTGAAGACCGATGGTTGGTCGATATTCAAAGATCCTCCTGCAATTGACATTGCGCGGGTGGAGAATGGTTTGTTTGCACTGTCGAAGCAACAATGTGCAGCTGTCAGAACATGTCTGTGATTTATAATCGAACCCCCGCAGATGTGGTGGTGATTCACCCTCACGGACACCTACGACTTCCAATTATAATAGGAAATATTGTCGGAGAGGAGTTCATAATACCATAAAGTCGAATTGCTGTTGGTTGGTGACGTTGTAGCCCCCGATAATTTTAACAGGCGGACTGTCGCAAAGAACGGCCGCACTTAAAACTGCCCCTAAAATGCTACGTGGCCACTTCACAAAAACAAAGGTAACTTTACTTACAAATGAGAGCAAAGCGGGTGAAAATCAGTGTCATCCTTGATCTGGCCGATTCAAGTCGGCAACAAGTAAAAGGAACAAGTAAACAAAAAATCATGTGCAAGATGTAATCTTATCGAGATCAGAACCTCAAGCCGTCAAACCAAACATTGTGTAGCTGATTACACAAGATGCTGACTTAAATTTATTCAGCGTTCTCGAATATTGTAATTAAGACGGTGATCAGCAATTTTGAAGTCGTTACGAGATGACGGCGAGAATCGCAATGAGGCTCTTACAAATTATTACTTTGGCTGATGAAACTATTGTAGAGACTTAGAAATAAAATGTTTACGCGCTGCGCAGAATTTCATTTTGCTTTATTGCTCTCAATTTGGGTTAAATGTTATACTTGGCGGTTTTTAAGCTTAAGAAACGTTATGGATTATACCCGGAAGCGTCATTATTATTCAGGTTTAAATCTAAATGAACCGGAACGAGTTTGTTTGCATACTCTCCGGTTGCGCTGTTATTTGCATTAGCAGTATTACCAACAAATAATTGTTTAATGTACGCCGCAATTAATTTATTTACCGGCGTACATGGATGCAATTTAACTCGGTCTTGTTTTGCAAGATGAAAGACATTTTGTCATATCGTTTCTGCAAATACTCGCATTTATGCAATTTCAACTGACGATTCTCAGAATCTCAATTTATTATTCATTATTTAGGTGTCATATCACTTATAAAAAGCCTAGCAGTAATTGACGACGCAAATGATATTCTAATGGGTGTACAAACAAACTAGTTGGCAGCAAGCCATGGAAACTAAATTTTGTTTTATTTTTTACAGTGTACACGTTTAGCATTGCCGTATCATTTTCTCATGAGTTCGATAGGAACTGTTAACAAAAAAGTTGCTCAAACGACGTCCAAACCGATGCATGGCGATACCATTTATTAAAAAATACATTAAATGTATATTTAATTGTGTGACGTGTCCGAAACAGTCAACCGAAAACTTAATTTCAAATTTCTCCATCTCAGGTCAAATAATCTACCCTCTAATGAATTCCAAAGTATACTTTTTTTGTACAGTCGTGGCCGTACAAAACGGTTCATGTCTTTAAGCAGTTTTCAATGATTTTCTAATTAATAAATATCGGTTTGTGTTTGTAGCTCCTGTTCTAGTTACATTGTGGGTAGATGTAGTGAGCGCCCCAAAGGGTTAGCTCCCAACAACTGACCCCAATGAATTCTTCCCAGACATTTCGTCCACGGCAGCGGTGGACATCCTCAGTGGCATTGGACATGGTCGAAGCACTCTTCTCGCTATCCCAATCGCGACTGCTGGACCCCTCAACCCGACAAACACCAGCGTTATTGATAACACCGACCGTGATAGCTTACACCCTTTCATAGATTTTCTATACCTTTTCCAAGTGTAATTCAGAAAGGATCAAGTATATTTCAAAAAACATCAATTGTAATTCAGATTAGTGAATTGTATTTCAGAAAGCATCTATTGTAGTTGAGATTAGTCAATTGTATTACAGAAAGTGTCAACTGAAATACAAAAAATAACATTTGTGTTCGATACTTCGTTTCTCTGTATACGGCCATGATATGTTGCATGGTAACAACATATCAAGAGAGAAGAAAAAATCAGCATTGCAAAAATAAACATTGAGAAAAATAACGTCAAAAATTATTTCGATTGAAGAAACCTAACGGTAATAGAGCACGTCACATTGCTCCACCATAAAATTTGGTCCTTCGAGCCGGATTTTATCCGAACAATCATCAACATCGGAACAAAGCGGAAGCCGATCGCCAAGAAGACTTCCGACTTGCACGAAACGCGACAACCGGTCCACTCTCTTCGATCGTCAGGGGGTTACGGGGTAAGTGTGCATTCACTTATTCCCGCTCTCATTCATTTTCTCAATAAACAATAAACGTGTTTAAGAAGTCATTCTTATTACCGAAATCATTGCAATTTAAACGTTAAACATGCAGAATATCCAGGAGCTCTCTTTAAACGAATTAGAAATCAAACGACGCGTAGTAAAATCAAAACTTACTCGTTTCATAAATCATGTAAATGACAAGGTTGATCTCTCAAATCTTACACAGGATGTCGTAGAGGTACTTTCAGTCCGCATTTCAAAAGATGAATCTTTGTATGACCAATTCGATGAAGTTCAAACGCGCATAGAACTGGTAGACCAAGTTACACCCTCAGAAATTCATTCACAGGACCGCGAATCCTTTGAAAATTCGTATTTTGACATTATGGGTCGCGTCAAAGGGGCTCTTAATAGATTTATATCACCAAACGATGAATCAGCTGACCGAATGTCTAATGGTGATCAAGACGACATTCGTTCTAAACATTCTGGCTCAGATTCAGGTCATACATCTGTCAGAGTAAAGCTCCCTACGATACCATTACCAACGTTCGACGGTACTACTGAAAAATGGTTATATTTCAAAGACGAATTCTTGGAACTTGTTCATAACAACGAAGCTCTATCAGACACTCAACGTTTACATTACTTGAGAGCAGCGTTAAAAGAAACTGCTGCTGAAGTCATTCAATCAGTTGCCATTTCTGCCGAGAGCTATAATCACGCATGGGCTCTATTAAACGAACGTTATGAAAACAAGAAGTTGATGGCTAACAATTACGTTTCGAAAATCTTGGCCTTACCAAACATCGCAAAGGAATCACGTGACGAGTTACGAAATCTACTAGGTGATTTAACAAAGAACTTAACGGCCCTAAATATATTAGGTCAAAAAACAGAGGAGTGGAATCTATTATTAATTCACATAATCGGAAATAAGTTAGACCATGTAACAAGGCGTGAATGGGAGGAAACAAATTTAAACGACAAGGAGTTTCCAACATTAGAACAATTCACAGCGTTTCTCAAAACAAGATGTCAACTTTTGGAGAGCATTCATCCACCGAAATCTAGAGAAACTGAAAGACAAAACCTTGGTAAGTCTAAGTTAACGACAAAAATGCATTTATCTACAACAAACAGTAGAAACTGTCCTAATTGCAAGGGCAGCCATTTCATTTACACCTGCAATGACTTCTTGAAGCTTGCAGTTACGGAACGAGAGCGTTTAGTAAAACGACTACGACTATGTCTCAACTGTTTGGGATTCAACCACATGGCAAACAAATGCAAAGGTGGTTCTTGTCGGCATTGTAAACAAAGGCACAATTCCTTATTGTGTCCAAGTCAAGAACCAATGAGCAAAGGCCAAGAAAACGGTCCGAATTCATCGGAAAGCCCAGTAGTCACCGGACATTCAGTCAGTGCTACTTCATCAACATCATCATACATTATATTATCGACTGCCATGGTCAAGATAAAGGATAAATTCGGAAACATACATGAATGCAGAGCGTTGCTAGACTCTTGTTCTCAATCGAATTACATCACGCAAACGTTTTGTGACAAGCTGCAGCTGTCTACAATAAAACAAGAAATTCGAATTAAAGGCATAAACAACACCACGTCCACAATCAACAAGGGCACAACCATCAAAATTCAATCTCGTCTAAATAACGTTCAAACATCGTTGTTATGTCTTGTAACTCCACAAATAACGCACAATCTGCCAGCTTTTCCATTGAATAGAAGCGAAATTCCAATTCCTCCACAGATTCCATTAGCAGATCCAACGTTTGACAAGGTAGGCCCAATTGACATCTTGATAGGTGGAGGCATATTTTGGGACCTCACTTCAGTTGGACAAATTCGTTTAGGCCGTAACAAACCATAACTTCAAAAAACGGTACTAGGTTGGATTGTGGTTGGTCCAACTCAAACGACAACTTTGTTCACAATGCACAACACGAATTGCCACCTCAATTTAAATAATTACCAATTACAAAACGAATTGGTCAAGTTTTGGGAAATAGAAGAGGGATTTCAGCATAAAGGAAAAGCTCGTTCCGTCGACGAGCAATTCTGTGAGGATCATTTTAAAGCAAACACTACTCGTAATGGGGATGGGCGATTCATTGTTCACTTGCCTCTGAAATTAGATCGCTCCATATTAGGAGATTCAAAAAGCATGGCTACCAAACGTTTTTTCGCGTTAGAAAAGAAATTAAACAAAAATTCAGACCTAAAGGCGCAATACAAAGAATTTATTGATGAATACATCAATCTTGGTCACATGTCCAAGATACAAGGGGACGATTCCTCAACATCCACGTTTTTTCTACCTCATCATGCAGTATTAAAGCAAGACAGCATCACTTCAAAGATTCGGGTCGTGTTTGATGCTTCCGCTAAATCCACATCCGACTTTTCGTTGAACGATATTCAGGCCATAGGTCCAACCATACAAGATGAATTATTTTCAATTTTGATTCGCTTTCGAAAACACACAATCGTGCACTGGTCACTGCTGATGTAGAAAAAATGTATCGACAGATATTGGTGGCGGAGAAAGATCGAGCATTGCAACGCATAGTGTGGCGTGATGATCCAAATGACATACTCGACACCTACGAATTAAACACGGTTACGTATGGAACTGCCTCCGCACCTTACCTCGCAACTCGTTGTTTACAAGAAACAGCACATCAACACATAAACAAATTACCAGTAGCAGCGTCAGTCATATTAAGTGATTTTTACGTTGACGATCTTATAACCGGAGCAGATACACCCGAACAAGTAATCAAAATTAGCAACGAAATTTTAGAAATTCTTCAATCAGGAGGCTTTCAGCTTCGTAAATGGGTCTCGAACGATCAAACAGTAATAAGGTCCATATCTGCTGTTACTCCAGACATTCCTTACATGAGTATAGCTCATGACGAAAACACAAAAACATTGGGACTGATATGGGGACCAGCTCAAGACACCTTCACATTCTCAATAAAAGACACAAGCACTAACAAAAACAAAATTACCAAACGCATAATTCTTGCCAGCATAGCAAGAATTTTTGACCCATTGGGAATCATCGGTCCTGTAATCACTGTTGCCAAGATAATTCTACAAAAACTTTGGCAAATCAAGCTTGCATGGGATGAATCGGTACCTATAGAAATGCACAACTTGTGGAAAACATTCGAATCAAAGTTGCACTTCCTGAACAGCATTCACATTCCTAGACATGTTTTGTTAATTAACGCAAATCTAATAGAAATACACGGATTTTCAGACGCCTCAGAAACCGCGTACGGTGCAGCCATCTACATGCGTTCACTAGACAATTTCGGGAATTGCAAGGTGTCATTGCTTTGTTCAAAGGGTCGAGTAGCTCCTCTAAAAACTACTAGCATACCCAAATTAGAACTATGCGGTGCATTGCTTTTATCGAGGCTAATGAGTCAGATCAAATCAGCGTTAAAGATTTTTGCATCCAAGGAGCGGTACTGGTGCGATTCAACAATCACATTATCGTGGATAAATGGTTTTCCCGGTCAGTGGAAAACATTCGTAGCTAACAGAGTAGCAGAAATTCAAGCCTTAACGAACAAGACTGATTGGTATTATATCAACACCAAGGACAATCCTGCTGATCTCATTTCCAGAGGTGTCAATCCTGACACATTGCAGCATGAGACAAAATGGTGGGAAGGGCCTGAATGGTTAAAGAACAGTGAATCCACGTGGCCACATTCTCACGTGGAACCTCCAGAGCATTTACCGGAAATTCGACAATCCTCACAGTCATCATTCATTTCTGTTCTATCAGATGACACGATTTTCAAACGATTCTCGTCATGGAACAAGCTTGTACGAGTAACTGCATATGTTTTAAGATTTTGCTTCAATTCCACTCGTACAGCAGCTGATGTTAGAGCCACTATCAGTAATTGAATTAAACCAATCAAGGGAAAAACTAATACGATTAGCTCAACAACATGCTTTTGGTAGAGAACTTCATGATCTCAATCAGGGACGCACAGTTCACATCAAAAGTAAATTGATCTGTCTTAGTCCCATCATGGACGACAAAGGCCTAATCAGAGTTGGAGGCCGGTTAGGTCATGCAAAAATAGCATGGACTAAGAAACATCCTGTAATTGTTCCAAATAAACATCCAATAGCAGATTTGATCATGCGCGAGGAGCATATCAGGCTTCTACATGCTGGACCTCAGACGTGTTTAGCATCTCTACGCGAAAGATATTGGCCACTGGGCGGTAGAAACCTGGCAAGAAAAATAACAAAACAATGTGTCCAATGCTTTAAAGTAAATCCAATTCCAGCAAAACACACAATGGGTGAATTGCCTGCTTTAAGAATTACACCTTCACGTCCCTTTTCGGTAACTGGAATTGACTACGCAGGTCCTTTATTTATTCGCGATAAGAAAGGGCGCGGTTTTAAACGAATAAAAGCATTTGTCTGTCTTTTCATTTGTTTTTCAACGAAAGCCATACATTTAGAAGTCGTCACCGATCTTACGACGGAAGCGTTCATCGCTGCATTACGCAGATTCGTGTCAAGACGAGGTAAATGCGCTCACATATATTGTGATAACGCAACCAATTTTGTAGGGGCAAAAAACGAACTTTCAGAGCTTTTAAAATGTCTTCGATCTGGTCAAACACAGATTAATGACGCGCTCTCGAAAGAGGGAATTCAATGGCACTTCATACCACCGCGTTCCCCACATTTTGGTGGAATTTGGGAGGCAAACATAAAGTCAGCAAAACAACATTTAAAGAGAGTTGTTGCAAACGCATGTTTAACATTTGAAGAGCTTTGTACGGTATTGTGTCAAATCGAAGCTTGTTTAAATTCAAGACCGTTGCATCCAATGTCGAGCAATCCCAATGATCCTTCCCCCCTAACTCCCGCACACTTTCTCGTTGGCGAATTGTTGGCAGCAATACCAGATCCAGACGTTACGCAAATCCACGAATCAAAATTGTCAAAATTCCAACGGCTGCAGCAAATTTCTCAAAATTTTTGGAAAAGGTGGTCTCGTGACTATTTAACAGAACTGCAGACTCGCACGAAATGGCGTCAATAATACCATCATTTACTTCGTGAGGACTCAATAGTGATAATCAAAGAAGACAACCTCCCTCCACTTAAATGGTCCTTGGGAAGAGTCCTCCAAGTACACACTGGCGTAAATGGTATCATCCGAGGGGCTACCGTAAAAACAGCTCGAGGTGTGGTGAAACGTTCAGTTACGAAATTGTGCGTGCTTCCACATTAAGAAAGTGCGCATTAAATATTATCATTGTTATTAACAAAATCATTGTTTCAACGAATCATGTTTGTTAGCATAAAATTAATTTAATGTTCATTGAATGCCAAGGCTTCAATAGGGGGCGGCATGTTCGATACTTCGTTTCTCTGTATACGGCCATGATATGTTGCATGGTAACAACATATCAAGAGAGAAGAAAAAATCAGCATTGCAAAAATAAACATTGAGAAAAATAACGTCAAAAATTATTTCGATTGAAGAAACCTAACGGTAATAGAGCACGTCACATTGCTCCACCAATTTGTAATTCAGAATATATCATTTCTAATTCAGAAAACATTTGTTTTAATATATCAATATACCATGATAATTATTTCTATGCGACAAATTATTATTGTTCTTTGAATAAAATATGTTCTGTGTGGTTAAAATTACATTCTGAAGTATGTAGTTGTTTCGACAGAATGAAAGGTGGAATGCTAAGTATAGATACTTGTAGTTAATTCATTATTCCCTTGAAAAATGAAATTGTTACCAATGTAAATGTGTAATTGTGAGTAAAATTATAGGACCGATAAATGGGAATATAATTTCTTCAGAAACATCCAGAGATAATAGATTTATTTAAATTTGTAATAGCAATTAACGCTATAGAAGATATAAAATCGTCTTTGCCTTGCTTTGTCCCCTTGTCAGTCCATAGAGCTGGTATCAGGAGATTCGATGGAGGTCTCACATTTACTGATAAGCAGTGAACCATCAGCTTCTTTAAACTCAGCAGGAATTTCTTAACCAATGTTGCACTTGTCAGCCCATGGTAAATGAATAAATACGTTTCCCTTATCACTTTATTCAACTGTGTTGTTTCTGACAAAATTACATTCAGTGTGTTAAAGTTTGAATATCTGTATTTCGCGCAATGCGCAATTTTAGTTACGATTATGTACGCCAAGCGCTGAAATCAGTTGAGTGTAAGATTTTGTGCGGCACAGTCAATCAATAAAATATTTCAAAATCAACAAGATGTGTCTAGTCTATTCTATTAAATTCCACTTGTAGGCGTCGGTTTAGGCAAATTTTTCATGGACGATTCTTGTCAAATGTTATTTGAGAGTGTAAAAGTCTACATTGGAAAAATGGAACAAAAGCTAGATTCATTGCATGGCCTGTTCAACTTTCACATTTTCTACTCCGTGTATAACGTGCATACAAAAATATATTCAATCTACGCAATAACTTTGTCGTTCAAAAGAATGTAGTAAAATTTTTACCTTGAGTTGGCCATACGATATCCATGGCCTCAAATCAATACCACGTAAATCCAATTGTTATATTACGTTATAAACAAGAAAATAATGTAACAAATCAATTTGATGATACCGTATTTGTAACAATAGTATGTTTAATACTATAGAGTAAATATGAAGTATTTTATGAAAAAAAGTAGAGTGCCAAATTCGGACTTAAAAGGTATAGATTTGAGGCCATCGATATAATTTCAATGACCTTTACAACATATTCCATCTCCACGAGTCGGTGTAGACCTTATTTAAGACATTTTTGAATGACAGCTCCTGTCAAATGTCATGATTTGACAGTTTCAAAAGTCTACACTGTGAAAATAAAACAAAAGCCAGATTTCACGTCCTGAGCTTCCGTTTTTTTGTAAGCATTTTCATTGTTTACTTCAAACAATGGTAGCGATAACATTGTCCCGTATTGCACAACATTATCTTGTTTTATATCATCTATTTTATTTACTATTTTTAATATTATGCATCATTTTTATCTAAATCTCTTATACATATTTATATTTATAGCATAATGTAAGCGTCACTACCCAAACAATCTACCACTCGATTAAAAATAATTATATTTGGATTAATACAAAATCAACAACGGTGGTATTAATCGGGATTGTTGACCGTGTTCGAAGCGAAGTCCCATAAGGGAAGAGTACTTCGACCACGACCACACCGCCACTGAAGATGTCCACCGCAGCTGTGAACGAAACGTTTGGCAGAGTTTCATTGGGGTCATGCTGAGTTACCCTCCCGGGGCGCTCACTACATCCCCCCTAATGGGACTTCGCTTCGAACACGGTCAACAATCCCGATTAATACCACCGTTGTTGACAGCACCGACCGTGAAAGGCTACACACTTTTATTGATACAAAATGTTTCAATTTTTTTTAGAATTTGGAATTAAGTACAGTTGTGGTACAGTTAATTTGAAAATTATCGAGTACACTTAATTTTGTACAGTGTAAAACTGGCGCAATGTCAATGTCACTTCTGATAAGCAAAATGCCAAAAATGTTTTAATTCGTGATTAATAAAACAACAAATGTGTCTAATTTACCTAACCTGTATAAAACATATTGCGTTAAAGTTTCAAACGGGCATGTTTACATGTGGAAAACACTGTAGTAAATCGACTTTTTGAGGTCTATTCTATAAATTTGAAATTAACCGTAATCTCTACGTTAGTTATTGAACCCTGTGTACAACAATAAACAGATTCAGAGTTGGCTATGGAATCACTTTGAAGTTCGTTAGATTAGAATGTGGCAAACTTTTGGAAATTTGGTTGGAGAAATTTGATTGTACCGTTTCCGACAAGATGCGTAACATACAGGATGATTCATGTAGACATTCACATATCCAATGGGTTGTCTTTTACAATAACTAATGTCAATTTCCAGTATAACCGGAAGTGTCATCATCTTGAAAGTATTTTACATCGATTCAGAATGATCGATAATGATAGTGCACCACATTTCAACTTTCTAGCTTTTCGGAAATTTGTTCGGAATAAGTTGTATATATATATTTATTGTCTTCTTTAAGTCGGCGTCGGTTTAGAGTAGATTGACAATTTCGGTGAAATGAAACGGAGTGAGGAGTGATTTTGGTGGCCGACCGACCATTAATTTCATTCGAAATTGTGTGACAGTGCCTATTACGACAGTTCCATACATCAGTAGTATATTAATGATATATCAGTTCCATAGGGCATATTTTATTGTACGAGTGACAACTCCAAGTTTATAATACCATCGGCGAAGACGAGTGAACGGACGTCAATATCTTGTTTTGACTGGTACTAGATGATATTAAAAAATTTATGTCAAAATTTCAAGCCAAAATTCTAATTTGTTTGGGAGCAGCAATTTTTCAAAAAGGGCCTCTTTTTCGTTTTAATGTCAAAGAATAGCTAAACAACTGAAGTTAGGTCTATAGAAGTTATACAAAGTAAAATAATTTTTTCAAAAGGAATCCGAAAATACCGTACATACTGGGTGTTGTGTTTAAAAAACATAACTTTGATGCGCCACTCTGTATGTGGACATTCTGCAAATAAGCAGATATTTTCAGAGTGTTCTCTTAAATGGATTGTACTTTTTGTCGAAAACCGCATCTTCATATATTTCTTCATTTTAGAGTAATCTGACTTCCCCAGCGCTGGGACAGCCTGGATATACAGGTTGTTTCACGACGAGGGTCTATTAGGCAGTAAAAGAGAACGAAAAAACGGATACTTTGCACACTTGTATAAACTTATGAGATCTATGTATAAACTTATGCTGAAAATATTTTCATGATTGTGACACTTCCGGTTATACCGGAAGTTGGTATCCATTTTGTTATTTTAAATACAACATACGTATTTTTAATGTATTTTCAAATTCTGCATTAAATTCTGTGTCACATGGTATCAACGTTTTTGCACCTTATTGCATTGTTTTAGAGAAAGAAAAATACATTTTTTGTAAAAAATCCAGTGCAATAAAAAATTAATTATTAATATACCCTAAAAGTCAGGTCAACGATCTTATAAGTTGATGTAAGTGTGCAATGTTTAAGTTCTCTCTGTTTTTCCATTCTCTATATCTGCCTAATAGCCCCTTCGTGAATCACCCCGTACAGCGTGGTAATAAACTAAGGAACACAATTTATAATTGCGTTATTTCATGTTTTCAAGCAAAACGTTCGGACAGGTCAGTTTACTTTTTCTTATTAGCCACCTTGTGACAAAAATGTTACTTATGACGTCATGTATTTTTGCACAATGACGTAATAATTGTTTTTTTTTCAATGACAACTCTAATTTTTTGCTGTTGTTTATAGGTTTACTTTAATGAGGGGGTAAAAAATTGGTACCTTAGATAACTATTTTTTTGAGAAATGTAAGAAGTAAAAATGTAAGTTTTAATGGAAGAAAATTTTAATTAAACCTCAAAAAGAAACACAATTTATCGCAAGTGTTGCTCGATACGAGTGTATCCGTCAAAAGCGATACAGACATGATAACGATAAATTGCAAAAACAAGTTTAAATGTTATTTTCTAAAAAAAATAGTTATCTAAGGTACCAATTGTATTACACCATAATTTAAGCAGTTGGTCCATATATAAAGAAGAACAAATAAAATTGGAGTTGTCACTGAAAAAACCAATGATGACGTAATTGTGCAAAAATACATGACAAAATAAGTAAAAAATGTAGGTGATAAAGTGACTAATTAAAAAATAAAATTAGCCTGTCCGAGCGTTTTTCTTGAAAACATTAAATAACATAATTAAAAATGTTGTTCCTTACTTTATCACCACAATGTACATTTTACTATACATACATAAATCCTATCTGAAGAATCCCTAACAAAGTACTGCTCTCAGGTCCGTCATTTACAGGACAGCCTGTATACATGGACATTTAATTGATCCATGTGAGGTTTCACGAATTTTAATAAATTCAATTGGTGATATGAAATTTGGTACACGGTAATTGTTCCGCGCGATATACCTACCTAAAATATTTGGTCAAAATGGCACTTCCGGTTCTAGCATAAGTGGCGTTCAACTTTCTTATTTTGAGTGGAACTATAAATTTTTTAACGCCGTTACATTTTTTGCTTAATTTGCTACATTTTTGGTCTGAATTATGTTTACCTATTTTTTATGGTTACGGAGATATCACAATTTTTATGCAAAAATAGCTACTTGCAAAGGTTTATTAGAATAATCATAACTTTTGAACTGCTTATAATAACAAATTACGCAAAATTCCCGATAATAGCAAAATAATTGTTCTAACTATCTACTGCATGGTCGTAGATTTACATAACTCTATGAGAAATGTCACAATACATTTGTAAAACTGATTTGTCCGGAATGGAATATGATAGGTAGAGGGCATAATCTACCCCAAACTTTGGCGCCCGCCGAAAAATGTCAAACTCTGATCGCCATTTTATAATGTTTAGAATTAGGGGGGCCCAAATATATTTGGCGGGGGGAAAAGATGTATCACATCCGAAACGGTTGTCAACAGGGAACGTATAATTGGTCCAGCCCATGGTTGAATTTTTTCTACACTGTTAACGAGTTTCAAAGCTACCCCCATGGCCTACGCAGTCTCGTTTTATTTTGAACGCACGTCACATGCTCAAGTTTAAAGAGATTACAAATGCAATTTTCATTTAATTTAAATCCGGTGAATTTGGTTTCGGTGTTTGAATCAGGAAGCAGGATTCGTTGCAGTTTTTATAATGGATAATTTATTGTATAAACCAGACAGAACAAACGCTACGTTAAATGCGAATGTCTGAATAAACTAAAAATTAAACTGGTAGCGAAATTGAACAGCAAATACAAATACGTTTTTTTGCTTATGATGTGTAAAGCTTCGCCCCTTACTTTTTCGTAATATTTTGGAGGTGGGATTTTGAATTCAACGGAAAATTAGAGCTCGACTTAATTAATCGATCTACAAAGTTGTAATTTATTCAGACGAAAAATGTGGTCAACAGCATCATTAGTGGGGCGTCGTTACGGAAACAACTCTTTGAATTAATTATTTCCTAACTGCGAAATGAATTTGGCGCCCGGATCTTAATGCAAATTTATTCGGAAAGCGTAAGCTAACATTTTTTATTAATTTTAATCCGCACTACAATCGGATAATACCTTAATGTCTTTTTATAAATTTCCTACAATCCTACATAAAATATGAACGCTTCTAAAGTCAACAGAACCGAGTGATCGTTACTAACTTAATACACGAGGGATGTACCAAATTTATTGTCCCTGACTTAGGTTTGTGACTGAATAGTTATAACGACGTATGTTCAAATAAAAGCGGAGGCTCGGAAAGTCATTAAATCTAGTTTTTTTTTTATTTTTTACAATGTAGATTTTAGAAGCTCTCAAATGGTAATTCACAGGAGCTGCCATTAAAAAAATTGCTCAAACAACAAGGTAAACCGAGACCTGGAGATGTAATTAATTAAGATTAATTAAGATGAGCTTAATTTCAAATATCTCTAACGCAAGGTCAACCATTTTCTACACTTTTTTACAAATTTTAAAGTGATTCCAAGGTCTAATTAATTTTTGCATTTTGTACGCCCGTTATTTAAAATAAACACACTAACACAGTAAACAATTTATTAAGTCTAGTACTCGTAGTTTACGAGATTTTCTATATGGGCTACTCTGTAAGTACATATTTTTGGCTTACAAGATTACATTCAATTTAAAACAATATTTAACTTAACGTTAAGCTCCACGTCGAGTGACGTTCACGAAAATGGCCTTCAGCATTTCATTTGTCCGTGATTCTAGAACTGTTCGGTGTAATGTATCTTTGTGCATTTTAACAAAATGTCAATTTGGTTTAGTACAATGATGGATTGTTGTTTGCAGATTTGGGTTGACGTAGATTTATTTATTTATTTTACACACGCCATCCGAGAGAGCAAATCAATATTACAATTCATACCAAATTTGTGGTCAAATATAATATCAACTAATATTGTTTTATTTACTTATAAATCATTGATATTAGTTGATACTGCTGTCTGTACATGTGATGCACTAAAAACATAAAAATTGTGAGGTGCGATTAGTAAAGAACTTAAATAACTTTCATTTAAGATATTGATTGTCTATCACGTGACGCCAGTTGGTCAAAGTAACCATTATTATTGGGTCAATATAGTATTGTTCAAGCAGGACCCTCCAAATATTCGTTTCTGAGTATTCAGTCTATAAATGTATCTCTCGGTCCAATGTTTTGTTGGCTGATATAAAATGTATTAAAAATGAGATTTTCAAGAACCCATATACCTACTTGTTTGTTAGAATGTAGACTTTTGGCATTGACATATCAGAACATTTGACAGCTGCTGGTATTACAATCAACGGAGATGTAATTTGTTAATCTCTTATGTATTGGTTTTGCGTACTTTAGAGTCATTTCCATAAACATCAATGTTATTCCATGGCCTGCACGATGGAAAAAATCATGGACCTCAAACAGAAAGATGTCTCTGCTTCAGTGAAAAGGAAAGAGCTCAAATTCACAAACGTATCACGATCTCCATTTTCCGGTGCATATTACTAAAAACTTTTAAAAAAACTGCATTTTCCATTTGACTTGATACATTTGAGACTCATACATTTTCCAGTGGCTCATAAAAGCCTTATAAACTTTGGACATTTAGTATATGCATATTGTGGTATAAAGTTTTACAAAAAAAACCGTAAATTGCCGAATGGAAGAGAAAACCGCTGATACAAACGAATATTAAAGACGCTTATTTCGATACGAATTGATTTTGCCAAACAGAGGGAAGTGGTTTTAAAACCATTATTTAGTGTTCTTTTTGTGCCGAGCACAATTTCACGTTTTGGAAGGCAAATACAAATAAAACTGATGCATACGTAATTTAATGCGACCGACAAATTTACAGCGGAGCCATTCTCTTTTATGGAAAGCTCCATTCGGGCATTGTTACCATCCGACTGGCAGTTCCTTATCAATAAAATTTGTTTATATAAACTGTCGTCGGTCGTCATATTTCAAACACAATTACCGTTTTTCAACAGGAATTTGTCGTCAGCCACAAAGCTCCCTTCAATTAATAATTGAAACACTTTTTAACTTCTAAAATCATGCCTTTGAGTAACGATATACGTTTATATAACAAGGAGGTTTTCGATACGCTCCTAACAAGGTTGGGAAAAATCTGAAAATGTGGAGGACGTCGATAAATTGGAAATCGTTTTCGTATAAAGCAATATTAAAAGTATTTCAAGTGAAATATATTGGTTGGAAATGAAGTTTTGAAATATTGTAGAAGGAATATGTGGAGGTACTTGTTGCGAAATTATGTTTAGGGGTTGCTTTTATGCCACTGCCAATGCTGATATGAAATTTTATTGGTAACACTTTTATGCGAACGATATTGAGGACAAAGCTACACTTGATGTATATTTTATAAGAGTGTAGCAAATGAAATATTTTATGAAACGGAATACCAGTAGCGACTCGTCAGGCTAGAAACAAATCAGGTCCGAGGTCCGTTCCGGTAAAAAAATTAAACGAGACTGAGTAGGAAACACTTTGAAATTGTGAACTGTGAAACTGTGAGTGCAACTGAGAAAAATTAATGGAAAAATGTTAGCAACGAAAATTACTACTATAGGATTTGCATTACGTATGACAGCGGCTTTTGCTTCATCTTTGTCTGGTACATATTTCAATTCTTCAGTCCCTCCAAGTTCAGCCAGTATGTAAAACTAGTAAGAAGCTTTTTTCTTAATTTTTTAGAAAAATATTATATTAAAGAACGAGTTTCAGAAGTCATATTTTATTGCACGTGTCCAAGTTTATAAAACGGTCGGCGAAGTTGGGAGTTTTTTAGCGGATGAGTGCCATAATAGCCTTATGAACGAGTTTTTTTATACAATTTTTTGAATTTAGCATTTTTGATACTATATTTAATAAAAAATTTGCTATTTTATTATTTGGGGAATACAACATGAGTTCGTTGACAATAGTCAAAATTTATATTTCGATGTTCAAATGCAATTATGCCGCACAACAGTTGGGAGTGAAAATAATTTTTGATTGAATGCTAGAATTTGCAATTTGAAACATATTGGTGCAAAATTTATGCTTTAATTATCAACCGTGTGGGTATAAAACTTGTTTTAAAATTAGGGCATTTTTTCGTTTTTTAGAGAATTGAGAAAGATTTTCAAAAATCGCCCTCGGTAACGGGCTAGAAAAAGAATTTCTGCTACCATTGCAGTCTCGAGCGGTTTTCCAATTCTGTCGGTATCAAAATAAAACTTGTTTAAAATTCTGCTCATTTTACATTGAGTCCAAATCGACTATATGGCAGCCTTAACAACTTAGACGCGGAGAAGAAAAAAGCATTGTTTAGGCGTTTATTACAAAAATTGTGATTCTATAAAAGTTTTGCTTTTTTGTACGCATCTGTCAAGCTTTACTTTTTTGGGACAGGTCAGAAAATACTTCCTGAACATTTTTTACCTACCCATATGCGCAATTTTATAAAGCTTTTTGTTTTTCATGAAATCTGTCGTTTGCTACACGAATGCAAATAATTATTAAAGATGTATAAAAATATTTCAGAATTGAAAGATAATGATAGCAGGTTGCTGAGAAATGGTGGAGAATTGTGAAATATTGCGCGTGTAGTCCAAATTAATGTGTTGTCTCACATATGCAACATAATAACTCATTTCCACGTCCACGTATACTATAGCTTCTAACATGCATTTAGACTTCTATGAGGATGGGCCATTAATAAAGTCGTTCTTTTTTGCACACTCGACGTTAGAGTGCTACAAGTTCTGCAGAGAAAATCTAGAAAATATCAAAGTACTTCGAACAATTTTGTGTGAGCCGAGTACCTACAATGTAAATATATAGTTAGTGCTTTTTCTGACGGAATAGGAAAGAAATACTCAGAACAATTAAGAACTACTACAGTACAGTATTTGCCATTCCATTGTAAAAAATCTTCCTTTTACTGCATTTTTCGTTCATAATAATTTCTTCACATCTTACGAGTTATATATTTTCAGCAAATAATATTGCCGTTTGCTTGGTGACAGCCAATATACCAAAAATAATTCCTTACCTTTATAGTTCCATCAGAACAAATTCTCCATCAACACTACTTTCAAAGATTTATGTACAACGTGTGAAATTTTCTTCACTGTGAAAATTTAAATAAATAAAAAATAAATGAAATTTAATAAAAAAATTTATCACCTCAGGTTTCCCCAAAATTTTCTTAGGAATGACCTTGAAACAATGCTATATTTCTATTTCTGATAATGAAAGTTAGTGAACATGTTTCTAAAATAAGTAAAATTAATTGTGCGTTTCTGAGAATGTTTGGAAAGGTGAAGTATAAATCACCTTATAAAAGCGTGATTAAAAAAATGGTTTTGTGCTTCGCCCTACTCTTTACAGTAGTACAAAAATCAAGAAAAACATTAATTATGACCAATCAAAAATGAACAAACATGTTAACAAAAGATTCGGATCTTAAGCTGCCGGTACGCAAATCTATTGGGAAAAGACTTGAATTCGTTTAATAAGTCGATGAATCGCTCACTTTATCGGTCTAAAAAACCCTAGAAAACCCTCTAGGTCATCTCCCAAACAAAAAACAAGGCCGTCCTTGCTTATTGTCTGTGGTCTGGAGAAATTTTTAAAAACAACATAAAATGTATCGTAATCAAAACGGTTGTTAACAGAGAACGTTACATTAAATTTATTCCACCCAAGGTCAACTATATTCTACACTGTAATGAATTTCATCGTTTGATTTTTCAACACACGTGAACATAAACATTTTTAACATATTTATTTATTTCGATCTACTGAACGTGTGCACAAAAACAGAAGGACTCAGCGTAGACCATGGATCGCGTGATTAGAGTGTAGCAAATATTCGACCTTGATTCGGCCACGATTTATTTAGTACCTTCTTTAATATATCCCATTGCCAGTGTCGTGTGGGTAAAATAATACATGTAACTCTTAAAAGTCAACACTGCATAAAAGTCCGCCAAATTTGTGGCCTTTTTTGTACGATCTATTGAGTAGAAATTACAGATATTTATTGCTTATGGAATGCGCTACAATTGCTGCAAACGAGTTTTGTTCAAATACACAAGTACGAAACAACAAAATTCCGTGATTTAGATTTAACTGTGCCGGGCTTTAATTCATAATTGCCATAAACAGCTGGCAAAGGCCGAGTTTCGTTCCTTTTGCAGGCACAGCTCCGATTCGTATAAATATCACACTATAAATCATATCAGCAGCACTAATCTATTGCTTTAATTAGTTTTGGGGCATCTGGCACAAAGCTTTTCGCCTTTGAAAACTTCCCGCACGTGTAACAAAGTCATTACTCCAACGACAGGAACGACTTCATCAGAAATACATTATTGTACGCGATGTGAAATACCAATGTGTTTTATATCCCCATTTCTTGAGACGTATTTCCCCAGGCTGTTAGAGAAAAATTGGATTGCCGTATGCTGAATTAATATACGAAAGCCATTTTCCGACGGAGCTTCGGCCACGAAAACTTGCCGATAGGCGGGATTTATCGTCATTCTATACGATTTCATGTAAAACGGTGATTGTGGTGCAAATAGCCACCGGTGCCGACAACGCAATTAAATGATAACGTGGCTGTGAGGGAGATTAAGTGAACACTGTTGGGAACAATTGGGTCGCACCGATTGCCCTCGGCTCTATCTATTACTGTCCGCTTTTAAAACTTACTCTCATTTTATAATGCAAGCTCTGAGCGGCGCCGACCTGTACAAGCTTTTATCCGATTTTTTCAGTTATGGATTCTTCACATCCCACGATTTTGCATTTGCACGCATCCTCAAGATGTTCGGTTCGAAGAAATTCATTGTCGACTTGGCACAATTTATCTTAAAATTAATGGTTTAAGTTTTTAAAGTGTGGCAGTAGCGGAGGCGCTAAGTAAACGCTCTTTAAACTTTAAGGATATAACTTAATCACCGCAAACGACTGTTTTTTTATAAAAACTGCATCTTTCATTATTTTCTCTCTAAGAAAACTGCTCCGATGGTAAAGACAAAAGTAATAAATTCCAAGATATTTTGTTATCGGCCGCAAATGCATAAACGACGCTTATAAAGAGCGCACATAATAGGGATTCTCAGTAGGCCATGGAATCTGGATTTTGGTTTAATTTTTTAAGTGTACACCTTTCACATGGATATATGACATTTGATAGGAATTGTCAATTATTTATTATATTAATAAATGTATTTGTATTTTATTTTTTCATGTTACTTGCATTTGTCACTTTGAAACTTTTAATAAATTATTAAGATTGACATATCTTGAAATTTGACTAATTGCACAACGGCGCCCGGAGGTGGAATTTGTTAAAAATTCATTACAGGATGTTTTTTATTAAGTCGGCCATTAGAAAATTTTTAACTTCCTACAGTGCTATAAATTTGAAATTTGGAATTCAGTCAAAATTGACCATTTCGAATCAAAATAAATTATTTTCAAAATGGCCGCACTTACGCTAATACCGGAAGGGGACGCCATCTTTGTTATTTTAAATGGAACACCCTAGTTTTTATTTAATTTTCGAATGCCCCCTTTCTTTTTGAGTATCTTACACCTATGTTGTATCTATCTATCTATCTGTCAAACTTTTGGAGATATGCCCACTTTTTTACAAAATCTTGCATTTTCGGTGGTCTATTCAAATAATTATTTCGCAGTAACCATTGGGAAAAGGTACAAACTGTTTTCTGCAGTCGATAGCGGAAAGATTGCAGAGATGTCGGCTGGCCTCAAAAATAACTATATCACATTCTAAGTACTTAAAATGATTTAACGAAAACGCCCACAACAAAGCGTCAATATTTCTTTTTTTTTAATGGCGCCTACCAAATATTATATTGTCAGTCGGTAGAAAATGAAATTTAAGGGTATGTTGTACTAGCATGTCCTATACCGATCTCAATTAATTCCGGTGTTTCCGGATGTGCTGCTATCTTGAAAATATTTTACGTAAATCCGAAATAGTCTACTATGGCCAGGTATCAAATTCAGCATAAATTGCTCTATTTTATGATAAAAACAAATTTGGCCTAATACTTAGAGACCGCTAAATACAACGTGTTAAATTTTAACCATTTCAAACGTACATAACTCCATATTTTCAAATGGATCACCAAATTTTTTTTAAAGAAGTATTTGAAATTATTTTTGTTTGTTGTAATTTCTTTGCATTTTTTGCTATATTACATTATTCTTATTTTATTTTACACTGTTATAATTTTCCTGTTAATTAAAAGTTATTTGGTATTAATTTACAGATACATAAAATACTAGCCTTTGCCCGCGACTTCGTTCGCGTGGAAATTTTGATGTGTATGTTTCTGAAATTACGGCCTTATCATAATAAAGTATAGATGACAGCTTGCGACCATCACCGCCATCTAGTGATGGCTTGAAATGCTACCGATACGATCCCTTGCTCTATGAATAACAAAAACAAATATCCCACGGGAATATGTTTCCGGGATAAATAGTAGTTTATGTGCTACTCCAGACTATAGTCTATCTCTGTGCCAAATTTAATGCAGATTCGTTCTGGCGTGATTGAGTAACACACATCCAAACTTTCGTATAGATTTATTCCAATACCGTTCTGTATATTCAGCGTGCTATATTCGCCTCATTTCTGACTGATCCGACGTTTCGCTCCGCTTACTCAATTCTTCTAAGCTCTACTTGAGGAGTCGTCCCTCGACTTCTAGCTACCTTCATAGCCCGAGCTTTATTACTCCTCTGTGAAAGATTAGATTTGCGTTTTCTGGGCATTTCAAAAAACTACCAAATAATAACATATTAGATATATGCCAATACCGTTCTGTATATTCAGCGTGTTGTAATCGCCTCATTTTTGACTGCTCAGGCGTTTCAGTTGATCTAGAAGCAGTCTGTCGCTCCGCTTGTTCAATTCTTTTTAACCTCTACTTGAGGAATCGTCTCTCGACTTCTAGCTATTTTCATAGCCCGAGCTTTATTACTCCTCTGCGAAAGATTAGATTTGCATTTTCCGGGCATTTCAAAAACCTCCAAATAATAACAATTCCCACAAATGATAACTGACGTAAGAATAATTTAGACAGTTCTGATGACAGCTTGCGACCATCACCGCCATCTAGTGATGGCTTGAAAAGTACTCTTTAAAAAAACGATAAAATTTATCCCACGGGAACATTTTTCCAGGATAATTAGTAGCCTATGTGCTATTCCAGACTATAATCTATCTCTGTGCCAAATTTCATCCAGATCCGTTCAGCCGTTCTGGCGTGATTGAGCAACAAACATCCAAACATTCACATTTATAATATTAGTATAGATAATGAATATGTAAGGTTCGAGTACATCTTTTATTTTTTGTTGACATTCTAAACAATCTTTTGGAGTGCATTGACTTGGAGCGTCATCGTACCTAAATCCGCCATTGCCCCCACACCAGCCAATTACCACTTCTTCTGATGAGGTGATAAGTGCCACACAATGTTATTGTTTATAATTTTATTAAATGAATGTCGTACTCCCCTGAACTTTATTTTCGTTTACAAAGTTTTCCTTCGTTAGCATATTCTTCTATTTTCTACTTTCATCTCAGTCTAATTTTTATTTTTATATTTTTCCCCCGTCTGGTTCTTCTACAGATTTTTCAAATATTTACAATATTTCTTGCTTAATACGCTAAAACATATTGTGTTGACATACTGAAACCTGCTTATTTAACAAATGCATACAAAATTAATTAAGTAAATACATGTTTTTTTAAACATTTATAAATTGCCCACAAAAATAAAACAAAACTGCGTAGAACATTAAAGCATTCTGGAATTCTTGTGTAGAAAATTGTTGACCACGAAAAAATTGAAGTTAAATTCTCTTCGAAGGCCCTTGCGGATGCCACACTTTTCGTGTTTGCTTTAACAAATTCTATCTAAAGGCGTCGATTTAGATCGTGGACAAGAAACAAGCAAGATGTTTGGATGTCGTTTGTACAACTTTTTGTTTGACATTTCGTGTTAAGGCGCGTATACATCTGAGCACGAACGGGAACGAGGCGAACCGAGGCCGAACGCTTGCCTCGTTTAATTTCGTTTCAAATAAACAAAAAACGATTATGATCGGAAGGAGGCGCAATTGAAGCACAAATGCCGTCTACATTTAATCGAATTTTCCTTTTATGTACCGATTCCGATCGAATTCCCCGTGCGCGGCACAACCGAATTCTGTTTGCCGCGCTTCGATGACACGTCTACATCAGTATGCTCGTTTGTCCTCGGTCTGCCTCGTTCCCGTTCGTGCTCAGATGTATACGCGCCTTTAAATGTCTTGATATGCCAATTTTATAAAGCAAAAGTGAGCCTCGGTGTTTTTGTCGTTTCCTATAATTGATAGTGGTATTAGAAATTCCGCAACTAGAGTTTAAGTCTCAGTTCATTGACCAAATTCCCATTAGACATGGTGTAACAAGGGGTTACTCTATATTTTATTCCACTTACCTTTCCTGCACTCATCGCAGACTCTAATTGGACGAAATTAATTTTACACCTGGAGGAAATGAAAGACGACAATAATAGAGTTCTAAGTAGGTAATTAATTAGAGCTGTATTGATTCTGAAATTGTAACAAATTTAACACTTTCAGTCTTCGGATATGATGAGATGTTTGTCTTGTTACCACTTTTAGTTTAAAAACACAACAAAAACTTTTTATTCAGTTGTCGCCACTGCTTTGATTTGCACTCATTTTTAATTTCGCTTTTAGAATTTTGAATTACGTATTAGATTATCGCGTACAATGGAATGAAATGAACGCTCTTTAGGGCTTTCATGAACAGCTTTGAAGCACATACAAAAAGACGTTAAATGACATATTCTAATTTTTGTTAAAGCTTTTGATGCAAATTGTGTGTGTGTGTTTTATAATTTAGTTATACGAACATTCTAGCTTTGTTTGTTTCTTGATGTGACTGGAAATATTTTGCTTTGACTTACGGCAGCTTCTGGGAAAGCATCGAAGAGTTTTTTGCATTTTAGATTTTAGAGAGGTAATTAACCGGCAGCTTCAGCAAAGCGGTGCTTTTTAGACAAAAATGTAAGAGCAGCATAATGACTATTCAATGAGTGCACTTTAAATTTCATGAACAATTTTATAATTTTTTTCATTTATATTGATTTGATGTGAAATGAAACGAATGCGTTGGGTAATAAATCAAAAATTGTTTGTTTTTGCGCCAGTAAAAAATCCTGTAATAAATTTCAGCGCCGATAGAAATCCCAAAGATCGGAACCGAGTCGTATAAATTCAAAGTTTTATTTCAGAAACAGCATAAGCGAACGATAAGAAGCCGACAAGCCTCGCCACAAATATTGCAAAATATTCCCAGTAGTTTACAAGAGCTTCAATCAAACTCGAAATGACGAATATAAATCGCTTGAGCTGGTTAATCGAAAACATTTCCGTCCGATTTCATTAGACACTTGGGTAAGTCTTTGACGACGACGATGCTAGAGTCGCTCGCGTCGTTAATGATGGGTGAAAACGGCACGTTCACAGTTGCTGATTGCACAAACTCTTGCACGACGATGGAGGTCTCAAAGGTGGTGTTGGTCGACGGCCTCGTCGGTGTTGAATGTGCAAGACGGAAAGCCACGCGCTCCTGAAGAGCACGACGACGAAGTACACTCAGATCCGAAACGAACCGGCTTTCACCTGGAAATAGGGTCAGACGTTAAATTTCCTCGAGTGCCCTACGTTGCCGCGCCAGTTATGAATGGAGCGCCCTTTGGAATTTACACAAGAATGCGCTTTCGAATGCCGTCCAAGGCTAGACATTCTTTATTGTATTGTTCACTTCGAAGCGGTGGGAAGGTCTTAATATCTAAAATGCAACAAAGCCACCCGGCGCCTCCACCAAATTTGTAATGTTCAAAATAAAAACTGACGCATTATTATCAATGCGAGAAGATTGGTCAGTTCAAATCACTACGGGTTACACTTGGGGGAGATTTCGGCAGGCAAATCCAGGTTAAAAATGACGTTGTTTCTTAGACAAATAATAAAGAATCTACGATTCTAGGGCGGTCGGTACATGCTGATATTTCAAAAAAATTTTAAGGAAACCTTTATAAAAAATACGAAACTTGCTTGAAATTACGACATTTTCAACATGAAATAACTCAGTAACGGATAAAAAATCTAAAAATTTTGACCTATACCGCCCTAAGGACATGCTTTCACAATACAGATTAAAATTCACACTTCTCTAGGAAATTCCATAATTTGAGTAAAATGTCTAAGAAAACTGAATGTCAAGCCAAATTTCTTAGAACATCGACCGCCAGCAAATAAGGGAATACGCACCCACCGGTGCTCTATGTCCATATCCAACCCAGAATTTTTATTATCTGTTTTATTATCTGCTTTTATTTACTGTTGGCTCAGACCCATGGAAATTGTTGCAATTACACTCAACCTAATCGCGATTAATTCGCACCGCGTAATATAAAGAGACCACGGTACAAGCAACTCTGAATTAAGTAATACAAATAAGATTAATTTGTACCGATTAGTATAAAAACCGCGTTATGAGAATCTCTGAAATAAATAAATTTTACATAAATCAGATCGATTTATTTTCCATTACATACATAAAAAACAGACAAATTTCACATATCGGAAAAGTAATGCTATAGTGGGTGTCCCGTTTTTCAACGCTCACTATTGGGGTCTCAGAAACGGTGAGAGATACAAAGTCGCTTAAATTACAGAAAAGTTGCGCTTTTTTATGGCTATTTCATATAATATCAAGATATTTAGGATATCTTTGGTTGGTCGAAACGAATGGCGACGAAACGGTAGCTCGATTTATTTCCTAAAAACAGTTTTTTTTTAGATTATTTTAACGAAAATGCTAAAAGTGTTTATATTTTCGTAAAAAGAATTGTAATTTTTTTGAGTAAATAAATAATATGTTGTCCATAAGAAAAAATAAATATACCTATGACATCTGAAAAACTAGTACTTGCAGGAAAATATAATTGCCGTCAGTCGATCAAGGACCTTCAAGCATACCAAGATACCGACCTTCAAATTGATAGCTGTCATAATAAGGAAGTGATTTTGAATTCGGCATTTTTCAGTTTTTCAGGGATATTTCAAAACGACCATAGATATCCTGGATATCTTGACATTATTTGAAATAGAATTAAAATAGCGCCGTTTCCGAGATCCCAATAGTGAGCGTTGAAAAACGGGACAGCCTGTATAGATAAAATTTTTAAGCAATTTAAGCTGTTGGCATGTTCTTGTACGAAAAACAGGTAACAAGAGTATGGCATTATAGGAAGCTGAAATTAGAACGGAAGCAGAAAACGAAGAAACATTCTACCGGATCTGATAGAGATTATGGAAGAGCAGAAGTAGATATAATGGATAATTTATGTTTCCCCGAAATATATAAATTTTAAGTAGACGAATGTTTGGAAGAATAGAAAAATGCTGGGATGGAATTAGTGAATTAGAGAGAACAGTCGAACAAAATCTTTGAATGTAATTTCAAGAAGTGATTGAAGAAGTTGACAGCGCGCAATTTTGGTAGGGTTTTCAAGATTAGACATAAACTCATTTGTTTAAAAACGCTTCGACCTTTTCAACAAAATGGGGTAAGGATCATGAATCAGCTGCTCTGGAGCGTCAAGTCAATTTGTAAAAGTGGATTTTTTGTACATACATAAGTCTGACTCATATTTAGGGGCTTCTCTAGATGCACTAGTAGATAATGACGGGATCATTGAGGTAAAATAGTAAAATGTCGTTTTGCTGCAAAATAGGTACTATAGTTCTAGAAGCATCATTGATTGGTAAAATCACAACTTCAGAATAATATAGTCGCATTGAAAAAAACATTATGACTATTATTATCAAATTCAGGGATATTTTAAAGTCACCAATAAATTTTATTTTATTTGTGTGTGTGTGTGTGTGTGGATACAAAACAACTTTAGATATCCAAAGAATTGAAAAATATAGAAACTGAGTAATAATATATAGAATGGAATAATAATATAAAGACAAAAAATTCAGATGTAAAAAAAAAATGTAAAAACCTACACACCTTCATAAAACTCTAAAAATTCTACTCATATTCTTTGTGATAGCCAGTTGATAGGTTGACAACCGATTCAGACACGAGGGATAAGAAACATTAAATTTAGTGTTTTTAGTCTTTTCTAATTCCAGGCGTCGGTTTAGACGTCGTTTGAGCAATTTTTTGATTGACAGTCAAATATCACAATTCGACAATGTTAAAGCTGTACAGTATAAAAAATTGAACAAAAGTTAGTTAGAAGATATATTCAAAATTCGTTACCTAGGTTACCAAAATAAAAAAAAAACGATTTCAAGAGGCCTTGCAATGTTTTTTTTTGGTAACCTTGGTAACGAATTTTGAATATATCTTCTATCATATTTCTAGACTTACTTATTTAAAATCAACAAAACTCGTGTAATTATATCTAATGTAATTATGCTTGCTCAAATTTTTAAGCCTAATTGCCTTTAGCAAAAAAATTAGTTTTAAAAATGAAATTATTTATTTGTCAGAAAAAAATACAAATCGTATTGTAAAAACCGTTTGTTTTCGTTAGATATTAACAAAGTTAAGAGTATGTATGTAATTTATTTTGGAAAGTGGGCTCTTAAACTTTAAATTATTCCCAGTACTCAGCATTCTTTAATAAAATGTTTGTTTTAATTTAATTCCAATTTATTTAATAAAACAATATGATCTCTTTTGTCATTACACCGTTTTTAAAAAAAAACAACAGAGCTTAAAATATCTGAAAATTGCATACCTTATAATATTCATCTCTTCACTTAAAGAAAAATGCTGTATTTCCAAACAAACAAGTTTTATAAACGACTCTTTTATTTGTTCTGCTTCGCAAATATTGGGATATTGGAATTGTGATTTGAAGCTAAAAAGTTTTGCCGGACCTTGCCTATCAGTCAATAATACTTTCCTTTCAAATTTATTGATCAATGTGTATGAACACGTATTTATTACAAATTTATATATTTGTTTCACATGAGCGACGTCAAAGTCAAAGTAAGAAGTGTATGGGTTTAAGTGAACTTCATCATACGAGTCACTGAAATTTAAGTGTAGAAAAATGTTGATCTTGAGGATAAATTCGAATTTAAGTTCTATGTTGAAAAACCGTTTCAAATAGGATATATTTTATTCTTGTTTCAGCAAATTCCAACTCCAAGCGTCTGTTTGGACCATGAAGAAGAAGTCGTTTGTGCAAATTTTTGCTTGGCAGTTTCGGGTTGTCGAAAACAGAGGTCTACACTATGAAAAATAAAACAAAACTATATTTCATGACCTGCCAAGCGTCCGATTTTATATACGATCCACAGAAGGCCATGGGATGAGATAAGAAGACACCTGAACATCGTTGGCCTTTCCAAAGATCGTAGGTTTCGTATGTGCAGAGAAAATAATCTCAATTCCTCTTCATCGAATTAACTGTGAATACTTGAAAAAACTCAGCGTATATTAACGTGTGTACAAGTAAAAACCTAGGCTCGGGGGCCATGGAATTCATCGGATTTCCAGTGTAAACTGACATTGACACATGACAGGAACTATCAGTGAGACCTTTTTCTGTCAAAATAAAAGGGACCAAATTTATGCAAATTGTGTATTATGAGTACCAGACATGTATACATCGCCCTTATAACGTGTGTTCAAAAAGAAAACGAGGCTGCGTTGGCCATGGAATTTTCGGCTTTCCAGTGTAGAAACCATAGCAAACATAAACATATAGATTTGACAAATGTCAAATGACAAGAACTGTCAGTCTAAAACTTTCCATCAAAATAAAATGAAACAATTTTATTTAAATTGTTTATAATAAATGCCAGGACATGTGTACATCGCTCTCATAAACCTACTGCTACCCTCCTTTGCGTTCATTTACTTAAATCTGTTCCAACAAATTGTTTTTGTTTTACTTTCTGTTCCAAAGATCTTCTGAGTTGTTATCAAGTGTTTTGTAAATGAATTGTACCACTTCGAACACAATGTAAAACCGGAAAGTACGATATCATTAGATCTTAGTTCACCTTGCAAATTCAAATAAGTCTTTGCATTCCGGCTAATAAATCTGGTGAGCAAAAATTTGCTTAAAAATTATATCATGATCATGTAAAGTCTATTACCTCCTTCTCCACATACGTACAAACAAACGGACTTATTAGAGTAAACAGCAAATAGGAGTCTGTAGTACTTCAATCAAAATGTGTCGAACAATTTCAGGAGCTCCGAGATCTCATTAACATCACTTCCATCTATACGAGTAATGCTATCAGTTTTTCGAAATTAACTCATGACCTATGCCCGGTTGCACAAAAGTTAATCAGTTGTTAACGGCCAATCAATGACTTTAACAAGCGATTGACGGGCCGTTAACAAGGGATTAATCGTCCGTCAAATATTAACAATTGTCAAAGTTAATCTTTGATTAAGGGCCAATCAACGCTGTTTTGCGTTGCACAAACGATAATCTCCGATTAAACTCTTGTCAACGGCTTGTTAATTTAATGAGTGACAGTTGGGCGATTAACCTAAAATCAATTCACTCATTCGTGTTTTTTGGCCATTTATCTACGTTTTTTATTCAAAATTGGTGATAACTTTAACCTGTTTTACCAAAATAATTTAAGATATACATTAAATAATACTATCCGGTCTAGTTTCACCAAGTGATTTCGAAGATGAGCCACCACGAAGACCGATGCAAAGAATTCGGTTTAAATGCGATCGAGGACACCCATTATGTTATATTATTTGTCCAGAAAATATGAAATTGGTAGAAATGTTGCAAATTTGTTGTTCGAGGCTTTTTACGTGGTGATGACATGAAGATAATTTGTTGAATATTACGTTGAATAAAAGTGTTGGTGGTGTTTGATGAAATCCTGACAAAGTGTACAGAAGAGAAGAATATAAAAATATTTCTCTATCTCTATCAAAATTTGAAGTTCTATATTCTATTATTTGAAGCTAATTCTTGATATTCTTTTGTTCTTCATGTCCTTTGCTGTTCTCTTTTTTCCTCAAAATATACTTGCATACTATATGCCTACTTAGTTTTTGCAAATCTCCCGTGCCCGGATATCTCTCTTGAGCGGACAGATATCTTAGGTCCCGCAGGCATCCGCCTAAGAGAGGTTCCACTGTACTTCCATCGTTGATGTTGATAAAATGCTCACAACTGTAGATTTAAAATAAATTTGGATATGTCAAAATACGATTTCTGACATTTAAGGATTGTTTTTGCGCTGTTGCCACGTTGTACCCCTTGTTAATCTCCAATTACGGAACGGACGATTAAAGGAGGCGTCAAGTGCTTTGTGCAACGCGATCAAATTTTAACAAACCGTCACATTTGACGGACCGTTAAGTAATTGTCAATTAATTGGAGCTTTCTGCAACCGGGCATATCTCTATCAAAATTTGAAGTTATTCTATTATTTGAAGCTAATTTTTGATATTCTTTTGTTCTTCATATCCTTTGCTGTTCTCTTTGTTCCTCAAAGTATGCTTGCATAGTATATGCCTACTTAGTTTTTGCAAATCTCCCTTGCCCGGATATCTCTCTTGAGCGGGCAGATACCTTCGGTTCCGCAGGTATCCGCCTAAGAGAGGTTCCACTGTACTTCCATCGTTGATGTTGATAAAATTGTCACAATTGTAAATTTACAATAAATTTGGATATGTCAAAATACGATTTCTGACATTTAAGGAATGTTTTTGCGCTGTTGCCACGTTGTATGTACCCCTTGTTAATCTCCAATTACGGAACGGACGATTAACGGAGGCGTCAAGTGCTTTGTGTAACCCGATCAAATTTTAACAAACCGTCACATTTGACGGACCGTTAGGGAATTGACAATTAATTGGAACTTTCTGCAACCGGGCATAAATGCATTGTATACGAAACCATTGTCAACAAAGAACCCAACCTAGAAACAATCTGACAGATTCGAACTGTCAGTTCGAAATTTTGCTACACTAAATTGATGCACAAAGTTTCTCCATGGCCAACGCAGCCTCGTTTTCTTTTTGAACATTCGTTAATAAACATATTGCACTCCTCTTCGCATTAAATTATTAAAAATTTTGCGAAAGATTGTTCGGTTCGGAACGGTTGTCAATAAACAACCTAACCTAAAAATTTTCTACCCGGCTCGAGGTCAAGGTGGAAATTATGTTACACTCATTTGATCCTCGAAGTTATTCCATGGTGTACGCAGCCTCGTTTTATTTTTATACACGAGATAGGAAAAATGTCGCATGCTCTCCTGGACCAAAAAGGCTCAAAGCATGAGCGAGTCGAAGAGTGCGGGTATAGTCCAAGACCACTCATTGGCAACAAACATAATTTTCCGAAAACAAAATATTAAAACGTTATGGTTTTTGTCACCGCCAAAGCCCAAAGTTAGAATATTGTAGGTATTGAATTCATTGTATTGATTTAGTTCCACCCGGTAAAGTTTAAAAGTTTTAATTAACGAAATATGTATTTGCATTGCAAAAATGTGTACAATTCAATTTTTCATTTTATTAACATTTGCCGCAAACTTTTTAAAAACAATTTATAATTCATTATATTCATATTTTTAATGGATAATTGAAATACTCGGAGCTATTATTAATTGTGAATACCAAAAATGTTATGGTGCGAAATAAATAATGTTGGCCCAGAATAAAGTGTGCAAACCTGTGTTAGAATCTAGATTTCGTTTTATTTATTTACAGTGTAGACCTTTCACAAGGATATATGACATTTGATAGGAATTATCAATTATTTATTATATTAATAAATATATTTGTATTTTATTTTTTCATGTTACTTGCATTTGTCACTTTTAAACTTTTAATAAATTATTTAAAGTTCGTTAAATTAATTTTCCTAATTAACAATTGGCACGATCGATTTCATTTGGATGAACATAATATAATGTCTGTGGTAAATAATTATGCTTCCGCAATATACGTGGACAGATTCTTAGTAGGCCATCGAATCTAGCTTTTGTTTTACTTTTTACACTGCAGGCCTTTGACTTTGACATATGACTTGTGACAGAAAGTATCAATCAGTTATTATATTGATTGCTTTTTTAGTTACGAAAAAGATAAAATATGAATTGATAAGAACAATTTGGAAATTAATGGATTTGTTAAATATTCATGTGCTTTTAGAGTATCGATGCAAATTAGCAAAATTTAGTTGTTTAATTTTATCGATTCCAGCAAATTGATAATAGAAAATTAAAAAATTGCGTTGTGCAACTCGGACGTGCACTGTTCTTGCATTTTATTCCTCGGCGTCCAATTTTATTTATTTTTAGCTGAATTAGAGTTAAATTCGACCTGTCTCTGTAATGAGGTCCTGAAATTTCAAACGAAAAATGTTCCACGTGGCGATAAGCAAATTATAGTGGCAACACCTTGCTGCAACTTATGGTACATTTAGCATTCATGAAGCTTGTTTTTGAGAATATAAATATGTGAACGTGCCCCGAATGCAATCTTTGCTCTACAGCCTCGACACTTTATAAAATGTTGTATTCCCTTGCGGTGCAATAGGCATAATATCATATCCACAGCTGTTTAAATAACATCTTTGTTTGAATTAATAGTTACGAATAAACATTATTATCCTTGTTTTGTTTATGTATAATTAAGATTGCTAAGCTATAAACTAGAAAGCGTTAAAAACTGCTGAAAACTTTCTAACCGTCTGAGTAATGGATTGAATTAAGAAGGGCGGTTTTTTCATTTCACGCCGCCGTAACGAATTTTCCGCACATAATTAAGTAAAATACGCAAAGGGAAAAGGATGTGGGTCGTGAAAAGGCCACTCATAAATCTTCAATCCCATAATTTGAATTTTATCATAAATAAAGAGATTCCGGGATTTACCTTCCGTATGTACGCAGTCATAAATTCCGGACGATATAACAAAAGCTAACAATAGATAAGGTTAGAGCAATATTTTAAGTAAAGCAAGTGTAGCCGTAGGTTGTCTGTTTCCAAGAAAATATCGTTACGGCTTCTATCCCCTTACCATCGACACACGATAAGTTGCACGTTGGGAATGAGAACTGAGGTCGGAAGATCATCACTTCCGCTGCTCCGAGTGCTCTCCAGGTCAAAGTTTTCCCTTAAGACCGAAAACTAAATTTGATCGTTTCCTTGCAGGAAATCGTCTTTAAATCTATATCGACGCGGGCCGGCCGTCAATACAGCTTACGATCTGCACAAAGTATGAAAATAACTCACCCGAGACGCGCAAAAACTCAAACAGAAACACAGAAGAAGGAGAAGAACTGCGCTGGCTAACAAATAAACCGACCACGATAGTTCACAGGTCCCTGAAACAAACAATCAAAGCATTAGAGGCTGAAGGGAAATACTTAAACTGCTCACCGACCGAACAATCATTTAGGGGATGGAATAGATCGCTCATCTTACCAGGCTCGGGGTACTAATATGAAAACAATATATCTTCTAAATTGATAAATTTTGGTCTTTTGTACGAAGGGCGCGTCAGCAATTTTCCAGGGTAATTTCTTAATGGAAAACTCACCAGCAGCCATTTTTCATCATACGTTGCAGAACTGCAGTATAAAAATTTGTATAAAAACTTAGTTTTTCGTGTCATCCTCTTAAAAGTTTCTTACAGCAATCGCCCTTCGTCTTGTTTACTGATAACCCACTCTTCCCCGACAGCTATTTAATTTAACGGCAGAAAAAGTCATTTAAAACGGCGGGGCGAGAAAAAATAAAATAATTTATTAGCGATGAGCAAGCGTTTCCTATTGTTTCGTCTTGATTGGTATTTGAAAAGTTGGCTAGTTTGCTTCCAGTTTTTCCGGAACTTTATAAATATTTTCGCAGTTTCATCAATTTTCAAAGTTTACAAGTAGCGTAGGTGTCAGGGCTAGTTTATTTACAGTATGAATTTATTAGGGGGAATATGGAGGCAATAAATTTCCCCTTAATACTTAAATGACTTTAAGAGTTTATGCGTTTGCTTTCTGCCCTAAACGGAATTTTATTAAAATTGTGAGTAACTGGGGGGCGCCAAAAAACGTTTATAATGCAGGATTTTGATTTATTGCTACAACAAATGTTAAATGGAGATGAGGCTCTATTGCCAAGCTGGGTGTAAAATCAGCTTCTTGTCAAAAATATACAAAACAACTTAACATGTGCAAAAAAATATAACTAGGCGGCGTAGGCCATGGAATAACTTTGACGTGACAAAGAGTGTGCCCGAATTTCGATGTTGAGTTGAAGAAATGTAAAATTAAGTTTTTTGTCTCAGACACAATGCATAAAGTACTTTTTATGCCTTCTTAAACAAATTCCATCTCCTGGTCTCGGTTTAGACGTCATTTGAACACATCTTTGCTTGAAAGATCCTGTAAAATGTCATGATTTGACAGTTTTAAACGTCTATATTGGAAAACATAACGTCAAAAGCTATATTTCATGGCCTCGTGAGCCTCGGTTATTATTTGTACATACGTCATTACGAATACATTTATACAACGACATGTTGTAAAAATGTGTTGTAAAATCATTTCAAACTTCAGCGTTACCTGTGTACAGAAATTACATGAGCTTTTCGCTTCTTTTTCGTATTTTTGTTCGGCACCTGTAATGAGCAAAAAAACATGGAGGCTCAGCAAGCCATGCATTTTGTTTTATTTTTTACAGTGTACCTATGCCGTTGAAGATGTTGAATTGATAGTACTTGTCAATTTATAGGTGCCGAAACAACGTGTAAATCGACGTCTGGAGATGGAATTTGTTGAAAACGACACTAAATACTAGTTATATCATGCATTGTGCCAGAAAAAGCTGTCAAACGATAAGTTCTCCAACTCAAGATAAAAAATGTTCTAAACCGAATTTCGAAATGCTTTCATGGCCCACACAGAAAGCCATTTTTTGTAGGCACATTGCAATATCAAAAAGTATGTGGCAAAATAGCGACAAACTGGTAGTGACAACTAATCTAGAACATTTGTATTGAAATCATTTACAATAAAACTAATTAGTTACATCATGTGGTAATAAAATGTATAGAGTTTGAGAGTTGTAATTAAAATTATGCGGCACAAATAATTATTTAGGCCACAAAATGATCTACTCATTATATTTCAACGTTTTGTATAAATGAAATGTTCGAATTTCAATATGTCCACATTATCTAATCGTAAAAAGCCAGTTTCATTTAATAAATTTGAATTTTAATTAAACGTTTATCAAATATTAGCCCTAGACCACTCGAGGGTGGATGGCGGTCCCAATATCTAGGTTTTTGTAAATTGTATTTGATTGTATTTGTAAATTTCTGCAGCTTTAGTACCGAAGATTATCTGTGCGTCGTTATAAAAAAAGGAATCAAAAAAATTAATCTCCGAATCCCATTGAATTAAATATTTGTTTTATTTTTTCAGTGTAGGCGTTTGACATTGACATTTGACGCGAACTGTCTATCAATGAAGTTCGTTAAAGAAGGCAACTATGTCCTGTATTTTAAAACCGCTTATGAGACAGTAAACAGAAAAAGCTTACAGCCCTAAAAAATTTAGAATTCCAAAGAACATTATAAAATTTTCTTCCGCGTAACAATTGCAGGGTGCATAAAGCACGATTTGTGCAAAAAAAAATCAGTAAAGGCTGTTTTGCACAACTTGCTCATCCACCCTACAGTCCTGACCTGGCTCCCTCTGACTAGTACTATTTTTGCCAATCTCAAAAAATACTTTTTTTCGTCAAACGAAGAGGTGAAAGAAGCTGTAACATCTGCAGAGTTACCAAAAGCCTTTTTTAAGGCTTATGTTAAGAAATGTTAGAATAAGTGTGTCGTTCAAGGATCATAATCTAGAAAAATAAATTTTTCTTTGCGTCATACTCATTTGCTTCATGGCTAGGTATATAACTTTATAACTCTCCTGGTATTATTGGATAAAATAATTAAATAATGCGGTAAATACAACGGAAAAAACATTTAGCAGATCAATACCTGGCCTATGTAGACGACATAGTAGTGATAGCTAGGGATAAGAAAGAGCAAAGAAACTAATGAAGAAAGTAGGAACTGGTGGTTAACCAAGAAAAAAGCAAATTTATGTAGTTAGACACACAAGAAAGAAGAAGGGAAAACAGGAAACTACAAACAACTTATTAGCGAAAAGTAATAAAAGTGGGGGAACTCTCTCTCTTCACATGCTTCTGAAAGGAGACTACCTTTTATGTAACACGAGAATAATAATTTAAAAATCAGTGTTGGAACCGGCCCTTTTATCCCAATGTAAAATGTGAGTGATGAATAAACCATAGAATAGAATAGAGACAAAAAACCGAAAAATACTACGTAAAATTTTCAGAGAAAATAGGATGGATATGGAATAGGAAAGACGGATTAACAGGGATATTTATAAGCTAAGCAACATGCCAAAAGTGAGCAATGTGGTATATATACCACTAGAGAGGTTGGGACATTTGGAGAGGATGGACGGTAGAAGAATCGTCAAAGAATAGTATGGTAAACTCCGACAGAAAAAAAAAGATAGGAAAATCTAGACGTAGATGGAAATGTACGAAACTGAAGAATAATGGCAAAAAACAGAATAACAAGAAAAGCTATTACTAAGTAAAAGACATAAAAGGCTTGTGAACATAAATATCTCTGCAATACAAAACATTGTATCTATTCAGCTACATTATAGTATAAATTATTCAAAATATGTACCAATATTTTCGACAATTTAAATTTTTCAAACTGTTTATGGTGCTCTTGCCCGGCGCTTCCACCATTTCGGACATTCGCAATAAAAATGATAAGTCCGCAGAAAACAGCGAAATAGTTTGGAGATTAGCGAAAAGTAATACAAGTGCGGGATTTCTTCACCTACTTCTACAAGAAGACATATCATGTAACAAGAGAATAAGAATTTAAAAAACAGTGTTGCAACCAACCCTTTTATATGTATAGATGTGAAACGGGGGTGATGAACAAAAAATAGAATAGAATAGAGACATAAAAGCGTAAAATAGTAAGTAGAATTGTCGGAGGAATGAGGATAAATATAGAGTGCGACAGACGGACGAACAGGGATATTTATTACTTCTGTAATAAGCCAAGAGTGAGCGAAGTAGTGAAGACCAAAATACTACAGTCCTTGGGACATTTGAAGAAAATGGACGCTGGAAGATTCGTCAAAGAAATAGCGGGAAAAACCCCGGCGGATAAGGGAAAGAAAGGAGGAGCCAGATGAAAATGGAAAAGTACAAAACTTATGAATGATGGGTAAAGAAAGAGGAAAATTATAAAACTATTACTAAGCAATAAGTCTAAAAGGCCTGAGAACGTTTCTATTATGTAATTGTAGTATTACTATAGTAATTAATAAATAGTATTTCCACAGCTGATGGTGTTTTTGCCCGGCGCCTCCGCCATTTCGTACATTCGCTATAAACACGTCAGATAAAGCGTCTGTTTGATTATTGGCTTTTTGGCTCATGCTTAAATTATGTATTTGCAACTCGTTTTGTGTTTATACAGAACACCGGATTACACACAACGTTACGCATGACATAAATTCAATACGAATCCGACTGAAATAGGCAACGTCACAAGATATCAGACAAGTGTCTATTTTTAATCTCGGTCTGAATCGGAGCAACTCACATTATTAAACAAATGACTTCGCAGAACATTGTTCCAAGAACAAACACATGTTTCCTACTTTGAGAAATTTTTTGTTTGCCGCGAACAATGTCGCACATTAGGATGAACTGCCCCGTAAAAGATAAAACACAATGAGGCAAATGTGTTTTCAACAAAAGAGAACGTGTGAGCATTAGTCTTACGTCGCTCCGAAAGAAGTGCAAGCGTCAAAAAATTCTCTGTTATTTCGTTAAAACAACTGGCGCGGGTTTCAATTTGCCGGACGCATAAATTCGAGCGGGTCTCTTTTTGCTTTTAGCGGCTCGTATTCGTCAGGCAGTATGTAAAAAATTAAAGCCCCGGAGATTCAAAGAATTTCATTTTTCATTTTGCGCAACGAGGGGCTATTTTTAAAATATGACGCATGCTTGTTTGTCAAGAGTCAAAGGTTTTAAAATATAAATGTTGTGAAAGAAAGCAAAATGTAAAATAAATACACCAGTAATGTAAATTTAGGAATGTTGTCTTTAGACTAGAATATCATCTAAACGCTAAATAAAAATTGGGATAATAACCCAGCATTTGTTAGAACTTAAGCTTGTGAATGAAGCTCGTGGTGGCTCTTTATTCATCCTTTTTATTGTTTGTCAAACACAAATTTTACGACTTGTGTCAACGATTCGTTTCGTGAAACTTGTTTTGGCTGAGTACGAATATTACCTAACAACCAGAAAATGTTAAAATTTGTGAATGGGGCGATAATAAACCAGAATAATGGATCATATAAAGTATAGAGCGTATAAATAAAAAAGTATTTAAAGTAAAGGCAGAACAATAAAAACTTAGACATTTGGAATACACTTGTGCAAGAATATGAAATGAGAATAAACAAAAATAAAACAAAAGTAATGGTCATAGGTAATAAAATATTGATGTCAATATTGAAAAAGTGTAACATTTAAGTATCTAAGACATAGAAGAAAACTGGAAACAAGAATTAAAAATCAATAGTGGGATAAAAAAGCAGTAAATGCAAACCATCTTATACCTACATAAAAAGATCACTATTTAGTAGAAGAAAAATCTCCAAAAAAAAACGAAGACAAACGTTTTTAAACCCATCTAGAGGCCCATATTAAACTTTCACTGTAAGTCTTGGATGTTCTTTCCATCTGCTTTCTCTAAGAATCCGCAATGGTTTGAAACCTGGCGCATCCACCATTTTTGTTCTAAGTTTTTAATGGTCTGCAGTTTAAATAGATCCGAATTTGGACACTTTTGAAATTATTGTAATGATTGTGAACCAGGCGCATCAATCACAACTCAGTCCTTTTGTAAACAATAATATTAGGCTTAATAGTACTAATTGAAGTTGGTCTAAATACTATACGATTAAATAATTTGACAATTGATAATTTTTTCAGGCACCAGCTGCAGATTGCAGGTATATTCGAAATGTACTTTAATTAATTTGGGAACATTTCATCGGTATCCGCATTACAAACAATTTTCAGAATTATAAATTTCTGAAAAGACAAATAAAATTTGAAACTGATTGTTCGGCAAAATACGATTTATTAATAATTATTATTTGGACACTACTTCAAAGTTCTAGTGCACACTTGGAAGTTACTTCATTATTTTTGTGTCATTTCAAATTCGTATATTTTGAGCCCGGCGTATTCACCAACATTTTGTTGTTTTATGTACATCTTTGTCATTCAAATTTGAAATGGATTCTTCAAGAAAATAAGAATTGATAAGGTTTAGTGTACACTTCAATGTTGCTTCATTGTTTTCGTGTCATTTCAAATTCGTATATTTTGAGACAACCAACGTATTCACCCAGCGTATTCAATAACAGTTTGTTGTTTTATGTAAATGTTTGTCATTCTATTTTGAAATCGATTCTTCAACAAAATATGAATTGATAATAATTTTTATCTGAATATTACTTCGAAGTTTTAGTCCAGACTTGAAAATTATTTCCTGCTATTTCATATTTGTATATTTTGAACCCGGCGCCACCATTTATGCGCCAAATTTTCAACTGGTTTCGAGTTTCCCTAGTCAAATTCGATTTCTTCATTATTTTTTTTCAATAATAATTTGAGACACAAAAAAACAAATTACACGAATGAGAAGAAAATTTTAATAATTTGTTTTTGTGCCAAGCGCATCCATTAATGCAGTAATAAGAAAACAAAAAATAAGCGAAGACTTAGTTAAGTAACAGTCGATTCTATAGAAAACAGACAAATTAGTTTGTGGGGCACTTATAACTAATGAATAATGCAAGGCCAGTGAAAACAAAATAGGAGACAAAAGCACAGAAAAAAGAACAAAAAAAATCGCGGCAAGAATGGGATAAGACAAAAAGCTGATCATGCAATATCTCATCATTGGACTTTTATCTGTGGGCTATCTTAAATCTCGACACAATAATCCAGTTCAGTTTAATAAAACAATTCAAGCATTAAACTATATTATTTTCAAAACATAATGTAATTGATTATTACTGAAAATTACTTGAATAGTACTTGTAGTTATTATTGTGTCTCATATTATGTTTATGACGCTCTTATTGGTAAACCCTTTATTTAAAAATCTCTAAAGGCTTTTTTGAGCAAATAATTGTCAGAATTATCACCTATGGGCATAAGATTCAATAAATATGTTGTTTCTTTGACATTTCATGCATAATAAACCAAGAATTTTATACTCAGCTTCCGGAGTGGTATTTCACATTACAGGAAAATGTTGTAGATTGGCTTCTTCCAAAAAATTATGAAATTTAAAGGATCCAATTCTGAACTGTAAGAAAATAAAGTTTACATAATGATTTAGTCAACCTTGAAAATACATACTTTTCAGACGAGCAAGATAGACATCTCCCTAATTTAGTTTCCACAAACCAATGCTACATAGGACATTTATTACTTATTCTTCCCGTAGCATATTATGGGTGTAAAATAGAAATACATGGCCAAAATAACCATGGTCAACTATTGGTTCAAGTAAGATAGTTGTCATTCAGACAAAATAAACCCTTCATCGTCAAAGCACTACTCACCCCAAATACCCATAAATAATTCACAAAGTTTATCCAAAAATTATAATATATACGACCATACTAGGTAATCTTATTTTTTGTTCCAAACCAGGCAATTCACCATCCAAAGTATTTTTAAAAATGTTTACTTACTAAAAATCTGGTTCTTCAATGTATTCAATAAACGTGCTACTTGTTTGAAAAAAGGTTAGATTTTGGAGGATAAAATAATCTTATACTCGTAATGGCCTACAGGCTTAATAATTTGCATATTTTTTCATGGTATTGTCTTTATCAAATGTGCACACACTGTATGTATTAACGACTAAGTGGCAACAATATAACGCAGACGGGCTCGTTTATGAAGATATAATTCTGTAGTTTCCGTGGCACATATCTCATCAACAACTCTCGGTTCCTGACGTGGTGAATTTCAGGCCTCCAAGGACATAAATTGTCCTTAGCGTGCAATTCATAGTTTAAACATGAGCTGCTTTAAATCCGAATTGCGCCGTGGGCATATACTTCTCCATAATTTTAGTTGCACCGCCTTGCTAGTAAATCCGCTTTCTAGTTTTCAACACTTTTCACATATTGTTTCTTTGAATTAGAACTGAACGCTTTGTGAATAACGTGTGTACAACTCCGGAGAAGGCCATGGAATCACTTTAAGTAATTAAAGTTTAGCTAATTTTTGACCTTGAGCTGTATGGTCCGTGGACGCGGTACGATACATGAGATACATTCAGTGTCTTCTTAACAAATTTCATATTTAAGCTCCGATTGAGGAAATTCATAATTATTGACAACCTGTGTCAAATGTCAAAAATTAAATGTCGATGGTGTGGTCGATATCAAAATTTTACACTGTAAAAAATAAAATGTGGGTTTCGCAGAACGCTTATATGTGTGGATTTTAAATGTGTGGTTCTTCTAAATGTTTCTAATTACAATTTGTTGTAACCAATGTTCACTGTTTTCAATAAAATTTGCTTCAAATGAGTTAGTTATATTAGTTGTGATATTCGCAATATAAATTTGCCTACTAATTGCATCTACACGTTCTGGCCAAGTGCTTGTTTGTTGTAATTAGTTGTGAACGTCGCAAATGAGAAAGCATTTTATGTATTGACATAATTTGACAAACGGCTCCCTAATTTGCGTTATTAATAGCCTGGTCCATTAATTATATGTAAACAAGAAAATTAATATATTGTGTCTGTACAGAATTTTGTGAATAGCCCCCATCATGTCCCTCCCACACGATGCTAATAAAATATGTATTAATAACAGACTTCTTATTAAATTTAACGAAAATCTTTGTTATCTAAATCAAAGGCGCACCATGGGGTCTTTGGGATTAAAGGGATCCCGCATACTTCTAAAATATTGCTATGCGGGTTATTAAAGTCGGTCAAAGCAGGAATAGAATTCATTGATACCAACCTAGTCGGTATATGTGGCTGGAGTTTCCACAGGACTCTCGTACTTCGCGATTGTCCCAGCCGACAGGATAAACCGCAGCTCCGACCATCACAAGAAGGGCTGAAACAAAACGTAAACATGCAATTTTCATGGAATTTACGCACAAATGTAAACAGTGTCTCTCACGAAGCTGTGTTAAAATGTGGGCTTTCCGCATCTGTTTCCGTTGCTTTCTTTATTGCCAGTCGCTGTTTACTTAATACATCGAAACCTTTTGCTTGAAAAAATGGGCAGGGAGGTAAAAAAATAGTTTACCGGTAGTCCTAAGCTTTCCTGAAAAATTTGCTTGCTCAGAAACCTTCAAGGTCAACAATACAGAATTAAAATAAATCAATCAATTCAACACAATTTCTTATTCTGCAAACATCTAATTTGATCCTTCGATTGATCAATTTCCAAAATAAATATTTTACAATCCCTAGATCTGTGGCTGTGATCCAGATTGAGCCAGGATAAGGGAGATAGTATGCCCTGAAAACCATCGAAATCGTTTTAACTCACAACACTGCACAGTTGTGTCATCAATTTGATTTTCTCTTCCATTATCCATAATGAATTATATTTTACAAGAACAATGAATTTCTGCAAATAACAAAAATTGTGAAAAAAAATTGTAATTTGATAACGATACTCCAAAATGTAAGATACCTTGTATCACCATAGATCTATGTCAAAAGGGGTTCCAATAGTGAAATAAAATATAGGTAGTTCTATTTGAAAGATTTTTGTATCTTACATGGTTCAGGAGTTATCCACCGATCCCGCAGTAACGACTCACCTGTATATGTAAAACACAGTCGGGTTAGTTACACCCTTTATAACTTAAGACTGGCTGGAGCGTTTTTATGATATTTTATTTGTTGGATTTCTCTCTGCCCCGAATAGCAGAATAACTATTAAATCATCGAAAAAATTCACGAAAAAAAATATGAAGAAAATTCATTTTCACATACAATTTGTATGGAACGGCATTTTTGATAATATCGCAAGAATGGCTTGACTGATTTCGATGATTTTTTTGTTCGTCGTTAACGTTACACAACGTCGGTAGTTCTTTTTTCAAATAAGAAAAATAAGGATCTTCCTCGCGAGGACATCCCTTGATGAGGTATTTTCTAATCGATGGAATGGACGTCGAGGACCAACAGAATGGCCACCGCGTTTTCGTGACTTATCTCCCCTAGATATTTTTGTGGCGTTACTGAAAATCGAGGGTCTATTTTAATAACCAGATAATTTAAACGATTTACGCCTGCAAATTGGTGGTGAAATGGCGCAGATATCGTATAAAAATACTACAACATGAATATGAATGTTTATTACAAGCAAACAAGGCTAATTTTTAGATGATGTTAGTCCTGGATTTATGGAGTTCAAATATCACAGACGACCAGATGACGGCATCCAGACAATTCCTTCTTCATTCTACAAGCATTGTCTCCTTCATGCTTCTTCAGCATCATAATGGCACAAACCCCAACTTTGTAGCAATTTTTGTCCTTCAGGAGCTCTCCTTGGTACTACTGCATTCTACTCACTTCTGCTGAAACAAGTTGTTTCTCAGTTGCAATCTTGACAACCAGTCTTAGTCTTAAAAAATCAATCATACTAAGATTTCCTTCTTCTGCGTAAATAAACTTGTCCAACACCAGTATATCACATCATTTTCGTCTTTTCCAGTATGAATAATTTGTTTCTTATTTGGCATTAAAATGTCTTCAAGGGTTTTTTGTGCTAACTTATCTTTGTTCTGATTTACCCCTAAAATCAGAAGCTTCGTACCAAATGTTCTAAAGGAGTTTTCCTTTTTATGCTTGCCCAATACGTGCATGGAATATATGCTTTTAAACTGCTATTCAAGCATTGTTTGCGGATGTGACAGGTAGTGGCAATATGGGCTTAAACCAGATTGACCAGACTGTCCTCCACAGGTTTTCGCAAAAAAATTTTTCGAATTAACTTGAAACAATATCCTAGTGCCATTTCTGATAATGGCAGTTTGTGGAAATGTCGCTAAAATACGTAAAATTGCGAGAAAGTTTTCGGCGCGTCAAACACTATAATTGTGCATTTTTCTATTCACTGCGAATGTTTGGTGGTGTAGCGTGATTCAGAAAAAATGCCGCTTCGCTCTTAACAGTAACCTAGGGCTAAAGTATTTTTCAAGTCAAAGTAATGTATAATGCATGCGCATAAACAACTGGTAGAAGACTTAACGTAAAAAATGAACAACTCCAGTGTGGGCCCGACTCCTTCACGAATCAATTTCATTAAGTCTTTACCGTTTGAATGCCTCAACTTTTCGCTCCGTTTCAACAATCCGGAGCGCTCAGGGTGGATGACCATTATCGCGCACTCAACTGAAATACAAATCGCCTCTCGCCATCACGAACATGTTCCCGTGTTCATATCTAACTTACAAGTTATTCTTACAAAATGCCTCCTCATGCCCTTTGTCTCTTAATCCAGCAAGCAAGCAGTTCACGTTAAGATTGCATGATGAATGAGATCCGAAAAAAAAAAGATTACCAATCGAGGAAAAAAAGGTCTCTGAAGACAAAAGGACTGAAGAACCCAATGCTTGAAACATTTTTTAGAAGCACCCCCACAAATAGATCAAACGCTTCGGCTGAAAATCAGAAAGTAACAGTGATATAACTTCTCAATCCTAATCTTGATCAAAATATTATAAATATTGATTCAATCAAATAAGGTTTTTAAACCCGGAAGGATAGAGAATAACGTATACAAGGTAGGGCAGCCGCTGCATTTGGTGGATGTTCAGGTATTAAATGGAAGAAGGGAAGGAACTAAGAAAATGTTAAGACAAACGTTTTTCGCAGTTAGGTGTTCTATAACCTGAAAATATTTTTGTATACTTACAGGGTTTAAATTACTGTCGAAAATTTTAAAGGGTGATTCTACATCAAAAAAAATGACAAAAAGTTCATATAGTCGTACATCCCAAAATGCTTCATTACTGAACTAGAGGCACTCAAAGTTGACGTAAAAAAGTTATTTTTACGATCGTTTCTGAAACCGTTACAACTGGAAAAATGGATTTCGGCAGACTTGCCTGTCGTCTTATCTTGTATCATTTTATGCTTTGTGCGGAATCCATACAACTGCCGACTATGATTTTAAAGTGGCTGTAATTTGCCACTCTTCTTAATTAGTTACTAGGTAACATTTTTGCCAAATTGGTCCTGGAGTAAGATTCAATGATGCAAAACGTGTAAAAAACGTACTCTTGTGCTAAAGCTCCAGGGCCAATAGTTTTCGAGAAATATTGATTTTTCTTTCTGCGCCCCTGGAATACGAAAAGACGCATAATTTTTTGTGCTTTTTTGCTGAAAATTACAAGTTAGTGTGAGGGAAATAGTAGATATCTACTTTGACTTCAATATTTATTAGTAAATATATATTATAAATTATAATAAATCCTTGAGGTTAACTGGTAGCGAAATTTACTATAAACTGTTTTGTTGCTAATGCATATTACTTATTTAGGAAACCAAATATTATTAATGTGTTCGACAGTGCCCATCGACAATCTATATAAATATATTTTTGTATTACCTACTTAAATTGATTAATCTGCAACTTTTGATAATTTAAACCAAAATCTAAGTCGACAAATTAGAGTTATGCCTTTCGACGCACATATTTTGTATTTGGCCGACCCATTTTCACATTTTCTCGTTTGATGTTAAATCTAGTTTATTCATAAGTGGGGCTAAAATTTGTTTTCGAGTTATTATACTTTATTTATTAAAATGTACCTTTGCAGCGATTCGAAATAATACGGATATTTCTGGACCAAACCAACATAGAGGGTGTCCAAGCGCTGCGGGGAAGTAAGATTACTCTAAAATGAAAAAAACTATCGGGATGCGGTTTTCGACAAAAAGTACAGTCCATTTAAGAGAACACACTGAAAATATCTGCTAATATACAGAATGTCCAGATACAGACTGGCGCATCAAAGCTATGTTTTTATAAATGATACACCCAGTATATGACGCTATTATCGGATTTCTTATCAAAAAATATTTATACTTTGTAAAACCATAACCTATTATCGACCTTACTACTTAAAACAAAAAAACGCCCTTTTTTTAATTTTGCTGCTCTCAAACCAATGAGAATTTTGGCTTGAAAATTTGACAGAAAATTTCTAATATCGTCTAGTTTATAGTGGTCAAGTCAAACTTTGAATTTTAATAATATAGTTTACAGGATGGCTCACGAACGCAAATTGTTAATTTAATGGAATTTTTCAAATGGAACGCTCTAATTATTTTGGTATTTTGGTATCACATTTTTGATAAGCTAGCTATTTCTCAAATTATAGATATTCCACTATTTAATCATATCATTAAAAACCCCATCAAAAATGTAATCGATTGATACCAAAATATACAAGATGTTTTAATTGAAAAAATCGATTTAATTAACAGTTTGCGTTCAGAGGTAACTCTGTATATTAAATTACTACAAATCAAAATTCGAATTGATCATTATGAACTAGAATATATTTGAAAATTTTCTGTCAAAATATTAAATCAAAATTCTCATTGGTTTGGGAGCAGCCATTTTTAAAAAAATTGACATTTGTTGGCTTAAAAGTTAATAAACAAATGAAGTTAGCTGAATTATAAGTTATACAAAGTACAATCATTTTTTGACAAAGAATCCAAAAAGAGTGTAATATACTACGTGTTCCATTTACAAAACTTAACTTTGACGCGCCATTCTGTATGTGGACACACTGTATATAAACAGATATTTTCAGAGTGTTCTCTTAAATGGATTGTACTTTTTGTTTAAAACCGCATCTCGATATATTTTTCATTTTAGAGTGATCTTACTTCCCCGCAACGCTGGAACACTCTGTATATTGCTGTATCTTATGATTAAAACAAATTTTGTATTTTGTATAAGGCCGCTAAATACAACGTGTTAAATTTTATCAAATTTCTTTGTATATTTTTGAATTTATTTTATACAGTTATAGTTTTTGTGTTAAATAATGTGTTGTATTAATTTACAAATGTATAAAATACAATGTTAAAGTTTCAAATCCACCTTTATTCTAAACAATCCTTTAAGAGTATTTTCTTTATGAACAGGAGCCGTAGTAAATGGAAAACTTTCTTTGAATTTTACGTATTTAGAGGCATTTCCACAAATTTTCATCGTCAGAAATGGCCATTAGTGGATTTTACTAAGGTCATTCCAAAAAATTTTTAGGAAAACTGGTGCAGACTGGTCAAATATTTGCCGATGGCGAAAACATAATTTAAACGTTTTCTCACAGGGCCTGTAAAGGACCCACATTGCTCATTTTCGAAGTACTCTTCATTGGTCTCTTTATGAGTCTGGTGCTTAAACTTTCCGTTGCGGATGACCATGACTTGCTCTTATGTTCTGCTTTCTTCGATAATATTCAGTATCGCTGTTACATAATCTTAACATTACAATTATGTAGGTTAAATTAGTGTAGATGAAAAGGTTGCAACTAATTCGATAACTTTTTTATAGGGAAGCGACACGTTAATTTTTAATTTTAAATGCGCCAATTCGGACTTTTGCTTTGTTATGTCATCTCTCTCCAGGCTATGACGTCATTTCAATCTTTTTTAAATGGCAACCTTAATTTTTGATTGCGTAAATTTAAAGTACATGTTTTTTGCATACAAAAAAATAAAATTTGTAATAAGTTACATAACAAAATTTTTAAGAAATTTTTTATTTTTATTTTGTTTATTTTCATTTTCATAAGAAATGGCTGTGATTTTATCTTATAATTTTTAATTTTATTTTGTGTCCGAGCAAATTTTTCTGTCGCTTTCAGCAAATGGTGGTCATTCTCGTTGATACAAAATTGTGCACTTTTTATTGTATATTGCTTACCTTTTTCAATACCTGTATAACTAAATCCTTTATTCTACCACCTCATGTTACCAGTCTTTATAATAAAGTCAGTTTAATCTCAACCCTAGTCTGAATCACAATGCCACCTTAAATAAACTAATTAAAAAAGAACACAACAATCGCACATCGCAATATTTTCGTATAAGGAAGGACGACTGTAGAGAAGAGAAATTTAATAGAGACCACATCCTCATTTATCTGAACATCCATGTTTTCTATCTTATCTAAAGTATCGAAGAAGCTTGCCAGGTGGTCTTTCACATCACTTCCACTGCTGCAACATCAACTCTTTCAGTAACGTCGCTTTTCTTGCTTTCCCCTTCGATGATTCGAGCTTGAGTCACACAATCTTATGAATAGACAAATCAAATCTGCTTTCGTCTTCTTGTTTTGTGTCCTTTTACTATCATAAACTTGCTACACCATTACTTTTGTCCAATTTACGTGTTCCCAAAGCGGATTGCTGATGACAAGAGCATCTACCTGCATGATCCACGTTTCGTGATGTGTGTGATGTTTTATTCTTGTAAACCGATGTTTTATTTTTTACAGTGTAGTCCGCAAACATTTGACAACAGCCAATTAAAAATATGCACAAATAAATTTCAAACCTTTCTTTTGTCGCTTGTTCATGGTCCAAACCCGCTCCTATAGGCGGCATTTGATAAAACAAAAACAAAATATTGCAGCTATTAACAAGAAACTGAACTTCCAACTAATCTCCACTTCAAGGTCAAACTGTTTCCTATGATTGAACACGCAGAAGCATTATCCTTATCACATGTCCTAATGAATGAGTTATAACAGAGCTATAAAATAAATATATAAAATAGTATAAAATCAAAGAAGAGAAATTGGCTAATTGAATTCCGAATATTTTCTTCTCTATGTTGTAATTTTTTCATAAATATTAATGTAACGGAGTTTCAATTTCGTTAAGATCAAATGGCTTCCACGTCTCCGAAATTGTCAGATGTCCGAAGTTTTCTTAACCAGTTGAAGAAGCTCCGTGCTTATATCACTCCCCACTGTTATTGTCGATTCAGATCACTTCAAATTCATTGAGAAACACTCACACAAAAAATTACTTTGAACCTAATTTTATAGCGCATAGATAAAAGGGGATTCTCAGTAAGCTTGAAGACTAGTTTTTGTTTTTTTTACGCTCTCGACCTTTGACATTTACAGAAACTGTCAATCAAAAAGTTGCTCAAGCGACGTCTTAATACACCCCTGCAGATAGAATTAGAAAAACGACACTAAATGGATATGATGCATCATCCGAAAACTTAATTAACCTAAAGTCAAACATTTTCTACACTCCAGCGAATTCCAAAGTAATTCCATGACTTACTCTGAACCATTTTTTTGTATGCCCGTTACGAAATAATTAGTTAAAATTTGAAGATGTGTACTTTAAACTTGACTTAATTAAATTCCAACCAGTGACGGTTGATGAAAGTTAAAAATTACATCGCTCTTGAAGCACCTATCAAACCGTTCGTGTAGTTAAATTTAAGTTGGCGACTCTGGCAGCTGAAATACCTCCTGCGAAATTACGATGAAATTGATTAAATTTTCCCCAAATTATCGTTTTTGACTGTCGTTCGTATTCGGGCTGCGAGCTCCTTTTGATCATCGTAATGGTGTGCTAAATGCGAAAATTTTTAAACTAAAAGTATGCAATTTAAAAATTTTCAATTCGTTAACATCAAACACTTTTCCGCCCCGATAACCCGCCAGCGAAACTTTTAGACGAACTTGTTATCTGATTAGACACTAATCAATAAAGAGCCGCAAGCCGCAGACCAACAATATTGAATTAACTTGATTACACTCTTCCTCTCGCCCTTTTATTCGTTGTCTCTTTTGCGCGGATAAATTGAGAGACACTGATTCTACGAGAATTCAAAGCGAAAAACCCACACTCCTTGTAATCGACATTATTCTTTAAATTGTGCCGGGATCAAATTTGTGAAGGAATCTTCTAATAAAGAGGAAGGCTTCTTTTATGTTTTAAATCATAAAGCTCTCTCGCAATTCGGATTTGGCGGGAATAAAGCGCTTATTATTAAACGATACACAGCTTAACTTTTTATTTATCATTTTCTTGAAACCGTTCGACTCTTTGTTGTGTATAAATACTTAATAAAAGTCAGACTGGTGTGATGTTTTGGCAACAAAAGCAACTCTTGTCTGATCAAATAGATCGCGTCTACTTGAATCGAAATTGAATTTTGCGGTCGAAACCTGGCGTTTAGTAAAGAAAATCGCTCCGCCTCGAACATTTTCTCGAAATTAAAGCTTGTCAAGATCGTTTAATTTAGGTATTTGTGTATCCCGAGTTTATAAAGTTATTGGTTTAATTATTCAGGCTCAGTAACACCCGACGAATGAAGAGGGAAAGAGCACTTTAACAGCTTTCAGGTATGTCTAGAGAGGATGTTCCAAGGGAATAAATGGAAATAGCTCGCCTGCTCGGGGCTATAAGTAAAAACTTAATGTTGTCGGAGAAGACGAAATCCGACACCGAACGTGAAAGAGAGGTTAATTATCCTAACGCAAGCAACATGAAATGTAAATTAATTAGACTAAACACTGACGGCTTCAACATGCACTTGACATAAAAACGGTTCGTTTAGGGAGGTTCTGCCGCTTTGACCTGCGGAAATGGGCTCACCCCGTCCTCTGTTTTCATTCGAGGCTAAAAAATAGATTTGGGCGGTTTCCGAGATTCGCAGGATGCCTGATTTACATTTACACCACTTTCCTAATTGTAAAACATTTCTAGAATAAATTCGTTTTACTTCAGCATGTTTTATCTGCACACAACTCATTCAAGCACAAATTCTGCGTTTTACTTATTATGACTGGGTTAACTAATTTAAATTAAGACCTTTGCGACTGCAGGAAAACGTATTTACAAACGGCTTTTATTAAACACACAAATTTAAAGCAACTGGAGTAAATTCAACTTTTTTATACAGGGTCCTTTATCTGTGCTCCCGACTTTTCAGTTCAATTATTACGTAAGTTGGAATTTTTGATATTGTAATTACATTCTTGGACGGCATTGCAAGAAAATATTTTTGGTTATACAGAATATTTCAAAAAATGTGACGTCATAATAATATATATTTTTTAAGTTGCATGCTATATATTTTTTGTGCCTATTAGGGTGGATTTTTAGTTGCTTACATATTCTGTAAAAAAAAACAACTTTGTTTCCCCCTTTAGTTTCAAAAATACAAATAGTGCCCCTTGATAAAATTTGAAATAGGTACTTATTAAATAATGTCTAACAATATTGATAATCTAGTTTGATTAGTCCGAGACATACATACAGGCTGTACAAAATTGCCCGTAAAACTTTTCAAAATTCATAGTCTTTTTTTTCGTATTTTAAATTGGCGCCCCTGTTCATTTTATACCACTCGCTGCGGAATTTAAAAAACATTTGTTCTGTCAACAATTGTATTTTAAGCCATGTTTCGCTTTTATTCATTAAAATTGCCATTGAATTACATAGTTCCCAAAATGAGTTTTTGGCTAATAACTTCGAATGTGTTGGGATTTGCGGTAGGGTTTTTTTTTCATTCTGCATCAAATGATATAGCAATAAACAGGGATTCCAATTTAAAATTAGCAAAATAAAAGGGATTGAATTTTGAAAAGTTTAACAGTGTATTTTGCACACGTGTGTGCACACGTGTAATATTTCGGATCAATCAAACTTGAGTAAAAAGGCTGTTACTAATTTTATCAACAGGGCACTATTTGTATTTTTTATAAATCATTTATTTTGTATTATTTTTCAGTTCTCCCTGAACTGATTTACATTTTTTTTGGGAATATATTAGAAACTAAAAATTCACCCTAATAGGCACCAAAAATATACTTCACATATTGCACGTACATGCACGTGCACATACTGCACGTAATTGAAAAAAATACATATATCATTATGACGTGACACATTTTTGAGACTTTCTGTATAATAAAAAATATTTTCCTAAAATGCGTCCTAGAATATAATTAAAGTCCGCAAATTTCAAAATTCCAAATTTAGTAATGACTGAGCTATAAAAGAGGGATCCTGAGATGAAGGACCCATATAAAAATAAAAACTGAGGCTCAGAGGCGTGGAAACTAGGTTTTGTTTTTTCAGTGTTTTCATGCTGCCAGATTATGACAATTGACGAAAACGGCCAATTATAATTTAGTTAAGCCAGGTCGAAGCCGACACCTGGAAATTGAACTTTTTGAAGAAGGCATTAAATCCATTTATGCATCGTTTACGAAGAGACTGGCCACAAAGAACTTAATGTAGAATATATCCAACTCACGATCCAACACACTCTATCGAACGTAGAACTTATTCCAGAGACTACGCCGAGTTTTATTTCTGCACGCACGTTATAATAAATTGGGTTGATCTTTTTATTTAGAGTGTCCAAGATTCAAGAGGCATGAAAACCAGCTTTTAGTTTGTTCGGCATGTTCAATCGGATTCAGATCCGGAGAACATGCTGGCCAATGCACTTGGTTAAAAAAGTCGAATAAACAGCAAGTGACCCTCCTTACCCTCCCCAAAAGCAACCAAGTCATCTAATCGAGGAAGAAGCTTTACTGTCTCAAAGAGTGTCTATACGACAAAAACGCGGAATAAAGAGCATCTTCACGACAAAGACGCATTCCTAAAATACCCTATCCACAAGCAATTACCGTCTTCGAGAGAAAGATTCGGATCAACACCAACATCACAAAGAGAAAGCTGTTCTCTAGCCAACTCTATCTTCGCGAGAAAGACGCAGAAAAGAGCATCTTTACGGAGAAAACCTGTTGTATATTAAACACTGTCTTTGTAAATAAGATGCGGAATTAATACCATTTTTGTGCTTGGTGCTTTAGGATCTCAATCGCCGCCTTTGCGAAGAACACGCGAAATCTTCACTAAGAAAAGCAGTTCTATCTCAAGCACTGTTTTGACTTGGAAGACGCGTAATCAACACCAACTTCACGAAAAGAAAGTTGTTCTAAATAAATCTTCGCGAATAAGACGCGTAATCAAGATCATCTTCGCGAGAAATTTGAAGAATCAACAATATCTTCACGAAGAAAAATATTTGTGATTTAAATATTGTCGTCGCGAGATGACACTGAATCGACAACATCTTCACGAGAATGAAGCAATCTCAGATACCCTCTCGTCAAGCCATCTTCACAAGGAAGGCTGTTCAATCTGAAGCACCGTCTTCGCGAGAAATCGTTGAATCGACATAATCTTCACGAGGAGGAAGCAATCCTGCAGTACCCTCTTCACAAACGATCTTCTCGAGAAAGAAGCTTTGCTATTTAAAACATCGTATTTGCGTGATGATGCGGCATCAACAGCATCTTCACGAAGAGCAATATTTTTAATCTCAGATACCGTCTTTAGGAGGAAGACGCGGAATCAAGAGCATCATCGTATATATAGACAATGAAGAAGCTGTCTTGTCTTAGGCACCGTCTATGCAAAGAGAACTCGGAATTAACAGCATCTTCACGAAGAAGTTTTGTTATGTCAATCATCTTCTTCGCAAGGAATATGTGAAATCGTCACCATCTTCACGAGGAGGGCGCAACCTTACAATACTCTCTGCACAAGAAACTAAACGCAATTTTCAGTAGGAAGACGTTTTCCTATTTCAAACTTCGTCTTTGAAAGGAAGACACATTAACATCATTTTCAGGAATAGTAAGCTTTACTTTCACAAGCACCGTCTTCACAAAGAAGAAGCATTACATTTTCAAACAACGTCTTCTCGACAAAGACGCAGATGCACCATCTTCACCAGGAAGAAGCTTTACTATTGTATTTAAAACAACACTTTCTTCAAAAGCAAGCACACCATCTTTAAGAGAAATACGCGTAAATCCATGCCTCAGAAGTGACCTAACGATTTTAGCGCTTCTAACACTCAGCTGGAGTCTCAGCATTCAAAACATTCTGAAGGTACCAGAGAATCGTCTCTGGAGGTGTTAACTAATCCACAAACCATGTCAGATTTTTTTCAAATAGCTGGAGCAACGAATATCTTTCGTTCAAAAAGAAGCTGTTGACAGCAAAGTCCCAGGAAGCCAGTGATTCTACTCCAAAAGAACGTGGATGTGTTAACTCGTGCCTTCGGTCCCTAAACAAACCACTGCGTAAATGTTATGAAAAACGCCGGATAAATGTAATATGTCATGTAGAAACCGATTGCAATTTGTTTTATTCTTTTCCGGTGTCGGATTGGCAATTTCGGACGTTCGTCGTAGTTCCGGTTAGTGACAGTAACAAATAATAACGAAAAAACACGATACACATGGAGACCACTAGACATCTTCATGTGGAGTTCATTAAATGGTCCATGAAAATTATCTTAGACGAATCCGAAAAAGTTCAATTTCCTGAAGTTTACAAACACTGAAACAAGCGCCAATTAAGTGAACGCTTTTGCCTCGCTCCGCTGCTAAGAACCAGCTCACGGAGGATAAAAAAGCGAGAATGTTTCGTGCAGATTGCACGTTAGCATATTTGTATCCAAACAAAAATAGTTGTAGGGGTCGGCGAGACTATTTGTGTTTGGAGAAGACGCATTTCTTTGTATCCTCCGGGCGAATATCTTTCTCCGGAATAAATTTTCATAAATTTTGCAGAAGGTTACAGGATCAAGTGTAGACCCGAACCCGGACTTGCAGGTCCGTCCGTGAATTCCGAATTCCCCGAGGAGAAATTTACTTTGACGCCAAGCTGGAGTTTGGAGATAGTGCTTCATAAAACATTCACATATCCGGATTATATAGAAAATCAAGCGTTTTCTCTTCTTCATCACGCGGTCAGCTTAAGTGGAATTAATTATGGATGGACTCATCAAATAAAGAAAGAGACGATAAAAGTTCGGCAAGTTTTACGACCGGAGAGGCCGCAACTTGCGATAATTATTTAAGATCTTATACAGGAGTAGTGTTAAGAGAAGCACTCAACTAAATTAATTTCCTAAACTATAAGTAAATGATTTGTCGAACTAGAAACAATTACAATTACAAAATTTCAGCGCTTGGAGTTATTGACGATGGAATATTTTGAAACAAGTTTTCTTTTTATTATGAATCCTACTAATAAAATATGCTTACAGTGTATTGCTTTATTTTTACTATACGTGCAGTTTTACAAACCACCTGCAGTTTCAAAGTTACATTTTGGGGCCATGGTTACCCCACAATGCAGAGGCGGCACTGTAATACAAGGATGCACTCCAGATATTAATTATTAACTATCTGATGTGAGGTTTGATATCACTTTATGCATTTCATACCATATTGGAGGCTAAGTGACAAATATTGTGCCAATTTCTAGAAGAGTTGCATATTGAAAATTCATTCATGTTTCAGCCATGATAATAGTTTGGAGTTAATGTGTGAGGACGTGGATTCGGAATCGTATGTATGTACAAGTGTTGTATTGTTAAAACGCCTCTTCACGAAATGTGCTTGTTCGAACTCGAGGCTTGATTATCACTAATAGATCATCTCCGAAGTTGTTCGCAAGTTCTCTCAATACTAGTAATTTCGCATCCGCTGAACGTCACGACATTTAACATTTCGATTCTTGGCCGAAAGAAGTATCTCCGAATGGTTTTGGGTTTCATGCCTCCGTTTCTACGATTTATCAAACCAATTAACTGTCGGCGCATGTTTCACTAACTGACACTTAATCTAATTTTTCCGATTTGGATTATTTTCGGCTGAGTTTTAATTAAGGGTTCATGGAATTAATCATGATTTTACATTTTTGATTTCCCATTTTGTCGAACCTAATTTTTGTTGAGCTGAACCAGGTTTTAATTAACATCGCAATTTGCCTTGTTGACACGATGCGTTCGATCAACACAATTCAATGCACACATTAAAATAGTTTTAATTGCGTGTAAAAATGCAATTTACACAGAGAGTGAGTACTTAACAAAACGAACGCTTTTGTCAAATCGTAGATAAAAAAAACGAATAGAGACATCTCAGTCTAGAAAAGGTTATAGTCCAGTCAAATCGAACGGAAATTTAACTGGCCTTCTTATGAAAACAAGCAGGAGATTAATAACTAAATAACATACCAGAAACATGCAATCAAAACAAATTGGAGCAGAAAACAAAGACACCATTGTAAAAGTTCAGAGCATTCTTTCAACACAGAAGTAGTAGTGCAGTAATTCGAAACAATGTATTTATATTATCGAAAACCTAATTACTAGTAATTAGCATTTGTAATGGTGTAATCTGGTATGTACATTAACCTTTAAATAATTTATGTATAGCCTGAGTTCATGTTTCATGAACAAATTTTGTCACTTTATTCTTGTTTGGTGTGAGAATTTTTGCTTCAGCCCATTCGTTTTCGTTCTAGTTTAGCCTTTCACGTAGCTTATCCCATGTTTGCCTCGGTCTTCCCCTTTATTTTTCTGTGCTTTTGCGTCCCAAACTTTTTCATTGACCTTGTATTATTGTCTATAAAGTCGGAACTTCAAATTTTAATTTTTCTGTTATTTTTTTGATCCTTTCTCGTTACTCCATTAATTCGTTTGAGATACTTCATTGCTGTGGTTTCTATCCTACTTTTCTGTGCTTTCGTAAATACCCACAGTCTTTAGATGGTTTTAAAAACTTTTGTCTTAGTTTTTTTGCTTTTGCTTTCTGCTAGTCAAATTTTATTTTTATTCATAAGATGCCAATATTTCAGCGCCTTTCAAGGGGCTATAGCTTTTCTTCTTAGCTTTTCTCATACTGTTGATTTCTAATTATTTTTTTACATTTTCTTCTATTTCCATTCCTAGATATTGAAATGTTTCACTTGTTCAACATTATTATATTATAATTTTCTAATTTTAATTGATTTTCGTTCTCTATCTATGACTATTACTTTTGTTTGTTCTCATTCAATATCTTTGCAGAACTGTATTCCAAATCTTTAAGTTCTTATGTACTTCTTTCTTATTCTACCATTATTATTCGGTTGACTTGCACCTATTAAGATGTCTAGTCTGCATAGGCATCTGAATCCAACATTTAATTTCTTCACTCTCAGTATACATTTCTTCATTTTTTCAATGAAAATTCTGAATAGAACTGGACTAAAACCCCTTCCCTGTCCTTGCTTTGTTGTAAACGCTTCTGAAATGTTTCTCTATCTAATTATACAGTGGTCGCTCATTGTTTTTTATATGATCTTGATATTTCTGAGAAGTTTTTGATTACTTCCTCTTTCGATTAGGATTATCCATAGTTATTTCTTGGTACCTTAACAAAGGTTTTCTCTAGATCAATGAATCCAAATATATTTCCCTTTCTCTTTTATTGTGCTACTTTTGCTGTAATTTGCTATACCTGCTGTGAAAATAAGGTGCTGTATCTTTTGTCCTTTTCGAAAGCCACTTTGTGATTCCTCTAATCTGTTCACAATTATCTCAACTTCTTGTCAATCATTATTTCGTAGATGTTCATAGCCGTACCAATCCATGTTATCTCTCATTTATAATTTCGTCATTGTATTGCCCTCCAAATTAGTTATTGTTTTGTTCTATAATTTCGCTTACCTCTTTTATCATTTCTTTGTATACTTCTAATATTCCACGTTTCAATTTCCCATTCTACATGTTGTCTTTTTATCTTTTCGTTTAAAATTTCCTGTCATTGTCATTTTCCGAATTCATGCCCTCTTCCTTTGCCTGGGCTTCTCTCCTATGTATTTCCTTGTCTTTTGTTTTTTGGGTTCCTGGTTGTGATTATCACTATCAGTGATAATTCCACAGAGTAAATATCGCTTCCCTGAGATGACAAGAGATGAAATGGAACTACTAGACATTAAAGGGACTGAATCACTACAAAATGAAGATCAGTATTCCCATAAGAAAGGACTGATCAAATAAGGACAAAAGGTATGGTATGGTAAAAAGTGCGGGCATATTTAAGGTCGGAAAAACTGAATGCATTAGGCAGTTAAATATAATTAAAACAAAAATTTAGAAAAAAAATTAACCAGGGTGAGATGCCGCATCTAAATTCTGTTATAAATGAATATACAGTCATAAATGAACTATACAAAATGAACTATTTTTGTAATGATTTAAAATCATTCTGAACATAACAAAAAAAAGTATGAAGAAACAAAGATTCTCCCAATTATTTTACTCAAAAAAACAAAACAAAAATCTTTAGTTCATTCATACAACAATGTCTTGGACGGGATTCGATAAACTTTGGCTGCTTCGTTTATCTCCATTTGCTTTGACTGTATTTTCACCAATGCCTCGCTCTGAGGTCCATTATTGCCGCCGTGGTTTCGTGTTTATTTTAATTTAAATCTCGTATGCAATTTTGGAATATACCCATTTTTCCTTAATATTGTGCTTGGAAGTTAGTAGGTGTGGCAAGATAGCTTTTATTGAGCCTCCAAAAATGTGGGGCACTATAACTCAAAAAATTGGGGCATCACTCCTTTCATCAATAATAGATGCCCCAGGGCTGTATGCACGTTGCAAATTATGGATGAATATTAAGGCACTACTAACCTATACCATGTATTAGGAAAGTTAACTAGAGATATTCAATAAAATACAATAAAATTCGAATTGTCGGCACTTTCAAAATTATACAGTATTATAGATGCAACAACAAAAAATCGGGAGCTCGCCTTTATTTAGGCGATAAATACACAAAATTTAAAGTTTTTGTAGTCATCCCCCCATCATTTAGCCAGTTTTGGACGTCGCTGTTGAAATGAGGAGGAGTATCGTCTTGCTGAAACATCATATCCCTTCTTAAATCTTAAGGAGAGATCTTCCACCAATGAAGAAATAGTATTTCGGAGAAAGGCCAAATAATTGGTTCAATTCAACCTTATTGGTAAATCCACAAAACGAGATAACGAAAATAAATCGATTTAAAAATAGTGTTAAATAAAAAAATTAATAAGAAATGTGCAAATGTCTGAAGTCTCCTCCCTCATAACTCCTTACCGCACGTTTATTCACATTTAGATTTGTGGACATTGGAAAAAAGTAACAACATCAACAAGTGATAATTGCTGGTTCTTAGATGGGTCAAATTCATCATCAAAAATGTTCAAAATTGCGTATTTTTTTTAAATTGTAGTTCTATGAATCCAGCGAGGTTGCATTTAGTAGAAACTTATTACCATTTTTTCTAAATAGAAGTCGTAAAATCTTGAAAAATCATAAAAGTGAACTACCTTTGATCTTTGACAATCGGACGGTAGAAAATAGGAAATTTTTTGTTCCTTTTAGTGGTATAACCCACTGCCAAACTAGTCAGTCACCCTGTATACACTTTCGAGTCAGAAATACTTAAAAACCCAGTTCATGTTCAGTGATGACAGGCCTGTGTACTTTAAAACCCGCGCTGACGCCCCGCTCATAAATTTTATACTAATTAAAAGTCTTCATTTTTTAAGTCCCCATCCGTTTAATGGAACGCTGTGCAAATAGCACGGCAGGTGGTGGGATTTTGCTAAAACCTTACTAAAGTCTGAAAACCGCTTCCAGATTACTGAAACTATGCTTTGGAGCCGTGCAAAGCTGGGCGCCTTATATTCTGCTCAACTCGGCCAACGTGCCTCGTGGAAAATTGGAAATTAACGACGAAAAAATGCAACGTCGACGCGTCTAGGAGGCCATGGAATCCAGTTACTGTTTTATTTTTTACAGTGTAGATTTTTGATACTGACATATATCCAGACAATTGACAGGATAATCCATCTCGGGACGTTCGAACCGACGTCAGTAGACAAAATTTGTTAAGAAATATGAATCGTACGACTCAGGGTGAAATATTTTCTACACTCGCACGATTCCAAAGTGATTACATGGCCTACGGAGCCTCGTTACTATTAATTATGACGACTGTGAGATGATGACAAGTTGTTAGTTTTCACGGGGCATTAGTCAAGAGAGCAGCATATGCTCGTGCGAGTAATATTTTCCAACACACTTCGGTTGCACATAATTTTCCTGTTTGAATTTTTTAGAAATTCGGTGCTGATGAGTGCGGCACGAGCACCAGGTAAAGCAATAACCGTTAAATAAACTCCTAATCTATAACATTCGCGTCGTAAACCCTCCAAGTTTATCACGTCTACTTTACTTTCAGGCGGCCTAAACCCTATTAACGAAACTTATATTGCCATCATCATTTTGGTTCGTTTATGACGCCTTTTTTATTCTTACGAATTCCCCCATCAAAAGTCAATAAGTTCGAGGTCCGCAGGGAAAACGCGACAATTCTATTCGATTTATTAGGGCGAAGCACGTGACGACGTGAAAATCCCGTAATAAAATGGCACGTCGAGGCGGTTTAAAATTTGTGTGGGGATTATTTTGATAATAAATAAAGATAGGAGCGCGCAAATATTTGGGGGCGGTTTTAGTTTTAATTATTGTGGTAATCTAAATTGAATTGTGAATAATAAAACAAGCTGCGGGAGATCTAGCCAAGGGGGCCCAAGTGTGCGCCAGCTCATTAGTAAAATTGTATTTTAGTTGGATGTAATGGCAGCTGGTGCAGACGCTTACTACTAGCAAGGACGTCGGCAATTGCAACATCTCGGAATGACCGCTCGGATTTAGCAAATCGAATTAAGCTGTTCCCGTTGTTCATAATGTGAGGATGAAGTGAGGAAATACGAATAAAGACGCAAGAAGCCGTAGAACGGGCAACTGCTGAACTTAACGCCTCGACTTTATTTGCTCTGATTTTACAAACAATACTTCAGTTCCAGTTCTTGTTAAAGATTTTGACATAATTAACAGGTCAACTGTGAGATAAACAATTCTCGCTAATTATCTGTCATAACAACAAAAAACCTGATGCGTTTAATTTGAAAAAGTTTTAGTTCAGAACTAACTAACTAAGACATCTCCAATCAGTAAGAAATTTTGTACAACGTGGGTATGACATATCAAAAAATTATATTACATTAGCGTAGCGTTGTCAAATTAAAAGAACAAGAGGATTGACAGAGGTGCGCAGAAGAAAGGTCTAACAGAAGTCTACCTACGTTTAGTTTGGAGTTGTTATTAGAGCGACGAATACATTTCCTTGTACCGTTAAAATTCGTATTATTCGAAAAAAAAAGAGAAAGCGGGTGTAAAAGAAGAGACTAATCAGTAAACACACAAACGAGTAATAAACGTTGATAGAAACGTTACAAGTCCCGCCACTTAACGTTATTTGAAACCAACTGCCTATACATCGTTTTTTTAACGGAAATTCTAAACGTTATTTCCATGTTATCTGTATACGTTATATTTAACGTTTTCATATATCACCACTTAACGTTATTTGAAACAAAATATTCAACGTTTTTTTAACGGAGATTAAAAACATTTATTCAACGGAAATAATATTCGTATAATTAACATTGTCTAATTCTGTTTTTCAAACGTCAATTATTACACAATAATAAAAACCTAAAGTAACATTTATAATTTCAGTTTAAAAAACGTTTATATTTTCCGTAGAATAAACGTTTAATTTGTTAAATGGAAACGTTAAAATAAACGTAATACTTTAACGTTTAAAAAACGTTTATTTTAAACATTTGGTTTAAAGATCAACGTTAATTTAATTTTACGTTTTAAAATCACCTAAAACTAAACATTACAATTTCAACCTAAAACCGTTTTTCGGCCAACTAAACGTTTTCTCAACATTTAAAAAACATTAAATGCACGTTGTGTGTTTACTGGGTAAAAGCCAAAATGAGTGAACGGGCGTACAAAAAGAGGGTATGTTCAGAAAGTCCATGTATGTAATCACTTTGGAATCTTTTAGGAATCCTCCTGGAAAAGTCTGATTTTGAGATGGAGAAATTAAAAATGAAGTTATATGTTGACAACCATTTCGGACACGGTGCATAAAATACTTTAAGCTCCATATTATTTTTATTGAAAGGTCCTGTCAAATGCCATTATATATCAATGTCAAAGATCTACACTGTAAAAAACTGTAAAAATGAAACAAAATCCAAATTCTATGATTTTGTGAGTATTACTTTCATTTGTACGATCTGTATGGCTCAGAAGAGCGGTGTTGTTAAACTTAGAAAATGGATAACAATATAAGAAAAACATCTTTTTAGGCGAACTGTTACTTATGTAACGCGGTGAGCCAAAAAATGGATAGTGATGACCATACAACTGATGACGGAACAAAGAAAAAAAAGTTCAGATCGTTCTCCCAACTTTTAGTTGAAGTGCGAAGAACGCCAGAACTCTAAATAAGGCAAAAGACCAAGAAGATAAACTTAAAAGAGTAGTAGTCATGCTAACTAACCTAGACATTAAAGGAAGTAATAGAGGAGCAGAAATAAAATTGGAAATAACTCTTAAAAGAGAATAAAAAACAGAAAATGAAAAAAATTGGCAGGAAAGCATAAACTTCGAAAAAAAATGGACAATTTTGATGCCATATTGAATGAGAAGGAAAAGGAAAAGATAAGTGACAATATACCTATACAGGGAGGATGGATACCCAACGAGGGACCAAAATAAAATAAAAGACAGTTGGATACTTTATAAAAAGAGATGTAGAAGTCGAGGTTGCAAAAAAGTAACGTTTAGTTTGGAATTGTGATGAGGGAGCGGCGAATACATGCCCTTGTAGGCCCTGAATCTCTTTGAAATTCGTTAGAGTGTTTGATCTTTAAATTTCACTTTTCTGTTATCACAAGATTAGTTTGTTTGGGAGAAACAAAAATAGCCGCAAAACTCATTCTATTATTTAAATTCTTTAGGATCCTTTTAAATTCCTGCAAATCACCTTTTGGAATTAATTCACTTTCAATTCTAGAATTTTGTGTATAATTTTGTTTCCCTCAAATTTTCCTTGAATATTTAAAGAATTTTAGAACCTAACCAACAATTTCTTTGCATATTCTACACATAGTGGATCAATACAGATCTGTTAAAATAACACAAATTAAACATCATATTATTAAATTTGATTTGAAAAATGAATATAAATAGTATCACTAATTAAAAGCAGCTTGTTGGATAATAAATTTACACTCAATTTCAATTAAATTTTAATTGATTTCAGCTTACGTAAACAAAAGCTTGGATAGTTGATTATTATATTTTTATTGTGTTTCTTTATTGTGTTTGGACAAATGTAACATTTTAAATACTGCTTTCAACAGTTATTGTTTTGAAAAATTTCGCACTTGTCACATTTTATCATTTATTTATTTTTAATGTAGATTTGATAATTCCGGACATTTTGCACATTATTGTGACCATTGATAATAATTTCTACGAAATTTTTGCCCCTAATACGCGGCACGAGACATGATAATATTTAAACTTCTGAAAACTAGTACAATTAGTACTAGAATTAGTAATCGAAAATGTAATGGAATAAGTATGAATAAATTTAGATTGATTAGATTGAAGTATGTATGTCTTATATCTGGAAACTTGGTAATTTGCGTAGGAATCCAGAGAAAGCAAAGATAAGGATACAAAAGTTAAACACTTTAATAACACATAAAACATTAAAAAACACATTAGCAAGTTTCAATTATTCAATAAAAACTTTGCAATAAACTTAAAAATCTCAATAACTACTACAGATAAGGTATAGGACATAAATAGACAAAAATAAAAGATATTTATTTGTATAAAACATGAAGTAATAAAATACCAGGTGTTCCATTAAAAAAAGGGTGTTAGAATTTAGAAATTTGTCGCTCCCTTTGATGAAACTCATATTTTAGTACTGCCAATAATAAGTCGAAATACGGGCTAAAACTGTCGCAAAAATTGTAATTCTCAAATTTAAAATAAATAACATATGATCTGTTAAACTAACCAGTAAAAAATCAATGTAATAATAATGATATCAAATAAAATGTAAGATATCTACAAAACCAGTAGGTTTACGTAAAATCTTGTTACACAAAATAGATTTGGAATTTCAAGTGCAATCGAAAAATGTAATAAAACATGAGTTGTTCCATTTAAAAACTATAGTTTCCATTATTCAATAAAAATTTTGCAAAAAAACTTTAAAATCTTGTCACAGGTCAGGTCATACGAGTAGGACATACTTAACAAAAATTATCGATAAGATATTTATTAGTGTAAAAAATAAAGTAATAAAATACCATACGTTTCACTAAAAGGGGAATTTAGAAATTTGTTGTCGAATATTAATTGAAAAAAAAACAGAAAATGTAGAGATCGAATAAATTATACAAGAAAAATAAATCCAATCTAAAGGAGAAATAAGTAAGTATATCTCGAACCTTCATTTTCTGCGTCATGAGTCAGGATGAGTCATTAGTGCGGGATCGGTCCATAACTCCTAAGCCATGTAAGATACAAAACATTTTTAAATAAATTTTGTACACCGTTTGTTAGGCTGCACAACCTAAAAATATTTTTACATATACAGGTTGTTTCCCAATTTATTCATATTTCTACCAACCTACAGCTTTCTAGCTGCTAGAACGGCCTCTCAGACAATTTTTATGTGACTAGTTCGAACTGGGACTCGAACCAAGATTCTTCGATTACATGTAGAGAACTCTATCTAATTAAGCTAACCGCCCTATTACAGACCTCCAATTGTACAAATCGACTATAAAATATATTTTAAATTTGACGAATCATTATTTTTATTTAAAGCTACAAAATTTAGAGCTTAATTAACATAACTATTTCTGTTATTAACTAATATTTTTTGTAGTTAGTAACACCGATTTGAAAGTGTCCTCAACTCAGTGGCGTTAGAGTAGAAATAAATATTTTTATGTATTTTTTATTTTTGGCTATCAATAAAATCGTTTAAATCGAGAAACAAATAAAAATTTTAGAGAGATGATCCGTTTTCTAATGGGTGACTCTGTAATAGGAAATTAAGAACATACTGTTTCGTAAATTTTTAACCCGTGCAACGCCGGGTACATTTGCTAGTAGTGAAATAAAATATAGGTTGTTCTATTTGAAAAAACAAAGTTGTGTAGCTTTCGTGAGTTTCGGAATAACCTGTATACGTTAAAACGTTTTTAGGTTGTGCAGCCTGGCAAACGGTCTACAAATTGTATTTAAAAGATTTTTGTATCTTACATGGTTCAGGAGTTATGGACCGATCCCGCACCTGTATATTTCATAAAAAATCTGGATTAGGTGATACAGGACGAGACAATGTGTCTGAACTTACAATCTTTATAAATTTCTTGAGTAATGCCATTTGGTAAGAAAGAACTGCAAACTGTTTGAAAAATGCAACTGATTTGAGGTTGTCTCATTTTTCATAATTAAAGAAGTGATTTACATCGAAACATAAGCAAAAACAATATTTTATTTAACGCCAAAAAGTCGTTACAAATCGGCTATTGTTAATTCAAAATAAATTTCAGCATTTAACATAATTTGCCTGTAAATATGATACAAATTTTGTGATTTTTCCGAATTCGTGGCAACAACATCCTTGACAAAATCCGTCTCAGAACATATGAATCTCGGCCCCAACTATGATCGATCTTCGATTGCTGCCAATGCTGCCAACAATGGTTTAATAATTAATTTGGGAACGAGTTTGACACCAAGCATTTTCCAAACATAAAACGGTTAATAAAACCCTTAATAAAACATCTCCGGCAGCACACCCCGTCTCCTATAATAAAACGCCAATTTTAATAGTGTCGTTTGCAATGTGATTCGCATCAACTAGGACGGTGTCGTAACTGATTTTGTAAAATACGAGGGTCGAATTGGTTCTCGGCCACTCAAGCAACCAATCGAATCATTTTATATGGTAGTTGTATTCGACGGTTTACGATCCATCCCCGATGCGTGATTCTCGTTTCCAACCCTCGATCCGTTTGAATCATCCCCGGAAAAATATTTATACACCCCGCGACCTCACGTACTTTTCTTTATACGTGACCTTTTAGGCCCGACACGTTCAAAGGAACGCAATACTTTATTCCGTGAGCATTGTTTGGTTCCAAAATTGGGTTCTGTTCGGATACTAGATTCGTCGGAGGTTGTCGCGAACTGATTTGAGTATTTAAATTTAGTGCATAAACTCACCTGCCGTGAGCTGTAAAGATCCGGCGACTCTCGCTGTTCCTGCATGGACCACGTAAGTTATGCAGCAGGCTGCTGTGGCCGTTACGGCAATGAGTAAGCTCAACGCACTTCCCGTTCCCACAAGAACCGTGCTTGCCTGCCACCAAGGACTTGGAATGTCCCAAAACCTGTAGAGGAAGTTGAATCTTAGTTTCGCCATAATTTACTTTGCATCTGAATCGGCAAGGGACCGCTCGAATGGAAAGTCAGTCGGATTAATTTTCCTGCGAACAAACTTTAGCACCTTCCGCGAGATTGCTTAAAATTCATTATTATAAGGACGAACGCAAAATGTAAGTGGTTAATTCTTAATTGTTCGGCGAGGAAAATTTTTATCCCGGCGCATCCGCCAAAATTGCACCATCTATACGGGCATTGCGAATAGGTATTTGGCTGGAAGTCATGCGAATGGGTTTAATATCGTTTTTAATATAAATTTATTTTTAATAACAGTTCGTGTCGGCACTTTATTGTAATAAGAATTTAAAAATCTTAACGCCTTTATTCTTACTTTAATATTTCAATATTTGTTCCACCGACAGTACAGCAAAAGGCAAATCTGGATTATGTGAAAGTAAACGGCATGAGGTTGTAGTGTCTGAATATACGATTCTTTCTATAATTTTGGTTTCTTGCTATTTTCCCAAGTAGCATTTTTAGTGGGCGCCACGTAACAGCCACTACCGTTACCACTTTAAAGTTTTTATCACTAGTGGTTGCCACGTAATAAGAACGGTTCTATTCCGTGGCTACCACTAAAATGGGGAACATTTTTTGCGTGGCTGCCACGTGGTAGCCCCTATACAGTTACGTTCCAGCCACTTGACCACCACGTGGCAAAAAGGTGGGCGCCAAGTGGCAGCCACCTCAAAGCCACTAAGATTGATTTTGTTTCTTCTACATCGCTCGGTCTCTCTCCTTCAACTTATTTCTCTTAACAAATAATATATGCATCTCCTTTCTACGTTTTCATTGACTCGAAACTGCATTCTTACTAAGTCACCATAAAGATATTCTTACTTGCAAATAAATAGGCAAGTATTATTAACTTAAGGCAGCACCCTAGATGGTATAAACTCAGAACGATATCAAGTTTACTGTCAAAAATAGGTGTTGCACTTCGAAATATCAGCATCCCCTTCGCAATATCTGATTATTTAAACAAATTAACAAAAAACTTTGGATCGCAATTTTCAAAATATTTATCTCCAAATGCCACAAACAATTTATTAATTAATTATCCTTGGTCAGCTAAAACCAAAAACCAATAATTACACAATAATAATGTACTACTGTGAAGAAATTATAATTTTTTGAATGGTCTGCTCAACTTTTGTGATAATGGCGGCATTACTACAGTTCTTAAATATGGCTACCTTTTAGAATATAACTTTAAAGTGGTTTTTACGTATTTAAAGTGAAAATCACTTCTATACGTGGCGCAATAGTGGCATAAACGTGGCCACAATCATTAGTTGCCACTAAAAATGTCTGCCACTTTAAAGGTTTTATAGAGGTGGCCAAAACGTGGACGACACTGTAATTACCACTTTAAATCTGTCGCCACTTCTAAGTTATATTTTAGTGGCTTGATATGGTTACCGCCACTGTCATTTTTCACCATAAAGTTATAAACACTTTAAGGTGGTTTCAGATAGTAACCAGAACGTTACAAACACCTTAAGTTCCACTACAAAGTGATCCACTATGTAGTGATTAATAACAGTGAAATTCACGTTTTTGCCACTATTTTTGTATAAAGGAAAGTTATTCTTACTGTAAAGTTGTAGATTTAGTGGTAATCATGTGGCAGCCACTTAGTCAAAGTGGCGGCATAAGTTTTTCTTACTTTGATGCTACTTGGGTTGTAAAATATATGTTGCAAAATAACAGTGATTGGCGTGGTTTAAAAGCTCTCGATTATTAACCAAATTCTAAGACACGTGAACAGTTAACACACACACTAATTATTTGACAAACGAAAATGTTCATCCCAATCATCAATTTCAAATGCAACTACGTCACTTTGAACAAATTATTATCATAGTGTATTAAAACAAACCAATAGCTAGTTGGAATGATCTAATAATAGATAAGAGAAATCATTAAAACGATAGCCATCAAACTCTTAGGAACTTGAGCAAAACAGAAGAGTACCGAACAAGTAACACATAATATATAAATAAAAAATTTATGTATTTTATGTCCTCGACAGCTGAAACAAGCCCCGAGACGGCAATAACTAGAAGACTGTTGGCAAAAATTCCAAAAGCATAACGCAGAAAAAGCTCTACGATAGAAAAAGAAGGAACATCACAATACCGTGTAATGTAGAACCAACTAAGGAGTGAGCGCTCAAAAGAAAAATAGAATGGGAGTGAACAGTGATACAGTAGTAAGAATCGCTGAGGATAAATTGCCATCAAGAAATAAAAGCACAAGAAGTGCGAGAAAAAGATGCCGTCATGTCCAAGAAACATAACCAAAGATAGAACAGGCTTTAAGATCTATATTAAAGAAAGAAAAAGGAAAGAAGAATAAGACTAGTAGAACATGTAACCCATACAATGCACCAAAACGTTTCGTCTACGACAGCAGTAGGCATCTTCAAGTAGCGGTATAGACGAGAGTACTCTATAGAATAATTTTTGGAATCCTCACTCCAAGTCGCATTAGTTCTTTTAAGGAGCTATCATAAAAAATTCTGGAACTTCAATTTGGTGGCAAAAAAGATGCATGTTACATGAAGGGCGAGCACTCCACAGGTGCAAGCACTTGCAAAAGACAGTTTCTTGCCGTGTGATAAACCAAAACTTTTTGGCCCACAAAGATTTTGATTAAAAAAAAGTATATTACCTAAATGTTAAAATAATTTCGGTTAGGGGATTTATTTTTCCCCTGTTGTCGCTACTTATTCCACGATATAATAATTTAAAATAATTTTTTTAACAAGTTTAGAGTAATTTGAGTGCACAATTCTATTGATAATAAGTAAGCATGGACAAAGACACCAGCACATTCAAAAAGTAGCAGAAAATGTAATTGAGAATTTATTACCTGAAAAATCCGCGCCGCCAACATAGAAGCCTTCATTGAAAATCCCAGCATTCAATTTTCTTGACTAGGCAGGGAAATAATCGTTTTTAAGACGATTGCAAAATAACTAATTTGAGACGGAGGTCGAAAAAATATATGATAGGAGTAGGTAGAGTTTGTAAAACTCTGTTTTGTTACGCATTTAAGAGTGTCAGTTAGAACTATTTATATACAGATATGCGAACACCGTACTTATTTTTAGTGGAGAGTTCTTGTTATTGTATTATAAATATTTTTGGTGAGAAGTTGCAGTAAATTAATTCCTATTTGTCGATTATTCGTACTAGAAATTTTGATCATAATAGCACTATCTTTTGACAGTCTGCTTAACTAGCATCTCTCACTCCTCAAGCGCATTCACTCCGAATTATTCGCACAGGCCAACTAGTAGTAGTATATTAAAGAACGAGTTCCATAAAGCATATTTTATTGCACGAGTCTAAGTTTATAAAACGGTGAAGCGACTGACAAGGGCCATAATAGTCTTATGAACGAGTTTTGTATACTATTATTTCTGCTTCGCATATTTTATGCAATTTTATAAATTGGGGAATTTTATCAAAATTGAAATTTTTGATTTTCAAGTGTAATTGGCCCCCCGCACAACAGCTGGCAAGCTACCTACCTGAAAATCATTTAAGCGCTCAAGACACATCTAATGTAACGATTATTGTTTATAATAATTAGGGAAATCTAATTTAAATTTTAAATATTGTAACGTTTTGTTTTGTTGTTTACTTTGACGTTTGACATGGCATTTCTGATATACCACCCTAAAAAAACTAAATTACACTAGTTCTATTACGAAACTAAAATAGGTATTAAAGCACTCTATTGAGTGCTTTAACAGCTTTGTTATAGACCCGAAGTAGTTGATAAAATTCAAATTGCTATTTTTAATATCAAATCAAGTTATTTAGGAATTTCATGACCTACACCAAATAGTTTTTTGTATGCCCATTGCATATTAGTGAATTAAAATAAAATAAAAATGTTAAAAGGCATCATTGCAAGTGAATTGAAACCGATTCGGATGAATTGCACTGTAAACCAAATGCTTCATGTTTATGTCATTCGGCGTGAAAATAAACGTGTTTTGTCGCCTAATTGTAACAAATAGCGTTAACAACTTTAAATGCGCTTTTATACTAAAAGAGAAGCGGTGTTTTTAAAGCAACTGTAAAAGTGAAACCGTTGCGATCAAAATTGTTTCAAATCGGAAGGCCAAAAAATTATTAAATGTTCATCGTTTGTGATATAAATAAATACTTTTGTTATGTGCGAGGATTCTTGCTTCAACCCATTATTCTCTCTTGTCTTATCCCATGTTTACCTCGGTCTTCCCCTTTGTTTCTTTTTCTGTGCTTTTGCCTCCCATACTTCTTTCACCGGTTTTAAATTGTTCATTCTTTGTAAGTGTCCACACCAACTAAGTTGTCTGTTTTCTATGCTTGAACATCTAAATCTTCTCTTATTTGATGGGTTTTTATTGTATTCTTTCTTGTTAAGTGTTTAACTGTACTTCATCTCTGTGGCTTGTATTTTACTATTTTGTGCTTTCGCTAATACCCAACATTCATAGCCAATTATTAATATGGGTCTGTTCATGATTAGGATTAAAAATTTTATTCATAACATGGTATACTTTTAGCGCTTTTTCTATCCTACTGTTGATTTCAAGTTCTTGTTTCCCATAATCGTTTCACTTGTTCTATATTAAAATAACAATATAATTATTTTAATGTTAATTGCTTTTTGTTCTGAAGTTTTTGAATAATTCTTCTTTCGATTAGGATTTTCCATAGATATTCTGTTTGTGCCGTATAGAAGGCCTTCCCCAGATCAATTAATGTAACTGCTTTGTCTACTTGTGCTACCTTTTCCGTTATTTGCTTAACTGTGAAAACACACTTTGAGATTCCTCTAATGCATTTTCTATTATTGGTTTGAACTTCTTGTCTATCAAAGTGTGTAGGTTTACTTGTCTATAATTTTTTCGAAAATTTGTATAGCCGTACTAAGCCGTACTATTCCTTAATAGTTGTCACAGTCGCACTTGTCTCCTTTTTTGTATACTTTCCAATCATTAGATATCTGTTCCTTAGTCCATGTTCTGTTTTATTACCTACTCTAGAGAAAGTTTCAGTATCAGTTTCTCTCATATATTTAAACATTTTTATAATTAGGTTTACGCATCCTGGTGCCTTTACATTTTTGAGCTCGCTAATGAGTTGTATCACTTATTTTTCATTTAGAAATTGGTCTTGGATCTGTCGTCCGAGTTCCATATTGCCTTATTTTATAGTTGGATTTATACATGGTTCCTGTGTTTTTTATTTTCCTTGTTTCCTTGCAGTTTTTGGAAATAATCGTTCGATATTCGATACAGCTTTTCTATTAACACGGTTTTCAACTTTACTTTTTTCCATTGCGTAGTAATTTTAACTTTCTACTAATGTTTTACAAAACAACTTTTGGTTATCCTTATTAATATTCTCAATTTTTTCACCAAATTCTGTACACTGTTTTCTTTTGGCTGCTGTTACTAACTCTTTTACCCTCTTTTCTAATTATCTGTTGTTCTATTATTTGCAATTAAGTATATTTATACTCTTTATTATTAATTTTTATTTGTTTAGTATTCCTTTAGTATTTCCGTTTCCTTTCTACTATTACTTTTCTTACTACTTCCACGTGGTTTGCCTTGTTACAAGTGGTAGTGTTTTTGAAATATTCCCATACTTTTTCAATACTGCTGTTTTCCATTATTTCTTCTTTGTTTTCGAACTTTATTGTTAGGGTTTCTTTATTTTCAGCCATTTCCATGTTCCTTAGTTTATATTTTTTTATGGATTCGTGTTCTATTATATTTTTGTTTTTTCGATGTTACTCATCTCCTTTGTTTCTTTCATTTTTGAAACTACTAAATAATGGATTGTCCTGCCTATTTCTGGACCCATCCTCACTTTTGTTTCTCTCTTCTAACATGTAGTCGATTAACGACTTTTCATTTCTCTTTTTCACTTCTCCTGCATTCTTGCGTACATCTTCGTCATCATCGAGGAGAATTCTAGCATTCTTTCTCCATTATTGTTTTTTGCAGTTTTTCAATGTGCTCCCATTGATATATTGTGTAGTTGATCTTTCTTGCCTACTCTGTAGTTGATAATAAGATAAAACTTTTTTAGCTTCTTCATGATAGAAATAAATAAACGAAATTAAATAATAAAAGTGATAAATACGACATTTGACGTTCAACGGAAGTAGCACCTGAAGTTTAAAATTCCTGGGAGTAACAGGCTTAAAATAGAAAACACACACAAAGCATATTGGAAAATAACTCATTTCCTCGCATAGAGCCTCCCAAATTGCTTTCCAACCGAAACGCCGGTCCAATAAAAAGAACAAAACTTTGACAAAATTGCCACCTTTAAATAAGTAGGAAAAAATAAAAGAGATAAAAGCGTTAATTCTGGAGACACTGCCTCGGAGAAAATAACAAGAAATAGGTCGTCCGCAAATTTTCAGCGCTAATCAAATTCTGCCGTAATTACCGCGATTAAATTAATTAAAATAATCCTAATCCCGCTCACTTCTTTATTGACATTTCAAAGCGAGGAAAAGGGGAAGGTGGGTCCGATTATGCATTAGCACGACTTTTGTTGGTCGTAAATCCGGAAAGCGTATCCCTAATTCACTCGCATACGATCCTTATGAAACTCTCCCTTATCTAAGACAGAGCTCGTAGTAAGTTGTGAAGAGACATTCATCAAGTTTTAATCCGCAACCTCACTCGTTCCGCTGATCTTCTATCTTTCCGCCTCACAAGATCCGCATCTCCTGCATCTACCGACAGTAAATCATCAAATGAACTATGAACATTCCGTTGCGAGACTGATAAGGAAGTGACTCGTTACCGGTAATTGCAATTGCAGGCGACTGCTGTGAAATTACGAGAGGAATCGCAGCGGATTTGATTAATTCGTTTCAGAGGCCATTGTGCCGCACGAACAAAGATTTCTGCTCTTTTTGGACCGGGGATGTGACGTAAATATGACACGGCTGTGGCGGGAAAAGACGTTCATGCTACAAGGACCTGCGACTCATTGTCCTGCTCTGAATTCATAAATAGTATTTTTCTTCGTGATGTTGTCGGAAGCATGATGGATAAGGGCGCACTCTTATTGACGAAAACAGCTTCAAGAAATAAAATTGATATTGTCAGAGTGGAAAATATTATTGCCGGCACGCTTAATTCAATTTTGAAAGTCGCAACTTTTGCCGCTTCTGTCCATTTTGCCGAAAATTATCCCTGTAGTATTTTATTACGTAGAGACGTGGGAATAATAATAAATTGTAGGCCAAATGAAAGCTTTTCAATTTGCATATGCAGACTATTGCAATTGGCGTACAAAAATAACACTTTGAAATTTGATATATTGTAGAATAATGTTGATTTTGAGCTGGAGAAATTTGAGAAAGTTCCTTGTTGATTACCTTTTCGGGTAATTTTTTACTTTATATCCTTCACCACTTCACAATAGTTAGAGGTATACAGGATGATTCACCTCGGTAAAATTTTACGATATGCCCTGCATGCTCTATGCCATGTGTATGCTCTAATACCATTTCTCACAATTAAAGGTTGTGAAAATGCAAATTGCATTCAGTAGTTGTCTTGTTAAGAAAATTTTCTCCAAAGTTTCCTTAGTCAATTCGTCATCTCAGCAGCACAAACTAAAAGTTAGATACTGGTCGACCGTAGGTATATTAGAAAATCTTGATTTTCCCATAAAGTTAGAAAGTTTTAATTTAGTGCATGATCATTTTCGATTATTCTGAATCGAAGTAAAATATTTTCAACATGGCGGCGTGTCCGGTTATATCGGAAATTGACATGAACTTTGTTATGTTAAATTGACAACCCCCTATTTGTCATTCATTTGATCACTCAATTCTGAATGAGACATATCCAGCACTTACCTACAATACTGTTTTCTATAATCTTAATTGTATGCCAAAATTTGAAAATAAATTAATATTTTCAAAATTTGATATGTTTTGAACCATTTGAAGAATTGCAATAATTCTTCTTTCTGTCGAGTGGTATAATTTCAAAAAAATAATTTGAGGGTACTTCTAATACTTTTTAATGTTTCAGGAGGAGGTCGTTGCGATTTTCCGCAAATGACTATAACAAAATAGCAAAAACTCAATTTTTAAAAATTGCAAGCCCACAATATAACAACGGAATTCGATGAAAAAGTAAAAAATAACTCGACCTTTATAAAGATTTGTTATGCCAATACTCGATAGGTTTTACGATATTCCACATTTTTTTTTAGCTTTTAATATCTGTAGGCTGTGGAATAAAAACATTTGAATCAAGCACTTTAAAATAGAATGTTATATGAATAATGCTTTTTATCAAATCTATACCTTAAAATTTATTTTGTAAATTCAGAACAATGAAACAGCAAACAATAAAGTAAAACATCACTTTAACTTAACAAACACTCTACATCAATTATTGTGGATGTACAACATTGTAATTAATGCATATTCACTTATACATTTTACAACACGTTTTTCTATAGATTGAATTGCTCTTCTTATTTCAGCTGGATCAAGATTATCAAATGCCCTAAAGATTTTTCTTTTAACATCTTCTTTATTTAAAATAGTTATGCTGTACATTATTTTCTTTATGCGACCTCATAAATAAAATCCAAGAGAAGTCAATATAATTATTATACAGGGTTAGTCATTACTGTGGGCTCGGTCCATAACTTCTAAACCATGTAAGGTACAAAAAAATTTAAATACAATTTGTCAGGCTGCACAACCTAAAAATATTTTAACGTATACACAAGGTTCCAAAACTTACGCATACTACACAACTTTGTTTTTTCAAATACAACCACCTATTTAATTTTACTGTTAGAACCCGTTTTGACATGGATCACCGTTATCAAATTACAATTTTTTTTTCACATTTTTTGTCATTTACAGAAGTTTACTTAAAAATTTACTGAGAGGCCGCTTTAGCAGCTGGACAACTGAAAGTTGGTAAAAATATGAAGAAAGGATTTCTCTTTAAGCCCGATATGCAAAATATAATTTTTACTATACAGAATCTGCAATACTTCGTGTCAAATTTTACTATCTTTAAATAAGCCTAACTTTAGTTTTTTAAATGTAACCCCCTTATTTTTGTATACCATCGAATGCGCCTGGAGTCTGGCTACCTTTTTTAGTAAGGTCGTTTTATAGCTAAAATTCATAATTTACGATATATTTGATATTTTTGGCTGTGATACAGATTAAGCCAGGATAAGGTAATGTGCCATGGAAATCATGGAAATCATTTTAACTCACATTTCAATACTGCACAGTTGTATTATCACCGACTTGTTATTTAATTATTCATTCCATTATAAACAATGAATTTTATTTTACAAGAACAAATCGATATATATTATTTATTGTCTGGAAGAAGGCAAAAGAAATCCTTTGCTTGCGTCAAGAATTTACGCTTAACGTTAAATAAATGACCAATAAGCATTTAAACAAATAAATATAAAAATTCAATAAAGTAAATAATATACTAAATAATATACTCAATGTGGCGGCCACCTTCCTGAGCCACACACTTTCACGCGGTGGGTACATACATGATCTTCCAATATTTCGTAACATTTGCTGACAAACGGTTTTAAAGGCATTTTAGATTCTTATTCTTATATGTTCTCTTTGGTTGTTTCGCCTTATTCCAGACATTAAATCATATCAATTTGTTCTTGTAAAATAGAAATAATTGTGGATAATGGAATGAATAATCAAATATCAAGTCGATGATAATACAACTGTGCAGTGTTAAAATGTGAGTTAAAATGATTTCCTATAAGTAAATTTTCGGCCACTTCGACATTAGAGTTAGAGATGTTCTACTGTAGATACATATTTATTAATATTTACATTATTAAGGATAACAAAACTTCAGTTAGACATACAGTATGCACTTAAAATAATTATAAATATTATGTGCGCATTCTACTACTATATTGTACTGCATTGGTCTACTGTAGATACATATTTATTTACATTTACATTATTAAGGATAACAAGTCGATGATAATACAACTGTGCAGTGTTAAAATGTGAGTTAAAATGATTTCCTATAAGTAAATTTTCGGCCACTTCGAGATTAGAGTTAGAGATGTTCTACTGTAGATACATATATATTTATTAATATTTACATTATTAAGGATAACAAAACTTCAGTTAGACATACAGTATGCACTTAAAATAATTATAAATATTATGTGCGCATTCTACTACTGTATTGTACTGCATTGGTCTACTGTAGATACATATTTATTTACATTTACATTATTAAGGATAACAAAACTTCAGTTATAGATTATGTGGGCATTTGTCTAGATGCCTTAGTAAATAAAGAAAATATTCAACAAAATATAAAGCTTTGCAATTCAAAAAAACTTAAGAAATTATCAAGACCTATGGTAAAAAAGAGTGATTTAGTTTTCTTGCATCTACAGGCAACAATCTTATCTGGTAGACACTGCGCATGTGTAGAAACACATGCGCAAATGTTATTTAACTTTTAATTCCCAATAAATCCCCTATAATCCCAAACAAATCCCATAATTCCTTCACACTGTACACCATAAATCCCCAGAAGTTTACCCGTCGAATTTTACCATATTTACCATCGCAAAGTCAAACGTGTTGTACACTCTAATGAATTTCGCATGCCCGTAGCGAACAATTTCGTTGGGTTCAACAGAGTCTAACGTAGGCAGAAAAGAAGGCGTTTTATCTTAGAAGCTTGATACGCGAGCTGGGCTTGCAGGATTTAGCTCGCTTAAAAAATTCGATTTTTCAGCTTAAATCAAGACCAGCGACACGAAAACTCAAACGAAAATTATGTTATGTTTCTGGCACATGAAAATTAAATAATATTTTAAAGCTATAAGCGTTTTTGTTTTTGATAAATAAAGAAATCAAGAGCAGACGGGAACGCCACATTGGGCGTGTTTGGTGGCAGTGCAACCGTAAACTGCCACTTCTGCTTTCCGTTTCGTTTTCTCTCAGTGGCTGCAATTTGTTGCAACACGTCGTCAGTTGCACATGCACATGATACAATCCGTGAGAAGCTCGCAATATTTGCTAAACCACAGAGAATGAACTTACTTCTGTTCTTTGTAGTTATGCAAGTTGGACGTGTTTCTAGTAATAACGATTTTCAAGTTTTCCCGAGACGAGGCCACCGACATCATGAACATTTCGTCTGCCTTTTTAGCGAATGACTCAATAAAATTCCTCAGCCATCAGTAAAATGCAAAAGAGCGATTCAAAGAATTGTGGGTCGTCTGCTTCGAAACAATTTATCATTCGGAGCCGAACACGGAAACAAAGAATATTCTTTATTAAATTCTGGTCGTGATGTATAATTTTCTTTTGCTTTATGGCGAACGGAGAAGCCATCATTTCTTTGCAGAAAATCAGACAATATTTTAAAATAAATACAACGCAGATTTTGTTTTACATTTTAAGCACTGCAGGCTATATGCGGCGGTTTAAAACAATATTGGAAAGAATGCGACAATAGATTTTTAATTGAAATGATTGCTTTGGTTTTTTCTATCAGTGAGGCATCAAGCTTTGTTAATAAACAGAAGCTTGGAAAAGCACAAAAGGCCTCAGGTACAATTATTAAAAACTTTTGTTTAAAATAAAATAAGTATACATAAGTACGAACATGCATAGGCCACGGAAGGGTTTTGAAAGTTATTAAAGTGTAGAAAAGTTTTAACCTTGAGCGGGGAAATTTGAGTTTGTTTTCTGTCCACTGCGGACACGAGGCATAAGATACATTTTGTGTTTTTTTCTTATAACAATGGCCAATTTAGAGGGTCGTTTGAGCAAATTTGTGATTGACAGACAGCTTCTGTCAAACGCCTAGACTATAAAAAATAAAACAAGACCTTGTTTCCATGACGTCCGTTTTTATTTGTACTTGTTTATAAATCAGAATTACAAAATTTTATATTCTATACTTTTTAGTCGGCGGTTTCTTTTGCATATTGCAGAATGGAAACAAGAAGTCCACGGTAAAGCAACTCCGTAATTACGTTAAACGATTTAGTGATTTCAAAGGCCAAGAGGTATTTTAACATAAAAATTAGTAGAACAAAAAACCGCCGCACATCTTTTGTGTATTAATTAACCTCATTAATTTGTTGGAAAATTAGAGAACGTCTCCCTAGCACAAACGAAATCAAAGATTTGTCCTGGGCTGCGCAGCAATATCCTCAATATTGAATACTTATAAATATTTCTAACCGTCATTTCTTCGTTTTGCGTTTTGTTCATCTATGAAACGCCAAAGTAAAAGTCAAATTTGAATATTATGAAAAAGCATCCGAGTTTAACCAAAATTGAATATTAATTCTAATTCAAATGTTACGTATTTTTGAACATTTTAATTTGAGGTTTTGAAAAATAAAGTATTATTTGAAATTCACCGTATTAAAAATGTTGCTCAACGTTTTATATATCGGGTGACTATAAATGATTGATATTTATATGTTAGGTTGGCAATATTTTTTAACTCTTCCATTGGGTAGACTGATTTTCAAATTTAAAATTGTCAAATAAACGTCAAATTTTAAAATTGCCCATATCAGAATTGTTTTCAAAATGGTTTTTACAACTGGAAGATCTTTTCGATCACTCGCAGTAACCATTTTCTGCGTTATTTGTCACTTTTCGTTTGCCATTATTCAGTAAGTTACACTTTTTGAATTATCTACCAAATATCACCAATTACCTAAATTTAAGTCAAGCACACAGATTACTCCAGATGACTGACTCAATGCAAATATTTTGGCGGAATGACCTTCAACGACCTTCAAATTATGTAACAGTTTTCAGATGGCGCATCGATCAAATTTTGCGGCAAATTTAAATATTTTCTCCTGTCTTTATAGGTAGAAAAAATGCTATTATATTTTGAGTATTTTATGATTTATTCTACAAAACTAATGTAAAAAAATTGTTTTGTAGAATAAATCATAAGATATTCCTTCATTATTTACACGTCATACAAACAAACAATTTTATAAAAATCAATTTATTATATTACATAATTTAAATTAAACAAAATTATACCCAAAATGTTAACAATTACATTTCTAAGATAGGTAAAACTTAACACATATGATAATTACTTGAGGTTATTATATAATAATGGAAATTTTGAAAGACTTGCCGGACAACCAATAGAGCAACCTAGCTTAGTTCTTCAAATTCATACACAAAAATAAGAAATAATGAAGCCTAATATCTAACGATGCCGAAAAGTGTTTTTGCAAACCCTCCACTTTTGATTTAGATTGGAATTTTGGACGTTTAGAGCTTCTTGCCACAGTTTCGCTCTAGAATTATGTAATTAGATTTCCTGAATTTGTTGTATTAATAAAACATCCTTACCTTTCTTCACTTTTTGTAAAACAATGCAGTTTCTCCGCTTAGTTTTCACCAACACCACAAATAATGTAAAAAGGCCCATCTTTCGCATAAAATTTTTCACAAATTCAATCAACAAGCAAGTTTTGACATTTACTGGCTTGATTATAATTGCAGCAAAATGCTGTTTTTAAAATATTAGTCAGAAAAAAAGGAAATAACACGGAATTGTACATTGTTCAATTTAAAATAGTAAAAATATTAGGCCTTTTATTTGAATTTAAATAAAAGTTTTTGTAGTGACATCTAGCGATCGTAAAAAGTATTAGCAAAGACTACAGCGCCTCTACATTTGCTTATGGTATCTGTGACAAAGATGTCATGCGCCTAGTTTCAATGTGTAGAAAAGAGAGTTCCGGACAAAATCGCCCTATGAAGTCAGTCATCTGGAGTAATCTGTGGTCAAGCATTTATAATCACCCGGTCCGTGGTTGTATAAGGAAAGAGGACACAAATCTATTCTTGTTTTTGTTTTCGTATTTGTTTTTGTATTCTTGTTTTTCGATATACCTCTAAATTATGAATTAAAGGCGAAACATCTGGTGAAATATTTTAAAATACAAGTTAAAAAAAATCAATCAAGCTAAATCAAACTATAGTAACAAAAATTTGAATTAAAAAAATAATATAACATCCAGTTTTATTAGAAAAGAATTACGTTTGTATTTTTCATTAAAAAATTGTTTGAAATTTTGGAAAAAAAACTGTAATATAATTTTATTCTGAACCTAAATGTGACACACAATTATTTTAAACGTTATTGTTTTTTGTAATAAATAGTACACATGTACCATAGAATTTACAAATAGTCCGAATTTCAATTATAAAAATTCAAAAGTATAATGCATGTTCGGAAAACATCCATTGGTCTTTTATTTTACAAAATTATAAGCCGGTTTTATTTTAAAGTTTGAAAAATAGCAAGGCTTGTATTTGAAATTTAATTCAACTTGGATTTTTAATTCTGTAAAATATAATAAGAATTTGACAAAATTTCTTTTTTTTTTACTTTTTAATGTATAGAATGAAATTACGTAGGAGTAATTTTTTTGACATTTTAATGCAGACATTATTCTGACTAGAATTATTTTTCAAGGCGCCCATTTTTATTTAAACTATTCTTAAACTTTATTTTCTTCAATTTTATTGGAACTATAAAATGTTACTCGAATTATTTTGGAGCTCAATAAAAATTGGACTTTAATTTCTAGTTTTTAAATTCACATGAGTTCAAGACTCAGAACAAAACCCAAATTTTTAATTTATAAAGTACACAAATTTCTATATTGAAATATACTTGAATTTCAAGCTTAGAAATTCATTGAATTACCAAATCAAATGTCATACTCCCATTTCTCAACCCGAGTCCCCTCTGTACAAACAGCCCCCCGCTGCAGCCCCCCCCCCCAATTTTTGGCTTTATACTAGATAGAATTGAACTTTCCAGACGTCTAGTTTTAGCAGAAGGATTGCAGACCCTCCCGAAAAAAAAATCCTGGTTACGGGGTTGATTTGATATTTGGTAATTCTGTTACTTTTTGAAACTGAAGCATTTTACAACATAAAAATTCAAGCTATTTCTAAATTAACAATTAATATGGTGTTTCGGGTGGATCTCAAACGGATTTTAATTTAGAAATTAAAGCACAATTTTTATTATGCTTCAAAATAATTCTAGCAATAAAATAGAGCCAAATGTAACTAAAGTAATTTTCAAGTAGTCAATAAACGCACATAATGCTTTCTTTGAAATATATACCCTACAATAATTTGTAATCCAAATTGTATGTAGTAAAAAATACTTTGGCGTTCCATATTAATCCGAGTTGGGTTTTATATTATTAAAGAAGTTAGTCAAGTCTTAATTACACGGAAGCTTTCAATCGGGGCATAAATATTGATTAGGAGGAAAGAGTGTATAAAGCGGTTAGTGAGTTCAAGCGATGGCCTAATGACATGTATCATTAATGAGGCCCGTTTTAAAGGGTAAAAAGAGCTTTCTGTTACAGTCATAAAAGCGATAATAAGTTCAATTGGAAGTTTTTGCAGGTGTGTAGAAAATTTCGCACGATTCACCGCGTCGAGATGTAATAATAACACAAAAGACGATAATGGAGTTAATTTCCGAGCTAGGGGTGGCTAGGGTCTTGGAGCTGATGTTTAGCTAAATACTTATAAATCTGAATAAATGTAAACACAATAAGTTCGGCGTGGGGTTGTGTGCTTTAAACATATTAGATAGAAACGCCAGCTCCAGTATCGTTTTGAAAGCTTTGGTAACAAAGCTTTTAGGGGTAATGGGTTGTATCTGTCTTTGTGTAAGTTATTAGCCAATTAGAACGTTCAATATGTACTTGTTATCTGAATGTTTATTGATATTAATACGTAACTGTATTGAAAAGTAAAAACCACATTATCTCTTATTCTAAGTCATCTCAAATAAAGAGCGCCTCTTAAAATCTAGCATTTGTTTTATTATTTACAGTGTAGACTACATACAACATTGACATACCAGTAAATAAAATGACGCCCAAACAACGCCACAGTACTAAATCATAATAATCACCATTTGCATCCATTTTTAACAATACATTTGGAACAGTAGTTTTGAACACAATTGTTTCAAGCCTACACAGTAAAAAATACATCAACTGAACCCCATAAACCTCCGTTTTTTTTGTAAGCTTCCTAGAATAAAACAGCAGCAATGTCGAGTGCCTTCTAAAGATTTCGGGCCAAATCGAGAGAGATCAGGAGCATAAAAGAGCTTATGTTGTGGAACGATATCCGCGTGCTACAATATTTGAATTTTGTTGTATTTTTAAATTGAGTTTGTACAATCGCTTCTGATGTGTTTTATTTTTATTACAAATTTTCTTGAAGAACGAAGATCACTCACTGCAGTCTATTTCAGTGTAATTTGAATAAAATTTTAATTTTGCTTGAAATAATCCTAATCTTGCGTTTAAATTTTATTTTATTATAAATCTTAGTCAAATGTATTCGTTTTAAAGCCGTTTGTGAATTCCGCACGAAATTATGAATAATGTTTTGCTTATTCCATTACGGCCTTTGGTACACTTTCGTAATATTCAAAAGACAGAACAATGCTTAAATTTAATACTTTCCAAACAATTAGGCCTAACATATAAAAACGCAGGCTCAGGAGGCCATGAATTTAGCTTTTATTTTATTTTATACAGTGTAGACGTTTGGCACTGACATATTATAATAAATCATGACAGAGCTGTCAGACCAATCACAAGCGACGTCTAAATCGATACTTGAAGATTGAATTAGTTGAAGAAGGCCTATTAAGGTTTCTTATACGTTGTCACCGAGACGCTTTTTTCGTTTTATTTTTGTACATATGCTATACAAAGTGAGACAGCCCGCTCTATTTGGTAGATTCTGGCTCGGGCCCATTAAGAAATTATTTTACACAAAACTTCTTCGCAGTGCTGTTATGTTAGAGTTCGAGAACCGCTTGCGCCTCTTGCAGTTGCAAACTATGTTTATTTGTTTGAACTGATGTTGGGTTAAAACTTGTTTCTCACGTATTTCCCTAAAGGTAGATTTAGACGCTCAAATAATTTGCGCAAAGATTTGTTCAACAAGTTTTCGGATTGCCTTCATACGATGAGCTTAGCTTGTTTTGACTTGAGTCAGACTCATGCTTCCGGTTACCCGTATCAATTGAATTGTGCCATCAAGAAACTGCAAGCCAATTGGCGCAAATTATTTAAGCGCCTAAACTTAGAGGAAGAGCGGGTAATGGGAGTCAGCGGGCAATAGTGGTCACCCACATATCTATAAAACTACACGTTTTAGACGACTTACTGTCTTTACATCAGAAGTAAAAGAAGAATTAGTTTGAATATGTGTTAAATTTTATTTCACTCTGATTACCCCCATCTCAGTGCAATCGGAGTCAAATGCATATATTTTTAAAACTCTTCTTATTTCCAAAGTTGATTGCCAAAGTGATTAAAACTGATTTTAGATGATTGTTAAATAAGTAAATTTTGTTATTAGGCGGTTGCAATAAATATTTGATTTTGAAATAAGCTGTTATTTGAATTCTCGCTTAAGTGACTCCCATTACCCCTTTCACCCCTCCCTTAAAAGGAGCCCTTTAAGGTAACGCTCAAACATGTTTGTACAAACACATTTGCGTACATTCTATTGTTCAAACGCGTTTGCACAAACATCGCCCTTGAATGCGATGCGAATCAAGTCAAAACACCCAAAGGCCATGCAGAAATCAAACCGACACAGAAATAATTTTCGTTTGTGCAAACGGATTCACACACGTTTGTGCAAACATTTTTTACTACTGTCATGTCGCTCAAAAATGTTTGTGCAAACACGTTTGAACACTTGAATTTACACAAACGTGATTGTACAAACGTTCTTAAAATTGCTAAAATGTTTCAAACGATAAAATAGTGAACAGGCAGCACTTTTTAATCTTATTTCAAATCAGCTGCGTTTGCAGCGAGAAGTGCAAGTCCATTCGAGCTAGAGCCAAATTGGCGACGACTGCTCTCTCCGCATTTGGCATTACAAATAGATAGGTGCGATTGATTGATGATCATTGCAATCAGTATCTGTGCCAAATGCAAATGTTGTATATGACGTGGTGCTTTGAGGCCGTCGTTAAATCTTAATTTAACCCGGACTAGTGTTTAATACTGATAATGGAATGCTCCGTTATTATTACAAACGGATTTCAGTCTGCAAATTTCTTATTATAGCATTTTCAGCCTCAAAGGGATTTCTAATTGGATGTTGGAGTTTGCTTAAAATGTACCTAGTTTAATCATCTTAAATTTTGCAGAAATAACAGTTTTTCTGTAAAAATCTTAATTAAAATTAAGAAAGGCAGTTAATTTCCTGTCGCAGTGAAAATCCTTGCAAAATTAAAAACTTGGACTAATGAGAAAATACAATGAGTATGTGTTAATTAAAGTGGGATAATTTGGATCCGAGTGGTTCATTGGAACACGCTCTGGTTTATTGCCGAAACCAAATAAATCTCCTTAATTAGCCCAACTATGCATTTGTAGTGACTTGATTTGTAAATTGATAATTACCAAATTATAAAATTAAATGCGGTTTGTGGTGGGTGAAGCATGGCGAAATTTGCAATTCGAATTGATTAATGTTTGCAAATAGGCCGCCGTTGAAATTTTTGTTTAACACGACAATTTAATAGTAATAATCGTTTTAATCTGCACACAAATTATTATACAGAGAATGGAACGCAAGTTGTCGAAACTGCAGTAATGACTGGGAATTATCAGGAACATGGAGATTACATCGAAATAATGCTTCGGTGAACATATGGTGACAAGAGAGATTCTCTCTAAAAGCGTACAAAAATGGTAGTTCTCAAAAGGCCATGGGCTTTTCTTTTATTTTTTACCGTATAAATCTTTTACATGTCAATCAAATAAAAAAATCACTTGAAATAAAATGAAGCAAAAAATGTATGTCAGATCTAACAAGAGCAAGTAATAAGATTGAGTAGTGGTAGATAATAACTCGTCAATCAATTCGTCTATTTTTGTTGTAGTGTGAAATAAAACTTTAGAAGTTTCGGGTATTGCGATGATATTGCAAATGTTTAACAAAATTTCTTTCAATTGCAAAATTTTTATACTCCGTGTACAATTAATATTAAATGATATTTTAGGACTATATTTTTTAAAATATATATAATATGTTCAAGTTGCAGCGATTGCTAATCGTGCCACCCGCAATCCTCTTAGCACAATAGAAACGGTTGTTTAACGCGGTTTGAGACGATTGAAGGCAATTGCACCACAGAATTTCAAGCTGATCCGCTCCCTAACTAATAATTAATATTCATACACAAATCTGCAAATGGATCTTCAAAGAGCGGCTGAGACGTTGAAATCGCCATTCCTCACATCTTCTTCTTATAACGCCATCTCCATTAGAAGGTTGGCGTAAATCGTAAACTGGTCAAATCAGGATTTATATTAACTAGTTAGTCGGTGTGAATAATTCGCTTTAAATGCTATTGCAAATTTCAATAAGATCATTATAATTAATAACACAGAGCGTGAAATACTACATTTTTTCCTTAATATTAGTCAAAACAACAGATGATCAATACATTAACTTTCAAACATTTTAGCTGTTAAATGCCTAATTTACTTAATATATAAAAGTACAATACCTGCCCAAAATCATTTTATATTTAAAATAAACTAGATAGCCCGTGCGAATAATTTGCATGGAATGCGCTTGGGGAATGGAAGATGTTAGTTAAACAGATTCTCAATAGATGGCGCTATGACCAAAATACTATTTTTTAATCAAACAAATTATCTATAGATGGCGCTTTTAAATAAACGAATTAAAAAATATAATATAATATAATAACATAGTTTCTTAATATGTAAAAGTAGGTACAATAACTGCCCCCAAATCATTTTATTCTTAAAATAACGTAGTTGGCCCGTGCGAATAATTCGCATGGAATGCCCTAGGGGAGTGGAAGATGTTAGCCTGTATACGTCAGCGTAAGCGTAACAGCCTGTATATGCTAAGATATTTTAGGTTGTGCAGCCTGGCAAACGGTGTACATATTGTATTTAAAAAAAAATGTATCTTACATGGTTCAGGAGTTATGGACCGATCCCGCACTAATGACTCAGCCTCTATAGAGATAATACACTCCGGTACAGTGTGGAACAAAATGATTTACCTTTGCATTGCCCTTGTAAAAATACGAAGTAACGCTCTACAAAAAAAAGAAGGCGGTATCCTAATCTCAAAATATACATTAAAATTTCAATACTATGCGTCCAGATCAAAAATACGCCTCTATAATGAAAGTGTTCTCTTGCACGGTATATATTTTTAACCTTTGTTAATTCAATTCACTTCAATAAATTGTAATAACTGTCAATTTGATTGATGTTATTTATTGACAGTATTATGAACTTTAAAAATAGTAGAGCGGTGCAGGAAAATTTACATGTGAACAGATTCCAAAGATAACTAGATAAAAAATCCTTTTGTTCCACACTGTATTTGCTCGTTTCTAATGTTAAGAAATTTTTCTAACAAAAACTTTTGCAGGTTTTTCTCATAGACGATGCTGTGTTCATATCCCCTCACATTATTCTCGATTTGGAAAAATATTTGAAATGTTTTTTGTTTGCAAAATATGCACTTTAATTTTTGAAAGAACTAAATTTTGTTAATTTAGTAATTTATTAATTTAATATTGCTCGTCTTTCTAGATTCCTAGGAAAACTTCTATAGAAACTTTCCTGTTCGAACTGCAGCAGTTTGGTACACAACAACCAGGCATTTTGCATGTACAAGCAGTAAATTAACAATTATTCACAGAGAATAGAATTTTCGCGCGATCAATCAGAAGTTCGTATTCATTGGCCAGTCTCCTATTAAGGGGTCTCTAAATGACTCGCGTTTTTAATTAAAACTAATAGTCAAGAGATGGCGCTATGACTAAGGTTTTTAATTAAACAGATAGATAGCGCTATAACAAAATGAAATTTATGAAAATTTTAAATAATTTTAAAACAAACATTAACATTTTGATTTGTTTGTATATTTTTTGCATAAAGCGCTGACGATAATCTTTAAAAGCATGGCTCAATCATTGGTTTTGATGAAGTATTAAGAGAGACATGGCGTACCGACAAAAAAACACCTTTCAGATATAATACATAAGTAGTATTTAATCTTATTCAATTTATTAACTAACTACAAAAACTAAAAAACTACAAATGAAGAGCATGATTTTGATCCTCGCAATAGCGCTATCTTTTCTTCTTTAATTTTCCCCTACGAAAGAAGCTGCACCTGCATTAGATTTGTCAAATTTTGAAAAATTAATAAGTGGGTTTGTTGGTTAACTTAGAAGATCCACAGAGAGCTGAGTAATCGATAAATTTACCAAATAAAACCAGAACCTCATTTTTCATATAAACTGAATATATCTAGTTTTACAATTCAATTTCACAGTTATAGAAGGAGTAGAGATAAAAACACAGGTCCAAAATAACATTACAAAACGAAAGAAAAAAGTCAAATAACCCTAATAAGATCGTTATTATTAATAACACCGACCGTAAAAGTCTACACACTTTTAACAAAAGATACAGTTATAAACATTATAAAAAGAGATTCAGAAGTGGAGATGGATATAAAAAGCACAAGAGGCCTGACAGAGTGAAGCCAAAATGAGTGAACTAAGGAGCGTACAAAAATGATTTAGAAGATTTAGATAGGCCATTGGAATTCGTGTAAAAAATTAAAATAGATATTTTTTTTTCATTTTTAGATTACTTTGACTTCAGAATTCTTCGTGTAATTCTACTACAGGCATCTTCAGTGGGCGGTATGGACCTTTGCTAAAAACTGTTCTTGTCGTCTCAATTGCTATCTTCCTCTCTATGAAAATGAAATATCTTTTCTAAAGCATGGCTTTCGAGCCCTAGAAACAACATTGACCGTGTAAGCCTACACTCTTACTTTTTTACCGTTCAAATATATAAATTCATGTAAATAGTATCATATTTATTATCGATTGTATGATTTGCTTAGAATACATAGATTTTTATAGACTTCTAGATATATTTAGGCCTTTTAAGATTTTTATTTTTAACCATTAAGAGCATTGTCTAGTGGAGATATTGGAATTTTGCAAATTCTCACTCGATTTTTGTGCTGTTTTCACAGAGAGCTTTCAAAAGTACCTAATCTAGAATCATGAAATAAAATTTATTAAAAAAAGAGTTTGTTTTTCTAAATTAAAAAAATTAATCCTCAAATTATGGGGTTACCATGATGAAAAATGTATTTTTAAACACAACTGCTCAAACATGTGTACTATAAGTGTGTGTGTAGGTGTGCTTTTAGCTACTAGAAATGGACAAATCTTACAAATGAATCAAAGTTAAACATGGAAATAAGACCCATTTTCCGTCGTCAAGGAGAATGAAAGGCAAGAATATTGCAAAATAGCTTTTAAGTATAATGGACATATTAAAAATAATAAAATTAAAAATATAACTATTATCGTTAGAAACAAAAAACATTTAAAATGGTCAAACACCCACTCTATAGGTGTCCCAGCGCTGCAGGGAAGTAAGATTACTCTAAAATGAAAAAAAGATTTTGGAATGCGGTTTTCGACAAAAAGTATAATCCCTTAAATGGTCTGTCTGAAAATATCTGGTTATATACAGAATGTCCACATACAGAATGGCGCATCAAAGTTAGGTTTCTTAAATATAATACCCAGTATATTATGCTATTCTCGGATTCCTTATTAAATAATAATTTTGACATTTAAACCAATTTAAACCAACAAAAGCCCGTCTTTCAAAAATCGCTGCTTATCGAAAGCTTAAAGGTTTGGTAAACAGAAATGTATTAATACGATTGCCATCGTAATCGGTTTAAAATTAAAACGTGTTGTAACGCAAAACCGCTTTGTGCATATTTGAAATATGCAGATGACGGAAAACTGTGTCGATAGAAAGAAATCACTAAAAGCGAACGCTACCGCATATAACGCTTTGTTTGGAACAACCGCTTTGCAAGCACACAACAATTCAATTGGATTGTCTAAACGCTCAATCAAGGCATACAATGACCAATTGTCGAACAAATGCCGAGAAGCAGCACGACTGTAGTACTCGTAGGTTTGTAATACGACATAAAATATAAATTTTCTTCAACCGACGCAGTTTGACAGAGGCCAAATAGTGGATTTTCAAAAAGGTTGAAATTGCCTTCATCGAGACTGCCAGAGGAATTAATTGCAATGATTCTAAAGATACGCGTTTCTGGTGCAATCTGGTATAAATACAAATTCCTACTTCATCCGTTCATAAAAAATGTACCGACCCCACTTGCCGTTTCTTTGACTCGAGAGCACTCACAACAGCGCCTCTGGTCACTGGAATCGAATGGAATTTAGTCATCTTCAGTGGAATATCTAGATTTTGCCTGAAAACCTGCAATGGTCGCCAGAGATAAGAATATATAAGGAAGAAAAGGAATTTGCAGTTGTCATTAAAACGACGCGCATCTCGATCAAAAGAATGCGGATATAGGATGCATTCAGAAATATGGAATGGAAATAGGTGGTCTATAGTGCTAGCAACTGCTACAAGCAAGATTTTCTGACGTAGACTTTCCCCTACATTATAGAGCATCAAAAGCGCTCTTTTCCAACAATTTGAAGTAAACTTGCTTCCATGCCCTCCCAAAAGTCCGAATCTGTCATCCATTGATGATGTCTACTGAGGAGCAAGAAGAACACTTCGACCACGTCCATGCTGCCACTGAAGATGTCACTGTAGTCGTGGACGAAACGTCTGGGAGGAATTCACTTGTCGAGTTAGCCCCCCGGGGCACTCACTACACCCCCCCTAATGGGACTTCGCTTAGAACACGGTCAACAATCCCGAATAATACCATTGTAGTTGTTGACAACACCGACCGTAAAAGCCTACACACTTTTGTTTTATTTATCAAATACAGACGTCTGAAACTGTCAAATTAGGACATTTGACAGGAACTGTCAACCAAAAATGTAAAAAAATGTTCTTCAATAACGTCTTAGTCATCAGGAGAAGAAATTTGTCGAAGAAATCTCAAAAAGGTACCTTATGCATTGTGTCCGAGACGGTTATTAACAATGAACTTAATTTAAACTTTCTCCAACTCAAGGTCGAAATTCTCTCTTCCTAACGTCAAAGTTTTTTCCTAGCCAACATCATTTTCTTAAAGCTCGTTATACAGAGTTTTTCAGAGTTAGCGTCCCAGAGAAAAATGGCACCTGTTGCCGACAATAAGATGTCAAAAAAAAGAATAAAAGAAATTATTACTGCTCACATAACTCAGTTACAAGACTTGTAATTTTACCAATCCCAGAAGGGCAGCTCGAGATGTGATGTTATTTCTTCCAAATAAAACCAGTTACTAGGTTTCTGAAATAATACCATCAGTTAGAAAAAATTTTTGGCTTACTGTAATTTTGACATTATTAGAATTGACTTTTTTGCGAATAAAATTTAAATTTACAATGGTGTCATCTGAAATGTTACCGTAAGTTCCCTTCTGGTTAAGTAAACTCAAAAATTATTACCATCTCTAAGTAGCTAGCGGTTTTGCCTTTTTTATTACCAATTTGTAGGGCGGCGAACAAATGATATGTTTGACACTAACAACAATAAGGTGCCTAACAAAGCTTTTACCGCATAGAACTATAACGTTACCCAATTGAGCATGCAGTTTTCTGCTACTAACTAAGAAGAATAAAGCGATGAAATATTTTTTCCTTACTCCCCCTGAACACTCTGTAATATGATAGTAAACAGGTTTCCCGCAATTTTCGGCACAACCTTTATATTAAAGTGGTGCATTTTTTTAAGATACAAAATATTACAATTAGGAACATATTGTAATTGTCCCAAATGTTAACCATCAATTGATGAGCATGTCAAACCTTGGCAAACCGAAACTCTACTGAAAATTTTTGGGAGAATCTATTATACTAATATATTATTTATAAATGTGAATGTTTGGATGTTTGTTGCTCAATCACGTCAGAACGGCTGAACCGATCTGGATGAAATTTGGCACAGAGATAGATTATAGTCTGGAATAGCACATAGGCTACTAATTATCCTGGAAAAATGTTCCCTTGGGATAGATGTTTTTGTTTTTCATAGAGCAAGGGATCGTATCGGTAGCATTTCAAGCCATCACTGGATGGCGGTGATGGTCGCAAGCTGTCATCTATAGCTTATTTATTATGATCAGGCCGTAATTTCACAAACACACACATTAAAATTTCCACGCGAACGAAGTCGCGGGCAAAGGTTAGTATGGAATAAATATTAAAGCACACAATCAATTCTTCAGAACTGGCAGAGTGCCTTCAAATTGACATTGTGCCTAACTGCTTCAATAATCTAGACAAGAGTAGAAATAACAGGTTATGAACTAGTGGAGCTAAATTGTTGTCCGGCATGTTTATTAGAGTGCCAAGTTTCAATGCTTTAAAACCATAACATGAATAAGAACAAGGGTGCTCATTGTGACGGCGACAATTGCACACATGCAAAGTCTAACGAGGTTGCGGTCAAAATCCTGTTGCGGTTGCCTTGCGGGCTCACCTCACCTGCATTAGAGTTCAACCAGATTTCAATCACAACTTGAAAACTTTGCAAATCTTTCTACTGCATTTGAGAATGCAACGCAAAATGCAGTTGACATGTAATCAGAAACAAATTATACAAAGGATATTAAACTCGGAAAAAATTTAATATATCCTATTTTTCATAAATGAGTGCAGTGAAAAAATTACAGATGGCTTTCTAAGTGTCAGTTTTAATTTTTCCGCTCTGGATAACATCTTCTGATACGTACATATAGGTGTCCCAGAAATAATGACATTTATTTTAACCAGTAGTATAAGTCGTCAATCCCAAAAACTTTTCTTATTAACTTTTTGTTGTTAAAATTGTTGGAAGATTTCACACTTATTTTATTACCCTCCTATGGATAATAATGCTCTATGTAAAACAGCGATCAGCGTAGAGCAAAAAACCACTGCAAGAAAACTTTCCCAATTTTTTGGTTCTTTCGACGCAGCAACTCATTAATTTGACCGTTGCTATTATTGTAAATTTCTGGAATTCAATTGAAAAATGTCAGTGATTTATCAAATCCATAAGCAACTCGTCAAGTTGAGAAAAGGTAAAATGCTAAAACAAAAATGCGATTTCGAAAAAATGGTAGGTACATAGAAAAAATGTTTTTCTTGACGCGTTCTACTACTGGTTAAAATGAATGCCATTATTTCTGGGACACGCTGTATATGGAATCTGATGTTTTCATATTATGTAAATGATCCATTGAAAATAAACATTATCACTATTATTATTTGGTTCGAAACAACTCTCACAATTCTTTGACGACCCAACTTTTTTAATGTTTCAGACGTTGTTGTTATAATAGAGATTAATTCTCTTTGATCCGGTGCTTCCTGTTGAATATTTTGCTCCATTAACTTTGGTTTTAATCAACCTTGCATTCGCTTTTAATTATGTCAGACAAACAGAATGAATTTGCAAGTGTATGTAATGCATACTCGCTCTAGATTTAGTTCGGAACGTCATCCAATAATGTACGTTATGTTAAAACTTAGCGCACAAAAACCGATGGCTTTTAAATCTAGAATTTGTTTTATTATTACAGTGTAGATTTATGACTGTCAGACAAAAGATTGCTCTGCACTCTTGTCCTGGAAATGGATTATGTAAAAAACAAAGAAAAAATGCATCGTTAGTCATTCTTGTTAATAAATAATCAACAAATAAAATGTACCAACATTTTAAAGCATACTTTGTCTCAATGTTCGCACGATAACGGGATATTTGCATCTAATTTGGAACTTTATTAAAATAGTTTTTGTGACAAGTACGACGACCACCAAACTCAAAATTAAAAACAGAACCAAGCTTTTCATTTTTGTCAGCAAAAATGTGCATACATTTAAAACTTGTTGGCGAGTTGTATCGATGTCGCCAAATTTAATAAAATGTTAATTCAACTTTTATGAAGACAACAAATTAATTTCGTAGTTTTACTCCAAGTAAATATTAGACGGGCAATTTTGCTTTTAATAAAGGACTTATTCTTAACAATCCTCATTGGCATTTAATGAAAAAGACTTTTTTATTTTTGAATCGTTGCAGGCAAATTTAATAACTTGCATCGCAATATCTTGCAGTTTTTCAACTTCGTGCCGTGGCATTATTATAACTCTTCAACACAAGACTAGTATTTAGAAATTATTGGTTTGATAAATCTTAAGAAAACGACTACGAGTTCTCAAAATTAGTTCCGACGACTCCAACATTGCTAAAAAATTGTGAATTGTAAGAAAAAAGGATGGAAACTAATTTTATTTGTTTTTTTTTACAGTGTAAATCATTGATATTGACATTTGTTTTCATCTTGTTTAGCCCATTCTTCTTTAGTATTTCACATAATGTCTTATCCCTTGCTTAGGTCTTCCCCTCTGTTTCTTCTCTGTGGTTTTATGTCTGATTGTTTCTTCACAGACTTCATTATTTATTATTTTTAACGAACTTGTCTGTTTTCTATAAAGTCGAGTTTTGCTTGAACATCTAAGTCTTCTCATATTTTTTGTTTTCTTATTTTATCCATTCTTGTTACTCCTTTAACTCGTCTGAGCTTCTTCATCTTTGTGGGTTGTATCGTAATTTTTGTGCTTTCGTTAGCCAAGATTCACAGACAAAGGTTAATATGAATCTGAAGATGGTTTTAAAAACATTTGTCTAAGTTGTTTGGATATGTCTCTTTTAATAAAATTTCTATTCATAAAAAGATGGTATACTTTAAGCGCTTTTTCAAACCATTTCTAATTCTTGTTTCCCATTTTCTTTTATTTCGACTTCCAGAAACTCGAAATGTTTCACTTGTTCAATGTTTACATTAGGAATGTTAATGTTTATTGCTTTTCGTTCTTTCCCTTTGACCATTACTTTTGTTTTGTTTTTATTTATTGTCATTACATATTCTTGCAGAACTGTATTCCAAATCTTTAAGTTATTATGTTACTACCATTATTACTATGACGTTAGCAAATGTTCCTTCTCTGTACTCTGTTAGGCATGTAAATTCCATAGTTAATTTCTTCATTCTCAGTGTACATTTCTTTATTAGGTATTTCGTCCATGATACTTATGAAAAGAGCTGGATTTCCTCCTTCTCTCTGTCTTAGTCCCTCATTTGCTTGCTCTGTCTAATTACACAAGCTGAAATGTCTTTGCATGTGTTCTTGATGATTCTGCCAACTTTTTGATTGTACCTGTTCCGATTAAGATTTTCCATAGTTTTTCTCTTTGTATCTTATCGAAGGCGTTCTCTAGACCAATGACTCCCAATATACTTCTCTTCCTTGTTGTGCATCCTTTTCTGTTATTTGCTGAACTGTGAAATTATAGTCCTGTACGCTTCGTCGTTTTCGGAAGTCAGTTTGAAATTCCTCTAATGTGTTCACAATTATTGGTTTCACCATCTTATCTATCATTATTTCATAGCCGTACTATGCAATTTTATTTATCGTTATTTGTCACTGTTACACTTGTGTCCCTTTTTGTATATTGGTACCATCAGTGCTGTTTTACAATCTGTTCCTTGGTCCATGTTCTGTTGTAAATTTGTACAATAATTTGTGTACCTACTAGTTTCTTCAATACATATAAACATTTCAGTAGTTACTTTATCACATTGCCTTTCCATATTTGATCCCGCTCTCTTTCATTTATCTAAATTGTAGATTCTGTCTTACTAATTTCAAAGATTTATTTATGTAAAACGGCGAAAGTTTTTTCACTGTGTACATATCATCACGCAGTAATAAAAAAAGGTAAAATTTTACTTTATGCCCTCCATTGGTTTTCCAAAAAATTTTTTCGGAAGGACCTTAAAACAGTGCCCTACTGCCATTTCTGATTATAAAGATTTGTGGAAAATTTCCTAAAATAAGTAAATTGTTGATAGTTTGGGTGAAATGAAAAATAAAACATAAACTAGATTCCATGGCCCCTTTCGAAATTTAATAAATTTAATTGTGTAACATTCTCTTTGAAAAACATATAACGAGATTTTACTGATTCTGCGAACATAACATTTTCCGGCCGAAATCTGTATATAACAATATTTCAAAATTTAATTTATGATCGCCAAACAGGGAGGTCTGGATAAAATACATTTCTTCGCGCATTCTGTTCGGTATTTTAGCCTTACCTCTTGAGTGCACACTCCCTAATGTCACCGTTATCAAGGGGATAGCTCGCATCACTATGACATTGTAAGTCAGATTAAACTATTTGTGTAACAATTGCAAACCCTCCCGGGCTCGCAGAGGGAATCTTCCACCCGTCAAGAACAATAACGCTTCTGGAAATTCTGATCCAGTGACATAGGAAAATCTTCCGACCGTTGCGTAATTGAAATATTGAAAGTGATCTTGAGACATAATTCAAGGATCAGTCGCATTATTGAAATGAAGCGGCTCGGCGCCTCTTCAACCATAATGCGGGCATTATGTAGGGGTTATTAAACCGTCTCCTGGGCGCGTTGCAAGTTAACGAACATTTCACAATTCCAACCGCATCGCTCTTATACAACTCACTTAGGTCATGTTTAGTAGAAGTTGAGGCAAATTGAGTGTTCGTCCCATTTTATAACTATTATAAGACGCCGATCGGAGGTTTAACGACGCGAATCAACTCCTTCTGGATATCCTCGCCGAGGAAAGAACAAGTGAGACGAGACAAAGTTCTCTTGATAACGCTCGAAATGAAGTGTGGAATCCAGAGTTGTGAGAAACGTGAGAATGTTTGCGATATACGAACGCGAAATTGAAACAACAAAGAAGTGTTATTTAATTTAGTTTAGCCTTTTGTAAACAACATGTTTGAGTAACTCCAACTTCCACACACACAGAGTCTGTTAAAATAAATCAACTTTAACGCGCACACATGAAAACTGAAGCAGTATTGGCAACATTATAATAAATATTTTCCTATATCTTTGGGTGCATCCAGCAGATATCAAAGAGGGACTATATCCTGTCTTTTGAAAATCTTGGACGGCTCATCTGTTTGAATTTTTCCGTAAAGGAAACCTTCCAACCGTTTTTCACTAAGCTTGAGCGATGCAAAGGGACTGACTCTAGCTGGCGAGAAATTATTATTTATGTGCTTCATAAAGTAGTTCTTTAACATATACAGGGTTTTCAAAAATATGGAACCGGCATAATATACAAAACTATTAAGAGCAATAACTTGCAATTTGGGATATGAATTTAACTAATTAATACCTATTTCACCTAATTTTTTTAACCATTTTATGTTGTTACACTATGAGATACACAGCCAATTTGTTTTATTTTTAAATATCAATAGGGGTCCAATTTGACATCATTCGAAAGCTTATTTCTTCTAAGATCATAGTGTAATGTTGATGTCAAATCATTTTGACAAAAACCGTCAAAAAAATTAAAGATCAACCAAACATATTTCAACGTTAACATGACAAAACCAGCTGTACGTTTACACTTTTAGAATTCTAACTGAATGAAAACTGCATATGAAATGGCTCTAAACATTTATTTCTTAAAAATGTTTAATACAAGAAGATAAATAACAAAACATAAACAAATTTAAAAAATAAATTTGGAAACATTTGGTGTTTTTTTTGTGTTTTTCTTCTACGTTCCTTTACATTTCCCGTCTCGTTAAACCGCTTCAAAGTTTTAGTTACTGCAGATTTACAAATAGACTCTCGTTCAGGATGCATAGCATTAAAAAACCACATACTTCTGTATGACCTCTATTCTCTCTTTTCAAGTTAATTTTACCATATTTGGCAAATTCAGTGCTCTAGATGTGTCACCAGTGATACTATAATAGCTTTTATTACGTTACTAGATGTTTTAATTTTTAAATTATTTAACACTTCTGGTGGCAATATTTAGAAAAGAGTGATATAATTTTAAATTCAGAAAAAAATAATGATGTCAAATTTGACCCCTATTGCTATTAAAAAAACTAGTTAGCTGTGTATCTCGTAACGTAACAATGTAAAACAATTGAATTAGGGATAATAAGTATTAGTTAGTAGAATTCATATCCCATAAATAAAGTTATTCCGCTAAATAGTTTTGAAGATATTAAGCCGGTTCCATACTTTTTGAAAACTCTGTATATTATTTACTTCACCTTTGTCACTACTAGTAAAAAGTTAAAACATTCTCGTTGCCTGTCTTTCGTGAAAACCCATTACACCTGGCTGAATCTATAATCGATTAAGCTCTTTGTGCTATTTGTTGAAAAGAAAGTTTTCCGGCAAAAAGTTTAAGCTCTCTCATTTTAATCGACTAAAAGATAAAAGTTACATCAATTTATTCCATTTTCTATGCACCTGACAAATAGTTGTTTACATTTAAGACAAATGTGACGATGATGTTATTTTACTAACTCATTAATTAGTTTTAATTGTGTGTCTGATCTCGTTTTATGAACACTTCTTTGACGTCAGACACGATCAAAGGTTCGCCTTGTACATACTAGCAAATGATTGAACACGAATAGACGAGGCACAAAATACAACATCAAATTATTTGTTTGTAAAATTTTATCGGTGCTGCTGACGGGCGTGCAGAAACACAAAAGATTTAGAGTAGGTCATGAAATAACTTTGGACTTCGTTAAACTATACAAAATCTTTGAGAGAGATCGATAAAGGAACTTAACGGTTTAAAAATTTGAGGTTGACTTCTTAGTTTGAAAACCCGCCACGGTAAGTTTTGTGCTTCTTCAAATAAATTACCTCTACAGAGATGAAGTACAGGTTCAGACGTCGTTTGCACAATTTTTTTACCGATTATTCTTGTTACAGGTCATGTATAAATGCCAAAATCTACACTCTAAAAATAAAACAAAAGCTAGCTTACACGCGTTCCTAAGCCTCCGATTTTTCTATCTGTTCTTAGAATAATTTTGAAAATTATTGTGTTTCGAATTGATTTAAATTCCGTCGAAAAACGAAAGTGAGATGTGATTTTTGAATAACAATAAATCGAAAGTTTTAAAATTATTTATATGTGATAATAACAATAAACATGCAAATAACAAACAAAGCAGATCTGCTTTGTTGTGAATTGAATGGAAATTTTTGTATGGGCTATACAAAGAGAGTTCGATATTATAGAGATTTCAATTAAATTATTATAATAATTATTGAAATGCATTCAATTGTATGGGAGGAAAATTGTTGAATTAACATTTAATGTGTGGATATAATAATAATAAGGGCGGACTTCATTATTTCAATAACTACATTTGTATCCTGTCAACAAAATAGTCCATTTAAATAGAGCGTAGAGAGAAAAATGGCGGCTTAATTTTTACAGTATTGATATAAGACAGGCATTTTCAATAAAAAAAATTGAGCAAATGCCGCCAAAACCGACGCCTGCATATGAAATGTATTTAAAAAGACACTAGTTATATCTTTTATATCGTGCCCGAAACAATTGTGGACAGACAACTTAATCTAAAAAATCTCCAATTCATGATCAAAATGTTTCTACACTCTAACTAATATCAAAGTGATGTTGAAACATTTATAACTTATTTAATTAATTGGAGTTATCTTGCGCCATCCATAAAACCGTGAGTTTGAAATTGATCAAGAACCATAAGACCGGAAAATCTTTAATTTACATGGCTTTTGAGATTTATCGATTATCCGTTAGACCCAACAAGGCGACTCGAGCAAATTCGTTTTTTTTTGCGGAACAACTTTAATTGGATGTACTTGATGCGTTCATGAATTGTCGTTAATTTTCATCTTTTTAACTTAGCAAAACGAGAGTAATCCCCTACCGTAATCGGAGTTATGTACGAGTTATTTGCATGAGTACTCACTTCAAGTTTCAATTAATGTTGCTATGGAAGCGTAATATATTTACGTCTTTTATTAACCCAGTTAGGACAGGAGCACATTAAAGTTGTCCTAACTATGACAAAGTGCCGTTTAAGGCTTCCTAACCCTGGCCGAAATCTGCATAATTCCGCGACTCTTTTTGCACCGAAGACAATGTTCGGTTGCGAAGCAAGTTTCAGGTGCAAATTTTAAAAACGTGCTGAAGAACGAACACCCGTCACAAGTTAACGACGAGGCGTAAAAAGTTGGAAAGTTTTAAGTGGGCCACGTAAAGCCCCATGAATGTCACTCCACATTAAAACTTGTAACGAACTTATTACTCCTTCGGCCGCGAAAATCTGGTGTAATTACGTACTTTGAATAGCGCCCACATTCCTCCACTATATCGACTGACCCTTGCGGATTCACACGAGGATAGTTGCATCTTCGGAACGAGCTGAAATAGGCGTCCACCTTTCCTAGCAGGCGTCCCTGAAAGCAAAAAACTTCATTTAGAACCGAATTTATGCTTCTTCTTATCATTCGGGTCAACGTTTACTAGACTATGTTTTATGGTTTAATTTCCGTACCGAGAAATATGTAAAGGAGAGAGCTTTTTGAGCATATAATGTAAAAATGGTCCCGGTACCCGCTTGGAATGACCCCATAAAATATTATTATGACGTACATTGTTGCTAATCAGACAACGCAATCGCGCAAACACGTATTATAGTTGTTGAGCGGTGAATTCATTGATCGTAAATTTTGTGAACAAAAGATAAAATTCTGGGCACATGGGACAATCGACAATACGACAACAATATGAAGAGCTCGGCAGCGAATAGGGCGAGTCAATTCATCTTTCACTGTCCCAATACTTTGTATTAATTATTACAATATATACACTAAAAAAGTAACAATTATTTTGTAAGAGCGTTCTCCGCTAGTTAAAAGATATAATACGTATTTAAGCAACCCTAATTAACTAATTGTTTGTAAAATTTCCAGTGCTAGCCAATTATTATCAGAAATCATAGACGGTTAGCGCAAGAATTATTTGAAAATAGCGTAATATACTGGGTGTTCTATGTAAAAACCTTTGATGCGCCACTGTGTATGAGCACATACTCTATATAAACAGATATTTTCAGAGTGTTCTTTAAAATGGATTGTACTTTTTGTCGAAAACCGGATCTTGATATATTTTTTCATTTTAGAGTAATCTTACTTCCCCGCAGCGCTGGAGCACTCTGTATATACATATATGTAGATTATAGTGATAACGTGCGTATAAAATTAAAACGAGGCTGCGTAGGCCATGTAGGGTTGTTTTATTTTTTACAGTATTGACCTTTAACGTTGTCAAATCATGATATTTTACAAGAACTGTCAATACTAATAATAAAATATATATATATACAGGCTGTTTTTTTAAGGCGGCCATTAGAAACTTTTTAACTTCCTGCAGTGCTATAAACTTGAAATTTGGAACACAGCCGAAATTGACCATTTCGAATCGAAGTAAATTATTTTCAATATGGCGGCACTTCCGCTTATACCGGAAGTGGACGCCATCTTTCTTATTTTAAATGGAACACTCTAGTTTTTATTTAATTTTCGAATGCCCCCTTTCATTTTGAGTATCCTTCACCTTATGTTTTACCTATCTATCTGTAAAAGTTTTGAAGATATGCCCACTTTCCTACAAAATCTTGCATTTTCGGTGGTCTATTCAAAAATTTTTTTCACAAGGACCATTGGGAAAAGGTACAAACTGTTTTTTGCAGTCGATAGCCGAAAGATTGCAGAATTGTTGGCTGGCCTTATATCACATTCTAAGTACTTACAATGATTTAATAAAAATGACCAAAGCACGTACCAAATGTTATATCTCCAGTCAATATAAAATAAAATTTAAGGGGACATTCTATTAGCATGTCCTATACCTATCTTAAATTTCATTTTCTATCGACTGGCGATATAAAATTTGGTAGGTGCCATTATTAAAAAAAAGAAATATTGACGTTTTGTTTTGGGCATTTTCATTAAATTGCAAGTATTTGGAGTATATTGGAGTCAATATTGTAAGTACTTAGAATGTGATACAGTTACTTTTGAGGCCAGGCTACAATTTTGCAATCTTTCCGCTATCAACTGGAAAAAACAGTTTGTACATTTTCCCAATGGTTACTGTAACATCATTTTTTGAATAGACCACTGAAATTGCAAAATTTTGTAAAAAAGTGCGCATATCTCCAAAACTTTGACAGATAGATAAGTATAATATAGGTGTAAAAAAGAAAGAGGACATTCTAAAATTAAATAAAAACTACGGTGTTCTATTTAAAATAACAAAGATGGCGTCAACTTCCGGTATAAGCGGAAGTGCCGCCATATTGAAAGTAATTTATTTCGATTCGGAATGGTCAATTTTGACTGTATTCCAAATTTCAAATTTATAGCACTGTAGGAAGTTAAAAATTTTCTAATGGCCGTCTTAAAAAAAAACACCTGTATATATATATTTCAGCCTGAATATGATATTTTTTACGATACGTTTTAAACAGAGTGTGGCGGACACTTCATTTTTATACAATTTTAAAATATCTGAAACAACTTCAAGCAAATGCTGGTTCCAGACGTAATAAATAAGGCAAGTTTCTAGTGCAATGTGCATGGATCATTACCGACAATTAATCGCTACATTAAGCGAGGCCGGCTTAAAGTTTTAACCCAAAAAAATATAGTTGTGGCTGTGCGTTCATTTAATATTCGTGATTTATGAGTCGACTTGTTATTTCCGGGTTGATTAAGAAGGCAACTAATTTCTACATTAAATTACATTTTCTCTGCAGCGAAGCGAGGCAACGTAAAAACTCCATTGTTCGTCGTCTGTCGTTACTTTTTGCGCTTGTTTGTCAACGAAGAAAGTTGAACGATTTCAAATCGTCACTAGTTTGGGGACTGAAACCAATCCTGTTTGCGAGCTGGGATATTTATCTTGATGACTATAAATCGCTGTTAAAATACGACAAATACCTGCGCAACGTGGTGCCAGCAATTATAATACGACAGAATGTGGATTTTTCGTGAGCTGCATATATTAAATGTGCGATTAGCGACAAGTGGAATAAAGCGACTGAATATCAAAGAATTCGCCCGGCGCATCCACCATTTTATAACTATGCGATCAAACGATAATGTAACGTAATTAAGCTGTATGTTCGATTTGCAATTATGTGCCGTGAAGTGGCTTTTTTCTCAATTAAATCCGACCGTTGGAAGCGATTTAACCAATTTCAGACAAATACGTTAGTGGAAATCCAATTTGAGTTTTTCCGGGGTCAAAATATTACGGCACGATACAAATAAGTAACAATGTGTCGCAATATTGTGGATATTGTTCACTCCCTTGTGGTTCAAGACACGTGATGGACGCTCAAAGGCCTTTGCAGAGATGCAGGCTTTTCTGTGCGGTCTGCTGCGTCTCCGCGCGCCATTGTTACCAACTCCACAATAACACAATATGAATCCGACCAGATTGTGTTACAATACCTCGGGCCATTTGCAGCGGCTTTGTTCGAAATTGCTTATTTCTTTCTTCGATCACACAGATATTTTTACAGTTTTAATTGAAATCGTCCTACACGACAGAAAGATGCATCGTAAATCAATTTCTCAGGCACACATAACGTGATAAAGTAGTAAACTTGAATAACTCGAAAACAGTTCAATTTAGGCCCCACTTACTACTAGTACTATTTAAACCAATTGCAATCAAAATTACACTAAAACGTTCCTTTTTACAGAGACTTTATGATTTTAATCAAAGCCACGGAAAATCTATCCTACAAATAAAATATATGTAGGACCTTTAAATTTTTTGACTTTTCAGGACCGTGCAACAACTTTCACTTCTTAATTTCGATTGCGGTAATACATTCTTCGAACTTGAAGTTTTCAGATTCACGTGAGAACCATAAACTGGATTTTTTTACCCCAATAGGGTTACGAAACCTCAAAAGAAAAAACAGCAAATGTGGAATAATTTGTTTTAAAGTTGACGAAGAAGGAAACCGACAAAACTGGCCCTCAAATGTTGCTGTTGAGCACATGTTAGAACCATTACAAGTCGAAAGATCCGCTCCGCAGCTTAGGAACGGTACAAACTTTAACGCTTTTGCATCATGTTTACATTTCATCCTGTATATAATGTACTGATTACCTGACGATGATAAGTATATACCTTTAAATAGATATAAAATAGGGATTTCACCATTAGTATCCTTTTTTTTCATTCTGCACTAGTTGGTACAGACTTCTAATTCTTTTGGTTTTATCGTTGATCTTGCCTCATTTTTTTGTAGCATCTGTGTTCTTCATTAATTTATATTTTCTAGGTCTGCTTTGGATTCAGTATCAGTCAGAGTGTGGTTCTTTTATCTTCTTTATGCCAATTTCTCGTAACTCTTGGAAGTGCTTTTCATTTTTATCTTGGTATATAGGGGTACAGTTATGCCAGGTTACGGTTGAGACAGTAGTCATATTAGCGAAATTATAAGGAATACTGAGAAGAGTGTAAGGAGAAAAAGAATCCGCATGCCCGTCTGAACGTTTTCACAGTATTGCGTCCGCCCATCGTGCGATATCAACGTAAGGAGGGCCTACATTAGTTTTTGACTCTCAAAAGTAAATATTTTTATTCATTTTCTTTTAATAATTGTTGTTATATGTCCACAGATAGAGTAATGAATGTTTTTTCTCGTTATAAGTTAAAGTTGGAGTGATTACTTTTACGTAAATTATTTTGTATTATCGTGGCGAATATTTTTTTGCCAAGAAGTGCCTTGGGTACGGTTGTGACATATTTTCTGGATACAGTTGTGACACAAGTAAAATTTGTTAATTTTGCTTTTAGATGTCCAGGAAAGCTCTGGTCCCACTTAGAGTGTGCAGGTGGTAGTCGCCATTACATTTGTCATAACTGTGATGAGTCTGACTAGATCTCAGTATGTTACTTATCAGCTTTTTGTTTTTGGTATAACATTTATTAATATTTGTTTTGTATTTTGGCACAGTTACCGTAATGTATAATTAGAAATGTTTAGTTAACTTTTTTGACAGATTATATTATGAAGACTGTTATAATAACGTTAGATTCTGCAGTGCCTTATTCGTTAAAAGCAATTAGATTGTAATATGAAGAATGTTATAATAACTGTAGATGCTACAGTGTCTCATTAGTTGTAGATGTTAGATATAACTTGTAATAAAAATGATTTTAGATCATTTTGGGGTATTTTTGAACCTGCCACAACCGACCCCAAGCACTGTCACAACCGCCTCTGGGGGGTAGTCGGTTGTGACATTTTATTTTATTTTTTCTAATTTACTCCCATGAGATAACCATTGTACTTAGGGACAAAATTTTAGTATTTATACGTAGACAAATGTACACTTTACTATTAAAAACACCTTTCTTCCAGCTAACTGACATGCTGACAAAATTACGGACGATCAAATGAAAATGGTCACAAATGGTCAGCCAAAAATATCAAATATCTCGTAAATTATGAATTTTAGCTATAGAATAACCTTAATAAAAAACGTAGCCAAACTCCAGACGCATTCGATCGCATACAAAAATATAAGGGGTGCCATTTAAAAAACTAAAGTTAAGCTTATTTAAAAATAGTATAATTTGACACGAATTATTACAGAGCCTGTATAGTAAAAATTATATTTTGCATATCAGGCGTAAAGAACAATCCTTTCTTCATATTTGTACCAACCTTCAGCCTTCTAGCTGCTAAAACAACCTCTCAGTAAATTTTTAAGTGAACCTCTAAAAATGTCAAAAAATGTGAAAAAAAAATTGTAATTTGATAACAGTGGTCCAAAATGTAATGTTAAGGTATTTTCATGTTGTGCAGCCTGACTAACGGTGTACAAATTGTATTTAAAATTTTTTGTATCTTACATCGTTTAGAAGTTATGGACCGATCCCCCACTAATGACTCACCCTGTATATGTAGATATAAATGTTGTAATCTGTAGGTACATATGTATGAACCAGTGTTTTTGTTTACAATGCCCACTAAATGTTAGTCCTAATTCAGGGTATTTTTCTATTAGTCAAATAAACTCGGAATTATTTTTCGGTGCCTTGGTGATTTAAGTTAGAGAAGTTCAACTGTAGATACAAGTAGGTAAATAAGAAAAAGTAACAAAATTATATTATTAAGAATAACAAAATTTCAGTTAGGCATATAGTGTGCACTTAAAACGATTAGAACTATTATGTGGGCACTTGTCAGGTGCCTTACTAAATAAAGAAAATATTCAACAAAATAAAAACTTTTCAATACGAAAATCATAAGAAATTAGCAAGCATTATGATAAAAAAGAGCCATTTTGTTCTACTGCATCTGTAGGCATTTAAAGGCCTAATAGAATCCATTTTGTAAAGTAGTTCCTTACATTATATTGGTGGGCCTCTGAAAATTGTATTTAGTTCAAAACATCGAAATCAAATATGATAAAATCATGAATTCGTAGAAATTGTTGGTGAACGCGATAAATTACAAATTCGAGACTGTTTTCACATCGGTAGACGTTCAAGATTAGTTTTCCGTCTTTCGCTTGTTTGCGTAAGTGCCGAAATCTTTCACTGTGCAGAACAGAACAAAACTTTCCTAAACATTTCTCTGTCCTGTCACACACACTGCAGCGAAATAAATGCGAATAGCTAGTTACTGGGCGGTAAAAATGTAAATTTTGGTACCAGTTGATCAGCTCTCGACCTACTCGTATTCCAACACTGTAACAACGTTTGCTTTAATTAACGAGGCTTTTATTTCAATCGGAAATGTACACCTATCAAACCGATCGACTGCATGTTGCGAATTTGCTTTGCAATTTACATAAATAAGAGACAGCTATCATTAGCAGTAAAGTTGGCATTAATTGATCGGTTGGCTGACCTGTTCCAGTGAGAAAATATGGGCTCGTTTTCATTTCGCCAGGGAAACCTGAAACGGAGTGGGATAGGTCGGCGCACACCGAAATATAAATCAGAGTTCTCGTCGTGGTGTAGCTTCCCACAGGAAAAATAAACAACAGAATTGCAATGAGCGGAGTGGAATAATTAAAACTTGTAAATGCAGCTCACCGAAGAAACTTTCTAAGATTTTGCTTTTATTGAAAACCTATTATATAATCATTAAAGCGATGCTGAAATCTAACTTCCTTGCGAAACTCTGCGGTAATGGTTAAAATAAACTTCACCAAGACGTTCCTTTGTAATATGTAACTTCAGGTAATAACTTGGATCGCTCGTCTTATTAAAATGTTAATGACAACGCGTGTTTTTGAGTGCTTCGCACTTTTGTATTTTATAGAGCGTCCAAAAAAACTGGAAACTCGAAAGCTGTGGAATCTAGCTTTTGTTTTATTTTTACAGTGTACAAAAATAAGTGGTAATGTCATTTTAGTAATTCGAGTGCAGAAAATGTTCGACCTTGGACTGGAAACTTTAAGATAACAAATAAAAAAGGAATCAGAGTAGGCGATGGAATAACTTTGGAACTCATTTAACTGTAGGAAAGATTTGACCATAGATGGAGGAATTTGAAATTAAGTTTTCGGTCGACAAACGTTTCGTACACGACAAATAGAATACATTTAATATCTTCTTCAACAAATGCCATCTCCGGGCGTCGGTCTACACCTTTTCCAAGTGTAATTCAGAAAGGATCAAGTATATTTCAGAAAGTATCAATTGTAATTCAGATTAGTCAATTGTATTCAGAATGTATCAATTGTAATTCAGGTTAGTCAATTGTATTTTAGAAAATATCAATTAAAATTCAGAAAAAAAAATTAATCAATATACCATGAAAATAAATCCTATGTGATTAATTATAAGTTCAATTCAATGTATGTAATTGAATTTTAAAGATGACTCTTGTATTTGTATGTTCTATGTGGTCAAAATTAGTTTTTGAAGTGGGTATAATCATCTATTGATTCTTTTTTATATGAAATGTAAATAGTAAATTATATTACCACAAATTACAATTGCCAATTTCTGAATTACAATAAACCCAATTGATACACTCTGAAATACAATTGACTAACCTTCCAAGTGTAATTCAGAAAATATCACTTGTAATTCAGATTGGTAAATTGTATTTAACAAAGAATGGATTGTAATTCAGAAATTGGCAACTCCAATTCAGATAACACAATTGACTTTTTTTTTTAAATTAAATTAAAGGCGAACAGGCGTTTAATTCCCAATAACAAGCCCAACGTTGAACAATTAAATTTATTTAAATTAATTTATTTAAATTTAATTTAAAATAGAATCAATACATGATTATGCCTACTTCAGAAAGTAATTTTAACCACACCGAACATATTAATACAAACGTTACGTTCATCAAAACAACAGTTATTTTCAAAATTCAATTACATACTTTGAATTGAACTCATAATGTGTCACATAGGATTTATTCTCATGGTATATTGATAATTAAAAAAAAAAAATCTGAATTACAATTGATACATTCTGAATTACAAATGCTATTTTCTGTTTTTCAATTGACAATTGAATTCTGAAATACAATTGATTAATCTGAATTACAATTGATACATTCTCAAATACAATTGATGCTTTCTGAAATATACTTTATCCTTTCTGAATTACACATAAACGGTGTAGACGTCTTTTGGGCAATTTTTTGTTTGACAGTTCCTGTCAAATGTCATGCTATGCCAGTGTCAACTCTCTACACTCAAAAATGAAATAAGCGCTAGATTACATGGCCTACGCTGAATCTTTTTTATTTATTCGGCCATTACTTCTAATGTCTTATTTAACAAACTCCTTCTTTACACGTTGTTTGGGTAAAATTTTAAATAAAACTTACTGTCAAATGTCATTTCGCAATGTCAGTGTTTACACTGTAATTAAAGAGAGAGTTTGTTTCATGGCCTTCTGCGAATACATTTTGATTGTACATCCGCTCTATGTTAAATAATTTTCATAATTTAGCGATGCAAAATTAACAAAAAATATGTTGAGGCACACTCACTCCGGACCCGAAACTTTAATTAATATTTCACATTATTGGAATATGAAAGTTGTGGTTATTTTCAAACAATGATGGAACGCCGCACTAAAATGATGCGATAGATTTTGTCCACAACGCGTTACAATTATTTATAAATAACCTGCATAAAAAATAAAAAGAGGCCACGGAAGCACTTTGAAATTCGTAAGAGTTTAGAAACATTTTGACCTTGAATTAGAGAAATATGGGAATAAGTTTTATGTTGACAAGCATTTCGAACACGATGCAAAGATACCTTGAGTGTCCATCTCCAGGTTTGTGCAAGTTGTTGATTGGGAGTTTCTGACAAATGTCAAAAGTCTACGCTGTAAAAATAAAACAAAGCTGCACTCCATGGCCTACCGAAAATACTCTTTTTGTATGCTCTGTACGTTGGCTCATTGCAAAGTCTGAAATATGTAGTTTGATGCATGAGTTGTAAGTTTCTGACAGAGACATAACGGTATGAGGTTCTCGTCAATGAATGTACATAACTGAAAGTTGCAAAACTGATTTCTTAAAAAAGTCGGAAAGGAAGCATAACGAGCCGCATAAAATAAACAAGTTGTCGAAGGAAAAAAGTTGCCGAGTTCCCTTTATTAGACGTTTTATTAGCGTTCGAAGAGAGATTTGTTTGTGTTTCTAGTAAAAGAGGAGAGTCTGATTGACGCAGAACGGAAAAACGCCACGATTCCCAAAGTTGAAAAGAAGAAAAATTTTGCTGTAATCTAATCAATCGATCAGTAAATTGACGCAATGAAGGGGCGAGATCTGAAACGAGACGATTTACTAAATCGCTTCTATAAATACAGAATATCGAAACGCGGAAGTCGGTGCAGGATATAGAGATCGCCTGACAGAGCAATCCTGCAACAAATAAACGACCGCGGCTGATGGAAAAGCACACTCAGGAATATTTGATTTTATAACTGCATTTCTCTGATCAAAATATTTTTGCTTTTTTATGCCTGCTCAAATATTTGCACTTTTCACATGCGGATACGAGGTGGAACTTGACGCCCAATTATCTTGAATTCTCGTGATTTAACTTGATACTTTTAGTTTTAGTTAAGTTAGGTATTCAGTTTCGAGTTCGCTTTAACACGCAGCAGATAATTTAATTCTTTACATAGCCATGCGAAAACATTTAATTAATTTTGCACATCTGCGCTTGCCTAATTCTTCATATTGTGGGTGCAAAAACAGAATTTATGACGTAGCATACCAAAGAAGAATCTGGAAACTATTTATGATTATTAATTTAACTGCCTATTAAGTCACAGCTGAGACTGGAATTTCGGAAAATAATATCAACCAATGAGTCATAAATCTTGCTGTATTTTAAGGTCTTCGTTATTCGACAGCTACAAAGATGGTTTAATAAGCTTTTCAATAAAATCAGGGGTTATCAATATATTTTGAAAAAACTCAGCATAGCTCCAGATTTGCTAAATCAGAAATTTTAATACATAAATGATAACTTTCAACGTTAGCATTCATGGTGATCTAACTATATTTTAATTAAAGGAAATTATTTCTTTAGAAAGCTTCTAAATGACAAAATATACAGGGCGGATGACTGTATAGAAAAATTAGAAAAGGGCAATTGCGGCATTGTTAGGAACGAAAATTAGAAATATCGTATAAATGTACAGGGTGATTCAAGTAAACCTTTCATTAGAAAATTTTTTTGTAAAGTTAGAAAGTTGATATTTGGTGCATGATCGTTATCGATCATTTTAAATCGAAGTAAAATACTTTCAAGATAGCGGCGTCTCCGGTTATACCGGAAATTGACATCAACTTTGTTATTTTCAACGGCAACCCTCTATTTGTATGCACTCATTCATTTGGTCACTCAATTCTGAATAAAACACACCCATATTGTCGGCACGTACCTCTCATAGTTTTTTTAATATTTTTAATTGTATGCTAGAATTTGAAAATAAATGAATCTTTTAAAAATTTGATATCTTTTGAACCATTAGCATAGCAATAATTCTACTTTCTGTCGAGACGTTTAATTTCAAAAAATAGTTTGAGAATACTTCTAATACTTTTTAATGTTTCAGGAGGTCGTTGCGATTTCCTGAAAATGACTATAACAAAATAACAAAAACTCAATTTTTTGACGGAATTTGATGTAAAAGTAAAAAACAGCTCAACTTTTATGTTATGCCAATACTTGATAGTTCTTCCGACATTTCACATTTTGTAAAAATATGCATCTTTTTTTAGCTTTTGATACGTGTAAGCTTTGGAATAAAAACATTTGAATCAAACAATTGAAATTAGAATAGGTATTATATGAATACGGCTTTTTATCAATTTATTTTGTCAATTACGAACAATATGAAACAACAAACAATAAAATAATACAAAACTTTAACTTAACAAGTACTCTACATCAATTATTGTGGATGTACAATTTTGTAATTAATGCAAATGTTCTACATGTCCACCAAATTCTCTTATACATTTTACGACACGTTTTTCTACAGATTGAATTGCTCTTCTTATTTCGACTGAATCAAGATTATCAAATGCCCTAAAGATTTTTCTTTTAAGATCTTCTTAATTTAAAATAGTTGTGCTGTACACTATTTCCTTTATGTGGCCCTATAAATAAAAACAAAGAAAGGTTAATATAATTTTTATTATTTATTGTTTACCATTCCGGAAATAAGTTTAAAATCTTAATTACCGAACAATGTAACAGGTATTGATTTGCCATTTATTTTTTCTATTTCACAGTCTACAGATATAAAAATCTAAAGAGAAATACATTTTTATAGAAAATGACAAATACCGTAAAAACTAAGCAGAACTGGTATATAATACCTTAATAATATCAAAATCGCGTTATTTTTAATTTCTACATCGAATGACGCTCTTATATTGGGGGGTTTCTATTTAAAAAAATAAGTCTTTGATATTTTGATATAGGGAGTTTCCATTTAAAATAACAAAGTTGATGTCAATTTCCGGTATAACCGGAGGTGCCGCCATCTTGAAAATATTTTACTTTGATTCAGAATAATAGATAATAATGGTGCGCCAAATTTCAACTTTCTAGCTCTACGGGAAATTCAAAATTTTCTAATAAACCGTCTACGTATCACCCTGTATAGGAAAAATTAAATTTGTCGTATCAGAAGAATCCTCATTTCCTCCATCTCAAAAACAAATATTATCTACACAACAAATTCCAAATTCCATGGCCTGCTCTAAATAAACATTTTTACATATTTGTACTCCCGCTAAGTATAATACGAAAAAATGTGCGATTTGCCAACTGTAGCACTTGAAGTAAGAAAAATCAGAATACATCACCCTGTATATTCCAATATCGGTACAAGTGTGTTGTCCCACCGTACATTTACAGTTTCATGTGTCAAATTTACGACGCCAGGCAATAAAAAGAACAATTTTTACGAGCGAGCAGTAGTAAATTCAACAAATTGGATAAAATATTTAAATTTAAAAAGAAACTCAAGGTGCTTTTATCGCCTCATTTGTCCAGAATTTTCTCTAAAATATTTGTACGAGGAAGTCGATTTATTATCGCACTCTGAGTCCTTGCTTTGGAGCTTGAAGTCTGCCGACAGATCAAAAGTCGCATAAAAGCCCTTCATTATCTTTCTGTCGACAATATTAATATAAGCGTTCTACAAACACCCGCATCGTCGAAAGGCAATTTAAATGGTGTCTTTTATTTGCAGAATTAATATTTTTACCTTCAATTTTCTCTACATAATGCTAGCGCGCTCTCCAGTTTTCTTTCCTTCTAAGTCAATCAATTCGTATTACATTTGAGTATACTTCAGGAAGGCGTGTCTACATTTTCCTAGCCGGATCGTGCAGTTTTCAACGCATTAGGTATCACCTCGAGAATCGATATATTTTGACGCTTATTGCCGTTCCCTCATTTATTAAACTGCGAGTCGCCAGCAACGTTAGGAAACAAGAGCCGACATTCATTGTAATTACAAAAATATGCAGAACGAAATTTGTTAAATTCTTGGGATCTCATTTCAAATTCCATTTTGGCGCTCAGGTCCGGATTAACCTACCACACGCGTCCTTTCCTCGATGGGAATTAAGTCTAATCCGCGCCAAGATTGATACAAACCTAAAATTATATACAACTAAAAACGTAAATTAATAGTTGGCGCAAAAAGTACTTTCACCGAAAGAGGTGCCTCGGGGATTTAAATTCGCTCGATAATTTGAAAAGTGTTTATTTGTGAAACAAGAACGAACGAGCTATCCTATCCTTCCTCTGCTTTCTGTATAACATAATATTCGGTTTCAAAATAAAATCTGATAAATTTTTTGACGCTAACGCTTCATGAAACATATCACACTAGTCAGGAAAGAAGAGTACCAAACAACGAATGATAATTTGGCTTAGAAATCTGTAAGCTGAAGTTGTTGGAAAATACGAAGAGCCACGTGCATTTCCAAATTTCAACTATCCTCTCCAATATATTACACGTCAAAGTAAGGAACCTTGGATGACAATTGAGTCCAAAACTCGCCTTACCTACTTTTTATAAGAATTGTACTACACCACTACAATGACTATTGAATAGGATAGAACAGCTACATTAAAACGCGTTTTATGCCATGTAAATTAAATAGGAATGTTGGGCTTTTATTTCAAAACTCGCCTTCTATATGCGCATGTTTATTCCAAAACTTGTTTTATCCAAGCAACCAATCAGAAGCTCTTTTTCAATTTCGCGACGTTTCGAATATTCAGGGAGCAAAATATTTTTCATAACGAGAACAGCAAACAAAAAAGATTACAAATTTGGACCCAAAAGAAATACCGTACGGAACGCCTGTGAAACCTGCTAAATTACAAGATGTTGTTAAGCAAATATTTTGCAGATGGAAATAATACAAGTTGCAAATATTTTTTGAATGGATTCGATGATGTTAAAAATCAAAATAGCGTGAAAAACGATGAAGATGTCATCTGTGAAGAAAGAAGAAATGAGAGATCCGAGAAACCAATATTCACATAGCAAACTTAGCATATTATTTCTCACAATATGCACACATCTCATCCAGTTCACAACACGCCTTATCCAACATTTCATAACAAAACTCGCCTTATCCAAACATTAATGTCAAAATTTAAAAACTTATGACATATTTAAACTAAAAGCACTAAGTCATATTGAATTTTCTACAAATTTACAACAAAAAGTCGATACGATTACCTACTTTAATAATGAGACAATAGACGTTTTTCTTAATTTTTTCAAAATGAGCGAAAGTAGGTAAGCGTCTTCTGGAATGAGGCGACTCAGTTTTTAAATGCTTTCAAAAAATTACAAAAAAACGATTTCTTAGGAGGCCATGGAATCTAGCTTGGGTTTTATTTTTAACAGTGTACGTACATATCAAGACAATAATTTTACAGATTCCTAAACCGACTCCTTGGGATAGAATTTGTCAAAAGAGGCACTAAATGCATCTCTTGTATCGTGACCGAAACGATCACAACAGAAAACTTTATTTAAAATATCTTTATCTCAAGGTAAAACACTTTCTACACCTAACCGAATTTTAAAGTGCTCCTATGGCTTGCGCCACCGCGCTACACCCAGTGAGATTAAAGATACTGATCTTTAGAGAAAAGCAAAGAAAAGATTTGGTGCAAAAAGTGTGAGTGCTAATAAAAAAATGTTAAAATTAAAAAAAAAAAGTTGCAACCAAAATTACAATATTAGGATTTGCATTACCGATGGGAGTGGCTTTTCCATTATCTAAGTCTAAAGCCTATTTTCTGTTCTTTCTCGATTCTCCAATCTCCTCGAACTTAGTCTTTATACAGTATATTATTTTTAACAAACAGTACTCAAAAGAGGACACTTATCTGGAAACCGACAGCTTCTCTAAAAAACCTTTATCTGTTAAGCATAAAAACCACAAGTCACACATTACGACGAATAATTCGCAAAGTATGCGCTTGTGGAGTGGGAGATGTTAAACAAATTGACAATAGCTGGCGCTTTTAATTACACTAATTGTCAATAGATGGAGCTTTTAATTAAACTAATGGTGAATAGATGGCGTTATAACCGAAATCCGGTTTTTTATTATATGTATTAAAAGAAACATTAACATTTTGTTTGTTTATTTTAGACCATTGAATCTAGCGTTTGTTTTATTGTTATTATTTCATTTTTCAAAATTTCAATTTCTTCAACATTTTTTAAGTTTTATAAATATATAATTTGTAAGTGCTAGATTTGAATGACTTTTAGCCAAATAAATTGGAGTGTTAATCCTGTTATGTGACATGAACTGTTGTGTCGACACTGTAAAAAATAAAGCAGAGGCATGATTCCAAGCCAGAGAATCCCTTTTTTTGTACGATCTATATAAGTATGAAAATGGAGCAATGAAACGTCAGAGTTATTGCATTAAAAATAATACCAAAATTGTAGTTATGCAAGTTAGTAAAAGTAGAAAAGTGTTAGTCCTAAAACAAATTATAATTATATTTTAAAATGTATCTTGTAAGAGTGATAATCCTGTTTATCTCTTTATTAATATGGAAAGGTACATAAGTCGTACCCGTCTCTAAAGTCTTCGTGAATAACTTAGAACGCTTTCCAAAGCTTTTCTTAATCAGCTTTTTGAAGGATAAACGACGCCCAAACTCCACTACGATGCGCTTTTCCGCCAAGTTTAAAAATTTCATAAAAATTCCTCGCATCCTGCGCCTCTTGTCTTCCGGTTCGCGGGTTTTGCTTCCATTAAAAATTTAAGCGAAAAATTCGCTTCGGTTTGTGGAGAGAACATTAATTGTCTTGCGGCAAGCAAAACAGCTTATGTACTAGTCCTCTTATTTTCGGGGATTTACCCCGGACAAATAAATTGAGTGCTGCAAAATGTTTGATAGCAGACGAGTGAATATTTTATGGCGTTTGCCAACATTTTTATTTCCCTTATTGCTGTACAGAAGTAAAAAAATCCTTACTTGTCTCGTTATGGCGTAATGTTTGGAAAACGAACGTCCAATTAGTTTTTAAAGTCACATTTGCGTTATCGTTCTTACTGTTTAAAAATATGGAGCGGATAAATAAAAACGGAAACTAGCTGTTGCTTTATTTTTTATAGTGTACAACTTTGACACTTGCAGTCATTTGCATTCTTGTAGGTACTGACGATTTCATGTAAGTTAAGGAGATTCAAATTAAATCAATAGTTGAGGAGTTGACGCAAACTAACAGGTAAGTGGAAGTAAATATTTTACAACAAAGTTAGATTATGTTTGATAAACAGGAACATGGAGAGATATGCAAGGGTCGTGTGCAGTATAATTTCTTACTGCAATGAGATGCTTTCAACAGCGTTCAATATTAAATTACGCTTAACTAAGTCCATTAAAATCTTTGCTTGAGCTCGCTGCCAACACCGTCAGAATTATTCATAATTTAAGCAAGGTGTTCGCGAATACTTTATTTTACTAACAAGTCAAACAAGTAGTAATATTTGTTAAATAATTTATAATTTACAGCCGTAGGAACTGAGCGAACTAACAAAGAAAATCATACGCAAAGTAGAGAGTCAAGTTAAATAGAAACAGCGTAAATATTTTATACAAAATGTCTTACAGGTCGATAGCTGCTTTAATTTAACTATATACATTTCTTGGTTTGCACGAATTGCTATACACCTTTTTTTCACTCCCTTCATGTGCGCAGTTTTTTCCTTCCAGTCGGTGACTCCTGCATCCTTTACCTCTTTCACCTCGTCCAATCATCTCTTTTTTGGTCTTCTGCTTCTTCGTGTCCCCCCATCGGATTCTATGTATCTTTGCCAGTTTGGTTATGATGGTATCTTTGTATAGCATTTGCATGTTGTTCTTATTTTCCATTCTTCTTCTTACATTTCTTTTAAAATGGCTCTCAATATTTATCTTTATACAGCGTATTCCAGTATCGTAGTAACTAACATTACCCTAAATTTAAAAAAATTATCAAGATGCGGTTTTCGATTGAAAGTACATACACCGCATTTAAGAGAACACTGAAAATATCTACATATATAAAATATATCCATATACAGAATGGCATATCAAAGTTATGTTTTTTTAAATGGAACACCCAGTTTATATACAAAATAAATCGATTTTTTTATGGAACACATTTTTGATAAGCTTTCTAATGATATACCTAATTGAACAGTGGAACGTCAATAATTTTGAAAATACTTGACTAAGAAGTTAAAAAACGATAATGATGTCATTAGAAAACTCATCAAAAATTTGTACTAAAATATACACGGTGTTCCATGTGAAAAATTCCTTGATTTTTCATAGCCTACTATTTTATTCTGTAAAGCAAATGACACTTTTTTATTTAAATAGTCCATTGAAAAACAATTTTTCCTTGGCATGTGATACATTATTGAAAAACTCTTTTTAAAACAAAAGTTACCTCAGCTATCTCGAAAATAGAAGACTACTGAGTTTTGGTTTTTACACCAAAATAACTGTCACCAAAAAGTGTACTAATAATGTAAAAGTTTAAAACATGCCTGACCAAGGATTACTTGGCTACATTCAAAAAGGTAAATCACAAAATTGTTGTAATTTTTTTTATATCTCAAAAACAACTGTAGATGGCCGTAATTCCTTAACAGATTTGGAATCATCATAAATTTTGCTAAAACTTTTCCCCTTTAACCGACCTTGTAGCTCTTACAGTTTTCGAGATCCAAATAATGAGCATCGAATTTGAGAAATGCAGTTTTGATTTTGTGAACAGCTGTCTTGGCTAGTTTTGCAGTAAAACAAATTTGTAGGTCCATATTTTAACACTTATTTCACATTTTGATTCACGGATTAAATTAATAGTGTTACATCTGTTGGCGGATTAAGTGTAGTAATGAGATCATGAGCCTTTTTTTAATTTTTTGAATCATGCATCCACTGACTTTGTTTTCTAATATACTTACTGTAATTCATGCATGCATTCATTTTACGATATGATAGCATTTTGAAAGTTTTCAATTTTCCACAAGCTAATAATTGTGATTAGCCCTTCTAGATAATCGGTTGATTATGTTTCTTAATTCCCCAATAGTTAGCAACTTCATATAGTTTTGAGAGGTTACTGATAGATTCGTTTTTACTTAAAAGAGTCTAGTTCTTTTTGAAGTTAGGGATTTTCGGGTTCTGTTTCTATAGGCTATTGGGGTTGATGTCAATAGAGAAGATGTAGCAAGCGCCCTGAGGGGCTCACTCGACAAGAGACCCAACTAAAATTTTTACAAATGTTTCCGCTACTTCTACAGTAGGCATCCTCAGTGGCGAAGTGGTCTTGGTCACTTCCAAGTGATCATCACTACACATTGGGCAAAAATTTAAAAGGTTATTTCCTGGGAATTCTAATTCCAAATAAATAAATAACTAATTTCCTGGGAATTACAGGGCGTCAAATATTGTTTAACAAAATAATTTAGTTGCTTTTAAAATTATTAATGTAGTTCAATTAAAAGTACTAATAAGGTGAAGTACTTGTGAGAAAATGTTAGAACAGATGAACTAAGATGGGAACAACTTGACTGTCCATTGTCCAGGAATCCACAAATAAAAACCTGTTAAACAATTTACAAAGATAAGAAGATCAATTTTTTAATAACAATGCAAATTTTATAAACCAGTTTTCGTTATTGTTCATTCATCTATCAACGTCCATATGCGGCGAAGAAGTTAATATGTTCGGTAAAAAATAGAAGGGAAACTATGTATGTAAAAATATCATTTGGACACGCAACTGCAACTGTTTGCGTAAATGTGGGAGTTACTTAAAACCTTCTAAGGGATAACAAGGTGCTTAATTTCATTTATACGAGTTGTGGAATTGCGGCCCCTTTTCACCTCGACACCAGACGTGCACTTACATCTCAAACAACTGCATGTTAATATTCGAAGGTGCGTTCAGAAGGGCCGTCCAAATTACGTGATATGAGTAGAAATTTGCTGGGTCGACCTTCTCCTAATCGCTGGCTCCGAAGTCGCTTACAACGTAATGACAAGAGATTTAAGGTTAGACCCCTCTTCATTTGCTCCAGTTTATGACCAAAATTTTCCAAGCACGTGTCTGTCTTCAGTTCATTGAAATTGCTTATGCTTTAACTATGTAGTTCTTTCTAAGTTTGATCAAACTTTGGATATTGTGATTACTAATCGAACTTTTATAAATTGACGAGTTTACAAGTGTTTGAGCTAATGGTAAAATTGTTGTTTTTCGTCGTTTTAAGTTGATAAGTCCGATTGTGAAAAAACGTAGAGATTTAGCGGCGCTCTAACACGTCATCATTATTTATGGTTTTACCTTTTATCTGAAAGGACGACGTGATATTTCTGCTTCTTCACATTTATCACGGACACAGCATCGATTGTCGGAAACAAAGCACATGTTCCATGTATAAAATTCTGTTCGGAACGTTTTAATTTTTGGGGCGGCAAAGCTTTAATTGGCCCTAATGGGCCTCTAACCGTAAGCCTCGAATAACAGTTTAAACTATTGAACAAGCACATTGAGTCGAAAGTAATATGATTATTTAGGAAGAGAATTAACGGATACTAAAATAAATTATTATTTACAAAATTTACAATACAAAAAACGCGAAGATTGCTACAGACACCTTTAAAAACCACGTTTAAAGACAAAACTTTGATCAATGTTTACACCGATAATTCTTGGATTCTGTATGTGTAAATTATTTTCATAATTAGGATGTTGATAATAATTGTCGTTTTGTAAGACCAAGCAAAACGGACAAAATCGATAGCCTCCTTGTAGAGAGTCATTTATTGCGACGATGTTTGTAGCGCGATTACCGAGAGTGATAAAATCCAAATCAGATCGTCGAAAGCAGTAACTTTACCGAAAGGTCAGAAGATTTGGGGATTTCAAATTTCAATTTATTGGAGGAACAGTAAATTTCAGCAACTAAACAGGTTGCCCCCGAAATAATAGCATTAATCTTAACCATTAGAAGAACTCGTCAAGACAAACACTTTTTTATGTACCATGTTTTTCGTAATCGCAATTTTGTTTTAGCATTTTACCCTCCATGAAATTGACGAGTAACGTCTTAAATTTCCTTTATTGATGTTCCTTATGGTAGCGGAAGTATCCTCTGGGTCCCGGCCTACTTCCAGTCGTGGAAGCGTGGGTCCGTTGGAAGGGGGGGGGGGAGGGACGCCACGTAATTGTTACTATTTTCTTCACGCTACCAGTCCCAATTACAAAGGACTTGATGTTAAAAAATGAATAGGGTTGAGCGCGTAACAAATTTAATACAAAAATAAATAAATAATTACAGAAACCAAAATGAAAATAAGTAAATAAAATTCGAAATTAAACGACAACAACTCAACAAACAACGCGACGTCCGGGGCCCACGACGACACGCTTAATCAACAAAACTTAAAGTTTAACTTAAATTACCACAATTAAAAAAATAAAATAAAAGAAACGTCTCTTTTTTTATGGATCAAACCTTTGGGATGGGACGAATGGGGAGGGCGTAGCATTCGGTTCGGGAACGGAATGGTGGGGAACGTAGTATTTACCTACTCAGGGACGAACGGGCGTAGTACAGGGTAGGAACGGGGAATTAGTCTTCGTGGAATTATAATTCGGGTAGGTCGGGGCGTAAAATTTCAGGGACGGAATGTTTCAGGAACGATAATACTTTTTTGCGATATCTTAATTTTTTGTTATATTTCGTAACCAAGTCAAAACAAATTTAAGCAAAAGCTAATTTGATGCAAAAAAAAATCAAAATTTTGGGAATATCACATACTATACATATAATGTTACAAACACTTCTGCAAATTTTTGATTATGTACTCATTTTAAACAAATATTGCTCGAAAATTATTCATAACAGACCTATAGTACATATCTTATACCATTTTGTTTAGCATTTATTTTTCTTTCGATCAGCCGGTATTTTGTTTCTTATTCATTATTAGTTAAAAATCAAATTGTTGCAATAACGCAATTTTTCCTTTTTTTTCCTTCCTTTGTCCGACAGGCTTTAAAATGTCACAAACTTTGCAGAACAACTGTATTTGGCTGGTTAGCTTAATTTCGTGATTCCTGATTTTTAACAAGAACTGCCAAGAAAAAAGTTACTCAAACAAGGTTCAAAATGTGAATCAATAGGAAACTTAATTTCAAATTTCACCATTTTGTACTTACATTCTTAGGACTTCCAAACTATTCCCATGACCTAGTCTAAATCCTTTTTTTTTGTACGCCAGTTTGTTGGAAATCAAATCACAGCGTAATAAAAAAGATTTTTAAATAAAAAAAATATTTTTTATAACTTATATGGATCACTTTTTTAACTACTTGAGACAATATTGTAGAAATAAGTGAATTAATGAACTATTAAACTCAGATAGTATGAGATAACAGCTTTTATATACAGGCTCTTCATTAAGTATGAAACCGGCTATCAAAACTATTGACCAGACTAACTTGAAATCTGGGATGAGCATTTTCTAATTAATATCTATTATTACACCTAATTTTTTCACATGTTTTGCATTGTTACTTTACGAGATACACAACTTGATTCTTTTTAAGTAGCAATAGGGGTCAAATTTATCATCATTCGGAAGCTTTTTTTTTCTGAATTTGAGGCTTGTCAAAATATTACCAGTAGAAGTGTTAAATAAATTAAAAAATAAAATATCTAGTCATCTTACAAAATTAATAGAATGTGATGCAGTCTGTGAATATCATGTTAGATTCTGGAAAATCCTAAAACATCAATAAGCCAAATTGCTTTAAATCATAACATGAAATCATAACATAAAAGTGTGCACACTGTACACACAGTGTGCTATACTGTACAAAAAATATTAAAACAAAAAAGTTCCATCAAATTAATTTCCTACAGGAACATAGCGAAGACGATTTTGATCAGAGTAGAATTTTTCGAAATAATGTCACAAATGCTTAATAAGAATGGTAGTCTTCAATAATTTTTTCGGATGAATCTACATTTTGTTAAAGGGACATTTCAATCGACATAACTGCAAGTACCGGTCAGATACCAATTCACTTTGGATGGTATGTACATACATACATACATATGCAACGTCCACAAAAAACTAATGCTTGGGCAGGGATTATTGGCGAGAATATCGTTGACCCAATTTTTTAAAGCAATCACACAGCTGCAAAATGAATCTTCAACTTCTGCAACAAAATGTCCTTCTCAAACTAAGGGATTTATTTTCAAACCACCACAATCCAGAATTAATGCGAAACACTGTTTAGTTGCAACAGAACGGGGTACCTCCTCATTTTGGTCATCAGATCCGGAAACTATACAGGTTGTTATACAGGGTGTTTACTTGTTAACAAAAAGGTCATAATAATGTCATTATTTACGAAACAACCTGTACATTAGACAACGTTTATCCGAGCAGGTGGCTTGGACGCAGGGGACCCATTGAATGACCTGCTATATTCCCTGATCTAACACCCATAGTTTTTTTTTATGTGGGGTAATATGAAACATCGAGTATATGTTAACAATACCTTACAATTTAGAAGATCTGATAAATCGAATTAGAGCGGAAATGAACAATATTGCTATTGTCAAAGAATAACTTGGCTGTGCATCTTGCGAAGTAACAAAACAGGTGAAAAAATTAGGTACAAGAGATATTAATTATTAGAATGCACATCCCAGATTTCAAGTTCCTCCGGTCAATAGTTTTAATATTTTTAATAAAAATCCTGTGTATAAAAGTAAAGCCGTATTTTTTGCTCATGGCTATATGGAACCAGCTATTGTCATACGCCATTCGATTCGTATTTTAACGTAGATGCATTAAAAGCCGTTTTACACAATCAATAATTGTGACCATAATTATAGACGGAATTGTGTCCACAATTATGGATGGTGTAAAACGGCAACAAGACTAAGAAAATCGCCACTAGATACGTTCATTCTCTTAAAAATTAACGGAAGAAGAAGAATACCATCCAAACCTGTTCATTCTGCCCTGATAATGTATGAGCCGCTTGAAAGTTTCCCTACAATGTGTCAAGATCTGTCAAAAAATATTCTGTAATTTGTTAATGTCGTAACAATAACAACTTTTAATCAAAAATGAGCGTTTGTCAGATAAATTAACGACGGACAAAATGCAATATCCGCGGGAAATCTCTCATCATCATCATCTCATTAATCGCCATCTGCAATCATAATTTAGTATTTGCTGTCATTAACGTCATTTTTTAATCTATACTAATATTACAAATGTGAAAGTTTGGATGTTTGTTACTCAATCACGCCAGAACGACTAAACGGATCTGGATGAAATTTGGCACAGAGATAGATTATAGTCTGGAGTAGCACATAAGCTACTAATTATCCCGGAAAAATGTTTCCGTAGGATAGATGTTTTTGTTTTTCATAGAGCACATTTCAAGCCATCACTAGATGGCGGTGATGGTCGCAAGCTATCATAAATTACTCTTATAATTTGTGTGATTTGTTATTATTTGGTAGTTTTTTGAAATGCCCGGAAAACGCAAATCTAATTTTTCGCAGAGGAGTAATAAAGCTCGGGCTATGAAACTAGCTAGAAGTCGAGAGACGACTCCTCAAGTAGAGCTTAGAAGAATTGAGCAAGCGGAGCGAAACGTCGGAGCAGTTAGAAATGAGGGAAATACAGCACGCTGAATATACAGAACGGTATTGGAATAAATAAATAAATAAGTCAATCAATGAGTTACAAGTTCCCTAATTTATATCATGTATCATTCCGTTTCTTATAGCACCGTAATGATAAGGTTTTTCATAATGATCAGGCCGTCAGTTCACAAACATACACATCAAAATTTCCACGCGAACGAAGTCGTGGGCAAAGGATAGTTGTTTTATATATGGAGATGCGGTCTTAAATGAAGATGAGAACGCGAATGCCCCGACGGAATTTTCAAATTCACAGAATTTCCCAGCATTATCTCCACACGAATTGAAGTTAAAAGAAGAATTTCCCATTGTTTTATTGAAAAATTTATATAGACCGAAATTATTCTGCAATGGTGCAAGTCATATAGTGAAAAAATGTATTATTGAGGACAAAATGGTAACTGGTATTGGTACTGGAAAAATTGTGTTGATTCAAAGAATTTCCCTAATTTAATCCGATTTTCAAAAACAATTTAAACGTTTACACTTTCCTGCTTGACCTTTGACAACACTATTTATAAAGCTTTAGGACAAACTTTGACCACGTCGGCGTAGATCTTGAATATTTGGTATTTTCCCATGGTCCGTTGTATCTAGCATTATCCAGAGCAGGCCATTCTAACAATCTATTCATTTATCTCAGCAGAAAATTTTAATATTTTTATATGGAAGCACTTTGATTGTTCCATATTTATAAACACCGGCTTGAACCATATATTTAACGTGGCATTATTATGAATTTTACATAATAAGTTTACATAAACTTATAGCTAAAAAACCACAGAACCCAGGACCAAATAAAATCATTTATGGTCACTTATGATCTTTATGTTGAGCGGGGGAAAGGGGTTAGAGAAAGCTCTTACTTTTAACTTTTAAAAATATATCTATTCTGCTTAAAATATGTGTCGTAAAAATATGAATATTTAGGAATATTTCATTACAAATTTACAGTAATTAGGAAGGAAGTATTTTGTAATTCTGTGGCCCCAGCAACGCCTGGTCCATTTGCTTTTTATAACATATTTTGATTTTGTGATAATACGAGTACCTATGTATTTGTACGTAGATGATGCTCCATCAAATTTCCGGCATATTTTATATTTCTGCGGAATATTTCACCGCAAGCAAAAGCCCATTTGATTTATCACCGATAACTCCAAAAAAATGGCGTCGTAATTTTTTAGGGTCTACTGCCACCATCAGATGGGTCTAAAGAATTAACCCTCACCGTTTCCGGTCCATTGATTGCCTAACAGCACTCGTCCAGCACGGGATATAAGCCGTGAATGGGTTTTGTATATACTTGAATAAAATGGTATTGACGAGCCACTTTAAACTTGGTCGTTGCTTGTCGACATCTTAATTGATGAAAGTAGCACGTTTTTCCGACACCTCATCATTTTCGCGTTACATCGAGGGACCGATGAAGTTGTTAGAAGGGAGAATAGCTGTTAATCAGCGATTTCCGGGAGAGAATCAGGTGTGTGCCATCAATTAGGGTCCGGTCCGGGACAGGTCGGGATTTCGTCTGACCGAGCAAGGGATCCCGGAGCGTTAAACAATTTATTCCTCATACGGTCATTTATTATCGTGAAGTACGCGATCCGATTAGGCACCGCAAGTCTAGTTTCTACTAATCCCGTCCACATTACGGGACGCGGATTCCGCTCATTGGAGACCTTTAATTAATGCATGGCGCTTCCTGATCCGTCGACCCATGCTGACCTGCATTACCCTACATGGAACCCACATTAACGAATGCTCGGTTTGTGCGTTCGTCCCGATTTCCACTAAATTATAATCACTACTGCATCCCTTTTGACACAACCAAGCACCATTGCATTGTACCGAACTTCCCTCACTATGTTTCACAAGACAACATTTCCAGAAGCTCATGACATTTAGCTTTTATTTAATTTTTTACAGTGTAGATCTTCTACATTCACATATCATGACATTTGACGGAGTCAATAAAAAAGTTGCCCAAACGATACCTAATGGCAGCTAGAGCCAGAGCGAATTAAAAGACCAAGGTATCTTGTTATGCATCGTGTTCGAAACGGCTGTCAACAGAAAAGTTAATCTTGAATTTCTTCAACTCAAGATCTAAAATGCTACACTGTAATTATTTGTACGCCCGTTAGTTAACTCTTCCCACTAAAATAAAAAGCAAAACTAAAAAATGTAGTAACTTACTCTATACATAGAGTGTTCGTTCCATTTAAAACAATGTAATTGTTATCAACTTCTGGGATAACAATTTAAAACAATGAAGTTGCAATCTACTTTCGGAATAAGCGGAAATGCACTAATAGCAAACATATTTTAATTAAATATAACAAGAGCAGGATGTTTTCTTAATGAGTTCCACGACCAAACTTCTTTTCGCCGTTTAGGCGAAACTGCAAAATTACATAAACAAAACCCACGACTCTAAGCACCAATATGACACCAAATTGTCAGCCTTTTTATGTAATATATACTCAAGCTAGTTTCACAATTATTCACTTACTTGTAACTCGTTGTCGTAATAAAGTTTTATTTTATTTTATTAAGCAACGTAGGAATGATTTTTTTGCTTCCAGTGGTTAAAAATTATGAAAAGAACTCGCATTTTTTACACATTCCATAGGAACAACCTCTTAAAATATTTACTGAAACATTTCTTTTAAACCGTGTGCGCAATTTTGGTGGAGGCGCCGGGTTTTACGAAATCAAAGTGAAAGTTACACAAAACACGTTTCAATTTTGACAAGCGTAGTTAGTTGTAGACATATTCTGCAATGTTCTCGTGAAAATAAGAAATACCAGCTATTAGAAACTGTGAGACGACAATTTGAAACCGTTGGTTTCTGGCTTTAAAAGGTAATGTAATATGGTTTTTAAATCTTAACTTTTAAGGTCTGCGAATTAAACATGCTAAATTATTTTACGAGGTCAAAACGTTTTCTCCGAGAGGTAAACCGCTGTGGATTTGGGCACAGGGTGAAGGAATTTTGGGATTTATTTAAGATTATTGGGATTTACTAGAAGTTATGGGGATTTGTCGAGAATTACGGGGATTTATTGGTATTTACAAGGACTTTTTTGAGAATTACATGAGAAATAACAATTGCACAGATGTAGTAAAACGAAATAACTCTTTTACCTAGACAAGTCGACACATAATATTTATAATTTGTTTAAGGACTAACTATATGCCTAACTGCAGTCTTGTTATCCTTAATAATGTAAAATGATTACCTTAAATTTTTGTTACTTTGCTTATTTACCAATAATATGTATTTACGTGGGACTTCTGTAACTCGAATCTCCAAGGGACTGAAAATTTACTTGGAATGTGCAGAATTGCGCATGCGTTTCTGCACATGAGCAGTATCTGCCAGATTGTTGTTGCCCACAGATGTAATAAAACGAAATAACTATTTTACCTAGACAAGTCGACACATAATATTTATAATTTGTATAAGGACTAACTATATGCCTAACTGCAGTTTTGTTATCCTTAATAATGTAAAATGATTACGTTAAATTTTTGTTACTTTGCTTATTTACCAATAATATGTATTTACGTGGGACTTCTGTAACTCGAATCTCCAAGGGACCGAAAATTTACTTGGAATTAAAATTCAACTTATAAAAAATACGCCGTTTTAAAACTTAAATTTAATAGACATTAAAAAAACACTGATTCATACATATGTACATAATACAAGATTTATGCCTACATATGTATGTAAATACAAACATACATAAACCAAAAAATTAAAAAATATATACATAGTTTTACCATTTGAAAAAATCAATATTTCTTTGGGTCAATTTGGACCATTTTAAAAATTTGTCCTTGTTTTCTAAAATAGTCGATAATGTGTTGAGAGAATTCCAAATTGTTCTGCAATACCTTACTTTTTCAATTCGCTCTTTTCTACCTCGGCAATTAATTTCAAATTTGTGGATTAAAGGGATTTATGGTGTACACTTTTCCGCCGGCGTTTTTTTCTGAAAAAATCAGCAACTTTGAAATTTGCTCGTTAAGGTTAGAACCCATATAAATCAAGGGAAAATATAGCCTTGGGCAATCAGAGTCTCAACTTTTAGTAGTACTTGCAGTGTTTTATAAATCAATAAATTTGCTTCTAAAACACACTACAGAGTACTTGGTTTTCTCGAACCCTAATTTTGGTTTACCTGTATAATATGAAATAGTTTAGGCTTTCAGACTTCCAGACGGTAATGGTGTTCCATGTTGTATTAAAAATTGTTGATGTCTACAGTAGTAAACGAAACGTCTGGAGTTATTTCTTCGGGGTTACTTGTCCGGTTAGCTTATCTGAACGTTTCATACCCCTCAATAAATCAACTTTGATATTTAATTCCTAATTGTATAAATTCTATAAAAATATCACGAATGGCAAAACTTATACAAGGGATCTTCAAGAAGTCATCTTTAATTCAAAAATTTTCAATTATTTGAAATAGAATATCCTTAACATCACTACAATAACAGATGCACAATTTCATTAATCGTGATGGTACCTACATTGTTAATGGTTATCAAGATAATTGTCGATTTTTATATTTACACCCAGTGGCTTTATTTGAATGACCATCATTTGGAAGAAAATTTGTTTTTAAATCCTTAAATGCAACAAATTAGCTAGAATTTAATAGTAATAATAAATTACAATAAAACTTTTATCTGGCTAATATTGTGTTCTAAACCATAATAATATAGTGTGGAACAAAATGATTGTCATCTAGTTACCTTTGCATTACCCTTGTAAAAATACGAAGTGCCGCTCTACAAAAAAAGGAGGGCCGTATGCTAACCTCAAAAAATACATTCAAATTTCAAACTATGCGTCCAGATCGAAAATATGCCTCAATAATGAAAGTGTTCTCTTACACGGTATACATTTTTAGTCTGTTATTCAATTCACTTCAATAAATTGTAATAACTGTCAATTTGATTGATGTCATTTACTGACAGAACTATGAACTTTAAAAATAGTAGAGCGGCGCAGAAAAATTTACATGTGAAAAAATTCCAAAGGTAACTACATGAAAACCATTTTGTTCCACACTGTATATTAGTATTAGTCTTCATATCTTAAGTCATCACTTGTAGGTTCCCTACTCTTATAATACTTATGATCTATCAATTTAGTCGTCATACGTTGAGCATGCACCTCCGTTTTAATGTGTCCAAATGAAGAAATCTGAAGAAGTTAAATCTTGTCACCTCGGGAGCCACTATCAAAGACCCATCCTGTGATCTCCAAACATGTTTGTTAGTTCCAAAACGACATCTCTAGACAACTGCGCTGTCTTGGTGTCTTGTCCGACAAAAGAGTAGGTACCATATTTTCTGAAGGCAGACATGATTCAAATTGTAGAACTATCACAAAATTAATGCCAAAATTGTAATATGCACTTGAACTTCCAGAGCGCGGCTCAATAACAGTGCAAATAATAGGAAAAAATATAATCCAAATGTTGTCAGAATGGAAAAGCTTCTAGTTTTCAAGATGACATTATGTAATCAATGAATCACATATGGGTTGCAGCAGTTTTTAGAATTCATAACATTTAGAAGCTTAAATTTGGTCACATTGTGGGACCATTTCCAAAAACTAACCTTGAAACCTTACCGGCTTTAAAAAAAATGCACGAAATCATGTTTATGGCCAAGTTAATCTGTATTGCGATAGATTCCCTTACATTTGCAATTACAGACAGCATTACCAATTCTTTTCTGTTTTATTATCCCAAACTTATTTTCTAGTTATTGTAAGAAAGCTTCGATTCAGAGATAAGGGCGTCGAACTTTTGTTGTCGAACTCTCCCGTAATATTCCAAACGCATATTAACGTCAAATTTTAAATATAGTTCCCAAAGACCTAAATAAGATTTAGCTTTTCAAGTTTGGGTAATCTCCCGTTTTGGCAGTGATCTTGTGTCCTTTTTTACTAAATTTTTAATTCAAATTCATCATTTGATGATATCCCAACAAATATGTTAGGTCCAGGGTAAGGGTTGGTAGATGAATGTACTTGTGCCCCAAAGTATCCATCTGATACTTTGTCCAACAAAAAGCGTACCTATATTTGCTGAAGAGAGACATAATGGCTTAAAGTATTGCAGCACCGTCACATAAGTTGTATCTATAGAAAAAAATTTAATGTTGTAGAGAAAACGAGATCATATTAACCAGATCTACAGAAGTGTGGAGAACTCTTTATTTTATAAATGTGAAAATAAAAAGTGTAGAAATAAGTAAAGAAGTTCTTCTGCTATTTTGTATTCCAAACATTTGAAAATAATGTGCTCAACCTCAAATTTCTTCAACGTAAAATGAAACTGGTTCTACACTCTAATCATTTCAAAGTGCTTGGCTTATGCAGCCTCTATATAGTTTTAAAATTTTTACGTTTTCATAGTTATGTGACTAATCGCCAGAGGAGAAAAACATTTTCAATTTATTATTCGACCGTTGGGGGACAATTTACAAACTGCGTATTTTTTAAATTTTCACAATCAACTCATGCACCCTCGAGAGCGGTAAAAACGAGAAATTAAATTCACGATTTTAGTGAGTTTATGGCAAAATTCATATGTAATTTCTCTAGAGATATATGTTTTGGTGTTTTATTTTCCGCGAACCTAATCTGCATGCCTGAACTTAAAATTGCTTTATAAAACGCAAATGAGCGATTAGGTGTCGTCCAACCGGGCGAAATAAATCAAGATCAAACCGAAATTTAATTCCAAACCAAGTAATCCATTAAAACGTCTTCATCGTTCGACCCGGCTGCACAATTTAAAATATGTATATTTTACATATGTTTTGCAAAATTGAAAATGTAAATTTGCGATTCAATAAGTTCGCTACATGGGCGAGATTTCACACCGGAATCGAGCAAACATCCGCCAATCTGATCCGTGTATCCGGAAACAACGGTGGTCAACCGTTGGTAGCCAATTACTCTGGAACTGTATGTCTGCCGATCCCCACAGAGCGAATTACTGTTGCAGCAGTTAATAGAATCTTGTGTGCAAGCGACAAGACGGCACATTTTACGTCCTCCGGCTCCCACACTTTCGAAAGCTTCAGAATCGAAGCCTGCTCGCTATCGCCTTTAAGTCTGAAGCAAGAAGTTTTCCACAACGTCAGCTAACAGTAATGCCAACCCGAAAAATATCGTTACTGAGGTTCCGGCCTCAAAAAGGCGAAAACTTGTTGATGAATGTTTACACAGTTAATCACTTAAAAACGCAGCAGCTAAATTGCTAGTAGTCGTAAGTTATTTTCAAACATAGCCTATCAAAATATTCAGCGTTTAGCGATTTCGTATGTTCGTTGCATTTCACACAACAAAAATTATATGAAATCAGTGGCGGCTCGGGCCCGAGAAATTGGGTCAGTCAAATATACCGAATGTCAACCTCAAAAAAAAGTTGAAAACGAAAGCTAAAAAGTGCAGTTGCTCTTGACTCATTTGCTCAAACGCATAAAAAATAAGTTTTTACTTTAAGTGAAAGTATTCAGTAAAAGTATGCTCTTAGGAGTAAATACTCTAAGTGCCAGTACTTAATTTTGTACGCATAATCTTTTACTTTTACCACAAATTACTCCGATGACTGACTTCATAGGGCGATTTTGTCCGGAACTATCTCTTTTCTACACATTGAAATTAGGCGCATGACATCTTTGTCACAGATACCATAAGCAAATGTAGAGGGGCTGTAGTCGTTGCTAGTACTTTATACGACTGCTAGATGTCACTACAAAAACTTTTATTTAAATTCAAATAAAAGGCCCAATATTTTTACTATTTTAAATTGAACAATGTACAATTCCGTGTTTTTTAAAAAGCGTGACTGTTTCTACGCTTGTTGCTTTTTTTCTGACTAATATTTTAAAAACAGCATTTTTCTGCAATCATAATTAAGCCAGTAAATGTCAAACTTGCTTGTATATTGAATTTGTGAAAAATTTTAAGCGAAAGATGGGTCTTTTTACATTATTTGTGGTGTTGGTGAAAACTAAGCGGAGAAACTGCATTGTTTTCCAAAAAGTAAAGAAAGGTAAGGATGTTTTATAAATACAACAAATTCAGGAACTTACTTAATTCTAGAGCGAAACTGTGCCATGAAGCTCTAAATGTCCAAAATTGCAATCTAAAGCAAAAGTGAAGGGTTTGCAAAAAACACTTTTCGGCATCGTTAGATATGAGGCTTCATTATTCCTTATTTTAGTGTATCAATTTGAAGAACTAAGCCAGGTTGCTCTATTGGTTGTCCGGCAAGTCTTTCAAAATTTCCATTATTATATAATAACCCCAAGTAATTATAATATGTATAAGTTATATCTATCTTAAAAATGTAATTGTTAACATTTCGGGTATAATTTTGTTTAATTTAAATTATGTAATATAATATATAAATTGATTTTGATAAAATTGTTTGTTTGTATGACGTGTAAATAATGAAGGAATAAATCATAACATATTCAAAATATAACAGCATTTTTACTATCTAAAAAGAGAGGAGAAACTATTTAAATTTGCCGCAAAATTTGATCTATGCGCCATCTGAAAACTGTTACATAATTTGAAGGTCGTTAAAAGTAATTCTGCCAAAATATTTGCATTGAGTCAGTCATCTGGAGAAATCTGTGCTTTTACTATAAAGTATATACTGGCAGATTTTCCAGTAAATACAATACAAATTTTTTAAATTAAATCGGCTATGCTCTAAAGTATGACATTTCACTTTCACTAATTAAAAACGTGCAATAAGATTTCTTCTCGGACTTCTTTTGGCGGTTTAATTAGTAAATTAAAATTAAAAACTTACCACTACAGACTAGGTAAGTGATATAATTACATATTTTTCAATATTTTCTCCAATTTCAAAAGCTAAAATCGTTTTTGGATGAAATAATACAACAGTAAGTTGTTGATAGATCAGAATGGAATCTGTTGGTGATGACGTCCGATAATAATCTCGAGGATAATCCAAATCCAAAGGATCAATTGTTTTGCAATTTGTTTTAATACTAAAAAAATTCGCCGCTATATTAAACAAATCGCAAACGCAAGTTTAAATAATATTCATATATTATAAGATGTTATTATACAACTGTAAGTTAATTGCGCATTAATACAATACCTGTTGTTGTAAATAAGAAATCTAATTTTATAAATTAACTTAAAAATGATTAACTATGTATATATTTCTCTATCTTAGTGCAGATAAAATTCTTGCCAATTCATTCTTCGGTTGAATACCTCGCATTCTTATTAGATTTTGATTTTCCTCATTCTCCTCATAATTATCATCGTCTTCAAGAATATCGACAAAATCATTTTCATCGTTAAGATCTGCCATTTGCCAACATTATGCAGACCGAAACAGGATGTTATGATTCTAGGAATTTTATTTAATGAGACTCGAATTTCATTCATTAATATGGGAACTCGTTTTTTCACCTAAGCAAAACATATTTCAATTATTACCCTATTTCGAGCATGCTGTTCATTAAAATAATTTTGAATAGGTGTTTGCGGATTTCTGTAAGGTGTCATTAACCACGGAGCAATAGCATAACCAGAATCTCCCAATAAAACTGCTTGTATCCTTTCAATTTGTGATATAAGTAGTAAAATTTGTGATTTTCTTAAAATTCTGCTATCGTGCACTGATCCTGGCCAAGAAGCGTCTACACTTGTAAAACACCCATCAAAATTACAAGTGGCTTGTACATTTATTGATGCAAATTGCTTTCTTCAGCTATATTCGTCACCATGAACAGCAGGTTTCCTAATTTTAATTTGGGTACAGTGAGTACTCCAAAAGCACACGGAAAGTTGTACTTCTCTTGCCAATGACGTTTTGCATCTTCTATTTCTTCATGTCTCATAGGAAATTTTATCCACTAGTTAGATTTTTCGAGGAATTTTTTACTCAATAGTCAACTGTTTTGCAGACCGTACTCTGATGAGTACCACTGTCTTCTCCTACTCCAACCTATTTTCATTGTTTTAAAATTGCATTATTATTTGAGATACCATAATGTTTTATAACACCTACCTGAAAAGCTGGATCACCCATGTACCGTAAATAAATTTCCATTCTCTGTTTTCTGGGTATTACCCAAAAATACTTCTGCTAAATATTCAACATTAACTTCTTCAAAGCGGTACATTGGTTTATATATATTTACGTTAGCCAATTTTCGCGGTTTATAAATTTTACGCTGTGGAATATGTTGAAAAAGTGCCATTTTTATGAAGTCTTGATGACAGAATTAGATAAATATTCAAGTCATTCAAACAGCAGCTTGAAAATTTTGAAGTGTTTACTATTAAGTAAATACTGCTTTTTATGCATACATTTGACAGTAAAAACTTAAAAACTAACAGTAAAAGGGTTTACTTATTTTTATGTATATAAGCCATTGTATAATTACTTTATTCGTTAGAGTTATTGGTACGGCCTGGCCGGCCGTACTTCCCCGAGAAGCCATCACTGTGTGAACCGTTCAGAACAACACACACTCTTACTCTTATTTCCAGATGATTAATGTCCTGAAGCATTTACTCCGCCAGATTTCCATAGATCGCTTCCTCTATTCTGAGCTCGAAAGGAATTCTGATAAAAGTTCAACCATTAAATTGATATCATATTCAAGTAGCTAGTTCAGTTCAGTTTTGGTGACGTCTAGTCGATATTTGATGGAATACACGCGTCGAGAACGGAAAATCCAATTTTCAGTTAAAAAATCAACACGATACAGGGAGTGAGTGGTTCGATTAGTTAGACTATTTTCGTTTCAAGTTGTACTGTGTAAATTCATTGCTACAAGCGCCGCCGAAGTGCTCACCTGGAAATTTCATTTGAACGGGCGATGCCAAAACACGAAACATTTTTATATAAAAGGCGTGTTTGTGGAAGGCTCCGCTTTCGCAAATTAATCCACGTCCCGCTGCTAATCTAATAAAACTGATCTCGCTTTAAATTTAACGTTCATATGCTAAATCCGTGCAAATTATAAAAAATTAAATAAGAAAGTGATAAAAATTTACTGTGGACAAAATAATGAGGTTAAAGCGAACGGAGAAAATGAGACCTAACAAATAATAACGACATGCCATGCATTTATGTATGCAATGAATATTTGAACAGTAAAGGTTCGCTTAAGCACGTTGTTTGGTAAAGCATCTAAAGTAAAATAGAGATAAAGAGCGTACAATCAAGGGAATTCTCAGACGGAAATGAAACGTAGCTGTTGAAGCAATTTTACAGTGTAGAACTTGACAATTAACACTATCTGTTAGTCAAAAGTTTCCCAAGCAACGTGTAAATCTAAAGATGACATACATTGTCTTTTTTCGAAACAACTGTACCAGAAAACTTAATCTAAAATGCCTACATCTCAGGGTCAAACATTTTCTAAACTAACGAAGTGCTCGTTTTATTTTTGTACTGACGGTATATTATTAAGAAAAAGTGTGTAACCATTTACCACCCAAGAAGAATACAAAGATCCATTGGCAAAAGTTGGGAGACTTTTTAGAAAGCAGGAAAATAAGTCATTAGAAAAGAAGTGCTGTTGGACTAGCAGGAATGCTGAAAGCTGGCGAGCTATTACTCTTAGGCAAGAAAAAATCGGAAACCTCATCAGTTCTATCAGTCCGCTGGCATGGGGTGAATATTCAAATAACAACGAGAAAATTTTCAGGACATCGATGAAATTCATACAAAACATGAAGTGAAAGAAGTATGTAAAATACAAAAAAATTGTATAGTACGGTCGGCCGGGCGGTACCCAAAAATGTAGGAAATAAAGTTATAATTTTAAACCAGTATTTCAGTGACGCGTTTTTTTGCAGATGAAGCACAACCAACCATTGATATATCAAAACGAGCTAAGGCGAAGCTACAGCACAAATAATCCCATTACAGGCATTTCTAGCTTCAATCTTTCACCGAAATGTGAACGAGTATCAATTGCCATGAAATTTTCAACAAAATTTCGATAGTGTAAATCAGACTTTGTGCAGTGGCGCAGTCTATACTAGAAATACTCTTAGGTGTCACGAGATCAAGATTTAAACACGCCACTGAATTAATGTCTGAATTACAATAGAACATTTTTCCGCTCACATTTCGGTGATGCCGATAGTATTTACATATATCATGAGTCATGGCCGCGAGCCGCCACTGACTGTTCTAATACCTATTGCTATTTACTACATCCCATTCTAAAACAGTTATTCCAAAAATATTTAAATGGAACAGCAGTCCCGAAGGAAAAAAACTAGCGTAAGTATTTACAAAAAGGTGATAACAATCGAGGAATATCAGTCATTAAAACAATTTGGATAGTATACGGTAAAATACTAACAAATACTAAACAAGATTGAACGAGAGAAATATATGGAATTCGAAGAACACGACAAATTTAGAGCCGAAACTGGTTTTGAAATCAAAATGCGTATTCAAATGGGGATCTTTGTTCTCGATCTATTATATAAATTTATCTCAATCTGTTAAATTTAGAACTAGAACTAAGATGGTTGGAAAGACATGACCAGAAGATGCAGCATATCAAGTGAGTTTGCAAGAGATAGATGTAACCTGAACGACTCAACAAATATCAGATATTAAAAAGATGCTGTTGAGAGGGTATGGCCACTTAAAGGAGTTTTTTTGTCTGTACGCCGTATATCCCTTAATACTTTGACAAAACCAATGATTGGGCCACCATTTTGAAGATTACCTTAACCACTATCTGCCAAAATAATCGAACAATTCAAAATGCTAACGCTTCTATTTTGGTCATAGCGCCATCTATTGATAATCTATCTCCCAAACTCATTCTATGGGAACTATTCGCACGGGCCAACTAGTATAATCGTATTATCAAAAAAAAATATGTTTAGAACACCATAAACTCACACCTAGCTTTTGTTTTATTTTTTACAGTGTACACTGTTGAAATCGCCGTTTTCAACGACATTTTACAACATTGTCAATTAAAAATTTGCCCAAACGATTCCTAACGATGCGATTTGTTAAAGAAAACACCAAATGTATCGTAATTGTCAGCACATATCTTAATCTCGAATTTCTCCAATTCCAGACAGAAAAATTCCGGCACTCTAATCCCTTTCAAATTGATTCCATGTCCAACTCTGAATAAATCCTTTATTCTTTATGCCCGTTATAATAATAACAAAAATACTGCGAGGCTACGTAAGCCTTGGAAGCACTTTGGAATTTCGTAAAGTGTAGATAATTATGATCTTGCTACAGAAATTTTACGTTAAGTTCTGTGTTCATAACAGTTTCGGATACAACATCTTTTGTTTTAACAAATTCAATCTGCAGGCGCCGATTAGGAACGTGGACAATAGACAAGAGAAAGGTTCGGGCGTCGTCACAAAATACACAAATACCTGTAAAAAATAAAAACAAAAGCTAGATTCCATGACCTCTTGAGCGTCTATGTATAAAGTGATTTTCCGCGGCGCCTAAGGCTTCTGCAATTTTTTCAGGATTTTCAATGTTGAAGTTCAGAAACAAGCTGACCCATTTAGTATCTTGCAAAATCTTCCGTCGTTCCCGCACGTCAGATATAAATCTGAATATTATGCCAAAGTTCCGCTGTCGCCGATTCTCCTAAAACGCAGAAACTTGATAACAAGAAGTACATTATGACGCATTTATTCCGCTTTTTCTCAGGCGCCTGTACAACAATGAAGGCGTTCCATCATGTCTTTAATAATGAACGGTACAAGATTTCAGCAGTGTTAAATTAATACGTTCCATTTTGTGCAACACAACTTCCGACGTCGACTAATGTCTGGGATTTGCTTGAGCACACCGGAATCCTGTTCGGTAAAAATCCCTAGTTAAGCAGCCGAATTAGCAAAAAATATCGTCCAATTATAATTTGTCAGGCTCGCTTGATATGCTTTTATTTGAAAATTCGCGTGTGGCTTAACTTACAGTTTAATTGAGTCGTAAAGAAGAAGTGCTTACCCTTTGCACTGTATTAAATTTCGTACGGCGGTTAATTTAGACCCTAATTATTTTAATGTGCAATTAGAACAAACAATACAATTCTGGCTTCCGCTAACTACAGAAAATCACTTCTTGCGTTCCGGATAAACTTTGCAAGACGGCGATTTTGTCCAGAAAGTTTTCCGCGCCGAATTATTATGAAAACCGAATCTAAGAGAAATAAAAGAGTAAAATCCGATACTTCCTCTGGGACGCAGTGTATTCCGTGGCTCACATTAAAAATATAGAATTTCTCAGACAGTGGATGCCGTGTAAAACTTTTATTATATTCCAAGCTCGTGGGCAAACAAAAAATGAGCAGTTGTTTTTCCCGTTCCGTCCACAAAGCCATCTCGAGCAGACGTTTTGACAACAATGAAACCGACTTCGACATTTTCGGTTCCACCACTTCGGATTGCCTCCTCTCACAATATGTGCGACTGGAAATATGCAATAATAGGAAAAGTTATCCAATTAGCAGTAGTGTTTGCGTGTCGGTGTGCAATTCGCCATTCACAAGGCAAACGCTGCAACGTTTATGACATTTAAACTTGACAAGACTCCCGGAACCACCGAATTCATACCGACTCGCTCTCTGCTTATAATTAAACCGATGGACGTTTTAGCGGTGCCGTACGTGATAGATCAAACAAATTCTTGCGAGCGCAAATATTTATAATTATTCGGGGATTCAGTTGTTGGATGCATTTAATTAGTGTACGCACAATTGATTACATTTGGTGCTGGTCTTTGATCTCGTAACCAAAACGAACACCCAAAGTGCTCACGCTCCTGATTCACACTATTTCAAGCGTGTATACAACATTAACTTTACAAAAAAAAAGGAAGCCATGGAAACTAGCTTTTGTTTCATTTTTCACAGCGTAGACTTCTGACATTGACATATGACATTTAACAGCAATTGTCAATCAAAAATATACAGAAACAAATTCTAAACAACTTAATTTGAAATGTCTCCATTCTTGTCTCCATCTCAGGTCTACACTCTAACAAATTCCAAAGTGATTCCATAGCCTACTCTGAATTCATTTTTAGTACGCCCGCTGTAACCTTCTTCTTGTAAAATATTGGTGCTATAAATAAAATATAAAACTGTTTCCTTATGTTGTGTCAATTGTCTCAATTCCATCTCACTACTTCTTCCGGAATACCGTCTTCAGAGCCTGAATGAACTTTCTAATGGTACGTGAGTACCGTTTGAAAAAATTGAAATGTTGCATAAAAACCATTTTGTTCAAATTGACGAGATCACCGAACGAAGATCTGATTCGTTTTTCAGTGAATTCAATGAATTTAGGGACATCGATTAGAAAAATTTGATGCGGATCGTAACCCTTTAGATAGTAAATATATTTTTATTTAAAAAAATTAATCTAACATCCCCAAAGTTTCTTTTTGTGGTGTCGTTTGATTCAGAAAATCGTTTAGAAACCAAATATGAATTACTATATAATTATATACAGGTGTCCCGCACTGTGGGGAACTAAAATTACTCTAAAATGAAAAAAGATATCGAGATGTGCATTTACGATAACACTGATATTATCTGCTGATACATATGCAGTATGTCCATATACCTTGTGGCGCATCAAAGTTACGTTTTTTAAAGAGAACGTCCACTATATTACGCTATTTTCGGATTCCCTGACAAAAAATAATTATACTTTGTACAACCTATTATCAACCTAAATTCAGTTGTTTTCCTATTATTTGACGTTAATGCCAACAGAAGCCCCTTTTATGAAAAATCTCTGTTCCCAAACCAATGAGAATTTTGTCTTGAAATTTTCAAATATCTTCTAGTTCATAATTATCCATTCAAATTTTAAACTGTAGTACCTAATTTAATACATGTACAAATTCATTTAATAGAATTTTTCAAAAATAAAACGGCCTGTATATTTTGGTATCAATCGATTTCATTTTTGATGAGGTTTTTTAAGATGTGATTGAATGGTGGAATATCGATAATTTGGAAAATAGGTGGTTAAGAAGTTGAAAAATTATGAGTCATAAGGTATAAGTAAGTAAGTCATAAGTCCTTTTCACATATTCCCTTAGTAGTATATATTCATAATGCCTTAATTTGTCCATGTGTGTTCGATTAAATTTGGTCCTCATATTTAAATAGCTCTGCGGTTATACAGTCGTTCACTGGACACATATTGTTTTTTAGTTCTTGGATAACCTCTCGAATCTGCTGATTTACATTGTTGATCCAAATTTATTTTATTTTTTCCTACTTGTCTTCTGTTTCATTTTCTCCATTTAACAACTGATCGATTCAATATGTCTTATTCAACTGTGAATATCCGCCCCTATTTATCTTTATACTGTTTTGGTTTGTATCCTCTTCTTTCATTCTTCACTCTTTGATAAAGATTTCTAATATGTTTGGTTTTGCAGTTGTCCTTATTACCTTCTTACGAAATTTAGTATTTTTTCTCCATAGTAAAATTTTCGGTTTTGTTCTAGTAATCGCCTCATGCGCCATAGCGTCTGCAGTCTATTTTTTAGGTCTGTTTTCCATTCTGTGTCTTTTTTTCCAATTTGTTACAACTCTTGGCGGTGCGTTTAATTTTTAACATAAAATCACAGAGTCACGATTTACCATTTTTGGCTAAAACGTATTGTTTTTCTTAAAAATAATTAATATCGGTACTCCAAAGTTTAGGGACTGCTGGAATAATAACTATAATACCATACGCTAAGTGCACGTTAGCGCTGACAGTGTAGTATATTTTTTGTTGCTAAGCATGTTTAAATTTTTTTCTCGAACATGTATAAACACCTCTTTTCTACTAAAATTTAATAATTTTATCGAGCTCATTATTAATAATATTTTTGTATATTATTACTTCTTCGGTAGTTTTTACTCTAATTATGTTTTCTTCTCTTCTTCTTTTTGTATGTATGGTTTCTTGTCTCTGGTATAATTTGTTTCATCTGCATTCCAGTCATAAAATGAACAGAGTCAGAATTGGAGCCCCCATATGATCGTAGTATTGTAATATACTTCTCATTTCTCTATTGCAATGTAGTCAATCTGATTGGTAGTTCTTCCATCTGGAGACCCTCATGTAAGATATAGGTACATAGATACGTATAATCACACATTATTCTAATTCAAAAATTGGCCCGCTGTTTCAATTCTCTGTTAATAACTGTTTCGATACATTTAGTCTTTTCTTTATAAGATTCCATACCAAGGGTCGGTTTGGACTACGGATAAGAGACGAAAGAAAGAAAAAAAGTGTAAAATAAAACAAAAGGCCTCCTGAGCCCACGTTTTAAATTTTTCAATTTATTAATACATTTTCATTATCTGTAGTTGTTCAAATCCTAATTGCAGCAAATCTGCATACCTACACATGTTATCAATTCTAAAAGCTGTTGAACACTAGGTGTCTTCTATTCTGATTTACAAAAGGATAATTATATATAATACTAGCCTTTGCCCGCGACTTTGATGTGTATTTTTGTGAAATTACGGCCTCATCATAATAAATAAAGTATAGATGACAGCTTGCGACCATCACCGCCATCTAGTGATGGCTTGAAATGCTACCGATACGATCCCTTGCTCTATGAAAAACAAAAACATCTTTCCGGGATAAATAGTAGCCTATGTGCTATTCCAGACTATAATCTATCTCTGTGCCAAATTTCATGCAGATCCGTTCAGCCGTTCTGGCATGATTGGGTAACAAACATCCAAACTTTCGTATAGATTTATTCCAATACCGTTCTGTATATTCAGCGTGCTATATTCGCCTCATTTCTGACTGCTCCGACGTTTCGCTCCGCTTGCTTAATTCTTCTAAGCTCTACTTGAGGAGTCGTCCCTCGACTTATAGCTACCTTCATAGCCCGAGCTTTATTACTCCTCTGATAAAAGTACTCTTGAAAAGTACTCTATGAAAAACGATAACATCTATCCTACGGGAACATTTTTCCAGAATAATTAGTAGCCTATGTGCTATTCCAGACTATAATCTATCTCTGTGCCAAATTTCATCCAGATCCGTTCAGCCGTTCTGGCATGATTGAGCAACAAACATCCAAACATTCACATTTATAATATTATAGTATAGATTAGTATAGATATATTGTGTGAAAGACAAGAAAGTAGTAGGTTGGTGCATAATTTTCAGGCGTATTATATAAAAAAAAAAATTATTTGAAAAAAAAAATATTCTACAATAATATTGTTAAATAATTAATCCGGAGCCTAGTCAACATTGACTTCAATAACTTATTCCCATTTGCTTGGAAGACGGTCGATTCTATAGGCAAAAAAGTCACGGCTCTTGGAAGTAATTCATGCTTTGACATCGGCCACCAAGCTAACCAAATCTTAGAAAATTTCCACGGCTTCCAAAAGTGCCTGGTTATCGAAGTCTGATGGTCAACCTCTTGCTGGCTTATCTTCCAAGCTAGTGTCGTTAGATTTCAAATAGGCAAACCATTCACTGCATCGACTTTCACTTATTGTTCCTTGGTTATAAAGTTCGATATGATCGCGAAATGACTGCGCTCCTTTCCATCCTTTTTCAAAGCATAAATGACGAATATGACTATGGTTATCGACACGTATTTTTCTAACCCAAACATAAAATAATAATATTATTCAAAAAAGTAAACAATACATCAATTGTTATTAAAAAACCGCCTACAAAAACGCCAGATAATTATGCACCAACCCAATAATAATATAATTACCTTTAAAAGATGATCGACTTTAGAAATTACGCAAAAGGAGAAATCACATTTAAAATAAATAAAAACAATACATGTTTTTAATATTTTGTCATCGACGGATAATATTTAGTAAATTTGTGGTTGCGCCGTTTTTGAGTGATTTCATACATAGCAACGCTCACTGAAACACGAAATATCATCAATTGGTGAATGCAAAAATGGTGGATGCGCCGGGAAACATTTCAATGTCTGTTGTACAAGCATTTATCATTTTGCATTTTAATAAAAATCGCATTATTTAGCACGCCTGCAAACCGTTAGAGTGGAGTAAACTCCTTTCTTCGGCGCTGAAAAATAGCGATTCGCATTCAGCCGCTTTGCATAATGTCAGATGAGCCTCGGTATATTTGCGTTGCTTAAGACCCGTGTCTTTCCGGCCTTGATAGTCAAGTCAGCGCCGAGTTTCCAGAGCGACTTTTGAGTACGTGACAGTTACTAGAGAATCCGGACAGACATGGGGCTGGAGGCAACCATCCGGAAGGAACTCGTACAGTTAATGGACGTTGAATGCGTAATATCGCGGTTGGTCACAGAGCAGGAGCTTGCATAATACATGAACTGTTGGCTGACGTGAAGAAGTCGAGCTAGCGGTCAACGTACGCCTGTCGCTGTTGCGAATCTCGGAAAATTTTTATTTCCGGTCATGAATAACAATTGCTCATGCATTCGAACACAGCATCTAACTCCTAATTTCTCGCAAACTATGTCACAATAAATTCTGCACAATGCCCCATATAAAATAGATGAATGTACGGTATGTGCGTCTTTGAGTTATTGTAAATTTTATAAAGAGACAAGCGAGCTCTCGCCAACATCGATTTGATCTTTTATGTCCCCCCGAAAGTATCTTCTAACAACACATAAATCTTTTATGGGCGACGAAGGTATTTTCTTCTACTTGATGACATTTCAGCTTTGATTTATTTACAACGCCAGACTGAGAATCTAGTGCACGGTCTTTGTTTCTTTCATTTTTTATTCGCCAATTCGGAACTGTTCTTGTTTAAAGTTTTCATTATAAAAGCTCACAATTTCCCACCGTTTCAAATCTCCGATGGAACCTAAACCGCATGCACGCTTAGTTGAATGTTTACATATTAAAACTGTTCCGCTTTAGTTAAGAAACTTGCGCTCACGAACTCTTGCAGTTGAATAATGTTAGGAAAACATTTTTCGGCTTTACACTAAAAGTTTGCTGCACTCGAATTTTGTACGGTCAAAAAGAAGAAAGTAACAAGAGTAGTAAGAAGGCCCCTTCAGCGCACAACACATTTTAAGGATTTTGACCTTGTTTTCAAAGTATCTTGAAAAAAGTTAAAATGTTAAGGGAGCTGCCTTGTTTTTCTATTAGTCCGCTTCAGCACAAAAATTAATACGAATTTCAGGCAAACGAATTCACCATTGAAAATACTTAAAATTTGCCTTTTTGCCTTGTTTTTTTTTTGTGATTCCTCTATAATAATAATAAAATTCAAACAAACTTTGTTTAAATATATATTTATGTGAAATTAACAATATTAATAGTTGTTATTCTGAACTTAAAGAATGTGAATAACTTGTTGATGGGGTGCTGATCTTCGGGGGAGATGCTGTCCCCGAAGAAGCTGGTGATGGGCACGGTGCTTCAATCCCCATTGTGTAGCTGCAAAAAGTAGACATTTTTCTTACCCAACAACCGCCTTGTAAAAAACATCTCTTGAATTTTCGGAGCCAAACCTCAACACAACATCCCTTCTTCCTCGGAGACACACTTGTAATATGTCTTCATGAACCTGATTTATGACAATATCGGTTTTATAAAAGAAACCATCATGGTAATCGTCTTCGGAATTAAAACACACTCCAGTTTTGAGTATGGCTATCCATACCTCCACTTCTTTCTGGTTTTTGGATTTTATGGTAACGTCTTTCAGAACATTTTTCGATGTTAACTTTAATCTGACCATCTATTAGAAAGAAAAACACATTTACACTAAAAACATTAACAAAAAAGGAACAAACCTTCCTTTTTGTTTAATACTACAAACTCTTCCCCACGGTACAACTGTTGTTATCAATTTGACAGCTGATAGGAGTAATATTGTCTGTCAGTCAGTGTTGCCAACAAGTTAAAATGTAAAATACTTGTTCTAAGATCTGTATACTGTGTTGCATATGTTATTAATTTCACAAACTTCTTTGTTCGGTAAGAAAAAGGTAATATGTATAAGGAGGTACAGCCATGGACAGTCAAGAATAACACCCTTGTCATGCAAATACCGACTCTATGAGATATTGTCATTGAGTCGGTATTTGCATCACACCCGCCGGCTAAAGTGTTATTCTTGACTGTCCACGGTTGTACATTCTTACTATTATTAGTGCGACACTTGATTTAATTTGTTTTAATATTAATTTAATAGGAGAATGAATATCAAATATGTGCAACATGTCGACATAAAAAAAAAATTAAAAATTCCTGGCCTCATGAAGCTTGGCTGATTCATTCAACTCATTCAATTTATCAACAAGTTTTTAATCAATTTCAAAACTATGAATTATTTAATAAATTTTTCCAATTACATAATATAATAAATTATACATTATTAATTAACCATGAAAAGGATTAATATACAAACGGTAATGTATCAAAGTTTTTTAGAATAACTCTTTTGTCATAAACAAAACCAATTTTTTTTGTTTCTATTTTATTTAAAAGTTCTTTAGTTTTAGAATCTCTGGTAATTCGATTATATTGTGTACTGATTGTTTTGTCTTTGTATTCTTAAATATTATTTATACTATCGGAATTAATCTTTTCGGACGTTTCATAATTTAACGTAAATCCTTTTATCCTAAAAGCAGCTATAAATATATTGGTATTGAAATCATTTTCTATATAGCAATCTTTTAACTTATAATCAATTTGTAACATATTTTCATGTATATCGTTTATACCTACGTATATTATCAAGTTTCTCGTCTAATAAAATTTCATAAAACCCTTTAACATCTGTAACATATTCTGTTGCACCCACATTTTGTCTTTGCCCAAATTTACCCCATAAGGAATTTAAGCATATTTTCGCAACAGCCCTCTTTCCAGGATTATTTTCTATTTTACCCAATTCAATAGCTAGATTTTTTTACAGCTTTTCTATATTCTTCTTTTGATTCAAAATGATCCTGCCAAGGGCTTGTTTCTAATTTAATTTTCATAAACGCTTTCACATATCCTTTAAATAAATTTGATGATTTTTCGTAAAAATGCCAAACCTCATCAATAGTTATTATTTTGTAACCTTTTTCAATTGCTTTTTTTACTTCGTTGGTACACCAGGTTCCTCTGATAATTCTTTGAGATTCCGTATGAGAACATTTATCTTTCTGATTATTTAATTTTGCGCACAATTGACATAATGGAAATGTTAGTATTTCATCACCAGATTTGGTTTTATTCTTAACAGGTAAAACGGGGTGATACAAACCTTTTGGTGGTAAAATTGCATCACATTTTATGAAACCATACCAATCTGAATTATACGTACGAGGTTTGAATATTTTAGTTGAATGTCCAACTGGATAATCATCGTAACATTGTACTGTTGGATATAAACTGCAAATATCTATATATTTCATTTTCTTCCCTTTAACGCGCAATTTTGTTGCATTCGTTCTTCCTCCAAAGAATGCGTTTCTAGGATTAAGTTCTTCCAATTCCTTAATTTCTTCTTTAATTTGTTTCATTTCTTTCTTGTATTTTTTTGACTTCGTCCACTCACATTCCCACATTTCTATTAAGTTATAACCAGCTTTTTTTAATTGCTCGCTTCTTTCTATTGTTTTCTCATAAAGATCTTCCATAGTTGTTTTATTCTTATTATTAATAAAATCTGAACTATAACATTTAGTACAACCATGCCAAAAACACCCGTGATATTGGTAAAGAGTATTGGTTTTTTTATCAAATTCGTCAATTTTTAATCCACATATTTTCACTTCACCATTGTTTAATGCGTGTTTTATATTTGGATTATGAAAACTATTTATAAACTATGAAATTGATTGTTGAGAATATTGATCTTTTTTCGGATTATCAACTACAGGCTATTGTATCTTTCTTAATATATTTTGATCTATATATAACCAAGCAAACACCTGCAATAGTAATATATCTAAAAGGATCTATATTAGCAATTTCGAGAAACTGATTTCTTAATTCAAGACATCCTCTTCCTAATATATCAACATCAGAATTACAATAATCATAATGTTCTTTTTTAAATTTAAACAATTAATTTTCTTTTATTTTTTGTCTATGCCATTCTAAAAATGCATCTCTTTATTTTTTTCCTGGTTTCATAGAGTTAACACCATACTATTTTGTATCAGGTATTTTTCCAATATAGTTATGATTTTCTGTTGTATTGAAGAAATGTGGAAAATATCCTTTTTTAAGTTCTTTTAGACCGAATGTTTTAGGGAAGTTTTTTAAAGGTCCTTGAACAAAATTACTACTCTGAATAATTCTTAAATTAATTGATTTTATTTCCATTAACATTATTTTACATCCATTATTTACGCAGTAAGGTTTAATACCATAACCTTTAGAATAATGTGCAATAGCTGTGTGTCCTCGATGAAATTATCTAGAACTAAACTAGAAATTAACCATATACAGAAATCTTCGTTAGTCTTAAAATAATTAACATTTCCGCTAAAATCGTGAGATATAACTAAATTAGCGATGTGTTTGCCTGTTTCTTACATCGCTTCATAATCAAAGAATAAATATTTTTCTGTATAAGAGCATTTAGTTGTATCAAATAAACACCCGCATTTAAGACATTGAAAACCGTCTTCGTTCTTTCTTGGTATTTTAACACAATTTGTACAATCTTTACATTGATAAATGTGATATTTTACTCTCATGTTTGTTTTATCAGGAAACATTGTTGTACAACCTTTTCTATCACAATGTTTACAACCTTTTACTTTGTATATTTTATCACCGTCTTTCATTGTTGTTTGACAGATTCCACCTCTTTGTCGTTTCCATTGCATATAACATTTATATTTTAATATTTCAACTTCTTTATAACAATTTCGACATTTTTCCCATCCACATCTGTGTTCTTTACTACCCTCTTCTATCATTTTGTTACCTTTTTTAATGATTTGATTACCCTTCTTGTTATTTCCTTCTTCAATTATTTTATTTCCTTCTTCAATTATTTTATTTCCTTCTTCACTGATTTTTTTACCTTCGTCTACCATTTTATAACCTCTTTTGACTATTTTATTACACTTTAAGCATTTATGAAATCTTTTAGAAACTTCTGAATGATTTTCTAAACATTCTTGATTAAAGCAATATCTATTACATTTTTCACAATATATTCTTTTTGAAGAGTCTTCTTTGTGATTAGACTTGAAACACATTACGCATATTTTATCCTTCGTTTTGCATTTATGTCCGTTTTTATTTTGATATGGTTTATCATATTTTTCACAATAATAAGGACTCACCGTGGAAAGCTGTCATACTACTGATTGTATCAAAATGATTTCCATTTTTATATGAATAAACTTTTACGTCTTTCTCAGCCCCCGAATATATTATGGAATTAAAGCATTCTGCTGCTACGACTTTTATTTGAATATTTAAGTAAATTAACTCAAGACGATATGTGGGCAATTCAATATTTATATGGACGACCTGAACGATTAAAATATGAATTAATACCAACAACAACAACAGCTAAACCTATTTAATTGATTTTCCAAGTTTTAATGTTAAAAGTGGATATAATAGTCAATCTATTGAAAATTTAGGAATACCAAAAGGAAAAAGAATTGATGCGATATTTAGAACTAATTCTGGAAAAATATATTTTATGATAAAGTTTTGTACATTGAGTTTGATGAGTGCTTGTTTAGATCAAAGAAAAATGGCCTTATTTCAGAATTATTTGCTGGAATACCTCCAAAATATAAGCAGAGCATTCAGATATAGAAATTTATATTTCTTTAAAAATAAAATGTATTATGAATTTGATGATATTTCGAATACATTAGTTAAATCTGATAAATTTGACTTGACAGTTTTTGGATTTAAATGTGGTCTTATCGATCAAATAATAAAACTAATTAATCGTCTGTAATTCACCTAAGGTATGCTGTTGCTACACATTTTCATACTTTCATTAACTGAAGGAATTTATACTTGAAATATGTATATGTACTCCTATATTTTTTAAATGACCTTAAAGACTTGGTCATTTTCTGTACTGTATACCATTTGGGTATACACCAAATTTTCCAACTCACATAATTCTCTCAAATAAAGTTTATATTCATCTATTTTTGACATAGATCTATAATTATGCTATTCCTATTCAGTAACAAATAGTTTTCACATCAATTTTACAGAGTGTTTTACCCCGTCGGAAAAATCTATCAATATTCGAAATTGATTAAAAACATGTTCAAGGGGTTGATTTCTAGTATCATTAAATTTGATCTGTTGTGCTGAACAGACCCATCTACTTACATGAGTTTATATTGATCACGGATAATTTATTTGAATTCATGGGATTTATTGACGAAATAACGCGATTTTAAGAATTTTTTCAATGAAAATAATATTACATACGAAGAAATAACTAGATTATAAACATGAAAAGGCCAAAAGAGGGTAAAAAAATTTAAAGCGACATTCACTTTGGAATGATGATTATCGTTCATGGGAAGAAGAATTAACTTGAATTTATGGGATTTCTTGATGAAATAACAGGTCCCAAAAACCGGGACGTGTTTTATAGGAATAAAAAAGGTAAATTTATTGATTTTTTTAAAAGATAACGAAATCGCATACGAAGAAATAGATTATAAACATGAAAAGGCCAAAACAAGGTAAAATCTTTGAAAAATGTTAATTTTAAAACATACCTTAAAAACGGGGGTGTTTTCACGATTTTTTTCTGCTTTTCTGTTAATTTTTGGAAATCGGGGTGCTTTTCCTTAAAAGTGGCTGTGTGGTGAATGGGCCTACATACTACTAACAAGTCGATGAAGTGAATAACAGAATGAATTTGCAAATTTTTTACTAGATCAGAGCGGCCACTAGATTGATACCAAAAATTATTATACTTACGATATTGATTTGTTACTCACGGTTGTTCAGTATTTTCTGTCCCTAACCTAGTAGGCACAGATATTCTGGTATAATCCATAACAACAATTGTATATTCTTCATCAATCAAACGAACTGTAAAACGTGATATTTGTGACTAATAGTTCACAAGTTGTATTGAAAAGAGGTTTCGCAAAGATTTCAGTAAATATTTCCGTAAGAAGAGATTAAGACCAAAAGCAAAACACGAAGATGTGGAGGGTGCTCCTTCGTATCAAATAGTAAAGAATTGGTCTCGGGAGGCAAACAACTTGTGGTCAGTTGCACTCAGGAAAATATTGATCTTGTATGTTGCATGGTGGAATAAGTGCTTTCAAGTGGGTGATGATGATACCAATGCTTCCCCAGTCGGGATTTACATAACCCACCACTTACTAGAAAATTCCTAGATCATCAGTTTCTTCGATATACCTTGGGGCGATCCGTTGGTCTTATTAAAACAGTTGCATTTATTCAAAAAGCCTGCCGCATGAGTAATGTAAACCCATTCCTAAGCAACTTTTTAGTTAAGCAATATTTTTTCTCGGCAGATTTCTTTTTTTCTGTTTTTTTCATTAGAAATTGTAGAAATCGTAAGAATCCTAACATCAGTAAAATGTCGTCAAGATAAATAATATAATGTTCACAAACTCTTTATTTTTTGGTAATATCACAGATTACTCCAGATGACTGACTCAATGCAAATATTTTGGCGGAATGACCTTTAACGACCTTCAAATTTTGTAACAGTTTTCAGATGGCGCATCGATCAAATTTTGCGGCAAATTTAAATATTTTCTCCTCTCTTTATAGGTAGAAAAAATGCTATTATATTTTGAATATTTTATGATTTATTCTACAAAACTAATGTAAAAAATTGTTTTGCAGAATAAATAATAAAATATTCCTTCATTATTTACACGTCATACAAACAAACAATTTTATAAAAATCAATTTATTATATTACATAATTTAAATTAAACAAAATTATACATAAAATGGTATCAATTACATTTCTAAGATAGGTAAAACTTACACATATGATAATTACTTGAGGTTATTATATATATATAGGAAATTTTGAAAGACTTGCCGGACAACCAATAGAGCAACCTGGCTTATTTCTTCAAATTGATACACTAAAATAAGGAATAATGAAGCCTCATATCTAACGATGCCGAAAAGTGTTTTTTGCAAACCCTCCACTTTTGCTTTAGATTGCAATTTTGGACATTTAGAGTTTAATGCCACAGTTTCGCTCTAGAATTATGTAATTAGATTTCCTGATTTTGTTGTATTAATAAAACATCCTCGCCTTTCTTCACTTTTTGGAAAACAATGCAGTTTCTTCGCTTAGTTTTCACCAACACCACAAATAATGTAAAAAAGACCCATCTATCGCTTAAATTTTTTCACAATTTCAATATATAAGAAAGTTTTGACATTTACTGGCTTGATTATAGTTGCAGCAAAATGCTGTTTTTAAAATATTAGTCAGAAAAAAAGCAACCCGGGTAGAAACAGTCACGCTTTTTATAAAACACGGAATTGTACATTGTTCAATTTAAAATAGTACAAATATTGGGCCTTTTATTTGAATTTAAATAAATTTTTTGTAGTGAAATCTAGCGGTCGTACAAAGTATTAGCAACGACTACAGCGCCTCTACGTTTGCTTGTGGTATCTGTGACAAAGATGTCATGCGCCTAGTTTAAATGTGTAGAAAAGAGATAGTTCCGGTCAAAATCGCCCTATGAAGTCAGTCATCTGGAGTAATCTGTGGACGTAACTTATGTTCCCACACTTAAGCATGTCAATCGCGAAAGACACACGAACTCAAATTCAAGGATGACTCGATCACAAATTATTTTGATCTCTCGGTACAAATAGACACGTCGATATCCTTTTGTTAGTTTCGCTCCAAGGACTTCATATTCACATGGAAAACTTGCCACCACCAGTTAACCCGTTCATCATATTCAAAGCCTCAAATACACATACCGGCTACTCGTATTAGAAACTTTGTCAGTAGGTTGTACCACTTAAAAGGAACAAAAAGTTCATCTTTACTATAGTCCGATACTCACTCGTTTCAGAAGTAGTTAATTTTTTTTATTTTTCAAGAAATTACGACTTTTATTTAAGAAATCGCTAATAACTCCGGAATTACTGATGTACAACTAATCTGAGGGTACCGTTTGATTCTACGTTATTTTTTCTACTAAATGCAACCGCTGGATCCATAGAACTATGTAGTTTAAATCAGGGGCCGTGCCTCCAAATTGTCAAAAAATGCGGTAGGGTACTCCCTACCGCATTTTTTAGTAAGAGGGGGAAGAATTGCAAGGAAAAATTCAGACATTAGCTTATTTCTTAATAATTTTTTATTTAACACAATTTGTAGTTTGGTTTGTATTTGTTAGCCCATTTTGTGGATTTACCAATAACGTCAAATGGAACTAATTACTTGGCTTTTCTACAAGACACTATTTATTTATAAAAGTGTGTAGGCTTTCACGGTCGGTGTTGTCAACAACGGTGGTATTAATCGGGTTTGTTGACCGTGTTCCATGCGAAGTTCCATGAGGGGGGGTGTAGTGAGCGCCCCGAGAGGCTAACTCAGCAAGTGATCCCCATGAATCTCTGCCAAACGTTTCGTCCACAGCTGCGGTGGACATCTTCAGTGGCGGTGTGGTCGTGGTCGAAGTACTCTCCCAGCTGTCACAGTCGCGACTGGCACATCATCACTTTGCGCAGCTCTATATATAGCCTCAGATCGGTTATGCATCGTTCCGGGTGGGCGTGTCCCTGCATTCGTCAAAGGTGGTGACGTCACTCTTCTCGTTGTCATGGTTGGCTGCCAACTCCTATCCATTTTTAATCCTTCACCCTTCTTATTGAAATTGTTCTGGTGTTTGAAAATTTCAATCGCTTCTCGGTGTAGACGAGCGTAGTAGTGTGAGGTGGACGCCAATCGTTCAGTCTCCTCAAACCGTATCTGATGGTCTCCCTCAGAAAGAGCGTGTTCAGCTACCGACGATTTCTCCACTTCACCCAGACGACAGTTCCTCTTGTGTTCCGTCAAGCGCGTCTTGATGCTTCTCTTTGTTGTACCTACATAAACAGATCCACACGAACACGGAATTTTGTATACCCCAGCTGACGACAAGGGATCTCTGGGATCTTTCGCCGAACCCAGTAGTCCTCGGATCTGTGTCGTGGGTTTAAAGATGGTCTTAATATTATTACGGTTCAATAGTCGGCCAATGCGGTCTGTCACATTCCGCACATATGGTAAAAAGGCCGTTCCTGCAAACTCAGTTGTGTTATCAGTTGTAGGTCTCACCGACGTCCTTGGGTGTATAGATCTTCTTATATCTTTTGAGGAGTATCCATTGGCTTGTAGCATCTTGTCCAAGTGGTCAAGTTCACCCTTAAGATGTTGTGGTTCGCAGATCTTAGTGGCTCGACTAACCAAGGTCTTGATCACCGCTCTTTTTTGGGATGGATGATGGTTGGACTCCTTGTTGAGGTACCTATCTGTGTGGGTAGGTTTTCGATATACCTGGTGGCCTAGGGACCCATCATGTTTCCTGTTCACTAGAACGTCAAGGAACGGTAGGCAACGATCTCTCTCTTTCTCCATTGTGAATTGGATTCGCGGATTTTGTTGGTTAATGTGGTCCATGAATTCCTGTAGCGCTGCTTCACCGTGGTCCCAGATGATAAATGTGTCGTCCACATAACGGAACCAGCACTTGGGTTTCTTCGGTGCCGTTTGAAGCGCTTCTTTCTCAAACGCCTCCATGAAGAAATTAGCCACCACAGGGCTCAGTGGACTTCCCATGGCCACGCCATCCAGCTGTTCGTAGTAGGCGTTGTCGTACTTAAAATATGTTGTTGTTAGTACATATTGGAAAATATTTATAATATCCGTGGGAAAGAGTGTCCTTATGCAAACCAATGCATCCTTGACTGGAACCATCGTAAACAGCGAGACTACGTCGAAACTGACCAATATGTCTTCAGGGCCAAGGCGAAGTGGTTTGATCTTCTCCACAAAATGGGCTGAGTCTCTGATGTAGGAGTCTGTATGTCCGATGTGAGGTTGCAGCAAACCCGCCAAGTATTTGGCGACTCCATAAGTCGGAGAGTCGATGGTACTGACAATGGGGCGAAGAGGTACGTCTGGCTTATGTATCTTCGGCAAGCCGTAGAGTCGAGGTGGAAGTGCTTCCGATTTTCGAATCTTCAGCTTCATCTCATCCGGAATTGACGCCACTTTAATCAGATTATTCGTTTGCCTGAGGATACGAGCCGTGGGGTCCCGTGAGAGTTTTTTATAGGTTAATGGATCCAGGATGTCGTCCATCTTCCGTCTGTAGTCTCTGGTGTTAAGTACTGTGGTGGCGTTCCCTTTGTCTGCAGCTAAAATCATAATATCCTTGTTGTTTCTTAATGTTCTTAACGCTGCTTTCTCCTTCGCCTTAAGGTTGCCCAATGGTGGTTTGGCCCTCTGTAAGATTCTGGCCGATTCGCGGCGCACTTCCTCGGCTTTATCAGATGTTAATTTTCGAATTCCGGCCTCAATGTTTGAGATGATGTCTTCTACCGGCAAAGTTTTGGGAACCACTGCAAAATTACCTCCCTTGGCCAGGATCTCCGTTTCTTCTGTGGACAAGGTGTAATCGGACATATTGATCACAGTGCGCTGTTTATCCAGCGTCGGAACTGAAGGTCTTTGTGCTATGTGTCTACTGAATTTCCTTATCTGTGTTTCCCTGCTGTGTCCCATGGTAGCTTCAAACGTGCCGTAAGTTATTCTATCGACCTTGTCCCAGTCTTCTCCATTTAAAGTGTTGCCCAGCTTAACGTGTATTCCCAACAGTTGTCTTGCGTTCTTGTCAAGATCTTTCCGAGTTTGATGGATCCGTTCCCGTAGCAGGGCTTTCTCTGTTCTATCGTAGATGCGATGAGCTTTCGCCGTGTGTAAGTATCGCTTTTGCTGTAAAAAACGCGGTGTGATGTTGCCGTCGCGGCAGCGAAGCAAAAAGGTCAGTGAAGATAGTAATTGACCCTTCTTTTTACGCAAGCCTTCAAAGCGACGAATAAGATGGTAGGCCTCCTCCCCGTAGAGGCGATTTATAAAAGTGTGTAGGCTTTCACGGTCGGTGTTGTCAACAACGGTGGTATTAATCGGGTTTGTTGACCGTGTTCCATGCGAAGTTCCATGAGGGGGGGTGTAGTGAGCGCCCCGAGAGGCTAACTCAGCAAGTGATCCCCATGAATCTCTGCCAAACGTGTTTGAGGAGACTGAACGATTGGCGTCCACCTCACACTACTACGCTCGTCTACACCGAGAAGCGATTGAAATTTTCAAACACCAGAACAATTTCAATAAGAAGGGTGAAGGATTAAAAATGGATAGGAGTTGGCAGCCAACCATGACAACGAGAAGAGTGACGTCACCACCTTTGACGAATGCAGGGACACGCCCACCCGGAACGATGCATAACCGATCTGAGGCTATATATAGAGCTGCGCAAAGTGATGATGTGCCAGTCGCGACTGTGACAGCTGGGAGAGTACTTCGACCACGACCACACCGCCACTGAAGATGTCCACCGCAGCTGTGGACGAAACGTTTGGCAGAGATTCATGGGGATCACTTGCTGAGTTAGCCTCTCGGGGCGCTCACTACACCCCCCCTCATGGAACTTCGCATGGAACACGGTCAACAAACCCGATTAATACCACCGTTGTTGACTATTTATTTATTTCTGAAAGATCTATCCTTAGATTGAAGAAATGATAAAATCTTTCAGCATGGCGTGCTTTTCCTCATTTCACGAGCGGTATTCAGAACTGGCTAAATGATCATTTCACGACGTGGATCAATCGTGGGGAGACTGTACCACGGTCACCAAGATATCGTTACCTCACCTCTATGGATTATTTTGTGAGGGGATACATGAAAAAGAAGTTTAGTCACCTGACGAAGAGACTTTAAGGCTCCGGATCCTTGCCCCTACAGAAAAATTTGCGAGTGCTTAACATTCCGCGTAATAATAGATAATATAATTTAGAGAAAAGAAAGAGGTTATGTATTGCTGAAGGTGGGGGACACTATGAGAACAAGATTACATAACAAATAAATCGATCTAAAAATTGTGCTAAATAAACAAAAGTGTAAGAAATGAGAAAATGCCTGCATTTTTCTTTTCAACCCTCCTCCATCTTCATTCGCTACCGCACGTTTTTACACATTTCCTTTAGAATTTGTGGGCTTTAGAAATAAGTAAAAAAATACAGTAAAAACTGTGGTAAAAATAAGTAAAATATACAGGGTAATTTTTTAATGCCGCATAATCCCTTCGGCAGGTACGTTGTAGCGGACCATTAAGAAAGCCTATGAAAAATATTTTTTAAAAATCCATCTTTTTCCTTCTTTTAGTTATTCGTTAAAAACTGAATCGAAATATTGCAACATACATTTTGAGAATGCTGGTATATAGATAAAAGTATTGGTATATGAAAGTATGTAGGCTTTCACGGTCGGTGTTATTACCCCCTAATGGAACTTCAAATGGAACACGGTCCAAAATCCCGAATAACATCGTTATAATTAAAGTATTGGTAATTCGTTTGTTTTACCGAATGAAAAAATATGTCTCTGGATGCTGGGTGCATTTACCCAAAACCCATAACATGTAAATGTTAAAAAAAATACAATTTGAAGCGAATTTTTAATTTCATGAAATGTCAATAATGTTTTAATTGACATTTCAAAACATCGTTGCCAAATGCAAGTTCACAGCTCATTGATAAAATATTGGGATTTTCGAATTAAAAAAATAAACCCATAAATAAGGTGTTGAGTACTTTTTACCACAAATAACAATTGAGGACACATAACATAAAAATTATGCAAACATGCAATATTTGCAAAAAACAGTTGGGTTCTCAAATTTACCTCTTCATATATCGGTGAATTGTCGAGTAAGAATTTTTTAAATATTTTTCCTATACTCCTTTAGAACTACTAGAACTTACCAAAGAGATTATGCGCCATTACAAACTCACTTGTATATCTTCAAAAAATGTACAATTGAGTATTTTTTATTTTGGATATACGGATCTATTCTATTCAGCGATGGTTGCATTTAGTAGAAAACAAAATAACGTAGAATCCAGTAGTACCCTCAGATTTGTTGTAGCGTTTTTTCAAATAAAAGTCGTATACACTTCAAAAATCCACTGAAGAATCTACTGGCAAAGTTTGTAAGACGAGTAGCCAGTCACCCTTTATACTAAATCCATGCGTCCTTCATGAGATTTGACTTTACCTCATCAATCATGAGATTGTATTTTTTATACTTCAGAACAGTTGAGGGCATCAATGTTTACACAATTAGACAATGTGGCTGACGAACGTAAAATAGTCAAAACATGATTTGCAAGAGGAGAACGGAAAATGCTGAATTGCATTTGGACATGGAAACACTTTGAAATTCGGTAGAGTGTATAAAAATGTTCTACTAATAGCCCTCTCGGATTCGATACATTCTGGATTTGTTTTAACAAATTCCATGTGCAGGCGTCGATTTGGATTATGAATAACAGACAAGGTGGTTCATTTTTGTTTGATAGATTATACCAAAGGTCATTAAATGTTGTAAAAAATTGAACAAGGTAGATTCCATGGGCTCGTGACCATTCTTTTTTGACGCTCTTTATTTCTTATCACACGCATCCATATCAATAATGGAGAAAACTCTTAACACGAACGATAAATGATTCGCATTCGCTCGCATCCTTTATTCGATTTTCCGCAATAAAATGCAATAACTGTCAGAAAGAAAGAAGACGAATTGACAAAGATTCGCGATCATATTTCATCCATCGTCCTGCATATCAATGTCGGTGTTCATTGTTATTGATGTGGCCTGCCTCATTTTGAATTTAACTCTGGATTTAAATCCGTGTTCCTCGCCAGTAAAGCGTCACGCCGTGATATCGTCACACCTGCACTCGTTAAACTTATTCACATGGAAAATATATAGAAAACTTAGTTATATTTGGCTCGTGCGTTTCCAGATGATCCCTGCCAGCGATCCTTCCTTCGTCTCCCAGGGCTAGTGCGTGACTTGAGGCGCAAACTTATATTTAGTGTCAAAATCCATGATCTATTGGACTTTCAGATTTCGGTTTTAACTTCTTAAATTTATATTTAGCACACGTGACTCGTGATGAAAGCGGTACCCACCCCTATGTTATGCTTGAAAAATAATAAGCGCTTGGTGTATTGGAGCAAAGACACGTACACACTAAATTACCCCGCGTCTTCGATAAATAATGCGCTTAGTAATTAAGCCATTTGCGACACCATCGCGGTCGAGTTTATCTTGCAAAATTCAAAATTCACCACTCGTCCTCGGTCTTTAATCAGATGGAAGAAAACGAGCAAAACTGCAACTGCCGGGTGAAATGTCGGCGATGACTAGAATTTAATACAGCATCATCGGTTAGGAAATCGCGTGCAGACCTAACTAATAGTCAAGACTAGCGGCAAAAACGTCTAATTTAGAACCCACCATTAACATTCGAGCAAAAAATGCAATGAATTGCCGCCGAGTTATTTCGAAGTGATACAGTCCTGGACAGAATGCAACTCATCAATCAGGACGAGTAATGAACCTCATGACACCTTTAATTCGTTGCCAACTGAAAAACACTTCTTAGTTTTGTTGAGCAAATGGCTGCCAAGTTTACAACCTGGTATTGACTTCCCCACTTCTTGTCGCAATCTTAAGCTCGAAGTTGCTTTCGTGTCCTCGTCTTATCTATATATATAAAGCGAAGTGTCCTCACTGACACACTCATCTACACATCTACACATCTACACATGCACTGATTCACCGACAACCTACAGCCCAAACCGGGAGGGCTGGAGACTTGAAATTTTAGACACGGGTCTATCAAGGGCCGAGAATGAACGCTAATAAGGAGATTTTGCAAAATTCGGTCCGGTTCCTTTGTATTTAAATAAAAACCGAATAAAAACCGGTTAAAATAAGCAAAAAATGATCGGCTCGCGGAGACCGGGTTTTTTTTAGAAGCACGTGTCTAGCCAAAACAACTTCGACGTCGGGCGACCGGTTTACATTAAAAGCACTTTCACTTTCTGCGTTCCTGATCATACTTTTGCCGTACCTAGCGAGGCGCAGATATTTCAATTATAATTTTGATTTCAATTATAATGTCCTCGATCCGTGACTCATTTAAAAATTACCAAACCACTCCAAATTTAATCCGCCTACATTAAAAATCCTCAAATATCTCTTACCATTACAAACTTTACCAAATCAACCCCAAAAAATTCCCGAACTACGCCAAACTGACAAATTAGATCCGTTATCTTAAATCATCCCTTACCACCCCTTAGCAACCCCAAGTAACTCCAATCACTTTAAAATAAAACAAAATGACACAAACCATAGCAGACTATTCTCACACTCACACACATTATTTCGGCTACCAAAATTCACCCCCAACTACCCCTTACCGCCCCAAACTAAGCCCAATCACTTTAAAATTAGAAAAAATGCTACAAACAATAGCAAAACTATGCCAAACTCACCCAAATTACTTCGGCTATCATAAATCACCCCCAACTACCCCTTACCACCCCAAACTAAGCCCAATCACTTTAAAATTACAAAAAATGCCACAAACCATAGCAAACTATGCCAAACTCACCCAAATTACTTCGGCTACCATAAATCACCCCCAACTACCCCTTACCACCCCAAACTAAGCGCAATCACTTTAAAATTACAAAAAATGTTACAAATCATACTAAACTATGCCAAACTCAACCAAATTACTTCGGTTACCATAAATCAACCCCCAACTACCCCTTACCACCCCAAACTAAACCAAATCACTTTAAAATTACAAAAAATGCCACAAACCATAGCAAACTATGCCAAACTCACCCAAATTACTTCGGCTATTATAAATCACCCCCAACTACCCCTTACCGCCCCAAACTAAGCCCACTCACTTTAAAATTACAAAAAATGATACAAACCATAGCAAACTATGCCAAAATCACCCAAATTACTTCGGCTACCATAAATCACCCCCAACTACCCCTTACCACCCCAAACTAAGCCCAATCACTTTAAAATTACAAAAAATGCCACAAACCATAGCAAACTATGCCAAACTCACCCAAATTACTTCGGCTATTATAAATCACCCCCAACTACCCCTTACCGCCCCAAACTAAGCCCACTCACTTTAAAATTACAAAAAATGATACAAACCATAACAAACTATGCCAAAATCACCCAAATTACTACGGCTACCATAAATCACCCCCAACTACCCCTTACCACCACAAACTAAGCCCAATCACTTTAAAATTACAAAAAATGCTACAAACCATAGCAAACTATGCCAAACTCACCCAAATTACTTCGGCTATCCTAAATCACCCCCAACTACCCCTTACCACCCCAAACTAAGCCCAATCACTTTAAAATTACAAAAAATGCCACAAACCATAGCAAACTATGCCAAACTCACCCAAATTACTTCGGCTATTATAAATCACCCCCAACTACCCCTTACCGCCCCAAACTAAGCCCACTCACTTTAAAATTACAAAAAATGATACAAACCATAGCAAACTATGCCAAAATCACCCAAATTACTTCGGCTACCATAAATCACCCCCAACTACCCCTTACCACCACAAACTAAGCCAAATCACTTTAAAATTACAAAAAATGCCACAAACCATAGCAAACTATGCCAAACTCACCCAAATTACTTCGGCTACCATAAATCACCCCCAACTACCCCTTACCGCCCCAAACTAAGCCCAATCACTTTAAAATTACAAAAAATGCCACAAACCATAGCAAACTATGCCAAACTCACCCAAATTACTTCGGCTATTATAAATCACCCCCAACTACCCCTTACCGCCCCAAACTAAGCCCAATCACTTTAAAATTAGAAAAAATGATACAAACCATAGCAAACTATGCCAAACTCACCCAAATTACTTCGGCTATTATAAATCACCCCCAACTACCCCTTACCGCCCCAAACTAAGCCCAATCACTTTAAAATTACAAAAAATGATACAAACCATAGCAAACTATGCCAAACTCACCTAAATTACTTCGGTTACCATAAATTAATAATCATTTTCAATCAAAATCTTCCATTTGGTTGTGTCATTTATAAATGCCTTATCGTATTAAATCATAAAATATTAATACATATCTGCACATAAAACATATTGTTTCGACAAATAGACGTTATTCTGAATACTAAATTTGCTAATACCAATTTTGATTTTCTTCCACTTTCCAATAATTATTTGTTCCCGTTGAGATGCAAACATAAACGTATTTCTGAATTGCAACACGCTGACGGGGCAAGCCCTACCTTCTCAACATGCGTGAATTTGTATAAACAGCTCTATGGTTTTTAACTTTAAAGCGGTATAAACGCGGTGTAAACCCTAGATTTTCGTGAAAATATCTGAAAATTTCGAAATTCTGCAATTGAATTACAGAACTATTGTTGTGTTCGATAGTAAATTTATATTTGGAGTGGCACTGCCAACTCTGCCACCCCTGACGAGCCCCTTGCTGAATACTCTCCTTCCAGGGAAACTTTTGAAATCAACGGCAAAATAATTTAGGGCGCCTGAATGTGAAAATATCACTGTGTAATAAGTTCAGACTGACGTGGAACACTTGAAATTTCGGTATTCGTTTGTAATTCGTCACAGGTCCATGAAGGAATACATGTTAATGTAAACAAGTGTTAGTTTGTCGGAAAGGCCGAATAAGATTTTTAACATTCCCGTCAAAATATTTATTTACTTTAGAATGTTAATTTCTTAAATTCATTTCGTGAAAATTATGACGGGCCATACGAGTACACCTGTGCGAGTATTATTTGGTACATACAAATTAATCTCTTTTGTTATCCAAATTGTTTTTATACGCACTAGGCACGTGCACCTCATATAATTGTGAAAATTGCTGCTTCAGCGTCTGGAACGCTGGTATTCAACGTCGCCAAGGTCGAGGCGACGCATCGGTATTCGAAGTTCTATCGCTATTAAATAAATTATTTTATTCCCGATATTCCCGATTTGTTCTTGCCGTTAACCACAACTCTCCCCAATCGATTTTCGAAAAATTTCCAGCGTCGGACCGGACTTCACTTATTATCGTACGCTAATTTTTACGTTCAGTTAATGATAGTGGTGTATTTGTTCTTCACCAAACCTGCTCCGGGCAAAATCCGAAATTTTCACTGACATCATACGCTTAAGTATTGTGTGCTTATACACGATTTACACTATTTATTTTACGTACATTGCGTTCATTAATGGTTCTGCATTATTTATAACTAAGATGGAGCAGTTTGAAAATCTAATAGTAAGCGGAGAACAAATACCACCATGTATAATTCCCGTGAAAAGTGATGGAAATAGTCTTTTTTACTATTTTTCCTATTGCATTTTTAATACCGGAAATAGAGCTCAAGAGGTTCGCACTTTAATTCTTCATTTTAAAATTACCAAAATTTTTGTAAAATTTACCTGAATACGTTAAACACCCCAAACATAACGCACCATTCCAAACTATCCCTAAAAGTCATACACTTACCATTCAAAACTACTCCAGGTCAACCCATAATTAAAAAAAAATTACGAATTCTAAGCAAACTACGCCAAACTCGCATAAATGACTTCGAATTCCCCTAAATCACCCCAACCACTTCTTACCAAGCCAACCAAAGCCCAATCACATTATAATTACCAAAAATTTCGTTTAATCCGCCAAAGCTAAACCCTGCCAACCATCAATAACCATTCCAAACAATCCTCAAAGAAACCCATATCATCCGAAACAACCCCAAATCAACCTAATATTTTTGCATTTTTTTGAACCATAGCAAATCACGCCAAATTAACATAAATAACTTCGACTTTTTTTATACATAATTCCCAAATACTTCGTTTTTATGGTGTGAAATTTTGTATTTATATATTTCAACATTGTCTTTAACGTTGTCAGAGAACTAAATGGGAATAATTTGGAATAATTTAGCTTCTCTGTCAACTCTCCTTCTCTTGAAACTTTTGAAAACAACGACAAAATTATTTGGGGCACCTGGATTTGAAAATATCACTCTGTGTAATAAGTTCAGACTGACTAGAGTGAAAAGAAAGGAGCTTGCACCCAGAAACGAAATTAAATGGAACACTTGAAGTTGCAATATTTGTTTGTAATTCGTCACAAGTCCATGAAGGAATGCGTGTTAATGTAAACAAATGTGAGTTTATTGGAGATGCCGAATAAGATTTTTACATTATTGAAGCAGCTTGAGCCTGCCACGTCAAGGGCAAGGTCACAAACGTGAAAAGGCGATGCTCGATTTGGTTTTATTCAATATCTATGCAGAAATTCGCACATTCCAAGCATTGGATAAGCCTTTCTTATCGTTTCTTAGAATTCGAGAATTGCTGGTTCAGCGTGTGGAGCAGTACTCGATCGCGGTGTTTAATTTTAACACAACTACAATTGTGAAAATTGCTGCTCCAGCGTCGGAAACTGTTCGCAAAGTCGCCAAATTCGATGAAGCGACGCATCAGTGTTCGAACGTCTACCACTATCAAATAAAGTATTTTAATTTAACATTTGATCCTCGCGTTAACCAAATCTGCCCCCAATCAATTTTCGAAAAATTACCAGCGTCGAACCGGACTCCACTTATATTTGTACGCTAATTTTTACGTTCAGTTAATGGTAGTGGTGTATTTGTTTTTCACCAAATTTGCCCTGGCTGAAATCCGAAATTTTCACCGTTGTATGTACCAGACATCACTGACATTCATACCCTTAATAATTATGTGCTTATACACGTTTTACACTATTTATTTTACGTACAATGTGTTCATTATTGCTTTACATCATTTATAACTAAGATGGAGAAGTTTGAAAATCTAGCGATGTACAATTACCACACCGTATTATGAAAGGTGATGGAAATTGTCTTTTTTAATATCTATGGTATTGGTATTGATATTTTAATACTGGAACGGGAGCTCAAGTGGTTCGCACTTTAATTGTTCAACAAGTTTGTGTTAATGTAAACAAGTGTGAGTCCGTCGGAGAAGCCGAATAAGATTTTTACATCCACTATATTCCCGTCAAAATATTTATTTATTTTATATAGAATGTTAATTTTGCCGTTAACCAAATTTGCTCCCAATCACCATCGTCGTACCGGACCGTTCAGTTAATGATAATGGTGTTTTTATTTTTCACCAAATCTGCCTCGGCTGAAATCCAAAATTTACAGCGTTGGATCAGACTTTACTGACATTGATACGCGTTTTACACTATTTATTTTACGTAAATACATTGTGTTCATTATTGCTTTACATCATTTATAACTAAGATGGACAAGTTTGAAAATCTAGCGATGCACAAATACCACCAAATACCACATTTTACCACATACCAAAATTTTAATACTGGAAAGGGAGCTCAAAAGGTTCGCACTGTAATTGTCCAACCAGTTGCGGCCAGGTTTTAATAATTTTTGTGCAGTTTAGAAGAAGATAATTATGCTGAAGTGTTTGTTTATTCTGAAGATAAGTCAAAATCATCTACATACTGTTCTGTTTGTGAGTTGACTGCAGCAAAAGGAATGGTTCCATTGTGTTTTCAATTTTATCATAACATGATCAGCTAATTTGTAAACTTCGATTTCCCCGAAAATTATCTAAAGTTAATTTCGATTTCCTGGAATCGCTTATAGAACAACTGCGTCTTTGCCTAAAGAGTCTATTCAAGATTTTTCATCTCAGATATCAACCAAGGTATCCTCTTTGTCCAAATCATATTGAAGTACCCGGTCCTGACAACGAAGGTTAATTTCAACAAATTTGTTTATTTTGTGATTGAAAAAGTAGAGGATTCCTGTTTAATTGTATTATAATGTCGATTAGTCAACATCACCACTTTAGTCAACACTGCGTTTATTTAATCTACGTCCGGGCAACGCCGGGTACATTCAGCTAGTTTTTATATATTTTTCACTCGAATTAATTCCGCTTTCAAACAATGTGCACCACTAAAATTATGCCAGAAAACTAAGAATCGGTGATTAGCTGTAATAACGTGCGTACAACAATAAAACGAGGCTCTGTAGGCCTTCGAACACTTTTTGAAGTTTTTACTTGACAGTCCTTGCGTTTTTAATGAATCAGCCAGAGTTGCTTCCACTTATTGAAAGGTTTCGTGCTTTCACAGTTTTATACTCAGGAATACATGCAATCTACTTTTATTTTATTTTTACAGTGTACATTTTGATGTCGATTGTCTTCTAACGAATTTCAAAGTTATCCATGGCCAACGCAGCCTCGTTACGGTATATAGTGCGTGCCAAATTAAACAAGTCAGGGTAGGCTATGTAATCTTTTTTAAAGTGATGAGAGTAGCAATATTTCGACCTTGGGTTGGAGAAGTATAAGATTGGGTTCTCCGTTGACAACCTTTTCGGCCAAGATAAGATACATTTGAATGGGTGACAACAAAAGAGATGAAATTCCAAAATATGTCATTTTAGAATAAGGTAGATATCTTGTTTATTTCGACAGGCTTTCCACTGAGTGCATAAATGATAATATTACTTTTAAAATATTGTTGAGTGAAAGAATGATAATATTCCTGAAATGAAAACACATTTATTTGCTTTCTCAGTTCTGAGATTCTTGGCATGATATTCTTTTTCTATCCATCTATTCGTTCGTCTGCATCAAATTAAATTTTTGATTGACAATATCACAGGCCTACGCCATGAGGTGCGCACTCTTATGAACAACCTTGAAACCTGGTTTTAATGGGTGCCATTTCAATAAATGTCGCTCCTTTCGGCGAAATCTAAATAATTTTACATTATTATGTTCAGATGTTAGGAATGTTTTTTACATTGCGTGGAGCCTCACACAGTCAAATATTTAGTACAATCCGTTTCCATGACATTGTTAATAAGTTATTTACCGACAAAAAGAAGTTTACTAGTTTTTTGAATTTTTCGTTCTGTGATGAGTTTTAGTTTAGAAATTTTCCTTCCAAATTTTTGTATGTGCTTCTCTGATGCGTTTTGTGTACCCTTAGTGCATCGTTAGCAAATTAATTACATTCACATGGATGCATACTTGAAGAAAAAATAGTGTTGTATCCCAATTATTTCCGTCGAAACATTCGATTTGTTACATTTCCGCAGAAAACATGAATGTTTATTTGAGTGAAAAGGACTGGGCTTTCTGTAAACCCCAACATAAAGAGAACTCGACAACATATTTGCAGTGCACATTATGAGGAGCAATATTTAGATCCCTTAGGAAAATTTTTAAAAATTCTTTGCCAATCCTCTATTTTCAAAGTAAATTATATCACCTAAATTAGTATATCTACAATTCCATAATATTCTTAACAATTGTAGGTTGCGTTGAGTTGAATAATAAACATAATTTAAAAAAGTAATAGATTTTTATTTTTAACAATTAAAAAAATTTCATTATACTTGGTAAAGAAATTTATTTTATCGATATGGTTAACTGGTCCCATCCCAAGAGATGGCGCTAAAACTCAGGTCAAAAAAATACGATAGAGATGCCAATTTGTGGCCTACGCTGTAAACAATAAAACAAAAGCAAGTTGTCAAAGCCTCCCGAGCACCACTCATTTTTATACTTTAACTAAATGAGCCGACTAATTCCATACTTTCGATCATTTTCAGAAAAGTGAGATAAACGTTCTCAAAAACATCCCCAATCATTAAAGCAAGAGTATCAACTTTTTATGTACATTTGCATGAAATTGTAGGTTTTCTTCATTTTGGCATTAATGTTAATTCATAAGGCGGGTTTTTTTATGGAACTTTGGATAACGCAAGTTTTGAAATGGAATAAATGTGTCTAAGTTGAGAAATATGTAGTTTGTTTGTTTATGTGAATATTTTACAGAAATTATTTACTTCACAAAAAAATCACAAACTCATGATTCTTTAGATTGCTCACTTCTTCATTCCTCGCAGAAGTCATGGTCATCGCATTCACGTCATTTAGACCATTACGTCATCGATTCCACCCAAAAAAAACTTTGTAAAATCTAGTTTGTTAATTTTCGTCGAGTCACCTCTAAAATATTTCTTAACATTCTTTACAGGCGTTCCGTACAGTATTTCTTTTGGGTTAAAATTTGAAATCTTATTGCCTCCTTGTAAAATTGGCTTGTAAATGCGAGCATATGAATTGTAGACCTTTTACATTAACATTTTCCTATTTTGATGTTCTTGTTATAAAAAATCTTTTGGCCTTTGAATAAATATTAGATCGTTGTTTCCTTTTCCAAAATTCTTTCAATTGTTCCAAATACCTGGTCTGGGGTAGAAAAAAGCCCTGGCACAGGAAAGACCAGTACCTGCACGAGCAATATTTAGGCTACCATAAACTAATGATGGTTTTGTCACCAATATAAGTAACTACATTCACATAAAAAACTTTTTTTTTCTCGGTTTCTTCTAAAATTACACCAACTTTTGTTTTTCAAATGGAATAGCCTGTATATTATTTCATATTTGGATTCTAAATGATTTTTTCAATCGAAGAACACCATAATAGTAACATTTGAGATATATTTTTTAAGGAATTGATATTTACGATCTAGAGGGCTGCGATCCGGATCAAATTTTTCTAATCGATATCGTTAACCTTTCACACATCGAACTCAATTTCCTTAAATGGTACCATAATGGTACACAAGTACTATTCGAAAGTTTATTCAAAAGGGAATATTCCCATGTAAGCTTTTTTTTAAATTCCCGTTAATTCAGGACATATAAAATAAGGGATATTTGAATCAAATATTTTATTACATTTACAAAATAAAAAATGGATACTGACCTGGAAATATTCGTTAATCACAATAATAAAAACAGTGGTACAATGGCATGAATAAGTTAGATTATCCTAAAGTAGTCTGCGTCGCAAAATTTTTGAAAATAAAGCTTCTTCTGATTAGTTGATAGGATAAGACCGGTTTTGCAATTGACATACAAGAATGTGAGTTTTGGAATGAAAACCGAACATTCCAATTTATATAATTTAAATGGGATATGACACGTTTTAATTAATTGTAATTGTCCTATAATTTCGATAGTCCTTTATATATAAATGTCAGTGGTATATAAAACCCAATTTGAAATTAAGTTTACTGTTGACAGCCACGACCTACTCTCCTTTTTTATTTGTATGCACGCTATTAGTAAAATATGTTGCAACGGATTTTACTAATTAATTCCAATGGCACAAAAATTAATCACCCCCAAATGAAGGTGCACCGTTTTTAATCTAAACATAATTAGGAAGAAGCGTTGGTGGGGTAATTAGTTAAATTGCAAGCAGGATAATATTTAATCGTTAGAGCGCAACTATCCTCTATGTAGATGAACCAAAACCTACTGTCTAGTGCTAGTTACTTCATTAATCTTCCCCCTGCCCAAAGAGCAACAACAATGTCTACAATATTTCATATTCCATTTAGTTCTCATCCATCTCCCTTTTGTTAGAATCTTATCGGAATTTGCTTAGAGCTTCGTACTGATAAATGCGACATCATAAACGTTAGATTAGTCGAGAAAATTTTTATAATTCAGATTTAGGTACTAAATTGCCATGTTGTAATTCTGTATTCGCGCGTGGCGATCATAAATTAGATTAAAGCGGAGGGGGGTTTTTCTCGCACCTGGATGGGGAATTTAGACGATCAATCATCCGTTAAAGTTAGGTCAGAAGTGAGTGTATCCGGGGGTGGAGTGTTATTAAATGACAAGTCCGTGTCACGGCAGCGCCTTAAGCTGATTCTCATTACACGGTAAATTACTTTTCTAATTAAAATAGCTCCGGGTTCAATCAGAAGTAAATTAGTGCAGATTCCGCATCCCCTTTTTTCTTAATTGTTGCAGTTAGGAGAGGTTTCTTAGTGGCGGTTCCGGCAACATTAAGCGGTAATAAGTTAACCGAGATGAATTTGCTCCTCGATGGAGCAACTTGTCGCAATGATGATTTGTTGGACGTCGTAAGCTGCAATCAGCAAGGATTCATCTTGCAAATTGGGCATTTCCGCAAAATATGCTTTCTCGGAGGGTTTCCTTAAAACGCCCGCCATCTGACGCCGACGTCGAAGAGTCGACGAAAAACTCACTCTTTGCACCGGGTATGATATCAAAATAATAAGAAATAAGCTGCGGCATCCAAAAGTGCCTCAAGCAAATTTATCCAATGAAATAACAAGAGAACAATAAAAAGTAAAACTTAAAAAGAGAACCGTAATGCTCCCCAAGGTACCTGTCACCCGTCCTTCATGTTTGAATTTATTGTATCAAAGAATGAAAAGCAGTAATTTTTTCACTATTACCAACCCAAATTTGAATATAATCAGTCTAATTCAAAAGAACAATTTTAAATGCGATATGGTGGATGCGCCGGGCGATATTTACTATTATGTTGTTTAAAGTGGCAGGTAAAATTTATAATAAAATATAAATCGATTTGTGCTTAAAATACCTATATTAAATTTTTCACAAGTTCGGAATACGGCATTTTGTGCATTTTTTATTGATCTTAAATTGTGGAAATTTGCCTGTTTTTTTCATTTTGTAACCACGGCTGACCAACAATGTTGTAAAAAACTTGATTTCACATTAATATGCTAGATGTGCTAGAAATAGTTAAATATTTTTAACAATTTAATGTAAGAAAAATAATAAATAAAGTAATAACAATAATAAAAATTTGCTTACCGACATTTTAGATTAAACAAACGCTTGTAAAAAGTTAAGAACAATAAGGCAAAGAGGGAAATAAATTATCCATACAAAAGACATCGGTTGAACAAAATATGTATTAACAAATAAGAAAATACATTTCTGTCTACGAAAAATCTGTCAAAATTTCTAAAAACAGAGTCTTCACTAGACTCTACTCAAGATCAAACATTGTCTACACTTTAACGAATGTTAAAGTATAAACGCTCATTCTTACCAACAACTTTCAGAAAATGGCATTAGAAGACTTGATGGAAATCGCACAATTTCTAATATGCTCTTTGCTCGCCACATTTTTTGACCTTTGCACCGTATTCCTGAGCTTTCCTCGCATAACCGCAAATATTATACCTTTTCCTCCTCCCACGGTTAAAAATCTGGAATTCTTTCTTCCACATTGTGAATCATTTTCGAAAAAACACTCTTTCTTTCCCCATTCTTTCTATAAAATTTTCCACTTTCTAAAAATAACTGTAATTTCATACATAAATTTGTTTCACTCTTTCTGGACAATTTTCCAGAGTTTCTAATGTTGCTGTGCGATGCAGAATCGCTGATTCTACCAAAAGTCTCTGAAAATGGCATCCCGAGACTTGATGAGAATCTCACGATTCCTAATAAGCTCATCTCCTGCCACCTTTTTTACGTCTGTAGCGTATTTCTGGACCTTCGTCACATTACGATGAATAAATATGTGTTCTGTTCAAAGGAAGTCCTGTTAAAAACAAACTTCTGGAATTCTGTCTTCCACATTGTCTTTTATTTAAGAGGAAATACTGTTCCATTTTTTCTGTACAAGTTTTTATTCTCCGAAACACATTGACCGTAATTTCAGGTAAAAGTATGTCCCACTCTTTCTGCAAAATTTTCAGCCAAAAAGTGCGTGAAAATGGCACCAAGAAGCTTGATGGGAACGAGTCCTAATAAGCTATTCAATCATCTTCTTTTACCCCTGTAGCATATTTCTAGTCTTTGCCTTATTACGTGACATCCTCCGAACAAAATTCTGATATTCCTCCTTTCACATTATTTGTCATTTTATAAGAAACACTATTGTATTTTTTCTGTAAACATTTCAATTTTCCGTTGATTTGAAAATCGTTGAAAATGTTCCTATCAAAATAAAAGGGACCACCATTGCAAACATATTGCAACTCTCCTTCGCATTTAATTACTGAAAATTTTGCGAACAAACTGTTTGGTTCGGAATATTTGTCAACAAAAAACCTAACCGAAAAATTATCTGACGGACAAAATCTGACAGGCGAAATTTTGGAACACTAATTTGATGCATGAAGTTTTTCCATGGCCAACGCAGCCTCATTTAATTTTTGTACACGCTTTATTAAGCTCTTTGACTCGTAAGAATGAATTCGTTTTCCTCCTCGAAATAAATTTCCGAAATTGTTTCTTTCTCTAAACGCTTCAATACTTTTTCGTGTCTTGAATTAGTTTATTCGTTGAATAAATTTTTATTTTCACTCCTAAACGCCTGGAAGCTCTCTTTCAGAAAAAAAGGTATCCTTACACATACTACAGAAGACTGCATGAAAAACGGCTGCAGCATCTTTATTCTTTACTCGATTTTCAAATTTCAAGAACCAGAAAAAATCTACTCAGACACGGCGCATTAGATAGTTTATTAAAAAACTACTTTTATATTCAACCGTGGGTTTTGTAAAAGGACGAATGTAACAATGTCTTATGAAACGAGTTCTTTATACTATTTTTTCTATTTGTGAAGAATTTGGGACACATTATTGAAATGAGGAAGGTGGTAGCGTTATGTCACTAAATCGAATTGTGTATTTTGTTTATTTTTAAGTTTTCATAAAACTAGAAATAATGATGATAATATTCATTTGCTGCGTACTTTACTGTCTGGAATGAAAATGTTGTTTTGCAGGCTTTGATTGTTAACAATTTTAACGAAGAATGAATGACACTGAAATTTCATACTTGATATTTTGTGTAGCCAACCGTAAAACAAAAAAAAACCTCACAATATTCAGACACACTACGAACTCCAAATGTGTACTGATGATAAATGACGTACTGGCCTCATTACGACACGCAAATAGAAAAACCTATTTTTCATTGTGATACATTCTGAGCACTGATAGACATTTTTAATGACCGCTATATTTTTTCTTGTTCTTTCGGATTTCGTAAATTTTTCTGAATAGAACGATATAATTATGTACTTATCAATATCATTGTTTTGGTTATCAAGAAAAAACATAAAAACCGCGAAATTTTAAAATATCGTCGACCTCAAGTGAAAACTTCATAGATCCATTTTAACACATTTTCCGATATTCGGTGTGGTTCTCAGGCATTTATTTAATTATTCCATGAACTCAGATTTTTGATCTGTTGAACATCATACGCGGTTTTAATTTTTTTTCTTAGTTCTCGATAACCAACACTCTATGATGTTGATGTAAAAATTTCCAAAATACAAAAAAAAAACTATAGTTGCTCTTTGAAAAGAACGGTGCTCAGGGGCAGCACAATAAAAACAGATTTTTAGTCATCGGATCATAGAAGACCATTTTACTTGGCTCTTGAACAGTTTTTTTAATGTGTGCAGATTGTTCTTATACTGTACATTAGGACGCCACGCCAAAGGAGACCAATGTACGAAACACGTGTAGCTTCAAATAAATGTTTTAAAATATTACCTGGCCTCTCCAACCGTACGTACAGTTCCTCATTTTCCCCTCTTCTATGTTTAATTTACGGTCCTCCATTCCACTTATTAAACTTTCGTTAATATCTCACGTGTAAAAATTCCTCAACGTCGAAAATGAATCGGCTTTTCAGGACTTGGAATTTTTTCAATTACAAGACGTAAACTACGGTTATTAGTGCAACTCTGCCTAGGTTTTAATTGCAGATGTGATGAATGTACCATGAATTATGAGTTGTTTCCAGTCGAATCCTGCATTTGAGTTGGACGTACGAAGTGTTTTATTAATTGAAACGTAAATTGAAAAAACGTTGTGCGGGGTCGTCCGAAGAAACTTGTTTTAAAACTTTGTTTTTAATGCTTTTATGTCCGCTTGCGTTTATGTGGTGGGCAAATTGGGAGATATATGTATACAATTATACAGTTTCATCCTGTTTTTTTTCTGGAATTGATATACTGTCCCACACATCTTAGAATTCAGTCCATATTTGAAATTTGAGAAGTTTTGTTTTATTCCTCTCGCCGAAAACTGCAAGGGATTTCATCGAGTCAGACGCAATAACAAGTTCGCAGCGATTGGTGTAAGGTCGTTGATTATCCTGTCTTTGGCCTCATTTTTCAGAAACACGCCCTCGGAACTTGTCATAATAATAAATTATCTTTTTCTCGTCGACGTGTCTTAAGAAGGCACTAATGCAATCTCCAGTTGACTTTCCTATAATTCCTGTCCGGTGATTCTTTTATTGTGTTCGGGCTCGCGTGGAGTTTTCTATGCAGATTCGTCGCCCGTTTTTGTTTTCCCGAAAACATAAATCTCAAGTACTTTAACAACTACTTTCATTGGACCGGGCGGAATTGCAATTGCTCGATATATCAAGTTCTGTGCAAGCACTTTTCTCGCCGAGTTTAAGGGCACGTCATTATTTTTTTATGATTAATGGATGCGCCTCGGTTGCGGTTTGTGCACACTGCTGGTAATGTTAGTATTTCCACAAAAGAAGGAAAAAAGGCAGTAGTGTTTACATTTTTAGACCCTACGATTTGTTTAAACCAAAGGACCGCTCCTTTTTCAAAGCTCCAATTTACATTTCTTGGAATTTGTCCAGGGGCGGTCCGTGAGTAATATATTGGGTGGGCGGTAGGTACCTACTCTCATATTGCTACTTCCACCCCTATTCCACTTATAAATTTAAATTCTTAATTTACAGTGTAAATTACTAGGTTTAGTGACCATTAGGGAAGACTGTCATCTTTAGTAGGCGCAGAGGTTGCGCTATTCATATAGTAACAGGTCTGATAACCCAACAAAGAACCACTTCGACTTATCCTTTATTTGAAGCATTTTTAACCTTTCTTCTTAGTTTTGCTAAACGTTTTTCTCGACAAATGGCTCTTGCGCAATTGATTTGATCTTGAATTAATTCTAATAATTTTTTACATCCGGTGTTACTAATTTCTCGTGAATGACACGTCTTTAAATATCTTAAATATGTCTAATGCTTCTTCAATCACACTGCCTAAAGGCTACTCTTCAGCCATACACTTATTTTGTCTCTTCAATCAATTGCCCAAAATTTGGAAAGACAGGCCCTTTTATGGGTGTTTTCCTCTCTCAGTTCTTTTAAAAGGAAGTTTTCTTTACTCTTAAAATAAGACACAAGTGCGGTAAGACTGTACGCTCCCATTTCATAATTCTTATGGCATAAAACTGGGTGCAACGAACAGTTGAGCCAATTCCAAGTTTCTCCGAAATCCTTCGTAGTCTCGGTTTATGACCTTTATCGTTGATGTCTTTTTTCCAGCATCATTTTTTACCAAAAGTTAATTTTGACCGTTCCATCTCCAAGTACCACACCTTACAACATTATGCACTGACTATACTTGACTTAAAAGATCAAATGTATATATTTAACCAAAGTTTTTGTTCGCAGTGCACCGGTCAGTAATGGGTTCGAATCTTTCTCTTCTTTTGCCGAAATATGTATGAATCATTTGGAAACACTCAAGATCCTATGCAAGATAGTTTATTCTTCTTTCGTATTATTTTGGTCGACAATTATGTCTTGAATCTCTTTCTATTGGTCTATGGTCTGTTCATCTTTCTACAGAATCAGACCAACAAATATTTTTCTTGGACTCATTGGTGGTAAGAAGAAAAAATGTTTCGTTTCAACTGCAATGATTTTCCATTTTTTCCATAAAAAAATTCCAAACCCGATTTCTAGACTTCCTTATAAAAATGTTTAATTAAATTTTTGTCAGGGTGCCTGTCCACCTCGACGAACCGCCACTGCTTTTGCTTTCTTTTTTATAATACCTAACGTTAAAAGCAAAACACAATTATTTCCGTTTTCAATGATCAGACTTAAGAACAGAAGTTAATGTGTAAGTTTTTACATTTTAGATAAATTTTGATATATCGCAACTTTAAACTACTGTGGAGACTGGGCGGGGAAATGATGCCCTCTTAAATAATTTCATTCGCATTGAGTGTCGAGAATTTAAGAAACAAAATTTCTGACTGTCTGGCCAATATTTCACCATGAATGTTTTCGAGGCGTTCGTTTCATGAAACACTAGGTCACTGACTTGTTTAAAAGGACTCTTCGAGCATGTACTTATTTTTTTTTAGAATAAATTTGCTTTCACTTTATTGATAATAATTTTTCCTCTTGCCAGCGTTTTCAATATTTGTTATAATTATTTACATAATTTTTCTTAATGTCCAATTAGTTGTTCTTATTTTTCTCTTGTGATATACGTTCCATTAGTCACATGTAGCAACGAGGGTATCCTTTACATTTTTTTAAAACACATACTTCATAGTTTCAGATGATGGTTTTGGTGATGGTGCAGAGACATCTGCATAGCATGTGCAGCATGCGACAGCATGTGCTTTCATGCGTATTATTGTAAATCTCATTAATCAAATTTTTCGTTTCCTTATCGGGGCTTGGTCGAACAGAATGCCTCAGAATTTTCGAATGAACCATGAACCATGAGCGAAATTTGGATACATAACTATGATAAGGGACAGAAGAGTAACCAAAAGGATATAACCACCAAAAGTGGGAAATGTTAGTTAAACAGATTGTCAATGTTGACCCGTGCGAATAATTCACATAGAAAGAACTTTTGGAGTGGGAGATGTTAGTTAAAAACATTGTCAATAGATGGCCCTATGACCAAAATGGCCCATGCGAATAATTCGCAGAGAATGCGCTTAGGGAGTGGGAGATGTCAATAGATGGCGCTTTTAATTAAACTAATAGTCAATAGGTGGCGCTATGGGAAAATACGGTTTTTTATATATATAAAAAAACATTAACATTAGAATTGACTTAGTAGCAGCAAACTTGCTCCCCCCACCAAAGGAAGCTGTAAAATATGACGTGGCGCATCAATACAAAAAATTGTTTTGAAATGCCTTCGAATTGCTTTCTGAGCTTTGTTCTAACATATACAGAGCACCATCGAAGTATGTATTACCCGTTCCTTTAATCAAAGGAATTTCGTTTCGAATAAAACTGTAGACTTTGTGATAGAAAAATGGTTGGCAAATCCAGAGAAAATAAAGTTTTCAAAAACCCTGCTTTCTGAGCATTATTCTGGGTACAAAAAAAACCTCAGAACTCAGGAAGCCAGGAAATCTAGCTTTCGTTTTATTTTTTACAGTGTAGAATATTGACTTTTGACGGGATTTGTACTACAAACAGAACACTTTTCTTCATTACTCATTGAAGATTTGTGAGAAAGGATCTGTAGAAGTTTCCTTTTTTAACATAATTTTTTTCAAATTTACTGCAAAAAATTCATTGGATATTATAGTGGTATAACACCATTTACCCTCTTGATAACGCATCAATTAGAAATTCAAATTGTCAGGAAACAATTGAAAGAAACTTCGATTTCAAAGAAAGATTTTAAGAATTAAAAATTGTTTGAAGTATCAAAAGATTATTTTTAAATTGGAATTGCTTTCTAGGCGTATATAAGTTGGAGTAGAAAACGTTGAAAAAAAATTGTTTCTTGTGATTCCCGCGGTTTTACTTTCCTAGATTAAAAATGTATCAACTTCTTGTATCACTTCCCCTAGCAAGTGTAAAGCTATACATATATATGTATTAACAGTCGCAAGATAAAATAGCTTTAAAAGAAGACCATGGCTCAAATCTTATTAAATAAAAAATCGATTAGAAGTGGATTCTATTAAAATCAATTTTGATAATGTTTTCGACAACATCTCACAGTCAAACGACATAAAATAATTACATAATTTTTATAAATATTTGTTTTACGTTTCCACTATTAATCCAGGCTGGCAAATATTGTGGGCATTATTGTTATAATTCGTGCCAGCCCTAAACCAAAACCAATATATTACAAACGTCAGTCAGTGTGTCAACTCATTTTATTTTTGCACGAATGATGGATTAAGAAAAAGTGCGGCATCAATATTTCGGATAATACATTTTTAACATTTCGAGCCTAACAACTTCATCGGGATTTTGGACCGTGTTCCATTTGAAGTTCCAAATGAACCTCCAGACGTTTCATCCACAACTGCGGCGGACTTCATCAGTGGTTAAAGTTGCGATTGTGGATGAAACGTCTGGAGGTTCATTTGGAACATCAAATGGAACACGGTCCAAAATCCCGAAGAAGATCGTTATAATTAATAACACCGACCGTGAAAGCCTACATACTTTCATAAACCTGTAAAAAGCCTACATTCTCAGTAGGCCATGGACTATAGCTTTTGTTTTATTTTTTACAGTGTATACCTTTTATTTTTGGCAAGAATATCAATCAAAAACGAGCTTAAAGCAACGCAATTCCAAAACTTTGCTACGCTAAAATTCTAGATTTCCTTGGTGTAAAAAACAATTAAAAATGTTGTAAGGTAAAATATGTTAGAACACAATGTCTGCACCAATTCTTTGTTTCAGTATGGAAAAATTCGAACATATGTATTTTTGTTTTATAACTACGGGCGAGGTTTTTCCGGCAAAATATCCGGCTTGAGGAACACCACTGACTTTATTTTAAGATTATTTTAAATTCATTAATTCAGAACTTTGTTATAAAATATAACTGTAGCAATGAGATCCCTTGGGCGTTTTCTTGGATATGTAACGCGTTCATTTAATGTAATCATAATTAATTCTAAATTTATTTAGCTTTGTGAAGGAGGATTAAGTGTAAAATATTAAACGTAAAATGAAATGTTCAAGAAACAACCGAAATCGGATTCTAAGTATTCCATGGAATCTAACTTTTTCTTTATTCTTTACAGGGTACACCTTTTACTTTTGACAATAAGTTGTCAATCAAAAGATGTCCAAACGAGTTTAAACCAAGGCAATACCAAAACTTTGCTACACTCTAACAATTTTCAGTGTAACCCATGGCTTCCTCTATACCTCGTTTTTGTATATCCGTCATGTGTAACATGCATGTTTCATATTTCCCTCTAAACGAATTGCTTTATAAAATTATGAAGAATGCATGTGTGTCAAGAACGTTTTTCGATGAGGTTGTTATGGTTCTGCACATGTCGTCCAATCACTTCTGCGATTAAATCGAGGAAAGATGAAGCTATATGCACCGAACGTGGGATATTTTCCAGTCGCTAATGGCCACGTTTTAGATTTACGTCAAATTGGATAAAAACGTCTCCAACATTACTCATCTATTTTAGGGTTGTAAAACTTTTAAAGCGGAAGTTATGGTGGTTGGTCTAATGGGGTAATAATTAATACCTGCACTTACTTAGTCTTCCTCGAGTGCACACTGCTCGCTAATTCAATTTACTAGAGTATTGCAGCGTCTTGTAAACATGCATTACATAGATCTGAGGGTAAACAACACGAAATTTGTCAAACAAGCCTTCATCGATACGCTCCAATCGATATATTAAACAAAATAGTAAATATTAAACGTTTAAACAGCTCTTCGCCGGCTTAAAAACGCACAAACAAACCTAAAGTAAATAATAACAATAATACGTTACAATAGTCCCTTATTGTTTTGGAAGCATATGACTATGAAACTTTAAGCTTGTGGAGTAATTACAAGCGTAGGGTGTAGTGGAACGTACAAAAAAGTAATTTTCAGGAGCTCTTGGAAACGTTTGTTTCATTTTTTACACTGTAAATCTTAGATATTGACATAATAAGGCAGTGCACCGAAAATGTCAAAAAAAAGTTGCCCAACCAACGCCCGGGAATTTTTCAATGCTGAGAACAGACACACAAACTCAAAACTTTGCTACACTCTATTCAATTTCAAGGTCATTCCACGGGCTAGTCTGAATCCTTTTTTTTATACGCCGGTTAGCATTCATCTTTTTAATGATTAAACGGATCGCCTCAAGGTGCACGTTGTAAATATTCCTAACAGCAGGCAGGTCGTATCTGCGTTAGACGTTTTTGACATATAAAATGCGCCGCTTGTTGAAATAAATGTATATTTCAACCAGTTCAGATATAATTTATTTTTCACAATAAGGCACAAGAGGAGAACGACTGCTACTGACTCTAAAGTGTAAAAACGAAGAAGTATCAGGAGGTCTCGCGCAAATGGAGCGCACCTTCAATCAAAAAACTATTTTAGATTTTCGCTTAAAAAATCTATATACATACACTGTTACGACTCTTATTCCGGTTGTTCATTGCATATAACGTGTACAAAAATAAAACGAGGCTGCGTTGGCCATGGAAAACCTTCGTGCATCAAATTAGTGTAGCATAATTTTGACCTGTCAGTTCGAGTCCCTCAGTATAATTTTTTGGTTAGGTTTTTTGTTCACAAATGTTTGAAAAATTTGTTCGCAAAAATTTCAGTAATCTAGAAAGTTGCAATATGTTTACAAGAGCGATGTACACGTCTGGCATTTATTATAAACAATTTAATTAAAATTGGTGCATTTTATATTGATAGGAACATTTTTGACTGACAGTTTCTGTCATGTGTTAATTTCAATGTCAGTTTACACTAGAAAGTCGATGAATTCCATGGCCTCCTGAGCCTCGGTTTTTATTTTTTCACACGTCACCTCTCGAATAGGTAACGCTGAACCCAGATTTTTCAAAAGTAAACTTTCTGCAACAGGCGTACAAATAAACAAGGAATCAGAGTAAGCCAATAAATATTTTTCAAATTCGTTTCTAGAAAATGTTTGACCTTGAGATGGAAAATCTTTGTTAATAACCATCATCGGTTAAAAAGTGTGTGGGCAAGTTTTTTATTGACAGTTCCTTTCAATTGTATTGGTATGTAGGTTAATCAATTTAAAAAATATACACTTTAAAAAATTAAGCAAAGGCTAGATTCCATGGACTACCTAGAATCCGATTTAGGTTGTTACCTGAACACTTCATTTTACGTTTAATGATTTGCACTTAATCCTACTCCAAAAAGCGAAATAATTTTAGACTTAATTATGAGTACATTAAACGAATGCGCTACATATGCAAGAAAACGCCCAAGGGACCTCATTGCTACAGTTATATGCAATATTTTATAACAAAGTTCTAAATTAATGAATTTAAAAATAAATAATCTTAAAATAAACTCGGTGGTGTTTTTCAAGCCGGATATTTTACTGGAAAAACCTCGCCTGTAAAAGATATAAAACAAAATTATGTTCGCCGTTTTTTTCTACTGAAACAAAGCATTTGTGCAGACATTGTGTTCTAACATATTTTACCTTATGGAAAATCTTGGTTGGGCATACGTAGAAGCCAAATGGCAGAATATTGTGATTGCTCTTCTAGGTATCAGTTGAATGAGCAACGAGAGCAGAAAGATTTGTACAGACCCGGTCTATTACTAATATACACTTTACTTCAGAATCCGGAGGTGTTAATTTAACGAGAGCAGTTAATGTTAAAACCAGAGTCCTAGTGCAAGTCTGGCTTCAAAAAACATTCTCAAGACTACCGGAAAAATTTAACAAGCACAATTAAGTCGGGCTCTCCAATCAATAAAACTTGCTCCTTCGTCACGATTCAAGAGGTCTTCAGACATTACAAGTGGTCGTGTAATAGTGCTGAATGCGGAATCAGTAGCAGCGTCGTAAAAAGTAAGTATCATCGAGCTGAATTAGCAAGCCACTTCACAACTTTTGCGGACTAAGTAACAGCGTGGTTGACATAATAGTTAGGATATGGCAACATTCGCCCCCGCGTTTAATTTTAGAAACTCGTTTAAAATTTCCGTTTTCAGCAAAATTAAGAGAACAATGTTAACCAAATAGAAGGCGTAGAAGCGAGAAGAATGGCCGCAATCAATACGAAAGTCCGATAGCCATCTGACGTACCGAAGTGTGAAGTGAAATAAATTGAATCCTGAAAAAATAGCGCTCGATGTTTGACAACAAATTAAAATGTACGCCGATTTGTGGAAGAAGTTTATAAGAACGTTCGTTTTAAGACCCTTCGGAAGCAAATTCCACTATTTATACTTTAGCCCCCTAATTAATTAAAGTGAAACGTCCCCGCTTCTGTAATTAAAAACTTTGAATTGTTTAGATCGGGATGCTGTACAAGTAGTTGAATCCAAACTTCCAGTCTGAAACTTTTTACAAATTTAAATCCCATTGTACATTGTGGCATTGTTTATATCTTTACAAATTGGCCGTTATGATCTATTCTAGAACTCGAGCTGCTTAATTTAATTAAACGGGAAATTTGTTTTCATAAAAGCGAGGCCCAAAATTGAATATAAGGTAAAAGAAGAGGCAGGAAAAATAGCCCCGTTGTGTGTGACAGAATGCAAAGTGAATAGAGCTAGGAGGGGCCGGCTTCATTTAATAGGGCCAACTTTACGTCGATTGCATTCCGTCATTTTCTTTTCTTTCATTTTCGGCGGCATAATATTGGCTTCCGACTCTCCTCCTCTTCCTGGTTCTGCTTATACAATATTCAAAAGGGAAATATTATCCGCACTCAACAATAAAATAGTGGGGGCTGGCGACGGTTTTTAAAAGGCTCTAGCAGGTTTTGCATAATCTTGATTTACACTGCAGGCACGAAATGGAGAACGTGTTTCTTGTACGCACTTGTCTAATCTCGGGCCCCAATTTTCGAGAAATACAGTCTGGATATAAAAGTGTATAATTTTTTACGTAAAATATGTATATAAAGGTGGGGCAGCCCGCTGTATTTGGTGGATTTCGGCTTAGGTATTAAAACTGGAAGAAAATGTTTTAGACAAAAGTTTTTCGCAGTTAAATGCTCTAATGCCCAGTATAAATGTTATTCGATTTAGCCAACACGCGATTCCACCTTCTTATTTTATATGGACCACCGTATATATTATTGCATTTTTAGATTCCCCGTTTTATTTTAGTTCGAGTTTATTAATTATATGTAAGGCCTAAAATGGACAGTTTTCGACTTATTCAAATTTTTCAGTGAAATGTACTTTTGCAGCAGTCTGAAAAGATGCGAATATCTCTCGACCTAATAAAGCAAGAGACATGTGATTTGAATTGTTGAATTCAAGATAAATTGCTGTATCTTAACTATTAAAAAAATGTGGTATGTACCATACTTAGAGAGCGCTAAATCCAAGTGTTCAATTTGATAAATTTTAAACATACATATATAAATGTTTTCAACTGGGACCCTCATTTTTTTACTGTCTTAGATACCTTTTTTTAATTCTCTATCAAAAATAGTTAAAATTACTGAAAAAATATTTGTTTTTAATATAAATCAAATCGCTAAAGCTAGATACAGGGAATAGAAATTTGATAGACAATTAAGAAATGAATCAAACACAGTAAAAAAATTTTGGGGGTTCTATTTGATAAAAGGTAGAAGGGAAGGGATAAAAGGGTGAAGAGAGAATAATGAACGTTTGAAGTTCTTCAAATTTAACACGTTCTATTAGCGCTCTCTAGGTGTGATTCTCATTGTATTCAATCATAAAATAAATAAATGTATACTGAATTCAACAGTTCAAGCTGCACTTCTCTAGCTTACGTCGAGAGATATTCGCATCTTTTCAGACCACTGCAAAGATCCATTTCAATAAAAAAATGTTAAATAACTCAAAAACAGTTCAATTTAGTCCTCACTTATCTATACTAATATTATAAATGCGAAAGTTAGGATGTTTGTTGCTCAGTCACGCCAGAACGGCTGAACGGATCTGGATGAAATTTGGTACAGAGATAGATTATAGTCTGGATTAGCACATTATCCTACAAATTATCCCGGAAAAATGTTCCCGTGGGATAGATGTTATTGTTTTTCTTAGAGCATTTTTCAAGCCCGAACTAGATCGCGGTGATGGTCGCAAGCTGTCATAAATTATTCTTAGGTTAGTTATAATTTGTGTGATTTGTTATTATTTGGTAGTTCTTTGAAATGCCCGGAAACCGCTAATCTAATCTTTCGCAGACTGTCCCTCACGGCACCGTAAAGATACGATTTTTCATAATGATCAGGCCGTCAGCTCACAAACATACACATCAAAATTTCCACGCGAACGAAGTCGAACAGGCAAAGGCTAGTTGGTTGTATTTTGACTAAAAATAGTAACATTTGTATTAAAATTGGTAAAACATTGACTAAAAATGAATATATTTTCAATAGAAATGAATATGAATGGTCATATTTTAACGAAAAATGGTAAAATTGTGACTAAAAATGACAATACTTTGACCTGAACTGTTTATAAATGGTGATATTTTGACTAAACCGTGTAAAATTACAATATTTTACTTTGACTTGAAATAACAATAAATGTATTTTAACAAGAAATTGCAATTTTTACTAAAAATGAAAAAATTAACACCAAAAATTGTATAATTTTCATTAAAAATCTTAAAGTTATAATACATAGTTTTACCTGAAATTACAATAAGTGTTTATTACATACAGTATGGATGAAAAGGTTGGAACTAATGGTTGGACACGTGAATTTTTAATATTAAATGCGCTAATTATGACATAAAAATTTGTTTTCTTATGTCATTTCTCTCAAGGTTATGACGTCATTTCAATTATTTTTAAGTGGCAACCCTAATTTTTTACTGCGTCATTTTAAAGAGCATACTTTTCTGCATATAAAACAATAAAAAGTTTAATAGGTTACATACATACCTAGGTTAAATACTTCTGAGAAAAAAATAAAAATTTAAATATTACAATTACTCAGGAAATTTTGCTAATCACCCCACACATTTTAAATAATGTCATAAAGGAATTTGAACATCGTCTTAGTTATTGTCAACTTGAAGAAGGTAGGCAGTTTGAACATTTAATCTGATTATTTTGTAAATTTTACAAGTTATTTAAATAAACTGCCATTGTTAAAATGATTAAATTACTAAATAACAAACGAAAAAATACTTTTTTTCTCATAAAATATTGTTATGTAACACATTACAAATTTTATTGTTTTATATGCAAAAGAACATGCTCTTTAAAATAACGCAATAAAAAATTAGGGTTGCCATTTAAAAAAAATTGAAATGACGTCATGGCCTTGAAAGAGATGACATAACAAAGCAATTTTTTATGTCAGAATTAGCGCATTTAAAATTAAAAATTAACGTATCCGAGCGATCTTTTCTGTCGCTCCTTATAAAAATGTTATGGAATTAGTTCCAACCTTTTCATCCACACTGTATATATTTTGATTGTAAATGGTAAAAATTACAATTTTGATTCTAACAGATAGAAAACCTGTTTCGTACTTCCTTGATGTTTCCGGACCTGACAAGGATATAATCCAAATTTTGTTAATTCTGTTTCCTGTAGAGGTACGAGGTCCATTTTGTACTTTTTAGCTTCGTTTTCTAAATTCCCGTGTTATTTCTTGTCAAAGTCTCTTGACTTTCCAGATTTCCATTATTATATTTATCGTATTCATTTTCTTCCCCTTGCAATTGAGCCCGTATTAATAGACTTTGTCGTCACCAATTATTATCTAGAGTACAAGGTAAACATATTGAGTCACAAAACACATTCTCGGAATTTGTTGTTTTACTGATTTACCTTTGACATTGATATAACATGACTTAATTTCTTCTTTAGGTTTGTATCTTGCGCATTGGGTTCGAATCAAAAAACGTCATAAATTTGCTACACTCTAATCGTCTAATTACTTTCAAAGTGATTCCATGGCCTACTCTGAATTTATGTTATTTGTTCGCCCGTTTCACCAGCAGTACTTCGTGGGGAAACTTTAGAATTCCCAATCAATCCGAATTAGTTTGACGCCAGCGAAAAGCATAATGAAAGACCAATCGACTCCACCCCATCGTTGCAACCACCTAGGGATGCATGTTAACGACCGAATTATGGCCGTTTCAATTTACTCAGCGATCAGTTTCAATTAGCCACCCGCAAAAAATTCCGAACGCCAATTTGCATTGAATCAGAAGTTGGCAGAGCTGTAGACGAGAAGTCAAAACATCTACGCATGTTAAATTTTTGCATGATCTTGAAATATTGCAACTGTGCCAAGTCGGAGGGGAAGCGAATGGAATCGGCGCCGTTGTTCTAAAATTTAATTTCATAAGGAATCCGCGCCGCAAACACCACGTTCGGTTTGTGATTTTAAATGAGAAAAGCAATGAATCGACACTTCTTTTGCCAATTTACATAGTACTGAAAATTGAGAGTTCGTTTCGGCGGTTGTTCCACGTAAATTACTCAAGACGAATGTTCTCCCGATGGAGGTAATTTTGGAATACATTCAGTTCGCCGAATTATGCATGAAAGACATGGGTTCTAGCTAAGTGCTTTACAAGGGCTGTATGAATGAAATGCGCGTCTAAACAAACGATTTTATATTTTATATGTTTATTAATTTATACATAAATTTCGATTGACACACAAAACGAATTCACCTGCGAATTTAAACTGCACAAAAGCTATTATTTTGTCAAACATTAACATTGCATAATTTTTCGTCGGAAAGAGTAATTTTTTGATAAAGTGGTGGAATTTTGACACAAAAATATGCATACAAAATTTTCAACAAAATATTCCTTTGGCGTTTTATTATACAAGGGCAGTTTGAAAAGTTCGCGGCCTAACCATGAAAGAATATAATTATTTTATAGAGCGTGAAGTGTTATTGTTATATTTTTTACAGTGTAGATAATTTGGCAGGAACTGTCAAGCAAAAACTGGCCCAAACGACATCTAAACCTACAGCTGGAGATGAAGTTTGTTAAAGAGAATATAATGTATCTCCAGTATCATATCCGAAATTTAAGTGAACTTCATTTTGATTTTCTTCAACTCATTTGTAGCCAAATGTCTATCGAACGTCAAAGTTATTCCATGGTACGCGTAGCCGCATTGCCGCGTTTATTTTTTACGTTATTTTTCAATACGTTTTCCATGTTTTTCAGAAATACCCCAGTGCTGCTATGCCATCCCGAAAATCTTTTCCTTGGTGGATTCAAAATATATTTTTTATTTCTTAAACGTTGCTCAATTTTATGCCATTGGTTCAATAATGCCGAGTTTTTCAAAGGCCATGAAAACACTATAATATCTTTTTCAGCGAAATTAAAATCTTCTCGTCAAATAACTTTCAGCACTTAAACTCGATATTACGTTATCTTCAAGCTAGATATTTAAATGTGTTGAGTTTTTGGAGAGAAGGTAGAATTTCCGACGCCTTTCAAAAACAATAGATTATATTGCCTAGGGATTGTTAGTTGTTGTTGTTATTATTGTGAAAAATATAAAAAATCTGTTAGCAGCTTTCCAACCTTTATTTTAAATGTTAAATATTTGTTAATCAAACAAGAAAAATCGAAGCAGTCTTCCTTTCTACCATTACAGCATTAACTGTTCCTTCAATAAATTGGAATTTTATCGGCCACCCCAAATCATCTTATCTTTACTCTCCGCGTTGAACAATCTTTTTAGAAAAAAGTTTTGCTCGATACTCGTTGTCGTTTGCCTAAAAAATTAGACGCAAAATTTATGCAAGCGTGATTCGCAGGAAATTTTAGATGGAATTACACGAGTTTTGTTAATTTTAAATAACTAACTCTGGAAAAACAAGGTTTATCCATAATTCGATTAAAATGCATTTTTTTTGTCACTCGAATATAGTTGTATTAACTAATTAATTATTTAAAATAAATTTTCGTATTTTTGAATAATTCGCTTGTGGAGTAGGACATGTTAGTTAAACAGATTGTCAATAGATGGCGATATGACCAAAATGATGCGAATAATTCGCATAGAATTCGCTTGGGAGAGGGAGATCTTAGTTAAACAGATTGTCAATATGAAAGTATGTAGGCTTTTTGTAGATTGTCAATAGACAGCGCTAATTAAACAGATAGATGGCCAAAATACTGTTTTTAGCCATTTTAAAAAAACATTAACAATTTAAATTGTTTGTTTCTTTTTCGCAGATAGTGGTTAAGGTAATCTTCACCGATAAAAAATACCTTGGAGAAATAATAAATAAATATTCTACAATAATATACACATGCTCCGGAGCGCTATTAAGTGGCCGGACATCTGTACCCTCTGACTTAACAATCCCAATCAGGTGCATTGTCCCTGCTCCTCCCTATATTCTTTATTGTCATGCTTATACTAAGGCTCCCCCATACCAAAAATGACCCTATAGGTAAACTAATGCTTCCAATTTTACATTTCAGAGGCTGAATTTAAAGCTTGCAAAGTCTCAATTATTTTGACACAAAGCGTAGTATCTTTGAAATTATCTTTTTTCTTGAAAAAATTATTAATTTCCTAAGGTAATAGTAATTTGCTGAAATCCAATTCAACTTTTTACAAGAAAACTAACCTTGTAAAATATTTCTTTGTTTGGAAAAGTTGCTCGTTTTCTTGAAAATATCCAGCTGTTCGTCTACTTCTCCCTAAATATCCCAAATATGGTATTCATGATAGTGCTGCTTTCCGATTTAATCTCCCTTCTTTGCATAATTCAAATATTACAGTATTTATTATATAGCCCCAAACTCTTGGACCAGAATTTGACTCAGTACTGTCTATAAGCCAATTCTGGACCGTCTTCCCCCCTCCCAAATACTCCCCCCCACATATCACCACTGCACATGCGCGACACAACGCATGCGGTGCCTCTTTGTACATGTTTTAATATTGTATTACATAATATAATTTCTTTTTTAGTAATTAAAGATTTATATTTGAATGACAATTTTTTAATGGCGATTGGCGACGAAAATATTTCAGTGGCAAAATTTCGATTTGACGCGACACTCAAGCAGCCGACAATAACCGGGCTTAATTAAAAAGAGCCCTTTATGTTCAGTGATGTTCAATTAAACGCTCCGCCCAATAAAGAGGTTTCCACCGGTCTCTTTCACGTTCGAAATTAATTTATTTTTCGAGCAGCTCGATTTAAATTTACGCTGGGTCTCAATTCATTCCACCTGCTCTCGTGTGCGAAAAGTGCAAACACCTACACACGATAAATTACGCTCGTTATGGGCTCCAAGTTGCGGGAATTGCGCTATAAGTAAACATCGTTTCGAAGCTTCTTATTGAGCTTATTGTAAGTTTGTAAGCTTGTGTGGTAATAACGAAATTGAGGTTTGGATCGTTAGTGCTGTGTTTGTCAGTAGTGCACTTTGCGCGTTTCTCGTGTTAATTATTAGTGATAAACCGACATCCATCGGGATATTTAGAGGTGTTTTGATGTATCGATTTCGCCTGGATGCTGCACATTAAATTTCCTGTCAGATTCGAATGCTCCAGTTGCATTCGATGTTGCGATATGTCCAAGAGGAAATGTTCACATATATTATGACACCATATAATATTCAACAGTTTTACACAAAAGAGCCAGCAAACGTGTCGATTCATTAAACGTCGACGTAACTATAAAAACTGTTTAGTCAAATCGATAAACGCTTGGATGACTTTCATTCTGCTCTGTGTGGGATTTGGCAAAAACGCTTTGCACGATTTAATATTGGCAATTTATACCATTGTTTTATTATGTTTTGATTCCAGGCATATAAACGTGTACCCGAATATGTAAAATTTCTGCACAGCACGTATGTGTGTGGATTGAATTAACAAATTACCCAACTACTAATCTGCAAATTTGCTTCTCTTGGAAATTTTATTTTGCTTCTACAACCTAAACAATGTTTATAATAAATGCAACAATGGCTGGTCATGCAGCTCATTTTAACATGGAAATATTTGAAATTTTCCCGTCGGCAATAATGAAGGTGGTCGATAGTCATTCATTCAATTTTTGCGGAAACAGTTATGGACTTTGATCTTTCATCTTTGCCATTCAGATGCTCCCTTTTATGGCCAATCAAGCAGTCCTCCCCACTTTTTTATGTAAATTTCTTGTTCAGTTTTATCATTTCTACTTTGCTCATCTACTGAGTACACATGTGCACTTTTTATGTGACAGTACCAAGCGATTTAACAAATTATCACTTTCACCACTTTGATCAGATGACGTTTCTGACTTCTTCAAGTTTGGTTCTCGAGTACATCTGCTTCAACAAATCTCAATGAGGCATCTGAAAAGTTCAAAAAGTTGAAATACGCTTTGTAATGCGACAAATAGATATTCCCTGATTCATGTAATCTATTAGCATTTTATGACCTCAAATTTTTCAGCACCCCTGTAAGATTCAGCTACAAGATAACTCAGAAATTTGGAGCACTTGAAAAAGGTACTAAGGTTCGAATAGACTTTGTAATGTGACAAATAATCTAATCGCTGATGCTTCGTGGAATCAATTGTCATTTTATGTAGAAATAATCTCACATTTTTCACTTCTCCTACATGATAAATCAAAAAGCTAATTTCGACTCAGAAATAGATAACTCCGTAATTTGGAGCATGTGAAAAAGTTAACAAGGCCGAATAGGTTTTTTAATGTGACAAATAGCTATTCACCTCATTTGGACGCAAGTATATTCTGAAAAATTAAACTGAGAAATAGATAGATATACAGGTGTTAAATTCAGGTTAGGTGTTGGATTCAGGTTAAAAAATGGAGTCCGAAAAGCAATTTACCATTTTTTGCTAAAACATATTTTTTTCGATAAAAAAAACTTTATTGTGACAAATATTTATTTACATAATGATCAAGCTAATTTGGAGGCAGAAATATATAGATTACGGAGAAATTGGATCCAGAAATGGATAATTCATAAAATTTGGAACATGGGAAAAGGTTCACAAGGTTTTAATAGGTTTTGTGATGCGACAAATACTTATCAACAAGATATAATTTCAACTCAGAAACAATAAAATTTTGGGAACATTGAACAGTGGTGCAGAAACAAAACATTTTTACAACTTATATAAATTAATAATTCACTACATTTGTTTTATAAATTGTGTACAAATTGTAAAGTGAAAATGTACAAAATACAAACAAATTTAGTTGTTATTTCGTTGAACAGTGCGTATAAAACCGTTCACAAAGCATATATTCCATCAAACTAAAATATGCGCAACACTGTAAAGCATAAAAATGCAGTTGGCAGTTAGTGTTTCCAATTATAAATTCGCTCACCGACAAAGGATTTGTTGCATCAAACAGTTTAAATAATTACTCTAGTTTTCAACAGTAGGTATTTACTGGATTAAACTACGAGAGCGTAATCGTTGTTAAACCGTTGCTATAATAAAATTCGTTATTCTGGTGATGCAAGACCTACTATACAAGAAAAACTTTAAAGTAAAAACTAGTTGGCTCGTGAGAATAATTCACATAGAATGTGTCTGGGGTATGGTAGATGTAAGTTAAACAGATTCTCAACAGATGGCGCTATGACCAAAATATTATTTTTATTGAAACAAATTGTCAATAGCTGACTAAAATACACTTTTCAATAATTTAAAAAGAAACATTTTCGTATTTTCGAATTATTCGCTTGTGGAATAGGAGATTTTAGTTATACAGATTGTCAATAGAGAGCGCTATGACCAAAATCCGGTTCTTAATTAAACAGAGAGATGGCGCTATGGCCAAAATACTGTTTTTAACAATGTTAAAAGAAACATAAACATTTTGAATGGTTTGTTTATTTTTCGGAGATAGCGATGAAGGTAAACTTCAAAATGATGGCTCAATCATTGGTTTTGATGAAGTATTAAGGGCATGCGTCCCGACAAAAAACACCTTTAAGAAATAATATATAGAGATTCTCAGGAGACTAGCTTCAATTTTATTTTTTAAAGTGTAGACGTTTCATGTTGACATGTCCGCAGTAGTTCGGACAATAATTGGTAAAATATATTTTATACAAAAAAGCGCAGTTTCAAGATAATTTTCCGTTGTATTGAATTTCATTTCGTACTAATCCTAGTGAAATCAAATGATCAAATCGTTAAAAATTGTTGTTTTTGGCATTAGTGGGAACCAGAAAAGGTACTGCTGGTGCTATCCAAAACTTCTTGCAAAGGCCGAAGACACTATTTATGCAATCGGTTCAAATATACGTCAGCTCCAAAAGTCGATATCGCTCCTACGGAGGAATGTCAGTGTGTGACTCAAGGACAACATATTTGGGCCTATTTAACAATGCGGAATGTGGCGAACCAACCAAAACCCAGTAAGCCCAAGAATCATTAGATCCAATTCAACCCTAAGATTAGATGCCAATATTATTGTGTTAGAACATGAAACTGTTAGAGCTGGAAGAAGAGTTTTCTGAACTTCTTGTATCGACCCAACCAAAACCTAGTCAAGGACAACAATACTCCAATCAGACATTTACAGTCACACTAATGGCAACAAGCTGATAGCTGTTCCATATTCATATTATCTGAGAAGTACTATTTAGATGACATTAGATTAGATTGTTTATTTATATCGCATGTCTAGTTCATTTGTCTCATTTTTTTAAAATAATCCTTGTATTCCACAAAGTGACACAGTGGCAAAATCGACTATTTTGCTACTCCAACATTTTTTTTACAGTGTACAAATTTCCTCGTCTTTTTAAATATTTAAAGATTGCGCTACAAGATAATAGAACTGAACTGAATGTGCCAGTTTGTTTGAGATCTACATACGGTCGGTATTTCATAACATTAGACTCGTCCCTTCCATTACTGAAAATATCATGTAACAAACAAACAACACTCACCTGTATCCAGAAGGGCAAATAAAATCCCGAACAGCAAAGCAATGCCGCCGCCAAAGATAGCGTGGCCCAAAGAATCCCGACACCCGTTAAAGATGTCGCCATTGTTTAACTAATTACAGTTCACAAACAACACTGCGCCAAAAACCGACACTGAGTCGCGTCTTTTGCACCATTTCGCACCGTTGCTCGAACCGTTCAACGAACCAGCCGTGTTCCATCTGAAACAAAAAACTGAATTCTTCACTCAACATCACTTCTTTAATGATACACAATTCAAGGCCGCGACAAATTAGCTAATGGCTCGTCGGAACTGACATCGAAAAGCCGCAACGGATTCCATCCACGGATTATTTGATAGATTTAATAAGTCTGGATTCACGTGACTGGGATACGGGAAGGAATAATATTGACATCCTGGCGGATAGACGATCTGACGTGTTCATTTCATACATCTCTACTCATCACCATTACGGTACGGTCGGCCGAGCCGTACCAAATATTTAAAAAAACTAAATATTGCTTTGGATAGGCCTCCGTATATCGAACAACCAGCAACTGTTAATCCTAGTTTATCCAATTTTACGGAAGACATAAAACTGAACCAAGTTGTTGGCCCAGGTAGTCAAGTGAACAATATTTCCAAATAAATAACTTATGATTTTAATAATTTTTGTAATTTTATTTTACTTAGTCCCTGAATTACGTAATATGATAGCGGAATTCGTATAATTAAGTTTTATAAACAAATCGTTAATTTAAGCGGCATTACTGCTTGTTATGCATATGTGGGAGACTCCTTTTTATAAAATCAAACACAAATTTACAATATTCATTATCTAATTACTAGTTGGCCCGTGCGAACCGCATTGAATCCGCTTGGAAAGTGGGAGATGCTAGTTTAACAGATTCTCAATAGATGGCGCTATGACCAAAATATTGTTTTTAATAATTTTAAAATAAACATTAATACTTCGAATTGTTGGTTTATTTTTTACATATAGCGGTGAAGGTAATCTTCAAAATGATGGCTCAATCATTAGTTTTGATGAAGTATTAAAGTAAATATGGTTTACCTACAAAAAAACATCTTTGAGAAATAATACTGAGTGATCAAGAAGGACTGAGTCTGTTGGTAGTAAAACTATTTAAAAATGCAGAATTTTTTATGCTGTGGTTGGCAATCCGATTCAAAAGTCAATGTGATAAATATAGGTTATTTTCATGACGTTTGGAATAGTCCGGAGATAGGCCATTCCAACAATAATGTCATGTTTGAGATGAAAAAACATCATTCACATCAGATAAAAATTGAAGAAAAAACAAACTCTTGTAGTCCAAATTTACGTGTAAATGTCAAAACCGACAACCTGTAAAATGCCACAATTGACAACCAGAAATCCGAAGATAGGGGTCGTACCGTACCAATTTTGTTCTAATTTTCATTGCTGCCAACAGATTGTCATTCTTGATCACGCTGTATATTAACTAATTATGTAGGCGTACAAAAAATAGGATTCGGAGTAGACCATGGAAGAACTCGAATTCGTTTGTGTAGAAAATGAAATTTGAAATTCAGTTTTCGGTTGACGTTTCGGATACAACGCATAAGTTACGTTTAATGTATTTTTTAACAAATTCCATTTTCAGACGTCGTTTAAGCTACTTTTTAATTGACAATTCCTGTCAAGTGTCATGTTATGTCAAAGGGTTACACTATACACAAGACATCCATTTTTTTTCTTTCCATGTTGTTCTTCAGATAGAGTCGAAAATTTCCCGGAGTTGATTTCCCTTAAATAAATTACATATTTATGTCTTGCATTGCATGCAAAATGTAAATACGAATACCTCCGAATTTTGAGGCGCCAGCAAATCATTTGACATTAGGCATTCTTACTAGAATTATATTTTTTTGTGGATCCCAACATCCTCAGTTTTTCTTTTTATTTTTTTTCCGTTCTTATTCTTGACCGTTTCAGTTTTTGCGGCGCTAAATTTTCTTCTAAGTGGTTAACATGGTGATCACTTCCTGAATTTATACTTATGTATAGCTGCGTTCTTTATTTATTGGGTATCCTAAATTATGTTTAGTTGCTACATTGTTGTCTTCATCTTCAGTATCTATTAACTTTTCGCCTTCTTTCTCCTGGGAATTAGCTTGCCAAAATTTCAAGTTTTTGTTGTTATTATTATTATTAATTATGGAAAAAAAATTACGCAATAGTGAATATTTTCCCTTCTAGGAACCAGCATTTTATAAAGGTGTATATTATTATTATATGTATTACAAAAATTGGTCCTTTAACTAAGCTTTCTAATGGTATAATAATTGTCTTGTTACTGCTTCCACAAATCGTTCAGGAAATATAAAAAACGTGCAGTAGTTAGTAAAAATGGAAAAATTCAGGCATTTGCTCACTTATTAATTTTTTATTTCACACCATTTCTAGGCCGCATATAAGTTATACACAAGTATACAAGAAAGGTGCAAAACCTAAATAAAAAGTTTATAAGCAACTACGCATTAGTAAAGCTTAAAACCGAAAAGATTTTGATAAGTGAGGAGCCCAGAAATAGGCAGCGACCGTTATTTAGTCGGTACAAAATGAAGAAAACAAGGAAAAATTATAAAATGCGAAAACCAAAAAAATTATAAAAAAACACTAATCCATATAAAATCTAGAAACTAAAGAACAAGGAAATGGATGAGAATTATAAAAAACCCAAACAAAAAATTTCAGGAACAAAGAATAAATAATGAAAAGCAATAGTATTGAAAAAGTATGGAAACTAGTTAAAAAAGTAATAGGAAACAAACCTCTTGGTGGAAGGAAGAAATATAAAGGCAAATAAAAACACAAATAAGCAAATGTACTTAAAAAACGAACTACAGAAAATTAACGAAACTAACGAAGAAAGAAAAAGAGTAAAAGCGTTGGTAATACACCCAGAACAAAATAGTGGATACAATTTCATGAAAAATTTAGATTAATAGCATAGAAAACCAAAACTTAGCACAACAAGAACGAGGACTTTATTTGGGTTTCATTTTTCAATAATTATGAAGGACGAAATAATAAAGAAATGTATACTGCAAGTGAAGAAATTAAATGTGGGATTATGAGACAGCGCAAAAGGAGCATTTGCTTACGACATAACAATAATTAATAATGACTGAAAAACAAATCTACAAAATAACTTGGAGATTAGGAATACTGTTCCGCAAGAATATGAAATGAGAATCTCTATATATTATTTCTCAAAGGTGTTTTTTTGGCGGTACGCCAAATGTTCCTTAATAATAATACCTAATACTAATACTGATAATGTAAATAGTGAACAAGTCAAACAATTATCTAGGAGTGGAAATATATAGAAGATATGGGAAACAAAAATTAGAAATAAACAGTAAGTAAGGTAGAAAAAGTGCTAAAAGTATGTCATTTTATGAGTAGAAATTTTATTAGCAGAAAAAACCATTTACAGACCCGTATTAACACCTGGCTGTGAAGCTTGGCATTAATTAAAGCACAAAAAACTAGAATATAAGCCACAGAGATGAAGTACCTCAGATGAGTTAAAGGAGAAACAAGAAACAATAAAGTAAAAAACAAAAAAAAATTAAAGAAGACTTAAAAGTTCAAGCAACACTCGAATTTATAGAAAACAAACAACTTAGTTGGGTGTTTCTCATTAATTTTTTACTTAACACAGTTTATAAATCGCATTTATGCTTTTGAATTTCACCTTACAAAACTGCGAGTTATTATTATACGATTGTACGTAATTTTGAAAATCTGAACTTACTGTTAGCCATTCCGTTACGAGATTTCGGCATTAGATGTGTAACATATTTTTAAATGATAATACAAAATTCGTAGAAATGTTCGTTAGGACCTGTTGGTTCTAGCCATCGATATTTGGCAGACCCTGTCTCTGGTGGAATTACTGGAAAACTTCTACGGAATAAAATTGGTCTGACACTTATCTCACCAATTTAACAGGAGAGTGAGTCTCGGAGAGTTTCAATGAGAAACTATCATGCGCGAGGTAGTCGGATGACAAGTTATGAAAGTAAGAGATAAAATCGCTCGGCACCAAAAAGCATGTCTATCACTTATTGACAGGTCGGACGGTTTAAAAAGTCCGATTTGAAATCTTTTTAAAGTGGTTCTCGCTTGAAACAAAATCGTGCAAGAAAGATGGACGTTTTCCTGCCCTTATATTTACGACCTGTCCGCTTCTAATATTGTTTGCACAATGAAGGGTTTCTGAAAGATGAATGCATTTTCTATGTGCTTTCAGTTTCAGGTGGTCGGAGTAGGTTGAATCTCCACGCTAGAGAAAAAATTCCAACAATAACAAAATTATTAAAAATAAGAAACCGAATCAGCATCACCCGTGACTTGTAAGTCATCTTGATTACGCTGAGGATAGATTGAACAATGACTCCCACACTGAACCAAGCCCCACAACTCCTCATAACACGAAAAAAGTTAATAAGCTTGAAATGTGAGCTTCACGACCGGCACCACTATCAAATTTAAAATTCCCCAAAAAATTTTCAAATTTACGACGCATTTTGCATTCAAAACTTTGACTTTTCATTACGCAAAACTGGAAAAATTCCTGCAATATGTTTGCTCCGACTTCAGTAACAACTGTTCCATGAGAACGAAACTTTTCCTTACAACTTGAATCCAATTTGAAAACAATGCCTCTATTATTCACCATTTTTCAGCCTGCCGGCTTTATTTAATTTTTTTTTACAAAAAGCTTGGATGTCTTGACTAATAATTATAACCTGTAATAGGCGGCCTCTGTGTCAACAAACCAAAAAACTGTAATTAAATGTTATGCAAAGCTTTATTAATTTTTCAATTTCACTCCACAAAAGCTTCCTCACCCTAGTTCGGGCAATTATTTTTTAATTAAAATGAATTTAGGAATATGCTAAAAAAGCAACAACACAACGCCTTTATTAAGAGTAATGAAAACTGAAATGAATTGGGCACAACAACAAGAAATAGTCTTTCGCAGAACAAAACCGTTGATATTTGATTTTTAAAACGGTGACAAAATTCCTGCCAGAGTTATCGGACCGCATGTCCATCGAGGCAATAACAACAGTCGATTGCTGAAAAAACCACTGAAATTTTTATGTGCGTTACAATCACAAAGCGCAAGCATCGATGTTTCGTGAGCGACGCGAACATGCAAATTGGACTATTATTTTCAGACATCTGTTCCAAAGCCCACATCTTCACGTACAGCTCCTTTGCCTTTGATTCCTTCTAAACATAATTAAACCGCCTCTTCGATCTGTATCTTTGTGTCTTAATGGCTTTTACGGTTCCGCCTTTGTATCTAGCGAGAAAAATGGGTTCGTGTCAGTGTTATGTGCTATCTAATATAATTAAACGTCGATCTCAACATCAGTTTGTGCTGTGGGATCCGTGTTCATTGGACATATCACGCACTCGTTCTCCTAAGGAACAATCGAGGAAATATTCAATTGGTCGTGGGCGGAGTCGCATGGGACGAATTCATTTCCTTGGACGAATCCGCCAAATTGATTTAAAGCCGTGTCGGGATGCTTGTTGGCGAAATTACGGACAGGAGATAAAAATTATTAAAAGAACTTGACTTCCACAACTGGCGGATGTAATTTATAAATATTAGAGTCTTTGTTCGAAACAATGCCTTCAAACAATACGATGCTTTGAGCTTAAGAATTAGTAAGACAGGACGTTTTATTTCCTTCGCTTCACGACTGGGTGCGTACTAATATCAGAATTACTATTCTTGGTGGTCTTAATTGAAATATTATTCTATGCTGTAACGATCCCCAATATTTCACTCGCAACTGCCAATTGTTCGTTTCCAGGCTTGTTGAAATTGCCGAAGTAAAACAGTCATAAAACACACGCAGAAATATGTATTGCAGATTCAGAAAGCGTTAACGATAAATATACTTTCTATTATCGAAAATGCTACACCAATATAAAACTTTAATTTAAAAATCATACGAAAAAGGATTCTCAGGAGGCCACGACATCTACCTTTTGTTTTATTTTTACCGTTTACACCTTTGGCATCGGCATATCAAGATATTAAATATGTCTTATATGTGTGCCCGAAACGGTTGTCAACCAAAAACTTAAAAATAGGTTAAACAATTTCCCACTCAAACAAATTCCAAAGTGATTCTTTTGTCCACTCTGAATCCTTTTATCTAGACTCATTATACAGAGTCACCTTGCATATTTATTTTCTCTCTCTCTCTATTTCCATTTTTTTCTGAGTGTAACTGTTACTTTCTCTTGTTTTTTTTATTTTTCCATAATTCTGCATTTGTTATTTTGTTTGGTCAATATATTTTCAGGATCTTTCTGAGTGCTTTGCTTTCAAAGATTTGCATTTTTTTGTGTGATTTATCGTTTTTCCGCCTTTCTTTTCCACGATTGATCCCAACTGTTATAATTCAAAATTTGTCTTGACCACATAAAATAGCATTATTCCATGCGTTCCATTAAAAAAACATAACTTATTTGCGCCACCCTGTATGTGGACCTACTGTATGCAGGTTGTCCCAGAAATAATGGCATTAATTTTAAGCAGTAGTATAACTCGTCAAAGTCGACAACTTTTCTTAATAACTGTCTGATGTAATCGTTTTGGTTAACAAGTTAAAATTGTTTGAAGATTTTATTCTTATTTTGTTACCCGCCTATAGATAAAAATGCTCCATGTTAGACAACTGTCACTCACTAATTTTTGACCGTTGCTATTATTTTAAATTCTGGATTCAATTGGAAAATTTCACTGATTTATCAAATCCATAGGCAGCTTGTCAATTTCAGGGAGGGTAAACTTTCTAAAACAAAATTTCGGATTCGAAAAAATGATACAAAGAAAAAGTGTTTGTTTTGACGAGTTCTTCTAATGGGTAATATTAATGCCATTATGGGACACTTTGCACAAGCAGTTATTTTCAATATGTTCTCCTAAATGTATTCGATATTTTTTTTTTAGAATATAATCTTACTTCCCGCAGCGCTGCGCCAGCCTGAATTTTCGTATGGAGAGGTAAAATATCACAGCACACTTCGACTACAAATTTTTATAGTGAATATACCGTACCAAACAAAACTGACGCTAAGTAGCCGGTGAATAAATTTTATTTTTTACAGTGTGATCTGACGTTTTGAAATAATAAAATTTTCTAAAAAAAAATGTGCACAAACGGCTTCAAAATCTTTCTCCTGTCTCTTTTGTATTGGTCAAGCCGACCCCTGAACATGGTATTTGTTGAAACAAACCCAAAATGTATCGTATCCGAAGCGGTTATCATCAAAGAACTTAACCATAAAATTCTTCAGCGCACGGTCAAACTTTTTCTACACTCTTTTGAATGTCAAAGTGCTTCCATGGCCTGCGCACCCGCTTCTATTTTTGGGCTCACATTAATTCTGAATTTCTGTATTTTAAATTTGTGGAGGATAGCCTATCCTCCTTGTCCGTTCCGAGTATTCTATATTTGTATAGGGGTAGTGACTGCAGATTTTGTGCCTTCTCCATCTTCAATTTAGAGTTGAAATTATACAAAAGAGCAATGGTCTGTTCTTCTGTATTCTGTATTTCTGAGGTGTATCATGCCCAAAGTACATCATCTGTACTCTGTATTTGTAGCAGGTTTCCTGCCGACTACAGAACTTAAGCCCCATTGAGCACTTTATCTATCTCTTGTTTGGAACGAGGATGATTGAGACCGCTATGATCTTTCTGTATTTCTGTATATCTATATATTTGTATCTTTGTATGTCTTTATCTCCGTATCTCTGAATCTCTGTATCTCTGTATCTCTGTATCTCTGTATCTCTGTATCTCTGTATCTCTGTATCTCTGTATCTCTGTATCTCTGTATCTATGTATCTCTGTATCTCAATATTGCTGTATCTCTGTGTCTCAGACACGACTAGGCCCCAATGGACCCCTTGTTTATTCCACGTATAGACCTGCAGTGATAGTATGTTCTTTCTGTATTCTGAATTTGCCTGCCGACTACAGGACTTAGGCCCCTCTGGGCATTTCTCTATTATTGCCGACTTTAGAACTTATACCCCGTTGACAACTTTCCAAAGGAATTATTCGATATCGTTATGGTCTTTCTGTAGTTCTGCGTTCTACATTTGGAGGTCGGGAGTGAGCTGGAGTAGCTAGGCAACTAAAAGACATAACTTCAATTAGGCTCGTTGTTTATGCCCTGCCCACTAGAGGATTTAGGCCCCATTGGGCACCTTATCCATATCTCGTTTAGAACGGGAGTAATTCGAGACCGTTATAATCTTTTCAGAATTTATGTATCCTGTATTTGAGAGGAGTAGCCAGCCGACTCAACGACTTAAATCCAATTAGGCACCTTCTCCACTCTCTTTTTCAGCTGGAGTGATACAATTATATATGACCTATCTGTATTTGTGAGGGCTGCCGAATAAAAAACTTTTGCTTATTTAATGTCCTTGTCCATTCCTTTTTAGACGTGAAGGTACACGAAACCCTTATGGTCTTTCTTCTTCTGATCTGTTTTTGCTGGTGTCGCACCGAGCCCTAGTGGCCTCTATGGGTACGAAAGTGTCGCTTTCAAGACAACTTTCTTGAACAAGTTGAGAATGGGCCATAATACTAACATGTCCCTTTTACCCCCATGTTAGTAACTTTTTATTTGTAATTAATTCTGATACAAGCATGGTTCGCAAATAAAATCAAAGAAGGAATCGTCAATGTTAGTCTTTTGAGTCAAGAGGCAGTAACTGCTGTGGCGTGCACTGCAAAGAAGATTCAGAAACGGTATCGTATTTTGAGATAAAGGCATGCCACTTCATGTGCTGAAGGGCACTATTAATTCGTGTTGGAGTTATCAGCCACTGTTTATGTACGAAAATATACCCTTCTAATTAATCCTCCAGTCTCATTGTTTTATCCCGCTTTTCCCTACATCCTTTATGACTTGAGAGCATTGACAAAAGTGCCTACATTGGGGAGGCTCACGGGAAACGAAGAGGAATTTTCAGTTTTTCTACATTGAAGGTGTCTAAGGTCCTCTTTTCCAGCAGGATAACGCTCGCCATCAGAGAGGTGAACAATCGATTTATGAAAAAGTGTAGGCATGGACCGTTGATTCCATTAGGAATTATTTCATTAAGGGGGTGTAGGGTAGGTGTAGCAAGTACCACGAGAAGTGACTTTAACCACTGTAATCACAGAGTACTTTCCTAATGATGATGTCTATCGCGGTTGTTATCGAAATGTTTAGAAGGATTTCCTCGGGGTCACTTGTCGCTCCCTTCCCCAATGAAACAACTTCTAAAGGAACATGATCTTTAAAACAGAACCTCTTCTAAAACTCACTGTACTCTCTTAACACAGATATAATTTAATTGGAATGTCTACGGCATCGTCACAGGTGGACAGAGTAGCGGTAGAGACTGAAAGTGTTAAAAAGAAACAGGGCAAAAGTGATATGAATAAAGTTGATTTTTGGCGTGATGACGTTGAATAATGTTTTATGAAATATACAGGTGTCTCAGAAATAATGTCATTAATTTTAACCAATAGTAGAGCTCGTCAAGGCAAATACTTTTCCTATGTACCGTTTCTTCAACATCGCAATTTTGTTTTAGCATTTTACCCTCCTTGAAATTGACGAGCTGCCTATGGAATTGATAAATCACAGACATTGACCGGGAATATTAGTTTTTCCTCCTTGCATAAGAAATTATCTAGGTTTTCTTAGGAGGTTTTTTTCCCTGCTGCGGTCGAGATAAGTATATAAGAGCATTATAATGACAACGGTCAAATTAATGAGTTGCTCGCTCGAAAGAACCCAAAAAGGAGGAAAGGCTTTTTTGGTCTCCGCTTATCATTGTTTAACATGGTGCATAGGCGGGTAACAAAACAACTGTCAAATCTTCCAGAAATTTTAACTTGTTAGTCAAACGTTTATGACAAAAAGTTATTAAGAAAAGTTGTAAAGTTTGACGAGGTGTACTGAATTACTGCCAATATTTCTGATACACCTGTATTTTAATTTAACGATATCGTTAGTAGGAAGAGAGCGATGAAGGTCGAGAGGTTATACGTCATATCATTAAGATTTAGAAACTCTCTTGCTTAGTTGGCTACTGATATGACGTAGATATATCAGATATACAGGTGTCCCGTTTTTCAACCCTCACTATTAAGATTTCGGAAATTGTGAGAGATACAAAGCCGGTTACGTTACGTTTTTTATGGTTATTTAAAATAACGTCAAGATATCGTTGGTTGGTCGGAACTAATGGCGACGCAGTTACAGTTTTTTTAATTTTTTTTAGGTTATTTTAACTAAAATGCTACAAGTGCTTTATATCTTCATAAAGAGAAAAACATTTGAATTTTTTCGATTAAATAAATAAAATATTGTTCGTAAGAAAAAATAAATTTACCTATCATATCTGTAAAATTAATAGATGTAGGAAAAAATGATTGCCGTCAGTCGATCAAGAACCTTCAAACATATCAAGATACAAATTGATAGCTGTCATAATAAAGAAGTGATTTAAAATTTTTGAATTCGGCATTTTTCAGTTTTCCCGGAATATTTCAAAACGACCAAAAATATCCTGGATATCTTGATTTACTTTGAAGTAGCCATAAAATAGCGCAACTTTTCTGTAATGTAATCGACCGTATCTCTCACCGATTCTGAGATCCCTATAGTGGACACGCAGTATATTTTCTCAACCTTCCTCCCTGTCTTCCGTCCTTTTTCCACTAACCAAACAGCCTGTCATTACAATATTTTTCCGGCTAAAGTACCGGAAACACCCGAATCCATATAAGCCGTGACTAAATAAAACTCATATTTAAAACGGCAGTTAGCGCTCTGCTTGTTAGGGCATAATTTGACATTTTAGAAGAGGGAGTACAAATACACTTTGAAAGTTATTCTGATTATTTATTAACTATATATTTCTTTTTTATTTAGTGATTATAAATTCCACATCCTTATTCAAGATTACTTTATTATTCAAAGCAGATTCCAATAATGTTTATAAATTCCACATATCCTAGATGAGTTTATTATTCAACGCAACATTTAATAAGTGGATTTTCCGAGATCTCCACTGCATCACTGGCTTATTAGTGCAATTTATTCCATCTACGAATCTCCTCGGTCGGTATTTTGTTTCTCAAACTAATACTCTGTAAAACTGTCTGACAAACTCAGAGACGGCTCGCATAGCCTTGTCAGACAAGACAACACAAGACAGGAACTAGTTTTGATACCAAATATCGCAACTATTATTCTTGATATTAAGTTTTTTGTTGACAATCGTTTCGTACACGATGCATTTAGTGCTTCTTTATGCAACTTTCATCTCCAGGCGTTGGTTTAGACGTCGCTTGAGCAACTTTTCCAACCAATGTCAACCAAGGTCTACAATGCAAAAAATTAAGCAAATTTCTTTTTTTTATAAGTTTTTTCTATTCTAACCTAAAACATCGATTTTCATGAAATGGAAATACGCTAACAGGCGTAGAAAAATATTTAACGTCTTCTCGGAAATACATACAAGTGTCCCAGCGCTGCGGGGAAGTAAGATTGCTCTCAAATGAAAACATATATCGATATGTGGTTTTCGATAGGTACAATGTGCATGCATGCATGCAATGCATTTAAGAGAACACTTTAAAAATATCTGCTTATATGTATACTGTAAATTCACATACAGAGTGGCGCATCGAAGTTAGGTTTTTTAAATTGAACACCCAGTATATTACGCTACTTTTGGATTCCTTGCCAAAACATAATTACGCTTTGTAAACCTATTATGGACTTATGGACAACTTAAGTTGTTTTCCTATTATTTGACATTTAATTTTGGCAGAAATTTTTTAAATATTTTCTAGATCATAATGATAATTTCAAATTTTATATTGTAGTAATTTAATATACAGGTTTGCTCATCAACAATTTTTTCGAATAAAATATCCTGCATATTTTGGTATCAATTGACTATATTTTTGATAAAGTTTTTAATAATATGAATGAATAGTGGAATATCGATAATTTGGGAAATAATTGGTTAAGAGGCTGAAAAATGAGGAGTAATACGAATGCCATAAAAAGCTTATCAAAAATATGATAGATTGATACCAAAATATAATTCGATTAAATTAACAATTTGCGTTCATGAGCCACCATGTATACTAAATTATTAAAATTCAAAATTTTACTTGACTGCTATAAACTAAACAAACTCCTCATTCGATTGGGAGCAGCAATTTTTCATAGTACCTTTTTTTTCGTTTAAATGTCAAATAATGGCAAAAGCAACTGAAGTTACGTCTATCGAAGGTTATACAGAGTAGAATAATTTTTAAATAAGTAATGCGAAAATAGCGTAATATACTGGGTGTGTCATTTTTAAAAACATAACTTTGATGCGCCACTCTGTGTGTGGATGTTTTGTATATAAGCAGATATTTTGAAAGTGTTCTGGATTGTACAGTCATGGACAGTCAAGAATAACACCTGTGTTATGCAAATACCGACTCTATGAGATATTGTCATTGAGTCGGTATTTGCATCACACCCGCCGGCTAAAGTGTTGTTCTTGACTGTCCACGGTTGTACTATGTTGTCGATATCTGCTTTTATTTTAGTTTAATCTTACTTCCCCGCAGCACTGGGACAGCCTGCATATCAGCGAGTTAATTATTTTGGAGCACCGTTAGAGGAAACGTAAATAACGTGAAATACAACAAATTCTAAAATTTTTGGCAGGTAAGGTCCAGTGTTTTCATTTTACATATTTATCAAAATTAACGACAAAAATGTTTAGAAGTTCTTAACGGACTTAGAAAAAAATTATTCAGAATAGAATATGGAATCACATTGGAATTACTTAGAGTGTAGAAAACATTTGACCTCCTTGAAATGGAGAAAATTGATTAAGTTAGTTTCTGTTTTAACACATTCCATCTCACGTGGTCGATTTAGACGTCGTTTGAGCAACTTTTTTATGCCACTTGTCGTCGAATGTCAATGTTAAAAACCTACACTGCAAAAATAAAACAAAAGCTAGAGAATTTCTTTTTTTGTACGCTCTTTACTACGCCAACCTGAAACGTCGATTTTTATGAAATGAACTTGTGGTAACAGCCGCTGAAAAATATTTAATGGCCTCCCGGAAAACCTATTTATCTATGAAATAATTACTTTGGAGCATCATTAGGGCAAATGTAAATAACGTGAAATGTAAAACAAGTTTTACCATTTTTGTAGGTGAGCTCCAGTGTTTTCATTTTGCAGATTTATCAGAATTAATGACTGATACGGTTAGACGTTTCAACCAGGCGTAGGAACGAAAAGAAATTCAGAGTCGGTCAAGGTCTACACTCTAAATAATAATAAAAAAAAGCTTGCATGGGCTCCATTTTTTTGGTACGGTTACTGACGTGTCGCCGGTGTTTGAGATTTTTCAACCACGCTATTTTTAAGCTACAAGATTAAGCGGTCCGAAAGGAAAATCCGACAACTCTTAGCAAACAGTAACACCGCAACTAAATGCGAACACATGCTGCTTGCATAATTCATTTTACAAGTTTCTGCCAACATTACTTACTTCTCTTTGTGTAAATCCGTCCGTGCAGTCAGAAATTCGTTTCTCCCCAAAACGTAGCTTTGAATCAACTTAAAAATTGGGATGAAAACAACGGCACCGCTTGACCGGATCAAAGCCTTCGACGTTCCATTTGAATTTTGCTAAGTTAAGAGCTTTCTCGTTTTTACTGGACGATTGACAGACAGCCGTGCAGCTTCACGAACCACTGATTTTTGCTCGTTTTTCTCTATCACTGCACAAATATCAGAATAGTCGTAACAAATTGTGTGTTGAGGTCGGAGCTGCCGTTCCTTTGACAATTACGCGCGAATTTAATTAACCACGTCACATTACTTAATTTGGTGACATTGCTTATGTCGTCGAGAACACGTTAGCGTCGAAATAATTTATGGCTTAAACACTGGAAATTGCTGTTTACAAACAAACATGAGCATAACTTATTTATTTATAGAGTTGCGGAAATGTAACCTAGAGCCGGGCATTTCCTAACGGATTGTAATGTCCTACGAGCGATCATAAATTTTTCAATTATTATCCGGGTTCAGTTTGGCGTAATTTGAGGCACGCAATTAAATTGAGGCGTTTTGTGTTATAAAATTACCAACTGAAAATCAATGTACGACCCCTGCCTCTATCTGAAACTGAAAAACAAATCACTCAAGTTGTATTTTATGTAATTATTTGATCCCTTGTCACAGTTTCTAATGGCCTCAAAGGCCATTCAATTAACAACAATTGACATAAATAGAGAACAATTATTTGACTCTCATTTTTCCAAACGAAGCAATGGACTAAATTTACACGCGGGACCCAATTAACGCTACAAAATATCGTTGTGGTTAGTTTTGATTTGGATCTCTCTGCATATTTGTCATTACACCAGTGTGACAGGCGCTGTTAGAATGTGTTTCAATAATTAACATAACCGTGATATGTATGTGCAGAATGCATTTCAATGCACGAATGCGTACTGCTAGCTCCAGAGTTGCCAGAACAGTGATTGAAAGCCTTCAGGTGCAATCAAACAAAAACGGAGCTGCAAATATAATAACCCAACTTCATTCGGCTATTGGAAACTCGCAATGAATACATTTTAGATGGCTTCAAATAGTTTTGTTTCCAGGTAGTTAAAAGAAACAAGCGTTCAGAATATCACAAACGGGAAGCTTAAATTCACTTTCTGAGAACGCCAGGAATGGGAAACATCTAATAGTAATACTCATACAGAGCGTAGAAAAAAGGAGAAGAATAAGGAGACCACGGAATGATTGATTAATTCTTACAGTGTAGATCTTTGACATTAGAAGTCTCAATAAAACTAAGAGGTTCTCGAAAACGTATAAAAGAGTGAAAGGAGAACCGAACCAAAAGTGTCCGACCGAAACTAGTTTTTACGGCCGAAACCGAAATTTCATGTTTTCGTAGGAAAAACAAAGTAAAAATTATCTTAATCAGTTTTTATTATTTTTTTTAACCAATCACATATTAATCATTCAGCCTCTGATATTTTAAGTACGTAATCATTAATTTATAATATCATATTATTACCCCCTTTATTTAAAAAAGCACAAATAAATATACTTTTTTTTAGTATTTATATAAAAAAAGATGGAGATATGAAAGAAGAGAGCTAAACAAATATGTAGGCAGGAAAAACAAGAGAATTTACATAAGAACCTAAAAAAATAGAAGAAAGCTACAAAAATAAGCATGCAAAGAAATCTAGAGAGGTTCAAAACCCAACCTGAGAAATAAGAACGGAACCCAATAAGAGAAATCGAAGAGAAACAAAAGAGGTCGAGGTCCTAAATATCGGAAGCCACGAAGAACAATTGGCGGATTTTGACCATCAAATGGTAATGAACAAGAAGCGGGGCAGGAACCAACAGAGAGAAAGATAAAAGAACTCAGAAGAATACAAAATAATAAAAGTGCGGGTGAAAATTGTATTCCGACAGGAATATTAATATACGTAGAAAGAAAACTAAGAAGTAGAGTGAGGGCCCTGAAAAGGCGAATTTAGCAGAAAGAGAGCAGAAATAGAAAAAGGCGCAAATTTAACATATCCAAAACGAAAAACAAACTGCGAAATCTATGGAGGTTTCTTTTTTAATACCATAATAAGATTTAGAAATAGCTGAGAACTATATATCATATTTTCATACTGAAGATGATATACAATCAAAATTACGCACAAAACTAAGGCACCATATCTTACACATAATTTTAAGAAAGCACAAACTTAATAGATAGAACTAGACTACGAGTATATCAAACGATGAATCCCAAATAAATTATTCGATCTGACAAAAATGACCCTGACGAACACACAGAACCTAATAGCAGCAGATGAAAGATGATAACAAAAGTTTTAGAGGAAAAACCGGAGAAAGACAAGGAAACTCGCTATTCGCGGTGTTATTTAATAATGCAGTGCTAGAAGCACAAGGAATAATATACCCCCGAAAAGAACAAGTAATTGATATTTAGATGATGCAAAATTAAAAACAAGGCCAAAAAAGGAAAAAGAAAAACCATTGGGTAAAATTGATAAAGCTGAATAAGTAAAAGATTGAGAATCAATGAAAGTAAAACGAAACATTGAATAACATGACACAACAAACAAAGAACCATATAGTAAATTATTCAAAACAAGCAATTTACAATATCGAGAGTGTAAAACACTTTGAATACAGTCACTTTCAATATAGAAGAGCAAGAAATACATCAAAGAATGAGTAAAGGAAGCAAGATAATGGGCTTCTTAAGTAGAAGGAAAAAGTCAAGAGAAATCTCTAGAGCATCGAAATAACGATATACAAGACCTGGAAACTTGAGTTTTAACATGAAAGAACTAAATGAAAGCGAAATATGGGAGAGAAAGATTCTGAGAAACATTCACGGGACAATCCGAGGATGGAAGATGAAGTCGAAGAAGAAATTAAAAAGGAGAAAAATAAATATACAGACAGAGTAGTATAGTGCAATATGTCAAAGCACAGAGGCTAATGTGGCTGCGGGAAGTCAGTCAGCAAAGCAAGAAGAAGGCAGAAAAGAAATTAAGACCAAAAGATAAATGGCTAGGCGCAAATATTTAGTTAAAAATATGAATGAACTATAACTTCATAAATAATGTAGTGTAATATTTAGGTTGCAACCTTCTACGAATCAAAATTCAGCCAAACGACGTCCAAACCTCCTCTTGTTGCCTCTTGTTTATGGTCCAATGGAATTTGTCATAAAAGGCCTCTCCTCACAAAGTTCAGTGTCAATCACCAAAACGGAATGAGAGTCGTGAATGAACTTAGTTCCGATCACAGTCTTGTTATAATAGAATAGAATAGTTTTCTTTTTTTGATAACAAAAAAATTTAACAAACGATATTTCAAATAATTGTAAGCAGTTGGACCAACAACCAGTATAAAAAATTTCCTGCCTCCTCTGAGAAAATGACCACGAGCCGCCACTGGTGAAATGTCATGATAAGTCAATGTCAAAGTTGTATCGTTGTACACTGTAAAAAATTGAACAAAAGCTAGTTTCCATGGCCTTCTCAGCCCTGGATTTCTTCTTGAACCTCTATATTATTATTCCTCAATTTGATTAAGTGGTTGCGTTGTTTGTGTCACTTTGAACATTTATTTTTATACTCCAACTTAGAGCTCCATATTGGTTTCCTAATTACAAAAATGATGGGTTTCCGAAAAATGCTTTCAACAAACCTGCCTGCCTGTCTTTTAAATTACATAAAAATAATTTACAAATATAGTTATGTGCAATCAATTTTCCAATAGGTCGTAAAATGGAAACTATTACGCTAAACTCCAACTATTTAATATAAGTTAATAACCGAATTGAGTGAAAACATGAGTTTTCATTAACTATGCTATTATGTTTTCGATTGCCCACAATAATAATTATTAAATTAAAATCGAATAAAGTGTTCTCTAATCTCAATACAGTCTAACCCAGATGACGTTTGATTATTTCTGGTCTGATGTCTTTATTCATATAAATTATGATCTGCTTAAGTAAATAAAGAGGGGATAATAAAATGAATTCTGTCCCAGGAGGCAATGGAAAATAGTTGTTTTTTATTTTTATAGTGTATACCTACATTTGACATCGACATATCATGACACATTACAGCTAGTGTCAATGCATTTTTACAGTGTAGATTTTTTGACAGCACCTGTCAATCAGAAAGTGCCGACGCCTGGAACTTGCTAAAAACTAATACACTAATATATCTAAATCATTGTGTCTGAAACGGTTAATACCAGAAAACCTAATTTCAAACTTCTCCAACTCAAGATTAAAACTTTGCTACACTCTAAGTATTTTCAAAGTTATTCCTACTCTTTCACTTTATTTGTGGACCCGTTATATGTAATTCGAAGCGGCAGGACGTATCCTTTAGTCTTTGGCGCGTCTAACAAAATGTGTCCTCATCCCAACAAAATTTGTCCTCTTGTCTCCAAACAAGTTAGAAGCAGCGCAATTACATATTTTTATTACAAATAACGATTAATTTTTTCTGTTAATAACCGGTCTGTGAAAAGCTTCTTGAAAATGTGAGAAAAATCTTAAAACATCGCTGCTCCATTAATCCTTGCCACGTTGTCTGTTTGAATTTCGCCGCTTCTTTTAGCTGAAGTTTCACGCAACGTTGCAAGTGACCCTTGTTTTCAGTTTTTATTGTTGAAAGAAACGGCTTTATTTGTCTTATTAGTCGTTTACATTTTTTATGGAAATTAAAACATCCAGCTAATATCATGGTCTTAACAGATTCCACTTAATTGAATGTCGTCCTTACTTTGAACGTGAAGCGTCAAATTTAAACTTTAATGGAGAGACTTTAGAACGAGAAGTTGTTTTAAAGTTGCAGTTTTATGCTTCGTAATTACTGTGTCATAATTTTTACTTTGCGTTTATAATTGTCAAAAAATAGTTCAGGATTCGGTATCTTGGTTGTAGAAAATTTTCTATTTTCATATTCTCGGCCAGGGCAATGTTTAATATTTTCATCATTTCATAATCAGTGGGCGACTAAACACATCGTAAAATTTAAACGCAGATAATGATTTTTTTCTCTCTTTTTTAAATTTTTGATAAATATGTATCTTTTATAATGTGCCTAAAAATAAAAACTGATGCTCAAGAGGGCATAGATTTTGTTTTACTTTTAACAGTGTAGACATTTCCCTTATGACTGCACGCATCCGTTTTATCACACTTCCAAAGTTCATTGAAGCAGTGTTTAGAAGATAGAATTATTATAGAAAGACTTCCCCTCAAAAAGTCTTGGAATAAGTCTATCGTCGTTGCGAATTAGCTCACGGGTCCAAGATGCCTTTGAGAATTAGAACGTTGCTGAGCAACCAACTAAGAAGAGCACACCTTCAGCAAAATATATCCGGAAGTTAGGAACTTCACTCACTGGATGAAATGTTCCTGAACAGTTATTTACCAAAAGCTTCAAACATTTGCCAACAAAACAAAACGAGATTAGGAAGATATACGAATTCGATTGGTTTCTGGCTACTCATTTAATAGGCACGGTCCCCAACGGTCTCAAAACTTTGCAGAGACCCCTCGTACATTTCGAGAGTGCAAGTTTTTAAGAAGTACACGGGCGGAGCTACAACTATGCGACAAACAGCCAGTGGCGTATCAATCAAATAATAGCATCTGGCCCCGGACAAGTGAAATGCATCAAATAAAATTAAAACGATGCCGCTGTTGAAACTGGGCACTTGTACGAAAGTTTTTAAACTTTTGTTGATGTTTTATAGGTGTATTCTTCTTACAAACTTGTACTCTACCACAACTCTGTGCGTGGCCGCCCCACACCATAACTGAAGCCACAAAAGAGATCTTCCTCATCCGACCGTCATTCAAATTTTGGTATTCTCAAACAAAGCTCGATGACGTCTCTGGAGTTTTGTGGCTTTCATATTAACGTCTTTGAGTCTTCGTCTCACTGTTCGGTCACTTACTCCGGTTCCACGAACCTCCTCCAGTGTGTTTCTTGTTGGAATTGTCGCTTGACCTGTTTCGAAATGTTTGCAACGATATCAATCAATCGGTCATGTACCGCAGTAATCTATTCTTCCAGTTTGCCTCCAACGTCTAGCACGACGATTTCGATTTTCTAAACACTTGACCTGCTCAACTGTAAGTTTGGTCCAGCACGAGATATATCAGTCGGTGCTAATGATATACAAGCAAAAACGATAACATAAATTGAAGTTTAAACGATCTTATGAAAAAATAAAAAACTTATGCATAGAGAAATATATACCTACCTACTCGTTTCAACAGGCCCCGGCAAAGAGATATCAACAAGTTGTAAGTTTTGACACAAAATAGCAACTTGTAAAAAACATATTTTCTCTGCGGTGTTACAAATTATGAAATATTAAATTTACAACACATATAAAACAAAAAACTAGTAGCAGATTTCATGAACAAATTGCTGAAGTTTTAAAATTTCATGCATGTTAAAGTTGTAGCGTTCAGACAATTCATCCCATCTCCGGAACCTAAATGTTTCTGGAACAATTACTTAGATATGTTGCAAGTCTGTTTAAAGCATCAGCTACTCGAAGATGGAATGTTGGATACGGGGTTTCAACAAGATGGAGTACATTCCTACTTTACAACACAACGTCCGAAACACGACTTGAGAGGTAGTGAAGATTCAACGCACATTTTGCAATTAACATCAATAGGAAGAATATAATGTACCTGCACTTTCGCGTTCGTTAGAGTGTAGCAAATGTTTGATCTTGGGCTGGAGAGGTTAAGGTTAAGTTCTTTGTTGAAAACTGTTACGGATACGATACATTTTGCTTTGTTTTAACAAATTCCGCATCCAGGTTGAATGAACAAGAGACAGTTGTGCAAATTTTTATTTGATAGTTACTCTTACATATCATCCTTAGTTTAAAATAAAACATGAGCTAGAGCTATACATTTAGGGCCGGTTTTTCAATCGAGAGTAAACTTCAGGTTGGGTGTAAACTTTCAGTAGGCGTTTTTCAATTATAATTGTCACCTTGCTTGTAGTAAAACTGCCAGTAACTTTTACCGCTGGATTTTCTGTCAAGTAAACTATGCAAACTGTCAGTAGACGTATTTAATCAGTGACTTTTACGTTATTTTCTCTAAAATTTGTAAAGATAATCGTCTGTTACCGATAGTACATACAGTGTAAATGAAAAGGTTGGAACTAATTTAATTCGATAACTTTTTTATAGGGAGCAACAAAAACATCGCTTAGACACGTGAATTTTTAATTTTAAATGCGCTAATTCTGACAAAAATTTGCTTTGTTATGTCATTTCTCTCAAGGTTATGTCGTCATTTCAATTTTTTTTATGTGGCAACCTTAATTTTTTATCGCGTCATTTTAAAGAGCATGTTTTTTTGCATATAAAACAATAAAATTTGTAATAGGTTACATAACAATATTTTTGAGAAAAAATTAAAATTTAAAAATTAGAATTACTCAGGAAATTTTGCTAATCACCCCACAAATTTTAAATGCCATAAAAATATTTGAACATCGTCTTAGTCATTGGTCAACTGCTATTGTTAAAATCATTAAATTACTAAATAACAAACGTAATGTAACACATTACAAATTTTATTATTTTATAGGCAAAAAAACATGCTATTTAAAATAACGCAATAAAAAATTAGGGTTGCCATTTAAGAAAAATTGAAATGACGTCATGGCCTTGAAAGATATGACATAACAAAGCAAATTTTTATGTCAGAATTACCACATTTAAAATTTAAAATTAACGTGTCCGAGTAATTTTTTCAACCTTTTCATCCACATTGTATATAGATACAGGTCACAGTACAACTTTTTTGGAACATGGAACGCCTGTATATTTTGGTATCAATCAATCACATTTTTGAGAAGATGACCATTTTTCAACTTCTTAATCAACTATTTTCCAAATTATCGATATAATTATAGATTGATACCAAAATAAAGGTGCATTTCCTTTTAAAAATTTCGATTAAATTAACAATTTGTTCCATTTGAAAAATTTGATTAAATGAACAATTTGGGTTCATGAGCAACTCTATATATTAAATTAATACAATACAAAATTAGAATGGATTATAATGAACTAGAATATATTTGAAAATTTTCTGTCAAAATATCAAACCAAAATTCTCATTGGTTTGGGAGCAGCGATTTTTTTCAAAAAAGGGCCTTTTTTCGCTTAATTATCAAATAATAGGAAAACTAAAAAACCGAGGGACGCCTGTATATATAATATATAGGCTCAAAATTATGTTTACCTCATATTTTAGTAACCAATTTTGAATTTCGCGCCATATTGTTTATGTTGGCAGAAATGGGTGTGTGTGAAAGAAGAGTGATCCTCAACTCAAGCGAGTGTTTAATTTTAAAATAAGGCCCCTACAATATTAACAAAATATACTATACTTATATGAACATCAAGAAGTAAATTACAAAACAAGTTTTTATTTTTTCAACTTCTTATTCTAAATTTGTATTTGCAATAATTTTTGTTCTAGAAACTTTTCTTTTTTTAGTTTGACGAAACTTAATTTTTCTTGAATTAAATGTTGATGAAAAGTTTTATATCGCATGTCAATTTTGATTCTTTTCTGAACATTCGGTCGTAACTGCTTTGAAGGCCGTTTTTTTTAAATTTGTTATAGTGTTTAATAACTTCTTCAGCTGGCCCCCCTCCGGTTTTTTGTTTAACAAAAATTTTTGTTTTTTTTTCTTTTTTAAATTTAAATATTTGTCTTTCAAATTCTTCGTGGATCTAAATTTAGCGCTTTGAGCAATAAATTCTTGTTGAAATTTTTCCCATACACTTTCTTTTTCTCGGCATGTAGAAACTCCACTTTTTTTTACATTCTACCACTCGCTCTTATTTTTCTATTAGCCCTACTAACGTGTCTTCCTCTTCAGAGGAAAAATTTGAAAATCATTTCTTTTCCATTTTGTAATTTCAAAAATAACTGACAAAATAAAATCTCATAGATGACAAAAAGTCCAAATCCAGTATGGATAAGACTTTCACATGTTTGTGTTACCAACCTCAGAAATTGCCAAATGAATGTTGGTTTTGTTACTGCTACTTTAGTTTTGATTAAAAGACGCCTTTTTGACTTACGTTTGTAGGTAATTTTTACTTGTAAGTTTACCAACGATTGAAAAACTGGCCCTTAGTGGTTTTTTTAATAAATTTAATGTCCAGCGATAGATTTGGACAACTCTCTAATTGACAGTTACGGACAAATGCTATGATTTAACAATGTCAAAAGGCTACACTGTAAAAAATAAAACAAGAGCTAGTTATCATGGTCTTCCGCTTTTTGCTGTATGCTTTCAATTATTTGTTCTAAACAAATGCTGTACCAACCCCAAAACGCTAGGAACGAATTTGGAACGATACGTTGTGCTTAATTAATTAATAATTTTCTCGTTTCTGTTTAAATGCTGGAATTTTTAGTACAATTCCAACCGCCCGCGGTCGGCCAAAAAAACTTCGTAAATAATGAACAAGAAAAATATCGCTCTTTATTCGGACGATTTGATCGAAACCCAATTTCTCCGATGTCGCCATTACTTATACTGGTTGCACACGGATTGACGGAACAAGGGGCCAACTTCCTTATCAGCAGATGAAGAAAACCGGGAAAAATGCTCGGGTCGCCGTCGATTCAAACGCCGACACTGTTTCATTTCTGCAAATGAACCGATCGACTGTACGGAATCGAAAGTAATTTTTTTCAATAATCGCTTTTGGAACGAAATCATTGTGAGTGGTGCGCAAAGTACGCTGATTTTTCTTGTTCCGGAGTTCGCTTCCGGTTCTTTAAGCACGTGACAAGTTCATCGTGCCGTTCCATAAAAATACGCCATCGATCTAAATCCGGTCCGATGTTTCCGGTGTTAGGTGAGCGATAATATCGGCGCTTAATAAACAGAGTTGCAGGAGAGACGATCGGATGATTAATCTCATCGGATTTGAGCGAGCTCAGACGCAGCTTACTCGCTGCAGTCTATTTCGGGATTTACTACACCAAACACTATAGAAACTATCAAACTAAAGGTAGCAGTTAAAAGCTATAAATAGGGATACTGCCGTGCATCACTGACATCCAAATCCGATACATAAACAACTTCTGGGTCAAATTTCGCCAAACCACACTCAATTGTCTCATTTGAAAATGGGATAATTGCTTTGAATGCAGTTGAATTGTTAGAGTCGCAGATGCACTTGGCACTAAAACAAAGAGGTAATTTACCTTAGAAAAAATGACGGATTCAGTTCACATGTTCGACTGTCACCTCACGTACACCAAAGGGTTTGTAAGGGCACGAACGCACAACCCCACATCCGAAACGCGACTGATCACTGAAACGGCGACGGAGAACTCGCAGATGCACACAAATGCCTTGCGCCGGTTTATCAGCTCCACTTAATTTTTTCAGGATCGCATTAGATTTTTTAACTAAGCAGCCGAGGAATTATTCGTATCGCTAGAAGAGGCCTTGGAGTATCGTGTCACTAGAAGCCTGATAGCGGAGGATAATTTAGAAAGGTGCCGCCGATGAGAAAAAGCGAACGAATGTTCGTTTGAGGAACTGGGTCTAATTGGATTAATATCTGACGGTTTTAAATTGGAGAGATGAGCATTTAGTTGGAGTTATTTATGGAGGCAATGAGACGATTCGTTGTCGTTTTTTCGGGTAAGCGGAAATGAAGTTGCGGAGCACTAAACTATTTAAATGCATTTAGTGTTTAACCGCGGATTCTGGCTGAAAAGCAAACAGGATTTTTCGCAGAGAAAATTTGTAAATTTTTCAAGGCAAGCGTAAATAATTTTATAAATAAATTCTTATTCAGATCTGAATTTTTATTGTTTCGACGATTATTTGAAAAATCTCTTTTGCTCTGTCTTTCGCATGAAATCTAATCAGCATAGCATTACGATTTTTATGGATTTTAACGTTTAATCAGATTTTTGTACCGTTTTTAAACGCTGCCATTTCGACTCAAATTTAATTATCAAACCCAAAAATACTGCTCCTTCATATGGACGGAACCCGATTAAAAAAAATATCTGGCTATCTGTACATTTCTTATTTTATAGAATACTAGCGTTCATCCGTCGCGGCTTCTTCCCTCGATAGCTAAAGGTTGAATTTCCATAAAAATAAGTATAATGAGTAAGAATGATTTTATTGACTCTTCAACGCTCAGATTTATTATAGCTACATTGATGTTTTAAGAGAACATTATAATATACAATTTCGCCGCCTTTTTTATAGTGTTTGTCCTAATTTTTCAAGTAGAACAAATACATAAACGTCGAATCTTTTATGCTATTTTAATAGTAGAAAAATATTAAAAAACTGAAAACCAGATAGTACTGCTGACACAACTGTACACCTGTCATTCCAAAAAATTTAATTAAGTGCGTAATGACGGTTTTTTGTAGATTATTTGTGCCAAGTTTCAAATAGATATGTTTTTTCCATAATAAATGTTACACCCCCTTGCATTCGCTTAAGGACGGCGTCTCACAGTTGCGTGAGGGAACGGGGGCCCTCTCACCCGCTCGCCCGTCAAAGCATAGGCACTTTAAAAAATGGTAATCTCAAAAACTACGCCACGGATCAGAAAATGATCAATGGTAATCTGGAAACCCCATTCCTTATAATAGGAACTTTTGAAGCTGATTAAAGCAACCAATCAAAAGATATTGCTAAGTTAAAAAAAGGTAGAAATTTGTCATCAACCTGTACAGTTTAATTTTACTTATTTTTGCTACATAATCTCCTATTATACCCGCAGTAACATTATCTTCCAAATGAGACCAAAATTATTTCTGTACGACTTGTCGTTTTCAAGATTACCATTTTTTAAGCAATAATCCTGGCTGGCTCTTCATCTGCCCCTACATGAAAGCGGTCAAGTAGAAACCGGTAAAAATCGGTAAGATTTTAGTTCAGCTATTGTGGTAACAATAAGACGTTTCACCACGTTTCAATTTAGGTAATAAGGTTTGGAACGTAGTTTGAATCATTGTCGATAGGTGGCGCTAAACAGACAAACATATAGTGACATTTATTGACAGCAAAAATTTCAAAACACCAAACATATAGTTACATGTCCAAACTATGCTCTTTACCTTCTGGGCATCAAAAAATATATATCCTGTAAATTTGAGCGCAATCGGCTCGGTAGTGTCCGAGTCTATACAGGACAAACAAACAAACATTTATTTTTATATATACAGGGTGACTGGCCACTCGTGTTATAAACATTGCCAGTGGATTCCCCTCTTTAAAAGGGACAAAAAAGTTCCTCTCTAGTATAGTCCGAATCTCACTTGTTTCAAAGACACTGTTTTTTATTTTTTAAGATTTTACGACTTTTATTTAAAAAGATGTCAATAACTTGAAGGGTACCGTTGGATTCTACGTTATTTTTTCTACTCCGTGTACCACCGTTTTTTTTCGCAATTTTATGTGCTGCATATTTGCATTATAAATGTTCACAATTCCGTTTTTTTTACAATTTGGAGATAGCTCCGGATTAAACCAGTTCCATGGATCCAGCAAGGTTGAATTGGATATAAAAATAACGTAGAAACAAACGATCCCGGTATGGTACATATTAGTTGTAGCATTAGTAAGTAATTCCAGAGTTATAGAAAACGTAGAAATAGAAAACGAAAAAACTAACTATCTCTGAAATGAGTGAGAATCGACTAGCTATAGTAGAGAACAACTTTTTGGTACTTTTAAAGGGTAGAATATGCTGGCAAAGTTTGTAACACAAGTAGCCAGTCGTTCTGTACCTATAGACTATAACAATACAATGCATTATACAAAAAACGGTTTCCATTCTTTTGTATTTTTATGTATCACTCCAGAACTCGTTGGCTCAATTTTCAAATATTTCCGTATCTTTTTCTATTTTATTAGTCTGTAAGTTACGTCATTTTGTGGCTTGTTTGTGCAAACACAAACAAATGTAGGCTGCGCTAGCCACCTTGAAAATCGTTAATCGTTGAAATTTCTCCAACTCAAGATCAAAATGTTTCTAATATTTTGATCTTGAGTTGGAGAAATTTTAGATTAAGCTCTCTTCTGTTGGCAACAACATGATGTCTAAGATATATTTAGTGTCTTCTTGAACATATTTTTCAGGCTTGACTTGACTTGACTTGACTTGATAGAGTCAGAGATCCACACTGTGTAAAAAATTAAACAATAGATAGTTTCCATGGCTTCCTGAGCTTCCGTTTTTAGTCCGCTCTATATTTTTGTGCGTTTAATCTTTTAAGGCGCGTATACATCTGAGCACGAACGGGAACGAGGCGAACCGAGGCCGAACGCTTGCCTCATTTAATTTCGTTTCAAATAATCAAAAAACGATTATGATCGGAAGGAGGCGCAATTGAAACGCAAATGCCGTCTACATTTAATCGAATTTTGCTTTTATGTACCGATTCCGATCGAATTCCCCATGCGTCGCACAACCGAATTCTGTTTGCCGCGCTTCGATGACACGTCTACATCAGTATGCTCGTTTGGCCTCGGTTTGCCTCGTTCCCGATCGTGCTCAGATGTATACGCGCCTTTACCATTATGACACTTTTCGCATTTTCTAACATTTTGCACACATTGTAATGTCGTTATGTCATTTTATTTATGCTAATGACCCGCGTCGTACTCCTCCAAATTCGATTTACACAGTTAGATAACGCCTATTACGTTTCGTAATCCCTCTCTGCTTCTGAAATTATCAGTTAACTTGTGCGCCTTATTCTAACTGTACTGATGTCATAGATATAGAGAGTTATTGCGAACAGCTTATAAAAAAGGCACCATTATTCATAATCTGGTTTGAGTTATTGTACAGGTATCCCAAACTGGATATTTTGAGGGGGTTTCTCTTATTTCCTGAAGAGATAGCAGTCAATTTGTTTATCAGCTAGAATCTTTGTTTATGAATTCGAGTATTCTTTATCTTAGAGTTCTTTACACAAAATATGATGGTTGTTTTTAGGGGTTCACTCTTGACTTATGACAGAAAATTGAAAAATTAAACACTGTGCAGTGGGTTGTAGAGGAGTCTTCAGAAAGTCAGGAAAATTAAAAAATTGGCAGGTACTGGTAACATTTTATTTATGGACCAACTTCAAACAATCTAACGCCGTATTAAGTGGCTTCTAATTTACTACAAGCCCAAAAGTTTTTAATTTTTCTAAGTGTTATAATATGTATATTTTGTGCGATATTAAAATGTCCTATTTTAAATTGGACCCAGAATTTTTTTGCATGATTTGCAAGATACTATACTTCTTGGTACAGCCATGGACAGTCAAGAATAACACTTTAGTCGGCGGGTGCAAATAAAATAAATTTTAGCAATGTTGTTTTCAAATTTTTTTCGCATGCCTGGCGTTGTGGGATAGCAGTTCTAAGTTTGGTTCCGGTGCTATAAACGTGAAATATTGACCACTCCAAACCGCCTTAAAAAAACACCCAATATCCAACCTGTATATTCTGTCAGGCGATAAAAACACGATTTTCAAGCACCAATGCAAAGTTATACCGCAAAGCAATGGTCAATAATTCCAAAGTTTAATGTTTGATACTTAGAACAATCCATGATACAACAAAATCGAAGCTTAGAAGATCTTGAAACCTAGCTTTATTAGTTTTATTACTAGTTTTATTTTCTACAGTGTAGACTTTGACATGTGACAGCAATTGCACATTACATATTATAACGCGTGTTAAATAAACGGAGACTCAGGAGGATATGGAATCTAGTTTTTGTTTTATTTTTTCAATGTAGACGTTTGAAACTGTCAAATCATGATATTTAACAGGAACTGTTGTTCAAAAAGTTGCTCAAACGATGTCTAAACCGAGACCTGAAGATGTAATTTGTTGAAGACGGTACAAAAGGTACCTTATAAGTTGGGTCCGTGACTGCTATTAATAAAGAACTGCTATTAATAAGAAGAACAAATTTCTCCAACTCCTGGTCAAAACTTTGCCGCACTCTTTCGAACGTCAAAGTTATTCCATGGCCAACGCAGCCTGCGTTTTTTGTACGCTCGTTATTTGCATTATTTTTGCAATTCAATCACAATTTTCAATATTATATTATACCTTTTCGTCAAGATGAATTATTTCGACATTTAAATGGACCTTTTATGTCTCAATAACCTCACCACCTCTTCAACGCGATTTGCGGGTCTATAAAAGCGCACGAAATTGCATTCGCTGTCTTCGTGTCTAGATTTAAACACATTTATTTATTTCCCTGGGAAATTTTATTTTATCACCAATACGCCATTAGTGGGTGGCTCTTTCCCGCGGCTTGATTCATTCGAGGATACTTAATTTGATAAACCGTAATTTATCATGATGGGAGAATTTACTGCACCCGAATTGAATATCCATAAAATACAGCGTAACTGCATTCGTTCTCCTGTATTCACAAACTCATTCGAATCGGTATTGTTATGAATTATGTCTTGCCAATGAACGGATTTGCTGAAATGTTATTTTCCGTAATGGCATGATGATGAGGCTTATTTTTTACAGTGTATAATGGCATGGCCAATCAAACATTTGCACAAACGACGGCCAAACTTCGCTCTTGTCACTGGTCAAAATCGGAAACGGTTGTCAACTGACAACTTATCCTCGACCACAACTTGCGCTCTAAATAATTTCAAATTATTTCCATGGCCTACGCATTTTCCTCATAACTTTAAATTAGTATCTGGTCTTTATGAAAATTTGTGTGTTTTATTCCGAAATGAGTTTAGAACACGTGATTTACATCGCATATCTATAATTAAATCATATAAATCTGTGCATTTTTTGTATGGCTGCAATTTACTTCTGTTCCGATGTCGTAGCCATAAAGCAAACGCGCGTTCTCTTATCTTTGAGAGTAATAATTAATTAATAAATGGACGGCATTAGGTGTCCTAAAAACGTAGATTTCCTTAATTACCATTTCTGTAAATTTATTTTCAAATCAAGATTAAGTAATCTTTTAATGAAATCTCCTAAATAAAAATTTACTTCAAGTGCAATCCGAGAAGAATTGAATTTTTCAGTGCACAGTTTCAAAACTCTTATTCGTAATGATAATACTTGCAACCATTATGCCTTTATATATCTCCGAGCTGTTTACATTTCACGAAACTTCCATTTCTTGTCACGTGTTCTTCCACTAAGGCAATGTATTTTTTATCTCCCACCGGAAAGAGTGTTAGTGATTCAATTTACAATAAAACTTTTACGTTCTATTTTTCTGTTTCGCACGAATATCCAAATAAAGGACCAAAATAACATGCTTTATCGTCCAAACGTGTACAAACTTTCAGATTTTGGACTGTTTAAAATCTCGCTTCTATTTCAAATTACAACTTAGATGAAATACTTGCAGAATCTAATGCATCTGACAGAAATTCGTAAAGAATGCTTCCTCGAAATGCGACCGCGCGTTTTAACAGTTTTATCGTCGCTGCAACTGAAACACACACAAACAAATAATACTTGTTCCGGCTTCGTTATTTAAAAATGAATTAAACCCTTTCTTGTTGGACAATCAATTGTGCGGAAGACATGCAGCCCGGTACATGATTTAGAAAGCAATAAATATGAACGAGAAAAAGGTGAAACTATTAGCTGGAAGTGTGCGTTTAAGCGACAAGTTTCCTACTTTTCACAACTTTAATTGCAAAATCCACCGTTTGCAGTTCGTGAAATACAATAAAGCAGTTTTAAGATTGTTCGTTACTTCACTATTCAGTTCATTTAATTTAGAAAACATTCATAATTCAGCAAATTTCAGAGTAATGAGCTGTATTGGGACAAAAATTACTTTATCTCTTTGGTGTACAGCGTTAAAACGTTTTGAACAAAAAAGGCAAGAGTTCATGGAAATTAATTTTGTTTTTTTACAGTGAAGACATATGCTTACGATGCAGACGGACATCAGACACACACACACACACACACACATATACTTCAGTTTAAACTGACTTAAGTCACACATGCGCATTGTCCACTGCCACATAGAAGTGAAACAACCCAGTTGCGTTTATCGCTGTCGTTTTTGACCGTTTTGTTTTATTTTTTATGAGGCTTCTTACAAAACAAACTGGCAATTGGTTACCTTAACTTCATTTAATTCTACTGAAATAAAATTTAAATCAAACTAAATAAATCCAATGTCCTCTTAAACGTTTCGTTTGCAACTTCGGTAGGTATCCTCATAGTCTTTATAAAAGAAAACTTATTATGAAACTAAGAGATTGCATTGATTTGTTCTTTGCTGCAGTGGATCCAAGTCTCCAAGATCCAAGTTGGAGCAAAATTTATTGCACATTATTTATGAATTATTTTACCATATAAATTAAGAGTTAATTAAAGCAGTTATAACACAATTAAAATGCAAATTAGGATAATACAAAGACAATCTGAATTTACATCATCGAAATAATGATAGTCCTGGTCTGTTTAAATTTACATAACTCCAGTCTTCAGGCCAGGAATCTGTGCCAATTATTGGAACAACACTGTTAGTGAGCTTTCGTCAAAGATACGATTTGAGTGTCTTCGATATACATATATCAGCATGTAATTTTAGCCGTTATAAATATTCATTAGACGGATACAGTTTCATTCCGGAGCGCGGAAGAATGATTGCGTCCCAAGTAAATTTGCAATTTTGTATTCGCCGCGATAAATAAATTCCGCTCAAGTGTGTTTGCAGGTGTAATCCTTCGATGGCAATTTATACCCTTGCGAATCGGTCGGGGTAAAGATGCAAAGCGACATTTCCGTCTAGCGATTATGGCAAGAGAATTACCGCAGGGGTTAATTCAACCCTCGGCAATTGCGTCGACGTTTTATGAGATAATAGAACTTATCATGTAATAATAAATGAGGACAGTGCTTCCAGTTGCTCGTCTGAGATACAAACTTCCGGCCGTTTATTTTAATAAAGCTTCCTCGTCGCGGATGGAGAACTAGCTTCTATCGTTTAAAAATCAGAATACACGGAATCGTAAAATTTCAGGTGCTTCTCAAAAAACTTCTTCGAACCGCTGTGATGTCATTATTTGTAATGGGAATCGAGAATACTGAGCGTGTTTTCGCTGCAAAGCAGATGGCCTGTCTGCTCCAGCCCCGAACAATTTCGCATTCCCATCTTTTGTGCCCGTAAAATACGGCTGTTGAAGAATTCCCCTTTGTTTCCCTTAAATTTATTAAACAGTGCATTAATTAGGCTTAAATCTATAACAGTTCACGCACGCCTTTTTGAGGGAAATTGTATCGATCCGTAAGTGTTATATTAACAGCGACCTGCCACCCTCCAAAGTGCTTTATGGTTTTCTTGTGTTACTTCCATGTCCCTTAATGCGTCGGAATCATATTTGAATTTTCTTAAAAGCGCGTGAGTGTTAATCCGAGCCCCAAGTTAAATACAGTTGTGTCTTACTCAGACAAAGTTAGAGGGAAACTGCAATGGCGCGTTTAACAGGATATCCTGCTAGGATATTACGGTCCGAAGGATAATTCGATAATTCACTTCGATGCAGCGCATGTGACGGCACGGCTGCACGTTGACATACTTTGCATTAAGATCCAGTTTCAATTAAATACTGTACATACAGATAGCGGCCAAAACGCCCCACGTTTATTCAGTTTTCAGCTTTAAAAAGCGTTATTCTGCAGCTTTGGGTTTTTTAAACCAGTTTAGTTTGAAATTGCGTGCCAACTGAAAAATATAATAATTTCCCAACAGCTTATTCAATAAAATATTGTGTGTTTAGTTGATAAGAGACGAATTACTCATTAAGCACTCTCGTGCATGATTTATAACTGGCGTACAAAAAAAGCATTCAGAGTAGGCCATGGAATCACTTTGGAACTAATTAAAGTGTAGAAAATTATGGACCTGTTATACAAGTTTTAAATTAAGTTTATCTTTAAGCGATCTATAAATTGAACATTATTCTCAACACTGAACAATAAAATGCTTAATTATGACACAGGCACATCAAAAATTGTATGTGCTCTGGTGCATTGTTTACTTCTGATTATAGGCCTGTTATTAATCCGTTTTTTCTCATGCCTGTGGCGTCTGAGGCAGCACTTGAATGAATTCTAAAATTTCCATCAAACTTTTTTCGTGCAAACTCTCCTCGATGTTTGGACAATAAAATTTGAATGATCCTACCACGATTTCTATGTGACGTACAGATAGAGTAGAAACATTTAGTTTAATTTTTAACAAATTCCATCTCGAGGCGTCGGTATAGACGTCGTTTGGGCAATTATTTGACCATTTTTGTCAAAAGCCATACGTCAGTGTCAAAAATCTACACTGTAAAAAATGAAAGAATACTTAGATCTGTACATACTGTGATGTTGTTTTGCAACAAAAAAATCCTACTGTATAAAGGCTGTGAAAAAAAATATTTAGATTAGCCCATAGATTCCCATAGATTACAGTGATATGATGTTTGGCAGTTCCTGTCAAATGTCAATAGTTGTCTAGGTCCACACTGTAAAAACATGTTTTTCTTTATAAACTCTTTACATTGTCGTCACATATTTCAATCCTTCACACTACCTTTTAGATTCTTTCAAATATTTAGATTTTTTATTCAGTGCATTTCTTCACTTCTTTTTCTATTAATTATACCGATCTTCTTCGGAATTTGAATTCCATGGAATAGTTTAATCGAAAAAACGATGGAAGCGCTGTGAAATTCGATAGTGTAAAAAGAGTGAGTTGAAGAAATAAAATTTTACTTTAAGTCCCCCTCCGGTTTTTTCTACAAAATTTTTGTAGTGACTGTAACAATGCCCTAATGCCATTTCTGATAACAACAGTTTGTGGAAATGTGTCTAAAATACGTAAAATTGGGAGAAAATTTTCGCCGCGTTAGACATTTTTGTGACGATAATTGTACTGCTAATGTTTGGTGCGGTATGAATAACATTTTAATAAAACGCTTTTACAATCTTAAATTACTTATTTCAAAATGGTTCTTGACAAACCTACCTGAAATTTTTTGAAGCCAAAAAATCTCCTTTTATTTTCATGAATCCTAGCATTGCCAGACTTTAAAGCTTACCAAAAATTCATAAAATTAACGTTCCAGTTAGACCCATGGTCTCTTTTGTGAATTCACCTTTTCATCACCTGGAAAATTGGTTAAATAGAATTTTCCGTCGTTACCTTTTGAAAATTCTTTCGCAGTCAAGAATTCTTATGATTTATGTTCCAAAATTTCAAACTTTTCTATACCATTTAATTCCTTTTTAGTTTCATTTGACGTTCAAAATCTATTGGCCTCCATTACCATCCTTAAAGTTCTTTCCGTTTTAAAAAATTTACTTTTCGAAAGCAATCTTTCGGACATCCATGCCAACAATTTGTATATCCTTTGCGAAACAGTGTTAAAACATTTTTTTTCCAATTTAACACCTCTTTTTATATTCAAACTGACGGCTTAACACCAAAAATTTATTGATAAATATAAAAATACTGATACTAATCCCAATTCACATTTTGCCAATCATATATTACATTCAAAACATTCTTTTCTTCACATAAAAATGTTCAAGTTTTACACATGTCACGTTTTCGCCTCAATTTCTTCGAAATTCTTGAAAACTACAAACCTTACACGATCACAATTCCCATTTAACTAATGATGACATTTCCTTTGTTTCTCCTATTTTTAACTTTATCTTTTCTGGAAATAATCTCAGATAGTCTCTCAGCGGTTTACTCCCACTGTTCTGTTCAAAGTCACTAGCGTTTAGTTGGTATCCCTGTCAATTTTTTTACCAATTTACTTACTTTTAATGGGTTCTGTACTGTAGTAGGTACCGTGTTATACACCAATTTTAATTATAGTACTTGTTTCCCCCTGTTTTATTTGTGACATCGATGATGGAGTTCTTGTAACTCCGAAACTAGTCTGTCAAGAACAATAAAAAACTAAAGTAGATTTGCACAGTTCCGGTTCCTTCGTCAAACTATTGGATCATCATCATGAACATTGAAAATTTAAATCGTTACGTATCGATTGACATAATATGTTACTGTCAAAGATTTACACTGTACAAAATAACACAAAATTAGACATCCTTCTTTGTACGGTCTATTATGGTTTTTTCAGTACTTTATTACGCAGGTTTTGCTTAGCTTTACCAGGAAGGTTCAGTCTTTAAACTGGCTAAGATGTCAACTAAAAACTGGTTCAGTTATCATAAATCAGTGCCAAAGACAGATAGTGAAGCACGTTTAAAACTTACCACCCTCAATTGAGTGCATTAACTGGTAATTATTTAATGCTGCAAGTTGGTAACAGTGAGTATATTTCGAACTCCACCACTGCATCAATTTGGGAAAGTTAAATCCAGTTTATTAAACAAATTCTGTTAACAAGTTACTTAGATCGAGGCAATATTTTTCATTGTTGTTGAAAGCGGCTCCACAGCAATATACTCGTACAGCTGGTAAAATTGTCTGCATTCCAGCTTTGTGGCTGATATAATCTTAACTCGCTTTAATGACTAGAATATTAACGACATCATCTGTGACATAATGTGAATGCATTAGTGTTTACAAAGCCCCTTAAGGAAAAGCGGATGTAATGAAAGCAATCTCATTGGCCCGGCGCATCCACCATTAGTGAACACCTGAAACAATTCCATTTTTCTATTTTAATCCAACAATTCAGCTGGATTACTCACAATATTGATTTCTCATAGAGTTTTTAGAATGTCGGATTGGGAGTGAGAGGCATTTTATAATTTTAAATCCCGAACTGATTAAACTGAATTTCTGAATTAGATTCAGCGAAATACCAACTCAAATATTCGTTTGGACGAAATCGCTGGAATGGATGATTGAAATTAAATCAGTTTGTTGAATTCATAACGTTTTCTTAATCTGTAACAGTATTCACAAGCTTTGTACCTAGGAATTTGTGTTCGTAACACACTGACTTGTGAATTCTACTTGTCTATTATCCTCCTACAAAAAGATGTTTCAGCTTATATAGCTTACACGAAAATTTGTCTTCGCGTCTGAACTGTTTGAAAGTTTTGCTATTATTTGTACACTAACAAGAGAGTGGATCATGCAAGGGGAATTGCGTTGAGGACTAAGCACTTAATTAAATTTCACTTCCGTAGGTAGAGCATCAATGCAACGTTTACAAGAGTACTGCCTGAGTGTCTTGAAGTTAGCAATTTGTATAACTATTAGGTAAACGACTTGTAGAAATTACACAACCACATTTGCTCTTCAAACAGCCGTTCACATAAGTCACAAACAAAGCAACATATTCGAAAAATGGGGTAAAATTAGGCCAAGATCACAATGTGCCGTTGTAAATGTATAAATAATGAAATGAGGATCGTTTGCGGTGTAAACAAGCACCTATAACTAAGATTTAAGGTAATGTGAACAGAAAAAGGCGGGCGGAGAACTCGATCGAAAAGTTTAAAATTGTATTGCATCTAGACAGGCACCTGGAAGTAGCTCCACAAAAATTACAAAACGCCAAATAATGATAATCTCATAAGTTATAACAGCCGTAGAAAATAAATGATTCAATCTAGCATTTAGTTATTTTTTTTTTACTCGTACTCTGTCTTTCCGATTGACAGTTCAAGTTTTCGCGTTGTAATCAGTTGTGACGTTTTCCCTTGAATACGTCAACCAAATAGAATTGCAATATATCTTTTGGAAAAGTATAGTACACTAGAGGTGTAAGCATTTTTCGATATGTAATAAACTATTACAGTGTAGACCTTTGACATTGACATTTGACAGGAATTGCCAACCAAAATGACGTTTAAACTGACGCCTGGAGATGAAATTTGTTGGAAAAGACACTCAATGTATCTTATACGAGTATGTCGTATCCGAAACGGCTGTCAACTGAAAACTTTTTCGAATTGCTCCATCTCAAAATCAAAACATTGTTACACCCTAATCAATTACAAGGTGATTCCATGACCAACTTAAATCATTTTTTGTTTGTATGCTTATTTGATCAATAATGGTTTCCGTCCGCTTACAAAACGTTTTATTTAATTACAGTTAAATTGTTGGAATTCATCTAAAATAGGCATGCCAAGAATCCCTGTAGCCTGAAAATATTTAGCAATGAAAATTATTCAGTTTTTTATCGAGGAATTACGAGTTTTTTTCCGGGGCCTTCGACACGGCCATTAAAATTCAAATGTGTTTATCTGAATTTCAAATTAGACTTAAGCGCTTTCTGCAATAAGCAAAAGTTTCACTGACTTGTCACCGGTGAATGAATTCCAGTTAAAACCTGACGGCGCGACATTTGCGTCGGACAAAGCCACAGAAATCATTAACGGATGCTAACTCAAATAAATAATTTCCCCTAAAACGCATTTTTTACTTTCTATTTAAAGCGTTTTTGCGCGTGCCAGGCTGCTGATTTTTACCATTTTCAATTCGAGCGGTGCATAATTCAACGAGCGCTAAATGCACGGCAAAAAACTGAAATTATTACATAAAAGTGTTTATGAAATGTTGTTTTCTAGAATCCAACGAGCTTTAGAGCTTGCTATAGTTGGCGTGGCTTTGATAACGGAACAACAATAGAAATAGCTTTTATCGCTTTTCCCTCAGCTTATTATAATAACTATATACTCGTAATTATCTGGAACCTGGCCAAGGTTTTTAACCTCAGCCTTCAACCAAGTCAAACGAAACGGACTCGGTTTAATCTAAAGGGAGAATTGAAAATTTTGTAGACGATAGCTTGAAGTCTCTAGAACCGCTCAGAAAGATCAAAAGAAGATGCTAAGTTAACAAAGATCTTAAATGGGTCGGTGTGGAAATGTGGATGTCCTCTAGCAAAGACTTTGCAACTAAAGCTAAATACAAGAATTGCTGAATATTCAGAGTGTAGATGGAATAGAAAAAATGTAAATACAACTTTAAGTCTCTGGCAGCGTTCATAAAGGTCAAGAAAACTAACTAAATGAAGGCCTTGGTTGGGTTGGCTTACAAATGCGGATGTTCTTTCGCAACGAGAACTACAAGAATTGGTAGGGAATTCAGCACAAATCAAAAATATAAAAATTTTAGACCACAACTTGAAGTCTTTGGAAGCGTTCAGAAAGGTCAGAAGACGAGATGCTAACATAGTAAAGACCCTGGCTGGGTGGGTTTGGAAATGCAGTGACCTTACAATGAGGGCTACAAGAACAACCGCACGCCAGATTTTCTAAAAATGTTAACCTGAATAAGTGACGTGCGGATTAGTAGGTGGCGCCCCCAATGGCCGTTAAAGTAAGCTGTTGTAGACAAACAATGAGTCATGAAAATCACGTTTTATTTATTTATCAACTAAACTGTTAAAAAATCGACGTGTAAAATGAGTCTCCGTGTATCCCTAATTATGTGTTGTATTTTCGGCTGCACTAATCATTATTACACTATGGATCAAAGCGTAAAATTTTATAGTATTCTTGGTAAGTGGTATGAGAAGGAGAGGTGAAAGATTTGGATGCAAAGAGTAAGAAGAACTGCGTAAGTTGTGTTTTTACCGATTATTTATTAACCAATTCCATTGTCAATTTTGCAGTACAGAAAACAATAGCATTAAAAAATGGCAAAATGTCACATCATCCGATTATGCAGCACATATTTTATGAGAAATGTAAAATGAAATAATCCAGCGAGTCCGTCTTATCATCCATCGATTACTCCTGATTGTTCCTGATTTATTAACACGCTTGTTTTGATGGAACAATTTTCTTGATTTGTGTGTTTACAAATCTTCTTAATTAAGCACATGGCCAGCATTAAACAATTTTTGACCCTTTTTTGTTACTCTCACTGTTATGGGTGAATATTACCTTAAAACCAAATCCGATTTCAGTTTCCATAACCGTGATGTTAAACAATATATACAGGTGTCCTAGCGCTGCGGAGAAGTAAGACTACTCTAACATGAAAAAATATATTGAAATGCGGTTTGCCACAAAAAGTACAATCCACAGGATTACACACTTTTATAACAGTACAGTCCATTTAAGAGAAAACTCTGAAAATATCTGGTTGTCTACAGAATGTCCTGATACAAAGTGGCGCATCAAAGTTTTGTTTTTTTTTAATGATACACTGAGTATATTACGCTATTTTCGGATTTCTTATCAAAAATAATTATACTTTGTATAACCTGTTATGGACCTAACTTCAATTGTTTTGCTATTATTTGACATTAAAAATAAAAAAGGCCAATTTTTTTAAAGTAGTTGCTTCCAAGCCAATGAGAATTTTGGCTTGAGATTTTGACAGAAAATTTTTAATATCGTCTAGATTATAGTGGTCAAGTCAAACTTTGTATTTTAATAATTTAAAATACAGGGTGGCTCATGAACGCAAATTGTTAATTTAATCGAATTTTTCAACTCGAACGCCCTGTATATTTTGATATCAATTGCCACATATTTGATAAGCTATCCAATGACATTCTAATGCCTCCTCATTTTTCAACTTCTTAACCAACTATTTTCCAAATTATCGCTCTTACACTATTCATTCACATTATTAAAAACTACATCAAGAATGTAATTGATTGGTACCTAAATATACATGTATGGGGCGAAAATTTTCTGTCAAAATTCTCAAAACAACTGAAGTTAGGTCCATAATAGATTATACAAAGCATAATTATTTTTTGACAAGGAATCGGAAAATATCGTAATTTATTGGGTGTTCTATTAAAAAATATACTTTGGTACGCCACTCTATACTTATGTGAACAGACTGTATATGAACCCCTAATTTTAGAGTGTTAAATGTATTGTACTTTTTATCGAAAACTGCATCTCGATATCTTTGTTAATTTTAGAGTAATCTTACTTCCCCGCTTGGACAACTTGTATTTATTAATATTTGTATGGGCAATTTTAGGGACTTACTGATTAAAAAACAAAAAACCCGACACAACATACAACCCAAACTTTATTTAATGGATTAAATTTAATTATAAATCGCGAATTATCAATGGCAATTTCCCAATGTTAGTCTACAAATCATTGCCGTTGCTCAAGTAGAGGGCGCTGAAACCAGCTTCCACACGGCACCCATTCAAGGGTCAAGGCACATTTGGCAATTTTACAATTCCATCAATTTAAAGACAAAACTAGAAAAGTTTTAAAATAAGAAACGAAATCGATCTTACATGCATTGAAACTGGGGAAATTTCAAAGTGAAATGAGGACGGCAACACAATTGGCCCTTTCATTTTTGCTGATAACGGTGTGAAAAAATAAATGGTTTTATAATCGCTCGCACCGGCGACGTTTGCGAAGTAAACTCAAATAATCGAAATCGTTTTCTCGGGCATTGGAATCGTTAAGCCGATTTGTATGTAAGTAATTGAATTTTAACACAAGCCAAAGCCGTTCCATTTTCTTGAAAAGACGTAATTTTCAGGGCGTAACTGTCAAGGTGCGCGGATAAATGCATTAAATGGACTCGTTACAGATGGAGCACTGGTAATATCCATATTCCGCAGTTGCATATGATGCCGTGCTGGAGAATTACTTCTGAAGCAGGAGTTACGCGCAAACATCCCAAGAATTCACCGAAATGAAGTAGATAACGGCTGCAAAAATGAGATCCTCGGGGAAATCGCTAGATATTCCCGAAATGGCGTTTATTAGTGAAAATAATGCCGCCAATCCAAACTAATGCATCACGCTCTTGTTTCCCGCATTGATCCTTATTAAGAGTGGAAGGTAATTAGCAAAGCTCGCCATGCCTCGCTTACATAAATCGTCCTCGAAATTGCTTGCATATAATAACACAATTAGATAGTTGCAATACACATGTTCCGTGCTCAAACCACATTAATGAACCTGGGTGTAATGGTTGTAAATTACGAACGTGTTACGGTTTTGATCTCTCCCATTTGACGAAGATTGTCGGGTTTGACATCTGTTTCGACACCGCCAGTCCTCAGCATTCGCATTAACATAAAAAATTAAATTTATTTATCTTCTATTTAATAGGGTGTCCTAACGCTGCGGGGAATTAAAATTATTCTCAAATGGAAAACGATATTGAGATGTGGTTTTTGACTGAAAGTACAATCCATTTAAGAGAACATTCTGGAAATATCTGCTTATAAAAAGAAAGTCCAGATACAGAGTGGCGCATCAAAATTATGTTTTTTAAATGAAACATCCATTATATTACGCTATTCTCGGATTCCTTATCAAAAAATTATTAACCATTAAAATTATACATTATATGCCATATTATGGACCTAACTTCAGTTGTTTTGCTATTATTTGATTTTTTTTTTAATTGCTGCTTCCAAACCAATGAGAATCTTGTCTTGAAATTTTGGCAGAAAGTGTTTAAAATTGTCTAGTTTATAGTGGTCAAACTTTGGATTTTTATAATTTAGTATACTGGCTGGTTCATAAACGCAAATTTTTAATTTAATCGATTTTTTCAAATGGAACGCTCTTTTGGTATCAATTGATCACATTTTTGGTAAGCTTTCTAATGATGTCTTAATTACATCAGATTTCAATTTATTCCAAATTATCGATATTCCACTATTCAATTATATCATTAGAAACCTCATCTTTGATGCAATCGATTAAAACCTAAATATACAGGCTGTTCCATGTGAACAGGAGATGGAACTTGTCGAAAAAAGCACAAAAGGTACCTTATGCATGGTGTTCGCGACGGTTATTAAAAATGAACTTAATTTCAAATTTTTCCAACTCAAAGTCGAAATTTTGCACCAGTCTTCCTACCGTCAATGTTTTTCCATGACCTACAAAGCCTCCGGTTTTTTATCGTTTGTTGGTTCTTATTTTCCATCCTTCTCTGTAAATTTTACACTAAAAATGACTATCAGTATTTTTCTTTCCCTTGTTTCCAAAGATTCTTCTTCTGCTTTATTCAGTACACAGGTCTCGCATGCATATGTCACTGTGAGTTTTATTACTGTCTGGTGTATCCTGAATTCTTGGACACATATTTGGACTTCATCAGTGTTCTTAATGCTCAAAAATTTTTATTACGTTAGGCCACTATCAGTCTAATTTCCTGCTTTTCAAGCCCCTTATCTTCTATTAGCAAGTAAACCAAGCTCTTCACCTTTTCGAAACTATAAACTCTTCCTGTGTTTGATTTCCCAAGTAGCATCAAAGTAAGAAAAACTTATGCCGCCACTTTGACTAAGTGGCTGCCACATGATTACCACTAAATCTACAACTTTACAGTAAGAATAACTTTCGTTTATACAAAAATAGTGGCAAAAACGTGAATTTCACTGTTATTAATCACTACATAGTGGATCACTTTGTAGTGGAACTTAAGGTGTTTGAAACGTTCTGGTTACTATCTGAAACCACCTTAAAGTGTTTATAACTTTATGGTGAAAAATGACAGTGGCGGTAACCATATCAAGCCACTAAAATATAACTTAGAAGTGGCGACAGATTTAAAGTGGTAATTACAGTGTCGTCCACGTTTTGGCCACCTCTATAAAACCTTTAAAGTGGCAGACATTTTTAGTGGCAACTAATGATTGTTGCCACGTTTATGCCACTATTGCGCCACGTATAGAAGTGATTTTCACTTTCAATACGTAAAAACCACTTTAAAGTTATATTCTAAAAGGTAGCCATATTTAGGAACAGTAGTAATGCCGCCATTATAACAAAAGTTGAGCAGACCATTCAAAAAATTATAATTTCTTCACAGTACTACATTATTATTGTCTAATTATTTGTTTTTGGTTTTAGCTGACCAAGGATAATTAATTAATAAATTGTTTGTGGCATTTGGAGATAAATATTTTGAAAATTGCGATCTAAAGTTTTTTGTTAATTTGTTTAAATAATCAGATATTGCGAAAGGGATGCTGATATTTCGAAGTGCAACACCTATTTTTGACAGTAAACTTGATATCGTTCTGAGTTTATACCATCTAGGGTGCTGCCTTAAGTTAATAATACTTGCTTATTTATTTGCAAGTAAGAATATCTTTATGGTGACTTAGTAAGAATGCAGTTTCGAGTCAATGAAAAGGTAGAAAGGAGATGCATATATTATTTGTTAAGAGAAATAAGTTGAAGGAGAGAGACCCAGCGATGTAGAAGAAACAAAATCAATCTTAGTGGCTTTTAGGTGGCTGCCACTTGGCGCCCACCTTTTTGCCACGTGGTGGTCAAGTGGCTGGAACGTAACTGTATAGGGGCTACCACGTGGCAGCCACGCAAAAAATGTTCCCCATTTTAGTGGTAGCCACGGAATAGAACCGTTCTTATTACGTGGCAACCACTAGTGATAAAAACTTTAAAGTGGTAACGGTAGTGGCTGTTACGTGGCGCCCACTAAAAATGCTACTTGGGTTTACTTTTAGTTCCTCGTAGTTTCCTTTCATGTGCTTCTCATTATCAAATGTTTTAATTTCTGCAAATTGATTTCTAGTTCAATCACGTCTGGTTCGTGCTCTAAATTTCTTGGTATTCTTTAGAGTTTTCTATTAGATTTTGCTATTAAAGTTAGGTCACCCGCCAAACGCTATGCATTGGTGTTCATACTGAAAATTGTTTTAGTTGTTTTCAGCCTACTTTTTCTTTTCTTTTTACTGCGAAGTAAAAATTGAAAAAATACATAGTGTAAACTAACGAAGTGTATTGCGTCGTGCCTCCTGAGGGAAAAGCACATGAGCTCCGCCGGCTGCTTTTAGATTTCCTACTGACAATTAAACCATATAACTACTATTATTAAGCCGCTAGATGTCAAAAAATAACGTGCAATAAAAAGAGATCGGCTCCCGGGTAAATTACCGGAAACACCCAATTCTGTATTCAACTGAAGTCTTGTTAAAAACGTCAGTGGCGCACTGTTTCTCAGTATATATTTTAACATTTTAGAAAAAAATATATAATAAGCTATGGAATCACGTTGAAAGGGCTTAGAGTGTAGAAAAATGTTGACCAAATTTAATTCTAATAGAAGAGATAGCCCGATCTCTATGTACTGTTGTACATACAATTGTCAATAAGAAACTTGAATCATTGCATTACCAAAATAGAGTGTCCATTCACCGTACACGAATCGAATAGAAAATCGCAGACAAGCAGACAATATTGAGTAAGTATGTAGGCTTTCACGGTCGGTGTTATTAATTATAACGATCTTTCTCGGGATTTTTGACCGTGTTCCATTTGAAGTTCCCAATGAACCTCCAGACGTTTCATCCACAACTGCGGTGGACTTCATCAGTGGTTAAAGTTGCGATGTCACATTCGCGACTGTCACAACAAAAATGATGCAACGCCGCCGCAGAATTTAAGGTCGAGATTTTGCCTCCATTTTTATAACGCTTGTTAAAAGCGATGTTTAGTGCCTTTTTTAACAAATTCCATGCGTCGGTTTGTTTAATAATTGTGCAATTGTTATCGCGTGTCATAATTTGGCAGGGTCAAACGTCTACACTATGAGAAATAAAACAAAACTTGTTTCCATCGCGTCCTAACCCCCTTTTCCTATAAAATTTTTAAATTAAAAAAGTGTGTCAAGTTTTGTTGAAAAATATCGAACACTTCGCGGTGTTGCAATTACTGTAAATATGTCAGTGTGTATTTACTAATAATTGGCTAGCAAGTTATATAAGTTCATCAGTTTGTTTACTGCGTTGATACAAGGACTAGTCTCCTGGAATTTCAGTTTCACGATATCATTACAGAGGATTTGTCAACAATGTTAGTTTGTGATTTTAATTTTCCGTGAAACAAAATTCCACGATTTTCTAGTAACTGGAAAACAATCGTGAAAAATCTCAATTTGATAATTGCAACTAATTAATTACACCTCCAGCGAATGGTCAATGCCTTCATAAAACTAACTTTATTCAACGAGAAGAGAAAATTATTTATTTCGATGGTAAAGTTTGGTAAAGCTGCGATTGTAATCGGCTTTATTGAATTTCTCCCACTCGGTTACTCCTTTCTTCCATTCTAGAAACGACCGAATTATCTTTAGCGATTGTTCTGGCTTATGAGGCGATACATATTTCTGTGTTATTCAGCGTCCAATCAGCCAAAAAGCCCCATTTTTATCGATAAACTTTGTTTACATCTTCCCAGCCTAGAGATTATAACACACTTTAATAAGTGACGCAAATTTCGGGTGGGGAACATTCATCACACCGACGGACATTTTTCCCAGATAATTCCACACAAATCAGATTTCGTTGCAATGTGGGGCAAAATCCTATTTGTGCCGGTTGTCTGAGACGTTGACAGCCAGCGTCATGTTCGTTTCTCGCCGAATGAGGATCATCGTCTCAACGACGTGAGCCGTTTTTTGACAATGGGACAAGTTTGAGTCTTGCTAAAGTTCCCTGCCATGCGACTCACATTTTTAAACGCAACTTAAAGTGTAAAGTGCACTTCGTTTTATGCAGTTCGAAGTCGACCTTATTTATGTAAGCTTTTCGCAGCTTCCACAGCTGCGTTTCGTGTAATAAGCAGCAAAAATGTAGCGACGAAAATAATGCAGAGCGGAACGAGCAAGATACACTGCCACGCGGCGAATTTTCACTCCTCCCGCGCCAAATAAATTTAATTTAATTTAATTTACGCCGGTTTATTTGAATGGAAAATTCATTTTTTTGTGAGGAAACATATTTCGTTTTAAAAATGCGGTACACCTGTCTCGTTTGTTGAAAATTATTGCAACGTATTTAATTTTATGGCGGAGTGCTGTTGTTCCCGTTTGCGCGAAGAATAACCGCTTCCATTTTGTGTTTCTAAATTCGCGGTTATAAGAGTGGGCAATAAAAATTACGAGGCCATTTGAAAGTCGGCGGTTTTAATTTGGATGAAACAAATAGGTCGAGATAAGAAGTTTTGGTCAACAAAGAGAATAAGACAAGAACTGTGTGGATTATCATAGAAATGGGTTCTTTGTGTTGTTGGATTACAACAGCTATTTTCCATTATTTTATTACAACTCTTTCTACGACTTGTGGGTTTTAACAACTGGTCAATCGGCTTGCTTCTAATAAAATGGCAATGGCCACCACATAATCGTTTCGAAGACCGCTCCGAGTACTGTTTTCACTGTCATTAGAGGGTAATTGTTGGCACTTCCTTGGAAGTTGTTTCGCTTACAATTTCAAATCGTGGAGTATTCTCGTTTGAAATACAATTTCGCGTATGTAAATTCTTCAAAGTATACAACAGGAGGATTGTAACATCTTGTAACGAATTCAGACGAATTGTTTGTTCTGTATCTATTTCCAGAACGCTTTCTAAGCGCGGTTTTCCTTTCCAGGATCCGTCAGTAAAACTGTGTCTAATTAAGTTTTTCAGAGTTTAATAAAGGCGTCTGAAAGAAATAATATTTATTTAAATTTTCTAAGGGGCTGGTTTGAAATGTTAATATAGTTCTCCTCGGCCAGCACTCACTAAATTTTTAACATAGAATATTTAATGGTGCTTGAAAAGCTGTGCCACCAAGGCGAGAACGTACAGAACGTCAAAAAAATTCTCTAGCTTGTTTTATTTTTTACAGTGTACAGGTGGTTTATTTTCTATGCCATATTAAGGTGATCTCGGAAAGTAATCGACGAGTGGCATATTTTCGAGGTCGATTTTTGAGTGGAAACGGCATCCATTTTGTTTTCGAAATATGAGCAAAAGTTGATATTTTGAGAACTTTTTAAACCTTCTTAACTTTTTTACTATTGATGTTATTAATATGAAATGAAAACATTATACAGGCACACATTTTTACGTAGAGTACAAAGATCTAGTCAAATTTTATTTTAGGCTTTTTGTTTAGCTGTAATAAATCAAACTTGTATTTTTTAAAATATTCAACGTCTTCATTAAGTATGGAACCGGCTTAATATCTTTAAAACTATTACCGGAGTAACTTGAAATCTGGGATGTGTATTCTACTAAATACTATCTATTGTATGTACCTAATTTTTTCACCTGTTTTACATTGTTACTTTATGAGATACACAGCCAACTTGATTTTTTTTAAATAGCAATGGTGGACAACTTTGACATCATTCGGAAGCTAATTTTTTTCTGAGATTATTGTATAATGCTAGTTTCGAATAATAACTCCCGAATCATGTAAGATACAAAAATCTTTCAAATACAATTTTTACACCGTTTGTCAGGCTGCACAACATAAAAATATTTTAGCGCATACAAGCACCCCCTACATTTTTGTGTACCTTCGGATGCGTCTAAAGTCTGTCTACGTTTTTTATTCATTTTATTCTATAGCTAAAATTGATATTTTAGAAGATATTTTTGTTATTTTTGGATGTGATCCAGATTGAGCCAGATAAGGTAGTTCGTCTGCTATGGAAACTATGTCATTTTATTCATTCTATATATTATCCATATTGAATTATATTTTACAAGAACAAATCGATATGATATATTGTATAGGAAATATAGGGGTGCCATTTAAAAAACTAAAGTTAAGTTTATTCAAAAATAGTACAGGGTGACCCAGAGCTCTGTAAACGCTCCATAACTTTTTTGCTATTTGAGGTATCGACTTGAAAGTATTGTTGGATGATAGGTGCGCTTCTGTTGCACATTTTAAAAATATTTTCTTTTGTATACACGGTGTCCAAATATTATTAAAAGACCAAAGTTATGTTTTTTTAAATGGAACCACCCCATTTTGATTTTATTTTTGAATTGTATACTAAGTTCTTCGTTAAATTTACTTGAGTCATTTTCACCTATCTATCATACTTTTTGATGATCGTCACTTGATGTTCCAAAATTCCTTGATGTAATGTTCCGTTAAAAAATTCATATCTTCTAAACTATTAAAGAAAACATACCCATTTTTTTTCTGTGAAGTCTCTAGACTTTGGTCAATCTTCGAGCTGTTGCCGAGTGGCGAAGGAATATTCCAACGCTTACTACAATTTTTTGAAAATGATGAACAACAAATGGGGAAAACTCTATTTTTTCAAATGGAATAACCTGTATATTTTTACAACATTCTTTAGCGTTTTTGATAAGCTTTTCTTTGATATAGGCAGCAGAAGCGCACCAATCATCCAACAATAATTTCAAGTCGATACCTCGAATAGCAAAAAAGTTATGGAGCGTTTACGCAGCTCTGGGTCACCCTGTATAATTTGACGCAAATTATTGCAAAGCCTGTATAGTAAAAATTATATTTCGCATATCAGGCGTATCTAGCAATCCTTTCATCATATTTATACCAACCTTTAGCCGTCTAGCTGCTAAAACGGTTTTTCAGTAAATTTTTAAGAGAATCTCTGCAAGTGACAAAAATCTGAAAAAAAAATGTAATTTGATAACGGTGGTCCAAGTATGTACAAATAATTTTATTTTCACTGCATAGTCGTAGATTTACGAGTACATAACTTTATGAAAAATGTCACAATAAATTTGTACAATTGAGAAAAATAGGGATAACTCAATTTTTTTAAATAGAACTTTCCAATTTTTTTAGAGATATCGACAGAGAATTAGATTTGGAACAATTTATTTGAAATGATAGATATGCCTATCATTAACCGTTTTGGAGTAAAACAAACTTTTATCTATAATAATCCGATTTTTCACTTTACAGATCACTAATAGCTGCCTTTAATGCTCCGTTGCTATTGTATCTATGGTAAATACAATTCTTTCAATATAAGGATATTAGTAACGTTTGCCATTCTGACACTTTAATTTGAAAAATCGTCGTTTTCGTTATTCAAACGAATGTTTTGAACAGAACTGATACCTTTTGTCTTGCATGAAGTTGTAGGTTTCAGTCTGCGAAGTTATACCACAGAGCATACAGCAGTAGATTTCTCTTTAACACATGAGATTTATTTAGGATTCTACATTTCGCTTTATTATATACACTATATTTGGTTACGAAAAGTAAATTTTTGCCTTATTTGCATAATTCTCATATTTGCAGTAAACTTAGGTGGAAATTTATCAAAGCCTCCGTTCGGTCTTTGCGAGGAGAATAAACACATAATTCGGTAAAATCGCATAAATTCTAAAACGCTTGTTTACATCGGTTCGACACGAATTAAACCACTTGTCGGGGCAGTATTTAAATGTTTCTCTCCCTTAATAGCAAACAAAACCGTGCTAATCTACGCCTATCAAGACGACAATCAATAATCATTAACTGGTGGTTAAAGTTTGGCGAGGGAATTGACCAATGCGGGTCTATTACTAACCCCAATTCAGTAGTTTTCCAAGTGTTTATCCTCAAACACTCCACAATTCAGAGCGTTTTATTGGCACCCGATTAAAAGCGTCTCCTCATGTAGGTAAAGTAGGTCGTGTATTTACGTTGTGTATTTTTTCCATATCAAATCTCTCGAGCTCAACTTGAAGGGGCAAAAAATTTCCTTATGTTTGTCTCGTTTCGACTTCTTGATGGATGAAACACTCACACATGACATCTGCGTAACATTTCTTGTCAAAAACCGTGTGGTGTTGTCAATAAAAAGTAATACGTGCAACCCTCTGCACCATCGATGTGCTCGCGCAGAAGGTATCAGCCCGTCTTTATGTTATCAAACATCTGTTTTCGATATGTGTGGGGGTGCGGTCTGTTCGCACGCCGCACACTTCCACCACCATCACCACCTCTATTACATTTAGACCCCTATTAAAATTTCTCCGACTTCGCTTTGACTCCACGCAAGCAAATACTTGGCGACTTGTGAAGAGTCGAATAGTTTGCAGCTCAGATTGCATGAATTTAACAACCACCAGACAACCCGTTTCAATCTTTCAATTACAAATTTTACTTAAACTATGATTTGCTTCCGTGTAATAGGAATAATAATTGTATAATTTGTGCCTCAAGTTGATGGATACCGATCTTATGAAGAGTAGTCAACTGTTCATAAATTTATTTATTTATATCTAAACGAGCTTAGTGGAAAATTGAAAAATTGTTATCCACTTCCAATCTTGAACAGCATCATAAGTCCACTGGAATACATCTTTTAAGTACTCATTCAAATCGCTAGTAAAAAGAAATTTATATAGTTTTTTGGGAACCTCTATCACCAAATGAATTTGATCAAAAGGCAATAGGGATAGACCGAGGGATAAATGGCTGGCAAAAGTGTAGGTACACCATAAATCCTTTTCATGGAAATAATTCCCTTAATTCATCAATAATTCCTGTAATTCATCAATATATCTCATAAATCCTCCACAATACCCATAAATCCTCAATAATTTTTGTAATTCATATGAAAAATTTCAGGGAATTATATTTACGCAAAAGAAAATGCACAGTCAGTGTACTTAAACGTTATTTATATATATGTTACGGGCATAGTGAGAAATAGGGCAATGCTAACAATGCCCAATCGAGGTGGTCATTGTGGATAATATTTTGTATTTAACCACAATTCCCGGGCATTGTTCATAATGACCAGTATATCTTGGGCAAGGTAAACAAATCTTTAAAAAAGTAAACATAGAATTCGTTAGCAGACTATTTATATTTGTAACGTACACAATAGTATTATAAAAAATATATTAAATGAGCATAATAAGTGTTTGTAGGATACAAACATATCTTCAATTGTCTTTATTAAAGGGTTGCTGCTGAGGCAGTTACATAATTTTCCACTATTGCGATACTTGCACTTTTTTGTTTTGCATTTCTGGTTACAAAAACATCTATCACAGCCTTGACCCCCCACACATGAAGATACTCTTGCACCTCACATCTTGCTCTATCGACATCCGGTATTGGAATTCTTAAGGTATCACCAATTTTTCCCAATGGATGTTTCGACTTCAATCGTTTTGCTTGAATCTTTATATTTGTAACTGCCATTTTTAATTATTCTCATATTAAATTCCTATTAAATCTGCCATAGTAAACAGTATTACCTACTTTGCCCTATTTAGTATAGGCATTGTTCACATTGACCGGTCAATTCAGGAAAGGCAAAGGTATATTTAAATATTTCCTACAATGCCCAATGTGAACGGTCACTGTTCACATTGCCCGGGAATTGCTAGCATTGCCCTGTTTTCCCACTATGCCCGTAACATATACATATACAATGTCCCTAACTCAAACTTCTATACCTCGAAATATGCTCTAACTCGATTTTTTGGTGATAGTATACTGATGTATGTACATATGTACAATTGAACCGTTTCACTCAAAATTTTAGGTAATTTTAAATCATGTGTCTTTCTTTGTGCTCAACCGGTTTTAAAACGGTTGTATTTAGGCGAAAGCCCTATTTTGGATCATGTAATCAGTACAGTATATACAGGTGAAATGTAAACATGTTGCAAAAGCAGATTGTCTATCACGTGATTTCTTCAACCCTTACATAATCTCCACACCTCACCTACTAAAAACGGCCGGCGCTTATTACCCAATAATACCCAGACGTTCTATGTCTGCCCTTTTTATCTCTCAATTTTTTAATACATACATTTGTCCCACCGAGAACTGCATCGATAGATACAAGATAAATTCGGTGGATAAAGTAATCAGTAGAAAATTGTAAAAATTTGTGTAGATGCAAAAATAAGTAGGGATAGTTCAATGAAAATAATTAGAAGTCCTTTTCTAAACCAACGTTCTTGTTATAAACTGAACACGCTAATTTTGATGTAAATATATTTAAATATAAATCTAATAGGTTTATATATCCGTATACCTATCCTAAATCCTATATTTTTGGGGGAATGTCTTATAACTAAACCTAGACGTTTTTGAGATAATGGAATTTTTTATGCGGTGTATCTAAACGAGTAAATCAAATCATGGACAACCTGTCCGTTCTTCAAAAAGACATTTTTCGATATTTCGAATATTTCCATGATACTTCCATTGAAATTACTGTTTCAACACTACAATTTTTGACAATGCTTTCTTCATCAAAGAATTGTGTCTCCTCTTTAGAGAAGAATTTACATTTTAATACCATTCTTGTTGACAATCCTTTCCTTGCATACATACATTCCAGCAATGGTATTACATGTCTACAATCGTACAAAGGTTGCTTTTACATACTAAAAATCTGATGGAACAAAACGCTATATCAACAGTTGCCCTTTTAAAAATATTGCTTCAACCGGTGATTTTTTTATTCAATGTTTCAATGATATCGTTTATTTTTCTGATATGAAGGAATACGATCAATAAGTAAATCACATCTAATTTCTAATAATGAACTTAACGAATTCTCCAAACTGTCGATCATTCGCTACACAGATCGTTCAAACCTGATCAGTCTGAGTTTGAGCAATTTTTCCTTTTTTTCTTTCTAGCGGGAAAAGTCATATTTTTAATTTTATAATATGCCCATTATACCTAAAAGCTATTTTTGCAATGTTCTTGCGGTTTGTTCTCCGTCACGACGGAAAATGGGTCTTATTTCCATGTTTAAATTTAGTTCATTTGTGCGATTCGTCCAATTTTTAATAACTAAAGCACACCCACACAAACACTTACATACACTTTTTGCTAAACCAAACACCAACTACACAACAAAAGCAATAAAATAATAGATAAATAATTAAAAAAACAGGAAGTAATGTACACATTCAGTTAGATTTATGATGAAAGCTGGAAAAAGGAAAAAAAATATTTTCCACTATTTAGTTTCAACGTTCAAAACAAAATGATTTCAAAAATATAGTTTGAGTTTATTAGGAATATCAAAAAATAGATAATCAGTAATTTTTCCTAGTCTCAGCCGCAATCCTTTAAACGACACCCAAACATCGTTAAAATACATGACGTTATTACGAAGAAGGAAGAGTAAAGTTGAATAAAAGATGTGGTGCGCTTTTCACCGACTCTGTACAGTTTTCTGGATTACCAGATGTAACTGAGTAATTACAATTCTTGGCGTGGCGCTACTTTACGAACACTTTATCAAAAGTTTACTAATTTGCCAATTACCGAAGAAATGAACGACGCCTTCTTGATGTTGCAATTTCAATGTCAAATAATTTTATTCTTAGGGCCATTTGAAAGAAAGTCGCAAGGTTCTTTATGGACATGGAAGAAATTGAGTGTCGCGCCCTTATCAAATACTTCGTAAAGAAGGATTGATCGGCAATGCAGATTCATGGTGACATTAAGGATACATTCATTGATTTTTCAACTTCATTTTCCACAATTTCGATATGGACTGGTGTTTAAACGAGGCCGGGAAAGTCTAAAAGATGACCCTCGCTCCGGAAGACAAAAAAGTGCAGCATCTGGAGAAATATAATAAAAAATCCATAAATTGACTCTGGAAGATCGTCGGTATTCTTGCACGGCCCCCGTATATTGCATTTTTACTGTTGTCATTTCGATCTAATAACAGTTCGTGCGATTGGGATTCCTAAGCGCGTGCGCAAATGTCAGAAAACAATCAATATTACACATTTCAGATCAGGAAGTGTCAAATCGTATCATGTGTGTGGGTTTTTATGTCACTTTTAAATTCTCGAGTATGTGAATAATTCATATATGAAAATTGCACAACAGACAGTCCAGAAGGCACCATTACCCCCTGACAACAAAAAAAGTGAGTTTCGGGATCGATACGGCTCAATACGCTACCCATTTCGCAACGTTCTAGTTTGGCAAAGATTTCTAAAAACTCTCAGTGAAGAAATCAGTGTTTCACAGTTCTGCGTTAATTAAATGGGGTTTAAGGATTTGTTCACGTGGTGAGTGATTAAGATTAAGTAAAGGTTGGTAAAACGTTGTCGATAACGCAATTCACATAACACAGGTATCAGAAGAAAATAGGCACCTATGATAAGCAGAAATGGGAGAGAACAATCGAGCAGAAGATTCTGTACGGATTAACGCACGTGCAAATGAAGAGCACCAAGCCAAATACGGACTTTATCGACCTTGATTTGGTTCGAGGTAAATGTCAGCATGCATTGCTTTGTTGCAGTAAATGCACTCATTGTTATAAATTAAAATATTTATAGTCAGTCTATGTTATGTAAGGTCATATCTTATTTGTGAATTTGCATTAATTTCTTTCAATCAATCCAATTTGCCTCAGATAAAAATGAAGAGCATATCAAAAAGATGCAAGTTCAGAAGGCCATGTAATCTGGCTTTTGTTTTGCTTTATATGGTGACCTTTGATATGTCAAATATTGATATTTGACAGAAATCATCAATCAACACAAACCAACGCCAAGAGATTTTGTTACATGTATAATATAAAACATGATAAATCAGAACTAATGTAACATGTCTGCAAAAGTTGTCAGCACTGAAGTGATGGAAAAGTTTGAGAGTAAGCAAACTTCCAAAGGTCGAAAAGTTGCCACCTTTAATAACTGCTACGGTGGCCCATGTAGTACTGTGGTAGCACCCTTTTATTTTGAACACATCTTCAACAGCCTTCTACAGTCCATTCCTGAACATAGACCTCCGTCTTCTCCATTTATCGCGATCTCTAACGACATACGAGGGGAATTTATAAATTTATCTACCTAGCCATGAAGGTAACGACTCATGGAACAAACAAAAATTTATTTATGTTTAACAGGTCTATAAATTGAACTTTATTGCCGTCAACTCTTTTGGCACAGGCACATACCATCTTTTATTTATTAGTTCGTTTTTTTTCTCGCCAGTGGGGTGAGTGGCAGCACTTGAATTAATTCTAAAAAACATTTCAGTGACTTGAGATAAAATGTATGCCATTCGCCCCCAAACATCTTTTTGTGCTTCGCTCATACTTTAAGCTCAGCACAAAAAAGTCACTTCTGTCGAAAATGGGGTTTTTGTAGGCTTAAATGTCAAATAATAGAAAAACAACAAAAGTTATGTCCATAATAGGTTATATAAGGTATATTTTTTTTGTCAAGGAATCCGAATCCAAGCGTAATATACTGAGTGTTCCATTTAACAAACTTAACTGCATCTTGAGATCTGTTTTCATTTGAGAGTACTCTTACTTTCCCGCAGCGCTGGGGCAGCTTGTATATACAGAATGTTCCAATATTTTAAAAACCGTTGGGGATTAATGGTGTACATTGTGAAGGGATTTATTTATGATTATGGCGATTTATTGGGAATTATGGGGATTTACAAGTGCTTTATCGACAGTTAAAAGTGATTTATTGGGAATTACAAGGGAAATAACAATTACGCATGCGTTACTGCACATGCCCAGCCATCTGCCAAACAAGATTGTTGCCTATAGATGCATTAAAACGAAATATTTTTTTTTACCATAGTTCTTGATAATTTCTTACGTTTTTTGTATTGCATAGTTTTTATTTTGTGGAATATTTTCTTTATTTGCTAAACCACCTAGACAAGTGCCCACATATTTATAATCGTTTTAAGTGCATACTCTATGCCTAACTGAAGTATTCCGGTTAAATCTTTATTTTTCTATTTTAATTCTTCTAACGTTACGTTAACGGGCCTCTTAATTTTCCTTGTTGTTTGGTGTTATACGAGTAATGTACAAATTTTCGCTGTTTATAAAATTTTGAAGACACGAACACAAAATAAAAGTCGGCTGAGTAGGCTTTGGAAGCACTTTGAAATTCGTTAAAGTGTAAGTAACAGATCTATGACTTTGAGTTGGAGAAATTTCCGAGTTCTCTGTTGCTAACTGTTTTAGATGCGATACATATAAGGTCTTTTTAACAAATTTAATTCCATCTGCAGATGTTGGTTATGACCACGATCGAATTTTGGGAAAATTTTTGATTGACCATTCCTGTCAAATGTCGACATCGTAAAAAATAAAACAAAAGCTACATTCATGGCCTCATATTGTTTTTACGCTCTCTACGTTTTCACTGATTGATAATTTGAGATGACAGTTTGTCATCGTTTTGTGGTTCAGATGAAGCGCATGTTCCATGTTTCAGGGTCATCTTTTGCTAAAGTCAAACCTAAACAGGGTTTTATAACAGTTGCGAAGTTTGCAACTCTAAGATGCTTCCTTCTTCCAATTTACATAAAATGGTGGTTGCAACAAACGTCTGTTTCAATTTTTACTTTAATGTTAAGTCTCTATATCTCCCAGTTGGCAAATATTGCAATCTATTACAAAAGTGTGTGGAACAGCAAAGTGGACAAGTCGCGGGAGGTGAGTTGTATGTGGGGGCGAGCATTTATGTAATCTACCTACTCATCAAGAAGCCAGTGTGAACATGAACCATTTATCTACATCTGGACCATTTTATAAGTTTTAATATTAATATGAACATATTTCAAATGAGTGTTTGCAGAAATTGAAATGATTTTGTCGTAATTAGGCTAGATCACTTAAAACAGACCTAAAATAAACATTGCAAGCATGTTTTTCATACGATTATTCGTAATATCAGTCACAAACATAAAACCCATTCGACTTCTTAAGTTTTTTTTCATTAGAATCTGTCTTTCTAACATCATTTCAACTCCAACTACATTTCTACAATGCCCTTGCTATATTATCGATTCTGTTGTCTGGTATATCCGTCCCTCTTTACGTTACAAATCTCTTGTGTTCGTGACTTGTAGTAGTAGATTACATAAAGATGTGCCAACATCATACACTTTCAGTTGAAACATCATGCTTTTAATTTTAGAATATAATGTGCATGGAGTTGATAGTTCCTTTTTTAATGACGTGGATCCTAAGCTTGGTCCATTCGCAAATAGCGGCCACAATGCCCAAACCCGAGGCGCCGAAACCCAAACTGTCAAAATCGCGACCGTTTAGACGCAGATTGAGCACCGTTAGAAAAATACCCACGGATGGATCTTCGGCCGAATCACTTATAGCTCTACGAATAAATAAGAAACCTAAACGTATCCAGTTTAATTTAAATACAAACGACTGTAAGAAAGTCGAAGAGCCGGTGAACGTCGTCAGGTGAAGAAAACGATAATTTTTGAGAATTTTTAAAGAAGTTATTCCAATGTTCAGGAAGCGAAGATCGAGCGATAAAGCACAAATCGACGACGACGGTTTTGAAAGTTTGAACGGTACGGGCTCACGAACCAGTGAGGAAGAGGTTGCCTTATCCAACTGCAAAACCACTCTCCAACGTAAACGGTGCGATAATTGGGTCAAAGAACTGTCGATGAATAGATCAAACAGCAAATCGCATCACAGCACGGAACTTGAAAGCGAAGCGGAGACGGAATCCATTGATACAAATGGGGTTTGTTTAATTACCGCTCGATAAAGGCGCTCTTTATGCGTTCATCGTTTTAGCAAAAGCGAAAATATCGAATTCCTACGATTAATATAACATCGATGGATAGCACTTGTGATACCGACGACGAATACGGCTACGAGAAGTCACCGAGCGTCAAAGCGGCCAGTAAAGTTAGCGCTATGATCAATGAATGGATGGCGGTTACATCGAATACGGACGATTGCAGCTACAGTTCGGACTTGGATGAAGTCTCGGAAACGAATCACGATGATAATGACCACGATTTCAGTTCAACGACTGTGTACACGCCGCCCTCAATCAAAGGTAAGCGGAAAACATGTCAACGATTAGCGCTACTTCGCGCTTTTACTAAAAGAGACAAACACAACTGTTCCATTATTGAAAACATTTACAGCGTCTGCGAAACATAAACACAAATTACTGACTATTCAAATACAAAAGCGTCATAATATTTTGTATATAAGATTTTATAGCGTCTAGGTTCTTTTATTTTAATGTTTTTCGGTTTTACGGACACTAACAGCAACATTGATTCATGGTTGTTATTCGACTAGCTCCTTTTTGGACTAGTTAGATTTAAAACAAAGTAAACATAAAATGTTATGTTATGTTACAACAACGTACTTCAAGTACATACAATATCTTATATGAACAATTGGATGGAGTTGCTATTGCTTACTAAGTCCGGTGGTTGCTAACTTTTTTCATGGAGTCATATGCAAAAGAAGCTCTCCAAACAATACCGTAAAAGTGTTGGTTTCGTTACGTTGTTATCTGCAACTACCTAAGGAAAGAGTTGAAGTAGAGTGTCCGTTTTGTTGTAAAAATGTTACCACATTGGAGGCAATTTAGTCAAAAAAATTGCCTTTTATGGAATTAGATTTCGGAGAATTTCGTTTGAAAATTAACCATTATTTTCAAGTACACGGTCAATTACACGTTACTGGTAAAGAATTCTCTTATTTTGTTGTCTGGATGCCAAAAGGACTAATTTATGAAAAAGTTGCTTGTGATATAATTTGTTTAATAAGAATATGAAGGAAAAATTAAACACCTTCTATTTTCGCATTAATTAGCAGAAATTTAGAAGTTAGAATACAGGATGTTTCACGACGAGGGCCTATTAGGCAAATAAAGAGAACCGAATAACTGCGAGAACTGAGAACTGCGAATACTTTGCATACTTGTATAAACTTATAAGATTTACCTGTTGAAAATATTTTCATGATTGTGCAACTTCCGGTTATACTGGAAGTTGGGATCAACTTAAGTTCTGTGTCATATGGTATCAACGTTTTTGCAACTACTAGTATTATTTTAGAAAAAAAAATGTTTTTGTAAAAAAAGGCGAAAATCCAGTCAGGTTGACGAAACTTGGTCAAAGGTTGGACAAAAGGTTCGGCTATGTGTAGGATTCTAAACATTTTAAAGGATATTCCTGGAGGAGAAGAAAACTCAGCTGCAATTCAATAAATTCAAATAGCATCCAAATCGATTTTTTCAAATTTTTATTACATATTTCGATACAAAAATTTATTCTCGTTCTGATGGTTTATCATGTTCCTATACTTAAAATGGACGGTTTTTGAGTTATTTGATTTTTTCTATTACCAACCATATCAAGAACAAAAAAACGAACTAACAAGGTTCGCAAGAAGAATCGAACAAAAAGCAAAGCAATTCGGATTGAATGTAAAACAAAGTAGGTATACAAAATCTGATGGAGAACAAAGGTAACCTGACCTTTATAACTAAAGATAATAGAGAATGTTTTCGTCATTCTTGTATCTGGGGCTAACTATAGAAGAAAGCGTGAATGAAGGACATTAAATACAGACATGAATTGCAAAAGGTAACCAGAAGTACGAAAGTCTTAAAAATGTTATGAAATCAATGAAATTGTGTATCGAGAAAGACAAAAGAGAGAATATATGCGACGATTATAAGACCTACGGCCGCATTATACCTTTAGACGTGTGTTGTGAATAACACGAAAAAACTTTTTATTAAGGACTCATTATGCTAGCGAGATTACAAAAGTTAGTTCTAAGCAGAAAACCTAGGAAGAGATGGATAAACACTTTGGAAGAAGATTTTAAATTGAAAGTATTCGTAAAAGAACACCAAGTTTATGAAAGAAAAACATTTTCCATCAGAATAGCATCCGTTTCCATACAAGTGTCTTATTGTGACACAGCTTATAGTGCTTATTCTAAAAATTTAGTCCCCCGAGATTACCATTTGTACCCAAATCTAAAAACTACAAAACTGCGATTTTTATCAAATGTGGAACTAATACCAGCGGAGAATGAATATTTTGAGGCCCCCAAGAAATGGATGGCAAACAAACAGTGGAGCATCGCTGAATGAATTTCAGGCGAAGGGAATAAAAGTAGTTAAAACGAGAATAGAAAAAAGTAATATTCTTATATTATATTCTTAAATTATTTCATAGTTAGGCCACGAACTTTTCAAATTGCCTTCACATTGCACGTAGGAAAATATATTCTCATCCGAGCAGTAAAAGCGGTAGCGGCAAATTATTGAATAATTTAAGAGCGCACAGATTTTCCGGTGCAAAACGCAGAAATGGAGTTGCCAGAAATGTTGTTCAAAAGTTGAAGTAAATTCAAGTGCTAGAAGTTAAGAGTGTAAAAAATTAATAAATGTTTCTCTCATAAAGTGATTCGCTTATTTAATAATTGGATGGATCTTTATTTTTATAATGTATGTTTAGTTATAATTTTTATTACAGTGGAACTTCTGTAACACGAATCTCCAAGGGACCGAAAATTTATTTCGAGTTAGAGAAAATTCGACTTATAATTTTGATGAATTTTACTCGTCGTCCACGCTTTTTATTATACTTAGTCGTAATCCACATCGAGTGATTTTATGCTCTTAAAACAACGAAATTTTTCGATTTACCCATAACAAGCAGTTTCAACTTTTCTGTTCCACTCATATTGCTTTCAACCATAACTGAAATTATTTCCTTACTGCTTATACAACCAAAACATTTTTGTCCTTTAAACGCTGGTGTTTTGTTGGGTAAACATTAATAAAAAGTCTCATTCGCATTAAAAATGTAAATTTTATCGTATTATCTAATTAAATCGGGCAAAACATTTTTTTCATAATTAATGTTCACTACATTGCAAATCTGCAGAAGCACTTTCACCGCACACTCACATTTGGACGATATTATGTCTTTTCTTAAAGTTGTCAATAATTCATAGGTAGTTGTTGACAAATGTTCACGTCCCAAAGCAGCAGCAAATTCTAAAGCTTCTTCTCTAATTAGGGTTCCTGAGAGAGGAAGAGTTTTTTCACGTGCGTTAGTAACCCACTTAATGATGAATCGTCATTATTTTCTTAATAAAAAACTGTTTACTTATTTTACTTTACAAACATCTATTTATGGGCTCAACATTTATGGCGGCAACACTCTTTTTACATATTCACTTATTTCCCTTCGTTCCCAGAACTTCCTTGCTTCCACGTAAAGTTCTTAGTGATTTTAGTGATGCAAAGATCTTGTTTTGCCGTGCCCTGAACTTGTATAATTTATAGCAGAAGTTATCTAATATTTCTAAAGGTTTACTTCGTTTAGTGCAGCGTCATTCTCTGGTGATTCCAAAGAGATCTATAACAAATATTGCTTTATTCGATGTCTCCAACTAGTGAACAATAAACTACTATAAAAAGGTGGAAGTAACAATGAAATTACAAGAATAAAACATTTTCTAAACTGAGTAATAACATTTCTAGAAATAATATGGAGCAATGAATGTCGATTAAAATATTGTAAATAAATCACGCGGTCAATAAGTACATTTTAACGAAGATATGTTGTCTTAGTTCATGAACTAACTGCCCGTCAATGAAATAGTTGGTTTTTGGGAAAAAATAATTCCAAGCATTGTTTGATCTGTGACTAAAATATTTTCACACAACTGGAACTTGTAAAGAACGTATTCTCTGCATATACACTTCTTATCGTTGTTTCGAAATCGAACATTCGATATATTTTTATTAGTTGTGAATGTTTAGTTTTACTAATTCCTAGTTCAGTTAGTTGTATAATTTGGAAACGAAACGAAATAAAAAAGGCCGACCTCACCATGTTGGACATAAGTTCGGCGATAATCGGCAAGGTGGAGTCGACTTCCCAAGCCATGGATTATTTCTACATTGGACTAATAATCTCAACAATACACGCTCTAATGCCCGTCATGTTCCGTTTGGGTATCTTCACTCTCGCCACGAATTCGTTCGTCGATGGTCAATACACCATTTTCGAAGTGTTCGAGACGATAATCCACAAACTACCCGTTTCTACTTCGACGTTAATAGACGCGGCATTTGGAGACACTTTAGGGTAATGCCTCCGCTAAATTACGTGAAGAGTTGTATATCATTGTTGCCGTAACATTTCAGGGAACGCTTCCTCATAATAACATCATCTCTGCAACGTTGGATTTTGGGAAGTTTATTCTTTTTCCTTCTCGCCGTCGCGGAGAATACATTCAAGCAGCGATTCCTCTACGCCAAATTATTTTCTCATTTAACGTCATTTAGGCGGGCGCAACAATCCGAATTGCCTCATTTCCGCCTAAACAAAGTTAGGAACATAAAAACTTGGCTCTCGGTGCGTTCCTATTTGAAGCAGCGAGGACCTCAACGCTCCGTCGACGTCATTGTGTCGACGGCATTCATCCTCACCCTGCTTCTGCTCTCCTTTCTGTGTGTGGAGTTGTTGAAAGTAGGACTAATTACGGGGATGCTTTTAAAATAACTTATGTGAGAATTTCTAGGAAACCGGCGCTTTGAATTCGCAGTATCACGTCGAGGCTTTGATTTGGTGTCTGGGCGTGGGAATTCTCCTGCTTCGATTCATGACGCTTGGACATAAAATCAACAAGAAGTACCGTAACTTGTCGGTTTTGATAACGGAGCAGATAAATCTGCATCTGCAAATTGAACAGAAGCCACAAAAGAAAGAGGAACTAGCGTTGGCCAACAACGTTCTCAAGTTGGCGATCGATCTCATCAAGGTATTACCCACCTATCAAAATTGCATTAAACTAGTTAATCGGCTCCGATTTTGCAGGAACTTCAAAGTCCCTTCAAGATTTCGGGATTGTCTGCAAACTCCTTACTTTACAACACGACCAAACTGATTATTTTATCGGCGCTGTCAGGAATACTGTCGGAGCTCCTCGGATTTAAGCTGAAACTACACAAAATCAAAATGAAGTAAGCTTTATTTGTTGCAGTGATATGTCTGTTGTGATTTTAAATAATTATCATCCTTATCCATTAAGAAACTGTTTATTCGTTGCAAATAGCGCTAGCTATCTATTTTACGCTCATAACGTACGTACTGTACATTTGTATTTTAACGCGATCTTTGTAAGGCAGAATCTCAAAATGTGTACTTCATGAACGCATTTTTGCTTGCATGCGTTGTAGTTAGTGATTCATTTACCTGCAATTGAAGCATTTTAGTTAGATACGAAAATCTTCTGTGATAGTTACAATCTTCTGAGAATTTATTTTCTTAAAAGGCAGCTATTTTGTGTTTTCTGAGATAACTTAATAGATGATGTATTGGATAGCAGTAGCGATGACTTATTGTAATAGTCGTGTACAAGTCGCGTAAAATTCTTTTATAACGAAGCGCGATTCTTAAATGGTTTCCAGTATATATTATTAATATCAAAATTGAGTCTAGCACGCAATGTGATTGAAAGTGAATGTTGATGATTTGATGCGGTGCCATCAGTAGAGATTTTATTTTATATAACAAGATAATGAGGTGTATATATTTTTTATACAACTAATTATTTTTATAACTGTTACTTTAAGCTGACTAAATCGGTAATACATTTTATTGCTGGCATCGCGGCAAGAATTAAAATTAGGGTAATAAAAGCTCAATGCAAACAGGGTGTGTTTCCCTCTATATATAAAACTAGTTTGTTGTATGTCACTTGAATGTTAATAAAGCTGAATAAAATAATTGTTTGTGTTATGTTACGACTGATGACAACTGGTGTTTGAAAGGAAGAAAATGATTCGTTGAGAACTGTGAAGACATGCAACAACATTTTTAACATGTTGTTTTTAATAGCGCTTTGATAGCCAATCTTGGTTCTGACGGATTTGAGGCCGGTTTTTTGTGATTTATTATTCACCGTACGGATACATTTAAATAGTGTAAATCTAATCCTTTAATGTCAATTGTTTAGGTCGAAAAGTGTCTACGAGGGTTCTTATTGGTTGTCTCTTATACCCACACGAAAAATGTAAATCTGCCATTATTATTATGTCCTTTTCCTTCTGAGATGTATATTCTGTGTAGACATCTGAATCTCACATTTAATATCTTCTCTTTAATTTGTCATTGTCTTGTCTCTCGAATCCGTTAGTGTTTTGTTCTATAGTTTCATTTACATACGGTTCCTGTTTTTAATTTTCCTTGCTTTCTAGTAATTCCTGTAAATATTCTTTTCTTTTGTTCAGTATTTTGGTGTCGTCTGTTAATATACAGGCTTAAGTGTTTTTAAACTTTAAATGATGGTAATAAATTAACGAATAGGAATGTTGAAAAAATATTTAGCTCGTATTAAAATACCTATTATGGTATTTTATTATTTTATGTATACAGACTGTTCCATAAATAATGGCATACATTTTAACCAGTAGTATAACTCGCCAAACTCAACAACTCTTCTTAATAACTTTTTGTTGTAAACGTTTTGATGTACCAGTTAAAATTGTTTGAAAATTTGATTGTTATTTTGTTACCCGCCTATGCATAATAATGCTCCATTTTAAACACCGATAAGCGCAGAACAAAAAACCACTGCAAGAAAACTTTCTCCACTTTTTGGTTCTTTCGACGTAACAACTCATTAATTAGACCGTGTTGCTATTATTGTAAAATTCTGGAATTCAAATTGAAAAATGTCACTGATTTACCAAATCCATAGGCTGCTCGTTAATTTCAGGAGGGTAAAATGTTAAAGCGAAATTGCGATTTCGAAAAAATGGTACATAGAAAGTTTTTGTCTTGACGAGTTCTAATATTGGTTAAAATTAATTCCATTATTTCTGGGACATTGAAATACAATACTGCAATTCGTTATTTTATTACCAGCATTTAAAGTTTAAAAATACTTAAATATCTATTCTATGCATTTTTTTGTTTATAATATATTTTACAACTTTTTTGTTCTTTAAATGTTCTATAAAACAACTTTTGGTTTTCTTTGGTATTGTTCCATAATAATGAATTAAGTCATTCATCAACCAGAATTCTGCCATTCTTTCTGCATTGTTATTTCTTGTAGACCTTTCATGTACTCCTTTTGATATATTGTGTAGTTGATATTTCTTGCTTAGTCTACAATTGAAATCTCCTATCTTTCTTTTCCTACTTCTTCAGTTGCTGTTGCTGATTTTTCCAAAATACTTTATTTTCGGCCTTGTCATCTTCCTTTGGTTCATAGACTGCTTTCTTATTTTCTTCGTTATTTCTGAGTTCTGTAGACACTCTAGGCAGACCATTCTTTCCAGTTATACACCTAATGAGTTTCAGTTTTATTTATAATACATCCAATTTCTATTTTTGCTATTTTAATTTTTGTTACTTCACTGTATATCAGTTAATTGCCTTTACCCATCATAGTCATTCATCATCCGTTTTTCTTAATTTCTGTTATAGCTACTTAACCTATACCTATAACCTTACTCCTATTCCCACACGAAAAATGTTATCTTGTATTAATATTGGTCTTATTCGTATTCTGTTAGATATTCGCATGCCAAGGTTTTGCACGCACGGATAGATCCTAACGAAAATTACTTCCTTATCTCCATTGCAGCACTTCGTCACCTTGTGCTTTTCACTTATTTAGACAAATCAAGGATTTCGCTGAATCGTAAGTTAGATTGGAAGATGCTGGTAAATGCACAAATGAGCTACGATTTAGTGCAAATTTTTTAACCACATATGCCTTATAACGAAAACCGGCACTCGTAATTTACTTTTTCTTAAATTCATTTTAGAATGATTAGTCATAGAATATGGTCGCTAAATTTTTTATGCCTGAAGGGAATTGTCCCAATTCGAAGAAAGTATGACATAGACCGAGAGATATAGTGACAGTTTTCGGGTTGTGATTTTACTCAGTTTGCCTTTCAGAGGGCATTATGATGCATATATTCTTATGAGAATAAGTAAATAATTAAAGAGTCTTCCTGGGTTCTTCATATGGAAAAGTGAATATTTGTTCGCAAACTATACGTTTTGGTACGATTGTAGTCAGGCTGCCCTGTGTCTTAAAATTAAGTTTATAATAAAAATTCATAGGGAAATCAAAGCCAAACGGCTTAATGTCAGGATGCAGTACTGTTATCCTTAATCTATTTAATCAGTATCGTCAGAATTTAATCCTGGTTTGTCCGTCCAAGTCTATTTAAATCAGATAACAATTTCTATAAATACATAAAAATTTATTTCAAGGGTCATTTTAGAGGTTGTTTTGGGTCAAACACATCGGTGAGGAACACGAGGTTAAAATGTCGGTAATCTATAACGTGCGTGCAAAAATTAAGCAAAACTGCGTAGGCCTGCACTTTGAACTTGAGATGGACAAATTCGAAATTAAATTCTCTATTAACAACCGTTTCGGACACGATACATAAATATAACACATTTGGTGTTTTTTTAACAAAAACAATCTCTAAGTGCTAATTTATATATTGTTTGAGCAATTTTTTGTTTGAAAGTTCTTGTCAATTGTCATGATTTGGCATGGTCACAGGTCTATACTACAAAAATTAAAGCATAAGCTACATTCCTCCTAAGCCTCCGTTTTTATTTCTACGCTCTTTACAAAGATCCAGTAAAAAAGTGTTGGATGAACTAAAATCCCCCTTGTATAATTTACAGTATTTACATAATTGTAAAAAGCGTCAAACACAACGGATTTTTAAAGCGCTAATAAAGTGTGAATGCTGGTTATTTGCATAATGAACTAATTTGTTGCCATTCTTACGTACGGCACACTGAATTTTAATCAAAATTACGTCTTTCCGGTGTCGGCTCGTGGTCATTTTATCAGAATAGGCAAACCATTTTTTAACTGGTTGTTGCTTACAATTATTTGACACATTGACTGATTACATATTTTTTTCATCAAAGAAAGGGAACTTTATTCAACAATTCGTTACTTTCATCGTATCTGCGAAATTATAATTCTTCATTCTTGATTACAAAGAAAGACACAAATTACAATTACCATTCTTAAAAACTTTGTATTTTTTGTCACCGAATCATCAGTTGAATCAGTTGAACATTTACTGCATTTTGTTTCCCTAAAAGATGCAATATACATGTACATTTTACATTATCTTGACTTTTACTATGACACGAGGTAAATTGTTAAGACAGAAAAATCCAGTTTTTAAGCAATCTTCTTCACTGCTATTTGAAAAATAAAACACATGGTCAACAGAACAAGTGGTTTCGTTGTCGTCTTTCTGTCGTCTTACATTCGTTGAAAATTGCTGTGAAAGTTTTCCTTTGATCCACCATTTTTAGCAATTACTTATGTATTTGTTCCTTTTTGCACGATTGATTGTAACGTTTTCCGGCATGATTTGGCAACTTTTACCAAAATTACTAATTTAATCCGTGGCGACAATAAATTTGCGTAACATTTGGTGAGAGGCAACGATTCATTCAAGTGATAAAAGTGAACACGAAATTTCTGCGTAGCTGAAGGTCAATAACGATTAACCCATTTGCAGGATAGATATTCTCAAGAGTTCTGATAAAGAGGACTGTTGAGTATACGTGAGTAACGTGCTTACAAAAGGAAAAGTATTCAGGATAGTAGCACTTTGAAAGTGATTACAGTGTAGCAAATTTTTGACCTTGAATCGGAGAAATTTTAAGTGAAGTTCTCTGTTCACAATCTTTGGCTTTTTATTAACAAATACCATATCCAGGCGTCGGGTAGGACCATGCCCCAAATACACAAGTAGTATTGATTGACACTGTCTGTCAAATGCCATGATATGTCATCACAGGTCTACACTGTAAAAAATAAAACAAGTTTCCTGAGTATGCTTTTTTTGTATATAAATCGTTATAGGAAATACGAAACACTATTCATTGGAGTAAGTGAATTAATAAAATAGTTTATTATTAAAAGTAATAATTATGTGATAGAAGAAAATAACATGTACAAATTATGTTTCGTAATTTTCAAAATTGATTTAGTACTCCTGTTTGCTTCTTATACATTTCATAATTCTCACATTTAAATACTAAATCATAAAAATTATACTAAACAATTTGCGGGAAGGCAGAAATATATTTTACCTTGAAATGTATTTAAAGCTATGAATTTTTAGGTGTTTCTATTTTAAAAATTTGAAATGGAGAATTCAAAAATTTGCAAGTGAAAAAAACGAACTGGTGTGACGGGGACTATTAAACCGCTTAATACATTCAAACGAAACTACGGATTTGGTCATATTTACAAAACACGTGAACATGTAATGCGGTGACAAAATGTCTATTTGTATTTTATCAGCTTAGATAAAAATATGAATAAATAATCACAAAATTTCCTTAAGCATATTAACGATATTAATTCATTTCTGTAGCAATTTGTTATAAGATTATATTTCACATTAAAAAAATTGATTTATGCGATATCTGCAAGTTTGAACTGTTATTTAATTTGTGTTATGACTATGTAGGTTTATTTGTAGTTCTTATGTAATCTTTACGTTATTATTTAGTTATTAATAACACTAGTGGACAGCCAGCAGTCATCATTTTAAAACACTAGATCTCTCATTAAGTGCGAGCTTCTAAATTTAAATCCAGTTGACATGATTAAACGACTAACAGAAAACTACGAAGTTTAAAAAACAGGTAAAAACGCAAATTCAAAAACGTACCTTTGCCCTCTATTTTTTATTGTTCTGTATTTAACGAACCCGACGAAGTGTAAAGTACTAATTTTGAAAAATTATTACTGAATGTAAACAGTCACGGCCGTCATTTTCATAATTTAAAGAGTTTTAAGATACATATATGCTGCATAATGGAAGTTATTTCCAAACGTTTCGTCTACGTTTTCGATTGATATCCTCAGTAGATCTTACCAAGGCTTTAGTAAGATGAAATCATGTCGTTACATACATTTAAGAAACGAAGTGTACCTAAGTGAAGTAATTTGTACTTTGAAGTTTAAATTGTGATCGCTTATGGTTCCAATTCAGAGTAGTAGGGCATGGAATCAACTAGAAAATGACTAGAGTGTAGCAGATTGTTGACTTTGAGTAGGGGAAATTTGAGATTAAAATCTCTATTGACAACCATGACGCAAACAGTGCTTTTTAAACAAATTTCAATTGAACAACAATAATATTATTGATACGAGAGAAATAAGATTAATTCTGAGATTGATTGAGAAATTAAAAATTGATATGAAAAACTGATTGAAACACTGATATACAAAATTGAAATAAACAGATGTAAAAAATTGATATGAAAAACTGTGAAATTTGAGATGAAGTTCTGTACACAACCGTTATGGGTAGGATACATAAGATACATCTTGTGTAATGGTTGATTTTGTTAAAAAATACATTTCGGCTAACTTTTTTTGTCAAAAGTCATGATTTGTCAAGGTTAAAGGTTTACACTGTAAAATATAAGACAAAAGCTAGATTTCATGGACTTTCGGGCCTCAGTTTTTTGCATGCTTTAAAGAGATAGATGTGGATCATCCGATTCGTTTTTTTACTAAAACTAAATGACGCCCCATTTCGTGTAAAATTCAATTACTTACTTAATGTTGATGCAATTTCTCCGAATCTGAACAACAGGCAGTCGGATGGAGATTTACATTGGGCATATTGGATATTCACGTCACGGGAAAGATTAAAATTTTCAAATTGCAAACCATGTCCCAAGACTACACTTGCCTTATTGTGCATTTAATAAGAGTGCATCGTTCAAACAATAATTGCAGTTTGAATAAATCGTCGATATAGGAGATTTCCTTCAAATTTTTATTCATTTTGAAAGGTTTTTTACCAACTTCTTACGAAAAAATGTGGAGGGATAGAATGCCATGGAATTCGATTTTGTGTGTACAAATTATGAGATCTGACAGGAGATGTAAATCGACGACCAAACCGACGCTTGGAGATATTTTTTTTAAGAAAACACGAAATAACAAAATAACTATATGAACGGGTCAGAAGCAAAAGGGTTCAAGTGACCCAAAAAAGAAAAACTAAGTAGATACAGGGCAGGGCCGTAACCAGGATGTTTTTTCGGGGGGGCTGCGATCCTTCTGCTAAAACTGGACGTCTGGAAAGTTCAATTCTACCTAGTGTGAAGCCAAGAAATTTCGGGAGGGGGGGGGCTACAGCCCCCCAGCCACCCCCTGGTTAGGGGGTAATACAGGCTGTATATAAATGTAACATTGCAGAGGACTATGAAATATGCCACATTTCGCTGATGTGCATTACTATATACTGTCTGTCATTATTAGTTTGTGATGTGTGGCTGTCACTTCTTTTGGTTATTGTATGTTTATTAAAATATATAGTTATTTGGTAATTAATTGTTTGAATAAAGCAAAGGGGCGTACAAAATAAGCAAATTACTAAAATTTAACGAAAGAAAGACCATCAAAAATTATTATATAAATCATTCTCGACCAATTTTGCGTTTACATCTATCCTAATATTATAAATGCGAATGTTTGGATGTTTGTTGCTCAATCACGCCAGAACGACTGAACAGATCTGGATGAAATAGGGCACAGAGATAGATTATAGTCTGGAATAGCACATAGGCTACTAATTATCCCGGAAAAATGTTCCCATGGAATAGATGTTATCATTTTTCATAGAGCACTTTTCAAGCCATCACTAGATGGCGGTGATAGTATCAAGCTGTCATAAATTATTTTTAGGTTAGTTATAATTTGTATGATTTGTTATTATTTGGTAGTTTTTTGAAATACCCGGAAAATGCAAATCTAATCTTTCGCAGAGGAGTAATAAAGCTCGGGCTATGAAAGTAGCTAGAAGTCGAGAGACGACTTCTCAAGTAGAGCTTAGAAGAATTGAGCAAGCGGAGCGACAGACTGCTTCTAGATCAACTGAAACACCTGAGCAGTCAGAAATGAGGCGAATACAGCACGCTGAATATACAGAACGGTATTGGAATAAATCTATACGAAACTTTGGATGTTTGTTACTCAATCATGCCAGAACGGCTGAACGGATCTGCATGAAATTCGGCACAGAGATAGATTATAGTCTGGAATAGCACATAGGCTACTATTTATCCCAGAAAAATGTTCCCGTGGGACCGACATGATTTTTTGTATAGTTGTAGGTTTTTTACGTATTTTTTAACGTATTAGGGACAGGATTAAGGAGAGGAAAAAGTAGGGAAAGAAAGGAACCTTCTCAATGGGAGTGTATAGATAAATAAATTGAGAAAATATTAAGATATTTCGACCTGAAACGAAAACCCATCAGATCCTTCGCTTACATGTTAAGAACTAACTGTATGTAATGTAGTACACACAACGGTATTGGAATAAATAAATAAATAACTCAATCAATGAGTTACAAGTTCCCTAAAATATATCATACAGTTCACAAACATACACATCACAATTTCCACGCGAACGTAGTCGCGGGCAAAGGCTAGTAAATAATAAATAGGGCTGCGTAGTTTTGAAAAGCACCGATTTAAATGTCACGGAAATTATAAAATCACCGAGAAAAGCGAAATTTGTGATCAAAACTTATAAAAACGAACTGCTAACTGCTAATAAAAAATCTCAAAATTAAAAAAAAATCAAGATAAAAATTATAAAGTTGATAATATACAGGCTGTCCCAGAAATGGCGGTCCTCTTGTGCAGTACGTTGTCTTCAAGCAGGGAAAAATAGAAAAAAACGCCGTATTCTTCTTAGTTTTAATATAAATAAAACTGCAATTTGGCAACATTGTAATTTGACGCTGGTAAAAGTTTTGCTAGGAGCCTTATTGTTGTCATTGTCAAGCATGACATTTGGCGTTTCGATCGCCATGATGTCATGGTGATGGGTTCCATTTGTGCTTAGGTATTTTTCACTGTTTGCAATTTATATATTTTCATCAGTTTTCTTTTTTAATTCAACAGTTAATTAAACTTGTCAATCATTACTAGTCACCCGGTATATTATAACTGAAGAAAAGTTTGGTTTGGATGAATCACGGGTTGAATTATCAAGATCCTGACTATGAAGAATAAGGACATTATTGTTTTTCACGTTTGCGCTTTTTTACTAGTTTGTACTTTAATAAAATCTTATTCTACTAGTATAAAATGTTGCAAATTATGAAAAAAAAAAGATTTTTTTGGAGGCAAAAGGGTATATAATCATTTTAAAAATGCACATATAATACTTTTTTATAACGTGCGTACAAAAACAAGGTTGAAAGCAGCGTAAGCACTTTTAAAATCGTTAGAGTGTAGCAAATTTTTACGTTGATTTGGGGAAATTCGAGATTAAGTTAGTGCCGTGTTGGCAACCTTTTCGGGCACGATTTTTAAGATGCATTAGTGTCTTTTTTAACTAATTCCGTCTCCTAGTGTTGGTTTAGACCTCGTTTGGGAACATTTTTGATTGGCGCAATCAGTCATGTCATAATTTGACAATGTCAAAGGGCTACACCGTGAAAAATAAAACAAAACTAGATTCTATGGCCTCCTGAGAATCGAATCTTTTTTTAATCTCAAATTTCATCAACTTAATTCGAATAATTTACCAATTTACTATACTTTAATACTCAGAGTGGCTCCGCGTTCTACGCAGCCTTCTTTATTTGAACTCGCCATAAGTTCCGAAATACTAATAGTGGCCATCCTGGATACTTTGCCATTTCATTTGATGCGAATAAAAACCCATTTTAGTATTCTTTCAACCACAATAAATAAAATAAAAAACGTGGGGAGAAATAAAACGATTGAAGGGTAAAATGGAACATCTGAGCGTCTAACTCCCGCGAGTGTCAGAATTGCAATCGCAGTCGGCGGTGTAAATAAACGGGTGGGGTGGGGACAACCGAAGCGGCAAGCGCGTGGCGTGACAATCTTTCGCACGAATTCGAGCGAAGCACATTGGCTTGCAAGCCTCATCCCACCTCGTTCCTTTATTTTTTTAAATATAAACAGTATAGCACCGCTTGTATTTTTCATACCGCCCCGAATGGTCGAACGAGTGAACGTGAGCGATTTCCGTGCGACCGTGAACAAATTTTATCTACAGGATGGCCCAAAGCGTCAGCGACTACTACGATGGGAGCCGGCTGTTTGCGGGGTTGTCAGAATATTTGGGCCTTTCAGTCGATAAGGTAAGAACCAAACTTAATGATAATCATTCAATGTGACAAATACTTGTCAGCGTGAAGGGTGGGTTATATTTAGAGGTGGGCTCATCGTGCGGCGTCTGTGTGGGTTACGCCTCATGGTCGATGGGCTGTGACGTCAGGTGAGTATATGGGGTTGATTCACCTGAACGTAATCAACAGGTGGGTGGGTTGTATCGGATATTAACACTCCACGCGATTCCTGATTAATATTAAGCACACACTGCGTGTTGGTGATTCATTAGATGGTTGCAGTAAACATACTTTATTTGTTTAAAGAATTCGTGATGCTAAATGATTTAATTTTATTGTTACTGCTCCTTGCAACATTAAATTTTTCAGTGTAGGTTGAAGACGTAAATTTTTTACGTAAAGAATGTGATAAACAATGACTAATTCGACAGCTACCTTAAAATCGTTTCTGGGGACTTTTCTCATATTTGGTCAGGTTGCAGCGGTTCTCTAACTCGAATCTCCAAGGGGCCGAAAATGTACTACGAGTCAGGGAAAATTCGGCTTATAGAAAAATACGTCAAATTAAAACCTAAGTTTAATAGGTATTATAAAAAAACACTAGTTCATACATACAGTGCTTTTCACGAAAGAAAAGCGGTCTGGGTGGGTGGGGGAAGCGCATCGTTGCGAGGTATTCGAGACGTTTAAATCATTGGCGTAGGGCGCGTACTGCGATCGCAAAATATCTCCGCTTCTGAGACGCGTTTATAAACCTACGTTATCAAATCATATCAAATAAATCGGGTTTTTGCTGTGAAGAGAAAATAGTGCACTGATGCATGAAAATGAATAATGAAAAAAATTATACATAGTCTTACGAGTAATCTGTGGTCTTACCATGTGAAAAATCAGTATTTTTTGTGTTTAATTGGTTTATTTCAAAAGTTTGTCCTTGTTTTTTTTTAAATGGTCTGTAATGTTTTACGGGGAAGTTTTTCTGTAATGTCTTTGTTTTTTCTATTCAGCAGTTAATTTCAATTTTTCCTTAAGCGCTTAACTTCACTAAACATGCCATGAAAATATGCTTCTCCGAAATGCAGTATGTATTTCTCCTAAAAATTCGAGATGAGCGTGGCTTAAATATCAGCTCGAATATTAGAAATATTCGAGTAATAACGTGCGTTTAAATAAAAAAGGATTTAGAGTAGATCGTGGAAATTTGCCTTATTGCTGTGTACCTAAACTTGCAATGACAATCATAGACACAAAAGATATTATAGGTTTATGGTGACACACTGATAAATGACAAGGAATTGTTAGTCAAAAATTTGGCAAATATAATAAAACCAAAGTACATAACAGGTTGTTCCAGCGCTGCGGGGAAGTAAGATTACTCTCCAATGAACAGATATTGAGATGCGGTACAATGCATGTAAGGAAATTTATTCCCTTACGATTTGAATATTGCCGCCCTTTCCGGCCGGTACAGTCAGATGACAGCTCTCACTTTTGAAAACAGCAAGAATTTAATTTGTGTTAAAGAGTTAAGAAAGGCTTGTGAATCCTGTGATTAGGAATCGACTTTAATAGAAACTTTAAATGTCGTTTCTTTGATTTACAGGAAGGGATTTGTAATGATTGTACATAACCGTGTAAATACATTCTTTGATTTACAGAGAAACTCAGTGATGTTTCTTGATTCCTGTCCTAATCACTAAAATAATCTTATATGCTTTTAAGAGAACACTGAAAATATCTGCTTATTACAATATGTCTACATACAGAGTGACGTATCAAAGTTAGTATTTTTAAATGGAACATCCAGTATAATACACTATTTTTGGATTTCTTATCAAAAACAGTATTTGCGTATCAAGGCCGATAAAAGCACTTTTGGCTGCGTTTGTTTTGAGCCTTTTAAAATGGGTGGTAGCCGCAGTTCAGACACCGAGCATTTGGCAACAAAAGACATATGAAAAAGATAAATAGTGCATCAAACTGCCCATATAGTTAAGTTATAGTATGAAATAATTTGACAAATCAGTCCGAAAAAGTTAGAATATGACGTATCAGTCCGAAAAAAGTAGAAATTGACATCAATTTGACATTTGAATTTGACAGTTCAGTCCTAAAAAGTAAAACGTTGCGGCCGTAAAAGCGGCTATAGAATCAACTTTTTTGTAATCAACACCAAAAAAGATTTATACGTTTTACAGTGTGGAACAAAATTATTTTCATCTAGTTACCTTTGGAGTCCTTTCACATGTAAATTTTCCTACACCGCTCTACTATTTTTAAAGTTCATAATACTGTCAATAAAGGACATCAATCAAATTGACAGTTATTACAATTTATTAAAGTGAATTGAATTAATAAAAGTTAAAAATTTATACTTGCAAGAGAACACTTTCATCATTGAAATTTTAATGTATATTTTAAGTTTAGGATACCGCACTCCTTTTTTTGTAGAGCTGCACTTCATATTTTTACAAGGGTAATGCAAAGGTAACTAGATGAAAATCATTTTGTTCCACACTGTATAAGTTACTAGCCTTTGCCCGCGACTTCGTTCGCGTGGAAATTTTGATGTGTATATTTGTGAAATTACCACCTGATCATAATAAATAAAGTATAGATGACAGCTTGCGACCATCACCGCCATTTAGTGATGGCTTGAAATGCTACCGATACGATCCCTTGCTCTATGAATAACAAAAACATCTATCCCACGGGAACATGTTTCCGGGATAAATAGTAGCTTATGTGTTACTTCAGACTATAATCTATCTCTGTGCCAAATTTAATGCAGATCCGTTCTGGCGTGATTGAGTAACACACATCCAAACTTTCGTATATTCCGTTCTGTATATTCAGCGTGCTATATCCGCCTCATTTCTGACTGCTCCGACGTTTCGCTCCGCTTACTTTATTCTTCTAAGCTCTACTTGAGGAGTCGTCCCTCGACTTCTAGCTATCTTCATAGCCCGAGCTTTATTACTCCTCTGCGAAAGATTAGATTTGCATTTTCCGGGCATTTCAAAAACCTCCAAATAATAACAATTCACACAAATTATAACTGACCTAAGAATCATTTATGACAGCTCTGATGACAGCTTGCGACCATCACCGCCATCTAGTGATGGCTTGAAAAGTACTCTATAAAAAAACGATAAAATCTATCCCACGGGAACATTTTTCCAGGATAATTAGTAGCCTATGTGCTATTCCAGACTATAATCTATCTCTGTGCCAAATTTCATCCAGATCCGTTCAGCCGTTCTGGCGTGATTGAGCAACAAACATCCAAACATTCACATTTATAATATTAATAGTAATAGTATAATAGTATAGATTATGGACCTAACTTCAATTGTTTTTCTATTAGTTGACATTTAAGAAAAACAGAAAGCCATTTTTTGAAAAATCGCAGCTCCCAAATCAATGAGAATTTTAGCTTGAAATTTTGACAGCAATTTTTCAAATATCTTCTAGTTCATAATGATTAATTCAAATTTTAAATTGTAGTAATTTAATATACAGGGTTGCTCATGAACGCAAATTGTTCATTTAATCGAATTTTTTAAATGGATAATTCTGAATATTTTGGTATCAGTCGGTTTTGGTTTTATAAGATTTTGTACTTACTCCCATGTTACATAAATAACTATTAAACTGGAAATTTACAGTTTATTTAACTAAACTTATTTTTTACGATAATGTATTTTTAGGAAAGATCTTCTGTTTTTCTCAGTTTTCAATGTCTGGACGCGCTCTTTTTAGCTGTTTGGAAAAGAAACAAGGCACTCTGAGGTAGTGTGGAAGAGTGTGGAAATATTTTTACCGGTGCGATATTTTCTGTTTTTTTTCACACTTTTTATTGCTTGGTGACAGTTGTATAATAGAATCGAGACAAGAGAGAGGTTTCAACGCCGTTTGGGCAACTTTTTGTGGGAAGTTAATGTCGCATGTCCTGATATATTAATGTCAAAGGCCTGTAAAAATAAAATATAAGCTTGGTTCCGTGGTCTCCTGAGCTTGTGCGAGCGACGTTCTAAACTACTGGGGATGGTATTTGTTAAATAGACATTTCTTGCATCGTGTCCTAAAGTCAATCTCAAATCGCTGTAGTCTAATAACTTTTAAAGTTTATCGGTTTATACGGTTTATTCTGAACCCTTTTATTTTTGAATGTATAGAGATGTCGCCAAAGCTTGTCTTCGAGAATAGAGAATACTTTGAAATATTGTTTAAAGAAATGTTTACTTATGAGCATTGTATGCCCTAAGTTCTATGCAAAGGTTTTAGCAGTGTATTTTTTATTATTTTTATATTTGAGAATATGAGATGATGCCAGACAGGTCAGGAATTAGGCGCAAGTCATCTCCTTTAATTGAATCATTATGTTATTCCATGTTTATTCCGTGTTTATTAGAATGACTATCGAATCCGGCTTTGATTATACCTCAAGAAATTAAATGAAATTTTCCATATTGCAGGCTAGCATAACTTATTTTGCATCTTTACTTCGATTTTAATAGCTGTGGGGTTTACAAAATACTAAAGAGCGTTTCTAAAAATAGATACTAACTATATTTAAATTCATTGATTTAGCAGGTTTATATTTGATTCATTGTAATAATAGTTCAGTTCATAAGCAAGGTCAGTAAACTAAGCAGTGATCTAAGCGTATAGTACCTACATTGTGATGTCATGTCGATGACCAAAAATTCCGTTGGTTTCATTGTATACAAATTTTAATTGAAAACAATAAAATCAAAACATATTTTGTCAGATTATGAAAATTTTTAAATAAGGCATGACATCTAGGTTTTGTTTTATTTTTTACAGCGTAGATCTTTGACATTGGAACTGCCAATCATAAAATTGTTTAAACGGGACATCGAATTTGTTAAAGAAGACAGTAAATGATTCTTATGCAGCGTGTCGGAAAAAAAATCTCAAATGATTCCAGTTCCAGATCGAAAATTTCATCTCTATTGAATTTCACTCTAATGAATCTGAATGCGATTCATGGCGTATTTTGAATGCTTCAATTTTTCTGCGCATGTGATCTTTGATTTATTCAACGAACCTTTGAAATTCATGTCTATAACTAAATTACAATACATAACGCGTATAATCGTGTTTGGTATAAGTTCAATGACTACCGGAAGGGGCCAAAAGCCCCCTTAGCTCTCGCGAGAACTGAAAATACAAGAAATACTGCAAAAATTACAAAAATTTAAAAGAATGAAGCGTTAACAATTGCTCTGTTGATTTCAGCCTTGTAAAATTTAATTTGAACAGTTGTTTAAAATTTAAATGGACAGCAGAAGAGTTGTTTGAATACTTGGGAAATAGAGAAAATGCATTATGTTACAAATTATTGCACAACATTGAGTGCAGTTATTTCTTTAAAAAATGTACTTGTCAGTCGCCGTGTGATTGCGGTCAGTGTACACGAACGGGGATGATTATCACAATTTACTCCTTTCAGTGTTTATGGCACAATTTAGGCCAGATTTTAATAAGGATACATTCAGAAAGTGTTGGTTGGTTAACTAAAATCGGTTCTTAATTATAGTGCGCACATTCGTATTATTATTCCGTTGCTGTTGATCGGATCTAATAGACTTTAATTATTTATAACTTCACACTCATACCATGATAAACATTTGCTATTTAGTTCCATTATAATTTTTATTAAACAAAGCAGCACCTGCTTAGCGTAAAACATATGGGCTTCGCAGGAACCCTTAGGATTTAACTTTTATTTTATATTTTACAGTGTAGACATGCATAACATTTACATAATATTATGACATTTGACAGATACTGTCAATCAATATGATGCTTAAATGACCCGTGGAAATGAAATTTGTAAAAGACACTATGCGTCGTGTACGAATATACTAAATATATTTTATGTACACGCTTCAGGAAATACAAAACCAAGAAGGAATCAATATAATATAATATTACAACGAAAGTTGACACAGTTCATTACTTTGATTCAACTAATGATTCCGAAAATATTACAAAATACAGAAGAGCGTTTCTAAAATTAGATATACTATCGTCTTGGAAATTGCATCCTCTCGCGTTTTTGCAAGTACCACTCAGAAAACTCCTTTTCTGATCTTCCTGTTGATTTACTTGAACTGATGCGTTTCACTTAATCTTTATTGCATTGCGGTCTCTTAACTGTTTATGGTCATTTTGAACAATTCCATCTGTTTCCAAGTTATATACAATTACAGTGATTGTAAGTATCGTGGTATACCTGTGCAAAATCCTGTGATAAGGCGATTGACGCTTAGTCATAAATCGTCATATTTTTTGGTACGGTCCGGCTAGCCGTACTCGTGTAGGACTAGTGGAAACTTAGCCTGCTAATTTTATCCGTTATTTCTTTTTTTTAACTGCACAATAACGAAAGTAAATGATATATCAATTGTTGAAATGTGATTCATTTTTGGGACACTATATAAGACGGTATTATAATTATATAATAATTATATTATAATCATAATAGCAATAAACTTGAGACCGTTATAAAATATATATGTGCGTAGAATCACCATAAATTTTATCATTTTTTTATTATAAGTCAATAATGGCCATTGTTCGGGAAAAAACACATGTTACCAATGTAATTGGTCGGAAATAAGGCAATCAAGTTGAGACATCAAATAAAATTGAATGTTTGAATTATCTTGGCGAGATGAAAAACAGCAACAATGAAAGTTATTGCTGTATTGTAGTCGATTTCAACCAATAAAAGAGAAAAAGAAAACACCTCGGCACTTTATTGTTTATAATTATTTACTGTTCCAAATAGCTTCGATGTTGTTACTTCTGTGTAAACTTCCTGTGTTTTAATGTGCTTATTTAATGGCATAAATGTGTGTAAATTCAGAATTAGGTGATTTCAGAAAGTACGTTGATTTGATCGCAGGGAATTGTTGCCATAAGACATAATTTTGGGAAACTGAAGCAGATAGATATACACTAAATTTTTTATTTTATTTACATACTTACTAAATTAATGACTTAGCAATTGATAGTTCTAATTGTAATGAATGTCTGATGGTGGCCACGTGTATCCTGGAAATAACAGGAAATAAGAATAATAAGCAGCGGGTCTACATTAGCTTAAACTATATTATTTATTATGTATAAGAAACAGTTTTTGTTTTAACACAATAAGCTAAATGCTTGCCGACTTTATTCCGCAATTAACAATTTGAAATGCACATACATGTTAATAAAAATGTGCGCAAAATATTTCTTTGTGAATTTCCATTGTTGTATTTAATTTTTTATAATTTTTCTAAATGACTTTTTTATTACTTATGTAGAAGTTTAAGTGAAGTGTGGACAGAAGAGTTTGTACGTACCCGATAGCTTAGTTGGTGAGAACAGCAGGGAAAAAAAGAAATTAAATTTATTTCTTCTGATTTTTGAATACGTTTTTACCTATATCGGGTGGAAACTTTAAGTTAAATAAATTCAATATCTTGAATAAAAATAATATTAAAAAAAATTCCTGAAGCACGTCAATTTTAGATTTTAGCTATGTAGCTACTTTTCAGCCCAATCAGTTTTTTTACTCAGAGGGCGGTAACCACTCGTAACTTTTTTTAATGGAAAGATATGTCAACTGACACATCATAGCAAAGCAGCAATTTTGATCCATTAAGCATTATAATATTTTGATGATTTAATTGTATTAATTGCTGAAGAAATGCCTGCCATTGTAGTACCTATTATACTTGGCCCCATTGTGCCAAATTTATCTATGAACTCGTTGAAACGCTTGGCTTCCAAAGAACGGACTGGTTGTTCTATTCATGAACTGAACATGTTTGTGTAAAGATGTCGGGAAAAATCGTCGAGGTCAAGAACATTTCCTGGTCGCATAACGAATAGGAATTTTTATATAAACAATAAAAAGTGATATTGTTGAGCTGGAAGAGTCGAACGAATTATGAACAATCGAAACAATTCAAAGAGATATCTCTTGCAAACTTTACTTTTCGAAATATGTATTTAGAGCTTATTAGGTGAATGCCATTGAAGATAGTTTTTTACAGTGTAGACCAATGGAATTTTCAATTATAAATTTGTCTAAATATCGACCAAACATCTGTGTTGTCATTTTTTATGCTCCAAACCGACACCTGTAAAGGAATTTGTGTAATACAGCACAAAATGCATCACAGGCCGAACGATTGTCAACAAAGATCGTACATTTTCTAATCCAAGGTCAACCATTTTTTACGAATTTCGAGCTGCTTTGCCAGGTCAGGTCAAGTCAGGTCAGGTCTACTTGGTCAAGTTTGGTCAAGTTAGTCTTAGGTCTGGTCTGCTCAGATCAGTTCAAATCTGGTCTGGTCTGATTAGGTCAGGTCAGGTCAGGTCAGCTTTGGTGAGGTCAGTATCAATAGACACTGATAGCTTTATCTGAAATTTCATGAAAGAAGCCACTATTTTAATACGAAGGGGAGTAATATACGGAGTCGTGCACGTATATATTCTTATGCTGTCCTATAACAGAACAATAAAATGAACGTGTTGATTTATTTTTTACTTATTCAAAAATATTTTTAAAATATTCATAAAACCCCCAATATAATTTAATTAAAATTATCATATTAATAAATGAATGTGTTGTCTGTGTGGATTATTACTGAATAATAACAATTGCTGGATTATTGATAAATCGTATTGTTCCTCTATATACAAATATTAATTATAAGCAAAGTTCTGTATACAATTGCTGGACACGTAAATATTAATCATCACAGATCTAACTTTCAAAAATTTTAATACGATTATCGCATTTGATAATTAAAAAGAGCACATGCATAAATGTTCATACAATTTTCAGGTTACATCATACATTTGCATCTAAAAAAATTCATTACCAGGGTCTTATTACTAAAATTTGCACTCTAGAAGTACAGGTTTTCCAATTTTATAACAATACTGACCAGGGACCAGTAGCTTATTTTTATTCTAGCTTTAACTTCTTGTATGAACACAATTCGCTGTAACTAGGATGTGCAAGCCTCAAGTGTTGCCCCTCTTTTCTACCACCAATTGCTTTCTCCTTATCACCTAATGGCTGTGACAATGCACTTGACTTTGCCTGTTTTACTTACACAATTCTATGTCTTCATAACCTTTAACGGTAAACTGATACTTAACCGATCATCTGTTTTGATTTAATCAATTCTAATCGTGCGACAATTAACGCAGTTTTCACACAACGTAAATTTATAAAAAATCCATTTGTACACGTGAGGAAATTTTGTAATATTTTTAACGAACGATTCGTTACAATAAACTGTGATCTTCGTCATGCCACTGTGTTGTATAATTAATAATTACTTCCACTATCGCCAATGCTAAGATAACGATGACATGTATTTTGAGTTACTTTAACTCATTAAATAACACCCACGTTCATGATACATGAAAATCACATTTAAACAAAGCATTTTTGTGTAATTAGTAAGAATATACATACTTATGTTGTTTAAGGTTTTGTAAAACGGAAAGCCGTGTCGTTCTCCATTCAAGTTCCCTTCTTACTTTGATTTGTATAGCGTTGTGCCACATAGTTCTACTTTCTTCATCTTCTGGGTTCATTGCGCACGTTTATTTTTGGCTGCTTTGGTTTTACTCTTTATAGTGTAGTTCTTTGACCTTTGCAAATTATGACAGAAGTTGTCAATCACAAATAACGTATAAAGCGACGCCTGAACATGTAACTTGTTATAGAAGACACTAAATGTATCTAATATTTTCATATCTGAAAGTATTTTCGACAGTGAATTTAATTTCAAATTGTCTCCAGTTCGAGGAAACAGATTTGCTACACTCTAATCGTTAATCAGTGCGATTCCGTAGCCTACGCGTTTTATTTTTGCACGTTCGGTATAACAATGCTCTTGAACTGGAAAGGCAAAAATATATTTCGACTTTCGAAGAAAACTAATACTCCTAAATTTAAATCATGCCAAATAAAACACCCAATTGTTTTCGCTATCTAAAAATGGAAAATCACTGTAATGTTGAACTCGCAACTTTTAATTGGATATGTCACATTTGCATGTACTTTTTTTATTGATTTTCAGTTTTGCTTTGGTTCTTGCTTCCTGTTAGTTCTTCTTGCATTTAGTGTTTTTTAAACTTGTTTTGGCGTATTTCTGCATTGGATAGGTAATTAATTTTTTTTGTCGGTTTCATGCTTTACATATTCTGGTATTCCAGTATAGATTGGATGTTTTTGTAACTCTTTAAACGAATAGTCATTATTATTGATTAGTGCCTGCAATTTCCACCTAATTGCAACTCTGTAAATCATAAAATAATAGGATATTAATCGCCGGAATCAGGTCTAATCAGACCTAATACTGTACTTAAGTTGTTTACACGTGCGGCAATGTTTAGCTGTCGGAAGTTCGAAGTTATGCGTGCTTTAGCAATTATCAAACTAAACTTAACGATCGACGTCCATGCATTATTGATAATTATGTAGAATTATGCAATACGGATATACAATTGCATATATTTGGACTTTTAGCAATAGCTGATTTGGTTTGTATGGCTAAATTCAAATGAAACACGTGCATATGTAACGAGTGCAAAGGTAAATGTTGCCTACTCACAGTTGTCGAAAAACTGCGATTAGGACTTAACTGTGTCTCCTATTTTTACTTCTTCCTTCTTAAAAGTTTATACTTTTACTATTCGAACAGTCCTATCGCAATTTTATCTAGAAGTGCTTTATTAAAAATTGTATTAATAATCACATAATTCTAAAGGTAAAAAGGCGCCCAGGGACAAAAATTTGCACAAACCGATTCCTGAAGGTGGAATTTGTTGAAGTTTGTTTTCCAATCCGAAATTTCAGATTTCTACAACCCAAAGTAGAAAATTTGCTTCACTCTTAACACATTAACAGTGATTCTATTATTAATTTATCGTTTATTGTATTTTTAGTACTAATATTATATAATTACAAATATTATAAAAAAAAATTTAAATTAAGGAAAAGGTAGGGTCCTTGACAATCACTTTTTGTGTACTCTTTTAAAGTTTAATCTTTATGTTTTCTTCGTTATGTATTCGTATCACATTATTTTGTTTATTATATAGCTTGCATTTCTTTTATTGTGCTGCGATTTCATAATCTGTTATCTACTGCCGTAAACACTATTCTGATAAAAATAAAAAACTGCTCAAATATTACGTTTTATGATTTTTGATGTTCGATACCATTTATTAAAATATAGATAGCTAAGTCTTTTATACAAGAGGGACTCTTTTATTTGGAGTACTTTTATTCATTAATATACTGCATAATATAGAAGATAGAAATGTCATGTTCAACCGTTTATATCGGTTCGGATTGACTGAAGAATTTTTTAGTATTGTTGCCTGAATTTCTGAAGACAAGCATACAACGTACTGCACAGTTGGTCGGCCATTTTTGGGACACTCTGTAGAGATAAGATTTTTAGCACATTAGAGGTTGATTATTATGTCTGAGTGAACTACATATTTCAATATGGTTCATACTATTTGTAAAACATTGTGTAGAAAATGCGTTTAAGCCAACCATGGAATCACTTTGAAATTTATATGAATGTAGAAAATTATTGAAATTTGGAGTTAAGTTCTCTGTTGACAACCGTTTAGGAACGAGTCTATGTTTTTAAGCAAATTGCGTTGCCAGACAACACACAAAAGACGACGAGAGGTTTGGACAAATTTTTAATTGATAATTTATTTTAAATGTTAGGATTTGTTAATATCAATACCCTGAGTGTATTGTAAAAAATAAAACAAAAGATAAGAATCTATCTTGGGACTTTCTGAGGATACTTTTTTGTATGCTGTGTATCTCAACGTTGTTTCTTAATGTTATGCATCCAATAAGTGATTAGCTTTTTTTGTTCTTATTTGCTCCAATAGTACAGGCAAGTACAGGTTTGGAAAATGACTAGTTTAGAGTCGAATGGCGGCGAGTAATGATGAGTATGTGGACACCTATTATACCCGCGATACGTACAATTTTTCTAGGTCGATTGTACATGGATTCGAATAATTTCATCTAGAATATAATTATTCTGCAGAAACTATAATATTGTGCAATTCTGATGGTGTTTATACAGACTGTCTCAAAAATAATGGCATCAATTTTAACCAGTTGTGGAACTCGTCAAGACAAACACTTTTACTATGTACCACTTTTTCGATATCGTAGTTTTGTTTTAGCATTTTACCCTCCCTGAAATTGATGTGCTGCCTATGACATCACATGAGTGAAATCAATTAAATTTCAGAATTTTACAATAATAGCATCGGTTAAATTAATGAGTTTTTGCTGCGTCGAAACAATCAAAAAATTGGTACAGGTTTTTTGTTCTGCGCTTATCGTTGTTTAACATGGAGAATTATTATCCATAGGCGGGTAACAAAATAAGAGCCAATTCTTCAAACAATTTTAACTCTAAAATGAAAAAAGATATCGAGAGGCGGTTTTCGACAAAAAGTACAATCCATTTAAGAGAACACTCTGCTTATATACAGTAAGTTCATATACAGCATGGCGCGTCACATTAGGTTTTTTAAATGGAACACCCAGTATATTACGCTATAGTCGGATTCCTTGTCGAAAAATAATTATACTTTGTATAATCTATTATGGGCCTAATTTTAGTTGGTTTCCTATTATTTAATATTTAAGCCAACAAGCCATTTTTTGAAGTATTGCTGCTCCCAAGCTAATGAGAATTTTGGTTTGATGTTTTAACAGAAAATTTTCAAATATCTTCTAGTTCATAATGATCAATTCTAATTTGGCAATACGGATATACAATTGCATATATTTGGACTTTTAGCAATAGCTGATTTGGTTTGTATGGCTAAATTCAAATGAAACACGTTCATATGTAACTAGTGCAAAGGTAAATGTTGCCTACTCAAAGTGTAGTAATTTAATATACAGAGTTGCTGATAAACGCAAATTGTTCATTTAATCGAATTTTTCAAATGGAACATTCTGTATATTTTGGTATTAATCGATTACATTTTTGATGATAAAATGACTGAATAGTGGAATATCGATAATTTGGAAAATAGTTGGTTAAGAAGTTTAAAAATGATGAGTCATAAAGACGACATTGGATAGCTAATCAAAAATGTGATCGATTGATACTAAAATATACAGGGCGTTTTTTTTAATTGTATTAAATTAACAATTGGCGTTCAAAAGCCTCTGTATACTAAACTATTTAAATTCAAAGTTTGACTTGACCACTATAAACAACATAGACAATATCACAGATTACTCCAGATGACTGACTTCATAGGGCGATTTTGTCCGGAACTATCTCTTTTCTACACATTGAAACTAGACGCATGACATCTTTGTCACAGATACCATAAGCAAATGTAGAGGCGCTGTAGTCGTTGCTAATACTTTTTACGACCGCTAGATGTCACTACAAAAACTTTTATTTAAATTCAAATAAAAGGCCCAATATTTTTACTATTTTAAATTGAACAATGTACAATTCCGTGTTTTTTAAAAAGCGTGACTGTTTCTACGCATGTTGCTTTTTTTCTAACTAATATTTTAAAAACAGCATTTTGCTGCAATTATAATCAAGCGAGTAAATGTCAAAACTTGCTTGTCGATTGAATTTGTGAAAAATTTTAAGCGAAAAAAGGGTCTTTTTACATTATTTGTGGTGTTGGTGAAAACTAAGCGGAGAAACTGCATTGTTTTCCAAAAAGTGAAGAAAGGAAAGGATGTTTTATTAATACAACAAATTCAGGAAATCTAATTACATAATTCTAGAGCGAAACTGTGGCAAGAAGCTCTAAGCGTCCAAAATTCCAATCTAAAGCAAAAGTGGAGGGTTTGAAAAAAACACTTTTCGGCATCGTTAGATATTAGGCTTCATTATTTCTTATTTTTTTGTATGAATTTGAAGAAATAAGCCAGGTTGCTCTATTGGTTGTCCGGCAAGTCTTTCAAAATTTCCATTATTAATTATATAATAACTCCAAGTAATTATCATATGTGTAAGTTTTACCTATCTTAGAAATGTAATTGTTAACATTTTGGGTATGATTTTGTTTAATTTAAATTATGTAATATAATAAATTGATTTTTATAAAATTGTTTGTTTGTATGTGTAAATAATGAAGGAATATTTTATGATTTATTCTACAATACAATTTTTTACATTAGTTTTGTAGAATAAATCATAAAATATTCAAAATATAATAGCATTTGTTCTACCTATAAAGATAGAAGAGAATATTTAAATTTGCCGCAAAATTTGATCGATGCGCCATCTGAAAACTGTTACAAAATTTGAAGGTCGTTAAAGGTCATTCCGCCAAAATATTTGCATTGAGTCAGTCATCTGGAGTAATCTGTGACAATATTAAAAAAATTTCGAAAAGGGCATTTTTTTTGTTTTAATGTCAAATAATAGCAAAACAACTGAAGTTAGGTTTATAATAGGTTATAATACAAAGTATAATTATTTTTTCATAAGGAATCCGAAAATGGCGTAATATATTGGTTGTATCCTTCTAAAAAACATAACTTTGATGCGTCACTCTGAATCCGGATTTCCTGTATACCTATTAGCAGATATTTTCAGAGTGTTCTCTTAAATTGATTGCACTTTTTGTCGAAAACCGCATATCGATGTTTTTTTCATTTTAGAGTAATTTTTTTTCATTTAGAGTACTTCTCCGCAGCGCTGGGACACTCTGTATAAATAGATATTTGGTTTTTGATGGGTTTACTGCTAGTCCTCATTATTCATACGAGTATTATTTAAATAATACTAGCCTTTGCCCGCGACTTCGTTCGCGTGGAAAATTTTGATGTGTATGTTTGTGAAATTACGGCCTGATCATAATAAAGTATAGATGACAGCTTGCGACCAGCACCGCCATCTACCCAGGTAGCAACACACCGTCATTTTGACGTCATATTTTGGGCATCAGTTACGTCGAAATGACCAAGCATATGTCGTTAATATGACGTAAAAATGACGGGTAAATGTCACAGCCCGACGACGTCATCTTTTTGCGTAAAAATGACGTGATACGTGTGACGTCAAATTGACGTGATACGTGTGACGTCAAATTGACATTTTTTTAACGACGTAACTAAGACGTCATGTGTCTACGTATGTATGACGTGTGCGTGTGACGTCTAATTTACAATTTTACTGACGTAACTAAGACGTTCCTCAATGATGGAACAGGTCAGGTCAGGTTTCAATTTCATATAGGCATAAGATTAATTTTTGAAAACTATGTTTCACAAAGTATACGGTTGTATATGTGGTTGAAATAAGACTCAAAAATAATATGTTCATACTGTATTATAAATTACATTTAATATTCCTATAACATATCAAAAAAAAATTGAAATTAAAGCGGTGGAAAACAGTGGTTCTTAGACTAAATTAAAATTCTAAGACAGTCATCTTCTTTTATGCAATTGTAAAAAACAAAGTTTCTTCATTTACACCTTCTTCGCGTAGAAAAGCTTTGACATAGAGTTGCTGGTCTTTGTACGGAGACCAATAAATACGCTTCTTGCGTGGAGTAAACCACTTAGAATATAGTCGAAAGCCCATCACCGACACTTTCCTGGAATTCAACCACGGCGTACATGATAATCTATATTAATATTATGATCATAGATTATCGTTTAAAACTACTATTTTATCTCACCGACAGCATAAACTCACCTTAAATTTCTGAAGAAAATAACACCGAGCAATGATCCACGTACAAACACAAACACCAGAACAAGAATGAAATGAAAATTGAAAAATAATTAGTGACCTAAGGCAAAAAATAGCTTACAAGGGCGACACCCAGCCAAAAAGGGTTTACACACCTCAAGGAAAGTATTTCCTATTAAACTTTATGAATTAATAACATCACACAGTTGTCTATTTAGCTATTTTTTGTTAAAAATTACAATTTGGAGCTTCACTTATACAAACTTTTAATGAAAAAACTGCTGCAAATACAATAAGTCACAAAAGTCAATATTTGTTATTCGCATCTATGGAAACCAGCAAAAAAACCTAACCATCTTGATTAACGAAACATTGTCCACCACCACCATGAATTTTCTGCAATTTGGTGTAAAATTAAAGTATTTCGGTTTCACTACATTACTATATAAAAATAACTGATTGGCGGACTTATATGATGTACAACTGTTTTTTATTGTTAAAGATCGAGTTCAATATGCACTAACGACCAAAGTTTTTCTCATTATAATATGACTGAAATTAATTTTTTAAATACTGGATGATGAATACTAACATTAAAAGTATAATTTTTCACAATTTAACCTACTATAAGTATATTATTCTCAATTTAAACTATGGTTTTGTTCTAGACGTCAAAATAACGAAACAGGGACGTCATTAAATCGTGGTAAAATCGTCGACCTAAAATAGACGTCAAAATGACGTGATTTAGTTTACGTGAAAAATACGTTGCAATTGTGACGGCATAAAGACGTGAATTTTAGGTTAAATGACGTCTATCGACGAAAGTCACCTAAAATAGACGTCATTATGACGTACTTCTGCTACCTGGGTAGTGATGGCTTGAAATGTTACCGATACGATCCCTTGCTCTACGAAAAACAAAAACATCTATCCCACGGGAACATGTTTCCGGGATAAATAGTAGCCTATGTGCTATTCCAGACCATAATCTATCTCTGTGCCAAATTTCATGCAGATCCGTTCTGGCGTGATTGAGTAATAAACATCCAAACTTTCGTATAGATTTATTCCAACACCGTTCTGTATATTCAGCGTGCTATATTCGCCTCATTTCTGACTGCTCCGACGTTTCGCTCCGCTTGCTCAATTCTTCTAAGCTCTACTTGAGGAGTCGTCCTTCGACTTCTAGCTACCTTCATACCCCGAGCTTTATTACTCCTTTGCGAAAGATTAGATTTGCGTTTTTCGGGCATTTCAAAAAACTTCCAAATAATAACATATTAGATATATTCCAATACCGTTCTCGTATATTCAGCGTGTTGTATTCGCCTCATTTCTGACTGCTCAGGCGTTTTATTTGATCTAGAAATAGTCTGTCGCTGCGCTTGCTCAATTCTTTTTAACCTCTACTTGAGGAGTCGTGTCTCGACTTCTCGCTACTTTCTTAGCCCGAGCTTTATTACTCCTCTGCGAAAGATTAGATTTGCATTTTCCGAGCATTTCAAAAAACCTCCAAATAATAACAAATCACACAAATCATAACTAACCTAAGAATAATTTATGACAACTTGCGACCATCACCGCCATCTAGTGATGGCATGAAAAGTACTCTATGAAAAACGATAACATCTCTCCCACGGGAACATTTATCCAGGATAATTAGTAGCCTATGTGCTATTCCAGACTATAATCTATCTCTGTGCCAAATTTCATCCAGATCCCTTCAGCCGTTCTGGCGTGATTGAGCAACAAACATCCAAACATTCACATTTATAATATTAGTATAAAAGTATAAATTCTTGTCATAAACTCCAAATCCTTATCTTGGGCAATTAGAACTTGATCGTCAGTAAAATGGAAGGTATAAAGTGTAGTTGTCATTTAGTCCCTCCCCCATTCCGCGGCATGCTCTTCTCCAGCTGCTTTAAGCTTATATATTTATTAGTGTAGGAGAGAGTCAGCAGCCTTATCTAAGCTCTTTTGTTACTGGAAAGCTTTCTGATAAGCTGTTTCCTAATTTAATTCTTGATGTTAGTTAGTCTCCATTATACGAGTACTGTGCGTTCCGGCTAAGAAAAGCGCTCTGAGGAATGTGAGAATGTGCATCATTTCTTTCCTCCGCTCGTATACCTTTCCTGCTTCCCCGTCATGCATTAGAATGAGAATATCGATATCCAGTGAGCACTGTCAATTGGTATATATTAGTGGCCCGTAAATGTTCTCCTCTTGCGAGCAAAACCGCGCGACGAACCGACATTTATTTTACTGGGAGATTGCACGCGCCGAGCTGGACTCCTCCTACTTAACAGGTGTATGTCGGTGACATTGGCGTGCGACTTCGTGGGATTAGGACAGACTTCCATCTAATTATTGAAAACACGTAAATACCGTGTGAGGATAAGATTATGCGGCGGCGGAGCATATTTTTCTAACAATATCAACAATATAACAGTCATCAGATGAAGAATTGGGTAATATATGTTGGAATAATTTTGTTAGTAAAAATCGGCTTGCACGCTAATGATTGGAAGACCGCCCTAATTGCCAGACCCCCCACCAGAGCGACGAAGTTAGACGGAACGCACAGTATATGTGTAGATATCACTGGTCCTTGAGCCGGCATTTTATCTTGTAGTTTCTGGTCTAGTCTATTTTGGTACAGTGTATGCTGGGTTCCTATGGCCCATATACGTTGTGTTACCAGTACTTTCTGGACTTAATATATACATATTTCGTACACTATTTATCATTATTCCAAAGTCTGTACGAAACAATACGGAAATTTATACAAATGTTCTAAACAGGATTAAGTGTTAAAATCTAACTTGTTTTAGGTCAATTTCGTCATCAGTCAGTGTATCGCCCTCTTGCTGGCATCGCTCTTCCGCACAGTTCTTCATCCATCCAAAACCACAGCAACTGTGAGACACGCATTCGGCCTAACCGTCGCCCTGATAATAGGATATTTCTGTTTCGGGATGTAAGTAAAATTCACACTAGAATGACAATTTTGATTCTGACAGTTCTGTACGTGAAGACAAGCTATACATTTGGCCGCCCTACCAGCGGCATGTTACATCGTCATAAGAACACAAAATCCAAAAATAATGCAAAGGTAATTAACAGTCGCGGTTGTTATTTTTCCTTTTAAGTAATTTTTATGACACGTTACAGAATGGTTCTGGCCGTTTCGTTAATATATCTATCGGTAATACATTTCCATCGCCAGATATACGATTATGGGTCGTACAATCTAGACATAACGGGTAAGCATTTATTGCGTTTTTGCTACATTTAATTGGAGATCGGTTCGCGTTTCTTAGATATCTGGATTGTTGTATATGGTGAGCCATAAAATATTGGACACACAGTTATGAATCAGTTCGTGTTGTATATGGTACTGTACAATATTTGTGTTGGTAAATGGTTTGCACATTACATGTAATTTTATTGGTAGCTGTTAGATCCATAGATAGTCAAGGCATCGTTTGTTGTCTGTAGGTTGCACACATTTATTTTCAAACTTAAATAATTGACACAACCACGTATTAAGGGTTATTAATTTATGTATTTGTCATTAGTATGGAGCGTACCAAAAAAATGGGGCTTAGAGGCCATGAAATCTAGTGCTACCTGGAGATGAAGTTTATTAAAACAAGCACAAAACATAACATATCAGAAACGATTTTAAAGTGCTGCTATGGTCTATGCAGCCTCGTTTTATTTTTGTACGTTATAAGTTAGGATCAAAGACCAAATTTCGAGACCACTGGTATCTTGGACCTATACGAGAATTTGGTAAATGGGCTATTTCATATTGATTACATTGGGTGTAACAGGTTTATAGTACACCTCCCTTTTTTCCGTAATTTTCAACATTTGAACATAACTACATAAAAAACAATGTTTTCCAAGTATGTAGGCTTTCACGGTCGGTGTTATTAATTATAACGATCTTTCTCGGGATTTTTGACCGTGTTCCATTTGAAGTTATGGAACACGGAGGTTATGAGGTTTATGGAGGTTCATTGGGAACTTCAAATGGAACACGGTCAAAAATCCCGAGAAAGATCGTTATAATTAATGTTTTCCAACTTCAAATTTCTCCGGAAATTACACATTACAATTTATGTTTTGTAAATGGAACACTGTATATTATTTCATATTTGGACTCTAAATTGAATTGTTTTCTAAATCGAATGGACACCGCAAAAGTGATATTTGAGGTGTGAAATTAATTATTTAAGCATTTTATAAATACGGTATAGGGTCTAGAGGACTGCTGTCTGCATCAAATTTTTCCAATCGATATCAGCAATTTTCCACACAACGAATGCATTCAAAAACTAATCAGGTTCACTGTTTACGATCTCGTCGATTTGAACAAAATGTTTTTTCTGCAAAATTTCAAATTTTTACCAAGAGTTCTTACCATATTCATGCACAAGTACAGTCGTGGCCATAAAAAACGGGCATGTCTTGAAGCAGTTTTAAACGATTTTCTAGTTGTTTAAAACGTTTATACCTCTACAGGTGCGAAAAGGTCTCAAACTTTTATTACGCCAAAATAAACATCATCATAATTGACAGTAACACGATTTTTCTTAAACCATGTCCAAACTACTCCTGAATAATAGACCAAACAGTTGTTTTAAAAAATGGAGAAATTTCACAAATTGAAATCGACATAAAATAAAAGGTGGAATGCTAAGGATATTTTATTTATTGTCTTATTTAATTTACCTTAAATTTATTTAAGAAACACTTAAACTACTTATTTTTACTTTGGTAAAATGTGTCTTACATAATTGAAAAGCCGAAATTTTATTAATCGTGTAAAATCCAATATCCCCGCTATAAGAAAGTCACAAGTTGAACCTCGTTATCTTAATCTAGGAGTTTCAGTTTCATAAAAATTACGTTCATAATAAGAAAGTTATTAATTTTTAAATAAAATGTCGATTTAGGTAAAGTTTTTTAGTCATAAAACACAAACGAATAGGGTTTTTGGATTTTTTTCATATTCATAATGAGCCTGAAATAATGCAATTTTTTTGCCATTTAACAAATTTTCTGTTTATAATGGGTTCCGAGATAGCAATGGTGGCCCTCGATACTTATATACTTCCATTCGAGTAGGATTGAAACGTTTTTCATTAGAAAAAATTACGTCTCTAAAATTTTTGAATTCTTTCAAGTTCAATTAATGGATTTCTTAATATATTACCTTTAACAGGAATTTCAACTCAGATGTTGATAAATGTTTTTTTATTCCGATTGGACAATTCGTTTCTGAGGAAAAACAACTTCTTTTTTTTAAATGTAAAAATTTCTTATCTTTAAATATCTTTTATCTTGAACTGTCGGTCCAAGAAAAATGTCGAACAGACAAAAATTGTTTATTGCGATGAAATTGAATGTTGCATAATTTTCAGATTTTACTTTTAATATTTACATTTATTAAACATAAAAAAGTTTATAACTACCTGCGAGTGTTTTAAATGGCGGCAGAACAAAAATAAGTTGCATAAAGATGTTTTTCTGATTTTAGTTATAATATTTAAATTTAATAACATAAGCATATTTATAATGATTATAATAATACGTATTGAACTCAGAAATATATTAGGTGTACTTGTATGAAGATGTTTTTACTTGGTAACGGAACAGCCACTTACCTCCGGCAAATTGCTCTTCTGCAACAAACTCATCATAATATAATGTCTTTTCAAGTATGAACCTAAAAGCTCGTTTTACACAGTAAAATGTTTGGTGACCCGTTTTCTACGGCCACGACTGTACCATTAGAGAGTTCGTTCAAGAAAGAATATTATAATAATATTGCATATTATTTGATGTACCAAGTATGAAAAAGTGATTTTGAAAATTTTGAGAAAAAGGTAGTGGACGCCACCGAAATGAGAACGATTTTCTGCTGCCTTGGAAAAAATCAGACCAGTTGCGTACTAGAAATAGGTATTACAAGATCCAGATCAAAATTATTATTAAGCTATTCAGAAGTTATTATACAAATTATGGTATGCTAGTTGGCCCCCGTGCTAATAATTCGCAATCGTGTTTGTGTGACTGTTTTACCGCTTGGACTGCGCTTGGGGAATGGGAGATGTTAGTTAAACAGATTGTCAATAGATGGCGCTATGACCAAAATACAGTTTTTAACATCTCAAAAGAAACAATAACATTTTAAATTGTTTGTTTTATTTTCACCATTAGCGGTGAAGGTAATCTTCAAAATTATGGTTCAATCATTGGTTTTAGGCTTAGTATTAAGTGAGATATGTCGTAAAGACCCGTACCGACAAATAAACACATTTGAGAAATAATATATGGAGTCTTATTAAAATAAATGAAAGAAAACTATTTGTCTGAGGTTTGACAGAAACTATCAAATCTGACACATTTAAGCAAGCAACTGATTCAATGTCCGAATTACAACAGGACATTTTGCTGTTCACATTTCGGTGGCGTCAACTGTACAATGAACCTGTTACAGCCTGTATACTATATTTTTCGATTAGTCGATGCATTCATGGCAACAGTTCTTTCATTACTATTAATTAATAATATTTTTAGAAAGTTCATAAAGCGCACAAAAATGGATTCTTATTAGAAGAGCGTAAATTCTCGTTTAACCTTTTTATTATTATTTTCCAAGATACCAGTGCTGGTCTTCGTCAAATGGTAGTACATACGCGAATGTAATGGTTTCGCATTTTACCATTTATTAAAAACTAGAACGCGTTTTGGTCATTGTAAAGTGTGCAGTAGGTGAAATTTCGGACACTGGCAATCTTGCATTTATTATAACGCGTTCTGATCGTTTCTTCTGGCCACTGTCCTAATTCGGCCATGGATCCTAACATCGGCCAATACCCGAAAATTTTCCATACAACTCGTGGCGAATTAGAAGATTTTAGTTTTAAATACAATCCGTTTTCTTTTATTCACTTTTAGATTCTGGTGATTTCTTTTGCCGTACTCTTTTCTAGGCTGTTCTCATCCTTGCTGGTCACTAATCGTGTCTCACTCGCAAGTGCATCCTGAGTAATCCATAATAAAAATGTTCTACAACAAAGGACCTAAAACAGAACCTTGTGGAAGTCCTATTCTTACCTGGATGTTGTTACTTTTCTTTCTTACGACGAGTATTCTTCCTCGGATGCAGAATCTTGAGTTTTGCAGGAATTCTTTAGACCTCCGGTTATCCCTCTCTCTTTTCTATCAAGATCTCCAGTTGCTTATCCAGCGTATTAATCATACATAACGGGCTGTACTTTTTTTCTGTTTCGCCATTTTCGTCCGCTTGACGGTTAGTATCAGCTGCGCTATCTTCTATTCTTTTGGAAAATATCCTTCTTTCAACAAGTTATTCAGTGCAATTTTGACGATTTTGTTCGTATTTGCATCCATTGCGGGAGCTGTTTTTCATTTTTACTGCAGCCGCTTCCCCCTTCTCTACTTTAAACGGTTCTATTTAATTGTCTTGTATCTCGTCTTCTTTTCGGTTGTTTTAGGAGCAAGTATTTGCTATTTGTGTTTTTTTCTCGGTGACTAAGATGTTCCTTATCCCGATTTTTAGTTACTTCGTTCTTCGTTGCGATTTCGAAAGTCGAAAGTTTACATATGTTGTCGCTCTCCAGTTGTTTCTATTCCTTTGATTTTTAAATTTACTTACTTAATTTTCGCTTTTTTGTAGATGATTCTTATTTAGGTCCTAGTATTCTTGCTTTTTTCATTGTAGTATTTTATATTTTCTCTTAAAATTGGCATTCTTTCCGCTTATTTTACGATTTCTTCATACCACCAATATTTCAGTTGGTAGTTTTTTCCATCTGTTTTCTTTCTCTTGTATGTTCTGTTGCACGCTTTTGTGATGACTTCAGTCGACTCTTTCTTCTGCTTCAGTACCGCTTGTATGTTTGCTAGCAGCTTCTTATTTCTTTTCTCGTCCGATCCACTTTTTCACTACGTTTTTACTACCCACTTACATGATCTGACCTAATTTGACCTGAGCTGATTAAACCGATACAATGCTCCAAAATTATGCCTGACCTGGCTTGAACTGTCAGATTCGCAACGCATTGTGAATAAAAACAACAAAATATTAATTTACAGGACCGTTGATGGTGATCACGCAAAGGGTGACAAGTTTAGCATTCCATCTTCACGACGGTTTGACCAAAAAGCAGGAAGACTTGTCGAAGGACCAAATATTATACGCGATCACTAAAGTGCCCACGACATTGGAGTACTTCAGTTTCGCTCTGTATTTTCCGTCGTTGATGGCAGGACCGACGTTTTTTTATAAGGATTACATGGATTTTATTGACGGCAGCTCTTTGAAACCGGTAAAAGTCTGAAGTGGTACGTGTTGAGTGTGAGCATTGTCTGTTTCAGATTAAATCGGAAAATAGTGGAGATGCCAAAACTATCGTCATTGAACCATCACCAACGTTGGCCGTGTGCAAGAAATTGTTGGTAGCTCTCTTCTGCGCCGTCCTCTTCATTAAGTTCCTACCAATGTTTCCTATAAGTCGGGTCAAGGAAGACGAGTTTGTTGAGAACACGAGTCTGACTCAGAAAATCGTGTATCTCTATATCGGCACAACTTTAGTTAGATTTAAATATTACTTCGCCTGGACGTTGGCGGATGCCATTTGTAATAATGCAGGCATTGGTTACAATGGTGTCGATGAGAGTGGCGCTTCCAAGTGGGACAAATTCACCAATGTGGATATCTTGAAGTTCGAAGTAAGTTTTTGACTATTGACACTTGTTTTTTCTCGTCATTACCACGAAAACTATTTGGCCTCAGCCACCGGGACAGTGAATTCTTCAGAAAACGAATTATGCTTTACGAAAAATTACGAAAGTTAAATTTTTGATAATTTATATTTTAAAGTTAAAGTTAAAAATATTAACGAAACTTCTTAGCTGGGTAAAAATCAATTTTATTGTTGCTAACAAAAATAATTTGGAGCGCGTCAAAAAGTCCATTGACTTTCTAGTTTTTAGTTCGGGTCCAAGTTTTCGATTCATTTCACAGAATTTGTGGTGCAGAAGATTTGGTTGACTAATATCGTGAAAAAATTACACAAATCCGCAAATAATATGATTTGAACAGTGGAAACTTTTAAGGGCTATAATTCAGTAATTCCATTCCATTATTTAAATATTTATTTTCAAACAGTTCGTCTGCATCTTTGGATGGACATTTTCAGTATTGAAAATACCTAATATTCATACATGTTCAATTAATACACAAAAACGCAATTAGGGATATCTCTTCCTTATTTTAAGAAGTTAAAAAGTAAATGGAAGCTGCACAGGGATATAGTGTTCTTAACTTAAAATTATACAAATCATATTATGAGACTGTTGTATTATTTTATGAATGGCAAACAAAAATTACTCGTGCGTAAAGATACTAAATGAAAAAAGTATGTTTTATACAAGTGACACAAAGTAAGTATACATATTTCAGTGGCCCAGTGGCGGCTCATGTTTAACTCTTTAAAATATAGTTTAAATTGGGACAAATTCACAATAATAATATACCACCGAAAACAAAAATCAATGAAAATAGGACGAAATATAATATAACAATGAAACAAGAAACAACAAACGAAGCACCATATTGTAGTAAATTCAAGAAGGAAACCTAAATTTACAATGTCAAGAGGGTTAAACACTTTGAATCCTTAAAAGTAACAGTAATTTCAACAATAAAGAAGAGCAAGACATAGATAAAACAATTAGTAAAGGAGGCAAGATAATGAATTCCTTAAGCAGAATGCAAAAGTCAAGAGAAATCTCTAAAACAGCGAAAATAATAAATATATAGGGCAGAAGTAAAGCCGACGGTAGTATAGGGTTGTGAAACCTGTATTTTAACAAGAAATAAGAAAATAAAACTGGCAATATGGGAGAGGAAGATATTTTAATGGATAATTTATATATTTTTTTCACGTTGGATCAAATCTGAATTTCAAAAATCATAGGAAGTGTAAAAAAATATTTGTTTGTTAAAATATGTTTTATTACAATAATGCATTACATCTAATAATACAATCCATCCACAAAAGTAACTGTGGACACTTTTTAACAGTGTATCAAATACAGTACTACTTTAGAACAAAATTACAGTTCTATTAAAGAAAACAATAAAACACTACACACACTTCAATAATTCACTACACAACACTGTAACTCTGTTAGGATCGTTTTCTTATAAAAATTATAATTTTGTTGTACTTATACCTCATCACAATCACTGTTAATTATTACTTGTTGTCACTGACGTTTGTGTTGGATTTTGAAAATTATTTTATAATTCAACTTGTGTCTTAGTGCTTCAACAGGTGCCTCTAAAAAGAAGAATTCTTAATATTGTCAAAAAAAAACGTTTCTGGGTTGTACCCATGAATAAAAATAGAGAAATGCGAGGTGAATTTAGAATAGTTCATATTTAAATGGGGTTTTGCCAACACAATTACTCAATCCCCAAACGAAATAAATAAAATAAACTATATACAGGTGTCCCAGAACAACGGTGGCATGGAACAACTACAGATTCCTAGGATCAAAATAAGTTGATTTGGCCCCATCAACGTTTATCTTAAAATGCTTCGTTGGCCCGTGAGAGTACGCCAAAGTTTGAAAATAAATTTCGTTTTTTCGTAATAATTCAAAAACGGTTGAAGTGATTTTAACAAAACTTAGTATGTAGGTACTTTTATTGGAGTACTATCTGCTGCTACGAGTATTTTGTTTTTTAAAAATTGCGAATGGTGAAAACCACCCCTACCCTTGCACATTTTACACCATCATCTTTTTGCTCGTTGAAATATCGCTTCACTTTTTACCTTTTTTGAAGAGGTACATTATTTCAGTGCTTTCACGTCTCTCATTAAAATACCCTATCTGCCATTGTTCTCGAGAAAAAAATGTTTTTTAAAACCTTTATTTTCTCCTTTGCGTCAGGGTTTCTAATAAACAAATGCATTCGCATGATGGTGGCTATAAAAAATTAAGAAAAAAAATTAATGGTTTCTCTAATAACGAAATTTAACAAACAGCAATAGGAAAGCTGACGCAACATGAAAAATAAGGGTTTAAAAAATCATTTATTTCTCGAGATCGATAGCAGATACGGTTTTTTAATAAGAGACGTGAGAGCACTGAAATAATGGATCACTTCAAAAAAGGGAAAAATTGAAGCGATATTTCAACGAACATAAAAGGTTAGGAGAGGTTTTCAGCATTCGCAATTTTTTTAAATAAAATACTCATAGCTGAAGATAATACTCCTATAAAAGTATCTACATACCAAGTTTTGTTAAAATCAGTTCAACCGTTTCTGAATTATTACGAAAAAACTAAATTTAATTTCCAATTTTGACGAACTTTCAACGAAGCATTTTAGGACAAAAGTTTATAGAGTCAAATCGACTTATGTATTTTGATCCCAGGAATGTGTAGTTGTTCCATGTCGCTGTTGTTTTGGGACTACCTGTATAAAGTCAAATTGATTTCAAATTTACGTTTTGTTATGCTTTGACATAAAACATAAACATCTTATGTCAACTCATTGTGTTCGCCAGCGTCGTTATGCGACTTCTCAACTTTATGTTTTATGTATTCTTTATGTAGTTGTTATGCTTATGTCTATTTTGACCAAACAAAAGTTTGACCGTGAGATGGAGAAATTTGAAATTATTTTTTCTGTTGACAACCGTTTAGGGGGCGACATATACGACACATTTGTTTTCTGTAACAAGTTCCATCTCCGAGCATCGGTTCAGACGTAGTTTCAGCAACTTTTTGCTTGACAGTTCCACCAGTTCCTTTCAAATGTCAATGTCAAACGACTACACTGTAAAAAATAAAACAAGAGCTAAATTCCATGACCTCCGCTGAATTCTTTTTTATTTGTACGAACGTTGTCGTTCTGACACAATTTAAAATTAAAAGGACTGGACTGTGGTCGGAATAAAAAAATAATGGATATGACGCTTTAGGAGGGAGTCGCTAAATTTGTGCCACTTGTAAATCAATTGATAGATCTGAAGAAGTCTAAATCTATAGGAATATGAAAGAAGAAATATTAAAAAGTTAATTGAAGCAAGGCAAATGAACACAAAATCAACGGCAGCAGCGGCAACAATTTAGAACGTAACTGCAGCGTTTTAATTTTACAATTTTATATAAAGATGACAGTGAATTTTAAAATATTGTGTAACGCATACCTCTGCACGGTTTCAAGGATGATAATAGGGAGCACGCAAGAATCGATTGGGTTTGTACCACCCAGTGCCCTGATTTATTCAAACTGATCAATATCCCACATCGCTTGGCTACATGCTCCTAAAACGTCAGTCAGTTTGAAACCTCCAAGCACCATGCCTCGTACCATCGGCTTCAACGTGCGAGAATCGATAACCAGCAGCTCCAGCGCTGCCTCTTCCGAATCCGGCTATGGTGATCATCTGGGACGTGAAAACAACATCACAGTCAAATTTCTCATTGAAACGTGTCGCGTTTTCACGCAGTCCTTCCACGAGGAAACCCAAATAGAGGTCTTGAAGTCGCTTCTGGCCGACGTTATCAAAATCCCGTCCGATCACATGATTCTTCATTTCGGACAAACCAAGCTGGAGGATGACGTGGTGTTGAAAGACTTGGGACCGGAAAAGTTTGGTGTCCTCGAGCTGAAGTTGTCGTCGAAGGACCCTAAAGACAAAATTTCCATAGACGAGGCTTACAAGTTCTTCACCGAACCGGACGTGCTTACTGTGAAAGTGAAAACTTCGGACGAAGGCATCAAGGATGTAGTGGTCCAAGTCGAGAATCGCTCGATCGTTAAGCCGTTTCTCGGCGGATATTTCAACAAGGATTCGGGTTTGGAATTCCACCATGGGTATTCGCAAACGGGTCCGCCGAAATCGCGAGTTCCGCCCGAGATGAAGATTCATAGGGACACGCAAACCTATTTTTACCGCAATAGGAAGCTGGATATGCCGTACGCTCATGCCACGCAAATGGCCAACGAACGGACTTACATCCCAAGTGTGGGTGACAAGATTTTGACTCCAGGGCCCTACGAAACGGCAGATGAACGGGAAAAGCGTTTGGACATCGAAGGCAAAGTCCGCATTATCCAAAGGTACTTCAGAGCGTGGCTGACCCGTAAACGGTTGAAGCTTTACCAGGAAGAGTATCAGAAGATGCTGCGATTGATGCTGGAACGCGAGGCTTTGGAGAATAAACAAGACGCGGAACGGAAGAAACGGGATTTGATTAGTAGAGTGTTTCCGAGAACGGCTGCCGATTTTTCGATGCTGTACGCGATGACTGAGCGTTGGAAAAAAGCAGAAATCAAGCGCATTGTGCAGATGCATTGTGGACCGGCGCGCATTGCAGAATTCTATCTCTTGCTGGAGAAGGAAATTGAAATATTGCGCTCCATCGAGGCACTTCGGATGAAACTAAGAGACGACAGAAAGGTGCAGAGGAAAATCGATTTCTTCAAGACGATTGGAGACCCCTGGACGTTCAAATCAACCTACAAGAACATCGCCGTGGAAGTGGATACTCTGGAAACGCAAAGAGGACGAACTTATCGTGAACTCTACGAAGCGGTTCGCGACGCAACTCTAGATCCATCCGATCGAATGTTAGTCCTGCTAGATCTGCGTCGCGGCCTTGAAACCCACAACTGTTTAATTTCGAACGAACTGATCGAACTGATTGACAGAGTTTGTGAGCTTTTGGCCAGGGGATTCGATAGGAAAGACTTCGAGCCGTTGCAGAAAAGAATCGAAGCTTTATTGCTGCACCACTTCGAGCTCCCCGAATGCAACGAAGGCGTAACCAACCGCCTCATTCGGCTAACCGAGAATTCGATGAAGCAGAATCTGTTTTATTGTCAGTACTGCCACAAACTGAAACCGATAGAAGCGTTTAATATCGGCATAAAAGCTACAACCGCGAAAATCTGCGCCACTTGTAAATTCATCGATAGATCTAAAGAGGCCTGGGTTGATATATCTCCCTACCGATTTATCCTCAAGCAAATCAGACGAAACGAGCGGCTTCAACACGCACACTCTTCCCTTGCTTTTATCCTCCAAGATAAGGATATCCATCATTTGGTGACGCACATCTGGCATGCCCATTCTGCTCTGTCTGAGAACGACAACATCTATCAGTTGCGCCTGTGTCGTTGGGACAAAACTAAAGATTGGGCGCCGTGGAACTGTATTCTTTTGACGGCCGAAGAGGCGAAAGCGCATCTGAAGATAGGGAAGCTCGATGACGTGTACGACGAGAACTTCCTAAGTCATGTCTTCAACAAACACGCGCTCGCGAAAAAGTACTTTGCTCCGAGCTTCGAGATTGAAAAGTGTGTCGAAGAGACGTACGTCGACGACGAATACGTTGATCGTTACGAGGAGGAAAAAAAGCTGTGTCTGTAGCCTAAGCCGATCAATCATTAAACATCTCCCGCACCTTCGAGTCTTATTTTTGGTAGAAACGTTAGATTTTGTTCTTGTTTGCAGTTCGCCACTAACTTGCGTGAAAGCATCGATGCTTGGAACCTGGGAACGAATCGATGGTTGCGCATGGTTGTATACGATCGGGTAAATAAGCACGCCATGGCCTTAACGTACGCACTATCAGCAGTGTGGCACGGATTTTACCCAGGATACTATCTCACATTTGCGAGTGGCGCTTTATTCACAGCCGCTTCAAGAACTGTAAGTTTTTACTATTTGCCAACTAGATCATTGTGATATATACAACAATTTGTAGATGCGTCGAACTGTACGAAACTACTTCTTGGCTAATACCGAAACAAAGATCTTCTACGATGGCGTGACGTTCATCGTGACTAGAGTTCTGATGGCGTACTTGACATTCACTTTCGTATTGTTGGAGTTCACACCTTGTATTCGGCTTTATACGTGAGCACTTTCAACTAGATTAAAGACAGTTCTTTACAATTTGTTTAAATTTCCAGGCACATGTACTGGTTCGTTCACATTGGTGCGCTTCTAACAATTATCTTCGTGCCTAAGATAATTCCAAAGACTGTAGCTGGACAAGGGTCTAAAAGCACCATTGCACAAGCGTTTGTCCAAGCTAGACCTATTACCAATGGGGTGTCACGTCACCATGACTGATTTTTTGTACAGCTTTAATTATCACTTTGTGAAATAAGGTGTAATGTTTTTATCTATTACTAATAAATTTGTTATTTATTATGTATTTGAAATATTAAAAAGCAACAACTACCCAAGCATGAATTGTCTTTTTTTTAATTTTATAGTCGCTTGAATTAAATACTAAATTCAAGCGCTCAAATTCAAATACAATTCGTTTAAAAAATAACGATGGCATGTTGGAACAACAAAATCTCGAAGCAGCAGAGACCAGGAAATACTATTAGAAATACTTCTTACATTTTGCAGCTGCCCAGATTTCTGCTGTTTTCTTTTGTCTACATTTTTGTGGTGTAATTTTTTTAATGCGAAACAGCGTTAAGTGTGCGACCGTTACTCAAATTCACTTCGCTATAGTAGAGCCTGCTACATTTGAAATGGTCAACTCTATTGATTACACTGCTAACCCTGTTTTTGTCACACGAACTTCGTGATTTTTGTTGGTATTGGTAAAAAAAATATTATTTTGTTCCCGGTACATCCAGTTTTTTTGTGACCGCTTTATATTCATTTTTACATGATTTTCTTAAATTTGAAGTATGATTCAAGTCACTGGCGATTGTTCATGTACTCTCCCAAAGCTAGTTTGAAAGCAGTGTTATAACGGAAACAAATTTCCTTCAGTGCCTGTAGCTCATGGTTCCGATTTGAAATTCCTTCTCGAAAAATTAAATACAAGGAACACACACGCTTGGAAAATTTGTGGAGACTTTAAAGTCATTGCTCTTATTGTGCTTGGACTACAGCTTGGTTACACAAAATAGTGCTGTTTCATTTGTGAATGTGACAGTAGAGACAGAAACAGTCATTACACAAAAAAAGCATGGCCCAAACCTGAATCACTTACTCCAAGACAAAAAAATGTCAAAAATGAACCTTTATTGAATTCTGAAGATATACTTTTACCACCGTTGCATATAAAGCTGGGCCTCATGAAAAATTTTGTAAAGGCTATGCATAAAGATGGTAGTGGCTTTTCATATTTGAAAGAGAAATTCCGTAAACTCAGCGACGAAAAAATTAAAGAGGGAATATTTGTTGGTCCACAATTACGAGAAGTAATCAAGGATAAGAATTTTCAACAGAAACTGAATGATCATGGAAAATCCGCCGGGAAATGTTTTGTTAATGTCGTCCAAATTTTTTAGGAAACCACAGAGCGGCAAATTACAAAGATTTAATTAATGAATTTATAATTTCATACAAAGTTTTGGGGTGTAACATGTCGTCCTCGAACATAATACATATATTGGACTCTAATCTGGATTTCTTTCCCGAAAACTTGGGCGCTGTAAGTGTACGAGAGATTTCATCTGGACATTTCCTTAGTAGAAAAGCGTTACTAAGGGAAATGGAGTCCAGGAATATTAGCCGATTACTGCTAGAGACTTAAAAAGGACCTACCATCAGAAGCCAAACATTCACGAAAATCATAATTATTAATTGTACAGTAAATAATAATTGTCTAACTGTAGGTGATTTTTTTACTTTTCATAAAAATATATGTTTTAATGTCACAAAGAAATCTGACGTGTTAATTTTTTTAATTAATATATTATCATTCTGTGGCCGTAGTACATACAAAATTTAATATAAGTTTTCGTGTGACAAAAATGCTCCGAGGAGCTAATTCAACAAGTGGTCCGTTTGAATACCGATTTACAACAAAATTTTGTCAACAAATTACAAGAGTTGTGATGAACATATAGACTTCAAATTTTAACAGCACGCTGAGGAGATACTAAAGAAAGGCTGTCTTTTGAAAACTAATCCACAGGTTTTCTAATGTATAACTTGTTAAACTTTCTCTGATTTTTCCGATTTACTATTTTATACCGTTTATTTTGTCTTAATTTATATGTTCGTTTTGGTGTCTTCTTTATTTTGTTGTTCTTTCTTGTTACTCTTTTATGTTTTCTCTGCTTTGTTTTTATTTGTACTTTTGCTAGTACATTTAGTAGTGATCTCTATATAGTTCTGGTTCTCATCGTACCCTTGTGTCTATTACTTTTTCTTGAACTCTTTATTTATTATTATGTAATATATTATTGACATCCCGCTCTGTTTATTTCTTCCCTTGTGACTTTGTGTTTACACATAATACAGGGTGTTTTTTAAGGCGGCCATTAGAAAAATTTTAACTTGCTTCAATGCTGTAAACTTGGAAATTTGGAACACAGCCGAAATTGACCATTTCGAATCGAAGTAAATTATTTTCAATATGGCGGCACTGGAAGTGAACGCCATCTTTGTTATTTTAATGTTAATTTAAATGGAACACCCTAGTTTTTATTTAATTTTCGAATGCCCCCTTTTTTTTTGAGTATCTTACACATATTGTACTTATCTATCTGTCAAAGTTTTGAAGATATGCGCACTTTTTTTACAAAATTTTGCAATTTCGATGGTCTATCCAAAAAATGATTTTGCAGTAACCATTGAGAAAATGTACAACTGTTTTTTGCAATTGATAGCGGAAAGAGCGCAGAATTGTCGGCTAGCCTCAAAAATAACTGTATCACATTCTAAGTACTTACAATGATTTAATGAAAATGCCCAAAACAAAACGTCAATATTTAATTTTTTTTTAAATGGAACCTACCAAGTTTTATATTGCGAGTCGATAGACAATGAAATTTAAGGGAATGTTGTATTAGCATGTCCTATACCTATCTTAATTACACCCTGTATGTATGTACCTATTGGTTATAATTAAATTGTTTGTTAAGCAAATATAAATCAGCCTTTTCCCATTATTACTATACACATTTTCTCCATGTGTTCCAATTGTTTATCCGGTCTCGTCGTCTCTTTTCCCCACCCTTCCATTGAAACCGCCTATTATTATTTTTAGTTTTCGCTTTATATCCACTATTAAAATTTCTATTAACTGTTTTCAAAAATCTATTTTTATCTCAGATTACTCATCTTCCTCTCGCTCAAACGCAATTCTTATGGTTGTTCTGATTTGATCTTCTAATTCCAGTTTGATCTTTAGTATAGCCTCTTCGTGATAGCAGTGTTCTGATTTTGTTGCTTTACTGTATACTCCATCCTTGCTCTAGCTCTTTGATTTTGGTCTTACTATTTTATAGAATAGTTTGTGTTCTGGAAATTCGCATCTTCAAAAAGGGAAATAAAAGGGATCTCGGAAATTATCGGGGCTGCTTGGTTCTGTATCAAAAACAAGTTATAAAGTTTGTGATATCCAACGCCAAATCCGAAAAAAATCAATAGAGTTCGTAAAACCTGGATACATACATTTTATTACTGTAAAGAGTCAGACTAAGTTACGTACTGAAACATTAATTTGCACACACAGAGAGAATACCACAAATCATAAAACAACAAACAATGATACGAGTCAACAAGCAGCTAACGCCTGAAGTTTAATTAAATGCGGGAAGCCCTTTTCACTTCAACCTAATACAACAAAGATAATAAGAGTAGATGAGGTTAACAACGCAAATTGGGAATGCAGAATGCAGAGTGGCAAATAACGAGTATATGTTATGTTTATGATGCGGCAATAATATCAAAAAATCTGCAACGACTGCTACATGTTGAATTCTGAATGATCTATTAATGCACTGGTACAGTATAGAGTTCCTTTACGAATAACATTTTTTCTGTAAAAGCAAGACCTAATCCCCCACTAAACTCAGAAAAGGTCACTTATAAAACTAATAAATATGTTTCAGTTTCGTTCTTTGGTTTCCATTCAACTAATGATCGTTAAGTAATAAAAAAATATGGCACCGTATATAAAAATTTCAATTCTAATATTTATTATGGTTTTATTTATAGTTTTTTAACGCTTTAAAATAACTCTTGAGTCGCCTATCATAATTCTAGCCAATATTAACGATAACGTCGAAAATTACGTTTTATGCAATATTTCATGTCACAGTCTGTATATTTTGGTGCTTTTTTTATCTAACACGTTGGCAGGTGGCAGGTGTTGGTATCACAGATAAAGAGGTAAATAGATTAACATGACTATCGTATTTTTTTGACCTGAGTTTCAGCGCCATCTCTTAGTATGGGATCAGTTAACCATATCGATAAAATAATTGTCTTTATCAAGTATAATTAAATGTTTTATTTGTTAAAAATAAAAATATATCTCTTCAACTCAACGCTACGTATGTACAATTGTTAAGAACATTATGGAATTGTAGATATACTAAAGTAGGTGATATAATTTATCTTGTAAATAGAAGATTGACAAATTTTTTTTTTTAATTTTCCTAAGGGGATCCAATATTGCCCCTCAAAATGTGCACTGCAAATAAGTTGTCGAGTTCTCTTTATATTGGGGTTTACAGAAAGACCAGTTCTTTTCACTTAAGTTTCTAATGCACATTCATGTTTTCTGCGTAAATGTAACAAATCGAATGTATTGACGGAAACAATTGGGACACATCACTATTTTTCTTTAAGGCTGCATCCATGTCAATGTAATTAATGGTCTAACAATGCACTAAGGGGACTCAAAACGCATTAGAGAAGCACGTACAAAAATTTGAAACAAAAATTTCGTAACTAAAATGCATCAAAAAACGAAAAAGTAAAAAAAGTAGCAAGCGCCTTTTTGTCGCTAAATATCTTATTAACAATGTCATGGAAAGGGATTGTACTAAATATTTGAGTGTGGGAGGCTCCACGCAACGCAAAAAACATTACTAACATCTAAACATAATAATGTAAAAGTATCTAAATTTCGCCGTATGTAGCGCCATCTATTGAAATGGCACGAATTAAAATTGGGTTTCAAGATTGTTTATAAGAGTGCGCCTCTTGGTTGTTATTTTGAAATGTCAAAATATCAAAAGTTTGCCAGTTCAGCAGAAAATAAATTTAGGACAAATTTTTTACAAAAAATACAGACAGTGCACGTGAACAGAACGAATATTTGAAGCGACTGTAAGTGAAATAAATATCGAACTGCGATTTTCCTTAATTGTTTGATTTTTAAGGTTATAACTACAGTTTCAGTATTCACGGACTAGTCATGAATTATCCCAGCTTATTATGTTATTTATTTGTAATATTTCAATGTGTTATGGGTAAACCGTCAAGAAAATCATTGGAAAATAAAACATTATATGATGCGATCGAAAACGTTTGTCCTGCCATTACGACAGTACAAGGTTATAAGGAGCAAAAACTCTTTGATGTGTGTAAAGATTGGAAAGCAATAAGTGAAGTAGATACATTTACTTTTGACAATAAAATCAAGATACACTGCTTACTGTACTTTGATGCATTTACTCAGTACTGTAATCAGTCAACACTCGATAAGAAAACAATTTTTGGTGTTCCCAGAGACTACGACTTGGTCACAATTTGTGAATACATCAAAACAAGTGCTAGGAGCAACATTAAAAAAATTGTTGCAAATGATCCAAAGTGTGAGAACATTTGCAAAGATGAAATGGGCATTCGAACAGAACCAGTGTGCTCCATTTCATTTTACTATGCCCATGTGGAGAAATCTAAAATAGTTCCGGCAAACCAACCATTGCCTCAAACAGCAAGGGTAGGCAGCCAACCAGTGACTAATACAAACGGGACTAAAGATATGTTAGGAAACAAACTTCAACCACATAATAATGTGACCAATATCAGTCATCTGGGTCTTAATTCTGCTGCTAGTAATGTAGTTAATGGTCCTCATGTACCATCAGGAGATGCTCAACAAACACAAGCTGCAGCTAAATCAGCTTTGACTGGGCTATATCATGTAGAAAGCATTGCTAGCGTTGGTGAAACTCAACAGAATAATAAACTGGCACCTGACGTGGAAGATGCAAAAATTAAAGTGGAAGATGCAAAAATTGAAGTGGAACATGCAAAATCTGGACTGACAGATGCAATTCCTGGACTGGAAGTTGTAAAACAACGAGTTGGTGAGCATACTGAGGAAGATAACACATTGGGAAAAAAACCATCAGCCAACACCAAAACTGATAATGTCCAAGAAAATGTGGATAAGACCAATGTTAAAGAAAATAAAGAAAAAGTGATTGGACAAAAAAGCAATGTTCCAACAAGTACTCAAAACACCAGAAACCCAATAGATACTCACAAAGATGAAAACCTAATAAACGTCCAAGATACTAAGGATATGGAAAGTGTACAAGAAACTAAGGATTTGGAGACTGTCCAAGAAACTAAAGATCTGAAGACTGTTCAAGAAACTAAGGATCTGAAAACTGCCCAAGAAACTAAAACCCAGCAACAACTTCAAGTCATTAAAGATAATGTCAATAATGAAGAGATAAACAAACAACTTTCTAAAGAAACAGAGGACACTGACTTGGATGATACAGAGGGTAAGTACTGACTGATGAATTACCATTGTATAAAAATGTAAATTTATTTTATTCCTACATTTATGAGATGAAATGGAAGAAGAAACTATTGCGAAACTTTTGTTCAAATTGTCCAAAAATTGAATATCGTCTGTTCAAAAATACAACTACCTCGTTGTAATCGTTGGAATCGCTTTTAAAGTGATTTGTCTAGAAAATTTTTTTGAATTGAGTTTATATTTTCGGTTGACAACATGATACATAAGTTTCTTCAAATTTCCTCTGTCTTTTGATTGTAGAAAAAGTATAGTACAATCCTCGAGTTGTAGTTGTAAGCACACACTTGTTGGATTGCTGCACTCGCCCTATTAAATTAACAATTTGCGTTTATTAGCCAACCTGTATAGTAAATTTTTAAAATTCAAACTTTGACTTGACCACTATAAACTAGACAATATTAAAATTTTTATGTCAAAATTTTCATTGGTTTGGGAGCAGCGATATTTCAAAGAGCGGGCTTTTGTTGGTTTAAATGTCAAATAATTGGAAAACAACTGAAGTTAGGTCCATAATAGGTTATACAAAGTATAATTCTTTTTTAATAAGATATCCGAGAATAGCATAATATACTGGATGTTCCATTTAAAAAAACCTAACTTTGATGCGCCACTCTGTATGTGGACATACTGTATATAAGAAGATATTTTCAGACTGTCCTCTTAAATGGATTGTACTTTTTCTCGAAAACCGCATCACGATATCTATTTCCATTTTAGAGTAATCTTACTTCCCCACAGGGCTGGGACATTCTGTATAAGATTTTAATAAGCCTACTTCACTTATTTTTTCATAATTGTAAAGAAAAGTAGAAACAATCAACTAACTCAAAAACCGTCCTTTTTAAGTATAGAAACATTATTCATCATTAGATCGAGAATAAAGTTCTCTATCGAAAGGTGTAATAAAAACTTATGGTTGCATTTTGAAAAAATTGACTTATGCTTTTTGGGTTTATTGAATTGCAGGTGAGTTTTCTTCTTCAGGAATATCCTTGAAAATGTTTAGACTCCTACACATAGTTGAGCCTTTTGTCCAACCGCTGACGAAGTTTCGTTGATCTGACTCTTAGGGTTTATTAATTATTAATTTTTTATTGCACTGGATTTTCGCTTTTTTTACAAGATAATATTTTTTTCTCTCAAAAAATGAGAGAAAATGCATAAACGTTGATATCATATGACATATAATTTAATGCGGAGTCTAAAAATGTATTAAAAATAGGTATGTTGTATTTAAAATAACAAAGTGGTTACCAACTTCCGTATAATCGGAAGTGGCACAATCATGAAAATATTTTGAGCAAGTAGGTCTTATAAGTTTATATAGTTTCAGTTTACTCGGTTTTTCCGTTCTCTTTATCTACCTAATAGGCCCTCGTCGTAAAACATCCTGTATAGTGATGCATCATCAACGATACGTGGCATATTTCATAGCTTTCTGCGATGTTAAAATCAATTATAGTATAGACACCCTGTATTGGTGATAATAATGAGCGTACGAATAAGCTATTGTTAGAAGGCCATGAAATCGAGCTTTTGTTTTATGATTTACAGGGTAGCCCTTTGACATTTGATCAATTTGAATCAAAAATTTGGCCAAACCACGCCTACAGATGGGACTAAATAAATGTACTACTCATATCATGTTCTAAAACAAAGAACTAAAATTTGTTACACTTTCAAGGGGATTCCACGGACTACTTTAAGCCTTTTTATTTTTGTATACAGTATTTGGTTAAAAAACTATTAAATCGTTATTTCCCTAGAGGAAATTGGGGATACAGAGCCACAGGTAAGACCTCCTCAACCTGCAGATGTTGAGAACAACGAGAAGGCATCCAAGCCCGAGAATCTTGAGGATTCTGATATTCCCACAAATTATGCAACCGAGATGGAGGGCGATTCTTATTTCTTCACTTATTTCATGCTCCTGAGCATCATTTTTATACTCGGATACATCTGTTACCACAACAAGCAAAAGGTGAATAGAGCAATAGTTCAACTTGTGCCTCAAAGTCAATTTCTAGATACTCGCATTAATACTGGAGGGTCGAAGAGGCAAGAGGCACTTCAGAGGCAGGCGACCGAATTCCGCCAATTACCATAAATTGGACAGCAATTTGGAAGAAGCCATAACATCGTCATGCAAAAAAAACGCAAGCAATGTGATTTATTAAATAATCGTTTCCGTTTCTTACATTTTCGACCGTCGATATTTTTGTTATCTAACATTGATGTAAAATATGTAAATACAACAATAATACACGCATCAATTTTCTAACTTTATACAGATACTTTGTAGGGTTGAATGTGTAGTTGTGCTTTGGTAAAGCCTAGTTTGTTTAATTAAGTTCGAATTAAAGGTGTAGTAATTTATTGTTTAATAAAATTGTCATGGCTTAGTCACCTAATAGCGACAATATTTTCCATCGCGCGTGTTTTGCTTGATCCAGTTTAGTTTCTTATCGATTCGGATGTAAACATTCAGAGAGTCTGGTTCTTTGCATCCGCTAGCTAAGGGCGGCACAACGGCGGTTATTCCCACTAAAACTGTGATGTTATGCAATCGTTGCACTTTTTCTATCGTCAGGAGTCCTCCCGATGCTTCCTGAAAATGAGCTCAAGTGGTGCGTAATAGTGCCATTTGTCCATACCCCACATGGTTGTATTCCACGCGAGACATTAACGGTGCAAACCATCGCAGACGTGACAGTTTGTTTAAAATTTGAATTGAAATTGGAGCATTGTTGGGCGTTTAGCATTTTCACGGGGACTTGCTTCAGCTTCTTGTGGGACGGTGATAAGTTTCGGAAGAACGACCATTCCACGATTTCTCCATCCATTCCGGCGTAATCCTGAACTAAAACATTTCAAGTGCGTTCGAAATTCATTTTTTATTTAATGAAGATGTACTGATGTCTATTTTAGATATCGACGAAACATCTAATACGAATTCTTGATTTTATCTAATTATCTTCACTTACGAGATGTCCATACAAATTCGGCTTAAATTACTAAATTATTTTAATCAATCGTCATTTTTTAATTTGTGTTATTTTTGTTGAAAATTTCTTTCTTCACTTACATTTGTCACCCGGTAGAGGGAGCCTGATTGGATATATTGTTTTGCTGTACTTTACCGGGTTTGCCAGTTGTACCAACCCCAGGTTGTTTTCCAATGTTTCCGTCCTATGTAGGTCAAAATTGGGGTGCATAATAATTCGAGACACTCCCACTTCCAATGTTTTAGGTTGGATGGACTCTGAGATGCCGTTGTCGTATTCATAAGGAAAGCCGAGGTAAGCTGTAACGCGGCGGTTACCAAATCTGTGTAGGTGAGAAATTTACAAACACTTTAACCCGTTTTATGATTATTAGATGTGCACTGAAAGAGATAAAATTTAAGTGATTTAAACGGAGTTGATTGTGCACACAATCTGTGACAATGAAATTTGGAAAACCCACAATTTAACAATTTTCACTTACAAGCATGACTGCGGCGAGAGGACATATCTGTCGTTAATTAACGCCCCTGTGCACAGTTTTATTTGTTCCGGTGTCTCTACTTTCAATTCTACCATCCACGGAAATAGATACGGCTGCACGTGTTCGCTTGAAACTTTCGGGATTCTGTTTAATCTGGCAAAAAACGTTCGTCCGGCTTCTAAATACAAATATCCATTTGATTTCAGTTTGAATATTCATTTTAAACGCTTACCGCAGTTCGTATGGGACCATATTTTAATCTATAAAAAGAGTGAACCTGTGAAAATATATTTTGTAATTATACTTGTTTTTGAGAACAGTCGGCATTTTTCCCAGAGACCAGCAAGACGCTAACTAAAAACCACTGCCACAACATCTCATCAGAATGAACCGTTCATTAGGTTTCAGCCAATCTTGGGTTTATCTATTCCCCCTCTTCGTTCTAGGTGGGGCCTGAATGGGTCACTCCCGTTTCTAGTTCAATCAGTCATGTTCAATTAAATTTTAATTGGCATGAGATTCTAACAGCTGTGTTTCTGCTTGTATGAAAGCTCCTAATTTTGATGTTTAACATTTTTTGTATTTGAATGTTAAACGATCGAGTTTTAATGAGCTACGTGTGTGGACTGAAAGCCTACTCTCTCATTATTATGCTTTAATTTATAGTTTACCTTTTTATATCATATACTGTTTATGTTAAATGCTGTTAGTACGTGCACTCCGAGTAGCACAATCGAAAAGACAATAAAAAGAAGAGATGGAAAAGAAATGATACAGAAGTATAAAATGTGGATAAAACGCAAAGGGAGTTTAAAAGAAAAATAAAAACCCAAAGGTCACAAAATGTACAAATTAAAACGCAACTAATAAAGAAATGAAAATTACAAAAATCATAGACAAAAAAATAAAAATATTAAAACGATTTACGCAAAAGGGCGAGAAGAAATTAAATTGTTCATAACGATGTCAATGTCAAAAATGAGAAGGAAATAATATTATTTCAACGCTCTAAATAATGTGCGTACAAATTAAAAAGGATTTAGAGTGGGCCATTGAATCTAATTGATGTTTGATTTTTTACAGTGTAGACGTTTGACATGCAGATATCATGACATTTGACAGAAACGGTCAACAGACAAGTTGCTTAAAAAACGTCTAAACTGACGCCCAGAAATGTAATTTGTTATACATTAATAAATGTGTCTTATATGTGGTGCCCTAAACGATTATCAACAGAAAACTTGATTTTCAAATTTCTCCATCTTAAGGTCAAATTCTACCCTCTAACTAATTTCAAAGTTATTCCGTGGCTTACTCTGAATCCTTTTGTTATTGATACGCACGCTATTTGAGTCACCTCGTTCCAAAAGTCGCCTTATCTACTTTTTATTAAAATGGGGTTTTAAACACCACTGACATTTCTATCTAAAGGACTATCGAAATGAATGGACAATTACATCAAAACGTGTCATATCCCATTTAAATTAAATTGGAATGTTTGGTTTTCATTCCAAAACTTTCTTTCTCATGCGTATGTCAATTCCAAAACTGGTTTTATCCTATCAACTAATCAGAAGCTTTATTTTCAAAAATTTTGCGACGCAGACTACCTTAGGATAATCTAACTTATTCATGCGATTGTACTACTGTTTTTATTATTGTGATTATAAATCAGATGAAAGATCATGCTGCCAAGAAGTAAGCATTGATTGTAGAACGAAAGGTACACAAACTAAGGGCCAACGCTTTTTCGCAAAATTGTAATAAATGAATGCTTACGATTTCTTTTGAATTCCAAAAGTATAAAGAATTTGATCATCCGAAAATTTCGGACCAAGCTGCATATTATAGCAGACAGTACACGTACAATTTCACTATACAGGTTGTAACAGGATCATGGTTCTTTTTTTGAGTACTTTTAAGATAACTTTTTCAAAATTGGTACATCAAATATGCACGTCAGTTGTCACCCCCCCTTCCTGGCATTAAAATATTTTTATTAACTTCCGATTTTTCCGATTTTTTAAATATGACACCTTGTATATTTTTTCATATTTAGATTCCAAAATATTTTATGAATCGAACGAAAATTGTATTTAGGATCTAAAGGGCTGCAATCCGCATTAAATTGTTGTAATCGATACCAGCATCCTCACAGCGAATTAATTCAAAAACGAATTAGGTTCTTTCTCTATGATCTCGTCAATTTGGATAAAATTGTTTTTCTGTAAAATTTCAAATTTTTTTAATGGTACCATAAGTACCATTAGAAAGTTCATCCAAAAACGAATTTTTCGAGGTCAGTATCAATTTTTCTACCGCTTGTACTCGGAATCTTATTTGATTACTACGCACGTTAGAAAACATATTAAGAAAGCAAGGTTGTAAAAAATGAGAAATCGAAAACAAAAAAAAGGATCCTTCAAAAGTTTGTAAAATGTTGAAACTGTGACTTTGAGATGGACAAATTAGAAATTAGGTTTTCAGGTGACAACCGTTGGTTGACAGTTCCTGTGAATGTCATGATATGTCAATCAAGACGTCTACACTATAAAAAATGAAACAAAAGCTAGTTTCGTCAGCAGATAATGTCGAATTTCTCCAACTCAAGGTCTAAAGTTTTCTACATTTTAACGAAATTAAAAATGCTTCCATGGCCTACGCAGTCTCGTTTTATTTTTTTACCCATATTATGTTGTTTCGTGCTATTTCGCCTTTTTAAATTCGCTCTTGTGCTTTTATTTTGCTGCTTCCATTTGACTCTTTATACATCTAAAACAGATCATTTTAAATTGAAATATTTGCAAAAAATTCACGAAATGTAACAATCAAATAAAATAAAAAATTTAAGATTCAAATGTCCTTAGAAACAACGAACTACTTATTATTTAAATTGATACATATAAGTCCATCGCCGATCTTCTATTAGGGCGTAGGTGTGTAAATTTCATACTTCTGGACCTTAGAACTAAAGCATGTTAAGATCTAAAATTAAAATGTTATAGGTGAGCCATTTAAAGTTATAATTACGCTTTACTAGCGTATAATTTTGCCTCAACAACTAATAATTATTAGATTGTTGACATAAATATATATGTGTTGTTTTGTGTTTGAAGTCCATTTTTAAGTTGTTTTGTGTATGTTAGTAACATAAACCCATGTCCGGTAAATCTGAGGTACAGATTTAGTACCTATATTCTTTATTGGGTTTCGTAAAGTTTGTAACCATTCACGAACGTGTACGAAGAGTGGAATGGGTTTGGTAACTTTTGTTTATTAGTAAAATAACTAAGAGGACTTCAGTCATTTCACCGAAATTATTGTGAGAAAAAGACATCGATGATACCGCTTCACAATGTGCCATAATTATCACAATTTTTTCATGACTTATGAAAATCTTAGACGGGTTAAACGTCTAAACTTTTTATGTTCGTCATCCGAATTTGAACTGATTTGAGTTATATAATTTGCTCTTTCGTTTAAATTATATTATTATTGAATTATGGACACTTATTTTTCTGTCATGTGCTAAGGAAACATTTACATTTATTTATTTATTTTTTATTAAACAAGCGTTAGGCAAATTGCATTTGTTGAGGTTAAACCCAACGAGCATATTCACTGTGGTCATGTTCTGAAATGAACTGAATAGATAAAACACCAAGTTAAGATCAGATGAAATGCAATTACGTCCAAACCAGGAGATGGAATTTGTTAAAGAATTTGTGAAATGTATCGTTTTCGAATTGCTTATCAACAATAAAGAGGTTATCTTAAGATTTTTCCAACTCAAAGTGTATTTATTTCCAAATTTATTCAGTTTTCGATCTAATTATGTAGCGATTCAGCACAATTGGTGATAAGTCAAAAGGAGATACTACGTACTAATTGGTTAAAAAAACGGAAGCGTTCACCAAGAGGTGGTCTAAGTATTAGATTGTCATTAGTTCTGGTTCATAAATAATAAATAGTAAACGTCGAAGGCGGGATTTAGTGAGGGGCGTGTCCGATAAAATTCGATCTATTACAAATTGATTGTTTAAAAAATTCTGAACTGTTTCTTATAACATGTTGGTAAACTTGAACTGAAATTTTAAGCAAAAATGGTGGTTAACCAAAGAATTTAATATTGAAACTTTTATTTTTCTGTTTCCGGAACACTTTTTGCAATTAAAATTAACGGAACTCAATAGATAGGTAATATAGCATAGTTTAGCTTCTTATAAAAATTATCAAATTTAACCGATCCAGTACTGAATTATAACGGACCGAAGTTTGCATGTTAAATGAATAGGCCACCTGTGTTACAGTTTTAGAATCTTTGTATTTGAATCCGAACATATACAGTGTGGATCAAAAGGTTGGAACAAATTCGATAACGTTTTTATAGGGAGCGACAGAAAAAATCGCTTGGACACGTGAATTTTTAATTTTAAATGCGCTAATTCTGACATAAAAATTTGCTTTGATATGTCATCTCTTTCAAGATCATGACGTCATTTTATTATTTTTTAAATGGCAACCCTAATTTTTTATTGCGTCATTTTAAAGAGCATGGTTTTTTGCATATAAGACAATAAAATTTGTAATAGGTTACATAACAATATTTTTGAGAAAAAATAAAAATTTAAAAATTTGAAATTTTGGTAATCACCCCACAAATTTTAAATAATTAGTGATTGACATTGTCAACTTGCAGGAGGTAGGCAATTTGAACATATAATCTGATTAATTTGTAAATTTTTCATGTTATTTAAATGAACTGCTATTGTTAAAATCATTATATTACTAAATAACAAACAAAAAATTAATTTTTTTCTCAAAAATACTGTTATGTATAACATTACATATTTTATTGTTTTATATGCAAACAAACATGCTCTTTAAAATGACGCAATAAAAAATTATAGTTGCCATTTAAAAAAATTGAAATCACGTTATGGCCTTGAAAGAGATGACATAAAGCAAATTTTTATGTCAGAATGTTATGTCAACGTGTCCAAGCGATTTTTTCTGTCGCACCCTATAAAAAAGTTATCGAATTAGTTCCAACATTTTCATCCGTACTGTATGTATATACATATCCAAAATTTAGGTCAAAAGGTAATTTCTTGTAGAATTGCTTAGGTTTCAACTTAAATCAATCAATATTTTTGCAATGAACGGTTCCAATTTACTGGCGTATTAGTGGATTTCAATATACACACCGGTGAGTGACTGATTACTAATTCCATGCTTGCTGCAGATCCGTTTGAAGCAATTCGTATTCTTAATGAATTATGAAAATCCGTGTAATGAAGTTTTGCTTAGGAACAATGCAGTTGCAGTAGTTAAAATCTAGACTGTTAAAATATTACGAATGGTTTTAGTTATTTATTTGCTTTAGTTGCAGATTTACTTGGAAATTTCATCGGAAAGATCAGTAAGTACTAGTTATCTATAGGCGGAGTTTAAGTAAGCTGTTAACACTAGCTTTTAATAATTTTTTGCAGTATACATAAAAAATATGTTTGAGACTAATTTGCGCAAACCGCGTGTTGTCCAAATCGACCCTTGCCATGGAACAAAATGTATCTTATCCGAAACGGGGCTAACTGAACTCACTTTTTTCAAATTTAAAGTCAAACTTGTCCCACATTTTAATGAATTGTGCTTGGCCTAGACACCTGTACGCAACTTATCATAAAAACCAACCCCTTAGATATTATGATCTCACCATATGTACAAAAAAGGGATACAAGTACGTCATGGAATCGGTTTGGAATAGTCCATTTCATGTAACTAAATTGACAGCTTTCTATCTCAAAAACGTGTCGGGCAGTATCATCTGACTCGGAATATGTATGTATGTACTCGGACATGTAAACAAACACACATACATTTCTAAAAATTACTGTTTGTTCGACCTGTTAAAAAAGCGAAAGTCGAAGAGGGCATGTAGTGGAGGTTACATAAAAAACTCAATTTTTTAGAGTGTAGAAAAGTGTAGAAATTGAGAAGTTTGAATTTTAGTTCACGTTTCGGACACGTTACCTAAACACATTTAGTGTTTTTTTAAATTTTCATCTCCTGGAGTCGTTTAGGCACCGTTTAAGGAACTTTTCAATTGACAGTTTCTATCAAATTTCATATGTCTATGTTCAAGGTCTTGAGTGTAAAAAAATAGCGAGAAAACATTAGCGAGATTCCATGGTCTCCATAGCATTTTTCAATATTTTTTCTACTTTGCGTCTATAACAAAGCTGTTAAAGCTTTCAAATGAGTGCATTAATACCTTTTTGAATTTCGTTATAGAACTACTGTAATTTAGTTTTTCTACGGTTATATGTCATGATCGGAAATGCTATGACAAACGTCAAAGTAAACACCAACATAAAATGTTAAATTTGCTTTACCCAATTATTATAAACATTAATCGTTACGTTGGATATGTCTTGAGCATTTAAATTAATCCCAGGTAGGTTGCTTGTCACAATATTTTGCTGAAAATTATTTTCACCGTTGTTGCGCCGCGCCGTCTAATTGCATTTGATAATCGAAATTTCAATTTTGACAATTATCAACCAAGCTATGCAAAATTCCTCAAATTTTTAATTAAAAATTGCATAAAAGATCGAAGTAAAAAAAATAAGTATAAAACACTCGTTCATAAGGCTGTTATGGCCCTCGTTATTTCGTGGCTTCACCAGTCGTTTTAAAAACTTATTGGACCCGTGCAATAAAGTATGTCTTATGGACCTCGTTCTTTAATATACTATTTTGTGCGCGTTTTACATCATAGCTCCAATTTATTAAACTAGTTTAGAAAATTATCAACAAAAATTAGATATTAAAGTAGGCACTTAGTGGTGATGATGTTTTTCGACGATTTTCTTTTTCTTGTTTTGCTGTTTCTTCTTACTTCTGCGTGTCGGAATCCTTTTACGACTAGTAGTTTGTAGCTGCTTCTCTTCAGAATTTTTCATGATTATTATATTAACAGGCCTTTGGTAATCGTGAATCACGTGGATTTCTTGAGGTTTGCTTGTTGGTTTGGCTGCAACCGACAACAACTTTGTAACGAGCGTACAAAAAAAGAGGTTTGCAATAGGCCATGGAATATAGTTTTTGTTTCATTTTTTACAGTGTAGACGTTTGACACTGCCATATCATGTCATTTGACCGGAACTGTCATTAAAAATGTTTGTTAAAAAATACATTAATGTAAATATCTTGTATGTCCTATCTGAGAGGGTTGTCAACCGAAAATTGAATTTCTCATAATTATCCATATCAAAGTGATTCCAGGGTCTACTCAGAATATCTTTTTAGGACGCTCGTTATTACTGTTATTACCTGAAGTGGTTGATTCTTCGGGACTTGCTGTGGTACTGGTGGTATTTATGCCATCGATGACTGCCTTAAATCCCGTCTTTTTTTCTATCCAGTCAACAAATTGCGAAACCTCAGTGTACATACCCAGGAGACCGGGATTGGCACAATGGAATCCAAAAGACACAACACCTGCGCTTATTTGCTTATAAATAATGAAGTATGAAAGAGAGGAGACTTGCAAAGTCGGGTATATCAATATAAATGGTGTAGGCTTTCACGGTCGGTGTTGTCAACAACGGTGGTATTAATCGGGTTTGTTGACCGTGTTCCATGCGAAGTTCCATGAGGGGGGGTGTAGTGAGCGCCCCGAGAGGCTAACTCAGCAAGTGATCCCCATGAATCTCTGCCAAACGTTTCGTCCACAGCTGCGGTGGACATCTTCAGTGGCGGTGTGGTCGTGGTCGAAGTACTCTCCCAGCCAGTCGCGACTGTGACAGCTGGGAGAGTACTTCGACCACGACCACACCGCCACTGAAGATGTCCACCGCAGCTGTGGACGAAACGTTTGGCAGAGATTCATGGGGATCACTTGCTGAGTTAGCCTCTCGGGGCGCTCACTACACCCCCCCTCATGGAACTTCGCATGGAACACGGTCAACAAACCCGATTAATACCACCGTTGTTGTTGAATATAAATGGTGTTTCTCGGCCTTGTAGACCGTGTTCTATTAGAAGTTGTTTCCTTGGGGCATGTCACAAGTGCCCCCGATGAAATCCTTCCAGACCTGTAATTTACTCAGTCGCGACTGAGACGACAAGAGTTTTTCAGACCGTCACTGAGGATGTCTACTGCAGTCATGGACGAAACGTCTGAAAGGATTTTGACCGCTATATGAACGAAACAACTTCTTATTGAACACCATCTTTGAACATAAATGCAATAAAAATTCAGTACTAGTAACACAGACAATGTAATACATGTTTTCTGTGATAGTAGTAACGCTCTTAATCGGGGTTTTCGCTTTCAACAAACGTTTTTTGACATGAATTGAGACGGACAGCTACCACTTATGAAATCACTTGCAAAAATTACGTACCAAAAAGAATGTAGTTGCCGTAATCGTCTATAACTTGGAAAGGTCCCCCGCTGTCCCCTTGACACGTATCGATTCCTCCTTGAAGATACCCAGCACAAAAAGCATGAACTATTTTATCAGGCTCATTTCCCGTTCTATTAACCATCTTCTTGCACTCCCAGTCTGAGTAAATCAATAGTCTGGCTTCTTGCAACGTGCAAGGTGTGGATCCGTGGTACTTCAAAGTACCCAAACCAGGAACCGAGCCTTCTTCTGGCCTAGTTTTAATAACTTGGGCAAATTTGAGGTTGCAACTGCTAGGTTAAGAATACTTACCTCCTTTTGGTAAGCAGATCGGCTGATAAGCAGAGGCACTTTCCTTCAAAATCAACACCGAAATGTCGTAGTAAGGAACGTTAGTTTTGTACTTTTCATGCACATATACTCTGGCCACTTGGATTGTTCTTTGGGTTCGCTCCTTTTCGCATCTGTTGTAAATTCCCAAAACGACTCGGTATACGTCTTCCAGTGGTTTTGTCTTAGATTCTTATATAAAAATAAGTTTCGAATTCTAGCGTTAGCACTAACTTACTCTCCGTGATATTGAGATACTCTTTGAAGCAATGTGCTGCGGAAACAACCGCTCTCGAGCCAATTAAAGCACCTCCACATGCCACTATGTCTGAGACTTGTAGGGCGGCATACCAACTGTATTTTAGATAACCAACATCGTAACCACCCACAATTTTGGCTTCTGCCGAAATGGCATTGCCACGTGCTCGTCCACAGATATGTCCTCAAAATTGATCACACTACACTTATGATAAAACACTAGTTTACGTACCTTCCCCATTGAGGATCGCAGCAGCGAAAATTGAATTCATGAGAATCGCTGCGGAAGCATACACACATTTCATTTTGGTAGTTAAATGCAATGTCTGCTGACTTGAGGGACGTCACCTTATGATTATTGACGTATTCTTGGAATTCTAGCAATCCCCGATAAGGGGTTCTGCATAAATTATTTAAATTAAATCATTTTTATTTCTTTATTCTTGTTTCATACGAGGACAATGCTTGATAATTGCAAAAAAACACCATTTGAATGAAATAAATTGTAAAATGGTAAATAGCCTATTAAATAAGAGCATTCTCAGTAAGCCATGGAATCTAGCATTTGTTTTAATTTTTTAGAGCGTAGACTATGGACATTGATAAATCATAACTTTTGCCAGGACATGTCAAACAAATTATCTCTACACTGTGTACACAACGTCTAAACTGACGCCTAGAGATTAAATTTGACTTGTAAGGGTATATTCATCATTGAAAAAATAAAGAGGCGCCATCGACTCAAATAGTTTAAAAGGCATTTTCTGTTGAAGGTACTTGAATGTACAGCGCCTATTGGATATAATTTTTTTACATAGATGTTCTAGGCTATTAACACTTTTGAAAATTTCTCAAAATAAATTTTTTAAAAGGACTGTATATAAAAAAAGTTGCTTCTGGTTGTTAGTTCTTCCATTTAAGTTTTTCTGAAAAGGTAAAGAGGTCATAGATTATTTAAATTAAATAATTTGTATTTCTTTATTATTATTTAATATGACCCGAACTGGTGCTAACTGAAACATGTTTCCATTTGGACGAAAAAAACATTTATTTTATACGGGCTGGAACAAAAGTATCAAATTATAATGACTGTATCATCGTAATTTGAAAAGTTATAAAGATATGCTTAAGTTGATTGGTTAATTATAGTACATGATGTGATTTTTTAGTTTAATAATTCGTTTAAAAAGTCATTTTGAAAGAAATGTATGTTAGATTTTATGGAGGTCGGTTTAATATTAATCGCATTTATTAGCTTTTATATCACTTTATTCTCCAAATTTTAATGGACAACCCAAAACGAACGGGCTACGCCCAAAACTCTGCTGATTATGTTTTTGCTCCTGACGCTCTGGTGCGGTGCGTCACACACGGGAGGGGATATTCGCCGGCACATTCTAACAATATTCGCTGGCATATTCTAACATCTAACACGGCCATCCTGCGAGGGCTGCGTCCTCGCAGCAGCGGTATGCGTCTGAAGCTGTAACTTCCGCTGGTCACAATCAAATGTTGCAATCCTGGCCTTCAACGGGTCTCCTTGCAGTTGAGGTAAAATAGCAACGATGAAGTCAAACACGATTCAGCCCAAGTCTGCATGAGCCTGCAGAATCAACACCAGATTCAAAACAAATAGTACAGCAGAATCAACACGAGATTCAAAAGCAAATAATACAGCAGAATCAACACGAGATTCAAAAGCAAATAATACAGCAGAATCAACACGAGATTCAAAACAAATAATAGGTACAACAGAATCAACACGAGATTCAAAAGCAAATAATACAGCAGAATCAACACGAGATTCAAAAACAAATAATACAGCAGAATCAACACGAGATTCAAAAACAAACAATCCAGCAGAATCAACACGAGATTCAAAAACAAATAGTACAGCATAATCAATCAATAGGCTACGCCCTCAGACGCTCGTAAGCCGCCACAAGGTTGGCTTGCATCCGAGAATCCAAGCGCCGCAGCTCAGGAAAATAAGTTCAGCAGAATCAACACGAGATTCAAGGAAAGGAGTTCAGCAGAATCAACACGAGATTCAAGGAAAATAAGTTCAGCAGAATCAACACGAGATTCAAGGAAAGGAGTTCAGCAGAATCAACACGAGATTCAAGGAAAATAAGTTCAGCAGAATCAACACGAGATTCAAGGAAAATAAGTTCAGCAGAATCAACACGAGATTCAAAAATAAATAGTACAGCATAATCAATCAATAGGCTACGCCCTCAGACGCTCGTAAGCCGCCACAAGGTTGGCTTGCATCCGAGAATCCAAGCGCCGCAGCTCAGGAAAATAAGTTCAGCAGAATCAACACGAGATTCAAGGAAAGGAGTTCAGCAGAATCAACACGAGATTCAAGGAAAATAAGTTCAGCAGAATCAACACGAGATTCAAGGAAAGGAGTTCAGCAGAATCAACACGAGATTCAAGGAAAATAAGTTCAGCAGAATCAACACGAGATTCAAGGAAAATAAGTTCAGCAGAATCAACACGAGATTCAAAAATAAATAGTACAGCATAATCAATCAATAGGCTACGCCCTCAGACGCTCGTAAGCCGCCACAAGGTTGGCTTGCATCCGAGAATCCAAGCGCCGCAGCTCAGGAAAATAAGTTCAGCAGAATCAACACGAGATTCAAGGAAAGGAGTTCAGCAGAATCAACACGAGATTCAAGGAAAGGAGTTCAGCAGAATCAACACGAGATTCAAGGAAAATATGTTCAGCAGAATCAACACGAGATTCAAGGAAAGGAGTTCAGCAGAATCAACACGAGATTCAAGGAAAGGAGTTCAGCAAAATCAATCAATGGGCCACGCCCTCAGACGCTCGTAAGCAGCCACAAGGTTGGCTAGCCTCCGAGAATCCGAGCGCCTCAGCTCGTATCTATGGTGGTCTAACACTCTAATAATTCGAAACAGTCCTAAGTAACGTTGCGAAATTTACCACTACCTGCTAGTTGGGCGTCTTGTGCAACAACCAAATCATTGACTTTAAATGTTTTGTCTTGACGCCGTTTTGTATTGAAATTGTGTTGCTGCTTCAAAAGACCATGAGTTAAACGGCTTCTAACTTCTCCATGAACGTCATCCACATTTATATCAGGATCAACAGGTGCTGGCACATTCTGTAGGAAAACATTTTCTGCGGGGAAGCGAGATGTTCTGCCAAACATTAAAAATTCTGGCGAGTACCCGTGGCGGCGGATATGGTTCCATTTACAGCATGCTCAAGCATCGGGAGTTTCTTTGTCCAGAACCGTTCGGCCTCACCTGACAAACTACTTAGTAGCAGGTTAAAAGGGTCCTCATGACGCGTTCAACTTGACCGTTGCCGCGCGGTACTCCTGTAGCTACTTGATGAAACTCGACATTCCATTCCTGCAGCAGTTCAAGGATTATTTTGGATTTAAAAACAGGAGCTCTATCCGTCATTAAACGTTTTGTTGCATGGTTAGCGATAAATAACTCACGAAGGGCAGCATTGGAATTACTTCCAAGACACTACCACGACAAATCTAGAGAAAAACGATGTAACGCGCGCAACCGTTCCGTCGCGCAATCCCCTAACGTTCTAAAATTCGAACTAAGCATGCAAGCCGCTTTGAGCATTCGATCATGAGCATTCTCGTTATTAGGATACGCAGTTAATAAATCGTCTCGTAACGTTTTCCAATCGCGGCTGATCGGACGCCATTTTTCATAAAAATTTTTAGCCCTACCTCGCAACGCATCACCTACTTTAAGAAGCCATACTCTTTCACCACAGCCGGTTTCATCTTTAACATCATCGATAACTCGTAACCATTCCTCCACCGAATAGGGGCTATCGTCTGGGTCCCACTTGGTGAGGTTGAAATTAGTCGAAGTAGCTGACCCGCGGTCCACCTGCGGCGATTCTAGGCGTGGACAATTCTCAGACGGATTCCTCAATTCAGTCAGCATCATCTTCACCAATTCCGTGACTTGGCTAACGGGCACGGCAGGATCAGTCATAGTGACCGCTGCTGGGGTCGTGGAATTTTCCGCAACTTGGCTCATGGGCACAGATGGGTCGGTGGCAGGCACTGGTATCTTAGGGCGGTTCACCTGGCTGGTGATCTCTTCTTCAAAAACGTCGTCCATTTCCACAGTTACATCGGCACCAACACTCATGTTCGTGGTTAAACGTAGGTTTAGCACTTTGCTTTTTCGAATCCCACTTCTGATGTTAGATTTTATGGAGGTCGGTTTAATATTAATCGCATTTATTAGCTTTTATATCACTTTATTCTCCAAATTTTAATGGACAACCCAAAACGAACGGGCTACGCCCAAAACTCTGCTGATTATGTTTTTGCTCCTGACGCTCTGGTGCGGTGCGTCACACACGGGAGGGGATATTCGCCGGCACATTCTAACAATATTCGCTGGCATATTCTAACATCTAACATGTATTTTTCTCTTTACACACTTTACAAACGCATGTTTCTCTATTTTGAAGTGCAATTTTAGCATTTTATAATTTTTGGAAAATTATTATAAAATAAGTTTTGTAGTAAATACATTTTTCATGTAAACTATCTTCGGGTAAATTCCATATTGAAAATTTAAAGATGCGCCATAGATTTTAATTTTTTTGGTACAGTTGTACAACGAAATACATTTATTTTAAATGGATCCCCCCTTATTATTTAAAATTTTTGTCAAATTTTAAATACTAAATTGTTCATACGATATTGAAGTGTGTAGACTTTCATGGACGGTGTCATTAATGTTCATTAGATAGTTTATAAAAAATATTTAATTTGGTTTTGATTGAATTATTTCAATTTTTTTAATGATAAATGGGAAAGGAAAGGCAAATTCATAATTTCCATTTATTTATTTTCTTATTTTATAAGATCCGAACTGCTGATAATTCAAACGAAACTGCATTTGGACTAAGGATACCACTAAAATTTAATGCTACAGATATTTATACAGGTGTTATGCAAATGCATACAAATATTGTAAAGAACTAGTAAATTTGAGCAACTTTTTTGAATAAAAAATGTATATGTTTTTTTTACTTTAACCCGTCCTGATTTTAACGAGTCATAGTTTTTGTACACAAAAAGAATGTTTGGAATTCAGTTTTACTAATGCTGTTGAACATTTAAAAGATTTTGGCAAATTTAACTCAAATAATCACGATCACGGTCGTCAAAGATCAATGGCTATGATAGAAATAACGAGACTAGGTTTTTGGAGTGTTTTATCCTCATAATTTTTCAGATTCATATTAGTAGTAAGTCAGTCAAGTCAGTAAGTCAGTAACATCTATTCATCAGTAAAATCTATTTATTTATTATTGCTGAACTGCCACAATGCCTCATTAAATTGGATTACCGGTTTTTGTGCGAAATCTTTGTTGAATTTTATCTCTCGAATTAAGAATGTTTCGCAAAATAATTACGAAGAAACTGCTTAAAATTACGAGTTCTATTATTGGTTACAATGGTTTTGTTTATTTCCACAACATCCTGTATAATATTCAATCTTTGTGAATTGTTAAAAAATTATTTCTACATTCAGACAAAAATTTGTAAAGGGCTTATGAAAAAGGAATTCTGAGTAGTCCATGCAATCTAGCTCTGGTGTCATTTGGTTACAGTGTATACCTTTGGCACTGATATATTTGGCAGTGACAACCCACGCCTGGAAATGGAATATGTTCAAAAAGACACTATGTATTTTATGCATCGTGCCCGAAGGAATTCGCATTTCTCTAATCAAGGCCAAATTTTTTTTTTAAGTAATACTTTTCAAAGATACGCTTGTTATAGAGACATTGACATTAACAATCTATATATATAAAGCGAAGTGTCCTCACTGACACACTCATCTACACATCTACACATCTACACATCTACACATTCACTGATTCACCGACAACCTACAGCCCAAACCGGGAGGGCTGGAGACTTGAAATTTTAGACACGGGTCTATCAAAGGCCGAGAATGAACGCTAATAAGGAGATTTTGCAAAATTCGGTCCGGTTCCTTTGTATTTAAATAAAAACCGAATAAAAACCGGTTAAAATAAACAAAAAATGATCGGCTCGCGGAGACCGGGTTTTTTTTAGAAGCACGTGTCTAGCCAAAACAACTTCGACGTCGGGCGACCGGTTTACATTAGGCTGAACTCAGACGGACCACTCCCGAACCACACGACAGCGACAAAAGCAGTTTCAAGGTCGAGTTTCTGCTTTCCTGATCATACTTTTGACGTACCTAGCGAGGCGCAGATATTTCAATTATAATTTTGATTTCAATTATAATGTCGATCCGTGACTCATTTAAAAATTACCAAACCACTCCAAATTTAATCCGTCTACATTAAAAATCCTCAAATATCTCTTACCATTGCAAACTTTACCAAATCAACCCCAAAAAATTCCCGAACTACGCCAAACTGACAAATTAGATCCGTTATCTTAAATCATCCCTTACCACCCCTTAGCAACCCCAAGTAACTACAATCACTTTAAAATAAAACAAAATGACACAAACCATAGCAGACTATTCTCACACACATTATTTCGGCTACCAAAATTCACCCCCAACTACCCCTTACCACCCCAAACTAAGCCCAATCACTTTAAAATTAGAAAAAATGCTACAAACAATAGCAAAACTATGCCAAACTCACCCAAATTACTTCGGCTATCATAAATCACCCCCAACTACCCCTTACCACCCCAAACTAAGCCCAATCACTTTAAAATTACAAAAAATGCAACAAACCATAGCAAACTATGCCAAACTCACCCAAATTACTTCGGCTATTATAAATCACCCCCAACTACCCCTTACCGCCCCAAACTAAGCCCACTCACTTTAAAATTACAAAAAATGATACAAACCATAGCAAACTATGCCAAAATCACCCAAATTACTTCGGCTACCATAAATCACCCCCAACTACCCCTTACCACCACAAACTAAGCCCAATCACTTTAAAATTACAAAAAATGCTACAAACCATAGCAAACTATGCCAAACTCACCCAAATTACTTCGGCTATCATAAATCACCCCCAACTACCCCTTACCACCCCAAACTAAGCCCAATCACTTTAAAATTACAAAAAATGCCACAAACCATAGCAAACTATGCCAAACTCACCCAAATTACTTCAGCTATTATAAATCACCCCCAACTACCCCTTACCACCCCAAACTAAGCCCACTCACTTTAAAATTACAAAAAATGATACAAACCATAGCAAACTATGCCAAAATCACCCAAATTACTTCGGCTACCATAAATCACCCCCAACTACCCCTTACCGCCCCAAACTAAGCCCAATCACTTTAAAATTACAAAAAATGCCACAAACCATAGCAAACTATGCCAAACTCACCCAAATTACTTCGGCTATTATAAATCACCCCCAACTACCCCTTACCGCCCCAAACTAAGCCCACTCACTTTAAAATTACAAAAAATGATACAAACCATAGCAAACTATGCCAAAATCACCCAAATTACTTCGGCTACCATAAATCACCCCCAACTACCCCTTACCACCACAAACTAAGCCCAATCACTTTAAAATTACAAAAAATGCTACAAACCATAGCAAACTATGCCAAACTCACCCAAATTACTTCGGCTACCATAAATCACCCCCAACTACCCCTTACCGCCCCAAACTAAGCCCAATCACTTTAAAATTACAAAAAATGCCACAAACCATAGCAAACTATGCCAAACTCACCCAAATTACTTCGGCTATTATAAATCACCCCCAACTACCCCTTACCGCCCCAAACTAAGCCCACTCACTTTAAAATTACAAAAAATGATACAAACCATAGCAAACTATGCCAAAATCACCCAAATTACTTCGGCTATTATAAATCACCCCCAACTACCCCTTACCGCCCCAAACTAAACCCAATCACTTTAAAATTACAAAAAATGATACAAACCATAGCAAACTATGCCAAACTCACCCAAATTACTTCGGCTACCATAAATCACCCCCAACTACCCCTTACCGCCCCAAACTAAGCCCAATCACTTTAAAATTACAAAAAATGCCACAAACCATAGCAAACTATGCCAAAATCACCCAAATTACTTCGGCTACCATAAATCACCCCCAACTACCCCTTACCACCACAAACTAAGCCCAATCACTTTAAAATTACAAAAAATGCTACAAACCATAGCAAACTATGCCAAACTCACCCAAATTACTTCGGCTACCATAAATCACCCCCAACTACCCCTTACCGCCCCAAACTAAGCCCAATCACTTTAAAATTACAAAAAATGCCACAAACCATAGCAAACTATGCCAAACTCACCCAAATTACTTCGGCTATTATAAATCACCCCCAACTACCCCTTACCGCCCCAAACTAAGCCCAATCACTTTAAAATTACAAAAAATGCCACAAACCATAGCAAACTATGCCAAACTCACTCAAATTACTTCGGCTATCATAAATCACCCCCAACTACCCCTTACCACCCCAAAATAAGCCCAATTACTTTAAAATTACAAAAAATGCTACAAACCATAGCAAACTATGCCAAACTCACCTAAATTACTTCGGTTACCATAAATTAATAATCATTTTCAATCAAAATCTTCCATTTGGTTGTGTCATTTATAAATGCCTTATCGTATTAGATCATAAAATATTAATAAATATCTGCACATAAAACATATTGTTTCGACTAATAGACGTTATTCTGAATATTAAATATGCTGATACCAATTTTGATTTTCTTCCACTTTCCAATAATTATTTGTTCCAGTTGAGATGCAAACATAAACGTATTTCTGAATTGCAACACGCTGACGGGGCAAGCCCTACCTTCTCAACATGCGTGAATTTGTATAAACAGCTCTATGGTTTTTAACTTTAAAGCGGTATAAACGCGGTGTAAGCCCTAGATTTTCGTGAAAATATCTGAAAATTTCGAAATTCTGCAATTGAATTACAGAACTATTGTTGTGTTCGATAGTAAATTTATATTTGGAGTGGCACTGCCAACTCTGCCACCCCTGACGAGCCCCTTGCTGAGTACTCTCCTTCCAGGGAAACTTTTGAAATCAACGGCAAAATAATTTAGGGCGCCTGAATGTGAAAATATCACTGTGTAATAAGTTCAGACTGACGTGGAACACTTGAAATTTCGATATTCGTTTGTAATTCGGCACAGGTCCATGAAGGAATGCATGTTAATGTAAACATGTGTTAGTTTGTCGGAAAGGCCGAATAAGATTTTTAACATTCCCGTCAAAATATTTATTTACTTTAGAATGTTAATTTCTTAAATTCATTTCGTGAAAATTATGACGGGCCATACGAGTACACCTGTGCGAGTATTATTTGGTACATACAAATTAATCTCTTTTGTTATCCAAATTGTTTTTATACGCACTAGGCACGTGCACCTCATATAATTGTGAAAATTGCTGCTTCAGCGTCTGGAACGCTGGTATTCAACGTCGCCAAGGTCGAGGCGACGCATCGGTATTCGAAGTTCTATCGCTATTAAATAAATTATTTTATTCCCGATATTCCCGATTTGTTCTTGCCGTTAACCAAAACTCTCCCCAATCGATTTTCGAAAAATTTCCAGCGTCGGACCGGACTTCACTTATTATCGTACGCTAATTTTTACGTTCAGTTAATGATAGTGGTGTATTTGTTCTTCACCAAACCTGCTCCGGCCAAAATCCGAAATTTTCACTGACATCATACGCTTAAGTATTGTGTGCTTATTCACGATTTACACTATTTATTTTACGTACATTGCGTTCATTAATGGTTCTGCATTATTTATAACTAAGATGGAGCAGTTTGAAAATCTAATAGTAAGCGGAGAACAAATACCACCATGTATAATTCCCGTGAAAAGTGATGGAAATAGTCTTTTTTACTATTTTTCCTATTGCATTTTTAATACCGGAAATAGAGCTCAAGAGGTTCGCACTTTAATTCTTCATTTTAAAATTACCAAAATTTTTGTAAAATTTACCTGAATACGTTAAACACCCCAAACATAACGCACCATTCCAAACTATCCCTAAAAGTCATACACTTACCATTCAAAACTACTCCAGGTCAACCCATAATTAAAAAAAAATTACGAATTCTAAGCAAACTACGCCAAACTCGCATAAATGACTTCGAATTCCCCTAAATCACCCCAACCACTTTTTACCAAGCCAACCAAAGCCCAATCACATTATAATTACCAAAAATTTCGTTTAATCCGCCAAAGCTAAACCCTGCCAACCATCAATAACCATTCCAAACAATCCTCAAAGAAACCCATATCGTCCGAAACAACCCCAAATCAACCTAATATTTTTGCATTTTTTTGAACCATAGCAAATCACGCCAAATTAACATAAATAACTTCGACTTTTTTTATACATAACTCCCAAATACTTCGTTTTTATGGTGTGAAATTTTATTTATATATTTCAACATTGTCTTTAACGTTGTCAGAGAACTAAATGGGAATAATTTGGAATAATTTAGCTTCTCTGTCAACTCTCCTTCTCTTGAAACTTTTGAAAACAACGACAAAATTATTTAGGGCGCCTGGATTTGAAAATATCACTCTGTGTAATAAGTTCAGACTGACTAGAGTGAAAAGAAAGGAGCTTGCACCCAGAAACGAAATTAAATGGAACACTTGAAGTTGCAATATTTGTTGGTAATTCGTCACAAGTCCATGAAGGAATGCGTGTTAATGTAAACAAATGTGAGTTTATTGGAGATGCCGAATAAGATTTTTACATTATTGAAGCAGCTTGAGCCTGCCACGTCAAGGGCAAGGTCACAAACGTGAAAAGGCGATGCTCGATTTGGTTTTATTCAATATCTATGCAGAAATTCGCACATCCAAGCATTGGATAAGCCTTTCTTATCGTTTCTTAGAATTCGAGAATTGCTGGTTCAGCGTGTGGAGCAGTACTCGATCGCGGTGTTTAATTTTAACACAACTACAATTGTGAAAATTGCTGCTCCAGCGTCGGAAACTGTTCGCAAAGTCGCCAAATTCGATGAGGCGACGCATCAGTGTTCGAACGTCTACCGCTATCAAATAAAGTATTTTAATTTAACATTTGATCCTCGCGTTAACCAAATCTGCCCCCAATCAATTTTCGAAAAATTACCAGCGTCGAACCGGACTCCACTTATATTTGTACGCTAATTTTTACGTTCAGTTAATGGTAGTGGTGTATTTGTTTTTCACCAAATTTGCCCTGGCTGAAATCCGAAATTTTCACCGTTGTATGTACCAGACATCACTGACATTCATACCCTTAATAATTATGTGCTTATACACGTTTTACACTATTTATTTTACGTACAATGTGTTCATTATTGCTTTACATCATTTATAACTAAGATGGAGAAGTTTGAAAATCTAGCGATGTACAATTACCACACCGTATTATGAAAGGTGATGGAAATTGTCTTTTTTAATATCTATGGTATTGGTATTGATATTTTAATACTGGAACGGGAGCTCAAGTGGTTCGCACTTTAATTGTTCAACAAGTTTGTGTTAATGTAAACAAGTGTGAGTCCGTCGGAGAAGCCGAATAAGATTTTTACATCCACTATATTCCCGTCAAAATATTTATTTATTTTATATAGAATGTTAATTTTGCCGTTAACCAAATTTGCTCCCAATCACCATCGTCGTACCGGACCGTTCAGTTAATGATAATGGTGTTTTTATTTTTCACCAAATCTGCCTCGGCTGAAATCCAAAATTTACAGCGTTGGATCAGACTTTACTGACATTGATACGCGTTTTACACTATTTATTTTACGTAAATACATTGTGTTCATTATTGCTTTACATCATTTATAACTAAGATGGACAAGTTTCAAAATCTAGCGATGCACAAATACCACCAAATACCACATTTTACCACATACCAAAATTTTAATACTGGAAAGGAAGCTCAAAAGGTTCGCACTGTAATTGTCCAACCAGTTGCGGCCAGGTTTTAATAATTTTTGTGCAGTTTAGAAGAAGATAATTATTTGTTTATTCTGAAGATAAGTCAAAATCATCTACATACTGTTCTGTTTGTGAGTTGACTGCAGCAAAAGGAATGGTTCCATTGTGTTTTCAATTTTATCATAACATGATCAGCTAATTTGTAAACTTCGATTTCCCCGAAAATTATCTAAAGTTAATTTCGATTTCCTGGAATCGCTTATAGAACAACTGCGTCTTTGCCTAAAGAGTCTATTCAAGATTTTTCATCTCAGATATCAACCAAGGTATCCTCTTTGTCCAAATCATATTGAAGTACCCGGTCCTGACAACGAAGGTTAATTTCAACAAATTTGTTTATTTTGTGATTGGAAAAGTAGAGTATTCCTGTTTAATTGTATTATAATGTCGATTAGTCAACATCACCACTTTAGTCAACACTGCGTTTATTTAATCTACGTCCGGGCAACGCCGGGTACATTCAGCTAGTTCATGATAACTGACACAAGCTGTCCAACGGCGTCTTGTTTCTTGTGTCCAAATCGAGACGCCTGGAAATTGAATAACCCCAAAAAACGGTTTAACGCATTTTTATTGTTCCAATGCGAAAGTGCGTAAAGTCGCAAATAAAAATATAAATAAACACAACCCTCATCTCTGCTGATTTTGTATTCTGAGGCCTAGTGAAATTTATCCACTTGCCGTGATGTGTCTTGAGCTGATCTCCTCAACTTCTCTTTCATTATTATTTTCTCTAAGTTTGGGCATGACAGTTTCTTTGCCGTAAGTCGGATGGGTCCCGTCTCCTTTCTTCATCGCTCTTGTTTTCACCGCATCGGCGTTTGCTTCTTTTAAATCATCCACTAATCCGAAATATGCCAAAACGTCGATTACGAAAGTGGTAATCGAGTATCGGACTCCGTATTCGGCGGCTCTGTAATCCGAGGGAAATGCGTGATGGTAATTGTGCCAACCCTCACCGAGCGCTATCAGAGACACGATGTAATTTTCAACTGGGTTCATAAACCTGGAACGTGGAAATTATTGAAACTGATGGACCAAATCATCGTCTGATGTGCTTACTGGTCGTAGGGTTTGGTTCCGTACAAATGATTAGCGCTGTTGATCAACCAAGTCGCGTGGAGTTGAAGAATATACCTTGCAAAGTAACTGATGAAAAGGGAGTTCATGAAAGTTTCGTTCCAGCCGTAAATTGGTACGGCGATGGGGAGGCCGATGGCGAAGATCACGTACAAGAATTTATAATGCCTGAAACATTTTCAAAATTAGGTAAATTATTTAATTTGCGTAATAAATTAAACCCCATCGAGTTTGCAATACCTGTTAGGCCTTAGACCCTTTAAATGACTGATTTCGCAAAGCAAGCCTATCAAAAATTAAAAAGTGACTGCCGAGGCCAAAAAAGCAATTTGAAATGTGTTAGGAGTTTAAAACATTTTTGATTTAGACCTTTTTGTTTTGAGTATAAATTCTCTGTTGACAAACATTTTGGATAAGTTAAATTAGATTCATTTAATGCCTTCTTCAACAAATTCCATATCCAGATATCGGGCTTCAACCACTGTACCTAAATAAAAGTCTACAATAATTTACAAATTGTAAGTGAAAGCCATATTATTGATCCCGAAGCAAAGGAAAGACTTGATCAATAAATGCATATCATGTAATGGGACTCAATGTCTGGAAGAGGTGTATGCAAACTGTACTTAACCTGCAAACGGAAAGGCTCAACTGACAACAAAAGAAGAAGATTTGCCCTTTGGAAAATACTTCGATCTTTGTAAAAAGTCTCACTCATATTTCTGCTTTGTAGCCTTATTGCGGAAAAGAATCCAACAAGCACGAAAAGATCTCAAGAAGATCCACTGATGATTTGTTTAATGTGCATCAATAGGAAAATATGAGAAGATTGGGTTAAGATTGACCTGATTACATACAGCACAATGCTGGCAATGAAGATGTGTATCACGGAATGACAGAATAAGAAGTATGACAGCTATGTAGCTTATAGTTCCAAGTCTAGATACGATATTATCCTTGTCCTCAGAAGAAACTTTGCGGTAATTTCCAAAACAATACCAGTAGAAGACCTCATTAGGAACATTGTAGGTGGCACATGTAGGTACATTCCTTTGGACAGGTCGCACGAGGTGCTGCGTGAATCGGCAAGAATCCTACAAAGAGCAAAACTACTGCCGGACCATCTCGGATGTAATGAGAAAATCTCGATAGAGGAATAATGAAAAATAAATGAGATGTTAAGAAGTACGGAGTTACAAGGGATACCAAGGGATCCTGGACACAACAACATAATAACCAAGGCATACTAACATATTTATTAAAATGTCTTCAACTACTGAGTTGAATCTAAATAAATAAACGAAAAACAGAAGCCCACTTCATTCTATCTTAGTCCCAGGATGCTCTCACCGACTTGAGGAGACTCTTAATTGTCGTGGATGTTAATCTATTCTGACAACACCACATAAACTATATATCGACGAATAAGGAAAATACAAAGTTGTCCTTCCAAAAGTATAGTAGAAGCCTATTCAGTCTGAATAAATACACTTCTGTATTCTTTTGCATGTCTAGTGCAGATGATGCAGCCGAGATGGAGACAGCAAGAAGGGCTGAAGTCGTAGACGAAACGTTTGGGAGGATTTCATTGGAATTACTTCACAATGAAACTTTCTGTAGAACACTCAAGCCCACAAGACACTTTCATTTTTGATATTATTCAATCTAAGAGATTGGAACGGAATTTATGAAATCCCATTTTAGCAAACCTTTATTATTTTTTCGGGGCGGTTTCTGAAAATTAGTTCAAAACTATGGATTTAAATAAATGAATAAAGAGTGATAAAAGCACCAACTTGGAATTCAAGTTCGTTTTTCCTTTTACCTATTTAACAAGACAAAATAAAGATTTTCGCTATACAAATTGTGTTGGATAATAAATATCTTTGGAAGATTTTAAAAATGTTTAATTAAGCCACGTAACTAATTTGAATGTATTCACAAGCTTTAACACGCACATCTTGAACATTTGGTATAGAAATAGAGAACGTACAGAAAACTGAGGCTCAGGATGCCATGGAAACTAGTCTTTGTTTTATTTTCACAGTGTAGACATTTGAAATCGACACAATACGAATTTTGACAGAAACAATCAAACGAGGTGTGGGAACAGATATATAAATTATAAATTGAAGTTGTTAAAAAGGCACTAATCGTATCACGTATCGTGTCCGAAACGGTTATCAACAGAAAACTTATTTCAAATTTCTCCATCTCAAGGTCAAACATTTCCTACCCTTCAAGGAATTTCAAAGCGATTGCATGACCTACTCCGAATCGTACAAAATACCGGAAGCTCATGAGTTTCTGTATTAGCGTAGACTTTTGACATTTGACACAAATTGTTTATCAAAAATTTGCTTAACCGACGACATATCGACGATATTCACGCTGGATGCTCAAATATAGGAAATAGGACACAATAATTAAACACTTTAATAACAAATAAAAAATCATATTAGCAACAAATTATTAGTATAAATAAACTAAATAATAAAACACCATGCATTCTAAGAAAAAAAAAATTGTGATGTTTTGATTACATTTACGACCGTCCCCTTCGGTGAAACTAATATTTTATTACTGCCAACAATAAATCGAAATTAGGGTTAAACCGTAAATCCCCTGTATACTTTTGACATTGTTGAATCGTTAGTTTTACAGCATCTGTCACTGAAAGATTAACTGTAGCAACGTCTTTAAACTTCACCTAAAGATATAATCTTTAAAATTACGTAAAAGTCAAAGTAGTATATTAAAAAACGAGATCAAGTTAATAAAACGACCGGCAAAGCTGGGATTTTTATAATGGCCGAGTGCCATATAAGAGTGCCATTTATGCAATTTAAAAATTTGGGAAATTTTGCATGGGTGAGCCGACAATTGTCAAAATTTAAATTTTGATTTTGAAATGCAATTAGCAGGTAACAGCTGGCCGTGAAAATATATTTCAGCAAAATATTGTAGCAAGCAACTTACCTGGGATTAATTTAAGTGCTCAAGAGACATCCAACGTAACCATTAATGTTTATATTAATTTAAATTAGTTATTTTTATTACAAGGCCAGAAACTGTTTGATAAACAAAACTTTTTCGGCCGACAAAAACTTTAATTTAAAAAAAATTACAATAATTGTCAAATTAATTTCGGTTAGGCGATTTTTCAGCGCCGCCAACATAAAAGCTTTCATTGAAAATCCCTGCTTTTCATTTTCTTGCCTAGGCAGGCAAATGATGGTTTTCAAAACGTTTTGAACGATTGCAAAATCATTAATTTGAGGCGGAGGCCGAAAAAATGTTGTGACGTTTTATATTGGTGTTACGTTTGACATTACATTTCTGATCATGACAAACCACCCTAGAAATACTAAATTAACCTAGTTACACTATTACGAAACTCACAAAACTATTAAGGCACTGAATTGAGTGCTTTAACACCTTTGATATATTTGCTGACTATAAATGATTGACTTAAATTTAGGTGATTGGCAACAGTGAGGAATTGGTATTAGATTAACTGTGGTCGTGATTTATGTCTATTAACTTTTCAGGTTAGAATATTGTTGTCAAAAAGTGTAACTTACTGAATAATAGCGAACGAAAAGTGACAAATAACGGAGAAAATGGTTACAGCGAGTGATCGAAAAGATCTTCCAGTTGTAAAAACCATATTGAAAACAATTCTGACATGGGCAATTTTTAAATTTGACGTTTACTTGACAATTTTAAATTTGAAAATCAGTGTACTCAATGGAGGAGTAAAAAAATATTGCCAACCTAACACAAAAAATGTCAATCATTTATAGCCACCCGGTAGATGCCGTAGGAAAATTATATAGTTAAAATGTTCATATGCGTCGTCTACTCGAGTTAAAAAATTTGCTAGGCTAATTATTTTCAAAATTATTCCATGGCCTGCTCTGGATCTTTTGTACTCCCCGTTACTGTATTGGTTGTCCAATAAAAAAAGGTTTCAGTTTAACCATTTCGAAACACAATGCAAAGATAATTGGATTTCATTTGTTTAAAATTTTCAGCCATAGTTAATGAAGCGTGTAACAATTGTAATTCATTGGATTTAATTGTCGTTGCCTTTATCAATTTTAGAAATTAGCTTTATGCACAAAACACAAATCCAGTCAGCTTATTAATTAGCTTATTAGTTTGTCGTACGTACTCTTTTTGAAGCATGACCAAAATGTCGGCCTCCAGGTCGCTCATGTCGATGGTCTTTCCTTTGGCTATTACTGCGGGGTGCTTCCTGCTCATCAGCCATCCGATGTGCGAGAAAAAGAAGCCCCTGTTGGAGTTGTGTGGGTCTGCGTCTGTATCACTGTATTTGTGGTGCTGGCGATGGTCACGCACCCATATGTACAAACAATTCTGCAATTACATGCACAAATCAGATGCGCTTCGGCGGTGTCGGTAATTCTCCAAACAATTAGGAGTATCATGTCGTAGAAAGTGTTTTGGCAAATCGCCTCTTCGCCTTGTTGAACTTTTATGTCATCAAAACAATATCAATGGTCACGTAATTGCCGAATTCAGGAAATCCAGAAGTTAAATGAACAAATACGTTTGAGCTGACCGATTGGAAATTAATTGGTGCCAAGGCATGACAGACCAAATATTGGCATTGCGTAATGTTGACTCACCTGTCCAGCGATTGTATGTAGGATTAGGACTACAAGACGAACGATGAAACTGCCCCGAAAGGCTTTATGCGAATACATGCGGTGCGCTCCTAAAGTGATGCCTTCTCCAGAGGTGAACAGCAACATCAAGGCTGAAACCGTAACGTTCTCCACATGCTTAGTTATCTCTAAAACTCACCCCAGCCTATCGTTAAGACGTGACAGTGGAAGAACATTCGATGCACTCCATACAAAGCCATAAGATGCAGCACCACGAAACCGATGGCATTGAACCAAACGATTTTCCTCTTGAACGCATAATCCGTGCCGATGTCTTGGGGCAACAAAACGTTTTTTTCTTCAATCTTTTCGGGTTGCTCTTTAACGGCCGCCATGATCTTGAAACAGTCGAAGACAAAGTGAAAAATGGAAAAATATGGTGTGTAGTACATCATGGTGACTTGGAATGGACTATTAAATCGCCGAAGAAGCGCTCAACTCGCCCCTCTCTGGCGTCTTCAATTTTGTATTTTTGGTGGGATTGCATTTTCTGAAAAGTTTACTTACCAGCGTACAAATTGCTCCAACATCATTAGACAATCGATTCTTAACGAATACCGGTCAACTGATAATTAAACTCCGGCAAGTGTTTTATACGTAGGGTGGGCCCCTGTTATCATTCATTTTTATACAATGGACATGTGGGGCTATGGTTTAATTGAAGACTGAAAAATTAGAGATTCAAAACCAAAAACTTTAATTAGGTTAACAAGTCCATTGTGTTTAGTTATTGCCCAATTTTGTAGGACGCAAGCCGTATTAATTGCCAATTTGACGCATAAGCATGCAGTTTAAACACGACGCAAAATATTGTTATTCAAATCTTAAAAAACCATTGCAATTTACAACAGAGCGTACAAAAAACGAAGACGCGGGAAGAAATAAGCTTAATTTTTGCAGTGTAGACATGGCAGTGTAGTTATAAGGCTAGTGTACACAAGCAATAAACTTGCGACATAAACCTGCATGACTGTTTACAGTAGCAGCAATTTTATTTACAAATTGTGTCTCGCAAGTAGTTGTGAGCGAAATTTGTCGTATTATGTCAGAAAATATGAATTGAAAATTGCCAAGTATTGCCAACACATCTTGACAATTAAATAAAATGTGGTTGGCGTTTTTATTCGAACTAAAGACATTTAAATGGAATGTCTGATCAACGGACTAGATATGCAGCCACATATTCAGTTTAAAGTTTTTTTTTTAATTTCCGAAAAAAGAAAAGGACGTAGACAACAAATTGATTCTAGTATGGGGTGCATGATACATTAATGTCAATTAAAGAAAACAGATGACTATTTTTTAACCTTCATAACTCCAATGATTATTAAAAACGAAAAACAGACAAACTCCCTTTCTACAATTAGCCCACCAAGTCCGCTGAGAGAGAGTCTAAACAAAAAAGAGAGATAATTCTATCGCTCTTTTTCATTTACATCTGTGTTATTTCCTGATGAAACTACGTTCGTAGATCCTGCAACTTTCAATTAATTTTTAAAGTTTGGGGCTAAATTTTTTTAAGCATTTTGTTTTTATTTTTATTTCTATAATATTATTTTTATTAATATTATTTATTTAATAATATTATTTTTAATAATATTATAATAGATTGAAATTAAAGAAAATATTTCCCGCCATTCCATTCAGGAACTCAAGTTGCGCTGAGAGAGTTAATTAGGTGTTTACACTTCGCTTGCTTAAACTTGCTGACATCAGTTTTTGCAATAAAAACTAAACGGTCAGACATTGGTTTCTTGGGTATCTGCACAAGTTACATCAACTTTTGCAATAAATATCGCAAGTGTATTGCTTGTGTACACGAGCCTTTAGATTTTCCCAACTAATAATGCCAAAATATTAACCAAGTGAAATTATCAATACGTTCTTGATTTGACTAAGAAAGATCTTTATTGCCTTCTCTCTGAATCATAGAAGCTGTTTTTACGGTGTAGATTTTTGACAGTGACTAATTATGATATTTAACAAACATTGAGACAAATGGTGTTTATCAAAATTTTTCCCAAATATCTTTTGTCTCTTTTTAAAATTCCATCTCTAGGCGTCGCGTCACCCAAGCCCAAACATTTTCTACACTCTAACGAATATGAGAGCGATTTAATGGCTTTGCGCGCACTTTATTATCATTTTTAATCGAGCTGATTACTTTTTTCTTTATTTTTTTACTTTATTATATTTACTTAACTGAACAATGATCCGGTGTCGCAATACTACTTCGGACCATCATTATTGTTGTTATAATTTTATAATGCAGAGTAGAAGTCGTCTAATGAGGCTTAAATTATATAACCTGTAACGGTCGACAGAAAAGTGTGAGCAATTATTCTTAGAAGCAGATTTAAGAAACTTTCACTTATTTTGAAAAATACTTTACAACTTATAACCTGCCTACAGAAGTAAAACGAAATTAGTTAGAGTGTAGAAAGACGTGGCCTTGACCTGGAGAAATTTCGAGTTAAGTTATGTGCTGATAACCGTATCAGATACGACATATTCTGTATTGTTTTTAACAAATTCCATGTCTAAAAGTCGGATTATACCCCACACAAGAGACAAGAGAGGGCTTTGGACGTCGTTTGTGCAATTTTTTTGTCCATTTCCGCCAAATTTCATTATTTGACACGATCAAAGGCTTACACTGTAAAAAATGAAACAAAAGCCTGATTTCCAACTCTCGGTTTTATTCTGTAAGCTCCATACAACAACACATACTTATCTTTACTAACACACTGCCTTTGGTCATCTGCATATTTGCGTTTTCTAATTCTGCTTAATAGTGACGTTTACGGTTTATGGTTTTCTTCATTAGTTTTACATTTGGTATAGGAAAAATCCGAGGGCATGTTAAATGATTTCTGAAAGTATTAAAACGTTTGATATAATCATTACTTTCCGTAGCGAATAAATGCTACTTTCATCACTTTTTTAGTTTTGTGTGAAATTTTTTAACCTTTCAACTGACAAGTGTCTCTTCTTGGTAGGTATTATACAAGGTGGAACAACTCGCTGTATTTGGTAGATTGTGGCTTAGGTATTAAAGATGGAAGAAAATCTTTCGCAGTTAAGCAGTGCTCAGTGTCCCAAAAATATTTTTGAATATATAAGCTGTTCTGTTATCTTACACGCAACTGCACCTTAATTTTTATTTTAAATGACATTTTAAATAAAATATAACATAATAACTAATTAAAATATAGTTAGTTATATTTGAAAAAACAAAGTTGTGTAGCTTTCGTAAGTTTTGGAACACGCTGTATACGTTAAAATATTTTTAGGTTGTGTAGCCTGGCAAATTGCACAAATTGTATTTGAAAGATTTTTGTATCGTACAATGTTAAGGAGTTATGGACCGATCCCGCACTAAGGACTCAACCTGTATATAGTTTGTCGACGGATAGGGTTACAAAAGAAATCTTTTTTATTTTTGTTTCCTCAGAAAAAAATATTCTTGATAAAATGGCCTGCTTGCTCTCAAACCCCTAAAACTATTTCATTTTAATTACAGTAACATTTATTTTTATGCATAACTTTTTTTATTTGGACTCAAATATTTTCATTGACAATAAAATTATTAGTAATTACATATACTGAAAAGAAATCCCTATTTTAAATTTTGTGCTTATCTGGTATGTAATTGACTCATCTTACTTTTTATATTTGCAAAATTTAAAAAGTCCTTAGATTTGTTATTATACATTACTGTAAATTACCGTAAATGTAAAACAGTGACATAGTAAAGTTAAAATTCTGCCGTTCTGTTGTTGTTTTTTGTTTCAGTAAGTTCTGACACTTTACACACTTTTTTAGTGTGCAACATAACAAAATAAATCGAATAGACTATAGAATCACTTTTTGATCTTGAGATATAGAAATTTGAAATTGACAACCGTTTCGGGTACGAGAAATAACAAATAAGATGCATTTCATGTTTTTTTAACAAATTTTACCCCAGGCGTTGCTTTAGACGTCGGTTGATCAACTCTTTGATTGACAGTTCCTGTCAAATGTCACAATATTTCAAACTTCTACATTGTAAAAAACACAACAAAAGCTAGATTCCATGGCCAACTAAGAATATCTTTTTTACTCTCCATAATACAAAGTTCCCCATAGGCTCCCAGACAGATTATGCCTATTGACGTACTTTATTAGCAAAGCTTTGTTTAATCTGGTGAGATATCTAAATATTCAAAACAAGAGGTAAACGCATTAACTCTACGCCTCAAGTTATTCCTAAAGTAAATAAAATATTATTTTATGTTTATTTCAGCTAATAGACAAGGGTTATTCAGATCTGTATTAAAAGCGGAGGATATACGCGACAACAATGGATAATTTGTTTTACGTTGAACAGAGAAGACTTTACAAACCGTGCAGTTTATTTTCTAAACGTTTGAAACATATAACTAGGTTTTAATGCAATAACAGGCATCTTTCGTGTTTTTAACAATCCACGACAAATGTTGATTGATTTTTGTGTAAAGACCCACACCTCGTGTAGTTTGTTCACAAGAATGTTGATTCGTTAAAACTCCCAATAGTTCATACACTCCTTTGTGAGAGCGATACATTACCGGTCCTCCTGCATCTTCCTACAAATACACAAGTTAGTAATTAGGAAAATGTAATCAACTAAAAATGTCATGCAGATTAATGAAATCCCCTGTAATTACTTCACAAACAACGCCTGGTGCGTCAATCACCCCAACGCATCCTTTATCAGCACTGAATTCATGTTTTTCCGAACAGATATTGCTATCCAACACCGGCAACCCAATTTTTTTGGGACGACAAGTTTCGATAATTTCCTGGTGTGGTTTGGGCCATCCCGCAATCGTAGCGACTTGTCCCAAATAACTGTGTCCTGAAACTTATCTCATAAGGATATTCTGTCTGGAATACGGATCAATACCGGGAACTGAGAGACAAATAGGAGCAACACGTCGTTCTATCAATACAGCGGTGCTTAGTTTCAATAACGCCAAATCGTTTGCTTTGTTTTCAGGACTGTAGTCTGGATGAACAAGAACTCTGTCCACGCTCACGTTTAGGGAAGATGTCTCGGGAGCGCACCGATCAAACTGACCGAACGAGACTTTAATATGCTCGGATGTGAGTCTGCAAATAAATATTTATTATATTATTATATTATATTTGATTATAACCCTAATATAGTTGAGGCACTTGTGATGACATATTTGTTATTAATCAGAGTGCCTGGAATGGTTCGAAGCAACTCGTGCTCCCCAAACCCGGGAATTTGTATAGACACCAGCCACGGAAACTCGTGTCCTCTCAAATATTCACCGCCCAAAAACCGAGCCTCCCGATTAGGAACACCGCATCCTGCAATACGCGTTTTGATAATGTGTCAGCCACCGATTCTTTACTTACGACATTTACACGGACTAAGCAAGAAGTCCAAAAATCCCTTCGGTTCAATTATTTGGTTTTCGTGTAACTGAAAAAAGCGAATGTGTTTAGCTTCTGGAGTTGGTTTACACTTACGGAAAAAAGGAGGAGAAGAATGAGAAGGCGAAAATGATGCTGGTGTGGAGCTAACATGTCGGTGGGCTGAGGTCAGTGGACTTTTCACGCTTGGGCCTCATCGAATACTGTTTTCAGATAAATCGGAAAAGACGATTCAAATTATATAACGGTTAAATGAATATGAGGACATGTGGGCCTGACCCATTTGATAAGTTGTTGTGACAGAATAGAAATTTGCAACGGATACGTGCTTCTAAATAAAAATTACATATATTCCAAACCAAAATAAATTCAGACAATAGCAATCTGTGTTGGAACACTGGCAGAATTTGTAAAATTAAATGACATTTTTCATAGCTAGTACCAAATACCAATAGGGTCTCCTACTTATTATTAGAAGAACTAGTACCATTTTATCTTGGACTATAAAGTTTGCATTTTTTGCTAAAACTATGCAAAACTTTAGTAACTGACCAAAACTATCGTTTAACAATATACAGGCTATGTAGGCTTTCACGGTCGGTGTTATTAATTATAACGATCTCCATTTGAAGTTCCATTAATGGAACACAGTCAAAAATCCCGAAGATAATCGTTATAATTAATATACAGGGTGTTAGGTAATGGTTACGGAATAACTACATTCAGGATAAAATGTGGGGTCGAGAAGCTATTTACGATTTTTGTCTACAACGTTTTTTTTTTCGAGGTAGAAAATTACAAAATTGTCAACATCGGTACTCCAAAGTTTAAGGACTGCTGGAAGTTGATAATAAAATTTAAACAAAAAATAACCTGCAGTGTCAGCACTTCATGAATTGTATTATTTCAGAGTTACTAAACTTTGGATCGATAATGACAATTATTAAGAATTTTTTCTCGAAAAAAATACGTTTTAGCCAAAAATGGTAAATAGCTTTTCGACTCCATGTTTTATCCCGAATGCACCCTCAAGTTATTTCGAAAGAAGCAATAATTTAAAAATGCAGTTCCACTAGTTTGACTAACTATGCTACAAATGAGCTAGTATATAATTTGCACCCTACTGCATTAAATGAAAGTCTCAGAATAGCAAAACACAAAAATGGGATATAATAATGCAAAATAAGTTTCTTTCAAATTTAACAAATATTTGAACACTGAAAAAAGAATGATCTGATCTAAATACTGAGCAAAAATAACCTATACGCAACTGTAAAAAACAACAGTAAACATGATTCTTATTTTGAAGTCTTTGGCCGAATTAAAAACAATAATCGCACACAGTGATTTTCTCAGCACCACCAGCAGAGTCTACATAAGCCCATAAACTGCACATAAGACACTGAATTCAATGATATCTTTTAAATACATAATTCTCGTCATAAAAATGCAGAAAGCATCGGCGCTAAGATCACGGTTTTCTTAAAGTACGAGCACAGACAAATTACAGTCTATCATTAACCAAGTGGAAATCATTTTGGCTAGAACTGCTTTAGGACGATTCTTTATATTGGATTGACTGTATGCTATTTTTAGTTTTATCTTTTGATCGATTTATTGGTGGTGCTGTTTTCGTAATTTGTCAACTTTTGATTTTAGTGCACTGGTTTCTTGTAGGTCGTCTTTGTATCTGTATTATATCATTATATGGTATTACGACATACCTACAGGATTGTTGTCTCTAGGTCTAAAACTTTCACGATCTTTAGTATTTCAGTTTTATTACTTAATAATAAAGTGCGTTTAAAAATAAGCCAAAGCAGCGTAGGCCATGGATCATTTTGAAATTTATTACAGTGTAGAACATTTTGACATAGTGTTAGAAAAATTTAAGGTTAAGATGACGTTTTGGCAACAACTGCAGTTGTTTCCAAAACGTACATGTACGCACAACATTCGATTTTCAAGCGCCAGTTTGGGCAAATTTTTGCTTGACAGCTCCAGTGGCGGCTGGTCAGGTGAAGTAGGTACCTCTTCATCAAAAATTCATTAAAACCTTGATGAAATATGTATTTAACTTAGTTGTAAATTTAATCCAAATGTATTCGTCTACGTCCCATTACATTTTCGATTACGACTCGTCGTAGTTGTACTAGTCTTGAGAAATTTAAATATTATCATGTCCCAGACGCACGCCGCAGATTGAGTTAGAATACACAGACGAAGAGCTAAGCGTCAACTGCGTTTAGCATTGCACCAATAAAGTCCGTTGCCATGGCAACGAAGAAGTGCGGATGCGTAATACCGGGTGATTGTAAATGATTGACATTTTTTGTGTTAAATTGGCAATATTTTTTAACTCTTCCATTGGGTACACTGATTTTCAAATTGGAAATTGTCAAATAAAGTTCAAATTTAAAAATTGCCCATATTAGAATTGTTTTCAAATTGGTTTTTACAATTGGAAGACCTTCTTGATCACTCGCTGTAACCATTTTCTCCGTTATTTGTCACTTTTCGTTCGCCATTATTCGGTAAGTTACACTTTTTGACAACAATATTCTAACCTGAAAAGTTAATAGACATATATCACGACGACAGTTAATCTGGTACCAATTCCTCACTGTTGCCAATTACCTAAATTAAAGTCAATCATTTATAGTCAGCCGGTATATCGCGCAAACTTGCCTTGGGGGCAGAGTTTGGCCGCCCTCATATCGTCTGTATTTTTCGAAGTCTACTTTTAAAGCGATAATTTTCGTAACTAGATTTTAATATATTTATAAGACTGAGTTATTTTTGACTATTTTAGTGTTAGTTTAGTGTACAAACGGTATTGTTTGAAATTTATTGGAAACACCGTTCAGTCGTTGAAAAAATGAGAAAAGGGATATAATAATACCCTGGCGACCAACGACCCTAAACTAAAAAAGTGGCAAATCTTACATCATTCATTGCTGCTTTATGCTAATTTATCTTATTCTTTATCTAACTCTTCACCCATTTTTCAGCTGCGAGCCGCCACTGGACGGGTCATGATTTGCCAATATTAAAAGTCTACACTGTAGAAATAATGCATAGCCTTGTGAGTCAATATTAACGTCGATACAGAAATAAAACGTATTTCATGGAATAACTTTGACGTTCCATTAGTGTGTAGCAAAATTTCGATCTTGTAACGATTACTTGAGATGAATGACTTCATAGAACGATTTTGTCCGGAACTATTTCTTTTCTACGCTTTGAAACTAGGCCCATATCATCTTTGTCACAAATAGAGTAACCAAATGTAGAGACGCTGTAGTCGTTGCTAATACTTTGTACGACCGGTAGATGTCACTACAAAAACTTTTATTTAAATTCAAATAACAGGCATAATATTTTTAAACAATATTTTAAATTGAACAAAGTACCATTCCGCGTTTTTTAAAAAGCTTGACTGTTTCTACGCTTGTTGGTTTTTTCTGACTGATATTTTAAAAACATAAAAAAAGTAAATGTCAAAACTTGCTTGCATTTTGAATTCGTGAATAATTTTAAGCAATAAATGGGTCTTCTTTGTATTATTTGTGGTATTTGTGAAAACGAAGCGGAGAAACTGTATTGTTTTCCAAAAAGTGATGAAAGGTAAAAATGTTTTATTAATAAAATAAATCCAGAAAATCTAATTATATAATTGCAGAGCGAAACTGTGGCAAGAAGCTCTAAATCTCCAAAATTGCATAAGTAAAAGTGGAGTATTTGCAACAAACGCTTTTCGGCATCGTTAGATATTAGGCTTCATTATTCCTTATTATTGTGTATGAATTTAAGGAACTAAGCCAGGTTGCTCTAATTGTCGGGCAAGTCCTTCAATATTTCCATTATTATATAATAACTCCAACTTGTTATCATATGTATAAGTTATTATATCTTATATTATAGAAATATAATTTTTAACATTTTCATTATCATATTGTTTAATTTAAATTATGTAAAATAATAAATTGATTTTTATAAAATTGTTTGTTTTTATGCCATGTAAATAATGAATATTTTATGATATATTCTTCAAAACTAATTTTTTACATTAGTTTTGTAAAATAAATAATAAAATATTCAAAATATAATTACTATTTCTACTACCTATAAAAAGAGAAGATATTGTTTAAATTTGCCGCAAAATTCGTTCAATGCGCCATCTGAAAACAGTTACCGTAAAGGTTAAAGTCATTCCGCCAAAATATTTACATTGAGTCGGCCATCTGTAGTAATCTGTGCTTGTAATTTGAAATTCAGTTCTTTGTTAGTAACGATTTAGGACACAATAACGTGCGTTATGCGTGCGTACAAATAAAAATCGAGGCTCAGTATTTCATGAAATATACATTTTGTTTAATTTTTTTGTGAATTTTTAAAATTGTCAAATCATGACATTTAACAGGAGCTGTCACTAAAAAATTTGCTGAAACGACGTCTAAACCAAGATCTGGAGATGGAATTTGTTAAAGTAGACACTAAACGTATCTTATCTTATGTAAAGTGTCCGAGAGAGTAATTAACAAACAACGTGCAATCCAGCTTTTGTTTAATTTTTATAGTGTGGACCATTGAAACTGTCAAATTATGATACTTGGATCTTTGGAGCTGTTATTCAAAATTGTTTTCAAATGACGTCTAAACCAAGACCAGGAAATTGAATTTATCGAAGAGGGCACAAAAGGTACCCTATGAATTGTCTGAGACGGATATTAATAAAGAACTTACTATCAAATTTGTCCAACTCAAGGTCGAAATTTTGCCACACTCATTCGAAAGTCAAAGTTATTATAAGCCGTTTTTATTTGAGCATTCGTCACATTTAGTGTCTTCTTCAACAAATTCCATTTTCAGTTGTCGCCGGTTTGTAGCAAATTTTTGAATCAGGAGTTGACAGTTTCTAAGGTCCATACTGGTCCATACTGTAAAAAACAGAACAAAAACAAGATTCCATGGCCTCCTACGCTTTCGTTTTTATTTGTACGCACGTTATTCGTAGAGTTTTCACTTTATTACAGATAAGTTAAATTTATTTAGTTATTGACAACATTTCACGTTCCTTCTTTAATATTAAATTTATTATTACTGCTTTCTATTACTCTTATTTGCTCATTATATGCATAAGATACACTTTTATATATCACAAGAATAGTGTCGAGTTTCAGTCTTCGCAAAAGCAACCATCTTTTGAGTTTTCTAGAATCCAGTCGAGGTACCGAGTAACACGAGTGTAGACACCTGGATACCCTGGCCTGGCACAACCATTACCCCACGAAACAACCCCTACAACATCAAAATAAGAATCAGTTCGCACGGTACAAGCCAGTACCTATGAGCTCGTATTTTTGGTCCTTCTTTTGCGTTATTAACGGTCCCCCGCTGTCACCCTGCAATATAAATTTATAGCAAGTGCAACAAAGGTCAGAAGCAAATTCTCACTTGGCACGAATCCTTCTTGCCGGTTTCCGGATATCCCGCACACAACATATTGTCGGAAATCATCTTCGACGAGTAGTTGGTCTTCCTGCAGTCTTCGTTACTCAAAACCGGAACTTCGACTTCCTGCAGGATACATGAGGGTTTTCCGTCTTCTTGCAGCGTGCCCCAGCCCGTAGCAACCGCTTTGACTCCCACATACAAATTATCTGGAAAAAATCGCTGAGTTCTGATCGGAAATCGACCAATTCATACTTGTGTCTTTGGGCAAGCAGATCGGTTGAATGGATTTCGTAATTGGAACCCGATCGTTGAGACGCAGAAGAGCGATGTCGTTGTCGAAGTTAAGGAAACTGAAAGCGCCTGCCACTGCTCTTAACACGAACCTCGACTCCGGTTTCTTGGATTCAACGCAGCGGTCGTGCTCCCCAAACGTGACCTTGATCATGAACCACATGAACCTGAAAGCGTCATGGATTTATCAGCTGTTCGGTGAGACAAATCCGAATTTGTTAAATTGTAATTGAACCAGTTTCGAATCTTGGTAGCGTCTAAGAATGTTCGTTACACTTTTACCCTTTGACGCAGTGAGCAGCAGTCAAGACATAGCGGTCATTGATCAACATTCCTCCACAGTAGAACCTGTTGAAGTAGGAAAGTCGGGCCATCCAAGGAAATTCATTGACATTTGTTGGTTTGCCGCCCACGATTCGTCCGTTTTCGTTGCGTTCTCCGCAAGCTAAAACCGTTTCGGCTCAAATTTGGGAAGAATGGTTTCGTGGACACTTACTGCAGCTGCAGGAGGAGGCCGGAGTGTCGTGTCTCGGTGGAGGATGGTTCCCAAACGAGCCGAATCGCGTGATTTGAGCCCCCTGCGAATTATTTGTAATTTATGCGGACCACACGGTATTAACAATGGAGTCGGTCAAGATTTCGTGTTGAACTTGAAAGGTGACCATCAACACACCTTCCGAGGTTCTTATTTGAATTACAATAACTAACGGTTAAAGACTACACACGCTTTGGAACGTCGCCGTCCAAATTTTCAAATAATAACAATTTTCGACGGCGGCATGTAAATTTGAAGGAATTGTTCTTAGACTGACTTACTTACACTTCCAAAATCTGCAAGGAAGAGTGCGAGGAGTAAAACGCTCGTCGTTGTTGTCATTTTAGCTCGGTTTACACAAACGTAACTAACACGGTATCAGTACACAACACAACATTGATCTTCAGTCCAGCACCAACAACTTCTGGTTGCAAACTGTCAGAGAACAACTTGAAACTAGTCGGACTCAAACATGCTGATTAACATTAATGATGCCTGAATAGTTGTTTTGATAATTATGCCAAATTGTTAGTACCAGACAACAAAGAGAAGTAATTTCTTCTAACGGTATTGACGATTGTAAAATGCGATGCGATGTTTTAATATTAATTAGTTTCAAACCGCTTTCTGCAATTCCATGATTTTTGAACATTCCAAAAACGACAAAACAATTATTTGAAAAACCTTTAAAACGGAAGTGTTGAAAAATGTATAAAAAAGTCGCACAATAAAGGGCCAGAAACAACAAATAATCTTACAACAAAATTACAGAAATGCCAACGCCCAATATTTCGTTATATAATTTATATGAACTATGGAAAATACTACAAATTTCTCATAGAATTAGACGGTTTAAAATAGAAAAGAGCAAAAAATTAAAAAACAAGTAAGCGAACTCGCGAAAATATAAGAAGCCGAAACAAACATTTCGTGGAGCGTACAATAATTATGCAGGTCTATTCTAATGATTCGTATAATTGGAGGACACTTTCTGTAAACTTTCTTTCATACGTATGTAACAGTATACTCGAGATATTGACATTTTTGTGGGAATCATATGAAAATAATATTCATATTTTCATAATTTACAAAAATTGAACAGTAAATTTGGTAAAATGAAGTTAGAGCAAGACATTTTAAGCTTGAACAGAAAAGGACTAATTTGACATCAATGTTTAGACCGCTAAAAATCAGGAAATGTTGCTTATTTGAAATGGAACGCCCCATTATTTTTATATTTGTTTATTTTATGTAAAGTTCGAAAAACACTTTTTATGCCCCTAAGGACTATGTCCTATATTTAAACTTGAGAAAATATGTCAATAAAAAATTTAAAAATATACACTAAAAATTCAAAAAATATAAATAAAACTATTTTTGTGAAATGGAAAGTTATTACTAACTAATATACAATTCAAATAATTTACATTGAAAGGTTACAACAATGATGAAATGGTAAAACCAAATTACAGAAAAATAACAATCTGGAACGTAATTGTACAGATGTCCCATCGGTATCAATCGAAATAACAAACAGTAATCAATAAAAAATGTGAAAATTTTTATTTAAATTAATATCGGTAAACTCTATGAAAACTGCAAATATATGACACTTCCAGTTATAGCAATAATCAATATCTTCTTGGCTATTTGAATAACCCTACTTTTGCATATTTTAATACTTGGTATAATTCAGGAGACTATTCCTTATAACGAAATCTAATAGCCCTAGAGATATTTAAACTCTTGAGTCAAACACGAGATATGAGAAATGATTCAAATTTTTATAGTTTACAAATATAGAACCATAAAATTCAGTGCTTAGATAGTCATAAAATGAAACTTGTTGCAGCTTAAAAGAAAACATTTAAAGCTCGTACAGAAAATGAGTAATTTGGTATCAATTTTTACATTTTTATAATCAATAAATCTAACTTATGTACTTGAAATGGAACGTCCCTTTTGTTTTTATATTTTTTGTTTCTATGCATTATGAATTAAATGTGATATGCCATAAGCACTGTGCCCTACCAACAAACATGAGAAAATATGTAAAAAAAAATATTATACAAAATTAGATAATAAAAATTAAATATGCTAAAAATAAAAATAAATCTATTTTAATGGAATAGGAACTTTTTACCGGAAAACGAATTACTAGTAATAAAATGTAGATTTAACAGATTCAATATTTTTTCGTTGTGTTTTAAAATAATTGTTTGAAGCAAGGGTTTAAATAAAATATGACTAATACATTATTTAAATTGAAGAGGTACAAACAAGAAATGATACAAATATAAAATTACAGAAAAATAACTATGGGGAAATTAATTGTATAAAATACCACCAAGTGTATGATACTACCAATATGAACATTTTTTCTTTGAGGGGCCAATAGATGAGATGAAAATAATTCCAAATTTATATGACGTTCGGCTATAGCGAATTCAACACCATTAATTTTTGCACATTCTAATTATTCCTTGTACAATTTAGTCTAGCGGATACTTTCTGTAAACTTTTTCATATCTAAATCTAATATGTAAATTATTATAAAAAAATTTTCAATAGTTATAACTTACAAAAGCTTGGGCAGGATATTAGTAATCTTTTAACAAATTTTTGACCCACAAAAATCAAGATTTTGTTTATGTTAAATTAAACGCCCCCCTTATTTTTATATGTGTTTGGATGTTTCAATTTTATATGTACATATTACGATAAATCAACTTCTTCGTACTAGTTGTTGTATCAAGTTTTGAATTACTCAAACATCAGGCCAAAATGTAGGCCATATAATAACTTTTAAAGTGATTATATAGTGTAGGAAATGTTCGACTTGGGTTGAAGAAATTTATTCTTCGAGCACACACGTTTGCAAATGAAAATTTGAAAGAACACTAACCCTTTCTATGTGTCACTTGCAATAAACTGGTAGCATTGCTCGTAAATATGGAAGTGAATGTAACAAACACTTGAAGCAGATGCTAGCACACAATATTTAAAAGATATGAGATATCACACCTTTCAATTTTACCTTGTGGCACCGAAGTTAACAAAATCAGTTACAACTTGTAAGAACGGAACAGTAAGTAACACAAAGTAATTCAAAGTCTTCGGGCAAATGCATTAATTTAATGAAAAAGGGAGAAATAGATTTGCAAGAGTTTGCTAGACATTGCTCGCGTTTATTATAAATGTAGGGCGTACCAAAAACCGGAGGCTCAGGAGGCCATGGATATAAGATTTTGTTTTATTTTTTTCATTGTATACCTTTGACATTCAGAAACCATAACATTTGCCAATGAGACAACAAACAATGGAAAATTGTAAAAAAATAAAACTATGAATTAGTTTAAATATTTGAAGTGTCAACTATTACTGGAGACGCTATTATCGACATCCTAATTTTGTTTCTTGACAATGCCGCAATTTCTCTTCGAACAGCTCATCTAAATCAGTAAATGTTGTTCTTTAGATGGCTCAACAGAAAGAAGTCGAGAAGTCTGAAGTCAGGAAATCTTGAAGGCCATGGTTGCCCATCATCTCCCGGAGCCTGGGCCTTGTGTGGAGCACCATATTTTTTGAATCATTGGCTAATTGTAACTCATCTTAGAAATTGCACTCAATGAGCATATGAGAAAAACAAGGGATCAAAATTTAGGAGGCCCAAAAAAATTGCAATTTGCACACATTTTTTTTTCTCAGGAGCTCCTGCACTACCGCTTTTGTTCTATTTTTTAAAGTGTAGTGAGTGTAGACCTTTGACCTTCACTTGTTATAACCCCGAAGAAAGGAACACTTATTTTGTCGTCGTGCCCGAAACGGTTGTCAATCGAGATTTAATCTCAAATTTCTCCAACTCTAGGTCAAAACGTTGTACTCTCTAACAAATATCAAGTGCTTTTATGGCTTACGCAGCTTTGTTTGCTCTAATTTTGATGGGCAAACTTTTGACTGACAATTGCTCATTTATTAACGACAAATTTGTACCCACTTTTGCGTTCTTGAGTTCTGTGACCTAAACCGTAAAAAAGAAAACAATCTAGTTTTCATGACCGTTAAAGGTCCCATTATTTGTACAACCGGCTCCACTGATTTTCACCAGTCTATAGTTTATCTGCTGCCCATTTCTACTTATAAAAGTTTTTGTGGCACTGCAGGTAGACGTTGGCTTTGAAATTTGTAATGTTTTAATTTCTTGGTTTATTAGGTCTTAATTTTTAAAATTATTACTGAATGTCCATCAAATTGTTGAATGAGTAAACTAATTTGCTATGAATTAAGAGAAAACACCCAAATGTCCTGTTCCTGAACCTAAAGTTGTAGAAGAGAGACGCTGTGGAGCCGCTGCTTTTGTTGTAAAACACATATGCCAATGGGATTTAGTATTAAATGTAAACATGACGTTATCAGAAATCAACGGAGTTGTAGAAAAATATTTCGCCTATAACGTAAGTAGAAAAATGTATTATGTATTTTTACATTGGTAAATGTGACTTTGTAACTGAATAAAAAATATTTTTTTGTAATAATCAAACTAATTATCTTATGATGCAGTTAACATGTGTAGTACATAAAACAAACTCTGATCAAAAGAGTGTTACAATATTTTATCAGAATTAATTAAACGCTCGTTATTTTATTCACATGCAAAGTGTATTGATCCGTTAATATACTAAATACATTCTAATTAATATTTAACAATAAAAAATAGTAAAACAACCTTTTAATTTGGTAGATGGATAATCACATCAAACGGATATTATAATCTATAACAATGTAGTAAATTATAATAAATGTTATACAATGCGTCAATTTTATTTACCTATTGTAATAGAAGGTCGATCACGTCGCCGTTTAAGCCCGTATCATTTTCCAAAAGTTTTATATATTTAACGACCTAAATTAAAAAATTAACCAAGTATAAATTACTAAGTAAATAGAATATTTTATTCTGCAAATCTACGAAAAATCTACGAATGTTTTCTACATTTAATACCGAGCGTTATATTATTCAAACTTAATGAAACTGTTGGTAAACATGTCAATTTTGTATCTGTTTTTGATTTGGGCGTCTGTATGTTCAAAATGATATTTAAAATAAAAGATGTTCATTATTTTATATCATTTTGTGCGGTAAAAAATACTAAATTCCCCGGATTAAATGTAGAAAACATTCACTGTTTTTTGTAGATTTGCAAGATGAAATTATGTGTTTACTTAAGATGTACCTTTTACACGGTTAATTTTTTAATTTAGCTTGTTTAAAATAATTTTTGAAAATGAAATGGGATTAAACAGTGCCGAGATCGGCCTTCAAAAGCGAAAAGAACTTTTCTATTACAATAGGTATATAAAATAGACGCATTGTATAATATTTACTATAATTTACCAAATTGTTTTAACCTGCGTTTGTTTGAATTATCCATTCGCCAAATTCAAAAGAGAAGAAATGTTCATTATGTTAAAAATCAAATTTTTCAAACGCACGTATATTTTGGTATCAATCGATCACTTTTTTGATAAGCTATCCAATGACGATTTATGACTCCTCAAAGTCCTCAACTTCTTAACCAACTATTTTCCAGATTATCGATATTCCACTATTCAATCATTAAAAACGTTATCAAAAATGTAATCGATTGATACCAAAATATACAGTGTTCCATTAAAAAATTTAGATTAATTGAACAATTTGCGTTCATGAGCAACTCTGTATGTTAAATTTCTACAATTCAAAATTCGAATTGATCATAATGAACTAGAATATATTTGAAAATTTTCTGGCAAAATATCAAACCAAAATTCTCATTTGTTCAGGAGCAGCGATTTTTCAAAAAGGGCCTTTTTTGGTTTAAATGTCAAATAATATGAAAACAATAAGTTAGGTCCATAATAGGTTATACAAAGTACAATTATTTTCTAATAAAGAATCCAAAAATGGCGTAATATACTTTGTGTTCCATTTAAAAAACCGAACTTTGATGCGCCACTCTGTATCTGGACATACAGTATATAATCAGATATTTTCAGAGTGTTCTCTTAAATGAATTGTACTTTTTGTCGAAACCCTCATCTCGATATCTTTTTTCATTTTAGAGTAATCTTACTTTCCCGCAGCACTGGGACACTTGTATGTGTTTTACAACAAAACCAGCGGCTCCACAGCGTCTCTCCTCTAAAATTTTGGTTCAGGATTACATTTGTTTTTTTTTCTTAATTTGTAGCAAATTAGTCTACTCATTCAAGGATTTGATGGACATTCAGTAATAATTACTAATTTTTAATAAGGATTTGATGGACATTCAGTAATAATTACTAATTTTTAATAAGAATAAACCAAGAAATAGTAAATTACAAATTTACAACCTAACGTCTACTTGCAGTGCCATAAAACAATTTTGTAAGTAGAGATGGGCGGCAGAGAGAGTCAGTTGTACAAATAATGGGACTATCATAAGGCCATGAAAACTAGATTGTTTTCTTTTTACAGTGTAGGCTATAAAACTCCAGAACACAAAAATGGGTACAAATTTGACGTTAAATAATGACACATGAGCAATTGTCAAGTCAAAAGTGGAAAAATGGAAACTATAGACTGGTGAAAATTAGTGGAGCCGTTTGTATGTACGCTTATTAAGTTACCTACATTTATATTTTTTGTTTTTTTATATTGCATTTAAGTATTATGTCTTTTGGTAAAAATGTGTAAATTGAAATGTAAATAAACACCCAGCGTGCGTTGACACTGAATTCTCGACTCCCAATTATCACTTTTTTGTTAATGAGACAATAATGTATTTAAAATTTTATTTTTTACAAAACAATAAATAAACATTAATTAGCTACAGACGCAAGTATCGTCAAGATTGTTCTTAAGCCAGTTCAAATACTTGGACACCCTTGTGTAAACTCCTGGATAGCCCGGACGTCCACATCCAACACCCCACGACACAATTCCTAGAACATCAAGCGATGAGCAAACACTCGCTCATCATATTTGTTTTGGAAGCGGCACACATTCCAGTTTCGAAAACGAGATTTCAACCGGCGTGGTTTCGTCAGATTGTTGGCCTTTGAAGGCCACTCGACACTCACCCACAATTTCATACTTGTCACCGTTGGATATCAACAACGGCCCTCCGCTGTCTCCTTGACACGAATCCATTGCGCCTTTTCCTGCACACACCATGTAAGAAGTGATGCGGGACGCTCGGTATTTCATGGCTCTGCACTGCGAGAGAGTGAGGATCGGGACTTGGACCTCCTGGACCACGTTGGGGAGCATCCCGCCTTCCGCGGTTCGGCCCCATCCCACTACAGTCCCTGTTTTTCCCGCGGGATCTTTGCCTGGAAGTCTTTGGTGTTAAGTGATTTGGCACGATTCGCTTTTACCTGTTGGTAGACAAATGGGACGAATGGTTTTGGTGAACTCGACCGGTTTTCGCAGCTTCAAGAGCGCAATGTCGTGGTTGTAGGACTCTTGGTCGAAATTTCTGTGCCGGATTATGGCGGAAACCGCTCGCATTTTGGCGGGAGCGTCTTCGGTGGTGGACTGGTCGTGGTCGCCCAAAATAATCCGGATTTTTGAGCGCTTCAACCTACAAAAAATTACAACAAATGTGTGAAGATGGTAGAGGAGCAACGCACCGTCGGACGCAGTGCGCGGCGGTTAGGACGTAATCCTCGGTTAACAAAGAGGCCCCGCAGTGGAAATGCCCGTCGTAGACGATTCGAGCCACCCAAGGGTAGCGGTTAATCCCCGTCGGTTGTCCGCCCACGATTCGGTTCTCCTGGTTCGAGTGGCCACATTCTGAGAAAAAATCTTCATGCATTTTCTCATTTGGGGTCGGCGTTTTCTAGTGAAACTCACCGCACGTGCAGTTTTTCTGTTTGCCCTCGTCGTCGTCGTCTTCGGCGGAATCGCCGCCGCCACCCAGAAACGATGTTAATCCAAGCAACTGGTTGAAGAGAAATTTCGCATTTCTTGCAGTCGAGTTGGTGGATACTTGGAATTTGTTGTTCTAAAACCGGAACCGGTATTTACGATTTAGACTAATTTGCTAAATTTTCTTACACTAACTGCGGCGATGTGACCGTTGCTGGACGGCACCAGAAGCAAGCAGGAAAAGCACAGCACGTGGAGGAGATTTGCAGTCGCTGACATCTTCAGAGTTCGCACAAAACCATGCTCTCCTCCTTGTCACTTGCACTTTTGATGGATTCACAAAGGAACACGACCGAACGACCGTAAACTGTTTACGTTTCGAATTGGTACCGTTAAAACAACAATTGGTTGAATTCACGTGGTGCTTTCACCGTCTACGAAGGACTGCTGGCTCTTTCACTACACCTACGAAGAAAGTGACTCGAATTGAGGCAAGATGCGTCATGTTATATCCCAAGAAGGACGCAATTACAATTTATTAGTGAAAAAGCAACGAATCGAAAGTTCCCAGTTTGGGAATAAGGCACGTAGGAAAGCGTTATTAATCCAACAATGCATAATTGGATAAATTCTATGGAAGCGGCGGCTTTCCTTGACTGAATACACTGAGTGGAAATTGATTAGAGATAATAATCATTTTTTAGGTTTGTAGGGCATGCATTAATGGTACTATTGGAGCTCTACTCATCCGTGCAGCCGCTGCTCTTGTTTTCATATCGATCTCGGTTTACTCTCATTTTCTGCTTTCGCTCACCTTGCCCTAATAACAACTAGAAGTTTTCTTACTGAACGCTTTATTTCGATAATCTTTGGCACAATGTTTATAGGCTAATTTGGCACATGGTTCAATTTTGGGTCATTTTTTAGATTATGTCCACCAGCCTCGCACTGCAAACATTCGCAGCGAGTAGTAAAAACGCACAAAGTGCGGTAACTTTCTCTTAATTTTGCGTATCTTAGAGACGTTTCCACAAATATGCATTATCGGAAATGGCGTTAGGGTATTATTTCAAAACTATTTCAAAAAAATGTTTGGGGAAACCGGTGCAGTGCATAAAGTAAAATATACCCAATTTGGCAAGAATGACTAGAATGTGTGATGTTATGCTCTTCGCGGGTTGTGGTCGGCGCCGGCTGGAGGACACAAACACTCGCCCTTGAGAGAGTCCCGGACCCAGTCCAAATAATTGACGATTTTCGTATAAATCCCAGGAAGATTGGGACGTGCACATCCGCGCCCCCAAGAGACCACGCCGATGATTTTCATGGAGCCGTTGGAGCCGCGCATGTGGAGAGGACCTCCACTGTCGCCCTACAACTTCCGTTACTATTGTACTATTGTCTTCATTGTACTAACGCACCTGACAGGCGTCCTTCTTGCCTTCGGCATACCCGGCACAGAACATATTTTCCGAAATCTTCTTCTTGCCGTAACCCGAGCTGTAGCAGTCTTGGTTTGACCACACAGGAACGGCGACTTTGCGCAAAACGCGCGACAACTCGTCCCTCTCCCCCAGCTGCCCCCAACCCGCCACTATCGCCGTTTTCCCAGCATAGTCTTCGTCTCCTGAAGGCAAACACGCGGCTTGCACGTTTTGGTCAAACTCCACCGGCTCGTCGAGCTCCAGAACGGCAATGTCGTTGTTGAAGCTGTACGCATCGAAGGCTTCGTGTTCTCTTACACTTTTCACCCCTCGCACGACCAACTTGGACTGGCGGTCTTCGGAGTCACGATCGTGGTCGGCTAGCACCGCTGATATGTCTTTGGCGTTTAACCTGCACACCATCAATCGTTTTTAGGCTACAACAGGGGCTTGTTTACCCATTGATGCAGTGCGCGGCCGTTAGAAGATGTCTTCTGGTGATCAATGTGGCCCCACACATAAAAACGCCGTCTTTGCTTAATCCTGCGATCCAAGGAAACTCGTGGATTTTCGTGATGTTTCCTCCGACCACTCGCATCTGTCTGTTGCTCACCCCGCACACTGAAACCGCCACTTAAAGAAGTGCTCTCCGATTGATGCGTTTTATAAATTCACTCACCGCAATTGCAATCGCTGCGCTTTACCTTTCCGCGTTTCTGCAAACAATCAAGTTAGATCGGAGCTGCAAGCGTATCTATATAGGATATACCTCGTGGGGCGCTGCAAGAATATCCAAGACCAAACACGACACCAACACCACCAGTCCGATGTTCATTGTTGGTAATTGTAGAACGCGTGTAGAAAAAATCAGACACGAACTAATTACCATCATTTTGGTATGGATTGTTTTTATACAAGTGTCAATGTTATTTAGAGGGGGTTTTGCCTTGACCATTTTTGTAATCTATCAGATCGCACCTACTTTATTCAATGTTAGGGCTCCATATGCATTCAGGGTCAATGCAGGTGCATGTTTGACACATTTTCGCAATTCGTCTCAGATAAGTCGGTTCATATTGTTATATGCCCTTCAGACACCGTAGACAGGTGCTCTTGGTTGTCCTCATCGCTGACTCTTTGTGGTGGCTCTTGGAAGCGCCCAAGCTAATTGTTAAAATCGTTGTGGTCTAGATAAATAGCGTGACCCACTTCCGAGAGGAATATTGTCGAAGGACGTCCATAGAAATTTCACGAGCAGACAAAAGTTGCGTTATTAGGTTACCTGCACTCGTATGCAAATGAGCAATTTTTCAAATGAGACGCAATTACGGTATTGTTGGTTTTGACATTGGCAGCTGATAACACCAATGCAGATTGTGACCCAAAACCTTCGTTTTGCACAAATGCAACATGCATCCCCGAAACAGGTTATACAGGGTGATTTTTTAAGGTGCCTATTAGAACATTTTTAACAAACAGCACAGCAAGATTAAATTTGATACCGGGCCATAGTAGACTATTTCGGATTTAAGTAAAATATTTTCAAGATGGCGGCACTTAAACATCGGAAATTAGTGCCATCTTTGATTTTTTAAATAGAACTAACCCATTTTGAATCCACATTTCCCATTTCCACAAAATCATGAGTTCAGTTCCCTCAATTGTCCGTACTTATCAGTCATAGTTTTTGACTTTAGTCACTTTTTAAGCAGTGCTGAGGGATGTATTGTTGATGGTTTTAATAACCTGATTACGAACTTCGCAGTTGAAATACTTATTATTAATTAATAAATAACCGAAAACGATGTTTATCCAACGACGTTCGGGTTCGCAACTGTTCTGCAGGTGTGCTGAACACCTTAAAAAATGATGCTCAAACGCACTCAAGATGGGATAAATTACAACTAAAGATGTGACAAATTGCAGAATTAAAAACATAAGAAAAAGTAAATGAAATTAACATTGTCAGAAAAAACTGACTACTCGTTTTAACAAGTTTTAACAAGCAGTCTTAACCCCCTTGTAGGGGTCTACCACAGATTACTCCAGATAAATGAATTCATAGGGCGATTTTGTCTAGAACTATTTCTTTTTTACACTTTGAAACTAGGCTCATGACATCTTTGTCACAGATAGGGTAGCCAAATGTAGAAGCGCTGTAGTCGTTGTTAACACTTTTTACTTAACTTTTATTTAAATTCAAATAGCAGGCCCAATATTTTTTCTATTTTAAATTAAACAATGTATGTACCATTCCGCGTTTTTTAAAAAGCGTGAGTGTTTATACGTTTGTTGCTTTTTTTGTGACTAATATTTTAAAAACAGCCTTTTGCAATTACACTCAAGCAAGTAAATGTCAACACTTGCTTGCATTGCTTAAATTTAGGAATAATTTTAAACGAAAGAGGCTGCTCTAGTTGTCAGGCAAGTCCTTCAAGATTTCCATGATTATATAATAACTCTAAGTTATTATCATATGTACATATAAATGATTATACCTATCTTAGAAATGTAATTGTTAACATTTTCGGTATAATTTTGTTTGTTTGGGTATAATTTAAATTATGTAATATAATAAATTTTATAAAATTGTTTGTTTTTATGACATGTAAATAATGAAAATTTAGGATTTATTCATCAAAACTAATTTTTTACATTAGTTTTGTAAAATAAATCATAAAATATTCAAAATATAATAGCATTTTTACTACCTATAAAGAGAGGAAAGATTATTAAATTTTCCGTACAAATCGATCAATGCGCCATCTGAAAACTGTTATGCTAAAGGTTAAAAGTCATTCCGCCAAAATATTTGCATTGAGTCGGCCATCTGTAGTAATCTGTGTATCTGTAACATACTAAAGAATTCATATCTCCCGAGCAGTTGAAGATAAAAGCATGAAATTTATTTTGTTTTGTTCCTCAAGGTCGCCTGCTTGCGCTGATTACCTACTGACAAATCGAATTTGCTTCCGTGGCCTATTTTCCACGGAATGCCTACGATGGTGCCTACTGTTTCTAATGCCGTAAATCGATAAAAAAATTAATTTTAGGGCTACTTTTATTAAGGTTTTGTATGTCTGCCGTGCATGGTTTCTGTGAAAATTTAAAGTAATTGCAAAAATTGTATCCCCTTGCTTAATTCTCAAGTTAACAAATCAACTATTGCTGAATTGCAAAAAATTTTAATAATTTTATAAAAACGATATGTAGTCTATACATTTATTTTAATTAAATTTTCAAAGACTAAATGATTACAATAAAAAGAAACAAGACGATTAAATGATATTCCATACAAATAACAATCCTCTGCTTCTAAAAATGTGAATTCAAACGTTTCAATTTCAAAACAATAAGTAGATTTTTATGTATGGGGGCGTGTTAAAGATCTCGTGTATGAAACTCAGCTATCGAATATGAACAACTTGCAGTCAAAAATAACAGAAGTAATGAATGGGCTACATAGAAATGAAATTCAAAATGCAACTGTAACTGTCGAACGTCGCAGAATGTCTGAGAATCAAAATGGTGCACATATCAAAAATTTTTAAAGGAGATTACTAGGTACTTATTGTTTTGAAATTGAATAATTAGAATTCACATTTTTAGGAGTAGAGCAGCGTTTTTAAACCTTTTTCAGTCCATGGACCCCTAGGAAATCAAGCACAATTTTCAAGGACCACCTTAATTAAAAAAACCAGCAATAAATCTCGGACCATTTATTATAGTACAACCGTGGACAGTCAAGAATAACACTTTAGCCGGCGGGTGTGATGCAAATACCGACTCAATGACAATATCTCATAGAGTCGGTATTTGCATAACACGGGTGTTATTCTTGACTGTCCATGGCTGTACTACAAATACAAAAAAATACTTTTCATAAAAAATGCGTTAATGTGAAGGTTGGCGTTGCTTTTTTGCAACTAAATTAGTGATATTCGGGTTGATGTTACTACTAAGTTGTAATCTCAAAACGGATTCTATGTACTTGTAATCTGTTTCTGTATTTGTTTTTAGTATATACAAGAGCAGATCTTCTTCACATAGGTATGTGGTTGAGAAAAGCAGTAAATGTTTCAGTGCTTCTTCTGATATTTCCTTATGATCTTTCTTTGCATTCACCCAAAAACTTGATAAAGAGAATTCTCTGAAATTATGTTTCAAAGCTGAATCACATGATATTTCTATTAATTGGTTTTTATGTCCCGTTGTCAAGCCAGTTTTATCAGTAAGTGTTGAAAGGGTCTGATATCCAATATTTATTTTTGTCAAGTCCTGGAAAATAATCCCGAAACGAAGACCTCAAAGCGCGGAGGTGTCTTGTACTTGTGTTGACAATATTGCTCCACCAGAGGATTCCAAAAACGCTGACAGTGTGGGAAAGTGATTAGAGTTTTTTTGAATTGTGCTAAGTATGCGTAGCGATTAGGAGACTTTTGGTGGCATTTATTTATTAATGTTAAATGGTCCAAAGATGAGACTGCGGACCCCCATACATATTCTCGCGGACCCCCAGGGGTCCGCGGACCACAGGTTAAGAATGGCGAGAGTAGAGTATTGTTATTTGTTGGAATATTTTTCGGTTGTTTTTATTGTAATCATTTAAATTTTCAACAACAGAAAATTTAATTAAAATAATTTTAGAGACTACATATCGATTTTTTATAAAATTATTAAAACATTTTGTAAACCAGCAATTGTTGTTGATTTGTTACACATGAGAATTACGCAAGAGGATACAATTTTTACAAAGAACTTAAATTTTCACGGAAACCATGCAGGACAAACCTTAATAAAAGTAATTAGAAAGATTAGGTACCATTTGAAAAAAATGACTTTTTGACATTTTATCGTTGCCAAATTGACTCCATCGTAGTAGACCATGGAAGAAAACTCGATTTATCAGTAGGAAATCAGTGCATGTAGGCGACTTTGAGGAACAAAACAAAATAAATGTAATGCCTGTATCTTGACCTGTTCGGGTAATATTAATTTTTAGTACACCCCTACAAGTTGTCATTTCTGCTTAAAAAGTGACTAAAGTCCAAAACTATGACTGATAAGTACAGATAATTAATTAAGGGGGCTGAACTCACGATTTAGTGTAAATGGAAAATGTAGATTCAAAATGGGATAGTTCTATTTAAAAAATCAAAGATGGCACCAATTTTCGATGTTTCCGGATGTGCCACCATCTTGAAAATATTTTACTCAAATCCGAAATAGTCTACTATGGCCAGGTATGAAATTTTATCTTGCTGTGGTGTTTGTAAGTTAAACAGTTTCTAATAGGTGCCTTAAAAAATTACCCTAATAACGTCGCAGTTGGAAATTTGGAGAAATTCGAGATGCACGTGATGCTGATTTTAAACTTGTCCTCCGGTCGACACCTAGTTACCTACTTCTTGGCTCTTCGGCCTAGCTAATGTGTCGCCAGTTGAAAATCTCGGGTCGCCCAAAACGCCATGCATATTAACCGCGTTCTGCTCCTCACTACTCTGATCTCGGCCTCTCAGCAGCACCCAAAGGTAAATCGAGGGGGCAAGAAGTACTAATTGTTGTTTCAGACAAATTCCAGCTACTTAAAATTTGTTGTACAAACAAATTGGCTACACGTGTTTCCAAGAGGGGGATCGACAACAAACGCGATGGAAGTCGAGCCCGGAGCCCTTTCAACCACGGGAACCCCCTTCGTTTTAAACCCAGACCAACCCCCGCATACCAACAAAGGTTTCCTAGACTGGCTGCTCGGAATCCTCGGATTTGGTGAATCGCAAAGCGAAGCACCCGACCAAGTGGAACCCCCCCAAAATTGTCCCAAATGCAGTAAGTAAAAGTCATCAAATCGTCAAATTGACAATTCCACAATGAATCATTGAAGCGTGTGGTCTCACCTACAAGAATAAAAGAATAGTTGGAGGTGTAGAAACTCAAATTAACGCATATCCATGGATGACTGCATTGACGTACAACAACCGTTTTTATTGCGGGGCGTCTCTTATCAACAACAAATACCTGATAACGGCAGCGCATTGTGTCAATGGGTGGGTATGGTTGATGACTAGAGGAAATGGGCAGTGAAATTGCTACATTTTAGATTCGCCCGAGAGAGACTGGCGGCGATATTTTTGGACCACGACAGATCGAACCACTTCGAAACCCAAACGTTTACAAGATCCATCAGTAAAGTGTACAGGCACAGAAACTACGCTTCGGGGGGATCGTTCAACAACGACATCGCCTTACTCAAGCTGGACAAAGAAATAACGACCACTGGTATTATGCGACCGGTGTGTCTTCCGCCCACTGGCAAGAGCTTCACAGGACACGTGGGTAGGTGGCTTGCAAAGTGCAGATTTAGAGGTGCAGGATTTGTTTGAAGGTATCGCGATTGGTTGGGGTGCCACTCAAGCTCACGGTCAAGTCTCCAACACTCTCCGCGAGGTAAAAGTACCAATTTTATCAAATATCGATTGCAGAAGAACAGGTTATGGTAATAGAATTACGGACAACATGATGTGTGCAGGTTATTCGTACGGAATGAAGGATTCTTGTCAGGTAAACGAACTGATGGGCGTGAGATGATGGGTTAATTATCTTTGTAGGGGGACAGTGGGGGACCTCTGCATGTTGTAAACGGCACCACTCACATGATTGCTGGTATGTGAACGAATTCGGGATGCTTATCGCTTTATTGTATCTTTTGAGGAATCGTGTCATGGGGAGACGGATGTGCCCAACCGAACTACCCGGGAGTTTACACGCGGGTAAACAGATTTCTTTCTTGGATCAAGAGCAATACGAGAGACGCGTGTTACTGTTAGATTGGTTATTTATTTGTATATAGTTTTGCAATAACAATAATTTATGCGACGAGCCAGAATGTTTCCATTTCTCCTTTGCCCTGGAAATACGCGGTGTAATTATAAATGGAAGCGTACGTCCGGTAGAAAACCAGCCTCATTCATGTACTAATTAACGAATTAATTGAGAATTAATTAGTAATCAAAAGAACATAAATGAAGATGGTACAAAACATGGATATGGTAGTGAACTGGAAAAGACAAGCGAGCATTTGATTAATGACTAAACACGTAAAAGAAAAATAACAATTTACTCAGTTTACTTGGCAAAGCGTACAAAAAGGCTCGGGAGGCTTGCTTTTGCTTTATTTTATTATACAGTGTAGTCTTTTGACCTTAACATTTGATGGAAACTGTTGAACAAAAGTTTACCCCAGGGGGAAAACCACTGGAGATTTATGGTGTACAGTGTGAAGGAATAATGGAATTTATTCGGGATTATGGGGATTTATAGGGAATTACGGGGATTTATTGGAATTAACCAGGAATTACAAAGGAAATAACAATTGCTCATGCGCATTATTTGCCAGACAAGATTGTTGTCTATAGATGGAATAAAACAAAATAACTCTTTTTTACCATAGTTCTTGATAATTTCTTCCGTTTCATGTATTGCAAAGTTTTTATTTTGTTGAATATTATATTTATTTACTAAGGCACCTAGACAAGTGCCCACATAATATTTTTAATCGTTTTAAGTGCATACCATATGCCTAACTGATGGTTTGTCATTCTTAATAACATAAAATAATTACGTTTAATTTTTGTTACTTTACTTATTTACCTACAAGAATCTACAGTGGAACATTTCTAACTCGAATCTCCAAGGGACCGAAAATTTACTTCGAGTTAGAGAAAATTTGACGACGCCGAATTAAGACTTAAATTTAATAGGCATTGTAAAAAAACACTGGTTCATACATATGTAGGTAATATAAGATTCATTATTATCTATTTATTTTAATAAATGCTCAAATATTTCTTCATTTTGTTGTAAATACATCTAATTCGAAAATTGCATTTACTTTGAAATGATAAATTAAAAAATAACAGTGATTACTAAGAAAGTTTGTGAAGATTATTTCTGAAAGTGTATTAACAGAGAATTTAAATTATCTTGATTAGGGAATTGTAATAGTAGCATTACAAGTGAATTACAACTCAAATCCCGCAACTGCTTACATTTAAAAATATAAAATCTATTTTCACAGCTGACCCAATAAGATTATAATAAGCCTTCTTCATTTATTTTCTCATAATTGTAAAGAAAAGTAGAAAAAGTTTCATAACTCAAAAACGGTTCAATTTAAGTGTAGGAACATGATACATCATGTAATAATGTAATAAAAACATGTGGTTGCAATTTGAAAAAATTGACTTTTATGCTTTTTGGATATATTGAATTGCAGCTGAGTTTTCTTCTCCTCCAGGAATATTTCTGAAAATATTTAGAATACTACACGTAGCTGAACCTATTTTGTCCAACCGTTGACCAAGTTTTGTCGACCTGATCTTTAGGGTTTATTAATAATTAATTTTTTTCATGCACTGGATTCTCGCCTTTTTTACCAAAAAAAAATTTTTTTTCTAAAACAATGAAAAAAGTTGCAAAAACGTTGATATCATGTGACACAGAGTTTAATGCAGAATCTGAAAATACATTAAAAATAGGTATAGCAGTATAAAAATAGGTAGGTATATGTTGTATTTAAAATAAGAAAATGTATACCAACTTCCGGTATATCCGGAAGTAACACAATCATTAAATTTTTAGCAAGCAGATCTTATAAGTTTATATTATACAAGTGTGCAAAATATCTTCTTTTTTATCTGCCTAATAGGCCCTCGTCGTAAAACAACCTGTATAATATTGAATTTTTAGATTTCTAGTTTTATTCTAGGTCTAGTTTATTAATCGTATGTAAGGCTTAAAATGGACAGTCTCCGACTCATTTATTATTTATGGAAAATGTGATAAGGTCATGTGACACTTTTGAATTCAAATGGTCTTCGGAGGTGTAATTCAATCGTGCAGGCATTTTTGACAACTAATAATGACAGTTTTTTGTTTTTAATCCCGCCCAACTCCGCTCTGTGATTCACTCGCTTACATACTGCTTATAACATAAATATCAAAATATCTCAGAAACTATTGGGTTTATGTATAGGGTATGCTATACAAAAAAGAATGAGAATTTTAAGGAGAACCAGAAGGCCTGAAAATACTACGGGTGTGTCATTTAAATTAAGAAAGTTATTCAAGTTTACAAAGTTTAAAATTTGATACCAAATTACTCATTATGGGTACAAGATTTCAACGTCATATGCAGATTGTCAAGAAGCCTCAAGTTATGGCTACAAATTGAGCAAAATTCATTTTTCAGCAATTATGAATTTTTTTTCGTTGGACGGAAAATCTAATTTTTTGCAGAGAAATGTAAATATCTTTAAAACTGTTGCAGATTGATATAGGGACATTTACATAAAGTGACACTTAAATTATAAGAGGAATTAGAATAAGTAATAAAAATAGGCATGTTCCATTTAAAATAAATAGGTTAGTACCGAGTTCCGGTATAACCGGAAGTGATGCACATTTGTTATTATTTTCATTGAATTGGTCCCATCGGCATCCACAAGTTTTTATAAATTTCTATTGTGTGGTTTTACCTATATCGATCGATGGCTTTCCCGGTGAGACACCCTGTATTTTCGTGGCATATAAATTATCAAAATGCATCTAATATTTTCGTAATCGAACTAATTAAATTGAAATCAATATTTAAGATAAAAGATGATTTTTTTTCAAAACCTACCTTCACTTTAACAAAGCCCCTATTTCGAATAACGTACTTATCTGTCGTCAACAATTTCATAGTATCAGCTGAAATATTTATCATCCCGGCCTGAAATAATCCCTGATTATAATCCTTTAAAATCCCGCCGGAAATTCCGTATTACCGAACTCGTAGATTGCATTCTGGAAGCTGTATTCACCGTATCGCCAAAAAAACAATATCGGGGGACTTTAATGCCCACAACTCCTGCAACGGCCGGCCCGGAATGAATTCCTACAAAACCGACTGATCCCTTACTCGCAATCACATTCAACCCACCAATTCGGATATTGACTTCCATAACATATGTTCCCTTTATCTCCGAAACTTGTTTCATCATCTCCAGCGACAAATTAGCAACATTCTCGGCGTGTTTGTTGGTTCTTTCTGGGGCGCCACTCACTGCCATGTAAATCTGACCAACGGTTTCCACCTAAATGCTTAGTAATGAGGCTTAATTTTCTTCGATTGCTGTTCGCTACCTTGTACACGCCGAACTTGTCGAGCATCGAATCAAAGCAGGAAAAAACGGTGTTCATTGTGGAAACGACTTGCATGGCATCTTTAACGGTTTCAGACGAGAGCCCTGCCAACTCGCAGAAAATAATCGATACAGATTCGAAGGACTAAAACGAGGCTAGGGTGGAGTGGAGGTTTTAAGTTTCAAGTGAATTACCTCGCAAGTACTCAGTGGAGAGTTGCCAAGTCTCAAGCGATCGGCTACTGTTTTCGGAATCATCGAATACAATAAATCATCTCCGCGTCGCTTCCAAGTGTCCAACAACTCGTAACTTCGTTCCAACTCGTCAGATCTTTGCGCCTCTTTGTCAAACATGATTTCCAGTCTGAAAGATACAGAGGCTGGCTGTGATGTAGTGCGGTTTTAACTTACTTCGAGTTGTGTTGCCAACCTGCCAGCACCATTTCTTTGCTCAGTCCGTGCTGATTCAAATCGTTCACGAAGAGTCCTTGTTCGGGTAATTCGTCCAAATCGTTGATTCTAAAAGCAACAAATTATTTTCAAATCATTTGAGTAGTTTTGTATGTACTACTAGCGATTGGTTTGTTAATAATATTCGTTTTAATTGCCTTTCGACCTTAAGACTCCTACATATCTTACAACTTAACTTAACACCTTAATAATTTCTTCTTTTGCGTTATAGCAATATTATATCCAAATAAGTAAAATCCTCTTCCGCTTCCTCGCTTTTTTTCCCCTTTGCGTTCCTTTATTCCTCCCCCTTTCCTTTTCTGTCCCCCTTCCCTTTTCTGTCCCCCTTCTTTTTTTCATTAGATTCTCCATCCACTCTAATCCTCTTCCATCCTCATTCAGTACTTCCTCTCTCTTTCTTTCCTCGTGCCTTAGACTTTCGCATTCAATTATCATGTGCTCCAACGTCTCACTTTCTTCACCACACATTCCACACTATCTTCTCTCTCGTCTTCTATCCAAAATTTACATTCTCTCTCTTCGTTCCTACACTTAAATCATTCTTTTCTCCCTCCGCTCTCTCTTTCCAGGTAATTTGGTCATCTCCATGTATCTGCTATTGTAACTGGATTCTGTTATTCTTTCCTTTAGCTCCTGTCTTTCCACATCTCTATCTCTATCTCTCAGTCTTTCTCACATTCTCACTCTTTGTTCTCTCATTCTCATCACTTCCCGCACACTGTATCCATTCCTTTCATAATATTTTGCCCTTTCACTCCCTGTTTCTTTTTCTGCTTCTCGCTTTTTCTCGATCATATATTCCTGTAGTATTTCACACCATGGCCTTTCTCCTATCCTTTCCTAAAATGATGCTACGCTCTTTCCAGCTGCCACTCTCAATTTTTCCCTTTTTGTCTCCTCTCTCACTATGTTCCCTGGTGTTTCCCTATTCACTCCTATCACCCATCTCAAATACTTTTCCTGCAGCCTCTCAATCTCCTCCCATTCTTTCTATCCCCATATCTCTGCCTCATACATCAACACACTCTTCACTAGACTGTCAAACATTATCATCCTTCTTCTGAAATCATGCCCAAACTTCCTTTCACCTATTCCCCATACCGCTCCTACCACTTTATTTGCCTTTCTCGCTTGTTCTTTTACCTGTGCCCCTGCTGTTCCACTTTCATTGAACACGTACCCCAAATAATTTATCTCTTTCACTCTCTCTATCTCCTGCTTTTTCTCCCACATCCATTCTTCCTCTCTTCTTTGTCTCCCCCCTTTCTTAAACACGGTCTCTTTGACTTTTTAGCATTCACTTCTAATTTTTTTTCCTCATGTATTCTTCTAATGTTCTCATGATTCACCAAATCATCCTACTAGCGATTGGTTTGTTTATTATATTAGAAAATATACATAAAACCAGATTCTGGAGAGCTCATAGAATTTACGATACTATTTTATTTTTTACAGAACTGTCGATCAATAGGCCCAATCGACGCACGTGGAACTCATTAACTTTCGTGTCTGAAACTGTTGTCAACAGAAATTAATTTCAAATTTTTCAACGCTCTAATCACGGATTACATGATCTACTCTGAACGTTATTTGTGGTATTATGCATTTTCTAGTTGGCCCGTGTGAATAATTCGCGTAGAATAAGCTTGAGGAGTGGGAGAAGTTAGTTAAACAGATTGTCAATAGATGGCGATATGAACAAAATCCGGTTTTTAGTTAAACGGATAGATGACCAATATGATAACCAAAATACGGTTTTTAGTAATTTTGAATAAAACAGTAACGTTTTGAGTTGTTTGTTTATTTTTCGCAGATAGTGGCAAAGGTAATCTTTAAAATGATGGTTCAATCATTGGTTTTGATAAAGTATTAAGGAAGATATGGCGTACCGATAAAAAACACCTTTGAGAAACAATAAATAGAGATCAATTTAAAAAGTGGGATGACGCAAAGCTTTTCAACATCTAGAATACTCACACTGGACTGCAGAGAAAAATGAGGGCGTTTATGTCTGAGACATATTTCATCTGTCCCTTCAGTAACATATTTTTCAACTCGTTTGGAGGTGAGGCCATACGATTGGAATCCTGTGTTTGCGCTTCCGAAGAGCGCGACCTGAAATCACCGGTGCCTCTGTTGCATTCCAGTTCAAACATTACAGCTTCTAAATTTCGTGTCTGTAATTTGAGAGGAGTTACAGACACACTCGGCTTTTAAAATTACGTTTTTCCAAGAGAAAGTAATTCCTTTCGGCCGTCTCAGCTTGAAGAAGGTGCCAACGGGCTTGCTGAGGATGTCTTCTTTGGTGCGCCATATCTCCACCAGTTTTTCTCCAACGCCCATGATGTTCATCTCAGGAGTTATTATAATGCCAAATGGGAATAACTCCAATAGAACTGAGCAAGGAAAGGGTGATAATTTTCGGATTTCGTTGAAGGACGACTTCTTTGCTTTGTATTGCATCTTGAAGAAAGTTTGGTTGAAATTGTAAGACGGGTAAAAAAATATTAGTACATGTCACGAATAGCCTTCGTGAGTTGAAAAGTATTAGACTCACAGGTGACCTCGACAAACAAAAACCAAAGAACCAATCTGAAATTATAAACACAACAATGTTCGCTTGTAGATCGGATGTGATTCCTCGCCAACTCATGGGCATCTCGGAAGCATTCTTGAAGATTATGTATCCATCTGTTCACTTTCTTCAGGTGCTTGATCAACAATCATATCAATTCAAACTTACACGTTGAAGGCCTTTTTCTAAAATTGCAGATGTCGCAGATCTTGCAATAGCTTTCCATATCGTCTCGTCATCCAACCCTTTAAAAGCATCAAGTTCTTGGTTATGCCAAAATGTCTGGTGCTTCCTTTGCGCAGATACTTTACTCGTATAACATTTAAGTTTGCCCATTCTTAGAGTTGATTCTTCTTAGTCTTTGAAATGCTCGCTGTGCTAAGACTCTTGGTTTTAGGTGGTACACTTTTTGGAACTCTGAAAGTCAGTATGTCTAGCTTGACTTTTCCTCAACGTTTCCAGAAACTTCAAGTTGAAATCTTCTTGAAATTGTTCTGTTCCGATAACCTTACTTTTCAATTTCCGATCTTCTGGTCTACTGATTCTCTTATTTCGATGGGACACTTTTTAGAACTCTGGAAGTCAGCATCTGCAGTTTGACTTTTCCCAAACCCTTCCAGAAATATTATTTTAATTATCTAGGGATTGGACTTTTTTGTAAATGTGCTGTTATTTTGTCAACGTTTCGGTTTTTTTATTTTTCCTTCATCAGGACTTATTCGTTTTTGGTCTATTGGCAGATTCTGCAGAGCCGATTCTTTTACCATACTTGGCCCCATGCTTACCTTTTCCTTGTGGTGTCTTATACATGTCGGCGGTTGTTTCAAACTGAGTGTGAATTCTTTCTAGAACGATTTTGGGTCAGTTCAGTTTCATTACTCTTTCACACTGTTTCAAAAACCGAATCGCTATTCAAGATACAGCCTCACTAATCTCCAAAACTTCGTTTTACACCTTCCTCATATTTTCTTCAATTCAGGAAATATTTTCGTTTATTTTTTTAAATTTCATATCATTCTGCTTCATTACTGCTGCTTCATTTCTTTCTTCAAACTAGTGCTACCTTTTAAACTTTTCACCCGACGTTTCAAGTTTCTGGAATTCTTGTTTACTGTCTTTTCCAGGTTTCAAGAATTTTTCTCGACTTCTATTTTCAAACTTGTAGATATGTGTTTCACTTCTTCTATGCTTGCTGAGAATGCTTCAACAAGTCACTAGCCCACGTCTTCCACAACATATCTGCTACAATTAGGGATTTCTTTTCGTTCAAGTTTCTTCTTGAACATCTCTTTTTTCAATTCCACCTTTGAAGCTTAATTGCCAAGCAATGTTTTGTGACTTTTCTGTCCAGCTTCCAACAACGTGCATTTATTTTATCAGATCATCCGAAATCTCCTTCATTTCTTATTCCAAACTCGTAGAAATGTGGTTTAGTTCTTCCGTCAAGTTTGTAGAATTATGCCTAATATTATTTTCTAAACTTTACAAGATTCCCGAATTATTGTTCACTCTCTCTTCCAAGTTTCTACAAATTAGTTTCGCTTCTTCCTTAAGACATGTAGAAGTTTATTTAATCTCCTCCATGCTTGCTAATAGTGCTTCTTGCAAGTTACTTGCCATGGTGCTCTTCATACACAACTCCGTTATTTCCTTCAATTCATTTATTTCTTCTTCGTGCTTTTTGTTTCCAAACTCAAACTAACTCAACAAAGTGCAAACGTGCACTTTGATTCTATAATCATGTCATTTGAATTCTGTTCTATTTCTTTTTTCAAACTTGTGGAAATGTGTTTTGCTTAGTCGGTCAAGTTTGTAGAATTATGCGTAGTTCTGCCATCTGAACTTTTCAAGTTTTGCGAATTCTTATTCACTGCCTCTTCCAGATTTGTAGAATTTTGTTACTTTTTTCAAACTTATACAAGTTTATTTCATCTCTTCCATGCTTACTAGCCCTACTTCCTATAATGCTTCTTGACAATCTTCCAAATCATAATTCGTTTACTGCTTGAAGTTTCTTCTTTAATATTTTTGGTTCACTTATTTCACTTGTTGCACTTTAATGCTTGTCAACAGTGCAGTCAATAATGATTTCTGCTTAATTTATAGAAGTTTCATTTCTTTCATGCTTGTCATCAGTGTTTTCTTCAATCTTCTAGAATTATGTTTCACTCCTTTCTTCAAACTTGTGGAATCTGGTTTATTTCTTCTGCTTCCCATAACGATCTCTGCTGGTCAACGACGTTTTATAGGTATTCACTGTCACCTTCTTTTTCCAATGAATTTTAGTATGGTCCAGTGATCTTTCCGTGGTCCCACTTCTGACAATTGTCATTTGTAGAATTATGCCTTTCTCTCTTCTAAATAAATTATTGTTTATCTTGTTTTCGTGTTTGTTTGCAGTCCAGGGATCTTCCCACGTTTTTACACTTTTGACACCAATTGTCACGAATGTATTCAAGATTTTTTATTTGAACTTTGACAAACACAAGCCGAAGAACAAAACCAAAATTCAAACACTAAATTAAATTATAATAAAATATTTATAAGGAAACACGTAATTCATTTTAGTAAAGAAACTCACGTAAGGTTGGTTGTCAAAATCGAGTCGATACACCACGATTACGGTACTTTTGAGCCCAGTTGTAGAACTACTTTTATCCAAAACTCTAACTTTAATCGTCAAGTTATAGAAATCTGTAGCAATCTGTTGTAACTGACCTGAAGAATGAAACTTAATTAACAAAAACAACAAAGTCGCCAGGGTATGGACCCATGACATATTGAGTGAATCCTTGTCTTCCACTTCTGTAGACCAAAACACATCCGTCGCCGTCGATATCTGTCAAATACATCGATGGGCTTTTCATTTTCGGATATGTGAAGCAAAACTGCGAATGTATGTTGTCGACGCTTTGCAAGAATTCGGTAAAGAAGCGTCCCGTGGCTCTAACAGTAACGTCATATCTTAAAACGTGGCACACAGACTATTTGAATAATTTACCCTAAAGTGGAAAAATATCTCACAAAGCAACGACCAAAAAAATTCATAAAACTGTCGTACGAAGCAGTGGTAATTTCTGCACAAGCAGCGGCCAAAGAAGACATTATGGTGTCGGAGTAGACCTTGTGCGTTTCAAAGGACATATACTTGCAGTTGGCAAGTTCGAGGATTCTCAACCAAATTTCTTCGCCATATTCCAACTAAAAGGATCGAAACGTGTGTTATTTCTACTTATTCTAACAGTACCTGGACGAAATGTTGGACACTTTCTAGTAGCATGCCGTACATATTGATTGTTCTAATTTGAAAGCAGCCGCACTCGTTGAATGTTTGGCTCGATATGGTCCTATCAGCATTTGAAACGAATTAAGGTAAGTAAATATTGGCTGGCTTAATGGACGTATCATGGAACAAACTAATTAAGGGGGATTATCAAAAATGCGAATTCGAGGCTGCCACTCGCTTTCATGAAGATGGATCACGCTTCTCGAAATTAGAGCTTTTGAAAAATGTGTTCGTTTTTAATTAACTCACTAATAAGATATGCTCATAAATTTCTAAAACAAGACATTTTTATTAAATTATAACTCAATGCCGAAAAACCCACTCACTTAAATAAGAGAAAAAAGGGGAAATGAAAATGAAATGAAAAAACTGGGCCAGGTCACTGTCTTTTCTTTATTTTGATTGTGGCAATGAAGCAGATCTGGGGCAAACTTATTTCATTTGACTCTTAATCTTTATATCGTAACGCATCTTGCATTAAAACTTTTTACTTGAGTATTGAAATAAAACGGAGTTACGTAGGCAGTGGAAGTACCTTTAAATTCTGTGGGGTGTAGAAAAATGTTGAATCGTTTGTGCAAATTTTGCACAACAGATTTGTAGTCCCTGTCAAATGTCATGATTTATCTAAGTCAAGGACTACACTGTAAATATAGAATAAAACTACAACTAGCTAGATCCTGAAATCTTGGATGCTCTGCTTTGGCCCCGCTCTATCCCATTTAATTTTCTTCATCTGTTGTTAAAATGTTTGTTCTTCGTGTTGCATTTGTTCCAATTAAGAAAAATTTAAGAACCGCTGTTATACAGTTTCCCAAATAATAATAAGAAGAAGAAACTTGTGCCTGGCAAACTGTGAAATTAGCAACATGTTATTTTGCGTTCTTCAAAAAGCACCAAATATGAAAAACGGTATCATTTAGATTTATATTCCGGGAGATGATTTGAACACGAGCCACCTGTAATACCTCAGCTATAGCAGTTATAGACAACTATAGCCTTGAACATGACTGAATTCAGAATAAAATTGTCTTTCCGAAAATGGTAAAATAAAAACGACTGCAATTTAAATTCAAGTTGGTGTGCCTAAAGCTGAAAAGGGGTCTTTTAGAATCATAGATTTGTGGTGCAAATGTGTCCTCTTTGTGACTTGACAAAGTCAATACACCCCATATTAAAATTTGAAACGGTTTCTGCAATGCTAAAGTGGCTCGTTTTCAAATGATCACCCAGTATGATTAAAATAGTCTCATTAAAAAAATGTTTTATTTAATATGTATAATTAAGTTGTCATTTAATTCCGTTATAAAGTGTTCAAACTATAACCAAATTATAACAAATAAATATTAAATATTTATTTTATATTAAAAATTTTGTTTAAAAAATTTTGTAATAAAAATTTATATTACAGTTAAATATAATAATTCTAAATATAAAAATTGAAAAATTTTGTTAACAGTCAGCTATGTATTAGTTTGGAAAATAATCAAAAACGCCACTCTAGTGGAAAGCTTGTGATATAAACAACCAAAAAAAATTAATTCAGTAGAGTAAAAAAGAGTACGTAACACGGAAATATAAGTAAGTATGTAGTGTAGCTTACCATATTTAGAATATTAAAATTTTTGGAATTACAAGTTATCGAGTGGATTCGTTCAACAGATTGTTAAATTCGTTCAATTGTCTCTTCTGATCGCCTACAACCATTCAAAATATTTAGGCTGTTGTTACTTTCGACTTTCTAGCATCAGTCTCTCTTGTATGTTCATTGATTTTTCTTTGATTTTTTGATTCTTTGATTTTAAGATTACATATCTATTTTTGTATTTTTCTTTATGTCACATATTCTTTTGATGTTTTTAATTTTTTTATATGTGTTGCATGGTCTATATTTTATGTTCCTATTTTTAGATCATATATCAGTCGAATTCTTAAATTACTTTTTTATAAACAGTTGTTTTACTGTGAAAATTGATAAATCAACATTGCCTTACCGATTTTTATTTACGAAACTAGCGTATTTCCGAAATGTAGTCATATCTTTAACTTATTTCAAGCAGTCTAAGTTAGGGTTTTTATTTTTTAAACTTTTTATATTTTTATATTGTTTGCATTAAATATATCTCTTGGATTTCTTTGATAAGTTTGTATTCAATTTTTTAATGTATGATAAATCACATTTTTTCTTTATTTTCTCAAATAGATATCCATTGAGGGGGATTTTTGGTATACAAATGGTTTATTTAGGGAATAAAAAACTTTTATTGCACTATTGATTTTTTATTTATTTGGTCTTCTGACATTTAATTGGCACCCTAGATATTAAAATATTCGTTTGGAGTGTAGGAGTTGGCTCTACCGTAATAAATAAAAAAAATCCTCAGCGCCGATATATAAAAATACAGCGAATATAGAAACGAAAAACAAAACTCAGCAGGCCAAGGACAGAAGTTGTTTTATTTTTACAGTGTAGTTAGCTTGCAGGTTATCTTCAGCAATTACTAGTACTTCTGTTTACTTAATTGAATCTTTATATTTTCAAATTCTTTAATTTTAAAAATTATTTTTGGATTATTTCAATTTTCGATTTACCTCCATGGGCGACAACGGTGTCATAAGTGTTTACGTTTTACGCGTAAAAGAAGTATTGTCTTTTAAATATTTTTTTGTATTTTGCGTCTATAACAAAGCCCTTAAAGCACTCAAATGAGTTCATTGACAGCTTTTTGAGTTGCGTAATAGAACTTGTGTAATTTAGTTTTTATAGAGCGGCATGTCCTGATGACACATGTGATGTCAAACGTCATTTGCCTCCCAAAGAAGGTTGCTTGTCACAATATTTTGCTGAAAATTATTTTCACCGCCAACTGTTGTGCCGTCTAATTGCATTTGAAAATCGAAATCTTAATTTTGACAATTTTTAACCAACCCATGCAAAATTCCCCAAATTGATAAGTCTATTATGACACTCGCCTTTTATAAAACTTCCGATCGTTTTATAATCTTGAACTCGTAAAATAAAATATGCCTTATACAACTCGGTCCTTAATTTACTATTGCTTTAATTTTTGCTTACTTTATATTTGAAATAAACTATCTTAAGAAAATCATTTAAATTTAGAAAAATGGTTATATTATACTGCTCCGACTGTTTTGTTTGACAACTTGCAAACTCTACAAACTGAGTCAGTCTCAGCTCTTCGAAAAAAACTCGAATTTTAAGCCGAGAAGTGTTGTATACTTTTCGTTTTCCACTTTTTCTGCACAGAAGAGAGACTAGAACTATAAATGTATTTAAAGATATTACTCGACTTCTATTTGGTGCGCATATGACCCGGTACGGCCGGCCCGGCCGTACAAAAAAAAAACGAATATTGCTACACCACATACATTCCTAAATGACTAGTTATTTTTTATAACGTTTATTTATTAAATAAAATATAATACCAACATTACAACCTCGTATTTGTATAAATATTTGTAATATTTTTTTAACAACAAGTGGGTTTTTCAAAGATCCAGTACGTTTGGACGTCGCCTTTTCCCTGAAACGGTAGTGCAATATTTTTCTTTTATAACTATGTCACATACTTTAAGTTTCACCGGTCCTCTATCCTCGACGATGTATCGATCTTCCGCTAAATAGAGTTTGGTTTGAGCAGAAATATGCACCATCCCTGGCTGAAAAACAATTTCAGCAACGAGTTCTGAACGGAAAGGAAACGATTACCGCGCTGGTCGATTGCATTCTAGAGGCGGTATTGACTGTATCACCGAAAAAGCAATATCTTGGGACTTTAATTCCCACGACGCCTGCCACAACAGGTCCGGAATGTATTCCTGTAACGAATTTGTAAAACAAGCAGAAAACACTTTCGCTCTGACCTATTCTGATTTCAACTTTCGTCCCAGATGGAATTTGAAGCCTTTCGATGTGGTGCATTATACACAAAGACACATCGCAGACGTTCTCCGCATGATTTGGAGATCGTTCCGGGGCGCCACTTACAGCCATGTATATCTGGCCCACGGTTTCAACCTGAAAATTTGATAGAGACTAGAGCGATTGATCGCAGACTTGGATTGGAATACTTTGTAAACGTGAAATTTGTCCATCAAGGAATCGAAACAGGAAAAAACGGCATTCATGGTGGACACCAGCTCCATAGCATCTTGAACTGTGGACGAATTGAACCCCACCAGCTCGCTGAACATTATAGTGACGGCATCAAAAGACTAAAATGCAAAATAGGAGAAAATTCCGAAATGGAAAAACACAAATGGGTTGCTTGTATACTTCGCACGTGCTCAGAGGTGACTTTCCGGTTCTTAAATGGTCGGCCACCGATTTCGGGATCATGGAGTAGAGGAGATCGTCCCCTCGACGTTTCCAAGTAGCCAAGAGGCTGTGATTGTTTTCAAGCTCCGTCGTCCTCTGTTCGGCTTTGTCAAATACCAATCCGAGTCTAACAGGGCATAAAATTATGTTTGGGGTCAGCGGGAATATGATGCGTACTTTGAATTGTGCTGCCAACCGGTCAAAACCATTTCCTTGCCAAGACCGTGCGGATTTAAGTCGTTCAAGTACAGGCCTTGGTCGGGGAGCTCGTTAATGTCGTTTACTCTGAGGATCACGAAGGTGATTAAATTTTTCCAACCGGAAACGGAAGCGAATTGCATTCATTATTCATTTTATGGTGTTAAAAAGATTGTATGGGGAGGCTATAATAGTAGGTAGCATTTGTCACATTTTTTACAGTGTAGATCTTTGACATGCCAGTCAACCATCAAGCGACACGGACAACATACAATTAACAAAAAACGCATTTATTACAACACACAAAGTAATTAAGTTAGGTATAATAGGATATGCTAACATAAGTGGCTCTCAAATTTAAGAATAGGTGGATTTCCCCCGAAAAAAAATTAAAAAGTGCCATTTAAAAAATTGAGTTTTTCACCTTTCTTGATTGTCAGATTTAACAAATCGCAGTAATCGTTAGATACAGTATCAGAATTGAATTTTAAATTCACCACATTTTTGGACCCTTACTCACGAAAAACATAAAGGGCTATTTAATTATCTTTGACTGTTTACAAAATATTATTTTTTAAATAAATCTTCGCAAGTACAATTTTTTTACACAAATTATCATATCTCAAACACGATATCTATGGGTACAACCTGGATTTATTCTATTAAAAATTAAATGCACATTACTCTGATAAAATAAAAAATGGAAATTGCTATTTAAAATAACCGAGGTATAAACCGCTGGCGCAAAAGTGTTTGCCATTAATAATTTTTATAGAAATAATCCCTTTAATTCATCAATAACTTCTATTATTCAATAGATTCCATAAATTCTCAAAAATTCCCTGAAATCCTAAATAATTCCTGTAAATCCTCACTCAATCGTCAATAATTCCTCTAAATCCTCAATAATTCGTATGTAGAATTTTAGGAAATTAAGTACTTTTGGGTAACTATACCTGGTATTTGCGGACAAGAAAATGCACGGTCAGTGTAAGAAAGATATTGCAGAACAATTTGATATTCCACCAACACATTATCAACTAAATTAGAAAACAAAATTAAAAAACAATGGTCCAATTTGACCCAAAAGAAATACTGATGTTTTCAAATGGTAAGACTATGTAGGTATGCATTTTGTATTATGTACAAATGTATAAACCAGTGTTTTTTACAATGCCCATTCACTTTAAGTCTTAATTCGATGTATTTTTGTATAAGTCAAATTTCTTCTAACTCTAAGTAAATTTTCGGGTTAAAGAAGTTCCACCATAGATACATATAAGTAAGTAAGTAAAGTAATAAATTAAACGTAATAATTTTACATTATTAAGGATAACAAAATTTCAGTTATTCATATAGTACGCAATTAAAACGATTATAAATATTATGTGAGCACTTGTCTAGATGCCTTGGTAAATAGAGAAAATATTCAACAAAATCAAAACCTTGCAATACGAAAAAGTAAGAAATTACCAACTATGGTAAAAAAGAGTTATTTCGTTTTATTGCATCTATGGGCAACAATCTTGTCTGGCAGGCACTGCGCATGTGCAGAAACGCACGCGCATTGTTATTTCCCATGTAATTCCTTGTTAATCCCTTGAAAATCTTAATAAATCTCTCTAATTCCCGATAAATCCCCACAAATCCCTATAATCTCAAATAAATCCCATAATTCCTTTACACTGTACACCATAAATACCTAGCGGCTTACCCCTAGAAAATAAATAAATGGCGTCAACTTCCGGTAAGTGCAGCCATGTTGGCTATATTTTATTTTAGGTCGTATTGACTGTTTATAAGCATGCCACAAGATATAAAATCCTAGCTTTTTTATAACTTGAAAATTTTCTGATGGGCACTTTTTATATTTTGAACAGAGGAGAAATTTGGAAATTTCCAGAAACACAATTTTGGGGATTGCTAAGGACACAGATTCTTTACATTCTTCTGGAATGTTCGATTTAGTTCCAAAAAGTCTGAAATATCCAACTTCAAAAGCAATTTTACACCATAGCATTTATTGATCTGATATCCCGTAAATTAAACAAATTACATGACCAGATTCCTTGTGAAATAGACTTCCAAATGTTGTACCGCAAGATAGGACGTTCTATTTAAAATTTTCAACAAGTTGTTCAGCCGCTGAGAGGGTGAGCCCAGCCGTCTAAAAGCATGTTAAAAAAAATTTCTCCTTCTGGATAAAAGTTGACGTGTTTCTGGAAAATTTCCAAATTCCACCTCAGTTCAAAGTTATTGAAGGTATGTCCTTTTCAAAAAATCGCCTTTTATATAATGTAATTCCGGACAAGTTGTCCACCTTTACTTTGAAAAATTATATTTCACTAATATTTGGCGTCGAAGCTTTTAAAAAAATGTAATATATACTAAATTTAATCAAGAATTACATATTTATAGTATTAAAAAATGTTAGTTGCAACGAGAATTTAGAAAAACAAGAAAGAGGGATGTTTTTGGCCATCTTTCCCGAGAGCACGGGTGAGACGTCCCATGTAAATGGCAGAGATGCCCCGCCCCGGCTTCAAACTTTCAATGAAATTAACAATTTTGAATTTGTATTATAAATTTAGTCAAAAATTTCAAAATGAACAATTTTTATATGGATATAAACTAATTTTGAACATAACAAAAAATTATATGAAAAAACATAAATTAAATAATATTCATTCATAAAATATTGTCCTGAATGGAATTCAATAAACCCTGGCTATATACCCATTTTTCATTAATATTGTGCTTCGAATTTAGTAGGTGTGGCGAGATGGCTTTATTATTATTGAGCTTCAAAAAAGATTAGGCATCTATAGGTACCTTAAAAATTTGGGGCATCTCTCCTTTTCATCATTTGGATCAGGCTGTTGGGCAAATGCACTTTACAAATCGTGGATGTCTTTTAATGCACAACTAACCTATCTCCATATTTTATTTCTTAAATGTGTTATTTGTACCGGTCATGTCTCCCATAATACTTCATCAAAACCAATAATATAGTCATCACTTTCAAGATTACCTTCAACGTCAACGGCAAAAAGTAAACAAACAATTCAAAATATTAACGTTTCTCTTAAAATTATTAAAAACCCTAATTTGGTTATAGCGCCATTTATTGATTTTTATCCACACCCCAAGCGCTTGTGCCTTCCAAGCGGTAAAATGATAAAATAAACATGATTGCGATGTGTATTATTCGCATAACACTATGAATGAGGAAAATTAACTGGAGATCGGTATTCAATAATTTACAAGGAAATTCAAATTGTCGGCACGTTCATTATGATGCACTATTATGGCAGCAAACATTGGACAACAAAGAGTCCACCCTGGGTATATTTCTAGACATAGAAGGTGCATTTGATAAAACCACCTTCCAAAAGATTGATGCAGCCCTGACGGAAAGGAACGTACACCCCACCATCCGGGGCTGGATAGCAAACATGCTCTCAAACAGAGCAGTAAAAATCAGTGTGGGAGACAAGATGGTGAGATGTAAAGTCGCGAGAGGCTGTCCGCAGGGCGGAGTTTTATCTCCGCTGCTGTGGAACTTGGTTCTCGACAGCCTTTTGCGTCGACTCAACTCCCAAGGCTTCTACACCATTGCATACGCAGACGATTTAACAATCCTGCTTAGTGGTAAGTTCGAAAGCATCCTGTGCGACAGAGCACAGGAGGCGCTGAGAATAACTGAAAAATGGTGCAGAGAACACACTCTGTCTGCAAACCCCAGGAAGACAGAGATGGTTCTCTTCACGAAAAAAAGAAAGACGGAGAAGCTAAAAGCACCAAGCTTTCTAAACACAAAACTAAGCTTTGCGACCGAAGTGAAATACCTTGGAGTAACCTTTGATAGCAAGCTAACATGGAACCTTCACATCGACAGAAGGATAAAAAAGGCGTACATCTTCTACGAGCAGTGCCGCAGGACCGTGGGGAAAACCTGGGGAATGAAACCCAAGGTCCTGATGTGGGTATACACTGCAATTGTGAGACCGATGATTGCCTATGGTAGCGTCGTCTGGTGGCCAAAAAGTCAACAGACAACAGCCAAACACAAACTTAGCCGACCACAGAGAACCGCATGTCTGTGCATAACCGGCGCTATGCGGACAACACCGACACGAGCGATGGAAGTGATGTTGTGCTTGCCACCACTTGATATCTATCTCGAGGAAACGGCACTGACAACGATGGCACGCCTCAAGAGTCTCGGTGTACAGTCCAGCGTAGGATGTGGCGAGATAAGGCGCCGACTGTGGGATGAGGCGGTCAAGAAGATACCTCAACTACAGGCAGGCACCAACGATATCTCCCCCCAGTTTGTCTTTAACAAACCCTACGCAATCGACATAAAACCAAACGAAACATCCGATGAAGAGACCATAAAGGTCTTCACGGATGGATCGAAAAAGAAAGAAGGAGCGGGCTGTGGAATATTTTCAAGAAGCCTGCGAATTCGAAGCAGCTGGACTATGGATAAATACGCCAGCGTAACGGATACCGAGCTGGCAGGTATATCCATAGCCGCAAAAGAAATTGCACGCAGACAGGCCAGCGGCAAAAAGATACGAATCTACACAGATAGTAGACAAGCACTACTGTCCCTTCAAAGATACAAAACTGTATCGAGGGCAGTATTAGAAACCCATAAAGCGCTCGCGGAGATCGCCACAGCGAACACAATTTCTGTTTGCTGGGTTAGAGGCCACGCGGAAAACATGGGTAACACAAAAGCTGACGAGTTGGCGGCGAGGGCAGCCAAAAGAAAGATCTTAGGCCCCTCAAATACGCTATCAACCTCAGCAAGAACAAAACTTATAAAGGAAAACACCCACTCTCAATTCAAAGAGAGATGGGATGACACAACCAGCTGTCGCCATGCCAAGGAATTACTAATGTATCCTAGCAAGGACGCAGCAAACAAATTTTTGACAATGACCAAGAAGAACCTGCGCCTCGCGACTGGCATTCTGACCGGGCACTGTCATTTAAGAAAACACCTTCACCAAATGAAGCTAGAACACACACCACTTTGTAGAGGATGTGAACAAGAAGACGAAACAGTGCAGCACGTACTTTGCGAATGCACTGCGCTTTCGTCCATCAGAGAATCCATACTTGGGGACAAATGGCCATCAATGGCCAACATAAGGGAGATCCCCCTGGGCACGGTGGTCAACTATTTCAACCAAATAGGATGGCTATCGACCCAGCTGGAGTGATCCCCTAACGGAGGCAGGACAAGGGGCCCGCTGGGGCCTAAGTCCAGTGGTCGCACAGACTACCCTCCACTAATTTACATACATACATACATGGCAGCAAATAAAAAATCTGTGAGCTCACCTTTATTTTGACATGAACACACCAAATTCAAAGCTTTTGTAGACATTCGCTGGACATCGATGTATCAACAGAAAACATTACTTATACTCAGTTTCGAGATGTATCAGTAAGTTCCGAAAATGGTACTACCGAGGTATCTCTCCTGCTGGGACAACTCCCCCTGAATTACCATAATGTAATAATTTTTTAGTTTGTGTCCTGCAACAGTCACAATACCTAGACTTTGCGATGCCCATAGTTAATTCGGCAACTATGAAAACTTTGTGGAATATTTTCTTATCACCCCAATTTGCATTTTTAGTCGACTATAATTGATGTTATCTTTGAGTTTTGTGCGACTGCAGTTTCATAGAACCGCTTGAACTCAGCAAAGCGGATGCACCACTTGGGCTGTTGTAAAATATACTTTGACATTAGAACACGTCTCCCTAGATTACTGTTAAAAGCGGAACGAAGAGTTAAAAACCACGCAAAAAAATCACTGCACCAAACATTCGCAGTGGTAAAAACGCACAATTACTATGATGTCGCAAAAATGTCCGTCTCGCCGACAACGTTCTCTCAATTTTACGTATTTTTAGACATTTCCACAAACTATCATGATCAGAAACGGCATTAGTGCTTTGTTTAAAGGCCACTCCAGAAAAAAAATTGGGAAAACCGGTGCAGGACATAAAGTAAAATTTCCCCATGTTCGTCACTCTAACGAATTTCAAATCCTACGCAGCTTTCTTATTTTTACATTAGACGATTTGATTTCATGCACACACTTACACTGGGCTGCACAGATAAATAACGGCGTTTATATCATCCAAATATCTCATCTGACCCTTGAGTAGTATGTTCTTCAGGCCCGGCTGACTATCCCGCCTCAAAGCATACGGCGAGATACTTTTTCCGTCGATCTCTATCTCCCTCATATCCACTTGATATAACGTATTTTCGCTCTTGGAATTACCGGCGGCGGCGTCCGACTTCGAAACGAGATTTCCTCGCAGTAATTCAATTTCGAACATGACTGATTTCAAATTGATTATCTGGAAACGGTGTGAAATTTCATTGATGCGAAGCCGTACGTTCGCTCACGTTTTTCCACGAGAAAGTGATTCCCTTGGGCCGTCGCATTCGAAAGAATTTCGTCACAAGTTGTCTGAGAAGTTTGCTTTTGCCACCGGCGACCTCCGTCAGCTTTTCGCCGCAGCCGACGATTTCCAACAAAGAGTTAAACAGAATGGCGAAAGGGAATAGTTCCAAAAGGAGACAGCAGGAAAACGGAGGCAGCTGCCGGGTCTCGAGATGAGCCTTCTTTTCCGCTCGTTTCGTCAATATCTGGAGATACAATACAGGGTGTTTCACAACATGGGTCTATTAGGCAGATTAAGACAAAGGAAAAACTAAGAAAACTGATACTTTGCATACTTGTACAAACTTATAATAACGTATTTACTTGCTGAAAATATTATTAGGAGTAGGAGAAGAAAAGTCAGCTGCAACTTAATAAACCCAAAAACTATAAAAGGCGATTTTTTCTATCTACAACTATATGTTTTTATTACACCCTTCGGTAGAGAACTTTATTCTCGATCTGATGATGTTATATACTTAAAATGGAGCGTTTTTGAGTTATTTAACTTTTTCTACTTTTCTTTACAATTATGATGAAAATAAGTGAAATAGAGTTATTATAATCTTATCGAGTCAGCTATGAAATATATTTTATATTTTAAATGTAAGCAGTTGTGGGATTTGATTTCTAATTCACTTGTAATGCTACGATTACAAATATCCTACTAATCAAGATAATTTAAATTCATTGTTCATACACTGCCAGAAATAATCTTCTCAAACTTTCTTAATGATTACAATCTTATTTTTAAATTTATCAACTGAATAAGGATTTATTCGTCTAAAAATCCACAAACTCTATGTTATTATAAAAACTTTCGTTAAAACACAAAAATAATTATCCATTTATTTTAATAAATGCTCAAATATGTCTTCATTTTGTTGTAAATACATCTAATTTGAAAATTGCATTTACTTTGAAATGATAAATTAAAAACTAAGAAAGTTTGTGAAGATGATTTCTGGCAGTGAATAAACATGGAATTTAAATTATCTTGATTAAGGAATTTTAATTGTAACATTACAAGTTAATTAGAACTCAAATCCCGCACCTGCTTACATTTAAAAATATCAAAACTAACTTTCAGAACTACCTCTAGAGAGGGTCCCAGAACATCAGTGACATGTAACAGCTACAGCTTTCTGCGATCAAAATAAGTCGATTTGACCCTATTAAATTTTAAATTTTTCTCCTAAAATGCTTCGATGGCCCGTGAGAGTACGTCAAAGTTTGAAATTAAATTTCGTTTTTTTGTAATAATTCAGAAACGATTGAAGTGATTTTAACTAAACTAGGTATGTAGATACTCTTACTTACTTACTATCTTCTGTTATGAGTATTTTGTTTTTAAAAATTGCGAATGGTGAAAACCAATCCTACCCTTGAATATTTTACATCATAACTTTATTATTCGTTAAAATATCGCTTCAGTTTGCATGTGTTTATCAAAAAACCTGACGTACCGTAAAAAATAAGGATTTCAAAAAACATTTTTTTCTCGATGACAGATACGATTTTTGAAAGCACTGAAATAATGCACCTCTTCAAAAAAGGTAAAAATTGAAGCGATATTTCAACGAACAAAAAAGTTATGGTGTAAAATGTTCAAGGATACTCAAGAGTGCTCTTAACGGAAGACACAATCTCCTTTAAAAGTTTCTACATACCAAGTTTTGTTTAAATGAATTCACCCGTTTCTGAATTATTACGACAAAACTAAATTTAATTTCAAACTTTGGCCTACTCTCACTGGTCAACGAAGCATTTTCGGACAAAAGTTTATAAGACCAAATCGAATTATTTTGATCCCAGGAATCTGTAGTTATTCCATGTCGCTGTTGTTCTGGGACACCTGTATAAGATTTTAATAAGCCTACTTCGCTTATTTTCTCGTAATTGTAAAAAAAAGTCGAAAAAGTTAAATAAATCAAAAACCGTCCATTTTAAGTGTAGAAACATGATACATCAGATCAAAGATGTAATAAAAACATATGGTTGCAATTTGAAAAAATCGACTTTTATGCTCTTTGGATTTATTCAATTGCAGTTGAGTTTTCTTCTTCTCCAGGAATATCCTTGAAAATGTTTAGAATCCTACACATAGCTGAACATTTTGTCCAGCTGTTGACTTTTAGGGTTTATTAATAATTATTTTTTTATTGCACTGTTTTTTTGCCTTTTTTTACAAAAAAGTATGTTTTTCTCTAAAATAATACAAGAAGATGCAAAAACGTTGATATCAATCATATGACAGAATTTAATGCAAAATCCGAAAATGCATTAATAATAGGTATGTTGTATGTATTTAAAATATAATAATGTAATTTAAATAAGTTCATACCAACTTTCGGTATAACCGGAAGTGGCACAATCATGAAAGTATTTTCAGCGGGTAGATCTTATAAGTTTATGCAAGTATGCAAAATATCAGGTCAGTCGGTTTTTCCTCGTAAAACACCCTGTAGATGTGTACACGCGACATCTTCACAAAAGAAACCCACTCACGTATTGGCTATTGTCGAAATTGAGTCGGAAATGAACGATTACTATGTTCTGCCCCGCGACTGCTATTTGCTTTTGGCTGAGAACCGTGGTCACCAACTTCAGGCTGAAAATCTCGTCTGCGATTTGGTACAACTGGCCTGAAACTGCCGCGTTTTTATTTAAGCGAGTCTGGGGTTTCTTTACCCATTATATAATGGGTGAAGCCTTGTCGGCCGCTGCGGTAAACCAGAACGCATCCATTTTCATCCACTTCGGTGACATACATCGAAGGACTCTTCATTTTCGGATAAGACAACGCAAACTGAATGTGGATGTTGTCGACGCTTTCAAGGAAATCCGTAAAAAATCGGCCCGTTGCCTTGATTGTCACGTCGTACCTGAGATGTGTGTGAAAATGGTTATGATGCAAGCGAAACAACACTATTTATACCCGAGGTTGCTGAAGAAGCGCACGAAACACTTTCCAAAGAAGTTCATAAAGCTGTCGTACGATTGAGAAGTCAATTGGGCCAGGACACCCGCCAACGAACCCATTATGTGATCAGGGTATACCTGATGGGTGTTGAAAACGGTAAATTTGCATTCGGACAGTTGGAGAGCTTTCTGCCATATCTCTTCGCCATACTCCAACTACGAGTAAAACCATTGTGTAATTAAATTACACAACCCAATTAACTGAAGTATCGCTTCCATGCACGTAGCTGCTGGTTATTATCGACGAGCTTCTATTTTCAGTGCATTCAATGCCACGAAGACAATAAAAGCAGCTTAATTTGGGGAGTCACGAATTACATGTTTCATAAGCAACGCGCTGACGTCAAACTTTGTAATTACATCGCAGCACCGGAGGATTCCGATTTTTGAAGTGGCGTACATAAATCTCACCTGAACGAAATGCTGGACGCTTTCCAGCAACATTCCATACATTTTTAAAACTAATACTCGCACATGATTTACGAAGCTTGAGAAACTGGTGCTTTGACCGCGGCTCAAAGCAAAGTGACGTGAGAAAAGCGGCGGAAAAGCGTCGGGCTCTTGAGTCAAGCGGGGATAACAGGTGTCTTATTTTGCTGACGCCTCTCAATTATGTAACGTGGTTTTCTCTATGGGAACGGGCAATTACGAGTGCCTTAAGTGGATTAATTCGATGTCTGAAAATGATGTGAATAGTGAACAAATCCTTCAAGCATCTAGAAGAAAATCCTTGAAACTGTGTTTCAAAGGCACCCTTATAACGAGACTGCTGAAGCCATGGAAGCACTTTGAAATTCGTTAGAGTGTAGAAACATGTTTGATATTGTGTTGGTGAAATGTGTAACAATGTAACATAATTCAATTTATGTCAGTTGCGTCCTTTAATATAATCTACAGTGAAATGTTCAGGAGAAGAAGGAAATGGAAGGGAACCTAGTTAGCTAAGTGACATCATTTATAATAAAACGTATATGAAATAAATTCGTTTATTGCTGTAAGTGGTAATAAATGTAATAAAAAAGATCTATAGGAGGGAGTGTTGAAGCCGTGCTAAATTGATCGTTACAAACATGTTTGCTGTAAGCTTTTATAAGTTTGAAATTAGTTCAAGTACTCTAGCAAACATTTTAATCAACTTTAACAATAAAACAACATTAGTAAAAATAATCAAACAACATTTAATATCATGAAAAGAAGGGAACTACAAGAGTGTAAATAAGGATGAATTAAGGATCTGGAGTTGGTAAGGCGACAACGCGGAAAAATTTACAAGGAGATATGTAAACAAACACAAATCCCTAGAATAAGCAAGGCGGTTCTAAATTGAGCAAAACGCCACAGAAGAGTAAACAAAAATGAAATTTTCCGCTAATTCTAATGTGATTTAAAAAACATTTTTTTCAAGGTAAATTATATCGCTTTAAAAGATTTAAAGCAAACTTCAGACATGTACTAAAAATAATTATCTTACAAAATATAGGCTTAGCAGGCCATGAAATTTAGCTTTTGTTTTAGTTTTTACAGAAATTTATGTGAAATGTCTGATTGAGAAATTCACTTAACTTCCTCTAAATTTCTCTTGTCTTTTGTCCATGGTCCTAGTCGAGGGCGACGCCCGGACTTTTTCTTTTAATTCTTTAATTTCTTTAAAACAAGACAATAAGTCACATAACGGTATGTAATGTGTGTAACGGTTGTCAAACTGCTCCAACCCAAGGACAAAAACTTTGTACATTCTAATCAATTTGAAACTGATTCCATGTGTCTAAACACGGTAAACATCTAAACAAAGAATTTGTCAGGAATCTTCTTTCGGTTTTTAACTGGATCAAATGTTCCCAAGGGTTTATCATTAATTTCAATCCGATATCAAAGACATTTATCATTCTCAGAGGCCGTGAGCTAACATTCTCGCAACGACGACTTATTTCTCAGGTTTGAACATTTCAGCAAGAAGACAGGAATAGTAAAAAAGTCACTTTTTTGTTTTCCAACACTTATGCTGCATTGAGATCTTTTTATTACCAACTTCCAATACATCGGATGCTAAATGAACTACGATTATTTCTAAGAAACATCCTACCGAAAATGCATTTCTCATGATATTCAATTTTAAACTGAACACTAAATCCCTTCTTCGAACACCAATTCGAATTTATAAATTTTCAACTTCCATAGGAATATGATTGCTGTCCTCAAAAAAATTCTCAGAATTGCTTGAAAGTTTTTGGATGTAGGTACTACCTACAGATGTCCAGAATGTACCCCTTGGGGATATCAGAAATAATAGAAAAATTAGAGGCGGTGACTTCTTCGTTTTCCAACTGAAGACATTAACTGCTGCATTAACGATGTTTTTATTACCAAGTTCCCATATATTCGGTGCCAAATTGACTACGATTCTCTCTAAGAATACATCCGTCAGGAATTGTATTTTGAACTGAACACTCGATAGTTTTTCGAACTGTTAGGAATTTTAATTTATAAATTTACAATTGTCAATACAAAAATATGGTCGCTGTCCTCAAGAAAGGTCTTCGGTAGCAAATTTTAGTACTCCTTGTTGCCAAATTAATTACTAGGGTCTGCATGCGACTTGTCTTAAGATTATAAAATTTTTTTTTAAATAAATCTATCATTTTAGATTCAATAGGAATAAATTAAAAGCTAGGAAAATATCTGAAGTAACATCAACCAGAACACGGAAACTATTCGTTGAAATAATTTCAAATTCTCAAAAATATTGTTATGTATCACATTACAAATTTTATTGTTTTATATGCAAAAAACATGCTCTTTAAAATAACGCATTCAAAAATTATAGTTGCCATTAAAAAAAAAATTGAAATAACGTCAAGGCCTTGAAAGAGATGACATAACAAAGCAAATTTTTATGTCAGAATTAGCGCATTTAAAATTAAAAATTAACGTGTCCGAGCGATATTTTCTGTCGCATCCTATAAAAAAGTTATCGAATTAGTTCCAACCTTTTCATCCACACTGTATACATACATACATACTTACCTGGTAGTGGTAATAAAAAGCATATTTTTTTTAATAAAGCTAAAAGCGATGCAAAACTTTTCCTCTTCCTCTTCGTGTTTGAGAAATATATTTAAAAATCTTTGAATATACCTACAGATGTCCCAAGTTCACACTTTTGGTGATAGTTCAAAAGTAATTCAGATGTCTAGCGCTTGATTTCTGTTTTAAAAGCTTTTGAACGAATAAAAATATTAAAATATGGTTTACAGTCGGATAACTTTGCTAAGTATTTAAAAATAACTTTTTTTTAATTTGATACGGATATACAGTAAGTATTGCAATGTGATGTCCAAACTTGACGAGTGAGTTCCACATCTAATTTCCATAAAAAAAATGCCTCTAGAAACTTCACGAATTCTCAATAGTCTTGGCGCTATTTGTGCATTTGTGATTTTTAATCTTTTATCTATCTACCTTACTTAATAAAACGGTTTATAATTTCTAAACCGTTAAACCTACGACAGATTTCATTACCCGAATGAGAAAAATACAATTTTTTCTGTAAGATGACTTCATGATAGTAGCTAACTACTAATATTGATAGAAATATCAACATTTATTTAATCTAAAAAATGTAATGTCGAAATTTGAATTTATTGGATACTTGCCTTCACCCGTCGCCGCTTCGCCCCCGATAGTTAAAAGTTGAATTTGCATAAAAATTAGTATAAGAGAGTATTTGTGCCAAGTTTCAAGTAAATCCTTATAGAAACTTATTTTTCCCTTGTCTTACCTTCCCTAATTTCTCTCTTAGTAGGTTCCTATGTCATAAGGTTTGGAACAGTTATTGTCAATTGTCATAAAATTACATTTAATGGTAGACAAAATTTCAAAACACCGGAACACGCCCCCAACATATAGGTAGTTACATTTCCAAACCATTCCTGGAAGGTTCCCAACATAAAAACATATATACCCTGTAAATATGAGTGCAATCGATTCAGTAGTTTGCGAATCCATACTGGACAAACAAACAAACATTAATTTTTGTATATATATACTTTTTACTTTGCATATCACAATTCCTATTACAACTACATGCGGATAAATTTTACCAAAACCTCTTTATTTATTAAGCTTCAAGTTCATGTAATTACATTGAGTTATCCATCCGACTGTCGACAGGGTGGAAATATGAGACAAACAACTCGATGTCGTCAATAACAATTTCCTTAAAATGAAAGATAATCGCTCCTTCTAAAAGTAACAAAAAATTATTAAGTAACCAGATTGTTAAAGTGCCGCACTTTTAAAAGATTCCCAAACATAAAAGTCTAAAGGCGCTAGATCGAGGCAAGTCCCTTTTTCACTGTTAAATTTCCGATTTGAACTCGCTCCGCCTGTGTACTTTTTACAAGCTTGCACTTTAACAGGTATCTAAAAGTGGACTACCTTTATAATTTTCGAACAACATTTTGTACCCTTTTTATGCAATCGTATTGTTCAGGCTGTAGACCAATTTTCTCATTTTTCCACACTTGTTCCATAAGTGCAGATACTTTTCTCTGGATATATTCTCCCTCTTCAGCCTCTCTGCGCTTATCTGACTTTGTCCAGGGCTCTTTATAATATTCAACTCTTTAGTATAGTTTTAATTTTATCTTTCGTTGGTCTACTAAGGTTTTTTCTTCTCCCTCTCTTACTCAACTTTCGGTGTCAATTTCTTCCTCACCTTCGTTTAGCAACTCATTGAAACTTATTTTCCATACTTGTTCGTTCATTATCTTTCGGGTTCAGCTATTAGATCCCTTGTCTGTTTTCTGCATTCTATTTTTACTTTGGTATTCTCTCTCCATTCGTTTCACTTCTTGGTAAAGTAATCTGACTTTTTTATTTCGGAAGTTATCTTCTATTTCTTGTAACTATTTTATTTTAAATAGCTCTTCTTCCCTCTATTTATTTTCTTGAACTCACTTCGGATACTCTTACACATAGTTTTGTACATACCTTCCATTCGTTGGCGCATTTTTTCTTGATTTAAGCTAAACCACTATTTGGTCTTTCTTTGTTTGATTTGTAACACTGTCACATTGGCTTTTTTGATTACTGCTTTTGTTTTTCTCATAATGGTTCCACTAGCTGACTTTGCTCAAACTTTATTAATGTTTTTACTTTGGTACATCTTTCTATTCGACTCACTTCTTGTAAAATCATTTAACGTTCGTCTTTTATTTTTCTTCTATTCTTCTATTTTTTATAATTGTGATCAAAAATTTTAATTTTTTTAATAAATTGTTTGTTCAATAGTGAATACCAGCCACAAACTATTATACATTAAAGCTAACTGTGATACGTAACGGAACTGGTACCAATTTCAGGAAGAAGAAATCAAGTAGAAGAAATCAAATCTTCCGAATATTTGTATGTAAGACCGTAATACAATAAATTTTGAAAGTTGTGCATTCACCTAATCCTAAACGAGAACAAATTAATGTAAAGTACATACAAGGTAAAACGAAAAATTAGGAGGCCATAGAAACTAGCTTATGTTTTATTTTTTACAGTGTAGACCCATGACACTCGACCTGCCTAAACTGTGTCTAAACCGACGACTGGAGATGGAATTTGTTAAAAAAACACAAAATATATTTAATGGATGTGTCCGAAACGGTTGCCACAGAGAATAAATATCGAGTTCCTGTATCTCAAGGTCACAGCTTCTACACTCTAACGAATTTCAGAGTGTGACCGACGCAGCCTCGTTTTATTTTTGTTATTTGCAAATAAAATATTTAAATCGCTATGGTTTCAGTTTACAAATAAAAGAATTGTGTCGCGAGTTTCTGCAATACCGAAAATGAAAGTCAGCACAGTCGACGACATCGAATATGAATTCCACAAAGCCGAAGAGAGGTTCAAAAACTATCCATCGGAAAGTAACTTTTCACTGGATTTATGGCGAATTGTGCTGTTGACAGCTATAGTCGTGAGATACTTCACTGTCACTTTCTCGTACGTGTATCTGGAAAACGTGGACAGCAAACTGTACTTTTTCATTGTGGCCTTGGACGCTGTATACGTTTTCGATTACTTCGCGTGTGTTTTCCACCATCTGTCGGATAGGTTCCAGTTTCGAGTTCGAAGCCGCAAGGAGTTGGTCGTCGACTTTTTTATATCATTTCCTTACTGTTACTGCTATCAGTTCTTTTCCTACAGTTACTACAACAACACTTTGTTTATGTGTTTGAGGCATATTATCCTCATCCACTTCTACCATTTGCTCGTTTTCCTCAAAGAAAAATGGAACAGTGTTGAAACAAATCATGTGAAATACTTTGCTTTTCATTATTTTCTATTCTTTGCCATAATCGTGCATGGACTGTCCTGTGTTTGGTACTGCGTGGCCGATAATACTTGGCTGAAACAGTACGGATTTGACACGAAGTACCAGTTGCCTTCAGAGAGATATTTTATTTGCTTTTATTTCATTTTGGAGAACTTTACCAATCGAAGCTTTGGTGATTTCGTTCCTATGAGCGTCTGCGAAAGACTCATGATAAGTGAATATTGTTTTTAGTTTCAACTAATTTCTTAATATGTTAATATTGCAGTGGTAACGATGTGTGTGGGGTTCATTTTGGTCATTGGAATCTTCACGGCAACAGTGTCATTTCTCTTGGATACCACACTCAAGAGGCGTTCGACGTTGAAAACGCAATACGAAGCCATTTGCGACCATCTAAAGAGAATTCCGCAAAACCTAGTAAAACGACATACAGTTGAAAATTATTACAAACTTTTGTGGAGCAAGAAGCGTGGAGTTAGCGAGGCGAAGCAGTTTTCCCTTCTGCCGCAATCGCTACGATGCGTAATTTCCTTAGACCTAAATATCGGATTCCTCAATTCACGTGCACTTTTCTCTGATAAACCGGACGCGTTTCTGCGAGTGCTTTCAAACCTAATGAAGCACGAATTTTACCAGCTTCACGAACTCATTTATCGACGTGGCACCTTCAAGGACAAAATGGTGAGCTGTCATTATTGTTATTATTATTATTATTAAAGAGAGGACAGTCAGGCAAATGCCTAGTGCCTGCCTTTTTTGTACGATTTTGCAATCTGTGCCTTTTTTAAAAATAATTGTTTTTTTATGGTGTTTGTCAAAGAAGTGTGCTTTGATCGTACAGAATATTTCCAGGTAGGTATGATCCTTACCTCTCTCAATACAAGTTTTTCCTAATCTCAAAAACAATAAATAACCAAACCTTCAAGATTTCGGCAGGCAAATGTATGTTAAAAATTACGTTTTTTCGAAGATAAACTATGATTCTAGGGCGGTACAGGCTGCCTTTTCCACAGTTCTTTAAATCATTAACCTTTATAAAATATACGAAGCTTGCTTGAAATTACGACATTTTCAACATGAAATAACTCAGCACCGGATAAGAAATTTAAAAATTTGGATCTGTACCGCCCTAAAGCCATGTTTTCTTCATACAGATTAAAATTCACACTTTTCTAGGAAATTCCATAATTGAGTAAAATGCCTAAGAAAACTGAACGTCAAGACAAATTTCTTAGAACATCGGCCTTCAACATTCAACCCATATTCAACCCATAATTTTTATTATCTTGCATTGATTTACTGTTGGCTCGGACCCATGTAAATTGTTGCAATTACAGTCAACCCTCTTAAATCGCGATTAATTCCTACCCCCTTATATGGAGAGACCACGACATAAGTAACTCTGAATTAAATAATACAAATAAGATTAATTTGTATCGGTTTGCACAAAAACTAGGTTATGTGAATATCAGAAATAAATAAATTGTCCATAAATCATACTATTTTTTAAAGCGGTTTTTAGAAAATTTTCAACTGGAACAGGGCCGAAATTAACCATTCTGAATCGAAATAAATGATATATTTTCAATATGGCGGCACTTTTACTTATACCGGAAATCGACGCCATTTTTGTTATTTTAAACGTAATACCCCAGTTTTTATTCAATTTTCGAGTCCCGTTTTTCTATCTGAGTGCAGTGCTTCTACGTTGTCTCTGTCTATTTGTCATAGTTTTAGATATATGCTAATTATTTTACAAAATTTTGCAGTCTATAAATTTTACGGTGTCTATAAATAAAATGATTTCTCAGTAACCATACAGAAAAAACGCAAACTGTTTTTTGCAGTCGATAATCGAAAGTTTGTAGAATCTTTCGCAAGTATCAAATATAACTAATTCACGTTCCAAGTACTTACAAAGATTAATGAAAACTGGAAAGGAATTATTGAATCAGAGAGAACAGTCGAGGAAAATCTCTGAATGTTATTTGGAGAAGTGAGCGATTGAAGAAGTTGACAGCGAGCAATTTTGGTCGTGTTTTCAAGATGAGAGATAAAACCTCTCGTGCAAAAAATTATATTAATATAAAAATGCTTCGACCTTTTCAACAAAATGGGGTAAAGATCATGAATCAGCTGCTCTGGAACATATACGTGGTGTCTCAAAAGTCAATTTGTGAATGTGAGTTTTTGTACGCCTGTCTGATTCATATTTAGGGGCTTCTCTAGATGCATTAGTAGATAATGACGGAATGATTGAGGTAAAATGTCCTTTTGCTGCAAAAGACTATAGTTCTCGAAGCAACATTGATTGGTAAAATCACAGGTTCAGAATAGCATGATCGCATTGAAAAAATTCGTGGACAATTTGAAGTCAGCAATAACATTTTTTGTTTTTTTTTGTGTGGATACCAAAGGACTTTTGTTACACAAAGAGTTCAAAAAGATAAGAACTCTGGAATAACAGAATGAAGACAAAAATTTCAAATGTAAGAAAATTGTAAAAACCTACACAAACTGCGAAGATTTACTCATTTTCTTCCAGAAATAACTGATAGACGACTCAATAGAAATAAAGATTTACAATGAGAAATACAAAAATATTTTTTCATACCCTTGTAATAATTTTTACTAGTTTTTTAAGTAATAAATTGTGATTTTATGTACAATTGTTTTTAAATTGATACCAGCATCAGCCTACTTACTGACAATCGCGAGCGTGCAGAAAATCCTAGCCAGGCACAATAATAATATAATAATATTGAGACAGTTTGTTCTGCTGAAAGCTTGGATTTCAAATTTCTATTTTGCGCAAAGAAGAACCAAGTGAAATTATATTAACCCCTCTAGAAATGAAAGGCCCAACTGCATTTGGGTCCAATAAAATTGTAAAAGCCAAACCCGAGGACCACTCTTATTACTGATTATAATATTGTGCTCTGGTTTGGAAGGGGAACCGAGAGCTGCAATTGTACTCCCCTGAAATCCCTTCCAATTTCTAACATGGGTCTGCCGAAAACTCCCCGGAAATTTTACAACAATCCAGTCTATTCAAATAATGTGTTTTCGGTTTTTATAATCGGCACAGGTATTTACAGCTTAAAATTGTGGTAATATAAGTTTGCTGCATCGCATCTGTTCAATTTCATTCATTACTAGTTTAGTTTGTGTCATACGTTTTCCTTTCACAAAATGCCAAAGTGTGGTCAAATAGAAAATTCGGTAAAAATAGACAAAAAATTGTCAAGAGATTCTCTGTTTTGTCAAAATCATATTTATATATCTGCTTTTTAGATAAATCACTGAAATTATTTCAAACGGTGGACGCAATGAGTAAAAAGATCCCTGGTGGCACAGGGCAAAAAATAGCCAAAAAATATAAAATATAAAACAAAATTATGGCAGAAGTGGCCAAACATAAGGACGGCGTTGCTGAGTATATTAAATTGACCATTAAAGACTTGCTCCGGTAACATCTTGTAATGTGGAAAGGTCTTTTTCACAATATAAAAACATATTGACCTATAAAGGGCAAAATTTCTTACCGGAGAATAATGAAAAATATATAATCACTTCCTTCCTGGTGGTCAAATAAAAATAATTGTAATTATATGTAAGTTTGAAAATACATTTTAAAAGTTAAAATGGTTTGCTTTTTTTAAATTTTTAATGCTTTTTTCTCAAAATTTGTTGCCTTCTTTTTTTTGGTGCCTTTTTTGCGTTTTATTTTTGACCGACCATCCGCTCTTTAATTATTGTTAATGTTCTTTCAGATTTTCGTAGCATATGGCGCTATCGAAGTCTTGTCCGACGATAACGACGAAAGCAGTGTTGTCACTCTGGGTCCTGGGACCTGCATAGGCGAAAATGCTTTAACAGTAGCTTTTCCGGTGAAAAACTCTGTGCGCGCGGCTTGCCACACCGAGCTTCAGGTATAATACCAACAATTGGCAGCTTTCAATTAAGCACAACTTTCAGGTGTTGTACCGGAGAGACTTTTTCACAATCATCAATTTGTTTCCACAAGCTTATAGCGATATTAGAGAAAAAATTATGGAACGGATCGCTGCAAACGCACACAGGGTTAAAGTACTGAACCAAGAAGCGCTCGACATGGACTCGTTACTGAAGCGGAAGTACGTAAGTTGCGAGCTTGAACTGAAAGCACCGACGAAAGACGAGCACAAAGTATGTTTGTCCGATACGTTTCCTTGGATTTTGCAACCGAAATCCTCTCTTCGCACGTATTGGGAAATTTTTATAATCGTCGTGGCTCTTTTCATCGCTGCGGCTTATCCGCATTTTATAACATTTGTAAGAAAATCGCCCGAATGGTTCGATACCATCAAATATTGCATCGACTTCATCCTAGTCGTTGATCTGTGCATCATTTTAACAACCGCAATCGAAGAGGAAAAGAACACAACTGACACGTTTATCAAAATCACAAGAAAACGCTTGACCCAAGCAGGTTTTTACTGCGATTTCGTCAGCTGCTTGAAGCTGGAGCTTTACTACTGGATTTGGACAAAAAACACGCGCGTGAAAGACGTCCTGCAACTGAACCGCCTGCTGAAAATTTACAGAGTGGCGAAGTTCTTCCGCAACCACGAACGAAGAATCGAACACAGCTTTTATTTCGTTTGTGTGGCGAAACATGTTTTCTACCTCCTTTTGTTCGTTTACTGGTTCAGTAACTTGCTTTATCTCATCACGTGCTTCGAAGACGCCTGCTCTGAAGACGGGTGGCTGTTTGTTAAACTCACCAAAGACTCAGAGAGGCAACTTACGAACAGCTACATCTCGCACGAACTTTTGGCCACGACTTATTACGGACTGTCGTGTTTGAGCGGACTGACTTTGGGGGACGTCGTGGCCGGGAATTTAGCAGACGTCGGAGTCACCTGTCTTGGACTGATTTTAGGTAACTGCCACTTTTTCGTGAATCTAAGACCGATGACTTTCGTTTAGGGGTGTCCGCGTTTAGTTGTTGCGTCGCACAATTGTCAACGAGCATCATCCACAAGAGGAGACTCAAGACGAACTTTGAAGAAGTACTGTTTAGTGTTAGGGACTTTCTGAAGCGGAACCAAGTGGACAGGAGTTTGGTGCAACGAATCAAAGAGTATTTGGTTCTTCAGTGGTATTTCAACAAAGGACTGGCTCTGAACGAGCGCCCGTTGCTGTATGATGCCAACTCAAACTTGCGTGCGCAAATAGAATTGGAGGAGAAGCTTGAGGCTATAAAAAGAGTTGCGTTGTTCAACAGCCACGAATTGAATTTCGTCGTGGAAATTGCTGAAAAAGCCACGACTCTTTTGCTGCCGCCTAACGAGTTAGTCATTTGCAAACGGGAAATATGCGAAGTTTTGTACATCATCTACAAAGGATACTGCATCCGCCAATTTGGTAAAAACTGATTTACTACTCACTTATCCGCAACTTCTTCTACCTGCTGCGGTGTAGATGTGGTGATTGTTCTTCAAGTGTTTCTGTTTCCTAACTTTTTTTCGCCCGGTTCCAGCTTAGTCCCTTTTTCTAAGTGCCACTGATATTTTACCATTCCATTTTTTTTCTATAGGTATGTATATTCTTTTTTTGGCACCTACTTCTCTTTGCCACACCACTTTTACTTTTTCTCTTTCGCACTAAATGATCAAACCATTTTAATTGTTTTTCAATTTATGGAATTATACAAACTGGGTGACCTATAGCACCGTAAAACTTTTATAACATTATTTTCGCATGATGAGTGCGTTTCTTCTGCACATTATGACAATATTTTGGTTTATACATGCTCCAATCTTAACACTAAAGTTATGTTTTTTTAAATAGAACCCCACCCCATTTCAATTGTATTTTTGAATTCTACACTAAGTTCTGCGTTAAATTTACACGGGTCATTTTCACATATCTGTCATATTTTTTGATGTGCGTTACTTTATATTTCAAAATTCCCAGATGTAAGGTCCCGTCCAAAAATTCATAACTTCTAAACCGCCAAGGACAACGCTACCGACTTTTTTTTCAGTCAAATCCTTATTTGTTAAACTACAAATGACAATTTGGTAAATACAAAAGTAGATTTTTTAAAAAGGAATAGCCTGAATATTTTTACACCATTTTTATTTTATACAATTTTTGATAAGCTTTTCAGTGATATACGGTTTATAGGATCCAGTTCTGATAATAGAGGTGTTATTAAGAAAGTAGGAATTCTTAAAAACCAGATATCACCGAAACTCGCTATGGAATGGTGTGAAAATGCACAGGCTATTCTATTTGAGTTTTAATCATTTGTAGTTCATAATTTTTAAAAAATCGTGGAAAGCGTTGGAGCATACCTTGACCACTCGGCAATATCTTAGAAAATTGGCCAACGCCTACAACTGAAATAAAAATCCGTACGTTTTCTTTAACGGTTAAAATTGTGGAAAATAAAGTGACGAACAAGTGTGTGTAAATTTGTAATCCATATTTTTTTCTACTTCTTAATTTTTCTATTTTAGTCGTCTTTTTTATTTCGGGTAAAAATTTAATAATTTCAGGACTACCTAGGCCAGTGAGACAGAAATTTAACCAATATTTATGTAATAACTTGCGGCTAGCTTAATAATAATTTTTGTCTGGATTTTATAATACCTATTTCTAGTACGCCACTGATCAAAGTCTGATGTACTCCATCGAAAATTAGTTGCAATTTCCATGGTAAAAGAATGAACAAGTTTCTTTTCCATTTGCGCCAATGGTACTTTCTGCCTAAATATTAAATATTCTCTGGAGCATAGTGGTTCCTTCTTCTCCCATGTATTTAAGTAACTCTGATATTGTTCCATCTGTCCCCTGCTTTGCCTATTTTCTTGTTGTCCTCATTTTTGTCCAATTTTTTCTCCTCTACACCATATCTCTGTTCTCTATTTTGTGTTCCAATAGATTCTCAAAATACTTTTTTCATTTTTCTAGGATTTTATTTACTTCAGTTAATGATCCACCATCCATATCTTTTATATTATTGTTTTTCTTTTCTTTCTTAGAGACTTCTCAGTATGATAGAACGTTTTAGCATTTCCGTTTGTATTCTTCTCCAAGTTTTGTCACAATTTTGATTAGGTTTTGCTTTTCAATCTTGACTTTTTCTCTTTGTGCTTTATGTAACTGATAGTCATCTAGGTTCTACCTATTTCCTAAATTTTTCCCCGTAGTCATCATTCCACCAGTGCATCATACATTTCTTTTTGTCCGTTATTCTGTTTAGACCGCATACCTCTGCACTGCTGTAACTATTATTGTTTTAAAGATGTCCCACATTTTATAGAGATCTTTCGTGTCAAATTAATACCCATTTAAATTTATTTGATCCATTGGTTATTTTATCATTTGATATTTTCTGAAAAAATGTTTGTGTTCTAATCTAATTTTATGTTTTAATGCCTTTATATTATATTTCCTTTACTTCAGTTTCTTGTGTTTTTCTCTCTTAAATTTTAATATTTATCAAGACTAGGTAATCTCTGTATCCTCTTTTTACTTGTGTCTTTTTCTTTGTAATTTTAATTTTTGTAAGTACATTTTTCTCCACCAGTAGATCCATTATTCAATTCTAATTTCTCCCCGATGGTTCCCTCGTATATTTATGGATTTCTTTATGTAGGAAGAAGGTATTACCCACCCCCAATGTTGTTCATTAAGCAGAAATATATTATAATTTTTCCATTGTTATTCTTGAGAGTTTCTCCAAATTTTCATTACCGTTACAATAGATACTTGAGCTTGAGTATCAGTCTCTTCTTGAACTATCTTCCAAATACTTCTATACCTTTCTTTTTTGTACCATGAATAATCAGTATTGTGAATATTTTGTTCTCCTTTTCGATTTCTAGTTTGATCATTCTTTCTATAACCCTCTCTATTTTGTGATATTTTTTTTATTTATGATACAGCCAGCTCCAGCTTTGGCCCATTGTGCTTCTTCCTCTCCACTGTATAATAGCAAGTGCTCTCCTTCCAATTCCTGAAAACCCTGATTTTTCTATTTTGTCTTCGTAATTGTTAAAAAATGTATGTCTCTTTCCTCCATTATCGCAATTAATTCGACTGTATTTTATTTGCTTGGTGTTTATCTTCTCTGTCGTTTTGTCTCGCTAATCTGTCATCATTTTTATCCGACTTGACATTTTTGCTTTCTAGTTTTTTGTACGATCAAAATTACTCTGGTTTGCTTTTTGTTTGACTTCGTCCCATTCCGGCACTTCCATATCTCACGATCGCTCAAATTTCGGACTAGATTGCGGAGCTATTTAATACACGAGTTTACAATAATTAAAATATCATCAAAATAGAGAAAAGTTTTATCATCCTGGGGCCTCATTCGGTCTTCGAAGCCCTCTGCTTCTTCACCGACATCAAGAGTCTCTGCACTGTAAAAACTTTAACCCACGTCAAATTGGTGTGCATCAGTAAAAAGGAGTTCTGGAAGGCGGCCGCAAGGAACCCCACGACAATGAAGCCGTTTTTGGAAATATACGAAACGTTTGATGTGGCGGAGGAGTGCAAACAATTCCGCGTTCGCGCCAGTATCAGCCAGATAATAAATCTGGAAGACGAGAATGTGGTGTTTGAAGGTTGGGTTTGCAAGAGATCCAACTGAATTTGTCCTGTGCGTTTTAGGTTCTTTCGTGAACGTGTTGTGGTTTTGCAGAGACCGAAACGAAGACTACAGTCAGCCATTCATGAAACTTGGGGCATTTCGTTTGACGCAAGGATTGCTAATGCCCATCTGCATTCTTCCTTACGGCTTATTCCTCAAACTATGGATGACCTTGCGTTTGGCTCTTGCTGTTGCTATTGTCGTCCTCACGCCGTACCAAATCGCCCATCACCCAAACACTCCATACTTGGACCAAGCGCTAATTTCCATTGATGTGATAACTTTCGTGGATCTGTACATAATGATGCTTGTTGGTTATTACGAGTCGAAAAATCAGCTCGTGATTCATCCTCTGAAGACCGCTAGTCATTTCCTCCAAGGCAAATTCCTTCTGGACTTTCTGCTCTGTTGTCCCTGGCAAATACCAGCGAGTCTCTTTACCAACGACGAGAACTGGCTAAATGTTATAAGAATTGTAAAAGTGGGTCAGATTTATCGATTGCCACAGTTTTTCAACCACATGACTGACATCAAGAAAAAAATTAATGTGAGTTGAGAGAGTCTGGAACCTGAACGGGACCACTTGTTCCAGAGCAATATTCTGCAGATGTTGAAGTACGTCCCTGTCACTTTTGTTCTGATTAATTTTTGGGCTGCCATTACCGTCATCCACAGTCGCACATCTTCCGGTTATAATTATTCAAACGGAACGGTACGAAGCAAGGAAAACTATTGGATTTCAAAGTAATTTCAGGACCATCAGTTTATTAGAGCGTACAGAAACAAAACAGCTGGCCATGGAATGTAGTCATGGGATGATTTACTTAACAGGGGCGCCTCGCTAAAGGACGCCACTGAATGCTTTAAGTAAATAAAACATGAAAATTATTTATACATATAAAAAATAAGATAAGATGAATTGCCTTATTCCAGACCATAAATCATATCGATTTGTTCTTATAAAATAGAAATAATTGTGGATAATGAAATGGATAATCAAATGACAAGTCGGTGATGACGCAACTGTGCAGTATAGAAATGTGACTTAAAATGATTTTCATGGTTTCCATGGCACACTATCTACCTTATTCAGGCTCAATCTGTATCACAGCCAAAAATATCAAATATATCGTAAATTATGAATTTTAGCTATAGAACAACCTTAATAAAAAACGTAGCCAGATTCCAGACGCATTCGATGGAATAAAAAATATAGAGTGTGTCATTTAAAAAACTAAAGTTAAGCTTATTTAAAAATAGTATAATGCGACACGAATTATTGCAGAGCCTGTATAGTAAAACTGAAATTTTGCACATCGGGCTTAAAGAGCAATCTTTTCTTCATATTTGTGCCAACCTTCAGCCTTCTAGCTGCTAAAACGGCCTCTCAGTAAATTTTTAAGTAAGCCTCTCCAAATGACAAAAATTGTGAAAAAAAATTGTAATTTGATAACGGTGGTATATAATGTAAAATACCTTATACCACCATAAATCTATCACAAAATGGGTTCTAACGGTGAAATAAAATATGGGTAATTCTATTTGAAAAAACAAAATTCTGTAGCATTCGTGAGTTTTGGAAGATACTGTATACGTTAAAATATTTCTAGGTTATGCAGCCTGTCAAACGGTGTACAAATTGTATTAAAAAATGTTTTCTATCTTACATGGTTCAGGAGTTGTGGACCGATCCCGCACTAATGACTCACCCTGTATAAATATAAAACAGAATGTTAAAATCTCGAAAAACATCTAACATTCATATCATTAGTTGCTTTTGTGTTTAAATATTGTCATTCTCAATAAAAAATTTTGGGAAGAAATTATCCATTTTTAATCAAAATTTTACAAATTTTGGCTTAAGATTAACCTATTTTTTTCAAAATATTGTCTTTTTTGTCAAGATTTCTAGTCATTTCTAGTTTAAATATTGTCATTCTTGGTAAAATGTTTTTCATTTTTAGTCAAAATTTTACCATTTATGGCTATATCGAGTCTAAGTTTTGTTATTCTTAATAAAATGTTTGCCTAATTAAAAAAAAGTCAGTAGAAAACAAATTGGACATTTTTGGTCAAAATTTACTATTTTTGCTAAAATTTAATCATTTACAGTCATTTCGAGTATACTTAATTATTATTATTTTTGGTAAACATTTTGCCATTTTTGGTCAAAATTTTACCATTATTGGTCAAAATGTTGCTATTTTTTGTCAAAATCTTACCATTTTTAGTCAAAATATAGTGCGTTTTTTGTCAAAATGTTAGGTACCATTTAATCAAAAGGTTTTTGTTTGTTTGTTTACTTGCAAATAATAGTTGCAAAAAGGACGAAGTCAGTCCAACGACTGGTTTTCATAATCATTCCAAACCAAAAAACACATTATACAGAATATAATACCGAACAAAATATGAGTAAATAATTAATAACACAGCAGTAGAAGGAAAACAAAAATATATAAAATAAATACATTAAATTAGTAGCATTTCATATCAATATTACCCTGCCTGTTTAGAAAAAAGTATTCTAATGGTGATCGGTAAGAATTCATAGAGCCATAACGAGTGAAAATATTATTATACTTATTGAAAAGTTTTACAACCATGAAGAAAAAAGAATTTTTAAATTTACTGGTGTTATGATTTGGAATGTGGAGTTTTGTGGAGTATTTGTATTAATACATTAAGACCCTCTTTTTACATTGATACAACTGTCAATAAAAAAGTTATCAAACGACGTCAAAACTAGAAATCTTAAAGAGTACATTAAAAGTGTCTCATGTATTGTGTTCGAAGCGATTGTCAACAAACTTATTACAACCTAATTTAGAGGCCTCACGTTTGCTACACTGTTACGAACGCCGATGTTATTCCATGGCTTACGCAGGCTTGTTTTGTTTTTGAACGCCGTTGCATGCTCCTAATTATTATAACTGTACAGATTGGGTGCTCATGATGTCCACGAATACGTTTCGGCATTGTATTCCTGTACACAAATTCTGACAAGTTGTGGTTTCGGCGATTTGCCTCCAACCTTCTCCACCACATTAGTTTTAACAATTATCATGAATATATGTGGAGTCGTTTTCTTCAGGTATCGTGGGCTAATGTCCCGCTCACAACTTTTATTTTCAACTTCCAGCTACATTTACGCGTCGATTTCGAGTCACAAAGCTTATTGGTACAACTTTCTTTTCAAGTACCGGGAAGTCGTCATGGAACTGAAACAGTTTATGGAACGGGAAAAGGTGACGAAGCAGCTGCAGCACGAAATCATCGACCAGATGAAATACGAGTGGAAACGCCGAAGAGGTGTTGATGTAAACGGAATTTTAAGCAAACTGCACGCGACTCTGTTCGAAAACACAATGTACGCAAATTACGAGAAGACTTTGAAACTGGTCGCCGTGTTTAGCAATCTAGAACCAGCACTGTTGAAGTTGTACACGAGAAATATGAAAGAGAAATATTATTTCAGGGGTGAAACGGTTTACGAAGCTGACGATATCGTGTCTGAATTGTGCATAGTGCGCAGAGGAACTGTAAGTTTACCAGTACTGCCAGTGAGAGTGTGAAATGGGTTTTAGGTGAAAATCTTGTCCAAAGAAGGCGAAGTGTTTTTGAAAGCTGGAGGGGTTTTTGGAAATCTGACAGCGAATTCGAGGCACAAGAGTAATGTTACCGCTGTGGCTTTAAACAATGTGGATTTGCTGTGTTTGGAAACTAGAGACTTTTATGATGGCATTCAGGTATTTCAACACTATTACCTTGCATACTTCTTTTTGTTATCATTTTAGTTCATTTCTATTCTTTTATAGTTTCGTGGTTATCAGATTTTATTGGGCTACCGATTTAAATTTTAAAATGTTGATCGTTTGACTCTTTGGAAGGTGGTCAATTAAGGGGATATTTACACTGGTTGAAAACATACCAAAAACACAGCTCGGGAGAAAGACTTTTACAGCGTTATTTATCGATAGATTTTTCTCAAATTTTTGACATGCATTAATTAATGTTCAATTCATGTTTCGTTGGAGCTAGTTTTTTTAAATTTTGAAAAATTTCACCCTTTTTGCTATCAAGAAAAATCACTAACTTTGGATGTATTTCCTAGCTTTACCAGATATAATTTGGAAATTCCGCTCCCACAGAAACATAGATTCATCTTTTGTCTGTAGAAAACAAAAAAAATTTTTGAAATTAGTTGGATAGATTTTCTGTAATCAAGTGGCGGCGAAAGCTCTACAAAGTCGAAAATCTACAAATTCTGGTGCTGATAATTACGCCCTCTGCGTAATTTTTTGTGAATTATTGGTTGTACCCGCCTTACCACAATCTGTCCAATTTCATTGGTAGAGTGGCTGACAAAGGGCTTTATTGCTTATACCTGAGAAGAAGGCCCCTGGGCACAAGTGCGGTATGCTGAAATTCTCGAAAATATAGAAAACACCGGCACAATATTACAATGGGATGAACGATAATAATTTTAATAAGTTTTTTTTTAACTTTAAAACTACGCGCGGAAATTAATTGTTTTGGCGTTATGTCATATGTTATTTGGAAGAGGAATTCTTGCTCTATAAGATTGTATGTTTAGTTTATTCGTTTGCCTTAATTTTTGTTGATTTTTAAGTCATTGAAATGGAGTGTCAAGCATTTTTGACACTATCTTTTGTTTGCGTGTAATCGAGGTGACCGCTGAAACTGCTTGAGATATTTGCAGGAGCAGAAATGCCTGAAAGTTCCGCCCGCTGTTCATTTTCGCACTTCAAAAATCGGAATTTTGATTTGTCTGGTATTTATTATAAACAATTATGGTCATTTCATAACATTAATGTTATCTTTAAGCGATAAAGTTTAATATATATTAAAAAACATACATGTCTACACTTTCTTTAAAAAAAAACATGCCGACATTTCGATTAGTTTTTATTATTCAAAAATAAAAACGGTGACTTTTTATGTGTCACCGTTTTGATCACATTTTATTACTTATAACGATTATTTGTTGACATTGTAAAAAGCAGATGTTGTATGCAAAATAGAAAATGTGGTTTTATAGAGGAACAAATCAAAAGAGACTTGCGGGTCGTCTCTATAAAAAAAAATTTGATGACCACATAGGAGATCTCGTAAAGTAATGGACTTAGAAAAATACAATTGGCGCATTTTCGAGCTCGATTTTTGAGAAACTTATTTTGGTGTAGTTTCTTTAGTTTTCGAGATATAAGCAAAAATTGCCATTTCGTCGAAATTATTAAACATTCCTATCTTTTTTATTAATGGTGTGTGTTATTAACTTGAAATACAAACATTATGGAAGCATATTTTTAAGTAAAATGCAACGACCTAATCAAATGTTATTTTGAGCTGTTTATTTAGCGATAAAAAATCGAACTTGTGTTTTTAAAAATTTAAACAACAGAAGACGATTGCATTTTTAAAAACGCCTTTTTGTTTTTAAAAATATGTAAAAGTACCTACATTTTATATGATATGAAAATTGCAGAAAATGGATAATTTTATTTTGCAATTTCTAATAAAACAGCCATGTAAAATAAACGATTTATTTTGTTATATTACCAACCAAATGTGCAGTAAATACCCTTTGTTTACGTTTTGTTTGCAAAAGAAAATTTTAAAAAGTACGACATATTAGGGTATTACATCGAATCCAACAAAAATGCGGCAAAAACAAAAAGCACCTATTTTGAAATATTTCCTGAAAGACGCCAACCGGGTTTGAAAATATTAGAACGTCCAAAGAGATACGCTAATGAAAAGAGGAAGGAAGGAAGTCCTAGGAAGTGTTGCGGCTTATCCGAATATTTTTTTATATTAATATTCAAGAGAAATGGTCTTGCAATTTTTATTGGATTCGATGTAACACTCTATCATGTCGTACGTATTTTTCAAATTTCTCGTAGCTTTGCATTTTTCGTATGAAAACAAAATATATTTTTGACACTTTAACAATTTTCTGCACATTGGTAAGTAATATAACAAAATAAATCGTTTGTTTTCCATGGCAAACTTAGAAAAAATTGCGAACTAAATTTTAATTATCAAATTTTTTTAAAGTTTTTAGGACTATCACATAATGTACCTATATATATTAAAAAAAAAGAAAAAAATAACATTTTTAAAAATACATTCGTCTTCTATTGCTTATATTTAAAAAACGCAAGTTTGATTTATTACTGCTAAATAAACAGGCCAAAATATAATTTCACTAAATCGTTGCATTTTACGTAGAAATGTGCATCAATAATGTTTTTATATAAAGTTAATAACATAAATAATAAAAAAGTTAGGAAGGTTTAAAGATTTCAAAAAAAAACTTTTTGAGATCTCCTACGTAGCCATCGAAAATGAACCATCCTGTACTCGCAAGCATGCAAAATGTTCAACATTTTCATGGCCTTCTTTACCAATAATCATGGATTTTTTCTCTACCAAATACATTTTTTTCTATACATTTTTTTGTAATTTTTTGCTGTAATTGTAGATTTGCCTTACAAACTAGAGAGAAATACGCTCGTTTAAAAATCACAAAAAAATGATTTGGCTTAATTAGAAAAAACAAAATAGATTGTCATAGTAGTTAAACAAAGAAAGTTAGGATCAAACTACAAACGTCATGTCATGCGCAATAATAAACCTAACAACTTTTCATAACTATAATTAAAATATAATTTAAAAGTTACAGCCATTATTTGATACTTTTTCTGCATTCTGTAAATTCATTTCCCAATGCAGATTCTTGTGAAAGAGAAGAAAATACTCAAAATACAAATGTGCCTCTCTACCTGCGACACTGCCTCCGGCTACAATTGCCCACCCTAGTCGATCAGTTGTACTGTGTAAACTATGATATAGAAAGATACATAAACATGATGTTTCAGTTTGAACTGAGCCGCAAGTTATTTGGTACCGCCCCTTCGACACCAAATTTTTACCTCGTCCCAACCCGCGGCGTCCCTCAGAAACTTTGGGAAAGTGTAAACATCCCCTTAAGATATCCTTTTTCTAGGGGTGTATAGCCGGCCATAGACACACACTTTTTCCCAGCGTTTTAACCGCCACACTTTTTCCCAGAGTTTTGCGCGTGGCGTTCCTCTTAACGACCTCGGCCACTAACACACAGTTAAAACTGCCGGTTTTGCGCGCCGCACGCAAAAGTGTGTGTTTATGGGCGACATCCAGCGTTTTAACCGACGGTTTTGCGTGGCGCGTGGAACGTTTAAAATTTTAAAACGCCACTCCGCACGCCGATCCACAACACAGTTCACAATTTGTAGCGAGCGTTGAAATGTCGGTTAGAAATGAAAAACGGAAACTAGCTATTGTTAGTTGGTTAATATATTCGGAAGTGATTATAAATAAGAAGAAAAGAAGAAAGCATTTCGAGCCAAATAAATATATACATTTTTATTTTATTTTGTACAAATTGCAATGAGAAAATCTCTAATCCTAAACCCAGCTATTCGCACGTTATATCGTCTATATTTTAAAATTATTATATACGCCGAATAACAAATAAATTCGATCTATTTAATAAAGGAAAATAATGGGCCACACGGACCGCCAATTCTTAACGCAGCGACAACACCGCGACACACAGATGGAGGATTAAACTATATTGTGCGTGGCGGTTAAAACCCTGGGAAAAAGTGTGTGTTTGTGGCCGGCTAAATTTTGCCTCGCGCAAGAGAAAACTGTGGCGTGGCGCGCTGGTGGCCACTAACACACAGTTTTAACCGTAGAAATTGCGCGTGGCGGTTAAAACCCTGGGAAAAAGTGTGTGTCTATGGCCACCTTATGTATTAACTATTGACCCATCAGAAGGTAGTCAACTAAAAGGATCGTTTTTACAGGTGTGCGTGTGTGTATTATTTGTAGAGAGTAGTCTGCCGACTGCAAGACACACCCCATTGATGGGTTCCTCCATACCCAGATAATTCAGTTCCGTCATTGATAACTTATTTGTGCAACTCAGCTGTCTAGTTCTTACGGATTATACATCTTTCGACATTTCTATTGAAATTGTTGTTGTGCTCAACTTCGCATTTGGACATTTTTCTTTGGCTTGCACTTTAAGCCTAATTAGTTTACGCATCGACATTTTGTTATCATTTCCGTTCATTATTATCCCTCTTTAATTTCGTGATTATCAGATTTTGTTCTGTTGTTATTATGCTATGTATTTCATCCCCGTAACCAGGGGGGGTGCTAGGGGGCTGCAGCCCCCCCCGAAATTTCTTGGCTTCACACTAGATAGAATTGAACTTTCCAGACGTCCAGTTTTAGCAGAAGGATCGCAGATCATTTTAAAATTATAATTTTTTGATCCTTTGCAAATTTTAGCAAATTAACCCAAATACTTGCAAATTCTTCAGAACTCAGGCCTCCTTCTGTTTAAATACACAAAAAGGAGTATCCGTTCCTATTCTTTAAAATGTAGAATGAGAGATTGTGAACTTGTAGTTTGGTTCAATATTACTGACTTTTGCACAGTAAAGACAATTTTTTTTGCATCTTGTCTTTGTCTAGTTTTGCTCTTTTTTCTTTTGGTAATATTGAAAATATTTTTCTTTGGATAGTGTACCAACGTTAAACTTAGCACATTTCTCACACTGACCCTTATTACGAAAGCATAATCTATAATTTTTGCCATTAAGAAGCGGCGGTGGAAAGGGCATGCACGTTTTGTTTTTGGCACAAATCAGCCAATCAGTTTCATAAAAATTATGTAGAGCTTCTTTTGATTTCTATTGCGATAAAAACTATTTTTTGTGGTGTTGCTCGACCAGTAGTGTGATTCCATAACCGACAAAGTATAATAATTTTTTGACAAGGAATCCCAAAATAGCGTAATATACTGGGTGTTTTATTTAAAAAAACAAGTTTGATGCGCCGCTATGTATGACAAACTGTATATAAGCAGATATTTTCAGTGTTCTCTTAAATGCATTATACCTTCTGTCGAAAACCGTATCTCGATGTTTTCATTTCAGAGTAATCTTACTTCCCAGCAGCGCTGGGACACACTGTATAATTCTTGTAAACTGCGTTGGTTATTGTCAAGTATTGATGACGCTTTTATCAACTGCATAGGCTTCCGATGTACAGGGTTTCAGTTTCTTATAGAAGACAATTTTTTGTCGGTGGTCCTTGCTCATGGGGATAAACATTGCATTTCCTTATTGCTACCTCAGGAGTGTAATTATACACTTTTTCGCGCTGGTTGTATTTGATCTTGTTCTTATTGACGGTTCGCACCTTATTTCTTCTAAAGCCTTCTTTCGCCAAATTTTTTGAATTGTCGAAGAATTTGCATTTTAACAAATTCGATGTCCAAGTGTTGGATCATGGACAATTGTTCTTAAGAACAAAAGAGGTTTGGACATTCTTTGTGCAACTTTTTCTTTCAAATATTAAGATATGTCAATGTTAAAAAGCAAAACAAAAGCTAGATTCCAAGGCCATGTAAACCTACACTGTAATTACCTATAATTTCATGTTGCTATTGCATTTTAATGATTTTGTATGCCTTTTAAATATGATGGTCAAATTAATTAGTATTGTAACTTTTTAGAAATACGAAACTGTGAAAAAGAATATTGAGAGGAAATTAAGAGGTCAAGACTTTACTCTTCCCACAATAAAAGATTCCAGCAAAAACAAAACCAGCGACATCAGCTTGTCCAACGTAAAACGGAGAGGATACTTTACAAGACTACATACTGCATTGTAGGTTCATGATAACTTAACTACCAAAGGCTTGGCAACCCACTTCAGTCAAATGTTCCTGATTTGTTTGCCTTGGAAGTTGTGCGCCGTTACAATATTTCCCGATTCGCTAACATTCAAGATATTTGGTTTGTAACCCGTCAAACGTATTCTAAAAATTTGATGACCTTTTTGTAGATAATTACTGTTTAATAATAACGTACTTTGGCACAATTCTTACCACGTACGATTTCGCCTTTCAAAATCATCCTCCGCTTATCGTAGAGTTCAGTATGTTCCTCGATTTCTCGTTCATTTCCAAGATGGTGCTGGAAATGCACAGAGCGTTTCAGGACGTCCACGGAGAGATGATCACGTCCAACAAGAAAATTATTTTGCAGTAAATCGATTGCCTCCGTGCCAAACTTTTAGTAAAACAGAGTTTTAGTTATTACCGCAAGCAGAAACTTAGACGGCTTTTAGAGCTCATCATCAGTTTTCCATTCTATTACTTCGTATTTTTTGCATTGCTGTTTACAAAAGCTGATCCCTACTTCTGGTTTTCACAGCTGCGAATGCTTACACTTTTTAGATTAATTTATTTGTTGGATTACTATGCGGACCAATCAAATCAGTTGATGACAAATCAACTCGTTTGCAAAACCAGGTAAAGCAACACTTTAACACTTAGTAGGCACTCAAGTCATAAAGTTGTATGTTCATTTGGTCAACGTTAATGGTTCACTTCTTCGCGTGCGGATGGTACTTGTGTGCTTGTCCTTTTACTTCCTGTTTTGAAGCCTCATGGATTAGAAACGTGCACAAAGACAACAGTTCCGTAAGTTGCTAACCTGAGGATTTAAGTGTTCTTATTCCGTTTTCAGAGCAAATTGGACGTTTATGTCTCTTGTGTCTATTTCGTGGTAACAACAGTGACCGCGACTGCTTCTGGAGATATAACAGCAAGCAACCGGCTCGAACAAATATACGTGATGGTGATCATGATCGCTTCCGTTTTTCTAATTGGGATATTTATTGGAGAAATTTGGAACTTGTTCAATTCTACAACTGTGGCGCAAGTTCGATACGATTATGACATTAACGAACTCAAAGATTGTCTAGAATGCCGCAATTTGAGCGAGTTTCAGTTGAAGAAGACCTGGCGGTATGTGCAGCAGTTGTGGACGGTCAGTAACGGCAATCAGGTGAGAAATTATGCAATAATTTGTTTCCACAATCGCTTTTATAAAAATAATGTGTAAAACGTGATTCAAGTCCTCAGAATTCCCAAACGGGCTCATATCGCGGATCGCCCCCGATACTCGCTGGGAAAGTAAGATTACTCTAAAATCAAAAAGATATCGAGGTGCGGTTTTCGACAAAAAGTACAATCTACATATTTAGAAAACTCTGAAAATATATGCTTATATAGAATATGTCCACATACGGAGTAGTACATCAAAGTTAGTTTTTTTTAATTGAAACACCCAGTATATTACTTTATTTTCGGATCCCTTGTCAAAAAATAATAATACTTTGTATAACATATTATGGACGTAACTTCAGTTGTTTTCCTATTATTTGACATTTAACCCAACAGAAGTCCCTTTTTTGAAAAATCGCTGCTTCGAAACCAATCAGAATTTTGGCTTGAAATTTGGACAGAAAGTTTTCAAATATCTTCGAGTTCATAATGATCAATTCAAATTTTGAATTGTAGTAATTTAATATACAGAGTTGCTCATGGCCGCAAATTGTTAACTCAATCAAATTTTTCAAATAGATCACGCTGTATATTTTGGTATCAATCGATTCCATTTTTAATGAGGTTTTTAATGATTGAATAATGGAATATCAATAATTTGTAAAATAGTTGGTTAAGGCTCGTCCTTAGTGGTAACACCTAGTCACTGTTCTAATTTTTGTTTGAATTTATCCCTACGTCCAACTATTTTTACTAGACGTCAGCAGCAATCTACAATATCGGTGGATAAGGGATTCTTGAAATGTAAATACACAACGGCCGGTCATAAATACTGCCTCTCAATTTGGAAGAGATTATTTGGAATTTGGAATTATTAGTGTCGGCCTCCCGGATTCTGCAAGATGCCGAGTATGAGCTTTTTGCGGGCATATAAAAAAATGCGACTCATCGTGGTTAAAAAACACATAAGTATACTGCTTTGAGGTTTGAGTGTAATTGTATTTACAATTTTTTATTAAATTGAAATTACATTTTTTATATGGGGGCTTTCAGAACTCTCGCCCCAGAGAAAAATGGCACTTGTCAAAAAATAGAAGAAAAGTATATACTATTGTTTACATAACCGAGTTACAAGACTTGTAATTCTACCAATCACAGAAGGGCATCTCGAGGTGTAATGTTATTTCTACCAAATAAAGCAAGTTACTAGGTTTCAAAAATAATACCATCAGCTACAAAAATTATTTGGTTTAATCTACTTGAATTTTGACACTGCTTTATTTCACTTTTCAGTGTCAACAAATTTAGGTTAAATGAATAGGTGATAGATGTAGAGACCCTTTCATGATTTTAACCAAACAAATAAAGGTTTTGTCTTTTTATACAAATTTAATTTGACAATCACATCTTTCAAAAACACTAGTCGCACACATTTTAAAGAGGTTTTTTTAATGAAATCCTAGTAACGTAAAATTAAGGCAAACACACCTTGAAGGTGTAGATCTCTGATTAGTCAATTTTAAGTTGTCTTTCTGCGAATATCTTTGAAGCTAGATTTTTTTCTTAAAAATTACACATCCGAATGCTATCTCGTATTTCCTTATTTTCTCTTGGGCGCGAGTTCTGAAATATCCTGTATTTAATTTTTATAAAAATTTTAAACAATAATACCAGGATATTTTTTAACTTTCAACATATTCCCTAGAAACTGTACATATCCAATAAACAGTCGTGCCGCCTCCAATTTCCAACCCTGTCATAAATCCTTCTCAAGTTGACCGTGAGAACCATCCTGTTTCACCCTCCTTCCTTCAACACCAAATTTCCATCTTTTCCAACTCAAAACACCAGTCAGTCCAAGTCCAGCTCCACGACAACACCTTCCACGGCACGACGCCCAAAACGCCAAAAGCTGACTTTGATTGCACTCCTTGCGCTGAACAACAACCCCCGCAGCAGACACCCACATTGGTGACCCCGACGTGATCCCAGCGATTTCGTGAAAAAAAATGCAGCGGTAATAGTGCGCGATACCGTCTCCACCCAGCGCAAGATGGCTCAACCCCCGCAGCAGATACCGGTCACCCGCGAAGAGTACGAGCGCGCCCTCCAGGAACTGGAGCAACTCAAGGCCGAACGAGCCGCCAGACTTCGCAGAAGTCAAACACCGCAACCGCCACCAACGATACCCGCGATCTACCTCGTGCGCCTGCCACCCTTCCTCTTCGCAGATCCAGAGCTATGGTTCGAAATCTGCGAACCGATACTAGCCGCTGTCCACATCACATCTGACGCCGCAAAGTTCAGCAATGTGGTCAGCGCGCTAGACCCCAATATCTGGACAGAAGTGCGCGACATCATCATGGACCCGCCGCAGGAAAACAAGTACGCGACACTCCGGTCCGCACTCATCAAGAGGCTCCCCCCCACGCTGGACCAGAAGACCCGACGTCTGCTGCGATCCGAAGAGCTGGGGGACAGAACACCCAGCGAATTTCTACGCCACCTGCGAAACCTAGGGGGTACTGCGATACCAGAAGAGATCATCCGCAGGCTGTGGCTAAAACGGCTACCGACAGATACACAAGCTGTCCTAGCCGCCTACAGCAACGCCTCTCTGGACATAACGGCCTGCATAGCAGACGGCGTCCTCGAGGCCAGGTCCCACACCCCCCAGGTAGCAGCGACGAAACCTGCCTCCACCAGCAGCCAACAGAGGGAAGCGACGCGCGACCCAAAGCCGACGCAGCCACGGAGCAGCACCTGCGAGGAAATGCCACCACCTCCCCGACGAGAAGTCAAAGCCGTCGACTCCCACGGAAGCCAGCATCCGCTCCGTGTCCGGCCTCACTCGCGGGAACCGCAACCCGACCCACAGCAGTCGGTCGAAATGGCGAGCAATCCACCCCAGGACCTCCATGCAGCACCCAGCAGCCACGGACGGGGACAGCCATCAGACACGGTGAGACTCACTTCACCGGTCTGTTTCATACGCTCCTCGGAACCACGCACCCAGACGGTCGCGTCTCCGAGTCCACACATGCAGCAGAGCACCATTTCCGCACCATCCCCGGTCCAGCCAACGCTGCCCAACCCCAACGCCCAACCACAACGGAGCAGCTCACCACCGCGAAGCACGAGTCCAACGCCACGGCCCGAAGGAGCATCGCAAGACCAGCCACTCGACGCGACTCCGACCCAGAGTCCTGCTGGTCCTCCTCGTCACCTGGAGGAACAACCTGCAAGTCGCCACCACCGGCAAACTCTTGCAACCTCCAAACGAGTGCCAGGACCCATCCATCACCGACCACGAAGTCAACGCCACGGGTCTGCCCCAAATCATCGCGGACGTCCAACCGACCAACGGCTCATGACACGGCGACGACGCCGTTTCCACCCGACATCGACGCCACGGACTCAGCGAGCCCCAGCAGAGGTCGCACAACAGTCCCCTCAAGACGGCGCAGCGCAACCCCGAGACCGTCACCACAAGGGTCAAGGGAAAGAGCACCACCATGTCCATCGACCGCCTGAAACCGGCGAACATTTTGGCGCACCCAACCCGACCGGCAGCATCTCCAGCCTCGTCCCCAACAGCGCCAAAAACAGCGACTCCGCGATCAACTCCAGCGCAGCCACCAGGAGTCGTGACACACCGCGGAAGTTGCGAAATTTCTACAAACCACCCCCAGGCCGGCGGAGAACACAACAACCGCGTTTAGCCGCTAATCATCCAGCGGCTTAATCACTGGCAGGGGGGTACTGTAGCGGCTGCGACCTTCCTACGTCGCAGGCCCCAGCTGCAAATTGTAAATATGTAGAAACTGTACATATCCAATAAACAGTCGTGCCGCCTCCAATTTCCAACCCTGTCATAAATCCTTCTCAAGTTGACCGTGAGAACCATCCTGTTTCACCCTCCTTCCTTCAACACCAAATTTCCATCTTTTCCAACTCAAAACACCAGTCAGTCCAAGTCCAGCTCCACGACAACACCTTCCACGGCACGACGCCCAAAACGCCAAAAGCTGACTTTGATTGCACTCCTTGCGCTGAACAACAACCCCCGCAGCAGACACCCACAGTATAATTGCAATGGTTTTTTCTATTTTTTTTTATTTGAATTATACATTTTTTAAATTTATTGTATCACAATAATAATACAAACTCCACAATTTGTTGTATTGTCAGATCAGGTTTTAGGCTATTTGCTAAAGTTATGTAAATCTACGACCATGCAGTGGAAACAATCATTATTTTGCAATTATCGGGCATTTTGCATATTTTTTTATTGCGAGCAGTTTAAAAGTTATGATTTTTCTAACAAACCCATGCAAGTAGCCATTTTTCTATAAAAGTTGTGATATTTCCGTAACCATAACAAATAAGTAAACATAACTAAGATCAAAAGTGTAGCAAAGAATGTAACAGCGTCAAAAAAATAGTAAAAATAAAATAAGTTGAATGCCACTTCCGGTTTAATTGTAAGTACCATTTTGATCAAAATATTAAAAAAAAAATTGATCGCGCGAAACAATGACCGTGTGCCAAATTTTACAATTTTTTAGAATCTGAGAAATCTCTAATAGACCTATTAAAAAAATGAAATTAGAAACACCAAAGGAGCTCCGGTTGAGAACGGCAAATTTGACTCCAGTTCGCAGACGAAGAATTGTTGATTCAAATAAACTTTTTCCCCAAAATTAAATATTTTATTGCTTGTAATTATGCCAGTGGTAAGAATACACTTTTCTCTATAAGATAAGGGTACCGATTAGGGAACATACCTGCTACTTGATACCTGATAGTGAAAGACAGCCAGTGAAGGAGAGCAAATTTCAGAAGTTAAATTTATTGAAAAATTGTCCGCCGCGATTACGCGTTTGCTATTCAATTAATTTAGACGGGTATTTTTTAATCGACGTGAAATGATTAAGTCTATAATATCACCGAACATATTTTTGATCTTTATTTTCAAACGTTAGATATTAAATGTTGTTTGTTCTTTATAAAACAGTAACAAAACTCAGTGTTTTTATGACTTCAGAAAAAAAACTTTAGAAAAAGAAATGAGTCAATCTTATCAAAAATGTTAAAGATTGTTACCAAAATATACAGGTCGTTCCGCTTGAAAAATTCGATTAAATTAACAATTTGCGTTCATAAGCTACCACCTGTATACTAAATTATTAAAATTCTAAGTTTGTCTTGGCCATTATAAACTAGACAATATTAAAAAAATGTTGTCGAAATTTCAAGCCAAAATTCTCATTGGTTTGGGAGCAGCAATTCTTCAAAAAGGCCGTTTTTTTGTTTTAATTTTAAATAATAGCAAAAGAACTGATGTTAAATCCATAAGAGGTTATACAAAATATAATTATTTTTTGATATGAAATCCGAAAATTACGTAATATGCTGGGTGTATCTTTAAAAAAAACCTAACTTTGATGCACCACTCTGTATCTGAATATTTTGTATATAAAGCAGATATTTTCAGATTGTTCTCTTAAATAGCTTGTACTTTGTGTCAAAAACCGCATCTCGTTATCTTTTCTCATGTTAGAGTAATCTAACATCCCCGCAGAGCTGTATACAGTGTGATTCACGTAAAACGTTTATTAAAAAATTTTGAATTTCCCGTAAAGCTAGAAAGTTTAAATTTGGTGCATAATTATTATCGATCATTCTGAAGTAAGAAGCATTCTTCCAGATTCCACTGGGAGTTACATATTTGCATCCTGTTACATTGTACAAACTCATGGGGGAAATTTACGGACATCATATAAGAAACACGTACGTGTTCTCCGAAGCCGAGGATGCTTTTATTAGACAGTTATGCCAATATTTAAAACGCAACATCTTTTTCCCTGGCAATTACATCGTTCAACATGGCGATATCGACAGTTGCATGTATTTCATTCATTTGGGAGAGGTTGTGACTAGTTTAGACAACATAATATTGTAATATATTGTAATCTACAAATTGCAGGTAGACATCTTGACTGTGCATTCAAATTTAACGGAAACTGTGCATGACATTCTCCATAGCGGAGATATATTTGGTGTTCTACAGGGCCTGTTTCCTAAAGTTCCACACCATTTCTCATATAGAGCACGAACAAATGTGCATGTAATTATTCTGCAAATGAAGGATTGGGAACACCTGTTGGATTTCTTCCCCGAGAGCAAGGACTCAATTTTCAGTAAAGCAGCTAATGTACAATTCTAACAAAAATGGTGCCTAACACCATTAATTAAGTGCCTTTGGAACTACTAGGCATTTAAAGTTCAACCACTTTACATGAATCTTAATAAAGCAATTATGTTTATCTGCAACTAACTTGCTGGGCTTGGGTGCTGCAGTTTCTCTTCTTCTTTCCAATGTAATTTATTTTTTATTTTGTGACATTGCAAAACTTTGTCTTTGCATTTGCGGCATTGGCTCCTCTAAATCCAGTATTCACAGCAGTTTTAAACTCTTGTAGAGATAACATGGTCTTAGATTGTCTAGACTTAGAGGATAACGGCATTGACAACAGTATGTATGATATGTATATTTGTGGAAGGTAGTCTAGGCTACTGGACTACAGGATTTAAGCCTCAACAAACTCCTTGTCCTTTTTTCATGAGGGAATCACTCCATCTGGGTTGATAATCATCCTGCTTGGGTAAAGTAACTAGTTGAGCAGTCTAGTAATTAATACCTATTATTCCTAATTTTTTCAACTGTTTTACATTGTTAGTTTACGAGATATACAGCCAACTAGTTTTTTTTAATAACATTAGGGGTCAAATTTGACAACATTCGAAAGCTTATTTTTTCCTGAATTCAAAACTAGTTATGTTAATACTCTTATGTAAACATTGCCACCAGAAGTATTAAATAACTTAAGAATTAAAACATCTATTAGTTACTTAATAAAATGCTTTTAAAGTATCACAGCTGACACATTGAGAGCACTGAATTTTCCAAAATGTGGTCAATTTAAGTGAAAAAGAAAGAATAGCTATTCTTAGGACCTCTAGAGGTCCTGATGATGATCGGCTATGGCGACAGAAGACGTAGTCATGCATCCGCAACGAGAGTCTATTAGTAAATTTGCAGTAACTATAACTATAACACAAAAAACACCAAATGCAATTAATTTTTTAAGTTTGCTAATGTTTTATTATATTTTCTTCTTGCATTAATCATTTTTAAGAAATAAATGTTTAAAGCCATTGTTTATTCAGTTTTCATTAAGTTAGAGTTCTAAAAGTGTTAAAGTACAACTGGTTTTGTCATTTTAACGATAAAACTGCTTGCGTTTTACTTTTTTTACAATTGTTGTCCAAATTTTTTGACACCAGCATTATGTGATGATATTCAGAAAAAATAAGCTTTCGAATTATATTAAACTAGCCTTTGCCCGCGACTTCGTTCGCGTGGAAATTTTGATTTGTATATTTGTGAAATTACGGCCTAATTATAATAAATAAAGTATAGATGACAGCTTGCGACCATCACGGCCATCTAGTGATGGCTTGAAATGCTACCGCTTGAAATGCTCCCGATACGATTCCTTGCTCTATGAATAACAAAAACATCTATCCCACGGGAACATGATTCCGGGATAAATAGTAGCTTATGTGCTACTCCAGACTATAATCTATCTCTGTGCCAAATTTAATGCAGATCCGTTCTGGCGTGATTGAGTAACACACATCCAAACTTTCGTATAGATTTATTCCAATACTGTTCTGTATATTCAGCCTGCTATATTCGCCTCATTTCTGACTGCTCCGACGTTTCGCTCCGCTTACTCAATTCTTCTAAGCTCTACTTGAGGAGTCGTCCCTCGAATTCTAGCTATCTTCATAGCCCGAGCTTTATTACTCCTCTGCGAAAGATTAGATTTTCGTTTTCCGGGCATTTCAAAAAACTACCAAATAATAACATATTAGATATATTCCAATACCGTTCTGTATATTCAGCATGTTGTATTCGCCTCATTTCTGACTGCTCCGGCGTTTCAGTTGATCTAGAACACAGCATACTACAGCAGAGTCACTCTCGGGGCGGGAATCTGGATTTTCGTTGACCTTGAAAATGAGCCATAGCATGAGCTCAACGTGTTTCTACTGCCACAGATACCGCACTGTCGCAGTATCGGCATGTCCAACCAGGGCCGGATTATAAACTATTTTTTAGGGAATGATAAATACACAGCACAATTAAGTTTGTACTCAACTTAGCCGCACATTTATGCACTCCACCACGGTTTTTGGCTTCCATTTTTAACAAAAACCCTCACAATGAGGTGTAACAAATGAGAATGTCGAATCGACAATTGCGCTTAATACGGTCCTGCCAAAATTCTATAACGTTCCCAACCGATGCAGAATTGCAGACTGAGCTCAGGAACCCAAGATTGCTGCGCGGGTTCCCATGCGCGATTTCGAGGTCAATGAAAATGAAATAATTGAGATCAAAGAACATCAAAGAGCCGACCCGCCAGTGACTTTGCTGTAGTATGCTGTGATCTAGAAGCAGTCTGTCGCTCCGCTTGCTCAATTCTTTTTAACCTCTACTTGAGGAGTCGTCTCTCGACTTCTAGCTACTTTCATAGCCCGAGTTTTATTACTCCTCTGCGAAAGATTAGATTTGCATTTTCCGGGCATTTCAAAAACCTCCAAATAATAACAATTCACACAAATTATAACTGACGTAAGAATAATTTATGACAGCTAGCGACCATCACCGCCATCTAGTGATGGTTTGAAAAGTATTCTATGAAAAACGATAAAATCTATCCCACGGGAATATTTTTCCAGGATAATTAGTAGCCTATGTGCTATTCCAGACTATAATCTATCTCTGGGCCAAATTTCATCCAGATCCGTTCAGCCGTTTTGGCGTGATTGAGCAACAAACATCCAAACATTCACATTTATAATATTAGTATAGATTTGACCCCTATTGCTATTAAAAAAAACGCCATATAATGTAGCTACAGTTTTATTTTTTACAGTGTAGGCCTTTGACATTGCCATATCATGACAATTGACAGGAGCTGTCATTTAAAAATTTACTCAAACGATGTCTAATAATAATCGACGCTTAAATGCATCTTATGTATTACGTCCGAAACGGTTGTCAACAGAAAACACTATTTATAATATCTACAATTTCTTTCGTAATTTTGCTACACTCTTATAGCTTATACCATTGATTTTATATTGCCATATATCCAATATAACGTGCGTTCAAAAAAAAAACGAGGCTGCGTTGACCATGGAATTTATCGGCTTTACAGTGTAGAAAAAACAAATGACAAGAACTGTCAGTCTAAAATTTTCCACCAAAATAAAACGGACCAATTTTATGTAAATTGTTTATAATAAATCCCAGGACATGTGTACATCGCTCTCATAAACATAATGCTACCCTTCTTCGCGTCCATTTATTGAAATTTGTCCCAACATAATAATCGTATACGAAACCATTGTCAACAAAGAACCCAACCTAAAAACTATCTGACAGTTCGAAATTTTGCTACACTAAATTGATGCACAAAGTTTTTCCATGGCCAACGCAGCCTCGTTTTTTTTTGAACGCACGTTATATTCAATGCTTATACGCAACCTCGTTCTATTTTTGTACGCAGTGCGTTAACGTACGTTACTATAGAGGATACAGAAAAGCGGAAGCTCAAGAAGCTGTAGAAACTAAATTTTGCTGATTTTTACAGTGTAGATTTCTAACATTGTCAAATCATAACATTTGTTTATCAATCAATAATTGTACCGGAAAACATCCAAACCGGCGCCTCTAAATGAAAAAAAAAACACGAAATGTTTTATTTATAAAATTAAAATCTCTCTAAAGGTAGAAAGCATGCTACGCTTTAATGAATTTAAATGTGAGTACATGGCCAACTCAACACATTTAAATTAATTAAAATTGTGGAAACGAGCCGCCACTGGCTTGGTATAAAAGTCAACTGTCAAAATAAAATTATTACATAACCTCAAATGGTTCAATTTTCAACAATCGAATGACTTATTTTGTGTAAAATACTAAACAACGATGAATACCGGAGGCCCTTACAGACTTTTAACAATTTGCAGAGTACCAAGGCTACCATTCACATTGAACTTTCCTAAATGCCACTATGCAAAAAAAGACACAGGAAGTATGCACCCACATGAATCTTTATAGCATCTTAAAATAAAATTTCAGGCGTTAGCATGATTGGTGGTGCTCTCAAAAAGAAGAAGTTAGGTAAACTCGGACCAGTCACAGAGAAAAAAGTACTACCGGTAGAAACAGATCCTGAGAAACTCGTCAACTATGTATGTGGATCAAACATTTACAAAACCGGGGAAGACGTGAAACTGAAACCTGACTCTGAATACCCTGAGTGGTTGTGGAACGTTCGTACAGGCCCGCCACCTCCAATCGAGCAGTTGGATCCCAACTCGAAAGAGTACTGGAAAAGGATACGAAAGATGGGATTGAGAAGAAACAATACACTGGCAAAGCTGAGACCGTTTTAGTTAACATCAGTTGATTTAAAATTAAGTGAACGTAATAAAAGTGTCTACATTGAAGGCCACTGCTTTTGTGATGTTTTTAACATAATCAATCACGGTGCATTGTCCTTTATCAGCTGTAATATAATAGTCTACAAAAAAATCCAGTCGCTTATTGGCATCCGCCCTTTGATAGCTGGAGAAAACCAAAACTAGACTCAAGTCCTTCACAATTTTTCCTAACAAATTTAAATTCGTTTTGCAGTATTGATGTAAACTTTGCTCGTTACTTTGCTTTACTATCCAGTACTGTGAAGCAACGTCGTCGACAACCAAAAGAGCCACATTTTGCTTGTCTTCAACGATTGTTTCCAAATTTAATAAAGTCATTTCAAACTGCTCTGCATTGTAACAGTTCAAAATTGTTAGACAAGTAAGCGCTTTCTCTATTACTGCTTTCCTAAATTGGACTTTCACGTGCTTGAGTTGCGCATCAATCACGCTTGTTATTCGTAAAATATTTAAATGGTTGTTCGTGCTGACCAACACAACTCCTGACTGCTTCCAATCTGGGTTGAGCTCGGTCGGGAGAATGCAACGGGCCAAAAAATCCAGCATCAACTCGTTGCGTAAATCTCCACTTATTTCGATAATTTGGTTAGGTGCAGGTTCCCCTCTTTGGAACAGTTTGGGATTTATGTCGTTTAAGGAGTATGAGGCTTGATTTACGCGAGACAGCAATTGTAGTCCAGATTCGACCAGAGGGGCGTTCGTACTGCCGCTTGCCTCATCTGCAATTAATGGACTTTAATAATTGTCGTCATCTTTATTCAACGTACTCAACTGCATCCTTCCCATAGACAAGAGAGATCCTTCCTACGATAAATAAACACTTTTTATTTTTTTAATAAGTTTATGTTATTTATTTTCCTAAGCGTGGCAACACTGACTTGGGAAGTAGAATCTCTATCACATTTTTTGCCGTACGTTTCAGCGCCATCTATCGCTTAAAGCCGGCGTCTCACAGTTGCGTACCCCCTTCCCAGTCACCTGCTGGCCATTCAAAATATAGGCACTTTAAAAAAAATGGTAATCTCAAAAACTACGCCACGGATCTGAAAATGTTGAAAGGTAATCTAATCTGGAAACCCAATTCTAGATAATAGGAACTTTAAAAACTGATTAAAGCAACCAATCAAAAGATATTTCCAAGTTAAAAAAAGGAAGAAGCTTGTAATCGCCTCGTAAGTTTCTTCCTTTTTTTTAAATTGACAATATCTTTTGATTGGTTGCCTTTAATCAGCTTCAAATATTACATTCCTTAAGTACATCATGACCTGTGATCATGACAATGATGTGCAAAAAAAAGCAAATTGATATCATTATCAAATGATTCATTATGAAATAAAATTATTTGAAACAAAGTTCTTTTAGCATCTAATCCCATCTAGATCTTATTTTACACAATCTGTCGTGCATAATAATTAATATTAATTATTCCATGAACAGTCACCTTTTAAATCGCGGCAGATTGTGTACAGGTACGTGAAACATAATATGCCGAGACAGGAGCGGCATTACAGGAAGAGACTAGGGAGATTGTGTAAAATAAATAATATACCTAATATGCCGGCAGTTCATGTATAGCCTAGACTTTTCATGAAATGACGTGTTTCACTAAGAGACTACGACATATCTAATATAGCTAGCACCACACACTTTCATGATATCTGAATCCTAAATAATTAAACATTTATTATTGATACGAAATATTGCCGTTTTTTCTCGCCGATATTTTCTGTTTCACCTTTACTGCAGCTCTGCTTTTTTAATGAGAAGCAAAAATGCCATGTTTGTTTATATCATTTCAGCATTGAATTTGTCCATAAATACGTACTGAAACACAATCTACATTTCTATTTTAGCCGGCATAAATTTCATTCCACTTAAAAGTATGAAAAAAACACAACTTTTTGCTTATTCCATAGAATTGATCGGGTTTGATTTGATTGTGAAATTGACAACAATTGCATGATAGTGCCAAAATACATAGTTCATTTATTCCAAAAGTGCCAATGTAGTCAAAATTTTTGACTAAACATTGCTTTCATTATATTGTCAGAAATTAGTTCCGGGGTATGTGAGTTTTCCTTGTTTGATTGAGCTTATGTTTTAGTTTTTTATTTATAACACATTGTGACATTGTATTCCAGCAAATGAACTAGCCGTCCTTAAAATGCGTCCTTATCTTTGTAAAAACGATTTTGGACATGTTAAAAATAAAAAGGTACGTTTTTTAGTAAGTAGTTATAGTTTAGTTATTAGAGCAACTCATTTGTATTTGACCCAACAACATTTGGAAACTAAGGAAATCTAAACAAATTACAGTTTTTAAAATATTTATTAACAAAATCTTAGTCGAAGGCTTGCTGCAAAGTCAATTTGGAGAAGAAGGTGTTCAGAATTTGTTCCCCAAGTTGACCAAGCGCGTTCTCGTACCCGCTCTTAACGTCATCAAACACGTCTTTCTGATTATCATTCAAAACCTGATTTATATTGTCGCCAAGCTTCTTATCACCATTAAACAGATTCTCAAAATTGAACGACACCTTCTCTGGATAAATCTCAAACTTGGTATTGCTGAACTTGAGATACGTTTTATTTTTTCGGTCGACTTCTTCGAACGTGCTCACGAAACGTGCTTTTATCTTATCTACAGATTCAAATGGAGACACTTCCACAAAAACACAAACTACAGCTTACTTAAGACGATGGTGCTGACTCCGGTCCCGACGATGGGTAGAACAAGAATTTTCCCGTTCAATTCATATTCGCATATTTTTTTTATCTCGGGAACGAAACCTTCCATCACCACTTGCTTCTTATCAAAATCAAAGCTGGAGCAGTTTTGTTAAAATATGTGTAAAAAATTCACAACACACTTACTTAAATACGCTAAACTGTGCGTTCGGTAGCCCAAACAATTTGCAGTTTTTAAAATGCTGATCCACATTAACCACACCTTGCGATCCGGCGCCGATTTTGAGCTCCGCGATTTCTAAGGGATTGAAGGATGGTAGGTTGGCCTCAGGCAAAGGCTTTACCAGCTTTCGAAGCCCCAATTGGGCAGCTTCAAGGTAGCATTGGTCGGCGTTTGCGTCTTTACGATTGCACTTCTTCAATTCGCTGGCTTTAAATCACAAATTTTAATAATATAATGTTTTCAAATTAAAGTAAAAAAAACATGAAAGAATATGTGCATAAAAGATTCAGGTGAAAAGGTATTAAAATGTCATAAAGTGAGAAGAAATGAAGGTGCAGAAGGTAGTCTATGAATCAATTAGTCTAGGAAACCAAGAATAAGATGCAAAAAAGGGAAATTAATGATAATAAAGCAGTCATTCAAGGAAATAAGCTTGCTATAAAAATTTCAAAATGCAAAAAAAGAAAAATTTAAACAAGCAAAGGGATTAAAAAATAAAATGGTTAGGAATAATGTAAGGACTTACGAAAAGGGGCACCAGTTGAAAAACCCACAAGCACTAGCAAAATCGTTGCTCTCTGCATTGTGACGACTAATTATTTGAGTCAAGGAAGAGTTTACGAATTTATAGTCAGCTGGAATATGGTTCAATGGTTCAAACAATTTTTTTGCTTTGGGTATAATGCGACATTAATTAGTTTTAATTTTTTAAATAAGGTAATCGCTTAGCAATGACACAGGTGAGAAGTATCGGACATTCTAAAGTTTTTGCATATTGGTATAATTTAAGAGTAGAACATAAAAACCCGAATTTTTTGTTAGTTGTTGCTAGTTAAGCGAGTTTCATCATCAATAAAAGTCGCTTCACATTTGTTCTCTTAAATGTTTCCATTCATTTTGTACATTGTATTGCTACACTTGAAGGTCGGATTTTTTTATTATTTGCAATTAATCAATCGCTTGTCGCTAAAAATTTTCAACCGAAATGTTTCCTGTAGAAATTTAATCAATTAAACCAATATAGGATGACCTATATACAGGGTGACGCTCCATAACTTGCTATTTGAGGTATCGACTTGAAATTATTGTTGCATGATAGGTGCGCTTCTGCTTCACATTTTAAAAATATTATCTTTTGTATACAGGGTGTCCAAATATTATTAAAAGACCAAAGTTATGTTTTTTTAAATGGAACCACCCCATTTTGATTTTATTTTTGAATTGTATACTAAGTTCTGCGTTAAATTTACTTGAGTCATTTTCACCTATCTATCGTACTTTTTGATGTACGTCACTTTATGTTCCAAAATTCCTTGATGTAATGTTCCGTTAAAAAATTCATATCTTCTAAACTATTAAAGAAAACATACCCATTTTTTTTCTGTGAAGTCTCTAGACTTTGGTCAATCTTTGAGCTGTTGCCGAGAGGCGAAGGATTATTCCAACGCTTACTACGATTTTTTGAAAATGATGAACAACAAATGGGAAAAACTCTATTTTTTCAAATGGAACACCTGTATATTTTTACAACATTATTTAGAGTTTTTGATAAGCTTTTCTGTGATATAGAGTTTCTAGGGTTCAATTATGATATTAGAAAAGTTATTGAGAAAATTTCATTTTTTAGATGAAACCACTGTTTTTACTAGGCTTGTGCCCAAATTAAATGTTACATTTGACATTTCTGTTTCATCGAAACTAAAGACTAAAGTCGAAATGAATTTTACACGCCAAGTACAGAACTTTATGGTGCTGATTTTCTAAATTTAATACATTTTTCGAACAAAATGCTTGAAATTTTGTATGGTTATTGAAACTATTTGAACAATATTTTATTTTTGGATAAAGCTAAATTTTAAAGTAATGGGTCTGTTAATAGGCACGATATGCACTATTATGCGATTGAAAACTAATTGGCTGCGAACCATCGACCACCAAAACAGGTGGTCATTGAATGCGTGGGGTGGAATTATTGGAGGACGCGTTATCGGTCCGTTCTTTTTTGACAAGGTCCAAAATGGCTAGAGATACTTGGAATTTCTTCAAACCGATTTCCCGTTACTACTAGAAGACCTAGACTTAACTACAAGAGCGATCATGTGGTACAACATGACGGTACTCCAGTTCATTTTTATAGTATCATTCACCAGTTTTTGAATCAAAATTACACCAACCGTTGGATAGGAAGAGGATGAAGTATTACTTGGCCAGCTCGCTCCCCAAACCTGACACCCATTGATTTTTTTTCTCTTGGGCAATGTTAAAGAAAAAGTTTATAGGGTTCCATCAACTACAGCTGAGGATATGAAGCAGCGAATTCATTTCACCATCCATCCATTTCACTCTATTGACCAAGTTCGTCTTTTGTTCGTAGAATGAATGTTTGTGTAGAACAGAATAGCCGTATATTTGAACATTTGTTATGATGCGAATAACCAATTTAATACTACGATAATTTATTTTTCTAATTATTGTTGAGCTTGTTATGATTGTTGATTCTTTTATTATTTTATAAAACATTGGCCGTTTGCCTATGGGTTATGTTGGATTGTATTATTTGTACTAACTGTTGGAAGATGTAATACTTGACAATCTCAAACTTGACATTTAATTCTTGCACAAGACTACTAGAAAGTGGTTTCATCTAAAAAATGCTATTTTCTCGATAACTTCTCTAATATCATAATTGAACCCTAGAAACCTTATATCACAGAAAAGCTTATCAAAAACGCTAAAGAATGGTGTAAAAATATACAGGGTGTTCCATTTGAAAAAATCGAGTTTTTTCGCCACTCGGCAATAGCTCAATAGATTGACCAAAGCCTAGGAACTTCACAAAAAAAAAAGGGTATGTTTGCTTTAACAGTTTAGAAGTTATGAATTTTTGAACGGAACCTTACATAAAGAAATTTTGGAAAATAAAGTGACGTACATCAAAAAATATGACAGATAGGTGAAAATGACTCCAGTAAAATTAACGCAGAATTTAGTGTAGAAATCAAAAATGAAATCAAAATGGGATAGTTCCATTTAAAAAAACATAACTTTGGTCTTTTAATTATATTTGGACACCCTGTATACAAACGAAACTATTTTTAAAATGTGCAACAGAAGCGCACCTATCATCCAACAATAATTTCAAGTCGATACCTCAAATAGCAAAAAAGTTATGGAGCGTTTACGGAGCTCTGGGTCACCCTGTATATGTGGTTGGGTGTCATACACTCTTCCCGCTCGTTTACCTTTTCAAAGAACTGCAGTTCCTGAATTTGGTTTATAGAACCTTACAATAAGTAACCAAACTGGACCACGGCATATATTAACCAATTTTGATCGAATCAACAAATCGTTTGTTCCAATTTCCGCAAAAACAAGATTCGGTTTTTCGTTCAAAAACACGTTTCTTTTTAGAAATACTATATGATTTTAATCAAAAAATTAAGTTAAAATTTATAGGCCTTTTAAATTTTGTGACTTCGGGGCCGTGCTACAACTGTTTCTTCTTAAGGGGAGATTTCGGCAGGCAAATCCATGTTAAAAATGACGTTTTTTCGTAGATAAATTTCTCTTTTATTTAAAGAGATATATCAACTCAAATTTTTTTCTATGTATAAAGGAACTTTGATTCTAGGGCGGTACAGGCTCCTTTTTCCAAAGTTCTTTAAGGAAACCTTTATAAAAAATACTAAAGTTGCATAAAATTACGACATTTTCAACATGGTGGGAAATTTTTCATTTGTTACGATTCACGGCCGCTAGATGTCGCAATGATCGATTATTTATCCATCAAAGGCAGGCGGCCAAATTTTAGCATTTTTCCTAGTTTTTTTGCTTCAAAGATTACGATGAATCGTAGTATTCGTTGTAGAAAGTAGTTTTGGAATTACATTTTGCCGATATTTCATCTAGGAACGAAAAATTGATCGGCAGCGACATCTCATTTTCAAGTTGAGAACGTAGGTTTTACATGAAACACGTTAAAAATAATGCTTAATCTCAGTTATTAGACAATTTAGGGCATTCATCTTTTGGTAAAAGGTTTTGGTAAACTGAGGCATATTCATCATAATCACATTCCAAAATAATCTGCTTTGGTGTCATCTTTTTCAGCATTATGTAAGGGCCGTTTAATTGATTAATTATTAAATTACTATTACGATGAATCTCATATGATCTAAATTTAAATTGCAATGTTCAGTGAAGGTAATACCTAAAAATCAGACGATTCTGTTGGAAAATAAAGAAGTTTAACCCTCAAAACCCTCTTATGGATAAATTGCATGTATTATTTTTTTCTTAAATAACTACTATTAGGATGAATCTCATATGATCTTAATTTAAATAGCAATGTTCAGTGAACGTAATACCAAAAAATCAGACGATTCTGTTGGAAAATAAGGAAGTTTAACCCTCAAAACCCTCCTATGGATAAATTGAATGTATTATTTTTTTCTTAAATAACTACTATTAATCTCAAATGATTTTTTTTCCCACCTTAACTCAGCAACGGATAAGAGATGGACCTGTACCGCCCTTAAGACAATACAGATTAAATTCACACTTCTCTAGGAAATACCATAATTGAGTAAAATATCTACGAAAACTGAATGTCAAGTCAAATTTCTTAGAACATCGGCCGTCAGCAAAGTGGGAAATACGCCCCCACTATCGGTGCTCTCTGACCATATTCAACCTAGAATTTTTATTTTTTGTTATATTACCTGTTTTTATTTACTGTTGGCTCGGACCGACGTAAATTTTTGCAATTACAGTCAACCCTCGCAATTAATTCCTACCGCGTTATATGGAGAGACCGCGAAATAAGAAACTCTGAATTAAATAATACAAATAAGATTAATTTTTCATCGGTTTCTCAGAAATAAATAAATTGTACATAAATCAGAACGATTTGTTTTTAATTGCATACAAAGTGTTTTTTTTAAAGCGGTCTTTAGAAAATTTTCAACATGCTATTGTCCTATAAACTTGAAATTTGAACAGGGCCGAAATTAACAATTAGGAATCGAAATAAATAATTTTCAATATGGCGGCACTTTCTCTTATACCGGAAATGGACGCCATCTTTGTTTTTATTTAATTTTCGAGTCCCCCTTTTATATCTGAGTCCAGTGCATCTATGTTGTCTCTGTCCATTTGTCATAGTTTAGATATATGCTATTTATTTTACAAAATTGACGATCGGTCGGCGCAGCGGCTTAGCAAACCGACTTGCGCCGGCAATGTCCTGGGTTCGAATCCCGGCCAGGTCATGGATGTTTGTATTTGTCCAAACTCTCTCCCTGTAATTGGGGCAACCTGTTGGGGGGAGTATAAACCACAAAAAAAAAATGTTGCATTTACGATGTCTATCAATAAAACGATTTCTCAGTAACCATGCGGAAAAAACGCAAACTGTTTTTTTGCAGTCGATAATCGAAAGTTTGTAAAATCTATTGCTGGTATCAACAATAATTAAATCACATTCTAAGTACTTATAATCATTAATAAAAACGTCCAAAACAAAACTTCACAATTTAAATTTTTTTAAATGGCACGTATAGTCGGTTTCACAAATGTGTTGGCACATTTATATGGCGTTATAGGAAGCTAAAATTAGAACGGAAGCAGAAAACTAACAAGCATTCTACTGGATCTGATAGAAATTATAAAAAAGCAGAAGTAGATATTATGAATAATTTACGCCTCCCTGAAACACATAAATTATAAGTAGACGAATGTTTGGAAGAATTGAAAAATGCTGGAAAGAAATTATTGAATTAGCGAGAACAGTCGAGGAAAATCTCTGAATCTTATTTGGAGAAGTGAGCGATTGAAGAAGTTGATAGCGAGCAATTTTGGTCGTCTTTTCAAGATGATAGATAAAACCCCTGGTCCAAAAACTGTTATTTATATAAAAATGCGTCGACCTTTTCAACAAAATGGAGTAGACTCAACATAATCATGTAAAAGTATCTAGATTTCGCCGAAAGGAGCGACATCTATTGAAATGGCACCAATTAAAACCAGGTTTCAAGGTTGTTCATAAGAGTGCGCACCCCATGGGTGAGAGATCTTTCCAATATATAAACAATGGTTTAATGAATTCAAAATAAATATTTTGGAAATAAGTGAGCAGTTCGTCTGTGGAGTTGTTTCGCAAGATGTGAGTCTTATAAATGGCAAATCGATCACACGATGTAAGACGATCCGTCGTGTTTACGTCCGAGCCTAACCCTAACCTCATTCCAGATGTCATGCGATGAAAACTCCAACCAGGAAAAGCAGTTTTCCATCGAGAGGGCGAAGCAAGGACGCGCGTTTTGCAAGAAGTGTAAACGGAAGTGCCAGGAGGGCGATCTGCGCATTGCCAAGCTAACTCCAAACCCTTTGCGGCCGGGAAAAATTAAGACGTGGTATCATGTAGAGTGCATTTTTGAAGTGTTCTTAAAGCAGCGCCCGAGCACGAAGCGAATCGAACACCGACACGATGTGGAAGGCTGGGAGTCGTTGAGTGAAAACGCTCAGTTAGATATATTGGCCAAAATTCAAGAGTGCAACGACACATTCGAAGCCATGCAAAGGTCCCTGAAGAAATCAAAGAGTAGGCGCAAATCTCAGACGGTCGAACTGTTGGACAATGAAGACTCCATGAGTGTGTCTTCAATGAGTGCTGATGCTTTAATTAAACCTGGCCCACTCAAAGATAACAGTTTTCGCGAATTTAGAACTGTTGTTGCTAAAGTGTCAAATGCAAAAGCGTCACAAGAGAAAATACACATTTTTCGTTCAATGTTTCATAAAGGGAGCGACGGGATTAGTTTCAAAGGCAGTCTTCTACTTTGGTGCAAACTCCTGTTGCCAAATCTAGATAAAAGACCGTTCCAAATAGACAAAGAGCAACTGATTAAATTATGTAGTAGATGCTTCGGAATTAGCGTAGAAACTATAAAAGAAGATCTGGAAACAAACGAGTTGGGACAGTCCATCAAGAACTGTTTTAAAAGAAGCAAGAAGGCCAAGCCTGCCCACCTCAGCTCTTTAACAATAAGCGACGTGGACGAGTTTTTGGACGTCTTGTGTAATCTAACTGAAGAAGAAGATTGTTTCAAACATTTCAACGCACTAGTTGAAAGATGTACGTCTAACGATTTGAAAGTAATAATTCGTTTGATATGCCGCGATTTGTTGATGAAAGCGGGCGCCAAACACGTCCTGGAGGCGGTAGACCCCAGAGCGTATCGCAGATTTAAGTTGTTTCACGATGTCAAAGCAGCGATCAGTGCTTACTCCGAAGAATCGCAAATCGGACAATTCCCGAAACGCAGGAAGTCGGCCAGTTTTGATAAAACACTCATTCCCAAGAAGATCAAAATTGAAGATGTTAAGGAATTTGAGAAGACCACCAGTTTTGATCCATCACTGAGCGCTAAAAAGATCAAAACCGAAGATGATAAAAGTTTTGAAAAGACTAATTTAAAAACCATACCTAGTGTAGACTGCGAAAATAGCAAAGAACACGTTCCTTTTCCCAATTATTTTGAAAATGTTAAGTTGTATTTAGAAGAGGGAGTGTGGGAAAAATATGAAAATTGGGTGAGACATTTTAGTGCTTGTGGCGGTAGAGTTTTAAAGAGCAACGAAAATGAAGAGGCAACTCATGTTTTGCATTTAAAAGACACAATTGCGCAGCCTACCATTAAGTGTCCCAGTAGCTGCAGACATGTGATTATTGAATGGATTAAAGACACTTTAAAGAAAGAGTCTGTGCAAGAAATTAGACCATATCTCGTTCGTTGGAAACCCAGTTTAATGAAAATGTAGCCAATGTTCGAGTCGATCACTATCAAATTTCAAACGTTTACATTGTAAAAAATAAATTAAAAAAGTTCATGTGCTTATAAGTCCGTTTTTTTTTATACGCGGTTAGAGAACTAGGCCAGGTCAGGATGCTGGAAATAATGCGGTTTTCGACAAAAAGTACATTCCATTTAAGGGAACACTGAAAATATCTGCTTATATACTTAAGGATGCGAAATGATTGTGGTGCCACGATAAACCTGTGGCGAATCGCAGAAGTGCAGCTCCCTTGGTTCCGATTTCCAATACTAGATGTAGCGTCGAAATATAACAATTAGTGGAAATCGGAATCGTGAACCGGAACCCGTCCGGTCCAAGGTCTGAAGGAAGCATGAAGGGGCGGGGGAACAATACAACAGCCGATACCCAAGCCGATATGAGTTGAGCCATAGACAAGAGATATAGAGTTGAGCTGGGTGAGCTGAGTTCTTGAGATTGGCGAGAAATTTTTCGGTCGAAATCTAGGCAGATAATTTACTTGCAAGGTAGAAAGTTCTAATTCAGTTATGAGCTAATTATTAAAAAATTAATATGTAGTTCACAAAATAATATAAAAAAACTAGCTGACCTGGCAAACGTTGTTTTGCCGTATAAGTTATATCTAGTGAATATTTTGGTAGTTAAATAAAATATAACTAACTTATTGTAAGTAAGTTATCGACCACTGAGAGAGGAAGCTTTCAATTTTAAAGTTGCAATATCGACTCTATTGCGCATCTGGAGATGAAAGTACTTCAAAGTACAAATACTTTACCACCGCGTGAACGTGTGTGCTCAGGAAGGTGGCCGCCACATTGAATATATTATTTAGTTTAGCTTACTTTATTGAATTTTTAAGTAGGTATATTTGTTTAAATACTTATTTGTTAATTTACTTAACGTTGAGCATAAATTCTTGCCGCATGCAATGGATTTCTTTCGCCTTCTCCCAGACAATAAATCATATCGATTTGTTCTGGTAAAATAGCAATTATTGTGGATAATGGAATAGATAATCAAATGACAAGTCGGTGATGACACAACTGTGCAGTGTTGCAATGTGAGTTAAAATGATTTTCATAGTTTCCATGGCACACTATATACCGTATCCTGGCTCAATCTGGATCACAGCCAAAAATATCAAATATTTCGTAAATTATGAATTTTAGCTATAGAACAACCTTAATAAAAAACATAGCTAGACTCTAGACGCATTCGATGGAATACAAAAATATAGGCTGTGCCATTTAAAAAACTAAAGTTAAGCTGATTTAAAAATAGTATAATTCGACACGAATTATTGCAGATCCTGTATAGTAAAAATAATATTTTTCATATCGGCCTTAAACAGCAATCCTTTCATCACATTTTTACCAACTTTCAGCATTCTAGCTGCCAAAACGGCCTTTTAGTAAATTTTTAAGTGAACCTCTGCAAATGAGAAAAAATGTGAAAAAAAAATTGTAATTTGATAACGGTGGTCTAAAATGTAAAATACCTTATACCACCATAAAGCTATCACCAAAAAGGGTTCTAACACTGAAATAAAATATAGGTAGTTCTATTTGAAAAAACAAAGTTGTGTAAGATGAGAAGAGTTTTGGAACGCTTGTATACGTCAAATAGTATTATGTTGTGCAGTCTGGCAAACGGTGTACAATTTGTATTACTTTTTTTTTATATCTTATATGGTTTTGGAGTTATGGATCGATCCCGCACTAATGACTCACCTGTATAGATAATAAATAAATAAATTGCATGTAACTTGCCGCGATCAATTCATTGGATCCTTAAAACAATAGGACCAGAACCTGCTCGCATAAGAAAAACAAAAAAAAAAGTTTTAAAGAAATATAGAATTGCAACACTACTAGAGGAAAGATGCAAACTGCGCTGGATGTAGTAGGGCCCTAAAAATAAATATTTTATAATTTTTTTCTTTTTTTGGCTTTCTTCATTATTTTTGCTTGCGCTTCATTTATGAAGGGCGGATCCTCGTATTTTCCCGTTATAATAGAAGGTCAAACGCACTCTTCATAAAATCGCTGCAGTTTTAGGAGCATCTCATTCGTCCACAGCGTATCATCTCTTAAAATTTTTTAACAAAATAGTGGATTTTTCTCTCCCGTATAAACTATAAAATAGCAATATTGCCTTTCTGTTATATTAAGCTGCCCTTGAACCTAAAACAATTTCAGTACCTATGTAGGAATTTATTTCAAATTCGAATTTCAAAATAAGTAACCCAGCCTAGTGTGGGAAGATTTTTATTTGAACGTTATATAAGCTGATTTATAATATTTACAAAAATGCTACAATAACGGTAAAACTTCATGAAAATACTAAATGCATTTGTTTTTTGTGCGCGCCCGTGATTCCTCTTGGTTGTCGTAGGACGGATGCGACGCAGCTTTGGGGTGGTTTGTTGAGACAAAAGTAGTGTAAGATAGCGGGTTCTGGCTCACTTCAAGGTCACTCCCACTGCGCATGCGCGCGCGCAGCCCAGACCCGAACCAACTCGAATAGCTCAGACCCGAACCAACCTGTGCGCCCTCTATTGGCCCAGACCCGAACCAACCTGTGCGCCCTCTATTGGCCCAGACCCGAACCAACCTGTGCGCCCTCTATTGGCCCAGACCCGAACCAACATGTGCGCCCTCTATTGGCCCAGACCCGAACCAACCCGAAGCGCCCTGTACTAGCCCAGTTTCAGTTATTGGTGTTATCAGAGGTTGTAAAAGTTTTTTCAGTGACTCATCATCTTTTCTACCACTTAACTTTATAATTTTATATTTTTTTCTTATAGAATTGGTTGCTTCTATAATTCGTTTTTTCAATTTTTTATCTTCTCTATTCATCTTAGCGGTTGATAATGAACTGCTTTTCAACAGGGCTGTTTATTGCAACAGCTAGATCCGAACTGCTTCGAACGGACCTGTTTATTATATCGGTTAGATACGAACTGCTGCTGTTCCATCAGGTTTGTTATTTATATTCAAAGAGAGATAAACTGAACCGCTTTTTAATAAACTTCCTATATTTAACACCTTTATGTCCCTTTAACTGTTGTGATGGATCACTATTTCTTCGATGGATATTAGAAATGTCTAAAAGTCTCTTATATACCCTAAGATCATTATCTGTCATGGTAATGCCCGCTTTTGTTGGTTTTTTAAAAAATAACAGTCTGTTCGCTTCAGTTTAGAACAAACATGCGAGTAATTCAACAAAAAGTGCGGTTACCTGTTAAAATTGGTATATTATTATTTGTATAAAAACCGATCAGTGTAAGAGAATAGGTTGAATTTCGTTCGAGTTCAATTGGAGGTTCGTAATTTTCGGAGAGCGTACTCTGTACACCTATCAGGCTATAGGTTTTATACATGACTGAATAAAAATGTTTTATTTTAACATTGAAAATGTTTAACGGTTGAGTAGGATGGCATTTTAAGATTTTAGGTGACAGTGGGAAATTTCGCGGTTTTTGCAACTTTGTGTAAGTTCTACGTAAGCTAGCTGGATGTTTTTGGTGTCATTTTAAAGATTTCGTCAAATGCTATATTTTGGGAGTTTTCAGTAAGATGTAAGCCGTGTGGGGGCGGAAATACAAGGGTTAAAACGATTTCTTGAACATCAATGGGTTTGAACGGGTTACGCGTATGTATTTTTCGAAACACCCAAATATAGTTTGGTCTTCTTAGAAAGAGGATTAATGAGCGCTCATTTGAAGGGTTAGTTAGGGGTGGCACTAATCTACGGGGGTGGAGTTACAAACGTGTAAAGTTGAGGAAGCGTTTTGAATTTGCAGAGTAAGTTTGTACGGACCATAACTTGTTTATTATCAAATTAAATGGTATAGTATAAGCGAATGAAATGTTCCTTGATGAATGTACAAGGTTTTTTACTTGAAACTTTTTTTGATATCTTTAACGATTAGCGAAATAATTATATAAATAGTTGTAAAAGTAGAAGATTTAGCCAGCGAGTCAAGTCAGCCATGCGTAAATGCAACGCACACAGCGCAGTTGGTAAAACAGGAATCTGTAAAATTGTAGATACCTTTATATTTGCGCTAGTGGAAGTAAGGGATACTTGTATTTTTTTAATGGTAATGCAATCGTGCCATAAATAACTAATACATATATTACATAAAAGACAAACAATAAAACCACATCCGATCACCGAAACAGTAATACTTGGCGACTTGGGATGTTCGTTCAATTTTTCTCGACGACAAAGTCGAAAAATATGCGTCGTATGCCAATGTTAAGTGCTGATACTCGAATGTATATAAATCAGGTTCTTAATCTAAACAATGCGAACATTGCGTCTTTGCATTCGTGACCTTGCCCTTGCCGTATTTAGGTCGGTCCAGCTACTTCAATAATATCAATCCGTGTCTCATCACACATTTGTAAGGAAACGTAAATTTCGTCAAGTTGAGCGACCGTTAACGGCGGTAGGAGTACCATGACGAGTGATTAAGCACGTATCGGCCGTCTCCAAATTCAACACTCTCTAGGAACGACGATCATTAGTTTTTTAAATCATAATAAGAGCATTCGGGGTCTGGCTTCGATGCGGACGGTTGTCTTGTATTTGTCTTGAGAAATAAAGTTGTTATCCATTTAAATCGAACTTCTACATTATTATTTGAATTTATTACATTCGCATAGTTTAGTTGGTAATGTTGTTGTAGTAAGAGACAGTGTAAGGGTCCTTGTCACGCTCAAATATGTAAATTTGCAGAATTAGTATTGGGCTGTTAGCAATAAAATTTTGTCGTTTGTGAGAACTGTAGCTTTGCTCTTCGGTTGAAACCATCAATTATAACATCGACGATGCGGCTGTCGCCTAAGTGGAATCTTAACATAGCAAACTCAAGTGTTGCATTGGTTTTGTTCACGCAAAATCTTCAGAGTCTGATCACGTCTTACATGCATTTGCTTCATTCCAATATTTACTTTTAATGAGAGCAGTCACTTTATTGTTGTGTTTGAACCCTGTGTTATATATTTAAACCAACCCTGTCACCATTTTGTGCCAGTGTTCCCGGTTCGTATAGATCGACCAGCCTGACTGGAGTATACTCTTGTATATTTTATGTATATATACAGGTGTCCCAGAAAAAGCGGACCACCTGTGCTGTACGTTGTTGGGGAGTCTTCAGCAAGTCAGGAAAAATAGTTCAAAAATTCTTTAGAGTAATATATCTAAACGGTGGAACCCAAAATTGTATCTTCTACATTATGCAATATTTTAAAGAATAAATGATAGAGTAATTTAAGCAATGAAAAAATCAAGACGACGCGTGTGTCTGTCATACATACAATCGTTTTTCTCAAATAACCGATACTTGTCATATTATATTGCTTAAAATAAGCCGTGTGTCTTTTGGCTTATAAAACCCCCGCGACCTCTGACGCGAACAATAAAAGTACTCCAAATCAAAAAGTGATTTTCTTCTCTTAAGAAATAAAAAAAATATTGCCAAAATTTACTGTTGCATTAAAAAAGAAAAGTTTCATTTTTTACATTACAATGCGATGAAAATAAATCTGGCTTGGCTGGTGCAAACAATTACCTAATGGAACGCATCAACAGCATAGAATTACATAGGTGCCAAATTGAACATGGAATTTTTTGCTATTAACTAAAAGGAATAGGGCGAAAAGGGAAAAGTTGAGAGTGGTAACAAGAATGAAGGCGACAACATTTGAGGAGAGAATAAGCAAAAGCACTTGGTGCCAAATGTTGCAGGAATGTCTGAGAAAGAAAAAGAGAGAAGGAGAAAATGATAGGACGAGTGAAAGGGCAAAGTACTATGAAAGGAATGGGTACAGCTCAGGAGAAGCGAAGAGAATGAGGGAACGAGGGGTGAGATTAAGAGAAAGACTGAGAGAAAGAGAGAGAGAGAGAGAGAGAGAGAGAAAAGAGTCCAGGTATAATAGCAAGTATAAGGAAATAATAACCGAAGAACTACTGAAATATCTGTACAGAGAAAATGTGAAAGTGAGAAGAATGATTGCAAGATTCTGGTGCCGGGAATGAAGAGAGAGAATGCAAGTTCTGGTTGGGAGAGAAGCAGAGAGGATGCAGAATATGTGGAGAAGGACGAGAGACAGAAAACCTAATGAATGAATGCGAGAGTTTAAGACAGGAAGAAAGAAGGAGGTATGAGGTACTGAATGAGGATGGAAGAGGAGTATAATGGATGAGAAGCGTTGTGAGAGAGAGAAAGAGGGGGGAGTGCGTAAAAGAAGGAAAGAAGATGGGATTGATCTGTGTTAGAAGAAATTTATATTAAGTTGATGTTATACCTATGTAAGATTTTGTAGGAGTCTTAAGGCCGAAAGGCAAATAAAACGATTTATTAACTACAGAGTTGACAAATTGAGCATGCTATTTTTCTTAATAACTTAAAAGAATAGGGCAATTCGTTTTTTGGGTGGTCCGCCCTTTTTCTGACAACCTGTATATATTCAAGGAGTATTCTCTGGTAAGTAGCGTTATATTCGTAGATGTGCTAGGAAAGGTGCAAAAACGGGTGTAGAAATTCAGAGTTTCGTTTGTGTGTAATTTTTATCATTGTGTTCACGTGTGAATTGATCAAGATTTAATTTTTCTTAATGTTGAATATATCTCTGTTATCTCTTGAAATATATTCATGTCAGTGTGATTCGTGGTCATGGATTTTTCGTAGACGTAGAACAAGAAAATATAAGTAGAAGGTTGCAAATTTTTTGTTAAAGTTACTGAAAAATCTTTTGAGTCAGCGCAGAAGTCGTAAATACGTCGAAGATTACATGAACTACGCAAACTAAATGCAGGCGCTCAGTGGACATGGACGTCCAATGGGCGTTCAGACAGCTTATGTTTGTGGCAGGGTTGAGATTTTAAATTGAAATGCCAACGGAACTCCTCATTCTGCATTTGTGCGTTTATTAATTTTATCTATATTTTATTTTTACTTTTGGGAGACTACAAGTTGTTTAAACATCTCTTGCCCTTTCTAAATTGCTTTTCATGAACAATTTTATAATTATTGTATTTCACACCTTCCATAATATCTGATGTTTGTGAGCGGATGCGTAACTATTGTGCAAATTTTAAATTACGAAGAGGGCTTAAACCGAAGTTAGTATACGAATGCTCTAGTGCAATTCGGGTCAAGTCGGGTTTGGCGCGAAAAGCATATTTGTATGTAATAAAAGTTTATTTTTCCACAAAACATAAATTTGCCTGTTGTTAAATTTTTAGATATTGCGAAATTTTGCCAAGTTTAAAAAATAGTCAAGTTCATTTTCAATGCTATAACGAAGGTTGCTAAATTGCAACTTCTGTAAATTTTTTTATTTCTTTTATATAAAACATTAAACATATGAAAAAAAAGGTGGTGAGCTTTGAGATTATTCATAACAATAATGCGTTATCATTATAATATGTCTGGTATGAGTCAACTTGACTGCAGCGTTCTCGTAGGTATCAAGTGATTAAATTTGTATCGTCTGAAGAAATGTGTGTGAAAGTTTTTTTTTATGTGTATTAGATGTCACTTGTTTTGCGCATAATAATGTAACAGGTGGGATTAGTTGAATGTGATGCATCAACGAGAAAAGATGGGTAAGCAACTCTAGTTATAAACTTATTTAAATATGATATAAAATATATTCTTTATAGATGATATCTTTATTAACATAATTAAAGGAGAGCTGCAGGTCAGGGGAGTCCCTGACTTGGAACAAGTAAGTAATCTTAGAAAATTTGTCACTTCTAATAACATACATTTTACTTTTCTTTTTAAGTTAACCTATTTTATAATAGGCTCTACGACGCCTCCACTCGCCTTTGTGTTAGGGGAAATAATTCCCCTAACTATAATGTTTGAGGGGGAAGAGAGACGTGTGGTCTACCATAAGGTAGACCACACGGTCTACTATAGACAGTTATAAGGTAATTGTTATTCTAAATTTAATAAAATAGTATATCTAATTTTATTATATTTTTACAGCCAGGAAGTTGTTGCTGTGGATATTACTTCGGAGATGTGCTATTTTATATCCAGAATAATAAAGTTAACAGATTTCACAATAATTACTATTTCTTGATGTTGATGCTAAAATTTTAATAATAATAATAATAACCTACGTGACGTAAAATTATTATAACAAACCCAATGAGTACCAGGTCCTTTCCTGGAATCTAAATTTATAATTGCACTTTCGTTCAGATTAGGTTTAATTAGTTGTAATTCGTCTCTCATGAAAACACCTCTAAAATTATGTAATTTTAATCGTTTCGCATAATATCTTAAATCCTTATCTGTTAATGCTCTTTTAGGTAATTTTATTGGTAGTTTTTTGGAAATTGTTTTTTAATATCTTCAGATAATAGATTAAACGGTTTGGGTGATTTGAATAAATAATGGGCGGTTCGAGTACCATCAAAAATTGTTAATTCTTTTACAGTAAATTCGGGTACACAAAAACAACCTTCATCTTTGTAAATTAAAGCGAGACTGGTAAATATATGTGCGATGAACATTATTATCAGCCTTGTGGCGATCATCTAACGATTGAGATTGTGCGTAAGCGATGTCGTGCTCCTTACATGCGCGATCTAAATCATTAATTCCAACATCACCACGTTCTAACCGTTTTTTCAGTTTCGTACCGGGACCGCAAAACTGATAACCCGGAAGATGTAATTCGAATGGTAATTTATTGATCGCGGTGTTTAACAACCTTTGAAGGATGACATCGAACTAAAAATTATTTTACAATATAAAACCTCATTATATATACTTTTCGCTTCAGTTTAAAACAAACATGCGAGTAATTCAACAAAAAGTGCGGTTACCTGTTAAAAATCAAGATTGTGATGCTGATGGTGATGATCGAGGAATATTTAATCGACACGGAGATCTTTTACCGACATCAATAAGATGTATAATTTGCGGACCATCTGGTGGAGGAAAAACAAACATTTTATTATCTTTACTGATTCATTCTAACGGTGAACAATTCTCTAAAACTTGTCGTGAATGTTGGAAAGATGACTATGGATTTTTGGTAATATGTAAAGAGAATGAATTAAACAATGGACGTTATCGAAAATGTTTCGTTCAGTTTATCTCTCTTTGAATATTAATAACAAACCTGATGGAACAGCAGCAGTTCGTATCTAACCGATATAATAAACAGGTCCGTTCGAAGCAGTTCGGATCTAGCTGTTGCAATAAACAGCCCTGTTGAAAAGCGGTTCAGTTTATCTCTCTTTGAATATAAATAACAAACCTGATGGAACAGCAGCAGTTCGTATCTAACCGATATAATAAACAGGTCTGTTCGAAGCAGTTCTAGCTGTTGCAATAAACAGCCCTGTTGAATAGCGGTTCAGTTTATCTCTCTCTTTGAATATAAATAACAAACCTGATGGAACAGAAAATAAGTGATTCCATGTCTCAAATACAACATATGATTACATGGAGATACGCTTATCAACAAGCTAGAAAAGGAATCTGCTGAATACAATGTGCGGCAGACAGAGAAAGATTTAAATTTAGAATAGCGCATACTGAAAACATTTTAAATCCAATCTTAAATAATGATCATCGCAGATATATTTACCAGTCTCGCTTTAATTTGCAAAGATGAAGGTTGTTGTTGTGGATATGCAAGGTTTTTGTGTGCCCGAATTTACTGTAAAAGAATTAACCATTTTTGATGGCACTCGAATCGCCCATTATTTATTCAAATCCCCCAAACCGTTTAATCTATTATCTGAAGATATTAAAAAACAAGTAAAGTATTTAGAATATAATTGTTGAGTTAGACGAGTGTGTGTGTCTGGTTGCCTGATGAACGGGATTGTACTGCCGATAACGCCTCATGTAGAGAGCGCCATTACCGACATTCATTCGTTTTTGTTGTTGATATACACACGTGCATGTTAGTCGTTACAAGAATTTTATGTTTTAGTTCTTAACTTTAGTATTAAAAGTTTTAAAACAACCAGCGATCCATTTATTCGACCACAAACGATCGACATTTCAACGAGCGAATTCAGTTGCCATCGGTCGCAACAATAATCATCATCATCTTTTGCGATATAATAGTGGTATGGTGGCGTATGAAGACATTAATATAAGTTGGCAGACAAGGACCCAGGAATCAACTTGGACAACCGGGAAGCATCGGACAAGGAAACCGAACCAAACAAGCAGAATTATTCGATGTGTGGTGCGAACGAGTAGACGTGTCGTGGTGGCCCTGCTAGCTAATTGTTCAGTTTACTGCTATTCCTTCATATTAATAATATGGGTGGCGATCGATATCCATCACGTAATGCTGGTGAAGCCAGTATTATAACCATTTGCGAGAAAATATTATCATCTGAAGAGTTTTTGGACAAATTAGTGAATTCCATTGCTGACAAACTGAGGGAAAGTTGGGATGAACGATACAAGGTATACGAGGAGAAGGTACGACTACTGGAAGATGATCTTGCGGACGCCCAGAATAGGATCGTCGAATTGGAGCAGCAAGGTCGTTGTAACACTTTACGGTTCTATGGGGTGCCATCCAATAACACTGTAGGTGTTAAAGAGTCAATAATGCAACTTTGTGAGAATAAGATTGGTGTGAAGGTGGAGCAGTCTGATATAGTCTCTGCCTACACAGTGAAACCTACCTCAAGGACCCAGCAGAAGAACAATCCCCGAGATGAAGGTACATCCACCATGATCATAAAATTTGCTACTAATATGATGAAGGATAATATTTTTTACAAGAAGTCCAAGCTTAAAGGTACAAGGATAGTCATCCGAGAGGATTTAGTGACGGAGCGTTACAAATTGTTCTGTGAAGCGTGTGAGGTACTCGGAAGAAATAATGTGTGGACAATGGGAGGACGCATCCTGGCTAAATATAACAAGAAAGTTGTTAAAATCCGCAGCTCTGCCGATCTGCCAGATGTCAGTCAGGACAAATAAGCACAGTGGGCCCACCTTCTGCATTCACCGACATTGACAAGACAGTCGCCGTCGAAAAAAGTAATATTTTATCTCTTCCTTTTTCTGCTTATCTATACGTTGTACGCTTTTTAATCGTTTAACATATTAATTCATTATCAATTTACAACCGTAATTTAAATAATTTTAATAATAACTTGGCTACTGCTTTTTCCCCCTGTGAATTTATCTCATCCTTGATTTGTCATTTACTTATATCCGCCTTGTGCTATTGTTTTCACCTGTTGCTTTATCTACTTATAATTTCATAATTAACTTAATCTAGACGCAGCGTTAAACACGGAACAATTAATTAAAGTAGCCGATACAGAAAAGATTAAAACAGATAGTGGTTATTTCAAGAGATGTAAATTGTATGGGGTTAAATTATGCTGCTTTGCCATTTAAATTGTAGATCTCTAGCTAGTAATTTTGGGGATTTAAGTAACCATGTGCTCTTGAATGCTTATGATATTGTGACATTAACGGAAACGTGGCTCGATGTTGATACTCCCTCGGAAAATTTGGAGATTCATAATTATTCTCTTTTGCGTAAGGATCGTTGTGGCAGGGGAGGGGGAGTTGGCTTCTATGTAAAAAATACCCTCGCATTCAGGGTGTTACCATCGTGTGATGATATCGAGCAGTTGTGGGTCAGGATCGGGGGGCTAGTTAAGATCTGGATAATCGGTGTCGCGTACAGACCTCCTAGTATGAACTACTCATTCTTTTTAAATAAATTGGAAGAATCCTTGTATAATTTTTTGCCCATCTGTGATGGTATCAGTTGTCTTGGTGACTTCAATATTGACTGGTTGAAGGATAGTCGTGCGAAGTGGAATTTCTCTCAATTAATAGCATCATGTGGTCTGTCCCAGGTTGTTGACGAGCCCACGAGGACTTGTAATAACTCAGTAACGTTGATCGATTTGATATTACTGTCTGATGATGTTGAGGTAACGAACAGAGGGGTGGTCGACATGCATCATGTGAGTGATCATTGCCTGATTTATGCAAATGTTGAGGATGGTAATATCGCGGCTAATGATACTGACAATAAAATTAATAATATTTGGCGACGAAATTATAGTAATGTGGACCTTGAATCGCTTCGGATCCATTTGACCTCTTTACCAATTTATCAGATCGTAGAAATTGTTGATATTAATGAAAAAATTGTGTATCTAAATGATATTCTTACTGTCCTACTGGATAAGCACTGTCCATTTAAACTTCGTAAGCGTAAATCAGTGTACCAACCATGGTTAACCGACACATTGAGACTAATGATGGGGTTGAGGGACAAGGCATTAAAGAAGTTTAAACAGCGCCGTACTACGGAAAAATGGAATTACTATAAGCAACTTCGAAACATTACGAATATGGCGGTCAAAACCGAGAAACGTGCATATATGGAATACTTTGTGCGCACAAATGGTAACCCGAGTAACACTTGGAAAGAACTAAAAAAGTTGGGTATAGCGTCGAAAAAGATGAATAACATTCCGAAACACTTAAAGAATGCGGATGCAATTAATAAGTTTTTCATTACATCGTCTCAAACTGTCACGTATGATGGGAGTCTGGTTCACTTTTACAATGGTTGCACTAAAAATAATATGAAGGGTGGTTTTAGGTTTCAGCCGGTGAATGATGGTCAGGTTTTTGCAATAATTAATTCGATTACATCAAGTGCAGTAGGAGTTGATGGAATTTCGATTAAGTTTATTACAATGTGTTGCCCTACGTTGTTACCTGTACTTACACATATTATTAACTATTGTATTGAACAGTCTCTTTTTCCAGAGTCTTGGAAGGAATCACTAATCGTACCACTACCCAAAGTACGAAATCCTTTAGGGTATAAGGATTTGCGCCCGATAAGTATACTACCTGTTCTCTCAAAAGTTTTGGAAAAGGTAGTAAACGACCAACTAAGGGTGCACCTCGACAAATATAAATAACATCCTTCCGGAATTTCAATCTGGCTTTAGACAGAACCATAGTTGTACTTCTGCCTTGCTTAAAGTAACTGATGACATTCTGGAGGCTCACGATAATAATATGCATACCATTCTCATACTGTTGGATTACACTAAGGCTTTTGATACCGTTCGACATGAGATGTTGTTGGCGATTTTGCATTTTATTGGTTGTGACGATTCTGTTCAGCTGTTCATGCAGAGATATTTATGTGGGCGCTCACAGAGAGTAAAGATTGATGCAGAGGTTTCTGAAAGTTTACCAATTCTTTGCGGGGTGCCACAGGGTTCTATACTTGGGCCTCTACTCTATACCATTTACACTTGCAATCTCATGACGAGTCTGGCCTGCAGCTACCATTGCTACGCCGATGACACCCAAATTTATGCATCTTTTCGTAGAGAAGATTTTACGGCAGCCATTAATAAAATTAAACTAGATTTGAGCAACATTGCGAGTGTTTCTAGTGATCACGGACTAGCAATAAATCCGTCTAAATCAAACATTGTACTGTTTGGAAGAACAAGAGACCGTTCTGAACTCCTCGAATTACTTGAACACGCTAACTTAGCTGTGTATTCGAAGCCACTCCGGATTATACCCGAAGTCAAGGCATGTTGATGGATTGTAACCTGCGATTCACTTCGCATATTAATATGTGTCAAAGGAGAGCATATAGTAGTCTTAGATTGCTTTACAACAATAAAGCCTTTCTGAATCGAAAAATAAGAATTAAATTATGTAATTGTTTAGTGCTGTCCCACTTTGACTATTGTGATGTTGTTTATGGGAATTGTTTGAGTGGTGAGGACATACGGCGGATTCAAGTGGTCCAAAATTCATGTTTGAGATTTATTTTTGGAATGTCGCGATATTCTCACATATCTTCTAAATTAACGGAAATCGAGTGGTTAAATATGAAACAGAGGAGATTTCTGCATGCTGTATGTTTTTACCAAAAAGTAGTTAATGGGCGTGCTCCCAAGTACTTGACCCGCAGAATTTCGTTTCGCACGGATGTTCACAATGTCAATATTAGAAGGAGAAGTTACCTCTCTATCCCGCGACACTGCACCGCTTTTTACGAAAGGTGCATTTCACACAACTTGCCACGAATCTGGAATAGAGTGCCACGCAATATTAAGTCCTTGAATTCAGAAGCATTTAAGAAACATATCAAGCAATTGTTGTTGATGGGGTTGGGATTTGAATTGTAGTCAGTTTAGTTAGATTTATATTAGTTTTATATAGTTTTTTTTTTTTTATTTTACGGTTATATTAGGTAATATTAGGTAATATGTATATGATAAGGATTTGTTTTTGTTTTCTGTAAGATTCTTATGTATGATTATTTCTGTTGAATTAAGGGACTCGTGGAAGACCGGACTTCCATCTGGGGATGGTCGAGCCGAACGAGTTCCTTATGATTATTTGTGAACTTTACAAATAATAAATAATAATAATAATAAAATACTCGAGAACCATTTAATAACTGAAAATGCTGCGGATGTGAATAACATCATGTTACAGTGTAATCTATGTGATAAATCTTTTATAAGTACAGATTCTTTAAAAGAACATACGAAAATACACGGTAAGATAAATTTTGTAAGAAAATCACATTTTAACTTATTTTTTAGAGGTTAAACCAGTACATTCGTACCCAAGTTCTTCAAACGCCCATGCTACCAAAATAAAAAAACATTTTTTACAAGAAACTATATCACAAGGTATTTATTTAATAATTTTACGTCACGTAGGTTATTATTATTAAAATTTTAGCATCAACATCAAGAAATAGTAATTATTGTGAAATCTGTCAACTTTATTATTCTGGATATAAAATAGCACATCTCCGAAGTAATATCCATAAAAATAATCATTACTTAAATCAAAATGAAGAGATACAACCGTTGCGAGAGGCATTCAAATCACGAATTATTACATATAGAGTTAAAAATTTAAGAAAAGATGATTTTGATATTAAAAATTTTTTTAGTGGAATACAAGAATCAATATCCGAACTCATTAATTCCAAGATAAGAGAATTTAGTCAACTTAAACTTAATTTGGAATTGTTTGCTCATGTCAGCGTGTAAAACGGTTTCTGACCGTGATCCATGCCCTAAATAGGATTTATGAATAGTTAGGGTGCCTGCACTAAATACGTCGTCACGGTGGGATTCGAACATAAGTGATGGCGACATGTATATGACCTAAATATCAACAATACCAGCCTAAATATGGATTTAAGAGGGCATTATACTTTTTGACTCCGAACGATCCAGACGCGTTCCTCTGTTACTCTGAATATTATATTATTTTTGTTATTAAACAGTTAAATTACTGAGATTTTCGTTTATTTTCTGACACTCATTATATTTTACCATCGAAAGAAGTAGCGGAAGTAAAATCATTCAACACAAAAAATAAAGTCATTACCATATCATCGAATTTAACTCAAGAACTACAAGATCTCTTCGAAATGCTTGCAACCAAAATGAGCGAATTTGCCGAAAAAGATAGTGGTAAGTTAGTTACATCATAATACCGTATTTATGTGTTTCAAATTGTTATTGATTTTAGGTTGGGCTTTAACTGATGTTTTATATCTAGAAGTAAACATAAATAAATATAAACCCCTGGCTGGATCGACATATCTTCCCCTTCCACCAGATATTGAAAGAAAAAAGGCTGTGTTAAATATTCAGAATAAGAATGATAATGAATTGTTAAGAATATTTTTATTTAAAATTGGAAGTTGGCGACTACCGACTGTTTGTTTGGTATCCTGGGTGTGGCAAGGTGACAGCAAGTAGAAGAAAAGTACAGAGCAGTGAACAAATTGGATTTAACTACGTTATTCTTACTAATAAATATTTAAAAGAGTGGAATTGGCATTTCACAACAAAGCAGCGGTGGGATTCACTACGTGCTGTACCGTGAATTATTGTAAGTGTCTGTGCTGTTAGTGCTAATTGGGTACTAACTGCACCACATTTGTTTTGGCATTGCGGTCATTACATTTTTGGCGTGGCATTGTGGTCACCATCGTTGTAGAACGAACAGGTTTTTGCTAAAGGGGCACTAGCCTATCGGTTCAAAAGAAACTTTTGTTATCAACAATGGGTAAGCGTAGACGCAACAGATCGTCCAGTTCGAGCTCTAGCAGCAACAGTGACTTATCGAGCACTAATTCGGGCTCAAGGCAACGTCATCGATTGCGTCATAAAAAAACGAATGATGTGGATGATTCACAAAAAACTAAAAATTCTGTAAGTAACGGCACAAATGAAGAAAGAATTCGCGAATTAGAAGACATTGTCCGGAGATTAACAGAGGGGGAACATTCTAGGACGGATGGTAATGGATATTCGCGATTTATCACATTTAAAGCAACCGCCGATTGCATTCCGATGTTTGATCCTGCAGATAGGAAGATCACAGCAGCTAAATGGGTTGCAAAAATTGAACAATTAGCTGATATTAATGGTTGGAATGAACGCATTATGGTACAAAACATGCAAAACAGATTGTCAGGGGTTGCAAGGAGTTGGTATAACGACCTTGTCGATTACAACCACAGCTGGGCTGAATGGAAAGAAATTTTCGTCAAAACGTTCCCGGAACATAACGACTTTGCACAGTTACTTAAAACCATGATGGACCGAAAAAAACATTCCGATGAATCATGGGCAACGTATTATTTTGAAAAAATTGGGCTGATAAGAGCGTGTGAAATTTCGGAGAAGAATGCGGTTTCCTGTTTAATTGATGGCATTAATGATGTAATTGTACGAACAGGTGCAAAAGCCGGAAGATATAGTACTCCAGAAGAACTTTATTCAGAATTCTTTACTACCTTGACATCAAGTGACTCATTGGGGAGCACTAACGTAAACACTAATGTAAGGGATCGTTTAGGTGATAAAGGTCACCAAAACAAATTTAATCGACAATATGGACGTAATACATACATTCCGAAAAATGATCGTGATTCTAAAAGGGAGTTTGTTGAATCTTTCACCCTGTGGTGGGGTGAGAAGAGCTCCTCGCAAGGGTGGGAGCCACCCCATAATAAGGGCGGTCAGCCCAAAAACAAATCAATTCTATTAATTACATTCATTCATTCATTCTATTCATTCCATTCTAAACATTCATTCTTATACATATACATTAATACAGATTTACCTTTATACACATACGAATTCATTATTCGAGTTAAACAATAAACCTAAAACAGTGAACAGTGAAATAAAAACAGTGTGCTTCTTGGTCCACCCAAATTTCCCAAGCTGACGATATCGTCTCCAAGAACTGCGGTAGCGATCGCCACGACATAGACGAAAAACAGAGTTTAAAAAAAAATGTTATAATTGTTCAGAAGTCGGACATTTTTCTAACAAGTGTCCGAAGACTAAGAAGCAATGTGGGAACTGCAAACTTCTAGGGCACACGTCAGACGACTGTCGTAGAAGACCTGTGGCTCTCCACACTTCGGTAGTTGAGAAGCGAAGGGACAGTTCAAGTAAGGATCATTGTTATTATGTAGATTGTAAGATAAATGGTAAGTCTTTTTGTGGATATGTGGATACAGGTAGTAGTATTGTCATTATAAAACACAGTGTAGTTAAAGAACTAGGGTTGGCATTGTCTCCTTGTTCCTACGTAATTGGTGGGTATAGTAAAGGCAAAACTGTTGCAATTGGTAAAGTTCTGATTGATTTAGAAGTTGATTTAGCACATGACAAGGTTGAAGCCGTTGTGGTTTCGGATGAAGTTCAAACGGTTCCCATCCTTGTAGGTCAATCGTTTATTAACAACAAAGATAAAACGTTAATTGTCAAAAATAATGAAATGCGATTAATAGGTAACGAATTAATTGCTAACAATTTTGAGAATTTGCCTCCAAAAAAAGTATCACTTTTGTGTAAGAGTACTACTGTAATTCCACCTCACACTGTCGGGTATATGGAAGTATATAGTCGCGAAAATTATACTGGTCCTGTATTTGTGGAAGGTGGCGTCAGATCGTTACCAGGAAACGAACATTTTGTGACTCAGTGTGTCATACAACTTCCAGCAGGACATATTTCCTTGATGAATACTTCAGAACGCCCTGTAGTTTATGATAGGTTAGCAGTGGTAGCTAGAGGGCAACCCTGTTCACTAGAAACACCATTAGCCGAATCGAATTCTAGTGTATTAAAGACTTTTGTATACGAACCTTTTACAAATGCAGATATTCGATCTCAAATTGGTGATGATTTAAATGCACATGACCAAAAGAAACTTTTAGACCTATTAAATGAATATAGAGACTGTTTTGCTATTAATATGTCTGAAATTGGAAAATGTTCAGGGGTACAATTAGAGATAAATCTAATGGACGAAAAACCTGTAACATTTAGACCTTTTAAATTGTCATTCACTGAACGTGCTCAAGTTCGAGAAATTGTAAAAGAGTTACTTGATAACAACATTATAAGAGACAGTCAATCACCTTATGCAAGTAGAATTTTATTGGTAAAAAAAAAAACTGGTGAAATGAGGATGTGTGTTGATTACCGAGCTCTAAATGCGAAAACTGTAAAAGACACGTATCCGTTACCAAGGACAGATGAACATTTAGATAGGTTGTCAGGCTGTCAATATTTTACAAGTCTTGATCTTGCTTTTGGATATCATCAGATCCAGGTTAAAGAGAATTCGATATCTAAGACTGCATTCATATCGCCTGATGGGCATTATGAATACATTCGTATGCCTTTTGGTTTGGTTAATGCTCCGGCTGTATTTCAAAGGACTGTAAACCGTGTGTTAGGACAGCTTAGATTCACACAAGCACTAGCTTACATGGACGATGTACTTACACCGTCTACTGATGTTGATGAAGGTTTGAACGCTTTGGGAAATGTCCTAAGTGCATTTAGGAACGCAGGACTTATCTAAAATTGTCTAAATGTTATTTCTTTAAACGGGAAATAGATTATCTAGGACATGAAATTAGTAAAAGTGGTATCAGACCTGGGTCAAGAAAGATAAAAGCTGTTAAAGAATTTCCAGTTCCATCAAATGTACATGAAATCAGGCAATTCATGGGATTATCGGGGTATTTTCGCAAATATGTTAAAGGATTTGCCAGTATTGCCAAACCATTAACACAACTGACGAAGAAAGATGCTAAATATGAATGGGGTGAAAGTCAACAAAATGCTTTTGAAGATTTGAAGATGCGATTGGTAAATCGACCAATCTTAGTTTTGTTTAACCCCACTGCTTTAACTGAGGTACATACTGATGCATCAAAAGTGGGAATTGGTGGAATTTTAATGCAAAAGCAAATTGACAGTCAGATGCATCCCGTACAATATTTTAGTAGACAGACTACAAAGGAGGAACAACGTTATCACTCCTACGAATTAGAGACACTAGCTGTGGTTAATTCTCTAAAGCAATTTCGAAATTATTTGATTGGCTTGAAGTTTACTGTCATAACAGATTGTAATGCCTTGAGAACTGCAATGACGAAACGAGATCTTTTACCTCGTATAGGCAGGTGGTGGCTTGAGCTTCAAGAATATGATTTTACTGTTGAGTACAGGGCAGGTGTAAAAATGGCACACGTTGATGCTCTTAGCAGGAATCCTATTTCAGATGATAAGGTAGTCTTAAATGTGGACATTACTTCTGAAGATTGGGTACTTGCAGCTCAAATGAAAGACGATAGATGTTGTCTTATAAATGAAGTCTTGAAACGCAATCCATGTGGTAAAGATGAGGAATTAATTCATAAAGAATATGAAATTCTAGATAATAAAGTTTTTAAAAGAACTGATACTGGATTACGATGGTTAGTCCCTAGGTATGCTAGACGACAAATAGTGGTACAGAATCATGATGAAAAGGGTCATCTAGGCGAGAAAAAAACGTTTGATGCAATAAGTAAAAGTTACTGGTTTCCTTCTATGCGACGATATGTTAAAAGATATATCCAAGGATGTTTAAATTGTTTGTATAATAAGAGTGGAACTGGTAAAAGGCCCGGTTTCTTACATCCTATTGAGAAAGGTAATAGGCCTATGGATACAAATCACATAGATCATTTGGGTCCATTTGTGTCAACTAGAAGGAAAAACGCATACTTAATAGTTGTGGTTGATGCATTCACAAAGTTTCTTTTCATGAAGTCAGTACAAAGTACTAAGACTATTCCTGTTATTAAGTTTATGAACGAAATTTTAGAGACATTTGGAGTACCACGTCGTGTAATTTGTGATAGAGGCACGGCGTTTACTAGCAAACAGTTTGTTGAATATGCTAAGAAGATGGGTTTTAAAACAGTGTATAATGCTACTGCAACACCTAGAGCAAACGGCCAGGTTGAGCGTTATAATCAGACTGTTTTGAATTCCATTGCAGCATCAATGGTTGATGAAGAGAATTGGGATAAAACGATTCCCACAGTTAAGTTTGCTATCAATAACTCAGTGAATGCAACAACAGGAAAAAGTGCCTATGAGTTGTTCTTTGGTTATCGACCTAGAGGGGTTGGTGAAGCTTTTCTGCAGAATGATTTAAATTTTGAAGGTGATGACTCAAAATCGTTAGAAGAGGTGCGGGCAGAGGCTTCAAAAAGGGTTGAAGTGGAACAGGCCAAGCAGAGAGAACGATTTGATAAAAGTCGGAGAAAGCCGAGAGAGTACTGTGTGGGTGAACAAGTACTTATTAGAACAGCTGTGCAAAATAATGATGGTAGAAGCAGAAAAGTATTACCAAAGTACAAAGGTCCATTTGTGGTAACACAGAGGTTATCAAATGATCGATATTGTATAGAGGATTTGCCTGGATCTAATAGGTCTCAAAAGCCATATAAAGGAATATGTGCTGTAGACAAAATGAAGTTGTTTCAAGCAAATCATGCTGATGAGAGCGATGATGATGAATCAGTTTCGAGTGGTTCTTCATCATCGAAAGAAACGAGTCGCTAAAAGGGTGACTTGATTCTTATTGTATTAGTAATTTCAGTCGCTAAAAGGGTGACTTAACTCTCATTACAGGTATTTTCATTACAGGTATTCTCATTGTAGATAAAAATTGTATTAGTAGTTTCAGTCGCTAAAAGGGTGACTTAATTCTCATTACAGGTATTTTCATTACAGGTATTCTAATTGTAGGTATACATTGTATTAGTAGTTTCAGTCGCTAAAAGGGTGACTTAATTCTCATTACAGGTATTTTCATTACAGGTATTCTCATTGTAGGTATACATTGTATTAGTAGTTTCAGTCGCTAAAAGGGTGACTTGATTCTCATTACAGGTATTTTCATTGCAGGTATTATAATTGTAGGAATACAAGGAATAGGTCCTTGGCCCCTACAAATTGTTGTTGAATTTATCTTATATTTGCTTGTGTTTCCAATAATTTAATGGGAAACTTAGTTATATCTGTTATTCACAGGATAATGTGTCACCGTCAGCAGGGACGCCGACGATGGGTAGCATGGCCGACTGTTAAAAATATTTTTATTTAAAATTGGAAGTTGGCGACTACCGACTGTTTGTTTGGTATCCTGGGTGTGGCAAGGTGACAGCAAGTAGAAGAAAAGTACAGAGCAGTGAACAAATTGGATTTAACTACGTTATTCTTACTAATAAATATTTAAAAGAGTGGAATTGGCATTTCACAACAGAATGTTTCAAATGGGCTGTTTTAGCTCATCTCCACCCCGCTAGAAAAAATAAATATCGTGTGGATCAGTATTATGAATATCAAGATGAGCTCAATTTTTCAGGTATTTCTTTCCCCGTTAGATTAAAAGATATTTCAAACTTTGAAAAACTTAATGAAATTAGTGTTAACGTTTACGGAATAGAAACGAACTACGATAATCAAACAAAAACATGGATTTCTTCAATTATTGGACCTTTTTATTTAATTGCGAATGAATATGATGTTCATGTAAATTTGTTGCTTATTGTTGATGATGCTAAAATGGTTAATCATTATTGTTTAATCATAAATTTATCTCGATTAGTTTCATCTCAACTTTCAAAACACAAGAGTACAAAATATATATGTAACGGGTGCCTAATATTTTTTACAAATGAAAAACTTCTATTTGCTCATCGAAAACATGGGTGTTCTAAAACAGTAACTAAATTACCTACCATTGACCCCATTACCAATAAACTCGGTAATATCGTTCCAGGTAATCAATTAACATTTCAAAATTTCGAAAAATCTCTCCATTTGGGATTTATTTCGATTTCGAATCATTATTGAAACCATTACCTCCTCCATCAAATACTGGTAGTTCCACGATAGCAACACATTTACATGAACCTCATAGTTTTGCATATTACATCAAATGTTCTTTTAATGATACAGCATCAGTGTTTCGCACATATCGCGGAGCCAATGTCCCCAAAATATTTGTTGAAATGATAGAAAATGATGTTAAACTAATTTATCAAAATTACTTCAAGCACATAGTACCGTCTAATATGAATTCTTTAGATGAATCCATATTTTTAACATCTACTCATTGTTCTCTGTGTAAGTTACCTTTCTCTAATGATCAGGATAAAGTAAGAAATCATTGCCATTTAACAGGGAGTTTTCTTGGTGAGCACATTCAATTTGTAACCTAAATTTTAAAATTCCTAAATATATTCCAGCCTTCTGTCATAATCTTACCAATTACGATAGTCATTTATTTATAACAGCTTTGGCTTCAGAAAAATCTGATTTGAAATGTATTCCACAAACTAAAGAAAAATATATTATGTTTTCTAAAAAAATTTTGGTTGATAGTATTAAAGATTCTAATGATAAAGATGTTCAAATTTTTAGGACGATAATATTTGTTGATTCATTTCGTTTTCTTTCCTTCTCATTGGATAAATTAGCAAAAACTCTCACGGTAGATGAATGTACGACTGTCCGCAAATATTTTCCTGAAGACTCTGAATTCTCTTTAATCCGACAAAAAGGTGTTTTTCCTTATTCTTACATAACTCATTTTTCTAAATTAAACGATACAACTTTACCAACTTTCAATCAGTTTTACGATAGTTTAAATAATAAAGATATTTCCAAAAATGATTATGAACGAGCTCAAGAAGTCTGGAATGTTTTCCAGTGTAAAACGTTAGGTGATTATTCGGATCTTTATCTAAAATCGGATGTTTTATTGTTAACTGATATTTTCGAAAATTTGTTGGTTCGGGTCTGAGCTATTCGAGTTGGTTCGGGTCTGGGCTGCGCGCGCGCATGCGCAGTGGGAGTGACCTTGAAGTGAGCCAGAACCCGCTATCTTACACTACTGACAAACGCTTTCGAATACACTGTACACTATATTTAATATTTACAAAGTTATGCAGTTTACACTTTTTCTATTTACAAATGCAGAATCAATGTCTACTCAATTCCTTCTGAATGTCTTATATTAAAATGTGAATCTGAGTGAATATGTATGAATCTGAATGAGAGTGAATGAATCTGAATGTCAATGTCTTCTGCTGCCGTTTTTGTTTACAACTGGAGGGTGGAGTGCAACCCCTCCACTGGAAGGTAGTGGGGTTCAATCGTCATGATTGTACAGCATTCAAATCGGCAGAGGTGTCAGACAGGGAACCACGATGTCGCTCAAACTCTTTATCACAGTTTTGGAGTATGCTTTTAAAAAAACTCAATTGGGAAAATAAGGGCTTAAACATAGATGGTCGAAACCTAACGAATCTACGTTTTGCGGATGATATAGTATTGTTCTCAGATAACCCTAAAGACATTAAATATATGTTACAAGAACTACAAAATTGGGATTTCTGGAGCTCAACTTAGAATCTCTTGTTCTATTTGTGGAGTTTGTTATCGGTGTACATTTCCAAAAATGCTGACCAATTTCCTGGCAGCTCTGCATATCTCGGTAAACATAGCATATCGTTAAATTAGAAAAAAAAATGCTCTTTTAAAAAAAATTAATTTCAACCCATGTTGTTTTAAAAAATATTTAGTTTATTGTAGCACTTTCTTTTACTTTTGATGTTAAATAAAAGACTTGATCTTAATTAATATGTATATTAATATGATGAGATAAATTTGTCAGGAATTACAAAGCGCCTGGGGCTATTGTGTTGGTCGCGACCGCGATTGGAACAATTCGCGATTAGGGTAACAACTCTCGATTCTGCCTCTAAACATCCGTTTTATAGAGCACAATCATCCCACTACTAACTAATCCTTCTGCCAATCAGATTTACAAATTTACGAATTTTGAAACGTACTGGTCTTTTGTACTGGACTTCGCTTTCGTCGTTAGCCATAAACCCAGATCAGTCACGCTCAATCCTATTTATTGTTCCTGTTCCAAATCACCAAATGGCGACAACCAACGGTCTCGGCGCGACAAAAATATTGCAACAGTTTCGGCCTTTCCTGACTTTTTCTCGACCTCGAGAATCATGACCTATCCTAGTCACAACTTTACTACACACACTATGTTTCAACAAACTAATCCTTAGCAACTATAAACAATACAAGTAATACAACAACAAAATTAGTACATGGCTGCCATAATTTTAGCAATAAGTACCTATAGAGACAATAACAAAACATAACATAAAAACAAATCAAACATTATTATACGTTCTGCTTAAATCCTATCTTCCTTGAAGCACACGGGTCACACTCGCGCACTTTACTCTGCTTTTTTTTTTTTCACTCATCCACTTGGTTATCCTTAGGCACTAACTTCAGACGATCGACCGCAATGATGCCCTTATACAACTTAGCACTTTGTCTTTCGCCTCCGATGTCTTGAATAAGATAGCGATCCTTGTCCAACTTCTTAACCACCTCGTATGGTCCCCTGTATTTTGGAACCAACTTTTTACTTTGACCAGTGCTTGCTGCTTCACTCCGAACTAACACTAAATCATTTTCGTTGTAATTCGGTGCTTCTCTTCTATTTTTGTCGTAACGTGCCTTCATTACATCTTGATTTTTCTTCAACAATTCTTCCACATCAGCTTGTTGTTGTTCACTTCCAATTTCTGCATTCAATGCCAATATTTCTTGAGAAAGAGGATTCTCTGATAAGCCGAATCCTTTGTGTGTAAAAACGATTTCGTGTGGCGTCCGTCTTGTCACACGATGCACACTATTGTTTATTGCCCATTGCACTTGATAGAGTTTTTCATCCCAATCGTCACCTTCTAATTTGTCTGTCGACGAAGCCAAACACGTAGTGATTACGGTATTGACCCTCTCGACTTGCCCATTTGCCCGTGGCGTGCTCGTGGCTACCTTGACATGTTGTACCTCATTCTTCTTACAGAACTCTTCAAAATTATTTGACGTGAAAGCGGTCCCTCGATCACTAATTATTCTCAACGGTTTTCCAAAGCAAGACATAAATTCCGCCAAAAATTTAAGAACTGAAACCGATCCCGTGTCACGCGCAGCTTTCAACATTACGTATTTGCTGAATCCGTCGACTATAGAAATAATAAATTTATTCTTACTTCTCGTCGCAACGTAAGGTCCTATGTGATCAATATGTACACATTGAAAGGGTGCATTACCCTTGTCTAACGGGTGCAAAAACCCTGGTCTTTTTCCCACTGGTGTTTTATAGTACAAACAGTTAAGGCATCTGTTTATATATTTACCAACATATTCTCGCATCTTCGGAAAGTAATAACATTCTTTCAACTTACTCAGCGTCTTGTCGATTCCTAAATGCATCAACGACTTATGAGCTTCCATAACGAGTTCGCATCTCACATCCTTAGGAACGTAGAGCCTCCATATCCCTTTCTTTATCTTGTAAACACGCCCCTTGTACAATGTAAACTTTCCCTGTAATTCTGCGTCATCATCTTCCAGTCTCTTCTTCACGGCCAAGATTTCTTCATCATTTCTTTGCAGAGCTGCGATCCAATCGGTGTTTATAGTAATTCCCATCACAGGTAAGCCCACAAGTTCCACTTCTTCAGCTGCTTCCGATGGATTTCGACTCAAACTATCCGCGACTACATTACTTGTACCTTTATGATATTCGATACGATAATTGAATTCCGATAATCGCACAAACCACCGTCCGATTCGCGCACTCATGTTCCTTTTATTTGCAAGCAGTTTCAAACTGTTACAGTCCGTTCGAATGACGAATTCGACTCCCAATAAGTACACGCGAAACCTTTCTAACGCGCTCACGATCGCTAAAGCTTCCAACTCATACGAATGGTACTTTGATTCGTCCTTAGTAGTCTTTCTGCTGAAGTACGACACTGGATGGAGTTTACCGTCAGTCTGTTCTTGCAACAACACGGCACCAAATCCGATTGCACACGCGTCCGTATGTACCTCAGTCTTTGCACTTGGATTATACACTACTAAAATAGGTTTGCTCGTTAGACACAATTTAATTTTATCAAACGCCTCTTGTTGACTTTTTCCCCATTTGAACCGCGAATTTTTTTGCAAAAGTTCAGTCAAAGGGCTGATAATGATAGCAAAATTTTTCACGAACCTTCGAAAGAAACTCGCCAATCCCACAAAACTTCTTGTTGATCTAACGTCTGTAGGGGTTGGAAAATCCTTCACACTCTTCATTTTTCGAGCACCTGGAGCAATTCCAGCACTTGAGATTTGGAATCCCAAATATTCGATTTCGTTCATGAAGAAATAACACTTCTTTAAATTCAAAGTTAGTCCAGCATCACTCAATGCTTGAAGTACCTGTCCCAACTTTTCGATTCCATCGGTAATGGTTTCACTTGGTATTATTATATCGTCAATATATGCCATAGCAACGTCGTATCGCAAATTACCCAACACTAAATTTATCAACCGTTGAAAAATTGATGGGGCATTGCAGAGTCCAAACGGCATTCGTTTAAACTGGTAGTGTCCATCGGCAGTGATGAACGCTGTCTTCTCTCTTGAATCGGAACTCATTGGAACTTGATAATAACCGCTGCTCAAATCCAAACTTGTAAAATATTTCATTCCATGCATTCGATCCAATTGATCATCAATTAATGGAATAGGATAATGATCTTTTACTGTTTGTTTGTTGACGGCTCGATAGTCAATGCACATTCGCATATCACCTGTCTTTTTCTTCACCAACAAAACTGGGCTGGCAAAAGGTGAATTGCTATCTTCTATGATGTCTGCTTCTTTTAATTCTTGCACAATATTCTTCACTTGTTGTTTCTCGATATTAGCCATTCGATAAGGTCGATGGTATACTGGAGTATCATCTTTCAATATAATACTCATTTCGATTTCATTCGTTAAACCAATTTCTTTCATCTCTCGAGCAATTAGATGCTTCTGTTCATTCAGCAATTTCACAACATCTTCTGCTTGTTCCCGATTCAGATCTGTATTGATTTCTTCAAATGTCACTGGTTGCTCATTTAATTGTGGTCGTTGTCTTGGTGTTGGAACATCCATTTCACAAACTTCTCCTCTCGTGATGGTGTCACCTTCCTTAAATCTAATTGTTTTGCCAGAAACATTTAGAACAGGTAAAACAGATTCTCCTTCTTCATCTGTGGTTATTAAACATCTGGGAATAACTTGTCCTTTTTCCCGCATTCCTCCTTCAACACATAGGGTAGTGTTTTTGAAAGAAGACAATATGTTTAAATGTCCAAGAGAATTGTCTGGAATCAGCGCTGACTTACAAGTAGAAATCTTCGACTTCTTCAATTCTTCACACTTAATATCCATTAGTTCCGAAATGTCTGTGCTGATCTTCAATTCATTGGTGGTGCTCAAGATGAACACATGACTTTGTTCAGTGTAGGGGTGACCTACCAACACAGGTACCAATTGACTCTCGTTTGGAACCACATGTGCTTTGACCTTTGCAGACACTCCGTCTATTGTTAGAATTACGGTGACTAGACCCATTGGTTTTACGACTCCCTGACCATACCCAACTAAAGGTTCTAGGTCAGTCTCGTAATACGCGAGACCCATTTCTTCTAATATGTCATGACGAATGGCAACACAGCTGCTGCCTAGGTCAACGTAACATTTCGTAGACTTTCCATTGATGAATGCATCCTTAAAGTACTTGCCATGAGTGTCATTTCCAATTTGCAAAACTGCAGGATTTCCGTTACTAGAACTGCTAACTACAGCCTGCTCGGTTTTCTGCCTTCCACAGTCTCTTGCATAATGACCTTTCTTCTGACATTTAAAACAAACAATCTCTCTAGTTCTATTTTTATTTCTGCCATCATTTGCGGCGCTCATTTTTTGATTATTTTGGTAATTCTCAGAATTCTTTTTCTGATTAGTACCACCATTAAAATCTTTCCAAGATGACTTTTCTTTAAATCTATCATTTATGTAAGTACTTGCGGCTTTGATGTCTGGTAGCAATTCGTACGGCTTCTTGTACCGACTTAATGGTCCAAGATGATCCCTGAACTTGAAGTTGTTTAATCCATGTACGATCCATTCGATTGCTTCTTTTTCGCTCATCTTAGCCCTGTTGCACTTTGCAAGCTTCTCGTAGAAATATTCTACTATATCCTGGTTTGATGTTCTCTTGTAATTTTGCGCTTCAAGCCTCACTATCACTTCACTCTCGTCGCACGGAAAATTTTCGCGTAACAATTTGCACCAATCTTGCCAATTTCGCACTTTTCTCGGCAAACTGTCCCGCCACGATTTCGCGACACCGCACAACTTCGATAACGCGAAATGTCTCATGGAGATATCGTCCCAGTCATATATCTCGCCATGTTCTTCAATTTTGTCGATCCATTGACTTATTGAGAGGTTACCCTTGACAGGATCAAAATCTGGTAAAACTTCGTGCACGTTGCGGAAATAACGAGGCTCCCTCACATTTCCATTTTCTTCAATTGTCGGATTTTCTTCGCCACCATCTGCCATTTTGTTACAAGTACCGGCAACTTTTTTGCTCTTATAACAAACTTGCGACAACGTCGTACAGCTCCAACTGCTCGTTTCGCACACTGACAGATATCCTCTTGGCACACCTATCCGACACTTAACTTCTCCACACGATTCTTTCGATTACTGATCCACGCCGACAAGCACAATTAGAATCCCGCTTCTGATAAACTGTAGCACTTTCTTTTACTTTTGATGTTAAATAAAAGACTTGATCTTAATTAATATGTATATTAATATGATGAGATAAATTTGTCAGGAATTACAAAGCGCCTGGGGCTATTGTGTTGGTCGCGACCGCGATTGGAACAATTCGCGATTAGGGTAACAACTCTCGATTCTGCCTCTAAACATCCGTTTTATAGAGCACAATCATCCCACTACTAACTAATCCTTCTGCCAATCAGATTTACAAATTTACGAATTTTGAAACGTACTGGTCTTTTGTACTGGACTTCGCTTTCGTCGTTAGCCATAAACCCAGATCAGTCACGCTCAATCCTATTTATTGTTCCTGTTCCAAATCACCAAATGGCGACAACCAACGGTCTCGGCGCGACAAAAATATTGCAACATTATTTTGTATTTCGAAAACAAATGACTGTGCGACGATAAAAAAATTGCAACAAGTCGACATTATAGACCCCCTATACACCTGCCAAATGTGGTTCAGATCAGAATTAGGGTTGTTGAGCTATAAAAGTGATCCCAATTTTTTGCGCAATCCTATATAAAATGTGTGATGAAGAAACATAATAAGAATTTTTATTAATTTTTTAGTGCCCTCTATGATATAGACGCGAAACTTCCGAAAACAGTAAAATGCAGATCCCACTGTTCTAACCCCGGTCTTTGACCGATGTAGACAACCAAACAATCTTCATTCCTAAATTTTATTTTTAGTGGAAATTGAAATAACGTGAAATTATAAATACCTAAAAACTACATGGATTAAAAGACAAATGTATTATTCACTGCTCAAATCTAAATATTTCCAATATTAATCAGCTGGTACTATGTTAAACTATGTTAAAATGTATATGAGATTACGCCTAAAACCGTAAAGTTTGTGATTTTTTTTCTTGTGAATGGCGCCGTAATTAGAAGAACCGAGCAATTTGGGCTTTTTTTGGACCTTTTTTTTAAGTTTTGTAAAAATCTCAACTTGATTGCTTGCTTGGCAACGCCGTTTTCCACTAAGAAAATCAACATGTTTCTTAAAATTTTGTTGTAGAAGTGGTTGCCTAAATCGGTTCCGTTCACCCAAGAATTTCGTAATTTTTGTCCCATTTAAATATGGCTCAATATTTTTGAAAACGGTTTTCAAATTTTGCTTTGAAATTCAATAACGCATAGTGCATGCCTAATTACATTTTACAAAAAAAAAATAACAATAAAAAAACGTTATTTATGATAATTTAATAATTTAAAAAAGCATGCACTCTTCTGGAGATATTTGTATACCGATCAACGCAACTTGCGATGTGAAATTCCATCACTGATTAATAGGGGAAGAAAAATTAGTTTTGCTCCGTACGAAGCGTTACGGCGTTACGTTCAGATCGTCAGACTCTCCCACTGAGCGACGGAAGTAACAGCGTGTGTCTTTGATATGTGCATTTCATCTTCTGCACTTGCTTTTAGCATTGATTATATATCAATTATATATCCAATATATAATCAATGCTTTTAGTCACGCGGTGTACAGCGCTCTTAAGGGTCGAACACGACAAACAAAAATTTATCTTGGGCGATAGAGGCCGATACTAGTTCAATTCCATTTCAATTTAGCTCAGTTTCACACTTGTAAGCCTATTCTGAATAATCATAGATGGTGCGTGGAAAAATAATTTAAAATGCTACATTTACACATTCTCGCTCGTGGTTCGCCTCGTCACTCGCTGACGTTCGGGGCGGCATTCGGCGTTCGTTCCCAAAACACGGAAAACCCGTTTACTTCTATTATGGTTTACTTACACACTAGCTGGCCGATTATCAAGTTTATCAAAAAGAGACGAATGGACGACGTAGAAGTTTTGGCGGCAGCCGCTCTGCACTTTTAGTTATTTAATTTATTAAAATGGAAACAAATATTTTTTCAAAGAAGAATTCATTTTTTTATCTTCTAAAATTTGAAGGCAACACGGTTGGAAACGAATTAGTAAAACCTTCACTATGCAGAGCTTACGAATTTCATGATTTTATGAGAAGTACTTATGTAATTTTTGGTATATGTTGCATACATGTTTGTTCCGGCGAACATAAAGAGTTTTAAACACCTGGGATGGCCGCAAGTGTGGAGTTTGAAATTAATCAATACAATAACGATAACACTGTCTGTATTTAATTATGATGCACAAAACAATAAGTATAAATGATGTATGGACTGTAATATAATGTTATGTGTGTTTTGGTCTTCTCGGTCCTGCCCTTATATGCACCTCGCACAGATAAAAACAGAAGAGAGAGAAACCACCCCCAACAATTTGCTGCGCCTCTTGAAGAGAGGGTACGCTTACAAACAATGTTTTTTAGATAAAAGTATGATTTGTATAACTTGGCGAAAAATATCAAAATTGAACGTAAAATAACTTCATTGTCGCCGAAATAAGAGTAAAGTAAAACGTCCTACGTCGTTATAGTTTATTTTACGAGAGCTTGCGCAAATATTAATGATGTCACATCCTAGGACGTATACAGTGCGTTTCCCATAATTTATAATTATTATAATATTATTATTATACACTATTGTAATAATTATTAATATTATATTTTGGACTAGCGTCCGCGATAGTTAAAAGTTGAGTGAAAATAAGTATAATGAGAAATTGGAAGTGCCATTTTGATCGAAATATTTTAGAAAGATAAATCGCGCGGAACAATGACCGTGTGCCAAATTTTAAATTACCAATTTTTTTTTTGAATCCGTGAAATCTCTAATGGAAACATCAAAAAAGCTCCGGTTGCGAACGGCAAATTTGATTCCAGTTCGCAGACGAAGAATTGGTGATTCCAATAAACTTTTTGCCCAAAATTAAATATTTTATTGCTTGTAATTATGCTAGTGGTAAGAATACACTTTTCCCGATAAGATACGGTTTGGGTTTACATTTAGGGAAACATACCTGCTAGTAACTAGCAGCATTGATTATATATTGGATATAATATATAATCAATGCTAGCAGCTAGTAGTAGAGATCATGAATTACCTGCTTTGGAACATATACGTGGTGTCTCAAAAGTCAATTTGTGAATCTGGGTTTTTTGTACAACCGTCTGAGTCATACTTAGGGGCTTCTCTGGATGCACATCATGCACATCATTATCTAGATGGCATCATTGAGGTAAAATATTAAAATGTCCTTTTGCTGCAAAAGACTATAGTTCTCGAAGCAACATTGATTGGTAAAATAACAAGTTCAGAATAACTAAGCCGCATTGAAATAACCATTACGATTATTATTATCAAATTCAGGGACAATTTGAAGTGACCAATTATTATTTTTTTGTGTGTGGATACCAAACGCCAAGAGTTCAAAAAGATAGGAACTTTGAAATAATAATATGAAGTGAATAGTAATATCTAGTGATGGGCTTGAAAAGTGCTCTAAGAAAAACGATAACATTTATCCCACGGGAACATTTTTCCGGGATAATTAGTAGCCTTATGTGCTATTCCAAACTATAATCTATCTCTGTGCCAAATTTCATCCAGATCCGTTCAGCCGTTCTGGCGTGATTGAGCAACAAATATCCAAACTTTCGCATTTATAATATTAGTATAAATAGATTAAGTATAGATATTAAATTGATTTTTATAAAATTGTTTATTCTATGCCATGTAAATCATAAAATATTCAAAATATTATAGTACTTTTACTACCTATAAAACGTGGAGAGATTATTTAAATTTGCCGCTAAATTTGATCTGTAAACGGTTACATTAAAGGTTAAGAGGGGCCAGCGCAATTTAGTTCCGACTACTTTTGCCTGTGGCGCTCACATCGTTAAAAATCGTAATTTTTTCCCTCCAAAGTTATAATTCCTTCCATAAGATGTTACTTTTGATGAAAACGTTCTTCTGATGGCTAAACGTTCCGAGATATTGGTAACATCAACAGATGTCGGTACTATTGGGGTGAAATTTAATATTTATTGGCGTTTTCTGACGACTCATGAAAATCTGGACGATTTGAATTTGCAACACCGCGTGCTATCCTATCATATCAGAAGGCGTCAGAATGCACCGATCAGCACAATTTGAGCGATCCGATAACAAATTATCTTTTAGTTTCTTGGAAAACAATTGGAGACGCGAATGTAGACTATCGAGCAGACATAGATAACTCTTCCTAACGGTGCTCTCCTCTTCACCACGGGCCCTTCATATTTCACCCGTCAGACTATACGAATACGCGTTTATTGATGTCAGTTCGTCGCTTCAAATACGAGCATGATGACACGTCAAAAGACGTTAAACCGACACCCGAAGATGGAATTTGTTTTTGCAGTCTCAAAATGATTTTCAAACATATTTTAATTTTGCGTCACCCGAATTTTTTAATATTTTGTATGGCTTCCAAGAATAAACAAATTTTTGATAATATTACTGAAAGTGGTTTTTTATTCTGCGTCCTTAGATCTAAAAATGTCATGAGTGTCCTATTTAAAAAACACAAGTAGAAAGCATTTGCTGTTAGACGAAAATTTAAAAAAATTAAAATACTATAAATTTGTTATTTACAACTATTTGAAGTATTGCAATAATTTTTTTTTCTATCGATTAGTATAACTTTAAAGAATAATTCGAGAGTACTTCTAATACATTTTAATGCTTCGGGTGGACGTTGAGATTTCTTGAAAATTACTATAACAAAATGCCAAAATCTCAATTTTTTTAAATTATTGCAACACCACAATCTAGTTTAGTTTTAGTCTAGTGTACATACATACAAACCGTACATGAAACTAATTGAGGCAACCAGTAATACATGTGGTGTTCCTACCCCTACCCGGAGAAAACATCCCTCTCCATTCATAGACAATATAAATAGTGTGTATTTTGTATATATTTAGACTCTCGTATTTAAACTTTCGTATTTAGACTCTCGTATTTAAACTTTCGTATTTTTAAGACGTATATTTAAGACTTGTATAGTAAATCTTGTATCTAAGACTTGTGTAAAAACTTAATATAACGTGTACATAAGCAAACACTGTTCTTTCTTCGTGTCGAATAAAATAGCAAGCATCGCGGCTTAAAGAAAACCACCATTCAAAGCGAGATCATACATCTAGTTTAATTAGTTTTTCTGCAGTAAATTGCAGGTATAAAGTAAAAATAAATTTCAGATTCAGGGACAACTCAACATAACAAAACTAAATACTTGTTATTTAGTTGTTTATGTTAATGACGTGATTCCAATTTATATAGAAAAAATTGAAAGGGATGAAAATCTTTGGGCGGACAAGATGCTCCCTATTTTGAAAGAGTTTTATGTTAATTGTATTGCAGCGGAAATCGTTGGGGATAACTTAAACAAGGGATTACGTTGCATCGATCCTCCATTCATACTGGAAGCGCAAAACTCTACAAAAAAAAGAATGATGCAATGAAGCCAAATAAACAAGACACGGGAAAACATTAATTCGCAATTCCTCTATTGGGGGGAATATGAACAGTAAAAATTAAGAATATGAATAAAAATTAACAAATAATATAATATCATGTGAAGATGTAAGCCACTATTAATGACAGTGGACTTTCGGTCGATTTAATTTCTTATCTGTTCGTTTCGTATCTATTCGTATTAAATTACAAGCCTGCCAATCTGCGCCACTTCTTGGCGCCATCCGTGAGGGAATAGTTGAACTATCAGAGGGTTTGCGAACAGGATGGTACAAATTCAAACGACTGTAACGATCAAAGCTGACTTTTCAAACAACGTCCTGTCCTACATGTTGTAAATTTTCAGTTTTAAATTGCAGATTCTTTTAAACTAATACCTAACGAACGGGTTAAAGTTCTCAACATTCAATTATTATTCAATTTTTTTTAAATATTACCAAAATTCATAGCATTATTATGCGTACATTTAACAATTAAAAGCATTGCAAAATATGTCAACCCCAAGACCAATCATTTCTTGTTAAACTGGTATGCTTCATTTATGATTTAAAGCTGCCTCTTTCAAATGCCGTTGTTTAGAAAAATTACACATTTTAGATGGTGGCGTCCTCTGTGGGAATTGATGAAGCGCTGGCCCCTCTTAAAGGTCATTCCGCCAAAATATTTGCATTGTGTCAGCCATCTGCAGTAATTAGTAATCTGTGCATATGGCGTTCAAAACTACAAATTTCTGTAAAATTCCATCCAGCATTACAGATTCCAAAAATACTATCTGTGATACTATGCAAGAACTTTGCGACTGTTGCACTGACCTCTATATAAGATGGATAAGCACAACATTGGTATGCGCCAGAAATTTTTGTGACCATTACCGTGCCCTCCAAAATGGAGTCGGAACCTGAGAAACATGCGCATTTGATCAATTTTGAAGTAGTGCAGGTGTTTGCCGTTACGTGTGCAGCAGTCGCATGGCTTTTTTTATTGTATTTTTTCAGGAATCTGTAATGTTCGACGGAATTTTACAGGAATTTATAATTTTGAACGCCGTGTGTTTTGAGTATTTGGGCGTATTTTTAGATTTTACTGTTTTATTAGAGCCTTTTCGAGGTGTAAGTGGACAGTTATCAATTTTCTTCAGTTTTAACGGTTTAATTTTTTTTAATAGTTCCGTAACGGTTTCATACGGCTTCAGCCATCTTGTTAAATTTAAGCAACCGCCTGTGTAAAACTTTAGTGCGCAAACTCATTAGGTTCCGACGCAGATTCAATTTGCCTCACTTTTCACTTACACGATTGCTCATCCATTTCTATATACAGGCGGTGGACTGTTGCACACGTAACGGCAAAGATTTGCACTACTTCAAAATTGATCAAACGCGCATGAGTAGAAGGCGCCGAAGCCATTTTGGAGGACACGGTAAGTAAGTAATCGTACTGACAGAGACAAGACTTGTCTCTGGTACTGATCTTTTTTTCTATGGACCTAACCTTCCTTGTCTGTCTGTTGTTCATCCATTTTTATATACAGATCAGTGCATTTACTTTTAAAAATTTCTAATCTCAAGTTTTTGGCGCGAAAGAAATGTTGTGGGCCGACAAGTACCGTCCCAAGGAGTTATCCGCTCTCGATTATCACAAAGAACAAGCGCTCGACTTGAAAAACCTAACCGAAGATGGTGACTTTCCTCATTTGTTGGTGCACGGCCCTTTTGGTGCCGGAAAGAAGACGCGAATCATGTGCCTCTTACGCGAGATATACGGGCCGGGTGTGGAACGTCTGAAAATCGAAACTATGAACTTTACAACCCCATGTAATAAGAAGCTCGAAATCAACATGATTAGCAGCAATTATCACATCGAAGTAGATTTATCGAAGCTGGGTATCCATGATCGAGTCGTCATTAAGAAAGTTATAAAAAACATGGCTCAAACGCACCAACTCAACACAGACGGTCAGCAAGAATTTAAGGTGATTGTCTTAACCGATGTGGCCAAGTTGACTAAGGACGCCCAACACGCTTTGAGGCGCATCATGGAAAAGTACATCGCAAACTGTCGAATTATCCTTTGCACCACTTCCATTTCGTGGGTGATCCCTGCGATCAGATCGAGATGTCTTTGCATAAGAGTTCCAGCGCCCACCAACGATCAAATTGTTTCGATCCTTACGAATGTGTGCTCTAAGGAGTCGCTCATTTTGCCAGCAGAACTCCTGGACCAAATTGTCGAAAAGTGTAACCGAAATTTACGACAAGCGCTGCTGATGGCGGAAGCCTGCAAAGTGGAGCAGCAGAATCTGTTAGATCCGAATTACACAATTCCCGAACCTGAGTGGCAGGTGTTTATCAGAAATATTGCCAAGAAAATAGTGCACGGAAAGAGTATAGCGGCTTTGGCCAACGTGCGGGATTATTTGCACAAATTGATTATTTTTGAAATTCCATCTGATATTATGTTTACTACATTGTTAAATGAGCTGTTGGAGAATTGTCCCATGGACTTGATAGGACAAGTTGTGCACCAAGCGGCCCTTTATGACCATCGAATGGTCCAAGGAAACAAGGAGATATTTCATTTGGAAGCATTTGTGGCCAAATGTATGTGTTTGTTTCAGAACATGGGGCAGGAATTGATGGATTGCGATTTTTAACAGTCCAGTTATTGTTCATTTCTACTCATTTCCTTTGCCTCCTAATAATAATTTGTATCTATTTCATAATTCAAACGTATTTAAAAGACCGTCGACGGTTCTGTGTTTTTCTTGCTTCCTTTAATTTTGACTAGTCTATTCTTGAAGTGGTTCTGACAAAAACTCAAACGCAATGCAGACGTCCCAAATTTGGACAATCAACTAAACGAGATCATTTCTAATCATTTTAACGAATGTAGAAACCGAATAAATTTCAATGCAAAAAATTATGCAAATTTCAAAACATTAACGCTCAATAGTGCACATTTTCTGCTCCAGGTCCGCATTCTTGTGTAGAATTTCCCATAGAAGGAATTGCAGCGATTGGTTTCTAAAATCTATCTTCTTTGTCGCTTTCCATAAAAAGTAATTTGTTTCTTCATATAAGTTATGCATGGAGACGTCTCGTATGGAGCCTCACACTTTACAGAAGAGTCTGCGAGTGGCGGTGACAGTGTTTTTTCTGCTCGTCAAGTAGTAGATTGTTTCATTATTAGAAGGAACCTCCACAACGAACGAATTATGTGTTCGGATATTGGAATGTTATTCTAACAACGAAGCTGAACATGTAGATCTTCTAACAGAACATTCAAATTTCGAGCAATTTGGTAATTATTTAAATTCCCGCCTCTAACCATCATATTGTATTCGTTAGATGGCGCTTTAAAGGGCAATAGAAATAAGTGGGAGTTGGCGATCTACCACTTATTTTTCCTGTAGGTGGCATTACTGTTGTGTAGTCTAAAGATGGTCTAAAGTGACAGATGACAAATGTGTCAAAACAAAGCATTTATTTGAGTAATTTTAAGCATAAAATTGGTTTCAATTACAGCTGGTGTTAGTGTCTGATGTGATTTGGGTGATTTCTATTAGAAAAGGTAAATCGGAGCGTTTTTGCGCTGTTGACTTGTTTTATAAGTTGCAGATTTTATAGGTTAGATCTGTTGAATGTATTTACAAAACTTTCACTTTAAACTAATTTGAGTCTATGGCCAGTTGAAATGGTTTAAAAGTAGTAGTTATGTTCCGAACATAGCTCCTAGTGTTATTGCCTATGTTTGCTAATCATCTCACTATAATTACCGTTAGTCATAAACAACCTGGTTGGTCCATTGTTAGAGGTGTTTTTTTTTAATGACGATTTGCCTCAGTTTCTAGTTTAGTTTGCAGAATGAAAGACACTGATGTGGAAGAGAAGGAAGACAGAAATGTCTTCAAGTTGTTGTCACAGCTGCAGAAGGAAAAACTGTTCATTACTAACGAAAAAATAAACATCCAAAAACTGAACAAATCGGTAGTGGTCACTTGTGGTCTGTCATCAATTCGTAATTACACCCATTCGTTTGTAGATAAAGAAGAAAACTGATGTTTTATTCGAGTCAACATGGAGGGCCACAAAACAAAGACTCTATCTGTTAACTCAAAGGGAATTTACATCCCAGAATTACGAACATATCAATGCGTTAATTAATTGCGAGTTCGTGGAAGGGAAGACGCTTTTGGGTTTTCAAACGGCGGTTAAGGTTGAGAATTTGTTACAACTGCTACGATCACAGCCCGAGCAACTGGCCCACTGGCTCTATATAGGGGAGCAACTGGCCGATGAAACGGTTCAATGCATAAACATCCTGCAAACCGTGGTAACGGGTTTGTACTCCTCGTGTCTGTTTCCTGAAGATATCAATTACATGCTGAAACTATTGTATGAGCTTGCCAAATTACAACTCTTCAAAAGCGAAAATCCCAGACGAATGCTGAAACAGGGAACGTGCTCGTTTAAAAACTTGTATTTCATATTTAACGAAGTCCTGCCCGCCGCTAAGTTCTTCCTAAGTGCCGCGTTGGAACTGCCGATATTGCGTTTATCGTCGCACAAAGACTTCTATTTAGATATTGATCCTGATAAGACGCTCATGAGGTGAGATCGTGTGGGGATCGGTTTAAATCTAATCGCAGCTTGCAGATACAAGCAAAACGAGAATAACATTAAAGCCGAGTTTATGGACATACAGGAGTACAGGAGCGAAGTTGTACGGAATTTGGCTCAGTTCACAAACTTCTTCATTAGTTCGTTGCGCGAGAACGTCTACAGTTTTCCTAAGCCCATCGCGTGGATCGTTTACCAAATTTCAAAAATTATCACAAAACAGTTTGGAGGCAAAGAGGTTGATTGTTTAACTCGTGAAAAATATGAGATGACGCTCTGTTTCAGGCGAACGCTATTGTCACCGAACTAATATTTACGCTGTATATTTGTCCGGCTATTGTCGATCCGGAACAGTACTGCATCTGTGACACGCAAATAACGGACGTTACACAGCACAATCTGATCCAAGTCGGTCAGATTCTGCAAAGTCTAGCGCTGAATAAGTTCGAATCGCCCGACGCCAGATGTAATGATATTTATAGCTTGTTGGACACCGACAGGGTTTTCAATTTTATGGAGGATATTTTGTTCAATTTGGAGCACGACGACGATGCACCCCCCGTTGATTTTACCCCACCGGTTGCAAGGGACACTGCTTTGTTTTCAGAGGAAGAGCTCAATCAACTGGTAGGGTTTGAATTGTCGAAACGAACTGTATAGTAAACTGTTCGTAGATTATGTTTCTGCAAAAAGTTCCCAACGATTTGGTTCAGAACGAGAATTCGAAAAAACACGCCACTATAGAAGGGAACCCAGTTGAAGACCAAATCGCTTCACTCGTTCTTCCGTCATCTCTGGAAAGCTCGCCAAAAACCAGCAAACCGTTCACCAATGGATTTCCAGACAACAATCTCAAACGATCGAACTTCCTATCACTAGGTGAGTTGTATTTTTAAAATTAATGTACATATATGAGATGTGTGATTGTTTTTTCTACCAAAAGCTGTTTGTGTAGGAATTATTGAGTGAATAGGGGCTTTATGGGCAAGATTGGATATCAGTTGATGTTTAAATCCATTATCTAGTTGAATCAGAAAAAGATAAATATTAATTCTGTTTAATATTACGAAAAAAAGTTGATTCTTTTGATGTATTTATATTTATAAGAGTATGTTAAGTAAAAATACAAAATGAAACGAGATGAACACAAATCTCTTCAACACAGTGAAAACCGCTTACAATTGCTCAGCTCTTCAGGCTGACTTAAATCTGCAACTAATCTCCACGAAACTTTTTTTCTAACTCTATGGTACTGAGTTTTTATATCCTCGACAGATTCAGTTTAGGTTTTCTTATTGAAATATATTTTTTTCCACGTAAACATAGCGCCTAGTTTATATAGAGTGATTTCTGTAGCCAGTTCATTAAAAGTTTTTCAACTTTCCCCTGAATTGAAAATCCAACAAAAAGATATTGCAATTAAAAGTGAATGGTAAACATATCAAACATCTTTAAAGTAGGTGTTCAAGTAGGTGTATTATCAAGGCATTGTAATAATCTTTCTTGGACTGCTCTTGTTATTCTTAGACGCAAATCATTTTTGTTTCTTATGTTCGAAATGTAAACAATCTCCTTTATCCGTCTCCATATGAAAATCTACGGACTACACCGAGTATTGAACGCCAAAGTATATTTTCTTCGCGTCTATAAAAGAGTTGTTAAAGCACTCAATTGAATGCGTTAACAGCTTTTTCAGTTTCGTAATAGAACAAGTTTAATTTATTTTTTCTAGGGTGATATATCATGATCAGAAATGTCATGACAAACGTCAAAGTAAACACCAACACAAAACGTTACAATATTTTTCATGTAAATTAGCTTTCCCCTTTATTATTATAAATATTAATCGCCTTGTTGGATGTATCTTATGCACGTAAATTAATTCTAGATGGGTTGCTAGCCACATTATTTTGCTGATTCTCATTTTCACCGCCAACTAATTGTATTTCAATATCGACAATATTCGATATTGACAATTGTCAACCAACTCATGCAAAATTCCCCAAATTTTAAAATTGCAAATTTTTAATTAAAAATGCGAAGTAGAAAAAATAGTAACTTGCATCGAAATTTCAATTTTGGCAATTGTCAACCAACTCATGCAAAATTCCCCATATTACATAAATGCAAATTTAAATTTAAAATTGTATAAGTAAGACGAAGCAGAAAAAAATAGTATAAAAAACTCGTTTATAAGGCTATTGTGGCACTCGTCCTTTAGAAATCTGCCGAATTCGTCGGTTGCTTTATGAACCTGACCTCGTGCAATAAAATATGCCTTATGGAACTCGTTCTTTAATATACTATTATTTTTGTAACATCATAGTGTCTTATATAATTAAAAAGCCGAAATTTTATTTTATGCAATGCTTGTTTGTCTATGGCATGTTTGGCATGGTTGTTTATGGCCAAATCTCCGGATAGGAGGTCAGGGTACCATCCAAGAGTTGTCCAAGCTCCACTTTTCACCAAACGCTACTATCAGCAGTTTATTCACCGCCCTTGCGTTATCTGCTGAATGCGCAGGCTTGTTTGCAACCGCAAGAAGTTTCATTTGCGCCTCGCTTGACCAAAGAAACAAATTTTTAGATGGATCGTCGTTCCTGTACAAAGCTTGTCCACGGACTCTCACGACGACTAAACCATTCTTGATAGTTACCTTTTTTATTAAAACTCGCTTGTGTTCACTTAAAACATCATACTTTTCGAGAGTGTCGAGTAACGTTTTCAAATCATAAACGGACCAAGTGGGAAAACTGTTCCAGAGTTCTTGTAGATATCGATATAGTCGCTTTAAAGTATAATTCGCTCATGTTTGCTGAATTCTTTCTCTACCCTTGGCGGAAAGTAATGTCCTCTCACAGGAAAAACCAACAAAACATCTACAAAACTGTAGAAGTTTTGTAGTACGCTTTCCAGAATAGTAACCAGAAGATCAATGCGTGTCAAATATGACTATTTTTGTTCTGTCCCCCGGCATCCATCGCAAGAGAGCCTTACGAGTTGTCAAAAATGCCATTCTTCTCTTTTGCAGTTTTTTCTTCACTTTGAAGCGTTTTCTAGTTCCCACAAAAACACCAGCAACTTCCACACCCTGTCACTATTTATTACTCCTATGTTATTATGAAGTTAACTTGGATAATTTTCACTAACACTGACAGCTGATGACGAACTTGTGCCATTTTGGAGGAAAATGTGGACTTGTTACGTTTTTCTTTATACACTGCTTTGGACTTATGCCTTTTTGATTCAAGACATTTGCATTGAGACTAGAAAACCTATGGGACTTGTTTCCTTTTGATACATTCTTACCATTTAATCGGACTCCATGAGAACTATAAGAGCGTCATCTAAACAGAGAAATGACAAAAATGGACAAAACCATTACGAAACGATCTTTACACAAGCGAAGCGCGAGGTATAATTTGTATTGTCGGAATATTTGATGTTACCTTTTTAATTTTTATCATTATGTAAAAAAAGCGCTGAATGATAATCTTGAGTTTTTTGCAATCTCTTGAGCTGTTGACGTAACGCTTTTTAAATTATTACTGCTGATAGTTGAACGTCTTCCATGTTCCTACTCATCACCAATACTTCCGTCAACATTTAAAAAAAAAATAATTTTGAGTGTTTTCTCCATGTATTGGTTGAATCGAATTGTTTCTTTACTTTGGTTTACTTAATGTATCTATTTCAGCGGCGAAAAACCACGCTTTAAAATCAAGAGATGAAGCGGACGAAAATTTGCCGCTAACAGTCCTCATCTTCTCATTGGACAGAGACATATCCGAACCCGTGGGACTGCTCCCGGAAGAAAAAGTTCTCAACATGAACATGAAAAAGGAAGTTATAATAAAAATAGCGAAACCATCTGCCCAAATAATGACGGACTCCGTAAACGGACGCGTCGAAGAAAAGCCAAACTATTCAAACTATCCAGACGAGGGTTCCATCGGAAACACTTCCGACAACTTGGAAGCGATTTCAGAGGCGGCGAGCAATCATTCCGTGGCGAGCAGTCTGGAGCTGGAAAACGAAGACCAAAACGACAACCTCTCCGATATGATTTCGGCGAATGTTTCCGGAAGAGGCACTCCGAATATATCGGGTCGAGACACTCCAAGCTCGCAGGTCAACGACAACGAGGAGCGATTTCTTCCCGAGGTGCGCCAAGCCGACAGCGCGCAGCCCCAGCCCCAACTAAGCCGACAAATTCGCTCGGAAATCGACGACAAGTTCTGCAAGTTCGAGATTAAGAAGCTGTTGGAAGGCGACGAGACGATTTCCATCATTTCCGAGACTTGGAGTACTGATGTTTTGGCTTCGGACAATGAAACCATCGACGCTGGGGATTCGAGAATGGAGAGGCAAGGATTGCAGCTTGTGGACCAGGCCATCAGCGAGGTACCTACCGGAAATATTCTAGATATATCGGAGACGCAGAGCGAGAGCGCTTGGTCCACTGACGTAATGGCTTCCGACACGGAGCGATTAACTGAAGTGGATAACGACGACGCCGGAAGCGTCGCTCAATCCGACGATACAAACAGCGTCGCAAGGTCGGACGACACCAGATCCGAAACCGACGAGAATCTCCTAACTCCAGCCAGTCGCAGAATGTCCAACGCCTCAAACTGCTACGTAAACCAAGTGAACTACGTAAATTACCAAGAGTACCGTAAAGTCGAAATGAAGAACGACGTAAAAACGCATACCGACAACAACGCCAACAACGTACTCTTCAAATCGGTCACGTTAGCGGACACGCAGCAGATCGAACACAACTCCTCTGTCTCGTACTCAGAGCTCAAGACCGCAACCTACAACTCAAAGCTTACAAATCGCGGCCAGAAAGACGTGGCGGGGCCCAGCGGCTTCAACAGCACGGGTTCCGAACTGCTCAAACAGAACTTCGACGAACGACCGAACGAAATCCTGCTCAGCAATTGCAGCCTGAACTCGAGCTCCAGCGGCAGCAGCAGTAACAGTTTCGAAAACAAACATTCCCACGCCGAGAACTGCGAACGTTGGGAGAGTAAGCAGTGGCTGAACAGTTCGGGGAGCAGCCTGAACGTCACGTCCACGCCCTCCGAAAGCACAAGCGAGTTGTCCGTTTTGAGCGTGAGCAATTTGAACAATCCGGTGCTGGCGAAGAAGTCGATGACGGTGTTGAATAGTCGCAACTTGAAGCCGTCGGCGTCCACCGGGGCCATTCCCAAGAGCATCAGCTTCGATATGAGCGCCGACAAGGGCGATAAGTACATGGACGAAGACCAGAGAAGCAAGCGGGGCGGGTTCTTCGGGAAGCTGCGGATGGGGTTTAAAAATCGGAGAGGGAAGTCGTTCAGAAACCACGAGGATTACCGCATGGACACGGACGCGGAGTTTCCGGGACCGCTTAAGAAAACTCCCAACGAATCTCCAGTGAAAGTCAATAATTCCGGTACGTTCGTTGGGCTACAGTGACTTGGAGTTTCTATAAGTAGTCGTTGCAGAAGTGTCTGAAGATATTTTAGCGAAGTATAGAACGAAACCGTTCATAGAGAGTACTTCTGTTAAGAGGCCGAACGAGAAGTCTTCCAAAGTGAGATCCGTTGAAGACACACCAGACAGTATGGCTGCTAACCGTGTTAACAGTTTCGATGATATTAAAAAGAAGCTGCGTTTAGTGTTAAGTAATACCACATCACAGACTCCAAAAGCAATCAAGGTATCTGATTCGTTTGCTCTCTCCGAGTTTAATGGGTTTTTTGGTGGCAGGAAAACCGATTGTCGGTTAAGAGCAAAGTCGAAACGATTCTCAGACTGGAATTAGGGAAAGCTCGCAAGTTAAAGGAATGGTCGAACATTGCACGAATCTCCGAAACGTTACGATTTGTCAGCCTCTTGAACGAGGACACCTGCATTAATTTGCTGGAGTCATTGCAGGACGATTTGCTGCAGCGAGCGGTGTATTTGGACTATCTGATTTATTCGAGGAAGGAACTGTTATTCTGCCAGTCATACCTTGAAAGGTAATTAGTAGTTTGCAATTTGTTCAGTGCGTGCATGACCTGACCTGCATAATGTTATGATCGGAATGTTATTTCGGAACCGTGCGTCACGAATTAATTTCAACCGAAAACGTCTAAAAATTAAATTGAACGTTTAAAAATTTTCTCAAGTCAAACAGTGTTCCACTTGGGGAATTATCCTGTAATCAAAATAAGATATCGAGATGTGTTTCGTTGGGATGATAAACATTAATTTGTGCACAATCTAAATTTATGGTTTTATCATATACAGGTCGGCGAATATAACGTGGGAACAAAAATAAATCTAGGATGCGTAGGCCACGGAACCACTTTGAAATTCGTTAGAGTGTAGAATATGTTTGACGGTGGGCTGGAGAAGTTTGAGGTTAAGTTTTCGTTGACAATCGAACACAATACTTATAATTTTGTGTTCTTCTTAAATTAAATGTGCAGTCGTTGATTTGGACTAGGAAAGAGGCAAGAGGGAGGTTCAAACGTGGTTTGGGCAAATTCCTCACTGTTTTGACGCGTATCTTGGTTGGGTTGATTGATACGCGAATGTAAACTACACTATTTATTTACATTTAATTATATGTACAAAGTCGTTGGTTTGGTCTTTCTGATTATTCGGTTTGCTTTCGAAGCTCTATCTGAGAGTTGTCGAAAGTGAATAATTCTTCTTCCTTGTTCTCCGGTGGTGGTGATCTGCACCCCACCCCACTGGCTCCTATCATTGGTGCATCCAAACACTGGACGCAACATAACCGGCCGCCTTGAAAACCTCTGCGGTTTTAAATTAACTTCTGACTTGAGTTGTTAACAAACAAACATTTTTTTAAACTAATAATGAAATCTGATCCTAATCTAACTAACTACATGGTTGTGAATTGAAAATTAGAACCTATTCTACACTAATTGGCAAAATACAGATTTTTGTGAGTGGACGTTTTAAAATTCCATGGGCTGTCTTCACCGTGACCACTCGAATTTTGCCGTCGTGTCCAGGATGGGTGGCAATTATGCGACCCATATGCCACATCATTGGAGGGACGTTGTCCTCCTTGATGATTACAAGTCTTCCTTCATCGCAGACTTGTTTCGTCTCAACTTTCCATTTGCCGCGTTGCTGCAACGTGTGGAGATATTCTTTGGACCACCGTGTCCATAAATCCTGGACGAGTTTCGTCACCAATTGCCATCGTGATAATCGATTGACGTTGAGCTGGCTTAAGTCCTCCTCTGGAACACACATTAGCGGGCCGCCGACAAGGAAATGACCGGGGGTGAGAGGATTCAAATCGTTCGGATCGTTTGACATGGGTGTTATTGGTCGCGAATTCAAACATCCCTCGACCTGTACCAGCAACGTGAACATTTCCTCGTACGTTAACAGTGCATTCTGTGTAACGCGTTTTACGTGGTGTTTAACTGATTTTATTGCGGATTCCCAGATCCCACCCATATGCGGTCCCTTAGGAACAATAAAGTGCCAGTTGATGCCCTCATTGGCTAATGAATTTATTACCTTTGTTTCAAAATTACGTGAAGTTAATAAACGTTTCAATTCATTATTTGCACCTACCAATGTGGTGGCATTATCGGAGTAGATATGCTTCACTAATCCGCGTCTGGAACAAAATCTCTTGAGCGCGTGCAGAAATGATTCGCTGGTGCAATCAAGAACCAATTCCAAGTGGACTGCTTTTGTAGCAAAACACACAAACAAAGCTATGCAGGACTTGGTAAGAATTGGCCTGCCGCGCCGTCGGGATTCTCGGATGTTAATAGGCCCACCGTAATCAATGCCTACTATACTGAAGAGCTTTGCTGGCTGCAATCGAGCTTTTGGTAAATCGCCCATTAATTGAGTCGCCGTGATGGGTTTTACCGAAATGCATCGTAAACATTTATGAATAATTTGTCTCACGCGGTCCCTACCTGCTAACGGCCAAAATTTTCGTCGGATTGCCGCTAAAGTACCTTGGGGCCCGGCATGTAACGATCTTTCGTGGAAATGAGTAATAATTTTGTCTGTAAGCGGATGCTGTTTCGGTAGCACAATTGGATGTTTATGATCGTACGATAGGTCGGCTCGTCTGATCCTACCACCGACTCTAATCACCCCTGTTTCGTCTATGAACGGAGAAAGCCCTATAAGTTTACTGCCTTTGTTAAATGGTTTACCGGTTTGCAATGATTGTACTTCGTGACAAAATACGTCTTGCTGAACTATTTTGCAAATATGGTTTATAGCACCGCAAATTTCTTTTCCCTGAAGGGGGCCCGAAATGCGGTCCTCTTTGATGGATCGTAAATTTTTTCCAAACCGTAAACAATAAGCTGTAACCCGGCTTAATCTTGTAAATTTCTCCAATCGGTCTATCACTGAGAGACCTGAATTGCTGGTTTTTCCCGTGGCTATTAATACCTGCACTTTGCTTTTACGTTTTTCCGACTCCAACACGTGTTGGAGATTTTCGTTTTCATTGTTTTTTGGCTCCACCGGTTTGTTGTCGTTGAGCCATTTTGGTCCTGACCACCATAATTTGTTGTTGATTGACTCCTTTGCTGAGATTCCGCGTGAAATGATATCCGCGGGGTTGTCATGTGACGATACATGATGCCATTCTGTTTGATTAGTTAGTTCGTGAATTTGCGCGACTTCATTTGTGGGTGCCGATGCGCTCGCACAACTTTCTGCGAATGACCTAACATCACAATCTAGCGCGAAATACGCCCGTTCGAACGCGATTCGCTCGGCTTCGTATTTGATTTCGTCAAAATTTAATGAGGACTTATCCTCGATTTGTTCGAGTATGTCATATATGTCCGAATCGATTTCCTCGTATTCGTCAATGGACGACTCCACTCGTTTCCATCTACCTACTAATTGATTCTGTTCGTTCGTTATTTTGTTTTCGGTCCACCAATCGCTTAACTGTTGCACGCGTTTTTGCAACCTTTCGCGTTTGGCCAATTTTCGCTTTAAGTCGTTAATTGACGGCATTGTGTCCGTTGTTTGAAGAGATCACCGCAAATTCACCAAAATTACAAAATTTACGGCGCTGCTAACCCACGACTCTCTGAATACGATTGCTGTACAAATCAAAGTTGTCTGATGACGGAATGACGGAAAAATGTTAAGGATGGCCCACTAACCTTTCCTGATGCCTGTTGTGGCTTCTCTTAATGTCTTTGTTGATGCAAGGGATTCTGACTGCCCTTGGACGTGTTGTGTGATGATGCCAACCCTGTACGACTTTGCTGATTTGATGGGTGTTGAATTAATCTCGGTGCTGCGGTGGTGACTTCGATGCTGCCTCACTTCACGGAAGATTGTTGGAGATCACGTTGCACTGCTTCCCGTAGCTCGTATCGAAATTAAATACAATTCACCACAATCCGGCTCGAAGGACCATGTTTTTACGCGTGTCTTGGTTGGGTTGATTGATACGCGAATGTAAACTACACTATTTATTTACATTTAATTATATGTACAAAGTCGTTGGTTTGGTCTTTCTGATTATTCGGTTTGCTTTCGAAGCTCTATCTGAGAGTTGTCGAAAGTGAATAATTCTTCTTCCTTGTTCTCCGGTGGTGGTGATCTGCACCCCACCCCACTGGCTCCTATCATTGGTGCATCCAAACACTGGACGCAACACTCACTGACGATTCCTCTCAAATGTCGATGTCAAGTGAAGCTAGGTTTTTTGTACGCTTTTCATATGCAGTACTCGTTTAAAGTCTTTTCCACCTTTTGTATAGTTTGAAAGAATTGAAATAGAGGATTCAAGCAAAAACCATTTTTATTGTCCATGACCTCTTTTTTTTATCTTAATTTTTTCGTATCGTAAATATAAATTTAATTTAAAATATTAAAGATGCCGGTACGGGTCCCATCGACTTCATTAAAGGGTCTATATCGACTCACACATTTCAAATAGAAAGTTTTTGTCTCTTCTATACTTTTTCTATCTTTATCGCAATCACTTTGCCTTTTGTTTGTGGAAAGTATGCAGTAAAAACGAAGATAAAAGTGTCACAAATGCTCTCTGAAGAATAATTAAGAAGATAAACACCTGGCACTTCATTATGAGCTTGAAGTTTTTCCGCCGATTGTTGCATTTGACACTTTGAGTTTCTTTGAGTAGTATAATATATTCGTATTGTATTACCGAAAACTTAGTTACAATTAATGATATGTACATACAAGGTGATATGATACATACCTACATTTATGGGGTATACGTTCCTGAGCTGATATATCTTACATAAATTTTCTCTATTTTTTCTTGTTTTGTGGAGGATTCTTGTTTTAGTCCATTCTTTCCCCTTTTGTTTCACCTATTGTCTTATCTCATGTTTGCCTCTGTCTTCCTTTTTGTTTCTTTTTCTGTGGTTTTGACTCCCGTCATTACGTTACTCATTGTTTTACATTGTCTTACATTATTCATTGTTTGTAAGTGCTGTCACCAAGTAAGTTGTCTGTTTTGTATAAAGTCGAGTGTAACTTCAACATCTTAATGTTATATTATTTTATAGTTTTTTATTTCATCCTTTCTTATTCCTTTATTCGTTTAACTCTTCTGGGGTACTTCCACTCTGTGGCTTGTATCCTACTTTTGTGTGCTGTCGTTAATACCCAAGATTGAGATTCACAACCAATGGATCTGTAGATGGTTTTAAAAATATTGTCTTAATTTTTTTGTAGATTTTCTTCTACTGAAAGTCTCAATCATAAGATGGAAAACTTTTAGCGCTTTTTCTATCTTATTGTTACTAATTTATGTATTCCATTTTCTTTTATTTTCACTCCTAGATACTTGAAATGTGTCACTTGTTCAATATTTGCATTATAATTTTTTATATGTATTTATTGTCTTTCGTTCTTTACCTATGTTCATGACTTTTGTTTATTATCATTCCATCTTCTTTTGTGGATCTATTTTTTTCTGTAATTATCATTATGTCGCAAATGCTTCTTCTGAGATGTCTTTTTTTAGGCATCTGAATCCCACATTTAATTTAATCAGTCTCAGTGAACATATGTTTATTATTTAATCCATGATAATTATGAATAGATTGCACGTATAAATGTAGACATTCCAAAAGACTGGGAAAATGCCATATGTATTGATAATAATTTACAAAAAGGGAGATCCTGAGAATATTAAAAATTAAGTCAAAATAAACAGAAGAAGTCAAATAAATATAAGCAGAGAAGGACTTAATAACCAACAGTTCGCAGATGGTTTTGTCTTAGTTGCGCAAGGAGAAAACGAACTAAAGAAAATGACGTAAAATCTACATCAGAAAGCAAAAGAAATATATCTAGAAATGAACATTTCTAAGACAAAATACATCGCACATGTTATCAAAAATATATACTTTTCAGTAGGTGCGAAAAAGTAAATATGTATATTTGATTAGAATGAATTAGCAGTGCGCATTATTAAAACAAAACAAAAAATATTAGCTAATGTTTTGTGATTTATACAACCCCTTTCTTTGTCACTGTGAAGTGAAGATCAATAGAAAAATAATAACTAGACTTCAAGTACATCAACGTGCCATGGAAAAAAAAACAAAATGAAGTAACGTTACAAAACCGCAAAGTAAACACTCGGATAAGAGAGAAAACAAACATCGAAGACCTAATGAAAAGAGTGTGTACTTGAAAATGGAATTGGGCAGGACACGCAGAGAAGTGGATGACTTAAAACGAACGGCACGCACAAAGTGGACAAATAAGAAAGCGGCCTATATCACTAAGAAAGAAAACGGCTAATTAAGAAGAAGAATTATGAATAGAGAGTCATTTGTTGTAAACGCTTCTGAAATTTTGCTCTTACAATTACATAGTTTGCATCGTCTTTGTATACCTATGTTCTTGATCAGTTTGACAAGTTTTTGATTAACTCCTCTTTCGATAAGGATTTTCCATATTTCCTTTCTTTGTAACTTATCGAATGTGTTCGCCAGCTAGACTAGTGAATTCCAAATATAAAAGTACCTGCATAAAATTTAGCTAAAATGGAAGAAGGCAAATTTAAATATAGGACACGTAATTGGTAGAATTCCGTAAATCCTATCTCCATAAAAGTATTTTATATATTATAAAAAACTCATGTGGAAAATAGATATAGATAGACAATTTATTTAAGGCAACGAGCCACTTTTCACAATTTTAACCCATTAACTCGTTTAATACTTTACCGTATTATTTTCCAACGAAACAATGGGTAATTTCCGTCACATTTTTGCATACAAAACCCGTGAATGTACTCGTTTTAATAATCCGATTCTTTGCTGCATAATGATTGTCGCAAAAACTGGTCTTAATTAAGCATTGTAGCGATTTTCCTAATGAGTCATTTACTCCTAGCATAGATTTGATTTGATAATTTTTGGGCCAGCCCGCCAATTTATGCAATAATAAAATCGTAGCCTGAACGAACAAGTAAGCAACGAGAAGCAACAATGCGAGAAATACTTGAGCACAATTTGCGTGCGCAAATTCCTCCTGGAACAAGAAGCAAGAATACTCCAATTCTGCGACGAATTTAAAGAAATAATGATGTCGGACGAAAAGTGCGATTATTTGAACAACTTCTACGAACAACTCTATTCCGTAATGCAGAGAAGCGGTTTATGGAAGGATATTTTCAAGAATCGGGGCGACGTGATTAAAATCACACTGGAACGTTGTATTATGGGGAAGATCTACAAGCATGCTCTCTACCCCAACGGGGACGGCGACCGTCACAGGGACCAGTACGTTTCCGTGTTCGCTTCGAGGCGCAGATTTATGTAGAAATTTCAGTGTCTTGCATCAGCACATTGAAAAACTGGCCAGCATTATCACTCCCGACCATAAGGACCTGATGATTCACAAGATGTTCCTGCGAGAAATGCCTTGGATCCCAGCCCAAGATGCGTTGAAAGCCATGAATGCCTATCGTACACCTAGAGATAAAGTTAGCTGCGTGGTGCATTGTGCCAAATGCATAATGGACTTGTTATCGTTCTCGCAAAATGCCGGCTCGACAACGGCAGACGATTTCACGCCAGTGCTCGTGTATGTCATAATTAAGGTATGTAACTATGTTGCGGTAAAAAATATTCGAACTGATTGGCGTTTAGGTTAATCCAACCGACCTTCTTTCCACCATTCAATTCGTGAACAGCTTTTATCAAAACCAGATCGACGGGGAGGAGTTGTATTGGTGGACGCAGTTCTGCAGCGCCGTTGAGTATATAAAAACCATGGATTATTCCGATTGACAATTGCTTTACAACCGCTACTTTAATATAAATATATTTCTTGTATAAAATAACTTATGTAGTATCCAGTAATAATTTACTTTTTATTAATTAATTATATTTTAAATATGAAATTGTTAACTATTAAAATAAAGGGTTTCAAATAAAAACCTCAACAATTTACTTACAGAGTTGTGTTACTTGTCCCCAAAATCCAAACTGTATACATAATATAAATATAGAGTATTCCATCACAAAGAAGAAAGTTCCCAGTAAACACACAAACGTTTATATTTGACGTTGATTTAACGTTTTAATGTCCCTCGATTTAACGTTTTTTGAAACCACTCTTCAACGTTTTTTTAACGTTTATTCAACGTTAATTAGAAACGTTTTTTTAACTGACATTATAAACGTTACTTCAACGTTTTATTTGACGTTTATTTAACGTTTTAATGTCTCGCTATATAACGTTATTTGAAACCAATATTCAACATTTTCTTAACGTTTATTCAACGTCAATTAGAAACGTTTTTTTAACTAACATTAAAAACGTTTATTCAACGGAAATTATAAACGTTTTTTTAACCGAAATAATAAACGTTATTTATACCTTATTTACCTTTAGTCAACGTTTTTTAAACGGAAATTAAAAACGTTTATTCAACGGAAATTATAAACGTTTTTTTAACCGAAATTATAAACGTTATTTCCACCTTATTTTTATACCTTTTTATTCAACGTTTTTTAAAAGGAAATTAAAAACGTCGACCTGTATGTATAATTTACAAATAGATATAATTATTACAATACCAATAAAGAAAGAAGGAAACGCCAGAAATCAACAATGAAAAAATTCTAGTAAGATTGCACTTGGAGGTGCTTTCTCCCCAAAGATCAGAGCTATTGTGAAAAAAGCGGTGACCTATAACATTCGAATGACGTAATCGGCTGCAGAATAGATGTGATTGCAAATGTGATTGCTGTGACAAGAAATAGTTTCACCATTATATTCCCTGTACTTCCGTAGTCCACTTTTACCAGGGCGCGGCCTCTGACGTTAATTTTTGGAACTAATAAAAGAATGAAAATAATGCATAAATAACCTATTTCAAGTGTTTATCAACGTTTATAAAAGGTTCGCTGGTATGCTAGTATCTAATTAGATCGGACTAGAATGGCTGTTTAATTACAAATTACATATTAATCTATTAATCAATTTATTAATCAAAAATACGTAATAGAAATGTGTTTAACAAATAATACGTCTATAATCTATCTCTTATTATTATTCTATTATTATTATTATTTATTCTAAAATAAAACGTTGAATAAACGTTTTTAATGTTAGTTAAAAAAACGTTTTTAATTTACGTTGAATAAACGTTAAAAAAACGTAGAAAATTGGTTTCTAATAACGTTAAATCGCGGGACATTAAAACGTTAAATAGACGTCAAATAAAACGTTGAACAAACGTTTTTAAATTTGGTTAAAAAAACGTTTCTAATTTACGTTGAATAAACGTTAAAATAACGTTGAATATTTGGTTTCTAATAACGTTAAATCGCGGGACATTAAAACGTTAAATAAACGTCAAATAAAACGTTGAAGTAACGTTTATAATTTTAGTTAAAAAAACCTTTCTAATTTACGTTGATTAAACGTTAAAAAAACGTTGAATATTTGGTTTCTAATAACGTTAAATCTCGGGCTATTAAAACGTTAAATAAACGTCAAATAAAACGTTGAATAAACGTTAAAAAATCGTTGAAAATTGGTTTCTAATAACGTTAGATCTCGGGACATTAAAACGTTAAATAAACGTCAATAAAACGTTGAAGAAACGTTTATAATTTCAGTTAAAAAAACGTTTCTAATTAACGTTAAATCGGAAACGTTTTAAAATCAACTGAAAATAAACGTTTAAAATTCAACGTAAAACCGTTTTTCAACCGACTAAATGTTTCCTCAACGTTTAAAAAACGTTAACTGCGTTTTGTGTGTTTACTGGGTTGGCATCTGCGTTCGGTATAACGGGAGGTGCTCTATTTTCTAATTCATTATAACTGTATAGTGTATAAACCAAAAGCCAAGTTTTCAGCTTTCATCTATTTCTAGTTTGGAAAATATTCTAATAGGTAATTCAATGTGGAGACCCTGCATAAAAATCAAATTCAAGCCCGTACATACAAAAATGATATGATCCTTGCAAAATTTCTGCATAATTAAATTCTTGCCGCTGCTGGTCCCATCTATTGCATACAGGTTACACTCTCATCAAATTCCAAAGTGAGAGTAGGCCATGGAATGACTTTGAAAATGATTAGTGTACTAGTTTTATTCTTTAGTTAGAAAAATTTGAAATTACGAAATTGTTAGATAACAGCCGCTTCGGGCATAAATTCCATCTCCAGGCATCGGTTGACGTCATTTGTGTATCTCTTTGACTGACCACTATACAGCGTGTTTCACGACGAGGACCTATTAGGAAGATAAAGAAAACGGAAAACCGAGTGAACTGAAACTTGGCACTTATATAAACTTATAAGATCTACTTGCTGAAAATATTTTCATGATTCAGGTTATACCAGAACTTGGTATCAATTTTCTTTTTTAAATACAACATACTTATTGTTAATACATTTTCAGATTCTGCATTAAATTCTAACGTGCGTTCAAAAAAAAAAACGAGGCTGCGTTGGCCATGGAAAAACTTTGTGCATCAATTTAGTGTAGCAAAATTTCGAACGGTCAGTTCGAATCTGTCAGATATTTTTTAGGTTGGATTCTTTGTTGACAATGGTTTCGTATACGATTATTATGTTGGGAAAAATTTCAATAAATGGACGCGAAGGAGGGTAGCATTATGTTTATGAGAGCGATGTACACATGTCCTGGCATTTATTATAAACAATTTACATAAAATTGGTCCGTTTTATTTTGGTGGAAAATTTTAGACTGACAGTTCTTGTCATTTGTGGTTTCTACACTGGAAAGCCGATAAATTCCATGGCCAACGCAGCCTCGTTTTTTTTTTTTTGAACGCACGTTATGTCATATAATATTGACGCTTGTGCACTTTCCCCCATTGTTTGTGAAAAAGGTGATAAACCAGTGCATTAAAAAAAATTATAGTAAACACTGAAAGTCAGGTCGACAAAAATTGGTCAACAGTTGATTCAGCTATTGTGCAGGAATCTAAGGAAGTAAGGAACATTTTCAAGAATATTCCTCGAGAAAAACAAGTCAGATGAAATTCAATAAATGAAAAAAGAATAAAAATCGAATTTTTAAAATTGAAACCATATGTTTTTATTACACCTTTCTATAGAAAATTTTATACTTTATCCGATTATCATGTTCCAATACTTAAAATGGACTATTTTTGAGTTCATTGACTTTTTCTACTTGTCTTTACAATTATGAGAAACTAAGTGAAGTAGGCTTATTAAAATCTTATCGAATTAGCTGTGAAAGTAGGTTTCATATTTTTTAATGTTAGCAGTTGCGGGATATGAGGTCTAATTCACTTGTAATGCTACGATTTACAAATTCATAATCAAAATAATTTAAATTCCGCGTTTATACTCCACCAGAAAGAGTATTCACAAAATTTCTTAATTATTACATCCTTATTTTTTCATATATCATTTCACAGTAAATGCAATTTTCGAATTAAATGTTTTATAGTTATCTGAATAAGGTTTGATTTGTCAAATAATTGATAAATGTTTTGTTATTAAAATTTTTTTTGTTAAAACACAAAAATAATTATCTTTTAATTTTAATAAATGCTCAAATACCTAATAATTTTGTTGTAAACACATGTAATTGGAATATTGCATTTACTGCTAAATGATAAATGAAAACATAAGATTGAAATCAGTAAGGAAGTTCGTGAAGATTATTTCTGACTGTATCTGTACAGGGAATTTCAATTATCTTCATTAGGGATGTGGCATTCCAAATAAATTAGAACTCAAGTTCCGCAACTGCTTTATTTTAAAATATCTATCTTACTTTCACAGATCTGACTTTTAGGGTTTATTGACTGTTCATTTTTTTATTGCACTGGATTACTGCCAATTTTACAAGATAATGTTTATATCTCTAAAACAATGCAAGCACCTTATTCAAAACGTTGATGTATTATGAATTTAATGCAGAATCTGAAAATACATTAAAAATAGGTTTGTTGTATTTAAAATAACAAAGATGATACCAACTTCCGGTATAACCAAAAGTGGCACAGTCATGAATATATTTTCAGCAGGTAGATCTTATAAGATGAAATAAGTTTCAGTTCACTCGATTTATCTGTTCTCTTTATCTGCTAATAAGCCATCGTCGTGAAACACCCTGTATAGACTATATTACACTATATATTGACTATAAAAACAAAACAATGGTCTCTAGATATTCCCTTTTTTACTCTCTTCATTGAGTGATATTTGAATATGAAGATTTTTGTTACATTTGTATCATTTTTAATACTTGCATAAATAAACAAACAGCAGCAAGTTTGAGTAGCAAACATCGTCGTTTATATTTCAATAAGTCATATTTTATAATAAGTACATTTTTATTATAGTCGTGATATTTTTGTCAGTTCTATCATTCGTCAAAATGTCTCAAGTCACAGAATAATCAGCAGTCAAGTGCATAGCAGGAAAAAAATATTTTTTGTTCTCCTGATAGTAGCAATTTGGACATACGACTTATCGAAGTATCATGAACGATATATATGAATCATGAAATATAATTTGTAAGAAAATATGCCTTCAATTGGATGTCATTTTATAATGGACTGCCAAAAACAATTGAAATACGTACTAAATGCAGTGTAATATTATTTGAGTTATGACAAATAATAGCACATTGTTTATCTAAATAGCCATTATCCATTATTATGTTACATAAAATGGTTTATGCCGCGACCTAACTACAATTTTTTTGAAAGAGACAAAAACGCTATTAACAGACTTAAAAATTAGTGTAGGGCATGGAATCACCTTTAATATGACTAGAGTGTAGCAAAAATGTAAAGTCAAATGAGAATTTAATAAATGCATTAAAATTTGGAACGATATCATTGTATGCATTAGTGACATATTAATTAAATAATTGTGGACATCGTGTATCTGTATGTGGAAATTTTAGCTGGGGATGCAGATAATTTATTATATGTCATGTTAGATAGTTCACATACCAGTTTACACACATTTTAATGAAAAAAGCTTGTCTCATTCAAACTTATTTTATTTACTTCGAAAGTAGAACTATTTAGTAATGATGAGAAGTATTTTTATCATTGTGTGAACTTATCTTTACTGAACTAAAAGTCATCTGGTCTTGCATAACTAATGCAATGAAAAATAAATGGAGGTGTGTATGTAATGGAATTACTTTGAAATTGATTAGAGTGTAGTGCATACATGACTTGGGTTGTAGAAAATTGAGATTAAGTTTTTGTTCGCAACCCTTTCGGATATTTAATTATGACTTTTAAGAAATTTTTTTCTCAGGTATGTAGGTTTGCCACAGACAATTGAGAAGGGAGTCATTCATTCTGAATCTATATAAAAGTTATATATTTTCCATTTCCTCCTATCATCTGGTTGGCGAGAGCTGAACTTTACTAAAGACTGATTAAATCTTTTGATTGGAATTTCAACTTATCTATCAAATCACAGTTAACTAGTGCTACAGATGTTCGACTCACTCACTAATCTTTAGAGTTTTAGCTAAATGACTTCATGAAAGTATGTAGGCTTTCACGGTCGGTTTTATTAATTATAACGATCTTCTTCCCCCCCTAATGGAACTTCAAATGGAACACGGTCAAAAATCCCGAAGAAGATCGTTAAAATTAAATGACTTCAATCGAAATAAAGAACGTACAAATAATAACAGTTCTCAGAAGGCCCTGAAATCTAGCTTGTTTACAAAAAATAAATAAATTTTATTTTTTTACATTGTGGATTATATTTAACAGGAGCTGTCTGTCAAAAAGTTGTCTAAACTGACACCTGAGGATAGAATTTGTTGAATAAGACAGTACATAATTGTATTTTATGTATCGTATCCGAATTGGTTGTCATCTGATGCGATCCTTTTGCTAAAACTAGACGTCTGGAAAGTTCAATTCCATCTAGTAAGAAGTCAAGAAATTTCGGGGGGAGGCGGGGAACCTGCAGCCCCCTAGCCCCCCCTGGTTACGGGGGTGTTTTAAATGGTCAAATATTTGATGATTGCATACTCTACTCTAAATTTTTTATTTGTACACCCGTTATATAATTCCCTGTTATTTCACATTTCATCTTCTTCAGGATATGCTTGCGATACATCGAAAAGATTTAATATGTTATTACATACATATATTTTTTTCTTAATACTAATAATACCAAACAAAACTTGAACTTAAAAAGATTATGGACACGTAAAATACAATGTCATCAAATTATTAGTGTTTAAATCCATAATTGTGATAAGAAAGCGTGAGTTTAAATTTATATTGTCCTCGATTTAAACCTTATCAGCTTGATAAAGAATAGTTTAGTAATAACAAATTGCAGCTTGGAAGATACACAAAGTCATCTAAACATTGAAAAATCTACTATAATTGCTCACTAAGTCGCTCACATTCATCAATATTAGCATTCGTTATTTTGTTGATTCTAAAACCTAAAAACAATTAAATTTTCTGTGAACTTTAATCCACAAAAATACTTGGCTATGTCAAATGTATTATTTAGACTTACATTAAACCTTAAACCTTTTTATGGTTTAATATGGATTCCAATTTAAAATGATTTGTCGTGAAACATTATCTGCAGGTGTAAACTTTTGAAAATTTCAAGAAGAATATTAGGAAAATTTGGATGGAGGAAATTATCCTGCTGATCAAATGTACAACTGCGACGAAACTGTTATAAAATGCAAAGAACGTATTACGGCTCTTGCACAATTATTCAGAAAGACACAAGTTTCCTCTCATGCTTATTGTTAATTGGAAAGACCCAGAGCAATCAAATCCAATTACCAATACCAATTTACTCAAACATTAGTTTCTCGAAGAATAAAGTATTTAGCGTTAATAAGTTTTTGGAAAGAAGATCTATTTCTTCCTACTAATATAACAACCTTGCTCCAACCAAGAATAAGTGTTATAAAATTTGAAGACAATTTATAGTTTATTTTTGTTTGGGGATTTTTAAAACAATAGCAAAGGGACAGTGCAGTTTGACCGATTCCCTCATGAAAATCAGTCTCAAAGACGGAATTTACTGAATAGCCGATTTCTGGAATAAATTCAAAGAGTCCACTCTTTATAAGTCGTGGGCAAAAAAGATAGATTCAGACGTACCGATTGACCTAATGGTCAACGAAAGATAAGAAATTTACATGAGAGGAAAAAATAGAAAAACAACGAAGAAATAGGAAAAATTTTTGGGTAGTGGTAAGAAAGGTGGACGAAACGCTAATGCTGGTGTTTGGACAAGAAAATGAATACCGGAAATAGATAAATGGACAATGTCAGGATCTACAGAACTTTATCATTATACGACGCAATTCTTCACCGGACATGGAAGCTATCTAAATGCAATAGGCAAGAAAAATGACGATGTGTGAGAAGGACTAGCGGCGGAAATTTTCGATAAGAAAGTAAAGGAAGGATATTGGGACATTATTCGTAAATATATATCGGAAATAATGTATGTAAAAAAATAAGGAGTCCAAGAAGAGAAAATTCAATAGTATTCTGGGTGGAATGAGGATGAAGAGGAGGAGTTTAAATATGTAGGTCGTTTTTAGAGAAGAGAGGTTTCCCACCAAAATAAGATCGTTGTGGGGCGTCCTTCTAGGACTTCCTCCTACCGCCAAACAACTAATATAAAACAGGCAATAATAAAATTTAAAAAAGTACATCGTTTTGAAGAACTGAAGAAGTTTCCAATGGTGAAATTGAAGGTCTTGATGATTTCACAACAAACATAAATGGATGTGGAGATGTAGATAGTGAAAATTTTACACAGTGGTTGAAGACTGATTATTAGGACTCACTGAATCTGATATGGTCCAAATTGTCACACAAGGAGAAGTCTGAAGGTATTTTGCTTATAAGAAGGTGAAGCGACTATGCAGCAAGAAAACGTTACTCATTAGTAGAACAACTCTCAATTTCCTCATATTTGTGTCAGAAAATAAACGAAAATCTCACTAATTTAACTGTTTAATAACAAAAATAATATAATATTCAGAGTAACAGAGGAACGCGTCTGGATCGTTCGGAGTCAAAAAGTATAATGCCCTCTTAAATCCATATTTAGGCTGGTATTGTTGATATTTAGGTCATATACATGTCGCCATCACTTATGTTCGAATCCCACCGTGACGACGTATTTAGTGCAGGCACCCTAACATCACATAAATCCTATTTAGGGCATGGATCACGGTCAGAAACCGTTTTACACGCTGACACGGCCATCCTGACCTTGCGGAGCTAACTACCAGCCTCTTGATCTGTGGCTAAAACAAAACAAAAAAACGCAGAACACGAAAATTTACCTTTTCGGAATCATACCGCATTGTTTAAAGTTGATATACGAGTAGTATCCAAATTTACTACTTTCCTGTGACATCATTAATATGGTTGTTGGAATAATATTGCCTTGTATTCCAACATAACTTGTCAAGCTTCAATTATACCATATTTGTAGTAAAGAACATCTCCATAACAATTATATTTTTCAGAATGTTTCCAATGGGACGATAATTATAGTTGAATGTCATTAAAGTTGTAATCGTTGTATATCAGCGGGTTTATATCTCTCATCTGCACGTGTCTTGCAAGCTCAGAGGTACATCTACGTATACGTGTCTTACAAGCTCAGAGGTACAGGCTCACCTTGTCATGTTAGTCACTGCACGTGTCTTGCAAGCTCAGAGGTACATCTACGTATACGTGTCTTACAAGCTCAGAGGTACAGGCTCACCTTGTCATGTTAGTCACTGCACGTGTCTTGCAAGCTCAGAGGTACATCTACCTATACGTGTCTTACAAGCTCAGAGGTACAGCCTCACCTTGTCATGTCGGTCACTGCACGTGTCTTGCAAGCTCAGAGGTACATCTACGTATACGTGTCTTACAAGCTCAGAGGTACAGCCTCACCTTGTCATGTCAGTCACTGCACGTGTCTTGCAAGCTCAGAGGTACATCTACGTGTACGTGTCTTACAAGCTCAGAGGTACAGCCTCACCTTGTCATGTCAGTCACTGCACGTGTCTTGCAAGCTCAGAGGTACATCTACGTGTACGTGTCTTACAAGCTCAGAGGTACAGGCAAATCATAAATATCAGTACATTGTCCATCAACAGTATGCGTCTTTGTATGTATACGTATGTATAAGGTACCACCAATCAAAATCAAATAGCTCATCAATAATATTACACAGCAACAACAACATTGCACAGGTACCACCAATAAAAGTCAAATAGAGCTCATCAATAACAACACTCAACAACAACAACAACATTGTATAGGTACCAGCAGTAAAAATCAAGTAGAGCTCATCAATAACATCACACAACAACAATAACAATGTATAGGTACCACCAATAAAAATCAAGTAGAGCTCATCAATAACATCACACAACAACAACAACAATGTATAGGTACCACCAATAAAAATCAAGTAGAGCTCATCAATAACATCACACAACAACAATAACAATGTATAGGTACCACCAATAAAAATCAAGTACAGCTCATCAATAACATCACACAACAACAATAACAATGTATAGGTACCACCAATAAAAATCAAGTACAGCTCATCAATAATATCATACCTAATCAATAACTCGTCAGATACATGTGGTGACTGCTGTAATAAATGTAACAAAATACCAAGTATGTCATTTGATCTGCCATCCGGCCTAACATGCGAACGTGGGGGCCAAGTAAAATAAACCCAATTCATATATCAGTAACAACTCGCATAATAGAAATAAGCCATAACACAAAAATAAAACGAATATAAGTATTATATATAAGTATGACTCACATTTCTCCTAGAGAACAGCAACATCATCAACATCATTAGCCACATTATCATACCATCTGATGACTCCTGTGTTGCCTATTGTTCCTCTAACCAGTTGACGATCAAGTCCTCTTTACTCATAACATAAACTGATTGATTAATAAAAAAAATACACGACTATGCATAATAACATATCAAACTTTTAACCTAGAATTGATACTCCAAAATCATATATCTTTAAAGTAACTTCATTTGTCAGGACTAGAGGAGCTACATCATCGATCAGGTGTTTACTGGTGACGCCAATGTCTCTCTCTCTCTTCTAGTTTATTCTTTTAAGAAGCCCGAGTACTAGTCGCGATACCGTTTATAGTACTTTAGTCAATAATGTTCAGCACACTTCACACATTAGCAAGCTATATTCTCAGTTTTATTTGTTAATCTACATGAGGATCGAAGGTTTCCCATAATTTAATATGCTCGGCGGCATAGACCCCGCAATATGGTAATTATTTACGACGGTGCCCTGGAATGTCTTTTACTTCGTACCTATCGTGCTCAAGAAGTTTCGTAATCACGAATGGACCATGATCAAATTTACCTCATCTCGATCGCTAAGTTGTAGGTCCATTTTTCGTATCGCTGCCAATTTTTCGTAAACATACTCAAAAAGACCTTGTGTAATGTGTGACTTTACCTAGCATATCCGACATTAAGGTGTGCAAATCGCGTACCGGTGTAAAAGTCTCTAATAAAAGTATTTTCCAAGCATTCCAAGTTGCCGGTAACTCGGTTAAACTTTCGTACCATACGCGTGCCGAACCGGAAAATTTATTAATCGCCAGGTGACTAACAAATTGATTCGACCACTTATAAATACGGAAGTTTTCGTCAAGTTTTCGTAGCCAAACGCCAACATTGTGTTTTACCGGATTCCAATTCGATCCAATATCACTATCGCGTACGTTCATGCCCGTACCCGTAGTTCTCGTGCTGGTTAATTCGAGCAATTTCGCCACAAGTAAGTTATTAAGGTCCAGGGTGCTCACATTACCTTGTGGTGGGTGCTCAGGTGTTCTACCTCTTTGTCGACTACGTGAACGACTCTCGTGGTGTTGGCGTTGGTAGGAATAATTATCGCTACGATCGTGGTCTCGGTGCTCGGAACGACGCCTAGTACGACGCTCTGTACGACGCTCATCTCCACGTGATGAACTCATGGTACGGATTTTGCCACACACAAAATACAAAACCAGTGGGCACAAGTACACTAATCCCATTTCTGATGTCAGAAAATAAACGAAAATCTCACTAATTTAACTGTTTAATAACAAAAATAATATAATATTCAGAGTAACAGAGGAACGCGTCTGGATCGTTCGGAGTCAAAAAGTATAATGCCCTCTTAAATCCATATTTAGGCTGGTATTGTTGATATTTAGGTCATATACATGTCGCCATCACTTATGTTCGAATCCCACCGTGACGACGTATTTAGTGCAGGCACCCTAACATCACATAAATCCTATTTAGGGCATGGATCACGGTCAGAAACCGTTTTACACGCTGACATTTGCATTAAAAATATGTGTTTGTCGTTATGTAATAACTATTGGTAATGTACTTACTAAAATATAATTTACAGATAGTGATCCATTTCTTCAATTCTTCGCCTGCCCATATTATTCCGGAAAATCGAACTTCTACTAACATGAACAGAAATATGTATTTTGAAATAACGAGCGTCTATGGCATAGACCAAGGAATAACTTTGACGTTCGAAAAAGTGTGGCAAAATTTCGACCCTGAGTTGGAGCATTGATTATATAATCAATATATATATAATCAATATATAATCAATGGTTGGAGAAATGTGAAATTCAGTTCTTTGCCAATAACCGTCGTCTGCCATAATGCATAAGATGCATGTGTTCTTCAACAAATTCCATCTCCAGCTATCAGCTATGATTTAACAATTTTAAAAATCTACACTGTCAAAAATAAAACATATGCCTCCATGGCCTGCTGAGCCACGGTTTTTATTTGTATACCTTTGTAATTTGAAGCCGAACGACTGATTTGAAATTGGCGCCTTTTGTCAGCTGTCAACTGACAATTGACATTTGACGTTTGTTCCGTGGCGTTTGCATTCTACAGCGTCAGTGGCCAAAGATCAAGGATCTTTGTGTAACCATTTTACGCCGCTTTGAAGAATTGACATTACATTTCAGTTCTCAGTGAATTGTTGCGTGGAGTGCACATATTGCCAGTCCAAAAATGACTACTCAATATTCGCTTGCGGAAGTACACAAACACAACGATAACCAGAGCACCTGGATTGTAATTCACAACAACGTGTACGATGTTACCGCCTTTTTAAATGAGGTAAATCAATCAAATCCGCATTCCTCTCATTTATCCGCGTATCTGACGTTTTGCATCACAAAACAATGTCATGACCTAATGTTGAACCAACGACTCACTTCTAGCCTCATGCCCATCAAATGTTGACTCCATTTCAGCTTGTTAATGCTTGTTCAACGATTAATTGCAATGTTCGTTACTATTGTTAGCACCCTGGGGGTGAGGAAGTCCTTCTAGAACAGGCCGGGAAAGACGGAAGTGAAGCCTTTGAAGACGTGGGCCATTCGAGCGATGCTCGCGAATTGATGGTAAAATACAAGATAGGCGAGCTTGTCGAATCAGATCGAAAACCCGTCAAGGAAAAGAACGTGGACTGGACCAATTCGGCGGCACAATCATCTACCTCACAGAGGTGTGTTTGTATATTAATTTAAAGTTGTCATCCCACTAGATTACAATTGCACTTAATTTAGATGAATTTAGAAAATTTGGTCAAGGCTGGGGTCGCCGCACGCCCCAAAATATCTAATTTTAGGTTTTTGCATGAAACCACTGATAATAACGGATTAAATTATAGATAAAAACTGCCATTACTTTAAACTCCAGCATTGAGTAGTTTCGGTAGTTATGTAATGACACGAAGTTGCCTTGAAAATACACAGATTTCGCTCATATCACTGACATCTCAGTCTACTAAAGTGTGCACAGGGACGCCGCGAATGTTACGAAATTTTCATAATTTCATTTTTATTTTCCATCCAATGTGATTAGGAGCGACATTATTGCCTTTTCGCACTGAAATATCCGATTTATTGCCTTATTTACAAATGACACTGCATTTTGATCTATTCATTAAATAGAAAATTTATTGATTTCTAATGAAAAATTGTGTTGATCTAATTAAAATAGGCCAGAAGTCGTCATGGCCAAGTGATAACTTCTTAATTGCACATGACTTGTGTTTTTACTTTTACTACTAGACTTTTTTTAATTTTGTTTTTTATTATTCAGGCTTGCGTCAGTCGCCCTGGCGTAATTGTAATTTTTTAAAATTTGGTAATGTATTCAGATTTAATTAGGTCGCGTAATTCAATTCCAACGTTAAAAAGTTTACGATACGTTTCACCTACCTGTAATTCATTCAATCTAAATGCAAGCGTTGAAGCGATTTGAAAGCTTTCGAGGGTTGAAAAAGTGACAGCGTGCGTTCAAAAATAATAGGAGGTATATAGCCATGGAATCACTTTGCATTTGATTAGACTGTAGCAAATTTTTGACTATGGATCGGGGAAGTAATAACAAAACCCTTTTGGATAAAATGATAAGCAAGATATATTTCGTGTCTTATGTAACAAACTCGATATCGAAAAACTTATGATTAACAAATGTAAGGATTTGTCATTGCCAAAGTCTACACTGCAAAATTATATGGCCTCCTAGGCCTTTGGTTTTATTCGTATGTATCATTGACGAATGCACAAAAACATATAACTGAATGTTTTTTTAATTGTAATATACTAAATTTAATTGTTGTTTATGATTAAATTACAAAAACCAAATTAATTATTGCGGTTATTGCGTGTAATGAAATTAGTTTTGGTATAAAATGTACTAGACATTAATTATTATTTTGTTGGCGTTTCTATTAACTTAAGTCACACCTGCACATAATTTCACCCCGAATTTTTGAACTTATTCATTTTCGTGTATGCAGGTTTTTCGAAATGCCTGAAATCTTACATACGTATAATTTTCGCCCCGCCGAATATCCAAATACAAGCTAAATTCCCCTATGATTACTACAGTTATAAATTAGAGGTCTTCGAAATCACCTGATTCAATTTTTCGGTATACAGGTGATTTTGAAATACCTTAACAAAAAAATTCTCGTATATCAGGGCACCATAATATGCATATTAAACACTATTTCAGTGATTAAAAATAATAAGACGTAATACATCCTGAACCACGATCTTTCTGCGCCAATGGCAAAAATTAAATGTAACAATAAGAAACATTTTGTTATGCCTGGCAACCGAACAAGTGACTGCGTACATATTTTTGATATTGAAAATAACTTAATGTCTGTCCAATAGGTATTTGTAACAAGTTTTTGGCTACAAAAGATTCTCAAAATGACGATCACCGTTTCGCGTGACGAGCGTTTGAATTAGTATAGGGCTCCATTTGGGAACAAATTCGTTATGGACCATTGGCAGTTTAGAATTGTCGAATTTACAAGTGGAATCAGATTAGCGTAATAGATCGCCAGGACAGAGCAGATACCTTCAGACAATTATCAACTCAGTAGCGTACACAGAATTTTTAGCAATACTTAAGGAGCTTTATCTCAAAAACGAAAAGATTTTCTGTAGGACATTTTCCTCTCAAAAGTCTATACTAATAACCAATTACCAGAATTTTTTTGTCGGGGTATTTCAAACACCCCTGTAAATTAGACATGATTTGTTAATAAGTTTAGATATTAGATAAGTTTAGATATTAGATAAGTTTAGAATATACTTATCACATGTCATTTATTTGGTTTTGCGCATTCATCAGTGGTATGTTACATAAATATACAGAAATAATGCGAACATATGTATCTATAAATTCACTATGTGTTTACAGAGTGGGTTTTAAAAGTCCCAATAGGAAAGACCAGGGCAGATTTGAGAAAATCTGTACAAGATATGAACGCCTTTAAAAAATCACTACTAGAGTGGAATCAGAATGATTTTGATTGGAATATTGGCAGATTGGGGGTTTGGACGCTTTCACACTGGGCAACAATCGTTCGTCGACAACTATTTAGTATTAAGGAAGTAATTTACCACAATGGTCACGCGTCGCTATTTTGTTGAGCAGAATTGTGTACAAATGAGTACATAATCATCATTTACCAAAACCATTGCCCGTTGCCTTTCCATCCTTTGTTCAATTTCCGTTTTAGTGTAAAATTGATTTTAGAGAAATAATTTTTTGCTCCTGAAGAGAAAGAGTGCCCCGAGAGGCTAACTCGCAAGTCACCTCGACGAAATCCTTTGAGACGTTTCGTTTACCACGGCTGTAGACATCGTCAGTGGCGCTGTGAATGTGGTCGGGGAATTATTCTCACCTCAATCGCGACTGGGACTGAATGTATTTTGTAGCTACATCCGCCTGAATGGAATATTTTCTTCATGTCCGAGAAATATCGCCACATTGAAACCCACCTACACTTTTTCAAACATGATGCAACGATCTGATGATGTATCATATGCCTATACTGAAAATTGACGGTTTTTGAGTTATTTAAACTTCTCTACATTTCTTTACCATTATGAGAAAATAAGTGAAGTAACCTTATTATAATCTTATCGAGTTAGCTGTCAAAATAAATTTTATATTTTTGAATGTAAGCAGTTGTGGGATTTGATTTCTAATTCACTTGTAATGCTACGATTACAAATACCTTACTAATCAACATAATTTAAATTCCTTGTTCATACACTGCCAGAAATAATCTTCACAAAATTTCTTAGTGATTACTCTTATCTTTAAATGTATCATCTAAATAAGGGTTAATTTGTCAAAAATACATGAACTCTGTGTTATTGAAAAACTTTCGTTAAAACACAAAAATTATTATCTATTTATTTTAATAAATGCTCAAATATGCCTCAATTTTGTTGTAAATACATACATCTAATTCGAGAACTGCATTTTGAAATGATGAATTAAAAAATAAGAGTAATCACTAAGTTTGTGAAGATAATTTCTAATTTAAATTATCTTGATTAGGGAATTGTAATACATAGTAACATTACAAGTGAATTAAAATTCAAATCCCGCAACTGCTTACATTTTAAAACATTAAACCTACTTTCATAGCTAACTCGATAAGATTGCATATTCAGTTCTCTCGTTTTTTTCGTTCTCTTTATCTGCCTAATAGGCCTTCGTCGTGAAACACCCTGTATAATGAATAATTTTGTATAAATAATTTCATATTGAACTTGGACAAAATTCGGATATGATCAGATCAAGAAGTCAGTCCAAGACAATATTTCGAGGATGCGTGGGCTATGTAAGCACTACGCAATTCAATAGAGTGTAGAAAATGTTTGAGTTTTTAACATTTTAGTTCTTTGTTGGCTATCGTTTCGACACATTTCGTGGTCGAATGCGCAAAAACAAATAACTGATATCTGTGCCAATTTTGCAGGTGCGACAAACACTTTTTTTTACTTTTCTATGAATGAACTTCGAGAATGTGTTTTTTGTTGTAATGTAATATTTAATTGTGGTTTATGATTAAATGACAAAAAACAAACGTATTATTGCGTCTAAAGATATTGTTCGTATTTGTTTTGGCATGATTATGATATAAATTAGGCTTAAATAAGTGTTCCTGTGTTTTTTGTTTTTAATTATTGAGAACGGAGCTTAGCTACTACATGATGTATGATTTGCCTTTTTAGTTACGATGCCATCATCAGGCAAATTTCTCCTAAAATTAGATTACAATTAAAAATTTCAACATAAAATACCTTTACCAAATTCCATCTTTGGGTGTCGGTTTGAACGTCGTTTAGGCAAATTTTTTATTGAACATTATTTTCAAATCTTATATATTGTCAATGTCAAACGTCCACACAGTAAAAAATAAAACCAAAGCTAGACTCCATGGCCTCTTGAGCATCCTTTTTTTGTAAATCTATTATTTACGTTTAGTAAATTTTATAGCCCTCAAGATAATGTATGAAGTAATTAATAGGCATGAATGAAACGCTTGAATGTCTTTTATTAATAGTATAACATAACTTAGTCATTGTTTGTCGTGTAAAAATCTCGGTCGTTTCGAAAATTAAAAATTTAATAGTCCATTCAAATTCTATACCTATGCTTTTCTAATCAATGAGTTTACACAATGAGTAAGCATTTTTCATAGTAAATTATTCAGCGTGCGTTAGGATATCGTAAAAGTACATTTCGAGATTTAGAAATAGGTTCAAAGTCTTCTAAAAATAGTAAATTTGTGGAGGATTCACAATTAATCTGGAAACCATTAGAAGTGGAATTGACTAGTTCCAGACTAATTCGAATAGCTTTTTTTATAAGTCTTATAAGTATTAATACTTGTTCTCCTTAGGAAGTGAAATTTTGGTTATATCCCCGAATAATAAGGAAAAACAAATATCAGATGGCTATATCTTCGTTTACGAAATACAAGAACTTCTGAATTTCATTACAATTTACACTTCCTGCATTTTGGATTCCTGTTAGTTCTTCATTTTCATTTGACCCGGCGGAAAACTTTTATTTATAGCTCGTCATTTTGATGTCTTATTTATTAGTTTAATATCTTTTCTTGATGTCGTGATTTGGTGTTTTAAACGGGATCCGACATTTCCTAGCCACGATGATTAAATTTGTTCTTCAATTTAGTGACGTTTTTATCTAAACAGATCGCATGGACATAGCCGTCTGATATTTGATTCGTCGCGTCCGCTTGGCGCACAAAGTTTTATTGTGAAGTTTTTTTTTTGAGTATTGTATTCCAGCGAATGATTATAATAAAAACTGTCCACGTTGGCTTTAGTTTATATCGTGTGAGCGTATTCAAGGTGGGCACGTTCGTGCATGTTTCTCAGAAAAATGACATTGAACGAATCATTTGATTTCGGAATGTCGTGAGTGTATTTGTGATTTGATAATTTTGTAAGATAGATAAGCTATCATGACTAATGTAATATTTTACAGCTCCTTCAAATCCTGGATCTTGCCCGTCTCTCTTGGTTTATTGGCTACGGTAATTTATCGCATATACTTCCAATCACACTAAAGACTTTCTTGGATTGTATTAAGTTGCATTTATGTATGATGAAGATGGTTCGTGTAGGGTTTAGTTAAATATATTTTGCATAAAGATAATTTAAGTAAATTGGGTAATAGTGTAATAACGAACGAGTGTGTCAGCTGTTTTGACATGAATAAATCAAAACTCAATGTGTTACAGCGAATGGAGAGCATACATATTGAGTTTCTTTTTGTGTAGATAGGAAATGTAAAAGTTTTAATTTAGTGAGGAATAAAGCACACTTTACAATAATAATCAGCTTTATTTTCTAATAAACAAGCTCAGATAACCTTAATGTTAATTAACAAAATAACGGTAACTCAAAACGATGCATAATAATACATCAGGTAATCGTATGATTCGTCCAAAGGAAGTAGAATTTGCCGCTGCTCTTGTATTTTCTTTGAGAAAAGGCAAAAAGAAATAGTACGGATGTGAGCAAAATCTGCTTCGTTTGTCATTTGTAAGTACAACTATGTCTCTGAATTTCGATTTAAGCCCTTACTCATCAAATAAATATAAAAATGTATAGTATTTCCATAAATGTATACATGAAAAGATTAGTAGTCTTATCAAAACTCAAAGGAACGACAATTTGTACACATACTTGGTTGCACTGGTAACTTACGTACAAAATTGGCAGTCATAACATACGACATCGTATTTAGCCGTGCGGAAACGGACCACTCCAGCGTTTCCTCGCGACTTGTCATATCAATTATTATTACATTTATTTTATATATCATCTAATGTAAATATATAAGATATTTGATGGTGTAAAGAGGCAGTACCGCAAGCTGGCTCCGCACTTGAATTTGAACTAGAGGAACTGTGTGATGTGTAGTTTTCTTCTTCATCAATTCTTGAGGAAGCATCTGACGGTACGGCATTTTACAGCAAATAGAAGGCAACTTACTCAGACTTATGTAGCGGCTGTCCGCACACAACAATTTCGTGCTTTTTCATTATTTTTAATGATTATTTACGATGCACTTTACATTTAAAATTCGTCCAATTCAACTATTCTCTTTCTCTACATAATATAGCGTGAAGATAATTTACAAGTAACATTTCATTTAAACATAAACATCAGATGTTCAACAAATTATATTATGTGGATTTCGCTCTATATGCACCGATTATATACATCTTTTTATGTATAAATATCATTTACGATTCAAATCTACTTTTTTTTCTTGTACTTCTGTACTACCTCTGAATCGCCGAATTCAACAGAAAAGGAACGTAGAACATTTTGCTTTCTAGAAGAAGAGATGCCGCGGATTGTATCTGCAACAAAAAACAACTGTTAAATTACAGAAACGAGTTAGTTCTACGAGCATGTAACAACATTGCACGCAAAAATTAATTATACTTGCGCAACTGACAATTGCAAGTAAAAATAAAACTAAACGTGATTTGCTTTTTTTATTTGCTACAATTACTGTCCTTGGAAATGAGTCTGCCAATTCACATTTTGGGCAATTTTTATGTGATTACATTTTCCAGGTCCGCCAAGACATGCGTACAAAAATAAAACGAGGCTGTGTTAGTTATGCGACGTTCGATAGAGTGTAGCAAAATTTGTATCTCGAAATTAAGTTCTCTGTTCACAACCTTTTCGGTCACGATGCATAACAGCATAAGATACATTTAATGTCTTCTTCAACGAATTCCATTTCCAGGTGTCGTTTTACCAAATTTTTGATTGACAATTCCAGTGAAATATCATGATTTCACAGTTTCTAAGATTTACACTAAAAAATAAAATAAAAGCCAGTTTCCTCTTGAGCCCCCTTTTTTTACTTGTAGCCTCTATTATCATTTCGTCAAAATTACAAAACCAATACGATCGCGAATGGCAGTAATTCAGATTAATGTCTTCTACAGACAGATATGGAATGCATAACCTACAACGATATGAGGTTAGAATTTTTTCTAATACTGTTAAATCGATGATGATAGCGATAGGACAGCATCACATTAATTAGCCAATTGAAGCGTGCCACGTGTTTTACCACACAGTTTTAACTTTGAATTTAAAAACCGCTTTCTTTAGATCTATTAGAGGACAGACGGCACGAAAGAAATTTAATAAACATCTTGTACACGGTGAGATAAAACGTATAAAAATGTTGGAACTTAGACCGTCTCCAATCTGCTAAGAGGACCTCCCGACTTATAATGAGTCTCTGAAAATCATTTAGAGATCTATAGGTCCGTTTTGTGCTTTGCCGAATCGGTGGAAGAAATGGTTCCAGATTCACTGCTTTTCCATTCGAGTAAAGATTTTAAAAAGGAATTCTTGAAAACGGTGGAACCTAAAGTTCAAAGGAACCAACCAGAAACTGTAGGAAGGCCCTAAAAAATGACCAAATTTAAATTGCCAATAGATTTCACTGATCGGACAGAAACCCCCTATTCTAGAGTTGGGGAAGGAGAAAACAGGCAAGATGTCAACATGCAAGTCCAGAAGTCCTTGCATCAGACTGAAGATGGTCCAGTCCAAGTAAAAGTTTTACCATTTGTAACCATTTATTGTAGAGTTGGAGAAATAGAAAACGGCATAATGTTAGAAACAATACACGTTCAGAAGTTCTTCTAGTACATTAAAGACATTCCAAATCCAAGTCGAACCAGACACTAGAAGGATGTAATGATCAGACCAGGAAATAAGTAAATATTTCTTTTACACGCTTTGTGGGAAGGAAGCGTAGGAATGGGATGAATATCTTAATATTGAAGGTATATTTTATGCATAAAGCAAGGAACAATCATATCAAAAGGACACTAGAAGTCTTATTCGCAGCAGTCGTAATGGAACAGGAGTTAAGGTAAAAATACAAACTAATGTGGTTTGAGAATTATAGGAATTTTCATAGATTAGCAAAGTGTAAAGTTTGATTTCCGAAAATTAACGATAATAGACACACTTTACGCAGCAGCCACAGATTTAAGACAAGAGCAACGGATAACTAGGGAAAGCACAATTGGAACCAGTAAACGAATGAAAGGGAAAGTTTAAGTTGGCAAGGAAAACGCGGCACCTAACGCACTGCTTACTTAGAATAACCACGACTAACAACTAGGAAAAGCACTAATAGAAGAAGTAAAGCAATGAGAAAAGGAAAAGTTTGAATAGAAGAAAGGAAAAGTAGCATAATAAACCAGACTGTCCAAAGTGATTTGTGGACTAACTCCGATCTGGCAGGAAAAATTGAATGCAGACAAAATATAAGAATTTATACACGCAGTACCTAGACACTACTGAGGCTCCAAACACAAAATAGGTCAGTTCTGAAGCTTTAGAGCTACGGCCAGCTGTTTGTCGAGTCAAGGGATAGGCGAGTTGCCAAAGAGTGCAGCTAAGAAAAGAATCTATGACCTCTCCAACATACTAACAACCTCAGCAAGAATAAAATTTATTAAAGAAAACACCACATCAAATTTAAGGAAAGTATGAAGCTAGAAAGAGCAGGAGTTTTACCAAGAAGTTACTAACATACTCTACTAAACTTCTTGATAATGACCAAGAAGAACCTTTGCTTTGGAGACATTTTGGTTGAGCACTGTCAACGAAGGAAACATTTTCATGAAATGAAACTACATGACACACGACTTGTAGATGTGAACAAGAATGTCTTTATCCATAAATTTAATAGAAGGGCGAAGAACAAACAACGAAGTTATTTAAGGGAAGAGCAACGAATAACTAAAGGAAACACGACTAGGACAAGTAAACAAGAATCTCTTTATCCATAAATTTAACAGAAGGGCGAAGAACAAACAATGAAGATATTTAAGGCAAGAGCAAAGAATAACTAGGGCAAACACGACTAAGACAAGTAAACGAAGGAAAATAAAAGGAAATTGGCAAGAAAAACCCAGCATCTGACATACCGCTTAGAATTACAACCGAGAAGATAGAAACAGCTTACGATGTCTCAGAAAAGGTATTCAGAATTAAACTGTGAATGGAAGACATAGATATTGAAACTTAATCTAGTGATGGATATTGACAGTAAAGAACCTGCACGAAACGGGAGAAAACTAAACTTCGAGTTATAAAAGTCGAAATTTAAATTTCGACTATTTCTTCTAGAGTCGGTGAAAGAGAAAACGGACATTTACATCGTTAAATTATGTTTTTCGCCGCCCGTTATTAAAAGACCTATTAATGCATGATTTCGTCTAAGAAATCGTTCATTAATGTAGGCCATTAATGCATGCTTTTACATTAATGAACGATTTTCCATTAATGCTTGGTAATTAATGGTTACGAGCACAGGTGACGCTATTTTTTACGAATTGTTATTTTAGATGCAAATTTTTGACCCTTAAAAAAGACAAAAGTTTACTGTGAACCCGTATCTTAATGGGCGATTTATAATCTCGACAAATGGAGACACTCACTCGCTTCCGCTCGTTCGTGCTATAAACTGTCTCCATTATTAATTGCCTTCATTAACTTACTTGTTTATTAAATGACTATAATAGGCACATGCTGAGTCCTTTCGGCATTGAATACACCTTAAACTTGAACATTTTTACATGCTTATACTATTTCATCCTGTATCAACTGTACTGTTACTTTTACAGGACTTTGATGGCGTTTACACTCTTTAGTCGAATAAATCGAATGAGTACAGCAAAAATGACACCTGTTTTAAAACATGCCAAGATTTAGGTGGGACGCTTCAATGGTCCATTATTTAATTTTTTTCGTAGCGTTGTTAGGCAATTCCATGACTGTGCAGTTCATATCTGAACGTACTTTTAAAGCCGTTTTACACGATCCATAATTGTGGCCACAATTCTGGCCCACATTTCTAATTAGCGCAAGTGCGCTAATTACGTGCGTAAGTACGCACAAATATGTGGCCATAACGATTTTTTCCTGTATTACAACCGATGCATAATTTTCGACACACAATTCCGTCCAGAATTATGGCCACAATTATGGATCGTGTAAAACGGCCATTACTCCTTCTTTAGCTTTCGTACCCGAATTCATCAGGTTTTTGATATTAACTGTCTAACGAAAGAAATTATGACAGCACAACCTATAGGATTTAATATTTTGTTAAAAAGTCTTACGACAGGTCTTACAATAAGCGTGAAAATATAGAAATGCGCTTCATAAAGAGAAATTTGCGCCGCGTCGTTCTGCAACCCAAATTACACGAATGCTGGCATTCCACGAATTGATCTCAACTGGAAACGGAATGAATGGTGGCAATCTCTGACCAATCAGTGAAACGGTGCATTTGATTGGCCAGCCGCCGTTTCGTGGTCCAAGCACCGTTTACAATTAATTTCAAAGTATTTTTTGTGAACATTGGTAGAGGTTTTTATTTTAATAAAAAAATTGCGTTTTTTAATTTCGTCATAAAGAATGAAGACTTGGCAGTTCATATGTCGACATAATTCTGTTATTTTGAATTGTTATATCTTCAACTAAAAGAAAAGTTTATAGCTTTGGTACAAAGTGCAACAAATAAAACTAAATAAGTAGGAGAATTTTACTATTTACCACCTCCACTGCAAACATTTCTATTATAAGTAATGATTACATGATTTATTTTATCAATTGCAATTTGCTCAATTGTTGCCTCACATTTGCTCAATTCTTAAATACATTTTAAATAATTATACTTTAAATCTTCTTCAGCACTTCAACTAGTTGATTTTCAGCAACAGTTATTTTTATTCTGAAAATCAATCCGCTTTTCTCTGTGAGGTGCTCCACAATTGAAATCCACTGGGACTAGTAGTGGACATACCTGGAATCGAACGGAGAGTACTACAGTTTCAAATCATTCACAGGCCGTCCTAACAATGTTCTCCGAATTAGTTTCAGTGTATAATTTTTGCAAACACGGAGAGAATTTTCGTTGGTCGTTATAATAAAGCTCCATTCAGACAACTGATTCGTTGGATGTTTTCCGTGATTAGGGAGGGAGTTAAGACTTCTCAAACTTGGAGGATTAGTAACAATTGACAATTAAATTGACTTTCCAGCGCTTGAACATTTCTGAAGTGAACATTTTTCCTTGAACTTCTTGAACGGCCCCCGTATAATTCAGTGGCATGCGGATATTTTTAGAAAGTTTTTGGCAAGAATTGGGCTTCATACTATAGACGTTCAAGCGGCCATGACTCATTTTGGTATTCGTTAGAGTGTAGGAAAGTTTGATCTTGAGATGGAGAAATTTCAAATTAAGTTTTCGGCTGACATCGTTTCGGACACGACATACATTTGGTGTATTTTTTAACAAATTCCATCTCCGGGAGTGGGTTTAGACGTCGTTTAAGCAATTTTGCGATTGTCAGTTTCCGTCAAATACCTCTATGTCAAACGTCTACACTGTAAAAAATAAAACAAAAGCTAGATTTCATGTCTAACTGAGAATCTGCGTTTTTGTACGCACTATGTTTGCTAACACAATTATGCCACTCACATTCAGAAAGTAACTAAAAACCGATCATCTGCTATTTATTGATCACTACTAATTTGGCTACTCTCTCCTACAACTTTCGCTTATTCCGTTTTAGTCAAGGTGCTAAAGATGAGTCTGACTACCTTTAACCCGTGTTTCCTACTCTTCTTGATATTCGCATATTTGCAAATATTCATTTACTGAATTTTCCTCTCTGTTCCATTTTAAGAATTTCTGTCAAGTCCCTGCTTGAAATAATATTTCAAAATACATATTTCTTATTGTTCAGTACATAATTGAACATTTGCGCTAACAATTAGCGAACTAATTAATCATTTAAAACCGAGCTGAAGCCGTTCTGGATCATTACTTCACTAGGAAAACACTTTCATCCGCACATCTGGCAACAAATCTGCAACTTTCTTCGTTGTTTCACTGAACTTGCCGCGACCGGTCAACCGGCTTTGGAGATCACGTTCTATTGGGTTCTCGACCTCAGAAAGTGTTCTGATTGTAAACTCATTCGGAAACACAGCAGTCCATTCATAGATAACTTTCAGTTCGTTGGCTTTTCCTCTTATAAAGCTGACCAAACACCGCGATGCTCCTCGAATCAACGTATTATGTTACGTTGTTCATGTTATTCATTTTAAATAAACTTGTAAAGATAAGATAAAAAAATTGTTTCTAAACATTACACAAATCTGCCGGTACGACTGTTAGTTTACGACTTTTACACGTGTACCAGTTTTTTTTTAGAACGATTGGGACAAAAATGCGTTCTTGTGTAATTTTTTTATTACTCATTCAAAATTTTTTTAGGATTGTAATACATAATAAGGATAATAATTCATCAAGTAAAGAAAATAGAAAGAACTGACGAATAAGCGACAAAAAAACGGAGGCTTAGGAGGCCATAGAATATCTATTTTGTTTAATTATTTCAGTGTAAGTACTCAGTGTAAAGCTTGACATCAACAAATGATTACATTTGACATAAACTGTCAATCAACAGTTTAGGCAAACAACTTCTAATCCGATGCCTGTAATTTGTTAAAAAAGGGTTTAAATCCCAAGTAGCATCAAAGTAAGAAAAACTTATGCCGCCACTTTGACTTAGTGGCTGCCACATGATTACCACTAAATCTACAACTTTATAGTAAGAATAACTTTCCTTTATATAAAAATAGGGGCAAAAACGTGAATTTCACTGTTATTAATCACTACATAGTGGATCACTTTGTAGTGGAACTTAAGGTGTTTGAAACGTTCCGGTTACTATCTGAAACCACCTTAAAGTGTTTATAACTTTATGGTGAAAAATGACAGTGGCGGTAACCATATCAAGCCACTAAAATATAACTTAGAAGTGGCGACAGATTTAAAGTGGTAATTACAGTGTCGTCCACGTTTTGGCCACCTCTATAAAACCTTTAAAGTGGCAGACATTTTTAGTGGCAACTAATGATTGTTGCCACGTTTATGCCACTATTGCGCCACGTATAGAAGTGATTTTCACTTTAAATACGTAAAAACCACTTTAAAGTTATATTCTAAAAGGTAGCCATATTTAAGAACAGTAGTAATGCCGCCATTATCACAAAAGTTGAGCAGATCATTCAAAAAATTATAATTTCTTGACAGGACTATATTATTATTGTGTAATTATTGGTTTTTGGTTTTAGCTGACCAAGGATAATTAATTAATAAATTGTTTGTGGCATTTGGAGATAAATATTTTGAAAATTGCGATCCAAAGTTTTTTGTTAATTTGTTTAAATAATCAGATATTGCGAAGGGGATGCTGATATTTCGAAGTGCAACACCTATTTTTGACAGTAAACTTGATATCGTTCTGAGTTTATACCATCTAGGGTGCTGCCTTAAGTTAATAATACTTGCCTATTTATTTGCAAGTAAGAATATCTTTATGGTGACTTAGTAAGAATGCAGTTTCGAGTCAATGAAAAGGTAGAAAAGAGATGCATATATTATTTGTTAAGAGAAATAAGATGAAGGAGAGAGACCGAGCGATGTAGAAGAAACAAAATCAATCTTAGTGGCTTTTAGGTGGCTGCCACTTGGCGCCCACCTTTTTGCCACGTGGTGGTCAAGTGGCTGGAACGTAACTGTATAGGGGCCACCACGTGGCAGCCACGCAAAAAATGTTCCCCATTTTAGTGGTAGCCACGGAATAGAACCGTTCTTATTACGTGGCAACCACTAGTGATAAAAACTTTAAAGTGGTAACGGTAGTGGCTGTTACGTGGCGCCCACTAAAAATGCTACTTGGGATGTAGCTATCTGCTGCATCGAAGCAGGATGAAAAAAATATGCAATTACAATGGAAAAATGTCTAAAGGGCGATAGGAGAAACGAGATTCAAACACGACAAAATAGCAGTGAAAATTAAGCAAAATACCGGCTGGTACAAAAGTCATCATACATATATATCTAAAGACATTTAGATAAAAGACACACGAAGTTTATAGTGTGCAAAATTGAATAGATAATTTGCTTCAAGCGGAATTGGAAGACCCGGGTATTTACCACACGAGTGAATCAAAAAGGAGAAGACTTCAGACAAGACATTCAGGAAATGTTATCCGTGCTCCTTCTGTGCAGTTGAAATAGACAGGCAACAGACTTTTATGAACCAAAAAGGCCTCAGACAAGCTTCTCAAGAGCGAATTAGAACAGACGAAGACCACACAAGAGAATCAAACAGACAAATAAATAAGGATAGAAAATCTATGCTCTTCTGCGCAATAGTCGAACACCACACGAGAGAACCCAAAAATAGGGAAACCTATAAATATTATGGTTATTGTCGAAGACCAAGCCCAAGAGATAGGTAATGCACACAGCCAAGTGAACGGATAACGATAAGAATTGACACATAAAGAAGACAAACACCACTGGCCTTCCAAAGATATCAAACAAGCACTCGAAAGCTTCTCTGTTATAAATCAGACCAAACTACCCCTTACCACAACAATCTAACCCAATCACTTTAAAATTACAAAAAAATGCTACATAGCAAACTATGCCAAACTCACCCAAAATTACTTCGGCTACCATAAATCACCTCCAACTACCCCTTGCCACAACAAACTAAGCTCAATCAATTCAAAATTACAAAAAAGTGCTACAAGACATAGCTCAAGCTCACATTCGGATGGGTCAAGGCACATTCGGAGTGTATAGAAAAATAACATTTGTCAAGTTGGCAAAGAGGACAATCAAGAAATCCTATTAGTCTCAGCAAGAATAAAAATCATTTGCACATTTAAGAAAGGATAGTTAGATAAGAGAAGTTACATGACACATCTGAATAACGAAGACGAAATGGTCCAGCATTTGCTCTGCGCTTTCGTCCAAGATGGTTGTCTTGAATGCTGTTGTCTTGCGAAGAAGCTACGTACCACAGCAAAGATGTCGCAATGAACTTCTTGACAATGATCAGTCCGAGTGTTCTGCGTCATTAAAATATTCATTAGGAAATTGCCATTCATGATTAATTTAAGGGGAATCCTTCTGATATTGTGATCAACAATTTAACAATAAAGTCCAGACGAAACGATCTACTAAAGTAAGGACAAGAGGCCCAAAGTACTGTAATTGACAGATACCCCTCCAATAATACAATAAAAAGACAATACTGAGAATACAACCGAAAACCGAGAATAAAATTGTTTTTTGATATAGTGGCGCCACCGCAAGAATTGTAATTACTCAATTAAATCTGGCAATCCAGCAAAGTGTACGGAGTCGGTGAAGAGCGCAGCACATGTTTTACCATTGATTATATATTGAATATATAACTTTACTCAACTTTACTCTTCCTCCTTCATAATAACGTTATTTATTTTTACGATGTTTGGGTGCCGTTTCGAAGGATTGCGGTTGGGACAAGGAAGAACTACTGATTATATATTTTTATGTTATGCGTAATAAACTCTAAATATTATATTTTTGTAATCATTCTGTTTTGAACGTTGATACCTACTAAATAGTGGAAAATATTTTTTTTCGTTTACCTTTCGTCATAAATCTAACAGAATATGAATTATATTGTATAACATTACTTCCTGGTTTTTTAATTATTTAACTATTATTTTATTGATTTTTATTGTGCAGTTGGTGTATTCCGGATCAGCAAAAAGTGTATGTTAGTGTGTGTGGGTGTGCATTTAGATATTAAAAATTGAACGAATCTCACAAATGAAATAAATTTAAACATTTCTTCTTGAAGAGCGGACAGGTTAGGTTGTCCACGATTTGATTCACTCGTTTAGATACACCGCATAATATAAAAGTTCAACTATCTCAAGGTTTGGTTATAAGACATTCCCCCAAAAATATAAATATCTCTACTAAGTACTCGTTGTAGGATATAAAGATATCTATACCTAAACTTTATAGTTAATAAAATTTAGTTTATACTAATAGAAAGTTTTATTTCGTTTTTGTATTTTCAAAATTTATTATTCAAGCTATTAGATCTAGATATAAAGATATTTACATAAAAATTAGCCTGTTCAGTTAATAACAAGTACGTTTGGTATAATGAAGAACTTATAATTATTTTCATTGAACTATCCCTACTGATTTTGGCATCTACACAAATTTTTAAAATTTTCTAATGATTAGGTACTTTATCCACTAAATTTATCTTAGAAATATGGATCGATGCAATTCTCGGTGGGACTAAAATAAAATGGAAACGAAAATAAAAAAATATAAATAAGAAATATAAAAAATCGATCGCTTTGTCTCTTGTGTTGCATAAACAAGATGTTCCCGCCCGACAATGCTTTGCCGATCTGTGCACAGAAAAGTCTGACTCAAGTTACAGTTACAAATACAACGTTGCCAGTCCAAAATTCAGTCCATGTGCGTATGGAAGACGCGGAATGAGCTCTTACATTTCGGTAGAGAAAATAAAGACAGACATAGAGCGTCTGGGTATTATTAACGCCGACAGATTTTCGAAGGTGAGGGGTGGGAGTACATAAGGGTTGAAAAAGTCACGTGATAGACAATCCTCTTAAAAGCCGCGGGGTAGTTCAATTATTGAGAATACGCGACTTAAATGTCAGGAAGAGTACCTCGGGATGTTTCAGCACTATTTTTGCTGGAATTAACCAGCGGTTAAAACTACATTTTCAGGTGAGCTTTCAGCCTTAGATATCCAATCCCCACATAGATCCTGATAATAATTCAGCGATCGTGATTATCGGCGCGGCCATTCTGTGCCAGTAATGCAAAGCGACGCCCATAATCCATTTTATCGAAGTGGAAGTGGTACATTTTTAAGAAGCTAGATAAGGTTTATGAATTTGCAACCCAAGGACACTTGGCGGCGCCCATGCGTTCGAGCCAGTGGGGAAGCACAGCACGCGTAACTCCTCCTATAGCAATCCTCCACTCCAACTGCAGCGCCATTTTAAAATGCAGAACGACATGGCCCTTGTACAGATTCGAACTTTGTCCGTCCGTCCGCCTGCACCTGACTTATATTAATCATAATCACTTGCATAATGATTAATGAAAAAGTGCGGCCTTGACCTTGACATTCGGATTTTTAAAATTCGAAAGCGAGGGAAAGGTCTCCCATGCACTGGTTGCAATGTTCGCGTCTGCGACCCAACAGCGACGAGTCTGATCTGAAGGAAAAAATCGCTTGCGCAATTCTAGCGGATCTTACGCAATTAATGCGTCCGATTGTTGAATTTTATAACAAAATAATTCGAATGCAAAACACATAAATGGACCAGGAAAACTGTTACCAGTGATTGGATTCGTTTTCGTTGGCTTTCAAGACATGAAGGAGTTAGGACGCGACTAGAATAAACCGAATCAGTTCTTCTTAATAAACTCACAACGAACATGTGTAGAATTGATACAATAAAAATATTTGAAATCTATTAGTAATCAATGAACATGTTCAGCTGAACACAACACAAATTCTTAATCTCATTTTATAAAAGAAAAATACGCAACTAAATTCTGACCAGAGATTTTTGAATAAGATTTTAAACTGTTTCAAATTGTTTTAATTTCATAAAAAAAAGAGTCACATTAATAAAATTAATGAAAACGATTATTTGGGTTTTTGGATCGTGTTCCATTAGATTGAGTATGATCATTGTTGAAATCTGTTCCTACGGGAAATGTCTAAATATTTGGCTAAAGCGATTATTAAATGCTGAAATTTATTTTCATGAATCACTATACATGTCATATTATGTTTTATTAGTTTAGATTTATTTGTTAGTTACTAGCGCTTCTATGAAATAAATTGCTCATTATTATTTGTCTCGCGTTGAAGAAAATATAGCATGTAATAAAGAAAGTATAAATAATAAAATATTTAAAAGTCTCGACTAGATTTCATTGTTAAAAGTAGAACACTTGATACCGAATTAGAAAGAGACGACGATGACCTAAATAGCATATCTGTTATCTAAAAAAAATAAAAACGAATTCAAGTAGTTTCAGTACACTGAGGGGTTTAGTTCGTCCCCAACATTTTGCCACCCTCAGTAGGGGTGGTAAGTTTCGCTTGCAATATTTTTCAAAATTAACGCTCCTTCGAGCATTAGTAAGTAATAAGAAATTGAAATTGCTTAAATTTGCTTCATCCTCCGGTTTAGTGTCAAATTCAAAATAGTTCAAGAATAGACAGTGAATTTTATGCCTGAAAATTAAGAGAAACATTACCTACACGGGTAAGGAGGTCATGAGTAGTAAACGTGTGGTCTGGTCAGGTCAAAGAAAGAAAAAAGGCGTGCACGTGCATTGATAAAGAAGTCATGAGCAGCTAAATGTGTGGTCAGGTCAGGTCAAATAGAGAAAAGAAGAGAAGAATGAGGCGTGCACGCGCGTCTTCCTTCTTGGGAGGAAACGCGGTCATGAGGTACTAAATGTGTGTCAGGTCAAGTCAAGAAGAGATAAGAAGAGATAATGAGACGTGCACGTGCAACTTCGTTGTGCACAAATAGAAATGACATTACCTACTCTGTGTGTAGTCAGGTCCGGTCAAATAGAAAAAAATAGAAAAAACAAGAAAGAATGAGGCGTACACGTGAATTCGTGTTCCACATATAAAGAGGTCATTAACTATTAAATGTACTTATGGCCAGGGTCATGTATAGAAAAAGAAGTATCAAGCCCGTAACCCTCCCTGTTTACGGGGGTGAGAAGAATAGTATAATACAGTAAAAGGAGACTGATGCATGCGAGTTCGTTGTGCACAGATAAAAATACAATGAGATTGTAAATGAGTAGTCTGGAAAAAACATTTTTTATTAAAAACCAATGTGCGGTCTTCCCAACCCACGCAAAACCTGTCTGATTTCATTCTGGTACGAATGGAAGTGGCTTTCAACGCGTCCTTGTCTTTCACAAGTTTCCCAAGTCGTCTGCTCTTTTCATTACAGTTACGAGTTCCTTAAATTCACTCTGTAGATTCTCACAACCGGATTTCTGTTCGAAATACTGTTTGGGTTATTTAACTTCACGCTGTAGATTATCACAGCCGGATTTCTTTTGAAATTATTGTTCTCTCAGTTTTGTAGTTGTGGTCCACCGAACGGAGTTTCCAATAAATTGAAAATAATATCGTTAATCGGATTCATAACGTGCGTTCAAAAAAAAAACGAAGCTGCGTTGGCCATGGAATTTATCGGCTTTCCTGTGTAGAAACCACAAATGACAAGAACTGTCAGTCAAAAATTTTCCACCATAATAAAACGGACCAATTTTATGTAAATTGTTTATAATAAATGCCAGGACATGTGTACACCGCTCTCATAAACATAATGCCACCCTCCTTTGCGTCCATTTATTGAAATTTGTCCCAACATAATAATCGTTTACGAAACCATTGTCAACAAAGAACCCAATCTAAAAACTATCTGACAGATTCGAACTGACAGTTCGAAATTTTGCTACACTAAATTGATGCACAAAGTTTTTCCATGGCCAACGCAGCCTCGTTTTTTTTGAACGCACGTTGGTTTGTACACTAAACTAACACTAAAATAGTTAACAATCACTGGGTCTTATAAACATAATATAATGTAGTCACAAAAATTATAACTCTTTGAAAACATCGGAAAAAATAAGTACAGATACTCTGCACCAAAAGCAACTTTGCGCGGAATGTTTCGCATCCCCACTTCTTCGTAACCATGGCAACTGATTTTATTAGTGCAGTGCTGAATACAGGTGACGCTTAGCTCTTCATCTACGTATTCACCGAACAAGCGGGGTGCGTCTGGGACATGATATTTAAATTTCTGAAGGCTAGTACAACTAATACCACAATTAATAATCGAAAATGTAATGAGATATGATGAATGAATAAATTTACAACTATGTTGAAAAATATTTCTATCGTTTCAATCGAGGTTTCAATGAATTTTTAGTGAAGAGGCACTTTACCTACTTCACCTGACCAACCGCCACTGATCCTTGTTGGAATTTATTACAAAAATCATTTAACTATATCTAACGAGACTTCCTCAGAGACTTCGATACTTTTGCACCGCACATTTCGACGCATCTTTTGGAAAAATTTAGTAGGGCCGTAGCTTCTTCTCTTGACTCAGCAAAATAATATTGTTTATCGTTTTTTGAAATGTCATTACTTCGATGCATATTTTACTACCGATAATATCTGACTTGTGCCTGGAGTTATTTTCTGATGCAACTCTGAACACAACACAAAACTATAATTTATGTGTTTGCCATTTTGTACTGGTTGTGGAAATGGAAACGTTTTCATTGTATATTTAGCATTTTCGCAAATCGTGTCTCGTGTTTCCTCGGCGCGCGAATCAGAGCCGCGTCTAGACGCCTCCGAAATGCGGAACGACACCCGAACATGACTTTGATAAACTATCGTTACTCCTTAGTATCATTATTTTTAATTCAAGGTTCACCAGAAAAATATAATTACGAGAGTATCGAAGTAAGTAATAATGGCAATAAACATGTTTGTTTTTAATAAGTATTCTAAAAAAGCGTACTTTTCCCCGACTTAATTGAAAATAATTGCAATCGTATGTTTGATGTAATGTAATAACAATATATTTTAGTTCGCCGTGTTTATCGTCGTACGCTTTTCGCGCTTTCACGCAAACTTCGAGGAAGATCCTCCGCACTGCTCTACCTTGGAATTAAAATGTGAACCGTTAGGTATTCGACGACTGAACAAATCCGCGTGGAGCGACTCATTCAACAAAGATGTGGGTTGCAGAATGACCGACTAACGTCCTCGACAATGAAAAATACAAGACAAAGAGTTCGAACTTACCTCCGGTAGTCTACCTAGTAAGTCTTGGAACCTGGTGGTTTGTTGAGGATACATATGTTGTGTGTAAACACGTAGGCACGTCATGTATCGCTCGTGGATGCTCTCCAGTTCACTATTACCGGAACTACTGGCAGGTTTAGCTGAAAACGTCCGATCAGTAAAATTCCGACAAAGCCGCCGTTTCTACCTTGATTTAGCATCGTAATTACTTTAAGGCACACGTATTCTTCCATCGTAAGTTTGATCTGGCGGAACATCAGCGTCACATGCGTTATTTTTTCGATCATCAGACCCACGTCCTGTCTCAGTTGCTCGATGGTGATTTCTCTGCCCATCATCGACGTCAGGCAGCTCTGGAGCGTGCAGAGATTCGTTTCTACCTGCAAGACATGAGAAAAATGCGTATTTGTTTGTGTTGTGTGAACGTGTCGCGAGCATCCAAGGCTGACGCAAAAAACAAGTCTAGCGCCAGAAATAGAACCGATGGATTGATAGTTTAATCTATGATATGCGTTTGGAGGATGCATAAATATTTGTTGTGTTATCTTATCGGTTTTTTAATGCTGCACTATTATAAAACGTCGAAGCGCCACTATCAGTGGGACTGATTTTTTTTTGGAATTATCACAGTGTCTTTGATAAAGCAACCCACTTGCGTTGAATGTTTCAAGATTTGTTTGCCGGTGCCGGCGCAGAATGGCGTCATTGTTGGGAGAGAAAGAGCGCGAATAACGGTATTCTATGAACTATTCGGACGAAGTCGTATTTTGATTTTACCTCGTGATTGAAGTCCGTTTTAATGACGGTCGCTATTTGATCACCCGCTTTGTGGATGGCCTGGTACGCGGACGTCGTGAGCACAAGAAGTTCGTGCCACTTATGCGTTAAGAGTCTAGTGTGAACTTCCACGGGCAGTTCCAGGTAGAACGGAAGTCGCTTCGTCCATTGCACAAGTTTATAAACGATTGAATCACCGATATGACAAAGTTTCTCACTCAGGTCCGTATTATGATCTAACAAATCGTCCAAATTTTGTAACGTCGCTATATCTTGAAATTCATCACAGTCTATTAGTGTTTTTATCATCGATAAAGAGTATTCTATTGAGAAGTTGCGGTCCCTCGAACTACTAACTGCACTGTCCAATCTCTGTCTTAAACGAACAACTTCACTGGGATTGGTTAACGCCGTTTTCAGTATGGTCCCGTTGACTAGGTTTGCTGGAATACTGGATGGTTGTTCCATTTTGAATTGTTGCTGGCCGAGGATGTTCTTTTCCGCCGCCGACTTCTGCGGCTGCTTACACGCCGGCTTCTTGTGCTTCTTGTATTTCACCTTGTACAAATTGTAAACGGCGCCGCTGTTCCTCCCGCCCGGCATTCGGTCTTCTCTCACGGCTAAAAAAATATCGTGCATCAACAATTCTAACGCGTCCTTTTAACGACGTTACCTTGCAAGACCATTCCTTGTTCGATGCACTTCTTGAAGCGACAGTACTGACACCTGTTCCGCTGAGCTTTGGTTATTTCGCAGTTCCCATCCGCCACGCACGTGTACACCCTTCGATTCTGCACCGTGCGTTTGAAGAAGCCCTTGCAGCCCTCGCAGGTGATGATTCCGTAATGCAAGCCGGTGGCCTTGTCCTCGCAAATCATGCAAATCATCGGCTGCTCTTCGTCTTCGCCCGTTTCCTGCGACTCGCTGGTGGAGGAGTCGTGCGCCAAGGTCATCTTCAGATCTGCACCTGGTGCGCAGTAAATCCCGGGCGGACACGGAGTCGGCGACGACAGATTCAGGGCTTGGGTCTGCTGGTTAATGGGAAGCTGCCTGAGGTCCCCCGCCCAGAGCCGCTCCATGTTGAGGGGCGCCCCGGCGAAATGGGCGCTGGACGGAGATTGGGGGGCGACGAGGGCGCGGCTCACGGGCGAGCGGAGCCGGTCCTGGCCCAAATTCAGCAGCATCTGCGCCGCGCTCTCTTCCGTGTTGGAAACCGTCGCCGCGCTGCCCCAGCTCGTGGTGGCGTGGTCCGGCGACGTGGGTCCCAGCGCGGGATGCGACCACACCATAGTCCGCACCCCGCCAGCTTCTCCCATGATCACGGCCGGTGTCTGGCGCAAGGGGGCGGCGGCCCCCGGACGCTGCGCGGGCGCCGAAGTCTTCAACTCCGCGTAATGAGCGAGGGCGCCGCTCAAGTTGCCGCTAATTAGTTCCGGTTTGACGCCGTTTATGCGCGACGTGTTCATCCAGAGCTGGCTGGGATGGGTGATGATGACGCCGCGGCTCTTCGGCGACGAGGAGGTGGGCTCCTGGCAGGGGGGCTTGGCGGGTGAGCTGGCCGTGTGAATAATGACGGGGCTGGTGTTTGCGGGACGGCCTGGGGAGCTGTGGGGCCGCGGCGGCTGACTGGGGCTCTGCGTGGGGGCCGGTCTCAAGGGCGGACTCTGCGCCCGGACGCCGGAGAGGCTGCGGATGACGCTTGCGGCGCCTCCGCCGTCGAAGACGCCCGAATCCTCTAACCGGCTGGAGATCTTGTCCAAGGTCGGTTCGGGTGGATGAATTTGGATGGGCGTCGAGTCCGGACTGGGAGGGTTCAGAACGGCTTCGGACATTTTAGGCGATGAAGGGCTGACGAGATCTGGCGAGGATGTGCTAGTGTCGGCGACCGATTCGCCTAGAAGCGGACAGAGACATTGCCTAAAAGCAAATTTTGCTGATGGCTGCCTACTCTAATATTTTAAGAAGCGGTGATTGTTTTACACTTTTATAACTTAATTGTTATGATTGTGCATCGACCAATCCACAACCATAACCAAACACAATGAGATGAAAATTTAGGAAATGAGTGATCTTGAAATTGAATCGGGCGGCGAACTGTGTGTTTTACTAAGCTATAAGGACGAATGTAATGCATCGAAACATCAGCGTACCGTCACTACTGCAGCGTGAGTCCACTTTTCTGCGTTTCAGCTTCAGGTCCTGGAAGAGGCTCATCTTGTCGAGCTCACACGGGGCACGCGTAAGGGTCATAATTCCTGAAACAACAAACACATCATTAACTAATTTTATATTCGACTATTTATGAACAACAATAATGACTTTTGTTTTCAATTTTACAGAGCAGATTTCGTACATGTAATACACAAGTGACACAACTCAAAAAAGGACATTTTTCAATTAACCCTCTGCACACCTAGGTATACATTTTACAAGTGTAATTCAGATTAGTGAATTGCAGTGGCGGCTGGTGCTAAAGGGCACAGGGGCACGTGCCTACTATGCTAGAGAAATTTTAAATTTGTTTTGGTTTTCAAATTGCATCTGCAATATGACGAATGTTATCAAAATTTACTTCCCTCGCCCACGCTCGTCTTCGTCGTCGCTCGCGCTCAGCCTATCAACTCAATATTTTCTTTCGGGGCGCAGCTGAAACAATGCCCCATTTTCGAGCGCTTCGGTCATTTTCGGCAGATCCGAACTAGCGATTCTAACTCATATTTGGGGAACATGATCGCTGCGCCCCAGTAACTGTCACGCTGACAGTTGAGTAGCGCGCGCGTTCTTGCGAAAGTCGTGCAATATGGAACCGCAACCGGAAGTAAAATTGGTAGAAAATTTGTTAAACGCAACCCATCAACCTTCGAAGAATAACTTTTAATTAAGAAGAAAGGAACCAACTCCCGAACACTGTTTTACATTTTTAGTGTTTATATCAAACAATAACATCAAAAAGATATTCACAGAAACTTACAACCCTATTGGAGATTATTTGTACAACACCAGTGCTGATGTATGGGGCGGAGATATGGGGATGGAAAGAATGGGAAGAGATTGAGAGGGTGCAGGAAAGAGGGCAGCATCATTTGAGGAAAGGATAGGAGAATGGCCCTGGTGTAAAACACTACAGGAATGTATGAAAGAGAAAAAGAGAGAGGTAGAAAAAGGAATGGATACAGTGCAGGGGAAGTGATGAGAATGAGAGAACAAGGAGTGAGCATGAGAGAAAGACTGAGAGATAGAGATTTGGAGAGACAGGAGAGAAAGGAAAGAATAAAAGGGTGCAGGTGTAACAGTAGATAAATGGTGATAAAAACTGAGGAGAGAGCAAAATACCTGGAAAGAGAGAAAATAATGATGGCGAGATTTAGGTGTGGGAACGAAGAGAGAGAATGTAAGTTTTGGATGGAAGAAGAGCAAAGAAAGTGCAGAATGTGTGGGGAATGATATGAGACGTTGGAGCACATGATAAATGAATGCGAGAGTCTAAGACAGGAGGAAAGAAAGAGAAAGGAAATACTGAATGAGGATGGAACAGGATTGGAGTGGATGGAAAAAGTTATGAAAGCAAGAAGAAGCGGGATTCAAAAGGAAAAAGAAGAAGGATAAAAAAGAACAAAGAGGAAGAAAAAGGAAGAATCAGAAAAGATTTGATTTATTTCGATTATTTATGTTTATATTAAGAATGTGAAATTTGTTTGTTCAAGTGTCGACAAGTGAATGCGAGAGATGCTTTACAAATCTGAAGCGCATTAAAACCTTTTTGAGTTTGACAACAGGGTGATTGAGTTATTTTGCAGCAAGAAAAATAGAATAATGAACTTTATATAAAAAGTGATAATAAGTTTTCTTTGCCACTTTTTTGTTTTGTACCCATCCTGCTTCTAAACTCACGAGCCGCCACTGGTGACTTGTATTTTAGAAAGGGTAAGTTGTAATTCAGAAATTAGCAATTGTAATTCAGCTAACATAATTGGCTATTTCAATTTCATTTAAAAAATAATCAATACAATTTTAACCACACAGAACATACTAATATACAAAATACAATATTTGCTTTTAAATTCAATGTTTGTAAACTTTCCTAATAAACAATAAACTTTTGTTGATAAGTCAAATAATTTGTCACATAGTAATTATTATTAGTAGGTATACTAAAATAAATGATTTCTGAAATACATTTGATTAATCCGAATTACAAGTGATACATTCTGAAATAGAATTGACTAATCTCAATTACAATTGATGCTTTCTGAAATGCACTTGCAAAACGTGTAGAAACACAGTGAGTTCTTTGTCTTAGACAAGTTTCAAAAAAATAAATATACTATTTGAAGCTACATAGTTCAAGTGTCATTTTCCTTGCAGAGTAAAATGTGTCGGATTGAGACGGCACTTCTTAGTTGTAACTTGACATTGACAAAGAAAGGGGCTGTATAAACCACGAAACCAGTATTTTGGTCTTGTTATAATAATGCGCACTACTAATTAATTCTAATAAAACATTTTTACTTGTTTGCGCCGATTTGCGACATTGACGAGCGCACAAAAATAAAACGAAGCTGTGTAGTTCATTGAACCGCAATGAAATTTATTGGAGTGTTTGACCTTGAGGTTAAGTCCCTTTTAGACAACCGTGTCGAATATGTTCCTTTTTTTGCGTTTTTATGAAATTTCATGTTCACGCGTCGATCTGGACCATTGAAAAAATCAAGACAAAAGTTTAGACGTCTTTTTAATTTGATAATTGACAATTCCTGCCAATCCATTCGTCAATCCTCCTTCCATTTCATCTTCGTTTCCGGCAAATTCTATGAGTTTTTTTTTGTATTCCAGTCCATGATTTCTACTAATTAACCCTCAATTCGCAGATCATGACGACAGTATCGGTATATTGTATGTGAAGAAGTTCTTTAGACTGTTGGTCAGATTATCTCCTTTGCCATCTCTATTTCGCAGTGCTCCTAGTGTCTAGATGTCGACTTTTTTGTTGTTAAGTTCTTTTTTTCCTCAACTTCAACACATCTTAACATTTTTACATATGCAAGGGATCTTCTGCGACCGCTTATGGTCGGAATTATGTAAAGGGTTGTGTTGTCCTGTTCTTTGAAGTGCAGTCTTTATTTAAGGTTTAGTCCAATAGTGGTGTTACTGGTGGAGATTACAGATTATACTCTTCGCCTACTTCCTGTAAGGGTCTACCAGTTTTAGGTAAAGTGATCTTCCACTTTTCCCCTGATTTGTGGTTTGTTTCTAATAATGGTTCTATATTTCTTCTCTTTTCCGCCAAGGTTAGGATATCCTCAATACCCAACTCTTTTCTGATATGTTATTTCTTACGCCCCTCGGATAGCCTCTGAACTATTATATGTTGTCCTACTTGTTCTTGGCTTGCCTTTTATCTTGCCATAATTTAACGAAAATTCCTACCCCATTTTCTGAGACGCTCCTCAGCTTAATCATCGTTCTCAAGAAGTTCGCTCAATTTCCTTGATTTCTCTCCAGTTATGGCGAGATGCACATGGCACAAATAATGCTTGTCAATATGTCGAGTACATATGTAAGTAATTTCCAAGTACCTTAGGTTAACTAGGTTATCTTTGATGAAATTGGAGAATTGTGTCCCAAAATATTTTGTGGATAGGACTTCTTGTTGATATCGATCTTCCGTTTTTATACATATTTGTTGATTGTTTTTTGTACCACGTCTTACAGCTCTTCCGTTGCAACTATCAAAAGGAGATGATAACATGTTACAGAGGGGAAACACTGGCAAAACGATACATCCAGAAGGGTGAACTGAGGCAGAAGTTGAAGCAATTAAGGCATGTGGCCAAGAGAAAGGAGTAACAGGTATGGGGGCCTCGAGGTGCTTTCCAGCAAATACCTAAAAACTGACACAAAAATCCAATCAAACGACGACGAAGAAAACTCGTGCCAGAGACTGGGACAAGAAATAAGAAACCAGGAGGCACCAAGAAACTAGTGTCAGGAGTTGAGCTAAAGATGACAAAGGAATATCTGAAACCCATGCCAAAAAGGTGTTTTCTTAAATTTTGCCTGCTTATTTTTAAATGCAGTATAGGGAGGAGTTCCTGATTCCGTGTGGTATAACTAATGTCAAAAGACAGCGTTTCTCGTCAAAGAGTTTATTTTTCAGTATACACAGTATCTTTCTGGTTGAATTTTGAAACAAGCGCCAGAAATATCTTAAACGCACATAATCGGTACGCTTGGACTAAGCCCTCCAAAGCTTTTCTAATTTTTGAGCAGGTACTGCCAACTCTCACTCTAATGGTTATGTCCGAGGGCCAAGCTGCTTCTCACAAGCCATTTGGAAAATCCGAACAGTAAAGTTTGTACCTACATTTTTTTTCTTAAATTCCAAGTCGACCTTTCCCAAAACCATTCTCTCATCGTGATCAACTTCGCTGATATAAATGTAATTTGAGTAATTTCTCTTATCTTGTGGAATCGTTTTGTTTTGATAACGTCTGCAAAAATGAAATCTGATAATGGCACTGCTCTCATCCTGTTGGGTGCCACATGAACCTTTTCATTCTATTTTGTAAACTTAGTCGTGCAACAATCGCCATGTCCTCCAGCTTTAAATTAATTTAAATAAAAGAAATCTGCGTAGGCCATGAAATCACTTTGCACAGTGTAGCAAATTTCAGATTAAGTTCTCTATTAATAACCGTTTCGGACACAATTAGTGTCATGTCACGTGTCTTGAACAAATTCCATTGAATAAGTGCCATTATTTGACAAGTCATGCGTCTACACTGTAAAAACTAAAAAAGTAAATTTAGGGTTTCTCAAGCTTCCGTTTTTTCGTACGTTCTATTATCACTGACTGTATTGCTCTTATTTTCATGTATGTTCCCACTTTCATTTGGCTAATACTTTTCCTTACACTTTATTATGTTTTGTTAATTCAATATGAGAAAATGCATTGTGCAATCTTCCCAACAACGACAACTCGCGAAACTCGAACTAATATTGTGAAATTGTATCGTCGGACTTTGCGGCAATCATTTTTAACAGTCTTACATGTTTCGTTATATTTTCACGTCGTAAACAACTGTAAAAGAAACTGTAAAGGAACAACAGGCGACGTGGGAACTTATAAAATGTTTCGAACTATGAAACATGATGTAACTGAAACAAGAAGAAAGTGCGGCTGTTGTAGCAAAAACTTAATGGTTAATTATCTATATCTTTATTGTAAAGGTGTGTAGCATTTCATTAAGACACTAATAGAACGATCTTAGTCATCTGTGCGTCGTCAGGTTCGAAACACTTTAAATTCAAATTTGACCAGTACCATTAATAACGCTCGACCAGTGACTAATGTTCCCGCGAAAATTTTGGAAACTTTGTCCCTGATGGCCGGTGTGTTTGCAAAGGTCACGGTTAGATTGGTCTTGCGAATTTCACCCGTGTGACGTCACCGCTGCTTTTTGCAAGCGTGTCGTAATAACACGACCCCGAAACGGAAAAATGCGAAACAAACAAGACGACAACAGTGAAACGCAAGTGCATCGCTGCCGGCCTTATTGGCCTAGTTAAGTGCGTTATTTGTTATATAAGAGCCGAGCCAGGCCAACAAATAGACGTGCAACAAACAATTTGAGATTAAAAATATGTGCCCTAACTGAGGCCGAGAAAAATGAAAATTGGTGGTTACGAGAGCGGGATTGTTTAACTATTTTTAAGAGGCTATTGTCGGTGGCCTAAAATGCACGATGCAGACGTCGCTTGCACCATTCCACTGGACGCAAATAGAAGGTTATGTAGAAGCATTTCCGGACTTTCAACAAGTCAACTTCCACGCGATGTGCTTAATATTCATCTGGAAATGCACTTTGCGGTTTGGGTTGTTGACGCGCACGCTAAAATTGAAGAGAGCGCGATTTCGAAATGCCCAAAGTCAATGTTCCGAAAGCCTTGATATTGTCGAGTTCGAAATTCGTTACGAAATTTCCAGGTGAAAGTTGCGGTTGCCAAAGAGAATTTTCATGCACGCATATATTATTTGAATGGGTGAGTGCGTGGGTCATCCGAAGAACCAAGCGAAAAATCTCACCTAACGAAGACATCGCAAGGCATCTAGTGCACGGGAGTCGGAGGCGCAGGTCGACGAAGACGCTTCTTCATCCGCTGGATCATAATCCGCGATGGTCACTTCACTTGATCTCGCGGCGGTTGCACATGACGGAAGAGCAGGTAAAGCAGCGTGTGATGTGACCGACCGCGTACACTAACGGTAAAAGTTGTACTACAGATACAGCTATGAGCAGCGCACCATAATCCAGGTACAAAGTAGGGCACGAACTATACTACTGGCCGCACTATAGCTGCACTAGCAGCCGCGCTTGATAGTGGAGAGGAAGTTGAGTGGGGTACGCGGCCATCTTCAGCCGACACCGCACACCCAAGACTGCAGACTCTCTCCATTGGCGTTCGCCTCCGCTCGCCCGATCCCAAAAGGCCCGATCCGCGCACCAATACCTTCGGCACGAGGAAGGACGGCGGCGGTGGTTACGCAACGAAACGGCAAATGCAAACTCAGGTTGTTCACCCGTGCGAAAAAAAATCGAATGGCGGTTTCACTTCTCCGAGAGAAAGTTGACCCACTTCGACCCGCAGCGGTAAAAGTCGGCGTTCGGACGCCGCCGACGGACGTCGTCGCCACGATGCGGGACCAAGAGCACGGATGCGAGTGAAAGTTGCATCTTCCTACCGACAATTTCACTTTCAAAAACGTTTCCTACTTTCTCCCGTAATCGCTTCGCTCTAACGGACCGCAATTCACTTTTTCGCTCGCACATTTCAGCCGTTAGAAACGACGGATTTGCGAGCGCGCCTCTTCGCTTTGTTCGAATTGTCCATCTTGGCCTGGAGTTGAAATCTCCGCGAGAACGGATTTGCGCCGGGTAACAGGTGGCCGCGGTTGCCGCGGTTGCCGCTCCTATCACTTTTCAACGCGATTTTTATCTTCACTTGAGAATTTACCGTTCCAAAACCGGCAGCCACACAAACCGATCAGTCTTTACAAAATTACGTGCAGATATCGCACGCTTAATAATTAATATACTGACCTAATCCGCAAATTAAGTGTTACCCTAATCATTTTGCTAATATTTTAAACTCTCAAACTAATAATGTCAATAAGTTTGGTATACACCACAGATTACACGATAGTGTCGTTATCGTAATCTTGAAAGATGGCGCTAAAATTAATATATGCTTGCAGGAAACTCAATTTTATATTTTTTTTAGTTAGGTCAATATACAGGGTGATTCTTTTAAGGTGGCGATTAAGAAATCGCAGCCCGCTTGCGATAGCGGGCTGCCAATTTGGTGTCCGGTAATAATCGAACATTTCGAGTAAAAATAAAATATTTTCAAGATGGTGTCATTTTTGCATATCCCGGAAGTCGCCGCCGTCTTTATTTTTTCCAATGGCAATAACCCTAACTATTTATTTCAGATTTGGAATTGTCTTCAAAATTTAAGCAAAACTGACCAGTTATATCTGTCACAGTTTTGGACCTAGGTATATCATTTTTTGTGATAAAATTTTGATTTGCAGGAGTGTAGAAAAAAAATTGTAACTTTCAGCTCCTTTGTCCCAGGTGACTTTAAGGTTTAGAATGACAACAATAATTTGAAAAAAAAATATTTGGTTTAACATCGTCTTTTCACAAGTAAAACGTCGTAATTGACAGTAGCATCAATTGTTTTGCGTTTATAAGCCGCTGGATCTTTGCGAAATCATGGTGGCGAGTTGATTTTTGAAAAGAAATGAGGATTACTCTAAAACTAAGTATGTAAAATAAGTAGTGTCCGAACGAAACTAGTTTTACAACCGAAACCGAAATTTCATGTTTTCGTAGGAAAAATAAAGTAAAAATTATCATAATCAATATTTTATTTTATCAATCACATATTAATCATTCTGCCTCTGATATTTTAACTAAGGTAGGTGCGGGTAATAAGGCCTAGCTAAGGGAGATTCGAAATAAAATAAAAACTATGTATCCGAATCAACAAATTTTAATATTAATTAAACCTATAGATCAATTACTATAAAATATAAACAAAAAATGGCAACTTCTGCCGTAAACAAAAACAAAATTAAACATTTTACAAAACCTTGTCATACTACAGTAGGATAATAAGGCCTATGACTTTAACATACATAAATAATCAAAATAGGCTTTTATACATTTGGTAATTGAGATCAATAATAATATATATGCATTAATCATGCTTAGAGTCTTAAAAGTAACAACAAATTTGTTTGTTTAACAGCGATCAGGACACTTAAAATTATCTGTATCATCCGATGACAAACCGACGCACTCCTCCTTATACCGCTTGCCACATTTAGGATATTGCCTCATATAAGCCATCTTATCCTCTTCACAACCGTGACAGTACCAACTCGCCTCGTTCTGTATAGTACCACTTCTGCTTTTGAGGGTTGATATCTTTTTTTTTTTCTTCTTTTATTCTTTGGGAGTATGGGAGTTTTCCTGTAATTTATGGCTTTTCTTCTAACTGTTGGTGTTTTTTCATTATTTTTGACTGGTGTAGGTATAAGCTGCTGAAATTCTGTTCTTATTACTTGAGCGAGCGTCACATCATCGTCATCGTCCGAACTAAAATTTCTGTAAACCATGCGGTAAAACCTTGTAGGAGGTCTTTTTGGGGTATGCTCAATTCAATTTACAATCCTAACACTTTGAAAAAGCCATAAAATAAACTGTAAAATAGAAAAATGTTGATACAAAAGAGGAGGATAATAAGGCCTACGATCAAATTTGGTAGGCCTTAATAGCCGCTTACAATGTGTGTAAAGAAACTAAAAAAATTACATTTCGGATCATGATTATTCAAACATCAAAATTCCGTAAAAGCATGAAATAATAGACAACTATAGCCCAAAATTATATATATAAGTGTACCATGACAAAAAATACTTACCATTGATTCGGACGATTTCTTATTATTCGTGCCGCGCAATCGACACTCACAATGAAAAATGCTGCATTATTGGCAGCGAGCAAGCTAAAGTTTTGCGAGAACTTTGAGGCACTATCTAATGAGTGTTAGCTACCTCCGAGTGTGACTTTGAGCGAAATCGATCATTTTAAATAGTATTTTTGTTAAGTAGGCCTTATTACCCGACAGGCCTTACTACCCGCACCTACCTTAATCATTCACTTATCATATCATATTATTTCAAAAAGCTCAAATAAATATACTTTTTTCAGTATTATGAAATAAAATAAAAGCTACAAAACAAAATTGCTTTTATACTTTTTAGTAGAAAGAATTTACCTAATAAATATGTTTAAGTAGGTACACAAAACAAAAAAAACTCTTTATTATAAGAACAAAATTATTTCTTCAAAACCTTGGTCATTTTGTATGGTACTCTTGTTAACGAACTACAATAAAATTAAAATTAATAAGTACTTATCTACCAAATACAAGAAATAAAAAATAAATATTTTTGATGCAAATAAACCTTCAATCGAATGTATCAAAATAAAAAGAGTTTCGCGAAACGTCCCGAATGCAGTTTCTGTTACGGCCGTAGTTTCGGCCGAATGACAGCCGAAACCGAAACTAAGCTGAAACCAGTTTTTTGCCGAAACTAGGCCAAAACCGAAACCGAAAGTTCGGTCGGACACTAAAAATAAGTATAGGACTTGTTAACAAAAGTCGTACTAATTTTTAACGCTCTTTATATCGCTCCAATTAAAAATTAGTCATTACATTTGAAAAAATTGAAATATCAGCAATTTGTAATTCGCATTTTCAAAAAATTTTCGCGGTAACTGTACATGATTTATGATAATGATTGGCTACCACAGTACATTACTTGAATCTTCAGCTACACAACGCAATAAACAAAATTTAGCTGGGACAAAAGAACTGAAAGTTATGATTTTTTTTCTAGGCCCCTGCAAATCAAAATTTTTACAGAAAAAATTACCCTGTTTATACCGTGAGGTTTAAGCCGCTTCAACTGTTCAAGCCGCTTGAAGTTTTACGATATAAACGCTAAGGATTGCAAGTTTAGTCGGCTTGGACGTTTTGTCCAAGCCGACAAAATAACCGGCTTGGATAAAATGTAAGCGGCTTCAACAAAACAACTGCTGCTAACTTCATTGTCATTCCAATTTAATATAGTAATATAAAATTATTTTGTTGCTGGTTTAAAACATCCATAACATTTAGCAGCCACCAAAATTCCATGCACATTATATACGCCATTTCTTCTTTTTCCATCATTCCTGCAGCTTGACAACTACTGAAAGTTTGGTTAAGAGTATACGTGGCAAACATAAGTGAAGTTAGCAACCTACCCCTACTACCTATGCAAAAATGCAACCATCTTGAAAATATTTTACTTTGATTCGCAATGTTCGATTATTACCCGACACCAAATTGCAGCCAGTTCACAAGGAGAAGTGCAAAATTTCCTAATCGCCGCCTTAAAAGAATCCCCCTATAGTATTGAGCGTGCGTGCAAATAAAAACGGAGGCTTAGGTGGTCATGGTTTTTGTTTTATTTTTCATCACAGTGTAAACTTTTTAACTGTCAAATGACATTCCACAAAAATGTGGAATTTTTTGAAGAATCTATTAATTTTTTTTTCGGACTCTGTCTCAATATAGCTATTTTGCAATCGTCCAAATCGTCTTGAAAAGGATTATTTGCCTGCCTAGGTAAGAAAATGGAAAGCAGGGATTTTCAATGAAAGCTTTTATGTTGGCGGCACTGACTATTCGGATAATAAATTCTAAACTGTATTTTCTGCTACTTTTTGAATATGTGTTCGTGTGTCTTTATACATTTTTACTTATTAGCAGTAAAATTGTGCACTCAAATTACTCAAAACTTATAAATGTCAAAAACATAATTTTAAATTTAAATCAATATACTGTGGAATAGGTACCGCCAACAGGGGAAAAATAAATCCCCTAACCGAAATAATTTTAACAATTAATGTTTTTTTTAATTAAAATCTTTTCTCGGCCGAAAAAGTTTTGTTTATCACACGGCCAGGATGGCAGTTTCTGGTCTTGTAATAAAAATAACAATTTTCTTCTCCTTTGTAATTTGTGTTGTTTATTACGTTTTCAATTTTCAATGTTTGTTATTATTTCTATTAATTTGTATTATAAGTTTAAGTTTTTTCATTACACAAATGTATTAAGTTTAATTACTCTGTAATTGGTTCAGTTGAACTGTTGGATAAATAAAGATAAAACAAATCAGAAGTTAAATGTATCTCATCAGTTGTGTCCGGACGGTTATTAATTTAAAATTTCTCTAACTCAAGGTCGAATTTTTGCTATTCTCTATAGAACGTCAATGTCTACGCAGCCTCGTCTTATTTTTGTACGCATATTTGAAGAGGCCAGAAGCAAAAGGGTTCAAGTGACAAAAAAATAAGCCAAGCACGTATTTGCACACTAAAAACTGTGAATTTGTAGGTGGCAAGTGATTTTCGCATTGGTGGGAAAAAAATTACTGTGGGAAAATTTCATTCAACTTTTTACTTTTTGTACCTCCAACTTACCATGAATATTATAAGTCTTTGGTGCACCAAAATATAGCTGCTAATAAAACATATCAAAAACAGTCAATAGAAACAAGATAAAAATCAAAAGTCGGTAATATAACTGAAGATAATTTTGATTTGAATAACTCAAGGATTGAATTAAAGTCTGACTATGATGAATAAGGACATTATTATTTTTCATATTTTGTGCTTCTTTATGAGTTTGTACTTCGTTGTGCTTTAATAAAATAGTACATATTTTTCTGAAAGTATGTAGGTCTTTCAGGGTCGGTGTTATTGATTGTGGTGAAAATGTGTCCCCCTTGAGACTTGACAATGTTAAATTACCGCATATTAAAATCTGAAACGGTTCCCGAGATATTAAAGATGGTTCGTTTTCACATGATCACCCAGTACACTAAAATATACCAGAATCATGTATCGTGTCCGATTAATTTGAAAGTGGCATTTTTGCTATTCTCTAGAGAACGTCAAAATTATTCCATGGCCTACGCAACCTCGTCTTATTTTTGAACGCATATTTGAAGGGATCAGAAGCAAAAAGATTCAAGTTACAAAAAAATAAAAAATAAGCTAAGTAGCTATTTGCACACTAAAAACTATGAATTTGTAGATGGCAAAACAAATTACGTGATTTTCGCACTCGGTGGGAAAATTTGAATCACCTTTTTACCTTTTATATCTACCCTCAATTTACCATGAAGATTGTAATAAGTCTTTGTCGCACTAAAATTTACTGCTAGTAAAATTCAAAAGAAATAAGATATAAAATCAATAGTTGATAATATTATTAATCAAAAAAATTTTGATTTGGATGGCTCATAGATGATCGACTCTGACTATGATGAATATGAGCATTATTGTTTTTCATATTTTGTGCTTTGTTCTACTTTAATAAAATACATATTATTCTACTATCCCAAGATGATGAAAGTGATTTTTGTGGAGGCAAAAGGGTCTAAGTGCATTTTATATCAACAATGTGTAAACTTTATGAACTTTTCAATAAATACAGTGGAAACTTTAACTGTAATAAATTCAGTATATCTTGAATACAAATGATTTTGAGAAAAATTCCTGTAACTCGTCGATTTTTGCTTTTAATTTGCTACTTTTCCCCCGAATCAGTTTTTTTACTCAGTAATCACCCTTTTTTTCAAATGGAAATGATACATCATTGCAAAGCTCACGGAAAAAGAGGAGTACATCCTACAAGAATGTTTTTTTTCACGTTTTCATGTTAGTAATAAAAATGCGCTATTTAAAAGAAAATCTTAGAATTAAAATTTTAATTATGATTGATTTTGGCGACAGAAAATAAGTTTAAAAAAATAAAAAATACTGATTAAAAAAATTAAAACGTGAAAAAATACACATCTTTTTTTCATGAGCTTTGCAATGATGTGTCAATTGACAAAAAAGTTAAGAGTGGTTACATTACATTAATTTTGCACTTGGACCCTTTCGCTTATGACCCCTTTACTTGTATCAAAATTGAAATATGTAATTAGGGCACTAATTTTTTTTTCAGAAAATAATCAAAGCGCTAATTATGGACACTTTACACCGAAAATCAAATACTCAAACAGCTCCCGACAAAATTACATCTTTATATTAAACGACAAAATGTTTTCTCTGATGATGTTTACACCAATGGTTCCGGCCCATCAACCCGGAAAACAGCACAACATAAACTCATTTTTAAATTCGAACCATGCAACGTTTATGACTTCGTGGACGAAATGTGTTGCATTTCACCCCGATTCCGGCAGCAGACAAATCGGCTTTGGTTCTCGCTTAACGATCGCTTAAATTTAATTACTGGCATTGGTGATGCAATCCCGGTTACATGACACGAAAAAGTAAACAAATTTTTATATCGCAATTTTATTAGGTGCGCGAGCACAACAACCTGGACCATTTAGATAATGACATTGTTCGGCAGAGGTCAAGTCGAGGATTGCAAAACTCTGAACTCGCTAATCCTGCCGGAAACGATCGTTTTTACGCCGATTGAAATTATTGCGTTCGGTTCATAGTCTGGTTGACCCTCGGGATTATGGTTATTAGATCCTATGAGCAGGATCTACACGAGCGAGGACTTCTTGCGCTTTGCATAAGGAAAACCGTTTTGCCGCGCAAAGCGTTTTTTATGTTCGACGTAACATTGAAAACTTTTTGAATAATTTATTCGTAATAAATTTAATTAATGTTATACAAATGACTTTAATTAACGGACGCGAAAAATTTGTGCAATTTACTGCACGGAAAATTATTCTCCCACTCGATATACCAAACATTCTCTCAACTCTTTTTTCAGGCCCAAAATTACTATTTTGGTCGCATGCAATGTTAACACAATCATTACAGTAAAGCCTAAAAAGACTTGCCAACCTAACAAATGTTTTCTTTTATTTGTACCAAAATTGCAAAGTGAGAGACTTTGTAAGACAATGTCAAAGGTACAAAAAGAACGATTGAGAGTAGGCCATGGAATTACTTTGAAACTTTAGAATTCAGAAGCCCACCCGACTTTGGTTTAATTTTTTTACGGTATCTACACCTAAACCTCTAATATTTGACCGGAATTGTTAATCGAAATGAGGCGGTGTCCGAGGATGTAATTCGTTTAAGTTGTCTTAAACGGTTGTCAACTGAAAACTTGGTACACTCTAATCACATATCTAGTCACTTTCCAAGCCGTTGCATGCCTACTCTGCATTTTTTTGCACACGCGTTAACCATGTAAAGAAGAAATTGACTATGCAATCGGTATCAGCTAATTAAAATTGTAAAGAATAACATTAAAAGTGCAGGTTTAATTACTTCACAAATGATGTAACTAATTTTTTTCTAATTACACAAATCAATCAAAACCCATAAATGATTCTTAATAATATCACGGATCTAGAGCATTCTCTGGTGTAAAACACTCCAATTAAGAGCGATTAATTGTAACAGTCCATGAAGTGACATTTTCAGGATATCAGACTCTTAGATAACAAACACGCTTTCAGTTTCAATGTAATAAACACAATTTCAAAGAAAATCGTTTACCTTTTTTTATTTTTAACGCCCACTGACAATTTTTTATAAACATTTCATTTCAGAACGTAATGAGAAACGTTTTTCAAATTCATAATTTTAGTTAACGACAATTCTCTATTTGACACTTGACAGTTGACATCTGACAATGCAATTAAAGGTTTCTCAGTAACCTGTGTCAGTAACAGAAAAATTGATTCAGAGTGGACCAATGACTAGAGTGTAGTAATTTTTTGATCATTGGTTAAAGAAATGCGAGATTAAGTTATTCCACAGATTTGAATGGCTACCAATTTGTTCTAACGTCAAACTCTTGTTAAAAATATTTTTTGGTTATCGACAATTTCCTACTTGACACTTGACAATTGGGTTAAGGTTTTTTAGTAACAAAAAAAAGATTCAAAGAATCATTTTGAAAATGCTTTTTGTGGCACATTTTGGACCTTGAGGTAAAGAAATTCAAGATTAAGTTCTGTGTTGGCAACCGTTTCGGAGTCGAAAAAGCATAAGATGCGTTTAGAGTCTTTAACAAGACACCTTTTTGATTGACAGTTTCCACAATGTCAATGATATACACTGTGAAAAATAAAACAAACGCTAGATTCCAGGGCCTTCCGAGAATCCCTTTTTGTATCTTTATAATATTGGCTAAATTTCAATTAATCGAGCCGTTACTTTGTGCATAATTTGACTAAATTCTTAATTGAACTTTATTAATGGTTCCTATTCGTGTGTCACGCCTCGCCACATTCCACTCGCTTTCCAGATGCTCTTGACTGCTTCTTAATTTTTGTTTTTCATTACAGAATGTGGAACCGAGGAAAATGTAGGAAACATATCATATTCGTACTTTGTGCATAATTTGACTAAGTTTTAATTGTAGCTTATTAATTATTCCGATTCCTGGGTCACGTTTCGCCTCGTTCGATTCACATTCCAGATGGAATTCCTACTTTTATATTTTTGTTTTTTATAACAGTATAGGGAACGGAGGAAAATGTAAGAAAGTACATTCCATATTTCGGGATCAAGCAGTTACATGAAACCCGAACCGTTAATTTGTGAATAATTTGCTAAAATTTTAACAGCAGTTTATTAATCGTTTCGATTTTTGTCTCACATATCTCCCCATTCGCTTGCTTTTCAGACTAATGTTCCTTGTACTTTTATTTTGTTTTTTTTTAATAACAGAAACAGTTTTGATTTAATAGGAAAATGTACTAAAGTCCCACCACAACGCGATATGCATTATTTTAGGCTACACACGACTTCAGGATCCAGATTAAAAGGATGTTGCGATACTGACGTACAATGTAAAAACTAAACAGATTAAGAGCAACGTAACACAGATCTGATCCGTTTTTGTCACGGATTTTTCTCCACTTGACCTGGCAAAGTGAAAACAGATTGATAAATCGTCGCCCTGAAAAACACTTGATTCTTTAACTAATGACGCGTGGACGCCACAAGACATAAAACCAGTGGCGGCTCGTGAGATCAAGATACTTCTAAAAGTAAATTTGCGCGGTGGCTCTGTCACAGCTCGTTTGATTTTTTGTTACAGCCCGGCATGGTCATTTATTATGTTATATCATTTGTAACCGCCTATCAATTAAAAGTTAAATAAATATGGGTTCAGTATCTGCAATGAACTCACCCCAAGTGGGGGTGGTACTAGTTCAGCCACATTAGCATAAGTTTATATAAATAATTTTATTGCCTACGGGAAATATAATATAACAATACATATAACAAATTAATTTGATTTGCTATATGTATTAGTATAAGTTTAACAATTGTCAATAAACATTCAACAAGAAAGTTCATTCATATACCTTGGTCCTCTGAGTAGAACTCAAATAATTCACAAACATCTTGGTCCTTCGAGTCCAGTTCGAACAATTCGTCAAACAAACAAGTTCAAGTTTCCTTAAAGTTCATTGCTTTTCGTGGAGTCGCAACAAGCCGTTATCACCTCTCGTTATCATTTTTATCATTGGAAACCTTCAAAATTTACAATCTTTTCGGGCAATTTAACTGGTCGTTACCCCGCAAGTGTTTGGCAACGCAATTGCCCAAGGATCTTCTTCCGTTTTTTAAAGATACACCGATCCCGTGTTAAAATATTTGCACATGAAATTTATGTCCCCATTTCGGCCGAAGGTAACGAATGAGTGGCATAAAACTCTGTACTTTTCCACGCACACTAATTGGCACGAACGTCCCTTGCCTGAACATGCCTAATTGGCCCGTTTTCCTTCGTCCGGGTCAAGTTTCAGGCGAAATTTACACTGAAAGGTAAAAAATGGCGGGCGTGTGCTTTCACTCCTCGAACGGGATTTTGGTTTGGCGTTATACATGCACCGGTACCTGGTCAACGTACGGCGACGATGGTCGCTGAAAATTTTTGCATGGTCACAGGATGACGAAACAAATTGGGAAAATTTTCACATGATTTAACGAATTTGTGATTGGCTGTGTGTAGAATGTTGAGAATCCCACCACACGACCTTACATTTCGATTTCAATGGGAACGCTGCTCTCACATAGCAATGACCCGCATCTAGGACAAATGTTGCAATCCGGACGCCATTATAGAAGCTATTATTTGCAGTTACGGAGTTAATATTATACACAAACGAAATTTAGGACGATGTTTTTGTGTTTGCTTTTTCGGACGATTTTCACCGGTGCACCACAACGCGGAACAAACTGGGGTCGCCATTAGGGGCGCGTTCGCACGAACCACTGCTCAAAGAGGTTCCAGGGGATAACGCCCCTTTCAACCGAGGGACGGACCCCACAAGCGACTCAGCGATTCATCGATTTCGACTTAAAACCTAAAAAGTCGGCCGCCTGACATTGGAATTTGCTGTAAAATTCCGTTCGATTTGTTGTTGCAAAACATGGCGGTTGAAAATTTGCGCTAAGAAGAGGGTTTCGTCATAGACACGCAGGCCATTGGCACCGTGTATCTGATGCAAAAAATTAGCATTCAACTTCAAATTAGCCTCTGACAAAGACCTGCAAAGAAACCGGGCCAATAAATAATTGCATAAACGAAAAACTTTTACTTTTAGAAAGCTCAAAAGCCACGCAAAGCTTGTTTTTAAGTTATTCACAAATCTCGCGGCGGTGCGACTATTCATCACCGTTTCGTCCAAATTTCCACGGTGTCACGGTCATCAAAAGAAAGTGTGTAGGTAAATCACAAACATCGCTTTATTCATACGCAAAATGGGGCTTACAGTTAGTGAAAGCAGTGATATAACTAGTTTGCTGCGAAAAACTTCTCTTAGGTAATTGCATCGAATCGTATCTATGAAGGAAACAAAACAAAAAAACATGTGCACAATAGAAAGCGTAAATGCTAATTGCCCCACCATAAAAAAATGCGAAACTCATTTATGAGATATTTTTGTCTCGTTTTCTGGTTTGTTGAACTTTGCAGTTCAGAGCGCCTAAAATCAATCTGAGCTTCCTGAACCGGTGCACGGGGTACATAAAGTGTGTAAACGTTGCATAATAATCTATTTTTGTTTTAATCCAGTCTAAAAACGCTCTCGGTGGCGCCACTGGCATATTTACAACTTGCGATGGCATCTTCTACTACTAAAAGTAGATATCTGTGGTGGTGTTCCAGTAAACAAGCTCAGTATTACAGGAAAAAGGGCGCTAATTACGATTGTATTTCAATGTAATTTTTATATACCTACCTCTAAAGGACTAATACATGCGAAAGTTTACATTAGCATCGTCTGCGTCTTTCGTTTTTACTTTAAATCGAAACTGATTCTACAATAAAATAGATAATCGTTCAAGGTTATCGTTTCATTGTAGATACTTAAATACAGTGACTAAGTAGGCAACCATTTCTAACACACAGAATTATTCTAACATCTCAGAAATGTTGCTCACGTTGCGAAACGTGTTTTTTATAAAAATGTATTTACTCTGTTTTTCACTTTAAAATTTATAAAACTTATGATTTGAACGTATCGATTTACGCTGCAGTTAATTCCATTTTTACTGAATATTTATCGCCGAATTATACCCAAAAATAAACATTTTATGCAAAATCGTTGGACTGTAATTTTGGAACTGAATTATAATTTCGAATTCGTATGAGAATAAATTTTTCAGTTCAAAAAATTTCGTGTTTAATACTTCGTTACAGTGTAGATAAATTTGAGGTTAAGTCTCAGATGACAACTAACAACGGATATTTTCTAACAAATTCATTCATTTTTCAAGACGCGGTTTTAGCGATTATTTCCGATTTCCGTAATTAAGTAAACTCGGATTTGACTGCATACTTTTCGTATGAAAAATTGTTGCGGTTTTTGGTATTGAGGCACCAGCAGGAGCAACAGTTCATCAGTGCTTTCCATGAATTTGGACGAAAAACCTGAACGAACATTTCTTGAAAATCCAAAAAACATTGATGCTGTGCAGGAAATGATAAAATTGGACCATCCGCTATATTTAGTTGTATAGATCGTACATGGAAACGAAGCTTAGGAAGCCAAGGATCTAGCTTTTGTTGTTTTATTTCTTACAGTGTAAACATTTGACAGCCAATCAAAAATTATAACGATATCCATACCTCGCTATTGCTTCTTGTTTATGATCCAAACCGACGACACACATGGATTTTGTTAAAAACAAAATTTGTATGGTATCAGAAACGATCGTCAACTGAGAACCAAACCCCAAATTTATCCGAAGATTTTCTACACTATAACGAATTTCAACGTTCGTTTTTTTCGAACGTTGATTTTGCCAATAAACAAAAAACCCAAATGGATAAGGATTTTCAACTGCCCCCTTTAAGGAAAACATTTTTAATAATTAATTGAATGTCACCACAGAAAATCCCACAGAAGTAGTCTAAGAGCCCGTGGGCCTTTTTCAGTGATTATTAGTTCAAGGTTTATTTTTTGTGAGAACGCTGAGGGAGGCATGTATAAGTGTCATCCTAGTATAGTTACTACAATATTGTATTAAAAGATGAAGCTTGAACAAATAATAAAAATTTCGTCATTCCCACGACATGTTTGGGGTGATCTGCCACCCTTTTATTACCGACCAATCGATCTGCCAAAGTTACAATGCATTTCTAGACTGATAAATAATTAGCACACAAATTTTCAGCCTTGAACTAATAATCAGTGAAAAAGGCCCACGGGCTCTTAGACAAAGAGATAAGAATACGATCTAGCAAATCCAATTTTTATAGATGAAACCAATAAACACTGTTTTTTGTATAAAAAAAGTTGTACCTTTCATTTAATTTTCTTTGTCAAAGCATTTTTTATAAAAACATTATATGGATGAAGACTGTTAAACAAAACTCTCCACGTATCTAATTAAGGATTGAAAAAATGGAACGGAAAAGACAGTCTCAAACTAAAATAATCAAGAGAATAAACAAAAAACAAAAAAGTATTTTCAACTGCGACGTTTGAGGAACACATACATAATTGAATGACCACCCAGGGATCTAAAAGGTCCACAGAAGAGAGAAGATTGGGATATAACAAATTTAATTTTTATAAAAGAAAAGAATAAATACTATTTTGTTATTAATAAAATTTTGTACCTATCGTTTCATATTCCTTGCCCGAGGAATTTTTTAGAAAAACATATGGATGAAGACTGTCAAACTAAACTCTCCACGTACATACTCTAGAGGATTGAAAAAATTAAAAACATCCACGAATTCTAAAACAAAAATAAGACTTTAAACGAGCATATAAAAAATAATTTTCGGGAAGACATGGGATCTAGCTTTTGTTTTCTTTTTTACAGTGTAGACCTTTGACCTTGACATATCATAACATTTGACAAAAACTGTCAATCAAAAAGATGCCCAAATGTCCAAAACGACGTCTGTAGATGAAATTGGTTAACAAAGACATTCTTGTGTGTTTGAAGCGGCTGCCAAGAGAAAACTATTTTACATTTCTCGATAAGTCAAAAATTTTGTACACTAACAAACTGCAAAGTGATTCCATACCCTACTCTGAATCCATTTTTTTGTACGCCCCTTACAAGGTTTTGGTTACTAGAATATAAAGCAACAAAATTATCACAAAATCGTCTGAAACTATGAAATTTAAGTAATAAAACTGCCAAATTGTTGCTAACGTGCTTCAGCTTTCGTTATAGTGTAAAAAGTTTGGACTTGGGTTAAGGTTAAGTTATCAAATCACATTTGTTTCGGATACGATACTTCTCTATGCATATTTTTTACAATAATTCTCAACTCCGGGCGTCGATTTGGACCCTAAACATTGACAAAAGCGACATTGAGGCTTTGAAGTTGTTTGGGCACGTTTTTAACGGACAGTTTCAGTCAAATGTCGAATTGACAATTCAAAAGTTCATACTGTAATTTTTTTGCGCTGAGCGTGAAATGAAATAACCACACACCGTTTTTCCAAAATCTGAAATCTTATTAAGTGTGTTAGGGAAGAAAATACAAATTGTGAATGTTTGAAACTTGAAGCAACATTATCCTTGCGCAACAGTTGAAAAATTCAATTTCGCATTACGCAGCCGGTGCAGACCTTATTTGCGGTTAGGTCTATTGAACTTTGCGTTCGGTAATTGTTTAAATGATTGCGTAACCGCCACTGAAAATATTTGCTGAAAAATTTCAGCAATGACCTTTCGGCCGTTTCAGCGCTTTGTTTCTCGTTTCAAGGGCGCGTTACGTCAGAACGATCGCTTGTGGCGCACCGCTAGCCTTCCTGACATAGTAGCGTCGACAATGCTGCCAACCGTTAAGCAACAAGGACGCCAAAAGTCCTCCACTTGCAAATCCACAACAACATTAACATTAACCCCACGCGTGATGCACACGACCCAATTTTCACACAATGCCTTCGTTAAAGTGAAGTTTTGATTGTCGCCAAAGTCCGAAAACACAATTTTGCAGGCCGCTCTTATCGGAGTGACGTCTTCTGATGCGTGACTTGTGACTATTTGTAATCGCTTCAGGGCCGCTCACCCCGACGTCCAAAAGGCCCAAAAATTAAAAAAAACTCGTCTGCGAATGAACCGTTAAAAGCAGTCGGACGGTGTCGTGTCAGAAAAAAAATTAATTAATTTCAGTAACGGAAAACGCGTCTTACGGAAAGTGACTCGACACGGTCATGTTTTGAGGACGTACAATGACCCCACGGTTCTGCACCGCAAACGGAACGATGCGTCAGGGCGACTTCACGCGAGCGCGCTTTGCGTAAACGCGTTTCTGGCCGTCGTTGCTTCGGATTTAAGGCACGGATTTACTGCTAGATCGCACGTGTCTCAATTTTTATGAGTTCTTGAGATCGATGTGTCGGAGGGTCGCACAGTGGCGGCGGCCGCAAACGGCACAAGGAAGAGGGCAAGAGTGAAAGTTACAGTTTGAATAGTCTGTCGTGACTAGAAACCTTACGGCGACGTCTGCGAGCAATAGTGAAACGAGTGAAAGTGTTAATGCGGCTGAACTACACTTACGTTACGTAAAGATGACTTTGCTCCCGGTTCACAGCGAACTCACTTTCCGGGTTCAACAACAACAATGTGTGTGTACATACATGTAAATGCAGTCGAATGCCAAAATTTTTATCTTATCTGTGCCTGTCCGTTGGACGACGATTCGATAAACAATAAAACAATTAAGGCGTAACGCCTCGTTCGCACATTATCAGCCGGAGAAGTTTCATTGACCTTAGCTGCGAGGACGCTGCTTTGCCTAACGGTCCACGCCACCGAATCGTACATTTTTTCCGCTTTTAGAGAGGCGATTTTGTGCTCACTTTCACCGCAAAACGGAAACCCGATCTATTAGCGGACTGTTGCGCAAATCGGCAATTTTCTATTTTGGCATTATCTTCGAACGTAGCGTAATGTGGCGGACGTGAATTTTAACTTCCGCGACTAAAATTTACTCGCAATCTAAGTCTGCATAAATTTACGTAATGTTGAAAAAATCAAGCTTACAATGTTTAATCGATTTTATTCATCGCCTGCCCTACTTAGATAAAAACGATAAATATGTAATCAGTTACGTGGTGTAAACAGACATGTCTTTTACATAAAGCGCACGCTTTGACTCGAATTCGCACAAGAAACGAAGAGTTCCGCTCTTTCAATCGGTTATATAACGCGAACCAACCGGAAAATTTCCCGATTGATAGACTAAAACAGGAAAAGTTCTTCGTCTCGTTTAGCGAAACTCATTTTATTGTTATCGTGCTGAATGATTTGTGCGTGACCTGAGATTTATGCAAGAGGTGCAAAATGTCTCGAAACTTGTCTTCGTCTTCGTTATTGGGACGACTGGTGCCTGTTCTATTTATATCTCACAATTTAGCGCGGTATTGGTTGGCATTAGACAAATGTCCCAGATGAATATTAAAGAAATACGCCACGACGCACAAGAAGAATTTGCACTTGAGATTTGTATGGAATTACAAAACTCTTTAGCGGTTTGGCCCTAAATAAAAAATCACCGGTTTCGTATATCGGAGTCGCCACTTCACAAGTCAAATATGTATTACCCCCAATTTACAATGTATTATTTGTACGAATTAGGTCATTGCGTTTTTGTAAAACGACAACATTGTCATTTGCAACAGGTGAAGGTCTGCTGCTCATTACACAAACCGAGTCAGAAATGAAAACATAAATGCGAATCTTGTTTATGGCTTCTAATAATTAACAATTTAAAGGATTTATTACAAGAGCGACATAAAAACGATTGAAATTGGCTTTGGAAGTGCAAGACCATGACATTTTTGTTTGTTTTTGAGCAACCTGTTCGCGTTCAAGTCCTGGAGCGACATAAAGTATTAAGTGTCCATGACCGACCGACAGCCTGCAATTTTCAAGGAATGAGAACAATGGATTTAGATATCTTTAGTAAAAATATAACTGAAAGATGGATCACTAAACCTCAACTACTCAGATAAGTAGAAAAAAGCTCGCTTTCGTTGATATGATATGATTCTTATAGCTAAAATTGTATGCATTTCAAACTTCACGAGTTGACGTTATCTGCTATACCCTATCTATCTATCTGCTAAATAGCTTATACTGGAACTTATTTGATACATCGGTGCTGCAAACTTCGGCGACAACATTCTACTGTTACTAACAATATCATTTTCTTAAGATTTGATATTTTTTAAGCATAAAAATTTGGCTATGCGCATTTTCGTTTCAGAACGGTTTGCTGCAGCTTCTAGTCAAAAACACCAGTTTATCGGTGGTCTTATGAATTCCGAGTTGGACGAAGCAACTTGAATAATAATTGTCTTCCCCTGCATTGTCCCAAAAAACATAGATGCTGTGCAAAAAACGCTAAATGACACGTCCTACTCAACGTCCATTTTAATGTTAGAAAATTTAGTTTTCTTTAGAATTCCAACAGTTTAACCGATTTGCAATTGTGCAAGAAAATACTACAAAAACTCAGAAGCCGATTGCCAAAACTGATCTATGACAATGTTATAAGACACAAAAAAAGACAATCCCAAATCAACAAATGTTCGTTCTCAAACTGTTAAAAAAAAGATCGCATAATTTGTTGGCCGTACTAGTCATATTGCAAAAGTTGTTTTTCAAGACCGAAGAACAGTCACTGCTGATTGGTACACAATTAATTGGCTTGCCACAAGTCATCATTAAAGTTTTTGGGAAATGGGGAAAAATGAATCTTTATGCATTACGACGATGCAACTCAAACAGTAAAATCTTTAGAGGGCCAAAGATACATTTATTATTTTTTCCTGTTCCCTGACACCTGTGACACCTGAAGAAGTTGTGGAAGCTTACAAATTACATCTTTTTTATATCTACCAAACGAATTTTTTTTAAATAACAGGTTCGGACCATTGCAGGGTCCATAAACGAGTGAAAAATAGATCTTTATTTTTTAACTGTTTACTTTCAGATATGTCTCGGTTTTCCTCGCCTCAAATAATTTCAAATTATGTATTATAATTGGAATCTCGTATCTGGAATTTTTTCCAATGGAAATTTAGTCTTAAAAATTTTACAGTACGATATAAAATTAGTTACATTTTTACAAACACATGTTTATTTCATCTCATTTCTAAAAAGTTTGATTTTCCTTCTTGGGCGTCAACATTTTATCTTTTTTTTTGTATTTGCAGATTTTTCTCTTTTAACATCATCACCCTTTTAGCCCTCTTATTATTTGTGTTCTTCAGCATATTCGTAGTCATCTTTAAATTCTTACTTAGGAGATCTTGAATTGGTTGAACTTATTGGATTGTTTGAGCCGTTCTCCTTTTTTGCAGTTCGAAGGCATCTTTGATCAATATGTTTCAGGATTTAGAGGTTTCGTTTTTTGAAATCTTACGATAATCAAATACGATAAAAACATTATTAAAAAAATTAGGACCAAAATGAGTGATTTAGGAAATGTAAATTACCTAATTAACTTTTTGGGATATCTTGGATTGGATTCAAGAAATGTTTGGAATATTTCAGCAGGTTTAAGTGTTTTGGTTCAATTGTAAGATCCTTAAATTTTTAAGATATTTCTGAATTTAGAAGTTTCATCCCTTGAATCTTTAAGATTTCAGGTTGTACAGACAGAGTCACCAAAGATGATGGAAACATTCACTAAATTGGGACTAAAGTAATTAAATTTCGTAATTTTGAAAGACATGCGAGAGATTTTGGATTCATTTAAACCGTGTTGCTTTGAGTAATGAGAGTCCTTTTCAATCTCTTCAATCGTTAAGTCCTTAAATCGTAAATATGTTTTTGAATTTAGGAGTATCGTTCCTTGAATTCTAAAGACTTCGCATACTATATCCACCATTAGCAAATATGATAAACAAATTCAAAAAATTCGAAAAAGGTTCCTTTATTTAGATACCTTGGATTCATTAAAAATTCCTGGATTATTTGATTAAAAAAAACATTTAAACTTGTTTTTGTAAATTATCCTTAATTATACCCCAAAAACAAACAAAATTTATCGTAAAGGCGCGTATACATTTGAGCACGAACGGGAACGAGGCAGACCGAGGCTGAACGAGCATACTGATGTAGACGAGTCATCGAAGCGCGGCAAACAGAATTCGGTTGTGCGACGCACGGGGAATTCGATCGGAATCGGTACATAAAAGGAAAATTCGATCAAATGTAGACGGCATTTGCGTTTCAATTGCGCCTCCTTCCGATCATAATCGTTTTTTGTTTATTTGAAACGAAATTAAATGAGGCAAGCGTTCGGCCTCGGTTCGCCTCGTTCCCGTTCGTGCTCAGATGTATACACGCCTTTACGATAAATTTTGTTTGTTTTGGGGTATAATTAAGAATTTCTTCCATTAAAGTTACATTTTTATTTCTTACTTTTCCCAAAAAAATAGTTATCTAAGGTACCAATTTTTTACCCGATCATTTAAGCAATTGGATCACCTATAAAAAACAGCAAAAAATTCGGGTTTTCATTGAAAAAACTAATAATGTCAAAATACATGACGACGTCATAAGTTAAATTTTTATGTCATAAGATGGGGATAATTAAAAAATAAAATTGACCTGTCCGAGCGTATTGCTTAAAAATATTAAATAACGCAATTATAAATTTTATTTCTTACTTTATTGCCACACTGTATGTGATATAGAACTAGTAAAGTCATAAATAAACGTGGATTTCTTCTGTATTTTAAATAAAAATCGCAATCGAAAATTATTAGTATAAGGAAAATGTTGACCATCAATAGGTATTGTTTTATAGAACAACAAATTTAAAATTTTAAATGCACAGTGCAAGTTTAATAATATAGAGCGTACAGAAACAAACAGATTTGGGGACCATAGAATCTAGCTTTAGTTAAATTTTTACAGTATAAACTTTTGACATTTCCAAGACATTTGACAGAAATTATTAATCAAAATTGTGGCCAAACGAGCCCAAGAAACGGAATTTGTTAAAAATATTTTTTTTAATCAATTTTGTATCCAAACAGAAAACTCAACGTTACACTTCTCAAACGCACTCAAAAATTTGCTACACTCTAATCAATTCAATGTGATAATAAATGAAAGAAGCTGCGTCGGTCGTGGAACCACTTTGAAATTCGTCTTGAATGTTCTCAAAACCGTTTCGGGCGATACATTTTGTGTTTTTTAATACAAGTCTGGAGGCGTCCGTTTGGAATTTGATTGACAGTTCCTGTCAAACGGTCAATGTCAAAGTTCTACACTGTAAAAATTCAACACAATCCATGCTGTTTTTGTAATTTAACAAAAACGTTACTGTTCATAATATAATCTAGAATGATTAGGCGGTTAAAAGTTGTAAAATGGCAAATTCAATAGAAGTGATGTGCTGCTCTGATGAAAGATAATTTATGAGGAAAAATGACTCTCGGAGTTTGGTGGAACCGTAGCAGATGGATCACCAAATACAATGGCCCCACAGGTCAACGACCTGATTTAACCATATAATGTACCGAAATTTGAATACGGTGCACCGTCGATCGGTTTCACACAAATTTTTGCCATTTTCAAGGAAAAATTGTATTTGACTTGCAATTGGCTTATTATTGTAACGGTTTTGTAAAAGTAAATGCACGTTCACATGAAAGCCGTGCCGTAACAATCAACTTTCTGTTTCAGGCCAGGTCTAGTGAGAAATAAAAACAATATTGAGTGAAAACGTGTTTGTATACGTTTTTCGGATGGCCGATAAGCGCGAGTCGTTCACACTGTCCAAAAACTGATAAGTTTTATCAAAATATTCGCGACCGCAAAGGTGGTTGAACAGCCTTTTATAAATAGCCCAGCTTTATGAATTAAATATCGATTCGCACGAGACGCCGGATCAAGTCGCGCGGCGACGCGTATTTTTCTTGTAGATGTTAGGCCCGTGCGGCTTTTCCGAGTCTTACGCTGTCAGCAATTAGAAAAAGTGTGCCCATCGTAATTTGGGGTTGTAAGCGATCGCAGTGACATTTGCCCGTTCGAATTGACTGCGCAAGTCGTGTAGACGCCCACCATTACTGACCTACATTAAAGCGAGGTCGATGACCTTTGAAAGCTCAAACACAATCGACTGAAAAATGATGCAAAGCAAAGTTTTTTTTCGCACGCAAACTTACATTTTTTTCGGTCACTCTTTTCGGGTTTAGGTGGACTTGGGGTGCGGATCGTCGTCTCTGCTCATGGCTCCGCTTCTCAGGCTCGTCGACCTCTGCAACGGCGGAAAGCGAAATAAGACGCCGGCCCCGAAATCGAAAATCACGCCAGACACTGCCCGCTGTTATTTACCTCGGCCGGGAAAGTTCCATGTCCATGATGAAAGGGAAAGCTCGAACTGTTAACGTTATCACTGGCGCACTTGATCACTGTTATAAACAATCGCCGCCGAGACCACGGAGCCCCAGGTCGCGAGATTCGAGCGCCGATTTTCCGCTTTCGGCAACTTGGAATTTCGTTCGGTTAAGCAACGATCTGAAATGTGAAATAAGTACCATGAATTAAGGACACCATGTACGAGAAACGGTGAGTACATTTGCTGCTGTGTTCGCCGGGACTGCGCGGGTTGAATGACCTGTGGCTTACACGCTGGTGGTGGGGGCTCACGAGAATTTCGCCGCGCGCTTACTGCATCTTGTTTCCGCTTCCACATGACGGATATACGCAAAGGTGGCCACCAGGTATGAGGAATCACCCTGGACCTGGACCACCTCGGCGCGAACTCCAGCAAATCGCCGGAAAATGCTGAAAGATGGGGTTTCTAGCGCGGACAGGTTCCGGAGCGACGAGGATCCGCCGGGTTTGATGAATTACGAGAAGAGGGCAACGCGCATGCTGGGAAGTCGTTGACGATCTCGCACGGCAAGGTCGATACAAGCCGCTTCATGGGACAGCGGGTTTGCGGAAAGCGCTCTCTGCTTTTTGGGCGGAATCGGCGGCAAACACTCCGAGTAGGAGTCGATGCCCCGCAAACGTTTTTAATAAACTTGGTGCGGAATCACGTCTCATAGCTGCGGCCCCAAGAAATATTCCATCGAAATGGTAAGGTACTCGAAACTGGGTCAAGCTAGACGGAGATGATCGGTTTACAGACGGAGTAGGCAACCAAACATGCGGTCATTGATTGTACGATTTTGATTCATTACCTAGATCACAGATTACTACAGATGGCCGACTCAATGCAATTATTTGGCGGAATGACCTTTAACCTTTAGGGTAACCGGTTTCAGATGGCGCATCGATCGAATTTTACGGCAGATTTAAATAATCTCTCCTCGCATTATAACGTGCGGTAAAAAAACGAGGCTGAGTTGGTCATGGAAAAACTTTGTGCATCAATTTAGTGTAGCCAAATTTCGAACTGGCAGTTCGAATCTGTCAGATAGTTTTTAGGTTGGGTTCTTTGTTGACAATGGTTTCGTTTACGATGCATTTAGTGTTTTTTTTATCAAATTCCATCTCCAACCTTCGATTTGGACTTCTCGGCATTTCATCTGCACTTAATATGGGCAATGAAAACACAAAAAAAATCAGTTCACTTCGGAACCTCACTCGAAGGAGTGTTCGTTTGCTTTAACGTTGGTAAAAAGACAGGTGAGACTTTGGCGCTACAAATCTTATGTTGGTTTTGAGTTTTGTTGTCGATAGAGTCAGAAATGTTCATGGTTGATTGGCAGTTACATACGTAATGTAAGGAGGATCGATTGGATTTGACAAGATCATGTGAAAGCATTGACTGAAGAATTTGAAGCACACACGAATCATTATGAAAAATTCGAAGTTTACGAACACTAAGTCATAAGTTATTTTCGAAAAACTGATAGCATTGCTCGTATAAATTGGAAGCGATGGTAATGAGATGTCGGAGCTCCTGAAATTCTTCGACACATTTTGAATCAAGTACTACAGACTGCTATTCACTGGTTAGTGCAATAAGTTGGTTTATATGTATGAGCACAATGTGGAAGAAGAAGATAGTAAACTTTACATCAGGAAATAATTTTTAAGCAAATTTTTGGTCACCAGATTTATTAGCCGTAATGCAAGGAATCATTTGAAGTTACAACGTGAACTTGGATCCAATGATATCGCAGTTTCCGGTTTTACCTTGTGGTTGAAGTGGTACAATTCATTTACAAAACACTTGATAACAACTCGGAACAGAATGTAAAATAAAAACAATTTTTTGGGACAAATTTCAGTAAATGGACGCGAAGGAGGGTAGCATTATTTTAATGAGAGCGATGTACACATGTCCTGGCACTTAAAATAAACAATTTAAATAAAATTGGTCCCTTTTATTTTTATGGAAAATTTTAGACTGACATTTCTTGTCATTTGACATTTGTCAAATCTATATGTTTATGTTTTCTATGATTTCTACACTGGAAAGCCGATAAATTCCATGGCCAACTCAGCCTCGTTTTTTTTTGAACGCACGTTAGGTATAATAATACTATTTATCTTGCATATTTTATGATTTATTTTTCAAACCTATTAGAACCCTTTTAGTGAGTGATAGCTCTATGGTGATATAAGGTATTTTACATTTTGGACCACCCTTTTTAAATTCAAAATTTTTTTTCCCATTTTTTGTCATTTGCAGAGGTTTACTTAAAAATTTACTGAGAAACCGTTTTAGCAGCTAAAAGGCTGAAAGCTGACAGAAATATGAAGAAAGGATTGCTCTTTACGCCCGATATGCAAAATATCTTTTTTGCTATAGGGTAAAGGCAGGAGAGTCGGACCGGGAGGAGAGACGGACCTTTGGCGATAACTTTCAAAATATTGGTGGCATTGTGTTGTGTTGTCAACTGTGGTGTCATAAGTAAGTGTCGATGTTGGGGTGCACAATATCTGCCAAATTTGTCCGTTTTATTACAAAACAGAAACCATTTTTTGTTTTTCTTGGGTGTGAAATTTCTGCAGCAACATTTGAATCTCCTGGTATCGACGTTACGGTAAGTAAAAAAGTGAAATATTTACACGACATGGTAGAGTGAAGGTTGATCTTTCTCTCTAAACTCAATTTGTGGCTTTATAATGACAGGTTTAAGGGCGGAGTGATGGTCCGTCTCTCCTCCAAGTTGGAGGAGAGACGGACCAGTAGTATGGAGGTGAGATGGACCAAATTTTTGATTGGTATTTACGCTTTAGAAAATGCCGAATACCTACAAACGTAAACCGTCTGCAAGGCCATGAGTATGTTGGACATCGGATCAGTTAAAGTCAGCGGTAGAAGCAATTCCTTCTGGAAATATGGAGTCAATGAAGCAGCTAGAAGTTTTGGTATTCCCAAATCTACCATGAAACGTAGAATAAAAACTAACAACATGAAGAAATGTGACAGACTGTGCCCAGATTCTATGCTTGGTGCAAATGCAGAAGAAAAACTTGCAAACCACATAAAGAAACTCCAAAGATCACTAATAGGAAGAGAAAGACTATAAAGAATTTGAAGAATCAATTGAACAAGAAATATAAGAAGCAGAGTAAGACCATTAAGACCTCCTCCTTGTCCGAATCTGACGCAGTTCTGGATGATTCTGAAATTGAAAAACAGTTGAGTGATTACAAGAATGAGTGTATAAGATGTGGCGAGGACTTTCGAAAAACGAAGAAGAAAAACGACTAGATCCAGTGTGTATTGTGCAAAAAGTGGTTCCATGAAGGGTGTACGAGCTACGAATCACTATGTCAAACCTGTGAAACCAAGTATGATAAGAAAAAAAGTAGTTATTTAGTGGTCCGACTCTCCTACTAGTGACGGTCCGACTCTCCTCCCCTATAGAGGATAGTTGGACCTTAACAGTGATTAGAATTTCTTTTTTTTTCTATGTTACTACCTGACCTTACATTCTAAATATTATGTTATTTTATGTTATAAAGTGTTCCTTTGGTTTTATTTTTTTTTGGTCATCTTACGTTACAAAATAAAGAATATATCCTGAGTTTTCCAAAAAGTGGTCCAACTCTCCTCCCTTTACCCTACAGGGTCTGCAATAATTTAACTCACATTTCAACACTGCACAGTTGTGTCATCACCGACTTATCATTTGATTATCCATTCCATTATCCACAATTAATTCTATTTTACAAGAGCTAATCGATATGATTTATTGTCTGGAATAAGGCGCAACAACCAAAGAGAACATGAAAATAAGAATCTAAAGTGCCTTTAAAACCGTTTGTCAGCAAATGTTACGAAATATTGGAAGATCATCCACACACCGTTTGAAAGTGTGTGGCCAGGAAGGTGGCCGCCACATTGAACATATTATTTGGTTAAGTTTTCTTTATTGAACTTTTATATTTATTTGTTTATGTGTTTATTTGTTATTTTATTTAACGTTGAGCGTAAATTCTTGCCGCAAGCAAAGGATTTCTTTCGCCTTCTCCCAGACAATAAATCACATCGATTTGTTCTTGTAAAATAAAATCCATTATGGATAATGGAATGGATAATCAAATAACAAGTCGGTGATGATACAACTTTGCAGTGTTGAAACTTCAGTTAAAATGATTTCCATGATTTCCATGGCACACTATCTACTTTATCCTGGCTTAATCTGTACCACAGCCAGAAATATCAAATATCTCGTAAATTATAAATTTTAGCTATAGAACAATCTGAATAAAAAACGTAGCCAGACTCGTACGCATTCGACAATAGGAGGTGCCATTTAAAAAACTAAAGTTAAGCTTATTTAAAAATAGTATAACTTGACACGAATTATGAAAGTATGTAGGCTTTCACGGTCGGTGTTATTAATTATAACGATCTTCTTCGGGATTTTGGACCGTGTTCCATTTGAAGTTCCATTAGGTGGGGTGTAGTGAACGCTCCGAGGAGCTAATTCAACAAGTGACCCCAATGAATCTCCAGACGTTTCATCCACAACTGCGGCGGATTTCATCAGTGGTTTAAGTTGCGATGTGGAAGAGCTCGAAGTGTTCTCTTCTCTGTCACATTCGCGACTGTCACATTTATTTTCTGCGGCGGCGTTGCATAATTTTTGTTGTTATTTGCAGTGTTTGCTTGATTTTCTGGAATAAATGACATTACCCTTCTCGTTGACAGTACCGGTTGCCAAGTTTTGTCCATCTTTAACCCTTCACCCATTCTATTGAAATTATCTTGGTGTTTATAAATTTCAATAGCTTCACGGTGTAGGCGTGGGTAGTACTGTATACAGGAAACCGACACATACCGATAGATATCTCAATAAGAATTCCAACCACCATCCCAGCCAAAAAAGAGCTGTAATAAAAACATTAGTATGTAGAGCTACAAAGATTTGTGAACCTAAACATTTGAAAGATGAACTTAACCATTTAGACCTAATGCTACAAGCCAATGGTTACTCTACCAAAGAGATAAAAAGAGCAATTCGCCCAAATAGGTCTGTAAGAAAAACAAACAATAATACAAATCTACCAGAAGGAACAGTATTCTTACCATATATAAAAAATGTAACAGACCGCCTTGGCAAAATTCTAACACGGAATAATATAAAAACAATTTACAAACCAACAACAAAAATTAGAGAATTGCTAGGTTCAGCCAAAGACAAGAGAGAGCCATTGTCGTCAGCAGGAGTCTATAGAATACCATGTTCTTGTGGTTCAGTGTATATTGGTACAACTAACGAAGTATTAAAACACGTTTAACTGAACACAAGAGGAACTGTCGTTTAGGTGAGTTTGATAAATCTGCCGTAGCTGAACATGGATTGTCTAATGGGAATCATAACATAAAATTTGATGAGACAAAACTTCTGTCGTCCACGTCACAGTACTACCCACGCCTACACCGTGAAGCTATTGAAATTTATAAACACCAAGATAATTTCAATAGAATGGGTGAAGGGTTAAAGATGGACAAAACTTGGCAACCGGTACTGTCAACGAGAAGGGTAATGTCATTTATTCCAGAAAATCAAGCAAACACTGCAAATAACAACAAAAATTATGCAACGCCGCCGCAGAAAATAAATGTGACAGTCGCGAATGTGACAGCGAAGAGAACACTTCGAGCTCTTCCACATCGCAACTTAAACCACTGATGAAATCCGCCGCAGTTGTGGATGAAACGTCTGAAGATTCATTGGGGTCACTTGTTGAATTAGCTCCTCGGAGCGTTCACTACACCCCACCTAATGGAACTTCAAATGGAACACGGTCCAAAATCCCGAAGAAGATCGTTATAATTATTGACACGAATTATTGCAGACTTTGCATAGTAAAAATGATATTTTGCATATCGGGCGTCTTTACGCATATGAAGAAAGGGTTTCTCTTTAGAAACCCTTTCTTCATATTTGTACCAACCTTCAGCCTGTTTTGCTAAAACGCCCTCTCAGTAAATTTTTAAGTGAACCTCTGCAAGTGACAAAAAATGTAAATAAAAAATTTGTAATTTGATAACGGTGGTCCAAAATGTAAAATACCTTACATCACGATAAATCTATGTCAAAAAGGGTTCTAACAATGGAATAAAATATAACTGGTTTTATTAGAAAAAACAAAGTTGTGTAACTTTCGTAAGTTTTGCAACTCTCTGTATACGTTAAAAATTTTTTATGTTGTGCAGCCTGACAAACAGTGTAGAAATTGTATTTAAAAATGTTTTGCATCTTACATGGTTTAGGAGTTATAGACCGAACCCGCACTAATGACTCACCCTATATATACATACAAAAAATTGGTACCTCAGATAACAATTTTTTTGAGAAAAGTAAGAAATAAAAATTTAACTTTATTGGAAGAACCCAAAAACAAACAAAATATATCGCAAGTGTTCAAATCTGTCACCCATTTAGCACACCGATACGAGTGTATCCGTCAAAAGTGATACGATAGTTTGCAAAAAGTTAAAGTTATTTTCTAAAAAAAATTAGTTATTGGTGCCAATTTGATTACACCATTATTTAAGTAGTACCTATACATTGTTGCTCGCTGCATTCGACTTTTTTCAGGTGTTTATATACATATAGTGTGGATGAAAAGGTTGGAACTAATTCGATAACTTTTTTATAGAGAGCGACAGAAAAAATCGCTCGTACCTACACATAAAATCAAAAATAAAAAATTATAGGATAAAATCACAGCTTACTACAGCAAAGTCCCTCTCCAAGCGGCCGCTTGGAATTTTTGTTGACCTCGATAATGAAAATGAATGAAATGAAAAAAAAAATCTCAAAAATATTGTTATGTAACCTATTATAAATTTTATTGTTCTAGATCCAAAAAAACATGCCCTTTAAAATGACGCAATCAAAAATTAAGGTTGCCATTTAAAAAAAATTGAAATGACGTCATAGCCTTGAGAGAGATGACATAACAACGCAAATTTTTAACGTGCGCAAGCAATTTTTTCTGTCGCTACCTATAAAAAAGTTCTCGAACCTAACCTTTTCATCCACACTGTATATATTTATATGTTTCTACGTTAACATGTATGTATGTCAAATTTTAATATATATGTAGGTATGTACTGTTTTTATGTAAAAAGGTGTTGTTTATGATCTCGTCTCAATAAGCCCACATTTCGATTATCCGAACTAGTCTCGGTCCCAATTGGTTCAGATAATCGAGGTTCTACTGTAACGCAATTATAAATTTTGTTCCTTACTTTATTACCACCCTGTATACAGGCAGTTTTTTTAAGGCGGCCATTAAAAAATTTTTTACTTCTTACAGTGCATAAATTTGAAATTTGGAATACAGTCAAAATTGACCATTCCGAATCGAAATAAATTATTTTCCATATGGCGGCACTTCCGCTTATACCGGAAGTAAAGGCCATCTTTGTCATTTTAAATAAAATACCCTAGTTTTTATTTAATTTGCAATTGCCCCCTTTCTTTTTCAGTATCTTGCACCTATGTTGTACCTATCTATCTGTCAAAGGTTTGGAGATATGCGCACTTTTTTACAAAATTTTGCAATTTTGTTGGTCTATTCAAGAAATTATTTTGCAGTAACCATTGGGGAAAATGTACAAACTTTAAAATAAATAAAATGAGAATCGTACCCTTTATTATTATGTGCTATAGCTGTGTATTCCTTATGATCTTTGGAAATTAACTACTTACATAAATTTTCATTAGTCTTAAAATAATTAGCATTACCTTCACATTCATCAGATATAACTAAATTATATACACGAATTCCTGTTTCCTACATATTCTCACAATCAAAGAATAAATATTTTTCTGTATAAGTGCATTTAGTTGTATGTTTTATAGAACCACACTCAACACATTCAAATGGATTCGTATCATCCAATGTTTGTTTTTCAGTTTTTAGATTGGTGCATTAGTTAATCCAAAAGTATGTTTTTTTCCATACTACTGTTCATCCATTTTCGTTGCAATTTTCACATCCTTTAATTTTGTATTCCTTATCATTTTGTTTTATTTTTGTTTGACAGATTCCTCCTTTTTGCCCTTTCAATTGCATATAACATTTATGTGTACGTATTTCAACCTTTTTATGACAATTTCTACATTTTTTCCAGCCACATCTATGTTCTTTATTACTCTCTTCGTCAACCATCTTATCATTTCTTTCGAAGATTTTATTACAATTTAAACATTTATAAAATCACTAGCCTTTGCCCGCGACTTCGTTAGCGTGGAAATTTTGATGTGTATGTTTGTGAACTGACGGCCTGATCATAATAAATGAAGTATAGATGAGAGCTTGCGACCATCATCGCCATCTAGTGATGGCTTGAAATGCTACCGAAACGATCCCTTGCTCTATGAAAAACGAAAACATCTATCCCACGGGAACATGTTTCCTAGATAAATAGTAGCCTATGTGCTATTCCAGACTATAATCTCTCTTTGTGCCAAATTTCATCCAGATCCGTTGAGGCGTTCTGGCGTGATTGAGCAACAAACATCCAAACATTCGCATTTATAATATTAGTATAGATTCACAAACTTCAGAATGATTTTTTAAACATTCTTGATTAAAGCAATATCTTTTGCATTTTTCACAATAGATTATTTCTTTAGAGCCTTCTTTGTATTTAGGTTTAGAGCACATTATGCAAATTTTATCTGCTTTTATGCAGTTATGTTTATCTTTGTTTTGTTATGTTTATCATATTTTTCACAATAATAAGATTGACCATAGAAAGCTGTCATACTATTGATTGTATCAAAATAATTACAATTTTTGTATAAATACATATACTTTATATCTTTTTCAGGCCCCGAATATAAAATTAAAGCATTCGGCTGCTACGACTTTTATTTGCATGTCATACTTTTTCTATATTTGCAATATCATCTAAAATAAAATAATTTTTATCATATTTTCCAAGTTAATTACATATCTCTTGAGCTGAAGTTGGTTGTAATTTGCTTCCCATTCTTATACATCTTATATCATTATTATCATATGCCTTACCGAATATAATATTTGTATGATAAATTAATCCAACAATAACGGCTCTTGGACAACATAATCTAGCTTTATTTTTTATTTGTGTTATACTTTTCTTTGTTCTTCATTCTTCTGGTATATTTAACAATCTTTTAGCATTAGTGGCACCTCTAGGCACATTAACTACTTCTGCATAAAATGTACAGCCATAGACAGTCAAGAATAACACCCCTGTTATGCAAATACCGACTCTATGAGATATTGTCATTGAGTCGGTATTTGCATCACACCTGCCGGCTAAAGTGTTATTCTTGACTGTCCACGGTTGTACAACCGTATATATCTAAATCTTTATTTGAAGTTAAGATTCTCTGAATTTTGTTTATTAAATTATCAATTTCAGAAGTTGTTAACCCGGTGGGAATAGGGGTCTCCTTCTTTAAAATTTGTTTTTTACTGTTTTAATCAGTCCCCTTCCTAAGGATAGTAATTTTTTTCATAATTATGTCTGAAATATCGGACTCCGATGATTCTTCTTCATCTTTCAACAATATAATTTTATAATAGACTTTATGTTACTTTCATTTTTTTGAGTATTCAGTTTTTGTTTCTATTATTTTGTATTTAGGTTTTTTTGAAAACTCTGAAAATAATCATGTTCGAATGCGAAAGACTGCTCACCATTTTTTTGTATTAATTGTGCTTTTTCATTTTGATATTCCTCCCTTTGGCATTTTTTCTTAGTTCTTTTATCGATATATTCTGAGTCGATTCGGTTTTTGACATGGATTCGTTTAATAATTTATCTAATAATACTTTGAATCTTGGCGATCCGATCTCGTTGAAAAATGTTTTTAAATTCTCATTATTTCCATTATTTAAAATTCGATTTATTAGGTTTATGTTTTTATACTAAGGCTTCGTCGTGTTTATTACTCCCAGTTTTTCCGCAATCGATTTTAATTTTATAATATTAGGTCTGTTTAATTTATTGAACCAATCGCCAACATTGAGTTATATTTTGAATAGTTCTTTAAACCTTGCTTTTTGCAGTGGATTTTTATTTTTAACTTAGTTTATCTAGTACAGACTGTTTATTCAATTGTAGTAGTAAAAAATATTTATTCATATCGTTTTTCCTATACAAAGACGCTTCATGAGCCAAAGGCGAACTCGAAGACGATTCTGGTATTAATTTGTTCAATTATTTCACCCACTTTTTTTAAATCGCCTTTGGTAAGTTTTATAATTTCCTCAATACTTATTTTAAGAAGCTGATCTTTCTGTATCTCCATTTAGTAGAAACAAAATTATTCAAAATGTTTATTGGTCCATTTTCCGGAGTTAATCGATGTCGATGTCGAAGTATTCCACGATGTCAATTATGTTTTGTGAACACACGATACCAGTTGAGAGTTAATGTCTTCTTCACCTGATTCCAAGTCACGGTATAGACGTCGTTTTAGCAATTTCTTGAATGACAGTTCCTGTTAATTGTTATAATGTTTCAAAGTTTCAAAAATCTGTAAAAAATAAAACAAAAGCAAGCTTCCATGGCCTCTAAGCCTCCGTATTTATCTGTACGCACGTTCTTCACTAGGCGAATTTGTAAAAATTTTTAAAAAACCTTTCAAAATGAAATATTGCGAGAAGTAAAATCGTTAACCTGAGGTAGTGTAGTTCCACTTACAGAAAATATCCGCAAGTCATGCTACAGACAGATGGTCCAAGTGGTTCGAGGAAAGGGTTCGCGCGCGTCAACATGCTTCAGAATGACTTCTTTGGTACAGTCTTTGGCGATGGAAATGAGACTCATTAATATACAAAAACCCCCATAAGTCCGCAACCCAAATGGCAACGGGCTCTATTTTTATTCCGCTTTCTGTCACTTTATAATACGTCAAATTTAAGGTAAGTCTTCTGTTTACAAAATTGGAAATGATGTATTTCGCGTTTTCTTTATGAGATTCTCTCCAGGTGTCGATTTGGACTTCTCTGCATCACATGCGGTGTTAAAATGTGGCGAACTGTCAAATTTAAAAACACAATCAGATCCTCACATTGAAGTTCTGCCTTTCTTCGAAATAAACAGGAAACAGGCATGAAAATGGTGATTGTAAAACAGCAGATTTTATTTTAGTTATGGGTTTTAGAGGTCCATTGATACCGATTCGTTCGACGGCAACGTATGAGCTATATTCCTTAAATTGGGTGCAGTGTCCGTAAAGATCGCAAAGGTTTTTTTCATTTGTTTTTTTGACTGTAATGACGCCATCAAAATGTTTTTAATAGCAACCTATATTTATATCAACGGTATAAAATACTTAATAGGTTACATAAGAAAAAAACAATGAAAAACGGTTCTAAAGTTTAAATTAGTAAGATTTCAAAAAATTAACAGAGCAGTTTATTTTATCGGAAATTAATAAAACAATGTTGAAAAAGCAATCAATGAGTAAAAATAAGAAAAACAACCCTAAATTTCAAAGTAGGCTTAACAAATTAACAAAAAAAAACGATGTAACAATTATAAAAAGATATTACCCCAAATGTTCAAACTGATGACCCTGCATCATCCGACAAAATCCAAGACGATCATAAAAAGCAGCCAATTCGTTTTGAATGATTTGAGGAGTTATTAAACTGCACTCATGTCTATTTCTTGCTTTAAGATCATCCAAATTGTTGGGTCGGTTTTGATACACCTTGCTTTTTAAATACTACCATATTTATTTATGTATTTAAAAAGCAAGGTGTATCAATGGAATGGCCGGCCATTCCATTTGACCTCTTCTTCCTAGCCATCTTCCTGGAAACACTTCGTCCAAATAACGCCGCAAAATTATATTTGCATATCCAGGTATGCCTGGACAGATTTTCCGATCTTTGGTTGGACATTGATCACATTTCATCAACTCTACGCAAAAATACAGAAATACTGTCGAATAATTTATAAAGTGCCATTAAAATGAGTATTTCATTCTGTAAATTGACATACATAAATTGACATTTACATTGTTAATGTAAAGCGATATGAATTTGAAATTTATAATAAATAATCAATCACACGGCGCTATTTTAGCAACTGTCAGTGTATTTTCTGTTGTAGTGAAGACAGCAGTTAATTGAAAATGATTCATATTTTATTTCATTGTTGTCTGGTTAGATATATTTCACCCTTTAAATTTCAGGTAAATCTAATATTATATTTGCATATCCAGGTATGCCTGGATGGATTATCCGATCTTTGGTTGGACATTGATCACATTTCATCATTAAAACGAGTATTTCATTCTGTAAATTAATTACAAAAAGAGCGCCGTGTACTCTTTAAGCAACTGTAAGCGTATTCAGCGTAATAATTTTAATGTGTTCTTAAAGTCAAAGGCAAAACAGTACGATAATGTAAAAGCGAATCAGAATTAAATGACGAAACGCCAAACGAATCCAGGTATATTTTGTTCCAAAAACGATTTCTGCCTTAGATTTTCCCATCCTGCCATAAAAACGGCGTAAAAGTGGAGAAACGGGATATATATTATGTTGCAGAAATTTAAGACTTAGTTCTCTGTGAACAACCGACTTGATAATTTGTATTTTTTTGGCTGTGGCTTTCATTTTTGCTAACATTATGGGAAGACATTTACATCAAAAAGATTCTACAGTGGAATCTCGCAGCAAAATAGCTAGGTTTCCAAAGTATGCCCAACTAAGCAAAACCACTTAGAGACATTTTAAGCTACAAAGAGCGAATAGCGGTAAGAAAACTAAAGTCTAACATAGATATTATGATTTTAGCAGCGCACAAGGGGAATGTCACAAAAAATTGGAGGTTCATTGGGGTCACTTGTTGAATTAGCTCCTCGGAGCGTTCACTACACCCCCCCTAATGACAACACGGTCCAAAATCCCGAAGAAGATCGTTATAATTATATATACTAATAATTGTATATATTGTAATAATAACTTTAGGCAATAATTTTTTTAAAAAGAATGAGAAATAATCGAGCGAAATCTTTTTGATGTAGGCTGAGATAGGTGAATATTTATTTTTCAATTAGATGCTGTGAAAGTGCGAATTTGGTGTTCATATAATAATTATATTGTCTTATTTAATCTTTATAGCAGGAAATTCGATGTAGTTTTATGTGTAACTTATGTAATTAATTTACAGCATTAAATAGTCATTTTAATGGCAGTTTATTATTTACTCGATAGTGTTTCTCTATTTTTGCGTAGAGTTGATGAAATGCGATAAATGTCCCAACCAAAGATCGGAAAATCCATCCACGCATACCTGGATATGCAAATTTCATATTTGCTTCACCTGAAATTTAAAGGGTGAAACATATCTAACCTGACAACAACGAAATAAAATATGAAAAACTTTCAATTAACTGCGGTCTTTACTACAACAGAAAATATGCTGACAGTTGCTAAAATAGCGCCGTGTGATTGAGTACTTATTATAAATTTCAAATTTATATCGCTTTACATTAACAATGTAATTAATTTACAGAATGAAATACTGTAAATTTTAATGGTAGTTTATTATTTAATGTGGATCGGAGAAGTCCGTTCAAAACCTTGCAAGAGGTAATGAGAGACGTAAGGACAGCATTTTGAAGACCAACAGAATTACTTTTTGGCATATTATTACTGAATTCGATTTTTTTATTTTATCTTTGATAACAACAAAGATATGCTTGTGCTATATTGATTATTTCAGTAAAAAAGATCGCCACATTTTAACACCGAATGTGATACAGAGAAGTCCAAATCGACACTTGGAGAGAATCTCATAAGAATCTCATAAAGAAAACGCGAAATACATCATTTCCAATTTTGTAAACAGAAGACTAACCTTAAATTTGACGTATTATAAAGTGACAGAAAGCGGAATAAAAATAGAGCCCGTTGCCATTTGGGTTGCGGACTTATGGGGGTTTTTGTATATTAATGAGTCTCATTTCCATCGCCAAAGACTGTACGTAATAATATTTCCTACAGAATACGAGGGTCATTTGAAAAGTTTTCGGAATGACATATTGGCAGCTATTTAAGTTCTAAAGGTTTTACGGCATTCAAATCTTTGGTTAATCTAGTAGCCTTGAGTCAAATATTATGTCACTTCGTCAAATAGTTTGTTCTTAGGGACGTTTGAAAAAAAGTTGTAAGATTCTTTTTGAACATGGATAAAATCGAGTGTCGCGCTGTTATCAAATATTTTGTAAAGAAGGGTATTTTGTAGTGGGACCGACGCAAATGTTATGGGTGATGAGAACATTTTTGCATTAACACTACACTCTCAGGGTGTAAGATAGAAATGGGGTCCAGGCCTCACAAGCCGCCACTGCCCAAAAGAGTAGTTCATTTCGGTCACCAGATGAAGTCTAAATAACGTAGAAACCGCAATGAATAACTTCTTCAGATGACTCCATGAAGTGTGTCATTTTGAAATATTATACCGACTACTCATCGATTCATTTTCTATGATAAGCCAGTATGTCTTACATTGTGAAATCTTATAGCATCAGGAAAATGAGTTAGATAGTTAGATGTTAACATGGCGTGCTGTCAACAATTACGCTCACCAACTGGTTCGACTCTAAGAAGACTGTTAGAGAAATTTTTAGAAACTTTAATTATGCTTTGATTTGAATAATGTAATCTCTTACAATATCGTTACAATTGTACTAAAATAATTTTTGATAAATATATATTAGCAGTAGTAGAACTACTGGTCACATAGTGAGTGCAAAATGAATTAGTTATGAAAATTTAACGGTTTGAGACAGACGCATTATAAATGTTCCTTTTGCATGAAAGATCATCGGTGCAAATTTTCCTGGAGCTTTTAACAAAGGTTGTCTCTTCATACCAGGAAAATTCCCGGACAAATCGTTCGCTGCTCGTTTGGATAAAATACTCTAAAACAGCTCTAGGCCCATTTACCATGACGCGCCATTCTCCATACCTACAGAAAATACTCAAACATTTGTTAGAATGTCAAACAAAATAAAATGTGTATTCGGAACTTTGACATTCTGTTTTATGTACAGAATGGAAAGTTTAACTGGAATAAATTCAGTATCTTGGATTCAAATTATTTTGCGAAAAATTCCTGAAACACTTCCATTTTTGTTTAATTTTACTATTCAGCCTAATCAGTATTTTTTTACTCAGGGGGCCGTAACTACCCTTAACTTTTTTTTCAAATGTAAATATCTGTTATTTACACATCATTGCAAAGCTTATAAAAAAGGAGTACAAAAAAGTTTTTTTTCACGTTCTTATGTCTTATGTGAGACTTAGATGCTTCAATTTTTTCGCGGATTCATTAGCTTATCGCCAGTTTTCGTAAGAAATTGAATTCTTTTTGCAACCCTTGTTAGTTTTCACCTTTTACTTGAAATATAAGTAATTACTCGTAATAAAAATGCGCTGTAGTATATTTAAGAGATAATCTTAAAATTGAATTTTTATTATAATTGGTTTTGGCAACTGAAAACAATAACAAATAAAAACGTAAAATAACTTTTCTAATTTTCGTGAAAATTATGACGGGCCATACGAGCACAACCTTGCGAGTATTATTTGGTACATACAAATTGATCTCTTTTGTTATACAAATTGTTTTAATACGCACTAGACATGTGCACCTAATATAATTGTGAAAATTGCTGCTTCAGCGTCTGGAACGCTGGTACTCAACGTCGCCAAGGTCGAGGCGACGCATCGGTATTCAAAGTTCTATCGCTATTAAATAAATTATTTTAATATAATATTCCCGATTTGTTCTTGCCGTTAACCAAAACTCTCCTCAATCGATTTTCGAAAAATTTCCAGCGTCAGACCGGACTTCACTTATTTTCGTACGCTAATTTTTACGTTCAGTTAATGATAGTGGTGTATTTGTTCTTCACCAAACCTGCTCCGGCCGAAATCCGAAATTTTCACTGACATCATACGCTAAGTATTGTGTGCTTATACACGATTTACACTATTTATTTTACGTACATTGTGTTCATTATTGTTCTACATTATTTATAACTAAGATGGAACAATTTGAAAATCTAATAGTAAGCGGAGTACAAATGCCACCACGTATAATTCCCGTGAAAAGTGATGGAAATAGTCTTTTTTACTATCTTTCGTATTGCATTTTTAATACCGCAAATAGAACACAAGAGGTTTGCACTTTAATTGTTCATTTTAAAATTACCAAAATTTTTGTAAATTTTACCTGAATACGTTAAACACCCCCAAACATAATGTACCAGTCCAAACTACCCCCAAAAATCATACACTTACCATTCAAAACAAACCCAGATCAACCTAAAATTTAAAAAAATTACGAATTCCAAGCAAGCTACGCCAAACTCACATAAATTACTTCGGAATCCCCTAAATCACCCCAACCACTTCTTACCAAGACAAACTAAGCCCAATCATGTGATTTTAATGAATTTTATGTTAAAATTACCAAAAATTCCGTTTAATCCGCCAAAGCTAAACCCCACCAACCATCAATAACCATTCCAAGCAATCCCCAAAGAAACCCTTATCATCCGAAACTACCCCAAATCAACCTAATATTTTTGAATTTTTTTGAACCATAGCAAATCACGCCAAATTAACATAAATAACTTTGGCTTTTTTTATACATAATTCCCAAATACTTGCGTTTTTATGGTCTGAAATTTTGTATTTATATATTTCAACATTGTCTTTAACGTTGTCAGAGAACTAAATGGGAATAATTTGGAATAATTTAGCTTCTCTGTCAACTCTCCTTCTCTTGAAACTTTTGAAAACAACGACAAAATTATTTAGGGCGCCTGGATTTGAAAATATCACTCTGTATAATAAGTTCAGACTGACTAGAGTGAAAAGAAAGGAGCTTGCACCCAGAAACGAAATTAAATGGAACACTAGAAGATGCAATATTTGTTTGTAATTCGTCACAAGTCCATGAAGGAATGCGTGTTAATGTAAACAAATGTGAGTTTATTGGAGATGCCGAATAAGATTTTGACATTATTGAAGCAGCTTGAGCCTGCCACGTCAAGGGCAAGGTCACAAACGTGAAAAGGCGATGCTCGATTTGGTTTTATTCAATATCTATGCAGAAATTCGCACATTCCAAGCATTTGATAAGCCTTTCTTATCGTTTCTTAGAATTCGAGAATTGCTGGTTCAGCGTGTGGAGCAGTAGGTACTCGATCGCGGAATTTAATTTTAACACAACTGCAATTGTGAAAATTGCTGCTCCAGCGTCTGAAACTGTTCGCAATGTCGCCAAATTCGACGAGGCGACGCATCAGTGTTCGAAGGTCTATCGCTATCAAATAAAGTATTTTAATTTAACATTCCCTTGGTGGTTGATTTGTTTCTCGCGTTAACCAAATCTGCCCCCAATCAATTTTCGAAAAAAATTACCAGCGTCGGACCGGACTCCACTTATATTTGCAGCGTTGGACCAGACTTTACTGACATTGATACGCGTTTTACACTTTTTATTTTACGTAAATACATTGTGTTCATTATTGCTTTACATCATTTATAACTAAGATCGAGCAGTTTGAAAATCTAGCAGAGTACAAATACCACACCGTATAATTTTCGTGAAAGCTGATGGAAATTGTCTTTTTTACTATCTGTGGTATTGGTATTGAAATTTTAACACTGGAAAGGGAGCTCAAAAGGCTCACACTTTAATTGTTCAACATGTTACGGCCAGGTTTTAATAATTTTTGTGCAGCTCAAAAGGAGATAATTATGCTGAAGAGTTTGTTTATTCTGAAGATAAGTCAAAATCATCTACATACTGTCCTGTTTGTGAGATGACTGCAGCAGGAGAAATGTTTCCATTGTGTTTTCAACTTTATCATAACATTATCAGCTACTTTGTAAACTTTGATTTTCCCGAAAATTATCTAACGTTAATTTCGATTTCCTGGAATCGCTTATAGAACACTTCCAAACTGCGTCTTTGCCTAAAGAGTCTATTCAAGATTTTTCATCTCAGATATCAACCAAGGTATCCTCTTTGTCCAAATCATATTGAAGTACCTGGTCCTGGCAACGCAGGTTAATTTCAGCAAATTTGTTTATTTTGTGATGGGCAAAGTAGAGCATTCCTGTTTAATTCTATTATAATTTCGATTAGTCAACATCGCCAATACATCACTTTTGTTAACACTGCGTTTAAATCTACGCCCAGGCAACGCCGGGTACACACAGCTAGTATTATACAGGATGAATCATTATTGAGGATCGGTCCATAACTTCTAAACCATGTAAGATACAGAAAAATTTTAAATACAATTTGTACACCGTTTCTTAGACTGCACAACCTAAAAATATTTTAACATATACAGCGTGTTCCTAAACTCACGCATGCTGCATAACTATGTTTTTTCAAATAGTACCACCTATATTTTATTTCACTGTTAGAACAAATTTTTACATAGATTTATGGCGATATAAGGTATTTTACATTTTGGACCACTGTTATCAAATTACAATTTTTTTTCACATTTTTTGTCATTTACAGAGGTTCACTTAAAAATTTACTGAGAGGTTGTTTTAGCAGCTAGAAGGCTGAAGGTTGGTACAAATATGAAGATAGGATTGCTCCTTACGCCCGATATGCAAAATATCATTTTTACTATACAGGGTCTGCAATAATTCGTGTCAAATTATACTATTTTTAAATAAGCTTAACTTTAGTTTTTTAAATGGCACCCCTTATATTTTTGTATGCCATCAAATGCGTCTGGAGTCTGGCTTCGTTTTTTATTAAGGTTGTTCTATAGCTAAAATTCATAACTTACGAGATGTTTGATATTTTTGGCTGTGATACAGAATCAGCCAGGATAAGGAAGGTAGTGTGCCATGGAAATCATGGCAATCATTTTAACTCACAATTCAGCACTGCACAGTTGTCATCATTGATTTGTCATTTGATTATCCATTCCATTATCCACAATAAATTATATTTTACAAGAACAAATCAATATGATATATTGTCTGGGAGAAGGCGAAAGAAATCCTTTGCTTAAGAGGTGGGAAATAAGCATAAAATAAGAATAAGAAAAAAAACATGCAATTTTTCCATAGGAGGGTTTTGAGGGTTTAATTTCCTAATTTTCCAACAGAATCGTCTGATTTTTTGGTATTGCGTTCACTGAACATTGCAATTTAAATTAATATCATATGGGATTCATCGTAATAGTAGTTATTTAATAATTAATTAATTAAACGGCACTTACATAATGCTGAAAAAGATGACACCAAAGCAGATGCCTCAGTTTACCAAAACCTTTTACCAAAAGATGAATGCCCTAAATTGCCTAATAACTGAGATTAAGCATTATTTTTAACGTGTTCCATGTAAAACCTACGTTCTCAACTTGAAAATGTGATGTCGCTGCCGATCAACTTTTCGTTCCTAAATGAACTGTCGGCAAAACTTATTTCCAAAACTACTTTCTACAACGAATACTACGATTCATCGTAATCTTTGAGGCAAAAAAACTGAGGAAAATGCTAATATTTGGCCGCCTGCCTTTGATGGATAAATAATCGATCTTTGCGCCATCTAGCGGCCGTAACAAATGAAAAATTTCCCACATTAAGGCAAATACAATAAAAGAAGGTGTTCAAAGTGTTGGCCTCCTAGCTGTAAACAACGTTGAACTCTATTGCTTAAAATTTTTGAAATTAAAGAGGGCTATGTCAACAACGTTGCCACTTTAAATCTGTTACCAACATAATAAAATAATTGTCAATCATTAACAGTCACCCGGTACATACAAAGGTATGTATGTACAATCGTGGACAGTCAAGAATAAGAATGACAATGTCTCACAGAGTCGGTATTTGCATGACGTACTCATAGTTCAATTCGCAAGACTTTCTTGCCTCTTCCATTATTTTTAGAATATCCACTGATGCAGGAACATTTTGAAGTCATACTGATCTTAGTCCTTCGTCTGTATTGTATTTTTTTTGATGGATATATTTCACTTTGGGGGCTCTCCGTATTTCCTTTCAATTGTCGGTCACCACTGTTTCATTTTGCGTATTTTCAATATTACAGATATCATTGTCAGTTCCAGAAAGTCAATCTATTACCTTTTATACAGCGTCAGGAGGACATGGACCTATCGTTTGTTTAATTTTTTGACGTTGACAATTGACATGAAATGTCAATCAAAAAATTGCTCAAACGACGTCTAAAGCAAAGCTTGAAGATGGAATTTGTGAAAAAAAGAAGAAGAAAAAATGTAGTTTATGTCGCGTCCGTAACGGTTATCAACCAACTTAACCAAGTTAAATTCAAATTTGTCTATCTCAAGACGAAACATTTTCTACATAAATTCTAAAGTGATTCCCCTGGGCCAAGATACTGGGCTTCATAGAAGGGACAGGACTTGAGATAGTGAGCGAGGAGAAGAAGGCGGGCATAATGGGCCTCATAATGGTCCTGCACAGGAACGCACCGCACGAAGAAGAAGAAGGAAGTGATTCCATGGCCTACTCTGAATCCTATTTTATGCGCACGTTACTTTTACTATCTCAACAAAAGACTTTCGTTGAACTAAGCAATGTTTGATCTTCACAAAACGTAACGAGATTTGTTGCCAAAAATTAGTTATGACATCTGTACCTACAGTATACAAAAAAGGAGTACACAGGGAGGCATGGAATCTATCTTTTGTAAGGACATTAAATAATTTGTATTGTTTGGACGCGATTCACATACGGATTGATAACATTTTTGTAAATTAATTAAATTGTAATTAGCTTGCATTGCTTATTTGATTTTTGAAATAAAGTGTACACAATGCAAGATCTAAAATATAATTTAAAAATGTCATTGATTTATTCCTGAGTTTGGAATAATGCTCAATTCAAGTTTACTGATAAGCCAAATGTAAAGTTTATTCACCCTGATAACAATCGTATTTTATTGTCACTATTCAAAGTCAACGAAACGTCAAACTCTTATGTAACATTCTCCATTGTAATTTTGCTAGTACACACTTTCTAATAAAATGAATGTAAAAAGCATGTCGGCGTTAGTACAATTTTATTAAGAATAATAAGAATGGTAAACAGGAAGAGAATTCGTCATCCCAATCCCAAAACTGATATGATATAAATATCGAAACTAGAAAAGTCTTTTAAAATTAGCGATCCAGACATGTCATTGAACTTCATTGATTACGAAATTTATCTTTGTGGACAAAATTAGAAATTCCCTAGTGAGCAGCACTTCTAGTAGTGAAATTGAAGATTGGCCTAAGATTTAATCGTTTCATTGTAAACATGACAATGATAAATAAGCGAATCGGTTTCAGGCTATTGAACTACCGAGTTACCTAACGCATTGATGTTTTTAATACAATTATAAATGTATTAAAGTTTGAAACATTTTCATCATTGGAAAACGAGTTTCTTTTTTCAATAACTACTCGTATTGTTATTATAAAATTTGTTAATGCACATGGTATGAACAGCGGATAAAAAAGGGATTTTCTGAAGGCTAGCTTTTGCTTTTTTACGGTGTAGACATCTGACATTGACATATGACACTTGACAGAAACTGTCGACTAAAAAGTTGCCTAAACATTGTCTAAATGACGCCTGAAGACTATATGTATTTACTGCGTCCGAAACGGTAGTCAACAGGGAACATAACTTCAAGTTTCTCCATGTCAAGGTCAAACACTTTCTACGCTCTCAAGTGATTCAAATGATTCCATGGCCGGAAGCCTTTTTTGTACGTTCGTTACTGCGCTAATAACGTGCGTACAAAAATAAAACGAGGCTGCGTAAGCTATGGAATAACTACAACATTTAAACGAGTGTAGCAAAATTTCTACCTTGAGTTGGAGAAATTTGAAGTTACGTAACCGTTTCGGCCACGACGTATAAAGCCTTGTCCAGACCAAAAAAACATTGTTGATAACAAAAATGTTTTTGACAAAAGTTTTTAGAAATGTTCCAATCTGTCAACACTAAATAAACATTGTTACTCGTGATGTTATTAGAAAAGTTGTCCAACAAAGTTTCTGCTGTTTACTTGTTTACTTTTATCTAAAAGAGAATCCATGAATGAGACTGGTGTGTAAATAGTAAAAATACATATTTAGTTTATCGCTGTATTATTTCGTATTTACTTCAGAAGGGGAGGTGACTGTGAATGCAGATGTGTTAGAAAAGTTACATAACTTTAGGCTCGAGAAGGCGTTAAAATGTTTGTGCAACTTGTTATTTTATTACGGAATATTTGCTAATTTGTACCAAACTATGTATTGAATTAAGTTTGTTTTATTGTTATGTAATAAAATGGTGATGTGTTTTGCCTTTACTCAGATTTAGATAAATTTTTACTTTCACTAACGATAGTTATAATAATTTTCGGTTCTCTTCCATTATTAACGGAATATTTGGCAAGGATTTATTTTCTTAAAATGTGGTTACTTTTGAATGATTTCCAACTCTAAATAATAACTGTAGTAAAGGAATGCTCAAGAAGTGTGTAATTTTTTTCCGCATATAACAAACCTTATTTTGATCGTTTCTTTTCAAATGTATTCGGTTATAACCAACTCATCATTGGTAAAAGGGGATTTTACCGAGACAACCGTGTCATATAAAACGCAGCAGCCGAAGTCGAGCGATTAGTTACCGTATGTCGTTTTTAAAAATGATTACCAATATGACTGACGCTGTTCCAAAGATGAAATGTAAAACTTTGACGATTAAAAATAAATGTAAAAGGACAAGAGATCGTGAAAAGTTTGCAACGAGGTGCAAGATAAAGCGAAATTTGTACTGAAATGGGACTAAGTTAATCAACGCTAATAATAAGAAAGGTACATAGAGTAATAAATATTGTCATACACTTCTATGTAGCTACAATTTAGAAGAAAAGGCACGAAGTCATTTTATAGTTGTTATAGTTATAGAATAATTTTGAAGTTGAGCACAGTCTTTTGAAATGGATTTCACAACAAAGAAGTCAAAATGTCGTCATTTTCTTCAATCCCGAAATACTTCTATACTACTAGTCAGGCTCTTCTCAGAAAGTTGGCGGAAGTGGAATTGCACATCAAATAAATTAATATTACCCAAAGAAGGCAAACTAAAATATCTTTAATTCTTTTTATAGTTTTCTAGTTCTTTAATATTAATTTTAAAAAATTATGATTTCAAAAATGTATTAGTACAATACATTATCCTTGTATGTGAATCTAGAGAAAAATAAAAGTTTAGTTAATAACGCAATACTAGTTTTTTAACATGGTATTTATAACGAGCTTCGGTTATAACGGACCAATTTCATCAGTGCCTTCAGGTTCGTTATAAGCGGACTTTACTGTATGGATAACGGTTTGATAGCGACCTTTATACAGAATGACCCAATAGTGCGTTCTCGGCCGATAACGCAATACCGGGTAGAGGTAGAAAAGAAGGCAAATGATACGTGAATCTGGATACTGCATAAACATTTTCTTATGGTAACAGAGGGTACCATGAACATGGTATGACAATTAACTTAATTTTTTTTAAATATATTTATACAGGTGTGTCATTAGTGCGGGATCGGTCCATAACTTCTAAACCATGTAAGATACAAAAAAATTTTAAATACAATTTGTACACCGTTTGTCAGGCTGCGCAACCTAAAAATATTTTCACGTATACAGGCTGTTCCAAAACTCATAATGGCTACAGAACTTTGTTTTTTCAAATAGAACTACCTATATCTTATTTCTCCATTAGAACCCCTTTTCAGATAGATTTATGATGATATAACATATTTTATATTTTGAATCACCGTTATTAAATTATAATTTTTTTTTCACATTTTTTGTCATTTACAGAGGTTCACTTAAAAATTTACTGAGAGGTCGTTTTAGCAGCTAGAAGGCTGAAGTTTGGTACAAATATGAAGAAATGATTGCCCTTTACGCCCGATATGCAAGATATCATTTTTACTGTACAGGGGCTGCAATAATTACTACTATTTTTAAATAAGCTTAACTTAATTTTTTTAAATGGACCCCCCTATATTTTTGTATGCCATAGAATGCGCCTGGAGTCTGGCTACGTTTTTTATTACGTTGTTCTATAGCTAAAATTAATAATTTAGGAGATATTTGATATTTTTGGCTGTGATACAGATTGAGCCAGGATAAGGTAGATAGTCTGCCACGGAAATCATGGAAATCATTTTAACTCACAATTCAACACTGCACAGTTGTGTCATCACCAACTTGTTATTTGATTATGCATTCCATTATCCACAATGAATTTTATTTTACAAGAACAAATCGATATGATTTATTATCTGGGAGAAAGCGAAATAAATCCTTTGCTTACGGTAAGAATTTACGGTCAACGTTAAATAAATCAACAAATAAACATTTAAACAAATAAATATAAAAATTCAATAAAGTAAGCTAAACTAAATAATATATTCAATGTTGCGGCCACCTCTCTGTGCACACTTTCACGCACAGGCTGAATGATCTTTCAATATTTCGTAAAATTTGCTGGCAAACGCTTCTAAATGCATTTTAGATTCTTATTTTCATGTTGTCTTTGGTTGTTTCGCTTAATTTAATATTTTGGTATCAGTCGAACACATTTTTGATAATATTAATAGTGGTATCCTTATGACTCATCATTTTACAACCTCTTAACCAACTATTTTCCAAATTATCGATATTCCGCTATTCAATAATATACGTCAAAATCTCATCAAAAATGTAATCGATTGATACTTAAATATACAAGCTGTTCCATTCGAAAAATTCGATTAAATGAATAATTTGGGTTAATGAGCAACTCTCATATTAAATTACTATAATTCAAATTTTGAATCGATCATTATGAACTAGAAGCTATTTGAAAATTTTCTGTGGAAATTTTAAGCCAAAACTCATGTTTGGGAGCAGCAATGAGAAAAAGGCGCCTTTTATTGGTTTGAATTACAAATAACAGCAAAACAACTGAAGTCCAGAATATGTTATACAAAGTACAATTACTTTTTAACAAGGAATCCGAAAATAGCGTAATATACGTACTAGATGTTTCATTTTAAAAAACTTAACTTTAATGCGCCAAGCTGTATGTGGACATACTGTATATAACCAGATAATTTCAAAGTGTTTTAAATGCATTGTACCCGTGCCGAAAACCGCATCTCAATAAGTGTTTTCATTTTAGAGTATACTTAATTCCCCGCAGCACTGGGGCATTCTGTATCTGTTATAGATATCGAAATTTTTAAGTTTTTTGCTACATTTTTATTGAATCATGGCATATGCCAACGGCATGACTATGAAAAATTGCAGATTGCAGTTGCAGCTGCATTCCATTTTACATAGTCAACTCCGCGGCAGAAAGAGAATCATATATTTGCTTCAGAAATGTAAAATCTTGTACAAAGTATGGAAAAGCATCGTTGACCATCCAAGAACTAGAGGCTGCAGGTCAGTTTATTAGTGGACTCGGAGGCTGGGAGGTGAAGAAAGTGGTACCGTTGTCTCATCAGTTTTGGTCATTGCGAAAGAAACTGGGGCATAAAAAAGAGTGAAGGGGGTTAATGTTGGAAGGAATTTGAGTGGGGGGAGGTACGGTGCAGAATCGGCATATAAACACTACTCTCGCTTCTCAAGAAAGCCAAGGTGGATTGGTGCTGTATTCGAATACAGTCCAAGTCTGTAACAACAAGTTCAAGGAAAATGGGATAACTCTTAAGAAATTCAATGCTGCATGGAAAAACATCTAAGAACGGAGTGCCGCATTTCTAATAATTGGGAGAAGTGCATACAAAAACAAGGCTACGTAGACCATGGAAGTACTTTTTGGAATTCGGCAGCGTGTAGAAAAATATTCGTTTTGAGTTTGAGATGTTTGAGGTTAAGTTCTCGTTTCGAATACGATACATTTTGTGTTTGTTATAACAAATTCCCAAGGCGTCGATTTGACCCTTGACAAAAGTTTTGTCTTTGTCAATGTCGAAAGTCTACACTGTAAAAAATAAAACAAAAGCTAGATTCCATGGCCTCCTAAGCCTCCGGTTTTTTGTACTCTATAAATAGAAATGGATCAGCTATTTTTGTAATGAGATAACACTGAAATGCTAAATAATATTTTATTTGAAAAAGTTATCTGATTGATAACTTCCGCAAGTACACAATACAGTACATTGTAAAAACAATTTTACAAAGAAATAATATTCAAGTCCCAATTTAATTTATTTTTTGTTCATATACATGTGGGTGTTCGTACAATAGTTCAGTAATTAAGAGCCAAAGTTCACTGTAAAGAATATTTCACAAGAATAGTCTTGACTGTTTGATGAAGGCTAAAGGAAAATTTCGGGGTCACCGTGCACATCACCAGTTGCGGATTTCTGAGGATTTCTCCGCATCAAGCCCATTTCACACGATTTTCTAGCACTTTTCGACTTCATGGCAATGTAATCGTTTGATCATTTGATACGTACTCATAGCTCGATTTCCTGGAATAAAACTAATACTATTTGTTGCATGCAGAACACATTGAATCAGAATAGGAGATAATTATTTACGCTAGTGTCAGTGGCTTTTCTAATTGGTAATTGTACTATTTACATTGTCCACCGTGTGCAAATTAAGGTACGAAGTGGGGACGCTGCATAAAAGGTGGTGAGGTCAACAAGTGCATGATTTTAGCGAAGCGAAGCCACCATGAAGCTCACACTCGTTTTTGTTGCCATTGGTAAGTCCCAATCGTTAAGACTCTCTCTTCTTGCTATCTTTCCATTTCAGTTGCTGTGGTAGCCACCACGACTGCGTCCCCAGCCAAGGGTTCAACCAAAGCCGCTTTGAAGAAGAAACCCTGCTTGAAGGAGTGCACCGAAGAATACAAACCAGTCTGCGCCGGTGATGGCAGCGGAAAAAATAACAAATCTTTCGGCAGCGAATGTGTCCTATCCAACTACAACTGTGAAAGCGGAAACAGTAATTATTTTTTATCGCCTTTGAAATTGAAGCTGATTGGAAGTTATCGCGGTTTAAATTGACAAATCAAACAATCAAGCTCGATTTGCATTTAAAAAATACAATGGTGTTGACTACTTCCTGCTGTTGTGACAATTTAAGATCAACCCACTGGGTTGTATATATCTGAAGCGAAACGTTTGTTTACAAAACAGAATTTGTTATTTTTAATTTGCTTGTGATTTACGTTTCACGCATTGATTCTGACGTGTTGTTTTCAGATTTGAAAATACAAAGCCAAGGTGAGTGCCCCGGAGGCGGAGGAGTTCGTTTGTCATAATTCTCTTCAACAACGGACTAATAAAATATGCAACGCGCTTGAACACCTATCATATCATAGTTTATAGTGTGAAATTTGCTTTAAAATTATTATACCATGCTTGGAACTGATTTTTTATAAAACTGATTAGTGTATCAAATTTTTCTTAATAAAATACATATATTCAGCTTTTTACTTGGATGGTGTTTTCTTATTGTTACCTCTCCATCGTTTTAAGTGACCTTTAGAAACATGAGCGAAGAATTAATCTGTGTCATTGCCCTAGTTATGAATGAGGGAAATAACTAACTGATATCGAGGCATTATAACGAATTTGCTATGTTGTCCCCGCGCTGGGAAAAATGAATGACGTGCTGCATTCCATATAAGTGATAAGATGCGTCTCGACATTTATTAATAGCAGTCTTCGGCGGACTGCACAAGAAGGTCGCTTTATTTACGAAATCGAAAGACAAATTAGAAAAGACGTCCATACATTTGACTCCAATTCAAGTCAATTTGGTGCACTAAAAATAGTGCTTTTCTGCTGAGTTCGTCACGATTCATTTAATTATAAGTCAAAAATGGCAAATAAGAGATAAGTTGCGACGGATGTGCGATATACTTTGATCTATCGTCAAGTGAACCGTTCTCAGACGTAACATTCGGTGGTTATGCAATAAAAAACGCAATTCGTTGGCGCCAATTGTTGTTGCACGCAAACACATTTTGATTGAGATTAGCGGAACGGAGCTGCTGATGCGATAAATTACAAGATTATTAAAATAAAAAATGCAAATTAGGGATGCAGAATAGGCGGTGGAATTACTTTGGAAGTGATTAGAGTGTAGCAAATCAGTAGTACACTTGTATCAGCTTCACCACTAATCAGCTTGCTACAACGAAAGTAATATAAGTATTTTTCTTGAACCAAATGGGGCATAGTCGGCTGGGTAAATTTTGACAACTAACAATTCCTGTCAATGTCACTTTTAAAAACAAAAGGTTCCATGGGCTCCTATGATCACTTTTGGCATAAACGTACTACATATCGGGACATTTTTTTAACTGTTCTACCATTTCGAGTAAGTAAAATTATTATCAAGATGCGGTTTTTGATAGAAGGTAAATACAACGCAATTAAGAGAACACTCTGAAAATATCAGCTCATATACAATATGTTCAGATACAGAGTGGTGCATCAAAGTTAGGTTTATTTAAATGGGACACCCAGTATATTACACATTTCTTATTAAAAAGAATAATACCTTGTATAACCATAACTTCAGTTGTCAGCTAATTTTTATTATTTGACATTTAAACTAAGAGGAAACCTTTATTTGAAAAATTGTTGATTCCAAACTAAAACGAATTTTGACTTGGAATTTTAGCAGAAAGTTTTCAATAACGTCTAATTTATAGCGTTAAGTCATATTTTGAATCGCAGTAACTTAATATACTGGAGGGTTCATGATATCAAATTGTTGATTTAATCAAATTTTGCTAATGGAACAGTCTGTATATTTTGGTATCAATCGATCAAATTTTTGATAAGTTTTCCATTAATATGTATGAATAGTGGAATGTCAATAGTCGACTACGAATTTAAAAAATGAAGAGTCTTAAAACTGTGATTAGAAAGCTTTTCAAAAATGTGATCGATTGATACCAAAATTATTAATACAAAATTGTTCTATTTGAAAAATTTGATTAAATTCACAATTTGCGTTTATAAGCGTATATCAAATTATTATAATTTAAAATTTGACCTGTCCATTAGAAACTAGATAATATTCAAAATTTTGTGTCAAAATTCTCAATGGTTTGGGAGCAGCGATTTATCAAAAAAGGGCCTTTTTAGTTCAAATGAATACAAAAAATAGTACTTTGATGTGCCACTCTGTATGTGGTCAACTCTATATAAGAAGATATTTTCAGTGTTCGCCTAAATGCATTATACCTTCTGGCGAAAACGGCATCTCAATATATTTTTTCTTTTTACAGTAATCTTATTTCCCACAGCGCTGGGACATTCTGTATGTATATATAAACATATCTTTCATAAACAAAGGAAAAATAAAATGCCTTACATGTTTTGATTCGTAATGTTTTGGTTGCGAAATCCCGGCGACATATCTACATAAATTATTTATTTATTGTAGGATTGGCAAAATACAAGAGCAAGGTGAAGGTGGAGATTCGATGCGAGATGCTTATAAATATATTCTAGAATTTTGGGCTTATTCACATTGAATTTAATATTAATGCTCTGGGATTTTACCGAATACCAAAATAGAATTATAGTGTTAATATCTTGTTTATTGTTAATATCTTGTTTATTTTATATAATATTTAACACATTTAATAGATTCGATGCGAGATGCTTATAAAATATATTCTAGAATTTTGGCTTATTCACATTAAATTTAATATTTAATGCTCTGGGATTTTACCGAATACCAAAATAGAATTATAGTGCTAATATCTTGTTTATTGTTAATATCTTGTTTATTTTATATAATATTTAACACAGAGCGTACACGAAAATGGAGGCTTAGGGGGCCATAAAAACTAGCATTTGTTTTATTTCTTACAGTGTAGACCTCCAATTTTTTTAACAGCTTACTAAAAACAATGGTGAGTACTTTGACAACAAATTTCAGGCTTAGCAATGGGAGACCTAACTTCCGTTTTGTTAGCTGAAATATTTCTTAAACACATACAGATCAATTTAATCACTAAAAATCATATTTTTAACAAATGTATACTATTTTGACTTCTTATGTCGATGATGTCTCTTGTATTTTTCAAGTCTGAATTATACAGTGTGGATCAAAAGGTTGGAACTAATTCGATAACTTTTTTATAGGCAGCGACAGAAAAAATCGCTCAAAAAGTTAATTTTTAATTTTAAATGCGCTAATTCTGACATAAAAAGTTGCTTTGTTATGTCACATCTATCAAGGCCATGACGTCATTTCAATTTTTTTTAATGGCAACCCTAATTTTTTATTGCGTTCTTTTAAAGAGCATGCTTTTTTGCATAGGTATAAAACAATAAAATTTGTAATCTGTTACATAACAATATTTTTCAGAAAAAAAATTTTTTTTCTATAAGTGTGTAGGCTTTTACGGTCGGTGTTGTAACACCGGTGGTATTAATCGGGATTGTTGACCGTGTTCCAAGCGAAGTCCCATAAGGGGGGATGTAGTGAGAGCCCTGGGAGGCTAACTCAGCAAGTGACCCCAATGAAACTCTGCCAAACGTTTCGTCCCAAGCTGCGGTGGACATCTTCAGTGGCGGTGTGGTCGTGGTCGAGGTACTCTTCCAGCTGTCACAGTCGCGACATCCCCCCTTATGGGACTTCGCTTGGAACACGGTCAACAATCCCGATTAATACCATCGTTGTTGAAATATTTTTTCGTTTGTTATTTAGTCATTTAATGATTTTAACAATAGCAGTTTATTTAATTAACATGTAAAGTTTACAAAATAATTAGTTTAAATGTTTAAACTGCCTACCTTCTTCAAGTTGACAATGACTAAGACGATGTTAAAATTCTTTTATGACATTATTTAAAATTTGTGGGGTCATTAGCAAAATTTCCTTATTTTTAAATTTTCATTTTTTCTCAAAAATATTGTTGTGTAACCTATTACAAATTTTATTGTTTTATATGCAAAAAACATGCTCTTTAAAATGACGCAATAAAAAATATAAAATTGCCATTTAAAAAAAATTGAAGAAATGACGTCATAACCTTGAGAGAGATGACATAACAAAGCAAATTTTTATGTCAGAATTAGCGCATTTAAAATTAAAAATTCACGTGTCCCAGCGATTTTTTCTGTCGCTCCCTATAAAAAAGTTATCGAATTAGTTCCAACCACGTGATCCACACTGTATAGTCGTTCTTCAACTTCTTCAAGCATATTCATCCCAACACATCCACTTTACGTTTCAAAATCATTCCCCTTAGATTTACAAAGCCTACAAAAGAGAGATTCTCAGGAAGCCTTGTAATCTAGTTTTTGTTTTATTTTTACTACTCACATAATGTCACAGAAATTCTGATTACATGATGTAATACACAGAATGTTATTTGCAACACTGAATTTCGGAGACGAACTAGAAAACTTAAATTGGTTAATTTATTAATATCACAGATTACTCCAGATGACTGACTCAATGCAAATATTTTGGCGGAATGACCTTTAACGACCTTCAAATTTTGTAACAGTTTTCAGATGGCGCATCGATCAAATTTTGCGGCAAATTTAAATATTCTCTCCTCTATAGGTAGAAAAAAATGCTATCATATTTTGAATATTTTATGATTTATTCTACAAATCTAATGTAAAAAATTGTTTTGTAGAATAAATCATAAAATATTCCTTCATTATTTACACGTCATACAAACAAACAATTTTATAAAAGTCAATTTATTATATTAAATAATTTAAATTAAACAAAATTATACCCAAAATGTTAACAATTACATTTCTAAGATAGGTAAAACTTACACATATGATAATTACTTGGGGTTATTATATAATAATTGAAATTTTGAAAGACTTGCCGGACAACCAATAAAGCAACCTGGCTTACTTCAAATGCATACACAAAAATAAGGAATAATGAAGCCTAATATCTAACGATGCCGAAAAGTGTTTTTGCAAACTCTCCACTTTTGCTTTAGATTGCAATTTTAGACATTTAGAGCTTCTTGCCACAGTTTCGCTCTAGAATTATGTAATTAGATTTCCTGAATTTGTTGTATTAATAAAACATCTTTACCTTTCTTCACTTTTTGGAAAACAATGCAGTTTCTCCGCTTAGTTTTCACCAACACCACAAATAATGTATAAAGACCCTTCTTTCGCTTAAAAGTTTTCACAAATTCAATCGACAAGCAAGTTTTGACATTTACTGGCTTGATTATAATTACGGCAAAATGCTGTTTTTGAATTATTTGTGAGAAAAAAAGCAACAAGCGTAGAAACAGTCACGCTTTTTAAAAAACACGGAATTGTACATTGTTCAATTTAAAATAGTAAAAATGTTGGGCCTTTTATTTTAATTTAAATAAAAGTTGTTGTAGTGACATCTAGCGGTCGTAAAAAGTATTAGCAACGAATACAGCGCCTCTACATTTGCTTATGGTATCTGTGACAAAGATGTCATGCGCCTAGTTTCAATGTGTAGAAAAGAGATAGTTTCGGACAAAATCACCCTATGAAGTCAGTCATCTGGAGTAATCTGTGTTAATATTATTAATCCTTTGTTGGATAAGCATCTTTTCTTTTTCGTTTGTAGAAAACTCACCCTCAAAGACCACACAGGTCGATAAATTAGCTACCTTCGACTTCTTCAATAGCTTTTTTACTATCCTTCTTGCTCCTCAAATTTTTACAACAGAAATTAATGTCATTTTCAACATTAGCAACACGAACGACTTCCGTTTCCTTCAGTTTCTTTTATTACAAATACAAGCTCAAATTTCTAACCCCCTCATCCGCCTTCTCCATAATCTCACCAGATGCTTTTTTATTCCTTATCCAAATCTTCTCACCATAATCAAGACTCTCTCCCGATGGTTACTCTACAAAACTATAATCTGCCCATCCTTGGAGGATCTTTGGTCTAGAGACATGCATTTCCTTCACTAGTCTACATGTTACAAATTACCCAGAACTTCATCAAGTATTAAAAGTAGCATTGTTCGTTAGGAACATCCGAAGCGGTTTTTTCTGCTGCTGAAGGAATTTCTCTACGATATCGCTGTAGGCAGCTTTATGGAAACCCAGAACCATCTCAACTAACTGGTTAAAGAGTGGACGAAGAAAAAGCCGGTAGAGGCTCAAATTGGTACTCATAGAAACTGAGACGCCACGACGTCACATTTAATGTCTTTTTGACAAATTTCATTTTTGATTGTTAATTTCCGCCAAATGTCATTTTGTCAATGTCAAAAGTCTACACTGTAAAAAGTGAATAACAAAAGCAACGTTCTATGACCTCCTGGCCTCTGTTTTTTGTACGCTCTAAATTTACTGAATCATCAAATCAATCCGGTTGAGAAACTGTATTAATTATTTTATTATTATTTTGATGCTGCTGCTGATCATATACATATGTTTCATTATCACTGACCTTCACTATCACATTCTTTGTTAATTATATTCAGGTTATGCAGGGGCCCAAATGCAAAACAATTGATCCAATTGTTGCATTGCACGACTCTTCTGTAAGGAAACATGAACCTTTATAAAACGTAACATTCGTGACAAGACACTTATGTCGGTATTTGTAATGAGAGAAAATTATGCCATCCACGGAGACGGAAATTTTCCAGGCTGAACCAGCATATTTATACTCTTAATTTATTGTGCCTGACATGTGGAATAATGGTAGCAAAATCAAGTTCCATGAAGGTCAACTTTCTCTTCAGGATTGATCCCTTCTAGCATGATTTTACTTAAATCTTGTCGCAGTCTAGAGAACACTTTTGTTTGTAACAGTTTATTCATCCTACAATATTTAAAATATTAATTTGCACGCAGTTATTTTTATTTATTGCCCCATTGTAAGAAAAATATGCCCCTAAAGATATCCTGGACTCACTTCCAGTCTTCTAAATTTGAAAGATCTTTAAGTTTCCAGTAGAGATATCTAAGGTCCACTTGCGAAGTGATCTAATTGTTGGTCCTCATATCCTGTTCGCAACATTCAGAGATGAACTCAGTCGATAGATGAGACGCAGAAGGTCTTATTCCGTTATGGTCAGCTATTTTTGTGTGTTGTGCGTCACGGAGAGATGCTGGAGAGTTAAGTAATGTGGCCTTCGTTCAATTTTTGAACGTATTGTCATGAATAGTCTTCGTGGGTTCAGGGAATACTCTTTATCTAAGCGGACGACGTTGCCTTGAGCATTGGTTAAGACCGTGTCAGGATATCAGTTCAAACTCTTGGCACTCCTTTGACGCAACATGTTCCTTATTATGAAATAGTTGCGCGATTAAATCTTCTCGCTAGCTTAGCTCGGCCTGGGGACCTAGACAACAATTTCACTTATTTTACCATTTTTGAATGTTTCTGCACAAACTCTTTTTGCGCCTTTCGTCAGTTTTTGTTTTTTTGGCCACGCCCTCCAGTTCGATTTTGGAGGCACACTTTGATAAAGATATCGTCTATCTGGGCTCCTGGGTTCTTTCCTAAGTAGTCTAGATATAATACATATAAGGGTGCATCGTCTGAATTTTCTCGGCCTATCCACTTGGGATAAATTCGGTTGCATCTGGGAGCTGTTGAGCTTCTCGATGTTGATTATTTGAAGAATTCGCATAGAATGCGCTTTGGGAGTGGGAGATGTAGTTAAACAGATTGTCAATAGATGGCGCTATGACCAAAATTGCCCGTGCAAATACTTCGCATAGAATGCGCTTGGGGAGTGGGAGATGTTAGTTAAACATATTGTCTGTACTTATATTTAAAAAATGTTTCTCCATGACGAGACTAGGAAAGAAGGTGAGGCTATCATCAATATTTTTGCCAAATACTTCTCATTAGTATACACAACGAAAGACATCGACATTTCTATGTTAAACTCGACTACCACTTGCAAATTTTCTATCATTCCGGCTTGCTACTGTCTGTTATTAAACAATGTTCTGAATCTATATTTCTCTTCTTGTCCTAATCTCCTATCTTCTATCCTCTTCTTTGTCCAATGTTCATCAATGACTTACCCTCCCATATTAGATTCAGTAATAATGTTTGCTAATGATCTTTAACAGCCCAAGGTAATCTCCTCAGAAGCAGATTTACTTCAACTTGAAGAAGATTTAGGATCTGTCAAACTGGTGCTCATTAAATCTCATGGAGCTTAATCTCTCCAAATATAAAGTAATAACATTCCACAGTATTAATAATCCTACATTTTTCCAGTAGGTATACGATTTATAATGTTCATCTCAGCCGCTCCTCCACGGTTCTTAATCTTGGAGTATTACTCGATAAGGCCTTTACGTTCAAAGCTCATATAAATCTCATTATATCTCGATCTTTAAAAATGCTAGGTTTCATTACTCGTTATAGTGAATTCGATAAAGCTTCCGCTCCATTCTTGAGTACTGCAGTACTGTCTGGTCATCGTATTACAATTCTCGGATCACCTTGATAAAGTTCAAAATAACATTTTTGGGTTATGCTGCGTTCAAACTTGAATTTTGTTTACTCATTAATTTAGAACTAAATCTGTTTTTTGTTTTTTCCTTGTATTTATACATTTATGTTTTCATACTATTATTATACTAGCGGACCCGACAGACGTTGACCTGCCCAAATGTTGGCATGCCTGCTATTATCGTGTTCAGTATTTTATTTTATTTTTCGTATTTTATTTCTACATGAATAAAAATGAAGTGCTAAATGGTTCCGCTAGACGTTATCGTGCTCAAACGGCTTGCCTGCTATTATATAACATTTGACATTGAGTTTTACAGTTCAATCTTTTCGTGTCGTCATTTTTCGAATTGCTGTTGCCTATTCTGTTCTTATTCTACAATATTTGTTGCTTGTCATTTGCATATTTTCTGGATCGTAAATCTGTAACTCGTGCAACGCCTGGTACATTTGCTAATATGTAATATTGTTGAAGCTTAATGCTTCTGTTGCAGATCGGTTAATCATTGATGTTGAGAAAGTCAATTATCTATTATCTTATAATTTTTTTCATTTTTATTTTTTTTTATTTACATAGATTTTTATTTCTTTATGCAAAAAATCTTTAAAAAACCGTCAAAATTGAAAAAAAAATGTCTTAGAATCAGATTGCAGCGCCACCTACCATGTCCAATTGTAAATCAAATTATCCAGGGATCCACTCAAACACACACACAAAATTTCATAAAAGTCGGTTCAGCAGTTTAGGAGTCATTCAGTGACATACACACACGTACAGAAGAATTATATAGGGTTTTCAAAAAGTATGGAATTGGCTTAATATCTTCAAAACCATTAACCGGACTAACTTGTAATTTGTGATATGAATTCAACTAATTCATATCCATTACACCTAATTTTTTCAACTGTTTTACATTGTTACGTTATAAGATACACAGCCAACTAGATTTTTTTTAAATAGCAATAGGGGTCAAATTTGACAAACTTGAATATAAACCAACCAGGGACCCACTCAAACACACAAAAAATTTCATCAAAATCGGTCCAGCCGTTCTCAAGTTTTGCGCTTAGCAACACATTTAGCCATTCATTTTTATTTATGTAGATAGATAAACATGTAAGCATTTATTAAATTAAAAATATGACGCTATGACTAAAATGGCCTGTGCAAATAATTATCATAGAATGCGCTTGAGGAGTGGGAAATGTTAAACATATTTCAATAGATAGGTAGACCAAAATGCGTTTTTTTAATTAAATCAATTGTCAATAAACTAATTGTCAATATTATCCGCGTTATGACCAAATTAAACAGATAGATTTTGCTAGAACAAAAAACAAATTTTAATAATTAAAAAAAACAGAAACATTTTGAAATGTTTCTTTATTTTTCGCATATAACGGTAAAAGTAATCTTCAAAATCTCAATCACTGATAAAATATTAAAGGAGATACGGCGTACCGACAAAAAACACCTTTGAGACTTAAGGACTTAAGGTTTAATAACTTTTTTATTTTAATGTGCCTTTCTGGTGTTCACAATTTTGGTGTGTTATTATTTTTATTCAAGTGCATGCAAAAATATGATAAGGGTCCATTTAAATATTCGTCCTTGAGTAGGAAAAATTTACCGATAAGTTCTCAGTTTACAACGGTTTCAGACACGAGACATAAGATACATTTAGCGTCTTCTTTAATAAATTACATCTGCAAGATGAGGAACTTTTTAATTGACAGTCCCGGTCAAATTATACACTGTAAAAAGTAAAAAAATGAAAATGAGAATCCTTTTTTTGTACGCCACAACGTGTAATAAATCATCCCCAATGTTCGTTTTCTCTTGAATTAGTTCCTTTTTCTTTCCCAAAACCCCGGCTTTTGACAAGTTTAATATTATTCTGTGTTAAAAGAAAAACACGCAACTGGTGCGAATTTGTTTCTAGAAATTCTCCATGCGACGACTCCTTCATCGACGCTTATCGGAAATCCATTTACTAAGACGTTGGATAATTTATCTCTCATGCTCTAATCTTTTATAAGAACCCAATCTTCACATTTCATTCAGTGTCGCTTCGATTCCCTGAAAGTGAACAGTTCGTTGTAATTTGTGTAAAAATGGCTCGGCTAATTGGTCCCATTGAATCGTTTCCATTAATATTTTGCCATTAAAGATCAACAAACATTAAGTCATTTCTAAAAATAACCTGAAATCGAATTTGTCAAACAAATCACTTTATCGGAATGAATAATTATTAGTCCACATTTAATAGTCGGGACGGTCGCACTTAACCGCTTCGATTATAAGACCATCCTTGATCCGATTCTCAATATTACGTCAATGAATTGCTCAGAGGAACATCACCACTGCTCACAATATTCGTTCGGTTAATTGATTTGTTTTATAATTTCGTCCTCACCAGTCACGTGGCGTCGTCGTCAAATTCGTTTTCATAAATATCTGGTTTCGTCTTCTGCCAGGTCATTGGATGATGAAGCACAAGCACTACGCATTGTACTTTGTTTTGGGTAAGTGAACTTTACCTAAATTTTACTAAGCCATCTGTATCCGTTCATCCTTTTTATCAAAACTTAGTTAACTTTGCTGTTGAAAGAGATTTACCTTTTATCTGCAATCGGTCATTAGGTCATGTACTCATATTATCCAAAATAATCATTATCAAAATCATTCTCCATCATGGAAATTCACCAGAGTTTTCTTTCAATAATAATTGTTTAGGGGTTGTGGTTCTAGGGTTAATGTTAGTTGATGCTGCCCCTCCGCACGTGGCCCTGATGACTGGCTGTTTAAGAGAGGGCTGCGATTTTGATTCGGGACCTGTCTGTGTGATAGACGACACAGGTTTACCTCGAACGTTTGAAAACAGATGCATGGCACACCTGGCATATTGTCAGTATGGCACTTGTAAGTCCACTTTTGTCAGCCAACATCGTACTCATTTCTTTTTACAGATTTTGCAGATGTGAAGCTTGGAGAATGTTAAGTTTCGCAAACTTGCACTTAGGACTCAGTATTGTTGGTGGAAAGTACCTTAAGCATACGTTATTTTTGTACGTAATTTTGACATTCTCTTTTAAAATGAATGGATTTTGTATTTTATTTCAAGATTATAAATTGAAACCGTTGCTGTGTTTTACTGGTTGCCTCGTCATATATTTTCTATCCATTTGATTCTTGACGGTACGGTCGGCCGGGCCGTACCAACAAACGTAACGAATAAGGTTACTATTTTCAGCCAGCTGACAGCAGCGTTCCCATTCTTTTTGCACAAGTCCAGCTGACACAGAAGTAACTCGCAAATCCGTTTATTACAAGTTGGAGTTTATACTTTTTTTTTTAGGTTGGCATCCGGTAAACTGATCATTTAAAGAAGTTTCGCAGAGTGGAAGAAGAATATCGTTCTGTAGACAGCCCCTTGTGCCATTACCTCTCACTATGTTTCTTCTTACACTGCTTAACTGCCAAAGGGAGACTTCCAAATTAGAACACAAATGTGAATTTCCTATCGCATTATGTCTATTTGTCGCTTTTAAAATTATATTTCCAAATTCCTCTTCTTGTGTTAATTTACTGTTCAAGGTTATTCCCAAATATTTCTATGTGTTGACTTGCTCTAGCCTTTTCTTCGTCTATTATAATATTAATATATTTTCTTTCTTATCATCACTTTAGTTTTGTTCTTATTCATGTATGGGTTATACTTTTTTAGTATATTTGCCCACAGTTTAGTTGAGATGGGGTTTCTTACTACAAGTTTTTGCACTTTTGAGTATAAGTAGTATGTTAGCTGTACTTCCGCTGGTATTTTCTTCATTTTCCATGCAAAAATAAGTATTTCCAGTAGCTCACTTTTTCCACTCTGTCCAAGTATTTTAACAGTTCTGCTTCTATTCCTTCTTATTCTGAAGCTAGGCCCACTATAATTTTCATTAGTGCCTCTTCCAACTCTTCTACACTAGTTTTTCTTTTATACGTCCGTTCTTCATTCCTCTCTAGTTGTATACGACTTTCTTCATTTGTCTTTTGCATCGGAGCCGTATATCGTTTATACTATTCAGTAACTCACTAAAGTATTCTTGTCATCTGTCTATTACAGGACAATAGTGTACACAAAAAAAACCAGGGTCGTTCATACAAACAAGGGGAAAAGAGGGTGTAATTAAATTAAGTTTATTGATGGATTTCAATTCAAATGATACATTTCTAAGATGAAAGAAAACAGTAATTTTCTTCTAGACATTTTTTTGAGGAATTTTGGCCATTACTGATTTTTAAAAAATGATTTTAAGTGTGATTATTTTGCTTATATTTATTGAATTTTGACTCGACTATTCCATGGCCACAATTAATGCCCGGCGTCGGTATGGTTAATTTTTTAATTTTGTGGACCATTTTCATTCTTATTGTCGCTTTCCTCTGGTTCAAAAATTTGTGACACCACTTTTTGGGGGAGGGTTTTTATGTAATCCAAGCATTTTTAGAGTTTTTGTAAACAACTGGGTTATTCAAGTTCTTGAAGCACCTAGGATGTTTTGAATTTCCAATTACTAGGGGTTTTAACTCATGTGATCCAGAAGCATTTGCACAACCCATAATTGTCAGTCTTTTCTTTGAAATTTTTAAACCGGAAGATATACAATCCAGTTTCAACAGTATTATAAATCTGGTGACGATTTAGATGCTGTTCCTTAATAACTCGTTTTAGGTCCTCACTAAAAAGGAAAGGAAAGGGTCCACTAAATCTGCGTTAGTAATCTCCACTAATTTTCAAAAATCTTATACCACAACGGTGCCTAAATCTCTGCTGCCAACCAACCATCACTAGCTGTGAAATTATTACGGTTCAAATCTTTGAATAGGAACAATGCTCATTGTTCCAGCATGTATCCTGATACTGCTTGAGAAACCAGGCATACAACTTTTGTTCCAATAGTGGAAATGCTGCTTTGTTCAAAGTACATTTTTTCGATGGTTTCACCGTGTGAGTTATTCACAATCAAATTTTTATTTTTCTTGATCGCGCAAATTGTAGATTTTACTATTCCGTACTTTTTTGGTGACAGACCTACCTTTATTATACCCTTCGAAAATTGTCGCCTTTTTTTCTAAAACTAAAAAATTTCTTCAATTTATCCATCTTACACACACGTTATACACACACGACAGAATAATTGGAGACACATAATAAGGGACTTTTCGCATTGGTAAAATGGGAAAAACTACAGAAAGGTAGTAAATACAGTTGTTCATACAATCCAGAGTGCACGCTGTTCATACTATACTGCGTTCAATCTAAATAATTTCGTGTTCACACCGATTTCATATGTTCACACTACCGAAATTGTACTGTAGGTATATTGTTTTCGTTGGTATCGTATCTTAAATTGCTGTTACAGGTCTCTTTTTTCCATTTCTCAAGTTCTTGTAGTGTTTTATAAAATCGTTTTTGGTTTTCCTTGTGGTTTTCTTCCATCTTGTTCTCGAGGTCTTTCCAAGCCTCATTTTATGTTTCGGTTCTTTATATTTATTGTAGTTTTGCTCATTATGTTGTATATATTTTTTCCACAAGATCTTTTTTTCTTAATTATATCTTTTATTTCTGCACTCCACCATCCTCTAATTTTTCTGTCTTTACCTGTACCAGAGACTTCCGCTCCTATCCTTTTTAATGTATTTTAAAATCTGTTCCATTTGTACTCTCTACAATTATCACTATTGCGGTATTGCTTATCCCTTGGTCCTACAGCTTTCACATATTTTACTTTTACTACTTCTGTCCTGAATTTATAGCTTTTTACTTTCTCTGTTATTTTGCCTTTGTTGTGAGTGCTTGTATTTTCTCTTTCTGCTTGAATTTAACTTATAGGAAATAATGGTCGCTACCCACATTGTACCCTCTTCCAACATATTTTACCTACTTTTTGTTCTCCCGTAGTACAGTACATAGTCAATAATGGATTTTTCGTTGCGTTGCGTTATATTATATTACTTCTCTGGAGAATTTGTAAATTTTTTTGTGTTGGAAAAAAGTGTTCATAATTGCTAAGTTATTATCAGCACAAAATTCAAGTGATTTTTTCCCATCGTTATCCCGTTACATTTTCACCATTTTTTCCTATTGTTTTTATCCATTTTTCATTTTTACTGCCCACTCGTGTGGTAAAATTCCCTATTAATATAAGAATTACTATATAAATATGTAAGAATATAATATAAGAAGAGCATCGCAGTAAAGAATTCAAAAGTTTTTTTTAACGCAAATGGTTCTGACATAGTTAATTAATCTCCATGTTGACCGCAAGCTAACGAAGAAGTGGAAAACGCAAACGCCGTTAGCAATTAGCTACGTGAAAATGATCAAGACTACAAAATGGAAATGAGTACATAACTATAATTAAGTTTTCTATTGAAACCGTTTTGGACATACGGGTATAAGATAATACTTTTTTAACAAATTCCATCCCCGAGCATCGCCTTAAAAGACTTTTGAACAACTTTTTGATTGACATTTTCATGATGTGACACTGTAAAGACTAACTAAAGAAAACTCGATTTCTTGGCCTCCTCTGAATCCCTTTTTTTTTATTTGTACGCACGTTCAATATAACACTCCATGGAATAACGGCTACTAACGACGAAGAAAATCAAAATCGTTGTATATTGTGGCGTATATTGGTTTGACAATTAAATCGGAACCTCGTCAGTAAAGAAAAAAAAAGACAATTTTGCCTGAACTGACCTACAAACTATATCAACACGGAATATGAGGTATATTATACAGATTCAGTCATTAGTGCGGGATTGGTCCAAATTTCCTGAACAATGTAAGATACAAAAAATTTTTAAATTCAATTTGTACACCGTTTGCCAGGCTGCACAACCTAAAAATATTTTAACGTATACAACTTACACAACTTGGTTTCTTCAAATAAAAACATCTATATTTTATTTCATTATTAGAACGCCTTTTTGACGCCTTTTGATATATTTATGGTGATTTAAGGTATTTTACATTTTGGACCACCATTATAAAATTACTAATTTTTTTTCACATAAGTTGTTATAATTATGAAGAAAGGATTGCTCTTTACGCCCGATATGCAAAATATTATTTTTACTATACAGGATCTGCAATAGTTCGTGTCAAATTATACTATTTTTGAATAAACTTAATCTTAGTTTTTTATATACATAGTATTCCCTATATTTTTGTATACCATCGAAAGCGTCTGGAGTCTGAATACGCTTTTTATTCAGGTTGTTCTATAGCAAAAATTCATAATATCCCACCTAACGGTGTTCCAAAATGTAAATAACTTTATATCACCATAAACATAGATTTATGGTGATATAAGGAATTTTTTAAAAATGGTTCTAATAGTGAAATAAAGAATAGGTAATTCTATTTGGAAAAACAAAGTTGTGTAGCTTTTGTAAGTTTTGGAGCAACCTGTATACGTTAAAATCTCTTTAGGTTGTGCAACCTGACAAACGGTGTACAAATTCAATTTGAAATATTTTTGTATCTTTGTATCTGTATGGTTCAGGAGTTATGGACCGATTCCGCACTAATGACTTCCTGTATACTACGTTGAAATGAAAATGAATTGACTCTAGTAAAGGTAAAAGCATCGAACGAGACAGCACTAGCGAAGAAGCTAGAGTCCGTGCAAAATCTCATGACCCAAACTCGCGCAGGGAGGGGAGCCCCATTGACATTTCAAAACTCAACCGTCCCACAAACATTCGCTGTCCGAACTGTAGGCAACCACCATCGCTCACAAGTACGTTTGGTTGTGTGATACACAAATAATACAATAATTTATCATGTGGAAATGCATTTTTAATTCTACAAAAAACGACTAAAACTAAATAACAAAGTAACAAATATATAGACCCCTGCCCACTATTCTAATGGAGCGCACCCCAAATCCGCTAACACGGAGTCCTGCGTGTAAGCCTCACTATCACTTTCCGTTTCAGAGAAATCGCTGTCACCTTGGTTGGGCGTGATTATTAGTTCCTCTATTTCGTCGATCACCGCTTCGCGTCCCAAAAACTCGTCCTCCAGTTGAATCACATGCTCACAAACTTTTTGCCACGCGTCCGCACCAATTGAGTTGAATTTATTTACAGCCAATTGTCGCACATCGTCCAATTTAAATGTCACATTATGTCTCGCCACATGGTTTTTGACTTGCGCCCATATCTTCTCAATTGGGTTTAATTCGGGGTGGTAGACAGGTAAGCGGAGCACAACATGCCCATGTTCACAGAGCACCTGGTCGATAACATATCTTTTATGTTGTGCTTTATGTAAACATATTGTTGCATACAACTCAGGCCGCGTTTCTAACAGGTCGAATGCAACACCTCGAGAAGATAACCATTGCCGCATGTCAGCTTTCTTCCAATTCATAGTAGAATTCCGTTCGATTGTTACATTATGATATGACGCGTTATCAATTACAAGAACGGAATTGGGTTCCAAATTCGGAATAAGTTGTTCGGTCAGCCATTTCATAAAGTTGGCATGATTCATGTCGTCATGATAATCGCCCGTCTTCGATCCTGATTTAAAGATTAACAGTGCCTGCGGTACAAATCCATGTGCACCACCTGCGTGCACGATAATTAATCGCCTTCCTTTTCCAATTGGTGATTTCAGACATTTTGACGACCCATCATCCCACGCAAAATGGGTCGTATGGGATTCGTGCATATATGTTTCGTCCGTATAAACAATATTACGACCTTCCGCCCGATAGCGTTTAATTTGTCGTAAAAATCTAGCACGAGCAGCACGAATTTCCGGTTTTTCTATGAGCACCGACCTCTTATCCAATGTTTTTCTCCAGCGAAACCCCATTGTATGAACAAGCGTCCTGAATGACCGGATTTTACCAGTGAATTCTACTCCGGCATCCAACACTGCTTGGAATACAGCCTCCATAGTGGGTCGACGGTTTTGGATGTTAGGGAAATGATATATTATCCTCCGTATCACCTGCTCATCAAACTCGTCCACTGTTGACCGCGGTTTCGGTTTATTCACCGTTTTTCTAGGCGAGTTGAATTTGTGACCTACAAGTTACGTGATAAGCGGCACACTTCGTCATTGATGGGACGCTTACCTGGGACATATTCCCGGAGAATACGTTTCACCGTACTCAATGAAACGCTAGTGGCTTCGGCCACCTTTTTCATTGTGACGGTTTTCGTATCTGCGGCACAGGGGCCAGTGGATAGAAATGTGTATACATTTTGTACCATCTGACGCCCCTGGCTGTGGACCACTTTCTTGTTCATTTGTTCTTATTTCAGAGTCACAAGTATGATAAAATAAAAGCGTACTTTTCACCGTTGGTTATATAGGTTATACGTCACTCGATAATGGCGGAAAGGCGTGGTGTCGGTCAAAACTCGAGAGTCGACAAATTTAGTTTGCGTAGTACACGTAACCTTGGACGCATTTACGTTTCTGCGCTGGTTCATGAGATTTTGCACGGACTCTACCACAGATGAATTATTGAAGGTTCCGGTGATAATTGTCAGGTGCTTGTGATGTTCTTGACGTTCGAGGCTTCATTTGAAGACTAATGTCACCATTGATGAATTTTTTGAACCAATTTTGGGTCGTACGATTTAATATCGCATCTTGCATCTTAACCTTTAACCTCGCCGATTAATCGAGTTCCGTCAGTAACGTTTCCGAAGGACGACCAACATTTCAACAGTCATTTTGCCAAAGTTGTTTAAAAATAAATAACACTAGCAAATCTACCCGGCGTTGCACGGGTTACACATTTACGAAACCGTATGTTCTTCATTTTCTATATACAGAGTGACCCACTAGAAACCGGATCATCTTTCTAAAAATTTTATTTGTTTGTCGATTTAACCGATTTTATTTATATCCTAAAATAAAAAAATTATAGAATTTTTTATCTCTAATCTGACACCACTGAGTTGAGAATACTTTCAAATCGGTGTCACTAAACTTCTACAAAAAATATTAGTTAATAACAAAAATAGTTATGTTATTAATTCTAAATTTTGTAGCTTTAAATAAAAATAATGATTCGTCAAATTTATAATATATTTAATAGTCGATGTGTACAATTGGAAGTCTGGTATAGGGCGGATAGCTAAATTGGATAGAGCTCTCGATATGTAATCGAAGGATCTGGGTTCCCAGTTCGAACTATCCGAATTATTTCTCAATTTATTTATCTATAAACTCCCATTGACAAGGTTCCTTTCTCTCCTTACTTTTTACCTTAATCCTTTCCCTAATACGTTAAAAACTACGAAAAAAATCTACCACTATGCAAAAAACATGTCGATCCCTTGCTCAATGAAAAACAAAAACATTATCCCACGGGAATATTTTTCTGGATAAATAGTAGCCTTATGTGCTAATCCAGACTATTGTCTCTGTCCAAATTTCACCCAAATTCGTTCAGCCGTTCTGGCGTGATTGAGTAACAAACATCCAAACTTTCGCATTTATAATATTAGTATAGATTAGTTAGTTACATTTAGACCAGTTGCCAAAATACAGTTAGAATAACTACTTCAGGGTAATTCCCACCTAATCACCGCACTATTACATTCTTTTCAGGTGCCTGTCAATATTTTAACATTTAGGTTTTTCCCCACATTAGAGCGTGTTACAACTCACACATAACCATCAATCAAGTTACAAAACTGAACATTTTCTACCAGGAATTTATGATAATTTTGAATGCGGTTTGCTACCAGCTTCCGTCACCAAACACGCTTCTCATTCCGTTAATAACAGCTTTTATCAATCCACTTTGTAGTGGCATTGGTTATCTTGTTTTTATGAATTAATAGTCTTATCAAATTCTCGTTTCTTGAAACACATGGGGAAATCAAGCCGATTCGACACACCAACAGTGGTAATTCCCGATCAGAAGAATCAATAAGACTGGGGACAACAACTCGAAGACCACATTCTTGTTCGTCGAGGTTTAATCGAGTGCTTGTAAAATGTTGGTTAAGTTATGTTTTATCGTTTTGGGTAAGTGGAAGACGTTGAATATATTGAAATAATTTTGTTAAACGTTCCACGACCGATGCGCTATTGCGCTGCAGGAAAACAAGTTGTTTTCCTAAACGAAGGTTGAATCAACAACTCACTTTCATACGAGCGTGTTTATTTGGCGCAAGCAAGTAAAAAGATGATTTCAGTCGTGTGGCAAGCACGGGGATTACCGTCAAGAGCAAAACGCCAAGGATTCTCGTGGGGCGACGATACAAATGCTAATACAAGTATGAGCACGGATTTGGGCGCAAGGCCGAGACCCAGACCTACAGCCCAGACGCCGCCTCCGGCTTCCGCATCCGGAACCACCACCACAACTCCTGCCCCTCGTTTTTCGGCGTGCATAAGAAACTGTCCGACGACTCCACAATACAACCCTATTTGCGGATCAAACAGTGTCACCTACCCCAACGAGAGTCACATGAGATGTGCCGTTCAGTGCGGACTGAGTAAGATTTCACTAACTCCGGACCAAATTCATCTACGAATGGGTTTCAGGTGTACAAAGAGCGTTCGGCGGAACTTGTCGTCCATTGTAGTTGTGATATTTATTACGACCTCATTATAAGTCTGAATACCAAACAGTTGTGCTCTAGGACCGAATAAATCATTGCGTTTTTTGAAAAGTTTGCAAGAACCGATTTTTATTACCGTCTCGTTCGAATTTGTTCGACATTTCAAAAATCTGCTCTGAAATATAGTGGGGATGTTTTGAAACCAAAGATATTTTCTAAAAACGTATAATAAATTGGACTAGATATGTAGATTCTCAGAAGGCCATGTAATTTAGCTTTCGTCTTATTTTTATAGTGTAGACGTTTTGTTGCTCAAACGACGCCTCAAGATGGAACATGTTAAATGACACTAAATGTATCACATGTGTTCTCGAGAGAAATCTTAATTTTGAATTCGACCAAGGTCGAATATTTGCTACACTATAATCAATTTTAAAGTGATTGCATGGCCTAATCTGAATTATTTTATTTTTGCGCACACGCTAATTGAAACCAAAGATATTTTCTTAAATTGTATAATAAATTGGACTAGATATGCAGATTCTCAGAAGGCCATGGAATTTAGCTTTTGTTTTATTTTTATTGTGAACACCGTTCACATTGTCAATCAAAAAGTTGTTCAACGACGCCTAAACTGACGCCTCAAGATGTAAAATGTTAAATGACACTAAATATATCACATATACAGGGTGATTCACGTAGACCGTTCATTAGAACATTTTCAATTTCCCGTAAAGCTAGACAGTTGAAATTTGGTGCATAATTATAATCGATTGTTCTGAATAGAAGTAAATTATTATCAAGATGGCGGCACTTCCGGTTATACCGGAAATTGACGTCAACTTTGTTATTTTAAATGGCAACCCCTAATTTTTATGCTCTCGTTCGTTTGGGCAATCAATTAGGTGGCCATAGACACACACTTTTTCCCAGGGTTTTAACCGCCACGCGCAATTTCTACGGTTAAAACTGTGTGTTAGTGGCCACCAGCGCGCCACGCCTAAGTTTTCTCTTGCGCGAGGCAAAATTTAGCCGGCCACAAACACACACTTTTTCCCAGGGTTTTAACCGCCACGCGCAATATAGTTAAATCCTCCATCTGTGTGTAGCGGTGTTGTCGCTGCGTTAAGAATTGGCGGTCCGTGTGGGCCGTTATTTTCCTTTATTAAATAGATCGAATTTATTTGTTATTCGGCGTATATAATAATTTTAAAATATAGGCGATATAACGTGCGAATAGCTGGGTTTAGGATTAGAGATTTTCTCATTGCAATTTATACAAAATAAAATAAAAATGTATATATTTATTTAGCTCGAAATGCTTTCTGAATAATTCTGAATAACCTGACGCCCAGGTTGTCGGCACTTATTTCTCATAGTTTTTGAAATATTTTTAATTTAATGTTAAAATTTGGAATTGCAAGGATCTTTTAAAAAATTAATATCTCTTGAACCATCAATTAGTATAACTTTAAAGAATAATTCGAGAGTACTTCTAATACATTTTAATGCTTCGGCTGGCCGTTGCGATTTTCTAAAAATTACTATAACAAAATGCCAGAAACTCAATTTTTTCAAATTTCAACACCACAATCTAACAACGGAATTCGATGTAAAAGTAAAAAATAACTCGACTTTTATAAAAGTATCATATGCCAGTTCTGCTTAGTTTTCACGATATTTCAGATTTTCTATAAAAAGTATTTTTGTTTGTATTGTTATTATGTTTGTTTTGGTATCAGATGGATGGAGCTCCGACAAAGCTACTTTAACTAAAGAAGATCTTAAAATAAAAATCATTAGGGCATTTGATAACTTTGATCCAGCTGAAATATGAAGAGCAACTCAATCTGTAAAAAGACGTGTCATACAATGTCTAAATGAAAATGGTGGACATGTCGAACATTTGCTTTAATTAAAATGTTGTACTTCAACAATAATTGATTTATAGTATTAGTTAAATTAAAGTTTTATGAAAGTATGTAGGCTTTCACGGTCGGTGTTATTAATTATAACGATCTTTCTCGGGATTTTTGACCGTGTTCCATTTGAAGTTCCCAATGAACCTCCAGACGTTTCATCCACAACTGCGGCGGACTTCATCAGTGGTTAAAGTTGCGATGTGGAAGAGCTCGAAGTGTTCTCTTCGCTGTCACATTCGCGACTAATAAATGGAACACGGTCAAAAATCCCGAGAAAGATCGTTATAATTAATTAAAGTTTTGTTCTTTCTTGTTTATACTTTTTTGTTATTAATTTACAAAAGTTATAGTAAAGATTTGATATAAAGCATAATACCTTAGACATGCTAATTTCAATTGTTTAATTTAAATGTTTTTATTACATATCAAAAGCTAAAGAGAAGATGCATTTTTTACAAAATGTGGAATATCGGAAAAACTATCGGGAATTGGCATGACAAACCTTTATAAAGATCAAGTTATTTTTTTACTTTTACATTGAATTCCGTTATTAGATTGCGGTGTTGCAATTTGAAAAAATTGAGTTTTTGGAATTCTGTTATAGTAATTTTCAGGAAATCGCAACGCCCACCCGAAGCATTAAAATGTATTAGAAGTACTCTCGAATTATTCTTTAAAGTTATACTAATCGATAGAAAAACAAATATTACAATACTTCAAATGGTTCAAGAGATATTAATTTTTAGAAAAATCCTTGCATTTCCAAATTTTATCATTAAATTAAGAATATTTCTAAAACTATGAGAAATAAGATAAGACAACCTGGGCGCATCTTATTTAGAATTTATTTTCAAAACGAACGAGTGCATAAAAATAAGGGGTTGCCATTTAAAATAACAAAGTTGACGTCAATTTCCGGTATAACCGGAAGTGCCGCCATCTTGATAGTATTTTACTTCAACTGTCTAGCTTTACGGGAAATTGAAAATTTTCCAATGAACGGTCTACGTAAATCACCCTGTATATGTTGTCGAGAGAAATCTTAATTTTAAATTTGATCAATGTCGAATGTTTGCTACACTTTAATCAATTTCAAAGTGACAATTTCTGAGTTCTTTTATTTTTGCGCGCACGTTACGACAATATTAAAAAACCTACACACTTTTATAGCATCAAAAAGTGATAAGAACAAAGATCAGGACTGCTAAAAACGAATGCGTGAATCCGAATGAGGCTTTAATGGTATTAATCTGCGTAAGAAGTAATGACTGGAATATGGCGAAGAAAGAGTAGGTAGTTAACGGGAACAAAAAGGTAACTCTTGATAGTTTAGGAAGATTATAGAAAAAATATCTTCTTTAGCGAAATGACAGCGACAGATTGAAGCTGGAGAGCCGTAGAATGTTCAAAAAGCGGATAATATTAGTTAGCGGAGACAAGAATAAAACTCTTGATATTTTCAATAAATTATTTATTAAATGTAAGGACATACAAAACCAAAACAATTTAGTAAACATGCACATACCTACAACTTAAAAATAACCCTAATAAACAAGTTCAAACTTGAATATGTACATACATATAAAACAAACCATATATTCTATTTTATGTAATTAGAACGAATAAAGGGTCTCACTATTTTCTTAAAATTATACAACGATAACGATTACTTAATATACAGGCTGTTTTTTCAACTTGCTATAGTGCATAAACTTGAGATTTGGACCTGGGGCTCAATTTTTGACATCGTTCGCAAATATACGAAAATGAAAACTTACGAACTTCAGAATGCGAACGATATAAGATACCTATATTTTTGACTACGTTCGTATCCTGATGACTGATTCGTAAAATAGCGAACGCTAAACATTGCGCCGTTATTCCATTTTCGAATCCCCTTTCCGATCTGAGTACAGTGTATCTATGTTGTCTCTGTCTGTCTGTCATAGTTTTGGAGATATGCCCATTAATCTGCATTTAGAATAGTCTATAATTTTTTTTTCTCAATAAGCAAACTGTTTTTTGCAGTCGATAAAGTTTGTAGAATCTTTCGTTGGTCTCAGCAATAATTAAATCACGTTCGAAGTACTTACAATGATTTAACCTATACTATCTATACTATCTATACTATCTATACTTCTATACTAATATTATAAATGTGAATGTTTGGATGTTTGTTGCTCAATCACGCCAGAACGGCTGAACGGATCTGGATGAAATTTGGCACAGAGATAGATTATAGTCTGGAATAGCACATAGGCTACTAATTATCCTGGAGAAATGTTCCCGTGGGATAGATTTTATCGTTTTTTATAGAGTACTTTTCAAGCCATCACTAGATGGCGGTGATGGTCGCAAGCTGTCATCAGAGCTGTCATAAATTATTCTTAGGTCAGTTATAATTTGTGTGAATTGTTATTATTTGGAGGTTTTTGAAATGCCCGGAAAATGCAAATCTAATCTTTCGCAGAGGAGTAATAAAACTCGGGCTATGAAAGTAGCTAGAAGTCGAGAGACGACTCCTCAAGTAGAGGTTAAAAAGAATTGAGCAAGCGGAGCGATAGACTGCTTCTAGATCAACTGAAACGCCGGAGCAGTCAGAAATGAGGCGACTACAACACGCTGAATATATCTAATATGTTATTATTTGGTAGTTTTTTGAAATGCCCGGAAAACGAAAATGTAATCTTTCGCAGAGGAGTAATAAAGCTCGGGCTATGAAGATAGCTAGAAGTCGAGAGACGACTCCTCAAGTAGAGCTTAGAAGAATTGAGTAAGCGGAGCGAAACGTCGGAGCAGTACAGAACGGTATTGGAATGAATCTATACGAAAGTTTGGATGTGTGTTACTCAATCACGCCAGAACGGATCTGCATTAAATTTGGCACAGAGATAGATTATAGTCTGGAGTAGCACATAAGCTACTATTTATCCCGGAATCATGTTCCCGTGGGATAGATGTTTTTGTTATTCATAGAGCAAAGAATCGTATCGGTAGCATTTCAAGCGGTAGCATTTCAAGCCATCACTAGATGGCGGTGATGGTCGCAAGCTGTCATCTATACTTTATTTATTATAATCAGGCCTTAATTTCACAAATATACAAATCAAAATTTCCACGCGAACGAAGTGCGGGCAAAGGCTAGTAAAAAGCTAAACTCAAAACGTCGATATTTTTATTTATTTAAATAGCACGTACCAAATTTTATATCGTTAATCGATAGAAAATTAATTTTTAGGGTAAATTTTATTAGGCTATCCTAAACCTAACTCAATTACTTTTGGAGCTATTCCAAAATTTTTTAGAAAATTAGTTCATATTCACAAAATCAGGAAGGTTTTTAGTAGGCTGTGAACGTGAAACAATTGATATTATTGTCAACGGTTACGTTTTATATTTTTAAATTGTCAATTCTTTAAATAAATAACAAATCTAAAATTATTTCATTTGGGTAATTATCGATTGCACTCCATTATTAAAACAGATTCACAAGAAAACTGCTATTTTTTACAACTAAAACGTCGCCGTTAACAGTAATATCAATTGTTTCACGTTCATGGTCTACTAAAAACCCTCATGTTTATGGAATAACACCAATTTTCTAAAGAAATCGGAATAACTCCAAAAGTATATGTATAGAATGTGATTTAATTATTACTGAAAAATAATTTTCTTTATAGACCATCGTAAATGCAATAATCTCTAAAACATGACATGTAGACAGAGACAACTACATTTGCTGCACTTAGATAGGAAAAGGGGAGTTGAAAATGGAATAAAAAGTAGAATAAAAGTGTGTAGGCCTTCACGGTCGGTGTTGTCGACAACGGTGGTGTTATTCGGGATTGTTGACCGTGTTCCAAGCGAAGTCCCATAAGGGGGATGTAGTGAGCGCCCCGGGAGGCTAACTCAACAAGTGATCCCAGTAAAACTCTGCCAAAAAAGTAGAATGTGCCATTTAAAATAACAAAGATGGCGTCGATTTCCGGTATAATAGAAAGCGTCGCCATACTGAAAATCATTTATTTCGATTCGGAATGGTCAATTTCGGCCGTTTTCTAAGTTTCAAGTTTATAGCACTATATCAAACTAAAAATTAAAAAAAAAACACCATACATGATAGCAAATTATTACATATCTGTATAAAACTGCTTTTGTAAAAGAGCGATTTCTTTTTCTTTTCTCACACAATCAACGTAGAAATTGTTCACAGAACATGTTTAATGACAATAAATACCTACTAGTCACATAACGACACTCTAAATAGAAATAATTATTAATTCTAAATTAATTTTATAAATAAAACATATATTTAAATAAAATAAATACTGTTACATATTCAATTTTTTTGCCGTTGATATTTAAGAATGAATACTAGTTAAGGGAGATTTTATTAAAAAATCTCTGCTTTGACAAAAGAGCAACTAACTCGAATGAGAAATATCTAAAGTTAACGAGACTTTCTACAAGAAACATGCGATCGGGAAAATTTCTATCAAAAATCTCTTTTCTGATGGAACACCAACATTTGCTAATGAGGAAACATCAGAGCTAACCAGACCTACACTTCAATCTCGACAGATGACACCTGAAAGAGCTGTTAGTTAACGAAAATAATAATAAAGTTCTTGATATTCAAAAAAGAAAACAAGTTTTTATAAAAATATTGTCAAAAATATATTTTCTGATGAAAGACCTACTAACGCGAAAGAGCAAAATTCAAAGCTGATGAGACCTTCAATCACGAAAGATAACACTTCACAGAGTAAATAATAGTGAACGGAGACAAGAAGAAAGGCCTTATATCTTAGAACGAAAAATAGTTGAGAAAGATTTTTTCAAAATCTTTTTGACGAAAGACTATTTAATGCGATTGAGAGTCAACGAGACCATCACGAAAGATGAAATCTGAAAATCTCTAGACACCTCATAGAGAGAATATTGATTGCCGGAGACAAGCAATTTGATACCCAAGACAGGGAACATATTTTATAAAAATTATCTTCTCCGACGAAACACTAACTAATGGAAATGAGCAAAATTTAGTGCTCAGGTGACCTTAAATCACGACAGGTGACTCCTCAAGAAGCGGATATTATTTAAGGTGCTTGGGTAGCAATTTACGAAAACTACCAAAGAAGACATGAATAAAGCTTTTGATCCAAGAAAAAAACGACAATTTGGAAAATGTATATACTTGTAAAACAACAATATGTACACACGTCAAAGAACCGGAAAGTGGGCGCGCTAGGTCACTTCATGCGTGCATCAGTATGCATAACTGGTCGAGATTAAATACCATCAGATGATCAGAATGAGTCATACCATTAAATTATTCCTAAAATTAGACACCAAAAATATACAGAAAATGCTAAAGTGCATACCATTAGCGATTCCCAGTTTGGATTCATAAAGAGTTTGAGTACAAGAAAAGCTATAATTGTTACTTGCACTCATTTCTGCCCCTTTTTCCTTCAACTTATTATACATTGATTGCATTAAACATTGAAGCCATTTTTACTTTTGTGTTATTTTTGCAGTTGTTTTTTTATAATAATTTTCTTTTAATTCCTAGTTTTCTTTTTTCTTGCATATATTATTTTGCGATTACGTGCAAAGTCATGTCATCTGTTAGGGCTATTACTCTTCGATGTAAATACATTGTACTACAATTTACCAAAAATGAGCAGCTCCTCAGCTTTCGTCATGACCCCGGTCAGAGGTTTGTCTAATTATGCTCCCTGTGTCTCCGGTTTCATCTCTTACCGTTTTTGTCGTTGTACTCTTGGATGCTCTAGTTTTTCCTCTTGTTCTGTAGTTTCTTAAATATTGCTGGCTGTCTGCTTTTTCGATTCCTTTTATAGTATCCTGATTGTAGAATATCTCTTGATGGTGCACTTTAACAATGAACGTCCAACAGATACCTTTCTCTCAAAAGGATCTACTATGGCTTTCCATATGTCTAGATCGTAGTTCGTTAGTTCTCTTAATTCATCTCCTTGTTGGGCTGCTTTCGGCAAAGTCCACCTTTCTCATTTTCAATGATTGTCCCAAATTTTCGCAAATAGTAAAAATTGTATAAAAAACTCGTTTCTAAAATATTTCTGTATTCGTCCTTTTCCCTCCGGTCAGTGGCGGCTGGGCAGGTGAAGTAGGTGAAGTCCCTCTTTAGCAAAAATTCATTGAAACGATAGAAATAATTTTTCAACATATATAACGTGCGTTCAAAAAAAAACGAGGCTGCGTTGGCCATGGAATTTATCAGCTTTCGAGTGTAAGACCACAAATGACAAGAACTGTCGGTCTAAAATTTTCCACCATAATAAAACGGACCAATTTTATGTAAATTGTTCATAATAAATGCCAGGACATGTGTACATCGCTCTCATAGACATAATGCCACCCTCCTTTGCGTCCATTTATTGAATATTGTTCCAACATAATAATCGTTTACGAAACCATTGTCAACAAAGAACCCAACCTAAAAACTATCTGTAACGAAAAATTGCGGATGCGAAACATTCCACGCTAAGTTGCCTTGGGTGCAGAGTTTGGTCGCCAGCATCTTAAATCTTCACTAGTATTCGCTACTCGTATTGTGCGTATTTTTTTCGATGTTTTTGAATAGCGGTAAATTTTGTGAGTCCGTTATAATATAGGTATTTATGAGACTGAGTGATTGTTGACTATTTTAGTGTCAGTTTAGTGTGCAAACAATGAATCAGATAAACGATATTGTTTGCAATTTATTGAAAAAAATATGACAAAATGGATATAATAATAAGGGCCAGCAACGACACTAAACTAAACTAAAAAAAGGGGAAAACCTTACAACATGAAATGCTGTTTTTTGCCAGAGCTAGTGTAGCTCTTCACCTATTTTTTTTACCTGTGAGCCGCCACTGCCTCCGGTTTGTGTAGTCGCTGTAAAAAACTTAGATTACATGGCATAATACTGCGATTCCTTTCCTTTTTATACGCTCAATCATATTGTGTTAAATAATATTTTTTTAAAGCACACTTTATAACAATGAAGATCACAAATGTTTATGGAAAATAAAATAAAAAGGTAAAAGTCCTAATTTTTTAATTACACTGACGCAAAAGCAGACAAACAAACTTTTCCGTTTTATAATTAAAAACACGTTCCATGATAGTGATTTGTATGGATTCCATGAAAATAATGATTGGTGTCTTTTACAATTTTAATACAGCCAGAAAACTTTACATAATTACACCAAACATCAATTTGTTTCTTTTCAAAGTCAAGGTGAGATTGATTAACAAATCCGACTTCTAATTCCGCATGAAAAGTATTGATCTCTTGGAATCGCTTTACGGCTATGTTAGTCATCTCCTTCTGTGGAGGTTGAAACGTTTCATATTTATAAATCCGAACCTGTTCTACTCGAGCACATTATTTCTTTTGCTAGTGCTGCAGTCAGTGTGTGCTCATGGCACCGGTTTGCGTTTGTAAGTACCATTACCTTGCCTTTTACCATTAATTTCATTGAACCCAAACATAGTTTTCGTTGCGTTCTTGCAATTCGTCACTGCCTATCATCACCACCTTCAACAGGTTTTCGATGTGCGCAACAATCCCCAATATTTCCAATTTAACAATTTTGATAATACGAGACGTGCAAACCGCCAGTTGCCAAGAACGGGTGGTTTCGACTGGGACTCCCCGGATGACTTTAAACAAGAAGATCGATTCGACTGGGACGTGAAAGATTCTAACAACGGTTTCGTGTTCGAAGACGATTGGAACGATCGCAAGTTTCAAAGTGCCACACGACGAAAACCCAATTTTCGGACATCGACGGAAAGGGTACCGACAACCACTGTGGCAATTCCAGGAATGGGTACCGCAAGGTCTGCTTGTGAAAATCGCTGTCTGATTACTCCGGAATATAATCCGGTGTGTGGCGACAATGATATGACTTACTTCAGCATGCGGCGTCTAGTCTGTGCCCAAAGATGTGGAATTCGTAAGTACACGTGATTGCTTGTTTTATTGCATAAATTGTGTTAATTTTGTGCAAATAAGCTGCAACCGGATTTTTCATCTTCGGTCACGTTTGCTTGGTTAAATGACACACCAAAAATTCCGTAGGTATTTGGATTTGAGAATATCTTTAATTGGATGTTAATTTATTGATGCATTGACCTCACTGTCTTCACACAATTCCGTTGTCTTTTTGTTTAAATGTCGGTAGTTTGAACGCTGGTGTTTTTTGGCCTCAAAGAGCGTGTTCTGGTGGAAGCTATTATTCAATCGGATTGGACGTAGCGGCTAACCCCAACAAACCCTTGAAATTCTTTCAAACGTTTCGTTCACGACTGTAGTAGACATCCTCAGAGAGTTTAGGAAGAATAACGGTAATACTAACTGATCTTAGACTGTTGCTGCGATTGCTGGAAATAAGGTACCTCGATACTTCTAATCTAAGGGAGAATATAGGGCCATTTTTGCATAAAAGTTGTGATATCTCTGTAACGATAACATAACTAGATCAAAAATGTAGCAAATTAAGCAAATAATGTAACGGCGTTACAAAATTTATACAGGGTGTTTCACGACGATGGTCTATTAGGCAGATAAAGAAGAGGGAAACACCGAGTGAACTAAAAGTTTGCACACTTAGAAGATCTACCTGCTGAAAATATTTTCATGATTGTGCTACTTCCGGTTATATCCGGATATATAATCAATGGTTATTAATTACTAGGAAAGATAAACAATTTCACACATCATCTACAATCGTGCATACTGCAGCTAGTAGTGAAAAAATATCAAACCTACTTTCACAGCTAACTCGATAAGAATTTAATAAGCCTAAGTTCCCTTAGTTTCATATAATTGTAAAGAAAAGTAGAAAAAGTCAATTAACTCAAAAACAGTTCATTATAAAATTATATAGATAATAAAACTCTTTCGAAAGTTGTAATAAAAGCATATAATTACATTTTGAAAAAATCGACTTGTATTCTTTTTTGATTTATTGAATTTCGGCTGACTTTTCTTTTTCTCCAGGAATATTGTTGAAAATGTTTAAACTCCTACACATAACTGAACCTTTTGTTAAACTGTTGACCAACTTTCGTCGACCTGACTCAGCTTCGTAACCAGGGAAAATTTCTTGGCTTCACACTAGATAGAATTGAACTTTCCAGACGTCCAGTTTTAGCAGAAGGATCGCAGCTCCCCCCAAAAAAAATTTCGGTTACCGGCTTGACCTGACTTTTAGAGTTTATTAATTATTAATATTTTTATTGCATTTTATTGGATTTGCGCTTTTTTACTAGGTAATATTTTTTTCTCAAGCAAGGGGAAAAAGTGTTGGCAGTATTTTTTAACTCTACCATTGGGTACACTGATTTTCAAATTTGAAATTGTCAAATAAACGTCAAATTTAAAAATTGCCCATATCAGAATTGTTTTCAAAATGGTTTTTACAATTGGAAGATTTCGATTGTAACGTTGTGCGGTTATGGTCATTGTCAGATCACGAGATAGTTCCGGCTTCTGCTTCAAGATTTCTTCCTCCAGCTCAAATGTTCTTCACGAGCAAGGTGAAATATCTGCAACGACTCATGGAAATCTTACCAGGAGTGACCTACTACATAAGGATCGCCTCGATTCTCCTGTTACTTCTGTTTCAAGATTTCTTCCTCCAGCTTTTGTCCCCTGGGAAAGATCAAATGTCTTGGAAGTACTTTCTGAAGTAAACGGGTGGTTTCGGAAAGAAGTATTTCCTCGGTTCTTCTGGCGTTTGCTACCGGTTTAAGATTTCTTCCGCCAGTTCAAATTTTCTATCATTGGGAAGAGAAAATGCCCGGAACTACTCAGTGATGGACCGGTGGCCCCCTAAAGAAGTATTTCCGCGACTCGTTCAGTCTTTGCTTCTAGTTTACTATTTCGACCTACAGCTCGAATTTTATAATTTTCCTCCATCTTTGTATTCCGGGGAAGATAAAATGCCTCATGGAAGTCTTACCAGAAGAAAGAGGCCAAAATGTTTTGTATGGATTCTCCTTGCTTTTGCTTCCAGTTTAAAATATATTTTTTCCTCTTGTTTGAGAATGTTGCATAAGTTGGTTAAATATGTTTTTATTTTGTTTTCTATCTTCGTTTGTCCATCTACGCTATCTAATTGGATCATTTTTATTTTTAGATGTAAATGTAAAACATTTGGGAGTTTGTTCCATTCGTCCACCAAGGGGATAGAAGTTCCTTGCGATTGGATTTACAGAAGACTGATTTATTTTACTTGATTTCTGAATTATTTAAATGCTCCTATAGTAAATAAAACTTAAATAATAAAAACTGTTAATACAATTCTTCTATTGGTAAAATGGAGGAAAAATTCCCACGCACAGTGAATAATTAATATGTTCATGGTTTCCGAAGACGAAGCGCAGGAACCCATCCAACACTTCACTTCAAAATTAGCCGGGAAAAATCCCGGTATCTTCGATTTCTTGACGTCTCAACCTCTGCCACGAGTTTTTGGTCGCTTCCTTCAACCTTCTGGTCGGATGACTTTGCCAGATCTTTCGGTATACTGCGGAATAAGTCTTTTCAACTACAACCACGGGTTTCTTTGTTGTCTCCTTTAGGTTACCCTTTCGGTCATATTTTACTTCTCCAGTTTATGCGCATGCGCAACTGTGCATGCGCCAGTTGCGCTGTTGTAAAATATACTTTGTTACTGTTAAGAATGGAGCGCCATTTTTTTTAACATGCAAAAAGGTGATTCATACTGCACCAAACTTAGTAGTAGTAAAAACGCACAATTATGGTGTCGCAATTTTCCGTATTTTATAATCATTTCCACAAATTATAATTTTCAGAAATGGCATTAGAGCATTATTTCAAAAGCATTTCAAAAATTTTATTTGGAAAACCGGAGCAGGGCATCCTTTTCTTGTCACTTTGACTCGCTTCCTCTCAACTCCTGCCACGAGTTTCTTAATCGCCGCTCTGGTACCTCTGGAGGACGTCGCAGACGCCAGCAAAGCTTCTGTGTTCGCTTCCTGGTTGCTTATTTCTCGTGACTTGGACTTAATCCGCCTCAACCGGTCACCTGTGCCGAAGGTAGTAGTAGGTAGTTTATTGAAACTCTCTCTAATAATCTCCAATTCGTCAGAGAAAGGACTCTACACTCTAATGATTTTCACTTAGTGGGTTAGTAAGTGGCGCCCCCAAAGGCCATTAGAGTAAACTGCAGTAAGCTGTTGTAGACAATGAGTCGTGAGAATCACATTTTATTTAAAATTAATATTTTATAGTTTTCTTGGTAAGTGATATCATAATAAAAGGCGAAATATTTGGATCCAAAGAGTAAGAAGAGCCACGTAAGTTGTGTTTTTACCCATTATTTATTAATCATTTTCATTGTCAGTTTTACAGTACAGAAAATCAAAGAGTCATCCTGGATTCTTCATATGGAAAAGTGAGTCTTCATTTGTTGGCAAACTATACTTTTGGTACGATTTTAGTAAGACTGCCATGGCAGCACCCAAGTACAGTTTACCTCGAATAAAAACTTCATTTTAAGATACATGCAAGTATCTGGGCACACGCAAACGGTATGCCATCTTTTCTCCAGTAGTTTTATAACAAGCACTTATCTACATATTATTGGCGTCCTGCTCAGAAACGCGAAAAAATCTTTAGGTATTCAAATACAAGTTCACGTGCCCATAATAGCCCCACTAATGAGATGCCTATGATTTTCCAATGAATTTTAATTATAAACATCATTTTAAAACACATTACTATTAGCATCCCGACTAAAATCGTATCGAATGGCGTGAAGTTGAGACCAGAGAAAATGGGCGTTGAATCACCCAAAAAAAACAGCTTCAGAACTCACAGAAACAGATCACTAGCACTACGGATCTTTGAGGTCCAACCGGTGTAGCTCGAAACTTCACTTCTCCTCATAGTAAAGTTGTACACCTTGGCACTGAAGAAAACGGGAGTTGCTGCAAATGGATAACACCAAACGGAATATGTCCCAAGCAAGGAACCAAGGAACCCGACAGAAACCGAAGGAACTCGACGTAATCAAGTTGAAACCGCACGTCGCCTACAATCTTTATTTGACACCGTCACTTTATCTGTTCCAGAGAATTACTCATTTCTTGTTCTAACACCTCTTTGTCAACTTTCAGGAAATCCTTTTGTATGTTAATTATGTATGTTATAAACAACAAATTTTATTTAAAAAAAGGCAATAGAAGAAAAGTATCGTCAGTTCTTTCAATCCAAACCACAACAGTGTAGTCCAGTCATTATGCATATTTTGGGTTTAAAACGTTGATGAGTTTTAAAGCTTGACAGGATTGTGGATTCAGTGGCCCTAAGTATGACCCCACAGATGACCTTAAGATTGCGAGCGACATTTGCGCCACCATCTTGGAATAATCTCGCCACTGGGACCGCCCCCCCTTTACGCCGCCACTGAGTTTGGTGTTTAGTATGCCCAACAGAATTCAAGTTATCAATAATAGGGCTGTGGCGGCTAATCAGGCGAAATAAGTGAAGTGCTTCTTCACTAAATGTTCAACTGCATCTGAGAACTTTAAATTAAAACAAGATAATTTTAAAGAGGACAGAATCGAATATTATTTTTGTCCCACTGCAGACGAGCACAGCTTCAATCATTGTCACTCAGTGCTTGTTTTGATAGAACAATTTTCTTCTTTTGTAGCAATTACTAGAGCAGAAATGTGCTTTATTACCAAACACAATGGTTCCAGTAACCCGCTGACATTATCATCATTGTTTTACTACAAAATACATGTTTACACATATAAATAACCCTTAAAACATTACTATTAATTCAAAATCATATGGCTTTATTGTCACATTTGTTTGTTTTATAATTGCAGCTGAAATGAAGAAATTTCGCACTTAAATTAAGCACATGGCCAGCGTTTAAGGATTGAATTGTTGTTTTTTTTTGTTACTCTCAGTGTAATGGGGGAATATTACTGCTTTAAAACCAAATCCTATTTCAGGTTTCTATAACCGATAAAACGTTTTATTATTGTGTGAAAGGGCAAGTTTAGGTATATACTGATTTAAAAGTAAAAAATCGACACAATTTATAGCCTAAACTTTATTTAATTGATTAAATTTAATAAAAGTCGCGAATAATCAAAGGCATTTTCACTTTTATTTTGTCTACAAATCATTGCCGCTGCTGCAGTAGAGGGCGCTGAAACCAGTTTTCATAGGGCGCCTATGCACATGCCCACTGAGGCCAGAAAAATAAATAATTTTTTTTATAAATTTTAATTTTTAATTGTTTTAATTTGTAATCAAATTAAAAATCTATAATCTATCTACAATGTATAAAAAAGATTATTATTTCTCTAGAATCAGTGGACATGTGCCTCTGTGCCCCTTAGCACCGGCCGCCACTGCTATAACGGTTCCATCGCCTACGCAGTCTAGTCAGGAATTATATCAGCGCCATCTGTTGTAAGCCTGCCGCTATACCGGTGCGTTTGTTGATTTGCGGTTGGTACTGCATTTGTTACTAAAAATATAAGCGTCCCGCTGTCAACTGTCAAATAAATTTGAATTGAAAACTGTTTTGTTTTCGGTTACACCCACATATTTTGAAAGCAAATTTCCACGATTTTCCACTTATAAAATGTATACAACATACAGGAGTTGATGAAAATTCCCCAGGGCTAATTCAGGACATAAATTATAATAGGGGTTTCAGTCATTAAAAGCCATGAATCTCGAAATGGGCGAACGGATTGAGGTTAGAATGGTTTGTTTATGTTTCAAAATGATTTATTTTGTAAATCACAGGATTATGAAGTCTATAATTTGATTGGGAAAGGAGGTTTTGCCTCCGTCTATCAAGCGAAATGTTTGAAGTCTGGGCTGGAAGTTGCCGTGAAAATGGTACGCGCCTATAATAGTTTACGCTTGCATTTCAGCTCGACGTTGTTTTATAGATTAATAAGAAGGAAATGCACGAAGCCGGCATGATGAAACGAGTAAAACAAGAAGTGTCAATTCATTATCGGTTAAAACATCCTTCAATATTGGAGTTGTATACATTTTTTGAAGACGACAACTATGTATATCTAATCTTAGAATTATGTCATAATGGGGAATTGCGGCGATACATTAAAAGCAAAGTAATATGTAGTAGCAATTAGTCGTCGTGTTAAAGCAGGTTTTCAGGCACTAACTGAGAGTGAAGCTAGCAATATAATGAAACAAGTGGTTGAAGGAATGAAGTATCTTCACACACACAACATTCTTCACCGTGACATTTCCCTATCAAACTTGTTGTTGACAAAAGACATGCAAGTTGTAAGCAACCACAATCTAGTTCTCTCAACAAATGAAACATTGTCTTCTTTTAGAAAATAGCTGATTTTGGTTTAGCCACGCAACTGTCACGTCCCGACGAACAGCATCATACAATGTGCGGTACACCCAATTTTATTTCTCCAGAAGTTCTGGCGAGGACTTCGCATGGTTTGGAGGCAGACGTCTGGGGATTGGGTTGCTTGTTATATAATCTATTAGTTGGGTCGCCACCTTTTGATACACAAGGCGTGAAAAATACACTAAATCGCATTGTTTCCGACACTTATTACATGCCAAGTCATTTGTCGTCTGAAGCCAAGAACTTGATCGATTCGCTTCTGCAGAAGAATCCAAAGGACAGGATGAAGCTGGACCAGATTTTGGATCATCCATTCATCAAAAGAAGACCGGTGAGATTTATTTTGATATCAAACCATACCAATTTCTTTTTTGTTTGTTTTAAATGGAACACCCCAATTGCAATACAAATTTTTATTCAGATAATTTAAAGCCCCACTATCCAACGCGCTGAGGTTACGGAGGCCATGGAAACGCATTGAAAGTGAATAGAGTGTAGCAAATTTTCGATCCTAATTGTGAAAATTTTAAGATGAATGCAACCGTTTGGGACATGAGATATATTATGTATTTAATTTCTTCTTTTACAAGTTACTTCTCCACCCTTCGTTTGTGCAAATTTTTGATTTACAGTTATGATGTGTCAATGTTTGAGCTTCTGTTTTTTTCTTGTACGTTCTGTATATTATTTAAATCTTATTACGTTAAGAATAATTACATAGTTGTGCGAAACGTGACCTTTACGCCCCAACAGGAATAAATTAACACATAATTTGGCAAACAATCCAAAATATCCAATAAAATAAATTATTAGAATTCATAAAAGTGTGTAGGCTTTCACGGTCGGTGTTGTCAACAACGGTGGTATTAATCGGGTTTGTTGACCGTGTTCCATGCGAAGTTCCATGAGGGGGGGTGTAGTGAGCGCCCCGAGAGGCTAACTCAGCAAGTGATCCCCATGAATCTCTGCCAAACGTTTCGTCCACAGCTGCGGTGGACATCTTCAGTGGCGGTGTGGTCGTGGTCGAAGTACTCTCCCAGCTGTCACAGTCGCGACTGGCACATCATCACTTTGCGCAGCTCTATATATAGCCTCAGATCGGTTATGCATCGTTCCGGGTGGGCGTGTCCCTGCATTCGTCAAAGGTGGTGACGTCACTCTTCTCGTTGTCATGGTTGGCTGCCAACTCCTGTCCATTTTTAATCCTTCACCCTTCTTATTGAAATTGTTCTGGTGTTTGAAAATTTCAATCGCTTCTCGGTGTAGACGAGCGTAGTAGTGTGAGGTGGACGCCAATCGTTCAGTCTCCTCAAACCGTATCTGATGGTCTCCCTCAGAAAGAGCGTGTTCAGCTACCGACGATTTCTCCACTTCACCCAGACGACAGTTCCTCTTGTACAAGAGGAACTGTCGTCTGGGTGAAGTGGAGAAATCGTCGGTAGCTGAACACGCTCTTTCTGAGGGAGACCATCAGATACGGTTTGAGGAGACTGAACGATTGGCGTCCACCTCACACTACTACGCTCGTCTACACCGAGAAGCGATTGAAATTTTCAAACACCAGAACAATTTCAATAAGAAGGGTGAAGGATTAAAAATGGACAGGAGTTGGCAGCCAACCATGACAACGAGAAGAGTGACGTCACCACCTTTGACGAATGCAGGGACACGCCCACCCGGAACGATGCATAACCGATCTGAGGCTATATATAGAGCTGCGCAAAGTGATGATGTGCCAGTCGCGACTGTGACAGCTGGGAGAGTACTTCGACCACGACCACACCGCCACTGAAGATGTCCACCGCAGCTGTGGACGAAACGTTTGGCAGAGATTCATGGGGATCACTTGCTGAGTTAGCCTCTCGGGGCGCTCACTACACCCCCCCTCATGGAACTTCGCATGGAACACGGTCAACAAACCCGATTAATACCACCGTTATTAGAATTCAATTAACATTATCTCGATCTGAATGGCCTGAAATTTGATGCCTGACCTGACCAGACTGTTCATCTTTTGTATGTGGTGTGAAAGTTATTTTAAATATTAACTATTAAATAGCTCCATTTACGAGTCCTAGATTTGGTTTGTAATTGTGAGTTTTAAATATTTAAGTTTGCTCCAAGGACCAATGTATTTTGAGGACAAATTGCTGACAATTCCTTCCGGTTTCGTCCGACAAATTACAATTTTATTTATATAATTGGTAGTCCAGTATACCGATAGATCTAGGACCAAAAATGTAGACTTGCCTTATGGCATTTCAGGTATCTTTCTTTTTCAAAAATTTCTATCTTGTGCCAATCGGATCCATCGGATATGGATTTTACGTTTTTCAGCTTATTTCCGTACCTGGTCCTCCCATCTCAGTCGTAAGCGTCCAATTTTATTCCTTCAGTCATTCGGTTATTAATTTTTATAAATATGTATAGCGACTTTTACTTTTTTACACATAAAACACAAACGAATAGAAATATGCAAAAAAATAAATTCTGAATTATAATCAGCATGAAACAACACAACTTTTTGTTCATATTATCTCTTACAGATTCTGAGATAGCAATAGTGGGTTAAGAATATGGAAAATAACGAATTTCTCAGAATTGTAAAGTAAAGTTTAAACAATAAATAACTATAAAACAATCCATTTTAAGTATAGGAAGGTTATAGGATCGAGAATAAAGTTCTCTGTAGACTTTTATCCTTTATTTATTTATTGAATTTCAGCTAACATTTCTATTTCTTCAGGAATATCAGTGAGGAGTCTAACTGTTGACCAAGTTTCGTCGACCTGATTTTCAGAGTTTATTAATTATCAATGCACTGAATTTTCGCCGAAAATAAAACGACAATATTTCATTTTTTTTAAATGGCAATTACCAAATTTTATATCGCCAGTCGATAGAAAATGAAATTTAAGGGAATGTTGTATTAGCATGTCCTATACCTATCTCAATTACTTTAGCAGTTATTATGATTTATTTAGAAAATTAGTATAATTCCGTAATCTTGAGGGTGTTTAGTAGGCTGTGAACGTGAAACAATTGATATCACTGCAAAAATTGCAGTTGTCTTACAAATCTGTTTTAATAATTGAGTGCAATGGATAATTACCCAAATGTATTGATTTTAGATTTGTTTATTGTTCACGGGAGGTGTCATAAAATCGTTCAAAATTGAATTTAATGAATTTAATTTAAAGTATTTGCACCTAGCCCCAATGAATAATCAAAAATTTCCCCGTCTTTGGAATCAGTTTATCCGTTCAGTAATAATTCATCTCTCCAGAGAAAGAGTTAAAGTTGTTCCTAGAAGTGAAGAAAACAAAATCAAAATTCTGGGATAATTTGCCGCGTTTCCCCGTGTGTCAAAACGAGCTGCCGCTAAATATTTGGGATTAAATCTGTCTTTCCAGACTTAGAGAAGTTATGCAAATTGGTTATTTTTGTGCTGTTTTGGGCATAAATTTACAACAACTGTAAATAAAAAACAATAAAATATAAAACGACAATACCAAAAATTCCAAACTCAATAATATTAAAAGAAGATCCTTACGCTTAAATCTATTTGTTACATGAAATCAATTTATTACAACTTAAACGTCGACGTTGACAGTGATATCAATTGTTTCACGTTCATAGCCTAAATACCCTCATGATTTCGGAATTAGACTAATTTTCTAAATAAATCCTAATAACTCCTAATGTAATTGAGATAGGTATAGGACCTGCTAATACAACATACCCTTAAATTTCATTTTCTATCGACTGGCGATATAAAATTTGGTAAGTGCAATTTAAAAAAAAAGACATATTGACGTTTTGTTTTGGGCATTTTCATTAAATCATTGTAAGTACTTAGAATGAGATATAGTTACAGTTTGTACCTTTTCCCAATGGTTACTGCGAAATAATTTTTTGAATAGACCACTGAAAATGCAAGATTTTGTATAAAAGTGGGCATATCTCCAAAATTTTGACAGATAGATAGGTACAACATAGGTGTAAGATAGTCAAACAGAAAGGGGGCATTCGAAAATTAAATAAAAACTAGGGTGTTCCATTTAACATAAAAAAGATGGCGTCCACTTCCGGTATGAGCGGAAGTGCCACCATATTGAAAATAATTTATTTCGATTCGGACTGGTCAATTTTGACTAATCCAAATTTCAAATTTATAGCACTGTAGTTCAAAATTTTCTAATGGCCGCCTTAAAAAAACAGCCCTGTATATTGTCTTTAAAAGAATGCAAATAACTGTTGATATCGTATGACATAGAATTTAATGCAGAATCTTAAAATACATTAAAAATATATTGTGTTTAAAATAAGAAATTTGACACCAACATGAAAATATCTTCAGCAGGTAGATCTTTTAAGTTCATATAAGTGTGCAAAGTTTCAGCTCACTCGGTTTTTCCGTTGTCCTTATATGCCTAATAGGGCATCGTCGTAAAATAGTCTGTATACCGAGTCAGTTTTAAGGTGATGATTTTTAGAGACAAGGACTGAAAAGATTCAGCGTCAAAAGTGTGAGTGCGAATGAAAAAAATATTACGAAATTACAACTATAAGATTTGCAATACGGATGAGAGTGGCTTTAGTTCAATCTTTGTCTGGAACATATGTTCTGTTCTTTTCTCGATTCTCTACTCTCCCCAAACTCAGTCTGTATTTCATGTCTGCCCATTCTAAGTCTTTCGCAGCTTCGATGATCCACTTCCAATTGTCAAATGATATGGGCAATAGCGAACTGTAAATTGAGGAGCTCCATTTCTTCAGTGGGCATTTGTAAACCTTTTGTTCCTATTCATCTCCTATACGTATTGACATTTACCGTTTCTGGGCTTCTTTTGAAATTTCCCAATCGATCCAATTACATTGTAAATTGCAATTCTCCAATGCGTTTCGCAAATTTTTGACGGTTGCTTGTTTTGTGCAGATGATGTCTTCTCATTTGACCCAAGACAGCGGCATCCACACCATGTCAAGCCGTCGGGATAGTGCATACAGTGACGGTGCCATGTCCAATCTCCGCATGACGCCCCACAATTATAGGCACTCGAACAGCTTAGAAATGCTCACGCACAAACTCAGCGATACTCACTTCAGAACGAACTATTCAGACCCTCAGTGCTGTTCGAATTTTAACAACAACATAGACAATCTCTCCTTGTTTTCAAACTCAAAATGCGAACGCAAAACGAGCCAGTGCAGCGGACACGAATTAGTATGCAGTGCGAGTCAGTGCAGTCAAAACACGTACCCCGCCGATCCGGGAGGGGTGAGAATTTTGAAAGATATAACCAGCTCGAATTCGCCGAAACCGACTCAGTCGGATAATTTGGGCGAGCAGCAAAAGAGGAACGAAAGAGCGAAGGGACAGAGATTGCTGCAGTTGTGTTCGCAGCGGTTGCTGTCGAAGACTCACCGCACCGAGAATTCGATTTTGCACATTATGGAAGACGGAGAAGTGGTGGTGGAGTTGATGAAGAAGAAGGGGAGCTCCAAACGGAATGTTGTGTGGAACGTGCTGAGGATATCTTCGGACGGCGCCAAGATCGTTATTTATCAGCCAAATGGAGGGAAAGGGGTGGAGCCGGGTGCTGTTCCACCACCACTACCCCCTCAGGGCGCTTACGATTCTTACACCATTGAAAATCTGCCGGAAAATCACTGGAGGAAGTATATGCACGCGTACGAGTTCGTGGCTCTCATAAAAGAGAAAACACCCAAAGTCACATGCTACAACGACAGAATGAAGTGCGTTCTGATGGAGAATTTAACCGATTTCGAAGCGACTTTCTACGAAGGCGGGTCAGTAACGAAATCGTCTTTGAAAGGAGTGACTTTTCAAGATTCTTCTGGGAATAAACATACGGTGAAAAGTACAAGTGAATGTCGCAGTCTGACGGGGACGTTTGAGTATATGTGGAATCAAGCGCAAGAGGCGTTGAAGCATTGTTTGCTCTTGGAACAGATGCTGTCGAAAGTCAACGGAACCAATTTTCCAGCTATTATAGGAAGAAGGCCGGGATCGTCATCGTCGTCGGGGAAGGAAAATCAGTCCCAGTCTGTTATGGTGAGTTGGGAGTCATGACTTGGGATCGTGAGTGAATATGTTAAGGGTGTTTCCTAAAAACCTAAAAATACCGATTCGAAATAAAATATACACACAACATCAAAATATACAGGGTGATTTTTATAGCCCGTTCATTTAAAGTTTTTTAACTTTTGATTCAGATAAAAATTTGAAATTTGGGGCCCGACATTAGTCGGTTTTTGTAAATTAAAGTAAAATATGTACATTGTTGTACCACTTCCGGTTTTACAGGAAATGAAAGCAACTCTCTTAGTGTAAATGGCACCCCGTATTTTTATTTCATATTCTTGTTCGCCTTTTTATTCTGATTCTTGCAGAGTTGAGTTGTCGATACTTTTCTCTGACACCGAATTTTTTTATGTTTAAAATGTCAATTTCAAGGCATTAAAAAAATTATTATTCGATAATGGTTTGGAGCTAAGAAGCGAAACATGGGGACCCAAAAATAGAAACGTAGAACCAACTTTCAATGTATTTAATTATGAAAAAAATTGTGACATTGCCACTTTGGGAATTGTTCAATATGGTGGAGTCAAAATGACAAAATCGCTATTTTTTCCAATGGCAGCACACAATTTGGATTCCACAAATCGATAGAGTAGCAAATTTCAGTTGGAATCACAATTCACTTTTCTATACCTATCTTTGATTATTTCCCAGATATTCAACATTTTTGGTTTTCGTGAGGGATTATTGTAGTAATTGTCAATCATTGACAATTTTATTAAAAAATAAACAATTCATTTCTGCAAAGACAAAATCTAACAAAAATATTTTGCAATAGAAACAATTAAAATTGAATGGTAGACATATCGAACACTTTTGTAAATGTTCGTCATTATTATCAAAGCATTGTAATAATCTTTGTTGAACTGAGTTGGATGCCCTTTCAATTTCATGTGGATCTAGCTTATCAAATGCTCTTGTTTTTCTTCGACGCATCTTTGTTTTTAGTGCCCGAATTGTAAACAATCTCCTTTATCCTTCCCCATAAATAAAAATCTAAAGGGGTTTGAACTGGTGATCTTGCAGGCCATAACACTGTATCTCTTAGTAGAGGATCCGAATTAAAAACCATCTTCACTCATCTGTTTAATGGATGAAAAGTATTTTATATCATTAGTATGTAAAAACATATATCGCGAGTGGGTTGGCTAAAAAATTCCTGGCGAAACTAAGATTAATTAAAAATTGAAAAAATGAGTTTAACGAATACATTTAATACCAACCGAAGGTATGAAGTCTATAGAAAATATAAACGTTGGGTTATCAATTTTTTCCTGACGTAATTACTGGGTTGGCAGGTATAAACAGATATGTTGATACTAGTTATTTTCACCCATTTGTTTTTTAAATAAATCTTATATGAAAATAAGCGCTATTTCATTGCGAACACGATTATATAGGGTTTTCTGCAAAATATCTGGTTTGAATGCCAGTTGTCGAGTTTTGAAAAGTGAAATTTTGATGCGTCAGATCGTCAAACATAGAAGATAATTTAACATCAACAGCTCTTGTATTGTGAGGTGGAGCTCCATCCATTTGTACCACGAGTTCACACTGCGTCGTTCAAAGGCATGTATTCAAGATATTTGTCCACTACATTATGTAAAAGTATAGATAATCACTGCTTCGTTCAAAAGCATGTTTTCAAGATATTCGTCCACTACATTATTTAAAAGTACAAATAATACGTTGCAATAGACCTTTATTTCCTTGATACCTGAAAGTGGATAATTTTCCATGATAACAAATAACTGTAGACGTACAATGAAAATCCTTAGGTACGATTTTTTTTGTTCATTCATGGCGTACCCATCAAAACCGTTAAAAAACATTTTCTTATTTAAAAATACTGAATATCTCGGAAAGCATCACAGATAGGTATAGGGAACTAAATCGTGACTTCTTATAAAATTAATTTCTCTATAGACTTCCGGTATCCAAATTGTGTGCTGCCATTTGAAAAAATGAAGATTTTGTCATTTTGACTCCACCATATTTAACAAATTCCCAAAGTGGCAATGACCCAATTTTTTTCATAAAATTGGCAGGTTGCATTGAAAGTTAGTTGGTTCTAACTATTTTTAAGCTAGATTTTTTTTCTTCAAAATTACACATCCGAATACGATCTCGTGTTTCCTCATTTTCTCTGGGCGCGAGTTCTGAAAGACCTTGTATAAATAGACCAATGGAAAGTTGTCCCCATCTGGCGTTTGCTAGATAACATCTATCAAATTTACACCAACAGTGCTTGATCCATTTTTGGTGCTCTTCCACTCATCTAATTGTTTTTCTTAATAATAACTAAATGTAACGGTAACAAATTCGATATTTTCTTGCACCAACTGATTAGTCATAATTTTCGAATTTGAATGGCAAGATTAGGTCAGAAGACATACCCAATATTTTTATAATCCCTTTGAATATAGGGTATCAGCTGAGATCGAATACAGTTCTTACTTGTGAACTAGAAACTGAGTTTTGAATCCAATCTTATCCAAATTTACACCATCTCTTCAATCCTTGTAGCAAAATTTTCACGGTTTACATCCTCTGTAAAGCTTCATTTGATGCTTCCTTAGTTGATAGTCTCAGCGCAGGTTCTTTTTTATCATTGCATGGATGTCTGTGTTCGTCAAATTGGATCAAATTACATTACAGAAATAAGCCATTCGTGAATAACCCCGCATATTCAAAAATTTTATTTATGTCCTTTTTATACTAAACACAGTAAATACAATTTTACGAAATCCTTTAAGAAAATTTTGTTAAACGTCTGGAAAGGATAAGTAGTTTTTAGGAAACACCCCCTTCGTGTTTGATTCGATTTTAGTAGACATATGTCGGAACGAAAACCTCTTTTCCAGCCCTCGTTTACTCTTTCAATGAACAGTACAGCAGTAGGGTCTTCGTTCCAAAGCAACTCATCTAAAGAAAAGAGAGTGTCCGTTCCGGGAATAGGAACGGCAGTGAAATTTTCTAATGGAGAAGTGCAAGTTAGATACAACGATGGTTCCCAGCTGTGGATGGACGGTAAACATCAAATCAAATACCAGTGCACGGACGGCAAAATCGCAAGCTACAGCAGTAATAACATTCCACGTCCCATATGTGAAAAGTTGCAACCGATTTTGGAACAGTTAAATCCAAATCAAACCACTCGCAATTTTCGATTGTAGATTTAGCTCTCTGGTGAAGTGTATCGGACAACTGTGGCCGCAATAAGCACACTCATTTAATTTTTAATATGTTATGCACATCACTTCAACGATCTTGACCAATTTTACCAACCGACGTGCCCTTTTTACTTTTTAATAAAACTTATTAAAATGTTATTAAAATTATAAAACCGATGTCAATTAGGTCTATGCAAAGTTATTATTTGTTAGTACGGCTAGTTCCTTATTGACCTGAAAACACTTCGTCTAATACTAGTTTTTATATTTTGAGAGAACATTAGATGTGAGATTCGTTGACCAATATATGCTTTATTTTTAAGATATCATTTATTTGTATACCTATTTAACAGTATTTCCTACGTTGAAAGTGTTATCTTACAACAAATTTGCTGTACATACTTGAAACATATCAAAATTAACCCGAGCCAGTAAAGCAGTTCTTCAAATCGAACTTTTATTCCCTGTTACTCGTCATAAATAATTTGCAAAAAATATTTTGCTTATCAGTGAGTATAACAGAGTTATTTGATATTTTCCGGGCCTATATTCTTGGTTTCTTGAATGCTTTTTAACCAAGTTTTAGATGAATTTTTCAAACCTAATTTAGCTACCTAGAATTTGAAAACTTGGCCCTCGGAGTTTTCCGTTTCGTTATATTTATTTATAATAATTTTTATTTATACTCCAAATAGATAAGAACATTATTAATGTAAAAACGGACACCGGAGCGGGGTCACTACCAGAGGCAGATCATTCTTTTTAATTTTTTTAATAATAGCCATTAGCTATCCCTTAACTGATATTGTGATTGTGATATACGGTTCACACAACTAGTATCGTGGGTCAGAAATGACCCAACCCTATTTTAAGGGGGAAGTACATTTTTTACCTAACCGGAAAGAATATAGGTTAAAATAATTTTTGTGTCATTCTTGGTAGGCCAGGATATTTCACATTAAATGCCCATGCATCACAAACAAATCGAAAATAACTGAATGTGTAAAATTTTCCATGATAAGTAATAAACATTTTTGTCAAAAATGTAAAACTATTAAAATAATGGAAATAAAAATTGACCTACTCTTTAGCAATATAATGCTCTAGAACTATGCTTTACAACTAATGCTCTAGAAATAAAACAAACCTCAAAACATATTAAAAGAAGATATAAAGTAAACATTTGTACAAAAAAAAACGCCTTAGGAGCAATGACCTGAAAACTAAAAATGGCTTTCAACACTGTATTTTCGTAACTGCCAAACGACATTGATTACACAAAATGTTTTGATTTGAATGTTGTTTAAAAATCGTTTTGTTAGGTGCAGAGTGTTTTCGATCCGTTGGGCATCGTCTTCTTTTTGATGGAGGCTCGTTTCTTCCTCCTGTGGGATCTTTATTGATTTTCAGGTATTCCTTGATTCTCAATCTCAATTTTTTCGGTAGATGTTAATTATTGTACCGTCGCCCCATATGTTCATCAATTAAGGACATGCTCAGGCTTTTAATGAAAGATCTTCTATTCATTTTCATACTTCTAACACCAAAGCTACTATATTCAATATTCCACAGAAAATAGCAAGTGGCCACCTCTTTCTGCGATTCTAAGAAAAAAACACTTCTGGTCTAGACAATCGACACCACTTTTGGATATAGATCAATATAGGTACAATAGCAACGCAGCATCAAAGCCAGCCGATAATTTTACATAATTATTTACGTTTTATTCAAAAACGGTTAATGCTAGGCATATCAATCATTAAAAAAATTTTTGAAATTCAATCTTCTCTCAACATCTATAAAAAAATTAGGGGGTTCCATTTTAAAAAATCGAGTTATCCCTATTTGAAGTTTCTCAATTTTACAAATTTGTTGTGACATATCTCATAAAGTTATGATAAGCGACGAACATGCAGTGGAAATAACAATTATTTTGCTATTGTCGTGCGTTTTACATATTTCTTTGTCGTGAGCAGTTCAAAAGTTTTGATTTTCCTAACAAACCCTTGCAAATACCCTTTTTGGCATAAACCACAACGTTTATACGTATGTCTCCGTAACCATAAAAATTAAAGAATTAGCAAATTATGCAAATAATGTAACGGCGTTAAAAAAATATATAGTTCCATTTAAAATAAGAAAGTTGAAGGCCACTTCTGATATATCTGGAAGTGCCATTTTGATAGAAAGGTAGATCGGTACATCGCGCAGAACAATGTTTGTGTGCCAAATTTCAAATCACCAAATTTTTTAGAACCTCTAATAGACCAATTAAAAAAATGACCCTGTATACATATTAAATAATCTTCGTTCTTGAAATTAGAGTAAATGTTAATAACCGGTTCTAACAAAAGCGCACTCATTAGTTAGTGAACCACAAAAATATTTAGAGTGTTATCGCAAATACCGAGAACTGATAATATACATACATTTGGAATGGAAACGTTATTAATACCACTGGTCTTATTTTTACTTATACAGGATTAGTTTTGTTTTGTACCATTTTGTTCAATTTCTTTCAAATATCATCGGCATTGCCTTTAAAGCAAACCAAAAATAAAACTATCAACCTTGTGTTCAATTGAAGATGTCTACCGCAGGCGTAGACGAACCGACGGGGTCACTATTTTAATGTACAGTAATCATTTATTATCGATAATTGTACTGCTGTGATTAAATCACTATCAAATCAAAGCTGATGTAGTTTATTGCGTATCTTGCGTAATGTTTATTCGTACATCCAGATTTTTAACGTTTTGTGATTAAACGATGATGTAATAATTGATTTCTGCGTTACGAATTTTGCAAACAAATCACATGATTGCGATAAAATTACAACAATATTTTCAACAATTTTGTAAAAAATAAGTCATGACGATGAAATTTCATTTGTTGATAATATGTATAAACATATTGCAAGAATTTAACGCAGTGTGTGGAAAGACTCCAGTTATTAAAGTTCTGTACTGTTGAACTGATTCTTTTTTTATTTTAGTAATTCTACGTTTTTGTCCCATTTTCTATTCCGTATCTGTTTAGTAAGAATCGTTGTCCTTCACCTCAAAAGGGGTTTTTTGCAACTTCGTTACACGATTGATTAATTATCTAACCTCAGTAGAACACTGTCTCGCCATCTCAGCCTAGGTCTGCTTAGCGCTCTTTCACTTGTGGTATGGTATTTCTTACCAGACCACATTTACTAATCTTTAGCAGAGACTTTGCTGCACGTTGCCTGTCCTGCCTGATTTTTTCTTTCTCCTAAGGCACTGCGACCCTGGGTACTTTCACCATTCGCCTTCTTGATCAGCCAGATTGATCTCAGCCTAGATAAACCTAGGCTTCATTCTCGTTGTTTATTCCCAGTGCATTTTTATTAATCTTTCGTCGTGACTATGCGGTACATGGAAAATGCTTGTGCTATTATAGAGCTGACAAAGTTCTTCCTTAGATATTATCTTATAGAGACCAGTTTCATTTTGTTTAGAATCTTTGTCGCAAATCGTATATGCACATCCTTTGGAAATTGTACAAAGAAAATTATAATTCGGGAGACTCATGAAAGTATTCCACAAATTTTATGAAATACTTAAGATTCAACCAATAATTTTTCAGTATTTTTCTTCAAAATGTTATCAATACTTTGTTCTGATTTGGTAGTCAGGTTGAAATAATTATGTCCTGTTTTATAGTTTTCTGCTAAAATTGCTTCCAAATGGGTACACCACGAATTTCTAAGTAGTTTTTATAATTGTTGAAAAGAGGATTTTTGTGTAAAGGATTAAATAATGATGTTTGTAAATAAATAAATTCAACATGACTCCTGACTGTTAAACAATCCGTAAATATGTTTATGTTCTTCGCAATACTCAAAATATTAATTTTTATACTCGCTTTTGCTCCTTAGTTTGTTTTTTCTAAATGTATTTATTCCTTAGTTTTTACTTGTCACATATGTGTTTCTCCTTTTTCTTTTTTATGAACTGCAATACGAGCAAATTTAATAGCATAAAAAGAGAAACAATAGCAGGAACTCAATTTGAATTTCATTTTGCGCCGCTTGTGTAAATATAACTGCGGTTTGGTACGATTTGAATACAATGACAAAAGTGTGTAAATATTTCGTAAACCAGACCGAGAACAATACCAAGTGATAAGTTGATAAATATTATTATTAAATAGTAAAAATAAATACTTTCACAACGAGACAATCTTAATCTATCCGTACTGTTTCTTGAATTCTATCATGAATTTAACTAACAGTTTAACCTCATCCGTGGTAACTGCGTTGTACAGGGATGCCCTAATTCCTCCAACCAACCTATGGCCCTTCAACTGATGCATATTCAGCTTTTCAGCTTCTTCCAAAAATTTCGCTTCTAACTGTTCGTTCCCCTGAGGCCCTCCAACTCTGAACGGAATGTTGATTCTGCTTCTGACATTTTCGTCAATAGGACAGCTGTAAAAACTATTCGATTCCTTGATGGTGTTGTACAGCAGTTGGCTCTTCTCTTCCGATTGCCTCGCCATTCCGTCAATACCTCCATTTCGCTTGATCCACTGCAGGACCTTTTCCATGACGTAAACTCTGGAAACAACGATCAGTTTCGGTTTGACACTGCCGAAGTCAGCTTACGAGAACGTGGCGGGTGTGTTGTAAACTGAGTTTTCTTTGCTGATGATTGTGAAGTCGAATACTGTAGGGCAGACTGGTATCGGATTGCCCAGGAGATCTTCACGTATAATGACTAGCGTCACTCCCGCGGGGCCTATATTTTTTTGAGCGCCGGCGATTATGGCCCCGAACTGAAACGCCACAGTTCAGCCAACCAAACAAAAGTGGTTTGTAGCCTTACCTTTGATACATCCACAGGTTTTGTCATAATACTGGACGACATGTCACTAACAATGGGTACTGAATCGGATTTCGGAACGTAAGGGAATTCCACGCCTGAAACACGTCATCAGAATCGTCTGCAAGTCTAGAAGACGGCTCGTTACCATCGACTGTTTCGTTATCACAGTAGTATAAGTAAGAAGCGTCAGGGTTCAGGGTCCACGAAGATTGCGGTGGAATGCTCCCAGGTTTGTCTGCTTTGGGAAAAACTAAATTGACCTTTCCGTATTTCGCGGCTTCTTTAGCTGCCTTCGCGGACCAGGTCCCAGTAACTGCATAATCGGCAGAACCAGTTCGATTGATGAGATTCAAGGCGATGGCCGCGAACGCGCCAGTTCCTCCTCCGTGCATGAAAAGAATCCGATAATTGTCCGGCACATTCCTACGAGACCTTTTTAGTTTTTGTTGAACTTCCAAAGAAACAACTCACAATAGCTCCCGGACCACTTTTTGCGCGTCGTTGTTAATCTTCGTGTATTCCTTCCCGCGGTGGCTCATCTCCATCAGGCTCATGCCGCTGTCGTTGTACGACAAGAGTTCACTCTGCACCTCTGTCAATACCTGAAGTAATGTATGCTTATTAACAATTCTACGAATTTGGCAAGGTTAATTAATGTAGTTCCAGGGATCATGGGGCGGTTCATGGTTCCTTTACCTCTCTTGGTAGTTTGGCGGGACCCGCACCAAAATTCAACGCCGATTGATTATTCCCCATGGCTGTAACACTCACTTCGATCAAATTCACTTTAAACGAACACTGCACATTCCCTGCCGTTGTCTTCATTTATACGCAGTTTCGGGCTTGTGGTGGGGTTAGGCATTCCGAGCAGAAGACTTCTGATTAACGAGACAATTGCTCAACTGAATATACGTTAAATAACACGATAAGACGTCACAATAACGCGAGGAGATTAGTTTCGTGTCCAGTGCGTGCCCGTGTATCTTTAAAAATCATTGTTGTGTTATCAAATAAAATCTAATGAAATATGAAATTCATTGCGCTTCTTTTTCTGCATGATTTCAACGATTTCTAATTTATCGAAGAAGGGGTCAACACATGACTACGATAAAATTACTACAGAGCGATATATTTTCAACCTTTTTGTACGAATAAATCATGTGACGACGAAATTTAATTCGTTGATAAGAGGTATAAACAGATTGCAGAAATTTAAGACAAAGTGTGAAAATAAACGATATCTAATAGTGTGGCAATACGCTACTGTTACCATGTCCCATTTTGGAAAGTTTCCGTTCAAATAAATTTATTTTTTCTATTCCACGTTTTATCTCGTTTCCTTCATCATCGTTTCAGTATCGAAATGTCGAACCCTTGAAACTTGGTACTTTCTTGCAAAATGCATCACGTGCTCATTCTGTTATAATAGTTTTGCGTTTTGTGATAAATCGATTACATTTTGTGAGTTAATTTAATTTGCATGTAATGATTACATACACAATTGAATTTGAATCCATGACATAAGGCGATGATTAGAAAAAAATCAGTTGCTGTGTTCGTGTAGTGCTGAGAGATATTCTTAAGCTTGTGATCATGAATATTCATTGAGGACACATGAGGACATTGAGGAGACAATAAGAGGACTCATGTGCAAGTGATCTTATCAATGAGGAACGGACTTTTGGTCAAGGATCTTTGCTGTAAGATTATCCGAAGATTGCATCAGGGGTGTGATGTGTAGGTAGTTCTTCTTCCCGTAGCACTGTAACCTTGGATGGGTTCTCACAAAGAGTATCCACTGTAAACAGTCTTCTGCCGCTTCCACGTTTGTATATGAACTCCAAGTGTGTCAGGTCTTTCGTCGACACCTCATCTAAGATGAGTTATCTTAGGTTTTTCTAACGGTATTTTCTTTTATGGCAGGTACTTTCTCGCATGCGTACCATTTTTATTAATCTTTATTCACAATTTTTTGGCTGATGTTTGGGCTATTTGATCATCAATTATAACGATGTTCTTCGGGTTTTTGGACCGTGTTCCATTTGAATTTCCATTAGGGGGGATGTAGTGAACGCTCCGAGGAGCTAATTCAACAAGTGACCCCAATGAAAGAATATAAATGTGACAGTCGCGAATGTGACAGCGAAGAGAACACTTCGAGCTCTTCCACATCGCAACTACCACTGATGAAGTCCGCCGCAGTTGTGGATGAAACGTCTGGAGATTCATTGGGGTCACTTGTTAAATTAGCTCCTCGGAGCGTTCACTACACCCCCCCCTAATGGAAATTCAAATGGAACTCGGTCCAAAAACCCGAAGAACATCGTTATAATTAATAACACCGACCGTGAAAGCCTACATACTTTCATATTTGATCATCATTGGATCTTACCCTGTGGAGACCAGTTTCATTTTGCTTATAGTCTTTAAAGACTACTGCTGTGTGTTTACTCGGTTGTCTCAGATCTTCTAAAGGACTGCTCGTCCTTCAGAAATTGCAGTAAGAGATGCACCCAAGACTAGAATCGCAAGCCAGTAATATAATTTCCATGAAGCTCTTGTGCTGTGGAAAGATCTTTTTTACAATATAAAAACATATTGACTGATAAAATGAAATTTTGCATTTTACTGGAAAATATTGAAAAATATTTAATCACCTCCTGGTGGTCAAATAAAAATAATTGTAATGATTTGTAAGTTTTTAAAAACATTTAAAATGTTAAAATGTTCTGCTTTATTTTTAAATTTTTAGTGCTTTTTTTGTCAAAATGTGTTGTCTTTTTTCCTTTTTTTTGTGCCTTTTTTGCGTTTTATTTCTATCTAACTATCCGCTCTTTAATCGTGGGGCCTAAAATGGACTGTTTTCGAGTTATTCAACTTTCTTTATTGAAATGGACGTGTTGATGCTGGCCGAAAATATGCGAATATCTTTGGACCTAACTAACCTAGAGAAGTGCAGTTTGTGCATAACTTTTTTTTTCTAATTTATGATCGAAAAAAATGATAGTTGCTTATTAAATTTATATTCCTTAGATCAATCTTTAACGATTTTATTGTTAATAGAGTCATTACAACTTTTATTTTTTCCATACGTTTTACTTAACTGTTGGAAAAAATTAAAAGCTATGGATATTGAGGAAATATACTAGTTCTGCAAATAAATATTAGTAAAAATATATTCATTTATCAATTTTTGAATTAAAACACGTTTCATCCACCAACAAATGTTTACTTAAAACAAAAAAAAACCTTGACAAAACACTGAACTGTTCATAATATCTATCTGCAATAGAATGAATAATGCCAAAATCAGTTAATATTGGATAATTTCGCCCCTATCACAAGTAAGAAGAGCTACATTAGATAAATGTTGTAAGATGTGCCACCTTTTTTTAGTTCTTCTCTTGCATAAATCCACAGAAGTGTCGTTTGCCGCCCGTGTATTATCATTTCAGTTTTGTCGTCATCATTTCAACAACTGAACGGAGTTTCCAACAAATTGCAAACAATATCGTTAGTCGGATTCATTGTTTGCACACAAAATTATCAACAATCACTCAGTCTCATAAATACAGGGTGAACCTCTGGTAGTTGCCCAGTCTACTTTTTGGTCATCAATATTAAAAATAAAGACATTATAAGTAAAAAGTATTTTCAATGTCCTTGGACTCATACAAGTAGTATGTACCTTCCATAACGCCCGAAACATAAAAAGTGATGAAAATTAAAATTGTGACACTAACGTCTGAAAACCCGGAATATCAGAAGCAACTACAACGTGTCAAATCTCATAAAAACTACAGCATTTCTTCAACTTTCTAACGGTACCGGAAAATGGAAATTATCATTATTACCTTGGTAAGAATTTTCAACTTTCAGTGGGGTTTAAAACCGGGAAAATAATGAAGGTAAGTAACTCCCAACATTGCAAAAACGGTACCTACCTACTACACAATTACCTTCAGAAAACAGCAACTAAAAGAAAAAAATTACATCAAATGACACCGAGATTTGGTGAAGTGGATTTTAAAAGTTGAAATTTAAGCGCAATTTTTATTGAGCTCCAAAATAATTCGAGTAACATTTTTAAATATGTAGTTCCAATAAAATTGAGGGAAATAAAGTTTAAGAATAGTTTAAATAAACAGGTTGAGTCATTAGTGCGGGATCGGTCCATAACTTCTAAACCATGTAAGATACAAAAATTTTTTAAAAACAATTTGTACATCGTTTGTCAGGCTGCACAACCCAAAAATATTTTAACGTATACAGATTGTTCCAAAACTCACAAAAGCTACACAACTTTATTTTTTCAAATAGAACTACCTATATTTTATTTCACTGTAAGAACCCATTTTGAACTAGATTTATGGTGATATAAGGTATTTTACATTTTGAACCACTGTTATCAAATTACAAATTTTTTTTACATTTTTTGACATTTACAGAGGTCTACTAAAAAATTTACTGAGAGGTCGTTTTAGCAGCTAGAAGGCTGAAGGTTGCAGAAATATGAAGAAAGGATTGCTCTGTGTGCTCGATATGCATAATGTTATTTTTACTACACAGGTTCTGCAATAATTCGTGTTAAATTATACTATTTTTAAATAAACTTAACTTTCGTTTTTTAAATGGCACCCCCTATATGGACTCTGGCTACGTTTTTTATTAAGGTTGTTCTATAGATAAAATTAATAATTTACGAGATATGCCATGGAAATCGTCTTAACTCACATTTCAATACTGCACAGTTGTGTCATCACCGACTTGTCATTTGATTATCCATTCCATTATCCACAATTAATTCGATTTTACAAGAACAAATCGATTTGATTTATTGTCTGAAATTAAGCGAAACAACCAAAGAGAAAATGAAAATAAGAATCTAAAATGCATTTAGATGCGTTTGCCAGCAAATTTTACGAAATATTGGAAGATCATTCTCCCTACCGCGTGAAAGTGTGCATAGAGAGTTGGCCGCAACATTGAATATATTATTTAGTTTAGCTTACTTTATTGAATTTTTATATTTATTTGTTTAAATGTTTATTTGTTGATTTATTTAACGTTGAGCGTAAATTCTTGCCGCAAGCAAAGGATTTATTTCGCCTTCTCCCAGACAATAAATCATATCGATTTGTTCTTCTAAACTAAAATTCATTGTGGATAATGGAATGGATAATCAAATAACAAGTCGGTGATGACACAACAGTGCAGTATTGAAATGTGAGTTTAAATAATTTCCATGATTTCCAGAGCACACTATGTACCTTATCCTGGCTCAATCTGTATCACATCCAAAAATATCAAATATCTCGTAAATTATGAATTTTCACTATAGAACAACCTTAATAAAAAACGTAGCCAGACTCCAGACGCATTCGATAGCAATACAAAAATATAGGGAGTGCCATTTAAAAAACTAAAGTTAAGCTTATTTGAAAATAGTATAATGCAACACGAATAATTGCAGATCCTGTGTAGTAAAAATTATATTTTGCATGCCTGGCATAAAGATCAATCTTTTCTTCATATTAATACCAACTTTCAGCCTTCTAGCTGCTAAAAGGACCTCTCAGTTAATTTTTAAGTAAACGTCTGTAAATCACAAAAAATGTGAAAAAAAAATTATAATTTGATAACGGTGATCCAAAATGTAAAATATCTTATATCGCCATAAATCCATGTGAAAAGGGGTTCTAATGGAGAAATAAAATAAAGGTAGTTCTATTTGAAAAAACAAAGTTGTGTAACATGCGGTAGTTTTGGAACCCTCCTGTATACGTTAAAATATTTTTAGGTTATACAGCCTGGCAAACGGTGTACAAATTGTATTAAATTTTTTTTTCTATTTTACATGGTTCAGGAGTTATGGACCGATCCCCCACTAATGACTCACCCTATATAACAATGCACGTCTTGAAAAATAATTTCAGTCAGAATAATGTCTGTATAAAAATTTATAACTTAAAAAAATTATATAATTTTATTGTATACATTTGAAAGTCAAAAAAATCTGGCGCATTATTCATTTTACAAGAAATTTGTAAAATTTATATTTTAGTGAATTGAAAATTCAAGTTGAAGTACTTTTGAAATACAAGCCTTGCTATTTTTCAAACTTTAAACTGAAGTCGGACGGTTTATAATTTTGTAAAAAAACTAGTGAAGATTTAAGACGACTGGCGGCCAAACTCTGCTCCAAAGGCAACTTTACGTCGGTAGTTTCGCACCCGCACTTCTTCGTTACCACGGCAACGGACTTTATTGGTGCAGTGCCGAACATAGTGGACGCTCTTCATCTGTGTATTAAATCTGAATCTGCGGCGTGCGTCTGGGTTTATTTCACATTTCGCATTATGCTATTATTTAAAATTCTGAAGACTAGTACATACATATAAGGTACCACAATTAGTAATGAAAAATGTAATGGGATATAAATTAATAAATTTAGACTAAATTTACAACTATGTTGGAAAAATAATTCTATCGTTTCAATCGAGATTTCAATGAACATTTGGTGAAGAGGCACTTCACTTACTTCACCTAATCAGCCGCCACAGCCCTATTATTGATAACTTGAATTCTGTTGGGCATACTCAACACATAACTCAGTGGCGGCGTAAAGAGGCAGAGGTCCGCTGCCAATTCACTCGCGTAGCTTGAATGTCTTGATAGATTTTATGGAGAACTAGACTATCGTTAAAGGCAATGGATGACATTCTCACAACATTTGGTGTTGTTCAGCCTAAAACTCTGCTTACGTCAACAGAAGAAGAACTTCGTGGTATGGTTCCAAATCTGATGACCAAATCTATGATAAATTTTCTGCCGAGGATATTATTTTTTAGATTTTACGACTGAGGCGCCACTAAGAAGCCGCCTGCATTTCTTTCCAAAAAGGGGTCCAATGGAGTACCTTGGAGCTTGTATCCTTCTATTTTGAATCTGTTCCGAGTCTAGTGCTGTCTAAGATTTTTTTTAACTATTTGTGTTTCGGTGGCTTCTTGTGAAAAAAGTTTTTCAAAATTAAAATTGATAAAGTCGATATTGTCCATTGAAAATTAGAGGAAAGTAACTTTTTATAATGTGAACGGATATTTTAGCAAAATAAAGTCACGTCAGCACGTTTAGTATTTTATTTGTTGTTTTATTTTGGGGGTGCTCAATAGAAAACCGCCCCGGGTGCCAACCCATGCTACGCCGCCACTGACCAAACAGTCAATTGCGTCTTGGTTCAAAGCAACCCAGGCAAAATCAGGCAGAATTTGTTTGAGTGTTCGAAAATCACAAGTAGGTGGTTGCTGGTTATTGACGACCCTTGCAAGCATGTCCCAAACATGCAGTTGAGATCTGAAGAGAAAGAAGGTAAGCAAATGATCAATTACATTCAATTCTACATGTTCCGATTCTGATTTTATGTGGTCTGCTCTGTAACTCTGACGAAAAATATGTATGAGTAATATTGTAGCACATTTTATCGCCTCCAACTTCCTTAAAAGACGTTTTCTCTAAAAAGTACAGGGTCTGCGTTATAGGCCAAAAGCTGCTTACTGGCGAGATTATTCCAAGATGACGGCGCAAACGTCGCTCGAGGTCGCAATCTTAGGGTCATACTTAGGGCCACTGAATCCACAATACTGTCAAGTTTCAAAACTCATCAACGTTTTACACCCAAAATATGCATAATAACTGGACTACACTGTTGTGGTTTGGATTGAAAGAACTGACGATCCTTTTCTTCTATTGGGGATGGGAATAAGATCCCGTCTTTTTGTCGTTTGTCGTTTATAACATACATATATAATTACCATTCAAAAGGATTTCCTGAAAGTTGACAAAGGTGTTGGAACAAGAAATGAGTAATTCTGTGGAACAGATAAAGTGACGGTGCCAAGTCAAGATTGTAGGCGGCGTGCGGTATCAACTTGAATACGTCGAGTTCCTTCGGTTTCTGTCGGGTTCCTTGGTTCCTTGCTTGGGACATATTCCGTTTGGTGTTATCCATTTGCAGCAACTCCCGTTTTCTTCAGTGCCAAGGTGTATAACTTTATTACGAGGAGAAGTGAAGTTTCGAGCTACACCGGTTGGACATCAAAGATCCGTAGTGCTAGTAATCTGTTTCTGTGAGTTCTTAATCTTTTTTATTTTGGGTGATTCTTCACTCAGCGCTTAAAATCGGTAATATAAGCCCGGACTCAACGCCCATTTTCTCTGGTCTCAACTTCACGCCATTCGCGCGAAGGAAATCCGCGTTTGATTTCCTGATGGGTGATGGCTTGTCTGCTGCCTGGTAATTAACTATATTTTAGTAACTTGCTTAAGCTACTTCCTTTAGCTATTATGCTCATGTAAATCGGGCGTTATTTCCCGATTGGGGCAAGAGTGTAGGGGTGCGGCAACAGGTGATAGTGGCTAAAGCAAAAGGTCCGGGGGAGTGCCTTAAGACTACTAGATCTGGAGTTAGTGATAGATTTTTGGTTGTGATTTTAGTCAGTATACCTTTCAGAAGGCATCATAATGCATATATCCTTACGTTAATATACAAAGAATCAGATAGTCATCCTGGGTTCTTCATGGAAAAGTGAATCTTCACTGTTCGCAAAATATAAGTTTAGGGGATACGATTTTAGTCAGGCTGCCATATGTCTTAAAATGATGTTCATAATAAAATTTCATCGGAAAATTATTGTCATCTCGTTAGTGTGAGCCCTAAGGGCTTTTATGGGCACGTGAACTTGTATTTGAATACCTAAAAATTTTTTCGCAGGCTGCCCATGATAAGTAGATAAGTGCTTGTTATAAAACTACTGAAGAAAAGATGGCATACCGTTTGCGTGTGCCCAAGTACAGTTTATCTCGAATAAAAACTTCATTTTAAGATACATGCATGTATCTTATAGGTACAGTATATATCTTATACATGCATGTATCTTAAAATGAAGATACATACTGGTTGATACGTACTTATTTTTGCACTATACTTATACAGTATGTATCTTATAATGCATGTATCTTAAAATGAAGTTTTTATTTGAGGTAAACTGTACTTGGGTACTTCCATGGCAGTCTTACTAAAATCGTACCAAAAGTATAGTTTGCCAACAAATGAAGACTCACTTTTCCATATGGAGAATCCAGGATGACTCTTTGATTTTTTGCTTATTATTATGAGAATATACGCATCATAATTCCCTCTGAAAGGGTGTACTGACTAAAATCACAACCAAAAAATATGTTACTTATTCCCGGTCTATACGGTGGGCTGTTAAGGATTGTTTTTCATCATTTTCTGGAATCCTCAAGAACCCATGGAATACAGTCTTTGATTTATTTTTTTTAGTGTAAATAATTTTGATACGGTCAATAAATATGTGGCCTAAATGTCCTCTCAACTGACGCCTGGAGATTGAATTCGTTTCAAAAGACACTAACTGTAATTTGTGCGTCGTGTCCGAAACTTTGACTTACGAAAGAGCGACCACATTTTGATATTGAGTTGGAGAAATTTGAAATTAAGTTTTTTGTTAATATAATCCGTCTCGCACACAATGCATAAGGTACGTTTTGTGCCTTCTTCGACAAATTTCATCTTCTCGGTTTAGACATCATTTGAGTAAAGTTTTGAATGACAGCTCTCGTCAAGTGTCATGGACAGTTTCAAACATCTACATTGGAAAAAATAAAACAAAAGCTAGATTCCATAACCTCCTGAGCCTCCGTTTTGGTTTGAACGCCCGTTATTCTTTGTATGTCCGGTATAATGCGTTAAAAATGGATACTGAGGAGGCTGTGGAATCTGTAGAGCGGACAAAAAGTCTTTAAATTTTGTTCAATTTTGAACAGTGTATATCTCTGACCACGACAAACAAGACATTTGACAGTCAAGTCAATGTCAGGAGATGGATCTTGCTAAAGAAGGCAGTAAATGTATCTTATGTGTAAACCATGAACAAATGAACTTAATCTATCAATTATAAAATCATAATTTTCAAATTTCTTTACACTCTACAGAGCATTTTTTTATTAATCATTAAGACTAAAATTGAAGAAAAAAAAATGCAGGGTTCAATAGTAGATTCCATATTATTTGGTCGATTAAGACCGAACGAGATGAAGCTATATAGGCCCTTTACGTTGCACACGGACGGGCCATGAGAACCGAGTAATTGTACATCCGCGGGTTTTTGAATTGTTGTTGCATCTCGTTTCAATGTAATTGTAGTGCAAAGTATTTTATTTATTAATTATTACTTATCCTACTTTTTATCTTATGAACCCTGTAGCATTTCGAATACAAACGAAGTCTATAAAACAAAAAGTTTGAGTCTTCCTTAAAATAAATAAATAAATAAATTTACATACTGATTTGTGTTCACTACCAAGTGTATTAAACTATGTAAAACTAGTCTACTTCTTCACCACAATTTGTTTACATTATCTTTCAGTAATTAATTTGGTATCGCTGGTAAAATTTTTGGTAGATCTCATCATTTTCTAAAGGGAACACATTTTCTATTAATTCTTACCAATATCATAGTTTTTAACCCTTCAGCGGCCCCCCGGTCAATATATGAGATTGTCAATAATATTATTGCAGTTACTAAAATCATCACTCTTGCAGAAATTATAAATCGTGACATTTCATAATTACCACTTTGACAGCATGTGTAATCTTTGCGTCAACTTTAAACGTGAAAACCTTCAAAAATGTTTACCGCCGCAGAATACTGTGATATGCTCATACTTCATGGAGCCACATGGAGCATTGATTTTTCAGAAAAAAATATTTTTGATGAAATGACTGCTTGCACTCAAGCCCCTTTCATTTTCATTTAAATAGTAAGTTATTTTTTTAATTTAATTTTTTCTCTAAAATTTGGACTTGATAACATTTTTATCGATAACTAATAATAGTACAAGTGTCAGAACTTTGTGCAACTTCCTTTGGGATACTGAAAAAACATTGACATTGAAGATAATTTGCGCGATGCTAAATCGATGGCGATCGATAAAAGATAAATTATTTAAACTAATTTATTTTTTGTACAGTCCGTATTCAAAATTGTAGTATTTAAATGAAAATGAGATGATTTTTAGGGGTTTGAGAGCAAGCAGGCCATTTTAGCAACAATAAATTTTTCTGAGAAATCAAAAATAAAATTAAAATTCTCTTTGTAACCCCATCCGTAGACATAATTATATAACCCATTGTTAAATAACAATGCTGCTAAGTCGTTTTTGCAACTATTCGCATTCGTTTATAAGACGCAAGCTGACGTGCTTCTGTTTCGAATTATTTATTTTTCCGTCTCTATGGTTTCGCCTATGTATCTTGATTATGACTTGTACACCTTTATATAACATTTACCAACACGAGGTTCTGGAACATTGAATAACTTTATTTTATGGAGTAATCTGTGATTTTATTGTGTACAAGCTATGTTTTGAAATATATTAAAAAAATATGTAAAAAGTTGTTATTTGGCACTGGTCGGATTCATTAACAGGCGTATACCGTAAGAGAGCTTTACGCTGTTGGTCAGTTTCAATTGCTTGCCGTTTGAATATCTTACAATCCTTGACTATATTTCTTTAAAATTTAGTGTTTATTTTCTCTACAGAATTGGCCCTAGTTCTGGGACATGCTGTATAGCATTATTCAAAGTGAAAAGTGTTCTGCGAATTGTTTCACTGCGGACGCGTAAACACACGTTTTATAAAAAAAGTAGCACATGAGACATATTATTAATATGCAAAACAAGTCGAACAAGTACTGCATAAACTATAAATTCTTATTTTAAAGACTAGAAATAAATTTTAAATACTAGAATTTATTAATTAGTTTTTGCGTACACCAGAGGCGACATCTAGTGGTGCTAATTTTCACATTATCGTTTGTTGGTCCAGACGATGGTATTTGTATATTTCTATTTACACCAAAGCAGAGCAAGGTTAGCAACATGCATAATTTTATAAAATAGAGAGCGCAACACAAATCGGTACAGATTTCTGTAATGCAAAAAAGATTTTGTGTTTGGTTGTAAAGTGTCGTGCAGTAGCGCCCTTGCGCGAATCGTTTGCATTGTTGCGTATAGATGGCAGTGAAGTGTCGTTCGTAGCCGGACGACGTTCGGCCTTCGTGCGCCATAGTAGAAAATGGCGACCGTGATGATTTTGATGTAACGAATGTACTTTGCAAAGTGCGTGTAGTAGTGAAGTTTTTAAAATAAACGAACTCGTTTCGTCGTGTTCAGCTTGAATGAAAGGCAAACATGCAGAATGTATCACAAGAATCTTCGCCAGATAATCCGAAAATAGATAAAGTGAACGTCCACCACGATATAGGGAACTTGTCGTCGACTCCCCATTCAACCTCCAATTCGAGTCCCGCAAAGTCCGAAACGGAAACGTACTCAGAACATCGCCGATACATGTCCGATTCGTCGGAAAGTGAGGAGGACAGTGTGTCAGAGGTAGGAATTAACTTTGTCCCTTGCATCCCGTCGATTTCGCCTCGAGGCCCAAGTATCAATGAACTTACGTCGAGAGACATCTTGTGGCGGTCTTGTCTGGCCGTGCGATACTCGCCCTTCGCATATTATCGAATTTGTGCCAAAAACGACGACCAGTGCCCGTTTTCACGCCGGATTTACAAACAAGCGACGTAATTATATAAGCGTCGAAGGACCGGGCCGAAGGCTGTGTGTGTGCTGCCCGTCCTCCGTCGTGGTCGACCACTGCTCCGTCTCGATCCTCACCTATCTACCATCCGGCCCCACTTGACCGGGATTATTTCGGTACACGTCGGTCGGACCTTTGTCCGCCCAATTTTGCAAAATGCCCAGACAGACACGGAACTACCTGCGCAATCACCGCATTTCTCGACGAGTGCACGGCAATTAATTTGTGCCCGGTGTCATAGTTCGGATTCCATTCCTCTGAATCTGAATAGATTCTCTACCACCGCACGAATCCTCCAGCACCGGTTCGTTTACGTCCGACGATCCAATTGTTAGTAAATAACTCTTATTTACTGTTACTCGCTCCTAATCGGCGGCGCGTTTTCATTCCGCAAAACACCTTTCGCACAATCGCCAATTACGAACCTTATCTGTACAGATGCTCCGCTGCTTAAACTCCGTTCCAATCGCAGAAATTTTCCACCGTCACACTATCAAAAGAATCCACTCGAGTTCGCGATGCAAGCTTACATTTAAATCTTACCATTTTCCATAAAATGTTCAGTTTATTGTGAGGCAAACCGTGCCGTCGGTTTACGCGATCGTGTTTTAGCGTTTGTGCATGTTGTGTTTGCTATTTTTGTCCGGGAGCACCATTAGAAAGACCCGCTTTATCGCGTTCCGGTTTCAAGTTTTCTCAAAACGTCGTACTTGAGTCTTTTAAATCCACATTGCGAGATATCGGCGTCAGCATATGTGCGATTTATTGTTTAAATATGATGGAATTTGATGTGTTGTGTCTGAGTTCTTCAGGAATGTCTTATCTGTAGTCGCATTTCCTATGATTTGAGAGGTGTCACTGTCACTACAAATATTACACCGCCAGAAGCATAAAATGTTATCTAAAGACGATGAGTAATTATTACCAGTTCTAAGAACTGGTTCACTCGGTTACCGTTTCCAAATTATGTCGCGCCTTCAAAAGTAAAATGTCTGGCAATTTGTACTTTGTAATTGATTATAGTGTAGACCACAAGTAGTATAAATTGTAATTGAAATACGAATGATTTTTTCCTGTTCTAAGAACTGTTTATTTTACGCTCAACAATTCTAAATTATGTCGCGCGTTCAAAAGTAAAACGAGGATGCCTAGGACATGGAATCACACTTTGTTTGATTATAGTGTAGACCACAAGTAGTATAAAATGTTATTGAACTACGAATGATTATTTCCAGTTCTAAGAACTATTTCTTTTACATTTACCATTTCTAAACTATGTGGCGTGTTCAAAAGTAAACCGAGGATGTCTAGGACGTGGAATCACACTTTGTTTGATTATAGTGTAGACCACAACTGGTATAAAATGCTATTTAAATACGAATGATTATTTCCAGTTCTAAGAACTATTTCTTTTACGTTTACAATTTCTAAATTATGTCGCGCGTTCAAAAGTAAAAGGAGGATGTCTAGGACGTGGAATCACACTTTGTAATTGATAGAGTGTTGAAAATGATTGATATTGCGTTGGAGAAGTTTGAAGTTAAATTCTGTTGACAACCGCTTCGGATACGGTACATTACATACATTTTAACAAATTCTCCTAAGCTCAATTTGGGCAAATATTTGATTAACAATTTCAATTAAATCTCATGAGGGACAATGCCGAAGGTTACACTGTCAAAAATAAAACATGCTAGATTTCATACTTTCCGGCAAATCCGTTTTTTGTACGTCAATACGTCCCACCTATAACTACATCGATCGATATAAGAAAATTTCAAATTGGTCAATTTCGATTATACTGATATCAGATTTCTAGTAGTGTTTCCTTTACATATTCTGATTCCTCGCAAAAGTGTCACTTTATATAAACGTCCTTATATCTAATTCTAGTAGATTTTGGGATAATTAAATTTTAGTTCACAAATTCATAAATTTTCATTGTTTGCTTCTTTCTATATCCATCGTTGCAGTTTCCGCTCGGTCCGTCTGTATATTTGCCGTGGGTTTGGACAGCACAATAGATTTTTCCCAGCAGTGATTGAAGAGACTGGTCATTTCCTAGACTAGTTTTTCACTTCTCGACGCCATTGCGGAATTTATGTTTTTCCAAGTCAAACTGTAATAAGTAAGCCTTGCGAATTGGTGTCAGATGAAAATGGAAATATAATTATGTAGGTACTAAATTTTTATAATACCCAGAACATCGCTATAACGTACTCCTGGGGACTTGCAAAAACCAAATTTGCACATACAGTCAAACTTTATTTAAATTTCTCAAATGAAGTGAATTTGTGTGTAATTTTACATGCCAATAATAAAACAAGAATGAGGTATTTACTAAATAAAAACCATCAATCAAGCTTTGAATATTTTTAAACGAGCTGCCAATAATTTTCAAGTAGTTTGTAAAACTTCATCTGGCGTTTCTTGACTTTCAAGGTAACAAGTGATTTGAATTGTCTGCATAGCATTTACATAGCGGGTGGAAAATACTGCTCCTCATCCTCATCTTCCTTCTCTTCAACAGCTTCACCTAGTCCATTAATTTTGGATAATATATCTATAGTATAGGAGGAACATCGTCTTTTACAAACTCATCTAAGAGCCGTCTAACACGATCCTAATTTCCGTACTGAATTCAGTACTGAAACTGCACCCGCAAATTTAAAAGATTTGGGTTCAGAAAATAGAACATCTCTGTCAAAAGTCCAAAATTCAAATCATTGCACTGACTCATGCAATTACTTTAATCCTAATTTTTACTTTATGTGTCATACAGCAACTTCGTATTTTGTACTAACTTTTAAACCAAATTAGCGCGCGCAGTTTCAGTACTAAATTGAGTACTAAAATTAGTATCGTGTCAAACAGCTGTAATAGAGTACAGCCTTCGACCACTCTTCATTTAGTCTTATCAATATTTGACTTTGGACAATTAATTATTTTGCATCCATATGTTCAATTCATCCTTATCATCAATGTTGCTTTATTTCTCTGAAGCCACTTGCTACAAGCATAAAATCTTTCAATAATTAGATTTTAAGCCATATTATTAATAAATTCTTGGATTGCAGAGCAGACGTGAAATTGGGATTGGATTAATGTATTTCTAATATGAGGATGAGCTGTGCGGTTGTCTATCCCATTTAATCAGTTGTTTTAAAATTTCTTAGGTTGCTCTTTTGTTTGAAGCTTACGATCCTGGCATTGTTTTACATCTTTGAAAATGTTGGATTTATTAATTTTCCTATGACCAGTTTCCTGTCCTGTTAAGTCACACAATTAGTCTAACCTTAGATTGTTTTACACCAGTGCACTTTCACCACGATACTTTAATATAATTACTTGTCTTCAAAGTATAGAATAATCTTGCTTCATCTGGATTAGATAAATGCATCTTTAACTCTGTATTAGTTTATTGTATTATTCACTTACACTCCTTTCTACAAATTTACATTTGCAGCTTCTTGCCAACACAGATTTGATTGTGTTTCTTAAATATGTGTAACCAACTGAACTGTTCTCGACTTCTAATTTCTCCTCTTTAACTTGATTGTAATGTTGACATTTTTTGGTGCTTATTGTATGTAGCAGAACTTCATCTTAAGCCTCACAACTTTTTTTTGTGTTGGCTACATTTCTGTATTACTTTACCATCCTTACAACTATAAAACTTTTTCCGCAATACTTCTAGCTTTTCGCGGCGTTTCGTTACTAATGTTGCATCAATACCGTTTAACGAACTATTTAATGATCAGAATGAGCTTGAACAAAGGTACAAACACATGCGCTGAGATGCAATAGAATTTCCTTGGAATCAGTGTTAAAGCCGATCAGTGCTTGAGGTGGGTTATAAATGAGATTTTTACTTGGTCGAGAGCTCGTTTCTAGGACGTTATATCAGAAAATAGGTTCTAAGCGAATACTTATTGCAGAAACGAAAGTATATGCTTTATAAAGGGACGGGAAAGGGCAAACTGAATGCGTACGTTATATACGAGTTCGTTATAGCGAGGTTCTTTATATTTCGTGGCGACCTGTGAAGAAGCACACTTTGAGAACGACTGTACAAGTCCATGTATTTTTGTAAATGTAGTTAAAAGAAAGAGTTGAAGCTTTATTAACATTTTACAGAGGTTTTATATTAAAAAAAATGCAATAATAATAAGGAACCATAAACCATTAAAAGGGGTGGGGGTGTCACATTTTAGTAATTTTGCAACAGAACACCCACGCTCTATAATTAGTTGCGCCTACTTTTATTGTTTTTTATTCTAATAAAATGGGAGATTGAGTCGAAACCTGTTTTAAGGTTTTGGATTCGTAAATGTGGTACAGCCATGGACAGTCAAGAATAACACCCGTGTCATGCAAATACCGACTCTATGAGATATTGTCATTGAGTCGGTATTTGCATCACATCCGCTGGCTAAAGTGTTATTCTTGACTGTCCACGGTTGTACAGCCATGGACAGTCAAGAATAACACCCGTGTCATGCAAATACCGACTCTATGAGATATTGTCATTGAGTCGGTATTTGCATCACACCCGCCGGCTAAAGTGTTATTCTTGACTGTCCACGGTTGTACCATGTACATGTTTCTTCAAATAGAAAAACAAAAGCAACTTTTCATCTTCATTATAAATTACCATTACGCGAATATGAATGGGTGTAGGCTTTCATGGTCGGTGTTATCAATAACGGTAATGTTTATCAGACTTAAAGACTGAAGATGTCCATCACAGTTGTAGGCGAAATGTTTGAATTAATTTGGTGGGGTCACGTGTCCAGTTGGTTCCTCATGGCGCTCACTATACATTAGCTCTAATTGGGGAAAAACTCTTGGCACACGATCTTTTAGTCACAAGAACACATTTTTTGTTCATTTAACGGACTGGACATTTTCGAAAATGTTTTAAAGCGTAAGAATATGTTAAATATAACTCGACAATATGAGTTTTGGTCTGACGGGTCTGATTTTTGTTCGTTATTAATAGAAACGAACCTTACATAATTGTTTTTTTTGACGTTTTTAATCCGAAGTACGATCGGGGTTGTTTTCGTTTAAGCTACCAGTCAGATTTTTTTGTGTTTTTTTTATTCGACTTGTGCCCGCCTTTGGATTTAAATTTGAAAACAACGGCATTTGATATTTAGCTTTCAATAACGCATTTTGGTGTTCCTGTCTTTGTGTTTGTATCCGGAACGCGGAACAATGTGGCCATTTGCATTTTTTCATTTGCACGGCCAATTGTAAAGTGTCATAGTTCAGATTCCACTTGATAGACTTGAATTTGCGAACGAATTCAGTCGTTCGTTATTGTCGACTTGTTCTTGTGCTTTATTTGAAAATCTTATTTTTGTGAATATAATCGCTAATTGCGCCCCATGCGACCGTTTTCCGCTGTTTTTCCGAGGGGTCCCCATCATTATCCGAGCTCGTTACGAACCGACCGACTGCGTCCTTCCCTGAATCTTTCGTCATTGTTGTTGCACGCTAGGTTCACCAGAAGAATCCCACTTCGACTTGCAAAATGGTTTTTAGAACAATGCAAAGTTCTTTATCGGAGGTATGCCGCGACTTTCTCCGAGAAACCATTGTTCAGCGCACCGAACGATCCACCTCAAAATTGACGATTTCAGTTTTGATGATGACGGTTCTAATGCATCAAATCACTTTTTTATTCCCGCACCCGTCATTCCATTTAAAACGCGGAATTAGCGTCGCAAATTAATTAAACCTTTTTGTTGGCCGTTATTCGTAATTTGATGTTTTTGTGTAATATTCGCCACCCACTCGTTGTCTACATGACGATGGGGGCAACGTCATCAAAGGAATCCGTCACTGTTATCAGAAAAATGGTTTCATAATTTACGTTCATCGGAAATTGTGCAGTGGTGGATAATTGCGCGTTCTTGCTTCATTCTAGAGGCGGCCACATCTAAACTTATTGACAATGAGTGTTTTTTATCTCGCTGTAAACATTTAAAATTATAACAATCAAACGGATGGAGCAATGACCCCTCTTGGTTTTAACACCGAATAATCACAATTGGGTGTCACTTTCGTGCGCGGCGTTTAAAAAAATTGTTCACGTTATGCAGCGCAAGTGGTTTTCTTTTTTTAAATGGGGGTTTAATCGCTCAAAGCTAATGGATCTGGGTGTTTATTGGAAGGTCCTTGACCAGCCGCGAGTTTCGTTCAGTTTTTTACATGTCCGCGATGAGTTACTAGTTTTCTTATTGCGATCGTAATACAATCTTGCGACAGAAATAGCGATCTGATTAATATCCGTCGATGATGCTTGAGTTGTTATCGTTGATACTTCGAACCCGCAGTAAAAATGGTGTTAACCGGAATAAACAAATATTTTTGTTTATATTTTTTCTGCAGATTTTTTACAACGGGAAATGCGAATATCACCAAAGGTCGCCATTATTTATACATATAAAGTTATCGCGAATTTGATATAAGAACAACGATTTGGTTTACTGACTGAATTCGCTGGAGTCATTTCTATTTTGTAAAACAACATTTTCATGAGTTTGATTAATGGTCGGAATATTCGTTTTCTTCGAGATGTGTTGTGTTATTTATTGCATAGACCGGCCCTTCATCCATTTTTACTTAATACGGATGTAATAATTTTACAATGTAAGTAGAACGTGAAGCTAGCTATACAATAATCGTTAGAATTTTTTCACAATCGTTATTTATCAATTGAAGTGTGAATTCGTTATTGGCAATTTAATTTCACCGGTCCCACATTTTTTGTGTAGTCTTTACAAGTAGATTCTCTGAGGTAATTGACCGTCTAATTATGCAACAATTCGATTTTCGACAGTCACTCCAGGTGGTTGTTGCTAATTCTCGATCGCATTGATGTCGGTCCGGTTTAGGTGCCGGAATTTGGCCAAGAAGGCGGACACGAAGGGGACGAAGGAAGTCGAGAAGCCGGAAACGTTTATGCAGCGCATTGGCATCATTAAAATTTAAACATCCTCACGCCGCATGGTCATCTTGTGACAATAAAACGAACGGTCTTTGATGGAAGGCGGCCGAAATTCGTACCAAACCACTTTTGAGTGTGCAAATATTTTTATTTGAATTATTTTTAGATGACTAAGACGAGTTTCGCGTCAAGTCAACATTACTCGCTCAAAAATAATCGTCTGCTTCGGCGAATGCACGAGGGAGCATTAAAACTTTGCGACTTTATGAAATTCCCCGCTTGGATTTTGCAAAAGTTTAACGGTGTCGTTTGCGGCGACGAGTGTTGTGGTAATCACACAATCGACGGAATAGACGGTAGGGCGTCTCGTAAAAATAAAACAAAGTTATTTATAAGAATCGTAGCGAATATTCGTCGTTCAGCCAGATATTTTTAAAACCACAAACACCAATAAGCGCTTTTCTCCTCTTTGTTTCATTTCACTCACTTGGCTTTCTTCTTTAAAAAAATGGTCACAACTTTTAACGAAGAGCAAAAAGTGAGGATTTTGCTCTACTCTGCTTCAGTGCAACGGCAAAATGATTCTGGAATTAATTTGGAATGTTTCTAAGCAGAGCTGGTGAACAAGCGAGCTCACTTACTGAAGCGCAATAATTATAAGTCGTGATATCATCTCCTCTCACTTTCGTGTTACTATTTCTTCTACGTCATAATATCCTTAAAGGACGTATCTCCGGAAGTGAACGTTTTCAAGTAACGCTGGTTTGTCGATTAATCAGGTTTACTGCACAGGTTTATAATATGAAATATGATTGTTCAGTTGTTCCAAAATACGGTTTTATAAAAGTACAGGATTTAGAGCAGAATTGTCGGAATGTTATAACTTGTTATGTGTAGCCCGCTGCTTTGATGTGAAAATGGTAATATTACGGACACGAAACTTCGAAGGTTTCGTTCACATCGGAAAGGAGTTATGTCAACCTAAAGCACATCGATGCGTCATTAAATTTCTATAGAGGCGATAGTTTGTTATTCATGTGTAGTAATAAACCAAAACAATTTCGGTCCGATAAGTTTTGAAGGTTCAATATAACGAAATCGGCGAGTGAAAGCTTTTAAAGTAATGTGCGGGGTGACCAATTAGTACCTCAAACTGTAATATCTCCCTTACTTTAAGAGATAAAAGCCACAGTAGTGAAGGAATCCTTCTCTACTGTGTAAAAGCTTAAGTTGGTTATATTTAATTGTACATACAGGCCGTATAACGTGCGTACAAAAATAAAACGAGGCTCTCCGTACTCCATGAAATCGTATTGAACGTGATTAGAGTGTAGCAAATTTTTAACCTTGAGTTGGAGACATTTTGAGATTAACTTCTTTGCTGCTTTGGCCGCGGTGCATAAAATACATTTAGTGTCTCAACAAATTCTATCTGTAGACGCCGTTTGTGCAAATTGATGTTATAGGTCGGTCTACACTGTAAAAAAACAGCTAGATTATATTGCCTTGTGAGCATAAATTGTTTTGAACGATGTATACATTCATGACAAATCGAACATATGGTTTTTACAATGCAGCAGTTTGTGCATTTTTCTCAGTTTGGACTTTCATACCTTGTCCACTTTCTTGGTATATGGTTTTCACGGTTTATTTTATCGCAATCCTACCAAACAAAAATTCTGAACTGCTAGGTATTGAAACGCACCATCCAAATTTTGACGTTAAAACAGTTGTAACGTTAGCAGTACTTATTGGATTTAAAATGGGTTTATTTTGGGTGAAGGCGTCATTTTATATCTATCATAGAGAACAAACGGTTTGAAAGTCTTGTAGAGACTGAATAATGAATTTTACAAAATGTACAAATTGTTGAAATGTATACTCAGTCTCTGGTAAGGACCTCCGGAGTTTCGGATTAACTGTTTTTCCTTTGAGGCTTAGAACTCTCTTGTAGTGGAGACAATGAAAACGGTAAAACGTTAACTTTAAGAGACATTAATGAAATTGGTATAAATTAAGAAATGAAATCTGTATCACGATTCTGGAAAGTGGCCAAATTTAAGCTGCACATAAATTTTACTCATGGTGTAGGTCTTTTATAGCTGTGGCTAAATGCTTAAAGTCTCCATCAAAAGAAATGTTTGTATATGATTTTTATCGTAACTTGTTTCAGATTAAATCGTGCATTAAGGAAAAACAACAATTTAGCCTTTTCGGAAGAAAGGCAAGCTTATTGCCAAGCCCCAAATCCTTAATTGTGAATTTGACCAGGTTATTCATTCGAACGCCTCCTAATTTCCTATGAACAATCAACGACGATCTGGGTTCCTCAAATTTCCAAACTGCTACTTTAGGATGATTGGACGCCAATCTTCCAGTTCCTGACTATGTACTGGTCGTTAGTTACTTCGCGACGTAACTAACGACTCGTAACAGCTTTGATTGAATTTGATATTTTGTTATCGCTGCTAAGAACTAACGCCTTGGGCATGGCTGGAACAGGAAAATAAGATATTTGATGGTTTAGAAGAGGTTAGGAGGCCTTAAATTATCGTGATATGTATGTGTATGTAGTGGTGTATTGTTTCCCTTAATCACTATTTTTAACTCTTCCTGTGAAATAACCGATAAATTATTATTACATTTGTGACCAGAATGGACACTGACAATCGACAATTAATAAATCATTCTACGACTCTAGCACTAAATAGCTAGAAAATGACGAACACTTGAGCTTGATGTGGTGTCTCATTGATTTCTGGAACTTACGCTTTAGAGCAACTGGCACAAGTAATGTGTAATGAGCAACCGTGTTATCTAGTGATGATTCAGATTTGCTACCTATTCTGATCGACAAAGACTGTACAGATGTAAAGATTGTAAATTATGGTGGAAAAATATTATTAAGCAAATATGCATACGCTAAAACAAAGAAAAGTAGTTTACGAGTGGAATCCCTAATCGTGTGCGTGTACACTGAAGTAAACTTTCTAAGAAAACAAAAAGACTAGAAGTTATAACGAGAGTTTCGTTGTAAGAATCGGATGTATCATTGAAATCATGGATCTGAATTTCTCGTCTCGACAAAACTCTGTTCAAACAGTGATTGTGAGTCTGAAAATCCGGACGTAGAAGACAAATCGTAATGCATTACGGTTGATGCCAAAATAAAAAAAAAATTAAAAATAGGAACAAAGGATCAATAAGTTGTTTATTTTCACAGATAAAATCTGCGCTACAGAGATTAGTGGAAAATGTTACGCTTACTCCCCGCTTCCGATTTAACTCAAAGAGCACAAATATTAGCAACAATCGTTTAAAATAAACTTTTTTGATTTGAGTTATCACTAGTATAGGAGTCCCACCACAGTCCCACTTTCCTTGCGAATACATACGTAGACAGCACAAGCCGCATTTGCATTTCAAAAATGTGGATTAACTTATCTTCAACGCCTACATCATGACCATATGTAGTACCTTGCAAATTTCTTTTGGTTCAAAATTCGAAGTGGTAGCTTTGGTACCGATTGTTTCAGATGTACAAAAACATATTTTGCAGAACCAACGATTTGAAAGTAGTAGAAGTTCGAACGGAAGTAGTATTAAGAAATAATAAAAGTCGGGCTTTTCACATGTGTCCGTAGAAACTGTACTTGTACAATTAGTGGTTGGTGATATTAGAATGAAAAAAATAAATAACGGATAATACTTGGAATCGTACAGATCAGTTGGGTCTGTTTGAGACGTTTTAACTAAGCCAGACGTTGTTTGAGAACAAAAACACCGCATAACGCCTCGTGTCTGACAGTGGCCGTAATTGTATAAGTGCGTAAAAAAATTGGAGCTCATAAATTTAAGACAATTTTATACACCCACCTACTTTCTCCACCATAATGCGACAAGTGCCTAGAGTTAATTGTTGTCTACAGTGACTCGTTCCAAGAATTTATATTGTACCGAATGATCTATAAAAGAAATGAATTTGTGGCGGGGCCGAGTTTTGTTGTATTTACCAATTTTGTTATTGCAGCGATTGAGTGCGAAGCGAAGTAAAATAATTCAGAATAATTCGCGTGGATCAAACGATTCGAATTTAATCATGTTCAAACATTTCGACTCTATCCGTCAAGTTGCGGACTGTTTGTTGGTTATTGGTATCGCATAAATTCTGAATCGGCGATCGACGAACAGGATTTCGACGCATAGAATATAATACCTAATTAATGACTTTTTTAAGCTGAACTGTGATCGTAGGACCTCCATTAAAACTAAATCATTTTTTTCAGGATAGTGCATTTTCGTTTGAAGACGAGAAGCTAATTAACAAACTGTTGGAAGAGGTAACGGTAGAAGTATGTACATTTAATTTACGTGTCTTTAATTTAAGACTGAATTTTTTCGTTGTAATATTCAAACACACGATTTTCTCATTTCCGATGCATCCAGCCGCATTGTTTTCGTTATTATTTTAGCATTTACAGTGACAATGGCTAATTAAAATCGTAAATCGCCGCAAACTTAACACCAATTAACAACAATCGTTTTTGTGGCGGTTTGTCTCTTTAACAGTGTTAACAATAATTATTTACGTTTGTTTGGTTTTCGCGGTATGGCGTCTGCTTCTAATCACACTCGTACGACGACGGCAATTTTTCCAGTTCGCTGTTGAAAAACTTCCAATTTCGCTGTGAAGGGAAAAGTTCTTTCCCAAAATAATTTGGCTAAATTTGCCGTATGACTCGCGTCTTGCGGTTATAATTAATATTTTTGAGCACACTGCCGTATGAACTTTAGTCGCATCGCTTTTGTTGAGCTTTATTGGTATCATTGCATTCAAACATAAATATTGAGACGCGGCCAAGAAAAAACACATTTGCCCGACTAACCGATGCCACTTTTACGCATAGAATTTTTTTTGTAAATGCGAATCGAGCGCACGACCGCGGGCACAAAATCGATAATCTGCTAATTCGCCTTAAAGTATAGCATTGAGTGAATGAGCGAGAATGAATGAGATTTGAGAGTATCGTATAATATGATTTAGGTGGAGTCATTTATGATTGATCAGGAGTTCGAGGAGGATACCCAGGTCGTCCCCGCAAAATACCTGTTAAATCCCGACGAAGATCGGACCGTTGATCCGGAAACGCAAGCTCGCCTGGAAGCACTGCTTCAAGCTGCAGGTAAGCAAAGAAAGCGTTTTATATTGTAATGATTCGTTCGACTTTGGTTTTTGGACGCAGGCAAACAAAATTAAAGGCTTCTGCCGTATGATTTTGCATTTAAATTCAGTTTACGAATTCTTATGTTAAAGGGGATTCGAGTAAATTCGTCGCGATGACGCGTACTATTTGTTGAAAACGAATCGATTTTTGGCGGAACTTCTGCAAAATTCAATGGGAGAGATCGATCGGAGTAATTTCCTGAAATATTGATGTGTGAAATCGTTAACAGTTCTTTAGTGGGGCATTAAATGTGCATCTAAATGTACACCGACCCACATATTTTGATAACGCTATGTATTCTTGTTTTTTGTGCACCGAAACGAAATGCTTTCCACTAATATTTTGTTTTCGTAATCGTTGTGATAGCGCGTTTATAACGAAATATTAGATTGTTGCGCAAGATGAAAACTGATTAGTCAAATTAATGTAAAACGCTTCTTATTCATGTACATGGGAATCATCGTGGATTTGGAATTTTATCAGCGTCGTTTCGTGTTTCAGGTATTAGTCAGTTGGCGGCCAAAGATGGTAAACAACTAGCAGATCCTGAGGTGTTGAGGCGATTAACATCGAGTGTATCTTGTGCGTTAGATGAGGCAGCAGCCGCTCTTACTCGAATGCGTTCAGACAACCCCCGCTCCCAGCCAGAGAAAACATCCCTGGTAGAAGCGTGTACGGACGGCGATGTTGGAACCGTTCGGAAGTTGCTAACGGAGGGTCGTTCCGTGCACGAGACATCCGAGGACGGTGAAAGTCTTTTGTCGTTAGCTTGCAGTGCGGGGTATTATGAACTAGCGCAGGTGACTAGAGCGAATATTTGCGCTGTTTACGTGAAAACTGACCGTTTGAAAATGTCCAGGTCCTGTTAGCGATGCACGCGAACGTAGAAGACCGGGGAATCAAGGGAGAATGCACGCCTCTGATGGAAGCGGCCTCGGCCGGGCACCTGGACATCGTGAAGTTGCTCGTTAAGCACGGTGCCGACGTCAACGCTCAATCGTCGTCCGGCAACACTCCCCTGATGTACGGCTGTGCTGGCGGTCACACGAAGGTCGTCGAATTTCTCCTGGAGAACGGCGCCAACGTCGAGGACCACAACGAGAACGGGCACACGCCTCTCATGGAGGCGGCCAGCGCGGGGCACGTGGATCTAGCAAAGATCTTGTTGAAGCGCGGCGCCGGCATCAACACCCACTCCAACGAGTTCAAGGAGTCGGCGCTCACTTTGGCGTGCTACAAGGGACACCTTGAAATGGTCAGATTTTTGTTGGAAGCGGGCGCCGACCAAGAGCACAAGACGGACGAAATGCATACGGCGCTCATGGAGGCGTCGATGGACGGCCATGTTGAGGTCGCGAGGTTGTTGTTGGATTCGGGGGCGCAAGTCAACATGCCCACGGATAGTTTCGAGTCGCCGCTTACGCTAGCCGCCTGTGGGGGCCATGTAGATCTGGCCATGTTGCTCATCGAAAGGGGTGCCAATATAGAGGAGGTCAACGATGAAGGTTACACCCCGTTGATGGAAGCCGCCCGCGAAGGTCACGAAGAGATGGTTCATTTGCTGCTGGGGCAAGGTAGGATGTGTTCGATTAATTTTTTTTCATCATCTATTTGTGATATATACAGAGTGTTCAAAAAGTATGGAACCGACTTAATACCTTCAAAACCATTAAGCGGAATAACTTGATATTTGGGTTATGAATTCTACTTATTAATACCAATTTTCCCAAATTTTTTCAACTGTTTTACATTGTTACGACGTTATGAGATACACAGCCAACTAGATTTTTTTAAATAGCAGTAGGAGTAAAATTTGACATCATTCGTAAGCTTTTTTTCTGAATATCGTCACGTAATGGTGGTGTCAAAACATTTTGACAACAACCATAAAATAAATTAAAAATCAACCAAACATGTTTTATCGTTAAAATGACAAAACCTTGCAATAAGAAAAATAACAAAATATAAGCAAACTTAAAAAATTATATTTGGAAGCATTTGGTGTATTTTGTTTTTTTTTTGTGTTTTTTTTTATACGTTCCTTTACATTTTGTCTCGTTAAACTGCTTCAAAGTTTTAATTAGGCCGTTCAGGATGCATAGCATTAAAAAGGGCACATACTTCTGCACGACTACGCCTTCTATCGCCATAGCCGATCATCGTCAGGACCTCTATTCTATCTTTTTCGCTTAATTTAACCATATTTGGCAAATTCAGTGCTCTCAATGTGTCAGCTGTGATACTTTCAAAGCATTTTATTGTTTTATTTTTTAATTTATTTAACACTTCTGGTGGCAATGTTTAGACAAGAGTAACTAACATAGTTTTGAATTCATAAAAAAATAAGCTTTCGAATGATGTCAAGTTTAACCCCTATTGCTATTTAAAAAAAAACTATTAGGTGCTTGAATAAGTTCTCGCTGTTTTCCGACAGATGGGTTATCTTCGTATTTTTAGATCGGGCAATGCTACAGGGAACTTTATCGTAAAGCTCCACCATTAGGCTCGAAATGACATTATATGTCATTCCGCCGTAGTGTATATAACATATTTTTTCCCATCGTTGAACATGTCGAATTTTGTGCCAAATAGTATTTGCGGGGAATTTTATTGCACTACTTTAAAAAAAAAAACTGCACCAGAAAGAAGCACATAGAATTCTTATGGAGACTTACGGGCGATCATGCTCTGTCGGAAACAATATGCAGAGATTGGTTTAGACGCTTCGAAAACAACGATTTTGAGGTTAAAGATAGAGTACGCTCTGGCGCCCCGAAAAAATTTCAAGACAAAGAATTGGAGGCATTACTGAATGAAGACGCAAGCTGAACTTGCAGAATCATTAGAAGTTGATCCCCCAACAGTTTCCAAAAGAATTAGGAATGATTCAGAAGCATGGAAATTGGGAGCCGTACGCATTGAAGCCGAGAGACGTCGAAAGGCGTTTCTTCGCGTGTGAACAGCTCCCTTCAGAGGCAGAAAAGAAAACGTTTTTTGCATCATATAGTGACTGGCGATGAAAAATATATACATTACGATAATCTCAAGAGTAAAAAATCGTGGGGTAAGCCCGGCGATGCACCAGCATCGACACCAAAACCGAATATCCATGGTTCTTAATGCTCTGTATTTGGTGGGATCAGCTGGGTGTAGTGTATTATGAGCTGCTCCAACCTAACGAAACCATCACGGGAGATCGCTACAGACTACAATTGATGCGTTTGAGCCGAGCATTAAAGGAAAAACGGCCGCAATACAAGGAAAGCGACAAAGTGATTTTACAACATGACAACGCTTGTTCACATGTTGCAATACCTGTCAAAACCTACTTGGAAACTCAAATGGGAACTCTTACCCCACCCGCCGTATTCACCAGACATTGCTCCTTCCGATTACCACTTATTCCGATCGTTGACACATGGCTTGGCTGAACAGCACTTCCATTCTTATGAAGATGCCAAAAAATGGGTCTCAAAAGACGTCGTTTTTCGATCGTTGAATTCACATGTTGCCAGAAAAATGGGAAAATGTTGTGACTTGCGATGGACAGACAATACTTTGATTGATATGTTATTTACGAATTGTTTTAAATAAAGCATTTATTTTCATGAAAAAACAGCAAGGACTTATTCAACCCGCTCATATATATTTGGATGTCTATCTAATAAACTAACAATGTAAAACAGTTGAAAAAATTTGGGATAATAGGTATTAATCAGTAGAATTCATATCTCAAATAAGAAGTTACTAGTCTTTGCCCGCGACTTCGTTCGCGTGGAAATTTTCATGTGTATGTTTGTGAAATTACAGCCTGATCATAATAAATAAAGTATAGATGACAGCTTGCGACCATCACCGCCATCTAGTGATGGCTTGAAATGCTACCGATACGATCCCTTGCTCTATGAAAAACAAAAACATCTATCCCACGGAAATATGTTTCCGGAATAAATAGTAGCATATGTGCTATTCCAGACTATAATCTATTTCTGTGCCAAATTTCATGCAGATCCATTCTGGCGTGATTGAGTAACAAACATCCAAACTTTCGTATAGATTTATTCCAATACCGTTCTGTATATTAAGCGTGCTATATTCGCCTCATTTCTGACTGCTCCGACGTTTCGCTCCGCTTGCTCAATTCTTCTAAGCTCTACTTGAGGAGTCGTCCCTCTACTTCTAGCTACCTTCATAGCCCGAGCTTTATTACTCCTCTGCGAAAGATTAGATTTGCGTTTTCCGGGAATTTCAAAAAACTATCAAATAATAACAAATCACACAAATTATAACTAACCTAAGAATAATTTATGACAACTTGCGACCATCACCTCCATCTAGTGATGGCTTGAAAAGTACTCTATGAAAAACGATAACATCTATCCCACGGGAACATTTTTCCAGGATAATTAGTAGCCTATGTGCTATTCCAGACTATAATCTATCTCTGTGCCAAATTTCATCCAGATCCGTTCTGGCGTGATTGAACAACAAACATCCAAACATTCACATTTATAATATTAGTATAGATTCCGCTTAATGGTTTTGAAGATATTAAGTCAGTTCCATACTTTTTAAACACCTGTATGTCACTAATAGCGGCCCAGGCTTGTTAAAATTTAACATCCATTGACGTTATTTATTTAACAGTACACCATTCTTTTAACAAATGTATTATTCATCGTAATTATCAATCTAGACAAATAGCTATTTAGAATATGTAATAAAATTGAAAACACAATTCTTGCTTTTGGTAATAGAAAATTCTTCTAAATTCACATTTTCTGCATTTCTTTTTGTCTCATTTTCTTGGCCCTTGCATTCTTTTAATGTAGAAGTGGAAGCACTAAATAGTTGGTTTGAGATCTTCCTTTTCTTTGTAATCGTCTCCTCTACATATTGTTCAGCAATAGAAGATGATTTCCACTCTCCAAATTTTTTGAAGGTCAATAGGTCGCTTCCATTTTCCGCCAACATAGTTGCAGAGCTTCGTCGAAAACACTGGCAGCATTATCCAACTTTTAAAAGTCAGTAATGTTTTTTAATTTTACCAATTTTGTGGTTCCTACAAATTGCCGTGTGCATCTATTCTCCCTGTAGTCAACAAATACACGCTTATCATTTACATCAGATGGCCGAAGAGTGGCTTATTTTCGGTATAATGTACGGCCTTTAAAGGCCCTACTGTCTTCACTTATCACAAACTTCCTCGTTGATTTATTTTTTGTGTTTTCCAATGTTAAAATTATACATTTACCAGCATCTTCTATATTTTCGGTTCGAAGAGAAGCAAGTTGTTCTCGCCTGCAAGCTCCAAAAATATCGAAAACCGTAATTACTTTTTCAAATAAAAACAACGTGTCAGGTGCGTCTACTAGGAAAGTAGTGATTTGTTCATCTGGATAACGAAGCACTTTTACATATTTTGGAGTATATGTTTCTGACTTTCTTTTTCAAAAGCAGACACTTTTCCATACCTGTTGATTATAAAACTATGATCACACCTAAAACAAATTATGGTTATCAACGTGGATATGTCAACGTTTTCATGTACTCTTATGTAAGTCGTTAACGTAGACATTTTTGACCATTGGCTGTTTGGAGCAAATTTGTTTGAAAGCATGACAAATAACTGAGCAAACCATCTTCATTTACGGCTGTCACCCGCTTGGTTAAACACCACACCACCTTTTAAATTCTTCATACTTCTTTTCATATCTTCTGCTAGTTTTTGCTGGCAATAATTTCAGACTTACAGAAGATGCTTCGTTAGTATAAGTATTAAGTAAATCATTATAGAAAGGTTGTTTTTTCGTTTAAATGTCAAATAATAGCAAAACAACTGAAATTAGGTCCATAGAAGGTTATAGGTACAAAGTAAAATTATTTTTTAATAAGGAATCCGAAAATAGCGTAACATACTGTGTGTTTTATTTAAAAAAACTTTACGTAGATGTGCCACTCTGTATGTGGACATTCTGCATCTAAGCAGATATTTCCAGAGTGTTTTTTTAAATGGATTGTACTTTTTGTCGAAAATCGCATCTCGATACCTTTTTTCATTTTAGCCCCGCAGGCCCGGGGCACTTGTACATTCAACAAACATTCATTTTTATATATGAAAAATATTTACTCCTTCTTGGTGTTGCAATTTCAATTTCTTGGTATATTATGTCACTCCGCCAAATAGTTTTAGAGCAGTTTGATAAAAAGTCGTAAGGTTTTTTTGAACATTGATAAAATCGTATGTCACGCTGTTACTAAATTTAATATTGTATTGTAAAGAAGGGTTGGTCTGCAATGAAGATTCATGCTAACATGAAGGATACATTGGGAGATTTTTTACCTTCATTTACACAACAAATGGACTTCGGAGATTAAGCGAGAAGACGAAAAAGTGCAGCGTATTTTCTCAGATATATTAGAAAAAATGAAATAAATACGTTCAATAGAACGGAAGGAAACATATTTTTTTACATTTTAATACCGGAATCATTCGCGAGAACGTAGGTAGAACGTAGAAAATTTGTAAGAGATACGTTAATAAATTTGAAGATAGCTCTACATCCAATGTTACGTACGTTACGACATGCTATACATGTTTTCTACATACTAAAGTGAACGTATGCATTTAAACCAATGCATTTCAAATTTTCGTTTTTTATGGTTTTTTGTTATGGCACGTACGTTATTTGGATGAGAATGGGCTTTTAGCCGCGTTCCAATAGAAACTATTTTAATAGATGGGATGTAGCGAGCGTCCTGAGGGGCTAACCCGACAACTGAATTCCTCCTGAACTCCCACTGAAATGGCTTCTATTGGAACACAGTCTATATACCACTTTCTGGTATTACTTTCAATATTTTTGTATGACAAGCAAACGTCTACATTTTGTGTAATAATATTCTTCTTCAACACGAACATGTAGTATTTTTTATCATACATCATACAGGAAGCACAAGACAAATCAGCGTCGTGAGCTGTGTCTTGTCCAACAAAAAAACGGCGACACACTCGAAACACTTTATTATATAGGAGTATTTTTTTGTATTTCTGTGTCCTTGCTATTGTTTTCCTATCGTAGCTAAAATTACCAGCGTATTAATTAAACCCGACGACCATGATAACACACTAACGCTCACGTTTCTGAATTTTATGCTCAGGAGCCAACATTAACGCCCAAACGGATGAAACGCAGGAGACGGCGCTGACGTTGGCGTGTTGCGGCGGTTTCACGGAGGTGGCCGACATCCTTCTGAAGGGCGGCGCTGACATCGAACTGGGCGCCTCGACACCTCTGATGGAAGCCGCCCAAGAGGGTCACCTGGACTTGGTCAAGTTCCTCTTGGAGAACGAGGCGAACGTCCACGCTCAGACCCAGACGGGGGACACGGCGCTTACGTACGCGTGCGAGAACGGCCACACGGACGTGGCGGACTACCTCCTGCAGTATGGCGCAGATTTGGAACACGAGTCTGAAGGAGGGCGGACGCCTTTGATGAAAGCGTGCAGGGCCGGGCACTTGTGCACCGTACAGTTTCTGATATCGAAAGGAGCGGACGTTAGGCGACAAACGACGAACAACGACCATACGCCTTTGTCGCTGGCGTGTGCGGGAGGTCATCGGTCGGTCGTGGAGCTGCTTCTAAGTCATAATGCCGATCCCTGTCACAAGTTGAAGGTAAAAAACATTCATTTTCACAATATTCCAAAAATGAACATTATAACTGAAAAACAGTAGTCAAAACAGAGAAAACAGATAATGGTTAAACAAGACAATGACATAAGAGTATTAAAGAATAAAAAACTAGACAAACAAGGTGGGGCAATCCGCTGTATTTGGCGGATTCTGGCTCAGGTGGAAAGATGCAAATAACTATTTTAGACACAAGAGACTTTAGCAATTTTATTTCTATATATTAAGAATTTTAATTTTCTTCAAAAATTGGTAACCATTTGGGGTCCTATTTGAGAAAATAAATTTATGTACCTTTGAAATTACACTGTTGTATTTAGCGCCCTCAAGTATGGTACCACATTTTTTTAATCGCAAGATAAAGCTGTATATGCTGAATTCAACAGTGCAAACCACATGTGTCTAGGTTTATTAGATCGAGCGATACTCGCATCTTTTGAGATCTCTGCAAAAGTCCATAAGTCGAAAACTGTCCATTTTAGGCCTTACATATGATTAATAAACGAGGAATTCAATAATGCAATAATATACAGGGTGATTTTGTAGCTCGTTCATTAAAAGTTTTTCAACTTCCCATTGAGATAAAACTCTGGTTTTTGTGAATTAAAGCAAAATATGTTCATTGTTGTGCCACTTCCGATTTAACCGGAAATGAAAGCAACTTTCCTTGTTTAAATGGCATCCTGTATGTTTTATTTAATATTCTTGTTGGCCTTTTCATTCTGATTCTTGTAGAGTTGTCGATACTTTTCTCTGACAATTTAAGAATCATGAATTTTTTTATGTTTAAAATGTCAATCTCAAAACATTCAAAATATTATGAAAGTATGTAGGCAGGCTTTCACGGTCGGTGTTATTAATTATAACGATCTTTTTCGGGATTTTGGAATTATGGGATTTCTAAAAGTGTGTAGGCTTTCACGGTCGGTGCTGTCAACAACGGTGGTATTATGGAATTTCATTGGGGTCACTTGTTGAATTAGCTCCGCGGAGCATTCACTACAGCCCCCTTAATGGAACTCCAAAATCCCGAAAAAGATCGTTATAATTATTTCAAATAATTATTATTCGAAAATGGTTTGGAGCTAAGAAGAGAAACATTGAAAGTTAGAACCGACTTTCAATGTGATTTGATTTGGAAAAAAATTGTGTCATTGCCACTTTGGGAATTGTTCAATATGGTGGAGCCAAAATGACAAAATCGCTATTTTTTCCAATGGCAGCACACAATTTGGATACCGGAAGTCTATAGGGAAATTAATTTAAGAGGAAGTCACAATTAATTTCCCTATACCTACCTATCTTTAATGATTTCCGAGATATTCAGCAGTTTGTTATTAACGATTTTGATAAGTACGCCATGGAAGAAGACACGTTATTTGTTATCATATCCACATGGTGCTTGAGGTAGAAAACTAAATTTAGTATCGCATCCATGTTTTTTGTCTGCTGCGAGGACGTCGTGAATGTCGTTATTTTCTGTATTTCGACAATTTAATGGCGATCGATATTTTGAAGTTTTACATAATGTAATGGATGGATTACTTGAGAAGATGCCTTTGAACGAAGCAGTGAACTCATGGTATCAAATGGATGGAGCTCCACCTCACAATACAAGAGCTGCTGATGTTAAATTAACTTATTTGTTTGACGATCGTGGGTGGGGGAACATAGTTCTTGTGTTATGACCTGCAATACCTCCACATCTAATCCCTTTAGATTTTTATTTATGGGAACGAATTCAGTTCAAGAAAGATTATTACAATGCCTTTATAATAATGGAAGACATGTCGAACATCTATTTGAAAGGTGTTCGATATGTCTACCATTTAAAAGCGAATGGTAGAATTGTTTCTATTGCAATATTTTTTGTTGGATTTTGTCTTTGCAGAAATGAATTGTATATTTTTCGCTAACGCTTTTTTCTGATTTTATGAACATTCATAGTTTTTTGTTAGTTCTTTTTAGTGTCCGACCGAACTTTCGTTTTTTTTGTTGAAAAATGTTGAATATCTGGGAAAGAATCAAAGATAGGTATAGGAAAGTGAATTGTGTCTCGATCTAAAATTTGCTTCTCTATCGATTTGTGGAATCCAAATTGGGTGCTGCTATTGGAAAAAATGGAGATTTTGTCATTTTCACTCCGTCATATTGATCAATGCTCAAAGTGCCACTGACACAGTTTATTCCTCGAATCAAATCACATCGTAAGTTGGTTCTAACTTTCTACTTTTGAGTCCCCAAATCTCGCCTTTTAGGTCCAAACCGTTTTTGGAATTGACATTTCAAAAAAAATCCTAAACTGTCATAGTAAAGTATCTACAGCCCAGGTCTACAAGAATCAGAATAAAAAGGCAAACAAGCATATGAAATAAAAAATACAGGGTGCGATAGTTAAATATGTTAAAACAGCGTGTTGCTAACTGAAGGTCCAGCCTCATATAAAAACTGTTTAGGTATGAATAATGTACCTTTTGAGCAATGATTTGGTAACAATAACCAGCGGTTGCTGCCAATGCATAACTATTTTTCGAAACAGCTCCCATATAAACGAACACAGAAGTATTTTAAATACTAAAAGCTTTCTCGAAATCTATGTAATGGAATCAGGCGCCTCAGACAGAGTGAAACATGCGAATTTGGAAATAATATTTAACGTATGTTTATGATGTAGTTCCTGGCCTAGAAGAGATTTAACGTTTTTATAAGCATGAGTTCCAAAAGCTATTTCCACAGAAATTACTGCTGTTTTGAATAAACGTGTCGTCTTAGGGCATCGTGAAACTCGTCTTTGACGATGTGAATAACAAGCACTATACATTATGTAACTAGTTGCAATAATGTATTGGATCAGAAGATATGTGTGTTTAATATTTCAGGATAATTCCACCATGTTGATTGAAGCCGCCAAGGGGGGCCACACGAATGTCGTGCAGCTCCTGCTGGACTATCCCCATTCGATTCAACACCTGCTGATCAACCAACAACATCAACAAGGGGCCACGACGGCTACCAATTTGTCGATGCTTCCAGGGCAAGTTGGTAGCCGGGATTCGCCTCTACCGCCTGGAGCGTTGCCTCCCAACATGCCCCCTCAACCCATCAGCTTCTTTCCGCCGCCTCAAGGTAGGAGTCCTGCGAGCGAGTGCGGTCGATTAGGGTTATATGTTAATTGCGCGATTTCGGTTGTAGTTGGAGATCTACAGGAAGTTCCAGAGGCCGTGAGGATAGTCTCTCAGGACGATTCGGGTAGTCCGTCGCTGGACGTTTCCAAACAGCAAGTATCCACCACTTCGAATAGAGCATCAGCGAATCAACAAAATCCAACCACTTTCAGGAAAACCCTGTTGACGAAGAGTCACTCTACCGGTGCCGTTTTCGATCTGACGCTGACCTCCGCCGAAGCTCAACAGGTCCGGACGCAGCCGTTACCGCTCAGCGACTTCGAGGAGGAGGCGATGGAGTTCCTCAACAAAGAAGACCCAAACAGTACGCTAACAGATTTTATCAAAAGTCGTAAAAAACAATACAGTGTAGTGTCGTCGTCGGGTTCTGATGAAGGCACAACACAAAAACAGCAGATTCTTGAGGAGTTGCATGTAAGTCTCGTAAGTAAACTGCCCCTTGGTCGGAGTTTACAGCGTTCCACTTTTTAGCGGGTTGAACGTGAACTTCATGGGAAGCAATCATCTTCTCATAGCCACGTATTTCAATATGCAATTCCTCAAGATCAGTGTCCTGCTGCTGCTAATAATACACTGCCTCACATGTTAAATATTGACATTGCTATGCAACAACAGCAGCAAGGTACGTATTATTTTTTGCATGCATTTTCAAATGCTGGAGAATTATGTGTCTCACCCAATCGAGTAAATTCTCGTTTGCCCACAATAATATGTAACCTTTCTGCTTTGTTGTATGCGCTTCACGATCGAGTGTGGCGTTTGTGGAGGCACCCAAACAAACCTCAACACTATAATTGCCACGTTTATGCATTATTTCAATTCGTCGTCGTCTATCGTAGACATTTATCAACGCGCATCATCCTTCAATTAGAATTGAAATAATCCAGCGCATGTATTAACGCATAACTCGCTACTGCGCCTTAGAATGTGGCTGACTAACATTCTGCTATTACTTACTGGTAGCATGCAATTATCAGCTTGAGCACACCGAGCTATATTATTTGAATTTTTTTTTTATTTATTTTGGCGGTTGCGCTAATCTTTTCAACTTCTTTTCATTCATGTTGATGATGGAGGTAAAAGTAAATGAAACGTTTAATGTGAGTTAAAGACAATATCCATGCCGGTAATAACAATTAGAAAAAGGAAAATATCCACAGTAGTAGATGGAAAACGTTGTAGGAATGGTGGGATTTTTGCAGTGTAGCGAGTGTAAAATGAAAGTTTCTGAATACAACTAAAGTTTATTAAATTACATTTGTGAACTATGTACGATTCTTTAATAATATTTATGAAGACTGGTTGTTAATTTTCGAAATAATCAACATTAATTTGTAGTTCTGCATATTATTCTATGGTATTCATACGTCTACTGTACGGCTCGTCATTTTCGGGTGATATGCAAAAGTTGGCGTTTCAAGGAAATTGTTAAAGATTACTAATTTTGTATCACTGAAGACATAATTTTGAATAAAAAAGAGTATTCAGAATTTATTGTTTAGACTATTAATTGAGACATAATAAAATAAGGTTGTATAATGCGTACAAAAAAACGGGAGGTTTTGAATCTAGCGTTTGTTTTCTTTTTTACAGTGTTGTCTTTTTGACAAATCTTGATGTTTGACTAGAAATGTGAACAGAGAATTGTCCAAACTATATCTTTTTTGTATCTTTCAAACCGACCTGCAAATAATATTTCTTGAACATAGCACCAAATGTAAAGTGAAAAATTGTCTACACTGAGCGAATTTCAATGCACTCTTCCACCATCTTTTATTTTTTAACGCAAGTTATTTTTTTATATCGGTAACATTGTTTCAGATTCAATACATAAGATATTCGATAGTCGATGTGGGTGTGGTTTGTCCACATTTTTTATTGACAATTACTATACCATAAGAAAGCTAGGTCTCCTAGGCTCCTGAACATTTTATTTTTGATGTCAGAAAATAATTGTTTTCAAAAATTAAATCGATTTATATTCTTTAAAATGGCCATGGAAACTAGCATTGTTTACACTGTAAACCTTTGACATTGTAAAATAATTATATTTAACAGGAACTATCGATCACGAGATCAGGAGACGATATATGATAAAAAGGACATTAAGGGCCGGTTTTTCAATCGTTGGTTAAAGTTTAACCTCTAGTTAAACTAAAAATCCAGCATTTTGATTGGTTAAATTGTAAAAATTTCCATAGCGATCTACTTACTACAAGTAAACCAACGATTGAAAAACCGGCCCTAAATCGTAGCATTGTAACAAAAACAACAGAATTTAATATCGAATTTTTGCAATTGCACTACACTCTCCACTACAATCATTGTCAAAGTGATTCCATGAGCTACTCTGAATACCTTTTTTGTTTCAAGAACGAAGATTATTTAATACGTATTGTAAAAAAATGGTGACTTGGAATTGGGCACACGATCATTGTTTCGCGCGTTCTACCTTTGTAAAAATTTTTGATCAAAATGACAAATAAGAAATTCAACTTTCTTATTTTATATTTAAAAAAATTAGTTATCCCTATTTGAAGTTTCTCAATTTTACAAATTTATTGCGACATTTCTCATAAAGTTACAATGCAGTAGAGAGAACAATTATTTTACTGTTATCGGGCATTTTTTTTATTTCTTTATTGTGAGCGGTTCAAAAATTATGATTTTTTTAACAAACTTTTGCAAGTAGCCATTTTTACATAAAAATTGTGATATTTCTGTAACCATAACAAATAAGTAAACATAACCCAGATCAAAAATTTAGCATATTAACCAAAGATTGTAATGGCGTTAAAATATATATATATTTCAATTAAAAATAAAAAAGTTGAAGTTCCGGTATAACCCGAAGTGCCAATTTGGACAAAATATTTTAAAAAGGGAGAACGCGCGGAAGAAAGATCGTGTACCAAATTTCAAATAACCAATTTTTTTAGAATGCGAGAAACCTCCAATGGACCAAATTTTAAAAATGACTAAAGTTAGCATTCCAAAATTATGTCTTCTATACTAAAAAAGGTTGAAATGTTTGAAAATATCGTTGTGGTGTTAATTTATGTTAACAATGTGGTGTTCACCACCAGGAAGTTGCTCGACATTCTGCCAGTGTGCCGTTTATTTCGAGCCACCGTGTACAGTATATTGAAATTTTCACAGTCACCAGCCGCTTTCTCCCTCCAACACGAATTTCGCTCCTCCTGTCTAAAAAGACTAAAGTTGATCTGATGGGGTGTACAATTATTTCTTTAATATAAAAGGATGACCTGTTTGAGTTACAAAATTGTTAAGAGAACCAGAAGAATATGCAAGTCGACGTTTACTGCAATGTATGTATACAATTGCGAATCGCTAGAACTTTTAACTTAATAATAAATAGTTTTGAGGAACAAGTACACCTCTAAAAGAGCACGGTTGGGTTCAAGTCACGAGTTTGATTAAAAAACTAGAAAACCCATACACGGACTGGGCGACGAACAAGTCAATCAACAACATCAACAAAGCGAATCAATCTAAATGCGCTAATGAACGGGGCTTTTACGAGAAATGTTGAGATAATACGAATTGCAAATGCATAAACGTAGCAAATAACACGGTCGTTCGAGCTAGCACTTTATTGCTACTAAACACGGAACAAAACATATTCTTCCAGATGTTCGTAGTTTGGAGAACTGTGTAGGATGGGCTTTGTTGTGCTGCATGAATTTTACCTGACTATCTGAAATCGCAACTCGTCGACGGCGTAACTATGCAAATATATTTGTATATCTTAGTCGCTTTTTTCCCGCATGAGTGTTGGGTGCATGTGATCCGTGCGGCCATGGTTTCGATTGATAGAGCGCCTATTTATCAGGGCTGGGGACTGGCATGTCGAGTTCCATGTTTCCCGCCAACAATCTTCAAGTCCACAATACTTTCTACACAGGAGGAGCAACATGTCTGCAGTCGCCTCTCAAGTTGGCCGTCAGCGGGGACACCGGGACGACGTTCGCCCAGAATCAGACGCAGCCCGCGTTTTATTTCACGCCGCTGACGACGTCCGTTGCATTAACCACTGCCAGCACGACGACCACTCAACCGATCAAGTTTCAGAGCGTCACCTCGCACGCAGAAGTCAGTCAGGTAGTCGACGAAACGCCCTATGAATGTTGTAGAAGTTAACCATTTAAATTGTCTTTGGTTAGAATACAGCAATCAGCGACCGACCTAAAGCAAAGGCCGTATCGAAGAAGGAAGGAAAGAACGTAAGGAAACAGCAACAGCCGCATCAGTATCAGGGCAACTTGTACAACCAACAGCCGACGCAGGTGTTCAATTCCATACAATTGCAACAGCAACAGCAGGCCGGAGACAAGACGCTTAACATGGCGGATGCGCTCAACGTGCAAGGCCTGGAGCTCGACTCCATCGATCAGGAATCTGGAGCGTCGAAAGACGAGAGTCACGAGAATCTTCTGAGAGCGTCGCTGTATCAAGAGTTCAGAGCTATAGTCGGTTTACCTGTAAGTACCTCACTCGTCGGCCGTAAGTTGCTATTGATCTTTGATGCGATAATGGTCATGGTTTTACCATTTCTGTGCGCGGCGTCTTTATTTATTATTAAATGTCGATCACTTCTGCGAATAATGTAATGTTTTCTAGCAGCAGAAAGCACATTTAGATCTCTATGACCATGCGCAAGATGGTAAAGTCAGTACATTAGAAATAACGGACAAGGATTTTTCAACAGTAGATGATGTTCAAACTCTTGAATCTTTTAACACGTCCGATATCAATGACCAAACCGTAAACCAACATAACATCCAGGTACTTACAGTTGTAAGCTTGAATGTGTTTGTATTTAACCCGGTTTCGTTTCCTCCGTTTAGGTTCAACCTTATCCGAGTGCTATCGACGAAAATATGCTCGCATCGTTTGCCGGACAACAAGAACTCCAGAATCAGACCGATCTTTCGCGAGTCGAATACGTTGCCGTTCCGGCTAACGGGGCTCAAGTTCCGGTGCATACGCTTTATCCCTACGAGCATTACCTGACCACCGCAGGTATGCCAAACAAAGAACACAGCGGTGCTATCTACCAGGCAGGATTTCAGGCAGGAATTAATCTGATGCAGCAACAACTAGGTGATTAATTTATTCATGCTTCGTCACTCTTACTCGATTTGATTTGATTTCTTTAATTAACCACATACGAACTTTGAAAGATTCTCGGCATTGAAGTTTTTTGACAGAAGCAATATAGACATTGCGTCAAATGAGTGAAAGTTTGCTTTTTATTCGTGGGTCCCAAATTCAAAGGTTTTTCAGAAAAAGGGGTAATCCAACAAAACATCTTTAAAAAGAATCGAACGATGCTAACAGTAGTTTCATATTCGGATCTGTTTAAAAAATACAAGTGTTCTTGGTTTTCTTTTTTGTAGTTTCAGACGCGCTCGTCTTTTTTTGTGTAGTTTCAGACGCGCTCGTCTTTTTTTGTGTATTGTTTATGTTTTTATTTTCTCTATACAATAGAATACGATGCCACAGTCAGATCTTGTCACCAGAGGCTTGTGAATTTTTATCTTTAAATACTGAAAAAATGTATAATAGAACAATATCTGCACTAATACGAGTAGAATAAAATTTCTTAAATTTTTTTAAAATAAAGTGTCAGATTTCTACATTTCCTGGAACTTAACGTTATCTTGAAGTTTAAGTTGCAATTTTGTATTCCATCAAATGACCTACGTCAAAGTTGATATTTGAAGGGGTGAGCGGATAAGGATGTCATGTAACATTTTTATGAAAATCGATATTTTCTTTTAAAACAATTGCTTTGGAATATTCTTTCATTGAATAAATCTTTGGAAGCTCAATTTCAATTAGGAATCGAATTACAAAATGCTAAAGGTGTTATTATGTACAACGTCCTTGAATTGCTAGGCGAACGGTGGATAAAAGTGTAAAAGGTAACATTCTGGAAATAAAGCATTTTTTTTCACATGGACTGAGGATGTTGCAAATAGAGGAAGTTCAGAAATAGTATATAATTCGTTTGCCATACATTTACAAATCTACTTAAAAACTAATTCTATAAAAATATTGAACATCTTAGTATCTACTCGGACTAAAAATTTTAATATCGTCTCTTTTTATGAATAATTGATACTTAAGGGTCGCTTCAAAATAATTGACCATAAGTTTCCGGAAGTAGAGCACTCATAATTAGATTTAGATCGAGACTGGCAGAAGCGAAGAAAACTCCCAGATCAGTACAGAGACATAATAATCAGAAGTTCTTAGTTATTCGTATCGTTTAAACATTTATGATTTATCGTGAGTTCGACAACTAGAATAAAAATAAATTAAAGGAAATTATAATAACAATAGAAAAGAAAATAACCATTATCCGATCTGAGTCTTAATCTTCGATTTAATCGAAGTCGGTATCAAGTGCAATAAATTTTCTGAACTCCGAGAATGTTTCAAACGTATCTCGTTTAGCGAAACAAAAGTTCCGACAGTGCACCGCGACTAACACCAAATCTGTACAAACCGCGCCGACGAAGATGAGAATCCCCTCTAGGCACACTTTGTGCAGATTTCTAGGTAAAGTGAAGTTTTTCAACATTAACCCACTTACAGCATGCCCGAATGCGAGCTCAAGCGAAACAATAACAACCGCGACGGTGGTCCCGACGACTGTAAGCTCCATACCGGGTACGTCCTCACAGCCCTACATTACAGCCCAAGTTGCTTGCGGTTCTCAAGCTCAATCGCCCTGTGGTCATGCGGTAAACCCAGCGCCGATACCGCCCGCCCATCATTGTCAGTCGTCGTGCACCCAACATCAGCATCTCGCTCAGACCCATCAGCAGCAAGTCAGCCATCAGGTACAAGCCGCCACGCAGACGCCCCAGACTTCGAACGATCCGAAAAAGGCGGGCAAAGGATCGCCATCCGACCCATCGAAAATGAAAAAGGGACGAGTGTTACGACACCAAAACCAAAACGTGCCAGGGATGAACTACCCACCGAATCAAAACTATCAGGTCGCACCCAACAATCCAGGTACGTCTCAGGCTTTGCTGATTCTATGAGAGAAAGAGTAGGGAATAAAAAGCTAGTATAAGCAGAATAGAAGATATACAGGGTCGCTAAAAAGTATGGATACAGCTTGTTGGAAAAATATTCACAAGTTTTGTGAGTGTGTGAGGCGTCCGGATGTCGTCTAACGTGGACTTGTTTTGACTACGATTGTTCGACGTCTCGCATACTCTCAATGATCTGCAGTTTGTGCGTTTTTCAGTCAGTTTGCTTCAGTTTGCTTTTAGCCAGCTCAGAGAGCGCTCGTGCTAATAATTAGTTATTACATTTATACATTTTACAATACATTTACATCAAAGGACCTCTGGTTTTATTAAACATTCCAACACAGCTAAATATTTTTAGAACGGTTCAGCACAGCTCGTTGAAATTTAGCAGACAATTAGAAGTATTTAAATTCTATCATCTAATATTTTTTTCAATTTTATACCATTTGTTTTTGAGATACAAGGCCAACTTGATTTTTTTTAAATGGCCGGGGGGGTCAAATATTATATTGTTGAAAAGTGTATTTTTTCTGAATAAAGGGTAAAAAAATTAACTTTGGAAAAAAAGTAAAGCTAAGTTACCTTTGAAAATGCTGTTATTAGCAACCTGTTACTTGCACATTAGCCAAAAATTACACTTGTGTGCAATAATTAGTTTAACAATGATACATTTAAGTGAAACTGAGCGTATACAAATTCTCATGATGGTTGGATATGGCGACAGAAAGCGAACTTATGCTCAAGTAGTGGCTCTTTTTAATGAAATTTATCCAAACCGGGAACCTAACTCCAGGACGACGGCTTCAATAATTTTACGGAGATTTCAAGAAACTGGTAGCGTTAAAAATCGTGAAAGACATGGGCGACCACGAATTACTACCAACGAAGAAAATTCTTTGAGTGTTATGTTGGATTCTTCTTCTTCAAGTGCCTTGTCTTCTTCGAACGTTGACAATCATTAACGCTATCTGTATTTTGTCGACCGCTTTTCTAAAGAGACTTGTAGTCTCACCATACCATTGTCGCAAATTCTTCAGCCACGATATTCTTCGACGCCCGGGTCCTCTTCTGCCTTCGATTTTTCCTTCTATTATTAATTTGAGAAGTCCGTATTTTTCGTTTCTGAGAATGTGTCCAAAGTATTTCAACTTTCGTTCTTTAAGTGTAAGCATGACTTCGAGAGTTATGTTGGATGTAGTTGAAAATCCAAGCAGTTCAGTACAACAGTTGGCTTTGAACCACAACATGAGTCGAGGATGCATACAAAAAATAATGAAACTAGAAAAATATCATCCTTATAAAATGCATTTGGTACACGAACTAAGTGAAGCCGATTTTGGCCGCAGAATAGAATTTTCCGAAATTATGATGCAGAGAATACTTCAGGATGGTATCTTTATCGATCGCGTTCTCTTCTCTGATGAGTCAACTTTTTGTCCGAATGGACATGTTAACCGCCATAATCGCAGATATTGGACAGAAATCCGCATTGGATGGAGCAGGTTCATATCCAGCATCCACAGAAAATGAATGTTTGGTGTGGCATCATTGGTCAGAATATCTTAGGTCCTTTTTTCATTAACGGCAATTTAACGTCTGAAAGATATTTGCAACTTTTACAACAACATATTGTTCCACCACTTATGGAATATTTCCAAAGCACAGCAATCGAAATGTACCAGCATAAACCATATAGTTTCAACAAGACGGAGCACCGCCTCATTTTGGTCGTCAAGTGCGCCAATATTTAGATGAACCAATTCCCTGTAGATGGGTAGAGCGAAGGGGAGTTATCGAGTGGCCAGCTAGGTCTTCTGATTTGACCCCACTTGACTTTTTCCTGTGGGGCCAATTAAAAACTCGAGTGTATGACAACAGACCATTACAAATCGAAGACCTACAAGAACGAATAAGAAACGAAATTGCCAATATTTCTCCAAATAGTTTGATTGATTCTCTGCAAATTTTATTACACGTATTCATTATTGCCAGGAAGTAAATGGAAATAATTTTGAACATCTTTTGTAACATAAAAATTATGTATTTCGTGCTTAATGTTTTTTATTATTAAAACGAATTTTGAGTTAAATGTCTTATTTTTCAAATAATTATTAATTACTTTTATTGCTTATACAACATTTTCAAGGCTAACTAAAATGTACATTTTTTTTCAAATTTCATTACTTTGATAGTTTTTTAATAAAGGTAGGCATGCATTATATTACTGAATTCAGAAAAAAAACACTTTTCAAAAATATAAGCTTAGACCCCCCCCGTGCCATTAAAAAAAAAACAAGTTGGTCTTGTATCTTAAAAACAAATGAAGGTATAAAACTGAAAAAAATCTTAGATGATAGAATTTAAACACTTCTAATTGTCTGCCAAATTTCAACGAGCTTTGCTGAACCGTTCTAAAAATATTTAGCTGTATCCATACTTTTTAGCGATCCTGTGTATGCGAGAAAAGAAATAGAGTGAAGGTGGGAGAGGAAGAGGGTGAATGCTTTTGGACGAAAAAAGGGGTGTGGCAAGGATGTCCGCTCAGTTCCACACAGTTTGCACTATTCATTAGTGATATAGAGAGGGTACTGAGCGAAGCGCAGGATGCAGAAATGGTAAAAGGAAGAAAGAAGGTATGGTCGCGGATGCTAGTGGCAGGAAATGAAAACGCAATGAGAGGAATGATGAAAACATTAGAGGTATACATGAAGGAAAACGAAATTAGAAGTGAATGCTAAAAAGTCAAAGAAGCTAGTATTTAGGAAAGGGGGAGAGAAAGAAGAGAGGAAGAATGGATGTGGGAGAAAAAACAGGTGATAAGGAGAGTGATAGAAATGAATTATTTGGGGGTATGTGTTTAATGAAAGAGGAACAGCAGGGGCACAGGTAAAGGAACAGGCCAAAAAAGCAAACAGAGTGGTAGGAGCAGTTTGGGGAATAGGAGAAAGGAAGTTCGGGCATAATTTGAGAAGAAGGATGATGATGTTTGATAGTCTAGTGAAGAGTGTGTTGATGTATGGGTATGGGGCGGAGATATGGGGATGGACGGAATCGGAGGAGGTTGAAAGGGTGCAAGGAGTGGATAGAGAAACACTAGGGTATATAGTTAGAGAAGAAACGAAACGAGAAAAGATGAGAGTGGTAGCAGGAAAGAGGGCGACAACATTTGAGGAGAGGATAAGCGAAAGAACTTGGTGCAAACTGTTGCAGGAATGTCTGAGAGAGAAAAAGAGAGAAGGAGAAAATGATAGGATGAGTGAAATAGCTTAGGAGAAGCGACGAGAATGGGTGAACGAGGGGTGAGATTAAGAGAAAGACTGAGAGATAGAGATAGGGATGTGGAGAGGCAAGAGAGGAGGGAGAGAATGATAGTGTCCAGGTATGACAACAAGTACAGTCGACTCTCGATAATTTGAAACTCAAGGGACCATAGAAACATTTCAAATTACTAAGAGTTCAAAATAACAGGAGTTTAAATAACCTAGAGGGAGGGAGGAAAAAATCAAGTAAACAAGATCAAAATTCGTGATTTATTATTTTAAACATTTGTACAGTTATTCACATTTTGAAAAGTAGTCCGTAATTTTTTGTTGAGTGAGGGACTTCAGTCTATCATTGTCCAATGAATTTTCGATAGTGGTGAGAGCTGCGAAGAACTCGTCACTTGTGTCGGTTCTGAGGGCGTAGAAGCGTAGAGTACCTATAGTAAAAGATCTCCTTGCTTCGCTCAATGTGACTGGAATTGGCGGTTGTTCTTCTTCATCCATCCTCCACGGCTTGAATCACACGCTGTTTTTCACTTATGTAAAGACACTTGGTCTTTCTTGATTTCATTTTAATAACACAAATCAAACATTAACATGACTTACTTTAACGTTTGAAGGAAGACTGGAATGCAAACTCACTCATCTCTCATTTATGTAACAATCTACAGGTCAACATAAATTATAGAGAGTAGGGAAGCCCGGACTTCAAATTATTGCATGTTGGTTGGCAAGATACTATTCCTTCAACTTTAAATTACCGAGGGGACCAATTAATATTGATTTGATTCAATTTATCGAGTATTTTTCAAGGGACCGGGAAAAAAATTCAAAATATCGAGAGATTCAAATTATCGGGAGTCGACTGTATATGGAAATAATGATCGAAGAACTACCGAAATACCGGGGAAGAGAAATTGCAAATGAGAAATGAATGATTGCAAGATTTAGCTGAGGGAATGAAGGAGCAGAGAGGATGCAGAATATGCGGACAAGGACGAGAGGCAGTGGAACACCTAATGAATGAATGCGAGAATTTGAGACAGGAAGAAAGAAGGCGGTATGAGGTACTGAATGAGGATGGAAGAGGACTAGAATGTATGAGAAGCGTTGTGAGAGATAGAATGAGGGGGGAGAGAGCGTAAAAGAAGGAAAAAAGAATGAATGATATTTAGTATTTGTGTTAGAAGAAATTTAAATTAAGTTGCTCTGTTATATGTAACATTGTTTAGGAGGTTTAAGGCCGAAAGGCAAATAAAACGGTTTATATATCAAAACTATCAGGTCGCGCCCAACAATCCAGGTACGTCTCAGGCTTTGCTGATTGTCCGAACGCTCGTACAATGCGATTTGATTCTATATTTAACGCGCGGTTCCTGTTTGCAGCTATAACGCAGTACAACAACGTTAACCCACAATTGCCAAATCCTCTACCTTGCCTCGACGTCGACTCCAAGACGGACAGCAATCATGACACGGCGCTGACTCTAGCGTGCGCCGGTGGTCACGAAGATCTCGTGGATTTGCTCATTACACGCGGCGCCGACATCGAACACCGCGACAAGAAAGGTTTCACGCCTCTCATACTCGCCGCGACCGCCGGTCACGAAAAAGTGGTCGATGTTCTTTTAAACCACAGCGCGGACATTGAGGCGCAATCCGAGCGAACCAAGGACACGCCTTTGAGCCTGGCGTGTTCGGGAGGTCGCTATGAGGTAGACGTATATGCACTTGGTTTTATTGGTTGTTGTTAAATGATGGCATTTGAAGGTGGTGGAGCTGCTCTTGAATCGAAACGCCAACAAAGAACACCGAAACGTCTCAGACTACACCCCTCTCAGTTTAGCCGCCTCCGGTGGTTACGTCAACATCATCAAGCTGTTGTTGAGTCACGGAGCCGAGATAAATTCGCGCACCGGAAGCAAGCTAGGTATATCGCCCCTTATGCTAGCTGCGATGAATGGTCATACAGCCGCCGTAAAGCTCCTACTGGACATGGGAAGCGACATTAATGCTCAAATCGAGACGAATCGCAATACAGCTTTAACGCTGGCCTGTTTTCAAGGACGCCACGAAGTCGTCAGCTTGTTGCTGGACCGAAAGGCTAACGTCGAGCACCGAGCAAAGGTTCGTTGATTTATTTCGCACGTTGCGTGTTTGCTTTACAGCTAATGTTCGCTTCAGACTGGTCTCACGCCGCTGATGGAGGCGGCGAGCGGTGGCTATGTCGAGGTCGGAAGAGTGTTGCTGGATAAGGGTGCGGACGTCAACGCCACGCCCGTGCCGTCCTCGCGAGACACCGCGCTCACAATCGCCGCCGACAAGGGACACGTCCGTTTCGTCGAGCTCCTTCTGTGCAGAGGCGCGCAGATCGAGGTCAAGAACAAAAAGGGCAATTCGCCGCTGTGGTTGGCCGCCAACGGTGGTCACCTGGCCGTGGTGGAGTTGCTCTACAACATCAACGCGGACATCGATTCTCAAGATAATCGGAAAGTCTCTTGCTTAATGGCGGCGTTCAGAAAAGGTCACGTCAAAGTGGTGAAGTGGATGGTCCATCACGTGACGCAGTTCCCCAGCGATCAAGAAATGATCCGCTACATCTCCACCGTCAGCGATAAGGAGTTGTTAGAGAAGTGTCAGGAATGCGTCAAGATTATAAGAGCCGCCAAAGAAACGCAAGCGGCCAAAGCCAACAAGAACGCCACGATTCTTCTCGAGGAGTTGGACATGGAGAAGAACAGAGAGGAGAGCAAGCGACTTGCGGCGGCGCGCCGACGCGAGAGAAAGAAAAAAAAGAAGCTCGAGAAGAAGGAAGAACGGCGAAAACTGCTCGAGGAGAACAAGAAAAACGAGAACTACGACGACAATGATAAGAAACTGAGCGTCGATGAGGAGAAAGCGGAAGAAGAGGATAACGTGCAGGACTTGAATATGGATGCGGCGATTCGTAACGGAGATGCCGGAGACAAGGAGGAAGGCGACAGCGGAATCGACGCGAATAGTCAGGGCAGTTGTTCAAGTAACGATATCAAGCCCAACGACAAGCGAAAAGACAAGAAGAAAAAGAAAGCGAGCTCGAGTTCGAAGAATAGCAGTCCCACCACGAAAGCCGGTTCGAGTAAGGCGTCGAGTCACGGCGATTCGGCCGAAAAACGTATGGATAAAAGCGGCGACGCTAAAAGCAAGTCGACGCAGCACATCCGAAAAGGTCTTGTTTTCGAGGCGACGAAGAGTCCGGCGGAGCGAGACGACTTTGAGGCTACCGGCAACGAGAACTACGTCTCGAACAAAACCAAGAAGTCGCACATATACGAAAACGAGAACGCGGGACAGTCAAAGAGCAGTTCGTCGACGAGTCCCAAGCAGATGTCTAAGAGGGAAGAAGGTTGGAAGGAAGTCGTGAGGAAGTCATCGTCGATTCAAACCGGGCCGATGATGGAGTCGGGCGTGAAAAAGGTTTCGGTGCCGTTACACGCCATCTCTAGGGTGATCGGGAGAGGTGGTAGTAACATCAACGCCATTCGGGGTGCCACGGGCGCACACATCGAAGTGGAAAAGCAGAGCAAGGGCCAGGGTGAAAGGATCATCACCATCAAAGGTGCACCCGAGGTCACGAAGCAAGCGCATTCGCTGATCGCCACGTTGATCAAGGATCCTGACGTTGATATCCTTCAGATGCTTCCCAAAACCAACAAGGCGCCGACACCTTTTACCACCCTCTGGGACAAGACGCAGATAGGGGTGAGTTTGTATATTTTACGTTTACAAGCACTTCATGCTTCATATTGTTTAATTGTTGAAATTTTTATTACATATTTAATATAATAACGCGTACAAAAAAAAAGGACAACACCGGAATTAGCGACTTGAAAACAAACCAAAAACATGGCTCATGAAAAAGACCCCTACGGTTAGTTACGTTTATGGATAGCGATTTCACTTAAATCTTTGACATGATTAATGGTCAATTTATCTTCCCTTGTAGTTAGCTAGTTTTCTATAATTCTTGCTGACAACAACGATTACCAACTTTGTGTATAGTAGTATAGAGTATTTTATTAGCTCTTTATTTTGAAACCTACATTCCAAAATAAGTCTCCAATTTCATAACTAAAATACACGTGAGTCATTAGTGCGGGATCGGTCCATAACTTCTAAACCATGTAAGATAAAAATTTTTAAATACAATTTGTACACCGTTTGTCAGGCTGCACAACCTAAACATATTTTAACGTATACAGGTTGTTCCAAAACTGACAAAAGCTACACAACTTTATTTTTTCAAATAGAACCCCCTATTTTTTATTTCACTGTTAGAACCCATTTTGAACTAGATTTATGGCGATATAAGGTATTTTACATTTTGGGCCATCAAATTACAATTTTCTGGGGTCTGCAATAATTCGTCTCAAATTATACTATTTTTAAATAAGCTTAACTTTAGTTTTTTAAATTGCAACCCCTATATTTTTGTATGCGTCTGGAGTCTGCATACGTTTTTTATTAAGGTTATTCTATAGCTAAAATTCATAATTTAAGAGATATTTGATATTTTTGGCTGTGATGCAGATTGAGCTAGGATAAGGTAGGTAGTGTGCCATGGAAATCATTTTAACTCACATTTCAGCACTGCACAGTTGTGTCATCATTGATTTGACATTTGATTATCCATTCCATTATCCACAAATTCTATTTTACAAGAACAAATCGATATGATTTATTGTCTGGGAGAAGGCGAAAGAAATCCTTTGCTTAAGGCAATTTACGATCAACGTTAAATAAATTAACAAATAAACACATAAACAAGTTTTGGAACACTCTGTATACGTTAAAATATTTTTAGGTTGTGCAGCCTGACAAACGATGTACAAATTGTTTTTATAAAATTTTTGTATCTTACGTGGTTTAGAAGTTATGGACCGATCCCGCACTAATGACTCACCCTGTATAACGTGGTATTTTCATACTAAACTATAACATAAAATGGAAAACTTGAAAATTAACGCATCAATAACATTAAACAAATTACTAACTATAAAACCAAAAGTTCCTGACGTGGTACTTGAATTGTGGATTTGGAACGAACTGCTTTCTGTAACAATTTCCCTGCAAATGCAGTTTGCCCTTGCTCATGTGAGGAAGTTTGTAATCGTTGCCTCCTTTAGGAGCAAAGTCAATTCCATACACTTCTGCAATGTAATGAAAATATTGTCTAGTTTTTCCGCGGTTATTTCGTCCGATGCTTTTTACACGGTCAAAATGAGTCCATCAATACTGAATACTGGACGGGGACTATTTGTGTTGTAGTGATTCAATGGCGTTAAATAAGCCCAAATTGAGGATTGAAGATTCACTTTTCCATGCTTAATTTAAATAAATAACTACTGACAAATTTAATTTCATTATTTCAATAATCCATCAGAAAAACTAAAATCGGACACATATTTTGGAACGTAGGTAGTATTTAGATTTTTTATTTCCACAAAAACATGTAATTCCACAGCTTATTTTTTACAAATTTATTGAATATTCGTTCTGGTTATTCAACCATGTCCCATTCAAACCCCTTGGCAGGGTAGGGGCATGACCGTCATTATGATGATGATGATTATTATTCACTTCATTTGGAAGATATATTTTTATAAACGCAAATTTTTTCTTATTTTAGATATATATTTATTATTATACGATTATACGACTAACATTATGACAAATTATGTTAGGTTAGATTAACATGAATGGTGCACAAATGAAAGGAAATGCTAAACTCCGATCAACATTTTCTATAGAAATATTAGCACAAGGAAGCCAAAAAAAATTGTTCAATAAAACGTATGACCACCGCGGGCATTGACTACAGCTCTACATCTGTTTGGCATGCTGAGGATTAAATTGTCAATATCTTCCTGCTCTATTGTATTCCATTCCTCTGCAAGAACCTAGAAAAGTTGCTCTCTTTTAGAGTCAACACATTTTGCCTGACAACCCGCCTAGTTAGCATATCTCATACATGCTCGATGGGGTTCAAGTCAGGTGACTGTGCAGGCCACGGTAAAACTAGTGTTATCTGTGGGTAAAACTGTGATTTCATTGTTTTCAAGAAACATTCGTATGAGTCTTGCCGTGTGTGGCCGAGCATTATCTTGCATCAGCAGGAAATTTCGCCCAATTCCTTCTGCATAGGGAAGAACAACAGGCTGGAGAATTGTGTCACAATACTTAAAATATACGTTTAAATAGCGTTCCAAGAAAACGAGCTCTGTTCTTCCTCCGATGCTGGTACCACCTCACACCATGACAGTTCCTCCTTGGTAATTTTGAACTTCCTAAGCAGTTAATAGGCGTTCTGCATTACCAGGTCATCTCCAAACTCTCATTCTTCCGGTATCAGTGTGTATTTTAATACGTTAGTAAATTAAAATTTAAAAGGTTAACTTGCGAGCTGTCAAATCGGATAAGAAATCATAACCAAGCAAAGATAGCGAAATCAATACGCAAGCGCAATGTCTGGCTTAAAGCTAAGTAGAGGTTAAGCAGCTAAAATCAGGGACTTATATTTAAGCAATGTTTAACCTCTTTAAGGAATGCTTAACGAACGGTGCAACGCAAACTGCACTTTTAAGTCGACTTAACTTTTAAGTATGACTTAATGGTTGCGGTGCAAACGGGCATTAAACCAACAAAAGCCCGTTGTTTGAAAAATCGCTGCTCCCAAACCAATAATTCACAAAAAAATATGCAGAGGTCGCAATTATCACTACCAGAATTTGTAGATTTGCGACTTTGTAGAGCCTTCGCTGCCACTTGATTACAGAAAATCTATCCACCTAATTGCAAAATGTTTTTTTGCTTTCTACAGACAAAGGATGAATCTATGTTTCCGTGGGAGCGGAATTTCCCAATAATATGTGGTGGGGCTGTGAAATATAACCAAAGTTGGTGATTTTTGTTGATAGAAAACTAGCTCGAAGGAAACTTAAATTGAACAAAGTGAATGTCAAAAATTTGAAAAAAAAAAACTCTATAAGCGACGCTGTAAAAGCCTTTCTCCCGAGCTGTGTTTTTGGTATGTTTTCGACCAGTGAATAAATTCCCTTAATACTTGGACGTTTGCGGCAAGAATAAAAACTTAACGAGATTCGTAACTGCAAATTTCAGACTAAGAAAATCACCGGCAAGGTCCTGGCAGTGATTCAGCCGTCAGCTTCAACGACCACGACCCAGTCCAAGACCGTTCAAACGGCGGCAGCACCGCCGGTAACATCGTCCTCGAGGTCTGCGACCATGACGGTGGTGAAGCTCCGCGGCTCGGTCCCCGTCATAACTTCCCGAGTGACCGCTCCCAGGTTAGTGGCGCAAGCGGAGAAAAATGCGGCCGCTCAAGCAGCAGCCGTTCGTTCATCTGTACCCCACACATCATCGGCGTCGGTATCTAATCGATTAAGCGCCAAAGCGATAACGACTACAGCAACACAAACATTCGCCGCTAAACTAACGGAAACAACGGCAAATCAGCTATCTATCGCCGTCAATCACGGAATCAACATGAGCATGAGCAAGTCCCGAACGTTGGGCTTGCCGGCCAACAACATCGGTCCCATTTCTCCCCAGTCCATTCCTCATACCACCTCCACCAACACTCACACGTCGCCAAAGCACAGCAGACCCACACCGACCGCTTCGGCACCTCCCAACATGCAACATTACCAAAGTCCGGGCAAAGGGACGGCTTTCGGGAACGCGAACGGCCAGGCTAACGTCTCAGTTCCCATTTCAGAGTCCGCGACCGGTTCGATTCGGAGCACGACTCCGAACGTGGCGCAGTCGTCGGCGGCGCAATTACAGGACGAGATCGCAAACCACGCAAACAGCCTCCAGACACCTCCCGAATACTCACTGTTCTATTCGGCCGATCAGCCGATGTGGAGACGAGATAACGAATCTCAGAAACTGGTGAATTTCGCGGCGGTGACGGGCGGCTCTAACGCCCAAGTCGTCCTGCAGCCCAAATTTATGGATCAGGATCCGCCCCAGCTCGTGGACGTTTCGAAGGCGCCCGGCTATCGGGGCGGCACCGTCTGTTCGCCGGTATCGTCCAAGACGAGCAGCAACAGCACCACGCCGCCCAACATTTCGGCAAGTAGCGCCGCCTTCCAGGGATATCCCGAGACGTCGAAGACGCAGCCGCTGCCTCCGATCGGCAGCAACATCGTCGGGAGGCCGATAGTCTCGAGTCAGAACGAATTCTCGAACGCGCACTTCTACGCGGACATCATCAAACCGGGATCGAACAACATTCCCCACAACATGCTTAACATGTCCGGCGACGGCCAGCTTCTGCAATCGGCGTACCACCAGAACACCACCTCACTGAAGAATCTGAGTTACGCCCAATCTCAACAAAGCAGTATGCCTGTAGTGAGCATGTCGAGGCTGAACCCGAAAGCGCCCGACTTTTCGAGCACCGTCTACAACGCGATGCCCGCCAAGCAGGGACCGCAGATGTACAACGGCTTCCAGCTGCAGAACAACAACCAACAACAACAACAGCTATATTCCGGGGCGAAGTCGGTCGATTCGTATCGTTCGTCTCAGTCCCGATGGCTGATGCAGATGCAGCAGTCGTTCACGCAGCAGCAGCAGCAGAGCGAACTGTTGAGCGGGATGCCGGCGGGGATGACGCTGCACAGTTTGGCGAGGGCGACCGGGAGCGAGATTCTGGAGAACGGGCCCGAGTTGGGAATGGTGAATCATTCGCCGAACATGTCGCCGAATTTACCCGGTGCGCACAACATGCATCAAGCCGAAGGTGGTCATTACATGGAGGACAGGAAGCAGCCGCAGCCCATAGGCACGGAACGGGCGCGCAAGGTCTACACCAACATGGACGTCCCATGGGTGTACGGAAATGAAGCCAAGCCGCCCACCAGGTGGTTGAACACCAACGAACAGTTCAATTTGAATAGGGCACAGATTTATCAGGAGGAGCTGCCGCAATATTTAGACGGACTCCCGGTAAGTGGCCTTATTTACTACAACGATTTTAAGTATGTAGAATCAATAATCAATTATTATTTCTCAGCGGTTTTTTTTTGTCGGTACTTAATCAAAACCAATGATTGAGCCATCATTTTGAGGATTACCTTTGCCGCTAATGACGAAAAATAAACAACCAATTCAAATACAATTTTTCTTTTAAAAAAATTCTTAAAAACCGTTTTTGATCTTAGCACCATCTGTTGACAATTTGCTTAACTAACATCTCCCACTCAAGCGCATTCCAAGCGAATTACACCGATCAACAAAAATATTAAAATTTCTTGCACATAGGATATACTTAATGTATTCTGATTGTATAAACAAAAATATATAAAAAGTGCGATTGGACATCAGCTAGATTATATTGCCTTGTGAGCGTAAATTTTTTTGAACGATGTATATGTCGTAGTCTCTTAGTGAAACACGTCATTTCATGAAAAGTCTAGGCAATACATGAACTGCCGGCACATTATGTATATTCTTTATTTTACACAATCTCCCTAGTCTCTTCGTGAAATGCCGCTCCTGTCTCGGCATATTATGTTTCACGTAGCTGTACACAATCTGCCGCGATTTAAAAGGTGGCTGTTCATGAATTGACTAATATTAATTATTATGCACGGCAGATTGTGTAAGGTAAGGTCTATATGGGATTAAATGCTAAACGAACTTTGTTTTAAAGAATTTATTATATTTAATTATATTTATTTAAAAATGTGAATGAACATTGGTTAAAATTAAGGAAACAAAACAAAAGATAATACATACTCCGTTTAAAATAATACAAAAACATTTGCAAAATATTAACGAAACAAAATGAAATATTATACTCTGTTTAAAACTATTCACAAACATTGGCAAAAATGTTTAATAATACAATTTTTCACTTATTGGTACACGAGCCACTTTTGTGACATTTCAAATTGCATTGCAACTTTGCCTTAAAGCACTGGCATCTGTTGGTTTTGCATTGTATTTTTGCTGGTTGGCATGCACATTTTACGTACCCCTGTCCTTTAAACAGAGATTCCACAGAAACGGCTTGTCTGATAGATAAATATTTAGACATATTCACGTTATCAAGGTTAATAAAATTTGAAGTTGCCTTCTTGAGGTCCGGTCTGTTGAACCATGATTTTATAACACCACCGGTGGTAGCAACTTGATAGACATTGTTTTTAATATCGGTAACCACAGAAATTAGATTTGGTGGGTCCCCCGGACTGCGATCTACTTTTTCAATATTGACCAAAACACAGTCTCCGATATTTATGTTCGGTAACATTTTTTTTGTAGTTGCAATCATTTGTTCTGCTTCACGTTTTTGTCCCGCATAGCTTTTCTCCTGCTGAGATTTTATGTTTACCTCACATCTACAAAAATTGCAATTCCCTGCCTCGTCGGTACAAACTGAATGTACCGGCATTTTGCAACTTTCGCATCTACTCACGTCGCCTGTTATATTTATTTGGCAAACCACACAGTTGTCGTCATATGCAAGCTGAATCGTATCCGAATGGTCAGATTTAAAAACCTCCAACTCAATTTGTTTTGATGGAGAAATTACCATCTGCTGATTTTCTACCGGCATCTCCTTTGTTCCATTTCTTTGAATGGCATCAATTTCCGCTGATTCTTCTGTTGCACTCTTTTGAATATATCCTTTTTCATCAGAAGACATATCTTCTTGCGGTTCTTGGTGATCATTAGGATTATTATCATGTTGTAGGGTAGCGTCTATTTCGTTTTGAAATTTGTCTACTTCTTCCTCTGTTGTTACAGACCAAATAATATTCTGAGGGATATTTGTTGATTTCAAACCTAGCTTTGGGTCAGTGCCAAAAACTGCTTTAAACGGGCTTCTACCTATCACTCTAAGCAGAGAATTATTTTTTTGCCACTGAACGTAATAGCACCCGGTTGACCATGCTGTTGACTTATTATCAAGCATCCACGCCCTAAGCATGTTTTCCACATCCTGGTTAGCTCTTTCAACACTTCCCTGACTTTGGCGATGGCGAGGTCTTCCATGTACTATACATAATTGCGGCCACATTATTTTTAATTCCTCTATAATCGAATTCGCAAATTCGCGGCCGTTATCACTTTGAAGAATCGAAGGAGCACCAAATTGTAAAAATATTTTTAGCAGCTTTTCAGCTACTTCCACAGCTCGTTTTGATCTTAGGGGTCTAAGACAAACATATTTTGTTGCGTGGTCTTGATAATTTAAGAGCCATTTAAAATCACCGTCAGCAAATAGATTGCAAATCTATTAGGTCTACTTGTCCTCTACACATAAAGTTGTTTGAAATTATAGGTTTTACAACCACTTTAGCAACAGTTTTGTTCTTCTTGGTTTGACACGTCTTACATGATTTTAAGAACAATTCAATGCATGGTTTTGGGATGAAACAACTTTGATGAACAATGCTGATCATCTTATCTCTTGATCCATGTCCACAATTAATGTGAATATGTTTTAATCTGTCGTATATGTGTTTTTCAGGTATAAGATAAATCAGGGAATCACCCGGATTTTTGACTTTCTTTATTATCGATGTTTCCTCGTTTATGGATAGGACATCGTATGTATTCAGTAAATAATAATCTCTTCTCGATTTACTGCAACTTGTTTTGGCTTTAGCAATCTCGTTAGCAATCTAAAAACCCAAAAAGTTTTAGGTGAAACTTAACCCAACCTTAAATTACTGTACAACATGGAAAATCTTTCTACTTACTTCGTTCAATTGGTTGATGGTATACGGTCGTTTATTGGGCTTCGCTTTGTAATATTCCTTATAGTGTTCACTGAACAATAATTTTTCGCTTTTGCCTTCCATTATTGTAAACGAAACATAAATTGAAATTGGCAAGAACTAGTCAAACCCAATCTGCCTAGTCACTTCATGAAGAGTCACCTTTTGGATCGCGGCAGATTGTGTACAGGTACGTGAAACATAATATGCCGAGAGAGGACCGGCATTTCACGAAGAGACTAGGGAGATTGTGTAAAATAAAGAATATACATAATATGCCGGCAGTTCATGTATTGCCTAGACTTTTCATGAAATGACGTATTTCACTAAGACACTACGACATAACAATGATATTAACTGCAATTAAATATGCATATGGAATACAATTGGAAGCTTCAAGATGATGTCTTTTTAAGCTGGAATGCAAGGTGGATATAGGTACTAAATACTCCTGTTATCTTTGCCTGTGGGATAGTAGGAATGATGCAGCTCACTACCACCAAAAACATTGGCCTGAACGTACTAAGTTCGACGTAGGAAAATGCAACATTAAATGGGAAGCAATTGTTGATCTTAAAAATATATTAATGCCGCTATTGCATATTAAATTGGGTTTTATTAAACAATTTGTAAAGGCAAGTCCGAGTCCGAGGCTTTCAAATATTTGAAGAGTTTTTTCCAAAACTTTCACAGGCGAAAATTAAAGCTAGAATCGTTGTAAACCCTCAAATAAAAAAATTATGGATTGTGATATTTTCCCGTGTTTCCTTGGAAACCATTGAGTTGAAAATTATGACGAGCTGATTACTGACATGATTTCGAATTTCTGTATTATCGGATGTAGGATGTCTCTAAAGATGTACATGTTCCATTCTCATTTGGATAAATTGAAAAATAATATGGGAGCTTATTCGGAAGAACAAGGGGAACGCTTCCTTCAAGATATAATGGAATTTGAGAGACGTTACCAAGGCCAAGTACCCTGAAAGCATGATGGGGGATTATATTTGGGAGTTGATAAGAGAAATTTCTCTTGAACATGTCAAGAAAAGCAAAACTGTTCATTTTTAAATGTTTGGACTCTATTTTAAGACAAATAAACCATAAATGGACGTTCGTTATCTTTTAATAAATCATTTCTATGTACAGATTTGTATTTTATTTGTATTCAGATGTATTTTTATTTATTTGTTTTTTTGCATTTTTTTTACACTAAATCAAATATAAAACTATTTTTTGTTCTTATTCTTATTTCTAGCTATAAAAGCAATAAAAATAAGGTATATAAACTCCTGGACAAAATTAACGCACCACACAATTAAACTTGTATAATTACGATACACCAAAAGTGTACACGGTAAAAATTAAAATAACTGCTATATTATAGCCCGTGGTAACCATGGAGACTCCCCACAACTTCTCAAACGGACCAATGCCGCCGTATTTAATGCAACAACAACAGCAGCAACAACAGCCGCCGATAGGAAGGCCGAATCATCCTGATTTTATCCAAGACCTGCCTTGGGACGCCAATCGCCCGAACATTACCGATCTTCAAGACAAAAATCAACACGTAAGCAATCGGTTCGAATGTTCCGCGGTTTCATTAATTGGAGTTTGTTTCAGGGGTGGACCGGAATGAAATGGAACCAGTAAACGAGATATGTACACGATCAGAACTATAAGCGTTTCTTTGAGTCCATCGTGCGAAATTTAGCTTACATCTTTGTGATCTTTGGGATACAAGTTTTACAGTAGAATCTAGAACTAGTTTTTGTTTATGGTATCTCTCTCTCTCTCTTGAACTACATACACACTTGTGCAAGAGTTTGGTTTAGGAGGCCCATTATACAGGCCACGAGCCCCCTTGCCTGCATTCGGTGTATATAAAAAAAAACTATTAAGATCATTATTCTAATTGTAGTATGTTGTTTGCATGTCCCATTATTTTATTTCGAACTGCTTATAGTTTATGAAATAAACTCTTTTACTTGATTATCTTTTTGTAGCCAAATTTGGATCATGGATGATACATACAGCTTTACTAGTGGCTCCAAAAACAAGCCGATTGTCGAAGCTGAAGTTAGAATATATAACTATAATATAACACTATGTATAATGTAGTAGTTGCGCAATGGTGTCGAGGGATTGGCGATAGGGACAAGTGTTAACTTGTGAATAATTTGTTCTCTATTCGAATATTTACTTTCATTTCTTACATGTGTAAGCGCAGTGTTTGTATGCCTCACGTCTGGGTTCCGCCCGGCACAAGCACTCGGTGGGTATCGCTGACTCCCACGAAACTGTAGGGTTATTATACGAACTATGTAATATTGCTTGTACATGAAGACTTAAATATATCTTTATGCACTGTATTTTATTTTTGACTTGGTCCGATCACCTTACATTGGAATTTGTACAGACTATCAAAAGATTATGCAGTATTTACACTCAAAAATTCCGGGATTGCCCTCTTGTTTTTGATAATTTAATTATTTCGAAAGTTTTGCTTTTTCTTGTTCTTCTAAAGCATGTTAACGTCCAAAAGATGAATTATTGGGGATGTCGAAATCGTCCAGAGCGTTTGTTTACGACTGCAGTGGACAGACATCTTCAGTAGTTTTCAATCGTGACTGCCAAAATCACCGTTCAAGGTAATGTTAGCTTAAATTTGTGGTTTGAAGCGATATTAATATATTGTACTTTTTCTGTGAATTTTTAAAGACAAATGTTTATCAGGACATGGTTCATTCTCCTCCTACCTTGATGTAATGAAGATATGTTCTAATAGAACCTTTCCATTTCGAACTTTTGAACTGTTATTGTTGGGTTTTTCACCCACATTTGGCCAAATGGTAACTCTGACCTGCATTCATCTGAGGCTATCTACGGCAAATGGTCACACCCACGATAAACTCGAAGTAGAACAGGACATCATATCTTCCTCCAGTCCATCATCAATATCTGGGTTGCCTTCCCATTTGTGACAATTTGAAAAAAACATTCCCATCCGTATCTTCACATTTATTAATGTTTGTTATGAGGTCATAAAGACCTTGAATCTGACTATTGAAAACATCGTCAACTGGTACGTCTGGATCCATAATTTTTGCAATCAATTTATGAAAAATCGTCTCTGACTATTGCAGGTGTCAGCAATCCTGTAAATTACGTTTTTGAAATCGATTTTTCTGAGGAAATCGGTCAAACAGCACGTTCCTTCTTCGATGGTTTCTAAAATCCGCTTCGACAAAAAACGACGATAATTTGTCTTCAAATTTTCTAACACGCCTTGGTCCTAATTAGAACGATCTTAGTAGATCTTTTTCGGGATTTTGCATCGTGTGCCAAGTGAAGTTCCATTAGGTGCTCCGAGGAGGTAATTCAACAAGTGACCCCAATGAAATTCCAGACGTTTCATCCACAACTGCGGTGGACTTCATCAGTGGCGCTATGGAAGAGCTCGAAGTGTTCTCTGTAACATTTATATTATGCGTTTGCATTATTTGTGTTGTTATTTCTAATACTTCCTTGGTTGGCTGGAATAAATGACATTACTCTTCTCGTTGACAGGACCGGTTGCCAAATTTTGGCCATCTTTAACTCTTCACCCATTCTATTGAAATTATCTTGGTGTTTGTTACTCCTTGGTCCATTGGTTGGAGCAAGGCTGTTGCATTAGGAGGAAGAAACACAATTTTTATGTCTCCACTTACAATTTTTATATCTACACTTTCATATAAAATGAGAGGGCACCTTGTCAACCAGCAACAGCCCCTATCGTGGCAGTCCACATTATTTCAAAAACTTTAACCATTAGCACATATTTACAGAAAAACGAATGTTTGAATAAATTCGTCTCTATCCATGCACTCTTTTGAGGCTTATATAATTGACTTGCATTTGGTGATGCGGATTTGATTGCTCTGGGTCTTGCCCATTTACCACTTGTGCCTGCTTGAATGATTACTGGATGCAAAAACCGTAATACGTTCTTTACTCCTTTTATGTCCCGTCGCACTGATTTCATTTTTCGAAGTTAATGAAAATTTTATAATTTGATGCTTTTGTATTTGATTTATTAATTATTTTCTTAAATTTTCTCTTGAACTTTTGTAACTGAATTTACATTCATCTAAATTTACCATAAATTTAAGTGGATGCCATGGTCTCTTATTTCTCTTACCAGCCAACCTTCGTTAGCAGGAAAGGTGCTTCGATAACCGAAAGTTGTTAGTTTATATTCATAGCTTTTTGTTGTAGAATTGGGCCACAGGCGCCTTTTGTTGGGTGTATGAACCATAAGACAGCAGTGCATCATCGATCTTTTATAGTATTTCGATGAGGCGCTGGAGATATCAATACTCGCACCACTCTTCAATATTTCCCCTACTTTCCTTCGTTTTTGCTTTTTTAACCACTCCTGTATAGAATGAATTCTGATCTTAAAGCGTTTCAAGGAACGCTATAAGATAAAAAACGTTCTCTTTCATTTCTACTCTTTTTTGCTCGCTGGATAGGACAAAGAGGCACCGATGATCGGAATTTCTTATACAGTCGCATGTGAAATCTTGAAAACGTGTTCATTCTACCTACAAATCACATTTTTCTTTTCATGGTGAACAGCTTTGTGCCCCATGAATACCACCACTTTTGAAGAACAGTTCAATGACTGTACTGTCTCACATTTTAACCAAAAGAAATGCTCGCTGCATGAGTTCCGAAATGGGCCTTCTGTTTAGTGTTTCTTGAATACAGTAGAACCTACCATTTTTTTGCTGTCTTCTTTGGGCCCTTCCTCGTCGCAGTCAACTTCTTGCAAAGTAGCGGATTTGGAAGATTTTTCGTCCTTTGTGGTATCTTGACGAGAAACTCTTACACTAAACAGATTTGCAGTAAAATTTTACTTTATGTTACACCCGGATTTCCCAAAAAAAATTTTAAATGATTTTGAAACAATGCTTTAATTAATGCAGTTTCTAATTGTGAAAGTTTGTGGAAATACCTCTAAAATTCATAAAATTGAGATACACTTTTATAAATGCGTTTTTACTACGCACTGCCAATAATGTTTGGTGCAGTAATTATCACTTTTTTGCGTGATTTAAAAAACATACCGCTCCGCTCTTATAATAACATTTTTGATGTTATTTTTTTTATTTAGGCTTTGTTTTCTCTATATATTTGTGTGGGTAGGTACCGTTTTTGTAATGTTGAGTTACTTTCATTCCTTATTTTCCCGGTATTGAACCCCGTTTTTTAAACATAAAACTGGAAGATTCTTAACGAACAGCCCAACTGGTGGTTTGCTGAGTTCGAGTGGGGCATGCGCATGAACTGCTGGAGGACATACCTAAAGTAAAAAATGATCCTCCAAGGATTAATTGTCCCTGGTCGCGGATTATGCCAGTGCTCCATCTTCCAAAAGAATGGTATTAGGTCTTAGGCGCTTCATTCCTCCTATATTCAACTGCTTGTCTAACTTGCGGATTCGGGAGATCATCCGCTTCTTCAAACCTCTTCTGTGGGATGCCGAAGATAAACTCCTACAACAAGATATACTTCTCGGCGAAGATTCGGTCAGTTTCTGGACCTCAATTCTGGGAACTTTTCGACTCTCACTCGTATATCGAATCATTTGAATCAAAATCAAATTTTTTGAAAAATATTTAAAACTGAAATTAGTTGATTCGTTGAAGACCTCGATTAGATAATTTTTACTAAATAATTATGTGGGGTTGAGTCATCTTTATATCAACATTATAAGAAGCCGTGGTGTGACCGCTGAGTAACGAGAACTTTGCCCCAACCCCCGATAACAGACTCCTCAAAATTTTCCAATTGTGCGTTCAAAATAAAACGAGATTACGTAGGCCATGGAAATTCGTTAGAGTGTAGATACATTGTGACCTTGAGTTGGAGATATTTGAGATTAAGTTGTCTGTTCGGATATGATAATGTTTATGTTTTTTGAAAAACCCCGGACCGTGGACAGGAGCGCGAGGTTTGGACGTCGTTTGGGCATATTTTTGATCAATACGCTATGGAAATTAAAACAAAAGCTAGACTCCATGACCTGCGGAGCCCCACATTTATTTGTTTTTATCTTATCAAACAGGATAAAGTAAATAGAGATACGGCATAAATAATTATTTTGCTTTATTATATTCACGTCATAACATTACAAATCCAAAACGAACTTAAATAAGTATACATTCTAAAGAAACCATCATAACGATATAACTATTATACTCATTATCTCATTGCACGTCTCGATTTTATTTATAGAAATCAATCCAAATTTAGACACCTCTCGACGTGATTCTCCAACGCTTGGTAGTCCGAAAATCCGAACTGGCATTTAGGACAAAGGAACCCTTGTGGTTGTCTTGTGGTGCGAGCTCGCAACAGCTCAATCTCATTCTGGAGCTCTTTGTTGCGTTTCTGCACGTTTTTCAAATCCTCCGCAATTTGGTCCTTCTGCTTCTTGATGGCCTCTTTTGACTCTCTCTCTGCTTGGAAGTCGCTCTCATACACTTTAACTTGTTCCTCCAGAGCATACATGTCGGCTCTTGCGTTGTTGTCCTGAAGCAACCTTCTGAGGTCTTCAATTTGCCTGATGTGGTCTTCACGCGCCTGCTCCAGGGCCGTTATAGTTCTCTGAGCAACGCTCAGCTGTGCACGCAAATGTAAGCATTGCTCGTTCAGCATTGGATCGCTTCTGCCTTGAACCTCAAGCAGCCTCCTTGTGAGGACTTGAATCTCCGTTTGTAGGTTGACGACGACGTCTTCTTTGTCTTTTAATTGTTTTTGGAAGCTTGCAGCTTCGGTTTGGACCTGACTTTTATTTTCATCCAACGTTCGTTCGAGAGTCTTCTCCAGTTCTGTGTTTTTGCTTACGTAAGCTTCAACATTCGCACAAAGACGCACGACCTCGCTTTTTAGATTTGCGTTTTCCGAGGACAACTCGCCGATTTTCTCGGTCCTTGCAGTCAAATCGTTTTCCAATTTTGGTGAATTCACTAACTTTGCTGTAAGTCTGTCGTTTTCAGCATGCAGTTGGTTTGCTTTAATGTTAGCTCTTGCCAATTCGTCTTGCAGTGTTGCGATTTGGTCGCTGGCGGCTTTCAAGTCAAACTCCAAAATGTTTTCTTCCGATTTGACGTTAACATCTTGAACATTCTCGTACTGCCGCAATGTTCTCTTCAAACGCAAAATTTCCTCCTCTTGCAGTTTCTTTATGTTTACATAGACCTCGATTTCGTTTGCGAATTTGACGTTTTGTTCTTTCATCTTGTCAATGTAGGCGTTGGCCTCGTTGAACTTGTCCCTGTTGACTTTCATAACATTGGCCACTTGGTCGCGGTAAGCCACGAATCTATCACATTGGGTTTTGAAGCTCAAGTTGTTTTGGGCAATCACATTCTTCAAATTTTCGTTTTCCTTGATCAGTTCCTCGACCTGCTTGTGCACCTCTTCGATCGACGTGTCTGACGATATAGTCAAGTGGGCGATTGTTGAACACGAAGCTTCAATTCCGCTTGGCCCCGCAGCGGGTTCGGCTGATAGTTCTGTGATGTGGGCCTCAATCAAGCTCTGCATTTCGTGGATCTTGGTACTCCTCAGCGGTGGCAAGACTTCTGGGGGGGATTCAAAGTTCTGGTGGTCACTGGACTCCCGTCCCAAGACCACAAACGATTCCTCTTCATCGGAACCAATCGATTGAAAAGCTGATTCAGCAGAGTGATTTATATTCACAAACGGCTCCATAACGCCGGAATTTGCACTAGTTTCGGCACTTTTTATTTACTTCGTCATTCTCTGAATCATCTATGTAATGAAAATATTATAGTGCAATGTAAATACCCTAACTGATTGGCAGCCAGTTGACAGCAGCATCACCAACACCCAAAAATATTTACCCCTAAATCTAAAGTCAAAAACCCCTAAAATCGCCACCATTACTTGAAAATCCCCCTAAAAAAACAATTTACGTTTTGCAATAATCTTTATTACAAAAGTGTAGTAATCTTTATTTATAGTAACGAGGAATTGTACTATTTCTCGCTAAGTCGCTAGAACAACAAATAAATATGATTGTTTAGATTGGCGTTATCCAAGGGCCTAAACTTGTAAATCAAAAAGTCCCTAAAAATACTCCTAAAAAATCCCATCCCATTTATTTACCCCCTAAATTTGGGGGAAAAGTATAGAACGCTAACTCCCTTGTATTTCGACGGTGCCCTAACTACGCCATCTACCTTCAAAAACTTTCTGTTATGGCGGGAATTTTAATTCAAATATTCAACTTTAAGCGGAAGTTTTGAATGTTCAGTTAGGGAGGTCTCGCCTTCATCTTCGTTGTTAGAACTATTTTCCAAAATCCAAACATATATGATAGATCAAATGTTACCGCCACCGTTGTATTAATTCCTTGAACTACTTATTAATAGGTAGCAAGAATTTAAAAAGACAGTAACGAATGCTTTTGATCTAAGATACTATTTGGACTGGAATGCTAAGTCTGACAACGAAAATGACATGGCTTTCACGCTACCCTAACTATTCATAATACAGGGAATATATTAATAAAAATAAAAAACTATCCTGCGTGTATATGAAAACGTTCTATTGTAAATCAAACATTTTTGGCAACTTCATTATAAAACAGCTTTTACTATACTCAAAAATATATAATTCTAAAAATATCCTTAAAAGTAATTCTTGTACTGTGTCACTATGTTCATATTCTATAACATAAATCTATAACTGTATGTCGGTGGCTATAAAGCCTCTCGAGAACATGCCGATGAAATATTACAGACTGTAACAAAACTTTTAAATGGTAGCAAATCTTTAAAAATAAACAATATTAAATTTCCATTCACGTAGCGTGGCCGCTTTTTGTCATCATGATATTAACGCAACTCCACACAATGATGATGAATATAGTTCAGAGGACCAAAATGTTTGAAATCATGTACAAATTTCACACCCATTTTTCTATAACCTAATGTAGTTTGACCTTCCGAATTATCTGAATCACCAACTGATGGAGGTAACCAGTTATTCACAACATCCTGGGCGTTGGGAGATTTCCTCGACAGAAAATCTGACGGCAAGGTTTCATCATCCATTTCACAATTAGATCCACTAGAATGATAAGGATTGTTTTTAGTGTAACATCGATTTAAAAATTTCCACTTACACAAACAAAAAGCCCACCAAAACCAGAAAATATAAATTAGAACTACAAATTCAAAAACGCTGATTCAACACTTTGACCATACTTTGACATATATTTTACAGGTTTCTATAGAAATACTAAATTCGAGCGACTCGACTGTAGCGCCCCGCTCCTTCAAAAACATTCAAAAGCCTAACCAGGACCTACCCTACGGGCACTGACCTGTATATAGAAATGGATGAGCAATCGTGTAGGTGAAAAGTGAGGCAAATTGAATCTGCATCGGAACCTAATGAGTTTGCGCACTAAAGTTTTACAAAGGCGGTTGCTTAAATTTAACAAAATGGCTGAAGCTGTATGAAACCGTTATGGAACTATTAAAATAAATTAAACCGTTAAAACTGAAGAAAATTGAAAACTGTGCACTTACACCTCGAAAAGGCCCTAATAAAACAGTAACATCTAAAAATACGCCTAAATACTAAAAACACATGGCGTTCAAAATTATAAATTCCTGTAAAATTCCATCCAACATTACAGATTCCTGAAAAAATACTATAAAAGAGCAATGCGACTGCTGCACACGTAACGGCAAATACCTGCACTAGTTCAAAATTGATCAAATGCGCATGTGTATCAGGTTCCGACTCCATTTTGGAGGGCACGGTAATGGTCACAAAAATTTCTGGCGCAACCCAATGTTGTGCTTATCCATCTTATATAGAGGTCAGTGCCCACGGTTCTTATACTCATGAGTATAAGAACCGTAGTCAGTGCCTACGGGTCATGATACTGCAATACAAGTTAACTGAAGTTGACAGCGGAAGATAAAAACTCTGATAAAAACAAAAACCAAACTAGTTACTTTGTATTTCTTAGGTTGCCTCTTTGTCGTATATTTTAATTTTAATTTTTATCGCTGTTTTCAGTATTTTACGAGGTGCATTTATAATAGTTAATGTTATTTTTTACTACAGCTTTGGTGCTTTCGTTTAGTATTGCCTGTGATATTGCTGATTATGTTGGAATGACATTGCGGTTGGTTCTCCTGATTTTGGAAAAGTTGACGGTTATGTCCACAGATAAGTTATGTCATCTGTCAATTACCTAGGAAAGCAAAGCTTGTGGTTTGTTGTGTAAAAAACATAATAAAATACTATAAAAATAGGTTCGTCGTTAATTTGAACAGGTTAAAAGTGTTATGGAGACAATTTTGGAGCAGCAGCGGCGCTACCATGAAGAAAAAGAGCGCTTAATTGACGCCATGGTGAAGGAGATGCTGCACAAGAAGTCGACAGTGAGTCCGGTTTTACCGATAATTTGTGCTGAAGCTTGTTTGTTTTACAGTACCGTGAAGCAATAAATTCGGACTATCGTCTGAAGTACCTACTGGACCGGTATATGGTGGGTACCGACCGCTTGATTGAACTGTATGAAGATAAAGATGGGCAAAGGAAAGCGGAGGTGGCGGCACTCACAGGTCCCAATGAGTTTCAGGAGTTTTATAATCGGCTTAAGCAGATCAAGGATTTTTACAGAAAGCATCCCAATGAGGTAAGGTTTGTGAAATTTGTTTAGGATATGTTGCTATAATTGTTCAACAGATTAGTGTTCCCATGTCCGTGGAGTTTGATGAATTGGCAAAAGCTAGAGAAAATCCCACTGAAGAGATGGCCAGTAAGTTTTTGCAAACAACCTTTTATTTTTAGACTGATGATGAGACTGATCAAAGTAGTTTCATGGATGCATAATTATGAGTCTTGCAATTAAATGTATTAGATGCCTCAACAAAAAGTGATAACTAATGTCACTAAATATTTAGATGAATTAGCTGCCAGACTTTGTTCACTTACATCCTATATTTTATAGCCACTTTTATTTAGTTCACTGTACTTGCAGTTACTTTCATTGATTCTCTTTATTTTATTTTATCTTCTGGTGTTTTGCATGGTATTATTTTTTTCCACAGTAAGTGAAAATGTGATATTTTTGTTTCCATACAGAGTTTGCTTAACTAATTATAAAATCATGCTCTACTTCTGTGTTAAAATGTAAATGCAAAATATCTTAGAAGTTCACAATGCATAAGCAAAATTTTGATATAATTTGATCAAGACCTTAAGACAGTGGTTACGATAAGATACGTAAAGGATGAAATTAACGAAGTACTATGTATTTTCTTGTACTTTCTGCTGACAGGACTTTCAGCTTTGGGGATTTTTTAAAGCGTTTTTTTTTCTAAACTGGGAAAATATTTAGAGAGAATAGGCATTGCTGTTGGAATCATAAATTGGAGTTTTGATATATGGAATAATTTGTGATATATGTATAAACTTTTAAGGGGATTCCTACATCTTCAAGCTGCCCAGATTTCCACATATCTGTTGAGACCAAACACCCATTTCGGCCAGTGGTTGAAAAAAGCAACCTAATCACTTTAAAATTACCAAAAAGGCCACAAACCTTAGCAAACTACGCATTAATCAGTTCATTCACACAAATTAGTTTCGCTACTTTAAACCACCTCCAAATTTAACCCGCTTACGTTAAACATCCTCAGACATCACTTACCATTTCAAACTACCGCAAATCTACCTAAAATTTTCAAAAATGCCACGCTTAATGGTAGACCTTAAATCACCCCCAACCACCCCTTACCAACTCTAATCACTTTCAAATTAACAAAATTTTCCCAAACCGTCCAAAATTTAACAGCTACTGTATGATGCTAAGTAGGAAGTAAATTATGCCTTTATCGTAAATAGTAAACACTTTGTTGTTTAATTTGATGTATTGTGTTTGTTTAGAATTTATTATTATCATCTTTAACCAAAAACTCATCTTGCCATCTCTGTGTTCTAAAGATTATAACTACATTATATTAGTTCCTACATATAATAAGAACATAAATATAACATATCACATAATAACAAACAATTAACAAAAATTTATTTTTTATAAAACACTGAAATTAAGGTTAACACACAAATTAAGGTATAGGACTTGCTAGCATAAGTGGCTCGCAAATTTGATGATATGTCGATTGCTAGCAAAAAAATGTACAGTTGCAATTGACCTTTCTTAAATGCAAAATTTAACAAATCGCAGCAATCATTAAAAACGTTATCAGAAGATAATTTTATATTCACCACATTTCTGTCATTTACTGTTTACAGGATATGGTTTTTTAAATAAACCTCTGCAACTACAATATGATACTACATATAACAGAAAATTAAAATAGCAATCTCAAACAGTGACAAAATTGGGAATCCCATTTCAAAATTTCAGTTATGTACGTTTGAAATTGTTCAAATTGAGCACGTTCTATTTCGCATCCTTAAAATATATTACCATATTTTATCATAAGACAAAGCATTTTATGCTAAATTGAATAGTTCTAACCGCTCCTCCATAAGTTACTTAGGTCCAGAGTTATTCGCATCTTTTCAGACCGCTTCAAAGGTCTATTTCAACAAAAACAGTTGAAAACAGACCATTTTAGGCCCCACTGATGATTAATAAACTATTAATCTAAGAATGCAATAATATATAGTGTCATATAAAGTATAATATAAAGTATACAGGGTGCTTGTTACTTTAGTTGTTTTTTATTACAATACGTTTTTTATAAATATTTATTGCTTTTTGCTTTTCATATTACTTTGATATTTTCTTTCAAACTTAAATATTGCAGAAACTTAACAACTTACGGCAAGATGTAGACAAAAGTTTCTTCTTTTTTTCACGTTTACACGCTTCTATTGAAAATATTTCCACCTGAAATTAAAAAAGTTGACCTTGAAATTTTTATCCAGAAAAAATTGAGGAATTCGTACTTTATCAAATAAAATACTTTTTTTAAAATCTTCTACCACGCTTTATTTAAGAGGTACTTTATTGCGTCAGGATAAATGCCGCACCTGTGTATAGTCATTATAAGAAACAATGGTTTTGAGATGTTTGTGTTTCTACGATCATGACGACACAAATAATGTCCCAAATGAAAATGAGTGAAATATGTACGCCAGACCGATTTTTACTGAATTCCCGGATATTCTCTCGAAAGTGCACAGCGCAGAATGAAAACTTTGGTCATAGTTTTGCGTTAGTTCGAAAACCAATTGAGCCTTATTTGGGGAAGAGCATATTCTCTTATTGGATAATTTTATGCAGGTGTGGATCTGGGCGTGGAAAAGCTTGAAAGAAAAACCCATATTGTGGGAACTCTGAACAAATAAGAGAGGGAACCCAAAAGAATACTTTCTAAGGTGAAACAGGTAAAGCGAAAGAAAAGAATGTGGAACAAGTTGTGGTTGATTATAGCCAAAATATGTTAGGAATAGAGAGGACACATCAAATTATTTCATATTGCATTTCACCCAGAACAATCCGTTGGTAATGATACTGTTTTTTTTTCACCTTCTGTGTGGCATTATGGAATAGCAATTATTTATGTAGAAAAGCGACCTGGAAATATATTCTATTTGGTACTTCGAGATAAAATAACTGAAGCATTTTTAGGGAAAATCATCACAAAATAAGACTTGGCATTTCTTACAAAAACGGAATAAAAGTGTCAGATGCAGAGTATGTGCTTTACCCATGAAAAGAACACGAATCTGGTATGTGTATAACGTATGCATACAATATAAGAGGATACAGGCTAAGCCATTAAATCACTTTGACAGTGATTAGAGTGGAGCATATTTCTACCTTAGCTTGGAGAAATAAGTTCTCAGTTGACAACCGTTTCGAAGACTAAACATTTTATGTTTTTCTTCTTGAGCCTCCGTTTTTTGCACGTTCTATACTTACATATGCCAATGGCTCACATAATATGGCATGTTTCTTCGTAGACCATAGACTCTTAAATTGTAGCAAGCCCGATTTTCAAAATCGATGTCTTACATGCAATAAATACTCATACTGACCTCTAAATAATTCTTACAATAGTTGATCGCTACAGAAAACCTAGCATTGGTCTTTGAGGTGTTTTCTGTTCTTGTGGGGGTAGCAAACGTGTTAAATCGCGGTTGCTATCTGCGAATCACATTAATGTTTGTAATAAAACGAAATAAGCATTTCATTATCGCATAAATGTTTCATGTTAGATTTGCTCGAGTTCACCGACGAGGAAGGATACGGCAAATACTTGGACTTGCACGAATGTTACGAAAAATACATCAATTTAAAAGGAATCGAGAAAGTGGACTACATAACATATTTGGCAACATTCGAACAGCTCTACGACATTCCGAAAGAGAGAAAAACCGGCGAATATCGCAAATATTTGCTGGCTTTGATCGATTACCTGATATGGTTCGTTCAAAGGATAAAACCGTTAATGGATCTCGACAGCGATTTGCAAACCGAAGCTGACGCCGTTAAATTGCAATGGGAATCTGGAACTGTTCCTGGTTGGCCTGTAACATTTCAAGCAACAATTAACGAATTGTAGTAATTTTTGGTGTTGTAGAAAGAAGCAGGATCAGCTTTAGCTAACGTGGGGGCTCATCTGGATTTGTCTCCGTTTTCCAGCTGGGAGGAACTCGCATCTTTGGGTTTGGATCGCTTAAAGTCCGCACTGATGGCTTTGGGATTGAAATGTGGAGGGTAAACATACAGATTGATACATAATAGAAAGGAATGAGACAGCATGAGATTGACTTGTAGAACGTTGGAGGAACGCGCGCAAAGATTATTCTCAACCAAAGGAAAAGGTTCGCTGGATCCATCTTTGATGACAAAGAACAAATCGGGGAAAGCGAGTAAAGAGAAGGAGCAGCTGAGACAAAGGGACTTGGCATGTCTTGAAGCTCAAATTTACAGGTAAAAAACGAATTGAATGTTTCCGATAGATGAATACATGCGTTTAAAAATTAAACTGGACAGCATAGGCCATGGAATTGTACTGAATGTAATTAGAACATACCAATTTTTTTACCTTGAACTGGAGACATTTGCAATTAGGTTCTCAGCTGTTTGGATTACGATTGTTTACGCATTCCATCTTCCGGCGTCCTTTCAGCAAAATTATAATTGTCGGTGTCAAAGATCTACACTGTTAAAAATAAAACATGCTACATTCCATGGCCACATGAAGCTCCGTTTTTATTGGTACGCTCTACACATTTAATAATTGGCTCGAAGAGGTGTGTGTGATATTGATCATTAATTAATTTGGTTCAATTAGATTGGCAGAATTGGTGGCGACTCAGCGCGCGGCGACTAAAGAGAACGTGCAGAGGAAACAAGCGCGGACCGACGGCGAAAGAGACGACAGTGAAAACGAAGAAAGCGAAGAGGAAAGTCTGGACGAAGGCGACGATGACGTTCCTTACAACCCCAAGAATCTGCCGCTAGGATGGGACGGAAAAGCAAGTACCGGCCATGAATTATTCAGTATAAAATAAAATTACATTTCAGCCCATTCCGTATTGGCTGTACAAGCTGCACGGCCTTAATATCAGCTACAATTGCGAAATTTGCGGTAATTACGTGTACAAGGGACCGAAAGCTTTTCAACGACATTTCGCCGAATGGAGACATGCTCATGGGATGAGATGCCTGGGAATCCCGAACACGGCTCATTTTGCCAACGTGACGCAAATTGAAGACGCTTTGGCCTGTACGTATTAATTGTCTGTGCGAGAGATGTTTGATTTCATTGATTTTGTGGCAGTGTGGGAGAAGCTGAAGGTGCAGAAACAAGCCGAGCGTTGGCAACCCGAAACAGAGGAAGAGTACGAAGATTCCCAGGGTAATGTGGTGAACAGGAAAACGTACGAAGATCTCAAACGACAAGGACTTTTATAAAAAAGAAATAGTGTTTCGTTTTATAATTATGTAATTGAAATAAATGAGTACGACCTGTACTTAGTCTATTTTTTCTTGTGTTGGCATTGTCGGTCGACGACATGACAGCTGATGTGCATTTGTTTGTGTCCAACTTTGACAGTCGAAAAAGAATTTCATTTTAGAACTCGCTCTCGGTGCTATTAATCAATTAAAACACTTTTCGCGACAGTCTGTTCGATTTTTATAATGTTCTGTTTAAAATGGATGCGATAAGTGCGGTGTACAACTTAAACAATGATTTGGGAGAAACGTTCAAAAATTCCTGGCTGGGGAGCTTCGCATCGAAAGAAGCAATACAGGTAAAGTCCGAGCGTGGAAACGGATAGTAATCGTGCTCCTCGCAAGCGCTGTCATTCGTCGAGATAGTAATACAAACATCGCAGATGTGGTTCCAGATCTTGCCCATTTTCCTGGCTGGACTTCTGGCAACTATCATTTCCGTGACGTATTTTTGCATACGGAAGTGTCATCGAAAAGGTATAGTATCGACTAATTGTGGCGGCTTTAGCTGAGATTGATTGGTGCAGCACTGTTCCTCCGGGAGCTCAAGTCCGAAGAAAGCGGCACCAGATTCAGGAAACGGGACAAGGCGTTGTTTTACGGCAGGAAGATGTTGCGCAAAGTTAAGAACATATCGGGGCAAGTTCGAAATTCGGGCCAGGGAAAGAAGAGGAAGATGGTGATGAAGTTTGCACGTAGGATATTGCAGCTAAAGAAAGAAAGTGACACGGAGCAGCTCAAGGTGTGTTTGCAATGATTTAATAAGCTTATGCAAGATGTGAAAGGATATGTTGCAAACACTTGTTTACTATAAATAATTGTTGACTGATTTGATTTTGCTTGGAACAGGTTCTGGAGCCTCCTGCGGAGTATTTACAAGAGGACATGTTAAGCGATGATAGAATGCCGCCAGACGCACTTTACATGCTGCAAAGTATTAGAGTTTTTGGTCATTTTGAAAAACCCGTTTTTTTGAAGCTCTGCAAGCATACGGAAATTATCAACGTCGCAGCTGGGGCTTATCTCTTCCAAATAGGTAAACCAAAATGCATGGTTGTTGTATAGAGTGTAAGAAAACATGCTCGGTTGGTCATGGAATCTAGCTTTTGTTTTACTTTTACAGTGTAAACTTTTGACATTTGACCGACATTGTTGATTAAAAAATGGTCCTTAAGATGGTATCTAAAACAATTTCCTACGCTCTAATAATTTTTAAACCGATTTCGTGTCCTACAGTTTCATTGTATTATAATTACTTGATAATTCATAAACAGAAATGTTTATGCAATGAACCAGGTCTCATTTAATTCGCGCATTTAAAACTATTTTTAATTCCAAAACCAACTTGAAAAAATCATTTGCCACTGCAATTTTATAAATTTTGCTGGACAAAGATTTCTACTATTTATTTAAGGTTTATTGTTTTCGGTTTATTATCTTATTATCAGGATTCCTTTTTGTCATTATTTACTATTGATAACTTTATTTTTTGTACAAGTAAAGAGCGTACAACAAACAACGAAGGCTCAGGCGGCCATAGAATCTAGCTTTTGTTTTGTTTTTTTACAATGTAAACCTTTGCTATTGTCATATCTGACATTTGATTAATTTTCAATCAAAAATGTTTTCAAACGACGTCTAAACGGACGCCTGGACAAGGAATTTGTTAAAAAATGGGTGTTATGTATCATGTTTGAAACGGTTATTAATAGAAAACTTTATCTGAAACGTCTCCATCTTAGGGTCAAGTGTTTTCTACAGCCTATAGCCTACACAGTTTTATTTTTGAACTCAAGTTTTATTGTTTATTAATTTTTGCCAAGATAAAGTTTTGGATTCGATTTGGCAACAAAACCTTTCATTTCACCCTAATTGCAATTTCATTCTAAATTTATGTAATGGTTTTGTACACGGTTGACGTTGACATCGTTTTTGCCTTGCAAAACAACTTCGTGCATAATTCACATTTCTTTGTTACAAGAATTGATCGTTTTATTATAAATTAATTGTGATACTTTAGGATGGGATTCGGGTTAAATTCTAAAGTGCATATGTATATTTTAAAATAGACATTATTATAGATAACGTTAGAAACACACCTAAGTACGTTTTTATATGCAACGCCCAAAGAATTGAAATCCGACTGTGGTCCATACAAAGCATTTAATAAATTAGACTTTGATATGAATCATGAGTCGACCATGAATTATAAATTTATTGTTTGTCGCACGATTTTCTCTATCTTTCTAATTATATCTGTCTGTGAATTATCTTTTACGACTTTATTTATCAGTGATTATTTATTATTCTTAGGAGGTTAGGTTCAAGGTCTTAGCACTGAAGTGTGCCCCCATAGTATTTAACTCATAAGTCCTGTCTTCTCAAAGAAATTAAGGGCAAGACCTATGGGCGCATTCGCTCTCCTTGGTTCTACTACAATTGTCCTATTCTATTTGTTTAATTAAAAACAGTATTTTGGCCAGGTCAGGTTATACTAATTTTGTGTTTCAATGAATTCTTAAGCCGTGTCCAGACCAAATAAACATTGTTAGAAACACGTGTTTCTATTTTTCTATCAATGTTATCTACAAAAATCGTGCTCTTCGGACTATTTTATGTTGTGACGTCTACGCAAATGTAAAAACGATGCGTGATTATCTTCAGTTTTTTTCGGTTCGGCAGTATATATTTTATTTAAATATTTGTTTTATTTATAAAATGAATCATGGTCTACTTCCTTCCTATTTAGAGTGTCGTTATGTCACTAATAAAAAATAGTAAGACCCTTTATCCGTTCTAATTACATAAAATAAAATACATGGTTTATTTAATAGAGGTTGTCCCAGCGCTGCGGGGAAGTAAGATTACTCTAAAACGAAAAAAGATATCGAGATGCGGTGTTCGACAAAAAGTGCAATCCATTTAAAAGAACAGTCTGAAAATATTTGCTTATATACAGTGGGTCCACATACAGAGTGGCGTATCAAAGTTAGGTTTTTTAAATGGAACAGCCAGCATATTATATAACCTATTATGGACCTAACTTCAGTTGTTTTTCTATTATTTGACATTTAAACCAACAAAAGCCCGTTCTTTGAAAAATCGCTGCTCCCAAACCAATGAGAATTTTGGTTTGATATAGCTTATCAAAAATGTGATGGATTGATACCAAAATATACAGAGCGTTCCATTTGAAAAATTTGATTAAATTAACAATTTGCGTTCATGAACCAGCCTGTATAGTAAATTATTAAAATTCAAAGTTTGACTTGACCACTATAAACTAGATATTAAAAATTTTCTGTCAAAATTTTTTTACACTCGATTTGCCCTCTTATGATTTTTATTTATGGGGCCGCACAAAGCTGAAATAAGAAGAGCAACTCAATCTGTAGGAAAACGTGTCGTAAAATGTATAAGTGAATATGGTGGACATGTAGAACATTTGCATTATTTACAATGTTGTATCTGCTGTTTCATTGTTATTAATTTACAAAATAAATTTATAATATACAAACATAATAAACATAATTCATATGCATGCTAATTTCTGTTCTTTGATTCAAATGTTTTTATTCCACAACCTACACATGTCAAAAACTAAAGAGAAGATGCATTTTTTTACAAAATGTGGATTGTCGTAAAAACTACTGAGAATTGGCATAACAAATATTTTTATATTTTATACTTTTACATCGAATTCCGTTATTAGCTGGTGGGGCTGCAGTTAGAGAAAATTGAGTTTTTGTCATTTTGTTATAGTAATTTTCGGGAAATCGCAACGACCTCCTGAAACATTTAAAAGTATTTGAAGTTATACGAATCGACAGAAAGAAGAATTATTTCAATATTTCAAATGGTTCAAAAGATACCAATTTTAAAAAATATTTATTTATTTTCAAATTTTAGCATTAAATTGAAAATATTTCAAAAACTATGGGAGATAGGTGCCGACAATTTGGATGCGTTTTATTCAGAATTGAGTGCCCTAATTAATGAGTGTATAAAAATAGGGGGTTGCTATTTAAAATAACAAAGTTGTTGCCACCATCTTGAAAGTATTTTACTTCGATTCAGAATGACCGATAAGGATCATGCACCAAATTTCAACTTTCTAGACTTATGGGAAATTCAAAATTTTCCAGTGAACGGTCTACGTGAATCACCCTATATATGCAGGTAGCAGCGTAGAAGACTTGTGTTTGCCAGGTTTATAACTAACTGGGCAATGAGTACTAGAATTAGGTATTTTTAATTTCGCATGTAAAGGTATTTATTTATATATGTTTGTGTTTGATCCAAACTGATTAAGCGCCGAATTTACATTTGATAATTATAGGTGATCCAGACGAGAACGTGTACATCGTGCAGAGCGGAAAGCTGAACGTTTTCATAACTTCCAGCGACAGCACAAATCTTTCTTTAAAGATAGTAAAACCTGGCGAATCCGTCACTTCGCTGCTCAGTTTTACGGACGTCTTAGCTGTATGTACGCAAACCTCGCATGAAACGGATCTAACGGATGCATTTTAGGGCTACACGAACCCTTACAAAACAGTTTCGGCCAAAGCGATCGAGAACTCGACGGTGGTCAAACTGCCCATGTCCGCCTTCAAGGAAATCTTCGCCGAATATCCGGACATTTTCATTCGCGTGATGCAGGTGATTATGGTACGCTTGCAGCGCGTCACCTTCACAGCCTTGCATCAATACCTCGGCCTGAGCGCCGAGCTAGTCAGACAGGGACCAAAGAGTAAAAATAGCAAAAACCCTCTAGTCACGAGTTCGCCGCTGAAGAAGAAACGCGATGAAACGAAAGACGGTTCTACTCATTCGGTCGATGCATCTCAACCGATTCCCGTGCCGGGACACAGAAGAAGCAAGTCGGGTTTGGAGTCGAACACCCCCGACATGGTGGCAGATGTCGAATCGACAACTCCCAATACCGTAATAACACCGATTAGATTTTCAAATTGTTGTCAATGTGTTGTAGACGCCGGACGTTTTGCAAAAGAAGCGCCATTCTGTGGACACTGTGGATGAGGAAGCTATGGTGGAAACCGCAACTGAAGCCTTCGTTCGAGAGTTGGGGCTTGAAGATGACAGCATGCTGAGGGGAAATGTTGAACTTAGAGAAGTCGCCGCGGGTACTTACTTGATGAAAGAGGACTCGAACAAGGTACAGTCTTGGCCATTTTTATTGCGAATTTAATGCGGAAACGTGGCTGCAACCAGCAATACCTTTATCGAAAGAGGGGGATGTGTGGGGAGATCTTAATGCTGGAGAGTATCATGAAGCAGAAACGAACGGAGGCACGAAATCATTGTGTTGATGATGTATAAGTTATAATTAGACATTTTTAAAATTGAATGCAAATACAACTGACGGACTATGGTTCATTGATCGCATTCGATCTGCTGAGCCATTTCTCTGGACGATTGGCGCTTATATTCCTGAATAAGCTGGTTCAGTCGCTCTCTTCAAACTCAGACGAACGACACGAGTGTTCCGCGTCTTTGCCATTTTTTAATTTCATAAACCGGTTCCGAGTCGTTTCAGGCATTTATCTCCCCATAGACAATACAAATCTTCCTAGCAAATTACTCGAATGATTCGATAGACATTTGGTAGTAATTTAAAAAATTATCAGGATATATCCTTAGTTCTCTACAGGTGGTCCAGTTTTTATCTGAATAACTTTAACAGGTGATAGAACGTTGAAAATGAAGTTTAAAATCCCTGTACCATTTTAGTCTTAAGTGCCTTCTTTCGGATATAGGAAGTCTTATCAATTAATAATTTCATCTCATTAATTTGCCAGAATTTTACAGTTTTGATTAGTTTACAACCCATACAACCCCTGTATTTTTCAATATTTCGCAATGCATGACCTGTGCTTTTTTTAAAGGGAATCTGTTGAGACTTAAAAAAATGTCCCTTTATATTTGTTTCAAATTTGTCTAAACATTAAATATAGAATCTTTCAGAACTCGGCCCCAGAGAAAATGAAACACGAAATTGCATTCGGATGTGTAATTTTGAACAAAAAAAATCTAGCTTAAAAGATATTCGAGAAAAGGCAAGTTGACTAATGAGATATCTACACCTTCAAAGTGTGTTTGCCGTAAGTTTAAGGTACTAGGATTTCATTAAAAATATCTTTAAATTATGTGGGCGACTGGGGATTTTGAAACATGTCAGTGTCAAAAAAAATTAGTGTAATGAAAAAAGCAAAACCTTTATTTATTTGGTTACAATTATCTATTCAGCCACTGATTATTTAATCTAATAGTGTCAAAATTACAGTAACCCAAACATTTTTTGTATCTAATGGTATTATTTTTGCAATCTAGTAACTGACTTTATTCACCTCGAGATGCCCTTCTGGGATTGGTTGAATTACAAGTCTTGTAACTCAGTTATGTAAGCCGTAGTAAATTATTTTCTTCTATTTTTTTGACAACTAATTGTCGTCGGCAGGTGGCATTTTTCTCTGGGGCGCGAGTTCTGAAAGCCCCTGTATAATGTAATTTATATGTAATAAAAAATTGTAAATACAAATACAGTCAAATTTTCTCCATATTCTCCAGCAAATTTATATATTATACTTATGTAATTTTCCCACATATCCCCCCCTTTTTTCAATAAAGGAATTGCTGGTTGCAGCCACGTTTGCGCCTTAAATTCGCATTACTTTAGTCCCAAACTTTACATCGCACCGGTTCGTTTTAACAAACTGAAGCCGCGTTCTTGTAGGATGTAGCTTTGGTGTATGTCATGTATGGTGCCTTGATCGTGTCCCAAAAAGTTCCCGAAGGAGCGGACGAAGTTCACATGTTCACAGCATACCACGGGGAGTTCGTAGGGGGGCTTGCTGTACTAACAGGCGAACCTAGTTTCTTCACAATAAGAGCGAAACACTTCACCCGAATCGCTTTGATTTCCAAGAACACATTCTACGGGTAGGCGGTACAGGCCTCCAAGACTTGCTTTAATAAAACCTCTTGTTGTAGAATGATGAAGGACAATCCTAATATAACTTTGTATGTTGCGCATTCGGTCGTGCATCGACTGTCGCCATTTGTTCGTCAGGTGGACTTCGCTTTGGATTGGTTGTTTATTGAGTCGGGACGTGCGGTTTATCGTCAAGACGACGACAGCGATTCCACGTACATCGTTTTGTCGGGACGATTGAGGTCTGTGATCACACACAAGAATGGAAAGAAGGAATTGGTCGGCGAATATGGGAAAGGAGATTTGATTGGAGTGGTAAGTGTAGTGCTGCGTTTGTGGGCAGTAATAAGTCGCGAGTGGTTTTAGGTCGAAATGGTGACCCATACCAAGAGGAGCACCACCGTAATTGCGGTGAGAGATTCAGAATTAGCAAAATTACCCGAGGGTCTGTTTAATGCAATCAAATTGAAGTATCCTATTGTTGTCACAAGACTGATTAATCTTTTGGGACACCGAATTTTAGGTAAGTTGTACGCAAATGCCTGTCGATATCTAGAGTTGTTAAATTTAGCCCCAATTTTTTTACGCTTAATTTTTATTGAAAACAAAAGGGAACATATCAGAAGATGGCTGAAACTTGGGAGATTCTCTAAAATGATATTTAACTAATGGTGATCATTTTTGGTGATACAAAATTGTGCGTTTTTTATTGCATTTTGCATAACTTTTTTCAATATATTGGGCGTTGGGGTGTCAATTGTCGAATTTTCTCTTTCTTGTGCTTTAAACTTTGAGGATTATTTGCATAGATCCTACTGTTTCAATGACCTCATAACACGAGAGACCTTTGCATACCAAAAGACTAACTTTTTGTTGCGGAGCTAGTGCAGAAAAGATAATCGGTCGGTACTTTTTAATTTTAAGTTTGTACTAGAGCACATACAGCCCGCAAAACAATCTTTCTTTTACGGGGTCTATGCAAATAACTCTCAAACTTTGGAGCTCAAGAAAGACAACATTCGACAAGAAATTGACAATATATCGAAAAAAGTTAAGCAAAATGCAATAAAAAGGGCACACTTTAAATAGCCTGCATTTATTAAATGTAATTTTCTAGTTGCGATAGAGTGAATCTCCCAGGTTTCCGCCATCTTGTCTTTTTGTCATTTTTGATTTCGATAAAAGTTAAGCGCAAATGAAAATATATATAAAATATATAATTTCATAACAAGAACAGCAAACAAGGAAAGTGTCAAAGTAAACGATGAAAATTTCTACAATACAGACACTGGCATTCACAAGCCAATTTAGAAAAGGGGCAAGAAGATTACATATTTTGACCCAAAAGATATATCCTACGCCCTGTGAAACCCGCTAAATTACAAAAAGTATGGAAATGAAGTAACTAATATTTTACAAAGATTTTTTGAATGGAATTGATGACGCTAAAAATTCAAATAGAGTGAATGACGATGAAGATGACTCCTGTGAGGAAAGAAGAAGTTAGGAATCCGAAAAACTAAGAGTTTGAGATTTTCTGCGAAGTTTCCTTTAAATAATTTTAACAAAATATTCACATAAACACACTTATTCACACATCTATTTTATTTGAAAACTCGCCTTATCCAACGTTTCATAACAAAACTCGGCTTATCCAAACATTAATGCCAAAATTAAATGAACCTTATCACTTAAAATTAAACTAAAAGAACCAGTAGGTAAGTTTTAATGAATGTTGTACAAATTTGCAACAAAAAGGCGATACACTTGCTTTAATGGTTAACACAATAGAAAATTTTCTCAAAATGACCGAATACTACATACTTCTGATGACATCATCGATTCTTTTTTAAGACAATATCTTCCATATCAGGTGTCTAAGTGCAAAACCTGACAACTCCATTGAAACCAATTTTGAGCTACAATACGTAAAAAATGATGTCCACAAATCTATTACCAGTCGGTCTGATTAAAATTAAGTTTGGAGTTTTGACGAGGAATTGTTATTTAAAATTGAAGAAATCAAGAAAACACAGCTATTTTGGTAATTTTTATAGAACAAAAATCAACATGATCAGCAACCAAGTAGTAATTTTCAAAATACAAAATTATTAATGGACTTAAATTTTTGAAGAATAAAATTAGCTGACATGGGGATATTCTTTTTTTATTGTTTCTAATAGTACTAGTGTATAATATGGTACCATTTGAAAAATTAACGAAAATTTTAAAAATTTGGCAGATAAACCATTTTGTCCAATTTGACGAGATCCTAGAAAGAGAATCTGATCGTTTTTGAATGAATTCGATGTGTGGAAGATTGCTGATATCAAAGAATTTTTTGCGGAACGTAAATATAAATTGCTTAAAATATAAACTTAACATCTCAAATGTCACTTTTGTGTTGTCGTTAGATTCAGAAAATTATTTAGAATTCACATATGAAATAATACAGAGTATATTCCATTTGAAAGACAAAAATTGGTATCATTTTCGGAGAAACTAGGAGTGGAAAAAAATCTGTTTTTAAGCCAAAGAGTGACAACTGACATGCATATTTGACGTATTCAATATGAAAAACTTATTTTGAAAATTACGGGAAAAGGGGAACCTGTTACACCCAGTGGAGCGAAAGGGACCACAAGATCTTGCAGAACATCTCTAATGTAGTTAACTGAAGTTGAAACGCTGCAACTTACCACTAACTCTGTGTGCCTCCGCACAAAAAATACAAATAAAACTAAACTCTACCGCTGATAATCATTCCAATAATTATGGACAAAAAAAATCCCGAAGAAGATCGTTATAATTAATTATGGACAAAGCCTAATCGTGCCTCTCGAGAACGTCTCTGGAGTTTTGGGGTTTTAATGGCACATACGATTTTAAACCAATATCTTTGAGTCTTTTTTTGACCATTAATTTTTATTTATTTATTTTATTTTTTATTTAATAAAGCAACGGATAATTCCATTTTACAAAGGACATAGTAAAATATTACATAAACTCGAAACAAAAACATGTATATACAAGGATGACGCAATTTTATTTCTAATTCTATTTAATGACTTCCACCAGTATGTCTCTTGTTTGAAATGCCGTTTGCGAGTTTGTAATGGCGCATAATCTCTTCAGTACGTTCGGGGGGACCATTGAGGGAGCCTAGAAAAAATATTTTAAAAATTCCCACTCGACTATTCACCGAGATATGAAGAGGCAAAGTTGAGAACCCAACTACTTAATCTTTGGAAATATTGCATATGTGCACGATTTTAGTAAAACGTAATATGTGCTAAATTGTTATTTGTGGCACAGATTACTCCAGATGACTGACTTCATAGGGCGATTTTGTCCGGAGCTATCTCTTTTCTACACATTGAAACTAGGCGCATGACATCTTTGTCACAGATACCATGAGCAAATGTAGAGGCGCTGTAGTCGTTGCTAATACTTTTTACGACCGCTAGATGTCACTACAAAAACTTTTATTTAAATTCAAATAAAAGGCCCAATATTTTTACTATTATAAATTAAACAATGTACAATTCCGTGTTTTTTGCAAAGCGTGACTGTTTCTACGCTTGTTGCTTTTTTTCTGACTAATATTTTAAAAACAGCATTTTGCTGCAATTATAATCAAGCCAGTAAATGTCAAAACTTGCTTGTCGATTGAATTTGTGAAAAATTTTAAGGGACAGATTGGTCTTTTTTACATTATTTGTGGTGTTGGCAAAACTAAGCGGAGAAACTGCATTGTTTTCCAAAAAGTGAAGAAAGGTAAGGATGTTTTATTAATACAACAAATTCAGGAAATCTAATTACATAATTCTAGAGCGAAACTGTGGGAAGAAGCTCTAAACGTCCAAAATTCCAATCTAAAGCAAAAGTGGAGGGTTTGCAAAATACACTTTTCGGCATCGTTAGATATTAGGCTTCATTATTCCTTATTTTTGTGTATGAATTTGCAGAAGTAAGCCAGGTTGCTCTATTTATTGTCCGGCAAGTCTTTCAAAATTTCCATTTTTATATAATAAACCCAAGTAATTAGCATATGTGTAAGTTTTACCTATCTTGGAAATGTAATTGTTAACATTTTGGGTATAATTTTATTTAATTTAAATTATGTAATATAATAAATTCATTTTTATAAAATTGTTTGTTTGTATAACGTGTAAATAATGAAGGAATATTTTATGACTTATTCTACAAAACAATTTTTTACATTAGTTTTGTAGAATAAATCATAAAATATTCAAAATATAATAGCATTTTTACTCTACCTATAAAGAGAGGAGAGACTATTTAAATTTGCCGCAAAATTTGATCGATGCGCCATCTGAAAACTGCTACATAATTTGAAGGTCGTTAAAGGTCATTCCGCCAAAATATTTGCATTGAGTCAGTCATCTGGAGTAATCTGTGTTTGTGGTAAAAAGTACTGAAACCATTTTTGGGTTTATTTTTTTTAATTTGACAATCCAAATGTTCCTATCATTGAGCTGTGAATATGCATTTGGCAACGATGTTTGGAAATGTCAATCAACAATTTAAATATTATTGCGGTTTGATGGACATTGACATTTCATTAAATTAAAAATTCGACATGTTATTGGTTTTGGGTGGATGTCTTAATAATGCACCTCCAGCGGCGAGGATGTATGCGGAAAGATATTTTATATATTTTTTCGTTCGCTACAACAAACGAACTACCAGTACTTTTATCTCTATACCGGCATTCTCAATATGTATGTTCGAAAATTTACGATTCCGTTTTTAACGAATAACTAAAAGAAGGAAGAAGTTGAATTTAAAAAAAAAATATCCTAGACTCTCTCAATGGTCGTCTACAACGTACCGAAGAGATTATGCGCCATTAAAAACTCAACCTGTATATTGATTTTACAAACATTTGTCGAACCTCGGTGCAACTTATTAGATAATCGTATTTTTTTGTGTAGGATCTTGGAAGAAACCAAGCATCAACGTTCACACTCCCAGCAATTCCGCCGTAGATAGTCGCCCGTCTCAAATAAATTTTTCAACAGTAGCTGTAGTGTCCGCCTCTGATGATGTACCACTCACGGCCTTCACATATGAACTCTACCATTGCTTACGCGCCATAGGTAAGAATCTTCTCCTTGCAACTTCATTCTTAATTTTAACCGCAAGGACCAACGCTGAGACTGACTTCGGACGTTATACGTAAAATCTTGGGACCTACTATAATGGATCCTAACAACGAATACCGCTTGTCGTCGTGGCTGGCCCAGCAAGAAGATCAACACAAGATCTCGTTGTATCAGTGCGATTTGACGGTAAGCGCTTGGACCCAGAGATGCATTCGGCAGGCCGATTGCATCTTGATCGTCGGATTAGGGGAGAACCACCCCACTCTGGGAAAAGTGGAGAAAGAGGTCGAGCGTTTGGCGATGAGGACGCAAAAGGAGTTAGTGTTGTTACACAGAGAAGGTGGGAGGCCGCACAATACTGTCGCTTGGATCAATATGCGTAGTTGGGTGTCGTCCCATCACCACATTCTCAGCCCAAACCGGATGTTTTCCAGAAAGTCACTCAGCAGAATTGTAAGTAAACGTTTCGATGACGTCATTCGAACTTTCAGATTTATGCCGTACATTACCAAACTTCAGAGAATGATATCTTTAAGGTACCTTCATATAACCATTTTTTACCATCTACACTTTTAACAATATTTTTATTAACAACGGTGGTATTAATCGGGTTTGTTGACCGTGTTCCATGCGAAGTTCCATGAGGGGGGGTGTAGTGAGCGCCCCGAGAGGCTAACTCAGCAAGTGATCCCCATGAATCTCTGCCAAACGTTTCGTCCACAGCTGCGGTGGACATCTTCAGTGGCGGTGTGGTCGTGGTCGAAGTACTCTCCCAGCTGTCACAGTCGCGACTGGCGACTGGCAGAGATTCATGGGGATCACTTGCTGAGTTAGCCTCTCGGGGCGCTCACTACACCCCCCCTCATGGAACTTCGCATGGAACACGGTCAACAAACCCGATTAATACCACCGTTGTTGACAACACCGACCGTGAAAGCCTACACACTTTTATAATATTTTTATTGTTAGCGTTTGTTTGTTATGAAGAGCCAGATCGAATATTCTACGTTTTTTACCAGGTTTAACGACTGTTATATTTCGCTGTTAAAGTGAAATTTAAAAAATATTGTTTATTAAATAAGGTAACCAAAAATTATCGTCTTATGGACTAATCATTTTGATTCCTCAGTGTTAGATATAATTTTTTGCACGTCTATTACAGCACATTATACAATTTGTCGGACTTATGATAAAGAGGTATTTTAGTTAGTTTTTAGAGCACAATGCAGGGACGTAGAACTCGATGATGCGCATCTTCTCGAGTATTCAGATCAAATGTCAAAGCTCCTCTTGGCTTGTTGCAATTTATAAAAAATGACCCATTTGCAATATTTTGCTTCGCGTTCTTCTTCTTCAGGTGCCATCTCTGCGTCGAAGGTTGGCAATCATCATGGTTTTTCTGATCTTGGAGGCTGCTGCTCTAAAAAGTTCGCGTGAAGAACATTCTTTTAAATTTCGTAGTCACGATATACTTCTTCTTCCCTGTATTTTACCCTGAATTATCAATCTCAGCGTGTTGTATTTTGCTCCTCTTGTTACGTGACAGAGGTATTCCAACTATTTACTTTTAATTGTATCGATTTGTTCTTTTTCTGTTCCCATTCTTTTTAAGACTTTAACATTGGTTACTAGATGCATCCATCCACGTTACTTCGCGTTACAGATATCTAAAAAAAGTTACTAAAAAAATTATTCAGAATCTAATTTTAATTACTGATACCGAGTTTTCTTAAAAAATTCGCATTTTTACGTTTTCTGACTTGAAAAAAATCCGAAATTTTACATTACTTGTCGCTAGTAGACTATGGAAATAAAAGATTTCGGTGATTGTTCTTCAATAGATCCTTTAAGTTTCGTTTCCTGAATCGTCTTATTTCCTTGACAAACTTGTTTCTATACCATACTAGTATAAGCAATGCAAAATTTCGGATTTTTATGAAAAAAATAAAAATGCGAATTTTTTTATGAAACTCGGTATCTGTAACTGAAATTAGATTCTGAACACCTTTTTTAGTAACTTTTTTTGCCCCAAAAACTAACTAACTAAACTAACTGGAAGAATGAGTTTGGATTATTACTTCAAATACTTAGATGAGGAAGTAGGAAGTGGATACAAATGGAAATAATCGTAATCACTAATTCATCGCGATCGAAACTTAAATGAATACAGTTTGATTCCCATTATGTAACTCTTCACTCTAATTATTTATTCAAAAAATAATAAAACTTTAATTATGGGCTCAAAATAAAATCTGCCACTATTAGTATATTTAACAATATTCTTAATATTTGTCTCTAATTTGGGAAATTAACATGTGAGTCCCGAATACGGCTGTACTATGATTCTAAGGCGATGCAGGCTCCTTTTTCCAAATTTTTTTAAGAAAACTTTTATAAAAAAATACGAAAGTTGCTTGATATTACGACATTTTCAACATGAAATAACACAGCAACGAATAAGAAATCTAAAAATTTGGCTCTGGACCGCCCTAAAGATATGTTTTCTCAATACAGATTAAAATTCACACCTTTCTAGGAAATTCCATTTAATTGGTAAAATATCTAAGAAAACTGAATGTGAAGACATATTTCATAGGACATCGGCCGTCAGGAAAGAAGGGAATACACCTCCAGTACCGGTGCTATCTGTCCATACTCAACCCAGCATTTTTATTATCTGTTTTATTATCTCTTTTTATTTACTGTTGGCTCGGACCAGTGTAAATTGTTGCAATTACAGTAAACGATTAATTCCTACCGCGTTAAATGAAGAGACCGCGTTATAAGAAACACTGAATTAAATAATACAAGTAATTATAACGATCTTCTTCGGGATTTTTGACCGTGTTCCATTTGAAATTCCATTGGGGGGGTGTAGAGAACGCTCCGAAAAGCTAATTCGACAAGTGACCCCAATGAACCTCCAGACGTTTCATCCACAACTGCGGCGGACTTCATCAGTGGTAAAAGTTGCGACGAGAACACTTCGAGCTCTTCCACATCGCAACTTTTACCTCTTAATGATTTTTATTCAAAGGCCAAAAACTTTTTGTTCCCCGCTTTGCCAACTCGTCTGCTTTTATATTTCTCATACACTCCGCGTGGTTCTTGGTCCAAAAAGCGCAGAGATGCACTGCCGTAAAATGAGTGTTACTTCCAGTCAGGCCTTGGGCGACTTACTTGGAACGTCGATTTTTATATTTTCATACTCCCCAGTTTTTTAGTTAGATTACGTACCAATTGGTCTTTGCAAAACTATTAACATGCGCTGTAACGCTAAGAAGTACGAATAATTCTTTTAACATAATCGGAAAGCGAAGATTCTTTAGTGTAACCTGTAATATACGGCATAAATCCAAAAAACGTACAATACTTAATACACCGTTTGATTGTTCCTAGAACGAGCTGTACTCCAAAGTGTGTCAGTCAGAGCCGAACATTCACTCCGACTTTTCTCGTTTGGCGCGATGGCTAACCGGAAAATCGGTTGGGCTGGTGTTGGGCGGCGGCGGCGCCAGAGGCTCCGCTCACGTAGGAATGATAAAAGCCATCCAGGAAGCGGGAATACCCATAGACATGGTGGGCGGCGTCAGCATCGGGGCCTTCATGGGTGCGCTGTGGTGCCGCGAACGGAACATAACAACGGTTACCCAAAAAGCCAGAGAATGGGCGAAGAAGATGACGCAGTGGTGGCGCCAAATCCTGGACCTCACCTATCCGATGACGTCGATGTTTAGCGGGCGCGATTTTAACCAGACCATCAAAGCCACGTTCGGAGACACGTACATCGAGGACATGTGGTTGCCGTATTTTACCGTAACGACCGACATTACGGCCTCGTGTATGCGTCTTCATTCACACGGTGAGTTGGTCGTGATGTTCGTACATCTTTCTGTTGCTTTCACGGACATTCAGCACCTTCATTAGTTAGTTCTGTTTCGTTTTCATTTAGTTGCATCCACTCACATTTTTTTATAATTGTGTGCGAGATGATTGTACAAATTGTGATTGGTTAACCTAAATGTTTGCACAAGAGTGGTTTATGATTCGATTTAAATTCGCAGATAAGTGCAATGTGTTTGTGGTATGTATTTATAGGTATTGAGCTACAAATTGCGATTAAAATGGTGTACCGTAGCTAATGAAGGTTCTAGTCTGTTGTTTGGGTATTTTACGATTATAAACGATAAGCTAATACCTTTTAGGTGCGCTAAAGTTGCATTACCATTTTAATCCAAATTAGAAAAATTCATGAACATTTTATCCTGAAAGATAAGATCGCGTTAGTTTTCATAATTAAGTCGTCTGATCTAAAAGTATCCGCCTAGTTGCTTCTACATACAGTGTGGATCAAAAGTTTGGAACTAATTCGATAACTATTTTATACGGAGCGACAGAAAAAATTTCTTGGACACGTGAATTTTTAATTTTAAATGCGCTAATTCTGTCATATAAATTTGCTTTGTTATGTCATCTCTCTCAAGGTTATGACGTCATATCATTTTTTTTTAAATGGCAACCCTAATTTTTTATTGTGTTATTTTAAGGAGCATGTTTTTTGCATATAAAACCATAAATATTGTAATAGGTTACATAACAATATTTTTGAGAAAAAATGAAAAGTTAAAAATTAGAATTACTCAGGAAATTTTGCCAATCACCCCACAAATTTTAAATAATGTTATAAAATAATTTGAACATCGTCTCAGTCATTGTCAACTTGAAGAAGGTAGGCAGTTTAAACATTAATCGCATTATTTTGTAAATTTTACATGTTATTTAAATAAACTGCTATTGTTAAAATTATTAAATTACTAAATAACAAACAAAAAAATAATTTTTTTCTCAAAAATATTCTTATGTAACACATTACAAATTTTATTGTTTTATATGCAAAAAAACATGCTCTTTAAAATAACGCAATAAAAAATTAGGGTTGCCATTAAAAAAAAATTGAAATGACGCCATGGTCTTGAAAGAAATGACATAACAAAGCAAATTTTTATGTCAGAATTAGCGCATTTAAAATTAAAAATTAACTTGTCCGAGCGATTTTATCTGTCGCTCCCTATAAAAAAGTTATCGAATTAGTTCCAACCTTTTCATCCACACTGTATAATTCCAATTTAAGACATTCATTTCCTTTAAAACTACCTTTATATCCGAGACAAAGCGTGTCTGAAGTATATTTTATTTTCAATACAACTTCAAACAAACATTTTGGAGTATTTTGACTGTTCGCTCTATTACACCAACCAACGTTTAATATCTAGAAGGGTAGTCCCTTCTTGCTGTAAGTTCAGTCATTTTCTCTGTATAATTTTTACAGCATTAGTAATATCAATCGTTGCTAATGAACTGATTTACAATAAAATTAACATGCTTATGCATGTTATGAGAGAGTCTTATAAAGTAGACCTTCTTATTAACGGAAACGTTCTTTTAACTGTGTACATAGAACTTTAAATGTAAAATGTTTTATATTGAATACGCGTAAAACCATACATCATCCTTTCTAAAAAAAGCTGTAGTCCTTGCAAAATCTCATGTAAATGCGTCGAAGGTTACTTGTACAGTTTACGTCATTGGAAATGTCTGTAAGCATTTTTATTTTATTTCATCGAAGTGAGCAACCAAATACAGGCGCTTAAGGGTAAGGTATTCCTTTATCGGAAAGGTGGCATACAATAATGAAATTTTGCAATATTAGGATGAAGTGAAATTTTTCTTTTCTCAACGAATCGAAGGAACACATTCTGAAATGGCACAAATATAGGTAATTTAAATCCTAAGAAAAACAATTTTGGAAGCCATCATTTCGTTGACGCTTTTTAGTTTAATTTTTTAATAAATATAAAATGGTTTTCTAAGACCATACCCCGAACTCAATGTTAACGATCAAACCATAAGCGAAGTTATTTGGACGGTCTTCAGTGATTTTCACTAGTCTATAGTTTCCATGCTGCCGGTTTTAACAAGCACCCATCTCAACTTAAAAAAGGGAATGTTTTATGGCACTTGAGGTAGACTTTGGGTTTGAAATTTGTAATGTATACTATTTCTTGGTTTCGGTCTTATCTTTTAAATTATTACCGAATGTTTATCGAATCGTTGAATGAGTTACCTAACTTGCTACAAATTGGGAAAAAAAACCAAAAGCGTGACCCTGAACCTAAAGGTGTAAAGTGTAGAGGAGAGACGCTGTGGAGCCACTGTTTTTGTTGTAACACACAGATTGCTATATCTGAATGGATTCAGTTTTAAATGTAAACATGACCTTATTAGAAAACAACGGAGAGTAAAAAACGCTAGTAAATCGTAAAAAGAAAATTTTAATACGTATTTCTACATTAGTAAATGTGGCATTTGTAACCTTATGGAAAATACTCTTCTGTAATACTCAAAACTAGTTCTTATGATGCCGTTAACATGTGTAGTAAATAAAACAAACTCTGTGATAAAAAGAGGGTTATAATACTTTTTCAAAATGAATTAAACGCTTTTTTATTCACATGCAAACTGTGTTGATTCCTTATTTTATTCAGTTGTTGAGCAAAAATACTAAACGCTCAATGAAGTACTAAATGTTCGATAAAATATTTAAATGAAAAGCACAAAAACTAAATGGTCGGTAAATATACTAAACGCTCAGTGAAATACTGAATGTTTTGTAACAGCACCATTATAAGTGATAAACGCTTGGTAAAAATGCTAAATGCTCGGAAATTTATCAAACACAGGGTGTAATATACGAAATGCTAATTACTACATTTGGTGACAATATTAAACATTCCGTAGTAAACAATGTACAAATTGAATAATAAATCCAATTTATAAACTATATTAATTTACTATCTTTGAATAATATTTAAACAGGGGGTCCTATACGTGAAGTAAATAATTAGTTTATTTTTGTTAACACATAACATTTAACAATACAAAATAAAAATAGTAACAGACAGACAAAAACCTATTTTTAACATAAATTAACATTCTGTAATGTTGGTACCGGGGAAAATCACAAATCGAGGGTTGTTTCACTAACATTTATTTATTCACCACATTTAAGCTACATAGTTCGTTCGCGACGCTGGTCTGATCGTAACTTCCTTTTGACCTGAGTTTACCTCAATTTATTAAGTCGGCATCCGGTCAATAAACACCGCATCAGCTTATTGGTGAACAATTGCAAAAGTGCATCAGCAAATGCCGATTAATACAAAAATAACATATGAACTTCCTGTTATGGAAATATACTACAATTTGGGGATTTTTCCATTACACCTCCCCAGGGAAACAAAAAAAAAATAAAAATATAATGATTTTTTTTTTTTTTTTTACATTTTGTTATTTTTTGACTGTGTTAACCCTTAATCTGCTGTCTGATACTTATGCTAACAGCTCTATGCTTATAACTATTTCTATTTTCTATTCTATGCTATATTCTACAAACACATCACTGTCACTGGTAGTACGGTTTCACATTGTTTTTATGCATTGTCACTATTTTTCGTTCTAAATCTAACACCACGTTTGGACTATCGTCCCGTACAACGACATATGGTCCTTTGAACAAAGGCTCGAGTTTACTTTGAGCACTATTATTTTTTACTAAAACTAAATCTCCTACATTATACTTAATCATAGACGAACTATTCTGATCATATCTTTGTTTTCTTTTTTGCTTTGACTCTTGTAAATTTCTCCTAGCATCATAATTTGCTTCTTGCAATCGGAATTTTAGCTCCAAAGGATAATTACCAAAATTATACAAAGGTTCCGGCTTTTGGCAAATGTTTGATGGTAAGCGCGCAATCTGTCCAAAAACTAATTCAAAAGGCGTATACTTCGTTTCCGTATGCACTGTCGTGTTATATGCGAAACACCAAAATGGTAGCCAAGTACTCCACGCGTTTGAATGTTGAACTGTTTGCATTCTAAGATAAGCACCTAAATGTTTGTGGTTATTTTCTAACGCACCTATAGTTTCATGATGGTAGGCTGTAGATGTTAATGTTTTAATTTTTAAAATTTTACACGTTTCCGAAAAAATAGAAGATACAAATTCAGTTCCTTGGTCCGTTACTATCTTAAGTGGTATCCCATATCTTAATATAAAATTGTTTACAAAAGATTTAGCTACAGTTTCAGCTTCCTTGTTTGGAAGTGGATAGGCTTCAATATATTTTGATAAATCACACTGTATAGTAAGAATGTATTTATTTCCTTCTATGTCTGTTTCTAATGGTCCTACTAGATCTAAAAATATATTTTCAAATGCTGTAGACGCTGTTGATGTTATACTGAGCGGTTCAATATGTGGTTTTGAATGTTTGTATCGTTGGCAATTGTTGCATCGACGTACAAACTTTTCTACATCATAATATAGTCCCGACCATGAATAATATTTTTTGATATTATTAAACATTCTTGAAATGCCTGCATGTCCTCCTGTAGGTAGTATATGAAAATCATTTAAAATAAGTTGCCTTGTAGAATGGTCATTTATTGTACGTACATTTTTTAAAATTGATACTTTTATGTTTGATTGTTTAAGTTGTTTTGTGAGCTCACTTATTTGTTTAATCAAGTTATTTTTTAACGCGCAATTATTTTCTTTTATAATAATTATTTCGGCAATAATATATTGTGCACAAATGTCGGAAAGCTCTTTCAACGACGCTCGAAGATTTGACGTTGAGCAAGAACTCCCGTTTAAATAAATTATGCGCGATGATGCATCATAGATAATTTTTTCTGTAGAGTACTCATTTTTTTTCTTACATATTTTTTCAAAATCGATTTGTTTTATCGGCCGTAATTCGATAGAATTTTTTGGTTTTTTGAGAAGTTCTACGATTCCAGGGTGATCAGTCCCGGTCCCGAAGTCTTCTGATGTGTCTTGATCTAAGTTAGTTTTGCGAAGTTTATTTGCTCTTGAACGCGTTAGAACTGCAACCGTCTCTGAAATATTTTTTGACATCTCTCGTAGGTCGTTAAGTTCAATTCGCGATAAAGCATCCGCGACCACGTTGTCTCTACCTTTTATGTATTCTATTTGAAAATCGTATTCTTCTATTACTAACCTAAATTTAGTTAAACGACTTGAAGGATTCGTCATTCCAAATAAATATACTAACGGTTTATGGTCAGTTTGGATAATAAATTTTTTGCCGTACAAATATGGTCTAAAGTGTCTTACTCCCCACACAATAGCTAATAGTTCTTTTTCTATTGTGCAGTAATTTATTTCCGCTTTATTTAAAGTTCGACTCGCGAAAGCAATTGGTTTGTCATTATTATTTGATAAAACTGCTCCCACGGCTTTTCCTGAAGCATCCGTTTTAAGAATAAAGGTATTATTTTCTGAAAAGTCTGGATACTCAAGTACTGGTGGTTCTATAAGTCTGGATTTTAGTTCGTTAAAAGCAGCTTCACAGTCAGAAGTCCAATTAAATTTTACATTTTTTCGAGTTAAACAATTTAATGGATTTGCTATCTCGGCAAAATTTTTGATGAAAGATCTATAATAGTTTGCAAAAGCTACAAATCGCTTGGTTGAGAGGGCATCGTGTGGTTTAGGAAAATTATGAATAGCCCTTATTTTTTCTGGATCGGGTGAAACGCCTTTGTCTGAAATGACATGACCTAAATATAAAATTTCTTTGCGTAAAAAGTCACATTTGCTTGGATTAAGTTTTAAATTGACATTTCGTAACCTTTGTAAAATCTTTACTAAATTCCTGTTATGACTAGCTAAATTTTCTCCAAACACTATTAAATCGTCTAAATATACAAAACATGAATCATAGTTTAATCCTGACATGGCAATTGTCATGGCTCTTGAAAAAACGTTAGGACTTATCTTAAGTCCCATTGGTAACCTAGTCATTTGATACTGACCCTTATTTGTAGTAAATGCTGTATACGGACGACTCTCCGGTTCTAATTGTACGTTCTTCTCATCCTTCCAATCATTAACTTGTGCAGCCACGATTACGCTGCTGTATCCCGCACTAATTTAAAAGAAATTTAGTGGTATCAGACCTGTTATGGTGGTACCTCTGCTTGTCATTGCGTTTTACGTGCGTATCCCGCCGACGCCCTCATTTCTTCTCTCGTCGTTTTTTAAGGTATTTTTAATAATTAATCCTTAATTTCTAGTTTAGGTGTACATCAGAGACATGAGAAATTCCAAGAGAACTCGTTCTCGATCAAGATCGAGATCGAAACGACGTCGCATCAGTAAATCTGATCATTGCGACTTTGATCGCCGCCTTTTACGTATTGAGGCTTTCTTAGACCGCTTCGAGCGAAATCGAACCCCAGACTTCCGACGAAGTGGTTTGTTGTCGTGCAGAAGCACCTTGAGGAGTAGATCTCCACATGGTCGTGGCCCAGAGTCCTCATCAAGGTCACGTCCATCTCCAGGTGATGAGTCAAACGTTGATCGTTTCAACACCAGGGGTAGATCCCCACATACTTAACTCATTCACAACAGCAGGGTAAATCCCCACCTATGTCAGTTCAAACTGCAGATTCGGATGTCGAACGGGGTGAATCTCCGGGCATTATTCTTGATATTTCTCAAGACGACCTCCCTGAATCTTTCCTGCAAGCAGTGGGGGTAGATTCCCAATTGAAATCGAGCGAGAATCATTCAATTCCACCCGGACTACTTTCTAATTGGTCCGATTTTTTGCACAATGGGTTACCGAAGGAAGATAGAGAAAAAATTCTTAATTCCTATCAACCAATTGAGTCAAGCGGGCTTAATGCTCCCACATTGAATGCCGAAATCGCAAATTTATTAACCTCCAACAATAAATCCAAAGATTTTAGAGTGATGGCCGCCCAACAGGGAATAATTTCCTCATTGACCGCTCTTGCATGCGCACTAAAAACATTGGCGCCCTTTTTCAGTTCCAAAGGAGGAAAAATAATCATTAGGCAAAATCCTGGCCGACAGTTCGACACTTTTGTGTTCTATTTTTCATTTACTTACCTTCGCCAGACGCGAGGCCTTATTCCCTTTTTTGTCCGCATCCTCAAAGGATGCTACAAGTAAGGTACCTGCCACAAAATTTCTGTTCGGCGAAAATATTTCGGACACTGTGTCCAAATAAAAATCCTTGGAGTCTGTTAGCAAGGTCATCAAGGCACCTACAGCTAACCCTAAGGTTATGAAAACCTCCACAACTCGAAACCAGGGTTCTTTAAATCGGAATCGGAATCCACTCCAGGGGGGGAGCGAGCCATCGAATGGGCGCTACCCCACCGACTCCGGCTCGAACCAGGTGGTTTCCAAAGAATACAGGGACACAAAAAAGGAGTCAACCTACCATCGCAATCGCCGTTCTTAAAAAAGCGTCATTCTACAATGGCTAAAGGTAGGCATTTCTGAGGTTAAACCATCTGGGCGACTCCGTTTCTTCCTTCCCACCTGGACACAAATTACCACTGACAGCGTCATTCTACAATGGCTAGAGGGCTACACTATCCCCTTTGGAAACATCCCACGTCAAGTTTCTCCGCCGATCAGCAGTGGTCCGGCGCACAATAAAAATAAGCCATAGTTGATCTATTGGCTTCGGGAGCGATCGAGAGATGCACCTCATGTGATGGTGAATTTCTGTCGCCGCAGTTATGAAACTCTTAAATCGCAACGATTTTATGAGTACTATAGACTTAAAAGATGCCTATTTTTAAGTCCCTATAGCCAAGTCCGATCGAAAATTTTTGCGCTTTAGGTTTGAAAGCGATTTATTCACTTTCACGTGCCTGCCTTTTGGGCTAGCATCAGCGCCATTGGTCTTTACAAAGATTATAAAACCTATCTTGCCTTATTTAGGCCAAAGAGAGGTAACCTGTGTCTCATACTTGGACGATATTCTCATCCTCGGCCCTTCTTATAACGATTGTTTAGTTAAAACAAAACTGACTCTAATGACACTAGACAACTTGGGCATTATCATCAATCTTGAGAAAAGCTCATTAACACCTACACAATCGTGTAAATTCTTAGGTTTTATTCTGAACTCTCAGACAAAGCAGCTTTCTCTTCCTTCTAGCAAAATCATTTCTACTCTACAGTTTATGAAATTTTTCAAAACTAGACAGGAATGCACCATTCGCAAATTTGCTTAGTCGTTTGGAACTTTAATCTCCGCCTGGCCAACCGTTAAATACGGTTTTCTGTATACAAGACATTGGAGAGGAAAACATTTCAGGCCCTCCAAAAAGTCGGGGGGAATTTTGACGACAAAATGAAGCTAGACATTGAAATTCCAAATGAGCTGCAATGGTGGGAAGACCATATTACCGATTCATATAACGATATCCGACAGGATCGTTATGCACTCGAAATTTTCTCGGATGCATCCCTAACGGGGGGGGCGATGCCAGAACTCATGGAAGGTGGTCGTTGGAGAAGAAGAGACAGCATATCAACTATCTCGAATTAAAGGCCGCCCTCTATGCACGCAATTGCTTTGCGGCACATTTATCCAACTGCAATATATTGCTTAGAGTAGACAACACAACTGCTCTGTCCTATGTGAATCGCATGGGAAGTGCACAGTTCCCTCTCCTTTCTTCACTAGCCCGTGAGACCTGGCAGTGGTGTGAGGCCAGAAAGATCTGGCTGTTCGCTTCGTACAAAACACAAAACTCAACTTCGAAGCGGATAAGGCATCTCGCAGTCACTCAGAGAATACCGAATCGAATTTCGACTTTACCTTTTTTGATCAAATAGTCGACAGGTTTGGTCAACCAGAGATTGATCTATCCGCTTCCGATATGAATGCCAAATGCGCCAAGTACGTTTCTGGGAAGCAGGACCCTGGGTACATCGCAGTCGATGCTTTTACCATGTACTGGTCAAAGCTGCGGTTCTATGCTTTTCCGCATAAACCTTAGAACCTTAAACAAGATACGACTAGACAAGGCGGAGGGAATACTCGTGGTGCCCAGTTGGGAGTCACAGTCTTGGTATCCGATTTTTTATTTGTCCTTGTTAAGAGAACCTCCTTTGGTTTTCTTACCTAGTTCAAAGATGCTTTCGTCTCCTGACAGACGGGATCATCCACTTGCAAGCTCCCTAAGTTTGACTGTCGGGCTTTTATCCGCCAGGCATTCCGGCTGAAAGGAGTTCCGCCATCAGCAATTGACACATCCAGAAGTTCCCTTAGCACTTCAACCATGGCACAATACAGTGTCACTTACAAACTGTGGATGATTTTTTGCGACCAGCACAGTGGCAGTTACTTACAGCGCCCGTAGGGCGCGTGATCGAGTTTCTTCAACAGCGGTTGAAAGACACTCAACATAAATTTGGAACCGTTAGTTCACACCGATCCGCCCTCTGATTCTTCCCTCTGATTACCTCTGATTCTTCCTGACGACATTGGTCGTCAAGAAATGGTAGAGTGTTTGGAAGGGGTCGCTCGCAAAGGTCCATCTCGCCCGAAATATTAGGCTACATGGGACCCAGCAGTCGTAATACAACACCTGAAGAAACATCATTCCAATAATCCCTCACTTTCGTTTGAGGATCTCGGTGCAAAATTACGCACTCTTCTGACATTAACATCAGCACATCGGATTTAAACGTTATCCTTGATAAAAATTTCGAATATAGTATTTAGCGACACAGGATGCCAAATAAGGATCACCAATCCAACAAAAACCACAATGAAGACAGGAGTTATCCTTACCTCGAATATAAATTTTTCACCGAAGACCTTTGTGTCGAAATATCCCTTCAAATATATAGAAATGTCAGTAAGTTTCCGGAATAATGAAGACCACCTATTTTTGGCCGGCAGTAAACCAAATCGGAAAGTAACAACGACAACTATATCCAGATGGATAAGACAGCTTTTCCAAAAGGCCGGTGAACACATCCGTTTTTTCTCCTTATTCCACTCGACATGCCGCTTCGTCAGCAGCACTACAGGCTAGCGTATCCATCGAAGATACGAAAAGCGGCCGGCTTGTCCGGAAAATGCAAAACAATCGAAATTTTCTACTGTAGATTTCTGTCCACAACAACACCATTAGTAGATGCCATTCTTGGCAAACAGTGACACACCCGAGGGTGCATAATAACCTTTTTTCGTGTATGGTTGCTAAATCCTAACACGTAATTCTAGGAAGGACTCTTTAAATAGTTGTTTACATAACAAATTATTTTTCTTTGTCCTTTTCACCCGCAACAATTTGACCGTAGGTGGCTTTGAACATCTGCACAAGTTAATGATTGGAAGGATGAGAAGAACGTACAATTGAAAAATCAAACGAACTTACCAAGTGATGTTCGATTGTAATTGTACGTTCTTCTCATCCGAACAATCAGGCCCACCGCTCCCAGGATAGTACCCCCAGAATTGTTGCGGCTTAGTTCTTGCTTCAAACTACAATGACAAGCAGAGGTACCACCATAACAGGTCTGATACCACTAAATTTCTTTTAAATTAGTGCGGGATACAGCAGCGTAATCGTGGCTGCACAAGTTAATGATTGTTCGGATGAGAAGAACGTACAATTACAATCGAACATCACTTGGTAAGTTCGTTTGATTTTTCAATTCTACTTGATAGTAACCTTGAGATAAATCCAAATGTGTAAAATACATAGCTCCCGCAAGAGAATCTAAAATTTCTGTAATACTTGGAAGGGGAAATTTATCATTCTTAATTTTCGAGTTTAAATTTCTGTAGTCTATAACAACACGCCATTTACGAATTCCGTCACTATTTGCTTTTTTCGGTACAACTAAAAGTGGTGCAGACCATGCTGACTTAGCTGGTTCAATTATACCGTCTTGTAACATTTTATCTATTTGATTTTCTATTTCCGCTTTTTGAGATTGTGGTAACCTATAAGGTTTAACATATGCTGGAGTTACATTTCTTTCTAACTCAAGTTTGTGTTTATAAATATTTGTCACTGTCAAAATGTCATCCGTTAAGTGAAATACATCAGCAAATTTTGCACACGTATGTTCTATAGTATCTCTCTCCTCTTTGTTCAAATGTTTCAAATTTATTAAATCAAGTACTTTATCGACGCGTCTTACTGACGAATTTTCGATTTTTTCAAATGTACATATTTCGTAATCATTTAAACTAGCTATTTTGGGTTCAAAATTTTTTATATTGACTTCTTCTCGTACATTAAGAATTTTGACTGGAATGAGATTTGATTGCGGACGTGCTATACTTCCTGCAATAAAGATTCCTTCACTTATCTGTTGTGGTAATACTATGCACTCGTGTTGGGATTCAACTCTAAAATATTTAATTATCTCACAACGCGATGGAATTAGCATGTTATGATTAAATTGTGATTCAATAGGAAGTTTTATTTGTACTCCGTCATAAATGAATGAAAACTCCTGCGTTTCAAAATTAATTGACGCTTTATAAGTTTCAAAAAAATCTGAACCTAATATGCCTCCAACGTTGTCTTGAAATGACTCTAGAATAATAAACTCATGACTAATGTTTACATTGTTAATTTCTAAGGAAATGTAAGCTGATCCTTGTGATACCGCTGACCCAGTTACACCATTAATTTTTATTCGCTTTTTTAAATCGATATTCTGATTTTTTGCTAAGTTTTTCGAAAAAATTGCACTGATTGAAGCACCTGTATCTAGTAAAAGTAAAATTTCATTTTGACCATAGTTAACACGAATATAATTTAAACTATTAATATTAAAAATTACATTAGTTGTAGAATCGAAAAAACTGCTGATTTCGTTCAGTATTTGATGTTGTCGGTTCTTGTCGTGTAAGCGTATTTATCTGATGGTCATTACCTTGTCTTCGAGGTGGTTGACTTCGTTGACCCCGATAATTTTGTTGACCACGAAAATTTCTAAAATTTTGACTACCGCGACCGTATTGTTGAAAATTATATCGATTGTTTCCTCTTTGGCTTTGGAAATTATTCCTATTATTGTTATTCATATTATTATGTGACGTATTTCTGAAGTTTCTTGCTGCATTAGAGGGAAAATTTTTATTAAAATTGGAAAAATGATTTGGTGTACTTTTCCGTTGAAAGTGGAACATCGAAGCCTCGGTCTGAAATTGTATCGTCTCATCTTTTGCCGCATTAATCGCGTCATTCAATAATTCGTACTTCCTGCTTTTAATAATTGTACGGAGCTCCCCATTTTGGATACCCCGTCCAAATACATCTACCGCGACTTTTTCATTTTCGCGCCTAAAAATATCTACATTCTCTATATTATCCCCTGTCTGTGCTAGGGTTAACTTTGCTAGCAGTTCAGCAACGCTTTGTCCATACTCGTGAATATTTTTATGTCCTTGGCGACAATTTTGAAGTTGCATTAATAATGCTGGTGTGGTTCTCTCGGAAGGAAATGCTTTTTTAAATCTACTATTAATTCGCGCGCGGCTTGGTATGTGTTGTTGAATCTAATCTTTTGATTATACGGAATACATGCCTTTAGCACATAATTTATTAATTGAGCTTTTCCTGCGACATCAAGAGTAGGTTCATATAATTCAATTCCTTCAATTAATCCGTGAACAGATTCCGTATTACCACTCAACTTCGGCAAAAGGCTCGCGGCCGTTTTAAAATTAAATTTTTCCTCCATACTTAACTTACTTAACTAACTTAACTTACCGCACACTCTTTACTTAATTTATTTCGAAATTCTTGCAATCGCACTAATTCACTGCATTTTCGTTTGTTGTGGTCCCTGTTTTGTCGACGTCCTGTGTCGTCCTTTTTAAGGTTGTCCCTGAACGCGCGCAGCTCCTCGTTGAGGTTCCTCAATTTGGACAGCATCCCACATTCTTAGTCTCTGCTGGACGATGCTCGGCTTCCTGTCGGATCCTTCTCTCCACTCGCCGTATTGCTGTTGCCCGCTGTTGGTCACTTTTGAGTTACACATGTTTTGCACCTTTCTTCTTTTTTCAACACTTCGCACTCATTAAATCATCACTATCTGCAGACCTTTAACTTTTCCAGCTTTGCTGGCGCTGGCAGGGTCGCCATGTAATGTTGGTACCGGGGAAAATCACAAATCGAGGGTTGTTTCACTAACATTTATTTATTCACCACATTTAAGCTACATAGTTCGTTCGCGACGCTGGTCTGATCGTAACTTCCTTTTGACCTGAGTTTACCTCAATTTATTAAGTCGGCATCCGGTCAATAAACACCGCATCAGCTTATTGGTGAACAATTGCAAAAGTGCATCAGCAAATGCCGATTAATACAAAAATAACATATGAACTTCCTGTTATGGAAATATACTACAATTTGGGGATTTTTCCATTACAATTCCTTATCTTTTTAATTTGGCGGATAGATAATCCAATCAAACAAGCGTTAAAATCTATAACAATGTAGTAAATAGTATATAATGCGTCAATTTTATTTACCTATTGTAATGGAAGAGCTCTTCGCGTTTGAAGGCCGATCTCGATGCCGTCATTTACCAGAAATTTGATATTTTTAACAAGTTAAATTAAAAAATAAACCGAGTATATAACTTAGTAAAACAATATTTCATTATGTAAATCTACAAACAACACTGAATCTTTTCTAATTTTTTAATTTAGTATTTTATTCTGTACAAAATGATATAAAATAATAAGCATTTTATTACGACCTATATTTTAGTTTTAAATACCACCTCATTTTTAAGCAAACCTATCAAAAACAGATTATTATACGAAATGGACATGGTTCGCAAGGGTTCCATTAATTAAGTTTGAATAATTCTTTTAATAACATATTATTTTTTTGAATTTTTTAATAAATATAAAATGGTTTTGACAATGACATTTAGTTATTTCTCTTAATTCGTAGCAAGTTAGTTAACTCATTCAACATTCAAAGATTCGATGTACGTTCGGTAATAATTTAAAAAATAAAACCTAAACCAAGAAATAATAAAAATTACAAATGGTTTTTTCCAACATAAAAATGTTATACACACAAATATACGTTTAAAATGCTAGACGTCAAAAGAGAAGCCGAATGTAAAACAGATCACCACCTGGTGTGTTGAAGAATGGCTGTGCCTTATAGACATGATGTAAAGAATAAGCGAAATAAACAAAGGATGAAAAAATTGGATTCCGAATATATAACATTGACATTGACTCGACGAAGAAAGTATCAAAAATCTATATTGGGCGTTGGGAACAAAAGACAGCGTAAACGAAAAAAGAAGCTTATCTTTGATGGCTCAACACTGAACGGCAAGAAGAACGCCACATAGAACACCGAAAGCATACTAAAAAACAAGTACAAGCAGAGAAAATCAAATGCTGGGATAAAAAATGCGGAGAGATAGGTATGTATATTGGAGGTAGCAAATGTACAGAAGAGTAAAGAATTATTAACAGAGTAAGATAGAGAGAAAGAGAAGAGAAAAAACACCCTTCAAATAATAGAGAATCATTTAATATCTCATTGAAGATGAATATAGTAACAAAAAAGCCAAAGAAGCAATTTCGAACCGGTCGATCGTGTATATAACGACATTTTTGTCTGAAACAGGCCGTAGAAAAAAGAGCGGCACAGAAACGGAGTTAATCTGTTACATATAGATCTGCAGAAGGCATACTAACTATAATGTACCTTTAACGAAGCTATGGGACGCTCTACAACATACGAACATAAACCACACTGTTATTAGAACATTACAAGAACTATACAGAGAATCAAAGACAAAGATTAAATTAGGCAACTATCTTTTAGGAGAATTTATGGTAACGAGACAATGGAGTGGATAGCACCAGAACGAATGAGAAGAGTAAGGCCTAGAAAATCGTGGGAGGAAGTAATTAGGAAGACTATGAGTGAATGGAATCTAACTGAAGAACTATACCAAAACAGAAAAAAATTGAAGAATAGTTTGGGAATCGGGCAGCGACGACAGACGCTATAAACCGACATATTATACATGTGCAAGTTGTAGTAGTTGGTTTTCAACCATCCTACTTGTGTAAAGAGAGTACAAAAATTGATCCTCAGGAGTCCATGAAATCTACAGTGTAGACCTTTGACATTTGGCTGTTGCCCAGGCGACGCTTGGAGATGGAACTTCTTAAAAAAGACTTATCTAAAAAGTGTTTTATCCATCGTGTCCGAAACCGTGGTCAACACAGAACTTTTCTCGAATATCTCCAACTCAAAATTACAAATTTGTTACACTTTAACCACTTTCATATTGATTCCATGGTCTGCTCTGTATCTTCGGACAATATTATTTTGTCCAAAAATTGTCATTTATTATGCAACATGAAAAATGAGGAGAGTCAGTCGTCTGCTGTTGAGGTATTCTTGACCACAGCATCTCAGAATCAGGATCCTTTTGATCTTTTGGTTACTCCTTACAATCTGGTAGAGTGGAATTTTGTCTGAAAAATATCTTAAGAAGTTACTGAACGAATCTGTGTGATCTTTTTTGCAAAAACAGTTTAATGTTTTGTTGCATACAACTTCATATTTTTCATTGATAATAGTCCAAATCCAACAAAATTATTACAATTTCTTATTGTTGTCACTTTTCGTTGGAAACTTTCACAGTTTCTAATATCTTTTTTGAGAAAAAAACAATTAGTGATAGACGTACAAAAAAACTTATTATTGGGAGGCTAAGAAATCTAGTGTTTGTTTTATTTTTTACAGTGTATTTGTACAAAAATGTTCATAGTCGATGTTTAAAGCTCTCTTTTATATGTTGTGCATGGTCCAAACCAATGCCTGGAGATGAAATATCTGGAAACAAATACACGGCTGTCAGCGGAGTACTTAACGCTAAATTTTTCCAGCTAAAAGTCAACATTATTTCTACACTATCAAATTTGAAAATGCTTCCATGCGTAGTCTTGTTTTATTTTTGATAACAAGTTATAACCGCTTATATGTAGATCACCAGTTTTTCGAATGCTTTTTGATCAGACTCTCGTTCATGACGAAAAATTGCATGTTTGTGATGTATTCTGTGTATCCAACCAATACGATGCTTGTAAAATGCAGCGACCTGTATGTTGTTTTGTGAATATCCGTGGGCAGTATCTTGTTTCTGCAAAAATACTATATTAAACGGTGTACACGAACCGAACTAACAAAGCTAAGTGTAAATAAGGCGTGTAGTTTAGTGAGCACATTTCCGTAGGCTCTCTGTGGCGATACGTTCGTGCGTCTATGTCTCTCTCCGGATACATGCCGCCTCTATGTGATCCAGTTGATGGACATCTGCTTCTAGACGGAGGCTACACTAACAATCTTCCAGGTAATATCTAACATCTGTTTTGCATGCACAACGTCCCGTTCGGTTTTCAAGTAAGTATGAAAACTATGGTTCGGATCGATTTAGAATGTACGAAAGGTAAACCAATCACAATTCGGTGTGTCGCGTTGAGATGAACATGGGAATTTTAGCAACCTCTTTTGCTTCTTTTTTTAATTTCCGATGAGCTGTTTTCACTGAACGAAACAAGAACCAAAACGAATTTAATTGGCAGGTCATTTGTGGAGATATGTGAGGGCCAGTATGTCGATTGTTGGTATATTTCCGCCGCTCTGTGATCCTTTAGATGGGCATTTACTGGCTGATGGGTGCTACGTCAACAATGTTCCAGGTAATGCAGTTTATTTAGTGTTGGTACGACTTTTGGATGAATTAACAGGTACGTGGTGTAATTTCTTCTGTTCAATCGGTTTCACTTACTATCAAGTATTTATAAATCATTAATTGCGTGTGTATTGTGTTTTTACATTTATTTCAAACGTTCTATCTGTTACTAGAAAACCGATGCAAGAGTGCATTAATTTATTAGTTTATACTGCTTGAATGCACCCAATTCTGTTTTTACACGATATGTTCTCGACGAAATTATTGTAAAAATCACCGATGAAAAAAGGACTGATGCTTCCCAACAGTGTAAACCTTTCGTAGATTCAGGAATTTTATTGAGAATTTCTTAACTTACAGATAGTGTACAAAAAACGGAATTTTTAGTAGGCCATGCTTTGTTTTATTTTTACAGTGTATACCTTTCACATTGACAGAAGCTGTCAGAAAAAAATTGTTTAAAAGACATGTAAACAGACGTTTGAAAACGTAATTTGTTTAAAATAACACTATTGCATCAAATGCATCGTGCCGAACACTGTGAACAGACAACTTAATTTCGAACTTAAAACTCAAGATCTACTAATCATTACTACATTATAATCAATTTCAAACATATTCTGCGGCCTACTCTAATTCCTTTATTAGTATGTCGGTTACATTTTTATCTAAAAGCTCGTAAGTCTTGACGAATATGTTCGCGAACCTTGACGACCAATGACATTTCTCCGTCGATAATCCGGCAGACATTGACGGAATGTTCTGGAAAGCTCGACAAGTAACAACCAAAAAGGAATAGATTATATTCTATTTTTTATTCTTTTTAAAATGGGGTCGTCTATTTTTTCTGGTTATGCGAATTGTTGTTCATTTTCTCCTTTAGGCTTGTAGAATTCCGTTTTCAAGCTCCAATTCATTTCCTCCAAGCATTCCCGCGGTGCTTCCAATAACGATCTCTGCTCCTATTTCAGGTAAAGGTACTTTTTTTCTAAACACAACTCAAGTTGAAGGCCAAACAGATTTCGTTATACAATTTGGGGGATTCCTACGAACGCCGAATTGTGTAAAATACTTTCGTGTGAAAACAAATAACGTAAAAACAGAACTGACTGCAGGTAATTGTGATCAATTCATGTATTGAAACGTTCAATTTTTTTTGTCCTAACTTTGTTTTTTTTTCATTGTTTCATTTCACATTCCACTATTCTCTATTCATGTAACAAGTCGATCCTTATTATTTATGTAGGTTTTTTTTAGCCCAACTCCTTTTTCCCATTTCTCATTTCTAGGCCTAGTCCACTACTACAATGTTTCTATACAGTATAGAAACAGTTAAGAACCAGTTGGTATAGAGTTTCCATGCTGTGCAAATTTATATATATCGGGATAGTATCGGGATTGTTGTAAAACATAAAAATGACGTTTCTTGTCTCCCATCAAAATGAAAAATACATACAGGTTTCGATTAGTCTGGACGTGTTCAGATACGTGATACACGACACAGTAAAGCAGTACTGTTATTTTAGCTTTATGATTTATTTATATCATGTGGACTCAAGAGCATGTTCTAAAGTTATGTAATGGAAGAATTGCATTCAACATTTTGCTTATTATATGGTACGTGTAGTAATTATTAAAATCGAAATAAAAAGAATAATGCTTTACAACATTTAGCACAAAAGTATAAAGTTACTTTCGTAGAGATTGAAAAAAAAATATAGCCAAGAACATAAAAATACAGAATTCTACAGTTATAATTAAGTATAAATTCTATTTTAGACAACTAGAAACGCTTAAATTCCATCTGTAGTGTGGACACGCAACAACGTATACAAACTGTCCAGAAACAGTTCCCATACTATGTTTCGAAACTGTATACAGGCTGTTTCACGACGAGGGCATATTACGCAGATAAAGAGAACGGAAAAACCGAGAGAACTGATATTTTGCATACTTGCATAAACTTATAAGATCTACCCGCTGAAAATATTTTCATATAATATAGTATAATTATTTTTGTATGTTCAACGAAAGTTTTTTAATAACACAGAGTTCATGAATTTTTTTACAAATAACACTTATTCAGATGATGAATTTAAAAATAAGATTATAATCACTAAGAAAGTTTGTGAAAATTCTTTCTGGCAGTGTATATAAACAAGGAATTTAAATTATCTTGATTATTAGGGTATTTGTAATCGTAGCATTGCAAGTGAATTAGAAATCAAATCCCACAACTGCTTACATTTAAAAATATAAAATCTATATTCACAGCTGACTTGATAAGATTATAATAAGCCTACTTCACTTATTTTCTTATAATTGTAAAGAAAAAAAGTTAAATAACTGAAAAACGGTCCATTTTAAGTATAGGAATATAAGACATCATCAGATCGAGAATAAAGTCATCTATTGAAAGGTGTAATAAAAACATTTGGTTGCAATTTGAAAAAATCGACTTTTATACTTTTTGGATTCATCGAGTTGCAGCTGACTTTTCTTCTCCTCCAGGAATATTCCTGAAAATGACTCTCACAGATAGCTAAACCTTTTGTCTAACCGTTGACCAAGTTTCGTCGACCTGACTTTAAGGATTTATTAATAATTAAATTTTTTATTGCAAGGGATTTTCGTCTTTTCTACAAAAACCTATTTTTATTCTCTAAAACAATGCAAGAAGGTGCAAAAACGTTGATATATGATACATAATTTAATGCAGATTCCGAAAATGCATTAAAAATAGGTATGTTGTATTTAAAATAACAAAGTTCATACCAACTTCCGGTATAACCGGAAGTGGCACAATCATGAAAATATTTTCAGCAGGTAGATCATATAAGTTTATACAAGTCTGCAAAATATCAGTTCTCTTCTCGGTTTCTCCCTTCTTGTTATCTGCCTAATAGGTCCACGTCGTGAAACAACCTGTATATACTGTTTTAATACATTATTCAGAAACATTGTATATAATCTGGACTAGGCTTTAGAGTTAGCTTCTAGTTGGGTTTTTATCACAATATTATTGAGAGGTGACATTAGTATTATAATAAAAATGTAAAGTTCGATTGCAATTCGTGTATCGTGTTCACAACGAGGAAATGACTAACACGAGACGCGTTTTACGTAGCCGATGTGATGAGGGGCTTGGGGGCCAATCACATCCTCGCCATAGACGTGGGCTCCGTGGACGACCACGACCTGACGAATTATGGCGATGACTTGTCTGGCTGGTGGCTTTTATGGAAACGTTGGAATCCCTTCACTCAACCGGTCAAAGTGCCAAATCTGCCCGACATCCAGTCACGACTCGCATATGTCAGCTGCGTAAGACAACTAGAAGTAAGTTGTTCGGCTTCACTCGGCGACGGTCACAAAAATCGGACATTTATTGAAGGAGGTCAAGAACAGCGACTACTGCGAGTACATCCGTCCCCCGATAGACAAGTACAAAACATTGCAGTTTGGAAGTTTCGATGAAATCCGCGAAGTGGGATACCAACACGGAAAATCTTACTTCGAAGGACAACTGCGAGCCGGAAACTTACCGATTTTCAAGTCGCCCACTGTAACGCATAAAGTGGAGTCGGACCACATATTATCGGATTATACTTTCACGGATTTGGCGCAGATGGTGTGCAAAGTTTCCAAGTAAGCCCAAGAGCGTTCGATGCGAGCAGACGTTGAAGTTTAAATTTCAGACCGTACGAGGAGTCGAGTTCGAGTTCTTCAGAGGAGGAGTACGAAGACGGACAAGACGGCTACGCCTCGGAACCGACCGTTTGTGTGATGGATGTGAGTATGAGCTGCGGAAGATACAGCATGGGCGCCTCTTTTTCCACTTCTTTAAATACACTTCTTTCTGTAGCTTCCACGCCAATTAAGCTGGCATGGCTCTAGTACATCCACTTTTTAATCTCTTTGGTAACTCACACTACGTATGTTATTCGTTGTTGCTTTCTGTGTGCGTTCGTGCCTCTACTCATCTGAGACTACATTAAAAACCGCAGAGGACGTCTCGGAGTGCGCATGCGTCAACCGAATTTGACTGATTAATAGAGTTGACAACTTTTGACATTTGTCATTCATTTACCTTGGCGCTAAACGTTTTTTCGTCCTCCTTTTTGCTATTAATCTATGCTAATCTGTTCAGTAGAACAAAATAGTTATTTGCGTTGTTATAGTTAGGAGCGAAAGGGTACTTACTTACAAAATTCGAAAATCAAGATTCATCATCAAAAAGAGATTGCTCAGTTTGTAAAAGAAAAAGTGTCAGAACAGTTAGCGAACCAAATGGAAGAGCCAAGTAGACGAAGCATTTAGAGGAAGCATTTAATTAACTGGAGGGATAACTTAGATGAGGAAGCTTTTGAAACATTTATGAAGGACATTCAAGGAGCCATAATCAAAGGGATCGAAAAAGAGAGACCAACAACAAAGAGAAAAATGGAAAAGCATGAGTATTTTCCTAAGAGCAAAAAAATGTGGGTATACCCTATTTTGTTCTAACGGATTTGTATCGGTAAAAAGCAAAAGAGAGACGAAAAAGCAGGTATAAATAAACAAAAGTTTGGCTTGACACTAATGTCAAAAGTCGACCTGCTGTCATCACTTCAGTAAAATTTTAACTCGAATCGAGTTGACGCAAGCGCACCCCCCGAAACGTCCTCAGCGGTTTTCAGTGTAGTCTCTCAGTTTGTGTGTGTCACTATTTGTATTTTAGGACAAAATGGACAAAATGCAGTACATGAGGCGAGCGGGAGGATCTTTGTCGTTGTCGGAAAACGAAATGGAGTCGGAGGTAGAGTTCGACGTTAAATGTAGGAAAAGTGAAAAAGAATTAAATTTTTCTAGTCTTTAGTACTTGTTGCACACAAAGCGACGACTGTTGCTCTGAAGCAAATAAGTCGGTCTTTAGTACCCCTTCATTTTGTAATCATATAATCCCCGAAACTGATCTCCTTATATTTTTGTAAAAAATAAACAAATAACGTATGTTTGCTGTGTTCATATTATCCATGTAAATCGTTTGCAAACGGAAAACTTTTTTGTTACACATGTCGAATTATTTGGACAAGATAAGGTTATTTGGGCGAGGTTGTAAACGAGTATCAAAAGTTTATTTAAAACTTACAGATTGTGGTCGTTTAATGCTGGATCAATAACGCTTAAAACACCGCCAATTAAATGCAGGGACCCGGTTATGAGCAGGTCGTAATTGCTGTCGCGTTTAAGAACCTCGATCGCTTTGATTGCTGTAGGAAATACTTTGCATTGCTCCGATTTCCAGCAATCGTTCGCTTCCAAATTCAACCACGCCTGCTTGTGTTGTTCACACTTCTCCAACATTTCACCCAAAGATTTCAACGTCGACATGTCTACAACCGGCGTTATCAAAAATGTGATAGACCGATTGGGACTTACCAGAGGTCCCAGTTTCACCGACGCTGTTCGTTACGAAGAAAACGGCGTGAAAATGGCATTGCTGTAGTTGTTTGAAGAGATTCTCCGCGTTTCGGTCACCCGTCACATTAAAAACGAGCGCTTTTTTCTTTTTGGAGAGCCTTGTAACGTCTTTGAACCAATTCGAACAGATTGTAATACTTTCCAAGGTATGGGCACCGTCTAAATAATATCTGCAACGATTTCCGTTGGATGAAAATGAACGCAAACCGTGGACGAACGCACGTAATGTTTTCTTCGTGTATTATTTGAAACCGACCCGGCCAAGTACAGCTAAGAAGAGCTTTTTCGGTCACGTCCTTTATCAGAGAGCCGTGAACGTTGTTATTGTGCCCTAAAATCGGATTAAGTTCTTCAGAAAGATTAGAGTTTTGCAAAACGGTGCCACTTTGAATAATGACATGATATAATTCGAGCAGACTAGTAGTTTTCAGTCATTTTGCAAAATGCCTTATAATGGGAGTTAGGCATATTCAAGAGATTGTAAAAGCATGTTGCTAATGACTATCAGACAGAATTAAAAGTCGCCATCATACAAATTCAAAATAAGGACAGGAGAAACCGGAAACCAAATAGGAAGATCAACAGAAAGAATAAATCCCAGGACCCGCTGAAATATGCTGCGTTTGTCATAATCTGGGAACGAATTCCAGCAATTAATACAGTTATTTTCATTAAGATACTATCGCCTCTCTGTTTACAACCAATAGAGATTTTGATGTTGGCCATAAGATAAAATGTTTCCCAAGTCAGCGAAAAATTTTAAACTTAATATAAATAAGAATGGGAGTGACCGTGGCCTTTCCTAAAGTTGACAGGAGACCCCTGGATATACAAAATCTACTAGATAAAGTTTTGTATTCTGAAAACGGAGTATACAGAATTCGTACAGCGGCGGAGATAATAAAAGTGACTCTACGAATTAAATCCGGTCGTGTACGGCCTGACTGGAAAATATACCCGAAAAAACTGTCACTCGAATCTAAATTTGAAGGACAAGGATTTTAAAAATGCCTGTGCTGGGCATCACGAAAATTGTGCGCAAAAAATATGGCGTTCTGTGCAATTCACGCTCTCACAACGGCCGCACTTGCATAAATAAATAGTTTATAAAAGTGTGTAGGCTTTCACGGTCGGTGTTGTCAACAACGGTGGTATTAATCGGGTTTGTTGACCGTGTTCCATGCGAAGTTCCATGAGGGGGGGTGTAGTGAGCGCCCCGAGAGGCTAACTCAGCAAGTGATCCCCATGAATCTCTGCCAAACGTTTCGTCCACAGCTGCGGTGGACATCTTCAGTGGCGGTGTGGTCGTGGTCGAAGTACTCTCCCAGCTGTCACAGTCGCGACTGTGACAGCTGGGAGAGTACTTCGACCACGACCACACCGCCACTGAAGATGTCCACCGCAGCTGTGGACGAAACGTTTGGCAGAGATTCATGGGGATCACTTGCTGAGTTAGCCTCTCGGGGCGCTCACTACACCCCCCCTCATGGAACTTCGCATGGAACACGGTCAACAAACCCGATTAATACCACCGTTGTTAATAAATAGTTTGTTATTTTGTTCTTTAATTTGGTTTTGTATGTTTTTGTTTTGTTGCAACACCTAAGTATAGGCTATCTTGAGTTTTTTAAAATATATTGTAAGTTGATAATTTTTTATTGTTTGACTGAAGAATATGTACAACCGTGGACAGTCAAGAATAACACTTTAGCCGGCGGGTGTGATGCAAATACCGACTCAATGACAATATCTCATAGAGTCGGTATTTGCATGACACGGGTGTTATTCTTGACTGTCCATGGCTGTACATATATCTAATTTGTTTATTTTAATTAATTGATTGGCTTGTGTACAATTATTTTATAGTTCATATTTTATTAATTTAACCATTGATTTAGTTTAGGAACTAGTGTGTAGACACTGCGCATTAGAAACGAGTTTATTCAAAATGCCATTTGTAATATGCTTTTGCAATATCTTCAATACACTTAACTCCTTAACTTAGGCATTTTGCAAAATGACTCAAAACTGCTAGTCTGCCCGAATAATTTCATGTCATTATTTTCAAGGCTTTCTGCAAAAAGCCTGATTCTGCGATCTGACTGCGACATATTTATTTATAGTGATTACTTGTGGAAAGCCAAGCGTTGCACAATGCGACTGCCAAACCGGCGTTTTGGTTTAAAACATCAGTGTTTGGTGGAAAGTTAAACTGCGGTGTGTCAACGACTTCGAGGTTGCACTAAAAATGACGGAGTCGGTGTTGTCAACAACGAATTGTAATAGTCCGCACCTTCTTTTCGATGCTGCGTTTTTTGAGAACCTCCATAGCGGCGGGTGGTTGAGGAACCGTGAACGCTCTGCACCCTTCCTTCATGATTCCGGCTTTGTTCCACGCGATCGACTCCAAGGTATGTCCTAGCAGCGACACGTGGTCTATACCTAGTGATGTAATCCCAACAACCGGGACTTTCCTTGACTGTTTTTAAGAAGAAAGTACAACAAGCGGAGATGTTCCATACCTCAAGATATTGGTACAGTCGTACTCGCCTCCTATACCTACTTCCACAACCGCGACGTCGACTTTCTTGTCCACAAACACCGATAGTGCCATGATCGTCATGAAGCGAAAAAATAAGGGCATGTCGTAGTCGTCACTCTACAATGTTTTGCTGTAATCACTGTCAGCAGTGTTCTTTTATGGGCACCTTTTTGTCATTGAGGGCGTCGTATATTTTCCAAAAGTAGTAAGCGAATTCGGGTTTGGAGATAGGTTTGCCGTTGATGCGGATTCGTTCTCGGACTTCAAACAAATGTGGAGATGAGTAAAAGCCTGTCGTGTATCCATGATCCCTTAATATGCGCTCGGAAAACGCACAAGTCGTGCCTTTACCCTTCGTTCCGGCGATATGAATCACCGATAATTCGTCCAGCCTATCCAGAGACAACCCAGCCCTTCAAATTCGTCAAAACTACTATCAGACACCTAGCTACACAAACATTTTATGTAATTTGTTGATTTTTCATTATCAGCACTTCAGCTATATAGGTGTATCGCGTAAGTTATTTGTTAAAAATAGAGTGATAGTGTGGTGCCTCCAGAAACGGCGCGCAATCTCATTTACCTGTTCAAAAACTTCTTCACATGGGTAAGTTGGTCGCCGTTGTGGATAGGTCCCGAAGTCTTTTGCTTAATATATTGCGCGTTGCTTTGCAACTGGTTCAAGGCTTCCATGCAGGCCTGCAATTGAAGTGTCAGGACACATTGACCAATGACGTAGCCTTCAAATCTACTCACTTCGTAGTCCCGGTTTCGTGCCACATTTTGCATGATTAAGCCGGCCCTATGCGGAAACTTGAACAAATTCCTTTTTCCTAAGGCAAACATTAGTGATGAGTATTTATGGACACGTGTTTACTTTTTAAATTATTTTCGATAACTAAATATAAAAGCGCCAGATAAACACACGTTCTAAGTACATTTCGGCCCTAGAAGATAAACACTGGGCTTATCGCATTGACTACTTACGCGTCGTGTAAATAAATAAAAACTGCTTGGGGAATTGGGTTAGGCAATTTAACATCTAATATTTTCTGATAACACTCTTCGTATCAATTACGTATTGTTTACGTTCTCAATCTAATCGGCCAATAGCTGTCAGTCGAGGACACTGGACATCCGTTCAATTAATTGGGGAAAACCATAGCCAACTTCATATATGAGAGGCGGACACACACGATGTCCACTTATTGGAATCACCGGGTATATTAAACGAATTCCAACGCTTAAATAACTACTGGAACTGCATCACTGCAGTGCAATTTGCAGGAAATTATTAAAACTCTACTTACATGAGTCATAAAGGCGTAAATATTTAATCTGCTTAAGTAATGCGACAAAAATTTGTTCATTTGCTGAAAGTGTATTTATTACCTACGCAATAAAATTAATAAAGCTTTAATCGTATATGAACTATTACAAAATTATACATTTTGATTTCAAAACATTTATAACCTACTTGGGTATGTACTTTTCGTGCGTTTTGTATTTCTACTGTGTGAAAAAATTAATTTTAGGAACTCATGTAATAGAGATGTTTTTAAATTGTGAATAATTAATAATTTGAGCGTATTTATATTTACTTAATAATCCACCGATTCCAACGTGGAAAGACACAGCATAGAAAAGAGAAAAGTGAGACACAGTGACCATGGGCAATGACACTGTTCGTTTAGAAAGCGCGGGCGCATCCGCTTCTTTATGGTAACTGCTCCCGTCAGTAACGAACTAGTGACGGGCATAATCGAATGATGATCATACTCCGTTTTAGGTATTCGAATTATTCTCATCTCATCATTTAATCTTATGATTAAAATGATATTGATATCTTATTTAAAGGGTGCTAAATACAACGCGTTCCATTTGAACAAATCCAACTATTTCTACTGTTATCGATTCCCATCACCCAACACTGATTTCTGCACTACGAAGAGAGTTATTCTAGAAAACTTTGATACAATATTATACCATTTGGATATTAATTACATAAAAAAAAAGAAATTATAGTAATGAGTAATTTGTATACTTGGTGATGCAGTTAAGACTATGCTGGCTTAGTATAACTCTTATCAAAGAACATTATTAAAAAATATTTCGGTTATAGTCTACTAATTTTCATCTATGTTACCTTTGCATTACCCTTGTAAAAATACGAAGTGGCGCTCTACAGGGCGGTATCCTAACCTCAAAATACAGGGTGAGTCATTAGTGAGGGATCAGTCCATAACTCCTAAACCATGTAAGCTACAAAAAAATCTTAAATACAATTTGTATACCATTTGTCAAGCTGCACAACCTAAAAATATTTTGGCGTATACAGAAAGTTCCAAAACTCGCGCATGCTACACAACTTTGTTTTTTCAAATACAACTACTTATATTTTATTTTACTGTTAGAACCCATTTTATCATAGATTTACCGCGTGAATATATGTGCTCAGGAAGGTGGCCGCCACATTGAACATATTATTTAGTTTAGCTTACTTTATTGAATTTTTATATTTATTTGTTTATGTGTTTATTTGTTAATTTATTTAAACGTTGAGCGTAAATCGCCTTCTCCCAGACAATAAATCATATCGATATGTTCTTGTAAAATAGAATTTATTGTGGATAATGGAATCGATAATCAAATGTCAAATCAATGATGACACAACTGTGCAGTGCTGAAATGTGAGTTAAAATGATTTCCATGGCACTCTACCTACCGTATCCTGGCCCAATCTGTATCACAGCCAAAAATATCAAATATCTCGTGAATTATGAATTTTAGCTATAGAATAACCTTAATAAAAAACGAAGCTAGACTCCAGGCGCATTCGATGGCATACAAAAATATAGGGGGTGCCATTTAAAAAACTAAAGTTAAGCTTATTTAAATATAGTATAATTTGACACGAATTATTGTAGGCCCTGTATAGTAAAAATGATATTTTGCATATCACGCGTAAAGAGCAATCCTTTCTTCGTATTCGTACCAGTCCTCAGCCTTCTAGCTGCTAAAACAACCTCTCAGTAAATTTTTAAGTGAATCTCTGTAAATGACAAAAAATGTGAAAAAAAAAAATTGTAATTCCAAATGTAAAATATCTTATATCGCCATAAATATATGTCAAAATGTGTTCTAACAGTAAAATAAAATATAGGTAGTTCTATTTGAAAAAACAAAGTTGTCTAGCATGGGTGAGTTTTGGAACACCGTGTATATGTTAAAATATTTTTATGTTCTGCAGCCTGGCAAACGGTGTATAAATTGTCTTTAAAAATTTTTTCTATCTTACATGGTTTAGAAGTTATGGACCGATCCCGCACTAATGACTCACCCTGTATACATTAAATTTTCAGTACTATTCATCCAGATCGAAAATACGCCTCAATGATATGAAAGTGTTCTCTTGCACCGTATACATTTTTAACTTTTGTTAATTCAATTCACTTCCATAAATTATAATAACTGTCAATTTGATTGACATTTCTTTGATATGGCGATCCATCTTTCCAGAAAGCAAATGACCATGATGACCATATGATAGTGGTTTTTGTAGAACCGATTACTCCTGGCATTTATTATAAACAATTTACATAAAAGTGGTCTGTTTTATTTTGGTAGAAAATTTTAGACTGATAGTTCTTGTCATTTGTGGTTTCTACACTGGAAAGCCGATAAATTCCATGGGTAACGCAGCCTCGTTTTTTTTTGAACGCACGTTATATTGCTACGAAATGCGCATGCCCCAGAAATAAGTAATCAGTATTCAGTAAACATGAACGAGTATGATTACTCGACGAAAAAGTAACGAGTACTCCGAGAAAAAAGTTATCGTATTTGACACCATTATAACCGAGATATATGCAGGTTTCATGATAACTCTTTCGAAGTTATCCGTTAGTTTTATTTCAGTAAATATTGCCTGCCGAGAATTATTTTTTTGTACGTTCTATAGATTTACATTTACATTTGCTATATTCATATTCCCATCTTTACTTACACGTAGTTTCGTATTACGCCACGAGATGGAACTACAAAGATGTGCAATTTCTCGTATATTTTTTAAAGGAATATGTGTGAATGTTTGACACTTTTAACTTTGCTGTTGATTGTGTATTTAATACTAAATTTGACTTCAACATGATAATTGTTTGAATTATGATGAAGCCAGACATATGATGTTGAAAAAATCATTTTTACAATTCCAATAGTGTAAACGATAATTAGGCGTGCGATTATTATTATTTATTGCATATTCGTTAATCCGTTTTATTCTCACTGAATTTTCCTCATTATTTATCGGAAATGAGTATGTTTGTGAACTGGGCCTTACGTTGCGTCACATGCGCGGTTGGTAGCCCTGCCAACGACCAGTAACAAGATTGACGTTGCCAGATTGTCAATTCATTTAAAATCCGTATTTAAAGGTCTGAATTTGGAGCCGGAGAGGGGGTAATGGTGACTGTCGCGCTTGGACATTTTTGAAGCTCCCCGTGATTGTCTACAATTTTCAGTCAAACGTTTGCGGTTGCCCTTTTCACTCTACATTTCCACCGGAAAAGTGAGGCGCTGGTGAAGTGTGTGACGCGGCATCATCTCGGTCGAAGTTGTTTACACAAAATGGGGGCTGCAGTTGTTACGTATTATTCAAAGTGCATTAGGAATTAATGCAGCACGGTCGATAAGAGTGACATTTGAACCTCCGACTTGAATACGATTATCATACATATATTTACGGTGTTGTGTTGATTGAGAGGGTATTGTATTGTAGAGGAAATCATGTCGTTCGAGAGTCTAGACGACCGAATTTTCCATCAAATGAAGCAAAACGTGTCCAAAGACCTGTTCGGAGTCAAGACCTACCAAGAGCCACGGACGCTCGCCAACTGTGATAGATTCATTCCCTGCCGGGCAGGGAACAACTGGGAGACGACTTTTGCCACTCTTCCCGACTCCAACAAGAACTCGCAAACTGGGAAGAAGACAAGGGATAATGGGGAGAATAACCGGGACAGTTCAGTGTATAACATACTGCTGAGGAACGAACTCTTCGGTGAGAACACTGAAGACATCAAATCGCAGTGCGACGAAAAACAAGTATTGACTCCCGTGAAAAACAAGAATCTCTTCAGATACGGGACCCCATCGAAGGTACGCCCCTTTTTACTTATCCAAATTTTAATTGTAATCCACGTGTGAAGGCCACGATAAGAATTATTGCTGCCTTCAATTTTTGCACCTACTTTTTGGGTCATCCAAACACGAGCACGCTAATCATGCTAAACGTTGTAATTCGTAATAAAATACGACGTTTTCTATTTAACAAATGTTGTTTTGAACACTGTTTGTCGTAATTTACCCCCCAGATGGGACTTATCAAATTACGGAAACATTTGGTAGTCATTTAGGTAAACACAAGCCAGTCATTGCAAATAATCTATATCTTATCAAACGTTTACATTCTTTTAAAAATAAGACATCCATTTGTTAGTTAGTATTTGCTCTAATCGCCATTTCCGTCGTGTGAGACGTCGTTTTCTATAATTATCACTTATTAGTGGAGGAGACAGTAATTAGCTAATGCCTTAGTCGTCTGTTTAATGGTACTGATTTCAAAACTTTCCCTTAAACGAGTTTTTCGTTTTAAAACATTTTAATAGCCAGTTCCATATGCATCGTCTAGGATTGTATATAACAAAAGTCTACCTTAAGATAAAGTTAACTTTAATATCCTCAGGTCTACGAGTACTAGTAATCGGCGATTATGACTTTACGGCGCCGGGTTAAATTTTTCACTTTGCAAGGATATTTGTCAGACCTTTTAGATCTAATCTCCGCAATTTTTAATATACCTACCTAATTTAAAGTTGCTAAACATAATGTCTAAATCATTATGTTAAATCAAATGAAAAATATTCGCTCAGGTAAAAATAATCCTTTTTGAATTTGCAACAGAAACGTATCAGACCACTAACATCTAATCTTATCAATTTTTGTCATTTATTTAAAGTGGTAAACATAATGACTAAATAAATAATTATTCTTCTACTGACTATTGATCCGCTTCAAATTAGATATTCGTCCAGCACAAATTTTGGGTCTTCCTGGCTGCTTCTAAGTACAGTGGAAGAATTATGTGTATACATATAATATATATAAATGCAAAGGCAAGAGGAGGAATGGGTGAATTTGCACCCGAATGTTGTATAATTTAATTTGGCCAAGAAAGAAGCAGTTAGACGCAAAGCAATGAAGCGATTATAAATATCGTCAAAAATGTCTTATCAAAAGTCATCTTTAAGGATTACTAAAGTCAGGTACATTACATAAACCAAAAACAGGTCTAAACGATTTCGCTATCTACCTCCATTTTAGCTTGCCAGAAATGAAGTATTTTTGAGTTTTATCTCTACATTTGATGGAGCTATCAAAAGATGTTGGTTTTGTAATTATAATAACCTGAAAGCGCACTACAACAAAAACAAGTAAAGAAAAGTCTAGGGAAAGCTTCGTTTACGAATGAAGAAGTACGGAAAAATAATGTTAATTAATGATGTAATTTTGTAATAAACAATAGATTGTCCCATAAAATCGAGAGAATACGCCAGTTCTCTCGATTTTATGGGACATATTTAAATGAAATTAAAAATTTACTATCATTTGCAAAACGTTTTGCAATAATTAATTGCTGAATATTTACTCCTGCAATCCTAATATTTACAATTTCAATTGAACCTTGACGATAAGTTGTACTAAGTTCGTCCGAGTTCTATAGCCACTCTTCAGGGAAGTTTTCATTCTCATATTATGTGAATGATTATGACTTTACGGCGCCCAGGTAAATTTTTCCCTTTTAAATATACAAGAAAATTTGTCAGACCATTTAGATTTAATTAACTATTATTATATGGCATTTAAATTGAAAATAATTCACTCCTGCAGACTTATCGGTCCGCTTCAAAGTATTCGCCAAGCACAAATTATGGGCTCTTTTGGCTGCTTCTAATGAACGTTAGAAAAAATTATTTAGAGTAGGCCATGGAATCACTTTAGAACTGGTTAGAGTATAAAACATATTTGATTTTGAGGTTGAGGCATTTAAAATTAAATTTTCGATTGACGCCCGTTTCGGACACGACACGAATAATTTAATTCTTTTTTATTAGGCATCAAATTTGGACATATTTTTGATCGTAAAATATCATAATATATCAATGTAAACGGCCTACACTGTAAAAATAAAACAAAAGCTCGATTCCACCGCTTACAGCGAATCCCATTTTTTGGACGTTTTATATAAAATAGCAATACGTCCAATTAGAAGCAACCTTATCGAGTGTTGGATAACTTAATTTGGCTAATAAACGGATTATGAAAAGTAATGTAATGTCTGATTATTTGCAGCCAGTTCTATAAATATAATCGAAAAGTTCCTTTAGGTCAGCCCCTATTCCCTATTTTATAATTTTATTTGTCTATTGAATTGGATCTATTTGTAAGTTTTCGCTTAAAATGTATTCAAAAAATAATAATTTCTGCGGACTAATTGGTTTGCTTCAAATTATTAGGCAACCACAAAAGCATTTCTAAGTTGCTATTCTAGATCAACGATATTTTTGTCGGAATCTTGTTTGTCAGACATTAACTACTACTAAAAGTTTAAGGGATAATTTTATACCAAGAAAATTCGAGGAACCTGCAAACAGGAAACAGACCTACTACAGCAAGTCCACTTGTGCTCTCCAAGGAAGAGTGTAACATTAATAGCAGTAAAAATTTGGAAAATAATACAAAATAAAAGAGGATATGAACACAATTTAAAATCAAATAAACTAAAAAAAGTTTGTAAAATATTCTTTTTTCAAAAATTTTGAGCCTTACCGAATCTCCGTATTTTTGAAATCATCGCTGCCGTGGCCTATACATTTTTTCCTTCTTTAAACGATTACAATTATTGTCCTAGCTTTCTGATGACGAGCTTAATTCATTCATTATTGAGACTTGGAAATCAACTTTCGACGAAAAAAAATGGAAAGCTGTAAAAAATATAATAAAATTCAAAAAATGACAAAGAACGAAACTGTGCCGAAAAATGTCTTTATGAAACAGGTTTCAAAATTTTGAAAAAATAGGTAACTTTACGGAAATTATGGTTATGGCGAACTAATAATCGACGATTATGACTTCGCTATTCAGGTAAAGATCGTTTTGAACTTGCAAGGATAAGTTGAGGACGCTTGCATTTTAATTTAAATTGCATAATCTGAAGTGCATAATAAACAGATAAATGCGCACTTATTGCAGCAAGTGCGAGGCGGAAGTATTTTCAAACGATGATTGTTGCAGTGCGAAGTATGCGAATTACTTGTTTATTATAGGATAGGCGATGAGACGGTGTAAATGGGTAAATATTTGCTGAAGTTACCAAGCGATTTCCCAACAGGAAACTTTTCGTGCATAGATGATAAAAATGTTTTCGTAAAAAATGTACGTATGTACACTTTCGAGCCGGATTTAAAATTATCATATCGGACGGAAACAGTTTTCTTGTCCGGAAAATGAAGCGACTTTTCATTTTAGGCACAAAGCGACTTCCGATTACGTTTACGGCCATACCATATAAGTAAAAAATGAATATTCAATCGTAAAATTAAAATGTGTTATCGTTCTAATATGGTGGTTCGGTCGGTTGGGTGAAAAGGTTCATGAATTATTAGCGACGATGCATCGTTTCGTGACATAATCGAAACGTGATCTACCAAAACGGAAGCATCTACTCGCGTGTCGGTCCGTATTGTATTTGTTTGCAAATTTAGTGTTTTTACAATTTTTGCAATTCAGAAATTGCACACAGCTGAGGAAAACGACGGACTCGGCGACATTGTTTCAGTTCATTAGCTCTTTCAGGGAATGTTTTCAATTGAATGGACAAATAGGAGGATGTGTCCCGTGGTTAGCAACAGAGGCAGACACGGATATACTTGCAAATTATTCAACGATTTTTTTTGCACATCAACCGTTTGTATTTTCATACTTATTCGTCCTGCTTTAATATTGCATTTGATGCATGCATCACTGGCCATTTCAGATTCCTTTGCTTATGTAGAACTCGTAATATCATTCGAAACGAATAACAATTCAGCTGATTAATACTTGAATAGTTTGATTTTGAATGTCGGTGTATATCATGTTTGAGTCATTTTGTTCAAGTTTCATAATATTTCATGTGCAAACTTTTATCTACTTTATTTGATTATCATTCTTTCTTGTTACTGTTATTTTTTATTGGGTTGGAACCCTTTTTGTGTTTTTTTTAAACTGTACTGCAATTCACAGATACACAGAAGGGTTCTTGAATGAAATTTCGTGATTTCATATTTTACTGTACTGCAACAGTCTGGGTAGTTAGTTGGGGTTTTAATGTCCTTTGTAGAAAATTTGTTCATGTCAATCTCGTTCGGAAAATACACAAATGAAAGTATTGTGAATTAGATGTGGTCATTTTTAGTATGAAACACGAGTCTCATGAAAACTATTCTATTTCTTCTGTTAGGAAAACACCAATCAAACATATAATCAATGATTGAAGATTAATTAATAAAAATAAGGAGACCCGAGAGGTCATGGAATATAGCTTTTGTTTTATTTTTTACCGCGTAGACTTTTGACAATCGACGGATTGATTAGAATGATTTCTAACAGTCGTCTGTTAGTAAAACACCAAAATCAACGAAGGAGGTTGATTAATAAAAAAAGCGTACTAAAAACGGAGACGGAGGCCATGGAATTTAACTTTTATTTTATTTTTTACAGTGTAGACGTTTGACAATCGACAGGAACTGATAATTCAAATTTGCACAAACGACGTAGAAATGGATTGTTATGAAGACACTAAATGTATTTTATGTATCGTGTCTGAAACACGATATCAACAGGATGCGTAATCTAAAATTTTCTCCACACAATAATCAATTTCAATGCGATTTCATGGTCTACGCAGATTAGTATTTTTTGTGTATGTGTATTTACGTAGTCAATCAAAATATAAATTTTAATGTAGGGGCTTCTATATTGTAAAAAAATTGCCTTCGACCCAGGAGGTCCATCTGTTTTGAATCTGTCGCCCAGTACTGAACTAAATAAATATTTTATAACAGTTGTAAATAGCTCTTATTAAAAACGTGTCGCAAAATTGATTAGTCCAATTTAGCAGCAGTGGTAAATAATTTTGCATATTTTTTTATTTGTAAAATATTTCTTAGTTGTTTTATCGGTTTTTTATTATTGGTCTACTTGAACTGGTATTAACGTCAATATTCTTTTCGACATTGTATTTCATATTTGCATCTGGGAAATGTTTCATTTGTTGTGAATCACTGTCGTTAGATGTCGCAACGACCGATTACCCCCTATCAAAGAAATGCGGCAAAATGTTATTAGTTTCCCTGGTTCTTTCAGATATTCAGACATTTACGAAAGTGATAATATTTCAGGGAAATTAGTTTTGATTTGAGTTGTATTGGATGTAATATATAAGAGAAATGGTGGACGGCTAGCGACATCTCATTCTCAGATTGAGAACATAGGTTTTACACGTAATCTTCTAGATAACATTACAAACAATGGCTTTTCTCAGTGATTAGGCAACTTTTGGTAGAAGGTAATCAAGATTGGTTTTTCTAAATTAATGGAACTTTATTATAATCGTCAGTTTTGGGTTGTTTTAAGTCATCGTTTTTAGAGTAATATGCAAAGGCCGCTTCAATAATTAATTATTAAATAACTACAATTGGGATGAGTCTCAAATGCTTTCGTTTTAAAGTGGAGTGTTCAATGAATGCAATACTAAAAATTCAAACGGATAAGTTGGAAAATTAGTAAATGCTTCTATTGTAGGAAAAATTGCATGCTTATTTCCCACCTTAATTAATTATTAACTAACTACAATTGGGATGGATCTCAAAGGCTTTCGTTTTCAAGTGCAATGTTCAATGAAAGCAATACCCAAAAATCAAACGGATATTTTTTAAAATTATTAAATACTACTTGTTGGATTGTTGGAAAAATTGCATGCTTATTTCCCACCTTAAGGGGATATTTACACTGGTCGAAAACATACCAAAAACACAGCTCGGGAGAAAGACTTTTACAGCGTCATTTATCGATAGATTTTTTTCAAATTTTTGACATGCATTAATTAATGTTCAATTCATGTTTCGTTGGAGCTAGTTTTTTTAAATTTTGAAAAATTTCACCCTTTTTGCTATCAAGAAAAATCACTAACTTTGGATGTATTTCCTAGCTCTACCAGATATAATTTGGAAATTCCGCTCCCACAGAAACATAGATTCATCTTTTGTCTGTAGAAAACAAAAAAAATTTTTGAAATTAGTTGGATAGATTTTCTGTAATCAAGTGGCGGCGAAAGCTCTACAAAGTCGAAAATCTACAAATTCTGGTGCTGATAATTGCGCCCTCTGCGTAATTTTTTGTGAATTATTGGTTGTACCCGCCTTACCACAATCTGTCCCATTTCATTGGTAGAGTGGCTGACAAAGGGCTTTATTGTTTATACCTGAGAAGAAGGCCCCTGGACACAAGTGCGGTATGCTGAAATTCTCGAAAATATAGAAAACACGGGCACAATATTACAATGGGATGAACGATAATAATTTTAATAAGTTTTTTATTTAACTTTAAAACTACGTGCGGAAATTAATTGTTTTAGCGTTATGTCATATGTTATTTGGAAGAGGAATTCTTGCTCTATAAGATTGTATGTTTAGTTTATTCGTTTTTGTTGATTTTTAAGTCATTGAAATGGAGTGTCAAGCATTTTTGACACTATCTTTTGTTTGCGTTTAATCGAGGTGACCGCTGAAACTGCTTGAGATATTTGCAGGAGCAGAAATGCCTGAAAGTTCCGCCCGCTGTTCATTTCGCGCTTCAAAAATCGGAATTTTGATTTGTCTGGTATTTATTATAAACAATTATGGTCATTTCATAACATTAATGTTATCTTTAAGCGATAAAGTTTAATATATATTAAAAAACATACATGTCTACACTTTCTTTAAAAAAAACATGCCGACATTTCGATTAGTTTTTATTATTCAAAAATAAAAACGGTGATTTTGTATGTGTCACCGTTTTGATCACATTTTATTAATTATAACAATTATTTGTTGACATTGTAAAAAGCAGATGTTGTATGCAAAATAGAAAATGTGGTTTTATAGAGGAACAAATCAAAAGAGGCTTGCGGGTCGTCTCTGTAAAAAAAATTTTGTTGACCACATAGGAGATCTCGTAAAGTAATGGACTTAGAAAAATACAAGTGGCGCATTTTCGAGCTCAATTTTTGAGAAACTTATTTTGGTGTGGTTTCTTTAGTTTTCGAGATATACCTAAGCAAAAATTGCCATTTCGTCGATATTATTAAACATTCCTATCTTTTTTATTAATGGTGTTATTAACTTGAAATACAAACATTATGGAAGCATATTTTTAAGTAAAATGCAACGATCTAGTCAAATGTTATTTTGAGCTGTTTATTTAGCGATAAAAAATCGAACTTGTGTTTTTAAAAATATAAACAACAGAAGACGATTGCATTTTTAAAAACGCCTTTTTTGTTTTTAAAAATATGTAAAAGTACCTACATTTTATATGACATGAAAATTGCAGAAAATGGATAATTTTATTTTGCAATTTCTAATAAATCAGCAATGTAAAATAAACGATTTATTTTGTTATATTACCAACCAAATGTGCAGTAAATACCCTTTGTTTACGTTTTGTTTGCAAAAGAAAATTTTAAAAAGTACCACATATTAGGGTATTACATCGAATCCAACAAAAATGCGGCAAAAACAAAAAGCCCCTGTTTTGATATATATCCTGAAAGACGCCAACCGGGTTTGAAAATATTAGAACGTCCAAAGAGATACGCTAATGAAATGAGGAAGGAAGGAAGTCCTAGGAAGTGTTGCGGCTTATCCGAATATTTTTTTATATTAATATTCAAGAGAAATGGTCTTGCGATTTTTATTGGATTCGATGTAACACTCTATCATGTCGTACGTATTTTTCAAATTTTTCGTAGCTTTGCATTTTTCGTATGAAAACAAAATAGAAACAAAATATATTTTTGACACTTTAACAATTTTCTGCACATTGGTAAGTAATATAACAAAATAAATCGTTTGTTTTCCATGGCAAACTTAGAAAAAATTGCGAACTAAATTTTAATTATCAAATTTTTTTAAAGTTTTTAGGACTATCGCATAATGTACATACCTATATATATATATTAAAAAAAAAAGAAAAAAATGACATTTTTAAAAATACAATCGTCTTCTATTGCTTATATTTAAAAAACGCAAGTTTGATTTATTACTGCTAAATAAACAGGCCAAAATATAATTTCACTAAATCGTTGCATTTTACGTAGAAATGTGCATGAACAATGTTTTTATATGAAGTTAATAACATAAATAATAAAAAAGTTCTTCTTCTTCTTCTGTGTTGCGGTGCGTTCCTATGTAGGACCGCTGCATTCAGGCCTTGCGGCCCATTATGCCCGCCCTTCTCTCCCCGCTCACCCTACTCAAGTCCTGACCTTTCTATGAAGCTCAGTATCTTGGGCCAGGGGAGCGTATGGAGCTCTTCAATAGGGACATGGTGTGTTCCTAGAAAATTTGCCCTACTGTGACTTAAAGGGCCACAGTTGGTCAACAGATGAATTGGAGTTTCCTCGTCTTCATTGCACAGCCGACATCTACGTTCCTCCGAGAGGCCCATGATGTAAAGATGTCGCCTCAGCTGGCAGTGTCCCGTTAGGACACCCACCAGCCTCCTCAGTCTAGTTCGACTGAGCTTAAGCATCCATCTCCGAGCTACCGGGCTGGCCACTCCCTTTATCAGGAACTTGGCCTGCCTCAGCCCGCTGATGTTCCTCCAGTAGGAGTCAAATTGAGACTTAAGCGCACTTTGCGTCCTCTGTCTCAAGTAACCCCCACTTACGCCGCACGAGGGCTGCGGGCCGAGATACGGCGTCTCCGCCGCCTCTCTGGCCAACTCATCAGCCCTTTCGTTACCTGCCACGCCCGTATGGCCTGGAACCCATACGACCGTGACAGCATTCACCTCTGCCAATCTTGACAGCGCGTGTATACAGTCCAGCACCAATCTAGATCTCACCTCGTTTGAGTTGAGGGCCCCGATGGCCGCCTGACTGTCCGTACAAATGAAGATGTGGCTGCCCGAGTATTCTCTCTCGAGATTCTCCTGCGCACATCTCAGGATAGCGAACAATTCCGCTTGAAAAACGCTCGGGTAAGTCCCCAGCGGAACGGAAACTTCCACTCTGGGTGTTTTACCAAAGATGCCCGCGCCAGTACCCTCTCCCGTTTTGGACCCGTCTGTGTACCAGACTAGTCCTTTCGGCGTGAGCATATCTTCTCCTTTTATCCTCCAGTCCTCCCTTGATGGGATCCTGATCTTAAAAGGTTTATCGAAACGCCAGATGCGTTCCATATCGTCCCTGATCATCCCAGAGCACAAGTCATTGCACCCCGGGATGGATACGGGCCAATGATAGGCTCCCTCTAGTCGCCCCCTCGTTTCCAACCTTAGCTTTGTCACCGCCCTGAAGGCCTCGGCCCTAACCCTGAGGTGAAGGGGCTCGAGACCCAACAGGGCCTCCATCGCCGCGGTAGGCGTTGTTCTCAGAGCTCCGGTCACCATGAGGCATCCCAGTCTCTGAACCCGTCCCAGATTCGCCCTGATCGATTGCCGCTCCGTAGAGCGCCACCAGACCAAGGCACCGTATGTTACAATAGGTCTGACTATCGTGGTGTATAGCCAGAAAGACACCTGAGGTTGTAGACCCCATGTGCTGCCCCAGAACCGACGGCACGCCCAAAAGGTGGTCGTTGCCTTCCGCACTTGGCTAAATAATAAAAAAGTTAGGAAGGTTTAAAGATTTCGAAAAAAAAACATTACTTTTTGAGATCTCCTACGTACCCATCGAAAATGAACCATCCTGTACTTGCAAGCATGCAAAATGTTCAACATTTTCATGGCCTTCTTTACCAATAATCATGGACTTTTTCTCTACTAAATACATTTTTTTCTATACATTTTTTTGTAATTTTTTGCTGTAATTGTTGATTTGCGTTACAAACTAGAGAGAAATACGCTCGTTTAAAAATCACAAAAAAATGATTTGGCTTAATTAGAAAAAACAAAATTGATTGTCATAGTAGTTAAACAAAGAAAGTTAGGATCAAACTACAAACGTCATGTCATGCGCAATAATAAACCTAACAACTTTTCTATTAAACTTTTCATAACTATAATTAAAATATAATTAAAAAGTTACAGCCATTATTTGATACTTTTTCTGCATTCTGTAAATGTTTCCCAATGCAGATCTTTCTAAAAGAGAAGAAAATACTCAAAATACAAATGTGCCTCTCTACCTGCGACACTGCCTCCGGCTACAATTGCCCACCCTAGTCGATCAGTTGTACTGTGTAAACTATGATATAGAAAGATACATAAACATGATGTTTCAGTTTGAACTGAGCCGCAAGTTATTTGGTACCGCCCCTTCGACACCAAATTTTTACCTCGTCCCAACCCGCGGCGTCCCTCAGAAACTTTGGGAAAGTGTAAACATCCCCTTAAATTGAAAAATACAAGATGAGTCTTTAGTGCGGGATCAGTTCGTAACTCCTGAACCATGTAAGATAGAAAACATTTTTAAATACAATTTGTATACCTACCGTTTGCCAGGCTGCACAACCTAAAAATATTTTAACGTATACAGGTTTGTTTTTTTAAATAGAACCACCTATATTTTATCTCAGTATAAATATGAATAAATGATTGCTTTTTACGCCCGATATACGAAATATTATTTTTAGTATACAGGGTCTATAAAAGTGTGTAGATTTTCATGGTCGGTGTTGTCAACAACGGTGGTGTTATTCGGGATTGTTGACCGTGTTCCAAGCCATACAGGGTCTGCAATAATCCGTGTCAAATTATACTATTTTTGAATAAGCTTAACTTTAGTTTTTTAAATGGTACCCCTGTATATTATGTACTTAGGTTATAAGAAATTATTCAGATTTGTCTTTTTCAAACACGAGTCGTACTTGAATCAGACCTTTGATATTGATACGTCATGACAATTGATAGGAAGTGTCAGTCCAAAAATTGCAAAATTGCAAACAACATTTAAACCGACGCCCGAAGATAGAATTTGTTTAAAAAAGGTAATCGGCAGAAAACGGATTCAAAAGTGACTCCATGGCCTACTTTGAATCCCTTTTTTTGCTCGCCTGTTTTCAAAATTCCGCTTAATTTCATTTTGTTGGTTTCGTTTCCACATAGCGTTTTGTTTTCAATCAGCGATCAATCAGAGTAGTGTTAGCTTCAAGTCGGTTTTCTTAAATTGTTTAATTATGTGATTCACGTACGGCAGCGGCAAATTATATTCATAAGATGGAAGCGAGCGAGCTGCGGTGTGTTTCCTGATTCTACTTTAGTGGGTATGTGTGGTATTACATTGCATTGTTTGTAGAGTTCGTCGGTAAACATTTAAAACATTTCCAATTTATAATTACCGAAAAGTGGGTCAGCACCGATAAGGTTGTTGACGAATCTTATCGTAGAAAGCATTGCACCCATCGCACGTGAGTTAAAACGAGAATGATTTACAGATGGAGCGAACGCCGATCAACACCACCAAATACCAAAGCAGCCCCTACTCGCTCTCGCCGTTGAGCCTCAGCAGCCAAAGACTTCTACGTTCGCCGCACAAAGCCACCCGGAAAATCTCCCGGATCCCGTTCAAAGTCCTGGACGCCCCCGAACTCCAGGACGACTTCTACCTAAATCTAGTCGATTGGTCCGTACAAAACGTGTTGAGTGTCGGCCTCGGAAGTTGCGTCTATCTGTGGTCGGCGTGTACTAGTCAAGTGACGAGACTGTGTGATCTGTCGGCGGACGGTAACGTGGTGACGTCGGTGGCGTGGAGCGAAAGAGGAAATCTTGTGGCGGTCGGGACGCATCACGGATACGTGACCGTGTGGGATGTGGCGGTTAACAAGCAGGTCAACAAGTTACATGGACACTCGGCGAGGGTTGGGGCGTTGGCGTGGAACGGAGATGTCCTCAGTTCGGGGAGCAGGGATCGGCTCATCCTGCAGAGGGACACGAGGACGCCGCGTAAGTTAACACACGCCTCACTAACGTGCGTACAAATATTAGGTTGTCCGGAAAATAATTGCGGTTTTTCGTATTTGTGACTTTGGTGGTTGTTTATAATGTCAAATTTTTTGTATCTCTGAAATATTAAATTCCATTTTGACGTGCATTTTCAGTTTTATTCTGAAATAGTTTTCAACAATTGCACAGGACATCAAAGAGAACATGGATAAGAAGCAAATTCGGGAGATTTTCTTTTTCCAAGTCAAATTAGGTCAGAAAGCATCGCAAACAGCTCGCGATATTAACGATACGTTTGGCCCGAGAACCGCAAACAAACGTATTGTACAATAGTGGTTCAAAAATTTTCGGAATGGCAATGAGAGCCTTAAAGTTGAGGATGGTCGGGAGCGCATATCGGAGGTTGACAATGACCAATTAAAGGCGACAGTTGAAGCAAATCCGCGGACAACTGACCGAGAGCTTGCAGAGGAGCTTAGTGTAAACTAAACAATAGTTTTAGAACATCTACGACACCCTGGACAATCAAAGAAGCTTGACAAATGGGTACCGCTCGAATTGAACAAAAATCATAAAAATCGTCGTTTTGAAGTGCCTTCTGCGCTACTTTTTCGCAACAAAAACGATCCTTTCTTTGATAGAATTATAACGTGTAATGAGAAATGGATTATGTACGGCAACAGGCGACATTTAACTCAATGGTTGAACCGCAATGAGGCTCCACGTCATTTTGCAAAGCCGAAGTTGCACCAAAAGAAGGTTATGGTAACTGTTTGGTGGTCTGCAGCAGGACTGATCCAAAATACATTCTTAAATCCCGGAGAAACAAATACGGCAAAGGACTGTCAGCAAATTGAAGATATGCACCAGAAACTTCGATAACAGCAGCCCGCATTGGTCAATAGAATAGGACCCATTCTTTTACACGACAACGTACGACCACACGTCGTACGAACAACCCTGCAGAAGTTCAACGATTCAGAGTACGAAACTCTGCCTCATCCACCATACTCGCTGGAACTTTCGCCAACCGAATATCACTTCTTTAAGCACCTCGATAACGTCCTGCACGAGAAGTGCTTTAAAATCCGAGCCGTTGCCGAAATAGCCTTCAACATTTTTGTTGCTTCCAGATCTTCCGATTTCTACGGTATTGGTATTAATAAACTTGTTTCTCGTTGGCAAAAATGTCTAGATTCTAATGGTGCTTATTTCGATTAATATACTTTATTGTGAGTTGAGATATGCGTCTTTTACTTTGACAATTGAAAACCGCAATTATTTTCCGGACAACCTAATAGAAACGGTGCCTCAGGAGGACATGGAATCCAGCTTGTTGTTGTTTTCTTTTTCATCGCAGTGTAGTAGGCTTTTGAAACTGTCAAATCGGGGCATTTGATTAAAAAATTCTCTGTTCTCAAACGACGTCTAAACCGAGACATTGAGATGCAATTTGTTGAAGAAGACTTTAATGGGAGATTTCGGCAGATCGATGTTAGAAATCGGAAGGGATTTCAGGGGAGTACAATTGCAGCTCTCGGTTCCCCCTCCAAACCAGAGCGCAATATTATTGTCAGTAATAAGAGTGGTCCTCGGGTTCGGATTTTACAATTTTATTGGACCCAGGTGCAGTTGGGCCTTTCATTTCTAGACGGGCTCAAATACTTTCACTTGGTTCTGTTTTGCTCAAAATATAAATTTGGAATCCAAGCTTTCAGCAGAACGAACTATCTCAATATTATTAGATTATTATTGTGCCTGGCTAGGACTTTCTGCACGCTCGCGATCGCCATCCAGCTGAAAAACTTGTAAAAATTATAACAAGGGTATGGAAAAATATTTTTGTCTGTCTCATTGTAAATCTCTATTTCTATGGAGTCTGGAAGGAAATGAGTAGAATTTTTGTAGTTTTATGAAGGTGTGTAGGTTTCTAATATTTTTTTTTACATTTGAAATTGTTGTCTTCATATTTAATCCAGAGTTCCTATATTTTTTAATTGTTTGCATAACAAAAATCGTTTGGTATCCACAAACACAAAAAAAAATAGTGGTGACTTCAAATTGTCCCTAAGTTTGATAATCATAGATTACTACAGATGGCCGACTCAATGCAAATATTTTGGCGGAATGACCTTTAACCTTTAGAGTAACCGTTTTCAGATGGCGCTTCGATCGAATTTTGCGGCAAATTTAAATAAACTCCCCTTTCTTTATAGGTAGTAAAAATGCAATTATATTTTAAATATTTTATGATTTATTCTACAAAAATAATGTAGCAAATTAGTTTTGTAGAATAAATCATAAAATATTGATTATTTACATGGCATAAAAACAAACAATTTTATAAAAAACTATTTATTATTTTACATAATTTAAATTAAACATAATTATACCCAAAATGTTAACAATTACATTTCTAAGATAGGTATAATAACTTCTACATATGATAATAACTTGGGGTTATGATATAATAATGGAAAACTTGAAGGACTTGCTCGACAACTAAAGCAACCTGGCTTAGTTCTCAGAAATCATACACAAAAATAAGGAATAATGAAGCCTACTATCTAACGATGCCGAAAAGTATTTGTTGCAAACCCTCCACTTTTACTTTTGCGAATTTTGGAGATTTACAGCTTTTTGCCAGAGTTTCGCTCTGCAATTATATAATTAGATTTCCTGGATTTGTTTTATTAATAAAACATCCTTACCTTTCTTCACTTTTTGGAAATCAATGCAGTTTCTCCTCTTCGTTTTCACCAACACCACAAATAATGCAAAGAACACCCATCTTTTAATTATTCACAGACTCAAAATGCAAGCAAGTTTTGACATGCTGTTTTTAAAATATTAGTCAGAAAAAAAGCCACAAGCGTAGAAACAGTCACGCTTTTTAAAAAACGCGTAATAGTAAAAATATTGGGCTTGTTTTTTGAAATTAAATTAAAGTTCTTGTAGTGACATCTGCGGTCGTACAAATTATTAGCAACGACTACAGCGCCTCTATATTTGGTTACCCTATCTGTGACAAAAATGGCATGTGCATAGTTTCATTGTGTAGAAAAGAGATAGCTCCGGACAAAATCGCCCTATGAAGTCATTCATCTGGTCCTAATGTTTTTTCAATGCGACTATGTTAATCTGAATTTGTGATTTTACCAATCAATGTTGCTTCGAGAACTTTTGCAGCAAACGGACATTTTACCTCAATGATTCCGGCATTATTTACTAGCGAAAATTCTTTAAATATGACTCAGGCGGATGTATTGTATGGACCAATTACATTCACAAATTTAGGTGGTGTTTTGAGACACCACGTATGTTCCAGAGCAGCTGATTCATCTTGAAAGCACGACCAATATTGCTCGTTGTTAACTTCTTCAATCGCTCACTTCTCCAAATAACATTCAGAAATGTTCATCGACTGTTCTCTCTAATTCAATAATTCCTTTCCAGCATTTTTTCAATTCTTCCAAACATTCGTCTACTTTTAATTTATGTTTTAGGGAGGCATAAATTATCCATAATATCTACTTCTGCCATAATATCTATTAAATCCAGTAGAATGCTTCTTAGTTTTCTGCTTCCGTTCTAATTTTAGCTTCTAATAACGCCATACTTTTGTTGCGCGTTTTTCGTACAAGAATATGCCAACAGCTTAAATGGTTTAAAAAGTTTATGTACAATTTATTTATTTCTGAAATTCACATAACGTGGTTTTTATGCAACAATTTACACTGGTCCGAGCCAACAGTAAATAACAGCAGATAATAAAACAGATAACAAATATCCTGGGTGGGATATGGACAGAGAGCACGGGTAGTGGGGGCCTATTCCCCTCTTTCCTGAGGGCCGATGTTTTCTTAGACATTTTACTCAATTATGGAATCGGTACAGAGCCAAATTTTTAGATTTCTTATCCGTTACTGGGTTATTTCATGTTGAAAATGTCGTAATTTCATGCAACTTTCGTATTTTTTATAAAGGGTTCCTTAAAGATTTTTGGAAAAAGGAGCCCTAGAAACATAGTTTCTTTACACAGAAAAAAAATTGAGTTGATATCTCTTTAAATAAAAGAGAACTTTGTCAACGAAAAAACGTAATTGCCTACCGAAATCTCCCCTTAACCGAGAGGTTCTTAACAAAAAACTTAATTTCAAATTTTGTTTCACTCTTTTGAACGCCAAAGTTAATGGCCTACGCAGACTCGTTTTATTTTTGTACACACGTATCACGCACGCACATCACAAAGACAAATCGTTCGTTGAAGAATTTATTGAATACATTTGTTGGTAATACGCTGATGGACAATTGAACTGTTCCACTCAAAATTTTGGGTGTTTACCTTCTTTGTGATTTTAAAACGGTTTTCCTTAGGTGAAAGCCCCATTTTATGTCTACCACAAGATGTATCGTCATGTAACTAGACAGTATAGACAGAGTGAAATGTAAACATGTTGCAAATTTTGGATTTTTTTAATCCACAAGAGGGCTAAGAAACCTCAAATGGAAAAATAGCTATTGTGGAATCATTTGTTTTAAGGTTGGCGAAGAAGGAAACGGACAAGTATAGCTGTAAATGTTGTATACATTTCACCCTGTATATACTGTACTGGTTTCATGACTATACATCTTGTGGTAGATATAAAATTAGGTGAAAGCCCTAAAGAAAATCGCTTTAAAAACGGAAGACAATGTCAAACACCCGTTTTAAAAACACCCAAAATTGTCCACCGGTGTAGTTACTTAGCTCAGTAGAGAATTTTACGTTATTGTTGCAAACAGTTTTTTAGCGTTTTACGTTTTTTAAATACCAGCTCCGTATAAATATTATGAGTTAAGCAATAGCACGCAATAATATCGTTTTGATTAAATTAATTTACCACCATTTTCACCTTACGATGATCATAAACGCAAATAGTGTCAATTGAATTATTAACAATTGATCGCCTATTGTTTGCGTGTTTTGGTGGTTCTAAAAGGAAAGCGTTGATAATAAATTGTTCGAAATGTCAAATGTCACCGTATAAAATTATAAGACGTTGACATTAGTGCTTTTGTTGAGTTTTTTTATATCAATTAGCTTTTCTCTGTAATTGACGTTGGTTTTTTTTTTATGAATTATTACCTGTGTCAAGAAGTTATCAGTCAATTGGCATTGAGGTTGATGTAAAATTATACAGTGCACACAAAAATAAGAATTCTCACTAGGCCACGGAATTTCGATTTTGTTTTATTTTTTACTGTGATGATATTTGACAGAAACTGAGAATCAAAAATTTGCCCAAACGACGTCTAAACCGACGCCTGGAGATGGTATTCGTTAAAAAAGGCATTACATGTTAAATGCAGTGGCGGCTCGTGCGTTCAGAACAGAAACAAAAAATTGCCAAAGAGAAGTTACCAACACTTTTTATTTGTACATGAAGTCCATTCTTTTATTTTTCTTGCTGCAAAATAACTCAATCACCTTGTTGTCAAAATCTGGAATTAATAATAATAAGTAAATTTTAATAACATTCGTAATATTGCAGATGCAATTTGAAAACCAAAACAAATTAAAAATTAAAATCTATAAAAAAGATTATATATTTCTCTAGCATCAGTGGGCTAGAGTGGGCGTGTCCCTCTGTTCTTTAGCACCAGTCGCCATTAATTAAATGTATCTTCTAGTAAGTTCTCCATCCATCTCAAGGTCAAACATTTTCTACGTTCTAACGAATTCTATGGCCTACTCTGAGTCCTTTTTTTGTACGCCCTATATTTTTTCCATTTTGTCGTATTGTTGAAGCACCAAAATCAATTGACAACAATTGAAATTGAAAGACCGAACGAATGCACTAGTTGAGAATTGAAGCGTCCTACTTAAATTTTGGCGTATTTTTAAAACAGGTGTTACACTTGCAGTTCTCATACGATTCCCAACGGCTTTATTTAGATGAAAGCTCTATTTCAGACTTCAGAATCATGTAATCAGCACAGTTAATACATGATGAAATGTAAATATGTTCTAAATGTCCGATAAGAACTTCCGGGCTTCATAATCACGTGTTGAGTTCTGTATTGATATATAGAAATGGGAAAATTGAATTGAAAAATTCAATCGAAATTGCAAAATGAAGCTCTGGTACATGAATTCGAACGGTTACAAGACTTGCTACCTTGCTGGAAACTGCGAAGAGGGTGCACTTTTTGCAAATGTACGTGTTTCTTGTTGATGTGTTTGTAGCCCGCGTTGAGGTTGAATAAAACGCTCCTGTTGCTTAACTGATATATTGTAATAAACTAAAAAACTAAAACTAAAGACTTAACATGATATTTATACAATTGTTGTCTTACCTAAAACGAGATCCGTCGCGTGCTGGCGCCAAGAGGAAAAGAGCGTCCCAAGCATGCGCAAGATCGTTTATCACTTATTAACTAAAGTTACTACAATATCCCCCCACTTAAATTGGCTGGGTATTATTGTAATGATTGAACAATTTATGACTCGTATCTCTTAGGTTTCCTTTTTAAGAGTCGTATAGGTCGTGTACTGTTTTTATTTATTTCTCTAGATTCTGAGGTGCTTGGTAAGGAATTGTTTGTTTGGATAATTGGTGGATCAAATTTATCCTTCTGATGTATTTCTGAAGTTCTTGTTGCTCGTTGATCATTTGACGATGTATTGGTTTGATGTTCCTGTCCTGGAATTTTTCTTCTTACTTTGCCTTGAGCTGATGTTCTCTGCTTTTCCTCGTAGTCGTTAATTCCTGATTCATCTTCGTGAATCTTCCTTTCTTCCAACCTTTTTAACTGGTCTATGTGTCTTCGCCATGTCATGTTGCCGTCTTTAACCTTGCAAATGTATGTTTTATCTCCTAAGATTTGTGTAATTATTGCTTCGTTCCATCTCTTCTTGTTGATGTTTCTATAATCTCTAGCCATTACGATGTCTCCTTCTTGGAATTGTTCCTGTTTTCTCCCTTTTGAATTTATCGCATATTTAATTTGATTTTCTTTTATTCTGTTGTTTGTGTTTGGTCTTACTAAATCAAAATATGTGCGTAAGTTTCTTCCTAGCATAAGAAATGATGGTGTTTCACCTGTTGCTGAATGTTTAGCATTTCTGTATGATAACAAATATCGCGCTATGATTATTTCTTTTTGTACTTTTTGTTTTTTGGATCTTCAAGTGATGCGATGAAACTTTTTTTAAAATTTCGAACTGCGTTTTCCGCTAATCCATTAGAAGATGGATGATGTGGAGGTCCCGTGAAATGTTTCACACCATTTCTTTTCAAGAATCTTTCAAACTCCTCGGAAACTAATTGTTTTCCATTGTCGGAAACTAATACGTTTGGTAGTCCCCATCTAGTAAAATATTCTCGAAGACAATTAATGGTAGCTTCTGATGTTATGGTCTTCATTTTGCAAATTTCAGTCCACTTCGAAAATGCGTCTTGTATTATTAGATAATGATGGTTGTCAAGTGGTCCGGCGAAATCTATATGTATCCTTTCTGTTGGCTTACTTGGTCTATACCACGGTGTTGGTATTGTTTTCTGTGGTTCATCTGACGTTCGAAGACAGTATCTGCATGATTTGCTTATATTTGCAATGTCATCGTCGATTTTAGGCCACCAGAAATATGACCTGGCAATAGATTTCATTTTGGAAATGCCCAAATGACTCAAATGCAATTCTTCTAATAATTGATCACGAAATTTAAATGGTATTATAACTCTATAGCCCCATAATAAACAACCTAACTCGCATGACAGTTCCGTTTTCTTTTGATGATATAGTTTCAGTGTTTCTTGATCTACCTTATCTGGCCATCCTGTCATGGTGTAGTGTAATACTTTACTTAGTATTTTGTCTCTTCTGGTTTCTGTAGCAATTCTGGTGCTATCAATCGGTATTGCCTCAGTTGTTAGTAAGTTTACTTCATCTCCTTCGTTGATTCTATCGGATTTGTCAATTTGTATCGGATGTCGACTTAACATGTCCGCTACAATATTCTCTGCTCCTTTTACGTATTCAATTTTGTACGTAAAACCTGACAGATATAGAGCCCATCTGTGCACTCTGCTAGATGCCATTGTTGGTATAGCACATTTCTCGCCGTACAGTGTTGTCAAGGGTTTATGATCTGTCTTAATTACAAATTCCTGTCCTGCCAAGTATTGGTGTAATTTTTTTACTGCCCAATATATTGCTAGTCCTTCCTTGTCTAATACTGAGTAATTTTTCTCGGCTGGAGTCAACGTTCGTGAAATAAATAATACTGGTCTGATGTCGCCGTTTTTCATCCGGTGAGATAGCGTAGCTGCTATTCCTCCTTGTGAAGCGTCTGTTGATAGAATCGTTTCTAGGTCCGGATTGTAATGTGTTAATACAGTATCTGATGAGATTATGCTTTTAATGTTCTCGAAAGCCTTATTGCAATTCTCATTCCAGTGGAATTTAACACCTTTTTTTAATAATTCGTATATGGGTTTCATTGTTCCCGATAAATTTGGAATGAATTTTCCATAGTAATTAACTAGTCCGGCGAAACTCTTGATCTGCGTCAAGTTCTCTGGCTTAGGTGCATCGATAATTGCTTTTATCTTATCTTGGTTTTTCATTAGTCCATCTTTGGAAATCGTATGTCCCAAATAATTAAGTTCTTTTTGGAAAAATGAACATTTCTTTAGTTGCACCTTAAATCCTGCTTCTTCTAATCTGGTGAATGTTGCACGCAAATTTTGCTCATGTTCTTTCCTTGTTTTGCCTGTTACTACAATGTCGTCAACAAAATTTGTTACGCCCTCTAATCCTTGTAGTGTTTGTTCTAGTGTTTTTTTAAATATTGCGCTTGCCGGTCTTATTCCGAATGGAAGTCGGTTGACTTTGAATAATCCTTTATGTGTTGACCATGCTAACAGCCGTGATGATTCTTCATCAAGTCTCAATTGGTTGTAAGCATTGCTTAGATCTATCTTCGTAAAACTTTCTCCTCCGTTCAGTTTGCGAAAGATGTCCTCTATTCTTGGTAACGGGTATCTTACATTGATGACTGCCTTGTTGACTGTTACTTTATAATCTCCACATAGTCTGATTTTACCGTCCTTTTTTATCACCGGTACTAGAGGTGTACCCCAGTCACTTACTTCAAGCGGTTCAATAACACCTTCATCTTGTAGTCGTTCCAACTCGGCTTCTACTTTTGTTTTGAATAGGAATGGAATGGGTCGCGGTTTTAGGAATATGGGAATAGCATCCTCTTTTACAACAATTGAGAATACCTTATGTTTAAAACAACCTAGTCCGTCGTCAAACACCCTTTTAAAATCCTTACTAATAGTGTCAAAGCTACTATTTACATTCAATATTTCACATTCTGATACTAACTTGAACTGAAAACATTTTAAGAAATCTCTACCTAACAAATCTTGTTTTCCATTCTTAACTACATGTAAATTCAAGTTTTGTGGTTCAGATCCTTTATATGAAATTTTCGCTCGTAATACTCCTACGATATCTAGTGTGTTCCCTGAATAGTCTCTTAGTTTAGCCCTACTCGGTTTTAATACACTATTCCGAAAATATTTCTCATATCTATCTAATGTTAATATTGAAACTGCCGCGCCTGTATCAATTTGCATGTGTAAATTGATGCCATTGACTGTGACTACTGAATTTACAGGTTCCTTATTTTCAAATGAGATGTTATTAATTTCATCTATTTCATTTTCCTCTGTTTCAATGAAATTTTGTCTATGCTTACTTCGACAAACTTTAGCTAGATGACCTATTTTATTACATGCATTACATTTGTATTCTGAATACTTGCATTTTTGCTTCCCTGTGTGATTATTTCCGCACCTGTGACATTTCCACTTCCCTTTTTGACTTGTGGTGTTGACTGGTCCTCGATGTTGAGTTGTTGACCTGGAGGTTTGGAAACGTTCACCTTGATTTCTTGTTTCTGCATGTTGTATCTTGCTCCCATTTTTTAAGATTACGTTTACGTCCTTTTCTGTTGCTAACGCTGCTTCCTTGCTGAGCGCCAATGCCACTAGCTTTTCCAACGTGTAATCTGCAGTTGGTTTTTCTTCACATAGCCTGTCCCTGATTTTTCCTTTTCTTAATCCACATACAAATTTATCCTTCAAAATGCTGGTCAGATCGTTTCCGAAATCGCAATTTGTAGATAAGTTGTGAATTCTTGCATGCCAACTGTTAATCGATTCTCCCTCTTCTTGTCGAGCATCGTAAAAGTCGATTCTTTCCCGGAAAGTACAGGTTGCTGGTGAGAAGTGTGTTTTTAACAATTTGCATAATTCGTCGTAGGTCTTATCCTTAGGCAATTGCGGTGTACATAGATCCCTTAAAATCTTGTAAGTTTCGCTCCCGATTAAGCTGAGTAATGCCGCCACTTTAGTTTTGTTGCCTTCTGTGTCAACTATTTTGTTCACAGTGAAAAATTGTTCTAGCTGCTCTTGGTAGAGTACCCATTCGACAGACTTTATGTCAAATTTGTCCATTGCGCCAATTAATGCCATTTTTACTTGTTGCGGTTTTCTCGTTTCTGGTTGTAGTTTCTCGATTAGCCACGTGGTGACTTAACCTCACTCTCTATTATTTATTCTCGTCGCCAATTGATGTGTTTGTAGCCCGCGTTGAGGTTGAATAAAACGCTCCTGTTGCTTAACTGATATATTGTAATAAACTAAAAAACTAAAACTAAAGACTTAACATGATATTTATACAATTGTTGTCTTACCTAAAACGAGATCCGTCGCGTGCTGGCGCCAAGAGGAAAAGAGCGTCCCAAGCATGCGCAAGATCGTTTATCACTTATTAACTAAAGTTACTACACTTGTAAAATAATGTATGGTAAGAAAACACAACTGATATATGATAAACATAATCAGTAATGGTAAGAGAATTAAAATTGTAATTATAAAGCAATACAGAATTAAAATAAGCAATAAAGTTATAAATTGGTGGTAAAAAATTAAAACCACATAAACTTTACTAGTGTTGTGGCTAAAAAGAAATGTTTTGATATGATTTTCATCGTAATCAGTTTAAGGTCAAAGTGTGTATTGGTGAAAACCCGTTCGGTACTTTTTCGGAAAAAAGGCAAGATTATTACTCAGCCAAACCTTTAGTTATGAATTGAAAATGGTATTCATTCCAAGAACTAAGAAGTATTTTATTAATCACTAAGGGCAGTTCTTCAAATGATTAGGCGCAAATCTTCCTATTCCTTACTATGTACTGGTGGTAAGTAAATGTCAAATTCGCGTCGCTTCGTTTTGACTCAATTTGACATTTTTTTTAGTTGTCCTTGCTAAGTAACTAACGACTTGGAAATTAGGTGCCTTCGAATGTATTTAAATTTAGTCACTATTTAGGACTGTCCTACAAATCTTTCGGAGTTTTAATGTTATAGTGAACCCTGTAATTTCGAATTTTTAACAAGAAATAGAAGTAGACTCAAAGACAAAAACTGTTAATTTGAAACAATTTCTTCTAGTCTTGTTAGAACCTGACTATTATAACAATTCCGGAAATTAGGGACGATCTACGTAAATTTCTCATTTTTACATATTTACATTTCACCTGTACTGTCTCCGGTAGATATAATCTTCCAATCTTCCAAAGGGAATTACTACAGCAAAAGTTCGGGTTCGATTGTTATCCTACAATTTAGGTGAAAATCACATTTTCCACGAATGATTTTTTTCCTAAACAAAACCTTAATTTGTAGTTGTAAGCCCCGAAAGTTACTTTTTCTATTTAATGATAGGACTGAGTTACCTAATTTTAACATTTGTTCACAATTACTGGTTCAGCCGTACTTAGCATAGTATTCATAGACATGGACTTCGAGGGGGCTTAACTAATTACGTAATATTGGAGGTTTTCATTAGATCAGTTGTCAGGTTAGCCCCCCGGGTCGAACACATCTAAATTCTGCCATATTTTTTATGCTGTGTATCTAAATATATTTTGTAGACAATGCGGTTGGTAGGTACGAACGACGTAAAATTTGAACGGCCAAGACAGCTAAAGCACTCATGAAAATAATTACAAAAATCACAATCATTTCTAAATAGAATGGGCGCTTAAAAGGATTAGTCCCACGCTGTCATATTAAACATGCAAAATGTTGATAAAACGATAAATATCAACGGGCTTCTGGAATTCCCAACGTATTAATCGATAATATGCTCAAGTTACAATCAATATGCTACAAAGTATACCTTTAGAAAGAGTAAATTTATGAAAAAACATTTATACAATTTTTCCGTGCAGAAAAAATGAGAAAGGAGAAATAATTGCAAGAAAATACAAAATACTAGTAATTTTTTTTCTTTGCCAAGAAATTGGGTTGCGCTAAACCATCTAATTATTCTATGGCATTTATTCCTTATTATACTTTCTAGTACATTATCTACAAAATTTTTCATGAAAACGTCAAATTGCTGTAGGGGTTTAAAAGGAGCGTGGACATACGAATATTGGACATCAATAATCTATTCAAGCTCTTTCCCCAATAATAATACATTTATTCCCAACAAACTAACTCTATAGTGAGGATGAGATAAATGCAGTAACTAACAAGGCACTTTTTTTAAAGAAAATATAATGTAAACTGGTTGGCCTGTGCAAGTAATTGATAAAAAAGGCAAACTTCATATTCCAGAAACAAATCAATTAAAAACCTTAATTTTATTGAATCAAAGACATTTTGGTTATGATAGCACATTGAAATTCTGGAACATGTGTGACGTTGAGATGAAGAACTTTAGATTAAGTTTTCTGTTGACAGTAGTTTGATAAACGATGCATGAGATACATTTACGAGGAGGTATTGATATGTTCTTAGCCTACTATTGAAACAACTAAACTTTGGAACTCAAAATATATTTTTATTCAACGTGGTCTCCTTTTAAATTAATACACTTATTACAGCTCTCCCGCAACGCCTCTACCCCTTTAAAAAAATAGTTTTCTTGCTCAGAAAACCAGCCCTCCACAGCTTCTATTACCGCTTCGTTACACAAATATGTAGGCTTTTTTTCAATCGAGGGAATAGAAAATAGTCCGAGGGAGCAAGACACGGGGAATAGGGTGGGTGTTCCAGTAATTCAAATCCTAAATCCCGAATTAAATTCATGACAATGTGTGATTTGTGTGCAGATCCATTGTCCTGAAAAAACAACACACCTTTCGCTAGCATGCCGCGTCTTTTTTCTTTGATTTTCTTTCTTAGAGTGGTTAGTAATTTAGAATAATAATCTCCAGTTATTGTTTGGCCCTTTTCTAGATAATCAATCATAATTACTCCATGAATATCCCAAAAAACCGAAGCAAGAACTTTTCCAGCGGATTTTTGGACTTGAAACTTCTTAGGCCTTGGAGAACCACGATGTTTCCACTCCATTGACTCGTTTCTGGATCGTAAAAATGCACCCAAGTTTCATCCATGGTCACAACACGATTTAAAAATCTTCTGGATCTTCTCGAAAACGAGCACAGATTGAGCGTGATTCTTCCACTCTTGCTCGGTTTTGATCGGCATCCATGCATTAGAGTATCCATTTAACAGAAACTTTTTTCCTATCTAAATCGATGTGAATTATATCATGGACGCGTTCATATGAAATCTTTAATGTCTCGGCTATATGATTCAATCTAATTCGACGGACTGACAATATTATGGCATGAACTGCATCAAATTTTTTAGGGGTAGACCCCGAAATCGGTCTTCCTAGTCTCTTTTTTCCTCTTCTGAATGTCGCAATCCAATTTTTCAGTGGCGTATGAAGGGCATTGAACTCGAGTGTATTAAGCATATCTTCATAAATCTGCTTACCTCTTAACCCCTTCACATACAGGTACTTAATAATGGCTCGATACTCAAATTTATCGATTTTCACAATTGTGTTTGACATGCTTTCTTTCAAATTTTATTCCACATGCTTTAGTAAGCTGAAGAAAAATTTCAGTGACTTTTCTAATAAGTCATTGTTTGTTGCCATGGTTTTGCCAAGATTTTGTTTTGTGCAAGGGAAATGGTCTAGGCTAACTATTTAGATATCTACCCCCTCATAGTATCATTTTTAACAAATCCCATCTTCTGGAGTCGGTTTAGACGTCGTTTACTACGTTGAGTTGTACACTACACTGTAAAAAATAAAACTGAAGCTAAATTCCCAGTTTTTTTTGTACGCTTTATGTATGTACAGCCATGGACAGTCAAGAATAACACCCGTGTTATGCAAATACCGACTCTATGAGATATTGTCATTGAGTCGGTATTTGCATCACACCCGCCGGCTAAAGTGTTATTCTTGACTGTCCACGGTTGTACCTTACATGTTAAACAGTGTGGAAGAAATATTTTCGAATTATTTCTTTTGCAGCTTCCGTAACAGAAAGGCGGCTGGTGGGGCACCGGCAAGAAGTGTGCGGTCTCAAATGGTCCCCCGACAATCAGTACCTGGCTTCAGGAGGCAACGACAACCGACTCTACGTCTGGAACATGCAGTCGTTGTCCCCGGTGCAAACCTACACCGATCATTTAGCTGCAGTGAAAGCAATAGCGTGGTCCCCTCATCACCACGGTCTTCTCGCCTCGGGAGGTGGTACAGCCGATCGCTGCATACGATTTTGGAATACGTTGACTGGACAACCGATGCAGAGCGTCGACACAGGTACGGTATTAACTAGCTTCATTTTACAGTGTACATACACACTGTCACTTTCATTCGCTATTCGGTTAGATCTAATCGTTTGTGTTTAGGTTCGCAGGTGTGCAATTTAGCCTGGTCCAAACACAGTTCCGAGCTGGTATCGACGCACGGATATTCGCAGAATCAAATTCTCGTTTGGAAATATCCGAGTTTAACGCAAGTGGCCAAACTGACGGGACATTCCTACCGAGTGTTGTATTTAGCGCTGTCTCCAGACGGCGAAGCGATTGTGACCGGTGCTGGAGATGAAACGTTACGGTTTTGGAACGTTTTCAGCAAAGCGAGGTCCCAGAAAGAGACGCGATCTGTTCTCAGTTTGTATACAGGCATTCGTTGAACTCAAATCATTTTACTATCATGGTTATATAATTTTACTTTATACAAATTGTTACTTTTTATTTTATATTTATAATAAATGTATTTATTTGATTTTATATTAAAATCCCTAAAGTTTGAACTGTTGGATTTCAGAGTGATACAGATTTCATTTGTACGGTTGACGTGTGCTTTTTTGTTATGCATGTTTTTGGTACCATTTATATTTTCTGTTCAACAAACAGAAGCTCTGTATTTTATAACAAGTATGTATATTTTTGCAATTGTTTAAAATATTCGCGGGTGTAAAATTGTATTGCATTTGACTGTAAATAGCAGGATCGTGTTGTTTCTAAACAACGAGTGTGCAAATAAATGTAATGAGATAATCCGAGTTGTATGACTTTATTTATAACCTTGAGTATTTTCCGTGATAATAATATAGATACAACAGTAACGTCATAAAAAAGCTAAAAAATAGCAGCCACAATTAAGGAAAATGCACTTGAGAAATGCTTATGGAAATTAACTACATCTTTTATTGCATAGTTCGCAACTTATCTCATGACGCGAGTAAATAAATATTTACAAATAAATAATTATAAATAACACATTATTAATTATGATGATTATCGTACAATTTCACAACGGCACAGCCATATGAACAAAAGGTGCTACGAAATAAGAATGTCCAAAGCTTTGTCTCTATCGTTATCGCATTGAACGAGCGCATTCGAAACGCTGCCTTCCGGAAAACCTAAATCTAACAAATCTGACATTGCTAATAGATGCTCCACCACCTGCAACAAAATCATTATACATCAGCTAAAATCAACATCAAATACGATTACGATAAGTGCAATATATTTAATTTTTTTATATAACCAGTTGAGAAAAACATAAATAATGTAAGATCTGGATAAAATAGTAATTACCAGCGCCTTCAGCAAAACAGTGCTTAACAGTAATACAAAAGTCGGAGCTCCAAAGAGAACTAGCTTTTGTTTTATTTTTACAGTGTAGACCTTTGACGTTGTCTAATGATAAAATCTGACAAATTGAACAATTAAAAATTTGTCCATGCGACGCCTAAAATGTGGATAAAAACTGTTAAAAAAATATAAATGTAGCGTGCATACGAAAAGCAAACAGAACTGCGTAGGCCACGGAATCTTTAGCGCCTCTTTTACAAATTCCATCTTCAGGCGTCGGTTTAAACGTCGGGACGTTGGGCAAATACTTGATTGACTGTTTCTGCACATGTCAAAGGTCTACACTGTAAAAAATAAAATAAAAGATAGGATTGCGTGCAAATGGAATCTCGAACGAGAACGACAAATAAAATGTGAAGAAAGGGTAAGACAGTAATTAAAAAAGTGCAGAACATAAGGAGGAAATAAATAAAGCACTAAAAAGTTTTGAGCACAGTCAGTTAGTCGAACCAATTTTTTTACGTGATATATCGTAGATGCCAGCTGAAGAATCATGAAATTGTGAGACATCTTAAGACCGAGGACTTGTAAAATTACTTTTTACCAAAAAAATACTTTTTGAACCTTTTTTAATATTAATATTATTTTTCGTTAAGTCGATAAAGTCTGAAAAGATGATCCAATAACCAGCTAAATTTAAGGTATTTATGAGTTTCTCCTTAAAATGTGTCCCCCTTGAGACTTGATAAGGTCAATTTACCGTCTATTAAAATCTGGAACGGTTCCTGAGATATTAAAGATGGCTCGTTTTCAAATGATCACCCGGTATAAATTTACGGAATGTGTGAATTGAAGGAAAAATGCCGGAGGGTTTACCTAAACTTTGGATTGCATCAAAAAGAGACAAGATGTGCGAAAATTATAGGGGCAAATCACTTTTATATAAGTATTACATAATAATTGCCAGAATGGTAAGTTAAATTTTAAACAAACACACCGAATATCCTTGGAGAGTATTAGACAGGCTTTAGGTACATACAATAGGTCGAGAATCGACCAGATTTTCATCTTAAAGAAATCCGGACTATCTGCTACGAACATAAAATAACACTTTACACCTTGTTCATTGATTTACAGATTTACAAAATAAATAAATAAAGAACTAATTAGTGAAGGTGACTAGGAAAACCGGCGAATAAAATAGTACGGAACGGGTTCATTCGTTAAATTCCAATAAGTAACAAGAAACTTAGAACAGGGGGCAAGAGTGTTGGGACTAGGAACTATATCCGCAAATAACCAAAAATATGATAATGGAAGCACAGGAAGAGAAACGGAAGAGGTACTAAAAGTAACCTCAAAAACAGGAAGAGATTATTATAAATGGTGGAGTTTTGTTTACTTGGTAGTGCGAATAGGAGCGAAAGGGCGAGTGAAATTGGTAATTAAATCGAGAAGTAGTAGAGAAAATTAAGAACACTCTGACCAGGAATTCTAAAATAAGGATAGACCAGAAAGTAATAAGACCCACAGTCTTGATGAGTCACAGTCTTTGGAAAGATGGGATAGAAAAGTATTGAGAGACACTTTTGGACGGAAATTTTCATTAGAAGGGTGAAAAAGTAGAACGAACAAAGAACTACAAATGCTCTACCCATATCTCCCAAATATCTCATTACAATCAAAAGAGATGGTTGGACGAAGTGAAACATGACGTAAGGGAGGCAGAAGTCAGCGACTGAAAGAAAAAAACAGCGAACAGAAGAAAATGGAAAAAAATATATACCTATTCATGCAGACTAAGAAATGTACATAGTGGAACTTAAATTATGCCCTAGGTCCACCAGGCCTGTGAGCAATGAATATGAAATAAGCCTCCGTTTTATTCTCTATTCTTTAATAAACATAATTTTTTTTCTTGGTAGTCTATAGAATGCAGCAAATTTTTATTTAGAAAATTCATGTTAAAATAATACAGATTTCAATATCGTTAATTAGTTCGCAGAGGGTTAATTGAAAAAGAAATAATTATAAATAAATACATTGATAGACAATTAAACCGTTTCATCTAAAATTTTGGGTGTTTTTGAAACAGGTGTCACTTTCTTTGTGCTCACCCGATTTTAAAACGAATTTCTTTAGGTGAAAGCCCCATTTTAAATCTACCAAAGGATGTAAAACTTATCATCATCGTGTAAGTATATACAGTATATACAGATGAAATGTAAAAGTGTTGCACAAATATCTTCTTACGGTGATACGTCTCTAAAAACCGCCTTTTTAGGATAGATTAAGACGTCTTCGATTATATACTACTGTCCGATTCACGATTTAGTCTTTCGTTCGGCAGTAATCTTGCATTTCTCCGCAAAAACAAGAAACGGTTCTTCGTTCACACACACACATTAATTTTAAACCAATTACGATCAAAATTGTACTAAAACTTTCTTTTTTAGAGACTTTAAGGTCTTGATCAAAGCTACGGAAAATCTATCCTACAATTACAAATTTGACATGCCCTTAAGATTTGCCACTTTTCAGGTCCCTTCTACAACATTTACTTCTTAATTTCGATCAATTGCGTTAATGCCTTATTCGAAATTGTAGTTTGAAGATTCACGTACCATAAATTTGATTTTTTTAAACCACAAGAGAGTTACGAATCCTTAAATTAAAAAACAGCTGTGGAATCATTTGTTTTAAAGTTGGCGAAAAAGGAAACGGAGAAGAATAGCTCTAAATATTGTTAGCGAACACATGTTAGAACCATTATATTAAGTCGGAAGGTTCTCTCCGTTAATTGAGGATGGTCCAAACTTCAACACTTTTGCAAAATTGTTACATTTCACCCTGTATATAACGTGTATGCAAAAATAAAGCAAGGCTGCGTTGACCATGGAAAACTTGGTGCATCAAATTAGTGTAGCAAAATTTCGACCTGTCAGTTCGAGATAATTTTTAGGTTAGGTTCTTTGTTGACAACTGCTCCAAAGCGAATGTGTCCGTTAAATTTTCAGTAATTCAATGCAAAGGAGAGTTGCAATATGTTTACAAGAGCGATGTACACATGTCTAGCAATTATTAAAAACAATTTAAATAAAATTGGTCTTTTGTATATATTTTCATAGGAACATTTTTGACTGACAGTCCCTGTCATGTGTCAATGTCAAGTTACACTAGAAAGCCGATAAATTCCATGGCCTTCTGAGCCTCGGTTTTTATTAGTATGTGCACGCGTTACTTTACTGATTACATGAAGATGATAAATTGTATATCCTAAGGTAGGCATCCAGAGAAAACCATTTTAAAATCCTATGAGTACAAATAAAATTACACCTGTTTTAAAAACACAAAAATGTTTTTTTATGTGGAACAGTTCAATTGTCCATCAATGTACGTTGAAATAATAGTATTGTAAAACTTGACTCACCTTCTTTTGGTCATTGCCTAAAATCTTACACACCCTCGCCACCCTCGACAACGGGAACCCCATAGAACTAATTGATTTGGACATATCTTGCATACTCTTTGGTAAAGAACTAAATTCATCAAGGGACTCGTCACTTTTTGTCTCTGCTTTAGAAAAAGTTTCGGCACTTTCAATTTTCACGTTCCTCGTATTGTCTATGTGTGTGTGATCCAATTCATTCTGTAATGTTCTCATTATGTCTGGTATAGTTGACGATTTAGAATCCTGAACTGGAGAGCAACTATAACTGGAGTAGTTATATGTAGGATTAAAGGTTTGATTCGGTTGTATTCTTTCAGATTGGAAATAATAGCCATTTGTAGTAGAATAAAGAGATGGCTGAATGTAGTTCGTTGAATTTGGAATGGTAGAGGTGTAAGTGCCGGGGCCGACTATGGAATAACTACTGGTGTTCAGCTGTGCTGCGTTGTAATTGAGTTGAGATTTCGATTTCTGTTCTCCTTTTAATACCTGTGCCAGCTCTTCCATGTCGTTTATAGATTTTAACTCCATGTTATCAAAGGGACTAGAGGTATCAGGATCAAAATCAGAAATGTTGAAAGAACTCTTCTCCAACGACTTCTGACTGGACACGTGGTTTTTTAAAGGAATGGGAGTGAGAATGGTTGAAAACCAATTCTCTGTTGCTTTCGTTGGCAAAAGCATTGATTGACTAGGACCTGAGTTTGAGTAAAGTGATTGAGTTGTAGACACTTCCACTTCATCCTCCTGAACTGGAAACTCTAATCTGTCCTCTCGTTTCACCTCCTCAGCACTTCTTGCACTCTTCACTCTATCACTCAACTGTTGGAACATCACAGTCCTTGCTTTTCTCCACTCCTTCATCTTCTCAGCCACGGTCTTCTCCAAAAGAAACTCGTATTGGGGAATCGTGTCTTGGATTTGTTTGTTCAGTGTTAATCTCTGAGCATAAGACATTGCCAAGTTGATACGTGGAGGGGGCTTATACTTCTCGGATATCTTCACTCGAACCCCATCCACGTAACTTTTGGGCGGTTCTTGGTCGTGCCTGCTGGCCATCGTCCCCACGGTCGATTATCTTATGAATCACGTTTAATGACAAATAATTCTTTTTATGTGGATTACTCACCTTAACCTTACTTGACACGAAACGACACAAATTTTAATTGGGAACGCTGGAGATTTCACAATTCACATCGTTGAGAGTGGATGAGCTACTAAATGCGTTTGAACGACTCGAAAACGAATTTGAATTCTAGAAATAACATAAAAAATAATTTCTCTACAAATATTTTTTGTCTCTGTCATTTGATGAGATACTGTTTGGAGACTTTAAGCTACTGGAACTGTCGGTTGGCGTCACTGAAATTTCCCCTAGATAACTACCAACGACATAACAAATGTAGAATAGACGGATAAGCAGTGGCGGCTCGTGGTTATTATAACAGGGTCAACAACAACGTCGTTTTTCATCATGTTTTGTCTTAACTTGTTTTCTTCTTCTTGTCAAGCAACCGGTATTTCGCTTTCTGCAACAATCGTCTTTCCTTTCTTGTATTGCCTTGTCTTGCCTTACTCTTCTTGCTTGCTTCATGTTTCTTATCAAGCGACCCTTTTTCTTACCTTTCATAAACTGACAAAATATGGCAGTTCTTAAATCATCGTTTCTCCACAGACTGTTCAGGCGAGGTTTTGAATTTCAGAGAACTGCAGAATCTCTTTTGGTAACTAAGTTGCATGCTGCTGATGATCGTAAAGAAACCAAAAATTTTTTCATACAACTTTAAAGTAACTACGAAAAAATAATACAGAAGTTCTAAACCGTGTTCAAAGCAAAAACGCAGATATTACTTAGTCGTCAAGAAATGACAAAAACATGGGAGAATAATAAAATCGAAAAAACGAAAATGGAAAATATAATTGTATAAAAACGTATACCTAAACTAAGGAACGTGGAAATGACTGAGAAATATAAAGAAACCCTAATAAAAAAGTTCGAAAACAAATCAGACATAATGAAAAACGGTACATCTTGAAAAATCATCAAAATATTTCAGAAATACGCTACTAGATGCAGATAGGCAAATATGTGGCAGTAATAATAATAGAATAAAAGTAATAATAGAAAACAAATCGCTTGTTGGACAGAAGAAATAAAAAGACATATACAAATATTAAGAAAAAGACTTGGAAAATATACCTAAATAATAGAACGAGAGAAAGTTACAAGACTTATAAATAAGAAAGAAAGAAAGTAAAAAAGTCGATAACAACAGCCAAAAATAATGAGTGGACAGAATTTGGTGGAGAAATGCAGAACAACAGCAACAACAACAACAGCAGCAAACGTGCCTTAGCACGTTTTGGTTTTGTTTGCTTTTGAGAGATGCTGTTTCTCTACGAAAAACTAACTACAGAAATGTTTAAATAATACTATGCGAGAAACTGGTACACAAATTCTCCTAGAAATATAGAAAAGAACTTGGTAGAACCAATATAAAAAAGGGAGATAAATGTGACTGTGACAACCACCGAGGAATAACAATAACATACGGCGATTAAAATCAATGAAAAGAAGTTGAAACATCTCCTGGTCTTAGTTTAGACGTCATTTGGGAAGATAGAACAGTAATTTCAGAACATATTTTAATGACAGCTCTTGTCAAAAGTCATGATTTGACAGTTTTAAACGTCTACATTGAAAAAAATTAAACTAAAAGCTAGATTCTATAGCCTCCTAAGCCCCCGGTTTTTTTTAATGCTCGTTACAAAAACAATGCAAATTGTTCAATTAATCGGAGCAAAATTAAGCTCTATTCATAATTATCATGCTCAAATTAATAAATAATTGTATAAATCACTGAGAGTGAAGAAATTAAATTTAGAATAGAGGTCTGAAACAATATGGCATTAAAATATACAAAAATAAAACGTAAACGTCATAGGTAAGAAAGAATCAGAACGAAAACCAATAAACATTGATAAAAATTGATAATGTAAATACTGAAGAAGCGAAACATTTCAAGTATCTAAGGGTGGAAATAAAAAAAAGGAAACAAGGATTAGAAATCAATTGTGGGATAGGAAAAGTGCCAAAAAAAATATATCACCGTATGAATAAAATTTTTATTAGGAGAAGGGAAGTCTCAAAATAACAAAGACAGATATTTCTTTCATTCAGATCCATATTAACCTTTGGCTGCGAATCTTAGGTATTAACCAAAGCTTGAACATGTAGAACATAAGCCACAGATATAATGTATATCTGACGAGTTAAAGGAGTAACCAGAAAGGATAAAATAAGAAACCAAAAAATAAGAGAAGGCTTAGTCATTCAATTCAAACTCGACGTTATAGAAAAAAGACAACTAAGTTAGTGGGGGCACTGCTTACAAAAAATTAATATACAAAGTCAGTAAAAAAGTATGGCAGATATAGTTATTGCCACAAATGATGTATATTATCAGATATAGTTATCGATTTATTCTTTTAATATTAACGTTTTGAGGTCGATACACAGCATTTTCTACATTTAATAACTGCAGAAAATTCTTTGTGTGGAAAAATATGGGATAAGACAGCGGGTGAAATATTAAACAACAAACGAAAAGAATTGGCTGAAGAATCTTCGTACAAAACTCGCAAAAAATGGGCATAAACTCAAAACGGCGTATTTAAATGTATCCCTTACACATGGTACATACTTACATGCAAATTGTAATTAAGTTTCGGATAATATAATATAACGTGCGTTCAAAAAAAAAACGAAGCTGCGTTAGCCATGGAATTTATCGGCTTTCCAGTGTAGAAACCACAAATGACAAGAACTATCAGTCTAAAATTTTCCACCAAAATAAAACGGACCAATTTTATGTAAATTGTTTATAATAAATGTGTACATCGCTCTCATAAACATAATGCTACACTCCTTCGCGTCCATTTACTGAAATTTGTCCCAACATAATAATAGTATACGAAATCATTGTCAACAAAGAACCCAACCTAAAAACTATCTGACAGATTCGAACTGACAGTTCGAAATTTTGCTACACTAAATTGATGCACAAAGTTTTTCCATGGCCAACGCAGCCTCGTTTTTTTTGAACGCACGTTAATACAATATATGTAGAGTGTAAAAGACCTTGGCTTGGAAAATTTCATCTAGGCTTGGTTTTGGACTCTAGGCAAGAAGCAAGAAAGAGGTTTGGACTTTGGTTTGAGCAATTACTGTCAAGATCTTGTCAATACAAATGATTCAAGTCAAAATTCCATGGCCACCTTAGACTCTTGTTTTTTTGTAAGCTCTTGAACTGCAAATATAAAGTTTATTATATTTATTTTAAGATTTTTTGTAAAAAAAGTTGAAAAGCATCTGGTGGCGAAATCGGCAGCTGAAGGGCTCGTGAATGCTCCCAGACACCAAAAAATAAGTCTTTGGCAATTTATTTCACTAGTCAGTGTTTTTCTTTCCTATGTTTAAAAACGCGAGTGAATAAAATATAATCTAAAAATTGTTGTTAAATGAATAATAAGCGTACAAAAAAAAAGGATTGAGCGAAGGCCAGTTTGAAATTCGTTTAAGCGTAGAATATGTTTGACATTGAGATGGAAGCCTTCGAAATAAAGTTTCCAGTTGACAATCGTTTTCGGCACGACATTTAGGATACATTCAATGTCTTTTTTTTTAATTCCACCTCCAGACGTGGTTTGATCAACTTATTTTTGATTGACAGTCAAAGGTTTACACTGTAAAAAATAAAACAAATGCTCTTGAAATTCATTTTTTACGCTCTTCATAATGACATTGCAGTGGTAATTTGAAATCGTATTTATAAAAATAGCGTTTTTATGGTTCTTGTGATGGGCTGGTGATTTTCAGAAAAAAGCCGGCGTCATAATTTTGTAATTTTTTTAAATTGGTTTTTAGTAGATATTAGATAATAATGACAAATCCATGATTTAATAAATTTACTCATTCTTCTTTAAAAACAATGATTTCTTATTAGCACAGGTTATCAGCGCTAAATTTTTCATAAATTACATATTGTAATCAACACCCCGAAATTAGTTAAATTCAACTCATACTTATCAAAGTACCTACAATTTTTTTTTGTTTGAAATTGACCCTATAGTAAAAAACATTGTTGTGAAAGACCACAGCTACAGCCCGACCGCAGAAAAAAATAAGAACACCGATAGAAAAACACAAAATTCCGATAGATTATTAACAAGCACACGACGTGAGTTTGATACATTAAATCGATTATCTGCACGCGTTTTTGTCGTCTACCGCCCGACGGAAAAAATCGCGACGTTTTCTAAAGGCATTGTTCTATATGCGCGCTTTTATGCATCGCGACGGTCTGCCGCTCAATTTTGTTAGATCTAAAAACACCGCGAATTTTACCGCTGGGTAGCACGCCACTGCCATTACTCTCAAAAAATAACTATATCCGTTCTTTAACTTTCAATATTGATATTATGTCAGCGACATCGTTACCACAATACCTGAACTAAAATCTTACCGATTTTTACCGGTTTCTACTTGACCGCTTTCATGTAGGGGCAGATGAGGAGCCAGCCAGGATTATTGCTTAAAAAAATAGTAATCTTGAAAACGACAAGTCGTACAGGAATAATTTTGGTCTCATTTGGAAGATAATGTTGCTGCGGGTATAATAGAAGATTGTGTAGCAAAAATAAGTTAAATTAAACTGTACAGGTTGATGACAAGTTTCTACCTTTTTTTAACTTAGTAATATCTTTTGATTGGTTGCTTTAATCAGCTTCAAAAGTTCCTATTATATGGAATGGGGTTTCCAGATTAGATTACCATTCATCATTTTCTGATCCGTGGCGTAGTTTTTGAGATTACCATTTTTTACAGTGCTTATGTTTTGACGGGCGAGCGGGTGAGTGGGAACGGGGGTACGCAACTGTGAGACGCCGTGATTTATATTTATACTTGAATTCTTAAATTTTAACAGATAATTGTAAAAATTTGTCTTTACATTTTCGGCATAGCTACATGTCCATTTTTACAGATAATTACATCTAGCACATCAAGTAAATTGCGATAGTACTGGATGTGGTTCTCACGAGCCGCCCCTGGTTCTATTGTGTGACGGGCACTAATCGAGTCAAACCATTGACAGTTGTTCTGTCGATCTATTTTAGCCACGTCAATGGAGACGATGGGTGGGTTTTATAAAAAGCAGACGGATAATACGTTGGCAGCATTGTTTAGTAGTGCATTTGACGGTCTTGATAACTTTTGTTACTCTTTCGTTCTTGATTACAATTAATTAGAGTAATTTACTGGCCATACGAATGTTCTTAATTGGTTCAGTTTGAATGTGTGCCGTGTTGATTTTATGATGCTGGGATAACGACCGAGAAGAAGCAGCACGCCAAAAAACAATCCGGAAAAAAAGTTAAAACCGTGTGCTCGTTCGTATTTTTATTTGCTCGCTGTTTTATACGTAAAATGACTGAATACAAACTAGTTGTTGTTGGAGCGGGTGGTGTCGGCAAGTCGGCTTTGACCATACAGTTAATCCAGAACCATTTCGTCGACGAGTACGACCCAACCATCGAGGACTCCTATCGAAAGCAAGTGGTCATCGATGGGGAAACGTGTCTGCTCGACATTCTGGACACGGCGGGACAGGAGGAATACAGTGCCATGAGAGACCAGTACATGAGAACCGGCGAGGGATTTCTGCTCGTTTTCGCAGTCAACTCAGCCAAGAGCTTCGAAGACATCGGAACGTACAGGGAGCAAATCAAAAGGGTTAAGGACGCTGAGGAAGTGCCCATGGTCTTGGTGGGGAACAAGTGCGATTTGTCGTCGTGGGCCGTAGACATGAACCAAGCCCGAGAGGTAAACGTCAAGTGACAAGCTTTATATAAAATGTTTTCGTTTTGCCGCGCCAGCCTACTGTCAGTGGAGGAGCAATACTAAAACAATCCATTGATTGATCGGCATGAGTCATGTGTTTTTAAACTTGTTAAGTTGAGTAAATGTACAAAGTTTTATTAGCATCCGATCCGCATGTTTTATTCACTCACTCACTGTTTTTGATACATTCCTTGCTTGAGTTATGCAGCAATGACTGCTTCATGATTCATCCTAGAAATTGTTTCTCACTGTGAGTCTAATTGAGCACAAAAATGTGATTTATGTTTGACGGACGTAACGTAACGTCCGTGATACGCAGTGATGACGACAACTGCTAGTCAAGTAATTGGCGCGCTTTTTCAGCTTTATTCGCGAATGACACTAATCAGTTCACACTTTGTTACGTTACGTTAAATTCACAAGTAATTAACGTGCGTACAAATAAAAACGGAAGCTCAGCAGGCAATGGAATCTAGCTTTTGTTTTACTTTTTACACTTTAGAGAAACTTTCTAAGAATGACATTTGACAGGAGCTGTCATCCAAAAACATCATCGAACTGAATTTTTTGAAGAAGACAAATGCTTCTTATGAATTGTGTCAAAAACGGTTACTTACAAAGAGCCTAATTCAAATTTCTTCCGCTCAAGTAGACATTCTGCTACACTCTTTTGAACGTCAAAGTTGTTTCATGGCCTCGTTTTATTTTTGTGTGCACGTTATTTCCACACGTGAAAACGTAAACGTTCAAGGCCAATAATATACAGTGTGTCCCACTATACAATGGAATCGCATTTAAAATGATTAGTCTAGCACATTTTTGACCTTGAATTGGAGAAGTTGTGAGATCAAGTTCTATGTTGACACCGTTTACGACACACACTTATTGTCTGCTGCGTTATCAAATTCCATTTTCAGGCGCCGATTCAAACATCGTTTGTGCAAATTTATGTATAGTGCAATGATTTGTCAACGTCACTGGTCTACCTACAGTGTAAAAAATAAAATAAAAGCTTAATTCTATGGCCTCCTGTGGCCGTAATTGTATGCTATACAGGTGGTTACTTTTTTGAGGCCACAATTAGTATCTCAGAAACTGTAAGAGATAGAGTTCGAAAAATTAGAAAAAAATTATTAGTTATTTTGATGCTGATTATAGAGCTGAAAAAAATCAGAACTTGTGATTTTCTTATAGCCGGCATTTTGGATTTTATGCCATTAGTTTTTAACTATGTAGGACACTTTTCCGAACGATTTTCCGAGAATAAGTGGGTTATTGAATGTTTTTCTTAAATGATTATTTAATAATCTAACTGAAAAGCCGAAATTTAATTCTATCCAATGACGTAAAACTCCAATATGACTGCTATAACAAAATCACAACATCGCAACTTGAATGTTGTTCATAAACATTGCGTCCATAATAAGGGGGTTTTTAGATAAAATTTCGATTTTCAGTTTTTAGTCATAAAACAAACGATTAGGAATATTATTTTATATTTTTTCAAGAAAACAAATTAATCAAATTGGTTAATTTGATTTGATAAGAGTGATTATGAGAAAAAATATAATTGCAATAACTTGAGGTATTCCTGAATCGCCAAATAAAAATACAGGTTTCCAGACTTTTGGCCACCACTGTAAATATCAAAGATCTACAGAGTCCATGGCCTCTTGCGAATAGCTATATAGTATTTATTGATTTGTCTGAAATAATTTTTGAATTATTGAAATCTGATTGTTATTCAAAATTTTATACAATGGTGCGTTTTTTATTAGACAGCCTGTATATTAAATTGAAAGAGGGGGAAGCCACCCTCCAGCATGTTACTCTGTCTAAAAGGTGGGATTCATAACAAATGCCATGAGTTAACTGATTTAAAGCGAGTTTGAAACAATCGTTTATAAAAGTTTACGCTATCGTGGTATTCCTCGTCGTGGCTTTCAGTGGTATTCGCTGCGTCCCCCTAAATTTATATTTTCTTTATAAATTTTCTACGTTGAATGCACTAACCCATAGTGCAAATTATTTAAAAAGACACGATTTTAATCAAGTGCAATTGGTATCGTTTTAAATGAATTGAGTTCATAATTAGTTGAATTTTTACATTCATCTTGAATCTATGAAAACTATTTACGACATGCACAAATTTTAGACAATTTTTATAAATAATGTGGTCAACCGAACAAATGTTGAGACGTAAATGCAATACAAAGAAGTATTCTATGCAGGATGAGTTAGTATTCTGATTTTTGTTGATTGACCAGAAGTTGATTAATTAATTTGTTCTTATTCCCATCTCCAAATATTATTTCTCAAAAGTGTTTTTTGTCGATACATAAAACCGACCATATCTCCCTTCATACTTCATCAAAACCAATGATCATTTTGAAGATTACCTTCACCGCTAACGACGAAAAATAAACTAACAAATTATTAAACCGAATTTGGTCATAGCGCCATCTATTGACAATATGTTTAACTTAACGAAGTTTTTCCACTCCCCAAGCGCTTTCTATGCGAATTATTCGCACGGGCCAACTAGTTTTTGTTAATGTGTTTATTGTTCTCTGAAGCGTTTTTCTATCAACCATTAGTAACTAAAGATATTATGATTTCGTTCTGATTAAAGTGTTTATGTGTTACACTATCGGATTGCTTGATTTTTTCTCTATCGAATGACGTAAACTATTACTGTGGGGCCTCTTTAAATCCAATAGGCGAATAATTTTTTAACTTGAGTATAAATGTAGATTATTGTGACTGCCGACAGAAAGTTATATTTTTTATTATTCTTTTATAAATAACAGAGTCAGAGCAATGGTGAGTTTTTCAATATATGTATTTCGGGAACCCTTGACTTAATCAAATGATTATTTTTTATTTCAAACCGCACCGAAATTCAAAGTATGTTTCAACGAAACGAATCAAAACCAACTGTTGACAGTCACGATGTATTTGTGTCTTTTTAACTAATTTTATCTCTAAGCGTTCGATGGACGTCGGTTGGGCCCATATTTAATTTGTTATTTTTTGTCAAATGTCATGAGTTGTCAATGTCAAAAGTCTACACTGTAAAATAAAAACGAATGCGATTTCATGGCATTCTAGATATCTGTTTTTTAACGAACGTTAAATACCCACCTTGTAATTTACTCATTGTAAATAACGATTTTGAAATTGTTCTCAAAAATAAATTACGTCTTATAGACCGTTAATCATCGAAAATGCAACACCAAAAAGCAGTCGATATATTTCAACTGAACTCGACACACTTCTTTACTTTGACATAAATAGTGAAGATGTTCGTCAACTGACTTACCTTAAAAGAGGCGGAAAGAAGCTGAAATCATCTTCAGAGAGATTGTCGGAAGATTGAATAACAATGCCTCCACGGTGATGCGAACTTACACTCCATGGTTAGAAGAAAAAGGTGCTCAAAGAAGAACCATCGGGCGTCCTCTAGCAGAGCAAGAACGACGATAGCTGGTACAATGTGGTAGGAAGACCAATTACTACGTCATTTGTTTATCGGAGAATTTGCTCTTTTGGACCTTTTTCGTAACAACCTCAATAATAATATGTATACTCATTTTGAGTCGTGAGTACCGACAATAGCGGCTCCAGTGCTGCACTGAACGACATCATTGGAATCGAGAATGGGATTCAGTCATCTTCTGTGACAAATCTAGGTTTGATTTGGGAACTCAAGATGGGCCCCAGAGGGTAAGAAGATGAGGAGAACAACGGAATTTGTAGTTTTCCATAGACGAAACGTAGGGTTAATAGTATTATATGGTATTGTACAATCATCATAGGAAGTATTTCACCTCTAGTGTCCATCCAGGGTATTTTGACAGCAAAGCCCTCACACACGCCGAAGAACAATGTACAGTCTGAGCTTAACTTGCTTTCATGGTCTTCCAGAAGCGGATTCATCATTCATCGAACATGTATGGCATATTATGGCAAGGGGAATCAGTAATTTACCTTATCCTCCGCAGACAAGAAATACAAGTCGTTCAGGATTATCTTCAAGAGCAAATGGGTCGGGCCACCTCATTAGAAGCATGTCTAGTCAAATTCAAGGGTGCATTAGAGTTAGAGGTGCTCCCTCATTTTTTATTTTTTTTGTTCAATGTCTAATGATTAATTATTAATATCAAAGTAAAAAAGTGTGCCTTGTTGAAATATACCATAGATTACTTCTTAATGATGCTTCTTATATAATAAGCAGTATATGTAGTCATTTCTCGCACCAACAATACTAAAAGAGTTTAAACGAAGTAAACTCCACAAGGGGCTCCAAATCCGTTACTTTTTGCACATGGAAAATCAGTTTCAGGTTTTTCTTCAAAATCTAAATGAAAATAAAGCTTGCTTATGAAATAGTTTCCTTACTTCCTGAATTTAAAAATCCCTGTCGAACAATTCATATTGTAAAAATATCAAAGTTGTAACTTTGATTTCCTCGATTCCAAAGTAAATACCAAAGGCTTGTTGCGGATCGAGAAGAGTGCTATAATGTAGCTGCATCTCAGCCCTAACACTTCACAGGTTTTCAGTCTTAAATAACAGTGCGGGGAAGAGGAAAAAATTAAATATCGATTACCCATGTAAATCAACGGGAAGCGCGTTCTCAGTTTAATAATGTTTATGTAATGTAGTTCTGCGAAGTTTAACGTTCCGTTTGAACTTTAATCGTCACATACAACTCCTTAAGTCTTGCAAAGTTTGTTTCGTTTTGTTCGAGAACTTTGCTTTATCACATTTTGAGATTATTTTCTTTACACATTCTTGTTTGGCTTCTTTAGAACAAGTTTGTGTAAACACCTGCAATGCATGTGATCGGTGGAAGACCAAAAAGTTTGCTATTGCGACATTTTTCCCAAATTTCTTTACAGAAATTAAAGCTTAACACGTCTCATTCTCCGTTACGATTTTCAAAAAAATTGCAGAAGCAAAGTAGTAGTCTCGGTACGAGCAAAAAACCGGATTGCCAAGAGAAATGTATATTTTGATATTTGTGGATTCTTACTTTTAGTTGACGGTTGATCGATCTGTTGTTCTTTAACGCATTTATTTTCACATTTCAGTTTTTCAACACAGAACTCAACTGTTTTTAAACACTATTTAACTCTGGGTTTGTGAAGCAAAATTGTAGAGTGTACAAATAAAACGGAGGCTAAAGAGGCCATGAAATGTAGCTTTCGTTTTTATTTTTACAGTGTAGACTCATGTCATTGTCAAATTATGACATTACATCCAATCCTCTTTTGCCTTTTGTCCAAGTTTCAAACGGACACTTGATATATGGAATTTCTTTAAAGCAATAACAAAATATATTGTATCTGAAACGGTTGTAAACAGAAAACTTAATCTCAAATTTCTGCAACTTATGGTCAGAATTTTTCTACACTCATCCGAACTTTAAAATGCTTCCATGGCCTCCGCAGCCCCCTCTTATTTTTCTGCCCGTGATATTTATTCCTTTCATATCTTAAAAAATTTCGTGTTAAAAGTACCACATACGAGTACAACAGCCTTCTGCATTTCTGTCTGAATTTGGGAGTTTATAATATGTTATATTCTAGAAGTGGAACTTAGCAAGTTCAGTTACGCTGTAAATTGTAACTTCTGAATTGAAACTTGTATCATCCTCACCCTAATAGCTGTATTGGGGATTTTAAAAAGAATCATAAGTTACATAATTGAAAGAGTAGAAAGTCTGACGGTCGGTGATATTAACAGTGATGGCATTTCCTGGGCTCGAAGATCCTATAAGATGTTTCATTGAGGGGATACTACTGCAGAGAAAGTACCTTGTCCTAGTCGTCTCAATCGCGACTGCGACGTGAATGATACACATTTGTTATTTGGAATCATGAAGAAAGGAGACCCACAGCACTATACATCCACGCATGCAATTCACAATAGAACTGGAAAATACAAACAGCTGCCGTTCCTGGATGTTTGAGTGAACCGTAAAAATGATGGATCCACAGGGTGTATCGGGAACTCAACCACATCAACAGATATCTAAACAGAAATTAAAATGTTCATCCACATAGTTCAGTATCTAACGTGCGTACAAATAAAAACGGAGGCCATGAAATCTAGCTTTTGTTTAATTTTTTACAGTGTACCTTTTGAAACCTCAAATCATGACCGACCTGGAGATGGAATTTGTTGTATGTTATGTATTATGTCCGATAATTTCAAATTTCTCCAACTCAATTTTCCTACACACTTTTGAACGTCAAAGATATTGTTTTGCCTACGCGGCCTCGCTTTATATTTGTACTCACGTTATTATGACTTTTTTCAAACTGTCCTTTCGTTGTCCAGACTCAATTGTATACCCTGATGAACATAATCGCACATAGGATATGATTTGTCTTCATTTCCTTCTAACACTATTGTGGATGTATGCCAGACATTGATTTTCTTCCAACTTGTCTCAGCGTGGTGGGGACATCCATTATCAATATAATTAAATTTGTATCTGATTTTATGACCGTTTTAGTTAGATTTTGTTGAAAACCGAGTATAGGAAGAAGTTGGAGAAGTTCAGGTGCAAATGTCAAGATCGTTTGTTTTCTAATTTATAGGCATATGACAGTTAGATCCAATTGAATATTGAGCTTTTTCTTGTATTGATGCACCAGCTCTTGATTGAAGAAACTATTGCGAATTTTGTTGGTAGGTAATACGCGTTTCGATAAAAATGGGGCAAAAAAGGATTAGTTGCAAACTTTTTTAGCGTTTGATTTCCAGCTATATTTTTGTAGGAAATCGTGATTGTTGATTATTTCTAGTTGGTTTTTGTTAGCTTTATGAGCTAAATTTAACAGTTGTAAAATTTGTTTCATTTGCACGTTTCGTTTTCGCGAAACGGTGTGTTTTATGATTTTAAATAGATATTTGATGGTTTCAGGTGGCCAGGCAATACGGTATACCGTTCGTGGAGACGTCGGCGAAGACGAGGATGGGTGTGGACGAGGCGTTTTATACGTTAGTTAGGGAAATTCGTAAGGACAAACAGAGCCGCGGTAAACGTTCGCACAAATACATCGGCGGCCACGGACGGGTTCCTTTTAAGTTGCGGTGCACCATTCTCTAAAAATAACAGACTCATCAGACCGATGATTAAAAAATTCAAGGGATCGTGTTTTGCTTCGCATTTTTCTCCTCTGTGAAGTGTGATAGTGTATAAAAAATAATAATAAAATAAGGGAGAGGCGACGCTCTAACTCTCCCCGACCCGATTGTTATATCATATATTTTGACAATTCGTGTGAGTGTCTCCAAGTAAAATTCCAGTTAGTAAGTGCGAAAATGTGTAATTAAGAGGAAGCTTATGGAAGAAGTTTTTTTGTACCAGGTTTTGCTTTTAGTTCTTATATTATGAAGAAACGTGTGTCTTTCCCGCTCCGTATATTCTTAATTCTCGATTTCAGAGCGGGATCTTAAATTTGCTGTAAATACTTATATAATAGATATTATACATATTCAGGAAGACGATGCTTTGGAAATGTTTTGACTCTGCACAATTTCAGTTTTACAAGTCTACATATTTTTTTAAAGAGGATAAATACACATTTTTATACTTCTAAGACCGATATTAAAGTTTATATGTAACATTCTAAATATTTAAACATGTTTGTGATGTTTCTTTTGTGACAAGCAAGTCCGTCGGTTGCGCAATTATCTCTAGTTTTCGTTCGGTTGAAATGTTTCGTTCCGTAATATCTCAGGAATAGCATATCATGTATATTTTGCGCACAGTTTGCATATAGGTGCCTCGAAGAGAAAACGTTTCTCTGCAATTTTTCGTTGATATTAATGTAGTTATCCTCTTTAATGAGAACTTTCTCGTTCGGCTTGTGGAGTGCGAGCAATAAATGAAGTAATAATTATTAATTCCTCGCATTCCCGCTGAAATATAGTAAACTTCAAGCAATGATCGATCGTTCAAGAGAGCAAACCAAGTTTAAGCTTAATCTTGGTCTTGACATGTTATTCCCAGTTTTCTATATGAGATTTTCTTAATGTTCTACTAATCTAGTTTTAATTTGCCTTCATATATTATACAAAAGAGTAAAAAGAAATAAAAATATATGTAGCAGTTTAGTTTATAGATATGTCTACTAAAATTCTCTTATTAATAAAATGTTAAATATTTACAAACCTCTCTTTATTCAACAACTTTATTGAAAACTATCGACCTCAAACGGTATAAAGTCCCAAAGAAAAACTAACGATAACTTACTTGAATGTACATAAAACGATTAAAATATAGCGGTGCACCGTCGGTATTCAATATTCAACTCAACAAACACAACCTCATCAGGGCAGAGACAGTGGGCGGAAGTACTGACGGCAATAGCACGCCATCGTACTCAAAGGTTTGTCCTGGGCTCCGTATTGTCTATTATTTCTGTCCGTCACACGCATGTACGCCGCTTGGTACTGCTTATCGAACGCATTCAAATCGATGTGGTTCCGTCCCAGCGCCTTGCACGCCAAAAACAAGATGTCCCGATAGATCGAGATCGGTTTATGCTGAGAGCTCTGCTGAGATTCTCGTTCGGCAGCCAAATTCTTCATCGGTTCCGCCAAATCGTTCATACGTATGCTGCATATGACATTCTGCATGGATCTAAAAATGAAGATTGTCTAATAAGATGAAGTGCTCGGTTCCGAAACTTACGGTTTCACAATGTCTTTGGACTGTGTTTTCCACAGCACGTACATTGGAGGGCGCTCAGTGTACAAGCGAGGCTCGTCCCACATGCATCTTACGCACACCTGCGCCGCCAGTTTTTCTAAAATAAACAGTAAAATTAAAATCTTGTTACATATTCAAAATTGTTATGATCGAATACAATCCGTAGCTGTTTACGTCTCATTCTTTCTATTTTTCAGGCTCAACTCACTGAGGATATTACATAACATAAGTACTGAAGTTATATAATGAAATGCTTCTATTCGCAAGACGTTAAAATAACGTCACAAACGAAAATTCCACAATTTCTAAGAGTATAAAGAGTAACACTTTAAAGTCAGCTTTATTCGCAATTATGCAATTTTCTTCGTATCAGTTGCTTTAAAATACTGCTCGACAATTGAAAGAGAGCGAAGTATATTTTGGGTAAGCTGTAAGACCCGTTCATAAAAACTTCCCAGTCCTTAGCAAAAACACAATCCGAACGGCTTTTAACAAGATTTTAGAAAACCAAACTAATACGGATACAAAAAGGCTGTAATGCAAGACTTCTAGGCGACACTTCTAGAAAGATATACAGGCTGAGTCATTAGTGCGGAATCGGTCCATAACTCCTAAACCATGTAAGATTCAAAAATCTTTCAAATACAATTTGTCACAAAACTTACGAAAGCTACACATCTTTGTTTTTTCAAATAGAACAAACTATATTTTATTTTATTCTTAGAACCCTTTTTGACATAGCTAATATAAGGTATTTTACATTTTGGACCACAGTTATCAAAGTACAATTTTTTTCCCTTTATTTGTCATTTTCAGAGATTCACTTAAAATTTTACTGAAAGGCCGCTTTAGCAGCTAGAAGACCGAAAATTGGTACAAATGTGAAGAAAGGATTGCTCTTTGCGCCCGAAATATTATTTTTATTATTTTACTATACAGGTCTGCAATAACTCGTGTCAAATTATACTATTTTTGAATAAGCTTAACTTTAGTTTTTTAAATGGCACCCCCTATATTTTTTGTCTTTAGTCTTTATTTTTTTGACTAGAGTCTGGCTACGTTTTTTATTTAGGTTGTTCTGTAGCTAAAATTCATATTTTACGAGATATTTGATATTTTTGGTTATGATCCAGATTGAGCCAGGATAAGGTAGATAGTATGCCATGGAAGAAGAAGAAGAATTGTTCTATTATCCACGATTAATTCTATTTTATAAGAACAAATGATATGATATAATGTGTGGAAGAAGAAAATTATATTTCGCATATCAGACGTAAAAAGCAATCCTTTCTTCATAAGTCTACCAACTTTCAGCCTTCTACCTCTGCAAATGACAGAAGAATGTGAAATGATTACCGTTATAATCCAAAATGTAAAATACCTTATATTACCAAAAATCATCTCAAAAAGGGTTCTAATAGTGAAATAAAATATAGATGGTTCTATTTATAGCATTCGTGGGTTTTGGAACAGCCTGTATACGTTAAAATATTGGCAACGATGTACAAATTGTATTTAAAAAATTTTTGTATCTTACATGGTTCAGGATTTATGGACCGATCCCGCAATAATAACTCCTCCTGTATAATAAGACGGTACGATCAAAATCAGAAATAGTAGCGTATAGGCTTCTCAATCGGTGCTATTATCAGTGATGGTTCTCGGACTTTCGCGCTAATAGTAAAGAATTATAAGAAGCTACAATAAAGAAATGAAGACCAAGAAGAAAGAAAATCAGTAACAATTAAATAGTAAGAGATAAAACAAAAAAATGTAAAGCAAGCAACAAATTATGGAAAATGATGATACAAACATCATTATAGATATAAAGAATAGACAAAGAACCAATGGAGGTTCGTGAGGCCCGGACCCCGTTCTTAAATTATGCTAAGACTGTAGCAATGAAAAGGCAGAGATTTCCTCATCACTGAGATGGTTTTCTGATTGACGTATTGATCTAATTTTATCGCCGTAATAGCTTTATCTCCAACTAATAAGTGGCAAATAAAAAATATAACAAATTTCTTTAAATTAATTCCCATACAACAAAAAACAAATATTCCAAAAAAAAAGTAAGAGGAAAAATATAAAACTTAACAAAATATCATAAAATTAGATATTATTAAAACCAGAGGAACCGCAGTATACAAAATCACAGACGGAACGGAGTAATTAATTCAGAGAATGAAAACGAACACCAGCTGATAAAAGGTAAAAGGAAAAAATTATTGACACTATTTATGGCGACTGGTGCTTGTAAACTCGGTATGTGTTGACACTACGCCTGAGAACGAGGCATATAACGATGGACTGTACTTTGTATGGTAATAGTATATTTTGCAACAAGTTTTAAAAACGATACTTTAGTCATGAGCTCAGTCGCTTCGCTCGTGCTTAATAAACGAGTGTCTTGAGAAGTTTTTGAAATGCGTTGCAACCATTCTTTTTGTATGACCAAAAAACTAACAATATTTAAAATTAAAGAAAAAAAAAGGATGTGGAGATCTACTTGCACGTAATTAAAAACTTGGATCTACATTTTTACGAACACTGAAAATTAAATAAATTAAAAGAAATTGGACAGAAATAATTCCAGTTGAACCTGATAAACGTCAAATTTCAACTGTTTAATTACTACTTGACGGAGCCGCTAGACGTGGCGAAAACAAGCCGTGACTAAAGTCAGTGCATAATTTAGTATTTTAGAGACGGGAGTATAACAAAAACTAGTTTATAAACTGAATTTAAAAAATTAAAGTGATAACCAGAACCCTCGGTATTAATAGACAATCTGTACAGCCGAGGACCCTCAAAGCTACCAGTTCAGCCGGCGCGTGATGCAAATACCGACTCAATGACAATGTCTCATAGAGTCGGTATTTGCATGACATGACTGGGATTTTCTGTTGACCACGGTGGTACACAAAGTCTTCACCCAAACAGTAGTCGCAATTCAATGGTTGAGAAGTTTATCCAATTTGAGGTAACAACTTACGCATTTCCTCATTGTCCGCTTTTAGTAAAACAAAGTCATTATCATAACCACCGTTTGCATTTATGACGTTCTTACCTAAAGCTGCCAACTCTTGTGTAAGAGGATCAGTACCTTCCTCAACCGGCTGCATGACGTTTCCGCCCTCTTCTCCGACGACTTCGTTGTTGTTGATTGTTTTATCCTTTTTGTCGCCACTTCCATCTTCCGTCCTACTTTTTAGGAACAAGTTGGGTAAGTGAGTTTGAACGTTGATCCTTTCGAACGCCCACACCAAGTTCCAATATATTATCGGGTGTTCGTCCACGAATTTGGCATCCGCTAAACTAAGGTCGCCTTCCAGAGAGAGGATGTTTTCTAGCTCCTTTCGAAGCACCAGGGGACTTAGATAGGGAACGCTGAAGGGGTCGCAGGGTGGGATGTCTTTGCCGGTGATGACCATCGTCAGGAGCGGGACAGTGGGTTTGCTGCACGACTGGCAGATGGTGTTAAGATTGGAATCTTCCGCGAACCATTTGGCCATTATATCCTCGTCGTAGAGCAGACAGGAGCAGTTGTGGCATTGGGAGCACGAGCTCATCGTGATTTCCAATTCGCTGTCTGAATATGAACGAAAACATGCGAAGAAATTACAAAAACGATCACGTTTTACCATTGATTATATATTGGAAAGATCTCTCACCGCCACAGGTAAAAGCTTGGCAATGCTCCACCGCACCCCGCACTCTGCCTTGCCCATAAGTTAGACCCTCGGCAAGTAGCGCCTTAAAAAAATTGTCGTGAACTAGTAGCACCAGTACAGCGTTGGTGTGCGTCCACGCTGAGGAACAACCGGCCATCACTCAAGAATGAATTAAAAAGAACCCAAGAATATATGATCAGGAGGATATCATTGACCTGACAAGATGTTAATTTTTCTATGAGAAACAAGGCGGTATTGGTGGCAGTTTCTGATTGCAATTTTCCCGTTGCTTTCGCTGTGAAAATAGCAGCTGACACGACATTGCTAAATATTTGTGCAGCATACTTTACCCTCATTTTGTGGATTTGGATAATTTGGATAAATATATTTTTCAGTAATTTTAATTAAAGAACGTGAACGCAAACTGTTTTTGTCAATGTTATATATTTAAACAATGTCATTCCAAGATATTTCTCCTTCATTAACAATAAATGTATTATCTTGTTTCATCAAGTGTAAAAAATCACTCTTTCTTCTCTCGCTCGCACAAATGCGGCGGGTCAAAACAGAAAAATATATTTTTCCCATTTATATAAAATCTTGGTTCCGATTTAGACGTTCCTAACACTATGATCGCTTTTCGGTTATTGGAGCCCTGATCGGAGACAACAATACGAGGACGAAGTCTATGAAAATGAAGTTTTTATATAACGGTATTTAACATTTTGGCAATAGTTTCACCACTCACGGGTCCGACAGATGTAAAATAGCAAAATGGCTTTATTTGCCAATTTGTTGACTAAAGATGTATTGCAATCCGTTGTTAAATTATTAATCTTTAGCCAAGTTAAAATTGTCGAGATTCCAGGTAGTGCGAATCCTAATGTTTGCTGCATATACTTATAATTACTAGGTGATTTATAGTAGGTACAGTGATAAAACCAGTTTCCTTTCTGCTTTCCTTCAAAAGGTTCTTTTGCTATGAAAACATTGCATTTGTAACAGAGTTCGAACGGACGTTCGTAGTCTCATCTGTGGACCATTTAATATTAATATATAAATTCCACCAAAAATCTCGTAATCGCTACGCTTACTTAGCACAATTCAAAAAAACTTTAATCACTTTCCTACACTGTCAGCGCTTTTGGAATCCTATGGTGGAGCAATGTTGCCAACACAAGTACAAGACGAAATGATTAAACACCTCCGCGCTTTGAGGACTTCGTTTCGGCATTATTTTCCAGTACCCGACAAAAATAAATATTGGATATTAGACTTCTATTAGATCTTAGATTGAAACACTTACTAATATTACTGGCTTGACAACGGCACATGAAAACCAATTAATAGCAATATCCTGTGATTCAGCATTGAAACATAATTTCAGAGAATTCTCTTTATCAATTTATATCCAAATTTCTCAGAAATGGGGTAAACCAGGACTAATCCTAAAATTTGAGGCTCAAATTTAAATTTTCTGCCGATGCGCTAATAATCCTATTGATAAATGTTTATTCAATGAAACATTTCGTATTATTGATAACTCGGACCACAAACCCAAGTTCGGCCTTTTATGATGTGCAATTACATCCCGCTTGGAAGGATCTACCTGCTGTCCTAAATCATTACAAATTTTGCAGCAAGCTGAATTTGGTGTAAAAAGTTTTCATTTCGCTTTTTAGCAATAACTAAACAAAATAGCAAAATGAACGAAATCGTAACTGACTTTATATTGATCAATGTTATTGAACCGTGTGAGGGGTACCCGTTTTTTAGCACATATTTCGTTTTGTATGTTATTATTAAACTGAATATATTTTATAAAATACGGCCTAGCTTCTACGTCTAAACGTAGACGAAATATAAACATATGTTAGACTCTCATGAATACGTATATTTTGAGATATATTATTCCGTATATCGTCGCTGAAATGGCAAATCCACGTAACTTATAAAAGAAGAAGCTTCAAATCAAAGTTCATCTTGGCTACAAACCAAGTCATTACTCTTTTTAGTTCTTATGCTGGGATACAGAGGGCCACTGGTTGGAATTACTACTTTTAGTTGTTGTGCTGACATACAGAGGGCCAGACTCTGGCCCTCTATCGTCCAGCACATTTTCTGGGTACGTTTTTACCCGTAAGGTGAGAGATCTTTCCAATATATAAACAATGGTTTTACGCACTGACTAGTTGAAAATGTACCTTGTTTTTCTTCCAAAGGCAGGGGAAATAAACTATCTGGCAAGGGTTCGTCCGACTCCTTCAGATTAGTGTAACTCCCCAATTCGGCAGAGACCCTCCTGTGCTTCTCGCCGCCTTCACTTCCGTCCGTCGATTCGCCTTCTCCCGCCGTTTCAGATGCATCACCCGCCGCCAATCTATCCCCAGCCGGCATTTTAACGGGCGTGTTATGTGCAGACGTAGACATCGCCTCTTTGATTTCGTCTAGTTTCTTGACCATCGTATTGGCGGCCGACTTGATGGAACTAAGACCACCCTGTATTAGTTCGTTCGGTTTCTTACCCGTCAAACTGCTCGGGCTACAACGACAAATCAGACAGGTTAAAATGCGACTCGACATTTTCGATTAGTCTTTTACGACTAGCACTTACCTGAGATTGTACAGAGCGTTCTCGATGAAGTCCTGGGTGACTTTGAGGTCGGCTTTGTGCAGATACGTATAGCGGCTAAAATAAAACACCTAGCTACGATCTACACGTGCAGTGTAAGCCATCAGGCACAATGCACTAATCAGCTGGCACATGCACAAAAACAGGGACTGTTTTTCAGACTACTGTACTGTACATGAAGCTACAGTAGACGCGTTTTGCTAGACCCAGAGCTTGACCATTTCATCGTACTACAGCAATGCGCCTTTCAACCCTTCCCCTTTTATCTTTTGACACAATAAAGATAAACAATTCAACCAAAAACTGAAATCTGGATAGCAAGTGCGTGCCCAGCAAACACACAAAATGCATTTAATGTTTATTAAACGTTGAGAAAACGTTTAGTCCGTTGAGAAACAGTTTTTGGTTGAATTTGTAACGTTTAGTTTTAGTTGATTTTAAAACGTTTCCGACTTAACGTTAAATTAACGTTCATCTTTAAACCAAATGTTTAAAATTCGTTTAAAATAAACTTCTTTTAAATGTTAAAGTATGACGTTTATTTTAACGTTTCCATTTACGAATTCAACGTTTATTCAACGGAAAATATAAACGTTTTTTTACTTATAAATATTTTATATTATAAATGTTACTTCAACGTTATTTTCTACGTTGATTTAACGTTCTAACGTCCCGCCACTTAACGTTATTTCAAACCGACTATTCAACGTTTTTTAACGTCTATTAAAAACGCTTATTCACGAAAATTATAAATGTTACTTCAACCTTATTTTTAAACCTTGATTTAACGTTTTGATGTCTCGCCACTTAACGCGTTATTTGAAACCAACTATTCAACGTTTTTTTTTAACGGAAATTTTGTATTTATGTAAATAAATAAGAATAAAAAAATTATTTATAAACGCGTATTTATTGAACACATTTTCATTACGTATGATTAATAGATTAATTTAAAGTTGTAATTTAACTACCATTCTAATACAATCTAATTAGATTCCAGCATACCAGCGAACTTTTTATAAACGTTAATAAACACTTGAAACCGTCAAATGTTATTTATGCGTTATTTTCATTCCTTTATTAGTTCCAAAAAGGAACGTAAGAGGCCGCACCTCTGTACAACGCACAATGGATTTCCGTGTTATAGGGAATATAATAATCGAATTATTTCTTGTCATAGCAATCACATTTATACTGTCTGTTCTGCAACCGTATACGTCACTGAAATGTTACTGGTCACCGCGTTTTTGGCAACAGCTTTAGGCCTTCTAGGAATCTACAGGACCCTGATCTTGGCGGAGAGCACCTCCAAGTGCATCTTAGTGTACCATTTCGTTATCAGGTTGTTGGTTTCAGGCGTTTCTTTTTTTATTCTATTATATCTATTTGTAAATTGTACTTGCATTATTAATGACATTACAAATTAAGGTTTTTATTATTGTGTGATAATTGACGTTAAAAAAATGTAGTTAGACAATGTTCAAACTAAGCTTCGTAACTGGGCCAAATGATTAAATTTGTTATAAGAAACTGAAATGATGAGACTCTACCCAACTGATGCATTGGAAGTAGAATACAATCTTCTTCGGATTTATCTGCCAAACGGCTAACAGTGGATAAGTTGAAAGTTGGCACTCAAAAAAAAATATCGAGATGCCGTTTTCGACAGAAGGCACAATGCATTTTTGAAAACACTGGAAATATCTGCTTATATACAGTATGTCCATAAACAGAGAAGCGCAACAAAGTTAGGTATTTTTAAATGGAACACTCAGTATATTATGGTATTTTCGGATTCCTTGTCAAAAAATAATTACGCATTGTATAACCTATTTCATAATAAGTCCATACCTAACATCAGTTGTATTGCTCTTATTTGACATTTAAGCCAACAAAAGCTCCTTTTTTTGAAAAATCGTGTCTTCCAAACCAATGAGAATTTTGGCTTGAAATTTTGACAACAAAATTTCCAATAGTTCGTAATGATCAATTCAAATTTAGAATTGTGGTAATTTAATATACAGGATTGCTCATGAACGCAAATTGTTAATTTAATCAAATTTTTCAAATGGAACACCTGTATATTTTGGTAGCAATCGATTACATTTTTGATGAGGTTTTTAATGATATGGTTGAATCGTTGGTTATCGATTATTTTTTATGTCCTTATCTTAGCTTTCCATAGCTTCCTGCACAAGTTTCCATTAATCAATACATTTTGCAAAAAACTATCGCAAACTTGATAATTATCACAGATAGGTATAAAACATACTTAACAAAAACTTAAGCCGAATATAGTCTAAAACTGTCGCAAAAATCGTAATTCCCAATTGAAAGTAAATAAAATGACCTTAAACTAACCAAAAAAAAATCAATATCATGAATAAAATGTAAAATATCTATAAAAGCAGTAGGTTTATGTAAAAATTAAGTTATACAAAAGATGTTTGGAATTTTAAGTCCAATCCGAAAATGTAATAAAGCATGGGATGTTGCATTTAAAAAAATAAATTAAATGTCATAACACATACAGTGTACAGGTTCAGAGTAAAATCCCTGCAAATCCCTTTTTTTTTGTACGTTCTTCAATTTGCATTACATGTGCCTGCCAACTTTATCATTCAAAGTGTGTATACTTTTTTTGGGACACAGGTTTTAAACAGCATCAAAAATCACCTAATTACATTTCATTAATTCCCTTTTCCTTATATTTATTATTATCCTCTGATCCCTTCCCTTATGTTTATTCTTTACCTTGTTTCTATAGGTGCTTTTTTGTATTTATTCGGTACCTACTGGATTATTTCTGCCTTCGAAATCTAAAGCAATGGAATATGACGCAATCAAAAATAACACGAGGCCGTGTATAAGCCATGGAAGCACTTTGAAATTCGGGAGAGTGTAGACAATGTGCGACCTTAGGTTGCAGAAGTTGAAGTTAGGCACTCTGTTGATAACCGCTTCGGATACGGTACATGTATTGTACTTGATCTAAACGACACACAAAATGTTGTGGGTTGTTTTTAAGGCGTCGGCTTGTACTATTCACGAGAGACAATAATTTAAGCAAACGCTGGACAGACATGATTTGTTGGTGTGAAAAGTCTACACCGTAAAAAAAAAGCCAATTCCATTTTTTTTCACACCAACTTTTCTGCCAGATGTTGCCTACCCATTTGATTCATTGTTGGATCATGTCTCGAGCTCTTTGCTACACTGTTGACAAAATTCAACTCATGCCTGAACAAAACGCGTCTCTTGTACAGAGTTGCGAGCAAGCAAAAATTTCGCTCACTGCTCAATTTACCTAAATTTTTTCTTGACACTGGTACCCAGATTTGACAGACTAGAGCCAACGGTAACGACGGGGACTGTTTCAGATCTGTGTATCTTACTCTGAGTCGGAGGACTTCCCTCGAACGTTGCCGATCGGTGCACCGTCGACTTAAATAAGACGGGATCATCGGTCAGCATTGGATTTTGATTGGTGGAGACCGGTTCAGGTGGAGGAGCGGCGCAAGTTTTGGCCGGTGAAGGTTGCTCAAACGCTCCCAGAGGATCGTTCTGGGTTACCACCGTGCGCGGTGAAATCCTGTAGTATCGTAAAATCGCGATTAGTTTTACAAAACATACTCCCAATAAAATTAAATTTCAATGAACGAGATATAAACATGTGTACAACAAAGTAAAAGCTTTTAATTAAAGTGCAGATAGTCAGACAAATGTCTAGTGCCTGATTTTTTGCAATCTGTGCCTTCTTGTTTTTTATGGTGTTTGTTTTTTTATGTGCATTTTCTTAAACGGCAGCTTAGCAGGTTACTACAAGGGATCGAACATATTTTCTAGGAAGTATGCTTTGATCATACCGAATATTTCCAGGTAGGAAGGACACAGATTGCCTTCATAGGGGGATTTTGTCCGAAACTATCTCTTTTCTACACTTTGAATCTAGGCGCATGACATGTTTATCATAGATAGGGTAAGTAAATGTAGCGGCGCTGTAGTCGTTGCTAATACTTTGTACGACCGTTAGATGTCACTACAAAAACTTTTATTTAAATTCAAATAACATGTCCAATATTTTTTCTATGTTAAATTGAACAATGTACCATTCCGCGGTTTTTAAAAAGCGTGACTGTTTCTACGCTTGTTGCTTTATTTCTGACTAATATTGTAAAAACAGCGATTTGCAATTATAATCAAGCAAGTAAATGTCAAAGCTTGCTTGCATTTTGAATTTATCGATAATTTTATGCGAAAGATGGGTCGGTCTTCTTTGCATTATTTGTGGTTTTTGTGAAAACGAAGCTGAGAACTGAACTGCATTGTTTTCCAAAAAGTGATGAAAGGTTGAAAAAATGTTTTATTAATAAAACAAATTCGGGAAATATAATTATATAATTGCTGAGCGAAACTGTGGTAAGAAGCTCAAAATCTCCAAAATTGCAAAAGTAAAAGGTTTGCAACATACACTTTTCGGCATCGTTAGATATTAGGCTTTATTATTCCTTATTTTTGTGTATGATTTGAGGAACTAAGCCAGGTTGCTCTAGTTGTCGAGCAAGTTCTACAAGATTTCCATTATTATACAGGGTGAGTCATTAGTGAGGGATCGGTCCATAACTTCTAAATCATGTAAGATACAAAAAAATTTTAAAGACAATTTGTACACCGTTTGTCAGGCTGCACAACATAAAAATATTTTCACGTATACAGGCTGTTCCAAAACTCATAATTACTACACAACTTTGTTTTTTCAAATAGAACTACCAGTATTTTATTTCTCCATTAGAACCCCTTTTCACATAGATTTATGATGATATAAGACATTTTACATTCTGGATCACCGTTATCAAATTATCAATTTTTTTTCACATTTTTTGTCATTTACAGAGGTTCACTTAAAAATTTACTGAGAGGTTGTTTTAACAGCTAGAAGGCTGAAGTTTGATACAAATATGAAGAAAGGATTGCTCTTTACGCCCGATGTGCAAAATATCATTTTTACTATACAGGCTCTGCAAAAATTTGTGTCAAATTATACTATTTTTAAATAAGCTTAACTTAATTTTTTTAAATGGATCTCCCTATATTTTTGTATGTCATCGGATTCGCCTGGAGTCTGGCTACGTTTTTTATTAAGGTTGTTCTATAGCGAAAATTCATCATTTACGAGATATTTGATATTTTTTAATGTGATACAGATTGAGCCAGGATAAGGTAGATAGTGTGCCATGGAAATCATAGAAATCATAGAACTCACATTTCAATACTGCACTGTTGTGTCATCACCGACTTGTTATTTGATTATCCATTCCATTATCCACAATTAATTCGATTTTACAAGAACAAATCGATATGATTTATTGTCTGGAAGAAGGCGAAATGAATCCTTTGCTTGCGGCAAGAATTTACGCTCAACGTTAAATAAATCAACAAATAAACTATTAAAGAAATAAATATAAAAATTCAATAAAGTAAGCTAAACTAAATAATATATTCAATATTGCGGCCACCTCTCTGTGCACACTTTCACACGGTAGGTGAATAATCTTCCAATATTTCGTAAAATTTGCTGGCAAACGCTTCTAAATGCATTTTAGATTCTTATTTTCATGTTCTCTTTGGTTGTTTCGCTTAATTTCAGACAATAAATCAAATCGATTTGTTCTTGTAAAATAGAATTTATTGTGGATAATGGAATGGATAATCAAATGACAAGTCGGTGACGACACAACTGTGCAGTGTTGAAATGTGAGTTAAAATGATTAACATGGTTTTCATGGCACACTATCTACTTTATCTTGGCTCAATCTGTATCACAGCCAAAAATATCAAATATCTCGTAAATTATAAATTTTAGCTATAGAACAAGCTGAATAAAAAACGTAGCCAGACTACAGACGCATTCGATGGAATACAAAAATATAGGGGGTGTCATTTAAAAAACTAAAGTTAAGCTTATTAGAAAATAGTATAATGCGACACGAATTATTGCAGATCCTGTATAGTAAAAATTATATTTTGCATGCCTGGCGTAAAGAGCAATCTTTTCTTCATACTTATACCAACTTTCAGCCTTCTAGCTGCTAAAACGACCTCTCAGTAAATTTTTAAGTAAACCTCAGTAAATGACAAAAAATGTAAAAAAAAAATTATAATTTGATAACGGTGATCCAAAATGTAAAATATCTTATATCACCATAAATCTATGTAAAAGGGGGTTCTAATGGAAAAATAAAATATAGGTAGTTCTATTTGAAAAATCAAAGTTGTATAGCATGCGGTAGTTTTAGAACCCTCTGTATACATTAAAATATTTTTAGGTTGTACAGCCTGGGAAACGGTGTACAAATTGTATTTAAAAAATTTTCCTATCTTACATGGTTAAGGAGTTATGGACCGATCCCCCACTAATGACTCACCCTGTATATTAACCCCAAGTTATTAACATATGTATAAGTTATTATACCTATCTTAGTAATGTAATTGTTAACATTTTGGGTAATTTAAATTATGTAATATAATAAATTGATTTTTATAAAATTGTTTGTTTTTATGCCATGTAAATCATAAAATATTCAAAATATAATAGCATTTTTACTACCTACAAAGAGAGGAGAGATTATTTAAATTTGCGGCAAAATTCGATCAATGCGTCATCTGAAAACGGTTACCCTAAAGGTTAAAGGTGATTCCGCCAAAATATTTGCATTGGGTCGGCCATCTGTAGTAATGTGTGGTAAGGGTCATACCTCTCTCAATACGGGTTATTCCTAATCTCAAACGCAGTAAATAACCAAACCTTTAAATGGAAATTTTACAACAATCCATGTCTACTCAAATAATGTGTTTTCGGTTTTTGTAATCTGTCTAGGCACAGCATAAAATTGTGGTAATATAAATTTGCTGCATCGCATCTGTTCAATTTCATTCATTACTAGTTTAATCTGTGTCGTACGTTTTCTCTTCATCAAATGGCAAAGTGTGGTCAAATAGAAAATTGGGTGAAACTAGACAAAAATTTGTCAATAGATGGAGATTCTGTTTTATGAAAGTATGTAGGCTTTCACGGTCGGTGTTATTAATTATAACGATCTTTTTCGGGATTTGTGACCGTGGAGATTCATTGGGGTCACTTGTTGTATTAGCTCCTCGGAGCGTTCATGAACTACACCCCCCTAATGGAACTTCAAACGGAACACGGTCACAAATCCCGAAAAAGATCGTTATAATTCTCTGTTTTGTCAAATTTGTTTGAAACATCTAAGTACAAAATCCTTTTAATTAATAGTCTTAATTTTTGCGTTATTAAGTTGTTATTTACTATTAACAATCATATTTAAATATCTGCTTTTTAGATAAATGAAATTATTTCAAACGGTGGACGCAATGATTAAAAAGATCCCCAAAAATTTCAAAATGCAAAACAAAAAAATCCAGGCTACCAAATTATGGCAGATGTGGCCAAACTCCATGAGATATAAAATTGAGAATTAAAGAAACAGCAATGTTAAAATATGCTCCGGTAACTTCTAGTGATGTGAAAAGATCTTTTTCACAATATAAAAACATATTGACCGATAAAAGGCAAAATTACCGGAGAATATTGAAACATATTTATTCACCTCCTGGTGGTCAAATAAAAATAATTGTAACGATATGTAAGATTTTGAATACCTTTTAAATGTTAAAATGGTTTGTTTATTTTAATTTTTAGTGCTTTTTTGTCACAAGATGTTTCCTTTTTTCCTATTTTTGTGCCTTTTTATGTATTATTATTGCCTGACTATCCGCTCTTTAGTTATAATATTCGGAGACTTAAAAAAAATTAAAAGTAAACATTTAACACGTACTTTCCAGGCGACTGCTTCCCCGCTTCTTCAATAGACTCTCGATTAAAATTCAACGTCCTAGAGCAGCTCTTCTTGTTCTGGCGAAGCTTGTCTATAATGTTAGCATCCCCCGCGCTCTCTGAGCGCGTTAAAATGCGACACTCTGACGGACTTCCCGGCGGTGTAAAGTGATTGTTTAACTTCCCTTCCACTGCTCCTTCGCTGCTGTTCGTATCCGCAGCTTCATCCTCCGATTGTTCCACGACATCCTTAACCGACTGTTCGGATCCGTTGAGACTACTCTTGACGATGTTGGCGACTTTTTTAAATTTGTTCAGCAGGCTACTGTCGGTTTGGACGGCTTCGTGCGAATCCAGCGAACATCGAGACGCCGCTCGTTCGTTGGGATCCAACAAACTTGAGCCGCCTTCGGTGGAGACCGACAGTTTTCGGTGCGCCCTCTGCTTCGCCGCCCATCGGAAATGCGCCGCACCCATCACCACATTGCGCAGCTTGTTCCAGAGGACTTGGCTGGGACCGGAATATGCCGGCCATTCGGCTTCCAAAACGCATCGATTGTACAAACTGTTTAAAGTTAGAATAATGTCGACCGTAGTTGTGCACGCAGAGAGCTTACCCGTATGTAAGAGCGTTTGGTTGAATTCCAACCTTCTTCATTGTGACGAGTAGATTGACGGCTAGTAACGGCCTCGAATGGTCGACGCAGAGCTGCATCATCAAACGGTAACAGACTTCGTCACAAGCTAATTGGTTCTGAGTAGCCTTAACGAGTAGTTCGTATGCCTGTTGAAGAATTGCTTTTTCTTTTCCGGCGTTCAGCGACAACATGCTGGGCAAGACCATGAAGTACAATGTGTGGCAAGTACCGCAAAGACACTTTGCCCATAGCTCAGGAGTATCGTAACATTTTCTAAAACAAAACAATCAAATGTAGAGGATCAGCCATTCTTGCATTCTTGCCTGGAGCTCGCGAATGGCGGAACTGTACGCGCGAAAACAAACGATGGATATTATTAGCCTACATTTGACTACTTGGACAAAACGCCTTCAGAGTCCAACTACAAGACGATAATAATAATAAAAATAATAATAATTTTATTGGTAAATACTAAAAACTATTATCAATTATAACAAATTTTTATCGTTCAGAAACTCCTCAAAGCTGTAGTACGTTTTGTTCAACAATATTTTTCTAAACATTTTTTAAAAGTAACAATATTTACATTTTTAAATATGCTTGGTAAGTTATTATAAAATACACTTGCGAGCAATGAAATCGGCCCACCTCACATTTTTCGTTTTAAATTAATTTTTTTCGAGAACTAAGTATCTGATTGAAACATACAATATATGGTTCGAAACATTATTGATTTAACTTTGTAGTGATGCTAGAATTAGCGAAATTTTCTTCTATTTATCAACTAAAAAGCAAAAGACAAAAAATTGTCAAAAAAAATCATAATTTTTTTTATAAAAAGATATAACATATTACATAAATTAAGAAAGGAAAAGCAATTTTTTTAAATTTTATAAACGCGTATTACTACCCCGTGCTGTAATTAAGGCTCTCATGCGATCATTCATCGACCTAACCAAGTTGATGGTTAGGTCTTGTGGAATATTGTCACATTCTGCTTTTATCGCATTCTTAAGCTCTGGGATGTTCCTAGCAGCAGGAACCCTGGCTCGAAATCTTCGCTTAAGCTCGTCCCATATATGCTCGATGTAATTCAAGTCAGGGCTGCACGCTGGCCAGTTCACAACAGGAATGATATCTTCTGCAAGGTACATCTGAACGACTGCTGCGATATGTGGCCTCGCATTATCCTGCATAAACAGGAAATTTTCACCGATGGACCCGGCGTAAGATACCACATAATCTCCCAGAATATTCTCTATATATCTTTGAGCAGTTAGACCTCCTCTATTGCGACCAGCGTCCTGTGTATCGATGAAGACAAGGTCAGTTTTTCCTTCTAGGGACATTGCACCCCAGACCATACTGAACCACCGCCATATCTCACACGTTCTTCATTGCAGCACTGTGCATACCATTCTCCGGGTCGTCGTTGCACACGTCCTCGTCCATGATTGCCATATAGACATATTCTGCTTTCGTCCGAGAAGAGAACGGTCCTCCATTCGTTCATACCCCAATTTAGATGAGAGAGTGCAAATTGTAGTCGTGCTCTACGATGAGCTACAGTGAGTTTCGGACCTACTGCAGGTCTAAAAGTTGCCAAATTTCTTTCCCGCAGCCTTCGTCTTACTGTCCACTCACTAACAGTCACACCACGGACGTCACAAAGCTGCTGTTGTGCTTAAACTGCAGTAAGTCGCCGGTTTCGTAAAATGTTGACACAAGAAATCGGTCATCTTGTTCTGTTGTAACGCGAACACTGCCACTTCCTGGCCGCCGGTGATAGCCACCCATTTCTTCATATCTTTGGTATACCCTTCGAACTGAACCTCGGCTCACATGTATTTGTTGAGACACATAACGTTGACTTAATCCTTGTTGAAGTAAGGCGACGATTTCTGCAGCTAATTCTGTGGTAGTATCCATTTGTTAAATTTTTTTGCGTACTCGAAGGGTAAATAGTGACACTGGTCGAGTGTTGATATACAGTTGACATACCAATTGTATTTTATTAGCTTCCACAGCCCGAATGTTCAATAAATGTGCGTCTAGAAAACCGACTTAATTCAAAGCGATATTTACTACAACTCTTATAAATTCAAGAAATAACAATGATTATTATAATGTTTGATATGAGTTTGAAGAAAAATAAATAAGCATTTCAACCATATATAGTATTTTTCAATCCAATATTTAGTTCTCGAGAAAAATTAATTTAAATGGAAAAATGTGAGGTGGGCCGATTTCATTGCACGCAAGTGTATTATACCATAGTAGTCACAACCATTTTGAGCCTTTTTCAGTCTTAAGCGCTTCAAACATAAATTGTTATCGTTACGTGTATAATATACAGGCTGAGTCATTAGTCATAATCATAGTCATTAGGGATCGGTCCATAACTCCAGAACCATGTAAGATACAAAAATATTTTAAATACACTTTGTGCGCCGTTTGCACAACCTAAAAACCTTTGAACGTATACAGTGGCTCTTTACGCTTGACATGCGAAATATCAGTTTTACTATACTGGGCCTGCAATAATTCGTGTCTAATTATACTATTTTTTAATAAACTTAACTTTAGTTTTTTAAATGGCACCCCCTATATTTTTGTGTACCATCGAATGCGTCTAGAGTCTAGCTACGTTTTTTATTCAGGTTGTTATATAGCTAAAATTCAGAATTTACAAGATATTTGATATTTCTATCTGTGATCCAGATTGAGCCAGGATAAGGTAGATAGTGTGCCATGGAAACCATTAAAATCATTTGAACTCACCGACTTATCATTTGATTATCCATTCCATTATCCACAATGAATTATATTTTACAAGAACAAATCGATATGATTTATTGTCTTGAATAAGGTGAAACAACCAAAGAGGACATGAAAATAAGAATCTAAAATGCCTTTAGAACCGTTTGTCAGCAAATGTTATGAAATATTGGAAGATCAATTACCCACCGCGTGAATTTTTATATTTTGTATGTGTTTATTTGTTAATTTATTTAACGTTGAACGTAAATTATTGCCGCCAGCAAAGGTTTTTTTTGCCTTCTCCCAGACAATAAATCATATGGATTTGTTCACAACCAAAAATATGAAATATCTCGTAAATTATGAATTTTAGCTATAGAACAATTGGAATAGAAAACGATAGTGTCAGACCGAACTTTCGGTTTCGGCCTAGTTTCGGCAAAAAAAACTGGTTTCGGCTGTCATCCGGCCGAAACCGAAACTGCACTCAGGAGGTTTTGCATTATTTTGATACATTCGATTCAAGGATTATTTGCATCAAAAATATTTATTTAGTTGTTGTATGTGGTAGGTAGGTACTTATTAATTTGAATTTTATTGTAGTTTGTTAACCAGAGTACCATACAAAATGACCAAAGTAAGATAAAAAGATATTTTTTTTTGTGTACCTATCTACACATATTTACTAGGTAATTTATTTTTACTTTAAAAGCATTATTTTGTTTTGTAGCTTTTATTTTATCTCATAATATTAAAAAAAGTATATTTATTTGTGCTTTTTTAAATAAGGAGGATAATAATATGATATGATAAATTAATGATTACTTAAAATATCAGAGGCTGAATGATTAATATGTGATTGGTTAAAAAAATAATAATAAAAACTGATTATGATAATTTTTATTTTGTTTTTCCCACGAAAACATGAAATTTCAGTTTCGGTTTCGGCCGAAACTGAGACTGAAGCCGAAATTCGGCCGTAAAAACTACTTTCGGTCGGACACTAAAAAATGTAGATAGACTCCAGACGCTTTCTATGGTATACTATGGTAAAAATAAGATTTTGTATATCGGGCGTAAAGAACAATCTTTTCTTCATATTTATACCAACTTTCAGCCTTCTAGCTGCTAAAACGGCCTCTCAGTAAATTTTTAAGTGTACCTCTGCAAATAACAAAAAATGTAAAAAAAAATTGTAAGAGGATATCAGTGGTCCAAAATGAAAAATACCTTAAATCACCATAAATCTATGTCAAAAAAGGTTCTAACAGTGAAATAAAATAGAAGTAGTTCTATTTGAAAAAACAAGGTTGTGTAGCATTCGCGAGTTTTTAAACAACCTGTATACGTTAAAATATTTGTAGGTTGTGTAGCCTGGCAAACGGTGTACAAATTGTATTTAAAATTTTTTTGTATCTTACATGGTTCAGGAGTTATGAACCGATCCCGCACTAATGACTTACCTGTATAATACATACTTATAAATAGGTTAATTATTTCTATTACATTTAAGATAGATTTAGCACAAATAAATATAAAGAAAAGGTATAGTGAGAATTCTTAAATCTACAAAACATTGTTTGCATTCCTCCTTGTATTTTCTATTGCCAATGATTCTAATTGCTTTACGTTGTTAGCGATGATTGATATCCCATTATAGCAGTCCATAGGTTAAATGCGCTTGAAATAACGAGAAATAAGCTATGGTAATGAGAAATTAGGTATCTGGTTTTTCAAATTTCTTAGTGAAAATATATTTTTGCATTACTTATTCGCCAGTATATTACCATGGATATTCCAACATAGTTTCAAATCAAAATATATGTATGTACCTCTTTGGTTTTTAGACTAAATAAGATATTAACCGATAAGCTATTAACATATTAGCTGAGTTTAAATGGAGATTGTTTTTATTGAACCAATCTAAAGCCTATAACTGTGCTTTTGTGCTTATCAGACCCGAATTTAGTTCCTGAGTGAATCCAACGGACGTTCAAAGACCAGGAGATGCAATTTGTTGAAGAAGGCACAAAAGGCACCTTATGGATTGTGTTCGAGACAGTTACTAACAAAGAAATTAATTTCTAATCTCTTCAACTCAAGGTCGAAATTATGGCACACTCTTTCGAACGCGTCAAAGTTACTCCAAGACCAACGCAGCTCGTTTTTATCAAGATTGTATCGTCCGCGTATAAAATCGATGTATATAAATGATAATGTTAATTAAGATTAAAAACAAAAGAGGGCCATAAACGGACCCTCAGGTTCCTATGATGACCGGGAGAGAACTTGAGTACATATCTTTGTATTTCATAACCTGCGTTGACTTCTAAAAATGATTTTATTAATGAGCTGCTTGCCCCGTGCAAACCGTAATAGCCTAGCTTGTTTATTAATCTATTATGAGAAACACAATCGAAGGCATTAGACAAGTCCAAAGAAGTAACCACCCCTCAAATGAAGCAAATAATGCAACGGCGTTAAAAAATATAGATACTTCCATTTGCAATAACAAAAGTGAACAGGAAGTGTCATTTTGATCAAAATATTTTAGAAAGGAACGCGCGGAACAATGACCGCATGCCAAATTTCAAATTATCATTTTTTTAGAATCCGAGATACCTCTAATGGACCATTTAAAAAATCATTCAAAATTCAAATCCGAATCACCGTTTTTCCTGCTTCATTCCGACAACTTTTCGAATGACCCTTGTATCACAACATTTTATAAATTCTTTATAAAATGTTTAATGTATTTGTTGACATCGTACTCGTATTACATGAAATGTGTTGTTGTTTACTATTTCTGAGATTTTTTATGTACGAGTATAATATAACTTTTACAGGGACAATAATAAAATTGTTACTAACCTGGCCAACTTCTGCGCCGACTTAATTTCGTGCTTGGTCCTCCTCGCCATGGGAGATCCCGGAATCACAGCCTGGTACAAATTCGTCAGATGAGTCCGCTTTTTACCCGACAGCAGTCCCAGATCGAGCGTGAAATTCGTGTAGACACAAGATTCGGGCGTCGGTTCGGGCGGAAGAACAAAAATCGTCCTGTCGCTTTTGTGAAAAGCGTCGAGCTCGATGAATCTTATGTCGCCTTCCTCGTGGCTCAGTCTCTCTGAGCATTCGTCGAAGAAGGCAAGGCCTTGATCACCGTCGGCCACGAAACTGCGCTCCTCGATGAAGCGGATAAACATCTGCGTTCGCATCATTAACGAGAAGAACTTGTGGTGTGCCTTGTCGCGACTTTTCAAGAAATCTGTCAGTTGGAAGAGAGCTTGGGGGTCGGTGGTGCCCACCGTGGGCGCCTTGGTGATGGGTAAAAGGTACGAGCGGTAACCCTTCAGAGTCATCGCCATGAAACGTAGGAAAGCTTCTTGAATTTCCAACTCTTGCGCTTGCTACACAAGTGTACGTCATTCGCCGCACTTCGTTTAAATCTCACCTCACCTCTTTCTCCTTTTTCCGGAATTCGTTTTCTATGTTGTCGTGCACAGACGAGGCTTCGCTGTTATTCCCGGTGTTGTTCCTGATCTGGTTGTACAAATAATCAAGACTGGCCTTAAGGCTTTTGGCGGGTTTCTTCGGCAACAGTTTGATGTTCAAAATTTGCCGTTGTGGTTCTGCCACCTACAGTCAATCATTAGAAAAGCACTCAAGTATTTGTTGCGCTGTAACCGTGATGATATTAGTGTCCAGATCGATGCAACTGACATCCGGTGGTGGATCATACAGATCGAAAAACCTCGAATCGACTCCGATGAGAAAAGGAAGCGGTGCGTGCAGAACCTCGACTAAACCTAGTCCAAGCGTTAAAATAAATCGATATTGCAATCGGCAACTCACCGAGCGGACACAACGGAATATAAGGACACTGCCATTTGAAGGGGAAGAGAAATGAGGATACAGCTTCGGCGACGGCGGTGAGAGTGTCTGGTCTGAGCGAGTGAATGAGAATTTTCTGTTCGGTTAAGGCTAAAAGCAGCACCTGAAGACAATTATCCGAACCCAAGTTTATGAGCAGTTGCCTAAAACCGGCGGCACTCTTCGGCAACGGTAGATCTTCAGGTTGAGTCATTATAACTTTGTTATTAATCGTTTGTTTGTCGTTGTGATCGGAGAGTTCGAGCAAAGTTCGCGGCGACGGAAACGCGACTTCGTCCAACAACTGAACGATGTACCTTTCAACCGGTATGGCTTGAGGTTCCCCGCTTGCCACTATATTCTGAATAGGAATTAGTAATAACACGCAATCCGTGCTCTTTGCTGCTTTGACTTACGTGGAGAAACAGCAGCCATGTCTCGAAGGCGTCGCTGAACGGCCAATGAGACAACAAGCAAATACTTTTGTTCATGTTAAGGATGTGATCGGACTTCTCCGAATAACCCAACAGTTCATTTTGTTCGTCGCTGAGTTGTTGAGGAGGAAATTTTTCGTAAAATGTTACCGAAGATCCGTACACCTTGTATTTGGCGTCGGAGACGGTCAGGACGAAGGTGCTGAATACTGGTTTTGGTCGTGTGGCTTGTGGAGGCCACAGTTCCAACGTCGCCCCCATGGGCAAACAGAACAAAGGCACGGAATTTGGAAACGGAAAGTTTGGTAGTTCCGACATGGGATACCTGAAATATCGTTCGTAAAAATGTAGCCCGTTTGTAGCTCAGACAGGGTGAAGATGATATCATCCGCAATGAGCTCGCATTGAAAACAATTTAAGAAAATGTTGAAACAATAACTTAAGGGGAGATTTCGACAGACCGATGTTAGAAATCGGAAGAGATTTCAGGGGATTACAATTGCAGCTCTCGGTTCCCCCCTCTAAACCAGAGCACAATATTATTGTCAGTAATAAGAGTGGTCCTCGTGTTCGGGTTTTACAATTTTATTGGACTCAGATGCAGTTGGGCCTTTCATTTCTACAAGGGCTATCTATTTAAAAACAATTGTACATAAAATTACATTTTTTTTACTTATAAAACTGGCAAAAATTATAACAAGGGTATGAACATTTTTTTTGTATTTCTCATTGTAAATCTTTATTTCTATTGAATCGTGTACCTATTAATTATTTCTGGAAGAAAATTAGTTGAATTTTTGTAGTTGTGTATATATTTTTTTACTTCATTATCTTCACTTCATTTTTGTCTTCATATTATTATTCCTGAGTCCCTATCTTTTTGAATTCTTTGGATAACAAAAGTAGTTTGGATCCGAATACAAAAAAAATTAAAAAATTATTGGTGGCTCTTCAAATTGTCCCTGAATTTGATAATGCTATCATAATGTTGTTTTTAATGCAACTAGGTTTTTCTAAACCTGTGATTTTACCAATCAATGTTGCTTTGAGAACTATAGTATTTTGCAGCAAAACCACATTTTAGTATTTTACCTCAATGATCCCGTCATTAACTACTAGTGCATCTAGAGAAGCCCCTAAATATGACTCAGACGGATGTACAAAAAAACCCTAATTCACAAATTGACTTTTGAAACACCACGTATATGTTCCAGAGCAGCTAATTACCCTATTTTGTTGTAAAGATCGAAGCTTTTTTATACAAATTACAGTTTTTGCACGAGGGGATTTATCTCTCATCTTGAAAAGACGATCAAAATTGCACGCTGTCAACTTCTTCAATCGCTCACTTCTCCAAATAACATTCAGAGATTTTCCTCGACTGTTCTTTCTAATTCAATAATTCCTTTCCACCATTTATCAATTCTTTCAAACATTCGTCTACTTATAATTTATGTTTCAGGAAGGCATAAATTATCCACAATATCTACTTCTACTTTTCGATAATTTCGATCAGATCCTTTAGTATGCTTGTTAGTTTTCTGCTTCCGTTCTAATTTTAGCTTTCTATAACGCCATATTCATGTTGCGCGTTTTTCGTACAAGAATATGTCAATACATACAATACTCAGTATAAGTAAAAGTGCCGCCATATTGAAAATAATTTATTTCGATTCAGAATGGTAAATTTCGGCCCTGTTCCAAATTTATAGCACTAAAGCAAGTTGAAAAGACCGCTTTAAAAAAACAGCCCTGTATGTAATGCAAAACAAATCGGTCTGAATTATGTACAATTTATTTATTTCTGAGATTTACAAAACGTGAGATATACAAACCGCAACTTTCGTAATTTTTATAAAGGATTTTTATTTAAAGAAATTTGGAAAAAGGAGCCTGTAACGCCCTAAAATCATAGTTCCTATATACACAAAAAATTGAGTTGATGTTTCTACAATTAAAAGAGAAATTTGTCTAAGAAAAAAGGTAATTTTTAACAAGGATTTGCCTGCCGATATATCCCCTTAATATGATATGAATAATACACAATATCTGAACATCAGAATCTGAATCTGTGCTGTCACTAGCAAGATATTTTATCAATTCGCCTCGACCCGGAAAAGATCTTCTAACTGATGAAATTTTCTATTAAAATGTTGAATAGCAATTGAAAATTTCTTAAACTTAGTGACGTAAGAAATTAGGAAAGACACCAAAGATAATATAAAATGTATTCATCATATCGCGCAATATACTCGTAACACAATGGCTTCCGTAATGATAAAGAGAAAGTGAAGTTGCAACTGCAAACAAAAAAATTGAAGCAACACAAATATCACAACAGAAACATATTGATAAGAAAATCTATCGTGGAATAAATGTTAATTAATTTGTTGGGCAAAAAAATTTCATTTACCTGAAACGTGATTTTTACACAATAATGTAAATATCTTTGAAACAATTGGATTTTGAAATAGGGATGTTTACATAAAGCTGTCTTTAAATTTTAAGGAAACTCAAAATATGTAATAAAAATGAGGTTCTTCCATTTAAAACAAGAAGTTACGAATTACCAGAAGTGGATATGCCACTGATTATTTTTACTGAATCAATATCGGTATCTCCACAAATTTTATAACCTCATCTGACTTAATCTTAATATTATAAGGAATAATATCACTACGGGAGTTTGCAAGAAAAGCACACATTCGCGAAAGTGTAAGTGACCGGAAAATATTGAAAATGACCGCGTATTAATCACATTTACCGCATTTATCGCTTTTACCGTAACACGTGTTCATAAACAATATGTAAAGTAACTTTAGTGTCTTTTTCGACAAATTCCATATCCAGGTCTCAATTTAAACGTGTTTTTAGAAATTTTTGAATGACAACTCATGATGATAATAATAATAATCATGATTTGACAGTGTCATTAGGTTTAGCGAGTAATCTATGGATTAGTTTTATAGAGTTTTAGATATATACAGGTGTCCCAAAAATAACGGATAAACTCTTCACTGCGTTATTAGTGAGTGCTCAGAGTCAGGAATAATATTTTAAAAAAGACCCTATTCTTTTTAGTTATTACACAGGCCATTAGCTGTGCTACTACATGCTCAAGTTGGCAACATTGTAGAGTTCTATGCTGCCAAAAGCTTCACAATTCTGCAATGGGTTTGCATTGCAAGTTACCTTTGAAGCAAAATTGCACGAAAAAATCCCCAGATGGCATAAATGAAGATGGTAAAATAGCATTAAAGTTAACAGAAATTCCAAATAAGTGACGGCTAGCAGGTAATAAAATGGGCGAAGAGCTACGTTAGATAAATTAGCATAATACAGTAATTAATGTTGTAAGGTCTGTCACCTTTTTTAGTTCCTTTCTCGCAAAAATCGACAGAAGTGCCATTCGTCGCCCGTGTATTATTATAACTATCCCATTTATCGTCGTATTTCAACGACTGAACGGAGTTTCCAATAATTGCAATACAATATCGTTAATCGGATTCATTCTTTGCACACAAAACTAATACTAAAATTGTCAACAATCGCCCAGTCTCATAAATACAGGTTGATTCATGTATACCGTTCATTAGAAAATTTTGAATTTTCAGTAAAGCTAGAGAATTGAAATTTGGTGCATCATTATCGATCATTCTGAATCGAAGCAGAATACTTTCAACATGGCGGCATTTCCGGTTATACCGGATATTGACATCAACAAAAGAAAACGTCTCTCGCAAAAATTCTTATCACAGTTTTTTAGACACAAAAATCATGTTTTGCATTCCATTTTAACACAACTTTCGTGCGGTTATCGTCGCGTATGCGTATTCATTTCCATAACACCTGTATACCACTCGATAACTTGAAAACTTCTAAAAAAATTCACACAATTCGAATAGCGGAAACTATTGAAGATTTACGACGACTAGCGACTACACTCTGCACCCAAGGCAACTTTGTGTGGAATGTTTCGCACCCGCACTTTTTTGTTACCATGACAACGGACTTTATTGGTGCAGTGCTGAACACAGTTGACACTTAGCTCTTCATTCTTCATATATGTATTCAAACCGAATATACGGCGTGCGTCTGGGTTTATTTCACATTTCGCATGAGACAATAATGTTTAAAATTCTCAAGACTAGTACCACAATTATTAATCGAAAACGTAAAAATATGTAGATAAATAAATTTAGATTAAATTTACAACTGTGTTGAAAACATATTGTTTCAATGAATTTTTGGTGACCTGACCAGCCGCCACTGTTCCACATCTAATTCTACTATAAAATAATGCAGAGCTTTTTATATTTAGCTCATCTCTCTATTTCTAACATTCGTTTCTCTTATGACCTTATCCTTCTCACACATGCTACGCTACTAGCCAGCTAAGATCATCAGTTACCACTAATTAGTTAATAATTGACACTTTATTTTGTTATGAAAAGATTACAATCGTATGTGTTACATTTAAATTTAAAGTGTAATTAGTTAATAATACAGTTTAGATGCAGGTGAATAATTAGCCCTTAATCTCCACACATTTATGGTTTGTGCAACAGTTTAAGACAAATTGACAATTTCTGTCAATTAAACAACTGTAAAAAATTAAACCAAAGCTAGATTGCATGACCTTTTAAGACTTACTTCGTTTTTTGTATGCTCTATACATAACTATAAATATTCAACTGGCTAATGTTTATAAAGATGTGTTATACATTTATCTTTGAATCATAATATATTTAGACAGGGTGACAATTAGCGGCTGTCTGGATCATTCTGACACTGCAAAAATGAGAGATAATGTGCAGTCAATTTTATAATATCGCAGATTAATTGGGGCCTGCTGTATAATAAAACATCGCCAAGAGACAGACACATGAATTTTTGGAAATGGCACATTTACATTATATTGTAATTGCATTGATGTGCGTTATCTGGAACATTAGTCACTTAAATATGATTGTAACAAATCGGTTGAAACAATGGGAATAAAGTGTACAATATTATTAGAAAATAATCGTGTAAAAGCTAATATTTATTGAAACTTAAAAGCTAGAGTTCAGACTCTTGATGTGTAAGAAATAAATGCACTGACTGATACCATTGATTATATATTGGATCAATATACAAGGTGAGTCATTAGTGAGGGATCGGTCCATAACTTCTAAATCATGTAAGATACAAAAAAATTTTAAAGACAATTTCTACACCGTTTGTCAGGCTGCACAACCTAAAAATATTTTCACGTATACAGGTGTTCAGAAACTCATAATTGCTACACAACTTTGTTTTTTCAAATAGAACTACCAGTATTTTATTTCTCTATTAGAACCCCTTTTCACATAGATTTATGGTGATATAAGACATTTTACATTCTGGATCACCGTTATCAAATTATCAATTTTTTTTCACATTTTTTGTCATTTACAGAGGTTTACTTAAAAATTTACTGAGAGGTTGTTTTAGCAGCTAGAAGGCTGAAGTTTGATACAAATATGAAGAAAGGATTGCTCTTTACGCCCGATGTGCAAAATATCATTTTTACTATACAGGCTCTGCAAAAATGTGTGTCAAATTATACTATTTTTAAATAAGCTTAACTTAATTTTTTTAAATGGAACTCCCTATATTTTTGTATGTCTACGAATTCGCCTGGAGTCTGGCTACGTTTTTTATTAAAGTTGTTCTATAGCGAAAATTCATCATTTACGAGATATTTGATATTTTTGGATATGATACAGATTTAGCCAGGATAAGGTAGATAGTGTGCCATGGTAATCATAGAAATCATAGAACTCACATTTCAATACTGCACTGTTGTGTCATCACCGACTTGTTATTTGATTATCCATTCCATTATTCACAATTAATTCGATTTTACAAGAACAAATCGATATGATTTATTGTCTGGAAGAAGGCGAAATAAATCCTTTGCTTGCGGCAAGAATTTACGCTCAACGTTAAATAAATCAACAAATAAACATTTAAAGAAATAAATATAAAAATTCAATAAAGTAAGCTAAACTAAATAATATATTCAATGTTGCGGCCACCTCTCTGTGCACACTTTCACGCGGTGGGTGAATGATCTTCCAATATTTCGTAATATTTGCTCTCACACGCTTCTAAATGCATTTTAGATTCTTATTTTCATGTTCTCTTTGGTTGTTTCGCTTAATTTCAGACAATAAATCAAATCGATTTGTTCTTGTAAAATAGAATTTATTGTGGATAATGGAATGGATAATCAAATGACAAGTCGGTGACGACACAACTGTGCAGTGTTGAAATGTGAGTTAAAATGATTAACATGGTTTTCATGGCACACTATCTACTTTATCTTGGCTCAATCTGTATCACAGCCAAAAATATCAAATATCTCGTAAATTATAAATTTTAGCTATAGAACAAGCTTAATAAAAAACGTAGCCAGACTACAGACGCATTCGATGGAATACAAAAATATAGGCGGTGCCATTTAAAAAACTAAAGTTAAGCTTATTTGAAAATAGTATAATGCGACACGAATTATTGCAGATCTTGTATAGTAAAAATTATATTTTGCATGCCTGGCGTAGAGAAATCTTTTCTTCATATTTATACCAACCTTCAGCCTTCTAGCTGCTAAAACGACCTCTCAGTAAATTTTTAAGTAAACGTCTGTAAATGACAAAAAATGTGAAAAAAAAATTATAATTTGATAACGGTGATCCAAAATGTAAAATATCTTATATCACCATAAATCTATGTGAAAGGGGGTTCTAATGGAGAAATAAAATATAGGTAGTTCTATTTGAAAAATCAAAGTTGTATAGCATGCGGTAGTTTTGGAACCCCCTGTATACATTAAAATATTTTTAGGTTGTACAGCCTGGGAAACGGTGTACAAATTGTATTAAAAAAATTTTCCTATCTTACATGGTTAAGGAGTTATGGACCGATCCCCCACTAATGACTCACCCTGTATAATCAATGCTGATACCCACATCTAAAACACTAGGAAACTCACCTGGACAAGACTGAAGGTTTGTACGTTAACAACTTAGCCCTGTTCATTGATTTCTTATAGCAGAGAAAAACGTCGCTGCCAACAATTCCCTTGTTTAAATTTTTGTTGATGCAACAAAACGCATGAGGTGGCGATTCACCTTTGCTTGCAATCACAACACATACATCAGTTACAACCAAAGCGTTGCACGGCATCGTAGGCTGCCCTCTTCTGAATGTAATAAACGTTTGTGATGTGGAATTGTTGACGTTGGCAATGTGATTGCCCACACTTTCCTTTACAACCTCTGCATCAGCCATTAGCCATTCCTTGCCATCATACATAACACCTAAAAATAATTGAAACATCATGTTTATGATTCTTATGGTATACCGCACCTATGTCGACCAAGGGAGATTTGTCTCGTCCTCGCTTGTAGCACAAGTAACACTCGTTTGTTCGCAGGCTCCCATGGTTTAGATCGGCAGGTAAGCCGGTTGGTGTTTTCTTTACAACAAAGTAACCAGCTGGTAACTTTTCGCCCAGACTTGGAAAAATCACACTGATATCTGTAATAGGTGCCTGTCCATGACTGCCTTTCAAGTTGCTTCCTTCTGATAAAGTAGTTTCGTCCAAAGTTTCAGGATCATCGGGTAGACCAGCAACAACAAAATAATCAGCCACTCTTCTTTCATCCATTGCAAAAATAATTAAATTCACTCTAAGTGGATCTGTTAATACTCAAATTAAGGCACATGTTTTAGATTTGAACCGCAAACTTTGTGTTTTATAGTATAATACTAAGTTTTTGATATTTTGTAATATTGCAGATGACTCATCGTTTTAATTGCACTGAAATTTCGTTTGATTTCTTCCTTAAAATCTAATCACAAGTTTACTGTTTACACTTTACGTTTACTTTAATTCCTCTATTTTTCTCGCTCTCGAATTTTGTTTAATCTATGTCTATTTGGTTTTTGACAAATTGACAGCTGACACTTCAGTTTTATATCTAGTAATTCTGAAAAATTTTAATTCCCTAGAACTTTGCCAACTACACGAGCGATAAATCCCCGTAATTTATTAATAAAAGTAATACCGGGTGACTATAAAAAATTGACTTAAATTTAGTTGATTGGCAACAGTGAGGAATTGGTACCAGATTAACTGTCGTCGTGATTTATGTCTATTAACTTTTCAGGTTAGAATATTGTTGTCAAAAAGTGAAACTTACTGAATAATGGCAAACGAAAAGTGACAAATAATGGAGAAAATGGTTACAGCGCGTGATCGAAAAGATCTTCCAGCTGTAAAAACCATTTTGAAAAAAATTCTGATATTGGCAATTTAAAAATTTGACGTTTATTTGACAATTTAAGATTTGAAAATCAGTGTACCCAATGGAAGAGTTAAAAAATATTGGCAACCTAACACAAAAAATGTCAATCATTGATAGTCACCCGGTATGTGCCAATTAATAAAATTGTCCCTCAAAAATTATATTGCTAAAAATATTATGCATCGTGCGTACATATAAAATCTGAATCTCAAGAAGCCATGAAATTTAGCATTTCTTTTATTTTGACAGTATAGACTTTTGAATCAGAAATTTGCTCAAACGATGATTAAACCGAGGCCTAGAGATGTAATTTGTTGGAGAAGACATTAAAATTATCTTGTGTCCGAGACGGATATTAGCAAAAAACTTTATTTCAAATTTCTCTAACTCGAGGACAAATTTTTGCTACTCTTTTGAACCTCAAAGCTGTTCCATGGCCTCGTTTTATTTTTGTAAACGGTTATCAACACAGAACTTAATTTCGATCAACTTTCTCCAAATCAAGCTCAAATTTTGTTACGCTCTGTAAACCGGATTCTCTTCTAAATATTTTATCAAATTTATCACTTCATGAAGCAGGTTGCCAGTCATGGAGTTTGTAATTTTTTTTGTAAAATATATGTAATTTTATTAATTGTCTAATTCAGATGCAGATTCAGGGTTTGAAAATGACGAGTGTAATAAACTTTCGTTTCTCAGCTTGAGAAATTTGAGAAGGTTATAATTGATGATACATTAGTGTCTTCTTTTCAAATATTAGTTATCGTTTTCGGCAAATTCCATGATTTGACAGTGTAAAAAGTGTACACTGTAAAAAATATAACAAAAACTAAATTGCATAGCTTACTGAGCCTCCGTTTTTATATATCGTACGCACGTTACATTTTCCGACTGTAAAATTATGCATTGTGTCCATTTTGTATCCATTGTGTCCATATTATTAACAAAGAAGTTAATTTCAAATTTCTCCAACTAGGTTAAGTTTCTGCTACTATCGGAAAGATTCTCAGGTCATGGAATGTAGAATTTGTTTTACTTTTTACAGACAAATCGTACCATACAGGCTGTTAGGTAACGGTCCCGAAAAACTTGGTGGATTCAGGATAAAAAATGGTCCCTCAAATTTGGATTAGCGGTGTTAACCATTTTTATATATTTTTTTCTGAAAAAAATACGTTTTATACAAAAATGGTAAATAGCTTTTCGACTCTATTTTTTATCCTGAATCCCAATGGCTTCTATGAAAACTTGCAGCAAAAAGTGCCTTCCGTTCTAAACCAGCTTATTTTTGTCTTGTAGTGATCTACTAAAATGTATGTACTTACGTGGCAAAAATGCTTATAGTTGCCTTACTTTACATAATGATCACCGTCAAAGCGGCCGTACTTTACCGTTTTATGACGTCACATGCCGTCCCCTTTTTACGGTACCGTTTTGTAGGAATCCGAGGCTTTATAGAGACGACAATAACGGTGTAAATACATGATAAGTAGTGGGGCGTTCAACTCCCAATCGGAAGTAGGTATAAGGCTGAGAGGGTTAATGGGTGGAAAATTGTTTAGCAGTGTAACTTAAATGAACTCAAGCCATATCTTTTTTAATACCGAAATTTACACAAGTTCTAATGTCGATGGCCCTTGCGACGACCCCGCCTGCTGGTTCCTCGTTTACGATTTAATGAGGATTTCGCCTCTTTCCTGTAGATTAAAACACACAAGAAATTAAGTTAATTGCACACAGCGGTGAACGAATTTATAAATATGCCGAAGCGGCTTTAACATCTTTAACAACTCACATGGCGTCCTCTTGATTCGTAGTCTTCGGTTTTACATTTTCAGTTACGCTGGTCTGAGATTTTAGTGGATCATCCTCTAAATCATACGCATCGCCTTTTGCCCCCTTTGTCCCCCTAAACACAGACAAATCGAGCACAAATATGCATATATAGCATACAAAAAAAATCGAGGCTCGGGAGATCATGGAATCTAGCTTTTGTTTTACATGTATATACAGGGTAGACTTATGATATTCGACAGGAAATTTTAATGCATAAACGACGCATAACTAAAGAAAGGATTTGTTGAAGAAGACACTAATTGTATCTTAGGTATCATAGAGAACTGCATCTCCATGTTCTTCAAGCCAAAGTCAAAAATTTGCTACACTACAAAACGCTCTCAAAATGATTCCATGACCTACTCTCTGAATAGTTTTATTTTTGTAAGCGCGGTTTCAAAAGTGTTGAACTCACTCATCTGCAGATGCCTCGAAATCTGGAGAGACATAATAGCGTGCAGGCGATTGCGTAATATGGCAGCCTTGATTCAGTGCAGTTACTTTGATTCCCGATGCAGTCGTCTTACTAACAAATCAATTATACGTTTTGCATTCAACACTGAACTCTAATTTTAATGGGTACTTACACAATAACGATGCGGTCCTCCACCTCTTCCTTATCGTCTTTAGATCCAGGTCTAGGCAAAAACAGAAGAGTAAGTAATACATCTTTTTTACAACGATACAAAGTGCTTGCAAAATTTTCATGTCAAAAAGTTAGGGAACCTCTGGAGGAGTCAGGTCTGGCCCCTGAGCTCAATATTCATATTCTCATGTTAATTTTCTTTATTCCATTAAAAACCCGTGAAGGTGAAGCAAGCAGAAAGATGATGGCATATTTTGGTACTTTTACAATCCGCAGTGAATAAATAACAGCTTCGTTTAAAATCCGCGCAAAATTTTTTTGATACTCTCCAATCGCACACAATAGGCTTAAAGAGTATGATATATATAAAATAAGTATTCTTAGAAGCGCATGAAATCTGGCTTTACTTTATTTTTACAGTGTAAACCTCTGACACTTGACAAGACTTTTCAATAAAAAAGATGCCCAAAACCAACGCCTGTAGATATAATTTGTAAAGGGCAACACTAATTGTGTTTGGTTTTTTCCGAAACAATAGTCAACAAAGAACTTAATTAATTTGCTTTAAAAAACAAATATTAGCCAACCACAGCCGGAAGATCTTAGAAATGTTACTTTATATCACTTCCCAACCGCCACTGGTTTGAAATCGAACAAGAAAAATATAAAAGACCTATTTAAACCGATTATGAGCGAACCGAAAAAGAAAATATGATATTCTTCTAACATACTTACTTTGGTGGGATTACCACCGATCCTTTTTTTGGGTTTATGCTGTTTTGGGCGTTATCTTCAGTTATAACCATTGGTGGTGGCCTAGTAAACATCATTAATAGGTACCTAATATGTACGTACTTATAAAAAGCGTACAAACAAAAAGAGATTCTCAGCAGATCATGGAATCTAGTTTTGTTTTTATTTTTACAGTGTGGACCTTTGACACTTGACAAGACTTGTCAATCAAAACGTTACCAACTGTGGTTGCCAAAATGATGACGTCAAACCCAATGCCTGAACCGGACCACTGGCAAGGATTGGCGGAATTTTACTTTAGTATAATAACTTTTCAGAGTTGGTTCTGCCTAAGCCGATTTTGACCAGACCTAAAGAAGGAATCCAATACTCTTCTAACATACTTACATTGGTGAGATTGGCATCATTTTCTTTATTGGCTTTACCCTGACTTGTCCATTGTTTTTATTTGCAACTTGTGGTTTCCTAGTAATCATAAATTATTACAAAATAATATAAAGAGAATATAAAAAAAGAATTCTCAGCAGGCCATAGAGTCTAGCTTTTACATTTTACAGTGTAGACTTTGACTTATCATGACATTTGACAAATTGCTTAAACGCCGCCTAGAGATGGAATTTGTTAAAAATCAAAAAATTTATTTTATGCAACTTAATCTCAAATTTCTCAAAACTACGTCAAACGTGATGCCTCTAATCGCTTTCAAAGTGATGCCTACTCAAAATCCTTCTGTGTACGCCCATTGTAGTGTTCGTTTTCACTTACTTTTTACAGTTGACATATGTTTTTAAAACATTATCTCTATCTTTTTTAGTGCCCATTAATGCCCTACAACGAAAGAATTTTACATCGCAATACTGGTTTAATAATATCATACTTGACCACGACATGTACTCTCCGCGTAAGCTTCAATTTATTGATAACAACTTCCAAGTTATCTTTTTTCTAAAAGAAAGTGAGAGTCAATATCACCTTTATCAAAAATGCACATTTTTGTCGCCAGTATTATTATTTAAATTTTACTTTGCGTCCTCCTCCGGGTCTCGCAAAAAATTTTTGGAATGAACTTGAAACAATGCCCTAATATCATTTCTCATAATGAAAGTTTGTAGAAATGTCTCTACAATAGGTACATAAAATTGAGACAAAGTTTTCCCCGCATCGTACATTTTAGAGACATCATAATTGTGCGGTTTTACTACTGACTGCGAATGTTTGGTGTAGGATGAATCACTTTTTTTTAATTATTTAGAAAAAACCGCTCCGCTCTTCACACTAACTTATATACAGGATGCCCCAGACAGCCCAAATGGTGCATCCGTTTTGTTGAGTTCAAGTGCGACATGAGCATAAATTGGTGGAGGACATAAAGTAAAAAATGACTGAAGCCTTCAACGATTCCCCAGTTTGATTGCCGTTTTACATTACCTTGCCTTTACCCCCTTCAGGATCATTAGGTGAAGTATCGCCCGTGAATCCTACTGCACGCATTTCACGTTCCAGATCTGCGGCTGTAAAAAGTTTCGCATCGGCATCTGTCATATCAATTTTGTGAATCCTAAAACAATATTATAATTACTTAATAGCGTGGGACTATCAAGTTACTATGCAGTAAAATATTTTTTCTACTGCCTTACAGTAAATTCTTCATTATGCATTAAATCTATTGCAAGTAATGTAAAGTTACTATATAAGATGTAATATATACAGTGAGATTCACGTGATCAGTTCATTAGAACATTTTGAATTTCCCGTAAAGCTAGAAAGTCGAAATTTGGTGCATGATCATTATCGATCATTCTGAATCGATGTAAAATACATTCAAGATAATTTTTACGTTAATATTTATTCGATCACTCAATTGTGAATCGAAAAAAAAACTGATTGTTACTTACCTTTCATAGTTTTTTCTAATATTCTTAATAGTATATGCTAAACTTGAAATTAAATTAATTTTTTTAAACATTGATATTTATTGAACCAATTGAAGTATTGCAACAATTCTTCTTTCTATCGATTCGTATAATTTAAAAAAATAATTGTTGAGTACTTCTAATACTTTTTAATGTTTCTGTTTGCGATTTCCCGACAACTACTATAACAAAATGACAAAAACTCAACGGAATTCGATGTAAAAGAAAAAAATAACTCGACTTTTATAAATGTTTGTTATGCTAATTCTCGATAGTTTTTACGATATTCCTCATTTTGTAAAAAAATGCATCTTCTTTAGCTTTTGATGCGTAGGCTGTGAAATAAAAAAATTGAATCAAACAGTTGAAATTAAATATTTACTATACATTTGTTTTGTAAATTAATAACAATGAAACAGCAAACAAGAAAGTAAAACAAAACTTTAACTTGACAAACACTGTAAATCAATTAATGTGGGGGTACAACATTGTAATTAATGCAAATGTTCAATAAAATATTACTTCATTTGAGTAATTATTATTTGCCATTGCAACAATATGTTTAAAATCTCAATTACTGAACAACTGAATCTCAATAATGTGGCAGGTATTGATTTTAATTGTTTGCTATTCATTTTTCTATTTCACAGCCTAGATGTATCAAAATCTAAAAAAAAAATACATTTTTATAGATAAAGATTAATAGTGTAAAAACTAAGCAGAACTTACATATTATACCTTTATAAAAGTAGAGTAATTTTTATTTTCTACATCAAATAACGCTTTTGGATTCTGGGGTTGCTATTTCAAAAAAGTAAGTTTTTGATATATTGTTATAATCATATTCAAAAAATCGCAGCAACCATTTGAAACACTCACATTGTAGAAAAAGTACTTTCAGATTATACTCTGAGGTTATGCAAAACGACAAAAAAAAACGATTGTATTACCTGCAACGAATCAAGAGATATCAATTTTCATATTCATATTTCATATTCATTTTCATATTTTAGCATAAGATTGAAAATATTTCAAAAACTTTGAAAGGTAAGTGTCGGCAATCTGGCTGCGTCTTATTTAGAATTGAGTGCCTAAATGAATAAAGTGCATAAAAAATGGGGTTGCTATTTAAAATAACAAAGTTTAGGTAAATGAACGGTCTACGTAAATCAGCCTATACATAATACGTTTATGTTGGAAGCGCAACTTTTGTTTCATTTTTTACAGTGTAGACTTTTGACACTGTCAGGTCATGAAATTTGTCAGGATCTGCCAATCAAAAAAATGGTTCCAACTAAAAACTGTAAACCGATACCTGGAGATGGAATTTGTTGAAGAACCCATTAAACGTATGTTATGCATTGTGTCCGAAACGGTTATTAACAAAGTACTTAATTTCGAATTTCTCCTACTCAAGGTCGAAATTTTGATACTCTTTCTGAAGGTCACAGTTATTTTATGGCCTATCGAGCCTCTTGAATGTACGAATACGAAGTACACGAAAAAAAATGCTTACGATACGAAAATATGTACTCGTACTACCTACAAAGGTTGTACGTTCCAATGTGTTTTAAAAATTGCTTCATTTTCATTTTGCACAGTGGCTTTAGAAGACGGAAGAACAGTTAATGCTGATTGGTATACAACAATTAGGTTGCCACAAGTCTATTAGAAAAAAAACAATGGGGAAAGACGGATCATCCTGCATAATGACAATGTGTAAGTTCACCAGAAATCAAGTTGAATATTTAAAGCGCCAAAATTCAATGAATGTCATGGCAAAAGCATGCAAAAGGACAACCTACATAACGTGACTACAAAAATAATATGGTTTAGAGTAAGCAGTGAGCCTTTCTGGACATAACTCCATTAATCGAGCTGTTGAAGATCGAGGAGGAGTCCACAATTCCATGTCAAGATTTAAATGTTTGCACTAACTAATTTCACATACTTAATATAAATAATCACAATAAATCGAATCCTTTTCTGCTTCTTCCCTATATGTTCCCTTTTATTCTTCTTTTTTTTCCTTTTCTGTCCCCCTTCTTCTTTCTTTTATAACATCTTCTATCCACTCTAATTCTCTTACATCCTCATTCAGTATTTCCTCTCTCCTTCTTTCCTCCTGCCTTAGACTCTCGCATTCATTTTTCTTCTTCCATACAAAACTTACATTCTCTCTCTTCGTTCCGACACCTAAATCTCGCCATCATTATTTACTGCCTTCCGCTCTCTCTTTCCAGGTATTTTAGTCTCTCCTTCGTTATTATTTCCATGTATCTACTGTTATACCTGGACCCTTTTACCCTTTCCTATCTCTCCTGCCTCTCCACATCGATATCTCTATCTCTCAGTCTTTCTCTGATTCTCACTCATTGTTCTCTCATTCTCATCACTTCCCCCGCGCTGTACCCATTCCTTTTATAATATTTTGCCCTTTCACTCCCCCTTTCTTTTTCTACCTCTGTCTTTTTCTCTCTCATACATTCCTGTAGTGTTTCACATCAGGGCCTTTCTCCTATCGTTTCCTCAAATGATGCTGTCCTCTTTCCCGCTGCCAATTTCAATTTTTCCCTTTTTGTCTCCTCCCTCACTATGTACCCTGGTGTGTCCCTATCCACTCCTATGACCCATCGCAAATACTTTTCCTGTACTCTCTCAATATCTTCCAATTCTTTCCATACCCATATCTCCGCCCCATACATCAGCACACTTTACACCAGACTGTCAAACATCATCATCTTTATTCTGAAATCATGCCCAAACTTCCTTTCTCCCATTCTTCATACCGCTCCTACCAATTTATTTGCCTTTCTCGCTTGTTCTTTTACGGGTGCCTCTACTGTTCCTCTTTCGTTAAACACATACCCCAAATACTTCATCTCTTTCACTTTCTCTATCACCTGTTTTTTCTCCCACATCCATTCTTCATCCCTTTCTCTCCCCCCTTTCCTAAACACTAGCATTTTTAACTTGTGGCCGCTACAAGAGAATATCCGCAGTGTGCCTTTGGAAACTAGAACAGCAAGGCATTCACGCGTAAGGATTTGCAGACGACTAAGTATTCTTATCAAAGACTAGTTTGCAGGGATTATCTCAGACCTCATAAAACAGGCACTAAGAATAGTAGAAATTTGGTGCACAGTGGAGGGACTAACAGTGAACACCACTCTTCAAGGCCTGAAGAGGGGCCAACTTGTACCTTGTGGGGACAAGATCAAAAGTTGAGCAAAAGGTCAAGTAATTGGAACCTACACTAGGTACCAAACTGAACCTCAACATTGAAGGAATAATCAAGAAGGCTATCTGATATATGATGAATCGGCAATGATGGATGTATTCAAACATAATAATCCGCACAATAACATTATGATTCTCTTTTATGATGGCACAAAGACGGAAAAAGAAGATTAACTACTAGGTTGAGCAAAATACAAAGACTTGCATGTCTAACAATAACAGAAACTCTGCTGAAGCTGCCTGAATCAGAAGGTCTAGCGGCAGCATACAGCCCAAGAATCAACTGCTATGCAGAAACTCCCACATAGAATACCACACCAAGATATGTTATGAAATAAACAAACACGACATACTATGTATGCAGCCAGATAGAACCGGCACAATATTAAGCTTTCACAAACCTTATCAAATAATAACCATGACATAGGGAGTGCAAACCAGTGGAGAAAAGCCGAGGAAACACAATGAAAACACACGGTTCAAAAACTACAAAAAGCGTTGGGGCATCGCTGAAGAGAAATATTTAGCATAAACCTGATCAGCCTAGCGACCATCTTTCATGCAGAAGTTACTAGAATATCCGCTTGTGCGCAGGAAATGATCAAGAGGAATTATCGTCACCGGAGGAAACAGATCTGCACTGATAGCCAGGCAGAATCTAGAACTTTAAAGGATGTACTCCAAAGCAGTTAATAAGGACCGTGTGGACTTGCTAAAACCGCTTAGCAGAACACAACAGAATCATCCTGACACTGTATAAAATAAAACTAAAGGTTTCATGGCCGTCAACAACCGTTTTTCATTTTAATAAAAACATGTTAAAAGCACTCGGATTTATAATAACATGAACGACAGCTTTCCTTCATTCCAAGTAGGTTTGGAATAGGATTTTGTAAATTATTGTAAATATAGGTTCAACAAGAAATATCTGCACATTCCATTCAACTTAGTCGTCTTGTGAGACAGCTCAGCTGTTTCAACACAAATACCGATGCCCCGAGTCGCAAGAACGACACAGAACAAGGTTAGGTCACAACAGATTTAGGAAAACAACTAAAAGATCATGGGCGAAGACAGAGTATTCCAATACTTTCATCATTACGAGAGAATTTATTACTTACAGTCGGAAGTCGGGATGATTTATCGAAAGAACGAATCGTGACCCAAGACTTCTAACACTGACGAAAACGTAATGGCGTCCCGCCACACACACATACAATGGCGCGCACACACAAGCTTGTCTAGACAATTCTTCTCTGGGACACTCGATACTTACATGAAACACCTGACGTTGTTTAGTGACTACTATCTATTGAATATTATAAACTTGGCACATATTACAACGTTTGGACTATTAGATAATCACGATCGCACATCAGTCACGCTCGATCATATTTCCTACTTCAACCATCAACTGGCGACAACCAACGGCCAAGCCGCGATAAAAATATTACAACAGATCGGTCCTTCCTCACTATTACCACAGTAGAGAAGGAATCAGTAGGTTCACTCTGCAATATTTTTGTTCCAAGGCCATATCGACTCCAAGCCACATGCGCCGTAGATTTTAGTAACATCATTGGCGGGATTATAACTCCCGGCACTCTCATCACAGACTCACGCAGTATACCTACTTGAAGAAGCACAGTATAGAAAATTTTGCCGGTACCGACTCAGGTCTTCCGATTGCCGGACGGGTGCTCCACCGACTAAGCTACCGGTCACGTACAAATCTCTCTGCCTACACTTCACTTAACTAACTTAAAATCCTACAAAAAATGTAATTAAATATAACTTTGATGCAATGTTTATATCTTCCATGGCCCTTCCTAATTCTACGCCAATGAGTTGTAAGACGCTACTGGCAACTCCAGGCCTCATGCGCAAAACTGATTTGGAACACGAACATCAAAGGTGCCGACGCGGAGTGAACCTACTGATTCCTTCTCTACTGTGCTATTACTCGACCTCGATAACCATGCCCTATCCTGATTACAACTTTTCTACACATTATACTATAAGCAACTAGAAACAACACAGTGCAACATTGGTATACAGTTACCACATCAATAAGCATAGGTGCAATAATAAAAACATAACACAAAAAAATAATCAAACACTATTCTAATCAAGTCCTATCTGCTTTGAAGCACACGGCTCACATTCGCGCACTTTACTCTGCTTTTGGTTTTCACTCATCCACTTGGAGGTCCGTAGGCTCCAACTTCAAACGATCATTCGCAGTGATGTCCTTGTACAATTTGGCATTTTGTTTTTGACTTTCGATGTCCTGAACTTGGTTGTCCAACTTCTTAACCACCTCATATGGCCACTTGTATTTTGAACCAACTTCCTACTCTGGCCAGTGCTAGCGAATACTAAATACTTTTCTTTATAATTCGGTGCTTCTCTTCTACTCTTCGTATCGCGCCTTCATCACCTCTTGTACGTATGTATGTAAAATTGTGGAGGGTAGTCTGTGCGACCACTGGACTTAGGCCCCAGCGGGCCCCTTGTCCTGCCTCCGTTAGGGGATCACTCCAGCTGGGTCGATAGCCATCCTATTTGGTTGAAATAGTTGACCACCGTGCCCAGGGGGTCTCCCTTATGTTGGCCATTGATGGCCATTTGTCCCCAAGTATGGATTCTCTGATGGACGAAAGCGCAGTGCATTCGCAAAGTACGTGCTGCACTGTTTCGTCTTCTTGTTCACATCCTCTACAAAGTGGTGTGTGTTATAGCTTCATTTGATGAAGGTGTTTTCTTAAATGACAATGCCCAGTCAGAATGTCTGTCGCGAGGCGCAGGTTCTTCTTGGCCATTGTCAAAAATTTGTTCGCGGCGTCCTTGCTAGGATACATTAGTAATTCCACAGATTACTCCAGATGACTGACTCAATGCAAATATTTTGGCGGAATGACCTTTAACGACCTTCAAATTATGTAACAGTTTTCAGATGGCGCATCGATCAAATTTTGCGGAAAATTTAAATATTCTCTCCTCTCTTTATAGGTAGAAAAAATGATATTATATTTCGAATATTTTATGATTTATTCTACAAAACTAATGTAAAAAATTGTTTTCTAGAATAAAAATATATATAAAATATTCCTTCATTATTTACACGTCATACAAACAAACAATTTTATAAAAATCAATTTATTACATATTACATATAATATATTACATAATTTAAATTAAACAAAATTATACCCAAAATGTTAACAATTACATTTCTAAGATAGATATAGCTTACACATATGATAATTACTTGGGGTTATTAAATAATAATGAAAATTTTGAAAGACTTGCCTGACAACCAATACAGCAACCTGGCTTAGTTCTTCAAATTCATACACAAAAATAAGGAATAAGGAAGTCTAATATCTAACGATGCCGAAAAGTGTTTTTTGCAAACCCTCCACGTTTGCTTTAGATTGGAATTTTGGACGTTTAGAGCTTCTTGCCACAGTTTCGCTCTAGAATTATGTAATTAGATTTCCTGAATTTGTTGTATTAATAAAACATTCTTACCTTTCTTCACTTTTTGTAAAACAATGCAGTTTCTCCGCTTAGTTTTCACCAACACCACAAATAATGTAAAAAAGACCCATATTTCGCTTTAAATTTTTCACAAATTCAATCGACAAGCAAGTTTTGACATTTACTGGCTTGATTATAATTGCAGCAAAATGCTGTTTTTAAAATATTAGTCAGAAAAAAAGCAACAAGCGTAGAAACAGTCACGCTTTTTAAAAAACACGGAATTGTACATTTTTCAATTTAAAATAGTAAAAATATTGGGCCTTTTATTTGAATTTAAATAAAAGTTTTTGTAGTGACATCTAGCGGACGTACAAAGTATTAGCAACGACTACAACGCCTCTACATTTGCTTATGGTATTTGTGACAAAGATGTCATGCGCCTAGTTTCAATGTGTAGAAAAGAGATAGTTCCGGACAAAATCGCCCTATGAAGTCAGTCATCTGGAGTAGTCAGTGGTAATTCCTTGGCATGGCGACAGCTGGTTGTGTCATCCCATCTCTCTTTGAATTGAGTGTAGGTGTTTTCTTTATGAGTTTTGTTCTTGCTGAGGTTGATAGTGTATTTGAGGGGCCTAAGATTTTTATTTTGGCTGCACTCGCCGCCAACTCGTCAGCTTTTATGTTTCCCATATTTTCCGCGTGACCTTTGACCCAGCAAACAGAAATTCTGTTCGTAGTGGCGATCTCCGCGAGCGCTTTATGAGTTTCTAATACTCACCTCGATACAGTTTTTTATCTTTGAAGGGACAGTAGTGCTTGTCTACTATCTGTGTAGATTCGTATCGTTTTGCCGCTGGCCTGTCTGCGTGCAATTTCTTTTGCGGTTATGGATATACCTGCCAGTTCGGTATCCGTTATGCTGGCGTATTTATCCATAGTCCAGCTGCTGATATTACCATATTACCAAAAACCAAATCTGTGAAGATTTAATATGTGCTGCGAACTTGGCCTCACTTATTTTTATTTTAGTCTGACATAACATTTGATGTAATCGAAGAGTTCATTGATGTGAACAGAAATGTAAAATACTGCTCTGCTCTGGCCGGAATCCAAAGAAAATATTCAAGTGATGTCTAATGTAAAAATCCTAGAATTTACAAAGTTTGAAATATGAAATAGTGAAAGAAACAATTGGTGTTTTTTCAGTTTTTTATAATTAATCGACACTCTCCTTTACTGATACACAATTTTTCTTTATCAATCCACAAGTTTCTTTATCAATCCATAATTTTTAATTATGACTTATCGTTATCCTTTTTCCTTCCTTCTATCTCTATCCCGGCAAGAGAGCTCTACACCTTCCCGTTGGTTCTTGCTGAACAATTGCAAAATTTTTTTCTTGCGATTGACTAAGTAGAGCATTCCTGTTTCATTGTATTATAATGTCGATTGGTCAACTTCGTTAATAAAACACCTTTGTCAACACAGCGTTTACGTCTACGCCCTGGCAACGCCGGGTACATTCTGCTAGTGAGTGCATAAGACGTGGTGGAGGCACAACATATTATTAATTTTTTACTTGTTCTAACAGTTTGATTTAACTGAAATTTTGATCGATTACTTACCTAACCTTAATACACATGTAGGTATACCAAAAATTGTTGCAAAATATTTAATTATTACTAGGTGTTCTTTTTCTATGTCACTCAGTATATATATTTCCAAATTTACCAGCGTATTTAACAAAATGTAATGACCCTTATTTGAAACGAAACAGAATTTTGGAGAAATAGGGCATTTTTAAAATTCAGACAATGTAAAGAGTGTACAAAAAAAGAGATATTTAGGAACCCATTTTTACAGTGTTGATATTTGACAGTAACATGCCATGAAATTGAACAGAAATTCTGTAATTTGTCCAAACAACACCTGAGATGGCATTTGTAAAAAAACATTAACTGAGTCTGTATCGAGTCCGAAGCGGTTGTCAACAGATAACCCAATCTCGATCAAAAGTTTGCTATACTCTATTCATTTTCTTTTATGATTTTTTTTTCTGATGCGATGACCTACTCTGATCCTTTTTTCTGTAAGTCCGTTATATATAAAGGAGAGAAAAGTATGAAAATTCCAAAATGACTACCGAAGGTATTTATCGCAGTTAAAGAAAACTGCACAAATCGATATATTGAGTCTTTAATCGACTTTATTTCACTAACTAATAACAGCAACTAAAAAATCTAAAGGAAATTTATCTTAGGGGCTTTCAAGTGTAAAGTAAGAAAGAAAAATCAACTGCTAATTTACCAATAGGAGCACATAAAAAAACTAGAAAAAATAGTAATAGACAAAGAATGATAGAATTCTGCTTGACGAATGACTTAATAAGGTAAAAAGTTCAAGTAAAAAACCTTGTACATTTATCAAGGAACATTTCATTCGCTTATACTATACCTTTTACTTTGATAATAAACAAATTATGGTCCGTACAAACTTACTCTGCAAATTCAAAACGCTTCTTCAACTTTACACGCTTGTAACTTCACCCCAGTAGACTATAGACCCCCCCTAACTAACCCTTCAAATGAGCGCTGATTAATCCTCTTTCTAAGAAGACCAAACTATATTTGAGTCTTTCAAAAAGTACCTCCGCGTAACCGGTTCGAACTCCTTGATGTTCAAGAAATCGTTTTAACCCTTGTATTTCCGCCCCCACACGGCTTATATCTTACTGACTACTCCCAAAATATAGAATTTGACGAAATCTTTAAAATGACACACCAAAAACATGCAGCTAGCTTACGTAGAACTTACACAAAGTTGCAAAAACCGCGAAATTTCCCATTGTCACCTAAAATCTTAAAATGACATCCTACTCAACCGTTAAACATTTTCAAAATATTTATTAAGTACCGGAAAAAATATTGCGAGGAAGAGTACACAATTACAAATGAATTATTCTGCTTTATGTGGTCATTACTGCATATATGTAATAATTAATGTAAACAGAGGCAAAGATTATTATGATTTATTATATTCTTTTAAACAGGATACCGTATAGTTTAAATGAAAAAAATATTCGCTTCGCTCATAACTAAACGTAGTCAACGATTTTTTGCTATATAAATAATGGAAGATACAAAATTTATTAACCTTACAAACTTAGAACCAGACAGAAGATATAAAGTAATAAATTGTGAAAATGCAGTAAATGGTGGAGTAATAATTACATTAGAACCAGATAATATTGAAGATATTGTTAAAGACAGCAAATTAAAATTATTTATACCAAATAAATATTATTATTTTGAAGATGGTAAAGTAATGAAAGATCATATGAAAAATAATACATTATATTTTACATTTAATGAGAATAGATACGATATTCATTTTTCTACAGCTGGAACCTTTAAATTTGATGCTGAACCAGAATAAAATATTATTATTAAATGAAAGAGTATTTACAAAAAGGAATGTACGTTTATCGTAAAAGTTATAAATATTTTTTAATATTAAAAATATGTTCTTCCTTTGGAAAAGCTTTATTTGCAACATCTGCTTTAGGTGGAATAGTTTTGTCCCCGCTTTTTGCAATTATTTCCTTATCAGTATTAATAGAAATTTTAGATAATCAATTCAATAATTAATTTTAATTAATTAATCAATTTTTAATTTTTTATTTATTTTTTTTAATTTAATTTAAAATGTAATCAATTCAATACGACAGTTAAACTAAATGAACGTATTGAGGAGTATAAATCATCTTACAAGTTTTATTCAGAATTATTGCATTTCTTTAATGCTAAGAAATCTACAGTAATTGAAATTAATTTGCTTGAAAAATATTTTATTAATAATTTAAAATATTTTCCACTTGAGAAATATCTAAAGAAAATGAAACTTAATAGGTATTAATTTGTCTTTGACAGAACCAAAAAAAAATTAAATTATTTGATATAAAGGCTAATAAGTGCTATTATATTACTGGTATAAGTAAATCAGATGTTGGTCCAATTAATGGATTATTCTTTAGTTTAGAGAGAAACTTGAAGTTATATTTATCCGATGTTGATTATTTTCAGATTCATCAAAAATTAATGTTATATGACGGTGTTTTATATTTTCTTGATAAAAAACAAAGAGTGTCTGCAAAGAGGTCATATGATCATCAAGTCTAGATATGAAGATTGTTTTGTAATATAAATATTTTTGAAAATCTTTCTGAATTTGATATTTAAATTTACTTTAGTAAATGAAATATATTATTCTTATTTCTCACTACTGTAAAAAGTTCAGATGATGTTAATATTACAAGTTATTTAGAGCAATTTGGTTATTTAGAGAGTAAAAGTTCATCTATAAATGAAGCATTAATTAGCTTTCAAGAATATTACAATTTACCTGTTGATGGAACATTAAATCAGGTATCACTTGATTTGATTAAACAGCCGAGATGTGGAAATAATCCAGTAGCATATAGAATTCACACAAGTAAGTGGTCTAGAACAAATAATAATTGGTATTTTTTGTTAGCTACAGACGAAATGAAAGAATTAGCACAAAAAACCTTTGATCAATGGGAATATGTTTCAAATTTAAAGTTTTATTATAATAGTATTAAACCGGATATATTTACTTGCTTCATTTTCTAATACGCTGTTTCAACATAATCATAATTCACGGTGTCAAAAAGTAACATGTTCTAGCAGTTTTTATGGAAAAGGTAATGTTTTAGCACATGGCTTCTTTCCAAATAATGATGAATGTCTAGAAATTCATTTTGTTAAAACAGAAAATTGATATTTTGGTGAATCAAGCAATATACACCTGATCGTCAAACTAATTTTTATACAGTATTATTACACGAAATCGGGCATACATTAGGTATTAAACATTCTGCAAATAATAATTCAATTATGTACGCCTATTATAAAGATGATATTGATAAATTAACTCAAGACGATATGTGGGTAATTCAATATTTATATGGAAGACCTGAACGATTAAAATATGAATTAATACCACCAACAACAACAATTAAACCTACCGTCGGCTCCGCAGGCCAGTCTAGAGGCGAAGCCGAAGCCAAAGATATAGTTGGTAGTTTATGTGATTTTAATAAAGAAATTGATACATTTTTAATAGCAAATCATCATATTTTTTGCCAGATGATTTTCAAGGAATTTCACTTATTTATCAAAGACCTTCGTGATGTTTTAATACTTGTTAAAAATGTATATCATTTAATCGATTTTCCAAGTTTTAATTTAGGAATACCAAAAGGAAAAAGAATTAATGCAATATTTAGAACTTATTCTGGAAAAACATATACAGTGTGGATGAAAAGGTTGGAATTAATTCGATAACTTTATTATAGGAAGGGACACGTAAATTTTTAATTTTAAATGCGCTAATTCTGAAATAAAAATTTGCTTTGTTGTCATTTCTTTCAAGGCCATGAACAACATTTCAATTTTTTTTAAACGGCAACTTTAATTGTTTATTGCGTTATTTTAAAAGCATATTTTTTTGCATATAAAACAATAAAATTTGTAATATAACAATATTTTTGAGGGTTGCCATTAAAAAAAAATTGAAATAACGTCATGGCCTTTAGAGAGATGACATAACAAAGCAAATTTTTATGTCAGAATTAGCGCATTTAAAATTAAAAATTCACGTGTCCAAGGGATTTTTTCTGTCGCTCCCTATAAAAAAGTTATTAGTTCCAAACTTTTGATCCCAACTGTATATTTTATGATAAAGCCTTATTCATTGAGTTTGATGAGTGTTTGTTTAGATCAAAGAAAAATGGCCTTATTTCAGAATTATTTGCTGGAATACCTCCAGTCTCCAGATATAGAAATTTATAGTTCTTTAAAGATAAAATGTATTATGAATTTGATGATATTTCGAATAAAATAGTTTAATCTGATCAATTTGACTTGCCAGTTTTCGGATTTAAATGCGGTCTTATGGATCAAATAATAAAACTAATAAATCGTCTGTGATTCACCTAAGGTATGCTACACATTTTCATATGATTTTTTCTAATAAATCATGAAATAATTAACTGTAATTATGAAAACTCTGACTCAAGTGACTCAGATGATAACTCTCATTTAACTGTAATTTTATTTTGGTACTTTCATTATTCATTGTCCCAATATATTTTGGAACAACCGAAAATTTTATTAAATGAATTGGTTTAACATCGTTTCTTAATTAATTAATTTCTCACAAATATTTCATTTACCAAAAAATTATTTGAATAATAACCAAATGCACCCCTCTTTCTATCCTCTCTACTCCGCGCCAATACTCCTGTGCGCAGACGCAGTTAATTACGATCGACGAGCTCAACGTTTGATGAACGCGATGAACGTTACCAGTGATTTATTTATCTATGGTTACCATTTTACCATACAACGTTTGCGTTTCTCGTGTCCGCCATTGTAAGCAGTATGACTTCTAAAGAAGTATTATTAGGAAATTATCCGAATTTTGGAAGTAGTAAGTTTGAATACATACGTGTCTGTTTGTCTTTTAATGTATAAATAAATTAGACGAATTGCCCTTTTTGCTTGGGTGTGTACCTGAAGAGAAGATAGACGACGCCAAGAACTTTTTTCTACGCAGCTGCTTCAAAGATGTGACAACACAGGACGTCATACCACTGAAACGAAATTGCCAACCATCGTGTGCATGGAGAGTCTATTACAAACTGAGAGATCGAACTCCTAATTTTGTTAAAACAGGTGAAAGCAGCGAGGATTTCATTATTCCATTGCCAGACAACGACAAAGTACTAGAAAAATTGTTTAATCATATAACTGCAATGGTTGTTGGAATGAGTGTAGCCCAAAAAAACTACACTTATGATAAAGTTTTTGCAATTGTGGACTATGTTCCAATTCATTGTATATGTACTGTTCAGGATTTTAATGTGACTGCAAAGGTACCTCGTATGCGGTCCTCAATTACAGAGGTGTCCTTGAATTTCTACGACATGAAATTGTAATTTGATAATTTTTTAGTTATTACAATGTGAAATTAAGTTGTTCAATAATGTTAAATTATGTTGTTATTATATATAACTATAATTATAACACCAATACATAAAATGTTATAATCTAACCAACGAGGAAATGGCTGCGAAATTATAAAGGAACCTTAACAAAAAAGTTCTAAATAATGATGAAATTATGAAAAAGGGCAAAATTAAAAAGTATGGGACTATCAAACATGGGAAAGCAGTCAAAAGTAATAATAGAAAACAATCCGCTTCATGGACACAAAAAATAAAAAGCCAAAAAAATGAAGAAAAAGAGATGGCCAATATACTAAATTATAAAACAAGAGAAGTTGCATGGACGCGAATAATAAAGAAATGTACATTTAAAGTAAAGACAAATTTGGAACTCTGGCGCCTAAACATAATAGACATCTCACATTTGCCAACGACATAGCAATGAAAAGAAAACCCTGATTGGGAATACAGTTTTGCAAGAATATGGAATGAAATAAACAAAATAAAACAATTGTAATGGTTTTATATTTATAAAGGGCGAAAAATAGGTAAAAACATAAAAAGATGATTATGAAAGTATGGAGGCTTTCACGTTCGGTGTTATTAATTATAACGATCTTCTTCGGGATTTTGGACCGTGTTCCATTTGAATTTCCATTAGGGGGGGTGTAGTGAACGCTCCTAGGAGCTAATTCAACAAGTGACCCCAATGAATCTCCATACGTTTCATCCACAACTGCGGCGGATTTCATCAGTGGTTTAAGTTGCGATGTGGAAGAGCTCGAAGTGTTCTCTTCGCTGTCACATTCGCCACATTTATCTTTTGCGTCGGCGTTGCATAATTTTTATTGTTATTTTCATAGTTTGCTTGATTTTCTGGAACAAATGACATTACCCTTCTCGTTGACAGTACCGGTTGCCAAGTTTTACACTACACCCCCTCTAATGGAACTTCAAATGGAACACGGTCCAAAATCCCGAAGAAGATCGTTATAATTAAAGATGATAATGTAAATATTAAAGAAGTTAAACATTTCAAATAGGTATAGGAGTGGAAATAGAAGAAAATTGGAAACAAGAATTAGAAATCAACAGTAGAATAGTGGAATAGAAGCAGCACTAAAATTATTCCATCCTATAAATAAAAAAATAAAGTAGAAAAGAAATCGCAAAAAAAACTATGACAAATGTTTTTAAAACCATCTACAGACCCATATTAACCTTTGGCTCTTAACGAAAGTATAAAAAATTAGTCACAGAGATGAAGTACCTATGAGTTAAAGAAGTACCTAATAAAGCAAAAAATAAGAGAAGATGTTCTAGCAACACACGACAACAACTTACAAACATATAGAAAACAACTTACAAAGAATGAATTATGCAAGGCTAGTGAAAAAGTATGAAAGGCAAAAGCACAGAAAAAGAAATAAATACAAAGATGAGATAAGACATTAGGTGAAATACTAAACACAAGGGGGAAAATGGGCTAAAGCAAGAATCTTCGCAGGAAACAAATAGAAATAGTCATTATTAAGTACCGGAAACAATATTGCGAGGAAGAGTACACAATTACAAATGAATTATTCTGCTTTATGTGGTCATTACTGCATATATGTAATAATCAATTTTTTGCACTAGTTTTGTAGAATAAATCATAAAATATTCAAAATATAATAGCATTTTACTACCTATACTATAAAGAGAGGAGAGACTATTTAAATTTGCCGCAAAATTTGATCGATGCGCCATCTGAAAACTGTTACATAATTTGAAGGTCGTTAAAGATCATTCCGCTAAAATATTTGCATTGAGTCAGTCATCTGGAGTAATCTGTGGTACTGATTTTTAGAGAAAGGACAGAAAATATTTAGTGTGAAAAATGTGAAAGCCAATAAGAAAAAATATTGGCAAACAATCGCTGAATTTATGTTAAATCCAACAGCTCATTTGCTGTCAAAAAGTGCTAAATGAATGGATGGACAATGAAACCGTGACAGCACGTTGTATCATTAGTTTCTTTAAATTAATTTTCATAAAAAATTCCAAACGTTTTGAATTCAGCTAATCGCAAAGCTATTACAACCAGTAATAGTTTTCCAGTTTTTATTCCCAAAAGGTTGACACAAAACTAGGAAATAAATCACAAAAACAAGAACACATTTATTTAAAATATATACCAGTCAAATGAGCAGAATGTAATAAAAATCACCTACAAAGTCTTGCACTTTTATTACATCTTAATTTAAAATCATATAAATTATATCACCAGCATGCGTTTAATCGTTTCAAACATACAAATCACTCGATTATTCTCTAAAAAGCAATTCTTATAGGAGAGAAGATTTGCTATAGAATAGAAAACATTCATAAAATATCCTTAAATATAAACTATTTCGAAGTAACAAACAAAATCACAATCGAATTCTGAGAGACGTTCAATTCTTTAAACGGTTTTCTTCTTAGTAGCTCTCTTTGTGCGTGGCAAGGTTGCGCTTGGGATATCCTAAAACATGAAAATCAAACAGAAACGTTTCCACACTACTGTCAGTTACAAAGTCGGCATTGTTAAAATCACTAATCTAACGCAGCAAACCGACAAACGACACAAGAAAATGAAAATAAAGCCGCAAGTTGTTAGCTCCATTCTCAGACGCAATAGAATACTGCATACATTTCTCATGCCTCCATTAGTCGAGATCTTCGTCCACGTAACTGCGGATTATCTTTAATCTTCGCTGGGCCATCGGCGACTCTGTTAGCGAGCGAATCGAAACTCGACTGTCGCTTCTGGGCACGCTTCCGGCAAGGTTGTTATCGCTTTTGGACTGTGTTCTGGACTCCGCCAAACACAGCTTGTGTTTGCCACCAGACTCATGCCACGACGATCGTTTATCAATCGTATCTCTGATCTTTTTAGGCAAACTGATTAATTTAGACAGGGAGGAATCAATTGTTCCTTTGGAAAGCGACAAGGATCGGTTAATTAGAGTGCGGCGCTTTGATTTCGGCGACTGAACGAATATTTCTTTGTGCTGTGAACCCGGAGTCGCGAGCGGCTTGACCACTCCGGGTTTCAGGATTAGTGTTGCTTTGATTGCAGGCACGTTACCTAGTGGAGTTGGAGGTTTTGGCGCTGTTCTTTTATGGTACTTTCCTCCACGCTCTTGTTGCGGCAGTTGCTGCGCTGTTGTTGCGGTACTATTTACTGGGTCTTGTTCTTTTTCGACGGTCGCACATGCTGTTAATTGTCTTTTACAAATACTAGTGTTAACGATGTTGTGTACCGAAGAGACATGCAAGTAATCAAACGAATCCACAAATTCCTCCTCACTTGACTCGAGACTGCTGAGATCTTCAATGGATCTAGCTTGGTCGTTCAAGAAAATGATATTCGTGTCATACACGTCACTGTCATCGCTTTCCTTTAACCACAGAAACAGTAGCGTCGGAAGAGAAGATAATGGCGTATAAAAACGATACTTACTTCGCTAAGCGACGGCTTCTTGATTCCAGATGTGGACCTAGTCACTCTAGTTGGTCTTGTACGGTTTGTGGGACCTGACCTGACCAACGGCTCACGGGCTTGAAGTCTTGGAGGTTGCCCCAGGTACAACCCATCCCCGCTGGAATACCCTGAGCTTATATCTTCCGCCGAGAGAACGTGTTGAATTCGTTCACTTCTCACGGCGTCCACTTCTGAGAAATATAAGGTTGAGGTCGACGACGTCGGGCGGCTTGGACTTCGTCGTCGTCGAAGCAATCTCGGGTCGGTGATGACCACATCAGCGGTATCGCGACCATCGCTTGCGTCCAAACCGGCATCACTCAAATCGCTCAAGCTATAGCTCTTTCTTAACTGATTTACTAAACCTCCGCCTCCCTGAAACCGTCTTCAGATTACACCCCAACCGTCACAATATCGATTGTTAATCCGTGCTCCAAGCGCATGCAGGTGCTTAGTACATTAAATAAAAAGGAAAATAAAAATTAATAGGCACTCAAAACGATTTATTTAAAAATTATGGCCTTCGTTACACAGAAGAAAAAGATTCTAAAACTTTAAGAAATATAAAAACGCAACTGCTAATACAGTAAAATTGTATATCAGTCGCTGATATCATCAGTCTTTCTGTTTCTTTTTGATTTTTTCGTGGCCTTGCCCTTTGGGACTCTCCCGCTTCTGGTTTTGGGCAGCTCTAGGACGTCCAGCTCGTCTTCGTCGGAATAAAACTCGGACAGAAAGTGCGACTCCGACTGCGATTTTACAATACCGTCGATCTGATCGTTCTGTATAATGTTGGTTTCAGAAAGGAAAGACACGGGGTTAAGGTTCTAAGTTTAGGGAGAAATAAAAAGTGCAACGAGTGTTAAATGAACGTTAATCGCGGTAATACGAACCTTGATGGCGGTTTGCATCAACGCCGTCACGCCCTTGGAACCTAAATCGAGGAACTGCTTGTAACTCTGTTCTTTGGCTTTGGAGATGTACTCGTCGATTTCCTGTAACAGACAACTGAGCGATGGTCATACTTACAGAGACTCACCTGTTCCCTGCTGCTCAGCGCTGGATGGACGAACTTTCTATACAAAATGCTCGAGCCCTTGGTCGCAGGCGACAGCAACCAAACCACCAGAATAATCTTAATTTCATAGTAAAACGGTAACCAACTGAAAAAGACATCGGTGAAAGTTTCGGCGCATGTGAAAAGCGCAAACACGATCCAGTACATCATCCATTTGACCTGCAACACAAAGAAGCGACTCAAAGTGGGTTCCAGCGGCGCCTAATTATAGACGAGTTAATTCCAGACTCAGGATGCACTCAAAGCGGCTGTAAAAATGCTAAGGGCAATACTCACATATTCTTTGACGTTTTTCGTTTTCACAGCCTTGTATGAAGCATATGCGGGGTAGAGCGTGCCGAAGAGCAATCTGAAAGCAGGATAGACCAGCAAATAAGTTAGGGTTTTATGGCAAAGGACTGCGAGGGCCAAAGTCAGGCAACCGACATGGACTAATGAGGGTTGCACAGAGGACAAGATGCATCTGATCAAGGCACGCGTATCTGACATTGTGCGGCGTCTTCGAGAGGTTTCCTGCGAGGCGGCAGGATTCTAACTGTGCTCGTACTGGAGGGTGTAGATTCACGCGTATCGCAGGAAATACACAACTAGGAATGTCCGTCAAACAGGAAATGACAACAGTTCTGTCGTCGAACGACGTCTTCCTACCTGGCTCACAAATACAAAACGATCACTTGTCCATTCCAGTAAATGGTAAAGCGAATTTCTGGCTTTTCCCTTTGAGACATGGCGTTACTCGTCGCAACCAAAACGTGCACTATTTTAGGACGACAATCAAGAGGAATATTTTAGGAGCGCGCCAAGCCGCGGATTTATTTATAACACAGGCTGCAACGACGCTGTCGTAACAAGACATCAAAGAAACGATTTCAAATAAACAGAGGTCGGTGGACGCTATTCATTATTCCATTGTAGCGAATCGTTGCGAGTCTAACACGAAATGATAGAGTCACGCTTGAAGGTTCAAATATTACATTTTCTTTCTTGGACGCACCGATTGCCGTTTAACTCGTAATTAGCACGAATTGGACGGCGGTCATGAATAAAACGTTACGTACACTTCCTGGATTCGGTTTTGGCGACTTCCAAAATTTGCAAACCGTTCAACGGTGGATTTTGGGCGAAATCGACGAAGTGTTGAGTGACGCATGGTTATTGTTAATTCACGGTGCATTAAATTTTAGGTGAACAAATTTTTATTTGACTTTGAATGAGAGACAACTAGGTCATCACATCAATTCAAGGAGATTCTTGATCTGCCTTATAAGGATTGCACAAAAAAGAAAACTTGTTAAGCAGACTGATCAAGCAAAAAATAAAATGGGGCTGCGTAGGCCGCGGAATCGCTAAGTGATTAGAGTGTAGCAAATTTTACAGTTTGGTGGGTGGACAATCATCTCCAACACGAAACATAACATTTATTAATTAATTAGTGGGTTCTTTAAGACTCAAGGTCCAGGAGTGTTTGGGCAAAGTCGTGATTTGTCATTGTCAAAGTCTACACTGCAAAAAATAAAACAAAAGCGGGATTCAGTGTCCTTCTCAAGCCCACATTTTTTTGTGCGCTCTATTTAACAGCAACAACGAATTATAATTAATGAATGTGTGGTAATGTGGATTTTGGGTGTCGTGAGGGCCATCAGTTGACAAAAACCTGTTATCAACAATAACCACTTATCGAACGTCTGTTCATTTTTAATAACAATCGCACCCAATAAAAACAATTGCAATAAAATTGGATATCGTTCGAACGACTATAACAATAAAATTTGCCATTGTTCGTTTCAAAAAGCGTAAATGTCAAAACCATCTTTTGTTTGTGTCGTCATATGATCGCTGTTTGAACGGAGGTCGGGCATTGGGCAGCATTATTTAACGGAAAACGTCTACTTACATGACTAATCTGGATATAATAGAAGATATCATTGTAATTTCTATAAATTTCACTAACGAACACAACGAAATGTTTACACAAACCAAACGTCAGTCAAGGTAAAATGTAAATTAAAAGCTCACTATCGCACAGCGCGCCGAGCATTGCAGCCATCTTAAATCTATTGTCATGCGCATGCGCGCACATTTGACAGATGATGGGAAGGATAACTGCCACTTTTACGGGGTGCTTCCAGATTTGCATCGACCGTCGGTTTTCATTTTTCGCATTTACATCTAATTCAATTTAATAACATTTTATTGGAAATTAGGTCGCTGAGGCAGCTCGTTCTTCATTCTTTTTAAAGGTGATTTTCCCATTTTCAGTTTAATTTCCCACAGCTTCCGTCTACTAGTAGAAGTAATATCTAACACCAAACGTGTCAACTCATGATTTTTCCTATAGAGTACACCTAAACACGCAGTTGGTATTAGATATACTTTTTTTATAATATCGCGTATTGTTTACTTCGCTATTCAAACACGTCAATTTAACAATATGAAGAGTCAAGAATATAAAAAGTAAGCTAAACTTGATCAAGTATCCTACTTGGCCGTCATGTGATCACGTTGCGACAAATTTCCGGCAGACGTCGTATCGCAATGAAGCAATAAGTGTCAATTGTGGTGGAAAAGGAAGTTTGGTCATTAACTAAGTGAAAGTTGGTGTAATACGGTCAAGAATCTCATCATCGTTGTTGGCAACACCAACCGCGAAAACTTACACACTTACATTTTTTTTTCTTGATATAAAGATTTTTTAAAATCTATTGTATATGATTGGCAAATTGTTATATGGTATTGGTGTATCAATATTTTTATATTTATCAATACATTTTTGGTGTTATTGATCCTTGTGATGATCTTTATGCCAGACTGTCCAACATAAATAAAATTGCAGTCATTGCATTTAAGACAGTCAAACCCTGAATTAGAGAAATAAGGGATAAGAAGTTTTTAGTTTTTTCTTAATTGAATGAAGAGATTAACAAAGAAAGACAAAGAAAGTAAGTGTTAGATGGATAGGCAGAAAGAGAAGTAGTTGGAGTAGAATTATAAGAATAGGAAATAAAATGGAATGACAAACTGCGTTTTTAAAGAAAATGGTGCTAAAGTTTGTGTATTAGAGATAAAGGGAACAAATTCTTGTGCAATGTGTTTAATAATGTCATACTCTTTATTGAATGAAGCAGTACAAAGAATAACAGTGACGATGGAGTAAACTATTGAAAGCTGCAAATTTGTGACTCTATTACGGCGCGAAAACAATTGAAGGGGATGACAACATCTGTGGAAGTGGGTTTTCTGTACATTTCAAATGTGAAAACTGTGTCTTTCTTTTGATTAAAAGCATTCGAAAGGTGCCTGATTGGGATAAAGAAAATATTGCATCATATACAGAAAGAAAATAATGCCTAAAAGCAACTGTAGATTTTGGAGCATCCAAACATAGAAGAAAATAAAATGGCTGGTTTAGATGGCTTAGCTTTGGACCCAAATAGTTGCGAAATCTATCAATAGGAAAAGAAACAAAATGAATCGACCAGGAGAAATCCCTTGGGAAGTCAGGCAAAAATTCAGTTCGTATATTCCCAAAAAGAAAATATGGTTCTCAATTAATTAAGAATGATCTGAAGCAACTGAAATATCTACTAACAACAAAGAAATTCTAGTAAATAACCAACTAATAGAATAATGAAAATAACCAATGAATAATGAAACAAAAATTTGCAAAGCAAGCTACTCTTTAACTTGGACCAATTTGAAACGATAGAGTCATGATCCACAACAAAAGCAAAAATTGTTGGTTTATGAGAAGGTGTAGGTTTTACGGTCGGCATTATCAAAACAGCTATATTTCTGGGGCTTGAAGACCATTTTCATATAATTTACTTATTTCATTAATTGACAGGAAGTCACTATTGAGACATTCACACCGTCTCTGAAGATGTATACTGCAGTCGCAGACGAAACGTTTGAGAAAGTTTTGTCAGGGGTCACTTGTCGGATTAGTCCTTCGAGCCGCTCCTTAGATTCCCCTTTAATGGAGCAGTTTGTAATACAACATGGTCCTCAAACCCGAGAAATACTGGTCTCACTGCTCCACTAGTGCTCGTTTATTGTTAATATCCAGTTCTTTAAAATATAATATTTTAAAATTAACTACCACGCGCTTATTTATTATAAGTAAGCATCTCGTAACTCCCTGCACTATTCTTTTCTCCGTTAATTTGATCCACGAAATTCATAATTCCATCAGAGGTAATCGCTCCAATTTTGATTTCATTATCATAAATCGCTCTGCCTATGAATTCGGGACCAACACCGAATCGGTATCCCCCTAGCACTGCACGATTTGTTTTTAAATTGTTCCAATAAGTCGACGTCTTCGTAGGTAACCAATGAAATTCGATTTGATTTCCGCATAATATCTAAAATCATTTATAGAAAATTTCTCTTAGCAAAATCGACGGGAAAACCTTTATTCTTTTATTAGAACTGATGATTTTGGGGCCAACTCCGGCGTGAACGATACGCACCCCCTTGCGAAGTTCACACACATCTACACCTCCGTTTTGGGTGAAAACCTGTCCGATGTATATGTGTTCACCACTTAAATCACTTCCTCCTACAACGGCATCGTACGGGATGCCTCCATTAAAGTCACGCCAGTAGTGTCCTAAAATTGTGGAATCAAGTATCAATGAAAACGGAATAAAGTATTAAAAAATAGCTCACCTAGTGCTAAAGTATAAACCGGACCAAGACTTAGAAAAACAGTTACAAATAGTACGAAGAACATCGTGGTAGTAAAACGAGTGACAGTTGCTATATAAGATTTATTTATTAACAAATTGGTGGGTATTTTTCTTACATCAATTACACGCGATGTTCTGGTACAAAAATTTTGCAATTGACAATTAGCAATATCAAGCACCATTAAAAATTAAATATTGCAATCATTTTTTTATCATATTGTAAACTAAAGTAAACTATTCAGTAAACGTATAGGTCTGGATTCTTCACTAATTACCTTTTTTCAAAACATTGGCAAAATTTTTCAAGATAAATGCATGAGTATAGCAATTGCGAAGACCACACAGTCCCAGAACGTATTTTCTCAATAATAAGAAGCTTATCATATTTACCCCGGGAAAGGTTGGTCTCAAAACATCATGTCAAAGTTATTTTTATTTTTAAAGTTATAACTTTTTTGTAGAGAAATCCACTTCGTCATTTGGTATTGAAATGATTAGTCGGTTGCGACTTAATTTATTGATCTCACATCTCTCAGTTGTGTCTGTTTGTTATATCAGTCACAGATGACGACCACGCTCCACCCACGCAAGTAAGACAATTTTATGTCTCGAAAAAATACAAGAAACAACTGTAAACATCGTAAAAGAGACTATATATTCCAAATACTAGATGCTTGAAAAGAAGTAATTATTACCAATGTAATGCACTCAGTTTTATTGCCAATATACAGGGTGTTTCAGTGAGGTATAGTCAAACTTCAAGGAGGCAATAAAAAGTAAGTAGTAAAAGTGGCAGTTTAAAATTCCAGATATCAATAGCAAAAGAGCTAGCGACTGTTAAAGTTGACCAATCACGGAGTGTCTCTGGCCATGGTTGGCTAATTAGGTTGTGCTTTAAAATGTTCGGTTTGTTTTACTGAGCCGATCTATTCACCCTCATCTAACTATTATCTATATGATGTGGTACTTTAAATTTAAATGTAAGAATTAGACGATTCTATTCTTTTCCTAACAAAATTAAGTGTTCATTAACTTCAGCGGAAGCTGATATTTTTAGCAGGCTAATAGCGTGTGCTAGCAACTGTGAGAAGGATAACGTCATAAAGGAAACGAGCGTGTGAGAAATAGCGAGATGAAAATTTCATAAAATCTTCGCTGCATCTCAATTATTTCTTCCACATTTTCAGAAAATCTGATAAAAGGATTTCTCCTCTCTGAACTATTTTGAACTATTTTAGCGGCTATACTTTGATTAACATTGACGAATCGGTGGCATTAAATCTAAAGGGGCCTACAGACTGTGTTTTTGTTGGACTGTTTGATTTTCAAGTACGAACCTAAGAGCCCGTTTACACAGTAAAATGTTTGATACGGCCACGACTGTACTGTGTATTGTATTTTTTTCGAATGAATCGTCGTTGGTACAATGTATTTACATTTGTTTGTTATTTTGTAGTTTAAAAATATTAACAAAAGCAATGTATCTAAAAAACGTGCAAAAAAATCATCAGAGTAAATGTTAACTTATAATAACTGTAAATAAATTGACAAGTACGAACAAACGTAAATACATACATTTAAAAAAGTTCTCAAAACTATAGTTATGCAACCTATTAAAATTACAACGATCTTCTTCGGGATTATGGAGCAGTTGTGGATGAAACGTCTGGAATTTCATTGGGGTCCCTGTTTGAATTAGCTCCTTGGAGCATTCACTATATCCCCCCTAATGGAACTTCAAATGAAACACGGTCCAAAATCCCGAAGAATAATCGGCAACAATACAAGTACTACAAAAATTTACGAGATGGCGCTATATGAAATTGTCATCATGACAGCGGATAGAAGGCTCCAATAAAGTAGTTATAAAAAACTATTTTTTGTGTAAAATTGCGTTTTTATAATAAATGCAACTAGTGTCCGACCGAAACTAGTTTTTACGGCCGAAACCGAAACCGGAATTTAATGTTTTCGTGGGAAAAACAAAGTAAAAATTATCATAATCAGTTTTTATTATTATTTTTTAAACCAGTCACATATTAATCATTCAGTCTCTGATATTTTAAATAATCATTAATTTATCATATCATATTATCAACTTAACAACATAATTATTTTTTTTAAACTTTGGTCATTTTGTATGTTACTCTTGTTGACAAACTACAATAAAATTCAAATTAATAAGTACCTACCTACCACATACAACAAGTAAATAAATATTTTTGATGCAAATAATCCTTCAATCGAATGTATCAAAATAAAAAGAGCCTTGCAAAACATCCCGAATGCAGTTTCGGTTTCGGCCGGATGACAGCCGAAACTAGGCCGAAACCGGTTTTTTTGTCGAAACTAGGCCGAAACCGAAACCGAAAGTTCGGACGGACACTAAATGCAACTATATAGGTAGATAGGTAGGATTATAGGTAGACTTAAAAAGCAAAACCTTTTCTAAAGACAAAATTTCATCCAAATCCTAAGAGCCGTTTCTGAGATCGGCGAAATAAATTTATACAGGGTTTTCAAAATGTATGGATCCGGCTTATTATCATCAAAACCATTAACCGGAATAACTTGCAATTCGGGGTATGAATTCAACTAAGTAATTTCTATTACACCTATTTATTTCAACTTTTTTACATTGTTACGTAAGCCAACTAGAGTTTTTTTATAACTACTATACCAGCTATACTTTATCACTTTTACAAGTGAAACTGAATGAAAACTAAGCAATAATAAGCAAGAATAATAAGCAATAACTCTAAACATTTATTTCTTAAATATTATTAATGCAAGAAGAAAAATAACAAAGCATAAGCAAACTTAAAAAATAAATTTGTTGTTTTGTGTTTTTTCTTCTACGCTCCTTTACGTTTCCCGTCTCGTTAAACCGCTTCCAAGTTTTAGTTACTGCAGATTTACAAATAAGCTCTCGTTCTGGATGTATTAGCATTAAAATGTGCAAATACTTCTGCATGACTGAATACTTCTATCGGCATAGCAGATCATCATCAAGACCTCTATTCACTCTTTTTCCCTTAATTTAACAATATTTAGTCACCTCTAATACTTTCAAAGCATTTTATTGTTTTATATTTTAATTTATTTAACACTTCCAGTGGCAATGTTTAGACAAGAGTGGCATAGTCTTGAATTCAGAAAAAAATAAGCTTTTGAATGCTAATGCTATTTCTATTAAAAAAAAACTAGTTGGCTGTGTATCTCGCAAACTAACAATGTAAAACTGTTGAAAAAATTAGGGATAATAGGTATTAATTAGTAGAATTCATATTTCAAATACCTATCAACCCTTAGTTGGTCGCATTTTAATTTAAATTACTGTACTTTTGGAAGAAGGAAGGGATGCACGCTGGGTGGCGGCGTATCCTCTTAAAATTATGTTTCCTCATATCTAGCCAAAGAAAATTATTTTAAACTTGGAGAACAATAAATAATCTTTAAAAATAACAATAATTAAATTTCTTGATAATAAATACCTTGATTACTTTTATTTTTTCAATATAAATTTGGATGTTAGGATATTAGATAAGTGTACCAAGTTTCAATTCACTCGGTTTTTCCGTTTTCTGCCTAATAGGCCGTCGTCGTGAAACAGCATGTAGATTTAGGTTTGATGTTTAGCATGTTATGTAAAGTTCTCTAAATCCACTAAGGTTGTATGCATTTACCAAAGAAGCAGAGGAAACAAATACCGCATTCAAATGCAACTGAAAACAAAAATTCTGTGGAAGGAATGCAGATTTCTTTAAAATTGATATGCCGGTATACAGTTTGAGCAACCAGTGGAAGATGTCGGCGTTGGGACTTCCAGCAGGAAGCGCCACCTGGTGACGACATCGACAGAGAAGCGGTGGTTTGAGCGATGGAGTGTGCTTCTAGGAGTTGGTTTGGTCCTCGTGGTGGAGGCGACCTAAGCCGACGCCGCGACGATCCCGAGCGAGAGGTTTCTTTGAGGTCGCTCCGCCACAGCGAGACTGAAAATCTTTACATGCGTTGGACTGCGCGCTATAACCCAGTTCATTCAAAATTACGAAATTCCGCCGTCGAAACCGACGTTGTTGTAAAGAGAAAAACGCCAAATAACTTATACTAATCGATGTTGTGCCGCTAACAACAAACAATAATATTAATAATTGTTGTTGTTCTTCTGTGCTGTTAATTGTGATGAACGATGGCATATAAATGCCGCGAAGAAGTCGTAGGGAAACGTTTTTTATCAGTGAGCGGTTTTACCAAATTAAAGTCGGGTAAAATCAGTGAGTGGGGGTGGAGGGCAGGTGTCGTACGTGCCGCTACACATAAGGACAACACACATCCGGACCTTCAGGTAAGAAATTCCAAACGTTCGCCAAATGTCAAAAAGGGGGTGTGTACCCTCCAGCTGAGGTGCACCTGTGCTCTCTGATTTAAATGTGTTTACATCGGTCGATGATCTCGAAACCCTTGCAGGTGCATGGGGTGTATGAGGGTCGCTTTTTGACCCATTTTAGGGAGCAGCGTAAACACCCTTTCAGTCACACGAGGGGTGCCACGCACAAAAGCCCCGGCGACACGTACATGAAAACACACTTTCACTCAAATTTTCTTTCTCTAATCGATATTTTTCACACCTTCGTCGTAATAAAAACTGATGGCCTCGCCTTTTCACATATCAAATGAAGATTTAATGGTTTTTCTATTTCGACAAATTATCAGAATAGGTATGCAAAATATTTCAAAAAATCGCTGCAGAAGGAGTAACTGCAACTAAAACGATAATTATTAGATATATTTACAAGCTTTCACGAAGATTATTTAAGTAGTGAACAAATTTTAGTAGTCAGAGAAAACTGAAATATCAAAGACATATTATTAGCTGAGCCCACTGCTCAAAAATTAAACGAGGCTGTTTAGGCCATGGAACCATGGAAGTAATGTAAGTTGTTAGTGCAGAAAATCTTTGTATTCGAAATTATACATTGTAACAATTTTGATCTGAGGGCGTCAGTTTGGACGTCGATTGCGTCAAATATCATAATGAATTAAGAGGATTGTCTAGTGGAGATTTCGGCATTTTGCATGTTAGAAACTTTTCAATAAAAGTCGAGCAACTTCGCACAACAATTTATTACAACAAGGATGACTTAAGTCAGGAATACTTCAACAGCCGAAGTACCAAGTACAATAATATAACACGTCTTGTTCAACTCGATGCTGGATCGAGAATGATCCCGATTCCCACGATTCCCGGCGTCCAAGCTCCCCAAAACTGGAACACTTGTGCGAGACTAATGTGTAATCCCATAACTCGTGGTCCAGACGAAACGCCTGTCGCGGTTTTAGTGCGTAGACGGCTATAAACCCTGTTCCCGATCGAACCCCGTCATGGTTGAGTACTTCGACGGCGCCGTTGGTACGCCGTTGCTAACATTCGGCCATTCCTGACATCCAGAGTGTCCTCACTCGGGTTGCCGTCGCTACGGGGATCAACCATTGAATACTGAAACTCATCAAACGTCTAAGAAATTGTTATCGTACAAAAAAAAAACTAGAAAAAAATATTACTGGTTTAATAATAGTCATTTGTGCGAATCCCGGAACGCTCCTGTTCACCTAGCCTGTAATTAATTAAAATACTTGGCCAAGTATAATTATTAATAATATTATGTAACACCTTAACTCTATGTAAAATTATAACGGGATAGCTAACTTATCTACCATAAATCTACCAATCACGTGATCCCAGGAACATACTGGCCCACTCCACCACCGTTCACAAGTGCCCTATCTACCTAGTGCGTGAGCTAGCTAATTTGAGTACCATACCGAACCATCCACTTTGAACGCGAGTTATGGCCACCAGTACGCCCTGACAGGGCTACGCCCTCCAGAGATAGGTCCTCACACCCCTATCACTGCATGCACCGCCCGAAGGCGCGATGGCGCCTCCTCGTCGGCGAGGAGCTCCAGGGCCTCCTGTCGTCACTCCCAGCTATCCGACAGGCCAGGGCCCTCCAGAGATAGGACCTCACTTCCCATCTCTGCAGCAGTTACACTGCTCCGTCTACTCCTCGTCCTCGTACGAGATCCAGCGCTTCATGTGGTCAACGCCGGCTACCCCACGGTAACGTACACGGGAACGAGTGGCACCAGGTATGTCGACCACCTCGTAGCGGTCGTTGCCCAACACCTTCGCTACTCGGAACGGTCCACGCCACTTCGGCCGCAACTTTTGACTATCCCCCGTAGCCGGTGTTGCTGTCACTCGGAGAAGAACCAGGTCGCCGACGTCAAAGAGCGCCGCTTTGCCTCTTTTCCTGTCGAAACGTGTTTTCTGGTCCTGCTGGTACTTCCGAGTGAACTCCTCCATACGGGAGCGTAGATTGCATTTCCCAACTCCGTTACCACCTCGCTCGCTGCGCTTTCCCGTCTAGAGCTCCTTCGATCTTCCGCGGATTCCAATTGGCGCATCCGGTTCCGACGCCGATCCGGGCTACGAGTAGAGGGTCGATTTCGAGGACGCGTCTTGGACCCACATCTACGTTCTTCTCGGTGACGCTCTCGACCTCTCGAGACAGCGTACTCATCCTCGTCCGTGTCGGGACTCCTCCACCCCGGCGAATCTCTGCGTTTGCTTCGCCTTGGTCCAGCTGATTCGTTCTGGCGCTTCATCACCATGCTGATTCACAGTACACCAAACACGAAACAATCGAAATACTATTTTCTTTCGCCACGTTAGGTCACTATCCCACTTCTGATGTTAGAAACTTTTCAATAAAAGTCGAGCAACTTCGCACAACAATTTATTACAACAAGGATGACTTAAGTCAGGAATACTTCAACAGCCGAAGTACCAAGTACAATAATATAACACGTCTTGTTCAACTCGATGCTGGATCGAGAATGATCCCGATTCCCACGATTCCCGGCGTCCAAGCTCCCCAAAACTGGAACACTTGTGCGAGACTAATGTGTAATCCCATAACTCGTGGTCCAGACGAAACGCCTGTCGCGGTTTTAGTGCGTAGACGGCTATAAACCCTGTTCCCGATCGAACCCCGTCATGGTTGAGTACTTCGACGGCGCCGTTGGTACGCCGTTGCTAACATGCAAATTTCTCCTTTATTTCTCACTCGATTTTTGTGCGGTTTTCACAGATAACTTTCAAAAATAATCTAGAATCATGGTAACCCTTTGAAACTTCATTTATTTAAAAAAAAGTGATTTTTTTTCTAAACTAAAAGAATTATTTTCAAATTATGGGGTTACCATGATGAAGAATGTATTTTTAAACATAACCGATCAAAAATTTCTTAAGTATTGTTATTTAAAACCTTGTAATTTGCAAACTAGTAAACTTTCGATAAAGCGCTCGTAAAGTGGCGCCACGGCAAAATTGTGGCAAAAGGAGCATTACTCGATAACATCCGGCAACTCTGCAACTGAGGTACGGAGTCGATGGCGAGCGCAGCACATGAGTTACTCGACTTTACTGTTCCTGGATCTACTAGGGTTGAGTTAAACCGCTATTTTTCAATCAAGCGTCTGCTATTTCACGGTTGCTATTTTTTAATAGCAGTGATTTTAACGCGCTATTGCGATAGCGGATTAGCTTAGCTTAATTTGCAAATTGAATCGTTTTTAGCGATCACCGATGAAGTTCTAGGAGAAATAATTGTTACAATATTTTATGGAATTTCGCACTTTTATAGATTCTCTATAGCCGCCAAGATTTCACCTATCTCTCACCTAGAATAAGAATAATACATTTCTGTGAGCTGTTAGCATGTCCTCACGCATCAATTTAACAAATTAATAAATTCCTGGTCTAACGTTTCATAAATTGAAATTATTCATAGTTTATAAGTTTTATTTTTACGATGTTTGGGATCCGTTTCGAGGGGTTCTTCTAGAGCGACTACGACAACGAAGAACTACTGATTATTTATATTTTATGGTATATATGTCGTAGTCTCTTAGTGAAACACGTCATTTCATGAAAAGTCTAGGCAATACATGAACTGCCGGCATATTATGTATATTCTTTATTTTACACAATCTCCCTAGTTCCAAATGTTCCAATTAACAAAATTGAAAAATAAAAATTTACTAATAACACGGGCCGATTTTGTGACGTTTCGAATTGCATTGCAACTTTGCCTCAAAGCACTGGCATTTATTGGTCTTGCATTGCATTTTTGATGGTTGACATGCACATTACCCTTGTTCAAATAAAAGGCTTGTCTGATAAATAAATACTTAGACACCAGGTCACGGTTAATAAATTTGAAATAAAATTCTTTAAAACAAAGTTCTTTTAGCATCTAATCCCATCTAGATCTTATTTTACACAATCTGCCATGCCATAATATTGAATACCGATCAGTTATTTCATGAACAGTCACCTTTTAAATCGCGGCAGATTCTGTACAGGTTAGTGATATGCCAGTTCACGAAGAGACTAGGGAGATTGTGTAAAATAAAGAATATACATAATATGCCGGCAGTTCATGTATTGCCTAGACTTTTCATGAAATGACGTATTTCACTAAGAAACTACGACATATATATTCGCCCGTATTATAAACACTACAATATTCAATTTTTAGAACGCTGTGAATAACGATAAGAATTCGTGACGAATAACAATTTTAGAGTAAATAATACAAATATGAATTTATTGATGTCGTCAGTTCGTAATAAAAGTGTTACTCTTATTACGTGTCCGTTTGGAGACGAATTTTTTGATGGCGTCATTACGCAGTTTCAAGAATTCGTACTTTACCCCCGGCGTTTCTAGGAATCTAGATTATTCGCTGGGATCACTTATCGGATCACCTCGGGGTGCTCGCTACATCCCCCTATCCATGGTAAATCCATATTATTATTCTGACGTCAAAAAATAAACTATTTTAAATCCATTCTTATTTTTAATCATATTATATTTTTATCAAATTTTCAAAAACGCGAATACAAAATTCAAGAAATTAACCATCTCGCGACTCCGTAGATCTGTATAGACAAAGTGTTCCCGTTTTGCAGTTTAGGTGTCACATTATCAAATTCTCGTCAAATTTCCTTCATACAAACTAGTTGTAGCAAACTGAGTTGATGACGTCATTACTACCCTATTTTCCGCGTACGGTAAAAACCCTGTCACACCATCAAATTCTGCTCGCAAAAGTATCAAACTCGTTGGACACAAAACGGTCAAACGCTTGACACGAATAGGAGGGCGTCTATTTCTCTCAAACTATTGGAAGCGGTCGGTACTTTCATTGGCTGATAAGTGAGCGCCAGTTCAAAACAATCCGTTCTTGATATTTAGGTTCTTATAATTTTCACGTTAGGGTGAAATGGGAATGAAAATTTGGAGTGGCATCGATTTGACGACATTAGTTGATTTATACAGATAAGACTATTGTACAACACGAAAAATGACTCGTACTAGAACAAATTTGCACGTCGCGTTGTATTACAGCGAATTGTTGAGGAAATGGGCAAAATTCGGTCCAGAATAACTAAAATTTCAAAGGTCTAACAGACCTATTATTCTAGTTTCTTTACCAGAAAAAAAAGTGTAATCCAAAAAGGAGGTCGCAAACTATTTTTCATATAAGAACTTTAAAAAAATTCGAGGTACGAGCTTATAAATTATTGAAATTACAGGAAATTTGATAGTGTGACACCAGCATATTGTAACACCAGCCTAAACGATTCTTTTATGGATCCCCAAACATGTGCGGCCTAACAGCAGTGACATCGCTTCACGGATCGGTCCGATCGCTGAGATCTGTGCTGTGAGAGTGAGTCAAGTAATACAACGTTGCCGGTCCAGAATTCGTTTCATGTGCGTATGAAAGATGTGGAACGAGCGCTTGGAAGCCTATCTCTTACATTTCGGTAGGGAAAAGAAAGACAGACATAGAGCGTCGGGGTATTATAGGGTAATAAGCGCCGACAACTTTTAGGCGGTGAAGTGTGGAGGGTACCCAGAGCTGACGAAGTCACGTGATAGACAATCCTCTTAATATCAGCAAAAATAAAGCTAAATCTACATTCCATGGCCGCCCAAGTATACATTTTCAAAATTCGGTAGAGTGTAGATTCTACATATTCTTAACCTTAAATTCTACAATGTAGAATTAACCTCAAACATTGTAGAACAATTATTTATTAATGTTAAGCTCAAATTTGAATATTGTTCTACATTGTAGAACTGCTGATGACCGTTTCGGATACGATACATTTTGTAGTCTTTAAAAGAAATTCCATCTCCGGGCATCGGTTTGGACCATGGACTTCACTTGTCCAAATTTTTGTTTGACAGTCCTTGATGTAACGACAGTTCTACACTGTAAAAAAACAAAAAACCTAGATTCTAGATACTAGATGGCCTACTGCGCCTCTAGTTTTTTTGTAGGTAAATATATATTTATGGTTGATTTGTACTTTTGAGCATGTTAAATTATGAAAAATTAATGGTCTGAAGAATTAGGAACGAAGAAGATTTTGTCAGCCTTTCAAGGAACAAAATCGGTTACTATAGCGATAGTATCGAAACAACAATATCTGACATTGTCAAAAACTTGTGTTTTGCTGATTGGACGTCCTATGAACGAAACGTTTAAATTACTGTTATTAACGTTGCAACCGTTAAAAATAGAACAGACAAACACCTACTCTATTATCTAATATCTACCCTTTGTAGTATCTAATCACCAATTATCAAACAACAATTCAATTAAGCGACAAAACAATTAAAAATAGTGTCACGACCATTAAATTTTGTTCGCTTAAAAATTGAGAATATATCGAGTTACACAACCGTTCTTCAGATTGTGTCACAGATGCTTCTTGGATTCAGATCAGAATTTCCCGCTGACCTAAATTCCAGCCTCGTTCAGGTATTCTTGCACTGTGCAGGTGGCACGGCAAAGATGAAATTGATCGAGGGCTATAAGCACTTTCAATGAGGATATTCCATAATGCACCTGCTTTGTCGTGTGGCGCCTGTAATGAAAATGTTCTCACTGCAAGCAACTTCAATTTACTCAATTCAATCTTCATCATGGTATCCGTTACTTTGGATTGGCAGCTGGCATATGGCTAAAATTTGTTTACTCTTGCCTCATCTTCCACATGACGTGCGTTTTTCAGTAACATTTTCACAACTCTACTTTTTGGCCGTATGTGTACTCGTCAGGTCGGATGTCAAGTGTATTTCGAGCCTTATTGGGACAAAAATGAAAATACAGCTAATTGGTTCGAAAGTTGGAATCCAAAAACACACGTTTCTTACGGAAGAAAATGCATTAAAACATTGATTTAAGTTAAGCGTGTTTAAACTAAAGAGCGTACAAAAATAATATTCTCAGGAGCCCATAGACTTTAGCTTTTGTGTACTACTTTGACATTAACATTTGACAGAAATTGTCGATTAATAATTAACTAAACTGGCGGAATTTGCTGAAAAGGCACTTACGTAGGCATCTTACGTATCGTATCCAAAACGGTTGTCAACAGAGAAGGTAATCTCAGAAATTTTACAATTCAAGGTTGAAAATTCGTTACACTCTGATCACTTTGAAAATGATTCCATGGCCTACTTGACTTATTTTATCTACGACCGTTATACTGCCTTCCTCGGAATAAAAACCTTAACTCTTATTTTTTGCTAAAATGCACTAATTGTTCCAAACCCTTAAGAAAGAGTGAAAGATCATACTCACAGAAATAGAATATAAGTGGTGTTCATACTTCTTTACTTTGTACAGTCATGGACAGTCAAGAATAACACCCGTGTTATGCAAATACCGACTCTATGAGATATTGTCATTGAGTCGGTATTTGCATCACACCCGCCGGCTAAAGTGTTATTCTTGACTGTCCACGGTTGTACTATCCAATCTGAAAACCTGTATCAGTCAAACTTTGTACTTTTCAATCTGAAAACCTGTATCAGTCAAACTTCTTAAAAATATTTGCATTTTAAGTTATGATGTTATTTTGTTTCCGTGATTTCTGGATCCAAAAAATGATAAGACATTTATTCTAGATTTTCCTCACTAAATCTGTGTATTTTGTACGGGTATTAGAACATTTATTTTCTGTTAAAATAAACTACCTACTGAAATAATTTACATTGCAAATGTTGTTCATATCGTCTTCGTTCTAAATATACCTGCCATTTTTTTGCGATTTTTTGCAATTAAAAAAAGTATTTGGTAAGAAAACAATGTTAGGCCCGAACCAACGAACCACATGAAGTATCCCTTATAGGATTTAGTTCACCAAAAGCATTTACTCCTATTTATATTTATTTTTATTATTATTTTTATATTATTATATAAAAGTAGTTTCTTAAGTAACTCCTTCAACAAAAAATACTTACTTTGATTCAAAACAAAAATCCTAGAAAATTATTTCTTCAGCGACCTAGTTTTTACTTGCAGTAAAACCAAACACAATTTTTTATTTATACCATTCTATGTACAGGGAATGCAACAGTAGAATGTAACGATCTAGTCAAGAAAAAAACTTGATTTTTTAGATATAAAAAATAGAAGACGGTTGTATTTATTAAAATGTTAATTTTTTCTGATTTCAAAAAGATATACATTTTATATGATAGTCTTGAAAATTCATGCAAAACAAAAACTAAATATGTAGAAAATTTTTGAGCCAGAAAATGTTTAAACTGTCAAAAATGCCTTTCGTTTCTGTTTTGTTTTCGAACAAAAAATGCAAAGTTACGAGAATTTTGAAAAGTACGACATGTTACAGTGTTACATCAAATCCAGCAAAAACAATTTGTCTTGAAGAAATTTTAGGATAAGCCGCAACACTTCATAAGACGTCAATTTCTTCTTCCTCCCTCTTTTCTTTGGCGGTTTTTTGGACTTGATGAGTAATCTGTGGACTTGATTATGCAATCTATATGTTTATGTTTCCTATGGTTTATACACTGGAAAGACGATAAATTCCATGGCCAACACAGCCTCGTTTTATTTTTGAACATACGTTATTTTTTCTACATTGCGTCTTTTATGCAATTTTATAATTTGGAAATTTTCGCATGGTTTGGTTAACAGTTTTCAAAATGGAAATTTCTATTTTCAAATGCAATTAGTCGCACTATAGTGCCGGTGAAAACAATTTTTTCGGCCTCCGTCTCAAATTAGTTATTTTGAATATGTGTTGATGTGTCTTTATCCATTTCTACCTAATATCAGTAGAATTCTGCACTCATATTACTCAAAACTTACAAATGTCAAATAAAATTATTTAAAATCATTATTTCGTGGAATAGGTACGGCTACAGGGGAAAAATAAATCCCCTAACCGAAATTATTTTAACAATTAATGTAATTTTTTTAAATAAAAATCTTTTGTCGGCCGAAATTATTTATCACAGGGTCAGAAACTATGTTTTGCAAGTGCTTGCACTTGTGGAGTCTCGGCTAATGCCTCGCCTCCACAAACCGTGCTCGCACTTGCAAAAAGACAGTTTCTGGCCTTGTAATAAAAATAACTAATGAGCAAAATATTGTGGCAAAACACCTACCTGAGATTGTTCAAGTGTTCAAGATACATCCAACGTAACAATTAATGTTTATATTAATTGGGGAAAGCTAATTTAAATTAATAATAATTAATAAATAGACAAAAGGCCATATTAAGATCACGTGCAATGCCGAGAAGTCCAAAGAGGCGCCTGGAGATGGAATTTGGTAAAGAAAATACTAAATATATCGTACTCGAAACGATTCTCGACAAAGAACCTAACCTAAAAATTATATGACAGACTCGAACTGAAATTTTGCTACACTAATTTGATGCACACAAAGTTTTTCTATGGCCAACTCTGAATCCTTTTTTATTTGTACGCACGTTAGCTATTAAAGTACTCGATTGAGCTTTAACAGCTTTGTTATAGACGCGAAATAGAAAAATATATTTTTAAGTTTTTTAGCCAAAAAAGTGGAATCAAGGCAATTTCTAGTACGGCATTTGCATGAAGTTATGACAAATATAAAGAAATATTTGAACACACATACAGATCTAGAGTAGCACCCTCTTGCTGCCATCAGAGCAAATAGGTATTAAATTTGCAGTTTTTTTTTAATACGGCAATATCGACGCTGGACCTTTTGCTTGATGATTATAAAGATCACTTTATTTAAACGACACATAATTGATGCGAGCTGAAAGCTGTCCGGTGAAGCATTTTACAGGCCACCAGAACCAGAACAAATTGCGTAAGTGATTCTTGGTAACCCTCCAGACGCCGCCAAGTTATCCTCTTCCCTTCTCCATTAGCTAATTTACGAGAAAAGGTTTTTGGCAGGCACCCGCCGCACCCATTCGGCCACTTTCACGGAAAAGTAGTAACGTCACATCGTCCCTCAATTTTCCAGTCATAACACGCACCTCTCCTGATCAATATTCCGAAGAGGGCCCGGTAAACGGGATCCCGGTGAATTTATTGCTCATCGACGGTGTACCCCGAGGTCAAGTTCATCGACGATATTAATTTTCGCCGTCGTTTTGTGCGTTTTAGCCCATTTCGGCGAATTGTTGTTTACGTTGTGGACGGGCGGCCAAGTGTTACATCACGAAACAAGGTTAATGAATCGGCCGATTCCATTATCTTTTAAGGCTTCGTTACGTAACGGTTTGTGGGACCCGTTCGACTCCCAGACCGCGCCTAAAAGAGACAGATTTAGAGACCCTACGGGTTCCATGTGGAAAAAATCGCCGAAAAGCAGGTGCAACGTTTCCTGAAATAGGATCTGTATGGCTGAAGAACCAGGCCACGTCTATTTATATCCGCATACTTTGTGGTCTGCCAAGGCGTTTTTAAATACTACACGCGGTGTGGTGTTTTTTACCATTTTCAATACGGTCCGATTGATAACAGTGTAATAATTCAACCGCCCCCTCAATGTTCCGCTAAAGCCGACCCTGGCGGTGGTATCTGATTCTGTGGGCATGTAATGTTGGGTTCGCGTGGGACCGGTGCAAGGTGCATCTCAGACCCACTGCAACGATTCAGGCACAATTTCATTGTTCCCTAGATTCCGTTATTGGTTTGTTGGGCGACTTTTTATATTGAATTTTGTAGAAAGCGTAACTGAACATTCCCATCTTCTGTGGTTCTCGAAAAGTTCAACGATCGGCCTCTCGTGCTCCACACTTTCTCTGCTAAACCACTGACTTCACTGCCGACTAAATTCGGTAATTACAAGAACCTTGAACAAATAGGAAGACGACGGTTTCTAGAATTGAGCTTCATTAATTGAGTGCTGCCGAAATTCATTAATTTTGCAATGCCGCATGCCACGAGCACGTGTTTCTGGGTTCGGTATCCCAGCTATGTTCACCTTCATCTCTTTTTCATGCGTAATTATAAAACCTGTAAACCGAAACGAGCAGATTATTTTCAAACACCGTTAGCGATGAATAAAACATGAAGGACTTGCAACCATTATTGTAACCACAAAAATACCGACTGGCCGTAACCCAAACATTGCTACACTGTAAACCGGATCGAATGTCCAGTGGTTTGTCATTATGTCGTTATTATGTAGTCGGCACAACCTTCGGACAAGACAACCGAAAATTGCATTTTGAACTGTAATTGCGGTTGCTTTTTAAGCGGCTTGCAGGATGCCCACAAAAAATGCAATTGCCAATTTTTAGTAGTTATGATAAAAGATTCTTGTATGAAATTGTTACAATGTCACCTTAATATTTTTTTACACATTTAGAATAAGTAGGTAAATTTTGATTTAATAATACTTTTACAATTACCTACCGTATAAATAATTCCATTGCGTTTCTAACTATGACTACGGCTTGACTGATTTCATCGCTGAGTTATAGTTACTTCCTGAAGGAAAATTTTTAAGAAACTATATTTAAATCGGCAATATTTTCAAAGCTCATAAAATGTCAAAAGGGAGCTGAAAAAATGCTTGTCATAGAAAATGCAACAACAATAAGGAATATATAAGTATATTCCAACGAAATACACTTCTTTACTTGGTGAATGACTAGGTTTCCTGAAATAATTATTACGTTTTTAGCAAACACTTTTTGTTTTGATTTCACTTTGCTCTGTCAACTTATTTAGTATTGGGTAGATTTAAAATAGTGAGAGTATCTGGTAAAATTTTCGTCCACTGAAGGTCGTAAGTGGAACAGGTGCTCTACCATTGGCATTATGAGAATAATTAATTGCAAAAGCTTCTTTACTGTCTATAGTGATACGAACTAATAGCGTATGCTTAGATGAAGGTCGTCGTGAAAGATGCTGGAAGAAGAACCACCACTGCCATTACCGAACGAATTATCTAGGAAAGAAATAATCTTTAATATTTTTTCTTTTATCGATCGCCATCGATTTGGCATCGCGTGAATTATCCTCGTTGTCAATATTTTCTCAATTTCCCAATTGTTCTGACAATTGTTGCCATATTTCGCTTACTTACTACATACGCAGAATACAAATTTTGATATACAGGTGCTCCCTGAAATAAGTGCAAAAAATTTACCGGTTAGTAGACCTCTATAAATGTAACAACTTTTTTATGTATTAAATTTTTCGGAATCCTCTTTAAAATTTTATTTAACATCCCCTAATATTTATCATGCCCTCACAATTTGCCTAGTAATTTAAGCAACAATGAACGCCATACTTATAAATCACTTTGTTTGCGTTTTAAACGTCAAAACTTGTCAGAATGTTTTCAAACAACAAATATACGGACATTGAGTTGGATTATGGTGAAGCCCAAGGAAACCGTCTGTAAGCCCAAAGAGTCTATTTTTACTGCTTATTTTCTCAACAACATTAATTTTATTTTATGGTAAATATTTGATAGAGACGTCATAATTTTTTTATTTGTCTCTATGAGAGACATTACCATGATCAACATTAACATAGTAGTAATTTTGAACTACATAAGCGCGGATTGTGATTGAAGTAAAATCTTAAAAAACTCGAAACCCAAAGAATCTATGAAAAAATTTTATCTTAATTTTTTGCTGCTTATGGTGAAATTTTTCCCCAGAAAAAATCTTAGCAGTTAATTCAGTCTGTATAAAATAATTTACCCTTACAACTTACAATTATTTGAAATTAATTCAGGACAATTCGTTGGTTGTAATAGAGAATAATCATTTGAAATCAATTGTATGTTTAAAATGCATTCAGAAAGACCAAAATAAACAAGTATTGATCGTAGAAAGTCATTACAGGAAATCAAGTAGCAGCTGCTACATATGTAATATAAAAACTGAAGCATATAATAACGCACAAATTAATATTTGTTCAGAAAATACTTCTTCAATTGTACCCAATTGTTGAATGAGTTCTTGTTTACAGTAATATAATTGCAACAAATTTACTGTAGAGCATAAAAAACGTAGGCTGAGGATGTATGGAATCTAGATTTTGATTGAACTCAACTGAGTTCTTTAACAACTTTGTTACGCGAAGTAGAAAAATATATTTTAGATCTTTTCAGAGATTTACGGAAATAATTTAGATATTCAATCGACTTTCATCATATAATTTAGTTGGATTTACGTATACATAAAACACTGTTAGGTATTAATGGATATGACAGAAAACCGGTAAAGAGCAAAGTGGAGGTAATACTCATTCAGCTCTAATCCAAGAGCACTTGTGTGGAAATGTTTTACTAGCCATAACCAGTCAAAGCTGCTATCAACAAATAGGACTTTAGTCAAAGTTGACGTACAAGTTTTTTGTAAGAAGAAACGCGTTGCTATCTTTACATCCTAATTTGGCCATAAAAAGGAAATAAAGACATAGCGGCACAAATTTCTTGTAACAGGCAATAAGAACTGAAGAGGAGCATTTACTCTGTACACCACTTATTTAATAGTTCAATGCACTCAAAATCAATTCGTTAAATCTTTCACAACCAAATATTCGGTAGAATATTAATATAAAGGTCGTTTTTACTAAAAATTAATTGAAAAATATAGCATCTTCATATTTCAGGCATAGAGGAATGAATATCATTTTCTACTCAGTTATAACGAAATGCAGAGTATTGTGCGGTCTTGTGATAAGAATAAGATCATAATTTATAAGATTTCAACCCTAGTTAAGTTAGGTTAGAACAAAATTACTTATTGATCAGTTTAGATCAGATCGTAATATTAATAATGATAAAAAATTATATATTTCTACTGAACGTATAAAAAATCCAGATATTGGCATATTTTTAGTGCCGATCTTTGACATTGACATATTGCCAATTAAAATTTTGCACAAACGGCAAAATTATTATTAATTATCGCGGGTTCATTTTCCTAAAAGGGACGCAAAATAATTTACAATTTTACAATCGGTTCCCAAACTCCAAATACGTTCTCGCGAATTTATAAAATGTTTCCATTGCCTACACTCGTTTTATTTTAAACGCACATTCCGTAAGGACGTGTATGTATGTGACAATTTTGTCTTTTTCATTTCAAGACGTCGGTTTCAGTCTTTGAGTCGAGAGGCTGAACGTCCTTTGGACAAATTTTTGATTAGCAATTTGTGTTAAAGGCCCTGATTTCTCAAAGTCCAAAATCTACACTCTAAAAATTTACAGCTTACGTGCCCATAAAAATTAAAGAAGGCTGCGTGAAACACTTGGGCTCGAGTATAGAAATATTCTGATCTTGTGTTGACGAAATTTGAGACTAAGTTTTCTGTTGACAATCGGTTCGGAAGCGATGCATCAAGTACTCGTTCATTTAGTGTCTTTGCCATCCATCTCAAAGTGTCGGTTTAGACGTGGTTTGAGCAAATTTTTGATTAATAGTTTCTGCCACATCAGTCGTTTCGCGTCTGCAATGGAAAAATAGAACAAAAGCTGGTTTCTATGACCTCCTGAGCCTCGATTTATTTATTTTTGTACGCCCACTATATTCTACAGCCTCCTCAGCCCCAGTTTATATTAAAATGAAATTAAATTCCGTTCCGAGCGACTCGTCTTGTACAACTTGAATACAACACTTACTCGAGATGTTCGTCTTTAAGCGCAATGTAAACAAAATGCCAGTTCCGCGTTTGTTTTAAAATTCCGGGATTTCTTTGATTTCGCATTGCCTATCAAACAGTAGCAGATTTTTATGTATTGCTATTAAATTATAAGTTAATTTAATTTGATTTTAGTGCAATTTAGTGTTTAGTAAAATGAACGGGCGTTCAGTTTGGTGGATGCGCCGGGTTCATTGACGCACCGAGTTTTAATTATTATATCTTAGGAGGCTGGGTCACATATGGGCAGCGTTATAACCCCACGCGTGACATCGGCAGATGTGTATTTATGGGTCACAGAAAAAAGTCGTGGGCGAGCAAGATGTCCCATGCAACCGAGAGATAGTGGTTGACCTCCAAAGCAAACGAATTCAAAACTTTCGCGAACTTTGCGGAGCCTTTCAGCCTCGCGATCCGAACTTTTTGTTGGATTTTGCGTGATTTGCATTCACCTTGAAAGGGTGTGGGTGCGTGCAGAATGCACACGCAAAAAGTGGGTTGGAAGTTGTACTCCGTTCGGCACCCCCGGCCGCGGTTATTGATTTCTTCCTAGGTCGATGTCGAGGCTCGGGACGCGTCAATGCGGGGGTGGCATTTGCACTGTTATACTTAATTGGGGCGACAAGAACCGGAAATGTCGCTGCCTAGCTTCGCTTTCTTCATTTGGAAGAAAGTGCAATGAGAATAATGAGACGGTTTGATTGGAACTGCGTGCAATGCTTATGCTATTATTTCATAAACGTTCCAGGCGCTGATTTACACGACCTGCACGTAAACTCTTCATCTCGGAAGCTATTTCAGATTGTAATAAAAGCGGTAGTTCGTTCGATTTTGCGTATACAAAAGGCGCGTGTTTCGGTGCTGAAATTTTATTTCTTGGTCGTTTCCAGTTCCCAAATTTAGTGTGTATACAGAATTACAATAAAATTCATCTTCCGGTTTATTGTTGCAGAGCCCCCAGAATGTTTAGTTTTTTGGGAACAATAAAGTGAGACGAGATCATAATACGAATTGCACACATTTCATATTGAACAAGGTTCAATATTTTTTATTCATTTTAAGTTTATTTATTAAAGCAAAGTTTAGTTTTCTACATTCAACGGGTGTACAAAAAATGGAATCAGAGTAGGCTATGAAAATGATTAGAGTGCAGGAAAGTTTTGACCTTGAATTGGAGAAGTTCTAAATTTAGTTATGTGTTGACAACCTTTTCGGGCATTATACTTGCGAAATATTAGTGTCATTTTCAACAAGTTTAACAGTTCCTGACAAAAGTCATGATATGTCAATGCCAAAGCTCTATACTGTAAAAAATAAAACAAAATTCCATGGTCTATTGAGAATCTTGGGTCATTTTGTACGCTTTTTGGTAATAAGTCTATTTATAAAAGAATGCCAAGGTAGCCCGTCAGCCAGCAAATCTTCTCTTATGACACACTTTTATCTTCTACTTATTCTAAGGTACTGCTTCTTACTTTTAATTGTTTTGGCTTTCTTACTTCTAATTATTTTGACTTAATTACTTCTTGCTTCTACTTATTTTAACGTACCTAGTGCTTCTTACTTTCACTTATTTTGTATAATTAACACCTTTTTTTTACCCGAAGGTGTTAAGGTGTATGTATTAGCTATAAACAAAGTTTGTCTATTTCTTTTTATCCCTTACCAATTATTACTACTGAGTGTAGCAAAATTTCGACCTTAAGTTGTTAAGTTAAGTTTTTTGCTAATAACCGTCTCTAACAAAATACATAAGATAGATTTAATGTTTTCGTCCACAAATTCCATTTACATGTCTCGGTTTAGACGTCGTTTGAGCAAATAATTCAATGAGAGATGTAAGATTTGACTGTTCCAAAGGAATACACTGTAAAAAATAACACATAGTTAGAGCCTCGGTTTTTATTTGTACGAGCGCTAAAATTTCGAATTCTAATCGCTTCAAAAAATTAAAGGAAGAAATGATGAAATGAAGAGCCTCAAAACAAATCATTTCCTACAAAGATTATGGCTTTTATGGGAACTGATAAATTTAGAAGATCAAACTACATATTATAGTATAGCAAAGAACGAGTTCCATAAGGCACATTGATTTTTTGAAAGTGTCCAGCTTTCACATAGATAGCTGGATAGGCTTAATCTTTAATAATAACATTGTTAGTCGTGTTTTTCGTTCTTTGATTTATTTGTTTTTTTTTCCTTATGTACGTATTATTAAGTGAGAAGTATAGTTTTGTTGCGTTTAATATTCTATTATTTATTTCTACCCCTTCCTCCTCTTGTGCGTTCTGACATAGTTTCTTGTATATGTCGGCAATATTTCTGATCAACGTGCTACTTACTTCTCTTTTTTTGGATAATTTTCCATTCGATTTTGTTAATGCGTTGTCAAATGCTTTTTCAAGCTCTGTGATATGTTGTTGTTGAACTTATTTTGTCATTTATTTTATTGTATTGTATTGGTCCTGTGCCTGGGATACCATCCAATAATAATCTTTCGTACACCTTGGCTACCGTTATGTCCACTTCCCAGTCCTTGAATATACAGTGTTCCTTCCAAACTTTGTTGAGAAGGCTTGTTAGTACTTCTAAAGCATTATTTCCTAAGTTCGTCTTCATTAACATACTTTTTTATTAAATAACGATTTTCTACTTCACGTCTATGACAAAGCTGTTAAAGCACTCAATTGAGTGCGTTAATATATTTTTAAGTTTTGTAATAGAACTCGTGTAACTATTGTGTGAAAAAACTCGTTCCTAAGCCTATTATGGACTCATGCAATAAAATATGCCTTATGGAACTCGTTCTTTGTTGTATTATTTTATTTTATTATAATTTTCTCTAAATTAATATGTTCCCATAAAAGCCTTTATCTTTGTAGAAAGGATTTGTTTTGAGATTACTCTTCATTTCTTCATTTTACCAATTTTTTTAAGCAAGTATAATTTGAAATTGTAACGCACGTAGAAAACAACGGAGGCTCGCGGCCATTGCGTCTAGCTTTGATTTATTTTTTACAGTGTGGTTTTTTGAAACTGTCAAATCATGATATATGACAGCATCTCTTACTATTTGCTGAAACGACGTCTAAACCGAGACCTGTAAATGGAATTCTCCATTCGTCTAAATTTTGCTACACTCTATTGAACGTCAACGTTATTTAATGGACTTGGTGTTTTGTACGCACGTTATTAGTCAAGCTTTTACATAAAAATATATAAAAATCTTGTATTTCTTTAATTCTAGAAGCACAGGAACATTTATGGAATTGCGAGAGAGGAATCCATATAAGAGCACGCCGACAGAGTAATAAAAGGAATACACCCAAATTCAGGATCGGGTTAGGTCTTCCTTCCTTAAAGGGATGTATCCTCAAAGAAAAGATTTCCAAATTTGACCCAGACTGACTCACAGAGTAGATGTTTCCAGCCAAATACAGTCGGAAACAATCTAAATTCAAGACGACCAGTCCGGAAATCCCATTTTAAGAAATCATTACAGTTCGAAATAAAGTGTACTTGTCTGGTTATTTTTATGAAACATTCGTACGATTTAAGGGAAAATGCTTCTGTGACAATACTTTTGAAATGAAAATTAAAAATGGTGTTTAGTTATTTCTAAAAATTTTATTTAAAAAGATATCATCTCAATTTTTTTTGTGTATAAAGGAACTATGATTCTAGAGTGGGTACAGGCTTCTTTTTCCATAGTTCTTTAAGGAAACCTTTATAAAAAATACGAAACTTGCATGAAATTACGACATTTTCAACATGAATTAACTCAGCAACGGATAAGAAATCTAAAAATTTAAACCTGTACCGCTTTAAAGATATTCTTTCACAATACAGATTAAAATTCACACTTCTCTAGGAAATTCCATAATTGAGTAAAATATCTACGAAAACTGAATATCAAGTCAAATTTCTTAGAACATCGGCCGTCAGCAAAGAAGGGAATACGTCCCCACTACCGGTGCTCTCTGGCCATATTCAACCCAGAATTTTTATTATCTGTTATATTATCTGCTTTTATTTACTGTTGGCTCGGACCCATGGAAATTGTTGCAATTACAGTCAGCCCTCCTATATCGCGGTTTATTCAAACCGCGTTATATGTAGAGTCAAAACTTTGAATAAAATAATAAACTCTGAATTAAATAATACAAATAAGAATAATTTGTATCGGTTTGTATAAAAACCAGGTTATGTAAATCTCAGAAATAAATAAATTGTACATTTATTATCGAATTGTTTTGAATTGCATACAAAGTGTTTTTAGAAAATTTTCAACTTGCTATAGTGCTATAACCATTAACCATTTTTAATCAAAATATATTATTTGAAATATGGCGGCACTTTCGCTTATACCAGAAATCAACGCCATCTTTTTTATTTCAAACGGAATACTCCAATACTATTCATATTTTGAGTCCCCCTTTTCTATCGGAGTGCAGTGCATCATGCATCTATGTTGTCTCTGTCTATTTGTCATAGTTTTAGATATATGCTAATTATTTTGCAAAATTTTGCATTTACGATGTCTATAAATAAAATGATTTCTCAGTATCCATACAGAAAAAACGCAAACTATTTTTTGCAGTCGATAATCGAAAGTTTGTAGAATCTTTCGCAGGTATCAAATATAATTACATAAATCACTTTCTAAGTACTTACAATGATTCATGAAAACGCCCAAAACAAAACTTCACAATTTTTTTTTTTTAAATGGCACGTGGAGTCGGTTTAACGAATGTATTGGCATATTCTTCTGGAGCATTCTACATAGAATGATCTAAATAGAAAATATGGAAAAGCAGAAGTAGATATGGATAATTTATGCCTCCCTGAAAAATAAATTATAAGTAGACGAATGTTTGGAAGAATTGAAAAATACTGGAAGGAATTATTGAATTCGAGAGAACAGTCGAGGAAAATCTCTGAATGTTATTCGGAGAAGTGAGCGATTGAAGAAGTTGACAGCGCGCAATTTTGGTCGTGTTTTCAATATGAGAGATAAAACCCCTCGTAGAGAAACTGTTATTTGTTTAAGGCTGGGATTTCCAAGAAAGAGAAGTACCCAAGCGCTTTTGTCTCGTTCTATGGTCCAGTATGTGGCGGTGCCAAGTTACGAGTAGCGTAATGTGGCATCGTGCAGGTAGAGAACTGTTTTAAAAAGCTTCTCCTATGGCACAGCATACTGTATGCTGTGCCCGTGGACACACGAAAAGGAAATAAGCGGTTCCGAGAACGATACCATAAACATCAAAATTCACATAACTGTCAGAGCGCTGACGATGCCTACGAAGCAAATGATTACGGAAGACTCGAAAATACGCAAGTCAAGTAGTAAATTTCAGTGTTCATCGAATAATTTCGTATTTTTCATCCTATTTAAATATGCCTTAATATTTTTGAAAACGGTTTTCAGATTAAATCTAGCGAAAAAAACGATCAGATTTGAATTATTAGGCCCAACAGTTTTACGAACATCTGGGACTTAAAACAAAATAACTGTTTTTTACGATTAGTCCGTGATTTATGTAGAACTGAGGAATCTCGAAACTACATAAAACAAAATATATAGTCAATATTCCAAAGAATTGCACTATGTATTTAAAATTACGGCAAAGAGACTGTTGGCGCAGACAATTGGGTTGATATGTGCTTTTACACAATTAAGAACCCCTTTAGATTTGTAACAATAATAATTTGTCTTCATTTTGATGGATTTCCTCCTAAAATAAGGCAAAGAGTGAATTATGGCCAACAGCTAGGTAGTTTATACACAAATACATACATGCTAATATTCTTTAATATATTATAGGTAAAAAAATGCAGTGTTCGAATCATGCCATAAAAAAACCACAGTGAAAATTTATACCGCATTAATAAAGACATCAAAAATATTCTCCTGGAGACGAGGAAAATGCTTACAAAAGATGTAAATAATTTTAAACAGAAGACATAAAAAGTTAAAATGTGATCCTCCCAGAATTATAGAAGCCCAAAAAATGAACAATAAAAAAGTAAATAAATAATAAAATTATATACTGGGTGAGTCATTAGTGCGGGATCGGTCCATAACTCCTGAACCATGGTCCAGGAGTTATTTTCTATCGTACATGCATGTACGATAGAAAAAAATTTTTGAAACAATTTGTGCACCGTTTGCTAGGCTGCCCAACCTAAGCAACTTCATAATGTAATCCGTTCGCTGGCGTTAAGTCTGGCCATAACCTGTCTCAATCTCAATCATGAGACGGAAAGCATTTCTGTCTCTGCTGACGAATGGTAATTATTATTACATAGAACCGGGTATTTAGTAGTTCGAAAAGTTTGCCCTCTTTTCGACGGGTTCCACACTAAAATTCTTGTTATTTCTAGTGGTGGCATCTGGTAGTCGGGGTCTAAAGCTAGGCATCCATATTATTTCACTCAAAACGTAGGGTCTCAGAACTGATAGTTATTCTCCAAAACCACCTTCCTTGCTATTACAAAAAGTGTATAGGATTGTTAGCAATGAAATTTAGAATGCCCCTAACTAAATTTCATCGTGAATAACATTATCATTCGACGTTTAAAGTAGGTGAAAAAAAACGCGAATTTCGAACGCCATTTCTTCCGCCTCGAAAGGTTTTTCGGAAAATTGAAAGTACTCGAGGCATTCATTGAAGCTTCTAGATTGCAAATATTACAACCAAATTCCGTAATGTGCCCTGGTTTATACAATGAACTGTCAGTTTGGAGTGCATGTCGCTTATGGACGCTTTACATTGGGAAATCCCCCCCTTAAAAATGCTTCGACCTTTTCGACAAAATGCGGTAAAGATCATGAATCAGCTGCTCTGGAACATATACGTGATGTCTCAAAAGTCAATTTGTGAGTGTGGGTTTTTTGTACATCCGTCTGAGTCATTTTTTGAAGATTCTCTAGATACATTAATGGATAATGACGGACTCCTTTTGCTGCAAATGACTACACTTCTCGAAGGAACATTGAGTACTAAAATCACAAGTTCAGAATAACATAGTCGCATTGAAAAAAACATTATGAATATTATCGAATTCAGGAATAATTTTAAGTCACCAATAAAATTTCTTGTTTTTTGTGTGTGTGGATACCAAACGAGTCTTGTTATCCAAAAAATTCAAAAAGATAGGAACTCTGGAATAATAATATGAACACAAAAATTTCAAATGTAAAAAAATGGTAAAAACTTACACCTTCATAAAACTGCAAAAATTCTACTCATTTTCTTACAGAAAAAATTGATGGACGATTCAGTAGAAATAAAAATATACAATGATAAATACAAAAATATGTTTTCATACCATTGTTATAATTTTTACTAGTTTTTTAAGTAATAAACTGTGATTTTATGTACAATTGTTTTTAAATGGATATTAGCATCAGCCAGCTGGCGATCGCGAGCGTGCAGAATTCCTAGCCAGGCACAATAATAATATAATACTATTGAGATAGTTTCTTCTGCTGAAAGCTTGGATTCCAAATTTCTATTTTGCGCAAAGAAGAACCAAGTGAAAATATATTAGCCCCTCTAGACACGAAAGACCAAACTGCATCTGGGTCCAAAAAAATTGTAAAGACGCTGACCTGACCGCTCTTATTACTGACAATAATATTGTGCTCTGGTTTGGAAGGGTAACCAAGAGCTGCAATGTACTCCTCTGAAATTCCTTCGAAATTCTAACATCTACCGAAATATCCCCTTAAATGGAAGTTGTTCAGTCCTGTAACGAGAGAACACTAAGATTTCTTCTTTGTTTCAGGTAAGAAGTCGCCGCAACAAAGCTTGACAGCCGTACCATAAAATTATTGTCGGTCAACGCCAACAGCATCACATGTATGCTTATTAAGCACGGATCTCCTATAATCAACAACAAGTGGAGTATAATGATGGGTTCAGACAGAGACCAAACCGAACCGGTCAAGCCTCCAAATACAATATGCGCAAAACCGAAACTCGATACAAACTGGTCTGGAAGGGTGGACCTGGTGCGAATTGTGGAAACAATAGATACAAGCAGACGACACGACGATTCAAGGAGGTGTTGTCGGACGAGTTCTGCAGGGGTCGTTAGCCGTGGCGGCGGCGGCGGCGGCGGCGACCACGACTGCAGCACCAGCTCCTTCACAAACTCGTCGAACGAAAACCCGTTTACTTGAAGTAAGGCGATCGGTAATTAATGAGGTGTTCTCATGCGCCGCGCCCACAGCGAACGCGGTGGAAATTTGGACGGCTTGGAAATGCCAGACGCGTTCTGCTTACCAATGCGGACATAAATCCTTCGGAAAGCATCCTCCGAGACGGTGTAGCGGAATAAAATGCAAATGTGAAAAGTTACGTCTATTTTACAAGAGTGCTGCGGCAGCGTTTCTAAAATGGCTTTCCAAATTTTTGAATCTTCCCAAACGACTATTGTGGGGAAATAACCTTACTGCGATATACCTCCATTTCAAGACACGCAAAACTTGCATAAAAGTTAATATCCGCCCGTTGGTGTGTACATTTTCAATATTATTCAAACGAGCAGGAATTTTGTGCCAACACAATTTGGAACCGACCGCGTAATTATGAATTTCCACTACTAGATACATTTTTGAAACAATATTTTTCCACAGTGACTGAATCTGACAGTTTCACTATTTAAGTAATTTAAACTATTTTCCATTTATCTCCCTATATAAAAACCTAGTGTCTGACCGAAACTAGTTTTTACAGCCAAAACCGAAATTATATGTTTTTGCGGGAAAAATAAAGTTAAAATTATTATATATTATATTCCCTAATGGGGGAACTTCAACTGGAACACGGTCAAAAATCCCGAAGAAGATCGTTATAATTAATAACACCGACCGTGAAAGTCTACATACTTTCATAAAATTATTATAATCAGTCTTTATTTCTTTTTTAAATCAATCACATATTAATCATTCAGCTTCTAATATTTTAACTAATCATTAACTTATCATATCATATTATTACAAAAAGAACAAATAAATATACTTTTTTTTAATATTATAAAATAAAATAAAAGCTACATAACTAAATTACTTTTATACTTTTTAGTAAAAAGAATTTACCTAATAAGAACGATAGTTATTTTTATAACGAGGCCAGAAACTGGCATTGTGGAGGCAATTGGTCGTGTGATAAACAAAACTTTTTCGGCCGGCAAAAGATTTTAATTTAAATAAAATACATTAATTGTTGAAATAATTTCGGTTAGGGGATTTATTTTTCCCCTCTTGGCGGTACCTATTCCACGGCATAATGAGATGAAATATGTAATTTTTTGGCATTTGTAAGTTTTGAGTAATTTGAGTGCACAATTCTACTGATAATAAGTAAAAATAGATAAAGACACACCAACACATATTCAAAAAGTAGCAGAAAATGTAGTTGAAAATTTATTGGCCGAAAAGTCAGCGCCGCCAACATAAAATCTTTTATTGAAAATTCCTGCTTTCCATTTTCTTGCCTAAGCAGCCGATTTGGACGCTTACAAAATAATTAATTTGAGAGAGAGGCCGAAAAAAATATTTCTTGTAAAATTTGGTCATCTTACTACGAACTACAATAAAATTAGTATTAATAAGTACCTATATACCAAATACAACTAAACAAATATTTTTGAACCAGTTTTTTTGCCGAAACTAAGCCTAAACCGAAACTAAAACCGGAAGTTCGGTCGAACACTATAACAACCATTAGTTTAAAATGTTTCGTCATGATTTTTGGAAGACATCCCCAATGAATATTTGTAGCAGATTTAATCACTTAAATCTATCTTAAAGTTTAAAAAATATTTTCGAACTTCAAAAGCTGCTATGAAAAACCACTGCGGATGTCTACCGAAAATGTGTAATAACATAAATTATGACAGCAAGCGTACATACATATTTCCATTACTCGTACGGATATGTTTATATAGGGTGATTGACATAGACCGAATCGAAGTAAAATACTTCCAAGAAGGCGACATTTCCGGTTATACCCGAAATTGACATCACCTCTGTTATTTTAAATGGCAACCCCCTATTGTCGGCACCTACCTTTCATAGTTTTCAAATTATTTTCAATTTAATACAAAATTTTGAAAATACAATGATCTAAGTATTTAAAAAATAATATCTCTTGATTCGCTGTAGATAATACAATCGTTTTTTTGTCGATTTGCAAAACCTCAGCATAATTTAAAAGTACTTTTTATACAATTTGAGTGTCTCAAATGATTGCTGCGATTTTTTGAATGTGATTATCACAAAATATCAAAAACTTATTTTTTTCAAATAGCAACGGCCCAGTCTAGCGCCATTCGATGTAGAAATAAAAATAACTCAACTTTTATAAAGGTATCATATGCCAGTTCTGCTAAGTTTTTACGATATTTTTCATTTTCTATAAAAATGTATTTTTTCTTTAAATTTTGATATGTGTAGGATGTGACAAAAAATTAATCGCAATCAATTGAAATCAATATCTGTCACATTATTTAGATTCAGTTAAGTGTTCTGTAACTGAGATTTTAAACTTATTGTTGCAATAGCAATTGATAATTACACAAATGAAGTAATTTTTGATTGAACATTTGCATTAATTACAATTTTGTATCTCCACAATAATGATTGTGTGTGTGTGACAGTGTTTCTTAAGTTAAAGTTTTATTTTACTTTCCTGTTTGTTGTTTCATTGTTATTAATTTACAAAATAAATGTATAGTAATTATTTGATAAAAATCATATCATATAACATGCTAATTTCAATTATTTGATTGAAATGTTTTTATTCCACCGCCTACACATCAAAATCTAAAGAGAAGATGAATTTTTTTATAAAATGTGGGATATCGTAAAAACTATCGAGAATTGACATAACAAACTTTTATAAAGATCGAGTTTTTTTCCTTACATCAAATTCCGTTATTAAATTATGGTGTTGCAATTAGAAAAAAAATGAGTTTTTGTAATTTTGTTACAGTAGTTTTCGGGAAATCGCAAGTACCTACTCTCAAATTATTTTTTGAAATTATACGAATTGACAGAAGGAAGAATGATTGCAATAGTGCAAATGGTTCAAGATACATCAATTTTTAAAAAGATTCAAATTTTAGCATAAAATTAAGAATATTAAAAAATTATGAAAGGTAAGTAACAACAATCTGTTTTTTTTTCGATTGAAAATTAGGTGATCAAATCAATATTAAAATAAAAATACGGGGTTGCTTTTAAAATAACAAAGTTGATGTCAATTTCCGGTAGAACCAGAAATGCCGCCATCTTGATAGTATTTTACTTCGATTCAGAATGATCGATAATGATGACGCACCAAATTTCTATAAATTTTCTAGCTTTATGGAAAATTCCAATTTTTCTAATGAACGGTCTACGTGAATCACCCTTTATTAAAGAAACCTAATGGGGGGAGTATCTCAAGCAGCGAGCACTCGTTTTGGTTGAAAATGGTGTGGAAGTAATAGCCTTCACCACTTTCCTTCTCTTCACCAAGAAAAGGAAAGTGAACACTTCTAATGACGAGAACGAAAGTGAGAATACAATGGATTCAAGGTTTTACATTAGGGATGACCGAGAGAGTTAAGTATCTGGGGATAACGCAGGATCTGAAGCTCTCTTGGATCAAGTGCAAACTCAAGTACGAAAAACCATCATCACCTTTTGGTCGTGTCGACGCTTTTGATTTTTATGTGGAGTTTAAAACCACATGTTGCTTACTGGCTTTGCAATATGATAACATGCGTACAAATAAAAACCGACACTCAGGAGCTTATATTTAACTTTTTACCGTGGGGCACTTGAAACTGTGAAAACATGACATTTGAATTAATTTTGCTACACTTTATCGAACGTCAAAGTTATTCCATGGAATTTTTGGTCTTTCGGAGCGTCATCTTTTAGATTAGACTCTACCGGTCTCGCTTAAACTCCGTAGTACATTTAGAAATGGTAGAAAATGAAAGTAAAAAATCGCCCAATGTATCCTTCATGTCAGCTTTATACTTCAATACCGATCAACCCTTCTTTACGAAATATTTGTTACGACGCGACACTGAATTATCCATATTCAACAAGAACCATACGACTTTTTTTCAAAACGTTCTAACCACCTCTGAGAACAAGACTATTTGACGGAGTGACATAATATTTGACTCACGGCTACTAGGTAAACCAAAAATTTGAGTGTAGTAAAAAGTTTGGAATTTAAATGGCCGCTAATTCCAAGAATGGCTATTCCAAAAACTTTTCAAATGACCTCGTATCTAGGGCCAGTTTCCGATCTCATGCAGTGAGCACTCGATTTGGTTGAAAAGTGGTATGGAAGTAATACTCATCGCCACTTTCCTTCTCTTCACTCTTGAAAAAAGAACATATCTTTAAATAATGTTTTTTTATATATATGTAAGTATGTCTTTTATTTTTTGGAAATGAACATAAACTAAATTATTTTTAATTCAAAAATACATTCTCCTTCATATTCTATAATGTTCTTCCATCTTTCTGGTAAACTTTCTAGACTCCATTTCCAAATTTCATTTTTCTGTGACGAAAGACTCTTCCAGTAACGTTCTAACCTCTTCTAGAGAATTCATATTTTTCTCGTCCTGAAGACTTCAGAATAAATCATCCTCCAGTCTTCGTAATGTCATCCTCTTTGTGTGTGGCTGAGCATTGTCCTCATGGAAGAACACCTTTCGTGTTGAAACCAAATTTGTATATCATATTTATTCTTGTTATCGTTTGGTTTAGGTAACAGGTAACAACCCTTTATGAGGTTTTCTGCCTTCTTCAATTTGGGGTGTAGATATTTAGGGTGGTAGCTTTCCCTATCCACTGTCTTCGGCGCTGACATTTTTGTAAAAACCTCTTTCTCGTCTCCATTCACTATTCGGTCCCCAAAAGATTAATTCCTGAGACGTAGCAGTAAAGAAGACAGTTACATTCTGAGCGCGGTTAGACTCGGAAAGTTAGTGAGGAACCAAGTGACCCAATTTGTTGATTTTTCCGATGTTGATGAATAGTTGAATGTCCAAAAACAAGCATTTCGACTACTTGTTGAACAGTTTCGAGGGGATTTTGTACCACCAGGGTTGAGTTAAAGCAATTTAATAACACCGCATTATTTATGGGATATCCTATTTTTTCAATTTAAAACGGTTTACAGATAGCATCTTGATACCGTAATAAAAGAGTCTTCTAGTACGAATACATCCCGACCTGATTTAAGGTTATTCCTTTTCATCATGCATTCCGTTTTCTAAAGGCTTTAGATACGCGGTGAATCACTAAGCTATTACTTTGAACAAGCTCAGAATGTTTGGATTTAGTTACAAGTTGTCGCTATTAGAGTCGTATTTACTGAAGAGATGCCATTATGTTAATTACACAGGGTTCTCGTCATTCTCCCACAAAGCTAGATCGGATATTCCTCGGGGTTGCATCTCGGTCCAGGTTTTTTTTTTATCAATGAATTTCCATCTGCACTCATAGTGAGCACACTTTTGTCAACGAGTTACAAGATTTTGTATTCCGGAACTATCAAATTTCCGATCCAAAGATGGGTGAAACTTGAATGCGTTTTCGGCCTCGGATTGATAATTGAAGAGTTTATCCTTTAAGTTTAACTGCATTCACTTTGTCGCGAATTGCTGATTACAAAGAAACCCACAATTATCGAGTAACCTTCGTAACATTTCATTTTGTGACCGAATCTTTTCCTTGGACGGGTTGTATCAATTTTACATTAACTTTTTTTGCCTAGAGTATGCTCTGATATGATCCCTATTGTAAAGCACTCAATTGACTGAGTTACATTTTTAAGGATCAAACTGACTAAACTTATTAATCTCTAAAATAAAACATAGAGCCAAGAATATAAATTGTACAAAGATAAATTACCCGTTAGCTATTTACATTTACTGTACTTCTTCTGATAAGTGCGTTACAAATAAAATACGATAGAAAATACTAGTTTTAAAATGTTGATTAACAAACTATATATTTCAACATCAATTAAACATGCACTCAACGGTTTACAAAGATCGCAAAAACTTATCTCAATTAGTGTCCAGTATACCCCTGCTGCATGAACTCAATTTCATTCGTAAGGGTCAAAACTCCAAACGAAAACGTCTGCAGAAGCCATAAAAGAGCTCAGAACAAAGAAAAGTACGTTTGAGAATAGGTTTTATGGAGCCAACAGTAATAAAGCGACTGCAAAACAACAAACCCCCTAACTAATTAATAAAACATCAAGGAAAATTGGATCAGCTTTCAATCAAGTCGATGCGAATTGAAGGACGGTTCCAATTTAAAGAGAAACACTCGGATAAGGGAAATGGCCTGAATTAGATGGTCCGATAAAAAAGCGTTTTCAGGGAATCGAAAACGGGGGGCTCACCAAATCGCTTCTTGGATCTTGTGCGGGAGAAAGCAATAGACTGAAACAATGACTCGCCGGATGCTCAAGATGCGTTTACGTTCAAGGTCGATGAAATATTGATGAAGTTGTGTACGGAGCGAAAGTTTGGCAAGGGAATAGAATACAAGTATTTTGGGATTTGAAAGTTGACCAAGACGTAAACCCAATCTTCACACATTCAATAAATAGCACGTAATATAGAGCGTAGAAAAAAAACGGAGACTAGCTTTTGTTTAATTTTTTACAGTGTAGACCTATGACGTTATCAAATCATGACATTTCACTGAAATTTTCAATTAAAATGTTACCCAACGTTTAGAGATGGATTTTGCTAATAAAAGCACTAAATGTATATTATGCGTCGTGTCCGAAACGGTTGTTCAAGGCAAATTATAAAAATACTTTACTCAAAGTTAAAAGTTTTCTACACTAACGAATTTCAAAGTGCTGTTCCTTTTGTCACAGGCCCATTCGAAAGAACGATTAGAGTTAGTTCATTCCGATTTTTGGAGGGACCAATATGAGTTACATGATTTAGAGTTCGCCCGGAAGGAATTCGTCATTATGTTGACATATGATAAATTTGTAGAGCTGACAAATTTGAATGAAAACCAAAAATAATAAAACCGCGTACAGCAATAATTAGTTTGAAAAATTTCAATAACAGTCATATCAAACAAAAAGCAAGGGTACTACCGTTAAAACTCCTAAATATATCAGCTAGTTACAGTAACTGTTTTTCTACGTTATGAAGAAGATACATTCAGACGTCAGAGAGATGCATAGAAAAGGGAATATTGTTGAAAGTCTATCTTTGGTTGAAGCAATCATCCCGAGTTTGGAATGAAAAACTGGCGTTAAGACAATCAGAAATTCAGAAATGACCCGTGAATCTATTAGAAGATCGATAAACAGGTGGTGTGGTGTGTAGAGACAAATGCAAAAAATGCAAGAATCTTTTAAGATGACATAGGTACCTATGATTACTTGAAACCTTTCTGGGAATTCGCATTACCAGAGACAAAAACAAGATATTAACGCTTGATCAGAAGGATTATATCCGTAATGCATATATCCAAGTGATGATTTGGTAGGTATGAGGGTCATTTGAAAACTTCTCAGAATGGCAGATTTGCGGGCATTTAGATTACAATTTTTTTACGGCATTTTTTGTTTATATAGTAGCTGAGAGTAAAATATTATGTCACTCCGTCAAATAGTTTTGTTCTTAGATCCGTATGAAAAAAAGTCGGGTAATATTCTTTGGATTAAATCGAGTGGCGCGCCGTTATCTGTAATATTACGTAAAGAATCATGCTGCAATGAAGGATACATTGGAGGATTTTTCACCTACATTTTCCAGCAAAAGTGACAAGTGCAACATCTGAAGAAATTATCGAAAAAATCCATAAATTGGATCTAGAAGATTGTCGATTAAAGGTTTCTGAGATTGCTAAGACTGCTGGTATATCTGTGGAAAGAGCATATACCAGCCGAATTGTGCATGAAAAAGCTCTCGGCGTGATTGGTGCCACATTGCATGTCTTCAGGGCGGTACAGGTCCAAATTTTTTAATTTCTTAAGCTTAATTTTCGTATTTTTTATAAAGGTTTCCTTAAAGAAAAAGGAGCCTGTACCGCCCTAGAATCATAGTTCCTTTATACCCATAAAAAAAATTGAGTTGATATCTCTTTAAATAAAAGAGAAATTTGTCTACGAAAAAACATCATTTTTAACATGGATTTGCCTGCCGAAATCTCCCCTTAATGAAGATCCAATGAAAATGTCGCAGGACTCTTTGGCCCGTTTTAAAGGAAATGGCACTGATTTTATCCTCCGATTGGATTAAACTTGGGTTCACTATAACACGCAAGAATCGAAGTTGCAGTAGAAGAAATGGAAGATTCGGGTTTTCCATCTCCAAAGAAGGCACTGTCAGCAAATAACCTATGCAAAAACGATAATAATATTTTAGACCAGTTAGACAGAATTATTCAAGAAAAAAGACTTGGTTTAGCCAAGAAGAAAATGAACTTCCACTAAGACCATACAAGAGTCCAATCTTGTGCATTTTCCATGGCAAAATAAAACTAAATAGGCTACGAAATCCTACCGCACCCGCCTTATTCGCCGGATATAGCTCCTTCAGATTACTATTTGTTCCTGAAACTCAAATGATTTCTTGGCGGACGGAGATTTCCCTTTGACGATGCGGTTAATGACGCGAAAACTCTCTTTTGAGACGAAATATTGGCTCTCGAGCATCCAAATGTGTTGAAAACAGGGGAGAATAAGTTGGAAAATAAAATATAATTCAAATCACTACAAACGTTTTTTTTTTAATTCCGAAAAGTTTTCAAATGACTCGTATGATTTTTTTCAAACGAGCCACCCTGAATAATTTTGAAAGAACAAGAAATATGAAAATTTCCAAAAACAGGTCAATTTTTGTTCAGAGGTTATTTTGAAATACGTTGCGCGCCCCCCTTTCGGGGGGTGAACCGCTCTTCGAGAATTTTAAATGGAATGACCCCTCTTGTGATACCTCATTTAAAAGCTACTTTCACCAGGAATCCACCTGTGTAATTGGTTGTTTATGTTTCCTGTTACCCACAGTTCAGGAGACTGTCAAATGTGTGCAAACAGGTTTGGCTAAATTTTAACATTTTTGGCTTTATTGAAATTGAATTTTTTTCTTAATTAAATTAAGGAGTGAAGATTTTATTCTTAACCAAGAAAAGTCTATGGAAGCTATAAATAAATATAATTGCCCAATACAAGAGATTTTTAATTAAAATGCAATCAAATTTTTGTCTAAAATTTTAAAAAGTCTCTTAGAACAATTTTAACATTTTTTACTTTAAAAACATAATTATTTGGTGATTTTGTTTAGCACGGTCTTACAACTTTTGGTTACCGGGTCATTAAAATTACTATGGCAATAATCTTAGTGGTAGATTTAAAAATTTATTACATCTTCACCTGATTTTTCCACATTTACTTAGCTTACAATTCATTTTTGAAAGCTTTCCATAGACTTTTCTTAGTTAGGAATCTTGTGTATCTAGAGAGAAGTTGACGAAGGATATGAGAACAACTGATGAAAAGGGGAAGGCGAAGAAATTTCGGTATCGATAAATCATAGGAAGTTGATAGTTCGCTGCTCAAGTTACAGAATCTGACATTTCTTCGGCAAATTATCTAACCTCGGAAAAACATTCTGCGAAACAGGTGTTAAGATATCAAAATCTCTATCTCAAAGCTAAAGTGTATTAAGTCTTAAAATTCGACATAAAATTTTTTCAGGGGTGTCAATTGAAGTTATAATTAAACTTTTCTAGCGTATAATTCTGTCTCATTGACTATGATCTAATACCTGTTAGATAGTTGGCATAAATATAATGTTTTGCTTTGTGTTTAAAGTCTATTTTTGAGTGTTGTTTTTTGTATGTTAGTACATAAACCCGTGTTAACCCGGTTAAACTTGGACTTAATACAGTTTGGCTCTGCGGTACAGAAATGGAACAATGAAGAGAATAACGAGCCCACAAGAGGTTATAACGACACTGAGTCTATGCATCAGGTTTGGAGGATAGAAGATCTATGACGGGTTACTTGGTTACATTCTATGGAGAATCTATTTCGAGGAGACACCCTACAATGATAATGTCGACGGCGGAAGAGAAACTGCTAGAGAATCAATCCGTATAATATATGTATATGGTTCCAAGAGCTGGACCTGGAATACGATATTTCAGATAGTTTTGAAATCGATTGTGACAATCAAAGCGCAATTAGGTTGGTTACTAGTAACGATTTAGTTCTAGAAGCAAGCATGTGGGTGGATATTAGTCATCACTAACTTCATACGAAAACAGATTAGAAAGAGCGTACAAATAAGCATTTGTAAAAGGCAATGAAACCTAGCTATGTTTTACTTTTTACATTGTAAATCTTCTGTTAATCAAAAAGATGCCCAAGCGACGTATAAACCGACGCCTGGAAATGGAATTTGTAAAAAAAATGTATCTTATGCAATCCTTAAACGCTAGTCAACACAGAACTTAATTTCAAACTTCTCCATCTCAAGGTTTTCCTACGCTGTAACCAATTTCAAAGTAATTACCTGTGTTTCGCCGCTAGCTTTTTAGCAGCGCGTGTCGTGTTATTTAGTAAAATCACCTTTTTTTATAATTCTACTATATTGACACATACACTAATAATACATGGATACACAATGTTTTTCTTGGTAACACAAATATCGTTCTCTTGTTTACAATTATAATTCTTTGACTACTACTCTCGTTCTCTTCTGTAAGAATTGTCGTTTTATGTACTCCCCACCTCATGGTCTGAGGGTTGGTTGAGGGTGACATCCAACATCCTCCGCCCCCTTGGAAAATTGATAATTTTTCAAAGTTAAATAAAAACACAAAAAAAAATTACATTAAATTGAACTTATATACATGAATCCTATAATTAACACTGCTTCCGTCACTTCTCCATTGGCAACAAGCACAGCTTAGCTACCGGTCTTTTGAGCTCACCACTCGCGGTTTTCACGGTCACCACTCGCACTTGATTGTCTTTTCCGGGGTGCACCATTGTGACGCGTCCTAGGCGCCAGGTGAGTGGTGGGCTGTTGTCTTCCTTGATGACAACAAGGTCGGAGACTTCGATGTTGGGACTGGGTTTCCTCCATTTTCCCCGCTGTTGAAGTTGGCCTAAATACTCCTTCGACCACCTTCGCCAGAAGTGTTGTTTTGCCTGGTTCATCAACGCCCATCGCTTCAGACGGTTACATGGGACTTCTGTTAAGTCCGGTTCCGGAATGCTGGTTAGCGGTGTTCCGATCAGGAAATGGCCAGGAGTCAAGGATGTGATATCATTGGGATCGTTTGAAATTGGTGTTAAGGGCCGCGAATTTAGACAAGCCTCGATCTGCATTAATAGGGTTGTCATCTCTTCCCATGAAAATAGAACATTGCCTGTGACGCGTTTCATGTGATACTTTACCGATTTTACTGTGGCTTCCCAAAGGCCTCCCATGTGAGGCGCAGAAGGGGCATTAAAATGAAATTCAATGTTCGCGGTACTTGAAAAATCAACCGCCTTGTTTTCAAATTCATTTGAAGCAATCAATTTTTGCAGTTCATTGTCTGCACCGACGAATGTTTTTGCGTTGTCACAGTAAATATGACCAGGCTTTCCGCGACGTGCTATGAATCGGCGCAACGCATTCAAAAAGCTCTCTGATGTACAGTCAGAAATCAGTTCGAGGTGTGCCGCTTTCGTCGCCATGCAAACAAAAACGCCAATGTAGGACTTTACGAGTTTAGGTCTTCCTCTACCCCGATTTAGATTAATGTTTATCGGCCCAGCATAGTCCACGCCAACGTTAAAGAAGGGCCTGCTAGGTTCGACTCGACATGTAGGCAAATTTCCCATTAATTGCTCACACGTGGTGGGTCTGACTCTAAAACATTGTATACATTTTCTCAAGACACGTCTCACAGCATCACGCGATGAGAGAATCCAAAATTTTTCTCGAATCGCGGCAAGAGTGGCTTGTGTTCCTGCATGTAGGTTTTCTAAATGAAATTGTATTATAATTAAGTCGGTAATGTGATGGCTTTTTGGTAATAGGTAGGGGTTTTTCCTAGAAGCGCTGATCAATTTATTGTTTATTAATCTTCCCCTAACTCTGATTAATCCATGTTCATCGATGAATGGATTTAAGCATTGTAATTTACTATTTGTCCCTAATAGTTGATTATTGTTTAGACAGTTTAATTTTGCTTCAAACGCTTGTCTCTGAACAATTTTTAAAACGATGATTAATGCAGCGTTTAATTCACCGGTTGTTAATGGCCCTGAAATCGTATTAATTTTTCGGCAACAGTTTGTAAATCTCTTGCACCGGGAAAAAACTCTTAATAGATTTCGAAAATTGGAGAATGTTTGTAATATTGACCATTGTGGTGTTTTGTTCACGCTGACATATGCAAGACGTTTTTGTTCTGGTATTTCTGTATTCGATGTCACTTCAACTTGTTCAGGCCAGTTCTCTGCAGATTGAGCTAGAAACGTGGGGCCGTGCCACCACATACAGGAGTTTTGTAGCTCGTTTGCGGACATCCCTCTTGAAATGATGTCTGCGGGATTGAGAGCTGATGGCACATATCGCCACTTGATTGGATCTGACAAGGATTGAATTTCGGCGGCGCGGTTTGCAACGAACGTTTTTAATGAACTCGTCGGTGATTTTATCCACGCCAAGACAATTTTTGAATCTGACCAGAAAAATGACTCCGTGGTATGAAGCTTTATCGCTTTGATTATTGTATCATGCAATTGTGCGGTCAGGAGAGCAGCGCAAAGCTCTAATCGAGGAAGCGAAGTGGCTTTTATTGGGGCAACTCTATTTTTTGCACAGAGTAGATTGACACTGACACCATTTTCTGAATTGACGATTCTTACATAAATTGCCCCGCCATAAGCCTTCTCGGACGCATCAGCAAAACAATGCAGTTCAATGCGTGACGAATGAAAGATGTATCGCGGGATTTTAATGTTTTTAATTGATTGCAAATTTTCGACCAATTCATTCCATTTAACTTGTATGTAATGAGGTACGCTTTCATCCCAATTTAATTTTAGGTTCCAGAGGCTTTGAATTAAAATCTTTGCTGTTACCGTTGCAGGGCCTAATAACCCAATTGGATCGTAAATTTTTGACGTTGTCGACAAAATTGTACGTTTTGTAGTCTTTTTTGGAATTGTAATAATTTCGGCTGAGTAACCGAAAGAGTCCGATCGCGGGTTCCATAATAAACCTAAGGTTTTATATTCCTCATCATTGCAATTGAATGTGACATTTTCTAGCTGACTATGACTTTCTTTGTTATCTGGCAAAAGATCGGAATGATTTGCTGCCCATTTTGATAGTTGAAATTGTGCGGTGGACAGAACATCTATTAGTTGCTTTTGTAATTCGGTGGCTTCCTGCAGCGTATTAGCACCGGTCAAAATATCGTCTACGTAAAAATCATCTTGAATGATCTCTGAAATTCTAGGGTAAGCCAAGCGATTTTCGTTTGATAATTGTTTCAAACACCGAATTGCAAGATACGGGGCACATGATGTTCCATATGTTACTGTATTCAATTGGTACACCATAATTGGTGAGGACTGATGCTCACGCCAAAGGATTTGTTGGAATCGACGGTCTGTTTCATGCACTAGTATCTGTCGATACATCTTGCAAATGTCAGCGGTGAAAACATATTTTAACGTTCGGAAGCGAATAAAAATGTCAAAGATGTCATTTTGCACTTTTGGACCTATCATTAAGGTGTCATTTAGGCTCGTATTGGAGCTTGATTTCGCCGACCCATCAAAAACCACGCGTATTTTCGATGTGTTTCCGTTGTTCTTGAACACGGCGTGATGTGGTAACACGAACATTTTATTATTGTCAAAAGCGATGGACTTAATCGGACCAATTGGTGACATGTGTTGCATGTTTATATACTCGCGCATAAATTGTTGATAACTAGATTGAAGTTTGGGATCTTTCTGAAATTTCCGCTCGAGTGACAAAAAACGTTTGGTAGCTAGCTCTAATGAATCGCCTAATTCGTCCTGCTTTTCATTAAATGGCAATCGTACTTGAAAGCGACCGTCTGCAGTGCGGCTTGATGTGGTTAAAAAATGATTTTCACAAATCGACTCAGCTTTTGTTAGAGGCTTAACTTTTGTGTGATACGCCTCGAGATCCCAGAACTTTTCCACTTGGTGCTCGAGTTCCTTATTGTCACTAATTGCACAATAAACATGAATGCTCTTCCCTTGATTGTCATGTGTCGGAATTGAAAGTGGACCAGCAAGAATCCAGCCCAGTAAGGTTTTTTGTAAAATGATTTCAGTATTTTTTGGCCGTACTTGTCCTACGCATAGTAGGTGCCAAAAAATCTCAGCCCCTATCAGTAAATCGATTGGCCCGGACACATTAAAATCAGGATCAGCTAGCTTGATATTTGATGGAATTGAAATTCTGTGTTTATTGAACGAAAACACAGGTAAGTTTTCCGTAATTTTTGGTAACACTAGGCAATTGAGATTCGTCAAAAATCCGTTTACCCTTGATGATAGGGTCACATCTATCGCCTGTTTTATTACTGAATGGACGTTGTTTATGGCTGAGACAGAAATGTTTGCAACCTTGGGAATTAGACCTAACCGATTGCAGGCAGATTCTGTAATAAAATTGCATTGTGCTCCACTGTCTAATAAAACCCGGCATGGTTGAGAGAGACCTTTGTTGTCCTTTAAATTAACAATTGCTGTCGACAGAAGTGTGTCGTTTTGGATATTTCGGCGGCATGGTTTTACCGTCGTATTGACAACAGATGTTGAGTTTGTAGGTAAATCCCTATGTAACAAAGAATTGTGTCGTCGCTTGCATTTTTTACAACCGCTTGATGGACAATCGACCGCCGCGTGTGACGGTTTTAAACAATTTGTGCAAAGTTTTAATTTTGCAACTTGTGCTTCACGAGATGAAATTGATAACCTTAAAAAGTCTGTGCAATTGTAAATGCTATGATTTTTTCTGCACATATAACAAGTTAAGTTATTATTGATGGCGACGTTTGTTGACTTTTTCTGCATGGATTTTTGATTTGAATATGAATTGTAAACTTGTGAATTGCTTGGTGTTTGGAATTTGATTTTATTGATTTGTAACGCCTCGAGTTGATGACAACGATTTGTTAAAAAATTGTCTAGTTGTTGTTTTGTTGGGACTTCCGCTGCCTTTAATGACTCTTCCCAAGAGTCGCGAGTTGTGTCATCTAATTTTGACGAAATTATGTGAATTAATACGGCGTCCCACGCTTCTATTGGCGTTCCTAAGGATTTTAATGACTCCAAATTTAAATTTGCTTGATCAAGAAGTTGTCTTAAAGACGTCGGAGAGTCTTTTTCTACATTGTTTAAATTGAACAAGTTATTTACATGATGTTGAATTAATAGTCTTTTATTTTCGAAACGGTCCTTTAGAAGGTTCCACGCTACTTCGTAGTTGTTGCCTGATAATGCAACTGAATTGATCGCGTTCGCGGCATCACCTCGAACAGAGTTTTTTAGATGATGCAATTTTTGAATGTTGCTGAAGCGCGATTCATTATGCACCAGAGCTTGAAATGTGTCGTGAAATGATAACCACTCCGTGTAAAGGCCTGTAAATGGTTTTATGTTGATCGGCGGCAATTGTACATTTGCGAATGATGTGGACAAATTGTTTAATCGCGTACTTTCCGTCGGTGCAGAGAGCGAACTGGTGCTTAATTGTTCAAGCAGTTCATCAAATTGACTGCACAATTGAAAATACGTTTCTTCAAATGTCTCGCGCATGCTATCGTGGTCGAATTGTGACGTAATTTGATCAAGCTTTTCGATTTTTGATTGAACTTGATCAAACTCTTTCATTCGCGGACGCAACTCTTGTAGTCTGTTTTTGAGTTGAAATGGAGAAGCCATGGAACCCTTGTTTGCGAGCCATGCTTCGTTTCGCGAAATAAACCTAATTATCGACTCTCGATCAGTGATTGCCGAATTTAGCTCTGCATTGCATGTCGCAGATTGTTCTACATCGGATAGAATCGGAGCCTCGCTTACTTGAGAACGTGTCAAAGGCATTGTTGATTACGAAAAATGTATCGAATTGAACTTAAAATGGAAACAGATCGAAACTCATACGTGAAGGAACGATAATGTGAATAGGAAGTGATCGGACCCACTTATCAGTGATGACTTGACGACCGATTGCTGACTTCCTCACGTGCGTGATGATTTTTCCAACTTTTTGGAAAGCGTTGGATGTGGACAGGCGAAGATCTTGCACTGGCACTGTTGCAATTGCGGAACCTGATGATTGACCGATGCAGCAGCCGCAGCTCTTCCGTCTGGGATTGATTGTTGCACAATCCGGCTCGAAGGACCAATGTTTCGCCGCTAGCTTTTTAGCAGCGCGTGTCGTGTTATTTAGTAAAATCACCTTTTTTTATAATTCTACTATATTGACACATACACTAATAATACATGGATACACAATGTTTTTCTTGGTAACACAAATATCGTTCTCTTGTTTACAATTATAATTCTTTGACTACTACTCTCGTTCTCTTCTGTAAGAATTGTCGTTTTATGTACTCCCCACCTCATGGTCTGAGGGTTGGTTGAGGGTGACATCCAACAACCTGGTCTACTTCGAGTCCCTATTTTTTTCGGAGATTTGGATTAGTGAAGTTGAAGTAATTAGAAACTGAAAAAAGGCAGCTAATTGTTCAGTACACACTCAAAGTAACATCAGTGACTATTGTAAGAGGCTAATTATTACTTATTACGAGCATAAACGAGGTGTTGCCCAAAACAAAAAAGTGCCGAGTAATTTAGCGGACATGATACTATTATTAGTCATCGTCTTCACGGCTGGATTGAAAGAAACTACATCTCATTATTCTTCTTATCTGTTAACGACACGAACAGTCAGCTGCCGCACACATATTACCATAAACACAGTCAACTGTTATGATTATGTTCGACATCTTGGGAATTTAATTGTGCTCCAAACAAGTACATGGACTGGTAACCAGTATTACGTTACCCACTGACCCCGCGACTTTATCATAAACGATTTTCTCAATGATCCTATCATTTACTATGCAATAAATTGTCTCGTTTTATGTCTATCGATTCATAAACGGATCCGGAATAGTTTTCCTTGACACCGACAAGGTCGAGCTTTCGTAATTGTCGTTTGAAGTTTTAACACCGCCGGCTTCATTTGTTTACTTGGTCAATAATACGACGGGCGGATGCAGATCGTTGACAGCTGCAAGTGGGAACTGCCCCAATTTCAGAAATATCGAATTTATCGTTTTTGCTTTGGTGTCAGAAACACGTGCCATATTTAGACCAATCTATATTTTCAAGCGGAACTTCGCTGCCGCGTCTTGGCCCCGGAACTTCGTCTTTAAAGCCCTCCGGATCCGGAGGATTTCCCTAGAGTGTCCCACCGAAATATTTGCCCAGCGGCCGTTCCGATACACAAATCGTCCGTTTCGAAGTCCTATTCTGTTGTTGCAGCAAACACGGTTACTGAATAAACATGTTAGCGTGTCCCACGCTTTATTTACATTCGACGAGATTGGCGGAAGCGGAGGAAAACGAATAATTGCGATCATCCTTCACAAATAACTCCAACGATTCCTGTCTGCCTAATTTCATTATGCAAATGGAAAAGTGCCAGGCGTGTCGTAATGGAATATCGATTGGGACGCGGAGGCACATGTTTCATTTGATGCTTCTTCAGCTCCCGAGGTTTGGACCGCTAACAAGAGCGCGTTTAATGGCCAAAAAGAACGATTGATTTTACATTCGGGGCGGGATGTATGGAAAGCATAAAAGCTTTTAGACAGTGCAGAAATCGAAGCGCTCGTCAACATTAAAAATGCATTATCAGTGGAACTAGAGTGGACAGAAAAATTATTTATAACCGTACGAAGAGCGGGATTCCGCGCTGTGTTTGTTTAGGCAGACCGACGAGCACATTGCGATGCGAAACGGACGACCATACCGGAAGAAAACAATGTTCCACAAACGTAAACACGCCAATTAAAGCCGGCGTGTTTTTCCAGGGAACGCTGGCTGCTCGCTTACATAATGAAAAGCAAACAGAAGTCATAAATTACGCAAAAAATGGCACAGCATGACCTGGTTCTGAACGCTTGTCTGCACGACCTCGTGGCGCTAGAAATTCGTGCAACGAAAACAAAATGCATCAAAGGTGAAAGTCTTACCACAAGTCTTTGGCACGCAAAGCACTTGATCATTGTAGGTGTAAATTTTTTCTTCGTTTCGCTCGCGATCGCAACACAACATTATAATTAAGTACTGGTGTTTTGCTGTCAATTTTAGTTTGGGTGCGAAAAAAATATAAGAAAGTGAAGCGTGATTTTGGGTAATCTGTTATAGAAATATTTTCAACTAGCAAATGTACCCGGCGTTGCACGGATTACAGATATACGAAACAGTTAGTTCGTCCTTAATTTTCTATGTAAATAGTGACAAAATCTCCCTAAAATTGTTATTTCTTGGTAGATGTAATGTCTTTTTTAAGAAATTCCATCTTTAGATGTCAGTTCAGAAGTCGTCATAGATCGAGCACCTTTTTGATTAACAATTCCAGGCAAACACTGCAAAAATGAACATGAACAGTAGCTAGATTCCGTGGCCTACTACTACGTGGTACTTTTTTTTATTAATTTGCACGCTTTATACAACCTTTCAGAACTCGCGCCCCAGAAAAAATGAGGAAACAAATGAAAAAAAAACTATCTTAAAAGATATTCGAGAAAAAACAACTTAAAGTTGACCAATCAGAGCTCTATACATTCAAGGTATGTTTGCCATAATTTTACGGTACGAGGATTTAATTTAAAAAACATCTTAAAATATGTGGGCGACTGGAGTTTTTGAAAGATGTCAGTGTCAAATTAAATTTGTAATAAAAATGCACCTTTATTTATTTATCTACAATCATGTATTCAGCCGCTGATTATTTAGAGATGATAATAATTTCTGATTTTGCTTAACCAGAAGGCATCGGAACTTGTGGTAGAATGACAGTTGTAACATTTCAGGTGACACCTAAATTTGTTGACACTGAAAAGTCAAATCTAACAGTTGCAAAATTACAGTAAACCTAACATTTTTTGTAGCTGATATTATTTTTGAAACCTTGTAACTGGCTTTATTTGGTACAAATAACATCACGCCTCGAGATGCCCAGAACTCGCGCCCCAGAGAAAATGAGGAAACACGAGATCGCATTCGGATGTGTAATTGTGAAGAATAAAACTCTAGCTTAAAAAATATTCGAGAAAAGACAACTTAAAGTTGACCAATCAGAGATCTACACCTTCAAGTGTTTGCCGTCATTTTACGGTACTAGTATTTCATTTAAAAAACATCTTAAAATATGTGGGCGACTGGATTTTTTGAATAACGTCAGTGTCAAATTAAATTAGTAATAGAAAAATGCAAAATCTTTATTAATTTGGTTACAATCATATATTCAGCCGCTGATTATTTAGAGATGATGATAATTTTTGGGACGTTTCCTTGACCCCAGCCTATGTAAAATTTGCTAGAAAGACAAATATTGATGGAAATAGGAGTGAGTTGGCATCAATCCAAAGGAATTGAATTCATTTCTGATTACAAGTAATCTGCGAGCGACAGCGCTTTTACCCATAAGAGAGTCCATGTCAGGTGAGAAATGGCACCAAGGCTAAAATAAGGAACATCTCCAGGCAGTGTGATCAACTTCTTTACCCAAGCAGAAAGAATGGTTACCCTATATTTTTAGAAATTATAAAAATACTGATTAATAATATGTTTTCTGGTTCAACCAAAAGTGATATTAAAGAAAGCTTCCTTGGCCCCAGCCAATGTAAAATTTGCTACAAAGATTGAAGAGATAGTGTAAGTTTGGATTCGATTCAAAAGCCAGCTTCTGATTCACAAGTAAGAAGTGTATTCGATATCAGCTGATGCCCTCTATTCGAAGGGATTATAAAAATACTAGGTACGTCTTCTGAGCTTATCTTGCCATTCAAATTTGAAAATCATGTCTAATCCCTTGTTGCAAGCTAATAACGAATTTGTTACCATTTCATTAAGAAAAATAGTTCTATGAGAACAGTGGAAGAGCACCAAAGATGGATCAAGCACTATTGGTGTAAATTTGATAGATGTTATCTGGTAAACGACAAGTGGTGACAACTTTCCATTAGTCTATACAGGCTATACAACTTACAACCATTACAGCAAGATAAAATTTGATATTCGGTCATAGTAAACTATACATTTCCGATTTAAGTAAAATATATTCAATATGGCGGCACATCGGGAAACACCGGAAATTAGTGCCATATTTGGATTTTAAATATAACTACCCCATTTTGAATCCACATTTCCAATTTACCTAAATCGTGAGTTCAGCCCCCTCAATTATCCATAGTTATCAGTCGTAGTTTTTTGCTTTAGTCACTTTTTAAGCAGAAATGACAACTTGTAGCGGTCTACTGAAAAATTAATATCTCCCGAACAGTTGAAGATAAAGGCATCAAATTAATTTTATTTTGTTCCTCAAGGTCGCCTGCATGCGCTGATTACCTACTGACAAATTGAATTTGCTTCAGTGGCCCATTACGATGGAGTGAATTTGGCAACGATAAAAAAATGTTAAAAAGTCATTTTTCTCAAATGTACCTACTGTTTCTAATACCGTAAGTCTATAGAAAATTTAATTTTAGGGCCAGATTTATTAAGGTTTTGTATATCTGTCGTGCATGGTTTCTGTGAAAATTTAAGTAATTTGTAAAAACTGTATCCTCTTGCGTAATTCTCAAGTGTAACATAACCGTCTCAAGGGCATGGTCACAAACGTGCGACCCGTCGCCCGTTGTTGAAATTGTTTTAGTAAAATTGCGTGCCTTTACCACATACACAATCTCCACGAGCTGCGAACTTGCATTGGACGAGAGGCAAACTAAACTACGCTTAATCCGGTTTTTATTTAATAACAAGAGAACCGGACCAAATTTCAAAAAAATCCTTTCATAGTGTTCACTTTTGGTACATGATCCACCCGTGTCTAAGATTTCAAGTCGCCAGCTCTCGCGGGCTGGGCTCTCTGTTGATTATGAATCAGTGAGTGATGCGGGAGTGTCACTCAGTGGACACTTCGCTTTATACAGAATGTCTTGACAACGATGGGTCTTCAGAAAGTCAGGAAAAAATACTAAAAAAATTCTTCAAGGTCTATCCAAAGATATATTAACAGTTGAACATGAAATTTTAACTTCTATATTATGCAGTATTTTAAATTATAACACCACTACAAGTAAAGCAATGCCATTCTTCTCTCAAGTAATATCAAAAAAATGTTTGCTTAATTTAATCTACTGTTGAATTAAAGACAAAAGGTTCAATATTTTACATCACAATGCCATGAAAATAAATCTGGCATCGCTGGTGCAAACAGTGTCAATTTCCTAAGATAAAAGCCCAGATAAAAGTAAAATTGAATATTGTTTTTACGTACAATAATGAATAATGTTAATTAAAAATATTATTTTTTTCTCGTAGAAATACTTGATTTTTATTTATTTATTTTACTTTAGGTAGGGGAACAAATGTCATGTTTGACACTGACAACATTTTAATGTTGTTTGCTTTAGCCCCCTTACCAGCATAGTAGGGGAGAAAGGGGTAATGGGAGTCACTTAAGCGAGAATTCAAATAACAGCTTATTTGAAAATCAAATATTTATTGCAACCGCCTTATAACAAAATTTACTTATTTAACAATCATCTGAAATCAGTTTTAAGCACTTTGACAATCAACTTTGGAAATAAGAAGAGTTTTAAAAATATATGCATTTGACTCCAATTGCACTGAGATGCGGGTAATCAGAGTCAAATAAAATTTAACACATATTCACATTAATTATTCTTCTACTTCTGATGTAAAGTCAGTAAGTAGTCTAAAACGTGGTCCCAAGTTAAGTTTTCTTTTATATCCCTTTTGTAGACTTGAAAACGGAATACCTATAGCTTTAGCAGCTTTTAGTATGGAATAACCTTCTTGTTCAATAAGCTGCATAGCTTTTTCCAGAGAATCAGATGACGTGTTAGCCTTTTCGGTTGTTCTGAACCGTACTTTTGGAGTCTCGAAAAAAATATAAATATTCGGGCACTTATGGGCACTGGGGGTCACCTGACTCTCATTACCCACAACTGCACTAATGAGAAAACGGTCAAATATTAAAAAACATAGTTATTTTAATCGAAATTTAATATGCACATTACAATTTTGAATGTCAAGACTAAATAAACATATAATACTTATTGAGATATGATAAGAAATTCGACACTTGCCGTCATTATTATAGAAATGAAAAATTACATCGGCGAGACGCCAAAACTAAACACAACTGCCACTCAGTAACGGGTGTCGTCAGATAGTGCGAGTTGTTCCTAAAGTGGTGGAAGGTACACCAAGGGGCGGAAAGATCATCGACATCAATCTCGGATGTGTAGTTTTATAGATATGTGGGTGACCACAATTGCCCGCTGACTCCCATTACCCGCTCTTCCCCTACTACTAGGTTGCCAAATTGAGCATGCAGTTTTTTGCTAATAACTAAAAGGAATAGGGCGGTGGAATATTTTTAGTATCTTTTCTTGGTTGGAGACTGCTGAAGCTTGGACATGCCGAGCTGAAATTTATCGTGTTCAAAGCCACACAATGTTTCTCAACTTTTGAAATTTCTTAGTTTCTTTCAAATAAGATATTAACGACTTTATCTATAATTTATAATCTGATCATTTTATCTAAGATGTGTTAGAACATTGTCACTTTTTGTTGTACACAGGTGTCCCACCAGGAACTGATTTTTATTGAATTGGCCCCATCGATATTCGTAGATCCACAAATTTCTATTTAGTAGCTTTTCATATATGATCAATCCAATTCCCGATGGAACATCCTGTATAAGTATATTGAAATATTGCACAGAGGGTACAAAAAAATTCTCTATATTTTTTTTGCTTTATTTTTTATGGTGTATGCCTTTGATATTGACATAACAGTACTTTTGACAAGAACTGTCAATCAATCTTTAAACCGACGCCTGGAGATGGAATTTGTTAAAAAAGAAGCTGAGACTAAATGACGAAACGGTTGTCAACAGAGAACTTAATTTCGAATTTGTCCCACTCATTGTCAACACCTTGCTATACTCTAATCATTTTCAAAGAGTTTCCATGCCCTACTCTGAACCCGTTTTATGTACGCCCGTTATTGTTACTGGGTTAGTGTATAAATTGATCATATTACAAATAACATAACTCTTAAGTAACGACATTGGCCTGTTGCGGGCAAAAATGGTGCAGGCAATTCTTGGGAAAGATGTCTAGTGTCTAGAACGATTTTATAGTGTGTCCCACAGGGAACTGCGTCGATCATAAGAAACAGCAATCAAACATTTAGTGTCATCTTTAACAAATTCCATCTTCAGGTGTCGGAGTTTTTTATAGTTCGTGTAAAATGTCATAATTTATCAATGTCAAAGTTCTACACTGCAAAAAATAAACAAACGCTAGATTCCATGGCCGCTCAATCCTTCGTTTTTTTTTGTACGCTCTCTAGTAATTAGGCTATATGATTTAACAAACGGTGGTATCCCCAACTTCCTATTACTTCCAGAATAGTAGCAACAAAGTTTATCAAAAGTAATAGAAAGTTTGAAATACCTATTATTTTAAATACAGATAATTTCATTACTATTCGGGGTGAGTGACGAATCCTACTATGTATTGTGATTTTCGTATGATAATAAAAATAATAAAAATGATAAATAATTGCATCCGGGTTACATTTTGATGAGATATATCTAATGATGCAAACCACATAAGGTGTGTAAGAAAGCAAAGAAAAATGTGGCCAAATATGTGTCTATAACGCAAATGTAAGGCGATTTTTTAACATCTGACAATTCACTTCGGTCCAAAGTCTAATCGATCGACTGTTTAATAATTCCTCTAGAAGAAGCTAACTTGTTTTTTTCTTGTTTTGCTCCATATTCACATACCTAAATGTATTCTTATTTTTTGCCCTATCTAATATAATTTTTGTTATTTACATTTGGCGGTATCTTTGTTGCGAGTGCATCAAAATACCAACACGCACATTTAAGGCAAAAGCAATTTCAGTTCTTCATCGTTTAACGGTACCCATTCCCGTTGCTTAATTCTGCTTTTCAACGCGCGCGGCCCAAATATCCAAAAATAAGTGCAAACACCAACTGCGAAAGAATTTGCGCGATTCACCACGCTCCAGTAAACATTTTGCAGCATCGTAGAGGAAAAGCCACGATGTTATCAGGTTAATTGACAAGGCGTAAGCGCCAAGACAGCGGTGAAAGTCTGTGCATTTTACGCAGACGAAGAGATAACGGATGGAGAGCAAGACGTTCCATTCGTTAATTAACCGATTTTCGTACCATTACCCCTCAGCAATTCGACCAAGACCGATGAATAATTTAATCATTACGGCGGGAATTCGAGTGCACGTTCTACTTCGTTAATGGCCTTTAAGTCGTCGAATTTACACTATATAGACTCCCCAGGGATTTCGAAGAAAATGTAGGGATAAATGCATCCTGTCAGGAAAATGTAATTTAATTAACGTAATCTCGTTAATGTGTGCCGCATCAGCTGCGTTATATCACTTTTAATTCGAATCCGGAGATTAGATTGTTGATTCGGTGGATTACCGGACTCGGATGGCTCCGCCGCCAGATTGGGCAACTAATTGACGACACGCGCCGTGTATAATTTTCGGAAGGAAATGGCGATTAATACGGAAATTCCGGCTTTTCGAGGTTTAAATCGGATCTGAATTTTTGTGCTGGTTTTATTTTGATACCTACTATAAAATGTATTACCAAAAATTTATTTGTTACATTTTTGGTACGGCCGGGCCGACCGTACTGTCTCTGAGAAGTCGCCAGCGTCCATTTATAAAGGAAAAATTAGGGGAAAACTAATGAATGAAAATCTGTGCAGATTGGATACTCTTTATTGATTAGGTTTTTTTATATCGATCGGCGCAGTTTCCGGTGGCAGACACTGGAGAATCGATAGTCCAGATACCAGATATCCTTCCTAAGAATTGCCTATAACATTTTTGCCAAAGAACAGGTCAAAGTCGTTCCCTAAGAATGCTATATGTAACAGGACAACTAATTTATTCACTGACCCAGTAATATAGTCGGTGTACAAAGAAAATGATACAGTATAGACCATGGAATCACACTGAAATTAATTAGAATGTGGGAAAGATTTTTTGTAAAATGTATTAACAAAATTATAATGCATAAACCACTGCACCACTAGCCAATGAGTAAGCAGTTTCTGTCAAACCTCTAAAAAATAGTTTCGTTGAATTTAATATTTTGAAGACTACCTAGGCCAGTCAGACAGGGTGTAGGAAAGATCTCGAATCAGAATGAATTATTGTTCAAAACTAATAATAACTAATAATAAAATATCACCAATATTTGTGAATCACTTGTCTTCATTTGGATAGCATAATAATTATTTATATCTGTATCTCGTAATCACTCGTAATACATACCTATTTCTAGTACGCCACTGATCAAAGTCTGAATTACTCCATCGAAAATTTGTTGCATTTCCCATGGCAGCAGAAACTCGTTCGCATTTCGGTGGCGCCGGTGGTAGTAATGACAAATGAAAAATAATTTAGTGTAAACCAAGGACTGTAGCTTTCGTTTTAATTTTTGCAGTGTAGATGTTTGACATTGATATCATAACTTTTAATTTTAATTAAATTTGCTAAATTGAGACGTAGAGATGTAATTTGTTTAAAAAAACATTAAATGTATCCTCCTACACGTATTCTCTCTCCTCTTTTATTTGTACCCACGTTAATACAGGACGTAGCCAACAAATGGCATGTTACAAGACGAACATTCCCAAACAAAAGTTGCAGTTCCTGTCAGGTGCACACAGGGATCATTTCTTAGGAAGCTGGAGCAGTTGTCGATAAGCCTACAATTGGAGAACCAAACGGACAAAACAGCAACTCATATTTCCAAAATCAGAAACGTTTTGAAGAGTTTGAGTCGCCGGTTGTGTTTGTAAACCATTCATATTCCAGTCGTGTGACTGAAGAATCAAAGGGTTTGTGTTGGGTATTTCTTTTTGAAAACGGCGTTTGCTCGATAGCGCCCGAGCAAATTTTTTAAAACAAAAACACAACTACAATTTGTTTTCAGTTCGTTTGATGAAATTTTTTTTTTCCCGTTGTCGACTAGGTCCCATCGTTTTCTTCACATAGTCGTTTAACTGTTCAGGAAGCTAATTCGTTATGTCTTCACTTATCAGTTCTTAAACTCATTGCCCATTTTAATTCACTCTGAGTCTCCTCATTTTTGTTCTGTTTTTTCTCCTGTTCACGACTACCAAATTTGCACTGCCATTTTCTTTAGTTTACAGAGCCTTTAAATTCACTTTGCGGTGTCCACTGAGTCTCTACCTCCCTTTTCCCACGTTAGCAATCTCCTTTTCTTGAGATTTCAGAGCTTTTAAATTCACTCTACCTCTCGGTTGTCCAGTAGGTGTTCTTCTTTGTTTTCTAGAGAGTATCAGAGATTTAAAATTCTTCTTCGGTTGCACAGTAGATCTTCTTTCTATTCCTTCTTCTGTCCACGTTTGCCACGGTAGCACTGCCCTTTACTTACCTACTCTTCGAAGCCTTTAAATTCACTCTGCCTCTCGGTTGTCCAATTGAGGTTCTTTTTTGTTCTGACCCTTCTTCAGTTGATTCAGTCCACATTGCAATTTTTACGTTTCTCTGCCTCTAGGTTGTCCAGTCTTCTTGGTTCTGTACATTTTTCAGTCCACATTTGCCGACCTCGCACTGCCCTTTTCTTTACCTTGCAGATACTTTAAATTTACTCTTCGGGTTGCTCTCTCGTTCTGTTCTCTGCTCTTCTTCGTTCTGTTCCTTTTTGTGCCCACTGTTGCCAAGCTCTCGCTGTCCCTTTATTTACGTTTCAGACCTTTTAAATCTTCAGCCGCTCTGTTGTCCAGTAGGGGTTCTTCTTTATCTTGAACCTTCTTCAATCCACATTTGTCTGTTGTTGCAATCCGCACTGTCCTTATCTTTAGGTTTCAAAACCTTTAAATTCACTTTACAGTTGTCCAGTGATTTTCTTTTTTCGTTCTGTTTCATCTTCTGTCTACTTGTGCCTCGTTAACACGGTCTTTTTCTTTGCATTTTAGGCCTATTAAATTTGCTCTACGTATCAGTTGTCCAGTAGGTGTTTTTCTATGTTCATTATCTTCTTCAATCTTTTTTTGCCAAGCTCGCAGTGCCCTTTTCTTCACGTTCAAGACTTTCAATTCCCTTCTCCTGCCTTCTGTTCCTTCTTCTGTCCACTGCCATGGTAGCACTGCCCTTTTTTACTTTTCAGGGTCTTTAAATTAACTGTGCTTCTCGGTTGTCCAGTAAGTGTTCCTCGTTGTTTTATACCTTCTTCGGTCCACATTTACCAAGTTCGCACTTTTTCAAATACTTTACACTCAGTGTCTTCTTCTTCGTTCTGTTCCTTCTTATGTCCACGTTTGCCACGCTAGCACTGCCCTTTTCTTTACGTTTCAGAGCCTTAAAGAGTCAATCGGTTGTCCACTGGGCCTTTGTCGTCCTAATGTCCCTTCGTCTATCAGATCGAGACCGTTCTTTTACAGCATTTTAACTGAACTAGTACCGACCAAAAACCACTACGGCTCGGTGCAATATAAGATAAGAATCAAAAATATTGAATGTTCGTTCCAAAGAGTATCCCATATGTTTGAAGCTTTTGCCACAACTTTGAAATGACATCAGACAAGATGTTTTCAATGTTCAAAGTCGTCCTTTAGCAGTACTCTTCTCTTGTTAAAGGCAATTTAGTAGTTATTAATTACAAGAAAAATATTTTTCGGTTTAAAGAAAATATTTTTGTGGAACAGTTAGTTTGCCATTAGAAGAAATACGTGTATTGAATCAACAATAAATATCGTGGAACAAAAGATCATTTAGTTACATGTTATCTGTTTGTTGGCAATCCTCTCTTGTCCCTCTGCGCTGGCCTATAAAAAGCAGAAATTTCGGGTGTATTAACACCACTTAAACACTGTCTATTTTTATAAAGAATTCACATAACTGTTTATTCTGATTGTATCTTGCGTAATTTCGGCATCACCTGTCGCGCGAGCACTGCCGTATCAAGGCCTCCCAGTTCAAGAAACGTCGCTCGAGGCTTGTATTACACCGCACCAATTTTCGCCTTTGCTTGAAAAACGGCTCGGGACAACGGCGTCCGTAACCAATTTAACCCGAAAAGTTGGCAATTTTCCAGAGAAAACGCATGCTGGGTATTGTTTTTTTACCCGGGGCAAAACTGCCAAATGCCTGGCAAAAACATTTCGTTCGTCTCAGGATCGATCCGCGGGGTTAAAGCGGCCGGGAATTTGGGTTGGTTCTCTTTAAAATTTCGGGACGCGTCCACTAACCGCATACGAACACGAAATGTGTGAGGAATTATAAAACTGCTTTAAATTGTCCATTCATCTGTGTTAACTCGGTTATAGCGGAAATAAAAAAATTGAAAATTTGAATTCTTGACAGTACGAAATAATTAGATTACGTAATAACATTCAAACATTTCATCTACATAGATACATATATCTTCAGTGGACATCGTCAGTTGTTTTGACAAATACTTTGTTTTTAAAATTTAAAGTGTTCAGGTCATTAAAATTAGTTCTCAGGATCCACTGAAATGCAATTGAAGATAAATCTGAAAATTTAATTGTTTGAGTACAGAGAAGCAGAGGTACGCCTGAAAAAATGTCTATCAAAGTCGTGAAATGAACACATGTAAACTTTGTGGTAGGTTTATGGAAATAATATTTGTTCCAAGTCCGAGTCTTTGAATGGTACAGAAGTTGTATTCGGTATGTGCGGGGGATAGCTTGCATAGAGGACTTAGATCCTGTAGCAGCTTGTGATAATTTTTATCATCATTTTTTAATTGGTTATTAATTGCCACAAAATTTTGTATTTTGATTTAATTTTAAAGTTGATATTACAGCCAAACACATATTTTTCTTGTCCAATGGCATTCCTTATTATCTTCTTACCTTCTTTATCAAATTATTCATCTTGATTTCTAAAATATTTTGACAAATACAGTTATTATTGAGTTCATGCATAAGTTTAACGAATGAGCGTAACATTGAATAAAAAGGCTTTGGACCGATTATTTTAATTTAAGGTGACCAACCATTTAAATGTCCTACCATAATCATTGCAATGATGTGTTCGTGCTATTACTTTAATTTCCAATTCGAATTTTCCAAACGTTCAGTTTGCAATTTGGAGTTTAACGAATGAGCGTAACAATGAATAAAAAGGACCGATTATTTTAATTTAAGGTGGCCAACCATTTAAATGTCCTACCATAATCATTGCAATGATGTGTTCGTGCTATTACTTTAATTTCCAATTCGAATTTTCCAAACATTCAGTTTGCGTTAGTAATTCAAACAAAGTAATTCTCCAAAGTGCGTCCCGCATTCAGAAAACCCCTTACTATGACGTCTATGCCTCCAACTTACAGAAAATCATCGCATCCTGTTCTTTTCAAACTACTGCAGAAAAATACCATAATTATAGAAAAACCTTTTTATAGGAATATTTTTAATTATTCCTGGCATAGTTTTAAAATATTTGTTAAATTTTCACTTGACGCGCTGAATCCATTAAATTTAACGTATTATATTTTGTTTGCTAAATATACAATTTACATGTATGCCTCATATGTTCCTGACTTTTTGTATAGTGCTCAAGCGATTTAAATTTTTAACAAAGCAAAATTCAGTTTTTGATTACATTTCTTCAGCACTATTCAAAAATAAAACACTGGGCAAACGAAGCAATTGTTCGATAATAAACTAAATTTTCTGTAACAAGAATTAAGACATTTTCAAGGTGGTTGATTCTAATTGATCAAAAAATGTCCCAAGCCTGGGCGAGGAACTAAAAGATTTGTGACGAACGATTTGTCATAAGAAAGCGGAGTAGATTCAAATTTAGTAAAAAATGCGATATCCGTGTAATTTCTTAAACTAAAATCGTTGTAACGTAAATTTGAAGATCAAACGAACTTACCTGTAAGTGAAGTTCCGATCTTAATTATATGAAACACCTCGCCGGAAATGATCAACATTGTAGTACCCTCTATGTTACTACCAGAAACGCACATATTTAAAATAACAAAAAAAGCTCAGGTAGTGGGGGCATGTGGCCTCTTACCTCACCGCTGTCAATCAACCATTATGTTTAAAGGTGAATAAAGTCGCAACAATGAAATGATCTGGGAACGACAACGATAGGGAACGGGTGGGACTGATCATTTCCGGCGAGGTGTTTCATATAATTAAGATCGGAACTTCACTTACAGGTAAGTTCGTTTGATCTTCAAATTATATTCACACCTCGCCGTCATGATCAACATTGTAGATGTTTAAAGTTGTTGCGACTAAACATTATCCACAAGGACAATAAAGTAAATAGCTTAAATTTTAATTAAAGCCTTTTGTAACTGTGTAAAACATTTACATCAGAGACAAATCTTAGTTTAGAGAAAGAATTGGGAACAAAACTTGTTCGCATACCTTAATAAATTAAGGATTACAAATGAACTTTCGAAAACGTCTAGTAAAAACTGAATCTAAGTATAATTTTATATGACAATCTAAACAGCTTCCTCAGTGTTTGTATTTCAACTATTAAGAATAGCGTTTGTAAATATAGATTTGTCGCCAAGCGGTCTATTACAAAATTTCGCAAAGGTATGAGAAATTGCAGACCAACCTGCTCGTGCTCTGATCACGTCAAGTTGTACCCCCTTCCGTTTTGCTGCCGACGTCGATACGTGACGTACGCTATGTGCTGAGAAGCACTCAGTATCTATACTACTCGCCTTCAAGGTTGTTTTTACCCAGCGGCTTAAAGTTTGGGTTGAAGCTGACTGGTAGGGTCTTTTATAAGTGAGGAAGAGTGACTTTGTATCTCCCCTGATAGAACGGGTTCGATTTATGTAGCAATTCAGAACAGATGCTACACAAAGACTGGTTTCCTTTTTGTAAAACGGCAGGTATAGCGTAGGCTGTACTGCATCTTTAGAAGAAGTTTTGAACGGTTGTGTGATGGCTATTTCGATTCTGTCATTTCTTGTTTGAATAATTTCCAGTCCTATCAGAGATAATGTTTGCATGGGTTGGGCGGTCACCAACGCTAGAAAAGTTATTAGTTTGGAAGATAACTTCTCAAAAAGGAAGATCCTTCTCCGGTGAGAGCGATTTCGGTAGTTCAATACCGGTTGAGGATCCCATGTCGAGTCGTACCTTGGTGCTGGTGGGCACAGGTTGTAAATGCCTTTGAAGAAACGTTTCAATTTTGGGTCGTCGCCCCTCTCATTTGGTAACAAGCATAAAATTGCTGATCGAGCCGTATTTAGGCTGCTGTAACACGCCCCTTTTGCAAACAATTCCGTAAGAAACTCCATGATTTTCTCGAGTGAGGCTTCAAACGCTAAAATCAGTTTGAAAAGATATGCTTTATCAACTTGCATAAATTGTTGATGAAAACCTTGGAGCATATTTAATAAACTCCTTAGGATTTACAGAATACCCACCACTTCTTAAAGGTGGATTCATACTGTTTCATAGTAGAGGGGCGGATAGAGGCTGCCATTACCAATATGCCAGTAGCCGCCTCTCTGACAAGCTTTTGCAAAGTTCGTGATATCAGATCAAAGTGTGGGAAAGCATAAAAATAATATATAGACCAGTCGACTGTGAAGGAGTCTACAGCAATTGCTTCTGAATCCAAATCGATTTCAGGGCACCCAAAACAATTGTTTTGAAAGCTGTTTCCGAGAGACTCCATTCCATCACGGGTTGTAATGAAAACGAATTCCTTTCATGAGGTTTACATAGGACACAATCGTAGTATTGTCTATTCTTAAAAGACTTTCGTAATTGCTCAATTTTGTTGCAAGATGGGATAGTTCGCGGAAGACCGCTAGAAGTTCCAATAAATTTATAATTTATCTTTTCGGTCTCGGTCCAAAATCTAATTGTTTCAGATCCATACACAGCACCGCAACCCGTAGTTGAGGCGTCTGTGAAAATTGTAACTACAAAGTGACATTGGCGGATGGGGCAAAAGGCGCCACAAATGTTTTTCTTCCACCAGCATAAGTTCTCTTTGATGGATGGCGAGATGTTGACGAAACTGTCAAAGTTTCTCCACGTCTGCATAGTGCTAAATATTTTTCACGTTCCAAAGTTTTCGTGTAAAGCCAGTCATATTCGGTGGCCGGGCAAATGGAACCTAATGTTCCAAGAAAACGAGCAAACTCTCGAATTTTTCAACCTAAATCTGTCAATGACTTGAGTGTTTTTTGCACATTAAAGGTGCAACTTTTTATAGTATCGCCAAGGATAAGGAAGTCATCTAAGTAAACGATTGACACAATTCCCTGACGGCTCAGATGTTTCAACATTGGTTCCATGACCTTTGTGAATAACCATGGTGTTGTCAATAATCCAAAAGGAATACAATTAAATTGATACAGTTGTCGGCAGAAAGAAAACCTCAAATATTTCTAAAATTCAGGATCAATAGGTATCCTGTAATATGCGTCGCGTAAGTCCAGGATATATAAAATGTCCAGGACGAAGCTTGAAATGGTCTGGTTTCAAAAATGTGTTTACTCTTTTAAGGTTTAGAATAAACCTGTAAAAACCGTCTAGTTGGAAATTAAAGAAAAATTGGTGACAAGAACTGGTCCTTGCAAGGCAAGCATTTAGGAACTGCACCAGAGCTTAGTAGCTGTGAAATACCTGCATTGGTGGTTTATAATTCTTGAATATGTTTCTTGTTTTTGGGACCACGGCAGCAGGTCGGGCCTTCAAAGCACCCGATGTTTTTTTTCCCTTCACCTCTACTTCCGTTAAGATATCGGCTAGATCCCTGTTGGGAACATATTTCAAAATTGCCCGACGAGCTTGCGACTGTTCATAATGAACGTCTGCTAAGAGTCGTGCGGAATAACTGACATTTGATAATATCTGTGTGTCTAAAGGCGTTCGGTCTGTCTTCTCCAAGAGAATTGTGATGGTTCCTCCCAAAGCCGAGAGAGCTGCCCGGAGGCGGCTCTGAATCTTTACGAGTCGGTTGCCTCGGTTTTAGCACGCTTCTGAGACGGAGGTAAACTTCCCGAACTTCTTTATGAACTCGTGGAGGCGCCAAAAATGGGGAGCTCGGCAAGGTCTGATATTTTGCTACCAGTTTAGTTTGGAGTTCTTTAATCAAGCCTGAAAACAAGATGGCATTCCAAATAGTGGCTATGCGAGTGTGAACCAAACTAGTAGTTTTGGTTGTGGGACCTGTTGGCCCAACACCTTCAAAAGGTCTGGGTCAAGCGCAGTCTGCTTAGTTTCGACCGCTGCTTGGAGTTCAAGATGTTCTGTTTCAGTGTACTCCTCTGGCATAAGTTTCAAAAACTGTCTTTGCATGAAAAAAAAGTTTCAGCATGTCTGCGGATGCATTAAGATAAATCCTTGTTGTTAGAGTACCAAGAGGTGTCTTGATAAATGTGCCAAAAAGGCATTCATTGACTAATGAGACCAAAAGGTCAAAGCATGAACGCAGAAAATACGTTCAATATGCTGAATATGCTTGGTGGGTCACCATATTATCAAAAGAGAACAGCGACACCATCTTTTTCTAGTTTCAAAAACTGCCTTTGGCTGAAAAAAGTTTCAGCATGTATCGAGATGCGTAAGACCAAATTAATCCTTGTTGTTAGGGTACCAAAAGGTGTCTTGATAAACGTCCAACATGCCAAAAGGCATTCATTGACTCATGTGACCAAATGTTAAAGCATGAACACAGGAAATACATTCAATATGTAATATGTAATATGCAAACTTACGGTTGCGAGTTTCTAAAGACGCATCATCCGAGTAGGGCACCAAAAGGTGTCTTGATAAACATTCAACATGCCAAAAGGCGTCTTGATAAATGTTCAACGAGACCAAAAGGTCAAAGCATGAACGCAGGCAATACGTTCCATATGCTGAATATGCTTGGTCCTTGGTGGGTCACCATATTATCAAAAGAGAACAGCGACACATCCTCCTCCAGTTTCAAAAACTGCCTTTGGATGAAAAAAAAAAGTTTCAGCATGTATCGAGATGCGTAAAAATTAATCCATGTTGCCAGGGTACCAAAAGGTGCCTTGATAAACGTCCAACATGCCAAAAGGCATTCATTGACTCATGTGACCAAAAGGTCAAAGCATGAACACAGGAAATACATTCAAAATGTAAGTCCCACATTTGAGGTTAGGTGAGTTGTCACTTGTTGCATGGTCATGTGACCAAAAGGTCAAAGCATGAACACAGGAAATACATTCAAAATGTAAGTCCCACATTTGAGGTTAGGTGAGTTGTCACTTGTTGCATGATGCATATTCCTTAAACAGATTATTATTATTATATTGCAAGCTTACGGTTGCTAGTTTCTATAAGACGGCTCTCTCCATCATCCGAGTAGGGCACTGGCCCTTCAGTGACAGTTATTGAGTGTTTCCAATCCGCTTTTTTGTGAAGGAGCCGCTTTATCAATCGGCCTACACTCGCCTCAGGTTCTTCTGATGATGAGGATCACCTTTTTCTTTTCCTGCTCCTTCTTTCCATTTCGAAAACACTAGATTTTTCACGATTTTACGAAAATTTGTGAGCGGCGAAGCGTTTCTGATGCGCACAAAAGAAGTAATGGTTGATTGACAGCGGTGAGGTAAGAGGCCACATGCCCCCACTACCTGAGCTTTTTTTGTTATTTTAAATATGTGCGTTTCTGGTAGTAACATAGAGGGTACTACAATGTTGATCATGACGGCGAGGTGTGAATATAATAACGTTTAGGGCATTTGATAATCTTGATCCAGCTGAAATAAGAAGAACAACTCAATCTGTAGAAAAACGTGTCGTAAAATGTAAATGAATATGGTGGACATGTAGAACATTTGCATTAATTACAATCTTGTACATCCACGATAATTGATGTAGAGTGTTTGTTAAGTTAAAGTTTTGTTTTACTTTATTTATTGCTGTTTCATTGTTATTAATTTACAAAATGAATTTATAGTAAGTATAGATTTGATAAAAAGCATTATTCATATAACAATCTAATTTCAATTGTTTGATTCAAATGTTTTGATTCCACAGCCTACACATATTAAAAGCTAAGAAGAAGATGCAGTTTTTTACAAAACGTGGAATATCGTAAAAAGTAAAAACTATCGAGTATTGGCATAGTGATTTTCGGGAAATCGCAACGACCTCCTGAAACATCAAAAAGTACTAGAAGTACTGTCAAACATTTTTTTGAAATTATAAGACTCCACAGAAAGAAGAATTATTGCAATACTTCAAATCGTTCAAAAAATATTAAATTTTTAAAAGATTTTCAAATTTTAGCATACAATGAAAAATATAAAAAACTATGAGAGGTAAGTGCCGACAATCTGGGCTTATTCAGAATTGACAAAATGAATGAGTGCATAAAAATAGAGGGTTGCTATTTTAAATAACAAAGTTGATGTCAGTCAACCATCTGCCATCTTTATTTCGACTTCGATTCAGAATGATCGATATTGTACATGCATCAAATTTAAACTTTCTAACTGTACGGCAAATCCAAAATTTTCTAATGCACGATCTACGTGAATCACTCTGTATACAGAATGTCTAGATACACGGTGGCGTATCAATTTTTTTTAAAGAAACGCCCAATATATCACGCTATTTTTGGATTCCTTATCAAAAAAAAATTATACTTTGTATAATCTATTATAGACCTAACATCAGTAATTTTGCTCAATCACATTTTTGATAAACTTTCTAATGACATCCTTTTGTCTAATCATTTTCTTCTTAACCAAGTATTTTCCAAATTATCGATATTCCTCTATTCAATCATATCATTACAAACCTCATCAAAAATGTAACGATTGATACCAAAATATACAGTAAAGCATTGAAATAAACAAAATGTTATTGCTGGCCACTCCTCGTAGTTATTTCAGAATATGCTATAAAGCAGGGGTCGGGCAACCTTTTGGAAGGCAAGGGCCACATAGTGACAAATTGAAATAAAGGCACATAATTTTGAAAATAGGTATTTGTGATATTTAAAATGCGGAAACATTTTATTTGAATATTATAAATACGTAGGAACAATGACAAAAATGAGAAAAATAATAAAAAAACCTAAAGGAGAACTTCAAAGTAGATTACTGTTCTTTTACAAAATTTAGTGTGACGTTTAAAGCTGTGTTTGAGTGGCTATTTGTTGTATATTAGCTTCCAGGTTTGTAGTTGCAATTCGTAGAATAGCTTTCAAATGCTCATCTGTGAGACGAAAAGCATATATTTATTTTTTCTGTAATGGAGAATTGAAAAGGTTTGTTTGCATAAGTATAAGTACTACCAAAAGCTGTAATGAATTGCAGAGCAAACCTATTCAATTCGTCAAAATTGATGGCAAACTGCCATAAAATTTAACAAGATCTTTGATTTCAAAGAACGAGTTTTTGAGAGTGTCATTACTTTTGAGATCAATCACGTTTATTTGTAAATGACTAGGTATATCCTCAATATCACAAGAAAACGGGTTTGCCAGACACCTTCTCGAAGTCACCAAATCTGGCGCTGAATTGATTTTGTAGCTGTATTAAAATGCATTTCATTTTATCATTTTTTAAATTAAAATTTATACCAGCTTCCTCCACAGCCTTTTTACAATTTGGAAAATGGTCCAACTTTTTTTCGTTAATATGTGTTATGAACAGCTTGTTTTTCAATTGAAATGCCTTTACGTTTGTGTGCATATCAGAAATTAATTTGTTTTTGCCTTGAAGCCTACGTTCATCGCATTTAACTCGTAAGTTAAATCTGTCAAAAATCCACGGTCTATTAATCACTGACGATCTGTAAGTTCTGGAACAGATTTACCTTTTTCATTCATAAAAGTGTTGATTTTTTTTCTGAGATCAAAAAATCTTTTCAGGACTGCGCCTCTACTTAACCATGTCACTTCAGAATAATACAGGACATCTCGGTGATCTGCTTCCATATCTGATAAAAACTGTCGAAATTGGCGATGTGTCAACCCATTTTTTCTGATGTAGTTTACAGTGGATATCACGATGTGCATTATTTTTATTTACTTTATCGTATAAAGGATGGAAATGGACTGATGGAGGTGAAATTGAATTAAAAACTGTGATGGTGACCACACATCATCATAAGTTTGTGAAAGCACAATGCAAAAGTTGGCGAAAAAAAGCAGAAGTACGTTCCGAGCCGACAAGCACGATTCAAAGAGGAATCGAGCACAATGCCGGAAAACAACATTACCTCGTGAATTTCCATTGACAAATTCTATTTGGAACGTATGGAAACCGGAGCGCATTTCCCCGACCGCACCGAAACTATCGATGTGTTTAAAGCCGCCCCATCCGTCTCCTCTAAAAATGCACGAACGATGTTGCGGAGTTCCCGGAACCCGAAACTGCTCCGGGTTGTCTTGCAATAGGAAACGGATGATTTATTTGGTCGTCGGAAGCGAGAGAGCGCTTTCGTTTATTGCGGTTTGCTGGGGAGGGCGGAAGCGACCCTTCGTGCTCCAGCGGAATAATGGCGCGAAAGGAGTACCACACAATACACAAATCATCCTTTTATGGCACACCTGACACCGTTGCCATCATGATACACGGCATCGGGACGGAGACAAACACTAATCCTGAATTGGATGTCTGAAGAAAGTTGAGCTCGAAAGGCGCTGGAAGAGTCCAAGAAAACACATAATTCACGCCGATAATAGCATGCATTTGGCTCGGAACTCTTGTGAATTATTGGTGGAGCTGTCGTCGGTCGCTCTCAATTGCGTTAATTAAGCGCAATTTATTATTTGGGAGTGCGGTGAATGCGGACTCAATTTCCCGTGGAGTTTAATGCTTTTTTAACCCTCGTGATTTAATTAGTGTCATCAGGTGGCGGCCGGTGAATATTCACGCCGTGACTGTTAATCCAACGGCTTCCAAGTGAAAGTGCATCTGAATTGACTTCCATATTGCGTTTTAGCAAAATCATCTTGTCCAAGACTAAAGTAAAAGGAAAATGTCAAGGAGTTGTTGAGAAACGTGCAATTACGGCTGTTGGAGACAAACAAAAATCGGTCTTGAATCGTTCCATTTCATTGTTAAAAAATGTATTGTGCTGGGAAATGGAATCGATTGTGATTTGAATAACGCCCTCATAATTAAAACAAGCAATATCGGTTTCACTGATTAAAAAGTGTCAGCAATAGAAACGGAAACGATAAAATCAATACCGCAAATAATCTGTACTTCAAATTGGATCGTACATTTATATTCATTCCAGAAATTAGTGTTTGCAAGCAACAAACTCTGACTCAAACTTGCACCAGACCATTCCTAAACGAAGTTTGCATTTATATTTTTTGACAGTTTCATACAGTAATGTCTAAATCACATATTGTGAATGGAATGTTGGTTTCATAACAGAGTATTAAGAGTGTAGGTGTAATCAACAGTGGTATAGTGGTTATAGTGTTTTTCAGGTTCGAACGCCGTGTTCTATTAGAAGTTGAACTCCACAGGTGACTCCGATTAAATCCTTTAAAACGTTTCGTGCAAGACATCGTCAGTGGCCATATGAACGTGAGCATCTCAATCGCGACTACAGTAGTTATCAATTAAACAATCCAAATATTTTAACAGTACAATTGATAAAAAACACAGGAGTTATTTGACTAATAACTTGTTTTATACAAAACACTTTGCAATAAACTGGAATTTGTTACAATTTTGCCAAATGCTATTATTTTGTATTCTTTATACACATTTCAACACAGCATTTGCTATTGTCATCTTTCACTTTTTGTCGAATTGTTTTAATCAACTTGTAAAAGTTATTTCGATCACGCGAATAGCAATTAATTCTTCAACGTTTTTCATTTACTTTTATATTAAGCTGACACATTTTTCCTTCGTTTTTTAATCCCCTTGGAAAGTCTCTCATTACAATTTTATTTAACTTAATTAACTCTTTGTAAATGTATAATTTCCATTTTGATGTTTTACCCGTTCCAATAACGAATTCGTATCGCTGACGATTTTCCCAGTTCTTTAAATAATTGCAATTACATTACGAGTGTGCTGTAAAAATCAAGACTTATCTACAAAAAAAACACAGGCAAGAGATCATGGAATCTGGCTTTTGTTTTATTTTTTAGTGTGGACTCCTGACATTGTGAAATTATGGCATGTGACTCTCAATAAAATGTTACTCAAACGACGTCGAAACCGATGTCAGAAGATTGTTTTTGAAATTGTTTTTTTTTGAGGCTAAATCTTAAGACAAAACCCCAGGCAATGAAAACTCGAAGATTGTTTAAATCAACAGAAAACGGAAATGGGAGTTCGCTTTAAGATAGAGATTCAGGTGAATACATCAGAAGAACTTGCCATGTAGAGCGCATATTGATGAGTAAAAATCGCTAGGGATTAATCATCATAGGGAGACCAAGAAAAAGATGGAGTGATATCCTAGAAATATATCCGAAGACAGAACAGGTTTTAAAGTATATTAGCAGATGAGGAAATTGGAACGAAGGAAAACTGTTTTGTCTATACGGGACTATGGAGACGATATCATCTGGCTTTCAACGTTACAAATTTACCCTTCTGCCGTTTATTTAGTTATTCAAAAAGACAAGTAACTAAACTACGTTAAAAAAGGGCAAAACGGGTCTTTTATAGTTATCCCCCTTGCACGTCACAAGATGTTCGTTACCTCTTATAACAACACCTAAAGTGAGGTAGAGCTATACAAAGACTAAGAAAACGATGATGTGATAATCTAGAGGCATAACCGAAGATAAAAGAGTCTTTTAGCCTATATTAGAAGGAAGAAGAATAGGATAATACAGGATTTTCCTAATTATGTGCTAACTGCTTTTGATAATATACAATATTTGTGTTGACACTTGTTATCGGTCAATTACATAACATGATCCAAATTCCGATAACCCCGTTTATTTTAAAATTATCGTACGATTACAGCTGTACATCATTGTGAATAAGTTAATTTCTGAACTAGTAAATTTTGAATAGCGTTTCGACGACATAAGCTTTTTATGTCGTTGGTGTATGCGGAGGGGATCACTCAGAATAAAACAGCTTTTTCACACACACGTACTATTTAATTATTTGGATACTATTTCGTCTTGGCAATACTATATACAGGTGTCCCAGCGCCTGCAGGGAAGAAAGAATTTTCTCCAATGAAAACAGATGTCAAGAGTTTTCAATAGAAAATACAATGCATTTAGGAGAACACTTTGAAAATATCTGCTCATATACAGTCCACATACAGAGTGGCCCATCAAAGTTAGGTTTTTTAAAATGAAACACTCCATATTTTCGGATTCCTTATCAAAAAATAATTATACTTTATATAAGCCATTATGGACCTAACTTCAATTGTTTTTCTATTGTTTGACATTTAAGCCAACAAAAGCCCCTTTTTCGGAAAATCGCAGCTCCGAAATCAATGAGAATTTTGGCTTGAAATTTTGACAGCAATTTTTCAAATATCTTCTAAATAGTTTATAATGATCAATTCAAATGTTAAATTGTAGTAATTTACTGTACAGGATTGCTCATGATCGCAAATTGTTCATATAATCGAATTTTTCAAATGAAACACCTGTATATTTTTGTATCATACGAATGCCATTAGAAAGCTTATTAAAAATGTGATCGATTGACACCAAAATATATAAGGCGTTCCATTTAAAAAATTCGATTAAGTTAGCAATTTGCGTTTATGAGCCAGCCTGTATATTAATTATTAAAATTTAGAGTTTGCTTTGACCACTATAAACTAGACAATGTTAAAAATTATCTGTCAAAATTTCAAGCCACGATTCTCATTGGTTTGGGAGCAGCAATTTTTCAAAAAAAGGGTATTTTTTCGTTTTAATATCAAATAATGGCAAAACCTCTCATAATAGGTTATACAAAGTATTATCATTGTTTAAGTATATACTTAAACAATGGTATTATTAAATTATTTTTTACATTTACTTGCTTGATTGTAATTGCAAAACGCTGTTTTTAAAATATTAGTCAGACAAAAAGCAGCAAACGTAGAAACAGTCACGCTTTTTAAAAACGCGGAATGGTACATTGTTTAATTTAAAATAGAAAAAATATTGGGCCTGCTATTTGAATTTAAATAAAAGTTTTTGTAGTGAAATCTAACGGTCATAAAAATTATTAGCAACGACTACAGCGCCTCTACATTTACTTACACCTATCTGTGACAAAGATGTCATGCGCCTAGTTTCAAAGTGTAGAAAAGAGATAGTTCCGGATAAAATCGTCCTATGAAGTCATTCAGCTGGAGTATTCTGTGGGCATCATGTCAACGACAAAGGTGTACACTGTAAAATCAATAGTTTTTTGTAGGCCCAAGAATTTTCAGACCGCAATGCAATCAATTACGGACAACATTCCTGGTAACGGCTGCGATTGTTTTCGGATTGCAGCTTTGATTCAGAATGAAACGAGTTCAACAAATTACATAAATTTAATAAACATAATAAAACACTTTTCTTTGAATTATCTTTTAACATTTGGGAATCACTACATTATTATGGCATTCGAAAGAAAAACAATGAAATTACAATGTTAACCCAATATATTATCAATTTTTATTTACTATTATTATCGTCTGTTGTTGTTTTGAAAATGGTATCAGTACTGACACCTAACTAGGCCGTCAAACTGTCGAATCGATTAGGTATTTGTGTAATTTTAACGGCGCGATATTAAAAAAAAGTAATTCTCAGGAGGCCATGGAATCTAGCTTACGCTTTATTTTTCACAGTGTAGACATTTGACCAAACCACGTCCAGATCTTAGTCTTGTCCATTGTTCAAATAAAACCGACAAACACGGGATGTACTGAATTCTAAACATTTATCAACAAGAATTTAATCTCACAATTTTCCAACTCAAGATCAAAATGTTTCTACACTCTGACAAATTTCATTCTCGTTTTATTTCTGTACACACGTTCGGCTGTAACACGTGCAAAAATAAAGGAAATATAACAAGGCGGCGTAGGCCATGGAATTAGTTCGAAATTAATTACAATGTAACAAAATTTTGGTGCGAGAAAGGGCTCTCTTGACATTCGTTTATCATACATGTGTTTCCTTTAACAAATTCCATCTCCAGGCCGCCGTTAGTCCAAATTTGCGATTGACAATTTCTGTCAAATGTCAATGTCAAAACTATACACTGTAAGAAATAAAACAAAATATTTCATGGCCGCTCCATACAAGTATTACGTATTTATGTATGTACACTTGGTGTAGGTCAGGGTGCACGTAAACAGACGGTAAGGTTGCATAAGTCATGGTCGTTTGATAAACGCGTCACATCCGAATAATTGCATAGTTTATGGAACGAATTAGCCGCACATGTAATGAGTAATCCCCTGGGATTTATGCACATTACACTTGTCACATAGCAATTTAGTACGGTTTCACACGCCATAAATTAATATAATTCACAACGCCCGTAATTGTTAAAAAAACACGTTTGGTGGTGTTAAAAAATACAACAGAGTGTCGTAAATTAACGTAAACGACCGTTGAACATCTTAATAATGTTTTATAGCTTCACTGTACATTGCCAACTTCAAGAGTAAATGTCCAGACACAAAAAGGGTGAAATTCAAATAAATAGCTCTAAATGCAAAACCTTGTTCTGATCCCCTCGCCGCATAGGCAACCAACATTGTCAAGGTCGCGCATAACACGTGCCCGGCATTAAAGGGAAAGGGCTCGAAACTTCGAAACAGCACTTTGCCGGTCACAATGACTTAGGACCACTATTTTGAACTTTTTAAATTAAACCGCAACGACCGAAACCGTCCTTACTTAAAGTTTTTTAATCAACTTTCTTGTGGAACTGGCTTAAATTGGCGTGCGTCTGGCAAAATGGCTTCTTTGCGTAATTACTATAGCAACTGGAAACAAACAAGAAAGGCGGGGTGGACTGTCACGTGCTCGCTAACTACGGGGGCGGGGTTTCGCTTTGAGGTGGAGCTTAAGGGAGGCCATCATGAAATACGTGACGTCAATGCGGGTCTGGAGGGATGCGCCCTCTGCGGGCGTCTTCGCGATGCGCGAGGTTCGCGTCTCTGCTGAAAGGAACGAGATGTTTACACGAAACCCATCAACTATAAAATAGATAAAAATAATACCGTTATCGCATGATGGATTCCGTCGACCTCATAGACAAAGGTCGCGGTATCGCGGCAATCCAAACAAGAGTTTTGTTGCATCAACACTGTTAATGTGTTTGGCATACATGTCACATTTTATGTTGATAACAGAGAAATTGATTGTAGTTTCATGAGTTGACTCGTAAAAATGCAATCGCTTGGTTGAAAGGACGCCATTCTCTTGCGTCGCGCCGTAAATAAGTGTTAATAAAGTGAGATTGAGTCATTGCGCCATTGAAAAAACTCCAGATCGAACCTCGAACTCTGAACTTTGTGTCTGCATTATAGAGATGAGTACTGAAACTAATCAGTGATCAGTGATAACTTCCCGAGAAATTTGATATCCGTAATATAAATAAACTCAAATTTGTAACGAGCAAATGACGAGCTGTGCTCGTTCCTAATTATTGTTTGGATTAATGAACAATTAACGACGAATTGAAAAGGCGGGGGGGTGTCTGTTAGTCGCCCATCTCTTCGAAAGTGATAAATCGATGAAGAGAAGTATCTACAAATGTGAAAAGGGTAAAAAGTCAACAGCAGGTCACGCAGCAACACCGTTACTTTCAGAGAGTTTGAATAATTCGATCGGCAGACGGAATCGAAATTTCAGCGGCCGAGATAGAAAGAACGAAGGATTACCGTTTCAATAAGTATTCCGAAAAGCGGTCACGGCACGCAGACTGCATACCGAACTGTCCTTTTGTCATCCGCTCGGAGTTTCGATGCACGGAATCCGTGACCTTTGCAAAGGTCGACGTTCCTCGCGCTTATTTTACTTTCAGTGTAACACATTTCGGGTTTAAAGTTGCGCAGCCATCAACCGATAGAAATTTAATTGATGCCGTTTTCTTCTTCCGAATAGTAATCGGCGTGCACCCTTGAAGTCACGCCACGCTTTTTACCCTTTACGTAATCTGAGATCGGCGAAACCAGTCCGAATCTTGCTTATCTTCTATATATATAAAGCGAAGTGTCCTCACTGACACACTCATTCATTCACTCATTCATCTACACATCTACACACTGATTCATAATCAACCCACAGCCCAAACCGTGAGGGCTGGAGACTTGAAATTTTAGACACGGGTGTATCATGTGCCGAAACTGAACACTAAGAAGGGATTTTGCGAAATTCGGCCCGGTTCCTTTGTAATTCAATAAAAACCGGCTAAAATAAACAAAAAATGATCGGATCGCGGAGACCGTGTTTATGTTAGAAGCACGTATCTAGCCAAAACAACTTCGACGACGGGCGACCGGTTTACATTAAAAGCACTTATTTAACCTAAACAATTTCAACGTCGAGTTTCTGCTTTCGTGATCATACTTTTGCCGTACCTAGCGAGGCCGCAGATATTTCAATTATAATTTTGATTTCAATTATAATGTCGATCCGTGACTCAATTAAAAATTACCAAATCACTCCAAATTTAATCCGTCAACATTAAACATCCTCAAATATCTCTTACCACTGCAAACTTTACCAAATCAACCCCAAAAAATTCCCGAACTATGCCAAACTGACATAAACTAGATCCGTTATTTTAAATCATCCCTTACCACCCCTTAGCAACCCCAAGTAACTCCAATCACTTTAAAATAAAACAAAATGACACAAGTCATGGCAGATTATGTCCAACTCACACATATTATTTCGTCTACCAAAAATCACCCCCAACTACCCCTTACCACCCCAAAATAAGCCCAATCACTTTAAAATTACAAAAAAATTCTACAAACCGTAGCAAACTATGCCAAACTCATCTAAATTACTTTGACTTCCATAAATCACCCCAAACTACCCCTTACCACCCCAAAATAAGCCCAATCACTTTAAAATTACAAAAAAATTCTACAAACCGTAGCAAACTATGCCAAACTCATCTAAATTACTTTGACTTCCATAAATCACCCCAAACTACCCCTTACCACCCCTAACTCATCCCAATCACTTTAAAATTATAAAAAATGCTACAAACCATAGCAAACTATGCCTAACTCACCTAAATTACTTCGGCTAACATAAATCACCCCCAACAACCCCTTACTACCCCAAAATAAGCCCAATCACTTTAAAATTACAAAAAATGCTACAAACCATAGCAAACTATGCCTAACTCACCTAAATTACTTCGGCTAACATAAATCATCCCCAACAACCCCTTACTACCCCAAAATAAGCCCAATCACTTTAAAATTACAAAAAAATGCTACAAACCATAGCAAACTATGCCTAACTCACCTAAATTACTTCGGCTACCATAAATCAGCCCCAACTACCCCTTACCACCCCAAAATAAGCCCAATCACTTTAAAATTACAAAAAATGCTACAAACCATAGCAAACTATGCCAAACTCACTTAAATTACTTCGGCTAACATAAATCACCCCCAACAACCCCTTACTACCCCAAAATAAGCCCAATCACTTTAAAATTACAAAAAAATGCTACAAACCATAGCAAACTATGCCTAACTCACCTAAATTACTTCGGCTAACATAAATCACCCCCAACAACCCCTTACTACCCCAAAATAAGCCCAATCACTTTAAAATTACAAAAAATGCTACAAACCATAGCAAACTATGCCAAACTCACTTAAATTACTTCGGCTAACATAAATCACCCCCAACAACCCCTTACTACCCCAAAATAAGCCCAATCACTTTAAAATTACAAAAAAATGCTACAAACCATAGCAAACTATGCCTAACTCACCTAAATTACTTCGGCTAACATAAATCACCCCCAACAACCCCTTACTACCCCAAAATAAGCCCAATCACTTTAAAATTACAAAAAATGCTACAAACCATAGCAAACTATGCCGAACTCACTTAAATTACTTCGGCTATCATAAATCACCCCCAACTACCCCTTACTACCCCAAAATAAGCCCAATCACTTTAAAATTACAAAAAATGCTACAAACCATAGCAAACTATGCCAAACTCACTTAAATTACTTCGGCTATCATAAATCACCCCCAACTACCCCTTACCACCCCAAACTCATCCCAATCACTTTAAAATTACAAAAAATGCTACAAACCATAGCAAACTATGCCTAACTCACTTAAATTACTTCGGCTAACATAAATCACCCCCAACTACCCCTTACCACCCCTAACTCATCCCAATCACTTTAAAATTACAAAAAATGCTACAAACCATAGCAAACTATGCCTAACTCACCTAAATTACTTCGGCTAACATAAATCTCCCCCAACAACCCCTTACTACCCCAAAATAAGCCCAATCACTTTAAAATTACAAAAAATGCTACAAACCATAGCAAACTATGCCTAACTCACCTAAATTACTTCGGCTAACATAAATCACCCCCAACAACCCCTTACTACCCCAAAATAAGCCCAATCACTTTAAAATTACAAAAAAATGCTACAAACCATAGCAAACTATGCCTAACTCACCTAAATTACTTCGGCTACCATAAATCAGCCCCAACTACCCCTTACCACCCCAAAATAAGCCCAATCACTTTAAAATTACAAAAAATGCTACAAACCATAGCAAACTATGCCTAACTCACCTGAATTACTTCGGCTAACATAAATCACCCCCAACAACCCCTTACTACCCCAAAATAAGCCCAATCACTTTAAAATTACAAAAAAATGCTACAAACCATAGCAAACTATGCCTAACTCACCTAAATTACTTCGGCTACCATAAATCAGCCCCAACTACCCCTTACCACCCCAAAATAAGCCCAATCACTTTAAAATTACAAAAAATGCTACAAACCATAGCAAACTATGCCAAACTCACTTAAATTACTTCGGCTAACATAAATCACCCCCAACAACCCCTTACTACCCCAAAATAAGCCCAATCACTTTAAAATTACAAAAAAATGCTACAAACCATAGCAAACTATGCCTAACTCACCTAAATTACTTCGGCTAACATAAATCACCCCCAACAACCCCTTACTACCCCAAAATAAGCCCAATCACTTTAAAATTACAAAAAATGCTACAAACCATAGCAAACTATGCCAAACTCACTTAAATTACTTCGGCTATCATAAATCACCCCCAACTACCCCTTACCACCCCAAACTCAGCCCAATCACTTTAAAATTACAAAAAATGTTACAAGCCTTATCAAACTATGCCAAACTCATCTAAATTACTTTGGCTTCCATAAATCACCCCCAACTACCCCTTACCACCCCAAAATAGGCTCAATCACTTTAAAATTACAAAAAAATTCTACAAACCGTAGCAAACTATGCCAAACTCCCCTAAATTACTTCGGCTGCCATAAATCACCCCGAACTACCCCTTACAACCCCAAAATAAACCCAATCATTTTAAAATTACAAAATATTCAACAAATCATAGCAAACTATGCCTAACTCACCTAAATTACTTCGGCTACCATAAATCACCCCCAACTACCCCTTACCACCCCAAAATAAGCCCAATCACTTTAAAATTACAAAAAATGCTACAAACCATAGCAAACTATGCCTAACTTACCTAATTTCCTTCGGCTACCATAAATCACCCCCAACTACCCCTTACCACCCCAAAATAAGCCCAATCACTTTAAAATTACAAAAAATGCTACAAACCATAGCAAACTATGCCGAACCCACTTAAATTACTGCGGCTACCATAAATCACCCCCAACTACCCCTTACCAACCACAAACTAAACCCAATCACTTTAAAATTACAAAAAATGCTACAAACCATAGCAAACTATGCCAAACTCACTTAAATTACTTCGGCTATCATAAATCACCCCCAACTACCCCTTACCACCCCAAACTCAGCCCAATCACTTTAAAATTACAAAAAATGTTACAAGCCATATCAAACTATGCCAAACTCATCTAAATTACTTTGGCTTCCATAAATCACCCCCAACTACCCCTTACCACCCCAAAATAGGCTCAATCACTTTAAAATTACAAAAAAATTCTACAAACCGTAGCAAACTATGCCAAACTCCCCTAAATTACTTCGGCTACCATAAATCACCCCGAACTACCCCTTACAACCCCAAAATAAACCCAATCATTTTAAAATTACAAAATATTCAACAAATCATAGCAAACTATGCCTAACTCACCTAAATTACTTCGGCTACCATAAATCACCCCCAACTACCCCTTACCACCCCAAAATAAGCCCAATCACTTTAAAATTACGAAAAATGCTACAAGCCATAGCAAACTATCTCAAACTCACCTGAATTACTTCGGCTACCATAAATCACCCCCAACTACCCCTTACCACCCCAAACTAAGCCCAATCACTTTAAAATTACAAAAAATGCTACAAAACATAGCAAGCTATGCCAAACTCACTTAAATTACTTCGGCTACCATAAATTAATAATCGTTTTCAATCAAAATCTTCTATTTGGTTGTGTTATTTATAAATGCCTTATCGTATTAAATCATAAAATATTAATAAATATCTGCACATAAAATATATTGTTCCGACTAATAGTCGTTATTCTGAATATTAAATAGGCTGATACCTATTTCGATTCTCTTCCACCTTCCAATAAATATTTGTTCCAGTTGAGATGCAAACATAAACGTATTTATGAATTGCAACACGCTGACGGGGCAAGCCCTACCTTTTCAACATGCGTGCATTTGTATAAACAGCTCTATGGTTTTTAACTTTAAAGAGGTATAAAGGCCGTGTAAGCGCTAGAGTTTCGTAAAAATATCTGAAAAATTCGAAATTCTGCAATTGAATCAGAACTATCTTTGTGTTCGATAGTGAATTTATACTTGGAGTGGCACTGCCAACCCTGCCACCCCTGACGAGGCACCTGCTGACTACTCTCCTTCCAGGGAAACTTTATAAATCAACGTCAAAATAATTTAGGGCGCATGAATGTAAAAATATCACTGTGTAATAAGTTCAGACGGACATGGAACACTTGAAATTTCGATATTTGTTTGTAATTCGTCACAGGTCCATGAAGAATTGCATGTTAATGTAAACAAGTGTTAGTTTGTCGGAGAGACCGAATAAGATTTTTAACATTCCTGTCAAAATATTTATTTACTTTAGAATGTTAATTTCTTAAATTGATTTTGTGAAAATTATGACGGGCCATACGAGTACACCTGTGCGAGTATTATTTGGTACATACAAATTAATCTCTTTTGTTATCCAAATTGTTTTTATACGCACTAGGCACGTGCACCTCATATAATTGTGAAAATTGCTGCTTCAGCGTCTGGAACGCTGGTACTCAACGTCGCCAAGGTCGAGGCGACGCATCGGTATTCAAAGTTCTATCGCTATTAAATAAATTATTTTAATATAATATTCCCGATTTGTTCTTGCCGTTAACCAAAACTCTCCCCAATCGATTTTCGAAAAATTTCCAGCGTCGGACCGGACTTCACTTATTTTCGTACGCTAATTTTTACCGTTCAGTTAATGATAGTGGTGTATTTGTTCTTCACCAAACCTGCTCCGGCCGAAATCCGAAATTTTCACTGACATCATACGCTTAAGTATTGTATGCTTAGACACGATTTATTTACACTATTTATTTTACGTACATTGCGTTCATTATTGTTCTGCATTATTTATAAGATGGAGCAGTTTGAAAATCTAATAGTAAGCGGAGAACAAACACCACCACGTATAATTCCCGTGCAAAGTGATGGAAATAGTCTTTCTTACTATCTTTCCTATTGCATTTTTAATACCGGAAATAGAGCTCAAGAGCGAAGAATAACTTCGACTTTTTTTATACATAATTCCTAAATACTTCGTTTTTATGGTGTAAAATTTTGTATTTATATATTTCAACATTGTCTTTAACGTTGTCAGAGAACTAAATGGGAATAATTTGGAATAATTTAGCTTCTATGTCAACTCTCCTTCTCTTGGAACTTTTGAAAACAACGACAAAATTCTTTAGGGCGCCTAGATTTGAAAATATAACTCTGTGTAATAAGTTTAGACTGACTAGAGTGAAAATAAAGGAGCTTGCACCCAGAAACGAAATTAGATGGAACACTTGAAGTTGAAATATTTGTTTGTAATTCGTCACAAGTCCATGAGGGAATGCGTGTTAATGTAAACAAATGTGAGTTTATTGGAGAGGCCGAATAAGATTTTTACATTATTTAAGCAGCTGGAGCCTGCCACGTCAAGGGCAAGGTCAGAAACGTGAAAAGGCCATGCTCGATTTAGTTTGATTGAGTGTCTATGCAGAAATTCGCACATACCAAGCGTTGGATAAGCATTTCTTATCGTTTCTTAGAATTCGAGAATTGCTGGTTCAGCGTGTGGAGCAGTACTCGATCGCGGTGTTTAATTTTAACACAACTACAATTGTGAAAATTGCTGCTCCAGTGTCGGAAACTGTTCGCAAAGTCGCCAAATTCGCTGAGGCGACGCAACAGTGTTCGAAGGTCTACCGCTATCAAATAAAGTATTTTAATTTAACATTTGATCCTCGCGTTAACCAAATCTGCCCCCAATCAATTTTCGAAAAATTATCAGCATCGGACCGGACTCCACTTATATTTGTACGCTAATTTTTACGTTTAGTTAATGATAGTGGTGTATTTGTTTTTCACCAAATTTGCCCCGAAATTTTCACCGTTGTATGTACCAGATATCACTGACATTCATACCAGTGGCGGTGTAAGCGCTAAATTTTCGTGAAAATATCTGAAAAATTCATAATTCTGCAACTGAATTACAGAACTAATTTTGTGTTCGATAGTAAATTTATACTTGGAGTGGCACTGCCAACCCTGCCACCCCTGACGAGCCCCACTGCTGACTACTTTCCTTCCAGAAAAATTTTTGAAATCAGCGGCAAAATAAATTTAGGGCACCTGGATGTGAAAATATCACTATGTAATAAGTTCAGACTGACAAGAGTGAAAAAAACCGCTTGCATCCAGAAACGAAATCAAATGGAACACTTGAAATTTAGATATTTGTTTGTAATTCGTCACAGGTCCATGAAGGCATGCATGTTAATGTAAACAAGTGTTAGTTTGTCGGAGAGGCCGAATAAGATTTTTACACTCACCACATTCCCGTCAAAATATTTATATACTTTAGTATGTTAATTTATTTTGTGCAAATTATGACGGGCCAGTCGAGTACACCTGCGCGAGTATTATTTGGTAATCCAAATTCTTTTAATACGCACTAGGCACGTGCACCTAATATAATTGTTAAAATTGCTGCTTCAGCGTCTGGAACGCTGGTACTCAACGTCGCCAAGGTCGAGGCGACGCATCAGTATTCGAAGTTCTATCGCTATTAAATAAATTTTTTTAATATAATATTCCCGATTTGTTCTTGACGTTAAGTAAATATCTCCCCAATCGATTTTCGAAAAATTACCATCGTCGTACCGGACTCCACTTATATACCGTACGCTAATTTTTACGTTCATTTAATGATAGTGGTGTATTTGATCTTCACCAAACCTGCTCCGGCCAAAATCCGAAATTTGCAGTTTTACCGGATTTCACTGACATCATAAGTAATGTGTGCTTATACACGATTTACACTATTTATTTTATGTACATTGTGTTCATTATTGTTCTGCATTATTTATAACTAAGATGGAGGAATAGTAAGCGGGGTACAAATACCACCACGTATAATTCCTCTGAAAAGTGATGGAAATAGTCTTTTTTACTATCTTTCCTATTGCATTTTATTACCGAAAATAGAGCTCAAGAGGTTCGCACTATAATTGTTCATTTTAAAATTACCAAATTTTCTGTATATTTTACCTGAATACGTTAAAAACCCCTAAACATAATGTACCATTCCAAACTACTCTCAAAAATCATACACTTGCCATTCCAAACTACCCCACATCAACCTAAAATGTAAAAAAATTACGAATTACAAGCAAACTACGCTAAACTCGCATAAATTACTTCGACTTCCGCTATATCACCCCAACCACTTCTTACCAAGCCAAACTAAACCCAATCGCATTAAAATTACCAAAAGTTTCGTTTAATCCGCCAAAGCTAAACCCCGCCAACCATCAATAACCATTCAAAACAATCCCCAAAAAAAACCTAATCATCCGAAACTACACCAAATACATCGTTTTTATGGTGTGAAATTATTTATTTATATATTTCAACATTCTTCGACGACATTCTTTAATGTTGTTAGAGAACTAAATGGGAATAATTTGGAATAGTTCAGCTTCTCTGTCAACTCTCCTTCTCTTGAAGAGTGAAAAAGAGTGAAAAAAAAGGAGCTTGCACCCAGAAACGAAATTATCGTCATTTTCCAAATCATATTGAAGTACCCGGTCCTGGCAATGCAGGTTAATTTCAGCAAATTTGTTTATTTTGTGATTGGAAAAGTAGAGCATTCCTGTTTAATTGTATTATAATGTCGATTAGTCTACATCACAAATACACCACTTTTGTCAACACTGCGTTTATTTAATCTACGTCCGGGCAACGCCGGGTACATTCAGCTAGTTTATCATAAAATGTGGCGTTTTCAAGGCCGAAGCGGGGACGCACGCACCGGCATAACAATGTGCCAACCCAACAAAGCCAAATCGAATTTCGCGGAAGGGGTGCGAGCTTTGGGCGAGATCGTTTGGGGAAAGTGTCGTGTATGCACACTATGCACACGATGGAGATAATTTAAAAAGGACCCGCGTAAATTTTCAATTGCGTGAGAATGAGTTGCATGCGAATGGATTTTTTTATGAAGTGGCGTGCGGGGCTGGCGGCCATTAATTACGGCGAAAATGCATCAAGGGGTGTTCTGCTCTAAATGCGAATTTTACTATGTATACATAATTTAAAGCGGCGAATCATTTGCATGACTGCAAATTACCGCTAAATGAATCTTTACCGTCATTGTCCTTGCTTGTTATTTTTGCATCATTAAGGGAACAAGTATTTGGCATTAATTAGTCGTCCTTGCCCTTATAACGCCAGCACGTTGTCTGGCAGTGATTAAATATCAAAATAACGTCGTGGTCAATTAATGTTGTTAGCTAGGAAAATATTGGAAAAGTAAAAGTAACAAGGATTATGAACTTAATTCACGATAACTTGCTAATAGTGGCTTCAATAATTGCCTCATTATCCTAGGAATGCATTATTACATCATTCCTATTATCCCATTATGTGTATCGTTAAATTACTCATCTTGAAATAATTTAAATCTATTGTTAATTTGAAATCGTTTCAAATTTCGTGTCGTTTTTTGCTGTTTACGTCGGTTGCTGCAAAAGGTAAATAAAAGTGATCGGTTTATTTTTTGGTCTTACCGGCTTTATAAAAACAGTCAGCCCTGATTGGTGTACAAAACTTTGCCAGTCACAAGTCATCAGTGAAGTTAGGAAAAAGAGGGGGGCGGAAAAGGCGGATCATTTTGCTTTCATGCGTTGTCATGACGGTTCAATATTTATAGCGCCAAAAGATACAATTAATATCCCATTGACCCTACTGCTCCTTGAATGCGTTTTCTGACACCTGAAGCTTGCAAATTGTATGTTTTTATAAATTTCGTTTAGGATGGAAAAAATGCTTCGACATGTGAACGCATAGAAAAATATATTAAGCGTAACGAGAAATATTTTGAAAAACAATAAAGTTTTAAAAAATATTTCCTGTTTTTCTATATTTTTCCCGAAATTTTGCGGCAACCCGGCTACTTGTTTAATCTACCACTTTACACAACAGTTCCGAATAATGAGAACCATTTCCAGTAAAAATGAGGTGTTAAACGTAAATTATTTTAATTTATTTTCAGTCAAATTAGCAAAGTACGAAATTTAAAAAAAAATTAGTTTTACAATTCGAACTTGTATATTATTTATTTTATTGACACTTTGACACTGAATTATCCTTATCTTAACGTTTTCTTAAAATAACATTCCCCTTGTAAAGTACGCATACATAGGAAAAGAACTTTTGTGAAACATTTTTTGCTTATTTTATCAATTCCATCTCCATGAGCAAGAAACAAGAATCTGAACGTCGTTTGTGTAAATTCTTCACAGTCCTGTCAAATGTCATGATTTGTCAACCTCAAAAGTGGTGTGCCAAGTGGTCTACACTGCAAAAACTAAAACAAAAGCCAAAGTACATGGCTTCCTGACTCTCCCCTCTACTCTATACTTCCGGGGCATATGTAACGGGCGCACAAATAAAAAAGAAACGGAGTAGGTGATGGAATTCCTTGAAAATTATTAAAGAGTAGCACAGTTTTCACCTTGAATTAGAGAAATTTGAGATTATGTTTTCTATCTGTGTATTTCGCACATGCATAAGATACATTCAGTATCTTTAGTTTTTTGATTGACAGTTGTTGTCACATGATCTGACAATGTCAAAGATTTACACTGTAAAAAATAAAACAAAAGTTAGATTTTATGGCCTCTTGGGCCTCCGCTTTTATTTGTGGGTTCTATATAATTTGAATTCTAGCCTTCATTAAGAGTCGAACAGTGAGAAAGAAAGCTTTAAAAGTTTAACGAGTTGATTGATTGGGCATTGAGGAACAAGTAGCAATTAACAAGTCCTACACATTAATGGGATACTATTCAGAGTTTAACTCCTCACTTATAAATATTTCTTATTTCACCTTCTACGAATTTCTTTTCTCACTATGCTTTTTGTTTAAGACTTTGCTCCTCGATTTCGCATTTTTCGCATTTTTGCATTCGCATTTAAATGTTTAATTTTATTTACGAGCACACTGCGTTCTTTGTTATATTTTTTTAAACGATACACACTTTTATACGGTTTAGTGTTCGCATTCTATGTTTTGTTTACTTAGCATAAACATTTAACTTACGTACATAGATTATTTTGTAGGGTTGCCACAGCTGCGGTCAAATCTTGTTAATTAAGTTGGTTTCATGTGCTTCTGTTAGACCGACCATCAGTTAGGTGCCCTTGACTAACTGTTTTCAAAGTCTAATTTGTAAACCTCTTCGTGTCTTATAAGAACTAGACCGCACATGCAACAAATATCGAGTACACTTTCTCCTCACGTTTTAGATTTGACCGTAAATGTACAATATTTTATTTGCATAGAAAAATTGTCGTTAATAACTTCTATGTTATGTTCTTTTCCTAATTAGGTATGTCTAATTGTATATTTTTTAGATTTAATTAGACAATAAATAAAGTCTATAAATAAGTACTTTTTTGGTAGGTTGGCAATGTTTTTTGGCTCTTCCTTTGGGTACACTGATTTTCAAATTACAAACCAAACAAACGTCAAAATTAAAATTATCGTTATTAGCATTTACTTTACACAGTAGTTTTTACTGAACAGCATTTCGATCACTAGCTGTAACAATTTTCTTCGATATTTGTCACTTTGTCTTCGCCATTCAGTAAATTACACTTTTGACAACAAAGTCCTAAACTGAAAAGTGAATCGCCATAAATCACGGTGACAGTTTATCTGACACCAATTCCTCAATGTTGAAAATCAACTCAATTTCTTTCAATTATTTATAGACATCCTACATGGTGTTCATTAAAATATTTAAAAAATTATAAATTTTTATATTAACATTTGATATACTATTATAAAAAGAACAAAAAATAATAAATTCTCAAGAGCCCATGGACTCTAACTTTTGTTTTATTTTTTACAGTGTATACACTGTAACATTGACATGATGACATTTGCCAGGAAATTTCAATCAAAATCAGAAACGACTCTCTCATTGTGCAAACCTACGCAGGGAGATTGATTTTGTTAAAAAAAGCACACAAAATGTATCGTATCCAAAACGGTTGTCAACAGAGAATTTAATCTCGAATTTTTCCAACTCAAGAAAAATTTGCTAGACTTTAATCATTTCTAAAGTGATTCCTACTCGGAATCCTTTTTTATGCATACAAAAATAAAACTGCGTGGGCTTTTAATAACGCAGGAGAACTCCGAAACATAAACAAAATCAATTTCTTTGGACAGATGTCACTAATTGAAAGAGAAGGAGACTTGCATTGTAGTCCTAACAGTGAGGTATCTACCTCCATTTATTATAAAAAATTTAAATGCAACAGATTTGCTTCATTTTGATCGTGTCAAATCTATACCTATTTTGTGCCAAGTGGTCTACGCTGTAAAAAATAAAATACAAGCTAGATTACACGGCCTGTTGCGCTCGTTATTTTACTTTTATTTTTAGATAAATTGTAAAATACATATAATGTAGGTATGCTATAGAAGTTCTTTGAATACTACATCTTTTATTTTCAAATAAAGTACACCAGCAACTACCACAACTATGCTAAGCATACTTAACCCGGAAAGCCCTACGCTCTAATAAATCGATTACTCCATGGTAAACAATGACCCAGTGGTGACAATCAATCTGATAACACAGAACGACATAAATATAAGATGTCTAAGCACGATAACAGCGAACAAAAACAATTGTTACACACTTTTCTCTCCGCGACTAGTTTCAGCGGCCGGAGGGAGTGGGCGATTTGTAAACTTTCAACTAAATTAAGGGCGCCACCAGTTTGTAGAAACTTAGGCCAAACTGGAAACCAACTAACGAAAATAGGAAAAAAAAAAAAAGAAATTAAACAATTGAAGACAACAAAACCAACGTAACAAATTTTATAACAAAAGAACAACGAAAAATTAATATGTCAAAACAAGGAAAACTTAAAAACTATTAACAATTTTGTAATTAGTCCGCGTTCGGTGCACCCGCGCGAACTTTACATAAAAATTGACTTATCTTATAACTCCTGTGCCTTTTCCGTTCTGCAACTAGCCTCTCCACCTCTCTACAACTTCTCCAAAAACCAAAAACCCTCTCTCTAATAATCAATCACAACCCAACAACCTCATAAACCTTAGCAACCCCTTGACAACCCAACAAGAACAAAAAAAACTACCAACAATCTCTAATCTAAATTTGGAACGTAACAATCCCACCTTTACAACAAAAAAAAAAAAAAAAGAAACGAAACGAAACGAAAACTTTGGAGGACTTCTACCTCCGGTTGGTTACACCCTCGCTGTATTTTTCGGCCGCAACCGAGACGGCTAATCAGAGCGTTCATCTGACGTATCCTCTTCACCGGGATCTTCCTTTAGATCCTTGACATTCCAGACGCCAGCGGCTTTTCCAGAAGCATCCGACAGAGCGTACGTCCAAGGGTTCAGACGACGTGAGATTGTGAAAGGACCCACAAACTTTGGTAGAAACTTTGCAGTAACATATTGGGCGGCGTTAGAAACGGCCACATTTCGTCGCCATACTTGCTGTCCAACCGTGTACTGTACGTCTCGATGTCGTAGATTGTAAACACGTCGACCGCGCTCGTATGCCACGTCCAGTCGCTTCCGTACATCCGCATACAATCCATCGAATGCCTTTGCTCGTTGGTCCTCGTTGACCTTTTCATCCTGCTCAATTGTTTGATCCCAATCGCCAGTCAGTTTGATGTCCCGTCCGAAATTGATAAAGTAGGGACTGTAACGGGTCGCTTCGTGTCTTGACGTACGTATTGCACACGCAACCTTCTGGAGATGATCGTCCCATTTGCGGTGGTCGTCTTTTACATAAGATCGGAGCATTGTTCCTACTGTCTGGTGTGGTCGCTCGACGGCATTACTCTGGGGATGATATAACGGGGTGTAAGAAATTTCAAACTTATATTGACTGGCAAGTTTGCCAAATTCTCGACTGATAAACTGTCTCCCATTATCGCATATGACTCTCCGAGGGACACCAAACATACAGAGCACGTGATCCTCAAACCAACGAGCTACCGCCGCACCAGTAGCTTTCCGAAGTGGTGCTAGAAGAATAAACTTGCTGAAATAATCCAACACCGAAACAATATAGATGTGACCTTTTGAGGTCTTCGGCAGCGGTCCTACCAAATCGATACACAACACCTCCCATGGCCGATTGGTCTTCTGTTTTCCTGCCATTTGTCCAGCCGGAGCTTTCCTTTCTGTTTTATTCGCCAAACACACCTTACAATGACGTACATACTTGACGACATCCGCTTTCATCTTGGGCCAATAAAACCGCTCCGCAAGACGACTGTAAGTTTTGAACACACCACAGTGACCAGATGTTGGGACGTCGTGACACTGATGCAATGCGTCTCGCCTCTCCGAGCGTGGAAGTACTCGCCTCCACTCATCATTGCACGCACGAAGCTCTGGATAACGAGTTGCGACCTTCCTAAATAATTGCGACCCTTCTACTCTAAACAGTGGAAAACGAAGAGGAGACTCTTGTACTTTGGCAGCAAGCTTCTCGATCCATGGATCTTTGACAGCTGTCATCGATGCCACACAAACCGGTGCCCGCGATAAAGCATCCGGCACTACGTTTTCACGGCCCTTCCGATGTACAACATCAAAATCGTACTGCTGTAGTTCAACACTCCATCTTGCTAACCGGCCTGTGGGATCCTTTAGCGCATGTAGCCACTTTAGACTAAAGTGATCCGTTATCACCGTGAACCGCGTTCCTTCGACGTACGGCCGAAACTTTTTAATTGCGAACAGCACTGCTAGACATTCCTTCTCGGTGGTGGTAAATTTTCTCTCATTTAGCGTTAGTGACCGACTGATATAGGCGACGGCGTGTTCACCATCCGCATGCTGTTGCGTTAACACCGCCCCTAATCCCCCGTCACTCGCATCAGTTTGAATAACAAATGGAAGATTAAAATTTGGACACTTCAGGATGGGAGCCGACACAAGAAAGTTTTTTAAACGAGTAAAAGCGCTCTCACATTGTTCTGTCCACGTGAATTTCTGACCTTTGCGCAACAGGATAGTCAAGGGTTCAATCACAGTCGAGAAATTCGGCACGAACCGCCTATACCAAGAAGCCATCCCTAAGAAACGACGCAATTCCGTTGTCGTACGTGGCGCAGGATATTTGATTATTGCTTCTACTTTGTTTGGATCTACTCGTAGCCCCTTGCAATCCACGATGTATCCCAAATACGTCAACTCTGGCCGACATACCTTGCACTTTTCTCGGCTCACAGTCAAACCAGCCCGACGTAAGCGTCGTAAAACTTCACGTAGCACTTCGAGATGTTTGTCAAAATCTGGAGTGACAATCACTATGTCATCCAGGTAAACGAAGACATATGGTTCCATCTCTGCACCAATTACTCTGTCGATGAGACGCTGGAACGTTGCAGGAGCATTATGGAGTCCGAACGGCATTCTACGAAATTGGAATAATCCCCGTCCGGGAATCGTAAATGCTGTTATAGGCTTCGATTGCTCTGCTACTGGTACTTGCCAATACGCACTCTTTAAGTCCAGCGAGGTCAGGAAGGTGGCGTCCCGTAATTTGTCGAGGGTCTGGGAAACGTAGGGTATTGGATACGCGTCCCGTTCTGTCACTTTGTTAACTCGTCGGTAATCCACGCAAAACCGGTACCGTCCGTCCTTTTTCTTAGCCAAAACTATGGGTGAACTCCATGGAGAATTTGATGGCTCAACTATTCCATCGCGAAGCATTTGGTCTAGCTCTTCGTTTACGTATTTCTGCAGTGTTGGTGAGATGGGATAGTACCGCTGTTTGATTGGTTCTGCCGCTGTTCTAATGACATGTTCTACAAGTGACGTACATCCTAGTGTCGTCCCTATCGGCATCTCGTTCTGCAATAATATTTCCAACCGCCTTCTCTGATCCATGGTAAGTTGCTCAACTTCTTGGATCGCCGCCGTCTCCGCTTTGTTGCTGAACTCCCACTCTCCATTGCGAACATCGGTGACCAAACCCACCTTCTTCCAGAAATCAATGCCCAAGATCAGGTCATGTGAGAGATTCGGTACTGCTAAAACTGTCAATACATGTTCTTGATTCTTTATTCTAAATGGCACCAAAAATTGTCCAATCGCCTCACACGAGTTCCCATTAGCCATGCGGCAAATGCTGCTAGACGATTGCATCCGTAGTCCAACCCGCGTCAACACGTTTATTCCACCGCTTCCGACAATTGTCCTATTCGCTCCAGAATCCAACAGTCCCAATAACGACGCCTCATGCACCTTAACCATTAAATACGGTCGATCATCCCCTCTTGTTTTGTCAAAAACGTATCCCAAATTTGCCGACCCGTTCAACCCGAAACCGACGCCCGACTTTAATGTAGATGCAGGACCGGTGCGAGCTACTGTCGGTCCTGCTGTACATTTCCCGAATTCGGTTTGAAATTCTGGCTCTCATCGGAACGTCGCTCTTGTGGGAGTTGTGCATCGCGACGTCTCTCCGGCATTTGTCGTAAACACTCCCGTGCAAAATGTCCGATCGCACCACAACGATAACAACGATATTCCCGAGGACGACTCTCTTTACGTTCTTCCCGTACCGCGGAACTATTTGTTACCTCGACGCTTTTACTACACGCCAGCTCCGGTTCGACGTAATCTTCTACGTGATGAGATGGAGGTTTATAATGTTCCGCTCGATGCCGCTTCACCTCTAGACGAAGGCACTCCATCTCGAGCTCGTCCAAAGTGCGCACAATTGGAAGCTGGGTCGAATAAAATGGAGCCAGATTCCGGATTATGATATTCAAACGGACGTCTTCTGGCATTGATCCGTGCCTGGTACATAACGCGTTCATCGTCGCCAGATAGTCCGTAATTCTCTCCTGGGGCCCTTGCGTTCGCGAAAGGATGTCCTCAAACAAACGGTGACGATAATCAGGTGGAAGATAATGTAGTGTCAAAAGTTCTGACAATTCACGCCAAGAACGAAAACGACTGTGGTTGGCTCGGAACCATACCAGTGCCCTGCCTTCGAAAAGATCGATCGCTGACCGGAAGACGTCTTCTAAAGACAGTCCACGAGCTGCAGCCAGCTCCTCAACCCGCTCCAGAAACGAAAGTACCGATTCATTTTCCGCATCTCCACGAAACTTCAATCCCCATTTGTAGACCGGGACAGGTCCAGCCATACGTGATATCGCGTCACTTGATGGTCTCTCCACCACTATGGGTGTGCTGATTGGCGTAGAAGCACCATTAATTCGTTCCGGTAGTTCCTCGTCTTCACCTTCGCTTTCAGAATCGATTGAGTTACGTGCATCTACAAATGCTACTGACAAGTTATGATTTGACAGATGTTCACGTGTCTTCCGAGCTTCATCTACCATGGGCAATAACTCCGATACAAGCTTCATCCACTTAGTTCGTAGTAGAAGCGTCTCAGCCTTCGCCTCTTCAATTGGTGTAGCGCTAACTCGGTTCAATAAATGCATTAGGCGAGTGCATACCCTATCAAACCGTTCTCGTTTCGCCCTTGGATCCGACAACCGATTTATCTCTCGCAGCAACTGCCTGTATTTTTCTTCAATCGCCGCAAATTCCGCCTCACCGTCAAAATCCTCTACCGCCATCGCAGGAGTGGTACTGCCCTGTTCTGATTCCAACAACGCTCCAAGAATGGTCCGTAACCCCTCAGCTGTGTCCTCAGGAACCACTGCTCTACGAACCCGTAACTCCCATTTGAGTTCGTCCTTGCGTAGATGACGTACATTCAACGGCTTATTGGCCATTTCGATACTTTCCAAAATAAAATAAATCAAATCACAAAACCAAGAACAAATCGAATGATAAAAGAAGAAAACGAATAAACCTCGAAATCAAAAAGAGGCCCCACGTTGGGCGCCAAAATTGTTACACACTTTTCTCTCCGCGACTAGTTTCAGCGGCCGGAGGGAGTGGGCGATTTGTAAACTTTCAACTAAATTAAGGGCGCCACCAGTTTGTAGAAACTTAGGCCAAACTGGAAACCAACTAACGAAAATAGGAAAAAAAAAAAAAGAAATTAAACAATTGAAGACAACAAAACCAACGTAACAAATTTTATAACAAAAGAACAACGAAAAATTAATATGTCAAAACAAGGAAAACTTAAAAACTATTAACAATTTTGTAATTAGTCCGCGTTCGGTGCACCCGCGCGAACTTTACATAAAAATTGACTTATCTTATAACTCCTGTGCCTTTTCCGTTCTGCAACTAGCCTCTCCACCTCTCTACAACTTCTCCAAAAACCAAAAACCCTCTCTCTAATAATCAATCACAACCCAACAACCTCATAAACCTTAGCAACCCCTTGACAACCCAACAAGAACAAAAAAAACTACCAACAATCTCTAATCTAAATTTGGAACGTAACACAATGTCCAAGTTCAAGGTCAGAACCGAAACTTCTCTATTAATTTACGACGGCCATCTTGGAATTTCGGTGTTCACTTAACCCATAATTACTATTACGCTATTTGGGAGCATCCGAGCGAATCGCGGAATGTATGAAAGTCGGTGGAGTTTTTCGCCTAATCCGTTTTTTATTGGCGTTTAATTTACGACAGGCCATAAAGATGTTTAGTGATGGCGGGTCTAGACGTTCATACCGGACAGAGATGGAAAAAGCGACTTTCACGCCATGTCGATATTATTGGATTGAAAGAATTCATTCACGAACTGGAAAAGTGATGAGTGAAAACGAGCCGCTTGAATAATTCATAAATTACGTAAAGTGTTCTTCGCATGCATGGAAAAAATGCAATGGAATTCCAGCAAGGTGAGCCTTGTTTGTGGTGTTCCACTTTACGCAAAGACATTTTTGCTGGAATCAAGTCGGTCCCATTAGTATCGATTGCTTGTTGGGCTTTGTTTACAATCATAAATCGTAGCGACAGGAGCGGAAGCCGCCATGTTCACGTCGCCATTACGTATCATAATTTTTGCCACACGACGACTCATCCCGACGTCAATTTAGTAATGGAAGGCGAAGTTTCGCCGCCGGAATCAAATAATGGAAGCAAATAGTAGCCAAGGAAATGTAAAAGAAAATGTACCGGCGATGCTTGCTTTTCTTGGCTTCCTGTCGGGATGCGTGGGCATTCCTTCACGATCCTTGTTTTTTCATGCCGGGCACGTCGATTTCGATTATCAATCATAAATTTGAGCAGTTTTTTAACCGGGGCTGCTTCATCCAACATCCAAGCGTTCCTTCTTCTTCCGTTCGTTATTCGAGGCACGCACCGGACGTGGGAAACGTCTAGTTGTTGAAACAAGGGTGCCTGCCACATAAACAAACCGATGATATGCAGAAAAACCGGCGAAATTTTAAGTATTGTCTCCGCGTTCGAGCCGGGACGTGACGCCTGTTAATTTCCCGCCGTTCCTTCCGAAGGTCGAACTTGACGTAACGGTGGTGTTTTTGTTGCAGATTCTTGTGGAATATGACGAGGTGGAGTGGCATCGAAGGGAATGGATCAGCATCTACAAGGACAAACTATTCCACCTGTTCATGGTGGAACAAGGACTGGCTTGGGTCGAACGGAGAGATCCTTTCGCTCCATCAAACACTCCGGTCCTCTGGCCTGCTCTTGTAAGTTTGAACACTCTACCACCAATTAAAAGTTTTAATCAAAACCACGAGTTTAATCGACTCGACGCGGAACTTATTTAATTAACCTCTTTAATGTGCACACCGTCACGACCGAAACGACAAATACCCAAAGGAAAAAACTTTTCCTCTCATTCATACCAGCTTATTTATTTTGGTTGGTTAAAAATAAGTGGGACATGTGTTCCTTGCAAAATATCATCTTCATCTTCAACCGACCGAAATTAAGTGGGGTGCTACCGTGTCACGTGAGGGATCGCAGCACTTGAAGTTATGCCGCCTCATTATAACAGCTGCCAACTATTTGGTTGTTTTTTAAAAGCCACGACAGTGGCGGGCCCGTTTCAAAAACGCCATACAAAGAATTTGATTTGAGACCATAAAAATCAATAAGGTGGCGTCTGGAATATGAATTATGCACCTACCATTAGTTCAAACTGACAAAATGTACTTAAAAGTTTTTATTCAATAATATATGTATCTAGCAAAGGTGCACTAGCCAATGGAAATGTGAAATGAAGGAAACGGGCGTTTATGTGTTGATAAATTGTGACAACTTCTAGTTAATAAATCATTCTAAAACTGATGTGTTCCGATTATACAGGGTGTTTCACGACGAGGGCCGATTAGGCAGATAAAGAAAACGGAAAAACTGAGAAAACTGTAACTTTACATTCTTCTACAAACCTATCTGCTGAAAATAATTTAATGATTGTGCCACTTCCGGTTTTACCCGAAGTTTGTATCAACTTTTTTAATTTAAATACAACATATCTATTTTTAATGTGTTTTTGGATTTTGCATTAAATTATGTGTCATATGATATCAACGTTTTTGTACCTTATTGCATCGTTTTATAGAAAACATTTTTTTTTGTAAAAAAGGCGAAATTCAGTGCTATAAAAAAATTAATAATTAGTAAGTCCTAAAAGGTCAGATCGACGAAACCTGGTCAACGGTTGGACAAAAGGTTTAGCTATGTGTGAAAGTCTAAACATTTTCAGTAATATTCCTGGAGCTGCAACTCAATAAACGTAAAAAGTGTAAAAGTCGATTTTTTCAAATTGCATCCATATGTTTTTATTACACCTTTCGATAGAGAAATGTATTCTCGAACTAATGATGTATCATGTTCCTATACATAAAATGAATGGTTTTTCTGTTATTTAAAAAAATTTTGTTTTGTTTAATTTTTTACAGTGTAGCATTTTCACATTTGACAGGAGTTGCCACTCAAAAGTTTGCCTTTCTCCCTTGTCTCCTATCTATGGTCCAAACCCAAGTCTGAAGATGATATCAGAAAAAAACAACACCGACCGTGAAAGCCTACAGACTTTTATAAAAAAAACAGATGGTATTTTGAATTGTTTTTTTTTACACTTTAACGCCTAAGGTTAGTCTACGCCTTTTGCTTTCCATAAAGTGTACAAAAAAGGCTCAGGAGGCCATGGAACCTAGCTATACTTTTAATTTTTACAGTGTAGACCATTCATATATGACATTTGTCATTAAACCAACGCCTGGATATGAAATTGGTTAAAAAAAGACACGAAATGCATCTTATGCATCATGTCCGAAACGGTTACCTACCGAAAATTTAATTTCAAACTTCAAAAATGTTGACCATTTTAAGGAATTCCAAAGTTATTCCCTGGCTTAGGCACCACGCGCACTGAATCGACTCGGCTCGGTCGGATCGGCACGGCACGATCGGCATGTTTTGGTATACATGAAATTAAATGAGAGCCCACGCACTGGATCGGATCGGTCGGTTCGGACCGGTCGGATCGTCTCGGCATCGGCAGAGAATGATCGAAGAGGCAAAAACTGCCGAAAGGTCCGACGGCTTTCCGCATTTCGGTCCACATCTGCAATTGTAAAGTAATCTGCAAATGTAAATATGAATCCAAAAAATAGCCGTGCCGCCTCCACCACCATAAGGTGATCAACATAAACACTCTGTATTACGAAAAAACCACCACGATACAATTAAACTGTTATTAATTACCCGATTTTAATCATTCAACAACCACATAAGACATCTATAAGAGCATATTTTTTATTATATTTTTATATATTATATATTAAATAAATTGTTGTTAAAAACGAACTGTACTAAATGAGCTGATGAAATCACCGAAGGTGCCGACTGCCGACAGTGCCGATTGTGCCGATTCAATGCGCGGTATACGCTGCCGTGCCGATCGTACCGTGCCGATCCGACCGAGCCGAGTCGATTCAGTGCGTGTGGTGCCTTACTCTGAATCGTTTTTTATAGATCGTTTATAGTTAAGCAAAAGTTGACATTTTGGCGAAATCCTTAAACCTCCCTAACTTTTTTTATTATTTAAGATACAGATCAGTAACACAGATATTTATTAAAGCTCGTTTACACGGTTGAATTTGTAGATTAGATTTTGGTTAATATTTCTTTTTTTCATAAGATAAATTTTATTCCAAAATAACTAAATTATAATTAGCACAGTCGTTTAAACTTATTGTCTAGTTTTATTAAATTGCCGCCCTAATTTTTTCTCGTTGAGTCAAATCCCAAACCCCAATCATTTTCTTTTTAATTTGAGCGCTCATTCTCTGTTTTATTTGGAACTTTTCATTTCTGAATTTCCTCTTTTGCTTTGCTTTTTTGCACTCTTTCCTACCAGGCATAAGTAGACTTACGGTAGTTGGTCTCAGTTTCCTGTTTACATGTTTTATCAACTTTCTGGGGGTAAAATTATTCCATGTGGTGTGTCATTTCCGACCACGTAAAGTAATTTAAATACTCAATAAATACTCAAAAACATTCGAACATTTTTTATCATCTTCCAAGACACTTTATTCACACATGAAATGTTAGTGGTATTTTTCGGGTTCAAAGACGGTCGTCCAATAGAAGATGTTTCGTTGTGATAATGGTGATTAAGACGACGCCACCGATAATTGATATCATCATCATCATATACATGAACATATCATATCACTGATGATAGACTGCATCGTAGACGAAACGTCTGCGATGTATTTCATCGAGGCCACTTGTCCGGGTTGGTCCTTCGAGACACTCGCTACATCCTCTCAAGAGAATGAATCTCTTCTACTAGACCACCTGTCGTAAAAACCCACACTATTGCAAATTGTATTTAAAATTAACTAAGGCTTACATTTTAGTACCTAAAAGTAAGACAGTATTTTTAGAAACATTACTTAGCGTAATAGATTTTAGGAATTACATTAAAGGTGATAAAAGTAGAAATGGTTAGAAATGACGATTTAAGTGCTTGACCTTATGTGTGGATAACACTTTTACCACAGTCATCAAATATATAATTACAACAAATTCTAATCTCCTTGTCATAAAACATTTTTCAATGTTTTGTAAATTCAGTACGTCGTACGATTTGGATTACCTATACATATTTCGGTACAAATTTATGTAACAGCAAAACGCGAAATGGGCCGTGATAAGCAATCGGCAAAACACGCGTATTTAAAAATAGTTACAACTACGATAAGAATTTGAACGCCCAATAGCAAATTTATGAAATATTTGTTCCTTGACCTTCTCAACCCGCCCTGCCGTACTCCACTGCCGTAAATGGGCTCAGTATGCAAAAATTCCGCCTGTAACTTGTTACACCTGCGATTATTTCACGACATCTGCGTCATGTTTGCCCAACAAACAATTCTGTTTTTTATTTGCATACGTGAAATTAATGTCGCCGCTACGCATTACTTATGCAAAACGTGACTCTCTAATCTGCATTCAAGTCCTGCCACTCTTCTCTTTTGGCCTCCAATAATTGTTTCATTGAAATCGCCGTTTCGGAGATGTTTTAGATAATAGCCGTCGTAATTAAGCCGGGTTAATGGCGGTCGGATCGAAGTTCTCTTATTGTGCTTGCTCTTGGGTCGTTTGATCATAATGCATGACTTCCACAGATAACAGAGGTTATATGTAGGTCGGCGTAATCAAGCTGAAATTGCTCCTCAACCGTTTGTTAAAGAAACAGATGTTTGTGTGACCCAGATCGCGCGGGTTCATCAATTTTTCTGCTTTTTCTGTCAATTAACACTGAAATTCCACCTTCCGGCGTCGAATTCAAGGTAGCGTTTGAGTCATGCGAATCGGTTTTATTTTTAGACCTTTTCAAGATTCGTTCGGGGGGAAAATTTCAAAGAACCCAAACAAATCACCTTGCATAAAACATGAACAGCATACGAGGTGGCGTTTGCGTCTTTCCCGATGATGATGATGATGGTGATGGAACGAAAACAAGGTGAAATGAAGGTGAAAAAGCTTAGAAACGATGGAGAATGGAGCTTCGAAATCATTCTATGATGTAACGCACACCGACACCGACTAATATAATATGCAAATCCGCACATTATATAAACCGAAATTCTGGCTCTGATAGAGGTCAAGCACTTGTTTTTTTATTGTACCATAATTTATTTATATCCGCGAATCGTTTCATTGAATCGCAGACGCGAGGTTCAAGGTTTTATTTTATTTACATTCATTTCGAATGGAAAACTGCTTTTATGGATTGTGCTAACGCGGAGTGTCATGTTTATTTATTTAATCAGATCCAGGATGTTGTTGGATTACGCTATTTCAAAGCAGATTTTCGCGGAAAACAACTGTTTTTTGGAAAATGACCCGGACCATTTGTTACAGACGACGGCGTGTTCGGGGAATTAATCGTTCAATTTGCGATTGTGTACGAACCGAAACATTCCGCGTATTACTAGGACCTGCTCACCTTGGCCGCTTAAAAATTTTCCGCGAGTTTGCTCCTTATAATTTAGTTTTGGCTGTGGTTTTTCTTGGGGGCTAACGATGGTTGTTTATTGCAGACGTTTTCGCCTCTGGTATCCGCCGTAGATGTGCGACTCCAGCACCAGCCCGTGGAATTTCTGCTGGACAAAGAGCTCGCCTTCGAAGATTACAAACTGCTCAAACCCTTCCAGGTAAGATTTTTCGTTATAATGTACTGATTTCTATGCTAAACGCGGCGCTGCTATTTGAATGGGGATTATTTATTGCGTGTTTTTCCCCATTTATACGTGGTAAGGCGAATATAATCACGAAATAATTAGTGTACGGCTTCATGAATAATTCAGCAAAACATTGATTGAGCGAGTCGGTAAAATTAGCTTTTTTGCCATTCCACAAACATGAGACCAGCCGTGGGTGGCTCCCCGGTTTATTTATTACGTTGCTTTATCTGATTTAACCTCGAAACCAGTTATTACGGGCATTTTTCAGCATTCGGTTTAATTGTGCCACGTTTCGCCCCACAACACTTTCAGCTTCCAACCAGAATCTGACGGATGAGTGCGCATTCGGAACTCCTTGACTCATCTTTTGTTGTTGTTGTGGTGATGATGTTGAATAATCCCGAAAGTAGTTCAATATAGTGACTCATCGTCATTGACTTTCACCGCAGAGTCGTTGCTGGTTTGGCCGCTTTCGTTAATTACGCCCGATTTGATCCTCTTCTTTCCGGTGACCTTTCGGAAAGCTCGCGATGGACGACAGGACGCAGACCTGACCTCATTCCACCTTTGCGGTAGTCGGCCCAGTCAATAACCCCATCAAGCAACCGGCCATTATTTCTTCGTTGCCGAGAAAGCTGAGAGCTTTCCGATGCCAATTAAACGCGGGATACACAGACTCCGATCCCGACAATTACGAGGTCAAATTGAATCCGTCCACCACGTTTCAAAGCTCGAGTCGCGGTGTGAAAGCCGGAGGCGCGCCTCTTTCGTCGTGACTCATAATTAATCAATTCCTATTGTTTGCCCACCTCTTCGGAGATGATCCGCTTCGCCGCTGCACTTTCTACACCTGAATCGATTTTGGCGGCAAAAATGTGCAGAATGTTCATTACAACGGGGAATCGCCTGAAAAAAGCTCGAGCCGGAGGTTGGAGGAATCACGAAAAATTCCGACCGACTCGATCGATAGTAATTTATCGCCGACTGTTGTAAAAAAAGTGGCTGAAACGTGCTTCCTGCGATTACCTCGTTATATACTACACGCTTCTTCCGGGTGTTTGATATAATCATAAGCCCGGAGTGTTATTTCATTCCACATCTTTGACCTTGGAGGTGTATGCATTGTGTTCGCTGCCACAACAACACAATAAAAGCACACGACACCCACTCGCCTCCATCTTGAAAATGCGCCTTTAATGCATGTGGACCAAGGTTGGGAACGAGACAATCCCGACATGATTTACCGATATTTGTTTTGTAGTTTCCGGGGCGCTGAAAGCACGCAAAGTGCGTATTAAAGTTGCAAAGCACAAACAGGGAACCCTTCCTTTCCCAGTTTAACCACCCGCAGGCATCAAAGCGATCGATCCACGTCGAAATTCTTCCCACTGCAACTTGTTTGGGGTAAATGAATAAAACATTGCGGGTTGCACTTTCACTCGACTGGAATTCGCACAAAACGGATTTATTCCGTCGCCAACTTTTCGGTATGCTAATGCGATTCGGAAAAGTTTTAAACGGTAAAATGAAGTTTTCTCGTTACAACTTGCTAAACTTGTTTACCGCCGAGTTTCTCATAAATTTTGTTTGGTGAGCGGTTAAGCGCACACAGGTCGCGGAAACGTCCACGTTAAAAGGTTTGCTCTTTCACCTCTCTCCCCAACTGCCAATATGCAAAGACCAAACCTTTGATTGTGATTGCTTTCAAGTCATCATTGTCCAGGCTGGAGAGACTCTTCCACGGTCATGCTGCATCATCGTGGACATCACCGACTAACCCTGAACATTAATGGCACATGCATAATGCGTGTTATTACTGATTAATCCTGCCAGTCTCGTCGCCCACATTGTTTATGTACGAGTTGTTCCCAACCGGTTTCTTTGCCGCATAGTAGAACAACAATGCGCTCATGACAATTACTACACCTACAAGAGTGTGGGCGCCTCGTAATAACGCCACGACCAAAACGAAATTAGGTACTTCCTCCATCATGCGCGACTCGAGCCGCGATCGTTGAAAGCAGATGTTACTGGAATCCTGACACGTCTTGGCTAGTGTTTGTTTGTTTGTTAACCTAACGTCAACTCACTTCTTTGATTTTTATATTCACTCATTGTTGGAATCCAGTATCTTCTTTCCTTGTGCTTTCTAGCAAATATCGGCGTCTCTCAGTCTTAATTTGTCTTAATAAATCTTCTCGTATTGTTTCATTCCTAACTCTCTTAGACTCATAGTCTTCTTCACATAGAAGCCATAATCTTGTAAGTCTTTAAACGTGTTGTCTAGTTCAGATTTGTTATCTGTTCAAACGTGACTTTAGTGGAACTAGTTGAATGAGTGACTCGCGTTTATTTATGTAGATATTCATCGAGATGTAAATAAAGTAATTTTAAAATTATAATACATGTATGCAATGAAACAAAAAAGACGGTGGGGGGAGGTATTTGGGTAGGGGGGGGTTTCGGCTTATAAACACTACTCAGATCTTTCTGAAAGGTGACCCATTTATTGCTTATTTAAGTTGTTAAATCTCTTATCTAGAACAACTGAAATAGTCTACCGCAGGGAAATGACTATTGTATATGTATCTGTATTTGTAGATGATGTAGGTATAAAGATTTGGTCCAGGTCTTTATGGCCTATTACCTAAGGTTTAACATATTTTTAAATTTTGGCTATACCTCACGGAAACACTCTGTATACTGCTGTCAACCTAAAGTATACTTCTGCTCCTTGTTCGACATTTAATTTTGTTCTGGTTATCACTCTGTTTGTTTTTCAGTTGCATATACTCTGTTTTCGTTTCGTTTATTTTTTGTCTGATCTTTGATGCTTCCTCTCTAAGTTGTGTGGTTATTCTGGTTAGTTCTATTTGTTGAAAACCTCATCTTCTTATGGTAGGTATTGGTGTGTCTGTTAATTTTTTCAATATTTCTAACAAACAAATGAAAAGCATGTGTGTTTTCTTGTCGTATTCGTATCGCTCGTATTGCTTTAACATAAAGATGTGGTCTATCGTAGATCTGTCTTTCCGGAATCTACATTAGTATTTTCTTACTAGGTTCTCTTAGTTCATATAATATTTTATTTAGTATTGTAGCTATTACTTTGTACTTATATTACGTCCAATAGTACGATTCCTTGGCAATTGTCAAATGTCGGGATTTCTCTCTCTTTTTATATAATGATACATTATCGCTTTTTTCCAATTTTTTGGCAATATTGGTTCTGTCCATATCCTTCTTACTTTGCTAATTCTTTTCTTAGTGTTTTTTCTTCATATTTAAGGTATTCTGCCAGGGCTTTTAATATATTTCAGAGTTTCTATCATTCCCTTTATTTTTGCTTCTATTGGGGTTTCCTCCGTGTTTGTATTTGTTTCAATTTGTATGTCCTCTCCGAGTAGCTTGTTTTCTATTGCTCGTTCGTCCAGTAAATTTTCAAAATATTTATTCTATCTTGGCAATGTTCCCTTCCAATTAGATTGACGTCTGCATCTCTAGTATACACATATTTTCCGTAACCAACAATACAAATGTCACTTGCCACTTGTTTAAACTGTGTAACAATGTAATTTGGACAAAAACATCAGATTGACAGTTGGTTTAAGCAAGAGTTAATGTCACAGCATTTTTTCGGCATTGCCCATATAATAAATGAGGAACTGTTTTTTCATCAATAGTGTAGTAATGCATTGCTTTGAAAAAAGCGACAAGCCAAGATGGACAAAAAGGGAGCCGTCGTGGATTTGGTTTACTGTTTTTTTCAAACAACACTCCTACACTTTATCAAACTGTATGTTCTGTTGCGGAAAATAAAATTTCAGTAATAAGCTATTCATGAATAACCCTGTATGGTTGGTATTCTTTCTTTACTTTGTTTCTCTGTATAAATTTCTAATTTTTTTCTTCTATTTTTTTTTTCGTTTTGTTTATTTTTTTTTGTTCTTGGTATTTTATCTTCTTCCGTTCCTGATTTTAGATATTTTAATCGTAGTTTTTTCTTTTTGTTAATTATTTCTTTACAGTGATGCCAAAACATTCTTTCTTTTCGGATGGGTTCTGCTTGCTTGTTATCTTTGTTGCCATTATTATTGTCTTCTCTATTTGATCCCATCTCTTTTGTATATTATATATTTTTTGATATTCGTATCCAACCTCCTGTATACCTTTTTCTCTATTTACTTGCAATTTCTTCATGTTGTAGTCCTCTCATATAGTTTGTTTTTTTATTCTTTGTTTCTTTCATTGACTTTTTAGTTTTTCTAAATGAAGCTAGTAAGTTTGAAAGCAGTGTGCCGCTTTGCCACCACCAAGAAGTAAGTAGGTAGAATCTGCATCTGCGGTCTTCTATCAGTGCTCTACTTGATTAATTTCGTTAGTTCCTGGTATTATCCATGTCCCTTTGAATATTTGTTTCTTTTTGAAATGCTACTTATGATTTTCATTTTCTATTCTATAGCGAAATTATGTAGTTGTACGCCATTTTCATTGGGCGCATTGTGTTTACTTTCCCATCCTGTTACTGACTTATATCTTTCTCCGTTTTCAACTTTGACGTTTGTACCCCCAAACTATTTTCATGTGTTTGTTTGTTTATGCTTTCCAGATTTTCATAGAATTATCAATTTTAGTAGTGGCGCTGCAATAAACGAACGAATGCTACAAGGACAATGCATCAAACACGCGTTTATTTTGATCTTCATTCAGGATGTAATTATATTAGTTTTAACATGCGAAACAAAAGGATTCGCCTAATAAATTCTTATTCTAAAATAAGGATATAAACGTAGAGTGCAAAACAATGGGATAAAAAATCGCCTATACTGTTTCTCGTTTACGAATTGATTGTGGACTGACTCAGTGCAATCAATGCGTACTGTTTGGGTTGCAATTAAAATTTCCAGATTCTTTTCAAATCTCGAAAAACGGGCGTGGTGGGAGGCGTTCGGGTGGGGGGAGGTATCGTCTTATAGTCACTCATAGATCTTTCTGAATGGTGAACCGCTTGGTAATGCTTATTTAAGTTGTTAAAGCTCTTATAAGATCCGCTGAGTATCTACCGAAATTACTATGTATTTGAATACATAGTACCTACTCAGTTTGCAATAAACGAATGAATGCATCCAGCTACTTTGCGTTTGAAAATATTTATGGCTGATCGTTCTTGCGCGTGCATTTCGAGGTGCACCTGGCGCAGAGGTGGGCGTCTGTGATTGCCGTTGTATTTTCTCACGTCCCGTATCCATGCATCTGGCCGGATTGATTACTCCGATCGAATTAACGACATCCCGATGATTCGTCGTTGCGTTTTTCCGATGCAAGGAGATAACAAGACGCCAGGTCGTGTCCCGCAACTCCGCGAACCTGTTCTCGTCAATAGCACTTTTAAGTCCCGATGCGGCCGTGTCGTGGTTGCAGGCAATGATTTCTTGTTGAATTCGAGCTTTCTGCTCGACTCGTACGACGGGTTTTTATTCAGCACTTTTCGTTTTTGTTGTTTTAATGGAGCCGCTAACCGCCGCCGCAATCCTATCCGAATTGATTTATTTATTGTCGGAATTAAAGTTATTGCAGTCGTAAGATTTGTTTGTTTGTTGTTGGCAGGAATGGGATTCGAGTCTGGCCGGAGTTCGGGAGTATCCGGAGTTGAAGGCGGCGGTCAGACGATGGGCGGAACAGCAGGACGGTCAGAGGATTCTTCTGACGACACCCAGCGTCCTTGTGGGTTATAGGGTGGAGGTGTACAGGGCCGAAGGAACGACCCAATGGTACACGGCCGTGATTGTGGGCTACAACGAAGCTACTAGGGTAAGTCTCGTCCGTTAATCTAATGATAACTCCTCGTAATTGCATAGGAAGTTAGTTGCACGAGAAACCTCGGTTGGTAAGTACAGTTAGAACGTCGAGCCAAAGCAAAATAAGAGAAAGTCCGAGTCGATGGGGCGCGCTAAGGCGGAAGTCTATGATGCTAACTGCAGTTATGATTCTCAAACGAAAAGGTGTAAACTTGAAAGATTAGTTTATAGTTTAATAAGAGTGTAGACTTCCATGGTCGGCGTTATCAACAATTTTTTTCACTAATTTATGATCTTCCGTTATTAATCTCAACGGCGGATTTAGCTATGATGACGTCCTAGGCCCTTTTACTATGGCGTCCCATTCATACACAAAAGACTCAAAAATTGTTTAGAATGTCAAACGAAATAAAATATGTGTTCGAAACTTCAGTATTCTGTTTTATACAAGTGTTTCACAACGAGGGCCTATTAGGCAGATAACGGGAACGGAGAAACCGAGAGAACTGAAACTTTGCATACTTGCAGAGACTTATAAGATCTACCTGCTGAAAATATTTTCATGATTGTGCAACTTTGTCATTTTAATTACAACATGCATTTTTGGATTCTGCATTAAATTATGTGTCATATGATATCGACGTTTTTGCACTTTCTAGCATTGTTTTAGAGAAAAATTAAATTTTTTTGTAAAAAAGGCGAAAATCCAGTGCAATAAAAAATTATTAATAAATCCTAAAAGTCAGTTCGACGAAACTTGGTCAATAGTTGGACCTAAGGTTTAGCCATCTGTGAGAGTCTAAACATTTTCAGGAATAGTCCTAGAGGAGAAGTCAGCTGCAACTCAACACACCCAAAAGGTATAAAAGTCGATTTTTTCAAATTGCAACCATATGTTTTTATTATAGCTTTCGAAATTTATTCTCGATCTGATGATGTATCATGTTCCTATACTTAAAATGGACGGTTTTTGAGGATTTCCTTTTTTCTGCTTTTCTTTACAATTATGAGAAAATAAGCGATGTGGGCTTATTAAAATCTTATCGATTCAGCTGTGAAAATAGATTTTATATTTTAAAATGTAAACAGTCGTTGGATTTGATTTCTAATTCACTTCCAATGCTACGATTACAAATACCTTAATAATCAAGATAATTTAACTACCTTGTTCATACACTGCCAGAAAGAATCTTCACAAATTTTCTTAGGGATTATAATCTTATTTTTAAATGTATCATCTGAATAAGTGTTAATTTGTCAAAAAATCCATAAACTCTGTATTAAAACACAAAAATAATAATCTATTTAAATATTTTTGCAAATGCTCAAATATGCCTGAATTTTGTTGTAAATACATCTAATTCGAAAATTGCACATGCTTTAAAATGATAAATTAAAAAATAAGAGTAATCACTAAGAAAGTTTTTGAAGATAATTTCTGGCAGTGTATGAACAGGGAATTTAAATTATCTTGATTAGGGAATTTTAATAGTCACATTACAAGTGTAGAACTGCTTACATTTAAAAATATAAAATCTATTTTCACAGCTGAATCGATAAGATTATAATAAGCCTACTTGACTATTTCTATTCCTATTTCCTCATAATTGTAATGAAAAGTGAAAAAAGTTAAATTACTCAAAAACGGTTCATTTTATATAGGTATAGGAACATGATACATCATCACATCGAGAATAAATTTCGAAAGGTATAATAGAAATATTCAATTTGAAAAAATCGACTTTTATCCTTTTTGGATTTATTGAATTGCAGCTGAGTTTTCCTCCAGGAATATCCTTGAAAATGTTTAATGTTTAAAGCTTATAAAAAAAGGAGTACAACGACGTTTTTTTTCACCTTCTGAGTAAAAAAAAGAAAAAGTGATTAGGCTTAAAAGTAAAAAGTTAAAAACAAAAATCGACGTGTTTCAGGAATATCGCGCAATATCATTTGTATTCAAGATACTGATTTATTCCAGTGAAAGTTTCCACTCTGCATACAGGGTGTTAGGTAATGGTCATCGAGTCGAAGAGCTATTTAGTATTTTTATTTCGAGAAAAAAAACCTTAAAAATGGTCAATATCGGTAATCCAAAGTCTAGGGACTGCTGGAAGTTGATAATAAAATTTAAACATGTTTAGCAACAAAAAATATACTGCGATGTCAGCGCTAACGTGCACTTGACGTATTGTATCATTCCAGCAGTCCCTAAACTTTGGAGTACCGATACTGCCCATTTATAAAAAAAATATTAAAAAAAACGTTTTAGCTAAAAATACTAAATAGCGTTTCAACTCCGGAATACACCCTCAAGTTATTTCAGAATCATTACGTAACATCCTGTATAAATTAAACTAAAATAAATTTTGGAAAATTTGTCACGCAAACTGTAACTGTTTAATATAAATTAAAAAATATGTAATATAAGACACGAATCGGGAGACAAATAAAAACCAAACAAATTTGATTCAAACAAGTGTGCAAATTTGGTGATGACCCCTTTACAAATAATTTTTTCAGCTTCGATTGACAACAAGGCTGAAGTATAATTAAAAAAGGACTTGAAAACAGTAATTTTTCATCCTTCTTAAAATGCCTATTTGACTGAACCATTACTTTTAATATTTCGATCTAGATCAGAATTCAGAGCTTATCTCACCATTACTTCCTGATTTGGAGCCGAAGTGTTTAATTTAGGTACTTTGGAGGTACTTGTGAAAATGACTCAAGCTTTGGAATTGTTTTGAACAACTCTTCAGTCATTTTGCCTTCAGAGGCCTTTTTCCTCGACCAGGCTTAATTTTTTTCTGTGCTCACTCAACGTGAAAACGGTTTTAAATCAAAATGTAAAATAGTAAAGGGTTATAGGGTTAATAACGTGCATGTGCCCTTTGGAAGCTGTTTATGTGTAGAAAAACTCTTTTCATGAAGGATAGCTCTCTACACTGATCATGTAACAGAAGTGATACTGGTAAACGAAATTCTAAAAATAGATTTTCTAAAAAATAAACAAAATCCGTAACATAAATAAAAACATGACTATGGGCGAAAGGTAGTGCGGAAGGTAGAGCTGCAAGAAGAGTCCTTCAAGCAAGTGTCTACAGTTAAAATGTATGATTGTGGGGCGCCCGTTCCCTTGTAACTTAATAAAATAGTAGAATATAATCGGTGTATCCAATTTTTTGATATTTATCTTATGATGTTATTTTTTAATATATAATTTTTTGTTTGTTCTTTTTTTATTTATTTAGATTATTGAGTGGCGCCCTTTAGAGTCAGGCGGGCTTATACGTAAATCCTCCGATGATTGATCTTCCACCTTAAAATATCCCTGTGTCAAATTCTTCCTTTGAAGAATTTGCTGAGGTTACTTGTCATTGATCTTTCTCTGTAATTTTTAAAATCTCTCGTGTCTATCATTGAAAATCCTTTCTATCCAAGAATCACCAAAACATTTGTGACAGCGGGCGAATTTGTTCATAGTTCATACTTACATCTTCCGACCAAAGGGAAGTCATTTAACTTTACTTTGACGGTTTAGTGGTCACTGGTATTTGCAAATAACTATCAACCTATCGGAGTAAAAATCGTCTAAAAAATGCAATAATTTTTATTTAAAAAAAAAGTAAAAGTGGCTCCAATAATAGTCTATTATCACCAGATCACAGAAGATCGCGACGAAGTTCGTGACATACTCAAATTCGTTCGCTCAACGGTGAATAGTCACGAGAGCTAGCGGCAACAAAAACCATTTTTTTTCTTTTGCTTCAAGAATACATTGTTATTTATATTTATTAGGTATACCCGTTTTATGTCAGTTCTGCATATATCGTCCGTTATCCTGACAGTTTTACTCCATTCTAAGAATAACAAGATATTTCCACATGCTTCATCGTACCGAAAGACCTGTACTTAAAATTTTCAATCGCATCTGAAGACGTACGATTGCGTGTCTAATGAGAACTGGTCAGTAAGTCAATGTTACAGTTGAATCGAAAATGACAAAATACCTTAATTAGAAAAAGCAAAAACTGAAGCTATAATATCTTGTAATAAGCCGATTTGATTATCGCCGTTTGCAAAACGACCGCGGTACGCAAACACCGATATCAGTTGACTGAAAATAATAATTTTGTAAAATTTTTTGGTACGGCTTGGCCGACCGTACGGCTCCTGAGGCGCCGTCGCTGCAAAATACCTAGCGGTTCTTGGTCTGGTGTGCCTTTACACAGAAGCGTCATTAAATTTCTGACGAGAGAAGGCAATAACCCAAAGAAAATCCACGACAGAATGACGACAGTGTATCGAGAATTTTCCTTGTTATTTCCAAATTCAGTTCTGGTGCAAACAGCTTAATTGGGACAGGAAATCCACTTGTTATGCTCCAGAAGCAGGAGTCCTGCGGAAGCACGAACGCTAGATACAGATGATAAAAAAGGTTGAAGAAATCGTGTTAAACGATCGGCGTGTGAGCGTTAAAATTATTACAAGAGATGTTGAGATATCCGAAGCAAGTGTTTTTTTGAACATTTTGCACCAAGACTTAGGAATTAATAAAGTGCTGACGCAATACTTCACACTCCTGATCGAAAATTGTGCAGGGTACAAATTTAATACATGGAATCAGCAGCTTATGCAGTGGGTGCAAAAGGGTTTTCCTCAACCTAAAGAGACAAGGATCGAATAGGTGATTGCGACGAAGATTGAGACTCAGAGGATACTCTGTTGATTGTTCTTGAATACATGATAAAAAGGACTATGTATACTAAATGGAAATGTGAATAAAAAATCTGAAGACTGTCATTCGCAAGAAAATGCTTTACAATCACGCCCAGGAAACATTTGTTCTGCATGACATTTTCAGGGTGCAAAAGGAACGAGTTGTGCAAGGAAAAATCAATAAATGCTTTTTTTATAGATCTTTATAATTCACGCAACATGGCTCCCTATAATCTACTCTACAAACCTCTACTCTTTCCCAGTCTCAAAAAACACTTAAGGGGGCGCTGGTTGTTGTGGAAGGGAGAAACTCGTCAAAAACTGCTTCGAGACATGACCTGTTTTATACGGCGACGACTGTACTCGTATGTACAGTCGTGGACAATTAAAATTGCCATGCAGCAAACACCGACTCAATAACATTGTCTCAATTTTGACTGTCCACGGCTGTATAACCCTAGGCTGCGCATGATAACTCAAATTTATACAAAATACCTAATACCTACCATGTATGCTACACTCTAGTCGCAAAAGTCACTAAAAGCCAATGCAACTCAGTCATTGCAAATTATTACGCCGTAAATCACATAACTTTTACTTCTATCTCGCTCTTGCGTCTGTATGATCACTAGATCATTGGTTTACATTTAGCATGGTCAGGACCGGACCTGGACAAACAAAATAAACGGGACAGCAGATAGGTTTTTTTAACTAAGCACGGGATGGGAAATACCGCAAGCATGTCGGGAATGCCCGTAGTTTTATTTTCCTGCAGATAGGTCGTTTTTATTCAGTAAGGCAGTATTCAGCTTGAGTTTTGCATCTTGAATGTACTTTCATGCGTCACCACTTTCTGATAGTCTAAAAGAATTTGATGAGGGGATGACGAAAGGAGGAGGCGTATCTGCAGAGTGGTCATGGAAGAGAAAAAGCTCATAATCCTGGTTTATGTTTACGGAAAAGAATTTAATAAGACCATGTGCGGCACAAATGAGTGTATTGTCTCAATGGTCCAAGATGGAAGACGCGAAGATATTAGACGGCAAGCAGCAGGAAATTGCGGACTGAAACTAATTCGGACAAAGGATGGAGCCGCGTTATTAGGTTGTACATAAAAAAAAAGGGAACACATTAGATCGGTGCATGTGCCGGCGGCCATCAGTTTTCCACCCCTCAATTTAGCTCGTTCGCCTTTTGACGGCTGCCGCCATGTGAAAATACTTAAAATCCATCGTTCGTTTGGTGCGGGCAAAACTGGCGCGCTCGAATTAACCTCGGTTGCGATTATGCAAATGGCTGGCGTGTCTATGGAGTCAACGTATGCGGAATCCGCCGCCCAGCGCCGTGCGAAAGCAGATAAATTGCCGGGGTCAAAGTTGCGCCGCCGGTAATGATGCACATTCGTCGGCGGAGAGAGAGACTGCAAAAAAAGAGAATGTGCATAACTGTTATTGGAGTTATTTCACGACGGCGCCGAGCGAATCTCCGGTCGCATTCTTGCCGGAAAAAAGCGACACGTTTCCTGGAAAATTTTCCGGCGAGCTTTAATATCACTTGGTCGTGATTTGATGCGAACCAAGGTTATCTATTTGCCTTATCGCGCGTCCCGTGTTTGCTTTGGAAACGTCCAGTCTACGATTCCGCTCACCTTTCTTATCTTCTGCCGCACATGAAAGCACAAGATCTGAGCGGAAAGGAACGGAATTTTTCCGCAAGCATCAATAGTTCAAATAGAAAATTTTAAAAACATTAAACGATAAATCTCGAAACTTTGTATGTATAAGCAATGTTTCCTGACTAGCTGATACATCGATGTCCACAGAATGTGGTCCACTGAAGCTTTAAATTTTATGTGTTTATCGGGAATATAATATTGCATCATTTTGAAAGTGTCGACAATTCGATATTCCTTATAATTTATTGAATATATCTCGTTAACTTTCCTAATACATGGGTATAGGTTAGTTGTGCATTAAAATGCATCCACGATTTGCACGGTGCATACGCCCAACAGCCCTGGGATATCTCTATTCCCGATGAAAAGGGCAATTTTTGAGGGTATAGATGCCCCACCATTTTGAAGCTCAATAAGCTATTTTGCACATCTACTAAATTCCAAGTACAATATTAATGTAAAATGGGTATTTTCGAAAAAAGCATACGAGATTTAAGCGAAAACTAAACACGAAACCACGGCGGCAATTGACATCAGAGCATTAGTGAAAATACAGTCGGGGATAAAAGAAGCAGCAAAGGTTTTTCGCATCCCGTCCAGGCCATTGTTGTATGAATGAAGACATTTTTTTGTTTTTTAATTTTTTTTTGTTATGTTCAAAATGATTTTATATCATTACAAAATAGTTCATTTTGAAATTTATGACTGAACTTAAAATACAAATTAAAAATTGTTAGTTTCGTTGAGAGTTTGAAGCCAGAGCATCTCTCTTTTTACATTTTCAAAGTTAAATTCAAAATGTATTTATATCGTTACAAAATATGTTTATTTTAACATAACGTACATATTATAATAATACAAAATTGATAATTTTATTAAGAGTTGGAAGCCCCATTTACATGAAGCATCTCACTTGCACTGTCGGAACAGATGGCTGAAAACATGTCTCTTTATTAATTTTTTCTAAATTCTCGTTCCGTTACTCAACTTTTGAACATTATATGTATGTAATTTATGATTACATTTAGTATACATTACCACTTGGCTGAAAGGCAATGACACAAATTACCAGTGTAGCACAATTTTTCAAAGTTAAAGTGGGTAACTCTTCTGGAATTACCTTAGATCTTCTCAATGATTTTGCCACTACGCTTCTACAATATTGCCTCTATTGGTTAAACGAGCGCCCCGAGGACTTAATCCCCTAAGTATCTAATCGCAACGAAATCCTTTCAAACGTTTTGTACACGACAGCGGTTAACATCTTCAGTAGCGATGTAGAAGTGGGTGACGGTATCATACTCTTCTTGCCATCGTAGACGAAACGTCTGCATAGATTTAGAGTCACTTCTACAACAGTCAGTTCTACAAATCTTTCATCAAATATTCTTTCAGCGTCTTCCAGGAGTTACCCCTACGGGTCTCTTATTGTTTCATTCCTGGCTTTGAGCTCATAGAATGATTTCATCCACTAAAATAAAATCCAATGTCCCTCCCCACTACATGTTTAGAACTGTAGCAACAGACTTGATCTTTAAATTTTTATACCTGTTGTTATCACTTTTATGCAGTCAGTGAACTGATTCGGGTAACATTATTCCTGAATATGATGTTTTACATCTTTTGTTGACAGAGACAGTTCAATTCCATATAACATTTTTTTCCGAAAATAAATAGTTTTCGAATAAGTCACAATGAAAAAAGGGATTCAGAATAGTCCATAGGTGTGGTGCGGTAGTGGTTAGAGGAGCAGGGGCTTGCTAAGTCATGCAAAGACCTCTCGCATTTGCATGGATGACCGATACCTACCAAAAGCCATTACGGCTAGTTTAGACCCGCTCTAAACGAATCATGGACAAGGTGCTCAGTGGGGCCTAAGTTCTGTAGTCGGCAGACAACTCCCGTCAAATACAGAATGCAATAATCCTACTATTTGAGAATTGCTTAGACGAAAGTCATTTGAAAAGTTCTACACCCTAGAGTGATTTGAATTATATGTTATTTTTCTACATATTCCCCCCTTCCTTTCAACACATTTATTCCTACGATGATCAAAAGCCAATATCCCGTCTTGAAAGTGGTTTTCCAGGACTTCAACATTTTGTTCAAATGCGTCTTTAACCTTATCGTCAGAACTTTGCTTCTGTTATGTAGTGGTGAACCCAAGTTTCATCAGTGGTTACCAATCGGCGAATAAAATCAGTTCCATTTTCTTTAAGGTGAGCCTGCGACATCGTCACTCGAATGTCTTTTTGCTCAGTAAATGCAGCACCCATCGCGCCAAAAGCTTTTTCATATGATATAATATGCTCGTTCATCAGAAAGTCAGCAGTCGTAACAATCTCAGAAATATTTAATCGACCATCTTCCAGAACCAATTTATGGATTTTTTTCTATAATTTCTCAAGATGTTGCACTTTTTGTCATCCGGAGCGAGGACCATCTTTTACTTTATCGCGGCCTCGTTTAAACTGCGTAGTTCATTACGAAATGGTCGAAAATTAAGGTGAAAATTCTCCCAATGTATCCTTCATGCCAGCATGAATTTTCATTCACAATCAACGTTTCTATGTTCAAATCATTTATTAAAATGATTGATGCATGATTTCATCTAAGAAATCGTTCATTAATGATGATGCACGATACATTAATGAACGATTTTCTATTAATGTATGATTTTTTCAGTGATAACTAGGGTTACCAATATAAGTGACCCTATAATTTTACGAATTACATTTAACAAGCAAATTTTTGTCTTTTAAAAATGCTTAAAAGAGTTTATAGTCAAAATTATTGTATCTAATCAACTGGTATGTTAATGGGTGATTAATAATTGAGACAGTTTAAAACACGAACAAGCGGAAGCGAGTGAATGTTTTTAATTCATTATTAATCCATTAACATACTTGTTTATTAAATAATTAATTTCTACTCCGCGTCTATAACAAAGCTGTTAAAGCACTCAATCGAGTGCGTTAGCAGCTTTTTGAGTTTCGTAATAGAACTACTCTAATTTAGTTTTTCTAAAGGTGTATGTCATGATCAGAAATGTCCTGTCTAAGATCAAAGTAAACACAAAAAAAAGTTAACAATATTGTTAATTTAAATTAATTTTCCCCAATTATTTTAAACATTAATCCTTACATTGGATGTGGCTTGAGCACTTAAATGAATCCCGGGTAGCTTGCTTGCAACAATTGCAGAAAATTATTTTCACCCGCCAACTGTTGTACAACCGTGGACAGTCAAGCGGCGGATGTGATGCAAATACCGACTCAATGACAATATCTCATAGAGTCGGTATTTGCATGACACGGGTGTTATTCTTGACTGTCCATGGCTGTACCATCTAAGTGCATTTGAAAATCGAAAATTCCCCAAATTTAAAAAATGTAATTTTAAATTAAAAATTGCAAAAAAGAGGCGAAGTAACTAAAAATAGTATACAAAAACTCGTCTTCGCCGGTTGTTTTATCCACTTGGACTCGTGCAATAAAACGTGCCTAAGGAACTCGTTTTTTAATATACTATTATGACTCTTTATTCAAACGACTCTAAGAACAAAACTATTTGACGGAGTGACATTATATTTGACTCACGGTTAGATAAACCAACAATTTCAATACCTTAAAATTTTTGAATATCTGCCGTGAACTTTTCAAATGACTCGAGTATCACAGTGATTTGACGTGACATAATAATTGCGATTGCATTTTGCTTTCCTGGTTAGGTAGATAACTATGTAGACTTCTCTCGTAGCTCTTTCTCAGCTCGTTTTATTCTGTCGGATTTAGCGGGAATGGCTTTAGTCGTTACATTTTGGGTACGGCCGGCCATTTCAAGGAGCCGCCACTGGTTATGATGAGATGCGAAACTATCATTTACATGAGTTTTTACAATTTAGTGTTGTAGTCGTGGATGAAGTTGCATGCAGATGTGGTCGAGACGTCTGGAAGCAATTCCACACGGCTTCAACACCCGGAAGACCTTCAAGCTTTCGATAGAACTTCCCGCCATGAAAACCTACACTGTTGCGATATTGACTAACCATTAAATGTTGCAGTGTTTGTCTACTGCACAACACAAGCGATATTATTTGGTCTAAAATTTTAACATTTTGCTAGTTCCGATTCATGTTTGGCAATTCCTTATCCGATTGTAAAGCTGCAAAATCAGCGCTCAAGACCATTAATCACCAAAATTGGAATGTGTCCAGTTCACGATAAGAGCGATAGAAATCGACACGAACGACAAAGTCAACCTTTGCTTGTTTCTTAAGAAAGATGTGGGTCAGTGGGGTGAGTTTGAACAGTCATAAAGTGCACTATCAGATCGCAATTAAATTCCCCGACCTCATTGTCAAAAGTCAAGTTTTACAGTTCTTGTGATTGATAAGTATGCTAACTAGCGGCGCCGCGGCTACACATAAATTAAACGGAATCATTAGCGCGAGAGGAAGCGGAGGAAGAATTAAATTCTTATCCGTTTGATCATGCAAATTCCCGGAATTCTTCCGTTACTGCCAGCTTTTCGACCGCACTGTGAATCAGCAAACTGGATCAAAATAAAAACATGACTACAAGCTCTGGACGTGTTTGGAATGAATGGATTTTTTTACATGTGACAACATTAAGATGTGCATATTGCAAAATTGACGATTTGCGTGTTCCCATTTCTGCACACCACAACAGCAGCGCATCTTCTTTTTGCTCAAGTCCGAGACCCTCGACTGACGGTTTCTGGGCGCGCCGCAAAGAAACGAAATAAATTAGATTATGCCCGAAGTTGAAAACTCGGCGCATTCATTAGTAAAGTTTGAAACTGGAGTTCGGCGCAAAAGTTTGTTTTGAAGGAAATCCAACGGAAACTCAGCCAAGTTGGTTTAATGGAGATAGTTGAGAAGGCAGACAGACACGTGCGTGTGCAAGACTCCATTTTCCCGTGTAAACTTTGTGCAAAGAGCGGTTGTTGGATTCGCTCGAGTTCCACTTCGGGGCCATCTGCCGCTATTTTCATGATGATGCTTTAGTGCTCGATCGACACGTTAAAGGTGCCAAAAGCCGACCTCAACCACCAAGTGCCAAATTCCGGCGAATTATTAACGCTCTGACTCTTCGCTTCTTGGCACCCGGCCACATCCAATATTTAGATTTGCATAGAATTTTATATAAATCAAGTCCAGGTTGTATTTGCGGATTGGGTCGAGTATAAATAATGTTGTATTTATAGACTTATGTTTTTGTAAACATTAAATTTTCCGCTGCCGTGGGTTTTTCGCTGGGTCAGTTCCCAAGTGATGGTTGATTTCTAATTGCGTTTATGTAATATTTTTATTTTAATGGTTTTGTGTGCCAGTGAAAGTATAGCCGATTATTAACGTTATCAAGCATCTGCTCGTATCACCTGGTTGACGTCGCCTGAGTTCTTGTCTTTTGTCCCTGATTTGCCATGACCGAGGCTTTTGTTCAGGAAACTGACTTGCGTTTAAGCGTTCGGTTTAATTCAAAAATGTCTTCCGTTATGGAAATCGTCATTATCATCATCAACAACTTGTAATGTTGCAATGATGTGAGTAATGGGTGCCATTATCGTATTCCGTTAGGAAGTGTTAATGATGAATGATTTAACAGTCTTAGCGTGGTATTGTCGGTTGCTTGCAACGACGACGTGATTGATGGTCGTCTTTTTTTCCAGGACCTGACCGTAACGGACGACACAGTGTTGGAGGAGCACAATGAGGATCCGGCTCTGGTACAAATGCGTCTGATCGGCGACGGCGGTGAGTCTTTGTTTGTGTCCATTTTTAATCCGGTCTCATGCAAATCCAAGTGCAATGCCCCAGTTTCGAGCGGCTCGAGAAGCCACCACGCAACGCTGAATAATAAAAACGTCTTCCTTCGACATATATGCATAAGAAACGTATCTGTATCACCACCGTCTTCCTCGTGTAGGATGACGCCACATTGTTTCAGCCGACTGAATTACGACATGAATTATTCATGACGGACATAAAATGTAGGTATTTATTCATACGAGTGCGACGTCCTGCTTCAGGCAATCAGGTCGGAGCTTATTTATGCACCTTCGCCGGAGCCGGTAGTGAACCGACCGCGCAAGAAAAATCGCACAATCATAACGGACTGACGCCTTGTCTTTCGCTGCAAATAAACGAAGCGCTGCGAAAATATTTGGACTGCATTCAACTGGATCGTGGCATGCAAAAATACACCCGACACAATAATAAAAGTTGTTTGGCGGAGCACCGTTTATTTTTGAAACGAATATCGGTAGATAACATCAGTATTTATAGCGGCGTTAATCTGGCCAACTTCGAAAATAAACGGTTACGTGTCAGGGAACTTTTTCCTTAATTTGTTGGCAGCTGGAGCAAATATTTTAAATAGACGGTTCTCACACGTGACCTGTCCGCCGCGGACGCAGATGCCGTCTCGGCGTTGTGAAATATTCTGTAAATGTATTTAAGAGTGTAATTGGATACTGGCTAAATTAAGAGCTTTCGATTTTGCTAGGTGCTTTGCTCGGCCTTGGCTTACTTCGCCAATTATTCCTTTCTTTCACTTACACTCGTTGCACGTTTTCTCTCCATTAAATCCAATCAAATACAAACAAACGAATATTTTCATTATTTACTCGTATACAAGCACGGTTTTCGGTTCTCTCTGACATGTGATTTGGAAATTTATTCATCTTATACTTATTTTTATTTTTGTCCATAGTAATTATTTATTCCATGAGATTGGTCATTTGTGACTCTCTTAACCGCTCTCTTATATTTAGATCATTCCTTATATCATTAATTTCGCACTTTCACAGCATAATCTCTGCGATTAGGCTCCATATTTCTTATTCTTGGACATTATTTACCTATTTTGAGTGGTTTCTGCATCAGTGGGTTTGCATTTGGGGCTCCAAGTTGTGAAAAAGTTGAATTGTTCCTGTTCTTGAAATTATTAATGGTACTATTGTTACATGATCTTGTCTTTATATTCGCTCCATTTCTATACCAAGTTTTGCCTATTGTCTTTTGCTATTTTTTGTAACATTAAAGTCAAGGCGTGCAGATACGGAAACTAGCCTCTGTTTTATTTTTTACAATGTAGACCTTTGACATTTATATATCATGACTTTTTACAATCAATATGGTTCCCAAACGACATCGTACGCTGAAATTTACTTAAATAGACAAAAAGATATATTTTGGATCTCAAATTTATCTGACTCAAGGTCAAAGATGTTTAACGAATTAGTACATCAATTGCCTACGCAGCCTCGTTTTATTTTTGCACGTACGTTTCCCAAGTTGGAGGACCTGACAAGTGACTTCGACGTAATTCTTCCTAACGTTTCGTCTACGATTTGGTAGACATCTTCAGTGGTGGTGTGGACATCGTCTCAATCGCGTCGTCAGTTTAATGGTTCACTCTTTAGAACAAAGTACAGGGTGGGGCAACCCGCTGTATTTGGTGGATTGTGGTTCAAGTACTAAAGGTGGAAGAAAATGTTTTAGACAAAAGTTTTTCGCTATTAAGTGCTCTATCACCTGAAATTTTGAGTATACATGATATTCTATTTAGCCCACACGCGACTCCACCTTCTTATTTTAAATTAAACACCATGTATTATTGCATTTTTAACTTGCTTTTTAGATCGGGTTCATTAATCATATGTAAAGGTGCTGATACACTAGCGAGAAACTCACGCGATTTTCTGTCGGACACTACTGTCGTAGGTGTAAACAGCGTTGTGAGTCGACTCGCCGGAACTTGTGCAAGCACTCGCGCGAGTTTCTAACTTGCCAGTCTAAACAGGCCAAAGTGAACTTCCCCAAGTTCTCACAATACTTCCAAATCGTTTCAACATTTCGGTGAGTAACCGTGCGAGTTTAGGTAAAATATCTGTTCGGTCCCTGCCAGATGGCACCGGATTGCCTCCGTCTTTTCTGAATTTGTTTATTTGTTTATGTAGCTGGGCTTCATGAAGTGTTGTACTTTATTTTAAATATTCAAATTCTATTGTGACGGTCGGATTTTGGCGGATGTAATTTGGCGATGACTGTCTACACTCTGAGAAATTTGGGAAGAAGCGGGTTCTCGATATAAGCCCTAGCATGAAGGAGAGCCGTAGTGAGTGCAAAATGTCAGAGAAAAAAGTGTGGGGCGTCGACGAAATTAAATTATTAATTTCATTATTAGAAGATAACCCGGTGTTGTGGAATGTGCGGTCAGCAGATTACCGAGACAGAAGAAAAAAACAAGATGCGTTGCAATTAATTGCCGTAACTTTTAAAAACTGAAGTGGTTGAAATTTCACGTAAATAATGAAGCCAATATTTAAGCAGGAATTAAAAAAAAAGGAAAAAAAAAAGTGGTGCAGCAACTGTTGACAATTATACATCCAATTGGCCATATTTTTCTGCTTTAAAATTCATTAACAGCTCAGTGGAAGACGCAGAATTACGAAATTACGTTAATTAAAAATTACTAAAGCCGCGGCAATACGATTATGTCTTGTTGACATGTTGTGATGTCAGTATTCGACAACCGCTAGATATCGACTGAAAGCACTTGCACGAGTTAAGGGTGCTGATAGTGTAAACAGGTTTGTGAGAAATCGCGACAGTAGGGGCTCACTCAACTCGCCCGACAATTTCTCGCAACACTTATTGCTTGTAGTGTAAATGCATGAGGAAGTTCTCGCGCGAGTTTTGTCGCGAGAAACTTCCTAGTGTACCAGCACCCTAAGGCTTAAAATCGACAGTTTGCGATTTTTTTTAGTGGAATTTGCTTTTGCATCGGACTCAAAAGATGAGAATATCTCTCGACCTAATTAACCTACATAATGATTCAAATTTTCGAAAAAAATTTTTATTAAAAATAAAATCGCTAAAGGGGGTCCTATTTGAAAAAATTGTGTTATGTATTATACCTTTGAAATTGTTCAAATTTAACGCGTTGTATTTAGAGTTAACCTCTAGGTGTGATTCTAATTTTCTTAAATCATAAAATAAAGCAATTTATATTGAATTCAACAGTCCAAAACGGCATCTCTCCGGCTTACTTAGGTCCAGAGATTTCTCATATTTTCAGCCCGCTCCAAAGGTCAATTTCAATAAAAAAAGTTGTATAACTCGAAAACAGTTCAATTTAGTCCCGACTTATGGTTAATAAATTTGACTTGAAATGAAGCGATGAATCTAAAAATGCAATAACATGAAGGATGTTCTATTTAAAATAAGAAGACGCGTGGGCTAAAACGAACAGCCTGTATACTAAAAAAAATTTTTAGGTGACTTTAGTAAAAAAAAGTTTCTTCCATCTATAATAAATGAGCCACATTTCTCCAAATACAGCGGGTTTGTCCCACCCTGTGAATCTATTATTTCTTGATGTTGCATTGTCCATGATAAGCAGTCGTTTCTGTCGTTTTACAAGAAAAGTTTTAGAAAAATTGACACACATACACACTGAGCAAATTCTTTTTGCGTTTGGTTTGGAAAGACGCTTCGTTGGGGCAAAGAATATGTATACTGTCAGACACAGAAAAAAAATAATGACCAAAACAACGGGCGAATGCCAACCGAACTTCAGGAGGGTCGAAGCATTGAATGAGATAAAATGGCTGATTTAGGTGCGATAGCTATGGACTCAAATATTTCCGAAATCTATCAGTACATACATATAGAAACAATATGAATCCATCTGGAGAAATCCTTTTGGAAATCTGGCAAAAAAACATTTCGTATTTGTCCAAGAAGAAGGATATGCTTCTCAAGTAGTGAAGTTTGATCTGGAGCAACAGAGGATGTCTATTAACAACCAAAAAATTCCAGCGCACGAAACGAATTTAAGTAATGAAATAAGCAAATAACATGAAAATAAAGCGCTTGTGAAAGACAGACAAGAAGTTGATTGAAGAACATAATATACACTTTTACATCAAGTTGGACAAGATAGACAAGTCCAAATTATTAATATATAAACTAAATATTGCGACGCAATAATTGAGATACGCGATACATTGTTGTGGACAAAACGTTTTTGGGGTCACTTGTTGAGTTAGTCCCCTGGGGCGCAAGTGAGGGACTTAACTAATGCAAGGCACGCACCGTAGAGAAGAAGAAGAGGATTTTTTCATATCGTTTAGTTCCTTTCTTTGGTCTGTTTAGATCGCACCTTTAGATTGTTCTACATCTTCCGTAATTCTTCATACAATTCTGTAATATGTTTTAATATCTTTGAATTTTTTACAACCATTTTTTTCACAGTCTTACGAGTCAATAGTCTTTTACATTTGCTATAATTTCTTTATTCTCTTAGTTTTTCGTTCGTTGGTAATCTTTTCTTGGAATCAATGACATACTTCTATTTGTTTTCAGGTCGTTGCCTTTACTATCCTTACAACGCCTGTTCCATTTGTTTATTTTGTTATTTTTGCAACATTTTCCATTTGTCTTTCATAAGTGTATTGTTTACTACTTTGAAAAAATTCGGAACCAATTGAGCGCAATCGGATCTCGTGCCATTTATCTTCCATTTAAATCGCTTCTGCGAAAAATATAACAGATCGTCTAATAGATACAGACGATGTCTGAAAGTTCCCTCCGTTATCTCGCCAGCGTAGATGGCAAATACAACCTTATCTTATCAGAAATACATAACCACTTCACTTGTATAACAGAAGTTCCAGGAACTCCAATATTTCACACGGGTTAATAGATAGTTGTTGTTGTTAATCTAAGAAGGAGAGTAAACATATCACGGTTCATTGTCGTAAACTTTCGAGGACTACTTAATTTTAATCGCTTAATCGATATCCGCAGTTTCGTAAAGCCTCGCTTTTGCCCAGAAGCAGGTGCGTAATGAAACAAATTAGAGCCGAAAAAAGTTGTGATGTTTGTGGAGCGTTTGCAGGTCGTTGTAGCGGCAATAATACCGACATGAATTAGGCACTTTGGGCGTCGGAATTCCATTATGAGTCCGATGTCGTGTCTGCGACGCCGGCGGCGGCACAGTGCGCTTTACGAATCGCGAACTAATTAATAACAAATTTGCCGGTCTGAAACGTTTGGGAACTTTCCGAATATGATTTTTTCGTAATTCTCTTTGAGGCGGCTTTCGATCGAAAGTTTGACACCATTAAAATGAGTTTGCCAAGTGTAAACTTTTCTCCCGAAACTTTTTATTAACTTCGGTAACGATAAAGCATGTGGCCCGTCCTTTCTATTGATTTTAGGCGGAAATCCGACTCCCGGTCCCTCTTCATCCCGGAGCGTTGTTATTTTAATCGGCGAGTTTTTGTCTTCGGTTGGATCTCGTTGAAGCAATTTATTAGATCCACGCCGCCACCGTTACCGTCTAATTGGTTATTTTGTATGTTTGTTTGCAGTGGTGGAGTCGATCATGCGCGGGGAGAACGTGGGCATCACCCCCCGGAGGTCACGATCAGCCGTGCTACAGACACAGCATCAGCAGCAGCCGGTGAGTATACGAAATACGAACACGATCATCCCCTCTTTTCCAAACCTCCCCATCAACGTAAACAACCCCTTGCTGGAGGGCGCCCACAATAAAAGTGTCGTGTACTTAATGGAAAAAATAGGAAATAATTTCATTTCCCGTGAATTCCTGCAGTCGACCCTTCAGGCGTTTGTGTACGACCCCCCAAATGACCAGGATTAAATTTTTATTAGATTTTTTATGTAAACGATTATTACGTTTTTATCAGTCATACATTGAACATTATGGTAAATTCCGAACCTTGAAACAGTCAAGGCCGTCTGTTATGTGCCAGTTTCGTAGTGAAAAACCTGGACGAAATTTTGACGCGTCAGGTTTCCAAGAAAACACATAACATAAGCATCTAAGATGAAATTAGATTCGCAGACAAGACGATCGTGTATAAAAAATCATCGACATTTATAGACGTCTGCGATCATGTCGTTCCATAATGTTACGATGTTTTTCAAGACGTTAAGCTTGTTGTGGTTAGTGTGTTTGCATAATTCCGTTTTCGAGTACACTTCGAGTGGATTAGCTCTTCCGTTCTTTAGATACGTTTGTGGATTGCTCGAGGCAGTTATATCTTGACGAAACGTCAATCAAGTATGTCGTCAACAAGCACAAATCATGCCTTATCGGAACATATTAAAATGTTGCTGTTGCGATGTAATGATCATTCTGCCATAGTTATCTACACTTGATAGTGTAAGTCATAAGTGATAACTTGATAACTAGGAATGTCAACAGTTATTAAAAAATTTGGTAATGAATAGTAAATAAATGCACATTCATTTGTACACGATTTTAGGCAATATCGACAGATAAGCGAGACAAAATAAAAATATTGTAATAAGCAAGAGATTAAAAGTAATTTCATAGAGGCGCAAATCATAAATAAAATTTTAAAGCGCTTCGCATACGAGAAGATAGCACACAAAAATTCAAAGGTCAGAAGGCCATGGAAACTAGGTCTTGTTTTAGTTTTTACAGTGTGAACCTTTGACATATCCAAATTATGGCATTTGACAGTAATTGTCAATCAAACATTTGTCCAAACGATGTCTGGAAATTGAATTCGTAGAGGCTAAATGTATTTTATGCATCGAGTCTGAAACGATTGTCAAGAGAGAATTTAATCTCAGTTCGGGACAGGTCAGGTCAAGAGAAAACGCCGGAGCACCTGGTTATTATTATAGTACTGTACATATATATTTCATGTATAATTTAGTAAAAAATCCCGCGTACGAAAATACGAAAATTAATGTTACATAATTAGTTACAAATAATACTGTACTGAGACTGTACTTTCAATTCACAAAAAGGCACTTAATGCATTTTAAGCGAATTATGGAAATTCCTTCTATTTCTACTTATTTATTTAAAATTAACAAAACTCGTGTAATTCCGTCTAAAATTTTTCTGTAAATCACGCTTGCTCAAATTTATGCTCCTATGCAAATAAAAATAATTTATTTACAAGCAAGCGTGATATAGAAAACAATCACAAATCGTATAATAAAAACCGATTTCAAAATGCTTTCATGGCCTATGCAGTCTCGTTTTTTTTGTACGTTATTGGAAGTCCGTGAAACTTTCTATTGTTTTAATTTTTACAGTGTAGACAAATCACCAGCATATAATGCGTGATTCATCATCTCTCTATCCGCAACTGAGTTCCTGAAAATTATTTTGCATAAGACGTTAGTAAAGTAATATCTTTCCATTCGACCAATCAGGCCACACCATTCATTAAAACTGTATCTCAATTGGGGTCCAACTTTTTGCAGGAAATAAAGATCCTCGTCATTGAACCTATTACAAATTTAACTCTTAAAAGCCATTTACAAAATACATAGAACCGCTTGGTATGGAGCGTACAGAAAGTAATCGGAGGTTCAGAGGGCCATTGTATTTATTTTTGACATTTGGCAGAAGCTTTGAAAAATAAAAATTTGCCCAAACTGTGTCGAAGCCTCTCTCATTTGTGTCTTGTTTATGGACGAACCGGCGCTTGGATATGAAGTTTGTTTTAAAAACAGACAAAATGTATTATGATAGGGCTTTTAACGGAAAACTTAACCTCATTTTGCCAACACAATTGGAATTTTTCTACGCTCTAACGAAGTGCTCCATAGCTACAGCAGCCTCGTTTTATTTTAACTAACACATGTTATCTTGTTCATTACGGAGTGTTCAAATTAATTTTTAAAACTTGGTTGTTTAAATTGCTCATTTGTGATTATTCTTTCTGAGGCATATTTTATATTAAAAATTGGAAAAAGTTGCTACTGGAAGACCAATTCAATTTTTGCAATGGTGAATTTTTTCGGATGTTTTGAGATCCGCTAACTTTATTTAAAAAATCACTAGTATACAGGGTGTCTATAAATTATTGCAACATCGCAGAGGACTGTGAAATATGCCACCTTTCGTTAACGATGTGCTATACTATATGCAGCCTGTCATGATTACTTTGTGAGGTTATGTGTGGCTACTTTTTGTGGTTATGTTGTTTACGTAAAATATATGTGTGGTAATAAATGATTGCAAAAAAGCAAAAAAAACGAACTGCGTAGGGCTTGGAATAACTTGATGTTCAAAAAAATGTAGCAAAATTTCGACCTTGAGTTGGAGAAATTTGAAATCAAGTTTTTGTTAATAATCGTTTCGGACACAATACACAATATGCATTTACTGTCTTCTTCAACAAATCCATCTCCAGGTCTTGTCGTTTGAACAAATTTTTGTATGGCAGCTCCTGTCAAATGTAGTGATTTGACAAGTTTCAAGACTGTACTCTGAAAAAAAGAAAAAAAGTAGATTCAATGGCCGCCTGTGCCTCCCTGTTTATTAATACGCACGTTAGCACGAATTTTTTCTTCTTCTGTCTTAGCCGGAAATGATTGTTTTTCAAATAACGAAAATTACAACAAATGTAGGTTCCTGATAACTCTGTTTTTACCTAATTACCATTTTTATGTTGATTATTAGTGGGGTTCTGGTAGGCAGAAATAATGAAATGAGAAAAAATACAACAATGGAATAAATTAAAAAAGCAAGTCTAGAGCAGATGAAAAGAATTGGCACATTTATATTTAACGTATAAAAATGTATAAAAGAGTTTCTGTCAATTAATTATGCATGCGTCTTGAATTGAGCAACCCATTTTTACATTTTATATTCCATCCTGTTCTTTAAGGAAGTGTTTTATAAATTAAGCAAAACTGCTTTTTATGCTTTGTCTTTAACCAGTGTCTTATTAAACAGTTACATTTTTTTCTTGTTAGCCCCTTTATGTAAAATGTATTGTTGTTTACAAATTATTAATATGTATATTCGCTATAGTATTTATTTATGAATTTATTAAATAAACAAAACAAAGTGTCAGCAATTTCATAAAAACGTGCGAAGAAAACAAAAGGATTTAAAGTAGGCACTGGAATCACTTCAAAGTGATTAGAGTGTAGCAAAATTTTGAGCTTGGGTTGATCTAATTTTGAGTTAATCTAATGTTGAGAACCGTTTGGGACAAAGTACGCAAGACGCAATTTGTGTCTTCTTGGACAAAGTTCGGGCATATTTTTTTACACTGTAAAAATTAAGCAAACGCAAGATTCCATGGCCTCCTGAGAATTCCTTTTTTTAATGTATAAAAACGAAACCCGCGTTGGAATCGATCGGCGTTTAAAACAGAAATATCCGCATCGGTTCAATGTATTCAATCAATTTTCCCTTCAAAAATAGAACATGAATTTTTAATCGCCATCCTTCTCAATCGGCTGCCAATTATACACGAAATAATTCATATCGTCCGGGTCTAATTAAATCGAAAGAACTGAGAATATTGAACTTGATCTGGTTGGCGGAAATGAATCGCTGAATATTTTAACAGAAATGGAGTCTACCGATTCATGAGCATTCGTTCTTTTTAGGACTGAAACAGAAAAATAGTGTGTTTGAAATATTTACGGTCGTTAACGTCGATCGTTGAGGGATTGTGTGTTCAATAATTCATAGGGGGGTCGTCCGTGCCGAATTAAAACGTTGAAGGTGGTAATGGAGAGGTCCACCGCGGGGAATTATGCAAATTTCCATCGCGCTAATGACAAGGTGAACGGTTTTAACGGGATACGCTTCTTCGTATTTTCGATTTTTAATGAATCCGATAAGTGCGCCTGATTAAGCGAAATAATAATAACAAACACGGAACGCTGAACGTGTTTATTCAGCGAGTTTATGTAGAAATCCACAGCTGTTGCTGTCGTACGAAAATAGCGTCGATTTTTCCAGGGAAATTGTCGTTTTAAGGTCGGACGAGGAATTAATAATTCGTCCTCCCACACAATTGCTAAATGCGTCCAAGTCCGACTAACTGTATTTCAAACAATCACAAAATGCAAATTGGCATTAACGAATGCTAAGTGGCCGGCATTTATTTCGGCAAATAAATTATTTATAACAGGACGTCCAATGATCGAGCGGTCAGTCAGTTTTGCCTCGAATACTAAATACCATTGGTTTTAATAGTCGACATTTTGAGCTGTGGGCCAAGGTCGGGTGCAGGTAAATACGAAAAGGAACAGGTAGCAAATCCACCCCTAAACCCAACCCCGTTCTAACAGGTGTAACGGTTTCGACGGACAAAGAAGACAAAGGTCGTCAACCGCAAACGAAATTTGATGAGGTTCCCAAGAAATGGGGGAGCTTGGAGTGACTCGACTAATCGGACGCGACTGTTGAACTTTGTAAAAGAGGAAACGGATTGGACATTGAATGCACTTTCCATAATTTACCGTAATTTCAAAGTGCGGGTTGGATTATGCAAGGTTAACTGCAATGGTAAAAAATACCACATGTGGGATTGAACTAACACTTCGGATTCCTATGAAAAGCTACAACATGTTCCAATGCAGGAAAGTGCAAAGAGTTTTGTAACTTCGAAACTTGTGATCGTTGGAAAGTAATCGCACAGAGGACAAGCAAGTGCAATTTATATACGAGTATAACAAAGAACAGAAATGGTGTTTTCATTTACTAGATTATATTTACTATTTACGATAAGAAGTAGTACGAGAATTTTACAGTATTTACTGTCTCTCACGTATGCAACAAAATTATTTTTTTAACATAGCATTTTGACTTTTGATCACTTGTGCCCTAATGGCATGGTCGCTCTTAAATTTTCCAGGATACTTTCCTCATCGCTAGGTCTGGTCGTGAATTGCGTTTGTAACTTTTATGCACTGTTGTTGTGATGAAAGAGAATTTGATGCGAAGGTTTTCCTTTTCTTTTCTCTTTCATGCAATTACGAACTTTACTAATTACTGTTGCGTAATACTGTCCCGATATTGTGTGGCCACGTTCAGATAATTGCTCATTAAAATTCCTTCAGCATCCCCAAAAATTGTAGCGGTAATCGTGCCTCCCTTAAACTTTCGAGGTGTCGCCATTCCTTGGATCGAAGTTAAAATTCAGGATCGAGGGACAATTCTGAAGAAAAAAATAGGTTTCTAAACAACTGGTGACTTGTTCGGACATCAACGTCCTTCTGACACTTTATGATGTCTTCGGTACTGTACCATTTGAAATTCTTGTTTTATCAAGCCACATGAACGATCCTGAGTGCATATTTATCGACCAGAACCTTTTGCTTCTTCAATGTTGTTCTCTTACTCCTCAGACCAATACTTTACTACATATGTAGTAATGTAACATTTTAAGTTTGGTGGCCATTGCTTATTAAAATCTTTTTATCATCTCAATAAAAATGTAACCATAATTAAAAAACTCTTAAACTTGCGAGGTCTCGCCATTGATGTTAAAACTTAAACTAAAAACTGAAATTTTTTTAATAAAATTTTGAATACATAAAGCAATTAATTATAAGTTATTTTTTTATTAAACAGTTGTTTTTTTGTCAATAAACGTTAATCACCCAAGCAGCACATTATTTTTGAAATTCAGAGAAGATTCACAAACACTCATAAAATTTCTTCAGTATCCCAAAAAACTGTAGCCATAATGTTGCATTTCTTAAACTTACAAGGTGTCTCCATTCCATATGAGATAAAATATCTGATATTTAAAAAAATATCAAAAAATATAATTTTGAACTTGTGCATTCAGACATCAACAGTTTTGCGACACTTTATCAAGTCTTCAATACTGTACCATTTGAAATGGTTGTCATTTCGGCTAAACGTCTTCTTTTATGAAGCCACATGCATGATCAAAATCTTCCTGCGTGCACATTTTGCGACCAGAACTTCTTGCTTCTTCATAAGTACTGCTTCTTCAGATGCAGTTCTGCTATTCTAAACTTTCGAGACAAATTATGTACTATGATATGAAGAGCACCATCTCCAAATCTCCAAATATGATCATCTTTCTTACACAAATTCCATTTCTTAAAATCACTTTTCAACTTCTACTTTGCATAACTTGTAAACTGTTAAAGCCACAAGAATCAGCTTTAACTTTTCAAATTTTCAAAAAAATGTGGGCACGTTCTAGGTATCGCTCATTAAAATTCCTTCAGCATCCCAAAAAATTGTAGTCATAAGCTTGCCTCTCTTAAACTTGCAAAGTGTCAGCATTCCATATAAGTAAAAAGAAATTGAAAAAAAAAGTTTTTGAACTCATGATTTGTTTGAACATCAACACACAATTCTTTACTATTTGATATGAAGAGGACTATCTCCAAGTACGTGAATCCTCTTTCTTCCATAATAAAAAAATCTTATTATCCACGAAACCTCTACTTCTATGCCTACTTTGTTAGAGACAAAAATATTGTATATACAACTCTCGAAAGTAGTTAAATACTATTGCGACAGATGCTTTCGACCGTCTTTTCTTACCTTTGCATGAACTCTCAAACCCATCGCAAAGAGTGTAAACTGAACTCCATGTATTTTAAACGCACCCTGACTTTTATCTGGGCAGCTGCCAGAAGAATTTAATTATGTTCGTTGATACATCATTCCAAGCTTTATGAATACCATTGGTGATTGTGCGAATTTTTATAGAAAATGGGACAGATAATATTCCGGCATGTAAAAATTTTGGGTCGGTCAGTGATAACGTACATAGATAACTTTAAAGGGTTGTTTGATATGTAAATTTATGTAGATGCGGTGAATACTGGAAACGATCGTCACTATTTTGGAATGTACACAAACGAGAAGGGTCAAGAGCTTTGTGTTGACAAATCCGCTTCCTTGCTTGTTCTTCAACATATCGATTCGGTGGTGAAAACGTATAGTCCTTCATTTATCGATTATATTCTTAAATTTAGATCGTGTTTAGTAGTCCGAATGCCTTTCTTTCATAAACAAGCCTACGAAAACAACAAATCGAAGAACATTTCCGAAGTGTTCTGAAAGAACAAACAAATCTCTGATTGGGCGGGAAAGATCGTTCCAAACTATCAAGTGCTTTTATGTTGCGGAGATTTGCATCAAATCTTCAATACCAAACAATTTTCAGGAATCCAACGAACACACTCATCGTATTTTGCAGAGCAACAAATCGATTGTTGACTTGATAAAAAATAAGCAAATGAAACACCCACATGGTTCAGTTATAACCTTGATGGGTGTCGTTTGGTGAATTACAGACTGAAATTTAATCAGGCCAATAACGTGCCGCTGGATTCTGTCGGAAACGGCCGCCGACTTGTCATATGGAAATTATTACCAAACACCGGTTACATTAAATGGGTGTTTATATGACCCACAAGAAATTAATTAAACTCGGGGCAGGTGTGAGAGTGCGTACAATGAATGCATTAATTTGGAATAGTCTGCAATAGCGATAATCGCACACACAAACCGAAACGGATTGTTTTTTCGCAAATGTAAACAGTCTGGAATCGATTGTTTATAAAATGAAGTGGGTCAGTGTTAATTATTAATTCATTGACCTTTATGCATAAAATTTCTTGTTGTTAGGCCCAAACTATCACTTTCATTTTTCCTCATGTTGTTCAAAAACAAATTTAAAAAAGTAGAAAAGAACAATTTATTTTTTAATTAAGTATGTGACAAAGTGATTGCCATTAACTAGAATACGCCACTAGCATAAAATCCACACAAAGGTGTGTATGGCCGTTCTTGGGGAAACCAATCGGGAATCGTTGCTGAAGATGATTCTTCACCGAAATCTTTTTGTTTCAGTCCTAGGATTAGCTAAATATTTATTGAGTGCAGATACCTATTTCTCAGAAAATGCCATGTAATTTGCGTAATCTCAGCGAAACATTTTTCGTCAACACTCTTCACTCCTCACTCCTTCACACACCTCCATCGGATAGCTCTTCATCCTAGAACACTTTGTTTAGGTCTACAACGTTTCCAATCCTCAGAACAACATGTCTCGATTCAAATCCTTTATTACTATAGGACATCTCTATATATCGTGTGAGTTCTAAGGTAGTGATTTTTAGAGAAAAGGACAGAAAAGATTTGGTGTAAAAAGATGGAGATTGAGATTAAGAAAACATACTCGAAAAATGTTGGCAACTCTAGGATGTAAGCGAAAAATTGCAATTGTTCTAAATTTCGCTTACTGAGCACTTTACAATGACCAAAACGCGTTTCATTACATAAATGCCAAAATATGCTTTCACATATTTAGCCTACTGACTATTTGACGTATTACTAGAAAAAGTGGTGACTTTTTCGAAGGCCATCATTGGGGCACTGAGGCCGGGCCTCATCTAATCTTAGAAAAATACTTATTGATTTACTGTAAAAATTTACAGTTCATATTTTTAGCGATTTATATAGTTAGATAAACACTTGGCAACCCTTATTCTACATCTTTATGAATCGTTCTGTTCCAGTCTTTCTTTGTTTTTATACATGTAGTATGTTTTATGTGGAACCGAACTTCATTAAGCCATTGAGCGGATGCAATGGTTTACTGAGGGATGTTACTTTTGCAGTCTATCCTCTGAATCAGTCAAATTTTCGTGGGCCTCTCAAACACAGCACTTTGAGTTTAAAATACACCTTGTGGTAGTTTTTTGATATTTGTTGCTATTGGGATCTCAAGTTAACAGTGACTGTAACGGCGATAATAAAAGTCAACGCATCAATCAAATAATTTATGGATGATAAGGAAACCTCTGCATTAACATGACTACCCTCAAAACATAATATATGTAGTAACGAGATCCGAGCCTCACCTGTCAATAGCCTCAGGAGCTACTGGAACTTGTAGAAACTGAGGAGTTTGTGAAATGAAAAACAATTGCTTCTGAAGAAAATACACAAAGAATTGTTAAATGTTCCACTTCCAGAAGGGACCTTCAGAATTTTACAATATTTTTGTTTTTTGAAAAAATCCACGAATTATGATGTCCGACGTCTGGTTCTGAACACTAGTTTATGGCATTTGGTTTAAAAAACTAATAATATTTACATATGTGGATCCGTCCTGCAAATACAAGTATTTAAAAATTAAAATATTTAATGGTTTGACTTATGCGCTTCTATTTTAACCCGTTTAAATAATGTATTAACGTTGAATATGCAAGAATAGTAATTTTTGGAAGTTATAACTTACGACTAATCGGTTGTTCTGTTAGAACTCGTTTATGTAAAGGCTGTCGTTTTCAATTTTTGCTACTAATTAGAGAACCGGTGTCTGGGAGATTCTGCACAAAGCAATTTCGTGAATTTACATCTCATTTGAATAACCTGGGCCTAGTTTCGTTCCTCGCTGCTGATATTTAAGAGCCTACTTTTCCGCTTACTTAATCGGTGATTTAATTGGCGACGTCGGTGTCACCTTCACAGTCTAGCAAAGTTTAGATCGGTAAAGTTTTATGTCCTGTGTCTTCGAATCAAGGTGACATAAATGTTAACCAATACAGTAATTATACAAACATGCTGTTTTCGGTGCAAAAATGACTGCTAATTTATCGGAGGCAACGGACTCGGCCGTGTAAAGTTAAAATTTGCAAGGAACGCGAGGAGATTCCCATAAAATTAAATAATTATGTAGTACACGACCTTGCACGTCCCTCCGCCTCTCAAAGACTATTAACGATTTTGCGGTTAACAATCTGTTTAATTGCTTCACAACAAATTGGATGAAGTCTACGACGGCCAATTACTTCTTGTTCGCCGGGTCTCCTCGTCGAGTATTAGAAAGAACAATGGAAGCATTAACAATGCGTCGAATTCGTTATAATACGACTAATTGCGATGTACGTACGGCTCCGTGGGACTACACAAAACGACATTATCGTCGTCCTCATTGTCTCTTTCTTTCGTCGGCTCTTACATAATCCACTTCTTGAGGAGTGCCTGTCGGAATGAGTGCGCGTGGTATGGCCGTGTCATTTTGATAGACGTTTCGGAGTTGTTAAATGATGCAAAATGGCTGACCTCGTCGTCCTATTTATGGTTCATCAGACGGGTTCACGGTACCGCACTGCGCACCAGACTCAAAATAGAAGTTTCTTTTCCTAGTCCAAGACACCACAACTGCACTTACAAATTACTATTATAAGTCCGAAAAGAGTTAAACTTAAAGTGGCGTGAGCGAAGCATCGATCCAACAAATTGAAAGAATCGCTTTCCAAAACAAGTCGCTAAATAAAGAATGAAGAAGGAAAAGAAAAACGTTCCATTAAGAATTGAACTGATGACGCAGCGATTGGAATCGATTGCACGGAAATGGAATGCATTCGCCGGTATAAATCTCGGAGTGTTTGTTCAAATTTCATAGATAAGAAATTGCTGGTAGAACATTTAACCCTCAGTTGTCCAGTATTTACACAAGTAACGAAGCCAGTTCGGAGAAAAAATTTAACATAAAAGCCAAAGACGTCTGTCAATATTGTCAGATTCTTGAAACGGTGGAACTTGTGCCAAAACGCCCACCAATTTGATTACTCCGATCAGCACTCAGGAAACTGATTAGCTGAATAATCCATGAAATCCCGACTAACCTTGAACATGCCACTCTAAAAAATTTACTCAATGGATTGGATTTTATCGACGAACCAGTAAAAATTTTCAGACTCGTTAAGCTTTTAAACAGCTAATTCGTGTTGGAAAATATGTGGTGGAAAATGCGTTGCGCCCGAGGTCTTGAGTAGATTGGAAGTTTGCAATTTTACATATTATGTTTACTTCTTACTGTCTTCTATTTTCCCAGATGCGGATATTAAATCCTGCACCCCTCTTGTCTTTTTAATCAAATTGTTCAAATCATTATTTTATTAATTTTTCTCGGACGGTTTTAGTCACAAGAAAAAGGAATGCACACAAAAATAAAACGAGTGGACTAACTTCGACGTTCCATAGAGTGTCGCAAAATTTCGACCTTGAATGAGTGGTATTCCAAGTGTTGACAACGTTTTCGGACTCGGTGTGTAACATAACAAACATGTCTTCTTCAAAAAATTCCATTGATTGATAGTTTCTGTGAAATGTCATGATTTGACTGTGTTAAAGGTTTACACTGTAAAAAATAATAAAAAAAGTAGTTTCCAAAGCCACCTGAGCCTCCGTCTTCACTTGTGCGCTCCATATTTATCCGTGTATTTATTCAGTTTATTTATATTTCCATAATTAATTCGTTAGCAGAAATAGGTAAAATGATTATGATTAAATAAAGCTCCGCATCAACAGCTCGATTATTACAAAACTCTGGTTGGATTCAAGGAAATTAGCTAAATTATTGTCTGTTTATAGAATAGCGCTGATTTAATAGGAGCGATTAGGGCACGTGCTGTTAACAGAAATGTATACAGAACCGCAAATTGGGTGTAACGTGCAGTAACCTCATTTAACATAAACCTGGAAAACATCTAAAACAACGTTATGTGCTAATTTGTAAACAATATAGCGGTTATTGTGAATCCTACAAACAAACGTTCGTCATTGATCCAATAAATTAGGAATTTGTTTAGTTACGTTGAGCGGACGTTATTGGCACAAGCTGCGCCTTTTCGCAAAACTGCTTCCGTTTCTGTTCTCATCGAAATGTTAAATTCATCCCTCTACGAGTCTGGGATGCATCAAACGGATCTGGAACGTGCTTCCGTCTCACGTTTCTTGTTCTGTTGCTTTTTTGTACGAGGGACGATTTTCGTTAGAGTGTAGCTTCAACTTAGCGGTAACGACCTGAAAGCTTTCCTGAAATGTCACAAAACAAATATATTGGACGCTGTGAGAAGAAAACACCAGAACCAGTCCAGCGATTCGTTCACTGGTCAAACACTCTTACAGATTCGGTTCACACGGGATTTTCGGAAATTTAAATAACAAAGTGTTTTTGAAATTCACATTTCGAATACCCGTACAGTTCGAACTATCGACTACAGATAGTATTTAGCCGTTTCTCCGCGAAATACTTTTTTCTTTTCACATTCACTATTCATATTCTTATTACACTACACTAATGACTTTTCAAGAGATTTCATTTTTCCAAATTGTACCTACTCGAATTGGTAACTGGATTTACTAACAACACCAACATAGGCCAAGAAATCACTTTGAATTTGACTATAGTGTAGGAAAGAAAACCTTAAATGTAACAATATAATGTTATACTATGCATCGGGTCTGAAATGGGTGTCGACAGCGAACTTAATTTCAAATTTCACGAACTCAAGATCAAAAGTTTGCTACACTTTAACTATTTTCAAAGTTTCACGACCTACTTTAAATTTAATAATATTTGAACAAAAGTATGATCATCATTTTAAAGTAAAATTACTGTCATACCGCAGGCGCCATTTATATAAAAAGTTAATAAATCAAGGGAGATTAATTCGTTTTAATTATTTTTTTATACAAAGGCGTTACAAAATTGTCAATTCTCGTTGCTGCGTTAAAACATTAAGTTCAGCTTCTAAAAAGTTAAATTGGAACCATTGGTCTCCTTAATAGGGCCTTTTTTGTTATTTATTGATACTGTCGGGTACTTTCTTTTTTTGTTTTAAGAAGGAGGATGTTATTACATGCTCTCTATGATATTTATTCAATTCGGTTAATTTTAATTTAATTTTAACCAAATTAAATACAGGCTATTAGACTATGCTATAGAAATTAATTTAAATTAAATCAAATTGTATTTTTTACTAAAATTAGATGCAACTAAGTGCATTTAATATTAATTTGCGAGGCAGTATTTAAAATTTTACATCCTCAAAATTTTACATTGCCCCATATAATATAATTTAAAGAATTGAGTTAGACTATGTGAACAAAAATATAGTATAATAATTTTTTGAAAATATATTCCTATAAAATTAAAGATGCTTCTGCTTTCATTTTTCGTTGGTAAGGGAGGTTTAGACTCACTTAATTTTAAGACTATTTTGATAAATTATTATGTATACGTCGGCTTTAAAAACAAAAAATACAATTGTCTATTCTCTAGTTGAAGCATTAATTGATGCTGTCGGGCACTTTTCCTTTTTTGATTTTTAAACTTTTTTCTTCTTCTTTAAATTTGTGTGTTTTTAACAATCTGATGTTCCCTTACATCTAGCACGTATTCTTTGTCATTCATAGGACAAGCAAAACTAAAGGTAATGCGAAGGATGAAACGTACCCAAGCACAGTATAATTAGTATACGCCTGAATCTAAAGAACATATAATATTTTCGGTTTTTTTTAATACCTTTGTGTAGAGAACTCAAATCCCCTCAAATTGAGAGATAAACCTCCAACGCACTTGAAATGTTGGCTGTGGCATTTGGCGAGTCTACTTTGAGCAAAAAAAAATGTTTATAAGTGGTACAAGCTCTTCGCAGAAAGTGCATTATGAGTTCTTGCCAAAAGTCGTACGGTCAATAAAGAATATTATCTTCAAGTTATGCGCCGTTTGCAAGAAGGAATACGAAGAGAACGCCCGAATTTGTGGCAAAACAATTCATGGCTTTTGCATCACGATAATGCACCTGCTCATACATCCTAGCTTGTTCTTAATTTCTTGGCCAAAAACAATTGACTTGGCCCCCTGCGACTTTTTTCTGTTCCCAAAACTGAAAAGACCCATGTTTTGCCACGATTGAGGAGATAAAGAACGCATCGCTGGAAGTGCTTCGAGGATTGGAAAAAGCGCTGGCACAAGTGTATTATATCTGAGAGGGATTACTTTGAAGGGGACAAAAGAGATATTGATGAATAAATAATTTTTTCGAGAAAAATAAAAAATCACTTTATTTTTGAAAAAACTCGTATTTTCAAAACTTTGTAATTTTAGAGGAACTGTTGACAAAAAATATGCTATAAATATGCTATATGCACAAATAAATTTTATGCATCGACCGTCAACAGTGAACTTCTCCAGCTCCAAGTCAAAATTTGCTACACTCTATTAATTTTCAAAGTGACTCCATGGCCTGCATCCTTTTTTTTATACGCCCATTAGTCAACCCAGCTCACATTCCGATAGAAACGAGAGTATGTGTGTTAACAAATATTTTAGATTGGAAAACCGAGTGTTACTGTTATCAACAACGATGGTGTTTACCGGGTTTGCAGACCGTGTTCCATGGAAGTCCCTTTGGGGATAGGGTGGATTGCGAGCGCACGGGGGGCGAACTCAACAAGTTATCTTGATGAAATCATCCCAAACGTTTCGTCCATGACTACGGTGGACATCCTCGGTGGCGGTTTGGATGTGGGCGAAATAGTCTTCTTGCTGTCCCAATCCAACTGCACTTCGAGACAGCAGTTTCAATGGGACTTTAATTGGAACACGGTTTACAAACGCGCTAAACACCACCGTTGATGTGTATGAGTAGATTTGAGTTAATTTTGTTTTTTGCACTGAGCATGGAAAAATATGACCATCCATCCGTTCATTCAACAGGACTACAAATGTAAATGTTTGTTTTTTCACTTGGGGTTTTGTTCCTTTGCAATGCCCGGATAGTGCTTTCAGATAATCTGATAAATGTTACAATAAGAGAATGTTCTAGATTATTGATTGATTTATTTTTTTGCACTTTGAAAGGAAACGCATTACAGACCGTTAATTCAACAGGACGAATGTAAATGTTTTGTCTTGTGGAACCAGTCAGTCAGGATCTTGTCGTCTTGCTAACGCAACGCTGGAAAAACTGGTCCACTGGTGACAACATGCAATTATGGTAATTCCAATCCCATCGTGCGCTCCGGGAGGTGAATCGAGTCGGGCCTGTATTCATTGTATTCCGTCGAGGACCGGTTCGGGGAACGAATTCGATCTTTCAGTCGGAACCTCCGTTTCCGCATCCTCCTCACACGTTGTCACGGGCGATGATCATCCTCCAGACTCGTCGATAAATACTAGAACCGGCGGCGGGCGATGCTCGTCGTGCCTGTTCTGCCTTTTTTTCCGGTAGATGTGGAATTGCAGTCGATGGCGGAGCGGCGAGCGACTGCGCCCGACGAGTTTGTGCCCTGCCCAGCCACTGCATTCCGCCCCAGACGCTTCGCTTCGGTCGAACCACACTCTGCGGAGCTGTGCGAACGCGTCGTTCTTTGTTCCGCGCGATTCCAACGGAAAAACCAAACCGTCGCAGTGCTTTCGTCGTCCGGTGTTCTGTGCTGCTTCTTCTTAGTGCCCGGGGTCCAGTGGTGTGGTGGTGTCTGTGTTCGCCCCTTACGCCTCCTACGTAAGTAGACGGGACCCCCACCTCCACTTACGCGGCACGCGAATCCGGAAAATGTGTAAACTCGCCGATGACTCCGGCGATCAATAAGCCACCCCCAGGTGCCCGCCGAGTCCCCGTCTCCCTCTCCGCCCCCGCCGCCGCTCCCTCCGCACCGGCGAATTAATTAAACCGCGCCGGCGGTCCACGTGACGCACCGCGTTTTGGGATTTTTCCCCGGGAGCGGCGGCGTCGTAAATCTGGAGAAAATGGGAGCCGCATTTCTCCTCCATTCGAGACTTAACCGGTTTGCCCACCGTCGAGATTAATGGAGCGTGAGTCGTTACTTCCATAAAGGAGAATTGAATAAATTAAGCGCAGACGACGGCTTCAAATTGTAAATTAGCTTCGGCTTCTCCGTCCCTCCCGCGCGGCGCTCTTCAGCTCTTTCATTCAACTGTTTTCGGCGCGTTCGGGGGCACCTGTTCCACCATAAAAAAAAACGCGTCGGATGGATCGTTTTCGGTTCGCAGATTGAGCTTCTGACCTTCGTGCGACCCCACAGCTTCCTCTCTTGTTGCTTCGAATTAAATTTTTTTCTTGCATCCCAAAGATGTATTATTGCTTCCTAATTTTAAAACGTTTCCTGAGCGTTTTCATTATTGTACCTTCTTGAAATACTGGATGTTAGTGGGTAGTGGACGAAGATGACTATTTTGGCTGAAGCAAATAGGAACCTTGAATTGGACAATTTATTAGACAACTTTCAAGAACCATCAGAGGTTCACGGTCAAGTGTTCACCCAGCGTTACGACGATCACATTATTATCCACTCCAAGTGTCTCCGCCAAGCTTTAAGTCCTCAAAATAAGCTCCAGATTGCAGGAATCAAAATGCTAGCATTGCGTAATTTTTTGAAAATGAGCAATTAGCCCTGATAAAACAGTTTACCATAGCGATAAGAAAATCGTAAGTCACACGGCGAGGACCATCAGGTTAAAGAAGCTAATTGCTGCTCGTTGCTGGCAATTGATTACCACATTTTTGAGAACAACATATGTATTGTCATTTAAAGCACAGGGAATTATTGGAGGGAGACGGATGTGGTTTCAGCAAGAGATCTGCCTTGACTTCTCATTCATAATGGCGGGACAAGCGGTTCCTATAATAATCTGCCAAACTATTAATGATAAAAGATAAAATTCATCACATGTGTCAACCACACAAATTTGTCACAACTCAAATTCATCAATGATTTGGAAATAACGTACAAACATAAAACGGGGCTGCGTAGGCCATGAAAGCATTTTGAAATTTGTTACAGTGTAGAAACATTTTGACCTTGAGTTGAAGAAATAATTTGTAATTAACCGTCTCGGGCACAATACATAACGTTTTTTTTCAACAATTTTCATCTTCAGGTCTCGGTTTAGACGTTTCAAAAGTCTACGCTGGTAAAAATAAAACAAATGCTAGATTTCATGGCTTCAGTTCATGGTTCGGAAATTTTACTACGATTTTATGAACATAAACTGAACGCCAATTGGCTTGAGTTTCAAATTGGCACAATTAAATTGCATCTGTAAACGAAAGCATGAGCCTGAGAAATATTGGTCGTGTTGGATATTTTGTTTGAGATCGGTGCTTCGAATGAACGTGTAAACATGTCTCAAATGCAACGCAGGTGCATTTTTATCAACGGGGGCAAAAAACACGAATTTCTTATTGAATAATGGAATTATATAAATCATTCATTTGTTTATGGAAGGTGAAGTGCAAGGAGGATAGTGATCGTCAAGTAAAATCCCCGGCATACGGAATATGGGTCGAAAGACAAAGGCAAATAGGGAAACTATTCCTAAAAAAATTAATTCACTAAGATTGGACCATCTTCTGTTTTTTTCAAACTCTCTTTTCTTCATAATAATACATAATGCAGCAGCAAGAAGTATTCAGTCTATTCAGTCAATTTCATTTTTATTACAATATCCTTAACTTATTATTAAAAACATCAAATTCAAATAGTAATGAATTTTGTACTTACAATGTAGCAAAATATTCAATTTTTCTTCGCCTTAATTAATTATTATTATTGTTGTTATTATTTACATTGTCATTTTGTACGGGAACATTTTCAGTATACTTAATGCTGCTTCCGTTTCTTCACTCATAATCATTTATCACACATACTATGTTATGTCAAATTAATACAATCACGCTGAAATTACTATAGCTTAAATTCCTTCAATTAAAAGTCTTATATCAAACGCTAAAGCAGGAAATCTTCTTTTAAGTACTCCAAACGTTCTTTCAATTGGATTTCGGGTTCTAATATATTCGTTGAACAAATGCTCTTCGGGAGTTGTGGGTGTAATAATGGTGTTATTAAATAATCTTTGACACCATATTACCTAGCAATAAACTACCTTCAAAATCATTGTTTTCAAACACACGCCTCAAACGTGAATTTCTGAATATGTTTTCAGGATTACTTACTGATCAATACAGTCTTTATAAATTACTCATGATCAATACTGTGCATGATAACTCAGAAAATGACAATAACTAATGACAAAATAAGAACATTTCGCAGGGGACCCGAATTTTATGCTCGCCACTGTATTTTTTAATTATGTATTATTAATATTTTAAGGTATACTATACACCTCTAGAATAAGATAAATAAAATTCTCATTTTCACTAGATGAAACAATTCCTTCCTCATCTTGAGTTGCAATTATTTCTCTTTCCATTGTAAAACTGTTTTGAAAGCTCGAATCGGTTGAACCCTGATCAATGCTTGATCTAGTTTTGTACGTTTGGAACTAGATTTGAACTTGGTCGTAATTTGAACTCGATTGGTACACGCGGTTTGCCCACAATAAATAAAAATTCTTTCAGTACCAAACGCAAGGTTGTCGACTACATTTCGTGGAATCGGATTCGGACGAATTTAACAGTAACGCAAAAGAACCTTGATGTCGCCCCCAAAGCTGTGATTTATGTATTGAGATGTGAATAGCGTAACAAGGTTTACTGCAGTTGCAACATCTGCACGCGCATCTGCGCCGATTATCTCTGCAGATGAAGGCTGCTCAGCCGTAAAGGTTACATAAGCGATTTTCACCTTGTCGATTAGTATTCGCACGAATCCCACGCATTACTAAGAATTTCACCATTGCGTTTTCCGAAGCGCGCCTAATTCAGATGAATCCCAGCCGAGCGCGAAACTAATTAAGTTAATTATTGCCATCCAGAGCCGCATTGTCCGAGGATTATCAGTGACCTCCGCGTCGACGACAAGTGTCAACGGCAGGAAGCAGCGATCTGTAAAGTCTGCATTGGAAGTCTCCGCCAACGGAGGAACATCACCGGAACCGCCAGACAAAGGTGAGTCGACGAGTTCATTAAAATTTGCGATCGCGCGCTATTTCGCGCTACCATCGTGATTGATGACTTCCTGACCCGCGTCTGTGGAGTTATTGTCTGAAGTCGATCTGACCCCGGTCTTGGGGTCAGCCGCGCGATCTTAACTCATTCACTTCGATCGCAATTAAAGACAAAATGGCCGACGTGCATTTGTGTTCAGTGAAGCGTGCGGTGTTGTTCCCACAACTCTTCCTATTCACGCTTTTAATGGGCATTCGTATTAGCGGGAATATTTTTAGGAGGAAAATAAAGAATCTCTGCGGAGAGGACGTGGAGGAACAGATGCTCGCGCAGCGGGAGGTTGACTTGACTAGGGATCGAAGTGCTTGTCGAAAATATATTGCCACTTTTATTACATTTAAAACTGTGCCGGGTTTCTTCACGTCCCCGAGCAGCTCGGAAGCTCCGAAGGGCTAAAATAGCAAACGCCCATGCACATGTGTGCACCGAAATGTATAGAACCGCTAATAAAACCATCGCCGTGATGGATGCGGACGTAGCGATCCATAATCTCCGTGATGGATGTGGTAATTGTGTGGCATCGGTTTTACGGCTTCAATGACAAGCAAGGTCAAGACACTTGGGAACAGTCGCCGCACGCCATGTGCCCGCCATCGGGGACGATTTCTTCTTGTTCTGAACAACCACAGCGGAGAGCCGTGCGTGACGTGCACTTGTCTGCCGATCGTTTATTTGGCTTCCGGCCAAGACCGACAACGATCCCCAAAACATCAAACCGTACGATTTATGCGTTAACTACCGCAATTTCCTTTGACTACACGGACCAGAGCCTGCCAACTTTGTGTTTATTTATAATGCAATCGGATTAAGGAGGGAGAAGAGAGAAAATAAAGAAAATAAAGCGACGCCCACCAGCCATCGGCTCTAAAATAATAAGCGGACGCTGCTGAATGGAAGCGCCATCCTTGCTTGATGTTGACATTTGATACGCTCAAGTGATTCACGAATTTCCGCTATCTTATCTCGGATTATTGTCCTCAAGGTTGGCGCTGATGCTGGTGCACTTGGAATCTCGCACAAATGCCAAATTTAGACGACTATTGTCTTTCTTATCACAGATCATAGAAAGCTTTTCAAGTTCTAATTGCACATAAGTGTTGTGTCTCATTGGCATGTGGTAAAACAAGTCTCACCAACATTTTTTTAATGACACACTTCAGATATTGCGCTATTTGTTCCTATCGGGTTATGAATGACGCAGTTGACCTTTTACGTCGGAACTGTATATGAGGAAATTCAATTTATTACATTCCATAAATATAGTTATTTATTGTTATTTAATCTCGCCATATTCGCTTAAAAACGAACCCGTTTTAATTTTATACTGTACTGCTTAACAAATCGTTGGGCTTGTTGGGTTTCAAGACAATCCACTACAACCTTGCTACATTGTCATTTCTTCCATCCATCTTCTTTAACGAACAAAACCAATGCATCAAACGAAGTGACATTCAACAATAAGAAGAGACACAAAAAAGGGGATTCAGGGTAGGCGCCACCACTTTGATCAATGATCAGAGTGTAGCAAAATTGTGACCCTCAGTGGAGAAATTCGTCATTAAGTTCTAAATAATTAAGATCAAAAGGGTTGACAGTAGGGTTGAAGTATCTAAATGAATAATACGGAAGTTTTCAAGAAGTCCAAGCAACACGTGTATGAATCTAATTGAAAAATTCTTAACAATGTAGAATATTCAATAGAATCAAAGGAATAAAACAGTCGGACTGGAAGGAAATCAGAGAAGCGGTCGGAGAGAAATAAAGATAAATTTAATGATCGACAGGAATCAGGAAATCAAAAAATTATATCACCACTGTTAAAATGCAAAAGTTTTTACGTTCGTAATAAGTTCTACTAAATCAAAGATTGACTTCAAAAAGCTAAGCAAATATTTAAAACACCCAATTCATAAAAAAGAAAAGAAATGAATGTAGAAAATGGATAAATCTGCTCAATCGACGAGGCTGCGTAGACTATAGCAGTACTTTGAAACTCGTTAGAGTGTAGACACATTTCGACCTTTGACCGATGCATTAGATACTTTTAGTGCCTTTGTTTACAAATTCTATACCCAGATATCGTTTGGTTAACATTTCCCGTCAAAATGATATACAGAGTGTTAGCTAAATGGTTGCGAAATAACTGGATTCATGTTAAAAATGCAATCGACACGCTATTTACCATTTTTGGCTGAAACGTATTTTATTCGGTCAAAATCCGTACTCCAAAGTTTAGGGACTACTGGAAGCTGATAATAAAATGTAAACATGTTTTATATTGCTTAGCAACAAAAATACACTGCAGTGTCAGCACTGACGTGCACTCACTTGAGTTATTGTATTATTCGACCTAAACTTGACGATTTTAAAGATTATTTTTCTCAAAAAAATACGTTTTAGCCAAGAATGGTGGTAAATCGCTTTTCCACCCCATTTTTTATCCTGATCCTTTATCCACCTTCAAGTTATTTCGGAACGATTACCTAACATCCGGTACAAATGTCAAAGTTCTACACTGTAATAATGAAACAAAAACTCGTCCATTTTTGTACGCTTTTTACACACTGTTCTACAAAAAGCAAACGTATTACTTTCAAAATTAATTTAAAATATTTATTGTTTTTGGTTGACTGAATTACTAAAAACGGCCGAAGGATATAAAAAGCGTTTGCATAAACAAACAACAGTGTTAAGGTTAATGACCAGAATGTGACTTAATGTACTTGATATTAAATTTTATAATGGTTTGTACTCAGTTTAATCATTTCTTCCTTCACTGATAAATACGTTATGGACGCCTAGAAAGAAAATTTTCTGGGTATCCGGTTTCTTGGATTCCCACCCAGGTGTGTGTTTTTACCAACAGAGCTACCGGGCTCGTACAAATCTTTTTGTCCACGTTCTACTCCTGCAACTGTGCCATACCTCACCACCCACAATCGCCCGCCCCACTCTTAAATTGTAGGAATCGTTCGAATCCAGATCTTCCGATTTCCGTAAAATCCTCTCTCTTCTTAGGATTGATTTGTTATTATTTGTTTTGATCACTTGCATTTCGAAATTTTTATTTTTTCTTCTCAATTAAAGTACATTTTCGTTTTTTCTTGATGCTTGTGAATTCGGAAGAAATTTCCTATAAAAACGAGTAAAAAAATATGTACACTACAATTTTAATAAAGAAAACTTACTGTAATCTGTCAATATTAGGTAAGAAAAATAGCAGTTCGGTTCGTGTTAAAGTGTTTTGAAGCGATTTCACCTGATGTATCACTTATGCAAATCGCATAATAAATAAGCAACGTTTTTTGTCAGTCACCCTCTATTAAACCTATACTCGTACCTATCAACTTTATATTACTAACTCATTTCTGATGAACTGATAACATTACAAAATTAAAACCATATATACACATGTCGCACTGCAAAGATCATTTTGGAAAAAAATAAAATCGAACCGAACAACACTGACCTAACACTAGACCTCGACTGAAGACCAAGGCCAGAAGAAATTACCATTATGAAAATTGATCCAACTAATAATACATTAGCGAGAACCCCGCGGGGCGAGCTAGACAACTGACTGTCGCGAAAATTTTCCAAACGTTTCGTTTACATCTGCGGTTGACATACTCAGTGGCGGCGAGTTACAATTTTATAATCTTTTATGCCCGCCTGTAAGAAATTATTAAGGATGTAAGTATAATAAGCACACGAAGGCTTTACACCTCTTTTACATTACTTCCTAAACTGTTAATGAGTTTAAAGAACACCTATTATGAAATTTTCTTTATTAATAACGCAATTGGAGGAAGGAATTAAAAACAGGATTAAATATAAATTGATTCATAAAGCCAACACGAAGACCTTTTTGTATTATCGGTTCTTTGAAGTTGCTGCGTATCGTCCACGATAAATACCTACGGAGCCCCCCTTCTTGTTCCGGTGTTGAACACAATCGATTTGAAGTAGAATTAGGATGGGAGTGCAGAAACCACCCCTTTTAAAGTGAAGGTCACAAAAGAAGATATAAAAGCTCGACAAGGCTGAGAACCTCGCGGTGCCAACACTAACGGCCCGCCGCCGTTTTTCTTGTACTTGTTCGTTTTTTGTGTTGGGGACGCACGCTGAATGGTAATTAGATCGGTCGTGAGTCAAGGAGACGACGCGTTGCAACAATAATAATGGTCTCCGAGGCGGCATACAATAGCAAGTGCCATTAACGTAACCGTGACTATGCGATCCTCAACAAAGGAGCAACAACCACGGACCTGATTGTCCGCAGGGCATCGGGATGGGCACCTCCATGTCCGCGACTGCATCACGATCTTACCATTACAGGACTATTCCGGCAGTCAAGGTTGGACGCCACCCGAGATCCATATCTTTCGCTTGAATTAAACGAGGCTGGAACGGTTTTTTTGTCGGGCGTGTTACCTGAGGAAGTGGTTTTAGCCGCTTCGGCAGTGATAACAATGGCGTCGGACAAGCTCCCAGCTTTCCCGGTTTAGGGGTGGACGGCGCCAAAAAGCTCCGACTGTTGGGATTTTTTGTGGTGGCAAAAAATGGTCCTCTAGAGGAAATCCAAAGCGTCCCGATAAAATTTGTACACGGTTGATTCGGGCGTGGGCTGAATGTTTAAACGAAATGGGATTTTTGTATGTCGATTTTTTGCCCATTAATGGTTAACGGGATTTAGGTACGAGTAACGGGTTTCCCGCCTATATCCTGTAATATGATCGGCGCTCTCGACAGCATGTGTTCGTGTGCAAGAAACGAGTTTGTTTGAAAAATCCATATTGTGGAGGACGGGCGAGATTATGGCGCTGGAAGTGTTGCAAAATAGTTCTGACGTTATTTATGGGATGAGTCCACAGCAAAGCGGCTTTGTTCCGCCCTAATGGAATTAATAGCCCGGCTCCAGTCAACAAAACCAAGTTTTTGTTCGCGGATGAGCCCGCAAAATGCCGCCTTTAAAATTTCAGTGTCGCCGGTGACGGAATATTTAATCATCTGCGAACATGTACAGTTAACCCACCGAATTACGCCATAACCGTCACGCTTTAATAAATCACGTTTTGGATTTGTGCGACGTGAATTGTTTCAACTACTTTTAATTTGGGCCTAATTATTGGAACACGTGTCTAAACCAGTGGCGGATCGTGAAAAAAGGACAAGAGTACTTTGCGTAACCTTATTTGGTGTTGATACATACGACCTAATACATTCGTACATAAAAGCTTAGTCATCAGTATTGGGGTGTTTAGCAAAAACCAATGAGACAGTCTGAACTGAATGGGCGGGTTTTAATTCCAAAACTGGAATAAAATTAATATAACACTAATACAGGGTGTTTCCTATATCATGTCTCAGCGGCAAAATATGCAATCAATTCTCAATGCCGATTTCAAAATTGGTCTTATAAAGTTTTATCGACGTTTGGTTTGGAAGTTATAAGGTTTTGAAACTGACCTTAGAACGTGCTCATTGCTAGGTTATACAAAATAATACAAGTTTTCATGAAATATATGGGCGACTGTAATATTCTGACACTTCATGAGGTCAAGTTCACCATCAAAATAAATGTTTAAAATGCCATACAACAAATGCATATCTGCCAGTTCGTTTATGGTATAATTCTCCATTTCTCCAATAATTTCGATATGTGATCAACGAAAGAACGCAACAGACTAATGAAAGATGTGTCGTTTACTAATTCATAATTTTACAAGATCTTGGTTTTGTCATTTTGTTGATGCTTCTCTTATGAAGTGTCTAGAGTGTTACAGTCGCCCATATATTTCATGAAAAATTGTATTATATTGTATCACTTAGCAACGAGGACACTGTACAAATGTACCTGGACGTTAGCTTCTAGAATTTGTCAGTTTCAAAACCTTCTGACTTCCAAACCAAACGTCGATAAAATTTTATAAAACCGATTTTGATATTGGCATTGGTATTTTCCATACTTTGCCGCTGTGGCACGATATAGAACACCTGTATAACAGGGAATAAAAACTAAAAATAAATACTTACATTAAAATTTCACAAAATCTTCTCAAAAGCAAAAATAAAATAAAACTAATATATTTGGCAAAATTGCACATTTTATACAAGGTAATTGCGGGAGAGTTGCCCCCCTTAACTTTGATAAATTGTACTACACTTGTAAAATTGGTGTCATTGCATTTTAACAAATGGTAATGTATACTAAAAATGGAACGCAAATTTAGAAAAACATAAATAAAGAGATGTTTTTAGCCATCTCTCCCGACAGTGCAGGTGAGATGCTTCATGTAAATTGAGCTTCAATCTCTTTATTTAATTAACAATTTTGTAGTTTTATAATACATTCTGTCAACATGAACATTTTTGTAACGATATAAATACATGTTGCACTTAAGAAAAAAAATTCTTTACATTATTCATAGATATAACTTCTTCATCGCATTTTTGCTTGTATACTCTTCGTCCACAAACATTGCATTTATCTAAATACGTCGTGCCTGGCTTCTCGTCTCAAAGGGTGCTTCAGTGATTTGAAAAATGTTTAGTTCAAGGCCTGGGAATGCTTTAATTGTATAATTTGGCAAACATGAGAGTTAATGTTCATTGTGTAAGGGACACAACATTTTAATATTGTAATTAATCAAGTAGATTGTTCTGTTCAGTTTCTGTTCTGTTTTTTAGATGATGAGCCTAATCAATAACTCTGTCATGAAATTCCGAATTATCCAGCAATATTTTTATTAATTGTTTCTCAATTAAAATTGTGACAAGTTTCTTAAGTGCACCGAATGTTTTCATTCTTTTTCAAATGGAAAAAATCGATGTAGTAGCAGCTAAAACCACCAAAACACGTAAATCCGGAATATTTGTTTTTGGCTTTCTTTAAACTTGTGTGTATTGGTTTATCGAACTTTTTTTAACGGTGGTAAGATGATTTATTCTTGTAAGTATACTACATTTCGTGAAAAATCTGGAAAATTTTAAATTCTGCGGGTCAATTCTTGGAATTAGGCGAGATACGAGTTACTTCGCATGACAATTTCGAATACCCAATCCTAACGCTATTCTTGACTGTAATTCGAAAAACCAATATCGAATTCGTTTAGTTATCGTATGAAAATATTGAAATATATCGCAAAAGTCCAAGTAGATTTAAGGACAGTTTGTGAACACTGAAATTTTTGAAGTTACGAATTTTATTTTTGTAATGGAAAATAATAAAAAAGAAATAAAAAGTAAAAAATCGTCTATTACCTAAATTTTAAGGGTTTTGTACCATCTCTTGTTAATCGAAATACATTTATGAACATTCCATCGCTTAAGATATTAAAAGCATTTTCACGTCTAAAAACGCGTTCTGGGGTTTACTCATTTTCAATTACATCATAAAGAAATATGTCAAGTATTATTGTAGTAGCGTGTGGCAAAATCGTTGAGAAGATCTATGGTAATTCCGGAAGAGTTGCCCACTTTAACTAAACTGAAAAATTGTACTACACTAGTAGGTATTTGGTGTCAGAGCCTTTGAACAAAATGTAATGTATACTAAATTTAATCAAGAATTACGTATAATTAAATTTAAATTTAGTAGGTGTGCAAGATAGCTTTTATGGAGACGTCTAAAAATGCGTGCTGGGGCTTTCTCATTTTCAATTACATCATAAGAAATACCATCTACAGTCTAAAGAAATCTCTTTTACTTGTTATTTCAAATTACAAAAACTGATTTTACCATGTGTCATTAGGTGACAATAAGCTTCCATGGATTTTTCATACAATATCAATGTTTCGCACACCGATTAGTAGTTAGATGATGTAATTTTCGAACACGAAATCGCTTTCAATGAGTCAAGAATACCGATCGTTTTAGAATGAAATATATATTTTCGATTGCGATATCATATTTAAGAATTGATCCCTGTAAATGAATTATAGATATATTTTTATTCGATGTTAATTTTATGCTTGCCGTCACTCCTCACGAGCCGCTACTGGTCAGGGCCAAGAATTCCTTTACAAAACCCGTGTTTTTTTTAACATTTTAAACGTTTCTAATCGCCGCGAAACTACGGAAGTCGTCCACGGCTGGTAATCCGATGAGTAGTGCAAACAGCATTGCAGTCCTAATTAAAGCAGAGCGGAGGAGGAGGAAGCCTCCCATCCAGGGACCATTATATACCGCTAAGCTCGACGTCCGCCCAGACCAGAGATTGCGCTATTGATTTAGTGCTTCTTCGTGCCGCAGATCCGAGCGTCGCACTCGGTTTGCTTCCAGGCCCAAAGCGTTTCTCTGATTGCTGAATTTTTGATGAAGAAGTACGGAAAGTAGGTTATGGTGCACGACTGTGCGGAAAGTAAAAGCTGTGGAAGAATAACTGCAATAAAGCTATGCAATCAATCGGTTTTCGGTAATTGGACGTTACACAACGCGCGCCGTGAATCAGAAAGTTCGCATGACCTCTTTGTTCCCGCGACTATTTATAGAATTCCGTTAGTGCGAGATAAAGCTTCCAAAGTAAATAAAAGCGTGGCCATCATTCGCCTTGATAAACGACGAATCAAAAATGCATTTATCTGATCGTAACGCTGGAGATTAATTTTTGGCGCACAAGGACACGTTTGCCTTGGTCTTCTCCTGCATTATAAATTAAATCCTGGCATATCCTATTGTTTATCCCACAAAGGCGCACCAAGACTGCGTTTGTTGACATCGCGATTATGGCGTCTAAATTAAAACGATGATTCGCTCTGGGGCGTTGGCGATTAATGGGATTACATTTTTGCGTTTCGTTTCCATATTTTAATGGCTCCAATCAATCAGCGCCCAGAATACCCTTAGCATCATCGCAAAGCGGAGTTTTAACCAAACAGCACACTTTAAGCCCTCCGCAAATGTCAACGATTTTTCAACGCGATAACAAATATTTTATCAGCGATAACCCAAATTGTTTTTATGTACCGTCCTGTTTGAAGATGTTGCCCACATAGACGATTAATCTGCGATTAAGATAAAGCAACCGATCGGGATTGTGTCATCACGTTTCGAAACCGCTCCAATTCGATTCGCTGCAGAGGTCTAATGAAGGACAAATAGAAATCATCGAAAATGTTCAGGGGCGTCGTCGTGGGGTTGTCGACCTTGGTTTCCGATTAGAGACCGGAGGGCAGGTTTCGTTTACCTGCTGCTCTGCTCCTCCTCGCATATCGCTGACGGTGGTAACCTGAATAATGATAAATACGGCTCGAGGTTGTTCGCAAAGGTCGAACGGTGAAAGCAAATAACCGGAGAGAGAACAGAGCGAACGATTTAATTTATATGCAGTAGGAGCAGGCCTGATTGTGAATCTACAATAATGCCGGCCGGAGATGGCACGTATATGTCTCTGGAATGCAGATGGGCGCTTCGGGGACCTTTCCGACCGTATAATAATGCTGTTACGAGTCTGCATAATTCCCTGATTGTGTGTTATTGTTATTATTAATAGACGGCGGATGAGATTAGAAACGGTTTTCCTTACAGTTCAATTAAGCGAATATTATAGACACTGTCTCAACATTGGCTGCATTCCAATTCCAAATCCAATCAATCGGTTAAAAATCGCGTTCTTCCATTACCCACCAGCTGTAATACTGTTTACAGTGTACACTTTGACATGGACAAACAAATTATGATATCTGACAAAAGTTGTCAATCGAAATCTCGCACTTGTCTTTTGTCTATGGTCCAAACAGGCGCCTGAAGATTTCTTAAAATAACACAGTAGAAGCTCAACGTCAACCCAAGGTCAACAAATTTCTACACTCCAAACAATTTCAAAGTACTTCCAACTTTAATTGGACTCGTCGCGATTTATTCTACGATAAAAAGATTCCGCATTTCCTGTTTACACTTGCCAGTTATTCGATACTTACACAACGTGCGTACAAATAAAAGCGGAGGCTCGGGAGGTGATGGAATCCAGCTCTGGTTTTATTTTTTACAGTGTAGACTGTTGAAACTGTCGAATCATGACATTTGAGGGCAGTTGAAACCGAGACCTGAAGATGGAATTTGTTGAAAAAGACATTATGTATTTTGTTCAAGTTTTTTATTAACCCAGAACATAATTTCAAAGTTCTTCAACTCAAGGTCGAAATTTTGCTACACTCTTGAGCGTCAAAACTATCCCATAACCAACCTACGCAGTTTCGTTTTATTTTTTACCCAGTTAAATACATAATGTTGAAGAACCGGGACTTGATCACTTTCTAATAACAGGCGTACAAAGAAAGGATTCCTAGTAGACCATAGTTTCAAAATGAATAGAGTGTAGCAAAGTTGTGACTTTGAATTGTTGACGACCGTTTTGGACGCGACGATGCATTTAGTATTTTTTTAACAATTCCATTTGAAAGCGTCAGTTTAGACATTGTTTGAGCATATTTGTAATTGTCAAGTTCTATAGTATTAAAATGAAGCAAATGCCTACTAAGAAACTCGTTTTTTGTATATAATATACGCTCTGTATAGGGTGGAAACAGTTTGAGTACATCTTCTGGAAAGAAATTAATGTCCCCGGAAACTAATACAGTTCGATTTGACAAAACATATTTTTGACTGCACCAGGAGAGTTCTGTAAAATATTTAAATTGGCTTGTTCACGACTTTTGCGTTTTTTACATGTTTACGGAACCAGAGAATTGGATGTCTGGAATATTTACATATCATTTAATGAAATGCCTTTGTGATGAGACTGCCAGAGATAATGGCAAAATATATTTCAAAGATTGACATTTCCATATTAAATCTGGCATATTTCGAGGTTCCGCTTCCGGAGAGATTTCTTTGTATATTTTTGTATAATGCTGTGGCGACATTTTTAGCGTTCTGTAAAGGTGTGTTCACGCAGTTCACAAGTTTCAATATTTGATGAAATGAAATTGGCACAATCGGCGATTGTTACACCAAGAAATAACATTTTATGCAATCAGAATTTTTTAAGTCGCGGTTTTGCTATGAAATGCGTTGGGTGCAGCAGGAACTTTGTTGAAAAAACTAGCCGTCGAGGACTTTGAGTCTTACCGAAACCTTCTCCAAACGTCAGAAGGAAAATTTTATGAATTTGAAGACCCAATTTTTTAGTTGCAAGTAACTGTGATACATCTCTAAAGACATCTGCTTTTTTATTCAAATATGTGGCTTTTGTTGTATCACTTTTCTTCGATTTCAATATCAGTCTTCAGTTCTTTTTTGCACATTGTTCCTAATAATAACGTGCGTTCAAAATAAAACGGGGTTGCGTAGAGTCTAGGGAAATATAATAAATACCTTGATTTGTACGCTGTAACAACCGATTTGATGTACTTTGTGTTTTTTTTAACTAATTCCAATTGGAGGCGTCGGTTTTGACTGAGAAGTTACGCAACAGAGAGGTTTTAACATCATTTGGGCAAATTTATGACTGACTAATCATATCAAATGTCACGACATGTCAATGTCGAAGATCTACACTGTAAAAATTAAAACAAGCAAGATGACTTCCTATCACTTAACTTGATTTAACAACTTAAGTTGATAAACAAAAGTTGTATCAGGCCCACACGATCATTTACCCTGCATGTGAACGCGCCTTAAGATCTCTTGTAGTGTTCGGTCGTTAATTTGGCGTTCGGTGCACACATAAATCTAACCCTTTAATTAATACCCCGCCGCACTGCCTCTTGTATTTTATAATCAAATTGCCGCGGACCTTGAAGCTTAATAAAGTGCCTGCAGCCAGATGCCCACGCTGGACTTATTAAATTCGATTCTGCAATTCGTCCGCACCGTGCGCTTTCCAATTAGGAGCTTTGTTTGCAACCATTGTTTTGTCCGTTAAACAAGGTTATTGTTTCGGGTCTCGTAAATTCCGTCCGAAAAAAACGTTTCAAAACGCAAACACTAGAAAGCATAATAAATTTTAACGGTCGCTGAGTGCCATTAAAATGCGATTTACTCGATTTCGAGCACCGTAAATGTCCGGATTTCGCTGATTCGAAGAAGAATATTCCAATGCAATTATCCTTTTTGGATTTAGGACGAACGCGCTTTGTTGGCGCGGAACAAACGGACCGTTTCGACAAACACTTTGCGGAACTTGATTCGTTTAAATTTAGGTGTTTCAGCGCCATGATTATTCCCCGTGGCTCTCAAATTCGGGCTCGCTCTCTGGTTCATTGTTTTGTTTCGTTATTGTTGGGCGTATCAGTTGTTGGCCGGGAACTTTCAGTCGGGCATGCAACCGACATCCAAACTTTCAGGCGCAGTCTCATGCGTTTATCTGCTGCTAAAGCATCGCCCCAAGCGACGACATTAATTCGCACAAAGCTTAAATTTCCATAACCATTCACGTTTGCTGATTGAGACGCAAAACCTGCACGGCTTTAATCGTACCACCACACTAATGCTTTTATCGGCGGATCTGCACTACTTTAAAAAAATATATTTCCAATACTACAATAATCGCTAAAATTTCACTTTATGTCCTTCACAGGTCTTCCTAAAAAATTTTTTGGATTTGTTTTGACACCATGCTGTAATGTCATTTTTTTATAATTAAAGTTTGTGGAAATGTCGCTAAAATACGTAAAATTGAGAGAAAAAAGCAGGAATCGTATTTTTCGTGTCAACTTATCTTTTACAACAGCCCAACTGGTGCAATCCAGTAGGGCATAAACTGATGGAGGACATAATTTTATAAAAGTAAAAAATGGCTAAAGAATCTTCTGTATAGGAAAAATGCACGCAGAATCTATCAAATCTGGTCAAATGCATGAATCGTTTTAACTGTCAGTTTATTCGGTTGCATCATCGTGCAAACTGTTAGAAAACATACACAAGATGATAAACACGAGCAAACACTGATTAGGCGGAAAATAAAACGACCTTGTTTTGTGAAGCACATAAATCGAAGCCGAGTGGGAATTAATCGAATACCGATAGGCGGAATTGTTCGTACGACTCCCTCGTATGTAGAATGGGAACATCTATAAAGTTGGGGATGAGGGATGGGGGTTGCCATGACTACCAACCCGTGCACACGCTGACTCACACGGCTCGACAATAATTGAACCTGGAATGCGGGGTGGAAGAATCCGACGCAGGGAAATGCTGCAAACCCGGAACAATTCGTTACTGTCTTCATTATAATTCCTGCAAGGGGTCGTCGTTCCAAATTCACGCACCGACAATGGGGGGAAATGCTAATCGACTTGTTCTTTATTGTTCAGCATTTTTACCAATCGCCTGCTGTGACAATGTCAAAATATACAAGAGCGCCGTCGAATTGTCGTATTTTAAGCCCGAGTTTGACGATAAAAAATTTACGAGCGCCAAAACTGAAGCAAATATCAGCACTCGGACCATTAAAATTTAACATTCCGCATTGAAGTGCAGCATCCAGTCTCGTTCGCTTCTCGTAACGCCGCACTTCCGTGGAGTGATTAAAGCTCTAGGAATTTCCGCAGTGTCTTTCGGCCGCGCTTTCGCTCGACTCAAGGTTTGCCGGGTTAAGTGGGTCGAGTCCCGTTTCGAAAAGGTAAAACCGATGGTAAATAACGATACTGCAACAATTGGATCGAGTTTGCATAATCGGCGGTCGTGCCGTGAAAGTTGGAGAAGTTACGTTGATGATCTTCGAGAGAAGAGTCGCCATCATCATTTCGGTGTTTTTTGTCGCGGATTTCCGCTTTGCCAGCAGCTAATTATGTGCCTTTCACTGGCGAGTTTATTAAAGAAGAAAAAACGTCTAATTACTCGACAAATCGTAACGAACTGTAATAATCGCAGATTTCTAATTTATTTTTGCGTTAGAAATCGCACGAGTGTAGGAGCAGGAGCTTTTGCCTTGACTTTTATATTCAAACGAGCTCTCATCGCCGCAATTCACATAACTCGGCGGCTAATTGGAATTGACTAACAATGCAAATTTTGCAGGAATCGAGAAAATCCCCGTTTCACATAACAGAACGTGGAATGCATTGTCCCAGATGCGTTTTCTCATTCAAATTTAACGGTTTCAAGCCGTTTTATAATCATCATTACACTTTCGGTTTCTTGGCCACGGACACGTAGGAAATTTAACAAATGTTTTGACAACTGATCCGGAAAATGCAAGTGTAATGCATTGATGACTCCAAATGCGAGATTCGTCGAAAGAGTAATTTGCGGCCTTCAAACGACAACTGCCAATTACGCGCTTAAATGAAGTTGCAAGTTTGTGTTAATTTGACGTGAATTTTGTTGTTGTGTTGTTGGCGTTACGCAACAATCACATTGTAATTGCTAATCACTTATCATCGTTTCCATCTATTTAGATAGGTGACACGAACTAAAAATAGTTTATTGACAAGGACAAGTTTTTCCGTTCACGCGGCGGGTCAAGTTCGCGTTAATTTGGAAGCGACCAATTTCCTTGTCCTTGGATGGGCGTAATCTAAGTAAACCCCTGCGGTTTCTGGGTTATTGTGAACTTGTAAATTTTTACACTCAAGTCAAATGGCTTGGGTCACAAAAAATAAATTACCTGGATTCAGGTAAGAAAGGACCCGCATTATCCTCGGTTGTTCCTCTGCGTGCCCGAATGCAAGATTTATAGCGAGGGAAACAGTATAAAAAGAAAGAGCTTAGTCATTACGGCTGACCCAATAACGATCATAAAACAGAATCGATGGTAATTTCATGGTAGCCACACAAAGGACACCGTTAGCTAAACGAATTAATGAAAAAATATCGCCCCCGGTTATTTTCTCGCCGTCTCCCCCACAATAAATTACGCGACAACTTTTACTATTAAAGTTCCCAACTCCGATCGAAGACTCAGACAGAGCTTGTCTCAGTTTCCAACTTTGATGGCTTCTAATTAAGTGGGTTAGATTTATCAGCACTGCGACTGCAAAATTTCTTGAAGAACTGGCAAACTATCAACAAAACTATCAATTTGAATGGCCTTGTTTTGTCTTGTCCCCTTTTGTATTCTCTTAAATTTAAATTGGGAGGAACATCTTGTAGCGTGTTCATATGTAAAATATATACTGATGGATTTATATTTCTATTAAACCTTCAATAAACTTTCAGACACTTGTTTTTATGTGGGCTTTTGGTAGGATTTTCCAAGTTAGTTTTTTTTTATGTCATTACATATTACACATTCCTTTTTTATGCATTTTAAGCTCACATATACTATACTTGTGTTCGTTCTTCGTCTTTTTTCCGTAAGCTGCTTTGTTTTTATTTGTGTCAGCTGATCTTCACTTCCTATTATTCGTAACTTGCGTACAAAAATAAAACGAGTGGGCTATGCAAGCAAACTTTGAAATTCGTTGAAGTGTAGAGACTGAGACATTTTAGAATAACTTCTGTTGACAATCGTTTCTAACCGATGCATAAGATACATTTAGTGCATTCAAATTATCTCTGGCGTTGGCTAAAACGTCGTTTGGGTAAAATTATTTTCATTGTCAGTTTCTGTGAAATGTCACAATTTGACGTCACAGGTTTACACTGTAAAAAATGACAGCTAGGTTCAATGTGCAATCGATTTTTTAAACCAAGTGTAACGAAAATTTCTTGGTCAGCATGTTCTCCGGACCTGAATCCGACTGAACATGTCTGAGAAGATTTTGGTCAAGAATTCGCTATTTTTGTTTTGTTTTTTCACAAATTATGCAGAATAAACTGCAATTGAAAGGACTTTCACGGTCACAGTGGTACTTCTCGGGCATGAGCATCGTGTTCCATTACAAGTTGTTTCATTGTTATTGTAGCCAGCGCCCCCCTGCAATGCTTATCTTCGTTTTTGTAAATTCCGTTCAAATTATGTAAAAAATAAACCAAATTATTGTATCATTGCGGCCTCTTGATTTGCCTCTTTTGACAAATGTACCTAACTGATACCTCAGCGTTGTCGGCTTCTTTTTCCTAGTTTCAATCGCCTGAATTCTTTCGTAATGTTCGTCTTCTTCCCATCACTTGTTTCAAAAATTATCTTTCAAATTCCTAATAACGCAAAATCATTTCGAGCTTGCTTGATTACAACCTTTGGTTCTAATTTTTAATTTTTGTTTGCTGTTTCCTGTATGTAATTCATGCTAAATAATGGTACTTCTTCTTTCATAGTCCACCGTTTGTATTAGTTTGTAGAGTTATTCACATAAATTTTGCTGAAGACATAAATAACTACTGCTTTTAATAAGCCCAAATTTCCATTAGGTTCCATTATTCGTCTTTGACCTTTCGTATTTTTTTTGCAGGATGTCTATGAACTACTTTGCAATTTCAATTTTGGAACATTTATGAAATTCAATACCTTCGTTTTTGATTTTGCATTGTAGCTTTGACTTTTGGTTTTCTGTTCTGTTGTACCTACGAATTGTCGCTGTATGTCTGTTTTACCGGAAGTACCGTCACAAGTGATTAGAATAGAGCAAAACGACATTCCCATTCTACTTCTTGGATTTGCGTTGCTCTTGAACTGACCTTGCAACATTTCACTGGAAATGCAACGTCGATGGTCGACCGCGTGGATTTGAATGAATCACCGCTCATTAATATTAAAGTGCCATAAGAGTCACCTCCGCTGCGACTTCTTGTCGAGCGACCACCATGCGGATGTTGTTTGTCTCTCGGACTCCAAGAGGAGCGAGGGTGCACGGAAGCAGCTGCCGGTGAGATTAATCCGTACGCAAAAGTTGGTGCAGCTTGAGAGACGGCAGGTGATGGCACACAATCCGGTTTGGGGGCATAAGGGCAACATGTGGCTTTGGAATGCGTCTCGGGGCCGGGGTCCGCGAGGGACAACCACCGACCAGACAGGTGACTGAATAATTCAGTGCCTCCTTAGCCATCGTCGATAAAAAATTCAATAGAGCCCTCGGAATCGACCGAGTCAACGAACTTTTTCGGCGCGGCAAAAGCGAATGCTTTATAACCTTGATCGGGGGCACAGTGGCAGCGTTTTCAATCCCGCTCCACCGAACGACGTTCTGCTCGTAAATTTCACCTATCCGCGTCTATGTAACTGCTCTATAAATAACGCTGTCTGTGCGATGCATTCGATGCCGCTATCTCCTCTCCCACGCAGTCTTACGAGGGTCATTTGAAAGTTCTCGGAATCAAACAGAAAAAACGTCTATAGTGATTTGAATTATATTTTTTCCTTCGTTTCAACACTTTTGGTCCGACCATGCTCTCGTCCCGAAAATGGGGGAAAGTGGAGCTATGAAATATATCGAAAGTTGGTGATTTTTGGTTAAATTTTTCTAAATTTTATAAAACTAGCTCCAAGGAAACATAAATGGAACATTAATTAATCAATTTAAAAAAATCTACCCATAAACGACGCTGTAAAAGCCTTTCTCTCGAGCTGTGTTTTTGGTATATTTTCGACCAGTGAATAAATTCCCTTAAAGCCTAGACTATATAGATGGATTATTTTTCATGCACAATCCGTAAGGATATGATAGGCCCGTTCATAGATATACCACACCTTAGCAATCGTAGAAGCCTTTAATCAACGATCTTCCACATCAAATTTATGTATTTTTTGGATAATTTTTCCAGATGTTGCACTTGTTAGTCTCTCGTAGACTGTCGCTTACCTAGTCGACTTCGAAATGGTGGAAAATGAATGTGGAGAATCGCCCATTGTATCCTTCATGTCCGATTAATCTTCTTACGAAATAATTGACACTCGATTACATCCATGTTAAAAAAGAATCTTACGACCTTTTTTAAAACGGCTTTAAGAACAAAACTAGCCTTTATAAAGGATTTTAGCATCCAGAGGGCTGTGCAAAAATCAAACATAAGAATTTTGCCGCTTCATATTTATAGTATAGGTACTAATCTGTCATTAAAACCGTAATTTGCTTTGAGCTTTTGTCGGTAGTTTTATAACTTTTGTGACATTTAAAACAGTTTTTTTCCAAACTATGCGATATGCAGACATATTTTTAATGTAAACGCGAAATAGGTCGGGAATTTTGTATAATAATTTTTGATGATCCTTGGATGAAACTTTAGTTATTTGCTTATGATTTGCAAGCCCCTTTGGTTTATGCAATCAAGTAATTACCAAATGTATATTTTACATAACCATAAAAAGTGACAGCCAACCATAACCTCACAAACTAATCATGACAGACCTATAGTAATGCCCATCATCAAAGAAAGGTGGCATATTTCCTAGCCCTCTGCAATGTTACAATAATTTATAGACAATAGCATATGTCTCATGAATAGATATAAACTGTATAAAAACACCAGGTCTTTTAGGAAACTAAAGGTGCCTTATTGTTCTTACCCCTAGAAAAGAAATTTTGCCGTTATGATAATTATTGTGCGGGGGGGGGTATATTTGACTCACGGCTACTAGATAAACCAAAAATTTTAAAACATTGCGAGAACTTATTAAATGCCCCTTGTATTATGAGTGGGTTCGCCGGAAACCCAAATTGTGCCGAATTTCGCTTTTGCAGCTCCAGCGGCCACGGATGGAACCGTAAACCACAGAATCGCTCGGTTTATGTTGCCGACGTTTTTTTACTGGATTATCATTAGAAACTGACGCTGCGCTTTCTTGGAGTGATCGGATGTAGATTGGAAGTTGCCCCAAACCAACCCTCGCCTGGTTCGTTCTGAATCCTGGGGTGACATGGCACAAAAGAAAGTGCAGTCGCTGTTAGTTTTATTTATAGACGTCGGTAATTGTTGCGCCATCAACAATTTGCCGGATAAACATGTGATTGATAGTCGTTACGCATGTCTTTATTTTTAATGGCCCGGGGTACGACCTCTGCCGCGATAATATTCATAAACGTAAGCCACATTATTGGAATGGTTAATGCAAATTTATGTTAACGCTGTTTTTGCGATGTTGACTAACAAAGTAACGTACAAGAACCAGTTTTTAAATGTCACAAGTCCGTCGATCTGCACGACTTCCATTAACGGGCAGCTGACTACAATTTAATTAATGTCAATGGCGAATTCCGGGAGGAATCGTTCGGATGCAGTAAGGAACGCTGCGGTCAAAACAAGGTGATTCGGTGGTTCGTTGGCCATGTTCCAAGACCGAAGAGCGAAATCCGGCGGGATATTACGGTTATCTGGATTGAATTTTAGAAACGGCAATTACGAGTCGAAAGTGCTATCGTCGGCGGAAGCCGCGATAAAAAAGCGCATTTTGCTGGTGGACTCCTAGACGTAACCTTCACACGTAAACATCGGGGAAAAATTCCACGACTAGACGCAAACCAGTTTGATTATGCCAGCATCTGCTACTAATATTTATTTATGGTGCCAGGTTAGCCTAATTTTTTGTTCTTATTAGGCGTCGCTTCCAGCGTGGAAGTGGCGCGATTTCCCTTTTTTGTCATTGAGGGGGGCGGCGTCGTGGGTTGGTAATGTCTATGCCGCACAAACAATCTACGCGGCGTCCTGGTCGTCGGGATGTGTTTCCATGGCAACTGTCAATGTCATACGTCCATGCGCTCTTTTCACCCGACGCCGCAGCTTCCCATCCCTGGGTTGCCTGGCAACGTCGAGACCGCGTTCACCCGGCGCGGATGTTTATGTTGCCCAAACGGCCCTAATTGCATAATTGCGCCTTCGGCGATGCCGGGAATTCCTCCGCAGGAATCCTGCACCGAACAAAGGTGCGTCTGAGATTCGGTCCTGCCGCGGTTTTTGTTATTTTGCTCTCGTTCGACCTTGGCAGCCAGCAGGAATTGAATCGAATCTGTCACAACTCAAAAAGCGTAAACAATAAGTGGATGCACCTTTATTGTGCAAATTTACAGGCTCACTTGCCTTGCTTGTTGTCGAATCTAATTGGTGATGGATAGTTGGGGTCCGAGACTCAAAATCTACTCAAACTGATGCGTCCACAAACATTTTTATAGTCTAAGATCCGAATTAGAAACGACCTTCACCCATCTGTTTAATGGATGCAAAGAATTTTTATCAAATTTAGTATGTTACAAAATATATCGCGAGTGGGTTGGCTAAAAAATTCCTGGCCAAACTATGGTTAATTAAAAATTGAAAAATGAATTTTTATTAAACATTGCACTCATGAGTTTAACGAATAAATTTGATATCAACCGAAAGTATGAAGCCTATAGAATATACAAACGTTGGGTTGTCATTTTTTTTCCTGGTGCAACTACTGGGTTGGCAGGTATAAGTTGATACTATAGGTTGTATAGGCTAGTATAGGTTGATACTAGTTATTTTCACCTATTTGTTTAATAAATAAATCTTATATCAAAATAAGCGCTATTTCATTGCGAACACGATGATATAGGGTTGTATGTAAAAAATCTGGTTTGAATGCCGATTGTCTAGTACTGAAAAGTGAAATTTTGATGCGAATGGAAACTGCGACAAAGAGATCCGAGCTAAGTATCCCGTGCGATAGAAGAGGACGCAGCATTGCAGCTGAGAACACGTGCTAAACAAAAATTTTATTACAATATAACATAAATACAAATATATTAATCAAGAGTTCCAATTATAATTATTATTCCGTATCTGATTCTTCGGAAGTAATATTTTAATCCTAAAATTCGGTAGATTTGTCAACATATTCCGTCATTTCGACGTTGTCTTGTATTTTCAAAGGATTTTGGTCCCCAATAAATTCTGTTGGTTTTAAATAATTATATAAATGCCAACCGCAGTTTTCAGACTGGAGTTTTATGTATTTAGAGTCTGTTGCATTAAGCCACATGCAATTATCAGGCAGCTACAATTCTGCATTCTCTTCTATCGCACGGAATACTTACTCGAGCTCAAGCAGTTTGTAGTAAATCCATGACGGTCAGTTTTTGAATATATAAATATTTTTATTGCCTATGGGCCTTAAGATAATGTTCTCTATGGTTTTACACTGTAAGTCGATTGGAGCCTCGGTTTTTATTTGTGCACACGTTAGACATCTGAATCACCAACGAAAAGGAAGAACATGGAAATGCAATAGAGGAGGATAATCCGGGCATTCTGAAATTATTTTAAGGGATAATAAAAATATATGTGTGTACCCAATATTCAGGGCAATTGAAAGAAGAGGGTAATTGGAAACTGAAAAAGTGATTATAGAAATACACAATGAGCGTTTTCTAACTAATAGTATATACTGGGACCTAGAGTGGTGTATTCCTGATTCTATGTCAAATGCTAAACCATATAAGACATAAACAACAATCAAGTGGTAAAAAAACTTTGATCAAGGATAGGAGAAATATTAAAGCTAAAAAAGTTATGGAAAATAAACTTTATATTAAACATTTACCACAATTTTTAACCTTGACTTGAGATAAATTTAATAAAATAAATTAAATACTTTGTGTCTTCTTCTGGCGATAGTTTAGGCATTTTTTTAACAGTTTCTTTTATATTTATGATTTGACAATATCAGAGGTTTACACTGTAAAAAACAACATAATTTAGATTCCATGGCATTATAAAGAGCGCTATGGAAGCTTTTGTTTTATATTTTCCAGTGTAGATATTTGACATTGGCATATTATTACTCTATTGTGTGTATTATGACTATTTGTGTGAAAAAGGGGATGAGTTGAAATGAGATATTTTTCAGAAAAATTTATTTAAATCGATGTGGCTGCTGCAAATCCTATTCTAATGGTGGGGTTCCCAATATTTAACTATGATAAGTACTTTGTGGCTATTTTTTGATGGTAGCGCGCATATAAAAAAAAGTGTGCATCGTACTTTGTGAAAATGTTGTTCAAAAAAACATATCCCCTTTTCCCAGCCACCACGGAACTATCAATAATAACAAACGACGTCTAAACCGACGCTTGGAGAAGTAATTTGTTAAAAAAGCACTATGTATATTATACGGATGTCAACAAAGAACTGGATCTTAAAATTTCGCAAAGCCAAGTGAAAATGCTGCTACACTAAACATTTCCATACTATGAATCCTTGTTGATAAATCAAACATCAACAAGTAGGACTGTTGCGAGGCATTTGATTAAGTAAAATGCGAAATTAAACGCCGGCTCGGTGATGTAGTTGCGTGTTAAGAAGTTTGTTTGGCGAAGAGCTCACGTTACACGGTGCGTCGCTGTCAGCGTCTATTTATTTAATCTATTTATACGAGGCGTCGTTTGGCGTCGTTCCAGAGACTGCGAACGGTCTCGATGACGCAGGACCTGGATGATGGCGCACATTAAAGGCGACCTGCGCTTAAGAACGAGCATCACAAACATAAAGCTGTGTCAGTAACCCGGGCGACCGGGGCCGCCTCGCCTCCGCCGCCAACACTTTTGGGCGTGTCCTCCGTTGGTTGCAGCATCGCAAATACCTGGCCAGTTCGAGGTCACAGATCACGGAGAATCGCCGCTCGCACAGTTAGCCATCGCGGCCAAATTCATCTCTTCGGCGGAGGTTGTGAAAGTGCCCCGCTGGTGCGCACGCCGAAGAAGCATCAATTATGGTGCCGCCCGGAATAGATAACGGTGCAGCGCTCAGTGGCTGTGCAATCGTTATTCTCGATTTGCCTGCAGTTTTGTTCACCTTTCACCGCATGACGATGATGATGAAAGGCGTGCTTGAGACTACCGACGTTCGAGTACTCGACACTAATTTCCCACTCGTTTCTGGGTAATATTTTACTTTACGCCCTTCACAAGTTTTCTCAAATTTTTTTTAAGAATTATTTTGAAACAATGTCCTAATGTCATTTTTGATAACAAAAGACTGTGGAAATGTCTGTAAAAGACGTAAAATTGAGGGAAAGTGTTTGATGCATCGGGTACTATAACTGGGCGTTTTTACTACTAACAGAAATGTAGCGTATCCGTCACTGCGAACAATCGTTGGTCGTGTCTGCTCCAAATAAAGCTGCATAAAGGCATAAACACGTCAGAATTAAGACATTTATGATTAATTCCCGTCCATCGATCGAGAGGGCATGCATAAAGCGGCTCTGATTTATCGAGCGGCACTTTTGGGGCTTTCACGCTTCTTCACGTTGTCGTTAATTGGATTCGTCCACACCCACAAGACAATTCCAAGTTTCTTTATTGAAACCAGATGCGCTGCATACGAAACACTTTACAAAAGAATGGGGTGTTGCAAAATGTAAACAGTGCACGCTCCAACATTTTTGCAAGCAAGGTTTCACACAATGTCTTCCACATACATCATCGGTAATAGACGACGTTGTTTCTGAGCGATGACAAAGGCGCGGCGATTTTAACCCGCCTCCGCTTTTGGATGCGTGCTCCCACGATACTCCTCGTGACTCCAATACAAATGACTCCATTCGCGCACACAATGGGCGCTAATCCTTTCCTGCACATCCTTCTTCATATGAATTGGAGACCCGCCCGACATCATCGGAAATGCTAATTACAGCGAGTTGTTCTGTCACACAAACTATTTACTCTTTAATTTATATTACCTATTATTACCCCATCTAAGCTTTAAAGTTAGATTGTTTACAATTGACTTGAATTTGCTTGTTTGCAACATTTTAAGTCCGACGGAAGTTACTTGGACGTTATTTTGCTTCATTGAATGCTTCTTACCGTGGCACAGTTATTACGGGAGTTGACGTGGTCCACTTGGAAATGTCCCTTCGCCGTTTTGATCCGGTGCCAAACGAATTCGGGATGTCTATTCTGGACGCAATGCGTGTCTGCAGATGCAAGTCATAACTGGGGACGCGGAAGTACAGATAAGCTCATATTCGTCTTAGGACGAACTAGGTGGAATTATGTGTCATGGTACCTGTCCCACACGTGCGTTCCGATGAGTCATCAGAGCCCACCTTGGCCCATCGGAGGGTGTAGCAGAACAATGGAATGTCGGGTCCGCGGGGATGTCTGAGGAACAACGGGTCGCCGGAAAGTTTGCCGTAGATAATTATCTCGAAGCGGTGACCCGAATGTTGCAATTGCAGTCAACACACTCGTTTGGTTTAATTATATCGCCTGATAAGTTGTGTGTGTGTGTGTGTGGAACCGTTATTTGGGCGAGAAGGTCGAACGCGGTGAAAATCGAGAACGGCCATTGTAACGACTCTCGAGTTCGTTAAAAATAAAAAACAAGTCGTTTTTGCTGTAAGGTGGGTGGTACCGGCGACAGCTGCACGCCAATAAATATCAGACGCATACTTGTAGGGTTTATACACAACACACGCACGACACACACTCACCGAACAGAGTGCAGATGGTCGTTATCGTCGTCCCTTTTACTAACGCAAACAGATATACGTGAACGAAAGGGCGCCAAATACGGGGGCCCTAGCTTTTCCCAGATATCATCGATCCTCAAGGTCACCCCGAGTTCTGCGCTCTAAATCAGCCACGAGAGTACTATTTTGTTTAACTACGTTATCTGCTGTTGCAATGTTTTTGTAATTAATTTCAAACGTGGAGCATGTTAATAAACAACAAGTGTCTCAATCGTGCCGAAAGTTTTTACCATCCAGCTTCTTCAAATTCTCAAAACAAATCAGACTGTCATAATAAATGGTAATAAGTTCTTGGTTGAATGTTGATATTGAAAAAGTAACAACTGAGGCCAGTACCCCCACTTGTTAGTGAATTTGATGTCTACGAGGGAGTATTGACATGTTCTTAGCCTACTATTGAAACAAGTAAATTTTGGAATTAGAAATATATTTTTATTCGACGTAGTTTCCTTTTAGATTAATACGCTTATTACAACAATCCTTCAACGCCTCTAACCCTTAAAAAGAAGGATACTTCTTGTTCCGAAAACCAGCCCTCCACAGCTTCTATTACCTCTTCGTTACACAAAAATGTATGTCCCTTTAGGCTTTTTCAATCTAGGGAATAGAAAATAGTCCGAGGGAGCAAGATCCGGGGAATAGGGTGGGTGTTCCAGTAATTCAAATCCTAAATCTCGTGGCAATGTGTGATTTGTGTGCAAGTGCATTGTCCTGCATAAACAACACAACTTTTGCTAGCATACCACGCCTTTTTTTTATTTTCTCTGTTAGGGTGGTTAGTAATTTAGAATAATAATCTCCAGGTATTGATTGGCCCTTTTCTAGATAATTAATCATAATTACTCCATGAATATCCCAAAAAACTTTTTCAGTGGATTTTTGGACTCGAAAGTTCTTAGGCCTTGGAGAACTACGATGTTTCCACTCCATTGACTGCTACTTTGTTTCTGGGTCGTAATAATGCACCCAAGTTTAATTCATGGTTACAACACGATTAAAAAGTCTGGATCTTCTTGAAAACGAGCACAGATTGAGCGTGATGCTTCGCTTCCACTCTTGTTCGTTTTTGATCGGTTTTCAAGCATTTGGGTATCCATTTAGCATAAACTTTTTTTAATATCTAAATCGATGTGAACTATAGGTATGTATAATGGACGCGTTCATATGAAATATTTAATGTCTCAGCTGTATGCTTCAGTCCAATTCGACGGTCTGACAATATGTATAATGTCATGAACTGCATCAATATTTTCAGGGGTAGACATCGAAATTGGTCTTCCTGGTTTCTTTTCATCTTCAACAGAAAGTTTTCCTCTTCTGAATGACACAATCCAATGTTTCACCGTGGCGTATAAAGGGCACTGAACCCCTTCAAATACAGGTACTTAATGATGGCTCGATACTCATATTTATCGATTTTCAAAATTGTGTTTGACATGCTTTCTTTGAAATTTTATTCCGCAGCAATGGTAAAATTTCACAGTATCATTTCTAATGAGTCATTGTTTGTTGCCACGGTAACGAAGATTTCGTTTTGTTCAAGGGAACTAGTCTAGGCTAACTAGATATCAATACCCCCCGTAATGTCGAATTTACACGAGGTACAGTAGTGTAGTAGCTACGACGAGTAGCTTAAACAACTTACTAAAATAAATTACCATTTACTATCCGCCCACACGGCTCTTCAGCTCGCGCTGTTTAGTCGCTAAAGGAAAATTGTGCCCATTGAACGGAAAAGTATTAGATCTGTCGTGAAAGTGGTTATAGTTACCATAATTCGTAATATAGTGAGCTTAAAGTTAGTCCTCCTTTTGTCTCCTTTTGCGCTTAACTTTTATCGAAATAAAAAATGAACAAAAAGAAACATCAACAAATTGTTGAAACTTGGGAGATTCCCTCTATCGCAACTAGAAAATGATATTCAACAAATAGAGGTCATTTTGCCTTTTTATTGAATTTTGCATAACTTAATTCAATATATTGGGCGTTATGTTGTCAATTTCTTGTCCATCAAATGTTCTCTTTCTTGTGCTCCAAAATTTCAGGGTATTTGCGTAGACCCTACTCTTTAAATAACCCCATAAAAACAAGTAAGAACTGAAAAACCATGTATCAAACACGAAAGAGTACCTCTTTGCTGCGGAGAGCACAATTTTATATCCACGAAAATGGCCTCCAGTTATCGAATATCATTTTCTAGTTGCGATAGAGTAAATCGCCCATATTTCAGCCATCTTCTGATATGTTTCTTTATGACCATTTTTGATTTCATAAAAGTTAAGCGCAAAAGAAAATAGCCCACTGTATATGATCCAGAAAATGGCCAGCTCGTATAAATAATCATGAGTTTTCTTATATGTAACTATGTATGTTACTAAACGATCAGCACAAATTTCAAATTGGTTTTCACTGCCATTTTATTTATTACATATCTAATGATCTGTCTAGATGTGTCCAGTGCCCCTGTTAGTTGATGCGATTCGCATTGCTCCAGTAAATAGGATTGCGTTCTTTCTATTTGACTAAAATTTGTACTAAAGTTGTTACTGTCTTTAGTATTAAATCAAGCATTTACACAAGTCCAGTGGCTAAAATTAGTAACATGCTTTAGCTACTATCCAGTGGCGTAACTAGGTACCAGCGATGCGGGGGGTCCGAGATCCAAAGGGGCCCACGCCATGCTCAGAATTAATAGAATATATAAATTTGATTTTACGCCACTGCTACTATTCCCAGCTGAGCCAATACAGCTCATTTAAATGTTGTTACTGAGAAGGTAACAACTGAGCCTGTTATTGGATTGACGCATATTTTTCGCAACTGCTAAACTGAGTTGATCTGATTCTGCTCGTGTAAATGTTGATACGGGGAAGATAACACAAACTGCTCGTTTAAATGTAGATACCGGGAAGATAACAACTGTGTCTACTTGCTGCTGGAGTTGATGCAAGAGTGACGCAAGTAGTAACTTGAGCCGATCTGCTCGTTTGAATGTTGAGGAGGTCAGAGATGTCGTCTATACTGGGAAAGTACCAACTGAGTCTTAGGCTGAACTCAGACGGACCACTCCAGAACCACACGACAGCGACAAAACGGTGGTTACTTGTGGCTGGTAATGCATTGTAATGGGAACGCATGATTGAACTCACACGGGCCACACGCGACGTCTGGCCCGACGACTGTCGGACCGTTTGTAACTACCGGTTTGTCGCTGTCGTGTGGTTCGGGAGTGGTCCGTCTGAGTTCAGCCTTACTGCGAAATGCAGTAAAAGCCGTCGTATAAAGCGGTTTTCTAAAGAATTGATTTCAGGTTATGAAAGCAAGACATGTTAAGGATTGTATAATTAATTAATAATTTCAATGATACTCGTAATTGCTGCGCGATATAATACTCTTGGTTTTTAGAGCGCTGGGGCAGAAAGCGGCGCATGTATGGTCATTATATTGATTGCTGCATATGCAACAGGAGCAAGGAGCCGCATGCACTTATTTGCAAAGTCGCCCGCAGATGTTTGCCCAGTTAGTTACACACGCGACGAGTTGCTCAACGCCAAAAGGAAATTCGCGCTAATTAATCATATGTACGTTTATATACATATTCAATGACTAGGAGAGAGCCTCGGGGTTCCGAGTTCGTTGGAACTCGCTAATTGTCATCCTCGTCACACGAAACTCGTTTGGTGTAGAAGACAAATATGGAAGTTGCTTCGAAAACTGGTGATGTAAACAACTTTTGCCTCTTCTCCGAACGACGATTTGCGAGGAGCACTGCCGCGCTTGGTTCTCGCTCGGCGTCTATAGTTATTAAGTCAAGGACGCGGTTCTTTGACGGTGAAAAATCCGCGGAGCGTTATAGCGCTCGCTTTATGCAAATGCGGCGAGGACGGCATAATTACGTAACGGCCGCCGCAAGTCGAAATGTAGGTGTTTACATTGTCGGGAATTTCATGGCTCTCACTACACCTGCTTTGTAAAATAAAAAGGCGACAAACAAAAAGAACAGCTCCGTCCGCCAAGTAAGTAATGAAACGCTTTTTTTAATGGTCTTTTATTGCCTTGAAAAATTTTACGACTCAATAAATTCGGGATTATTCACGGTGGTGTGCGATGCAATAAACCCTTTGTTGTCGAAACGGTGCTGGAAACGAGATAGAGTATCTGACACGATCTAATATTTGCTTTGGCACCGTCGTCGAGTGACGACGACTTTGCTCAGTCAATTTGCGACCGAATAACTCATGTTAATTGGTTGCGTCGTAAACAATGGAAAGTCGAAGTCGCGCCGGCGATGGAGAGAAAAATCGCCTCCGCCACGTGATTAACGAGCGGAAAAAATACGCAAGCCCGCAAATAGAACTGCACGAAACTATTTTCACTGGACCAGTTCCAAAATGTTTTCTCGGAATCGAGCCTGCCGCCTCATTAATCGCGAGGGTTCGGAATGTGGCACAGACACGCACCCGGCTCTTCCCTTCGGGCCGAACCCAACCTGACGTCCTTTACCTCCCCAAGTGCCCTTCGCTTTGTCTGCACGCGGTTTGTTTTCCTAGTTCAGATTGTAGAATCAAAACCGATTCTTTGTGTCCTAGTTTTAAGGCGAGTCTCAACAAATTTCTCTTATGGGAATTCAATGATAACGAATCTAACCGTAGCGCCGTTATTTGTGGACCGATTTTGATAAGTCAAACACCACATCGATCCTTGTTCATTTGTCAAAAAATAGAAAAATATATAAGGTGTTTTTCAATTTCTCGCCAAAATTAGTTTTTGTTCATTAACTTTGAAGCCAAATATGTATTATATTAAAAATCGGCCCCAGTCGATTTGTAGTATTTTACGCACTCTTATCTTATATAAAATATAATAATCCATGTCGGGTGAATATTAAGAACCCTTCAAATGAATTTCTTCGAGAATAACATTTTTTGCAATTTATGTCAGGGCAATTTACCTCTTTTGGCGATGTTGTAAAATATGCTAATAGTAGAAATATTCATAAGTATATTTTAGAACATTTGTGCACTACAAATAATAACGGCAGTTCAAGTGGCATGGAGGGCCGACATTATACATGTTAGAAGGATTTAAATAAAGGGTCCGACCATAACATTTAAAATACACGGAACCAAATTGGAGATGGAGACAGCAGCATCTACAAGAAAATTGTGGATGCCAATCCATTCCGAAACACTTGTCCCATAATAAAAAGAGAATGTCGCCACCACCTACTGCATATTTTCATAAATAAATTGAAAAAGATATCTGATTCAACAACGTACATTTCTTGAACATCATATTTTACGTCTATCCACTGGAATTAGATGTGTAATTACAACTGTGCTGAACAACAGGTGTCCTAGAAATAATGGCATTAATTTTAACCAGTGGTATAACTCGTCAAACCCAACAACTTTTCTTAATAACTTTTTGTTGTAAAAGTTTTGGTCAACTAAGTAGTAAAAATTGTAACAATTGACTATTATTGTGTTACCTATGAATAATAAAGCTTCATGTTGAAAACCGATAAGAGCAGAACGAAAAATCACTGCCAAAAAACTTTTTTACTTTTGGTTCTTTCGACGCAGCAACTTATTAATTTGACAGTTGCTATTGTAAAATTCTGTAATTCAAATTGAAAAATATCTGTTATTATCAAATTCATAGGCAGCTCGTCAATTTCAGGGAGGGTAAAATGCTAAAACAAAATTGCGATTTCGAAAAAATGGTACAATGATAAAGTGTTTGTCTTGACGAGTCCTACTGCTGGTTAAAATTAATGCAGTTATTTCTGTGACAGCCTGTGCATATCTTTGGCGGAAAAAAGAAATAAACTTTGCCGGAGATCTCGTCAATAATTTAAAATGTATAAGCATTGCAACTCATTTAACTTTGCTTAGACGTGTTGACAATAAAGCTGTTGAAAGGTATAATACATTTCTATAGTAACAAAGTATATAGGGGGTAAAAGAATCAGTTTTTCATTAGGTAATTCCTGTGAAGCACGATGTATCGTTTTATTTCATACTAATGAAGCACATAGGTAAATGAGACAAATATGCACAGATCCAACAACATATTAGTCAGTAGGAAAAAAACGAGGAACAAAAAGAATGCTATTAGACGAAAGGAAAAATGTTATGACAATAACGTCAACCCCAGTTAATTTATCTAAACAACGCCTTAACCCGATTATTCTTAATTTGAAAATCACAATAATTTACAAGTGTTTCTTACATTTTGTTCAATTACTTTGGAGGAGAATATGATATGAATACAATGTGGCTCCGAACGATTAGTAGTATTTTATGCAATGTAAATTTTATTGTTTATTAATGTGGGTAGTTTATTTATTGATCACGAGAATTATATGCCTGTATCAGCTTGTACTCAGAATTACCCCGAAGCAGGAAGCGTAGCCTACAGGGTAAATTAACCTCGAACCGGGTAATTTGAACATTATGACAAATTATAATATACTTAATAATAATAAGTTTTATTGCCCAACAGACGGATCCAATTACAGGACAAAAAGAGATTACAAACACAATCCTTAACAAATACACATCATACATTGAAATAGATAATTCCTTATTTATTAAAAAGAACCAAAAGAAAAAAATTATATAATGCAAAATTGCAAATAAAAAATTATTATCGATTACACCCTCTTCACTATATATGTACGTTCTGTTATTAGTAAGTATAGTAGTAAATAATACAATAAAAGGCAATATTATCTAACTGCAAAAGGATTGAAATATTTTTTTATTTTGCAATCGTCCAAATCGTCTTGAAATCGATCATTTGCCTGCCTAGGCAAGAAAATGGAAAGCTGGGATTTTCAATGAAAGCTTTTATGTTGGCATTTTACTGCACCTTTCTGTAAGACAGAATAGGATTTGTTAGGTTTTACAGTCCATAATCTATAAAATCCAAATGCTTTGGCTAATTTGAGAGTTTGGGCTAAACAGGTGCGTGCGAGTTCTCTTCTAGCTTGAGACTCGCCTTGACGTTCCTTTAATCACCTGCACAATGGGCACACAAGCATAGATGCGTCCTTCCTGTGCCTTTAAAACTAACGATTCATCCTTCCGACTGCTGACAGGGGGATCTCGTAAGTTGCGGCGCTTGCAAGCAAAGAGTGCATTTTTTGTGCGAAATCCGCGTTTAAAATGTTGTGGAACTGGTCGGGGTCGGATCGCTTGAGCACTCCCGAGCCCCACGGATATCACTTGTTGCTGGTTTTAGCGACCGCGACCATTGGAGTTCGTTCGGTCGCAATCGGCGTCGACTTGGAGTTCGTTCGTTCGCGTTTCGGCTTCAGTATTCGGTGGAAGCGCGTTCAGAGAGGACGTACGTCGGTGAAGTGCTTCAAGGACATATCTATAATAAGACGAAGTCCATTAGTCCGCAGAAGCCCAACTCTTGTGATAAAGCCCTTGGATTATTAACTAGTTATTGTCGAATTGATGAATAGTGGGTAAGTGATTTGAAAGTGGCGAAGTGATGTGTGTTTGTCGCCGCCTGCGTCTGGTCGTCCTGACGACAGCCGCACCGTAGTGCCGTTATTTTCCTAGTGTGAAAGTGCTTCCCAGTTGTGCGGATCCAGGCCAAACTCGGCTTGCTAGCGCCCATGTAGGACGCACGCCGATTTCTCCTCGCAAGTGCACCGCGTGTGGATCATAAATAAAATAAGTGCGTCGAAGACGTTGGCAGGGTGCCCGCATCAGGGGGTGGCCGCACGTTCTTTGTTCTTTGTCTCCACCACCACAGCGAGCGTTACGCTTTTCCAATGTCACTTGTAGGTCGGACGTTCACGGGACTTTCGGCTTTTCATAGACGAGCGTTATCTGCGCCCAGATAACGACGTGGCAAGGTCGTGAACGCGACTCCGGAAGCGCGCCACAAGAAGTGATTCAGCTCGCAGACGTTTTCGGATAAATGGGTCCGGTTTGCTCGGATCGAATTTAACAATCGGATCGGTATCACGCAATGTGGCTCAGCCAATGGAGGTCAGTGACTGCAGCTCCGCTCCCCTCCCTTGCAACCGAGCTCTGTTGCAACCAACCGCGACGCTGTGTGTGAGAGTGTGTGTGTGTGCTGAAACAGATCGCGCCTCTTCCCTGAAATTATGCTAAATGCGATATTTACGGTGGGCGATGGACGACTCCTCGAGTGTTGACTCATTTGGGGCGCAATTATTTAATCACTTCTTGGACAAGTGTCCTTGACATGCGGTCAAACTGTTAATACTAACGACCAGAAACTTCCATTGTTATCGGAGCCGAATGGAAACTTGTTCGATTCGTTAGTTTTAATTAACTGAAACGAACGTCATCATCGACTTGATTAGCGCAATTTCAAACGGTTCGTTATTTATGCGCAGATTAGTATTTCGTGAAAGTCTGGCTCTTTTTGCAGAACAAAACTTAAATGCAAATGTCTCATTATGATCATATTTTTATAACTCTTATGTTATATTAAGGGCCGGTTTTTCAATAGACAGTAAACTTCAGGTAGTGAGTAAACTATAAGTAAACTTTCAGTTGGCGTTTTTCAATTTACAATTGAGACCTTACTTGTTGTAAAAGTGCCAGTAACTTTTACCGCTGGATTTTCTGTCAGTAAACGTAATTAATCAGTGACTTTACGTTAGTTTCTATAAAATTTTTAAACGGAATCGTCTTACCGATAATATCTTAGACTTTTACGACGTCAATGCTTTTAGTAGTTATGAGGATGTACGACGTCCAAAACACATAAGATACCGGCCAAATCATTTTGAAGAGTGATTTTAAATTTATTTTTACGATTTTCGATTTTTTAGCTCACTTTAGGAGATCTAAACTTACAGTTAGTCGTCTTGTTAATAAGGAAGAAATCGCATTTTTTGTATACTTATTTCCAAACATTTTGCATCTTCTTATATCTTGATAAAAACTGTAGCAACTTTGTTGTTTTAAATTGTTTTGTTAACTGATTGAAAACAACGTTATACCACCGTACGTACAAAAATAAAAAGTCACATTAGGCTACGGAATCACATTGAAAGTGAAGAGTGTAGCAAATTTTATGAGATGTTCTAGCGTCGTTTAAGCATATTTTTGATATTGTTAATTCTAATGTCAAATTCGTCTACACTGTAAAAATGTTCCAGAATCCGGTTTTTTGGACGCTTTATACAGGGTGTATCTGTGTACTTATTTCCAAACATTTTGTTTACATCTTCTTATATCTTGACGAAAACTCTAGCAAATTTGTTGTCTTAAAGTTATTGTTTTGTTAACTGATTGAAAACAACGTTATACCACCTTACGCATGCTTTGAAAATGTTTAGAATGTTACAAATTTTATAGCCTTCGAATTGAACAATTGACAACCAACACATGAGATGCTCAGGCGTAGTTGCAACATATTTTTGATATTTTAAATTCTAATGTCAAATGTGTGATTCGTCTACACTGTACAAACGATGCAGAATCCGTTTTTTGGACGCTTTATACAGGGTGTATCTGTGAAGAGATTGGGATGGAGGAATCAAACGAAAACCCTATTAAATATTTTTTCATATGCTTTATTTGAAGACAAATTAATTCTTGAACAATTAACCAACTAGAACTTTTTTAACAAGTCGCACTTCTTAGTGCGATTTTAATGTGTCAAAAAAATTAAAATAGGATTATCCATTCTCTAGTTACTAGCGGTACTTATTGGTAGGTACTGTCGGATTACTTTTACATTTTGTATGTAAAGAGCCCGTTTGTAAATGTTGAATGGATTCGGAAGATCAGGTTGCTACAATTACGTATAGATTTGAAGAATAAGAGTGAGGAATTCTAAAATCAAATAACTATTAATGTAAGTAACTAGGCTTTCACGGTTGGAACTAATTACTAATTAATTACTAATGGAACTTCAAATGGAACACGGTCAAAAATCCCGTAGAAGATCGTTATGATTAACTATTAATGTAATAAAAATAATAATAAGACCACGATTATTGGTAATGTTGGGTACTTGTCATTATTATCGCAAGGCCTTTGCGTAATTATGTGTGAAATAAATGCCAATCTGTCTACAGTTACTAAATAATAGAAGATCAATTTGTCGCTTTTGCCGAACCCATGTCTTAGAATTGTAGAATAATTGGCCAAAGAGCGCCGATGTAGCGTCCTTTCAGATTGAAACGAATCTTAATCGGTAAAATAAAAGATGAAGTTAATGCATCATAAATTTAGTGCTAAATATTTTAGAATTGTGTATGCATTACATATGCCTTTCCTTCAAACATATATTTTCTTAAAATTATTGTTAAACTTTACACAAGACGTTTCCACGTCATTGATAAGATAAATTCCAGAGCTCAGAGCTACGACTGAGGCCAGACAGGCAAAAGTTCAAGCTCGTGGTGGCATTCTAACTTTACTTTAAAGCTTCTGTGTTTGGGAATTCCTCTTTTGTAATTCAATTTCTTTATAAAGAGAATAAAATTAAAATACCTTCAAAATGAGGTTTGACTTGACACCTCTGGCTATTTGAAATTTCCTTAAATAAAGAAGTTTGGCTCCAATACAATATGTTTTCATTATATCTCTTTGACTCCTCTCATTTCTTTTGCAAGATAATTGGCGCCCATTGTATCAAGCGTTAAAAAAATAACGTTTTATTACAGTTTTTGTTTCATTTTCTCCAACGTACACTTATGGAACTGTCAAATCATAACATTTGTCAGAAGTTGTTGGTCAAAAATTTGCTCATTTGCAGGAGATGTAATTTGAGAAGAAGGGACAAAATGCATTTTGTCCGAGACGGTTATAAACAAAGAACTTAATTTCAAATTTCTCCAACTCAAGGTCCAAATTTTGCCACACTCTTTCGAACGTCGTTATTCCATGATCTACGTAGCCTCAATTTTTGTTGGGTTTGGTTCCCAAACTTTTCAATTTGTAAGATGTAGGTACCAAATGAATAAAAATCGAGTCACATTTAACAAATTTATATTTTAATAAAATAAAAATGCGACCGTTTTCAAACAAATCTCATATGGATCTGCTCCACATTTTACATTTTTCTCTAATGTGGGCTCATAACTAAAAATAATGCCAAAACTAATTTATAGGCGCCACAAGTGTGGGGCACTCAAATATCCTGAACTAATTCTGCGTAACTAATTTATGAGTGCCGCAAGTGTGGGACACTTCAACAACGTCGACAATCGTCGTCCGCTTACAAATTCTTGGCGCTTTTGCCGCCAGGTCTTAGAATAGTGGAATGATTTGCCATATATGTTCTATGAAACAAAAAAGTAATGTTGAAATATATTCACAAGTTTTGTGAGTGTGTGAGGCGTCCGGATGTCGTCTAACGTGGACTTGTTTTGACTACGATTGTTCGACGTCTCGCATACTCTCAATGATCTGCAGTTTGTGCGTTTTTCAGGCAGTTAGCTTTTAGTCAGCTCAGAGAGCGCTCGTTCTAATAATTAGTTATTACATTTATACATTTTACAATACATTTACATCAAAGGACCTCTGATTTTATTAAACATTCCAACAAGTAATTTTGGAAATTCATCTTTACAGTGAATATGTTAAACAAACATCAGATAGTAACAAGCTCAATTCAATCATTCAGTTATGATCTATCCTCTTGGTTGGATAATCTCGGTCACTCCATCCATGCCTTTCGACAGATGTCAACTAACTTATTCACGGAAGTGTGATATATGGGAAGCCGGACAATACAACCGTACTAAGCACAGACGAATATCCTACCTTATATAAAACATAAAAGACCCTCTTTCTTCCACACAATGTTCTTGTGGGTCAACAAAACGTAGTTTGAAAGACCGAATTGCAAGACACAAAAGAAACTGTCGTCTTGGTCATCTTGACAAATCAGCGGTAGCCGAACACGCATACGATGAAATATACCCCAAAATTATACCTTAAAACCTTATTAACCCGAAGCTAGTCGCGTGGGGTCAGTACGACATATGTATTAAGCAATAATCAGTTTTTATTTACTCCGTTATTATGGCGTGCATGCAAAAATAAAACTGAAATCCGTTGAGTGTTGAAAAATGCTATACGACTACTTAATATACATCTAGTGTTTTTAAACAAATTCAATTTCTAGGTGTTTCTAGGTTTAGAAGTTACATTTTTGATTGAGAATTCTTGTCGAATCATAATTGTGTCAAAAGTCTGTAAAAATATTAAATAAAAGCTATATTCCAACGCCTACTAGTATCTGCTTTATATGATTCTGATTGGTATAAATTAAGACAACAGTTTGGGTATGAACTGAATGATTACTACTAACGACTTGTTAGTCTGCAACGAGTAATTGATTTGAATAAATCAAAAATATCCAGAGTCAGAACGAAAAATTTTCAAAAGCGTTTGAAGAAGTGTTCGTTGCAGCTTTAAATTGAGGATGCGTGCAAAATTGTAGACGAAACGTTTGGCTATAGTTATAGTTACGCTATAATATTGTCCTACATATTTCAGAATCATGATTGTTATTGCTATTGTAACGAATTAACTGTAGCCGGCAATGGTGTTGGGAAAAAGTCGTTTGCGGCCTTGAACTCGAAGAAAATTGGTGTAACGTCTGCCGCTTCCGGTGCGGAATGACGCAAACAATGGTGTGGGATGGGAAGAATGTCTGTGTTGCTCTTCTACGCTTGGCGTGCTTTGGCGGAACGGATCCGATGAGATAACACGCTACAATAAACTTTTTTCTCGGATAGAGTTTAATGTGTGACCCGGTTTCGGCCCTGCCATTGTTCGCAGCTCGAGCATTCGACCGATAATTCCCGGGCAAATCTTTAAATTGTCACAATTAGGATGAACCGTTGTTTGGATTTCGTCATTGCCATAATGCTTTCACATACAAACGTCGCGGGGATATTCCGTGTTTGGGTTGTTCTCCAAAGCCGCTAATGCGTGTTTATTGCTTTTACTAAAACCGCAGTCGAATGACGCGACCTTTCCTTCGCGATAAAGTTCGCGTCGACTTGGAGAAAGTCCGGACTTGCGAATTACGTCCTCTTCGTTGCGTTCAGTGTCTCCGGGCGGAACCTACTTTCCGTGTAAAGTTCAGTGAATGTAAGTGGCGTTATGTAAGCGGCACCAAGTCTCGATTGTCGCCACCGGAAACGGCGGCTGTTGATTCATTCATGGTGCATCGTCGCCGCGAAAATGGGATAACCCTTCCATGCCCATTGCCCGAGAACCGGTCCTCTTCGTTTCTTCCGACTGGCATGATTCGTGGTGGTGATTATTATTGGTGTCGTGGGTCATATCGAAGAGATGATCTCGCTAAATCGTGACGCCGTCAAACAAAACCCATGTTTTCCTACAAGATAACGTTGTTGTCATAACAAGAAGTTTGTTTATGATATCGGGTCGCTCGCACTTTATTTATGGTTATCGTTTGTTTTAAATAGCGACGCGTGCGGCTTTGTTTCCACCTAAGCTTTATCGTACCGCATTAATTATGCGCTCTGTTTTCCTCACGTAACTGGTAAACTCAAGAATACGTAATCCCAAGGTTTATTTTGAAGTGCACCTGCAGTTTATTGTCGTTCCAGCGATTTACATGGGCGGACGTCGTGATTGTTTGAAATTGGATTTGGATGTTTGCGTAAATTGAATTATTGCACGGCTGATCGTTTTTATCAGGCGTGTGATAACAAACTGCGTGCGCAATGTGACAAGCAAAACAGGCGCTCCTGCGTCAATTCTAATGCCATTATTTACTTATTGTCGTCAGAAAATTGTTGTTTGTTGCTTGCCTCTTTCCAGTTAGTAATTGCCGTGATTTCCCCCGTCGCGTTTGTTCCGTTTTCTGTCCGTTGAATATTAATAAGTGGTCTGATTCACGCCAGCGTCGAACTCGTTCCATTCTGCGTATGGTGTTTTTGAAAGTAGTTTAAGAGGAAAATCGTTCGAGTTGCGTCGCATTTCTAAAATCGATATCGCGGAATGTCGCCGCTATACTATATTGATTGGCGATGATGAGAAGAATGTCAGCCGAAAGTGAAAGTGATTTGGGAAACGCGCAGAGCTTTCTCTGGTTTTTTCAATTTGCTTCGCTAAATGTTTATGTCAAGGTCGACGCGTTTACGATATTATATAGATCGTGGGGAGCCAAGCAGTTACGCAACCGAAGGCAACATTTCTTGGTAATGCTTTTATTCCTACGCTAGACGGCCAACAATGGAATGGAATGGATTTTTCAACAATATCGTTTGATTAGCCAGCCGCCCACTTTTAGAAATAACACGCCACTGATTTATGTCATTTTTTTATTTCCACTGAATCGAACTGCCGTGCTAACGCTGACCTATAAATTAGACCGCCTTCCAGTGCATGAGGACCCCCATTACTTATGTTGCTTGTTAATATTGACTATTCAGATGATCGGATGATAAGGATCGCAATCTTAGATATGTGATAATTGATCATAATCAAGTCTTACTGGCAAAGTAGTTAATTACTTTTTCGTAACCTCTTCTACCTGCTGTGGTGTAAAGGTAATATTGTTGCCCAGGTGTTTCATATTCCTGCCTCTTTTTTCGCCTGGTTCCAGTTCAGTTATTTTTTTTTCATTTCATTTTCTTGTATCTTTACTTCTTTTGTCACCTACTTCTGTTTCCTACACCACTTTCACTACACTCTCTTCGTTCATTTTCGCTTAATGACCGAACATTAATTGTGTTTCAATGTTCTAAATTTTTTCACTTTTAGTTCGCTTTTTCATTTTGTCACTCCCTCTATTTTCCTAGAAGTTTCGTTTCACACGCTCTATATTTTGTTTTAAATCTGTGGTCAGCACACATGATCGCTGCTCTATTTTTGACATCGTTCGCCAAAATACGAAAATGCAAACTTACGAACTACAGAATGTGCTTACCATATTTTTGCCCACGTTCGTATCCTGATTGCTGTAATTCGTAAAATGGCGATCGGTAAACATTGACAATTTTTCTGTCCGAGTCACAAATCTACCAAATTAATAACTAATTATTATCACTGCAACCTACCATTCATTCATTTCTACACTTAAAGTTGCACATTTTTTGAATGATACCTCTTCGATTCACATAGCTATGTTTAGGAAATCTGCCCAGGTTTTTCGCACTGCTTTTAATTCTTCAAAATTCTCAGGAAATTTTGCCCACAATTTAATGAACTTTCTTGCTCGCAGACATATAAAAATTTGTTAGTACCTACATATAATTGATAACTGCCAGTAGCAAAAAATTTTAATGCAGCAAGGACCTGCAACGTTAGTTTATTTGAAAAAGGCGACATAAGTTGATGATCTTACTCTTGTAGCAATTGAAATATCATTGTTTCTTGATTGGGTCGCATATGTGGTTTCACAATTTGTAATAAGTATAGTGCCAATTCTTTTGATAAACGGAACATGTTGATAAATATTCGTTCATTTAATTCTATGAATAACGCTGGTTATAGGTTAATTGCAAATATCTGCTGATGTTCCAAATTGTCCAATTGCAATTGATCCAACTAATTCATCCATGGAAAATGATGAAATAAACAGAAAACAATCCAAATCTTCTATACGTGGAAAACCTAAAATAGCACTAATTTGTCGGACAATTGGTCGATTGTAAGATTCACTCGCATCAATCGATCAATATTAAGTGAACTACCAAAATTTGATTACTTGTCACTATCGGAAGAATGCGTACCTATTAGACAATGACATGCTAACTATCAAAAATTGAGCCCCAGAACTGATTCGTATACCTATTTGTATTTTAGTTTTAGCACACGTTTATTTCAATTGAATAATGTTTTATACACTGTTGTATACAAAGCTTTTATTATACTTTATTTATTGTAGCCCTAAGTTTTTTTTAATCGAACATTCTGTAACTACTACAGACAACTGTAACTACTTACTCTAGATACAGTGGTGTCGCGATAATCCGGATCAATTAAAACCGTGGCGATCCGGATTATGAAATAATCCGAATTATCAAGTACCACCTTAAATGGGTATTTTCCCAGTAAAAAACTGCATTTCATCAGATTAACTTAATTAATTCAAAGTATTTATATGCGCTTTTTTATATTACATATGTATTATGTATTATTATTCAGATTAATTTTCGGTCTTATTGGTTTCAATTTTAGACAATATGTTTACCGGTTGCGCTTGAAATTTGTTATTTTGGCTTGTCCAGTGTAACGTTGAAAAGCCGCTGATAAAGCAATACAAATCAAGTCGTAACTCGTTTATTAGGTACAATTCATAGAAATTTCTTAGATAATGCAGTACATATGTCTGTACAGAAGTCATTCCGGATTAAAGAATCAAGAAAAATACGGACTATAACGTACGCCTTGTATCAAAAATTCAATCCGGATTACCGCAGGTCCGGATTATCGCGACACCACTGTATTTTAATTTTTTGACATTATTATTATTGGTGTCCATTTACTTCTATTTGTGTGTTTTCGGTATTGTTCCATATTTCCATATCTTCATTTTTTTGTGTGTAAATTTATAATCTATAAGATTCGATTTTCCATTATTAAGTAAAACAAACAACAAGAGCTACTCACTCGTAGCTTTTTTGGCCCCCTGAGCCAGCGTTTGCGCTAATAGATAATATTCCATTGATATAACGAGCGCCTCGCGTAATCAAACGAACTAAAAATAAAACACCAAAAATGTCCGCGTAAATATCTAGAATTAGGTTTGAGTAATTACGTTTTTGGTTTAGTGACAGCGTAGTACGGCGGGTTGTTTTGCCAAGAATTTGTTGGGCTGAAAGATAAATTAATTGCGCTTTAACCGTTTTAAATTCTTGTTTGTTGTTGTGGCGTTTCGGCGATCGACTAATGCACGTGGAAATTCTTGTTACAGGTTCTGGTGCAAAAGCAAGAAAACGGAAACCAAGTGAATCTGAAAGTTTGAAGAACCGCCACAGTTTCGCCGTTATAAAGGAGGACTTGGAGAATAAACAGAGCAAGAAGAGGAATCTGTGCAATCGAGGTTCCGGAAAGAAGAAGGTTTTGGAGGAGGCGACTAATAGTAAACTTAGAGAGGTCGAGATCCGCGTGGAGGACTGTCTGCAGGCCGTTTCGCACCCCGCCCCACTCTGCAGACGTTCGCCGGCCGAAGAAGTCGTCGCCTTAACGAAATCATCTGCGGAGTGCGAATTGAGTGCTTTAGATGACACGAGCAACGGGAGTAGTGTGCAAATAGTGCCCGCGGATGGTCGCGACGATGAGTCGGTGCGTGATTCCATGCCGTTGTCTGGAGCGGTAACTGAAGTGGTCAGCGAGGAAGACGATTGCGTAATAGTGGCCCAGAGGACAAGCAAAGTCGAAGGGCGCGAGTGCTCTAGCCGCGGTGACGATGACGGACCGCTGTCCTCGTCCTCGCCATACAGCAGGATGGAACTCTCCGATGTCGCGAACGCGTCCTTACGCTTCCCGGACGACCGGTCCGATTCGGGCGTGAGCTCTCTGCGCTCCAGCAGCGGCGATGAACGCTCCGGATCGCGTTCGAGTGCGTTGAGTTCGTCAGACGAGCCCCAGAACAACAACACAAACCAGGTCCAGCCGACGAACCGGTCGCCGCTCTTCATCCCGGCCAGCGGACACGCGGCCGCCACCTCCGAACCGGTGCGCGTGTGGAGAGACCCCAACCTCCTGTTGGAGTCGGAACCGCACGTCCGCCACATTCACAGCGTCCAGCACCAGTCGCTGCTCATGTCGCACCCATCCACGCCGGCCGCTTCGGGCCCGCCACCCACTTCTGCAACCTCCACTCATCCTCCGTCGCTATTTCCGCCCGTGGCGCCCCCGCCGACGATCATGAGTCCCCATCCGCTGCCCCATCATCCCCATCTTGCGCCCGCTGCGCTCTATCAGCATCCGCATCTCACCGACATTATTTGGAAGCAGCAGAGGTATCCTCCGCTTTCGGTCGGTGCGGCTCATCTTCTTACGCAACCTGGGGCGCATCCCACGGAGGAGATGCTCGAGAGAGAGCGCGCGCTCATCCAAGACAGGGACAGGATCATGAGGTGTGCATTTCTTCTTACTTACCAATCCTTATTTCTTCTTTCCTCTACGGAAATACGATTCCCTAATTAAGGGGAGGTTTCGGCAGGCAAATCCATGTTAAAAATGACAAATTTCTCTCATATTTAAAGAGATATCAAGTCAATTGTTTCTGTGCAGAAAGGAACTTTGATTCTAGGGCGGTTCAAGCTCCTTTTTCCAAATTCCTTTAAGGGGAGATTTCGGCAGGCAAATCCATGTTAAAAATGACGTTTTTTCGTAGATAAATTAAGGCTCCTTTTTTCAAAGTTCTTTAAGGAAATCTTTATAAAAAATACAAAAGTTGCTTAAAATTACGACATTTTCAACATGAATTAACTCAGCAACGGATAAGAAATCTAAAAATTTGAACCTGTACCGCCCTAAAGACATGCTTTCACAATACAGATTAAGATTCACACTTCTCTAGGAAATTTTATAGTTGAGTAAAATATCTACGAAAACTGAATGTCAACCCAAATTTCTTAAAACATCGGCCGTCAGCAAAGAGGGGAATACGCCCCCACTACCGGTGCTCTCTTTCCATATTCAACACAGAATTTTTATTATCTGCTTTTATTTACTGTTGGCCCGGACCGATGTAAATTGCTGCAATTACAATCAACCCTCCTATATCGCGATTAAGTCCTACCGCGTTATATATAGAGACCGCGATATAAGAAACTCTGAATTAAATAATACAAATAAGATTAATTTTTCATCGGTTTGCATAAAAACCACGTTATGAGAATCTCAGAAATAACTAAATTGTACATAAATCAGATCGATTTGTTTTACATTATATACAGGGCTGTTTTACTTTAAAGCGGTCTTTAGGAAATTTTGAACTTGCTATAGGCAACTTGAAATTTGGAACAGGGCCGAAATTAATCATTCTGAATCGAAATAAATTATCTTCAATATGGCGGCACTTTTTCTTGTACCGGAAATGGATGCCATCTTTGTTATTTTAAATGGAATACCCCAGTTTTTATTCAATTTTCCAGTGCATCTGCGTCCAGTGCATCTATGTTTTCTCGGTCTATTTGTCATAGTTTTAGATATATGCTAATTATTTTACAAGATTTTGCATTTACGATGTCTATCAATAAAACGATTTCTCAGTAACCATGCGGAAAAAACGCAAACTGTTTTTTACAGTCGATAATCGAGAGTTTGTAAAATCTATTGCTGGTATCAACAATAATTAAATCACATTCTAAGTACTTACAATCATTAATAAAAACGTCCAAAACAAAACTTCTCAATTTAATTTTTTTAAAATTTTCACAAATGTGTTGACACATTCTTGAACAAAAAGCTCGCAACAAGAATATGGCGTTATAGGAAGCTAAAATTAGAACGGAAGCAGAAAACTAACAAGCATTCTGCTGGATGTGATAGAAATGATGGAAAAGCTGAATTAGATATTATGGATAATTTATTCCTCCCTGAAACATAAATTATAAGTAGATGAATGTTTGGAAGAATTGAAAAATGGTGGAAAGGAATTATTGAATTAGAGAGAACAGTCGAGGAAAATCTCTGAATGTTATTTGGAGAAGTGAGCGATTGAAGAAGTTGACAGCGAGCAATTTTGGTCGTGTTTTCAAGATGAGAGATAAAACCCCTCGTGCAAAAATGTTATTTGTATAAAAATGTTTCGACCTCGTCAACAAATTGGGGTAAAGATCATGAATCAGCTGCTCTGGAACATCAAAGTGGTGTAGCAAAAGTAAATTTGTGAATGTGGGTTTTTGTAAATCAATCTGAGTCATATTCAGGGGCTTCTCTAGATGCACTAGTAGATAATGACGGTATCATTGACGTAAAATGCAGTGGCGGCTCGTGGGTTCAGAAACAGTGGACAAAAAAAAAAATTTCTACATGAAGTCCATTCTTATATTTTTCTTGCTGCAAAATAACTCAATCACAGCAAATCACAACAAATTAAAAATTTAAATATATAAAAAATATTTATATCTCTAGCGTCAGGGGGACGTGCCCCTGTACCACTAGTAAAATGTTCTTTTGCTGCAAAAGACTATAGTTCTTAAACAACATTGATTGGTAAAATCACAATAATATAGTCGCATTGAAAAAAACATTATGACTTTTATTATCAAATTGACAATTTGAGGTCAGCAATTTATTTTTGTGTGGATTACAAACCACTTTGGTTATCTAAAGAGCTCAAAAAGAAGAGCTCAAATGGAATAATAATATGAAGACAAAAATTTCAAACGTAAAAAAATTGTAGAAAGTTCTACAAACTGCAAAAATTCTACTGAAAATATTTTTGCATGTTATAATTTTTACTAGTATTTTCAATAATAAATAAATAAAAATGATTTTATGTACAATTGTTTTTAAATTGATATCAGCATCAGCCTGCAGATTTTTATTGTCTTTGATAGTTTGATCGCTTTATTCGATTGAACGTTCAAACTTGTCAAACATGCGAGTTTCGACGGCATTAAACTTATAAAAGTGCAAAAATGGTAAATCAACTAAAAATTGATAGACAGGAACAGATGATTGTCATAATGCAAGCAATAAAACACGACACGCGAGTATCTTCGTATGCACTAATCGTAAGATGGTGAACATACGTTCAAAATTTCATAGCAAGAGTTCATCTAACATAGGCATCTAACATAGGCCGGGTACATATCGAACGATCAAGACAATTTGTAATCGAGTCCATGTGTCTTTCGCGATTGATATGTTGTTAATTGTGGGATCTAAAGTTACGTCATGTAAGAACTTAAAAAAATAATTTTGATGTTACAAAAAATTTAAGAATTAAATTTTTAAGCGGATGCGAAAAAAGGTAGCCGCATTGACAACCCATTTTTTGTTGTTAATTTCAATTTTTCGCCAGATCTTGAGTATAAAAGAAGTGCCGGTGTAACCTGGACCACTGCTGCATCAAACGTGAAATTATCTTGATCGCCCGATACAAAGAAGTAATGTAGAGACGTCTGTAAAAACTTTAAAAGAAAACAGAAACCGTTATACATTCTCCAGAAGCACCTTTATTTGAGAAGGGTATTCGAACAGCCCAGTTGGGACTTTATTTGCCTCTTAGAAAATTTCTAACGGGTCTATACAAATAAATCGAGGCTGCGTGGGCCATGGAATTACTTTGATGTTCGGTAGAGTGTAGCAAAATTGTGACCTTGATTTATGCTTAATAACCGCCGCGCTCACAATAATGTCTTCTGCAACAAATTCCATCTCCAGGTTTCGGTTTAGACGTCGTTTGAGCAATATTTTGAACGACAACTCGTGTCAAATGTTATGATTCAACAGTTACAATAGTTTGCACTTTAAAAAAGAAAACAAAAGCTAGATTCCGTTGGGTTTTTATTTGTACGCACATTTCGTTCAGCTTCTTCGAGATTTCTGTTATTTGTGGTGGTAATTTGAATTTGTTTAAAAACTAAAGTGTTTTGTGTGTAGAGAACTTTAGATGAGTTTCTTGAGGTAGTGAAAAGCACACACAGGAAGTCAAAAATAATGATAAAAGTGGCGTGTCGTTGTTTATTCCCGGTGTAAAATTGCAAATCAAGTCGGAAAAACGACAACTCGACATTTTTATGTGAATTTGAAACGGAAATCGTTTGAATTTTCAATTTCTTTTATGCATGAACTGCACACTTTGTAAGCTGCCTAGAATGGATTTAAAAATGTAATTATTTTGCGTCAGACAAAGTCAGGAAGCACGCGAATTGGAGAAGCACAAGGAGAAGGAGCGCTTGGAGCGCGAAAGACACGAGCGCGAGAAAATAGAGAGGGACCGCGAGAAGCAGGAGCGAGAGCGGGAGCTGGAGAAAGAACGACAGGAGCAGGCACTTCATAATCACTTTGAGAAGTCGTTGAGACAAGCGGCGGCACAACAAAAGGTATAGTCGATTGCTTCTTTTGAGGCGGACAAAGTGAAACGGGGGAATTTAATTTTTGCAGCGGGAGCAGTGGAACACAATTAGTGGAAGACCTCCGCAGCCCAGGTCAAACAACGCGGAAGACGAGAGAAAACGAGTGGAACAGGAATTGCATCAGAGAAATGAAGCGAGGCATTTGTCTGTGCGATCCGAAAGGGATCACAGAGGTTATTATACCACGGTAAGTTTACAGTTACGGGTACAAGCGGATGCTGTGATTTTCACCAGTCTATAGTTTCCATGCTGCCGATTTTAACAAGACCCATCTCTACTTATAAAAGGGAATGTTTTGTGGCACTGCAGGTAGACGTTGGGTTTAAAATTTGTAATGTTTGAGTTCAGTAATTTGAACGAATTAAGAGAAAAAATCAAATGTCCTGGTCCTGAACCTAAAGATGTAGAGGAGAGACGCTGTTTTTGCTGCTTTTGTTGTAACGCACTTATGTGAATAGGATTCAGTTTTAAATGTAAACATGACCGTATCAGACCATAACATAAAAAGAAAAAAATTATACCTATTTCTACATTGGTAAATGTGACTTTCGTAACGTAATGGTAAATACTTAATCGGTATTATTGTATTCAATTATAAAGTGTTTTGATCCGTTGTTTTATTCAGTTGTTCAACAAAAATACCACACCATCTGCCATAATGCTAAATGCTCAGTAAATTAAGAAAATGTAGGGTATAATATACGAAATGCTCATCAATAAAATAAAACATTCGGTGGCAAAATTAATCAATCCGTAATAAACAATATATTGTAAAATAAATCCATTTTATAAACTATCTATTAATTAACTATAATTTGAAGAATATTTATACATAGAACGTATAATACATTCTGTTTAAATATGAGTTATAAAATTAATTTCTTTTAGTTAACACAATATAAAATTTAACAATACGAAATAAAAAATAGTAAAACATAACGATTATTATAAAATAAAGCAGATAGTCAGACAAAAAAGTATTTTTTAAATAAATGAACATATCTTCTCTTTTCGATTGGCGAACGGATAAAAATGCGTCATATTTATTTACCTATTGTAATAGAAGAGTTGTTTTCTCCAGCCCCTCTGTTTACGGGGGTGAATTACATACTAAATAAATTCAATATTTCATCCTGCAAATCTACAAAAAACACTGAATGTTTTCTACATTTAATACTGAGCATGTAGTATTTTTTAAAGCACAAAATGATATAAAACAATGAGCATTTTTAATTTTAAATACCACATCAGTTTTAAACGTACATATGCCCAAATCAAGAACAGATACGAAATAGATATGATTCGCAAAGGTTTCATTAAGTTTGAATAATTATTTTAATTACTTATATACAATCCATTCTTGCTTAGGCACTCCTGCATACGTCTTTCCATACTGAATAATCGCGGGTACGAAAGCGTTCCAAAAGTTACTGAACATGATTCATTAGGTGTGGAACTGTTCTTTCTCTAATACATTTAAAACTGAATCCCATTCGCATATGTGTTTTACAACAAAAGCAGCCTTTCCTCAGCGTCCCTACTCTACACCTTTAGGTTCAGGATCATCACATTTGGTTTTTTCTCGGATTTCGTAATCATTCAACTCGATGGACATTCAGTAATCATTTAAAAAATAAGCTCCAAACCAAGAAATAGTAAACAATACAAATTTCCAACCCAACGTCTACCTGTAGTGTCATAAAACACTTTTGTAAGTAGAGATGGGCAGCAGAGAAACTATAGACTGTTGAAAATCAGTTGCGCCGGTTGTGTATTTACCTGGGCGACTGAAGGTACAATTCTATTTTGTTTGTTGGATGTGCAGGCTCAGCGTGCGCCAAGCGTCCCGTCTAAAACCGAATATCCACCACCGCCCGCCCACAGTCGAGTTCCGACAAGCAAATCGGACAAGCTTTCGAGCATGCATTCAGCAGCTCTCCAAAAAGGCGAAATCAACGTTTTCGGTTATCCCGTTTACCAGCCGTTTTTCCCACACGAACCAAAGAACAAGACCGACCATCACAAATCGTCGCAGCAGTCGCTGGTGGTGACCAAGAGCGGCACGATGGACGGACGCGATGTTTTGCCGAATCCCCCGCCTCTGATGAGCGAAATGAAGAACTCCGTCATCGTGAAGCACGACGGGAAGAACTCGCACCATTTGGAGCCGCGCGTGTCCATGGCGCATTCCCCGAGCCCCAAATTGAGGACGGAAATGATGAGTGGCCACTACTTGACGACCGGCCAACCAAAAGGGAACCTCTACGAATACAGGAGCCCCACGCAGTCGCCGCACCATCACCCGCACGTGCCCAACCCTCACCACAACTTGGAGCCGCAGAATTTGGGCAAGACCACGCATCATCGACAGACGAGTCAGCTGCCCAGTCCGCATCATCAACGCCAGAGCCCTCATCATCCCCACTCTCAGCAGCACCCGTCTCCGGAATTGCGATACAGAACGAGTTCCGAGTCCCAGGCCATGATTTATCCCACCAAAGCGAACTACGCATTTCTGGCTAACACCACCTCGGCGTATTCGCTGGCAGTGACGAGCGCGTCCAATTCCAAACCGAAGGTCAGCAGTCCAGCGCCTCATCACATTTACGGCAAACCTTCGGCGGGCATCGTCTCCGGAGTTCCGGTGACGCGTCACGAACCCTCAACCCCAGTGCAACTGACATCGAAGCCGCCGCTGTCGTCGTCGGTGTCGCCCAGTCCTTATCAGCAAATGTCCCAGTATCATCCTCCACATCTTCCGAGCACGCCGACGATGACGTGTCCGCCTCCGGCTCACAGTCGGACGACGGCTTCGGATCCGCGCTACGACAGATACTCGGTGGGTGCGGTACCTGGGGGACTTTCAGTTAAAGTGTCCGTGCAGCACGGAACCTCTCCTCCGACCGCCGCCTCCGCGCCCTTGGCCGTTTCACGATCTCATCCCCAGTACATATCGCCCTGTGCTCCTTCCGTGCAAACTCAACCGCTCGACTTGGGAGTATCGAATAAGTACGAGCCTTCGGTGTCCCCGAAACGCAAAGCCGCCCCGGCCACCTCCACAATTCCCGTGTGCTTGGAAACGAAGAAGCGGCGCATCGAATCGTCTCCAGGACAGACTCTTCCGATTTACGTCGGAGCCACGCAACCCCAATTGGCGCGTGTGAGTGAACCGAGCCCGCTTATTGCGAGTGCGGCGACGACGATCACCACGGTCGTGAACACGGCGGCGTATCGGACTCCTTCGGTAACGTCGGTTAGTCCTTCCGTGGGTGACAACTTGCCGGACGTGAGTGTGACGGCTGTGAGCGTCGACAACGCGGCGAGGCCTTCGAGCGCCGAGTCCAGTCAGCACGCGGGTGTGGTGTCCTTGAGCAACAGTCCGGCGCCGAACCTCCAAGTGGTCCAGTCGGAGGCGGAAGCGCCAAACACTCCCGTCAAATTGACGATCACGCCGAGTTGTGTCGACTCGGAGAAGTCCAACAGTCCGGGACCAACCAAGTCCAGCAGCAGTTATCCGGTGAGACATCTGAAGAAGGCGTGGCTGCAGCGACACACCGGCGAGGACCTGGAGGACACAACCGGCGCGACCGGATCCGGGAGCTGCGTCACACTGCCCATCGTCAACTTGTCCAACAACAAAGAGAATCCCATCCATTCGATACATTCTATCGGCAGCATGGCCGTCAACAGCATCGGCAAAACCAAGCACTTGAACGCCAAATCCAACAACCGAAAAACACCAAACAAAGAGACTCTGAACGGCCATCCCAACGACTCCAACAAAGGCGACGATTCGTCCAGTTCCGATCAGGATCGGGGCAGGAAGTCGCCACCGAAGCGCAAACCGCCAAAAGTGAAGCGGAAAAAAGGCGGCGGCTCGTCGAAGAAGGCGCCCGAAGACAAGAAGCGCAAACCCGGCGCCCAGTCCGTGGCGGTGAGCGAAAGCGGCTCCGAAAGCGAGAAGGAAAGCGGAAGCGACAAAGACTCGGACTCGGGTGCGAGTACCACACTGGCGCCCAGCAAGAAAGCGAACTCGGTTAGCAAGGAGCCCCGGAAGCGGGGACGAAGACCCAAATCGTCAAAAAACGATAAAGGCGAGGAGCCGCGCATCAAAAAGTCCAAGGACGAAACGGTGCCCCAGCGCGACCCCTTTCGCAAACCTCCAGTGGGGCAACTGAAAAAGACTGGCGAGAGTTTTTTGCAAGACGGGCCGTGCTTTGAAGTTGCGCCCAAACTGGCCAAGTGCAGGGAGTGCAGGTGGACGCCGAACCAGAGGTCGAAGAACATGTCCAACATCTTCTGCCGTTTCTACGCGTTCCGAAGGCTGAGATACACGAAGAACGGACAACTGGCCATCGCGGGATTTTCGGACCCGCACAAAGATGCGCTCGAGGTAAACAAATTGTAAACAATTGTCGTTTTGGTGATGCTCATCGTTCTTCGTTCTCAGGACGATTTGAAGCTTTGGTTACCTAATCCGGAATCGCCCCCATCCGACTTGGACTTGGAGACGTCAAGATTTATTCTCAAGCAAGTCGGCGATCATTTCTGTGATTTGTTCGTGCAAGAGAAAGAAGCGCACGCCGAGTACGTTTCAGACGGTAAGCAACCACGAGCGACTTGAATGAGATAACATTTTCTATATATAAATCGTTTTCTTTGCCTTTTGGCCTTAAGACTCTTACACAATCTTACATACAGGTGTCCCAGAACAACAGTGACGTGGAACAACTACACATTCCTAGAATCAAAATAAGTCGATTTGACCCTATAAACTTTTGTCCTAAAATGCTTCGTTGGCCCCTCAGAGTCTGAGCCAAAGTCTGAAAATAAATTTCGCTTTTTCGTATTAATTCAGAAACGGTTGAACTGATTTTAACAAAACTTAGTATGTAGATACTATTATAGGAGTACTATCTGCTGCTATGAGTATTTTGTTTTTTAAAATTTCGAATGGTGAAAACCACCCCTAATCTTGAACATTTTACATCATAACTTTTTTGTTCATTGAAATATCGCTTCAATTTTTCAATGAGACGAGACTTTAGACGCATTCAGCGGCAAAAGGTATAACGAGGAAGTTCCATCGGCAAGACATCGTTCAACTGCAGAAAAAAGCTTGTGTCGTAAACACTTATTTTTCACGTTGCGTCAGGTTTTCTAATAAACAAATGCATTCGCATGACGCTGGTCATGTTGTTTGTTTGTGTAAGTTGTCATAAATTGAGATAGGTTGTGTTATTTTTAAAGTTTTGTTTGATATCTTGTGATCTCTAATTTGAAAATGGACACATACATTGCGCAATGAGGAAATCTTACAAAAGACTCTTTTTAACTTCTTGCGAGGATTGATCTTTGCGTAAACGAAGGGGGTGCTCATATTGAGCATTTAATAAAATAGTAAAATCCAGTTTGAGGACAACAAGCAGACCATTCCAAGGCTTATGATTATAATCGATTCCTTTTAGTACCAACATAATTCTGAAAAAACAGAAATTACTCGATTGCTGCTTGTTAAATTTCGTTATTAGAGAAACCGTTAATTTTTTCTTGTTAATTTTTTATAGCCACCGTCATGCAAATGCATTTGTTTATTAGGAAACCTGACGCAACATAAAAAATTAGGATTTAAAAAAAACATTTTATTCTCGAGAACGATAGCAGATACGGTTTTTTTAATAAGGGACGTGAAAGCACTGAAATAATATCTCTTCAAAAGAAGTAAAAATTGAAGCGATATTAAGTTATGGTGTAAAATGTTCAAGGATAGGGGTGGTTTTCATCATTCGCAATTTTTAAAAAACAAAATACTCATAGCAGCAGATATTACTCCTATAAAAGTATCTACATACCAAGTTTTTTTAAAATCACTTCGACCGTTTCTGAATTATTCCGAAAAAACGAAATTTATTTTCAAATTTTGACGTACTCTCACGGGCCATCAAAGCATTTTAAGACAAAAGTATAGCGCCAAATAGGCTTATTTTGATCCCAGGAATCTGTAGTTGTTGTGGGACACGCTGTATAACACATCAACTTAATATAAATTTCTTCTAACACAAATACTAAATAACACAAATCAATTCCTTCTTTTACGCACCCTTTCTCCTCTTTCTCTCACAACGCTTCTCATCCAATCTAGTCCTTTTCCATTCTCATTCGGTACCTTATCCCTCCTTCTTTATTCCTGTCTTAAACTCTCGCATTCATTCATTAGGTGTTCGTTCCACTGTTAATCGTCCTTCTCCGCATATTCTGCATCCTCTCTGATCCTCTCTCAACCAGAACTTGCATTATCTCTCTTCATTCCCGCACCTTAATCTTGCTATAATTTTTTTCTCATTTGCACTTTCTCTTTCCAGGTATTTAGGTGGTTCTTCGGTAATTATTTCCTTATACTTGCTATTATACCTAGACTCTTTAATATTCTTTTTTGTCTCTCCACATTCCTATCTCCATCTCTCAGTCTTTCTCTTAAGCTCACCACTCGTTCTCTCATTCTCTTCTCTTTTCCTGAAATATAACTATTTATTTCATAGTACTTTGCCCTTTCACTCATCCTATCACTATCTCTCTCAGACAACACTTTACACAAAGTCCTTTCGCTTATCCTCTCCTCAAATGTTGCCGCCCTCTTTCCTGCCGCCACTCTCATCTTTTCCCTTTTCGTTTCCTCTTTTACTATATACCCTGGTGTTTTTCTGTTTACTCCTAGCACCCATTTCAAATATTTTTCTTGCACCATTTCAACTTTCCCATATCTCATCTCATAACCCCATAACACACTCTTCACTAGACTATCAAACATCATCATCATCATCATCCTTTTTCTGAAATTATGCCCGAACTTCCTTTCTCCTATTCCCCAAATTGCTCCTACCAGTCTGTTTGCCTTTTTGACTTGTTCCTTTACCTGTGTCCCTTCTGTTGATGACATTTTCTAATTCGCTTGTATTTGTAATTGTTGTAGATAAGACGGTGGCATGGAAGCGCGTGGTCCAAGGCGTGCGGGAAATGTGCGACGTGTGCGAGACGACACTCTTCAACTTCCACTGGGCGTGCGGCAAGTGCGGCTTCGTGGTCTGTCTTGACTGTTACAAGGTAAGCTGAAGACCTCCGCCGCTGAGATGTGTATCTAAACGTATTTGTTGCAATTCAGAGTCGTAAAAGCGGATCGATAAAGGTGTGGGGCGAACCCGGCAAAGACCGCGACGAGTATTCGTGGCTGTTGTGCACGAACCGACAGGCGCACGAACAGGAGAAGTTGATGTTAACCCAGATCATCGCGGGCGATTCGTTATCGCAACTCGGCAAAATGGTGCACGAAATGCGGGAGCTGTGGAATATCGAGCAATACTGCGCGTGTCCCGCCAGCAAAGAGATCGTGCAAAAGTCGAACAACGTCGTTTACAAGGAGATCGTCAAGAAGATCCTGTTGGAGAGCAAAGTGAACGGCATCAAGAAGGAGATTAAGGAGGAGAGCGACGGCAAGAGCGGACCTAACGGCGTTGTGGTGAAGGACGAGAAAACGTCGCCTTTGTCGTGGCTGGCCGACGTCGCTTTGTCCAACGAGGATAAGAAGAACGAAGATAACAGCACGAGCGATTCGGACGAAGGCAGCTTTTCCACTTTGCGGGAGTTGCTAATTAGACCGTCACATAAGCCCAACGGCAGTCGGGCCGCATCTCCAGTGCCCAATCAGAAGAACAACAAGAAAGTCAACGCCAAGATTGATACGCTAGACGAGGTGATTTCGAGCGTCATCGAAGACAGCGTTCCCAAAGTGGCAGAAGCGGCGTCCGACGTTAAACCGGAACTTAAGCATTTTCTGCGGAGGTACAACTGGCAAGCGAAGGGACGCGCTCCTCTTCCCATCAGGATAATGACGCTCACGGAGAGCAAGATGCTTTATCCGGACGTTCTTCACAGTTGGCTGTGCGATGGGAAGCTGCTGAGGCTGAGCGACGCCGGCAACCGGGAGAATCACAAAATCTTTCAGGTAAGCGGATTTTTCTGAAAGAGGACTAAGTTTTCTCTTTTATTGCTTGGAACGTCCGAAAGCAGGTGATTGCAATTTGTAGTTGTTTCTCGGGCTGTTTCATTAGATTTGAAAGAATGTAGCACACACATTTTATTAAAAAGAAACGTTCAAGTCAGTCTCACTAATTTCGTTTTGCTTTCGCGATGCTGTCATTGGTTCCGTATTCCCTTTTAAGCAAAGTAACGTGTGTAAAAAAATAAAACGAGGCAGCGTAAGCATGGAAAAACTTCGTGTAATAAAATTTCGACCTATCGTCCGCTAAAAAATTATTTGCTGTCAACTGTTCCGTATTGAATAATTTATTCGGAAATTTTTCAGTAATTGAATGCGAAGGAGACGTGCATTATGTGTATAAGAGAGGTGTACATATGTCTAACATTTATTATAAACAATTCAAATAAAATTGCTCCTTTTTATTTTGAGACGATGTTTTGACTGACAGCTCCTGCCATATATCACTGTCAATGTGAGTTTACACTTACACACGTTTACTCACAAAAGTTCTAGTAGTAGTAGAATTCCTCGAATTTCCTCCATTTTCTTGCTTCAAAAATCATCATCCCTTCTTTACACTCTAATATTTCAAATCACGGTTCGTAAAAATAATAAAATAAAACACATTTCCCGCTGAGTTATGTGAAGTTGTTCTCCCTGTACTTGATACATGATAATATGTATATGTAATTATTATGGTCTGCTTTCAGTAAAATTTTGTTAGAATCAGATGGGTCATCTAAACAAAATGTAATAATTGATGCACCCAGTAGTGCAAAATCCTACTCCGACTGTGCCTATATTTGCGAACCATTTTACAGACAAAACACTTTTATTGTTAAAACTAATTGCTGCCGCGAATCATCCTCGAAATGTTCAATCGTTTTCCAGTACCGAATTTATTTAGAACCAAGTTACAAGACTGCATCATTATTAGTATCCTGTTTATACAAAATCAATTAAAGTTGTGGCTTGAAATTTTGACAAAAAATTTTCAAATTTCTCCTTGTTCATAATGATCAACTCAAATTTTGAATTGTAATAATTTAATATACAGGGTTGCTCATGAACGCAAATAGTGGAATATCAATGGAAAATAGTTGGTTAAGAAGTTGAAAAATGCATAGTCATACAGTAGTTATGGGAAAGCTTATCAAAAATGTAATCGATTGATACTAAAATATAGGTACAGGTGTTCCATTTGAAAAATTCGATTGGTGTGGGAGCATCCATTTAAAAAAAATAGCCGCTTAAATGTCACATAATAGCAAAACAACTGAAGTTAAGTACATAGAAGGTGATACAAAGTAGAATTATTTTTTGATAAGCAATCCGAAAATAACGTAATACTGGAGTTACGTAAACGATGGTCAGGATGATGACATACGAAGATAATAAACCACGAATAAAACGATTTTAAACTTTGATTTAAATTTAGTACAAAGATGTGTATCTACATTCGACAGTGGCTGGATGAATTCTGAGTTACAAATAGTGAAAAACAAAAATGAGGATAAAGTAATAAAAGTATATTTATGGAACGGCCAGTTTCGGGAAGAAGTGCAGAGAAATATTAATCCGGTGAATTATTTATTATTCATGGTTCCATGATAACACTGGTGTTCCGTTTAAAAAATAGTACCTTTGATGCGCCACTCTGTATGTGGGCATACTGTAAAGAAGCGTATATTTTCAGTGTTGTCTTAAATGCATTGTACTTTTTCGAAAAACGCATCTCGATATATTTTTTAATTTTATAGCAGTAGACACATGCCCACTGATGCTAGAAAATAAATAATATTTTTTATAGATTTTTAAGCCGCCAATGTTTTATAGTAATCTTACTGCCCCGCACCGCTGGGAGCTGGATGTATAATAAATTATATGCATGATCTATTTTTTATTGTGGTAGTTATTATTACCAGCTAAAATTTTTTTGACACTTCTTGATTTTATTACAGTAATTTCTTAATAGTATATTAAAGAACGAGTTTTCTAAGGCATATTTTATCGCACGAACTAAAATTTATAAAACGACCGGCGAAGCCGGGAGTGGTAGATGGCAATACCAAAGAATTTCACAATGTTACTGTTAACTCCGCCCACCAGTCCTGCCTAAGAACCAAATAGATACTGAGACCTACTGAGACGGATCCCTCACATTATTTGTTCTGAATTACAGTTTCACCGCTTTGCGACTTTGCGTATTATTCATAAAAAAGTTGTTTGCTTTAGTAGCCTTTTTTTACACGAATTACCAAATTATGTGAAGTCTTATAATTATTACTTTATAATTTTTTTTGTTAATTAATTTTATTCAATTATAGACATACATATCCATCTCTGGAATTAGCCAGGAAAACAATTGCCTAACGTCTCACATTTCAATAAAAATCAATTATGCTCGAATATCAATAAAAGTTTTATCTAATTATTGCATTAATTGATCTAGGCGTTCAGGTTGCTATTCGATTATTACTATTATTTATTATTTTTATATTTGCTTATGGTACTGAGAAGAGTCGACTGCAGGTCGGACTAGAACCAAATGAGGCCCAAAATTTAACAATTTTTGTAAAATTCTATAAAAATATAAACCTAAACAAATTAACATTGAGTTAATTATTCCAACAAATCGGTTCTTTGAGCTGCGGAACATTTATAAAAAAATTATAATACTTCGTAGCTATTGTCGGCCGGTACGCCCGTCGAACGTCGCGACGCGGATTTCCGGTCCGATCTGTGTAAATCTTGTCTGACCTTGGTTGAACCAGAGGCTGTTTCGGCAAAAAAGTTCTTCTTACGTGTTCATTCGGCTGATTGAAATTACTTGGGAAAGCGCGCCACGCATTTTTATCGCTAAATATATTCTGCTTATTTCATTGTAAACACGTTTAGTCAATCTGAATTACTTACTTGTATGTTCGATTTATATATTTATTGTCAATAAAAACTCATAACCAAAATAAAATTTGTAGAGAATAAGCCGAATGAGCATTAAATGCGGTGAAGTTCTAAAATGGACTGAATAGACTAAACATCAGGTTAACCTCAGATGAAATACAGAGACGTATAACCAATGCCCGGAGATGGAATTTGTTAAAGAAAATATGAAATGTACCGTCTCTGAAATTTCTAATTATCTACTTAAGATTTTTCCAATCCTGTACAACATAACCGGTCAAAAGCAGATAAGACAACGTCATCACACTAATCGGATAAATAACAAAATCAGAGTATATGTAGAATAGTAGTTTCACTCGCTGTCGGCACTTTTGATCTGAGGTAAAACCATTTCGCCATGTTGGCTGGTGAGAAACCAGGGTCGGACTAAACAAAATATCATTCAAAATATCAAATTGCATTAGAACAAAAGTTACAATGCGCCCAAAATGATCTTACTAATTAACGTGCAGACATATTTTCAATTAATTATAGTTGTGCAGTATTTAGCGAGCACATAAGTGGGTTATTATTCTGAATTCTCATCGTAGTCGAAATTTGTGCTGAACTGTACTTGAGTTCAACTCTGATATCTGCAGCTCCGAATCACTGACCTCTATATAAGATGGATAAGCACAACATTGGGATGCGCCAGAAATTTTTGTGACCATTACCGTGCCCTCCAAAATGGAGTCGGAACCTGATACACATGCGCATTTGATCAATTTTGAAGTAGTGCAGGTGTTTGCCGTTACGTGTGCAGCAGTCGCATTGCTCTTTTATGGTATTTTTTCAGGAATCTGTAATGTTGGATGGAATTTTACAGGAATTTATAATTTTGAACGCCATGTGTTTTGAGTATTTGGGCGTATTTTTAGATGTTACTGTTTTATTAGGGCCTTTTCCAGGTGTAAGTGGACAGTTTTCAATTTTCTTCAGTTTTATTGGTTTAATTTTTTTTAATAGTTCCATGACGGTTTCATAGAGGTTCAGCCATCTTCTTAAATTCAAGCAACCGCCTTTGTAAAACTTTAGTGCGCAAACTCATTAGGTTCCGACGCAGATTCAATTTACCTCACTTTTCACTTACACGATTGCTCATCCATTTCTATATACAGGTCAGTGCTCCGAATGTACAGAATCACCAGACTTCATGTCAATTGAATGCGCAGAACGATCTGACCGTTTTGCTTATCAGCGGAGTGAAACTACTATTCTACATATACTCTGACAAAATGAAGGCCTGCACCGAGAGGGAGGTTATTAGACTGTCATTGGTTGTGGGTCATGAAGAGCACACGTCGAAGGCGGGATTTAGTGAGGGGCGTGTCAGATAAAATTACTTCCACTACATTTAAATTATTTTAAAAAACCTGATTTATTTTTTAAAGCATAGTTGTTGGTAAACTTAGCATCATCAATAATAATTAAAAAAAGGATTTTTAACTTGTCAAAAAAAATTTTTTTGTTGGTTTTCCCAACATTTTTCGCAAGTATATTTCACGTAAACTATTAGATAATGTTATAGTCTAACTACTTAAAAAAAACTATCAAATTTAAACGATCCAATTCCGAATTGTGATGGAATAAAGTTTGCATGTTAAATGAATAGGCTGACTAGAGGTATCCGACGCCCTAACAGCTTTGTTATAGACGCGAAGTAGAAATAATGACTCTTTTCTATAACATATGTGGGTCGTGTGGATTTAGCAAACGCAATTTTTTATAACGCTTCTGTCCTCACCCCCAATAACTTTTTTGCAACACTAATTTTGTACCTCCACCGATTCTTTAAATCCCTCTAAAATAATCGCTGCCTTCATAGACGTGGCGCTGCTTTGCCAAAAACATATATGAGACGATGTTTCTTTAAATTTTTATAGTATCTGCATTTTTCCATCTTGATTTTTTTACGTTTACGGGGGATGCGAAAACCACTTTTCACTTTACAGTCAGACTTTACGTATTTAGTATCCATTCATGCTGCCTTATAGAGAAGCTCACGTTTACTTTGAATTTGAATAAATCGAAGCAATTTGAAGCGGCCGGACCAAAACCAGCCACAAAGCATTTTTAAGCTCATGCATAAACGACATGCTTTTTCAGGATCAGTGGAAGCGGGGCCAGCCCGTTATAGTATCAGACGTGACTCGCAACCTGAGCAAGGACCTGTGGAATCCCGATGCGTTCGCCCGCGACTTTGGCGACGAAAAGAACGACTTAATCAACTGCATGACTGGCAATCTCGTCCCGAACCAGCCGATGCGGAAGTTCTGGGAGGGCTTCGACCACTTCTCCAAGCGGCTGAAGGACGACAGAGGCAATCCCATGCTGCTCAAACTAAAAGACTGGCCGCCGGGAGAAGACTTCGCGGAGATGCTGCCGTCGCGTTTCACCGACCTTATGAAGGTGCTGCCGTTGGCCGAATACACGCATCGAACGGGCCGTTTGAATCTCGCCAGTCGCCTGCCGGATTGCTTCGTGCGTCCGGATCTGGGGCCGAAAATGTACAACGCTTACGGATCGGCGCTGCATCCGTCGAAGGGAACCACAAATCTGCACCTGGACATATCCGACGCGGTGAACGTGATGGTGTACGTGGGGATTCCGAAGGACGGCGACGGCGACGAGCACATCAAAGAAGCGTTCCGGGCCATCGACGAGGCCGGTTGCGACATTCTAACGCGGCGACGGGTGCGCGACAAGGGAGAGCTTCCCGGTGCGCTTTGGCACATTTACAACGCACGCGACGCCGACAAAATCCGCGATCTGCTCAATAAAGTGGTGGTGGAGAAAGGCGGCAGGTTGGAGCCGCACCACGACCCCATCCACGACCAAAGCTGCTATTTGGACGGGCCGCTGAGGGAGCGACTGTATAAGGAGTACGGCGTCGAGGGGTACGCGATAGTGCAGTGTCTGGGAGACGCCGTCTTCATCCCCGCCGGCGCCCCGCACCAGGTGCGCAACCTGCACAATTGCATCAAAGTCGCCGAAGATTTCGTCTCGCCCGAAAACGTCTCGCATTGCTTTCACCTGACGCAGGAGTTTCGGGACCTGTCAGACACTCACACAAACCACGAGGATAAGTTACAGATTAAGAACATTATTTATCACGCGGTCAAGGACGCGCTTTCGTGTATCAGTGCGGTGTTGAACAGGCACGTGTGCAAGAAAGAGGAGTCCGCGGAACGGAACGGCGGAGGAAGCGGGGGCGACGCGCAGCTTAGTCCGACGACGAGGGACTCCTTCGAGACCGCCTGAACTTGTGATAGTAGACGCTTACGACGATCGATCGATATTTGTAAATTACTTCTTGTGTGATATGAAATGTGTTAAATCCGGCACATTTTCTGTGTAAAAACGATGCCCTATGCACGTGAGCTGTTCTGTGTACATAAATGTACATTGACTTTAGTTGGATGAAATGCTGAATATGCACGGTTTATCTTCCTGTTAGTAGTGACTAGTGGCTCGAGGGTCACCGGTTGTAATTAGCCTATTACACTCACTTGTTGACTACTTTGGTGTCCCCAGGGACTATATATCAATGTTGTTTCAAAGTACCAGTGGTTATTTTTGTCACTTGTATACTGTGCCTGTTGATAAAAAAAAGGTATTTTTAACTACCGAAACTTTTTAAAACTCGCTATTCAGTATTCTTTGTGGGTTTGTAATGTTCAGAATAGTTACTTACTAGTGATTCATATTTGCAGCATCTTTCCAAACGTTATGATGAAATCGACGAAAATTTTTGAAAAGTGCTATTTCATTCAAAGTGCCAATTATTATTTTAGGCAAAGCTGAACCAAATGATCTCGACTTTGTGTTTACAACGATGATAGCTAACAATTTATCCCACTTAACTTCGTACTGTAGGCATCAGGGCCGTCGCGGTCCCGTTTCTGTAAATTTTGTTTCAAACGTTCACTTTTATATTGTCCTATATGTAAATTGTTTCAACATGATGTAAAAAAATTATAATTTATTTTGCTTTTTGCAGTCATTGATTGTACAGTAGAATAGACTTTTGTACAGTTACGAATATGTTTCCTTTGCCTCTGACAGGGGCATATGAATTTTTTTGTACTATGTATATTCTGTAAGATTCTAGGTTTGAATAAGAAAATGTTTATTAAAAGTGTCACTTTATTTCATCCCCTATGCATCCCTCTCTAGCACCCCAACAATCACATAATTACAACAAAAACTTTATAACAACTCATTTTGTACTTACTCGTCAGCCGAGAGGAAAGAATCTAGAACAAATAACATTGGGAACATTTAGGAACGGATGTGGCCTTACAAATATTTGAGTGCTGAATATTCCCGTCCTAAGTTGCACTTGAACACCGATAATAAAAAACGTCCTTTTGTCCCTCGAACTGCTGCATTTCAATAATAAATAAATATAGAATTTGTTAAGATGCACTAGTTGCAAAAATTATATAAAACAAATGTAAAAAACAGGATTGTAACAAAACTGTTTATTGCAACAATGGATTTGACTAAAGCATTTTGGAGTTATCTTTTGGTTTGGTTTTGTCAATACTGTTAACGGGAGGCGCGATAATCGTGGATTTCGTTTCAAATTTGGGTTTCGTTTTCGTTTCACCCTTGACTACTTCCTCGGTTTTGGCCGCTTCAATTTTGCTGTCTTTTTCCTTCTGTAGGGCCTTCTCGATTTTACCCTCCACTTCCAAAATCTCTTCTTTCTCCAACATTTCCATCAATTCGTCTACTTGCTTATCGCTTAAGTGAACGTTTTCTTTGCCTATGATCTCGATCACCTTCAGTACGTCCTCCACATTTATGGAACCGTCGCTGTCGTCGTCCATTCTCTTCAAAACTTTGACGATCTGGTCTATCCGGGATTCATCAGGTACGTCCTTGATGTGCTTGATGGCGGCTATGATGTCGTCGATTTTCAGCAGTTCCTCCTTAGTATGATCCGTGTCCGCATCATTCGTTTCCAGATCTTTCTTCAGTTGCCTCTCTTTCTTCTCTAAATCGACCAGGGCCGAGTCCAACTTCGTAATCATCCTGTTGACGCTACCAAACAACCGGCGAGCGGCTTTAGTTTCTCGAATTTCCGGTTTGGGATGATCCGCCACTGCCTTACTCAGCTCCTCAACGTCTTCCTTGTAATCAGCCATTTCCGCCTTCAACTCTTCAAGTTCGCCTTTCTCGGCCCTATATTGCTGCTTCTTTGGAATCGAATCGATTGCCTGTTCCAACACTTCGAAATCTTTCGACCCGAAATGCTCCTCTTTCTTTTCGACCTTCTCCAACTTCTCCACACTTATCCTCGTCGCTGTGTCTTCCAGGATCGGAGTGGATGCAGCCGAAATCACTGGCGCTTTGTCTATAAGTAGTTCCTTCTCTTTCTCCAACTCCAACTTCTTCTTCTCTTCTCTTCGCTCCTTTCGTTCCTCTTTGACTTTCCTCTCTTCCGCTCGCAACACCTCCAACTTAACCCTGTTATCAATCTTTCCTTCTTTCTCGCCGATGGCGGCTTGAGTGTGGGTGACGATGGTCTCGGGCAAAGCGGAAATGGTTGCTTTGAGTTTATCGCTTGTGGGAATCGTCTCGGGTAACATCATCGCTCTTGAGAGCAACAAAAGGGACGGTGGCACCTTTTCGTTCAAACTCAAGTCCAACCACTGATTCAACTGAGTTCTGAGACGCTCCTCGGACATGCCGTAGGCTCTCATTCCGCGCGCTCTGCAGGCCTGCTGGACTTCCCCCAAGGTCAGTGTCTCCACACCTTCTTTCTGTATCATCTTGTCGTCGACTGCCAGAGAACGTAGCTTCATGCGCAACTGGAACCGCAAGAAATTGTTCGTGCCGAGCGTTTGGACTTCGAGGACGCGACAAAGGGCGATCAACTGACTTCTCGACAGGGAGTCGAGCGTGATTTCGTCTTCAAAGAGTTTGGAGAATTTCATTATTTCTTCGTTGGAGACTAGCTCGCCTAAAACAATTGGAAAATGTAAAATCTATAAAATGGATTGAATATTGTTTATAAAATGCATATGTGTAAAAAAACAATTCATCATCAAGTATTTTGTTCCAAGATGATTAGTGAAGTGAAGAAGACATATTTCCATGTTGGTACTTTCCTGACGGAAACTAGAAAGTATCAAATCTATTTTATAAATTGATAAAAGTATCAGAAATTGTCATAGCTCTTCTTAATTTTAATAGGACACTGCCTAATTCCTCGGTTGGAGGCAATCCTATCTCAATTTCGTATTCCCTTGCGTTTTTATACCTATTTCCAATGTTACGAGAACGATAGCAGATACGGTTTTTTAATAAGAGACGTGAAAGCAGTGAAATAATGTACCTCTTCAAAAAAAAGGTAAAAATTGAAGCGATATTTCAACGAACAAAAAAGTTATGGTGTAAAATGTTCAAGGGTTTCACCATTCGCAATTTAAAAAAAATAAAATACTCATAACAGAAGATAGTACTCCTATAAAAGTATCTACATATCAAGTTTTCTGAAAATGAATCAGTTCTGAATTATTACGAAAAAACTAAATTTAATTTCAAACTTTGGGGTACTCTCACGGGATAACGAAGCATTTTAGGACAAATGTTTATGGGGTCAAACCGACTTATTTTGATCCCAGGAATCTGCAATTGTTCCATGTCACTATGTTTCAACGTTAATATGTATGTATGTCAAATTTTAATATATGTGTATGTACTGTTTTTATGTAAAAAGGTGTTGTTTATGATCTCGTCCCAAAAAACCCACGTTTCGATTATCCGAACTTGTTTCGGTCCCTATTGGTTCGGATAATCGAGGTTCTACTGTAGCTCCACTTTTTGGTTAAATGAAGTTAAGACTATTTTCAAGTATAAGGAACTAATTCTTTCTTCTGGTAAAGTGTCGCATCTCCAGATTTACTAGTTACCTAATAATAATGTTGCAAATTCACGCCAGGATTTAAAAAAGAAATAATCATGTTGTTTTCTCAAAACATGCAAAAATGGAGTTACGCCCTTTTACCTCTACGGTATAGATATAAGTTTGGGTGTGTATACACCACGTTTTGTTTCACCTCTGGAATAAATTATCAGAGTTACTTCATCTTTAAGCGAAACAACTTTACTTTGCTTCTTGTGGATTATTCATTATAACTCCTCTTTAAGTATTTGCAATTTTTTATTTTAACTAAATGAATGGTAATTTAAAATAATTATTTTATAAACAAGTCTTCTCGCTTCCTCTGCTCATGCTTTTAACTGACTCAATTATTAATCGCCTTCATTACCATACTAACGTGCGTTCAAAAAAAAAACGAGGCTGCGTTGGCCATGAAATTTATCGGCTTTCCAGTGTAGAAACCACAAATGACAAGAACTGTCAGTCTAAAATTTTCTACCAAATGAAACGGACCAATTTTATGTAAATTGTTTATAATAAATGCCAGGACATGTGTACATCGCTCTCATAAACATAATGCTACCCTCCTTCGCGTCCATTTATTGAAATTTGTCCCAACATAATAATCGTATACGAAACCATTGTCAACAAAGAACCCAACCTAAAAACTATCTGACAGATTCGAACTGACAGTTCGAAATTTTGCTACGCTAAATTGATGCACAAAGTTTTTCCATGGCCAACGCAGCCTCGTTTTTTTTTTGAACGCACGTTAGTTGATTTCAATATTTTTTCATCTACTACTTCAGTTCTCGAAGCAAAATTAATTGGTAAAATCACAGGTTCAGAATAACACAGTCGCATTGAAAAAACCCTTATGACTATTATCATCAAATTCAAGGACAATTTGAAGTCACCAATAATTTTTTTATTTTTTTAAAGGATAAGAACTCCGGAATATAGAGAAAATTTCAAATGTAAAAAAAAAAAATGTAAAAACCTAGGGACGTGGTCTAAGGTGGGAAATCTTCATGCAATTTTTCCAGAAGAAGGTTTTGAGGGTTCAATTTCCTAATTTTCCAACAGATTCGTCTGATTTTTTGATATAGCATTCGTTGAACATTGCACTTGAAATTAACATCATTTGAGATTCGTCCTAATAGTAGTTATTTAAGAAAAAAATAATACATGCAATTTTTCCATAGGAGGGTTTTGAGGTTAAACTTCCTTACTTTCCAACAGAATCGTCTGATTTTTTGGTATTACCTTCACTGAACATTGCAATTTAAATTAAGATCATATGAGATTCATCGTAATAGTAGTTATTTAATAATTAATTAATTAAACGCATTTACATAATGCTGAAAAAGATTATTTTGGAATGTGATTATGCTGAAGATCCCTCAGTTTACTAAAACCTTTTACCAAAAGATGAATGCCCTAAATTGCCTAATAACTGAGATTAAGCATTATTTTTAACGTGTTTCATGTAAAACCCTCTCTTTGAAAATGAGATGTCGCTGCGATCAACTTTTCGTTGGGGAAAAGAAAGGACAACAAAGGGCGAGAAAAGGAAGATAGTATTCTGGAATGTGGCAAAACTAAGAAAAAAAGAGAAAAGCTTTTGGGAATACATAAAAGGCTTTGACATAGTGGGATTAACAAAAACATGTGTTGAAGAAGGGGGAAGCAAAAGAATAGAAGAAACACTGCCGGAGGAGTTCAATTGGGAATGGCAAATGGCAAATAAACAAAGGGTAAAAGGAAGCGCAAGAGGGGGGATACTAACGGGGGTAAAGAAAGATTTAATAGAAATAAAAAAGGGGAACAGGAGGAAGGAATAATGGAGAGAGAAATAATGATGAAAGATGGCACATGGAGGATAGTAACTAACTATATACACAGTAAATATGAAGAAAACAGGAGAGAAGTTAGAAGAGAAACTGCAGTAAAGGGGAGGAACAACAATAGGGGGAGACTTTAATGTAAGAACACGGAAAATAATGGATGTGGACAAAGGAGACGACGGGAAGAGAAAAACGGAAGACAAGACGCTGAACAAAGAAGGAAGAATACTGATAACAGTAAGCGGCAATATTCGACAAAATCAAAACTGATACTATAAGAAGCAAACTACTCATTTAGTGAGAATGAAAGCAGACTAGTGAAAGTTGCGTTAGAAATAAAAGCAGGTGTCAAAAGAAAAAAAAAGCACAAACATGAAATAAAAATGATAAAAATAGTACGTTTGTCTTTTAAATTATTTTTAGTTTCAAAATCTTAGCAAACGAGCTCAAAATAATAGCAAAGAACGACAACCCGCTGATCTTGCCAGACGCGGTTCATATTTTTGGCAACTTGTACATATATTACGTCAATCATGGGTCAACATACTGACACAAAGATGAATGATTTTACGACCCTCTATTTATTTTTACTAGGCACACACAATTCCATTAGATGCAAATTTGAAAAATGAAATGCTTTTAATATGATTTAACAACCTATTTGTATCTCTAATATGTGTATAAATGCCTTGAAAACTATGTATTTATTTAAACAATGTTTAAGATGTGTGGCACACAATTTGCAAGCTGTTTTCACAAACCAAAACATTATGCAATATTTTGCAAATTCACATACCTGAAGTTCTAATCTTCTGGAACCACTCGGAAAATTCCTTGGCGCTCTCAGATTTGTGGTCCTTGTGTTGCACAGCCATGTCATCCAGAGTCTCTTGCAAGAACTTAGTCATCTCGATTTTAATCTTCAAATTCTTTTTGATCTTGTCCTCCTTGTCTGTCGCCGTTTGGAACGTTGATGGCAACATTCCTGGGAAAAATTTTATAAACACTGGTAGCAGCAGTTCCATGAAGGGAACAATAATGAATACTGAGAAAGGAAGTAGACGAAACATATCTCCTACTGTTCTTGTCAACAGTCGATATTCCCTTCTTGTCAAGCTCTTCCCATTCAGCACCCTCCAGACTAGCACCGTAGAAATTTTCATGTCGATGAACAGTAACCTGAATCCATGGTAATAATGGACTATTTCATCCACAATTTTCTGTTGTAGGCTCTTCTTAGCTGGTGTTTTTGCAACCGCTTCGGATGGGGCAGCTGTTTCCTTTTTCTTCTTTAATTCTTGGACTGTAACTTCAACTTTTGATGATGGCTTGAGTGGCTCCTTCTCAAAATTAACTGTTGTTAACGATATATTTCTATGGTGAGGGAAAGTGAGAGATTTATATGGATTGAGTAGTGGAACCGTCCATGGCTCTCTTTCAAATTTCGTTATAAGCTTTGGGTTTCCCACAGTGAGAAACCGTCTTGATTCCCTAAAGGAGTGATTGCATATTTGATCGTTCGCGATACAAATACATGAAACTGTGATGTTTGGATCGGAAAAGCCTGCAACATTTTAGTTATGTAATGTGACATGTCATGATCATTTACTAACCTTTTATAAGCGTGTGCGGTCTCTTCAGCATGTGTGGTCGGAGGAATGCTTGCATTTTTAGGTTGTTCTTCAACTTTAGTTAATGATGGTTGCTAAATCTGTTGGAGTTTTGTCTAAATTGCCATCAATGGAACGTTACAAAGGCTATCTTTTACTGTATATTATGGTTATGTTGTTTTTACCTATGAACAGATATCGTCACGCAAAAATTTTCCAGGACATAAAATAGAAAAAAATGACATCGTGCAATGACGTACCGTTGCCAATTTCAAGAAACGAATATTACTATATTATTACGTTACCACCACAGATTACTCGTTACCACAGACGTAACCGACTTTCAACTGTACGAAGTAACTTTTTTGTTAATTTGCGCTGCCAAGATATAACTTACATCACTTCGCTTTTCCCAAATTGACGACAAATAACTCAAGTTAAAGACCTGCTGCCACGCCAAGCAAAATCTCCCAAATAATCGAATTTTACGTAGAGCGTAACAAAAGCAAACAATATACACACATGGAAATGTTCTAAGGATATATTCAAATATCTTCTAGTTGATAATGATCAATTCAAATTTTGCATTGTAGTAATTTAATATACAGGTTGCTCATGAATACAAGTTGTTAATTTAATTGAATTTTTCAAATGGTACACCTGTATATTTTAGTATCAATCGCTCACATTTTCGATGAGGTTTTTAATTATATAATTATATGATTGAATAGTGGAATATCAATAATTTGGAAAATAGTTGGTTAATGCCCGTTTGCACCGTTTACAGAACTTTACTAAGGCATGCCACAGATTACAGATGGCCGACTCAATGCAAATATTTTGGCGGAATGACCTTTCACCTTTAGGGTAACTGTTTTCAGATGGCGCATTGATCGAATTTTGCGTCAAATTTCAATAATCTCTCCTCTTTTTATAGGTAGTTCCACATATTACTCCAGATGACTGACTACTCAATGCAAATATTTTGTCGGAATGACCTTTAAGGACCTTCAAATTATGTAACAGTTTTCAGATGGCGCATCGATCAAATTTGGCGGTAAATTTAAATAGTCTCTCCTCTCTTTATAGGTAGTAAAAATGCTATTATATTTTGAATATTTTATGATTTATTCTACAAAACTAATGTAAAAAATTGTTTCGTAGAATAAATCATAAAATATTCCTTCATATTTACGCGTCATACAAACTAACAATTTTATAAAAATCAATTTATTATATTGCATAATTTAAATTAAACAAAATTACACCCAAAATGTCAACAATTACATTACTAAGATAGGTATAACTTACACATATGATAATTACTTGGGGTTATTATATAATAATGGAAATTTTGAAAGACTTGCTGGACAACCAATAGAGCAACCTGCTTAGTTCTTCAAATTCATACTCAAAAATAAGGAATATTGAAGCCTAATATCTAACGATGCCGAAAAGTGTTTTTGCAAACCCTCCACTTTTGCTTTAGATTGCAATTTTGGACATTTAGAGCTTTTTGCCACAGTTTCGCTCTAGAATTATGTAATTAGATTTCCTGAATTTGTTGTATTAATTAAACATACCTACCTTTTTTCACTTTTTGGAAAACAATGCAGTTTTTCCGCTTAGTTTTCACCAACACCACAAATAATGTAAAAAAGACCCATCTTTCGCTTAAAATTTTTCAGATTCAATATACAAGCAAGTTTTGACATTTACTGGCTTGATTATAATTGCAGCAAAATGCAGTTTTTAAATTATTAGTCAGAAAAAAGCAACAAGCGTAGAAACAGTCACGCTTTTTAAAAAACACGGAATTGTACATTGTTCAATTTAAAATAGTAAAAATATTGAGCCTTTTATTTGAATTTAAATAAAAGTTTTTGTCATACAAAGTATTAGCAAAGACTACAGCGCCTCTACATTTGCTTATGGTATCTGTGACAAAGATGTCATGCGCCTTGTCTCAATGTGTAGAAAAAAGATAGTTCCGGACAAAATTGCCCTATGAAGTCAGTCATCTGGAGTTAATCTGTGGTAGTTCTCTATGGTAGTTCTCTATATAAAGATATCTACCGGGTGACTATAAATGATTGACATTTTTTATGTTAGGTTGGCAATATTTTTTAACTCTTCCATTGGGTACACTGATTTTCAAATTTGAAATTGTCAAATAAACGTCAAATTTAAAAATTGCCCATATCAGAATTGTTTTCAAAATGGTATTTACAACTGGAAGATATTTTCGATCACTCGCTGTAACCATTTTCTCCGTTATTTGTCACTTTTCGTTCGCTATTATTCAGTAAGTTACACTTTTTGACAACAATATTCTAACCTGAAAAGTTAATAGACATAAATCACGACGACAGTCAATCTGGTACCAATTGACCTTTCCAATATTCACCTGTTACGGTTCGATAACTTCCGGTTGCAATAAGTGAGCCTGTTAAACTTCTGTCAAATGTGACAATTAACCTAAAAGTGCATGTTGCGACATAAGAGTAGCGTTGTTTCTGTGACTGGAATTTAAGTCCACTATGTCGCAATTGCCGATTGGTACAATAAGGCACACAATAAAACTGAACCATTGTAGAAGATGATACAATTACCTCATAAGTTAGGTTAGGTGATGTGTGTTTTGTTGACATCTTTGACAGTTCATGGGAAATTTAAAAGCCCGCCAGCCGGAAGTGAACGAACCGTAACAGAACACAGGTAATATTGGAAAGGTCTATTCCTCGCTGTTGCCAATCACCTAAATTGAAGTCAATCATTTATAGTCACCCGGTATATACAGATCAGGGAACTTAACAAACGAGACATGTGGCAACGCTTTAAAATCTAGTTACTTTTTGGTGAGGGTGGTTGTTATCACTGTTTATTTTCGGTTTCCAAACACTAAACACAAGGGTTTTCAACTTTCAACTTGTTTATTTTGATTTTATTATTAACCTTCCTTGTCTGTGATTTTGATCCGGACGTTCCACGTTGTTTTTGCGTTTTCTGTTTATGAGGGAAGAAGTTCCAATATGGTTGGCAGCACGGTAATATAAACAACCAATTATTCCAAAACATTTTTAACTGTATGTGCATTATTGTAGAATTCAATGGCAAAAAGATTCAGAACAATTAATTTTTCTGCCACTGAAAAACAATTGCTGTTCAGTATAGTCGAAAAGTATAAGGAAATAATTGGAAATAAAAAAACGGATGCAATCAGCGTTGATCAGAAGAATCGGACATGGGAGAAAGTTGGAAGAGAGTTCAACGCCTCATGTCCTGATTCAAGACACAGGCCACTTCGTTCGATAAAAAAATGTTATAGAAACAAGAAGATGGAGTTGCGAAAAAGTTGTGCAGTTGAAAAACAAGAAATATATTTGACAGGTTAGTACCATCTTATTACAAATCTTATACACATGTTATCAATTACATGGCTACATTATTGTTATTTCAGGAGGAGGTGTACCGAAGCTGAATAGCATCGGTGTTGTAGATGAACAGCTGTTGTCAATTGTCAACAAAAAAACCGTGGAAAGTTTACCGAATCCATACGATTCAAATGAAGGAGATGTAATTAAGCTGACGCCGATGGTGTGTATTGAGAGCTTGAGTCTTCATAGATAATTATTATGCATTAATTTGTAGGACAATGATGAAGCAGAGGAAGAGGAAGCAAACAACTTAGTTTTACAGGTAATATATCACTAAAGTATAAATATTATAGTTTCGTAATTTATTAGCAAGTGCCAAAGTGGGGATTACAACAAATCGATGCCTCCATGCTATCTGCACCCACGAGCGGTCCATTTGCAAAGAAAGCAAGACTGACAGTCAATAGGGTAAGTCTTGTTTTAAGCAGATTTTATGGTCTATATCTTTGTATTTTTCTAATAGGAAATACCCAGTTCAAGCAGGCAAAGTCCAACAGTTGTAAACACTCTAACATCGTCAGAAATAGCAGACAATTATGAAAAATTACTTGGCAAGCGAAACGCGATAGCTGATATGGAAATGCAGAAATTGCAGAACGAGCTGATTTCGCAAAAAGAAGAAGCGATATTTAAAAAAGAAGCACAGTTATTGCAACTGGAATCTTTACGGTTGGATATCGAAATTAAGAAAGCAACTCTTGCCAAGTTGCAGTAGTTATTTATTAAAATAATTTAGAAATATATTTAATGTAAGATAATTTTATAAATTTCCAAAGTAATTATTAATTAAATTACTTCTCGAAATATTCATTGCATTATTATTATCCGAAAGAACATTTGGTATTTGACCATTTGGCAATTAATTCCTCCAATTGTTGTGGGTTTGTATCTTCAGGGAGTTCTGGAGGATTACATTCATGCATGCTACTTGTAACATTCTGTAAAACGGCAGCTGCTATGACCATTATCTATTTTAATTCGCTGTAGGCTAAAATTGGAAACCGACGTTTCCAATTCCCAAATAAACGTTTCACGACATTGCGGGTTCTAACTCCAACTTAAGTTCGTCATTTTGCTACATTCTATGGAATGTTAAAGTTATTCCATGTACAGTCTTTGGCGATGGAAATGAGGCTCATTATTATACAAAAACCCCCATAAGTCCGCAACCCAAATGGCAACGGGCTCTATTTTTATTCCGCTTTCTGTCACTTTATAATACGTCAAATTTAAGGTTAGTCTTCTGTTTACAAAACTGGAAATGATGTATTTCGCGTTTTCTTTATGAGATTCTCTCCAGGTGTCGATTTGGACTTCTCTGTATCACATTCGGTGTTAAAATGTGGCGATCTTTTTTACTGAAATAATCAATATAGCACAAGCATATCTTTGTTGTTATCAAAAATAAAATAAAAAAATCGAATTCAGTAATAATATGCCAAAAAGTAATTCTGTTAGTCTTCAAAATGCTGTCCTTACGTCTCTCATTACCTCTTGCAAGGTTTTGAACGGACTTCTCCGATCCACATTAAATAATAAACCACCATTAAAATGAGTATTTAATTCTGTAAATTAATTACATTGTTAATGTAAAGCGATATAAATTTGAAATTTATAATAAGTACTCAATCACACGGCGTTATTTTAGCAACTGTCAGCATATTTTCTGTTGTAGTAAAGACCGCAGTTAATTGAAAGTTTTTCATATTTTATTTCGTTGTCAGGTTAGATATGTTTCACCCTTTAAATTTCAGGTAAAGCAAATATGAAATTTGCATATCCAGGTATGCGTGGATGGATTTTCCGATCTTTGGTTGGGACATTTATCGCATCTCATCAACTCTACGCCAAAATAGAGAAAAACTATCCAGTAAATAATAAACTGCCATTAAAATGACTATTTAATTCTGTAAATTAATTACATAAGTTACACATAGGACTACATCGAATTTCCTGCTATAAAGATTAAATAAGACAATATAATTATTATATGAACACCAAATTCGCACTTTCACAGCATCTAACTGAAAAATAAATATTCACCTATCTCAGCCTACATCAAAAAGATTTCGCTCGATAATTTCTCATTCTTTTTAAAAAAATTATTGCCTAAAGTTATTTTTACAATATATACAATTATTAGTATATATAATTATAACGATCTTCTTCGGGATTTTGGACCGTGTTGCCATTAGGGGGGGTGTAGTGAACGCTCCGAGGAGCTAATTCAACAAGTGACCCCAATGAACCTCCAATTTTTTGTGACATTCCCCCTGTGCGCTGCTAAAATCATAATACGTTCCCACAGTGCTATTATTTTGCTGCGAGATTCCACTGTAGAATCTTTTTGATGTAAATGTCTTCCCATAATGTTAGCAAAAATGAAAGCCACAGCCAAAAAAAAACAAATTATCAAGTCGGTTGTTTACAGAGAACTAAGTCTTAAATTTCTGCAATCTAATATATATCCCGTTTCTACACTTTTACGCCGTTTTTATGGCAGGATGGGAAAATCCAAGGCAGAAATCGTTTTTGGAACAAAATATACCTGGATTCGTTTGGCGATTCGTTATTTAATTCTGATTCGCTTTTACATTATCGTACTGTTTCGCCTTTGACTTTAAGAACACATTAGAATTATTACGCTGAATACGCTTACAGTTGCTCAAAGAGTACACGGCGCTCTTTTTGTAATTAATTTACAGAATGAAATACTCATTTTAATGATGAAATGTGATCAATGTCCAACCAAAGATCGCATAATCTGTCCAGGCATACCTGGATATGCAAATATAATTTTGCGGCGTTATTTGGACAAAGTGTTTCCAGGAAGATGGCTAGGAAGAAGAGGTCAAATGGAATGGCCGGCCATTCCATTGATACACCTTGCTTTTTAAATACATAAACAAATATGGGAGTATTTATAAAGCAAGGTGTATCAAAACCGACCCAACAATTTGGATGATCTTAAAGCAAGAATTAGACATGAGTGCAGTTTAATAACTCCTCAAATCATTCAAAACAAATTGGCTGCTTTTTATGATCGTCTTGGATTTTGTCGGATGATGCAGGGTCATCAGTTTGAACATTTGGTGTAATATCTTTTTATAATTGTTACATCGTTTTTTTTTTGTTAATTTGTTAAGCCTACTTTGAAATTTAGGGTTGTTTTTCTTATTTTTACTAATTGATTACTTTTTCAACATTGTTTAATTAATTTCCGATAAAATAGACTGCTGCTGTTAATTTTTTGAAATCTTACTAATTTAAACTTTAGAACCGTTTTTCATTGCTTTTTTCTTATGTAACCTATTAAGTATTTTATACCGTTGAAATAAATATAGGTTGCTATTAAAAACATTTTGATGGCGTCATTACGGTCAAAAAACAAATGAAAAAAATTAGTATACGTTCCTCATATGCGTTTTAATTAATCCTACCACATGCTTTTTACGTTTTATTTCTAGTGCCAATACTAATGGAGTAATTGAATTTATTCCTTACTTAATTTCCACACTATATATTTATTTCAGTAAAAAAGTTATCTTCAAAAATATAAGATTTGAGCCCTGCTATTTAAAAAAATCCACGTGTTCCAAACTTCATTCTCACTCCGAGGCATTACCACCTTTGCGATCTTTACGGACACTGCACCCAATTTACGGAATATAGCTCATACGTTGCCGTTGAACGAATCGGTATCAATGGACCTCTAAAACCCATAACTAAAATAAAATCTGCTGTTTTACAATCACCATTTTCATGCCTGTTTCCTCTTTATATCGAAGAAAGGCAGAACTTCAATGTGAGGATCTGATTGTGTTTTTAAATTTGACAGTCCGCCACATTTTAACACCGCATGTGATGCAGAGAAGTCCAGACACCTGGAGAGAATCTCATAAAGAAAACGCGAAATACATCATTTCCAATTTTGTAAACAGAAGACTAACCTTAAATTTGACGTATTATAAAGTGACAGAAAGTGGAATAAAAATAGAGCCCGTTGCCATTTGGGTTGCGGACTTATGAGGGTTTTTGTATATTAATGAGTCTCATTTCCATCGCCAAAGACTGTACTACGCAGCTTTTTTTTATTTTTGAAAATACGTTATAACAAGCGCCCCGCGTGTACACCCACACCTTTGGGTTTTCTTAGCGGATTGGAGTCAGACACTATAAAATCCAAGCACCAGGATTTCGTAACGATTTATATCCAACCAAAGCCTAATTCAAATATCGCGCAATTACCTGCTTTTTTGTCTGCAAAAGTTGTCATATAATTTCTCTCTCTCTTTCTCTCAGTTATGCTTATGATTATGTACAGAAAACTGTTTTGTTTGAAAGATTCTAATGTGAGTGTCGTACGATGTTTTAATTCGTTTAAAATTGCAAACATTCCAGCTATTATGTAGCGGCAGCATTGGTTCTATTTTTTTAGTTTCCTGTAAACAAATACAGCAATGGACTTGAGCAGCTTCCAAGTGCTGAAGGCTCCGCCGACTGTTTATTACATTCCTAATTTTATAACAGCAGAAGAGGAGACGCACATAATGAAAAACGTTTACTCAGCTCCCAAGCCAAAGTGGACGTGTTTGTCCAAGAGAAGACTGCAAGACTACGGTGGGGTCCCCCACGAAAAGGGAATGATCCCTGAAGTGATACCAACTTGGCTGATAAATTATATGGACAAGGTGGCACAGCTGAATGTGTTTAACGGAAACAGACCCAATCAAGTATTAGTCAACGAATATCTTCCAGGCCAGGGGATTATGCCCCACACTGATGGGCCTTTATTTTGTCCTGCCATAGCCACAATCAATTGTGGTTCACATACAGTTTTGGAATTTTGCAAGACTGACGAAAGTCGAACTAAAGTTTGCCAATTGTTGCTTGAACGATGTAGTCTGGTGGTTATCAAGGATGACATGTATTTGAAATATCTCCATTCCATTAGTGAAGTCGATGAGGATGTTGTGGAAGAAGGCTGTGTTAATTTGCTTAATTGTGGCAAGCAATACATTCTGGGCGATACTATTAAAAGAGACACCAGAATTTCTGTTACCATTAGACATGTTACAAAAGTGCTTAAAATAAAATTGTGGAAATAAAGACTGATTATATTAAGTACACATTATTCTGACATGGGTTCTGCTCCAGTGCTGTCGTCTAACAAACTATTGTTGTATAAATTGTCTTCTTCCAACATAGACTGGAGTTTACTGGCACTGGACACCAGAACATGAAACTGTTTCCTTCTCGCATCGAGCTTATGTTCTAGAAACCCCTTTTCTTTGTGCAACTCTTTGAGTTCAGATTGTAAGTTTTGCAGTCTCCGGTTAGTCTCCTTCCTGGCCGGCTGCTCTTCAATGCTCTGGGCCAGCAAGTCGTACATCATGTGGTTCTGTTTCCAAATTTTAGCCTGAACTAGATTTTCTTTATTTTGGTTTATGGAATCCTTCACGTCCACTATTAGCTGCTCAAAATCCTGATAGATTTTTTTGTAGTTTTCCAACTGTTTCGATGTAGTTCTTGTTAAAAGTTGAGATCGTTTCACGGAGTATTCGCATAAACTTAATTGAGCCAGTAACTTGTCGTGGGTGGCGTTGTTATCCACAAGTGAGTCGTCAGTGGAGCTCGCCCACTTTTTAAGGGTTTTCGATATCACGTTCAGCCTGCGGTCGTCTCCCGTCCCGTCCCCGTCGATTAGAAGCTTTCGCTTGATGATGTCCTCTAAAAAACGAAATGGCGATTATGGCTTCATTATGCTTTATTAAAAAAAATACCGTCCGACATTACACCACGTTTCTCTTTAAGTTTCATTAAACTCTGTGTTGTTCACTGCAGCTAAATTTCTGGATAATTTTAAGGAATGAATTTGGTTTGTTTATGAAATGTCTTTCAAACGTCAACACCCTAACCTCAATTAACTGATGTAACCAGTGTTACCAGGTCTGGTGATTTCTATGCCAATCTGATGATTTTTTACACTGCATTATATTTTTTTGTCTATGATTGTTATTGAAACAAATTTTAATTAGAGCGTTAGAGCAAACAATATACAGGTACAGGTCTTTATAAATTATTGTCTTTGTAATTGCTGTGTCACCATACATAAATAAATTACTCTCCCTACGAATATATTTGAACGTATTAGTACATACAACGGTGGCGGTAACATTTGATCTATCATATATGTTTGGATTTTGGAAAATAGTTCTAACAACGAAGATAAAGGCGAGACCTCCCAAAATGAAGATTCAAAACTTCCGCTAAAAGTTTAATATTTAAATTAAAATTCCCACCATAACCAGAAAGTTTTTGAAGGTAGATGGCGCACTTAGGGGACTGTCGAAATACAAGGGAGTTAGCGATCTATACTTTTCTCTTTTCTATGCTCTATCTGTGGCTCTATGCTATCTTTGTAAATAAAATAAGCTTACAGAAGATCCCAATACTTGGCACCACAGATTACTCCAGATGACTGACCCAATGCAAATATTTTGGCGGAATGACCTTTAACGACCTTCAAATTTTGTAACAGTTTTCAGATGGCGCATCGATCAAATTTTGCGGCAAATTTAAATATTCTCTCCTATCTTTATAGGTAGAACAAATGCTATTAAATTTTGAATATTTTTTGATTTATTCTACAAAACTAATGTAAAAAATTGTATTGTAGAATAAATCATAAAAAATTCCTTCATTATTTACACGTCATACAAACAAACAATTTTCTAAAAATTAATTTATTATATTACATAATTTAAATTAAACAAAATTATACCCAAAATGTTAACAATTACATTTCTAAGATAGATATAACTTACACATATGGTAATTACTTAAGGTTATTATAATATATTATATTATATATATATATATATATATATATATATTATCATATATATTATATATTAATTATATATTATATATATATTATTATAATAATGGAAATTTTGGAAGACTTGCCGGACAACCAATAGAGCAACCTGGCTTACTTTTTCAAATTCATACACAAAAATAAGGAATAATGAAGCCTATAGCTGAACGATACCAAAAAGTGTTTTTGCAAACCCTCCACTTTTGCTTTAGATTGGAATTTTGGACATTTAGAGCTTCTTGCCACAGGTTCGCTCTAGAATTATGTAATTAGATTTCGTGAATTTGTTGTATTAATAAAACATCGTTACCTTTCTTCACGTTTTGTAAATCAATGAAGTTTCTCCGCTTAGTTTTCACCAACACCACAAATAATGTAAAAAAGACCAATCTGTCGCTTAAAATTTTTCACAAATTCAACATACAAGCAAGTTTTGACATTTACTGGCATGATTATAATTGCAGCAAAATGCTGTTTTTAAAATATTAGTCAGAAAAAAAGCAACAAGTGTAGAAACAGTCACGCTTTTTAAAAAACACGGAATTGTACATTGTTCAATTTAAAATAGTAAAAATATTGGGCCTTTTATTTGAATTTAAATAAAAGTTTTTGTAGTGACATTTAGCGGTCGTAAAAAGTATTAGCAACGACTACAGCGCCTCTACATTTGCTTAGGGTATCTGTGACAAAGATATCATGCGCCTAGTTTCAAAGTGTAGAAAAGAGATAGTTCCGGACAAAATCGCCTTATGAAGTCAGTCATCTGGAGTAATCTGTGATGGCACCAAGAACTTCTGGTTCACGCAGTGTGGTCAACTTAAATTTACAACCATCTCAAATTCCCTATAATCTATAATTGCAGACTGCAGGAAACTATCGCACCCACAATATCATAGTTTGAAGAATTCGAATTCAGCATTTTCACCTGGTTTTGTTATGGCTTCGCTTAAACAACCCACAAGATTTTATGCGGTATATGTACCAAGAATTCTAAACGCTCTTTATTTACCACCGATGAAAATAGTAAGTCTAAAGCATTTTCATTCTAGAAATAATTTTTTTCACTTGTGTAAGGTGGAATCCAGGATCCTTCTACCCATTTTTCCGTGATAAATACTACCGAACCTCAGCCTACGACTTCATATCATGTGCAAAATATATTAGAACCTAAGTTGTAACTTGCTAGATACAATAATACAATTTTTACATTTGTTACGCAGGTGGTAAGATAAAGAAGCAACGTAGAAATTGAAGTTTGCTTCGTCCTTTGGGAGCGACACGACAGTGCGAACTTAGTTCAGCGGCAAGGTATATTTATGAAAAAACCAAACATGTAAATCAACTTATATCGAATCTAAAGCACAAAAACTTAAATTTGAAAAAAAAAATTAATTATTTAAGAAGTCATGAAGGTATGTTAAATCATTTGAAGGATTTGAATGAATTAAGTTACAAGAATTTTTTTATCACAATTGAAAACGCAGAAATTTAAATCGAGAGGGCGTAGATTTTCTCTCGATGATAAAATTTTGGCACTTTCTTTATTTAAACAAAGCGGAAAAACTTACCGATATATTTCTAGACTTTTTAGCCTTCCTTCTAGAAAAGTTTTGTCGAATTTATTAAATAAAATTCCAATTCACTCCGGAATTAACGAGGCAGTATTGCGTGTTTTAAAAATGAAACGTTTGGACAAACACTGCGTGTTAATATTTGACGAAATATCACTGAGTCCTGGGGTTCAATACAATCCGAAAACTGATTCAGTAGAGGGATTTATAGATTTCTTACATTCATATGATGATGATGATTGTAGTGATAATGTAAGAAATCTTTTTTGGAATAGTCACGAAGAAAATGTTAATTATTTTATAAATGTAACAGTAAATATTATTTTATTCAAATATTTGGCCAGTATAAATAAAAAATTATTAGTTTATGATATTAGATCGGCTTGTCAGGACCCGATACAAAAGTTCGCGATTGATACTTGTTTTAAAAGGAGGAGTTATTTGCGGTGATTCCAGGATTCTTGTTTTTAGAAACTTATCTAGTACGGGTTGTCTGGTCTGCAATTGTGTGATTCTACGCTAACTTGTATGGTTACAATTTTCGGGTTACTTTTATTGCTGAAATTGTAAAATAATCTTTCCTCCAAATTTGTTCGAAGGCGTAGTAGGGGAGAAAGGGGTAATGGGAGTCACTTAAGCGAGAATTCAAATAACAGCTTATTTCAAAATCAAATATTTATTGCAACCGCCTTATAACAAAATTTACTTATTTAACAATCATCTAAAATCAGTTTTAATCACTTTGGCAATCAACTTTGGAAATAAGAAGAGTTTTAAAAATATATGCATTTGACTCCGATTGCACTGAGATGGGGGTAATCAGAGTCAAATAAAATTTAACACATATTCACATTAATTCTTCTTCTACTTCTGATGTAAAGACAGTAAGTCGTCTAAAACGTGGTCCCAAGTTAAATTTCCTTTTATAATCTTGTTGTAGACTTGAAAACAGAATACCTATAGCCTTAGCAGCTTTTAGTATGGAATAACCTTCTTGTTCAATAAGCTGCATAGCTTTTTCCAGAGAATCAGATGACCAGTTAGCCTTTTCGGTTGTTCTGAACCGTACTTTTGGAGTCTGGAAAAAAATATAAATATTCGGGTAATGGCAATCACTTATGGGCACTTGGGGTCACCTGACTCTCATTACCCACAACTGCACTAATGAGAAAACGGTCAAATATTAAAAAACATAGTTATTTTAATCGAAATTTAAGATGCACATTACAATTTTGAATGTCAAGACTAAATAAACATATAATACTTATTGAGATATGATAAGAAATTCGACACTTACCGTCATTATTATAGAAACGAAAAATTACATCAGCGAGACGCCAAAACAAAACACAACTGCCACTCAGAAACGGGTGACGCCAGATAGTGCGAGTTGTTCCTAAAGTGGTGGAAGGTACACCACGGGGCGGAAAGATCATCGACATCAATCTCGGATGTGTAGTTTTATAGATATGTGGGTGACCACTATTGCTCGCTGACTCCCATTACCCGCTCTACCCCTAGGTTGTGTACATATTTTATAATTTCATATTTTATTTTGTTATTTTGCATTATATTAGAGTCTAGCCAATTTTATTATAACAGTATTAATGTATGCAATTAAATAACGTGCAATAATGTTAAAACGGGGCATCTTGAGTTTCCGTTTTTATTTGTATGTTCCGTATTAAGGAATGTAATTATATTTTGTTGAATTTATAAATAAAGCAGTTTTAAATATACATTGTTTTAAATTAATTAATGAAAATATTAGAAACCAAAAAGCAGGAACACGCATTTCAGCTGTACAGGTTTCTGTAACTCAGACGGGTGTTTTAACGAAACTTTTAGGGGATCCCATCAGATGGCACTATAAACAATCTTTAGGAAGAATAGGGAGAGTGGACCATCTATTCTCTCTCTTGTCTATGCTGTCAATCCAGGCGCTGTTGCTTTCGCTTTCCCGCCGAATCCACCACACCTAATTCGCGGTGAGAGATGGAAAATCTCGGAATACCTAAGCATGAGAGAGATAAAGCAACTTGAAACAGTGAACATGCGCCTACTCAGTTCTCACTCATTCGTTGAAGTTCGTTTTCGTTGAAAGCCTCCATTGCGTGTCCTTTCAATTTGGCTGATTGTGATTTTTGTGTTTGGATTTTGTACGGCAATTTCCAGTTTTCACTTTTGATTAATCTTTCTCGTGCAATCGCCAACATTCGAAGAATGGGACGCTGCAGTGTCAAAAACTGCAGATCAGCCGATAATCTTCACAGGTTTCCAAAACAATTCTTGGTAAGTATTTTAAAAGTTTGTCGAAATTTACTAATACATTCTATTAATTTATTTTTATAGCGGTTTATGCAATGAACATATTTAGCTGAACGTCCAGAAATGACTACTCATTCTCCTTGTTCCAATTGCGAAGATGATGACGAGAGGCTGCGGTCATCTTTACAATCATTGCTGTACCTGAATAATTCCTCTGAGGACATGGAAATTATTAGTTGGGAGCATGATGTTCGCATGAATGACAGATTCACTTTTGAAGTGTATTGGGGTATGTACTACGTGCAGAACCTTTTTGTGTTCTTTGGACAGTAAACATGGTCTTATTGAAGCAAGAGCATATTCTGCAACTGCTTTAATACGACCAAGTATGCAATTTACATTAATTTTTAATAAATGTTACCAAATCGGTGTGTACTACTTGCCACTTTTTTGGTGTATTTTGGTGTTTTTGAATCTTTTACTATGTTTTTTTATTTATACTACAGAATTGCTAACATATTTATAATTAATAAGTACCGACAGGATAAATTTGTAGCGATAAAGAAATACTTATACCAAAGCAGTGTGATAAAAAAAGAAAAATGTTTGCAACTTTTTATCCAACTGGGCATTTTTTGGCGTTTTGACAACACAACTTAAACTTTAGCAGTGTGTCAGTGCTTGGCAGTTTTTGTGTTTCCAGATTTTTGATAACAGTTATTCATTATGGTTAAACCCAAAATGGGCAAATCGGATGAGAAGCACAAAAGGACCCCAAAAAATTCTTTATCGCTTCAAAAATTGTAGTAATCCCGTCTGTGGCATAAAATGTACGTACGAACCCGATTTACATATTCAATAACGTCGAACGATTCGGTATCGTGGATTATATCAAAATCTCAAGCACATTTGCCATTATATAATTCGCAAAGAATAATTTATATAGATTATATTGTTTTCTGTCAGTGGATCCTTGGAGGTAACTTGACTGTAGACGTTTAAAATGGAGAATGGGAGGTTAAACTACAGAATAAGGGACTTATTGGTGGTAAAAGTAGTCGGTAACTTAGTGTTAGCGCGTATTTATCCGACAGATAACTTTACCTCCCATGAATAACACTACTTTTCATTATCCACCAGATAAGTTATCGGAAATTTTATCTGGAGGTGAAAAAACCGGCCCTTACCACCATATATTAATATATGTAGTTATACATATGTATATGTCGTAGTCTCTTAGTGAAACACGTCTTTTCATGAAAAGTCTAGGCAATACATGAACTGCCGTCACATTATGTATATTATTTATTTTACACAATCTCCCTAGTCTCTTCGTGAAATGCCGCTCCTGTCTCGGCATATTATGTTTCACGTACCTGTACACAATCTGCCGCGATTTAAAATGTGACTGTTCATGAAATAATTAATATTAATTATTATGCACGGCAGATTGTGTAAAATAAGATCTAGATGGGATTAGATGCTAAAAGAACTTTGTTTTAAATAATTTTATTTCAAATTTACTTAAAAATGTGAATGAACATTGATTAAAATTAAGGAAACAAAACAAAAGATAATACATACTCTGTTTAAAAGAATACAAAAACATTTGCAAAATATTAACGAAACAAAACGAAAAATTATGCATACTCTGTTTAAAATAATTCAAAAACATTTGCAAAATATTAGCGAAACAAAACGAAAGATAATACTCTGTTTAAAACTATTCACAAATATTGGCAAAAATGTTCCAATTAACACAATTGAAAAATAAAAATTTACTAATAGGAAATACTCTTCTTCAGTTATTGGCACACGGGCCGCTTTTGTGACGTTTCGAATTGCATTGCAACTTTGCCTCAAAGCACTGGCATTTATTGGTCTTGCATTGCATTTTTGATGGTTGACATGCACATTTTACGTAGCCCTGTCCAAATAAACGGTTTGTCTGATAAATAAATACTTAGACCTATTCACCAGGTCACGGTTAATAAATTCGAAATAAAATTCTTTAAAACAAAGTTCTTTTTGCATCTAATCTTATCTAGATCTTGTCTTACACAATCTGCCATGCATAATATTGAATATCAGTTATTTCATGAACAGCCACCTTTTAAATCGCGGCAGATTGTGTACAGGTACGTGAAACATAATTTGCCGAGACAGGAGCGGTATTTCACGAAGAGACTAGGGAGATTGTCTAAAATCATGAATATACATAATGTGCCGGCAGTTCATGTATTGCCTAGACTTTTCATGAAATGACTTGTTTCACTAAGAGACTACGACATAAATACTTTTAACTATTGGTTTTTATTGAATCAAATACCTGCCAAGAATAAAATTGAACAAATTTTGAATGCGGCGCCAAAGATTTTGTCCTTTTCGCACAGTATGTTTGTCTCTTTCTGGTAGATTCGGTACATTGTTAAAATAGCTTAGAGGAAAATAAGGAGAGACGCACATCTATATCTCTCTTGTCTATGTTTCTGTTTCAGATTGTGCCTCGGAGGTGGTGGTTGTGAGGTGTGGTCGTCGCCATCGCATCTTCTTCAACGTCCCTCGTGGTTGCCGCTTGGGTAAGTCCAATCTGAAACAATACATTTCAAGCTTTATGAGTTTAATCGTAAAATAGTAACTTTGGTCCTCTGTTAAGATGAAAAATCGCATTTGCGGCAAAATTTCTTTACTAACCTTGAGCGAAGCCTCCTTTTCTGCAATTTGTCATTATTTTGATGTAAACTGATTTGCATCTAGTTATTGTGAGGTAGTGGATTGACAACCGGAGATTGCAGGAATTAAATTGCTTCTTTGACGATTTGCTAAAAATGAAAATAGGAACGTCACTACGTGTTTCGACTCCTCCATTTTTTATTTCGCATTGTTCCTAATGATGCTAGCCAGAGACAACCTGAGACCGGCAAGACAGTGGTCAATTTTAATCCGCAAAAATGAACTGAATAACTAACAGTAAGCTGCATCGTAGAGGGCGCTCTAAAGCATTTACGCAGCGCGGGAATGGTTCAAAATTGTAATTTCGCATTATTTATTTTTAAAGACCAGATTTTTGATTTCTCAGTCATGAGTTAACTTTCAAACTTTGAGTACAACTGCAGAAACGATTGCCGCAACAATTAAACAAGTTTAAAAGTTAATCCATGACTGGAAAATCGGATTTTATTTATTCCAGTGCCATAAATTTTATACACTAGAATAAAATCTGGAAAAAAAACAAAAACCACATTAAGAATATACAAAATATATGTCAACACACATAATTTTACCCATATAAAAACTTGGATACTTTCTTCTGTTTGGAAGTTTTCTTCAAGGTTCTTTTCGCTTACTTGCTCGCTTTAAAGTTTTCATTATTTCGTTGGCACCACCACGGAAGTCCAATACGGCATATGCCCCGAATTAAGGCGTCAGAAAGACGATCTTTGTGAGCGTCACAAAATAAGTGAAATGTAGCTAATGCCTCTCTAATGGGCACAGCAACCATTTTGGATACTCCAATTGTTCCACATAATGATGGCAAAGTGTGTTTCAATGTGGAAATGGCAATCCCCACTGCACGAACAAGCACTTCGGATGGGTAGAAGAGTCTTGATGTTGCCTCAGACCACTCTCTGTAGGATATGAAGTGGTTGTCTGGCTCTATAGGTGAATCACACAACAATTCTCTACAGACTTCACACTCTACGGGAACGAGGCAGACCGAGGCCGAACGAGCATACTGATGTAGATGTGTCATCGAAGCGCGGCAAACAGAATTCGGTTGTGCGACGCACGGGGAATTCGATCGGAATCGGTACCTAAAAGGAAAATTCGATTAAATGTAGACGGCATTTGCGTTTCATGTGCGCCTTCCGATTATAATCGTTCTTTGTTTATTTGAAACGAAATTAAATGAGGCAAGCGTTCGGCCTCGGTTCGCCTCGTTCCCGTTCGTGCTCAGATGTATACGCGCCTTAACCGATGTTTTTTTAAAACAAAATCAACAAAACAAAAAATTCTTTGTTTCTAGTTTATTTTCGATTAATTTGGACCTGTATAATTTGCTTGATTACTTTTTGAAAATAATATCTGGTAAATATCCACCTCCAGCCACACACAAATCGGTCCTTTTTTCGGCGTTTACCATCACGTTTGCGAGCGTTTCGGGTGTAATTTGATTGTTTTCGTGGCGTATGTTGGTTGGCTTTAAGTTGTTCGAGGGTTTCAGGTTTATTGGAATAAACCTGTACTTTTTAAGTATCCCCACAGGAAAAAATCAGGAGCGGTCAAATCAGGTGACCGAGGCGGCCAGTCATAATCGCCATTTTTCGATATCAGTCGTCTCGGGAACATTGGATTTAATAAATCGATGGTTTCACAAGCGGAACGGCATGTTGCGCCATCCTTTTGGAACCAGTAATGCTCAATCCCATTTTCAGCCAGTTCATTTTCAAAAAAATCGCGTAAGTAGTGTAAGATAGCGGGTTCTGGCTCACTTCAAGGTCACTCCCACTGCGCATGCGCGCGCGCAGCCCAGACCCGAACCAACCTGTGCGCCCTCTATTGGCCCAGACCCGAACCAACCTGTGCGCCCTCTATTGGCCCAGACCCGAACCAACCCGAAGCGCCCTGTACTAGCCCAGACCCGAACCAACCCGAAGCGCTCTGTACTAGCCCAGACCCGAACCAGTGTTACCAACCTATGGTGCCAAACCCTAGATAACCAAAAATCCATATATTTAAAAATTTACAATGCGCATGCGCTCCAATTCGACGATCCTATTCTGGGCGTCCGCAAGATCATCTTCCAGTAGTCGTACCTTCTCGTATACCTTGTATCGTTCATCCCAACTTTCCCTCAGTTTGTCAGCAATGGAATTCACTAATTTGTCCAAAAACTCTTCAGATGATAATATTTTCTCGCAAATGGTTATAATACTGGCTTCACCAGCATTACGTGATGGATATCGATCGCCACCCATATTATTAATATGAAGGAATAGCAGTAAACTGAACAATTAGCTAGCAGGGCCACCACGACACGTCTACTCGTTCGCACCACACATCGAATAATTCTGCTTGTTTGGTTCGGTTTCCTTGTCCGATGCTTCCCGGTTGTCCAAGTTGATTCCTGGGTCCTTGTCTGCCAACTTATATTAATGTCTTCATACGCCACCATCTAGACCACACGTCTCTCTTCCCCCTCAAACATTATAGTTAGGGGAATTATTTCCCCTAACACAAAGGCGAGTGGAGGCGTCGTAGAGCCTATTATAAAATAGGTTAACTTAAAAAGAAAAGTAAAATGTATGTTATTAGAAGTGACAAATTTTCTAAGATTACTTACTTGTTCCAAGTCAGGGACTCCCCTGACCTGCAGCTCTCCTTTAATTATGTTAATAAAGATATCATCTATAAAGAATATATTTTATATCATATTTAAATAAGTTTATAACTAGAGTTGCTTACCCATCTTTTCTCGTTGATGCATCACATTCAACTAATCCCACCTGTTACATTATTATGCGCAAAACAAGTGACATCTAATACACATAAAAAAAAACTTTCACACACATTTCTTCAGACGATACAAATTTAATCACTTGATACCTACGAGAACGCTGCAGTCAAGTTGACTCATACCAGACATATTATAATGATAACGCATTATTGTTATGAATAATCTCAAAGCTCACCACCTTTTTTTTTCATATGTTTAATGTTTTATTACTCGTTTGTTAATCTGATGTCTTAATGTCAAGTTATTCAAGTTTAACATCGGTTACCACTAAATGGAGCACCCGTTATATAAATGTTAGATTCAGGGCGTAATTACTGGGGTTTTGAAATAAAAGGCGACTGCGAACGAGCGCATTTAATACACAAGTCTCAGACTACATCTGTCGTCGTTCTTGCGAACGCGGCACTGAATATTGCACGCATGCGCTGTCTGTTCAGCTAGGCCTTCCTGCCAGCTGTTGTGATGTCTTTTCGGGGAAGTCCCCTAACATAAATATATCAATAAATATATTAGTATATCAATAAGGTGTCGGATGTTCGAATAAAGTATCATTTAGATCGATTTTGAACCCCAAAGTAGTTTAATATAATGTCCGCGTGTGTTTTCTAGGTTATCAAAAAATCTTAACCTCTTAAAAATGTATTTATTTTTGCAAAATTATTTATCGCCATCACAAAGTGCATTTCTCTTCAATAACCAACTCGTCGGAATAAATGGCGAACTTCTATTGGTCATATTGCGTGTTGTTCATTGACCTTCATTGTCCAGTGGGGGTGTAAATTCACACGACAGATTCTCGTGTGACGAAATGATTGATGTTATACTCGAAGGACCAGTGGATTTTGGTGCATCTACGACACATTAATCACAACAAAAAAAAACACTTGTTTAAATTCAACACTTATATTTAAACACTTAATGAAGAAATACCACAAAACACAATTATTCGAAACCTGAGTACTCAAACAGTACTCAGTCGATTACTTGCTCGTAACCCCACTGATTGTTACAAAACCACAATTGTCGAAACCTGAGTACCCATATAGTACTCAGCCGGTTACTTGTTTGTAACCCCACTGATTATTCACAATACCACAATTCGAAACCTGAGTACTCATCTAGTACTCAGCTGGCTACTTGCTTGGAGCCCCACTAATTGTCACGTCCGTGTTGCAACTTATATAAGAGTGCCCCACCTAAGACTTCCATTCCCTGGGAAAATTCCCACAGTGCGTTTTACCCCCGATCGGAACCTTTGACCGGCCACATGTGTAACTAATCACATTTACGACAGGATTCAGAAACACTCAATATAACACAAAAAATGTAAGATTCTGTCGTAAATAGCAACCCTTGTACACATTATAAGCACGGACATCTAAGGCCCGACAGGAAATTAAACCATAACCACCCATAAATATTTCCAAGGGGTCGTACCGGTCACTCCATCTAAATCACCGAACGTGACAACTAATGTTACAATAAAAAAGTGCAATTAAACTCGGAGCCAGCTCGCTGGGGCCGAACAGGGGGTGTTATGGGGATGGTGTATGTGTCAGTTGCATGTCTCGGAGAATGATGTCACCAATTCATCTATCGTCATCCAAATCTTCGTCACTGCTGCTGTCGTCCCCAAGGTGGATGGTCAGTTCAGGCACGGAGTCCTCAATGTGTAGACGGTCGTGCCACTGATTGATGAAGTTGGTGGTATGGGTCACCACTTTACGCCAGTGTTCTGGGGTGCATTAGACGAATGATCGCTCCCACATCTCCAACACTTTCTTGTCGCCATATCCATCTTCTCTCATATGGGAATCATAAATTTTTTGACCTAGAGAACACCAAATGGACTTATTAAAATAAGGAGTATTATACTTAAAATAATACTTGTATATGTGCCCATATCAGTTCAATCGCATTGAATTGACAATGGTATGTATGGTGGCAAGCGGAGGACTTGGTGTCCGTGTTCTCGCAAATACTCGTCTACAACGTATCTGTTTGGCGGTGCGTTAAGTTTTGCTAAATTAAGCAACTCGTCCTTAAACATGTGCTGCTCAAACAGCGCGTTGTGTTGGCACTTCTTTCACGCCGCGGTAGGATTCCGTTCGACTACAACGCTGTGATTGGGCGCATTGTCCATCATAATAATGGAGGGCTCTTCTTCTAGATTGAGAACTAGTTGCTCCTTTATCCACTTCATGAATAGTTCGGCATTCATGTCGCCGTGGTAATCCGCGAGCTTCGATTTTGTGCCAAATATAAGTGAGGCGTTGGACAGAAACCGTCTTCCGTACCAGCATGCAACACAATGAAACGTTTGCCCTCTGAACTGATCCCTCTCCGCGCGCTCTTAACATCAGCATCGTGCCAGGTCCGTTTTCTGTCTCCTTTGGCACACACCCACGTCTCATCCAAAAACACAACCTGTCTCTAACTGCGCCCTTTGATTTTCCCGGAACCCGCGTAATAATTGTGCATCACAAATGCTTTTTGGCCGTCGTCTAAGCGTTTGCCAGGCATTTTTAATCAATTTACGTTAAAAATAGACGTGAATTAATAAATAGAAGATCGTATAGTTATTGACACATAATGTTTGTTACAAATTCGAAAACGGTTTGAAGCTGTACTACATGTGCAAAGACGGCAGCGATACAGCGCGCATGTCTGATATGTTCAAGAAGGAATGAGAGACGGTCAACTTTCAGGGCGTATACTATAGGTATGCGAATCCAACGAGTACTTCAGAGATTCGAATACATTTTTAAGTATAGTAATACTTCAAAGTACCAAACTTCGTTTAGGCTCGTCCCTAGTTGTAACATTTGATGACTATTCTAATTCTACGTCCTCTCTACGTCCAACTATTTTACTAAACGTCAGCAGCAATTTGCAATAGTCGTTGATAAGGGATTCTCGGAATTTACCCGAGGCCGGTTTTAAACTTTTCACTGCGCAATTAGCGAGACGTTGCACAACTTTTAATATTTTATTTAAAAATACCTTAGACAATTTTGTTAAACAATTTTCGTCATTCCTTCTTTTACAAAAATAATCGCCGCAATATTTGTTTTTCCCCCCCTGTGTGCTAGTGGTAAAACTTCACTTTTCTCTAAAAGATAATATTGGGGGTTCGGGAAACCTGAAAAATATATCTGTTTAGACAATTTATAAATTATTATAAAATACTAGCCCTTGCCCCTGCGCGACTCCCTCGAGCTTACAATACAGTCATGTAATAGAGTAATAGCACGATATAAATTAAAAGTTTATAACACAGCGTTCGATGGCCACTTAGTTGGGCGCCACTTTTTGTAACACGTTCTGGTTATAATTACTATACCACCTTCCATGGAGATAATCAATCGGCCGGCGCTTTTTAGGAAATCGATACCTAAAAGGGTCTCGGTGTTTGGTCGTCGGGGAGTACGATTAATGTTGTGGGAATATGTCGCCCATTAAGTGCAACATATGTTTTTACAGTCGTGGGCCGACTTTTTCCATCTGCTTGTATTAAATTGATTTCGACATCGGTGAATTTCAATTTATTACTCCTCATCACTTGGTACAGTCCGTAACTGGCGAGTGAGGCACGTGCTCCAGTTTCTAGATACGCCGTTCCCGTAACTCCTTCTACTGAGATTCTCACGGCAGGTCGTTCGTTCGCTTATACTTCTACCGAACAAAAGCTAACTGGCATCGCGGTAGTTTTGCACAATTTCGTCGAATCACTCCGGGTTTTCCACATCCGTAACACTGTAGTAAGATAAACTTAAATTATTAATAAGACAGTGAACATTCTCAACATTCAATTCATTGAAACATATTAAATTCATTTTACAAATTTCACATTTAAGTTTTTTTTGAAACAATGTAAGCGCAATAGCCATCCAAATAAGTAATAACAGGCATCATATTTTTGACTTCTTCAAAGTCTTCTGGATGAACATCAATTTCTGGATGAACATCAATTTCTGGATAAAATGTATCATTATCGTTTGATTCAGGAATATCTATATTTTCAGAAAATGAATCTACGTTTATAGTACCAAACGTTTTTGACTGTAAACTTAACAGACATTGAATTCTTAATTTTTTTTCAGACTCATAATTGTCTAATTGAAATATGGTATTGCCCCCCTGCAAGTTGCCGATATTTTCCAAATCTTTCTTCTAACGGATCAGTTTGAAACTTTCTTAATAATATATAATTCATGTTCAGTTCATTAAAACAATAGTGAATAATTTCAATCGAATTGTGTGAGACCATGCAGTGTGCGCTTGGGTTGTTAATTTATTACAAAATTGACTAGACTCCCATCTATCTAACCACTTTAACAAATTATTCAAATTTTTAATTTTGGGATCATCTAACTGATTTTTAACAATCGGTTCTTGATAAATATCTCTTAAACGTTTACCTTTGAGAGGTGTTTTAACATTCACTACTCTCCACCACGTCACAACAATATTAATAAAATCAGCTGTGCCATTTGAGTTATTTATATTTACACCAAATGTAAGTAGTGCTTGACTAACAAACTCATTGAATGCTTTTAGAGCTAACTTAACATTCCATATTTGTAGCATACAATGCCTTCAGGTTTAATGAATATCCAAATTTCAATAGTTTGTCGTGCTCAAGTTCATGAAGTTTTTTTAAAGCGTAAAATGAAGCAACGCTTTCTTCATCAAATCAAAGTTGGGATAGTGCAAAGTTTGATATATATTGTTTTCATCAGCTTTCGAATTTAGCCAGTTGTTCCTTATACATTTTAATATATGAACAGAATCAAATAAGTAAAATAATGGTCTTGATTTATGTACTGGGTGAGGAAACACAATACTTAATTTTTTATTTGGGGCAAAATGATTCATTGCTTTACTATAGAGCATTATTATCACTTATCACACAGAAAATGTTATAGTCAATTTGTTCTAATTTCAAAATAATCGACTTAATAAAGGTGAACAACGCTTCATGACTTATTTTTGCCACGGGTGCAATATGGACCACTTCTTTGAATTTTGAATTGATACTAACAAGCATAAAAACAAATGCTGTTTTTGCAAGTGATGTTTTTGCATGCCGTACCGACAATGTTTCCAGCTTTATAATCTAAATATGACTGAATATGAATTTCGTCGAATAAAAGAATCATATGTCGTTCATTTTCTTTTAAAAATTTAAAATGATTTTTAGCATATGTAAGAAACATTTGTCTTTCGTCCACCTTAGGATCGGTTAAGTATGAATTGCAGACTATTTTTATAGTATTAGGATGGGGTAACGTTAACACATTAAAACTCCTTAAAAATTTGTAAGCATGTGGACTAATTGTTTGCAATAGTGAAGCTAAAATCATAGTATTAGTCGAATATCTTTCTTTAGAATAAGTTTGCAATTGAATTTGTTCTGCAATAAAACAAAGTCTAGAACCATCACATTCGTCGCAAGATTCTGATGGTAGCTTATTTAATATGTCCGGGACATGAGTTAAAATTAATTTGTTTTGACCACTGTCACTGCTGCTGCTATTCATCGCATTTAATGTATCCAAAACATCTTTAATATCGGTTAACTTATTTGCAGTAAACGGTGTTTTTAAATTATTTATTGTAACGGAAATCTCCCTATCAAATAAAAATGTTTCGAGGTGCAAATTATTATTTAATACAACGGCGTATGTTATGACGGGTCCGGGGGTATATTCTAATTTAAAAATTGATGTTTTATCTACTTCAATTATTTTAAACCAGCTCTTTGAAAGTTCCAGCAATTTCCGCAAATTCTGAGTAATTTGAATTTTTGGGCGTTTAAATATTCTTGTTTACTTTGCTCCATAGCTGCAGTAAATGAGTTCACGAGATAACTGGGAGAACCTGTCCCTCTGGCTGGTGACGAATCGGTCCGTTGTTATCCCATCTGACTGTTTGTCCGAGAAGATTTCCTGCAGAATGCGGAAATTTGGCTGTTGGGGTGCGAAGGCTTGTCGAATGAAACACGTCGCCTCTTCGAAGGTGTTTATTCTCGTCTTAACCCCGTTCTACAATCGATTAGCTTCACCGGTGAGGAGAAGTGGAAGTCCCGTAATGGTATTGTTGTAGTTGATCAAAGTTGCCCAAATTTTAATACTTTATATGTAGTTAGCTATTGAATTTTGAGAGATATTGTCGGGGAGACGGGGTGTTGTGGATTTTTTTGGAAAAAGTAAAATATAGAGAAGAAACTTTGAGTTAAGGGTTTTTTTTTAAAAGTGTCGAAATTTGTTCAGTTGTCCGACGAACTTAGTGCGCGTCCCGCCCACATCGACTGAGGAAGAATCGCTGAACGGCGCTGGACGACGACACATGGCGCCCAACGTGGGGCAAATCTCAATTCTGATTCTTCACATTGCTGTGAAGCGAACTACAGAAGAGTGAAAGATTGGCTCTTAGACGCCGGACGAGAACAAATTTCAGATGACACCGCCACCAATGACTAGAGCAATGGCTTCTGTTAGGGAGTCGTCAAAAATAGAAGATACAACAGAAGGATCGTCGATTAGTTCTGCGACGGAGGCCGTCCAAATGACGGAAATTTTAATGACATTAACAAAGATATTACAGAAAAATCCAACACCGATTCGACCAGAAGAGACGCTCGTCACTTTTAGTGGAGAACCTGAAGAGGATCCAGAAGAGTTCGAGCAGCTTCTCCGGGAGTACTTCCGTGCAGAGGGGACTCAATTGTCTCCGCAGGCGCAGACGGCAATTGTGTTCCGACAACTTCGGGGTGCCGCGGCTCGTCGTTATAAAGCCTTTATCGGGCGCAACGAACCACCAGAAATTGTGTTTGGGCGACTAAAGAACCACTACAGCGTAGAAAACAATTTTACGGCCTTGCACGAACGGTTTATTGGACGCTCGTTCAATGGTCCGCCCCAAGATGTCGAATTCTACGTAGATCAGCAAGAGCGGTTGTTTCGACGATTGTTTCCGGAAGCACCGAAACAACGATTAATATCTCTGCTAATAAAACAAATGCCGAGATCTTGCCGACCCATTCTTGTTCTGAATGAGTTTTCAAACGTCGATAGCTTCACCAAAGTGTTACGACGAGTTCTGGAACAGTTCCATTACGAACAAAACCCTAAGAAGCAGTCGGAAAACTGGAGGAGGACCGCGGACAAGTCTCCATCCCGGTCCGGTCCCTCGGCTTAGGTACATATAACATACCCCAGGTACCGGTTGTTGTTGCAGGAAAAAGCTACGCTGCTACGCTAGACACCGGTGCCACCCTCAACTTCATAAATGCACACATCGCTGAACCAAGTAAACATTGCCAACACTACGTACAATTAAGTATCAGTAACGCGTCTGCCAACGCAATCGGTACAAAGCGCTTGGATATCCAGCTCGGAAGCAGAGAGTATCGTGACGTGGAGTTCACCATCGTCGAGGACCTCGTTGAGGATGTAATCATGGGCGCACCATGGCTTCGCGAAACACGTGCCATGCTAGATTACGACCTGCGATGCATCCATCATGGCCGAGAACATAGAACGACAACATACTGGACGAATCCTTTTATTGGGGCTTCCGACAGTGTAGAAGTTCGGCTTCCGACACACGGTTTTCCAGAGGAATACATTGATCAGTTTAAACAGATAGTGCGCGAGTACGAAAAAGTTTTAGATGAAAAAAAAGTTGTAGGTTCAGCGCAAACGGTCAGTCACAAAATTAGATTAATAAAAGACGAACCTTTCCGCTTACGTCCATATCACTTAAATGACGACAAAAAACGCGAGATGTACAGTTGCGTGAAAGATATGCTAGCCGCGGGTGTTATAGAACGCTCAACTAGTGACTATTGTTCCCCTGCTGTGTTAGTACGGAAAAAAGATGGTACAGTGAGGTTTTGCACAGACTATCGTCGCCTTAATCTTATAACGCGTGACGAAGCGGCTCCTTTACCGCGCATAACGGAAGCGTTACGCGATTTTGGTGCGGCGATTGTATTTTCATCCATAGATTTAAAATCTGGATATTGGCAAATTCCAATGCACCCGGAGTCGAAGCACCTCACAACGTTTTCAACTCCAGACGGAGCTACTTATCAGTACAACGTTATGCCGTTTGGGTTGAAAAATGCACCCGCGACATTCCAGAAGTTGATGACCCGTGTTTTGGTCGGATTACTGGGAGAATGCGTACACGTGTACCTCGACGACATTATCGTATACTCATCAAGTTATGAGGAACACCTGGAACATCTTCAACGGGTCTTTCAGCGTCTTCGTGAGTTTGGGTTACGATGCGCCTTTGCCAAGTGTCGTTTCGGCGTTACCGAACTTCCATATCTTGGCCACACGATAGGACGTTATTGTAATCAGCCACAATCGACTCACTTGCGACAGATCCAAGAAGCTGTACCACCTAGAAACCGGAAACAACTTCAAAAATTCCTTGGATTGGCCAATTGGGTGCGTGAGTACATCTCGGACTACGCTATCATCGCAGCCCCATTGACCGACCTCCTCACCACCAAAAAGCTTTTTAAATGGGACCATAACGCACAAAAAGCATTCGACGAGTTGAAGAAGGCGATTGACCAACCGCTTCAGTTGAAGAGACCGGAACCGCAACTGCCGTTTGTCTTGCAGACTGATGCCAGCGGAGTTGGTATAGCTGCAGTTTTATTTCAAGAAAAAGACGACGTGCGACACGTAGTGTCATATAGTAGCGCACGACTCACTGCGACGCAACGGAAATATCACATAAATGAGCAAGAATGTTTGGCGATTGTATGGGCGATTAAGAGATATCGACCATACCTGGAGGATGTGCCGTTTACGCTGAGAACGGATAATAAAGCGTTATTGTGGCTCAATACTGCCAAAGACAGTAACGCCAAATTAACTAGGTGGGCGTTATTGTTGCAGGAATTTCGTTTTCGCGTCGAACACTGTGAAGGAAAACACAACGAACTTCCAGATCTTCTTTCCCGACAACCCGAGGCGTCAGAGGTACCGGTGGAAGCCGAAGATCTCGACAGGATGTTTGTTCCCACGCTGCCATCCGATCGATTGTGTCTGATGGAAAGTGTCACATTTATGGACACAGTCAAAGAGGCACAACAGAAAGATCCTGAGTTTCCGTTAATGGTCCAGCGCCTCACGCAGACGAACCATCAACGGGGTACTGCCACATTCCAGAAATATTATGAATTGCGTGACGGCTACCTTTACCGAAAAGGAGAAGTGTCCCAACTCTGGGTACCTAAAACAGAGCGCGAACGGGTCCTGCACGAATTCCACGACATTATAAACCATCCTGGACGCGATGAAACTATTCGTGCAATTCGTGAAGAATACACCTGGCCGTCTCTTAACAATGACGTTGCAACCTACGTACGAAACTGTCTTGTGTGCGCGACCACCAAACCTGAAACAACACAGACACATGCACCTTTGCGTGCATATGTTCCGACGAAGCCGTGGCAAACAATTGCGGTTGACTACATGGGTCCTTTCGAAGAAACACCAAAAAGAAATCGCTTTATTCTCGTTGTCATGGACACTTTCTCGAGATGGGTAGAGGCATTTCCAACAAAACGCATGACCGCAAAATCTACGCTTGCAGTTCTGCGCGACGAAATTTTTCCACGCTGGGGGTATCCACGCGCCCTAATCAGCGATAATGGTCCTCAGTTCAGGAGCGAGACGTTTCAAGCTGCATGTCGGCGGTGGAAAATTAAACACTGGCCCACAGCAGTTTATCATCCACGAGCCAACCCAACTGAGCGCCGTAATCAAGAACTAAAGAAAATTATACGCCATCTTCAGTTTGATGATTCAAAACGGCCATGGGACCGTCAGCTGGGCCAGGCGTTATTTTCTTTGCGGCGACGTCGGAATGCTGCCACCAGACAAACTCCTAGCGTGACACTTCTTGGCTTCGACATTATGCGACCTGGCCATCCAGAGAAAAATGAGTCTACTGCACTTTTACCGGAAGAACGTATTAAAAATGCACTAACAAATCAAAAGCTCTATCGACGACGCTATGACCGAGACATGGATGACTCTTGCCGTTACAATGTAGGCGAACAAGTAATGGTTAGAAGACATGTCCGGTCTGGTTTTAAGGGGAAATGGATCGGCCCCGTCAAAATAACTGGTGTCGCAGGGAATTGCTACCTGGTGGACCGCAATGGCGTTACCGTTCGGGAACATATAGATAATATTCGCCGGGCGCCGTCACATCGCGGAACATTCCCAACGTCACGTGAGGATCCAGACGATGGAACAGAACTGCGGATCTACCGACGGAAAAAAAGACAGAATCCATCTTCATCCGAGGTAGTCCCAGATCAGAGTGTGACAACATCAAGCGAAATCAGCGACTTCGAATATGATTCAAAGGAGACTGGTCATGACAGAGAAGATGCTGACAAGAGGTGTTATCACACGTAGATTAGAATTAGATTAAAATTTGGCCATTTGGAGGAGGGAAAGTGTTGTAGTTGATCAAAGTTGCCCAAATTTTAATACTTTATATGTAGTTAGCTATTGAATTTTGAGAGATATTGTCGGGGAGACGGGGTGTTGTGGATTTTTTTGGAAAAAGTAAAATATAGAGAAGAAACTTTGAGTTAAGGGTTTTTTTTTAAAAGTGTCGAAATTTGTTCAGTTGTCCGACGAACTTAGTGCGCGTCCCGCCCACATCGACTGAGGAAGAATCGCTGAACGGCGCTGGACGACGACAGTATCTTCATCGCTGATCTGCTTTACGGTTTTGAAGATGGTGATGGATGTAAAGAATTCTTCAACTGCTGCCTTGGTTCGAGTTCCATTAAAGCGGGCGGTGCACTGCGTAAAATGACGTTGGGGCTGCCTGCTGGGGTTTGCGAAGCTTTGCAACAGTTGCTTAAATTGCTCGTTTGTCATCTGGATAGCCATATTAGGAGAATTGATTCGCGGACTCCTTCGGCTTGGTAGCTTGACTTCTCGTTTGGGCCGTATCTTGATGATATACTGTTTTTTTTTTTTTTTGGTGGAGGGGAAATCCTTATGGACACCCGGTGGTTAGTTTCTATCACACCGGGTAGTGCCGGACTCTTACCGGCCAAAACCCCTCCAAGGGTTTTCTAGCATCTAGGCCATGTACCCTGATCGCGACCGGCGAATTTACGTGAGAGTAATTCGCGGAATTGTTGGGTGGTTGTTAGCGCTGAGGCGCCGGGACACCTAAAGAAAATCGGAAAGTTGGAAAGTTACCTGTTCTCCTGTAAGAGAAATCTTCGGTCTCTTGTAACGGCTAGGCGCATCTTCGAAGTAATATATATATATATATTCTCTGATAGTCGGATTCGGGTGATCTTTGGCTGCCTCAAACGTTCTTTGCGAAATCTCGAAAATAAACTCCTTCAGACGAGGGAGATTTGCTTCTCGGTGAAGTTGATTGTTGCGGACAAACCAGGGTGCGTCAAAAGCTTGACGGATGAAGTTACTTTGCATGACTGACCTGTTGACTTGTGCATCTTACACGTGACCCCAGGCTACAGAGCCCAGGTCAAAGTTGGAAATGTCATTATTTGCATCCTCGGTAGTATAGTCTTTATTTCCTTTTTACATATAATACAATTTACATAATGCACAATTAAATAAAGTTATACGTAAGGGTGTCCTTTCTTTTTCTTGACGCCACATCTCACTGACTGAGGTTTATACGATTCAGTAAGATGCTTGTCGTCTACAGCGCTGAGCTGTAAGCAGCTTTGTGGATCAGTCCCCCCCCCCCCATCTTCTTCATTACCTGCTTAAACTTAAGATGTTCTTCCGTCCTAATTACTACCCCGTTGCATCCTATGATTCTAGAAAATTGACTATGTAGTAGGTCTTGTCTTAATGTGTCAAGAATGGATGAGAGGGATGCTACAATCTGAGGTATGGTCTTCGCTGTTGTCATTACCCCTGCAATTTGCTCAAAGAACTCCTCACTGAAATTTTGCACTCGCTTTCCACTAAACACTGGAACGGCTGTTATCTGGGAATACGTTGATGCTAGTAATCCAGTGGCGGCTCGTGGTCATTTTCTCAGGGTGGGCAAGATATATGAGTACCTAAGGTAATCTACTCCATGTTAGTCAGACCCAATATAACTTATTGTACATACATAAAAGCATGCGCCATATTGGTCTGTTCAGCAAGAACCAACGAGAAGGTCTGCAGTGAACTCTTGCCAGGAATGGGAAGGAAACAGGATAGGGGCGCAGGTTTTAGGTCAAAATTAGGATAAAATGAATATAACTATTTAACAGAAATAAAAAATAAAATATTGATTATCAAAACTTAACAAAATCTTCTCAAAAATAAAAATAAATTCTTTGGCAAAAAGTTGCACATATTATTTACATACATACAAAATAGAAGGATAGTAAAGTGTAAAGGATGCAAGGGTAAATTATAAATTAAAAATTTAAATATTAATCAAAACTTAACAAAATCTTTTCAAAAATAAAATAAAAATAAATTGATTGGCAAAAAGTTGCACATTTTATTTACATTTATACAAAATGGTATGGGTGGTAAAGTGTAAAGGATGCAAGGGCAAAATGTAAATTAAAAATTTAAATACTTTTATAAATCAAGTCTATTCTTCTATTTTTGTTTAAGGCAAAATGATCAATAATTTTATCATAAAATTCTGAACTCTCCTGCAAGGTTTTTACTAATTGTTTTTCTATTGCAATAGTAGACAAGTTACATAAGCGTGATTGACTCATACAATTACAACTAAAAGTTTTTATTCTTTTTAGGGTGGAGAAACTTCTCTCTACCGTAGCAGGCAAAGACAGAACTAAAGAAAGTAATTTTCTTCTTTTAATCCGTTTGTGTAAATAAATTCAAAAGTATCAGACAGTTTTTCAGATTCGCCGAATATTGTAGTATCAGAATACCACACGCGTAACTCATTTTCCAATTTAGATTTATCGAAAAACTTATGCAACAAATTTATTAAATTATGTGGAAACTCTCTACTATATGATGTTCCAAAATTTTGAAACCTGACTTCTATTTGATTCACTACTATATCAATAATTTCAAAATATAACCGCTTAAAAGACACCCGTGGATCATCAGAAATCAAAATCTGTTTTACGCTTTTTTGTTGTGTGTGGTTGATGTTTTGCCACTGAGTCGGCCTGTCTAACGACATTTTTTAGACAGGCCGACTCAGTGGCAAAACATCAACCACACACAACTCATCACTACGGAAATTTTTCATAACCATTAGTAAATTTTTAATTCTATTTTGACAATACAAAATGTCTGAAAATTTATTCTGAAGAATATTGAAAACCACATTACACTGTTGAAATATTAAATTGAAGGTATTTAATAAAAATTTGAAATCGCACAATAAAGTTTTAAAAGCAACCGATTCCCTGATTGTACTATGATCTTTTTGAAAGTCCTCTTTGCTTAAAATCGTATTAAAAACAGTCAATAGTTCATCTCTGTGATAAAGCAGGGTCCACGTCAGGCGTGATTTAAAATTCCAACGCGTTTCAGAGGCACTGGGAAGATGCCGACTACTGACTTGATTTAAAATTTCGGTTCGTTTTGGAGATTTAGTCAAAAACGTGGGAAATCCGCTTAAATTTGCAAAAAATATCCTACATTCTTTAATTTTACCACACGCGTCTTGAAGCACTAAATTTAAATTATGGGCATAGCAATGCGTGAATAACGCCTGAGGGGCCACTGATTTTATTTTTGTTTGCAAGCCGTTCAAATCTCCAGACATTACACTTGCCCCGTCGTATGTTTGGCCGATTAATTTTTCGGAAACGTTAAAATGATTAAAAGTTTGAGTCATTAAATTAAACAAATCATCTGCTTTGCGACCTTTAGTGACATCGAAAAATTCCATAAAACGCTCAACCACTTTACCTTCGCTTGTATATCTGAAAATTACGGAAAGCTGGGAGAGACAGCATATATCTGTGGTTTCATCCACCTGCCAAGAAAAACCCGGGGCGTTTGTAATTTCCAGTGAGATAATGTCATAAAGGACTTTATTTATAGATTTGCATATATCTCTATTATGTCTGACAGTTTCATTAAACTTTCGAACATTTTCCTTGTATGCCGAATCCATGATGCAGATACAACAATAATATTTTATTATACTTGTATTTTTTTGACGGTCTCATCATCACCCAACCTTACCAATGCTGCAGTAAAGTGATTCCAATCTTCAGGGAACATTATGGCGATTCTGTTCCATCCGAAGGTAGGGTAGCGTTTAATAGCTCTTCCAATCGTGATGAATGAGGTCAACCCTGAGTTTGCCGCTTGATTAATGATGAGAGTCAGTCTTATGGCGTGCTCTGGGACAAGCTCAGTCCATCTTTGGAATACTGCCCCGATATTCTGATCATTCAAATAAGATCCAAAGACTGTATAGAAGATACGAATCGCCTCTTCTCGCAGCTGAACTTGCTTTCCAAGGTCGGCTTCGACCCCAGGAGCAAACCCTTTGTATAAGAACCTGTTTGTGAGGAGTATTAATTTACATCCATTCGTTGACAACTGGTCTTTGGCACAGGTACCTTCAATGGTTTACTTGGCAACCGCAGGGAGAGCGATCCAGTTAAACCAACCACTCACCAATACTGATCAACTGTATGCTGTCAGTATGGCAGAAATGTTGGCATCCTGCTTGCCAGACAATCTCTTTGAAGAGGAGGCTCAAGCACGGATAACCCTGATTTCCTCAGTAGTAATTTTTTTTTCACATTTACATTCCAGTTGAGATGCAAATATAAACGTATGTCCTGATTTGCAACACACTGACGGGGCAAGCCCTACCTGGCTTGCATGCGTGCATTTTACATCGCAAATAATAAGGACTTTTGCTCTGTGCTATTGCTTTTTATATTTTAAGCGATTTAACGGTATCAAGACGGTATATACAGTACATTTGGTAGAATTGGCGAACTTGGTCATATTGCGTGATGTTTATTGACCTTCATTGTCCAGTGGGGGTGTTATGGGGATGGTGTATGTGTCAGTTGCATGTCTCGGAGAATGATGTCTACCAATTCATCTATCGTCATCCAAATCTTCGTCACTGCTGCTGTCGTCCCCAAGGTGGATGGTCAGTTCAGGCACGGAGTCCACAATGTGTAGACGGTCGTGCCACTGATTGATGAGGTTGGTGGTATGGGTCACCACTTTACGCCAGTGTTCTGGGGTGCATTAGACGAATGATCGCTCCCACATCTCCAACACTTTCTTGTCGCCATATCCATCTTCTCCCATATGGGAATCGTAAAATTTTTTTGGCCTAGAGAACACCAAATGGACTTATTAAAAAAAGGAGTATTATACTTAAAATAATACTTGTATATGTGCCCATATCAGTTCAATCGCATTGAATTGACAATGGTATGTATGGTGGCAAGCGGTGGACTTGGTGTCCGTGTTCTCGCAAATACTCGTCCACAACGTATCTGTTTGGCGGCGCGTTAATTTTTGCTAAATTAAGCAACTCGGCCTTAAATATGTGCTGCTCAAACAGCGCGTTGTGTTGGCACTTCTTTCACGCCGCGGTAGGATTCCGTTCGACTACAACGCTGTGATAGGGCGCATTGTCCATCACAATAATCGAGGGCTCTTCTTCTAGATTGGGAACTAGTTGCTCCTTTATCCACTTCATGAATAGTTCGGCATTCATGTCGCCGTGGTAATCCGCGAGCTTCGATTTTGTGCCAAATATAAGTGAGGCGTTGGACATGAAACCGTCTTCCGTACCAGCATGCAACACAATGAAACGTTTGCCTTCTGAACTGGTCCCTCTCCGCGCGCTTTTAACATCAGCATCGTGCCAGGTCTGTATTGTGCCTCCTTTCGCAAACACCCACGTCTCATCCAAAAACACAACCTGTCTCTATAACTGCGTCCTTTGATTTTCCCGGAACCCGCGTAAAAATTGGCCGTCGTCTAAGCGTTTGCCAGGCATTTTTAATCAATTTACGCTAAAAATAGACGTGAATCAATAAATAGAAGATCGTATAGTTATTGACACTTACTGTTTGTTACAAATTCGAAAACGGTTTGAAGCTGTACTACATGTGCAAAGATGGCAAAACAGTGTGCATGTCTGTGATATGTTCAGGAAGGAATGAGAGACGGTCAACTTTCAGGGCGCCTACTATAGGTATGCGAATCCAACGAGTACTTCAGAGATTCGAATACATTTTAAGTACCTATAGTAATACTCCAAAGTACCAAATTTCGTTTAGGCTCGTCCCTAGTTGTAACATTTGATCACTATTCTAATTTTTGTTTGAATTTTTCTCTACGTCCAACTATTTTTACTAAACGTCAGCAGCAATTTGCAATAGTGCCGGGCATGCCGGGAAAGGGTCGCTCGGAGACTGACAGGTCATGATCTGTAGTCCCTTTAAGAGCGATCATGGAGCCGCTCATCTGCGAGACACAGGACGAGATCGTCCTGCACGCCGCGCAGGTGGGCCACTCCCCCTCACTCCCCCACGTCCACGCTGTGACGGCGCCGGTTTGGCGACGACAGCAGGGGCAGCAGGCTCGGCGGTCCAAATTTTGACCACCGGGACCTGAGGCCTCGCGGGTTCAGGGGTGGCGGGCCGCGACGAACTGGCTTCGGCTACCGTCAACACGGTACCCAGTTTACCCTTTCGGCTGGGGCTGACCTTATCCAAAGTCGCCCCCCCCCCAAGAGGGCTGCTAGCTCGCAAATGTTGCGGTCCGACACACCCCCAGATTTCTTCTTGGGGGTGGAGAGCGTAATCCAGTTTGATTGGCAGAAGCCACTTTGGAGTACTTTGTTAATGCAACAGGATTGAAGTGCGTTAATTTTCCTGAATTGTTCATATTTTGGAACGCAGTACCGAACTCTTCACGGGTTTTCCATGTGCTCAGCTTTGTAATTTGTTCCAAGATGCTCAAGTCTTGTTTGTAGGTCCCAAAGATGGTGTGGAACAATGTCTGCTGTGCCTTTACTGCTGTTATGTTGCCTTCCATGGTGAAAGTGAGCTGAGAGCAAAGATGGTATAAGTAGTAACCACCATTTCCTGACACATTGAATTCTCGTAATAGAGTGTCTCCTCCCTTTTCCCTTGTCGGCTTACCGTCAACCAATATTCTATCAGATCGATCGGTTGGTAACATATAGACTCTCGCAAGGAGATTTATCGGGAAAAACATCCTGTTAGCACTCCTTCCGGTAGTTATTAATAGAATGTCTGCTAACAGTCCTATCAAAGTCCTGACGTCGGAAGCATTCTTGTCTTTTACAACCTGCAGTATTTCGTCTATAATCGGGATATGGGACATGGCTCTCTTAGCTGCGTCTGTCCATTTGTTTCTATAACGTTCTTCTGCCCTGATGTGAAGTAAGAGGACTGTAATGGGCCCTAAGCTTTGTGCCATGGATGCTCTTTTTTCTGGTTTGTAAGTGCAGCCTTCCAATAACACATGATGAACAATTTATTTGCGATAGAACGTCTTAAAATTATGGATGATCCAATGGTTGCAATTTGGAAGTTGTATTCGGCGGAAAGAAGTAGAGTTCCACGTTGGACAATGTAGGAGGACTGTTGTGGACAGTGCAATTGTCTAAAAATAGTAAAATTTTCCGCTTTTGTCGTTTCATGTCTCCATTAACTGTTAAAAGCCAATTGTTAAAAAGTTCTGTCGTCATCCAAGCTTTTTGTTAGCACGATAATCAGTTAAGTTTTTCCGATCCGTCCATATTTACTGCAAGTAAAACTGTCAACTTCTTTTTACTATGTTTTCCCCCGTAACATTTTTAAGCGTCTTGTCCGGTAAACATTTGAAAAATAGGCCAGTTTCATCAGAATTAAAAATGTCTCGGGCATCACAGTTTTCAATCAAGGTCTTCAATTTACCGTGCCAATCTAAGCAAACTGCATTGTAAACACTTCCACTTTCCCCACAAACTTTTTTAAACACAACTCCATTTCTCTTTTTGAAATTTGTAAGCCACCCTTCACTTGCCGCAAAGTTTTTGATGCTTAGAGTAGACGCGAACTCTTTTGCTTTTTCCTTCAACAAGTTTCCGCTAATAGACACTTTTTGTCCTCTACACTGTCTTAGCCAAATGACCAGGCTTTCTGTCAGACGAGGAAATTCACCTTTAGTAGTTCTTTTCCGTACGCCAGCAGTTTGAGCAGCATTAATTTTCTCCTTGTGCTTTATTATGGTTGAGAGAGTACTCAGAGGAATCTTAAATTCTTTTGCAACATCACTTTTCTTCTCACCTTTCTCTACTTTTTCGATTAACTTCTTCTTTTCAGCAACCGTCAAACATTTATACTTTCTAGGGCTCATAACTAACACAAACTTTTTGTCTGTATACTACCAACGAAAGACTAACAGTAACTGAAACATAACTAAACAAACCAATTCGTGCGGAAGTGTGTGTCAAATAAGTCAAACTAATCATAGCAAAAACAAAGGCTCAACAAACAAACGTTGATACAAGTTTGAACTTGTCGCAAAATGTATGTACTTACAATCTTTCCGCCTCTTTCTCTCTGCAACTTTGAATTGTCGAGTGTTGGACGCCGATGAGTTCGAATTAACGCGTCGTTTTGTTATATAGCAATGATTTTTTTCGTACGAATTACCAAGTGCATAAAAATGTATTGATTTAGTTCTAAATATAAAGAGATTTTGTAGGGAACTCGTGATAACTTTGAATTATAGAGAGGTTCGAACTATCGCAGGTTTGAATTAACAAGAGCCGATTGTACAGATATTTAATAAAATTATAACTAATAAACTTATTCATTCATATTAAAATTATGTGCTAATCCCCGCAAGTAATTAAGAATATCGTCGTTATTGTAATTTCTTACAATGTTTAAAATTCTGTCATCCGCATCGCGATATTTCTTTAATTTTTGTGCAGGTGGACGACCTGCATCGCACTCCTCAAAATATATATCGCGACCTTTTTGTACTTAATCAACAAAACAACAAATGAAGTGCGGTAATGGAGCCTTGGCGAAACACCAGCAAGTCGGTGCGAGCAGCCAGAGAAATGAATCCCCAAACCATAACTCCACCACCTCCAAAAGAAATCCGTGGAGCAATACAGGGCTGGATATACCGCTCTCCTGTCCACCGATAAACATTTCTACGATCATCCTGACCATGCATATTGATTTTTGTCTCGTCAGTAAACAGTACATTGACCTATTGATCAATTTCCCAATCCCGGTGTTCTAAGGCGAACTGGAGTCTTGTTATTTTGTGAGCTGCGGTCAGCAATGAGCCCGTTGCCATCTTATGAGACCTCTGACCTGCTTCCCGAAGACGTTGTCTAATAGTCTGTGCACTCACATCAACACCTCGAGCATGTCTCAGCTCCTGTCTTAGGACTAACTGCTGTTAGGAGGCGATCTCGTCGTGAAGCTTGCACCACAAAACGGTCATCACGGGCCGATGTAGACCGCAATCGGCCAGATCCTGGTCTTCGCACAAGCTGTCCAGTTTCGTTGTAACGCTGGACAGTTCTTTGCACCGTTGATAAACTGATGCCAGCAGGTCTAGCTGTTTCTCTATGTCCATTCTCGTCCTGAATATTTGCGGTAATTCTCGCCGCCACAACTGCATCTAAGCTCATTATTTCTTTAAAATGGCAAATTACCAGTCGGCCACGTTTTTTATTGACCGAATGCGCGGGCAAAACCATTGAGATACAGGCGAATGCAGTGCCTGTGGTTCCTAGAGCATGAATGCCTGTTCCCTGAAAAATTATTCCACGAACTATTCAAACGGACGGCATAGTATAGGGTTCATCAATTTTTGTTGAGAACGAGTATATGTGCCAAATTACCAAGCGATTTGTAGAAAAACACTTTTTCAAGCAACTTTAATCCAAATTTTTTAAGTGACCCTACTTTTTTGTCTGCGAGTGTATATCTGACTTCAACAATCGAAATAATCGCGTTGAACAATCCAAGGATCATTCGAATAATCGATTTTGGATGATTGTTGTGATGAGTTGACATTGTATTGTTTCGTTGTAAAGTCATGTCATGTCATGTCCTGTCATACTCAAACATGCTTGTGCAAACACGTTTGAGCGATCGAATTTCATACAATTTTTATCCCTTAATCGGTCCCGCACCTAATTCTTCCATAATCGGTCGCAATCGCATTTGGTTTTAAAAATAATATCACTTAGGTGATGTCCGTCATGGTCAAAGCACTGTCGAATCTAGTTCTGTCGCACTAAACCAAAAATGCCTCTTCTTTGCTGTTCTTGCAGACGTAAATTGTCTACAGCGGTAGTGAGCCAGTTGTTCACGCTAATCTTCAAGTGTCCCCATAAATAAAATTCAAGAGGGTTTAAATCAGGGGAGCGCGGTGGCCTTGATCCAGAAAGTCTGTACCGGAGCCTCCGGGGAGGTGGCACGCTTGCTCCAGCGGCTGCTGGGGTTGCTGGAGTGCTGGGTGGTGGGTAAGAAGAAAAAAAAGAGAATTGGGCGCCACCGGTTCTTTCCCCTGAACCGGAAGGGAGTAAATGAGAGAAAGAGCAAGGCCGCTTAAGTAAAACAACGCGGTACTTTTACTTAGTCTAATAACGGGAAAATTGTTACACAGAAGAGACGCGACGTAAGAGGGTCCACAACGGGCTCACAAATTTAAACTTAAAAACTAACAAAATTTACTGGTCATCTAAGTCGGTATCGAGTACGGGGGCACACGGAGTCCTGATGAAGGCGGGAAAAAACGGAATGGTCTGACCTTGGCGCGGTGCGGTGAGATGGACGCCGGCGGAGTGGCTCCGGGGACGGCTTTCACTTGGGCGGCGAGGCGACGTGGCCGTCGGGGTGCACGCGGCGACACTCGACCGAAAAAAAAAGGTGCGGAACGAACTGCTCTCGAGTCGCGAAAGTCGTGATGCGGGAACGGCGTGGATCGCACACGTCCCTTTATATCATAAGCCGGATCTTATTCTCGTAACGTCTAACACGTGGCGAAATAATTTGAAAAAGGCACGAAGTCAACTTGTCGGCTCAAAAGTCGGAAACAAGATGTGCAAAATCCTCTTTTTGTCCGGTCGCGAGAAAAAACGGCGAGAAGCGCGCTCGCGAGTACTCCACGGGGCCAAACTCCCCAGAACCGCGGGCTGCGCCTTCGAAAAGTCGCGCGGACTCTCAATTACATTTTCGGGACGGTACAAGTCTCGAACCACTAAACGACATGCGGATTCTCAATAGCCCTGACATGTGTATTATGGAGATTCCGGATTCCGTTCCGGGTGAAGATAGCTTCGTTCGTGGCTAACAGCTCAGTTGTAAGCCTAGGATTTTGTATGAGTAGACGGTAGGATTGAATTTATCGGGTACTGGAATAGGAATTAGGTTAAACAAAACGAATAGTTTCCTTGGAACTAGAGGTATTTTAATACTATGAATAATTATTTCCTTATCGTACATTACGTTGAGGTCGCAAATTAAAAAGTACTTGCAAGTATTGTCAAAATTATTAAGGGGTATAGGAAGTTCCACGTTAAATTTTAATTACACTGCTATGAGTTTGTTATGTAAGTTGGTTGAAGTTATTATACAGGGTCTTTCAGAAGTCGCGTCGTAGAGAAAAATGGTACCTACCGACGACAATAAGTTCTCAAAAAATAGAAGAGAAAAATTTACTTCTATTTAGTACCGTTCTGGAGAAGGTTCGTCCCTGTGGTAAAAAGCCGCATCCCCTCAGTGACAGTGGGGTGGTGACGGTACTGTCTGGCCGATCTCGGTGAGACTGCACCCAGTAGACATTCTTACTCATGCTTACTCTATGGCATTAAAGTCCATCGTCGTAACCCGCTCCGTTACGCCTGGTGCCAGGGCGTCAGCTTCATGCATTACGAGCTGAATCTTATCCAGAGTAATCTGGATGGCCCCCGGCATGTATTGTCGCTGCCGACGTTCTCGCCTCGAGTCGGGCTTAAAGCCTCTGATCTCAACGAGCCGTCAACACCCAAGGGTTGCTCTTGGGTCGCATTAGTTGATTCAGCGCATTCCTTATTGAAATGCTGCAATTCCATTGCGCGACAGCAATTTAATTATATTTTAATTATAAAACCCCATGATTAAATTAACCTTATCTTCATCGTTTATAATTAATTTTAATTTGTGGATGTACGCCAATTTTTCATATGAGTATTCATATAGAGACTATCGATTTAGGAACACACGCCATCATATCCTGCAAAGTTTTATGTAAGTTACGTTTTACGGAGAAATTTTCGGTAAGCATTTGTTCCTATTCCTCCCATGTAAATAACCGTGTCGGCAATCCATTATTCCAAGCTTGTGCGGAGCCGTGAAGTTTAGTTAGAGCAAATTGACAAGTCGTCCTATCATTCCAGTTGTATAGAATAGCGTACTCGTCAACCGATGCCAACCAATCGGCGAAGTTCTGATCCTTTGGATCAAATTCCTGGACGATATTACTACTAAAATTGGTACTCACCGCGGGTTGCTCTCTTACCAGTTCGTTCATACCCCTTACGATTGCATTTCCCAACTCTGTTGCCACCTCGCTCACTGGTTTCCCGTCTAGAGCTCCCTCGATCTTCCGCGGATTCCAGTTGGCGCATCCGGTTCGGACGCCGATTCGGGCTACGAGGGTCGTTTTGGAGGACGCGTATTTGACTCACGTCTACGTTCTTCTCGGTGGTGCTCTAGACCCCTCGAGCTAGCGTACTCATCCTCGTCCGTGTCGGGACTCCTCCACCCCGGCGGAACTCTACGTCTGCTTCGCCTTGGTCCAGGGGATTCATTCTGGCGCTTCATTACCACACTGATTCACAGTACACCAGACGCGGTTACAGAAAATAATCGCCACGTTAGGTTACTATCCCACTTCTGATTTTAGAAACTTTTCAATAAAAGTCGAGCAACTTCGCACAACAATTTATTACAAAAGGATGACTTAAGCCAGGAATACTTCAACAGCCAAAGTATTATGTATAATAATGTAACACTGCTGGATCGAGAGTGATCCCGATTCCCACGATTCCGGCGACCAAGCTCCCCAAAACTCCAATGACTAATGTGTGATCCCATAACTCGTGGTCCAGAGTAAGCGCCTGTCGCGGTTTTAGTGCGTAGACGGCTATAAACCCTGGTCCCCACCGAACCCCGTCATGGTTGAGTACGTCGACGGCGGCGTTGGTACGCCGTTGATAACACTTGTAAACACACATAGTATATCCGACCCCTAAATGGAACAGACCATTTGATACAACATCACATGTGGCATCACATAATGTTTCTCCTCGTATTGCGGCCGTTTTTCTTTTAATGCTCGGCTCAAACGCATCAATTGTAGTCGGTAGCGATCTCCCGTGATGGTTTCGTTGGCTTGGAGCAGCTCATAATACACTATACCCAGCTGATCCCACCAAATACAGAGCATTAAGAACCATGGATATTCGGTTTTGGGGTCGATGTTGGTGCATGACCGGGCTTACCCCACGATTTTTTATGCTTGGGATTATCGTAATGTATCCACTTTTCATCGCCCGTCACCATACGATGCAAAAAACTTTTTCTATTCTGCCTCTGGAGGCGCTGTTCACACGTGACGTTTGGACACGAACGTTTGGAAACTGTTGTGGGATCAACTTCTAATGATTCTGCAAGTTCAGCTTGCGTCTGACATGGGTCTTCATTGAGTAATGCCTCCAATTCTTTGTCTTGAAATTTTTTCGGTGCGCCAGAGCGTACTCTATCTTTAACCTCAAAATAGTTGTTTTTGAAGGGTCTAAACCAATCTCTGCATATTGTTTCCGGCAGAGCATGATCGCCGTAAGTCTCCACAAGAATTCTATTTGCTTCTGCTGCAGATTTTTTTTGAAAAAAGTAGTGCAATCAAATTTCTCGCAAATACTCTGGCACAAAATTCGACATGTTCAACGCTAGGAAAAAAGATGTTATGTATATACACTACGGCGGAATGACATATTTTGTCATTTCGAGCCTAATGGTGGAGCTTCACGATAAAGTTCCCTTTAGCATTGTCCGAATGCATTGTACAGAATGATCGTAATTGCTAACGGATTAATCAGTCGTTAAAAATCGCTCTGCTTTTGAGCAGAGAGACAGAAATCCTATTTCATTTAGATAAGATTTAATTTGCCACTGACATCTACCAAAAACGCCAGTCGCGCACATATTTTAAAGATGTAGATAGGCGAATGATGTTTTGCTTAGCGAATAAGAAAGCTGATATTAGATTGTTATTGAAATCGATTATTTAATAGAAAAATGAAACAGTCCCTGCTCTATCTATTGAACGTTCTTGAAAAAATGTACAAAAAATTTAACTCTTCCCAATCGTTAAAAGTTGCTGTGCAATTGTGACCTAACGCCACCCGATAATTTGGATGTTACGAATATTAGTAGTGGTTTTCTTTGAATTTCACTTGCTAGGGACATGGCGTTTGTTATGTTGCGTGTTGAATAATAATAAGCTATTCACAATAACTATAATAACTTTATCTATCAGACAAAGGTTAAGTTTTTAGTTGATGTTACCGTGTTTTTGTTGTTGCCGGAGTGATCCTGCGCTTGTCAACTGTCTCTTGTTTTATACACACACGCTCATACACCACAGCGTTATTGCAATTTGTTAAAAATTCTTGAAACTAATTGTTTTTCGTCGAACTACACTTGTGAACAAAAAAGAAATTTATTTACAGGTGCGATAGTTTCATTAACAAGAACATATCCAGATTGATATACTGTTTCGTCATAAAACTTATGGTTACTATCTATCTAAGAAACACTTAACTAAAAACTAATTCTAAATACCAGGTGTGAGGCAAAGGGGCATACCTGGTGACTGTAAGAAAATGGGGAGGTAGGTTACTTAGATTGAGATTCTGTTAAAGAACGGAGTCTACCTGGTATATTGCAGCCTGATAGCGAGGATGTTTTGGTTATATTATTGGGGTCCAATTGTAGAGAGGAGACAAGAGTCACCATCTCATTGTAGCGCTTAAGCTTCTTAATATGTTTCCTGTACCAGCACTGAGAAATGAATATAGAGCTGCATGATCTGGTCAATGACTCTAGTAAATGATAAATAATATTTCAGATATTTTACCTAGAATATCATCTTGATTATTCTCCTGCGTAATTGGTTCCACTTTTAATTTTTTTGTGGCCGTGTAGGTTCTAAAAAAACGCATTTATGAAAACAATCCACTTTTTAGGACTATACTAGAATGTATAACTTTGTACTTACTGCCTGGGCCGAATATGCCGACCCAAAAACGACATCTTCCGCAACAACGGCCATTCTGGAGCAGCACAGGAGCTTCCCGACTCTGACGGCGCCACCTTCTTTTTCTCACGAGTATATCTGTCTCTCAGATTCTTCCATTTTGTAATGGCCTCCGTTTCTACATATTAAACTGCATTAGTTTTGTGTTATCAACTAGTTATATAACAACGCCATCAGTACCACCATTATATAGTCCTGATACTTTGATATATCTACACATGCCATAGTAATAGTCCTATTAACCTGTTATTCCCACAGCTTCTCCGATGTGGCGGAAGCTGTTTCGCCGCATTTCGTCATCCTTATAATGTTTTGAACTTCTATCATAAATATTAGGATGCGCCTAGACTAATTTGATAAAGACTCCCAGATCTCCATCTCGAATTCAAATCTATACGCAATCGTAGTTTGTACAATATAAATTTTCGAATAACACTTTTCTTACTTGGTATTATTATTGGAAAAACAGATTTGCCACGAGGTCACAATCACAACTACACAACTCACAAATTTGTTGGTTATATTATGCCGACTGCGAGCAATAATCAGCTGTTCAGGTGAAGCCCTCTGATTGACCGTTAGTTGCTACCCGCAAAAGATGAAACTTGGTCATCTTCTTGCGGGCGGGCGTACACTATAAATAGCAGCATGCATTTTCCGTTGCTTCAACATCAACCGTCAACGTGTTATGTCTAGCGTTTAGCGGCTAGGCGGGCGGGCGTCAATCTATAAATCCACCTTAAGTTCTGCAGGGTTGTTCGTATGACGTGCGGTCGTGCGTTGTCGTGTAAAAGAATGGGTCCTTTTCTACTGACCAATGCCGGCTGTTGTTGTCGAAGTTTCTGGTGTATCTCTTCAATTTGCTGACAGTACTTCTCTGCCGTAACGTTATAATTCGATCAAGAAAAGGATCGTTTTTGTTGCACAAAAGAAGTGCAGACGACATTTCAAAACGACGATTTTTATGATTTTCGTTCAATTCGAACGGTACCCATTTGTCAAGCTTCTTTGATTTTCCAAGTTGTCGTAGATGTTCTGTAACTATTGTTTTGCTTACACTAAGCTCCTCTGCAAGCTCTCGGAAACAAAATGGACAAGCTTTATCACCGTCATGGAACAATTAAAAAAATTTATTGTACAAATTGTTTACACATAAAATAACTAACAAACATTTTTTTCATTAATGATGGAAAAGGGCCAGCTTGGTGAATTTCTTTCTCACCAGCTCTCCTCTTGCAGCAACGCTTTGTTTTTCATTTTTTCCCTCATTTCCTCCATCTCCTTATTGTATGTCCTCGTGTCCTCTTCGCAAGTCTTCAGTGTTTCTCTTGATTTCTTTCAAAATTCCTTCCATCTCCATTTTCTCTTCTTCTCTTGTTCCTGCTCTTTTCTCCGTTCTTGCGCTTTCTGGCGACCTTTCCGTTCTCCCGCTTTTGGCAAATGGGTTCACTTTCTCAAACGACTTAATTGCCTCTTTTCTCTTGCTCTGACTCCCTGAGTTATTATCCATTCGTCGTTAAATTCGCTCGACAAACCAGCTATTGCACCGCTCGTTATCTCCCCTTATCTTAACCACAAAACAACGCGACCGCTCTGCACGGCAGCTCAACTCGGAGTCTGTTTATATGGTTTTCCAGCAGATAAATCTGGTTTAAATGAAGCTGCATCTGGACCATCGTGTTCGTCAACTTGTGGCAGTTTACTTAGTTTTCTTTTGAAAAAGTTGTTTTTTAATTTTCTTTGCTTTTTGTGAATAGCGTCGTCTTCTTTTAACTTTTCCAAGATATTTTTTCTTGGACTCCTGCCTACAAGTGCTTTATGGGTAACATAATGTTAATTACCTTTACTATTATAATTAATGGCTGCAGCTTGACAACGTGTGCCATATGAGTTTTTAAACGAAACGTTTATTCTCTTTCCGCCAAAATGTTTGCAAATAATGGAATCATATTGCTCGGCGATATTATTGGTCATATTTCGTAGTAAACTGGAACAATTATACGCCAACCCAGCAAACGCAGTTTCGACGTTTTCATATATTCCGCACTCCATCATTTTTGGCACGAAATTGATATCATTTTCCTTTGGTTTACACTGAAAATAATTTAAATCCTTACAGAGTTTGTGCTCTTCAAATATGTGAGACAGGGCATTTTGTAAATCTGTTGTCAGAAGTTTAACTTTTTCTGTAAAATCGGTGTTCTCTTCAATTCTATGAGAAATTGCTCTAGTATTTGCTTTCTCATTCTTTTTGCCTCAGACAAAACTGTTTCTAAGCAATTTCGGAACAATCAAATTTTTTGAAGTACTTCTTTTTCTGCCTAAAATAAAATAAAACATTTTTATCCCTCAGACTGCATTGCCGGCCGAATTATAATAACGTACCACCGATTTCCCTAATTTTTTTTGAAAAAGTTGCGAAGCAGCTGATTTGTGCATTAAATTTTTTGAACTAGTTTGTTTCCATATGGTCGACTTTCCAACAATTTCCTATGAACACTACTATTACCATCTCCTACAAGTCGAGTGAATTTTAGTCCTAGCATTTCTACACTATGATTGAACCCTTCAGTAATTATAGCAGCTTCCATTCTTGTGGAAAGGCTATCCCAATTTCTAAACACAAATGCTCGAGCGCAGATGGAGCAATATTTATTCAAAATTTGTAAATACAGTAACAGACCTGTTTCGTAACCAATTATGAAAGCCTATATTTATAGCCATCCACCACCTTGGATGAAGGAAAGGTTGGTCGTCGTCCAGGTGATGTCAATAATTGACTCACCGCGGCCTCCCGAGAAGGTAGCCTCCTCGCCCACGTTATGTACTTGCATGTCGCATTCTGCTAGAGTCCGTGCAAAATCTCATGACCCAAACTCGCGCAGGGAGGGGAGCCCCATTGACATTTCAAAACTCAACCGTCCCACAAACATTCGCTGTCCGAACTGTAGGCAACCACCATCGCTCACAAGTACGTTTGGTTGTGTGATACACAAATAATACAATAATTTATCATGTGGAAATGCATTTTTAATTCTACAAAAAACGACTAAAACTAAATAACAAAGTAACAAATATATAGACCCCTGCCCACTATTCTAATGGAGCGCACCCCAAATCCGCTAACACGGAGTCCTGCGTGTAAGCCTCACTATCACTTTCCGTTTCAGAGAAATCGCTGTCACCTTGGTTGGGCGTGATTATTAGTTCCTCTATTTCGTCGATCACCGCTTCGCGTCCCAAAAACTCGTCCTCCAGTTGAATCACATGCTCACAAACCTTTTGCCACGCGTCCGCACCAATTGAGTTGAATTTATTTACAGCCAATTGTCGCACATCGTCCAATTTGAATGTCACATTATGTCTCGCCACATGGTTTTTGACTTGCGCCCATATCTTCTCAATTGGGTTTAATTCGGGGTGGTAGACAGGTAAGCGGAGCACAACATGCCCATGTTCACTGAGCACCTGGTCGATAACATATGTTTTATGTTGTGCTTTATGTAAACATATTGTTGCATACAACTCAGGCCGCGTTTCTAACAGGTCGAATGCAACACCTAGAGCGGATAACCATTGCCGCATGTCAGCTTTCTACCAATTCATAGTGGGATTCTGTTCGATTGTTACATTATGATATGACGCGTTATCAATCACAAGAACGGAATTGGGTTCCAAATTCGGGATAAGTTGTTCGGTCAGCCATTTCATAAAGTTGGCATGATTCATGTCGTCATGATAATCGCCCGTCTTCGATCCTGATTTAAAGATTAACAGTGCCTGCGGTACAAAACCATGTGCACCACCTGCGTGCACGATAATTAATCGTCTTCCTTTTCCAATTGGTGATTTCAGACATTTTGACGACCCATCATCCCACGCAAAAGGGGTCGTATGGGATTCGTGCAAATATGTTTCGTCCGTATAAACAATATTACGAACAAGCGTCCTGAATGACCGGATTTTACCAGTGAATTCTACTCCGGCATCCAACACTGCTTGGAATACAGCCTCCATAGTGGGTCGACGGTTTTGGATGTTAGGGAAATTATATATTATCCTCCGTATCACCTGCTCATCAAACTCGTCCACTGTTGACCGTGGTTTCGGTTTATTCACTGTTTTTCTAGGCGAGTTGAATTTGTGACCTACAAGTTACGTGATAAGCGGCACACTTCGTCATTGATGGGACGCTTACCTGGGACATATTCCCGGAGAATACGTTTCACCGTACTCAATGAAACGCCAGTGGCTTTGGCCACCTTTTTCATTGTGACGGTTTTCGTATCTGCGGCACAGGGGCCAGTGGATAGAAATGTGTATACATTTTGTACCATCTGACGCCCCTGGCTGTGGACCACTTTCTTGTTCGTTTGTTCTTATTTCAGAGTCACAAGTATGATAAAATTAAAGCGTACTTTTCACCGTTGGTTATATAGGTTATACGTCACTCGATAATGGCGGAAAGGCGTGGTGTCGGTCAAAACTCGAGGGTCGACAAATTTAGTTTGCGTAGTAATAGTAATATTTTATTTGTTCGGTTATCAAGGATGCATCTCCTGATTGACTCTAGCTGCGCTGTGAAGGTTTCGATGGTCGCGTTGGGCGATAGGTATGCACTTATGACTCTTAGCCTTCCTATTTGTATAAACGTGTGCCCCAAACCTGAGCCTCTGGAGCACACTTTGATAGTGTTATTTATTATCATAATGGCTGCGTCTTGGGTCGCATTCGTGTACCAACCTCCTTTGGTAATAAGTTTTTTATTTGGCTCGCTTACTATCATTATATCAATATCTTTGCTCTGCGATATCTTCGACAAGAGATCGTGCGCCGTGGTGCTGCGATTTACGTTCGCCTGGATAAAATTTATATTATGAGAGCCGCCTGTTAAAAATTTAGTGTGATGAAACATTTACTTATTGTATAACAGATTAAAAGAGAAAACACTAAAATATGGACACAACAACGGAAAATATCACAGTTATCACATTTTATCACAGTTTTTTTTTTATTATATCACAGCTATGACAGCTTCGATTTCTTCCAGCTCGGTGTGCCTAAGCGTTCCGGGTTCTGCATCTTCCGCATCCGCCGGTTCGCCCAGGGTGTTCTCTGGCTCCTTCTCGGAAAGGCTGCGCATTCTATTTCGCCGACGGTTGCTTCCTCTTTCCGTATTTCTTTCAGAGTTTTTTTCCTCCGCCATAAACATGGGAAAACTTTTCTCATCCATATGGTGTCCCTCCGCCTTTCCCGCCACTCGGCATGGTACGCAGCTTGGTTTTGCATTGCAGGAAGCTTGCTGGTGTCCGGTAGTCCCGCACCTTCGGCAGACTAATCTACGGTCCTCACCTCTGCAGTCCCGTGCCAGATGCCCGTAACACAGACATCTGTAGCACGCTTGCGGTCCCGTCCTCTGCGGTCTCTCCACTACCCTACATGTATTCCAACCGATCCTAATTCGGCGCTCCGACAGCAGGATTTCCGCGGCTGTATCGCCCACGATCAACGTCGCCACCGTCCCAAACGTTGTCTGCCGGACGCTCGAAACTATTATTTCCGCGGCTGGCTGCTTTCCCTTGATAAACCCCTCTATTGCTGACTTTATATCTGCAGCCGTGGTCTCTTCCTCTAAATCCCTTATTTCTAGGAAGCGCTTTTTTTTTTCTGCCATCACTGCTTTCTCGCTCCCTAGGGTATCTTTTATTTTTTCCAACAAGGCTGCCCCTTTTTCCGACCCCGGCTGCATCTCGATGAGCAGGTTGCCCGCATTTGTTTTTCTGACCCGCCTTACACCGGCCGGGCCTGCTCCCTCTCCAACCTTTTGTTTGAGAATTTTAAGCGTTTCTGCGTAGGTTGACCCTTCCTGTGGCTTGACGAGGATCCGTTCTGGTCTATTAGATCTAGGAGTTTTTGTTTCTTGCCCGTATGTGTGTACGTTTATTTGTGAGCCATGAAAAGCACATTCCGCCATCTTGGCAAACCAGCTCTGGTCTACCATTTCCGGAACGGGTATCGCTACTTCTCTTTTTTCCATTGACTCCATTATCGGTTTTAATTTTCGGAACAGCTCGTAGAGATTACGTTTGTCTCTTTTGTCTGTCATCATTTTATAGATGAAGGTCTCCCTTGTTGTCTTTCCACATAAGCGAACCGCCGTCGATAAATATGCCACCTCCGTTTCCTCCTTTCTTTCTAGCTCTCGAATTTCGGGGTATCTTTCAGCTAGCCTCCTCGTTGGTCCCGTGAGCATCTCCGCTCCGTCATCCCCAACGAGTTCCGCTATATCCCGCATTTTGTTTTGTAACAGGTCCCCGGTGTGTATAGTTACACGCTGGAAAATGTTTTGTGGCCATCTGAGGTTTACCAGTTCCTCTGCGTCCTCGAAGCTGATGACGCTATCCTGCTTTTCCCTTATTTGCGTTGTCAGTTCTTCGTCCTCTATTTCTTGTAGTGTTTGGGTTTGTGTGCCCTCGTTTACCATATTTTGGTTCGTGCTTGTAGCAACTACGGTGTTTATGGGCCGTCCGCAACTGTCCATAATATCCTGCATTTCTTTTGTGCCTAGTTGGCTCAATACGCCCCTAAGTTTTGTTGTCTCCTCCTTAATTTCCCTTTTGGTATTGCCATTCTCTAATACTAGCTTATAAAGCTCTCTCACGTGTATTTCCACGGAGTTGAATAGGTTTTTAAATTTCCGGGTAAGCAGTCCCCTAGTCTTTTCCTCCAGCTCCTCCCTTTTCCGCTTGAAGGACCTACCACTCTCCTCATCAAAGGTTAAGTCAATTACCCCCACCCTTCCGGTAGGTGTGGTTGGGGCCGATCTCACTTTTGTCGGTGACCCTCCTTCTCCGATTCGCAGTTTGAGAATTTTTTTTAGGTCCGTTTTCCGTGTCTCTGTGTCAGGTTTAGTCGCTGTGTTTTTTATGTTTGGTTGGTTTTCAAATAGATCCATAATTAATCCCACGAATCAGGACGACCTAAAAGTCGCTCCCTCGGGTGACGCCCATTCCGAGGTAGAAGGGACTTATATATTTCGGGGTGGCCCAGGTGCCCCAAAAGTTTTTTACGACTTTGCTGTCGGGTTTTATAGAGTTTACCATCTCGCGAGACGGCCAATCAAGGCAAGCTCCTCGGTCGCGGATCTCCGCACGACTTACCCTGGCCACGCTCCGCCAAGGTTTTGGAAGTGCGGGTCGCGGTTGCGATATTAATCGGCTCGGCCGCGCTCAGCCGTCCGTAGCTCGGATCTCCCCGCGGGTGCGCCAGTTCCCCTTCCACACCGCTTTCGCGGTGGGTCCTGGGGGTTGAGTTGCTCTTAGTATTTTCATCTCTCGCCCTGATCCTTACCGGCATGGGTGGCCCTGCCAGGAACCGAAGTTCCCACAGGCATCGCACCCGAGTTCATCGAGACTACTTAAGCTCCCTCACCACGACAAGGTATAGCAGGATTGGTAAAAAAATCACCATATCACTTTTACACTTACAACTCCAGAAGCTGCATTATAATTTACGTTATAAGATCGCTTCGACCACGCACCATCGGCAACTACGGTACGCCATCATTATCGACTTCTCCCAGTTGATGTTGGAATATCGGGTGCGAATAATAGTCGGATAATATGGTGATAAGATAATGAATGTAGATCATAACAACATCGGTAAAAACTATACACAAGACAACGGACAGTTACAGGGAACTATGCGCATGCTTGGAATTATTTTAAAAACTATTGAACTAAATACACCTAGATTGATTTATTTCAACACGAGTTGATGAATAGCCTTTTCAGCTTCCAAACGGGCTGATTTTTGCATGGAAGTCACGGCTGCATCGTTGCCACAGTTTCGTGATAATTTTGGTATATTTGGGGAGTCATAAAAGCAACGTTTAATGTTGCTAAAAATTCTTCGGCACTAAAGTAACCGAAACCTACTGAAATTGCCTCTAAGGTGGCAATATCATTAATATTACAATTTTCGTCTTTACTTTCTTCGTTCAAAAATAAAGTCTGCTCTTTAGAGCACATTTTACATTTTAATATTACAACGCGATCTCGTCAAGCATCAGAGGGTTGTGGTGTTCTGCCATGACGATTAGATCGTTGGCAAATGTTGTGCCATTGCGGCGCACCTTTCACCTTTCGGAAAAAGCCCTCCATCGTATGCGCTGTTTAAACTTTCCAGAAGTTCATCTATTACAAGGTTGAATAAAAGTGTTGAAAACACTTCCCCCTGGTCTTACCTCTCCTAGACTAGCGAATTAAAATTCCGCTTTTAGTAGGTTCCTATGTCATAAGCTGTGGAACATTGTTGCTATGTGACATTAAATAGAACTGCATGGGGACTTTGAACTATTTTTCTACGTAAGCTATGCTTCTATCGCCCAACAGATATAGTAATAAAATAAAGAGGAGTGGTTTAGCAACGCAGAACCCATATGAAACCCATATGAACCCATATGAACATTTTATGGGGAACCACGGGTCAGTACTAATCTTTATTCCCTCCATGGTTCCCTGCGGAATCACCTACGGTGCTTGTGGGGCTTTCCTAGAGGTCGATGGGGATGTACTGCTATGACGAATCACCCTTTCTGGAGTCGTTGGTACTTGGATCTGTGTTTTCACACTGGTTTGCTGTGAAGCTATGGCAGCTTGCAGAGGAGATGTCTTTTGAATACTCTCAAATAGGGTTATCAAATTCTCAGGCGATATTGATGATGGTTTAGCAACGCAGAACCAATATGCGTGTTGAAGCCTGATTTACATTGAAGCAAAAAAATTTAAAGGTTAGGATTTGAAAGCAATTTTCTAATACACCAAGTTCTAGAGTTTCGTCTTATAACTTTTCAATAATATTTGGCACGAACGGCGTGACGTGTTCTTACGGCGGTAACTGCGGTTGGTCCTAGGTTTCTAGTAAAACGGCGTCAATCGCGGTACATACATTTTCCCTGTTGCGGTCCGGCGTTTACGCACACCATTAAATGATTTCCCGACCCAACTCTGCTTAGTGCAACATAAAACTAACCGTGTGAGAAACATGGATTTTCTAAGTATAAGTCGAAAACGTCTGTCCTTTCGACTTATTGATCGTCATGGCAGGTTAGTTATTGCTTCCTGACGATGGGAGGAGGCAGCCCGGTTCTTTCCGATACAATTTTTTTCACTCTGGACCTGTTAATATTCTTTCCGGTTTTCCGGTCCGAAATTATTTCTGCCATTACGACATGTTCCAAGAAGTCCGTTATTCTAGACTAAGTCTTGTGCCGTTGCAAGGCCCTGCCTCCAAATCAAGATTTCTAAGCAGCATCACAATAGCGCCAACTTTCAATGTTAATTCAAATGGCGGCAACGATCCCGTGTTTATGCTGTTTAGAATAGATTTTGCGGAACGTACAACTCGTTTTCGGGATTTGACATGTAACAGTAAGTTGCGTAATTCGTTTTAGTTTCACGGGGCATTCTTCTTAGTATCCTTTCGTTTATTTCATCAAAAGAACTATTTTTTGTACCAAGACACGTGTTACAGATATCTCCTCCGGTTCAACTTCAAATATAAAATCAAACTGTTCTTCTACGTTTTTTGCCAAATAACCTTAACACGAATTAGGCATCTTCCCGTGTGGCAGTCTTCCGCCGCCAAGAGTCGTAAAGAAATCGGGAAAAGCTCGTGTAGATGTAATTTTACCACCTGCGATCTAAAAGGTAACGCCAGCAGGGAGTTATTTATTACACTTCCCCCGAATGAACGCCCGGTAAAACCGGAAATAACTGGCGGAAATTTCCTCTAAAAACGCCAATCTGGCCGCCCATCAACCGCTCGTTCCTCAACAGGACGTCTTTGTTTTAATGGATTAAATATTTCTATAACTTCCAGTTTTACCTTGACCCAATCATGTTGCCATAAGGCAGAACCAATAATTTAATTGTTGGTGAGTAACATAACTGGTGTCATCTTCTTCGCAATTGAAGTGCCATTAAATTATTAATAATGGGGTAGCCGCTTAGGTTGATTCACCCCGTTCTTCACTATTCACTATTATTTTAAAAATTGAAATTTTACCAGCAGTAGGTATTTACACGAATTTTAGAAAAAACATTCTCTGTTTTGAGGGCGTAACAAACCCCTCGTAGTAACATCGCAAGCGCCTTTTTGTCTTCTTATGAGAATGATCCCGCTCTCTTGGTCCGTACCATTAAACCTTCCATCTTTGTTGTCGATCGGACCTCGCACTCGCCAAAAATTCGATGAACGACGTCAACATTGACAACTAACCTAACTTCCTCTGTTTCATAATTTGCTATTATTAACGTTTGGAATTATAATCTGATATAGTTAGGGTTCCAATAAATTAGTTCATTTATTTTAAAGACTAAATATAAAAAAATATTAACAACATTATTAACACGTTAGTAACTGATGAATTGTTCGCCACTGCTTCTCTTTTCTGATGTTCCCTCTTACGAACCCTTGTAGAGGTTTTTGGTAATGTCTTGGATATATAAATCACTGACGATTGGCTAGATATACTGATCTAAGCTGTACAACTAAATACCATGATATCGATACATAATTGATCAGTTATCGACCACTAAGAGAGAAAGATTTCAATTTTAAAGTTGCAATATTGACCCTATTGCGCAACTGTGGATTAAAGTAAAAATACTAATATCGCCATTATGCTAAATCATAAAAAAAAATTGTCCAAATAATAAAAAAAAAATCTGGGGATTCCGCCGTTTCCGAGGAGTTCCATAACAAATACCGTAACACGAGATTTTTATATAGATTTATTTATTATTATTTTATATATAAATTTTTAATGTGATTAAAATAAATAGCAGTTCGCGGCCTGACCGCCACTCGTGGCCACGGCCGCTGTTGCAATGGCCTTCGGCGGCCGGCTGGACCGCTTCACCCCGTGGCCCCGGGTCTTCCGCCTCCATGGGAACCTCTGGGGCTGCGGCCGATGGAGGTGGTGAAGTGGGGGCTCGGACTTGCTGAGTTGCTTCAGTCATCTCAAATCAAAAACAAGAAAAATAAATTTGTTATAAGATAATTCTTAAATACTTTCGTTTTTGTGATTTGATATTTTGTGTTATTAAGGGGACATATTTCAACTCGCGTTTTACGTCGTCAGAGAGCCAAAATGGATAGAATTTGGAATAATTTAGCTCTTTGACAACACTCCGTCCCGGAAAACTTTGCACATCTCTGGATGAAAGTAAAAATACTAATATCGCTATTAAAAAGTAGGGGTTGGTGGTAGAAGGGCGAAAATTTTTGTTTATAGATAGTTTTTGATGCAAATTAAAAAAATTTTGTCCAACTTTTTTTTATTATAAATATAGATTATGTATCTTTTTATATGTATATGAATTTCGCGGTTGCTTCCGCGGCCTCTCCGCCAACCGTGGCCTCTGGCGCGCCAATTGTGACCGCCACGGCCCCTTCCGCCGCCACGGCCTCGGTCGCCGCGATGGACACGCTCGCCGCCACGGCCACGGCCACTGTCGCCGCCACGGCCGCTGTTGGAATGGCCTTCGGCAGCCGGCTGGACCGCTTCACCCCGTGGCCCCGGGTCTTCCGCCTCCATGGGGACCTCCGGGGCTGCGGCCGATGGAGGTGGTGAAGTGGGGGCTCGGCCTTTCTGAGTTTGTTCAGTCATCTCAAATCAAAAACAAGAAAAATAAATTTGTTATAAGATAATTCTTAAATACTTTCGTTTTTGTGATTTGATATTTTGTGTTATTAAGGGGACATAATTCAACTCGCGTTTTACGTCGTCAGAGAGCCAAAATAGATAGAATTTGGAATAATTTAGCTCTTTGACAACACTCCGTCCCGGCAAACTTTACAAATCATAACAATTAAATTATTTAGAGAGCGGCTGGATTTAAAAATACAATAATATCATATGTAAAATGAATTTACACTGACTTACAGTGGAAAAATACGTCTGTTGCATCCGAGGTGGAAAAACGAAATGACACCATTTTTTATTTTATTTTATTTTATTTTATTGTTTTCTCGAAACCACAAACGTGCGCCCAAGCTTCAAATCAATCTTCTTCATCCATTTCTTGACTCCATCCTTCAAACTCATCTTCGGACTCATTCTCTAACAGATCCATTCGATCATTGTCCAAAATGTCAATGGCTCGGTCAAACAATACATTTTCTTCTTCTGAGAGACCTTGCTTTTCAATCTTCAGAATCATGCTTAAATGTGAGCTTATGGGTGCATTGACTGTCGGGTACTCAATCAATGTTGTTGGGTCAATAAGGTTAATTATTCTTGAGACCTCATTGTTTGCTTTCCCAGTCTCAGCTTCTTCTTTCTTCTCATTCCTATTATATGTCGTGTTTGACTTCTTGAGATAGTTGACGCATGTTCTAGGAATCTCAATCTCTTCAGTTATGAGAGTTCCGTGGGCTTTGGAGAACACTATTTCTTCCGTTGGATCTTGAGAAAAAGGATTTTCTGGGTTTCTTATACTAAGTAAGTATTTCTTCTCTTCTTCATTTTCTGCTATTTGCTCCCTTAGACAGGTTTCTTCTAGATGACTATTACAACAGTGCCATGGCTGCACACCGCCGTCTGCTAAGAGAAGCACTTCCTTGGACACATTTGGCCTCACATTGTTGGTTTTTACTCTCCAAAGCTTTCTTACACCGTCAATCCCTAATCTTAGTCTTGCTGATGCCCCAAAATGGTTGATAGTTAGTGTTGAGAGTGCTACTGAGGTTTCTTTGGCCACTGAGTAAAAGTCATCCTGAGGATTCTTTCCTTTAGGTCTTATAGATGCAGTTTCAACACCGAATTGCGATACAAATTTGTCATGCATATACCAGGAAGTGTACTCTTCAAGGCCATGTGCAAAGAAAAAGGTTTTGTCAGGGCTCAAGTTAATTCCTAGCATCGCAAGATTTGCGTAGTTCATCTCAATGCAGGATTTGACTGCTGATGCACTTTCACCTATGTATAAGGGACATTGAATCGTCACATGATCTTAGTGTCATCACTCTCATTTGAGTGGGGTTCATTCTGTGGTTTGTTGCTAATAGTCCAACTGTTGTAGACCTAGCGTTCATCATTCCCATTAACATGCCAGGGCTAGCTCTCAGGAATTCTTTGTCTTCAGTTACTAGTTCTTTTACTTCTTCAAATCACTTTTTTGTGCTGTCATTCATTGAATTTATCCATTCTTCTGACCACTCTAGTCTTGAGTATTCAGTGTCATTGTACACCATCAGCCCTTTTCCTATCTGAATTTATTCATTGACATCAAGAAATTTCTTCAATTATGTACGAGAACATTCTCAACACCATGTTTGCAGAAGCAATGGCTCTTCTTTCTTTCTTTCCTCGTTCCTTGTGTTTAATGTAAGAAGCAAATCTGGTACTCATCACTAAAAGGAAATCTCTAGTCTCTTCCCACAACATTGCTTATTGGTGCACTCACTCGAATATTGTCGCACATCGTCGAATTTAAATGTCACATTATGTCTCGCCACATGGTTTTTGACTAGCGCCCATATCTTCTCAATTGGGTTTAATTCGGGGTGGTAGACAGGTAAGCGGAGCACAACATGCCCATTTTCACTGAGCACCTGGTCGATAACATATCTTTTATGTTGTGCTTTATGTAAACATATTGTTGCATACAACTCAGGCCGCGTTTCTAACAGGTCGAATGCAACACCTCGAGCAGATTCATAGTGGGATTCTGTTCGATTGTTACATTATGATATGACGCGTTATCAATCACAAGAACGGAATTGGGTTCCAAATTCGGAATAAGTTGTTCGGTCAGCCATTTCATGAAGTTGGCATGATTCATGTCGTCATGATAATCGCCCGTCTTCGATCCTGATTTAAAGATTAACAGTGCCTGCGGTACAAAACCATGTGCACCACCTGCGTGCACGATAATTAATCGTCTTCTTTTTCCAATTGGTGATTTCAGACATTTTGACGACCCATCATCCCACGCAAAAGGGGTCGTATGGGATTCGTGCAAATATGTTTCGTCCGTATAAACAATATTACGACCTTCCGCCCGATAGCGTTTAATTTGTCGTAAAAATCTAGCACGAGCAGCACGAATTTCCGGTTTTTCTATGAGCACCGACCTCTTATCCAATGTTTTTCTCCAGCGAAACCCCATTGTATGAACAAGCGTCCTGAATGACCGGATTTTACCAGTGAATTCTACTCCGGCATCCAACACTGCTTGGAATACAGCCTCCATAGTGGGTCGACGGTTAGGGAAATTATATATTATCCTCCGTATCACCTGCTCATCAAACTCGTCCACTGTTGACCGTGGTTTCGGTTTATTCACTGTTTTTCTAGGCGAGTTGAATTTGTGACCTACAAGTTACGTGATAAGCGGCACACTTCGTCATTGATGGGACGCTTACCTGGGACATATTCCCGGAGAATACGTTTCACCGTACTCAATGAAACGCCAGTGGCTTCGGCCACCTTTTTCATTGTGACGGTTTTCGTATCTGCGGCACAGGGGCCAGTGGATAGAAATGTGTATACATTTTGTACCATCTGACGCCCCTGGCTGTGGACCACTTTCTTGTTCATTTGTTCTTATTTCAGAGTCACAAGTATGATAAAATAAAAGCGTACTTTTCACCGTTGGTTATATAGGTTATACGTCACTCGATAATGGCGGAAAGGCGTGGTGTCGGTCAAAACTCGAGGGTCGACAAATTTAGTTTGCGTAGTACACGTAACTTTGGACGCATTTACGTTTCTGCGCTGGTTCATGAGATTTTGCACGGACTAGTAACTGATGAATTGTTCGCCACTGCTTCTCTTTTCTTATGTTCCCTCTTACGAACCCTTGTAGAGGTTTTTGGTAATGTCTTGGATATATAAATCACTGACGATTGGCTAGATATACTGATCTCCAAGCTGTACAACTAAATACCTTGATATCGATTGATAATTGATCAGTTCGATTGATCGGCGGCCGGCTGGACCGCTTTACCCCGTGGCCCCGGGTCTTCCGCCTCCATGGGAACCTCTGGGGCTGCGGCCGATGGAGGTGGTGAAGTGGGGGCTCGGACTTGCTGAGTTGCTTCAGTCATCTCAAATCAAAAACAAGAAAAATAAATTTGTTAAATTTGCTAAGGTAATTCCTAAATACTTTCGTTTTTGTGATTTGATATTTTGTGTTATTAAGGGGACATATTTCAACTCGCGTTTTACGTCGTCAGAGAGCCAAAATGGATAGAATTTGGAATAATTTAGCTCTTTGACAACACTCCGTCCCGGCAAACTTTGCACATCTCTGGATGAAAGTAAAAATACTAATATCGCTATTAAAAAGTAGGGGTTGGTGGTAGAAGGGCGAAAATTTTTGTTTATAGATAGTTTTTGATGCAAATTAAAAAAATGTTGTCCAACTTTTTTTTTATTATAAATATAGATTATGTATCTTTTTATATGTATATGAATTTCGCGGTTGCTTCCGCGGCCTCTCCGCCAACCGTGGCCCCTGGCGCGCCAATTGTGACCGCCACGGCCCCTTCCGCCGCCACGGCCTCGGTCGCCGCGATGGACACGCTCGCCGCCACGGCCACGGCCACTGTCGCCGGAATGACTTTCGGCAGCCGGCTGGGCCGCTTCACCCCGTGGCCCCGGGTCTTCCGCCTCCATGGGAGACTCCGGGGCTGCGGCCGATGGAGGTGGTGAAGTGAAGAGAAGCACTTCCTTGGACACATTTGGCCTCACATTGTTGGTTTTTACTCTCCAAAGCCTTCTTACACCGTCAATCCCTAATCTTAGTCTTGCTGATGCCCCAAAATTGTTGATAGTTAGTGTTGAGAGTGCTACTGAGGTTTCTTTGGCTACTGAGTAAAAGTCATCCTGAGGATTCTTTCCTTTAGGTCTTATAGATGCAGTTTCAACACCGAATTGCGATACAAATTTGTCATGCATATACCAGGACGTGTACTCTCCAAGGCCACGTGCAAAGAAAAAGGTTTTGTCAGGTCTCAAGTTAATTCCTAGCATCGCAAGATTTGCGTAGTTCATCTCACTGCAGGATTTGACAGCTGATGCACTTTCACCCATGTATAGGGACATTGAATCGTCACTTGATCTTAGTGTCATCACTCTCATTTGAGTGGGGTTCATTCTGTGGTTTGTTGCTAATAGTCCATCTGTTGTAGACCTAGCGTTCATCATTCCCATTAACATGCCAGGGCTAGCTCTCAGGAATTCTTTGTCTTCACTTACTAGTTCTTTTACTTCTTCAAACCACTTTTTTGTGCTGTCATTCTTTGAATTTATCCATTCTTCTGACCACTCTAGTCTTGAGTATTCAGTGTCATTGTACACCATCAGCCCTTTTCCTATCTGAATTTATTCATTGACATCAAGAAATTTCTTCAATTATGTACGAGAACATTCTCAACACCATGTTTGCAGAAGCAATGGCTCTTCTTTCTTTCTTTCCTCGTTCCTTATGTTTAATGTAAGAAGCAAATCTGGTACTCATCACTAAAAGGAAATCTCTAGTCTCTTCCCACAACATTGCTTATTGGTGCATTCACTCGAATATTGTCGCACATCGTCGAATTTAAATGTCACATTATGTCTCGCCACATGGTTTTTGACTAGCGCCCATATCTTCTCAATTGGGTTTAATTCGGGGTGGTAGACAGGTAAGCGGAGCACAACATGCACATCTTCACTGAGCACCTGGTCGATAACATATCTTTTATGTTGTGCTTTATGTAAACATATTGTTGCATACAACTCAGGCCGCGTTTCTAACAGGTCGAATGCAACACCTCGAGCAGATAACCATTGCCGCATGTCAGCTTTCTTCCAATTCATAGTGGGATTCTGTTCGATTGTTACATTATGATATGACGCGTTATCAATCACAAGAACGGAATTGGGTTCCAAATTCGGAATAAGTTGTTCGGTCAGCCATTTCATAAAGTTGGCATGATTCATGTCGTCATGATAATCGCCCGTGTTCGATCCTGATTTAAAGATTAACAGTGCCTGCGGTACAAAACCATGTGCACCACCTGCGTGCACGATAATTAATCGTCTTCCTTTTCCAATTGGTGATTTCAGACATTTTGACGACCCATCATCCCACGCAAAAGGGGTCGTTTGGGATTCGTGCAAATATGTTTCGTCCGTATAAACAATATTACGACCTTCCGCCCGATAGCGTTTAATTTGTCGTAAAAATCTAGCACGAGCAGCACGAATTCCCGGTTTTTCTATGAGCACCGACCTCTTATCCAATGTTTTTCTCCAGCGAAACCCCATTGTATGAACAAGCGTCCTGAATGACCGGATTTTACCAGTAAATTCTACTCCGGCATCCAACACTGCTTGGAATACAGCCTCCATAGTGGGTCGACGGTTTTGGATGTTAAGGAAATGATATATTATCCTCAGTATCACCTGCTCATCAAACTCGTCCACTGTTGATCGCGGTTTCGGTTTATTCACCGTTTTTCTAGGCGAGTTGAATTTGAGACCTACAAGTTACGTGATAAGCGGCACACTGTACCGGAACCTCCGGGGAGGTGGCTCAATTGCTCCGGCGGCTGCCTTGGTTGCTGGAGAGCTGGGCCGTGAGTATCGCGGTACGAACAAACGAAAAAGAAATGGGCGCCACCGATTCTATTTTCCCCGAACCGGGAGGGAGTAGCTAACCTTACGGCGACGGCTGCAACGGCATGACGACGGTAGCGGCGAGATGATCCCCGGAGTCAGAGTGGCTCCGGGACGTCTGGGGCGGTAGATGAACGCCGGAGACGGTGTGGCTCCGGGTCGTCTGGGGCGGTAGATGAACGCCGGAGTAGGTGTGGCTCCGGGACGTCTGGGGCGGTAGAGATGAACGAAGTGCACGATGCACGGTGCACGTGGCGAAAATCACTCGGAGGAAAATGCAGTGTTCCTACGTTACACGGTGCACGTGGCGAAAATCACTCGGAGGAAAATGCAATGTTCCTACGTTACACGGTGCACGTGGCGAAAATCACTCGGAGAAAAATGCAATGTTCCTACCATACACGGTGCACGTGGCGAATATCACTCGAAGAAAAATGCAATGTTCCGGTCAGCTTGAGTGTCGGAGACAAGATCGCCACAATCCTCCCGACGAAAGACGAAAAAAAACGCGGGAAGCGCGCTCGCGATAACTCAACAGGGCCAAACTCCCCAGAACCGCGGGCTGCGCTTTCGAAAAGTCGCGCGGACTATTTATTGGTATTTCGGGACGGTACAACACTTGGTCATTGATGGAACGCTTACTTGGGACATATTCCCGGAGAATACGTTTCACCGTACTCAATGAAACGCCAGTGGCTTCGGCCACCTTTTCCATTGTGACGGTTTTCATATCTGCGGCACAGGGGCCAGTGGATAGAAATGTGTATACATTTTGTACCATCTGACGCTCCTGGCTGTGGACCACTTTCTTGTTCATTTGTTCTTATTTCAGAGTCACAAGTATTTTAATAAAATAAAAGCGTACTTTTCACCGTTATAGGTTATACGTCACTCGATAATGGCGGAAAGACGTGGTGTCGGTCGAAACTTGAGGGTCGACGCGTTTAGTTTGCGTAGTACACGTAACCTTGGACGCATTTGCGTTTCTGCGCTGGGTCATAAGATTTTGCACGGACTCTAACTGCAACCTGCCGCCAACTCTTATTATGCCATGACAATCCAAAAATGGTGCTAAGCTCAGAATATTGTTTTTTGGATGCAGCGGTTGCTTTTGAAGGAGTGCATTCTTTTCTGTAGGAAAAGATTCCGTCGTTCAACGCCGGTTGACCTAGAATCAAATCCACGTCAGGGAGTTTCGCTTCGGTCACCAGCGCCACTATCTCTAGTTGGGTCCCATCAACATCAATTGAGATCCTCGCCTCGCCCCGTACTGTCGATACTGGGCTTCACCTGTGCCTGAATTCGTCGAGCACATTGCGCCGACAAGATATTATTTTCGCTGCCGGTATCAATCAACACCGACAACAAAACTTCGCCCCCTCTTGTCACCGCCCACTTTCTGAATGTGGAAACAGAACTTACCGACTTCGTCGGCTTCGTCCCGTCGCCCTTTTGGGACACGTTTCCATCCTGTATCCTGGAACGAGATTAATTATTAAACAATACTAGTTTTAATATGATGGAATGGGTGCAAGAACGGGATAACGGACTCACCAAGTACCCTTCAATTCTCGATTTTCGTTGGATGTCCAAACGCACGATGCAAAATAGTGCAATGTTTCCTGCTCAAATCTAATTCTGCCCTCCTTCGTTTTGATAGTACGAGGCAAGGATTGCGGTTGGCTCTCGTCCAGCAGGTCCAGGCAGCCATGATAGGCGCCAGGGGGGATACGGTCCTTCTCATCCACCGCGAGGTTGAAAGATCGTATGTCCTGCTGGACCTGCCTCATCTCCGCTTCCACTACATCCGGTCCGGTGAACTGCCAGCGATAACGCCAGGCTGTTTCCGGCATGATCGTTTGGAGCTTCTCGTGTAGGAGAAGCCCGGCGACTTCGCAATATATAATTTTTCGAGGGAACGTAGCGAAATACTCTGTGAGATTGTAGAGCCATTCTCCATTAAGGCGAAGTTACCGTTTTGACTCAGATCGGCTTTGCAGTGGGTGCAGCAATTCCCCTCCACATTTAATTGTCATGTTCAAGCAAGGACGTACGGTTTGATTATTATAACGTGACAAAGTGAGAAGTTGGTATTATTTGAGACGTAGCATTCTGCAGCCGTAATTTATCACTTATGGAGGTGTCCGATTGGTGTTTTAAAATCTGACAGCCAGGTCTCAAATCCACGTCTGTGTCCACGTGGACTGTTAACTAGAACTCATTATGATAAGCCTCCCGATAAGAATTATATCGCAGAGATATACACTTTCATACATTCGCCTTCGACATGAGCTTCTTGTTCACATTTTATGCAGGATTTTTTATTACAAAATGTTTTACGAATCAATGGAACAATCAATTTTGCAACAAAACATTTTATTTCATTTTCTCAGTTGATACACATATCTGCAAATACTTGATAATCTACTTGATAATCTCTTTTAGCAAATGCTCTGAATAAAATGTTTTCAGCTTAGGTAGAATTTCACCCTTCCAAAACTCTTCATCTCGTTCAATCTAAAAAAAAATGGTGATCCCGCAACCTGAAATAAGGAAATTTGGACGCTTACATATAAATCGATTTTTTCACTAAACGTGTAAATTATGTATCATAAGTAAATTTACTTACCGTTTCATTCTGTTTTTCATGCTGTTCCATTGGTAAGGCCTTTTCTGTTTATCCATTGTATTATAGGTATAGTGTCCGTATGCCTCACAAAACTGTCTCTGTCACTAATTTATCTAAACTAACTAAAGTAACTATCTAACTATACCTAACTAAAGCACGAAACTAAACTAAACTACTATTACTAACTATAACTGCTCTAACTAAACTAACTGCAAAATCTAGCGAATAACCAAAACATCCAAAACACAAACAGAACACCTCTAACCCGAAAGAAAGAATACAATTGTGAGCAGGTTAGCACTTAGGTCGACAGTGAAATAATTTTTATCCAAATCTTTCATGAACTCTGCATCGTTGCATTCTGACTTTTGCAAAGAATTTGGACTGGTGATATACTGAATCCTTATCAAAAACTTATCGGTATACGACTGGATCCTGTTTCATAATATGATACCTTTACTGAAGCCGACTCCGTACGCACCTCCTACAAGCCTTATTCGAGAAACGCCTTCACCCATGTTTTACGGAGATTTATTTATAATGCCATTTCCGAAATATTTGCTTTACACAAAAGTTTGTCATTTTAAACTATTTCTAACGATGGTAAAAATATGAGTACATGACTATTTTCTATAAAAAAATTTAAATGAATATTTATTTTTGTTAATAATAATAATTTCGAAAAAGGGGCCCTGTGGTCATATGCAAAAATATTTCAAATACATACTGTAAAAATTTAGACAAGATATCTTCAAAAATAAGCTCTCAATCTTATAGATTTATTTTAGGTGCTGGAAGAAGCGCCTTAATGCTGCTTGTCCAAATAACGTTTCTAGAGGATTTGCGTCGTTTGGTAAAATGGGACATTCTGGCGCAACCACAGTAGGAGTTGTAGTACGTACAATCGTGGACGACATGGAAATGGGTTCCATACTTGCTGTTGGCGTGTTCGGCAACAATAAAGATGGTTCGTCCGTATCGTTGCTGAGCGAGTCGAGTAGCCAATGTTTCTCTTCCTCGGATAGAGTTAGTTTCGATAACGTCCGATAAAATTCGCCCTCTTTTAGGACTGTCTCGAAAGACACCCATGATATATTCTCTGTATCTTTTTTTAATAGGATCAACTCCTTCATCACTTTGCTTACTATTTGTAGAATTGTTGTCAGTTTGATTTTGAATCCCAAATTCCGCTCCTTGATTTGACGACGAATAGAATTCTGCAACTGTACTAGAATTGTCTTCAAATTCATTGTTTCCTCCCACACTAAATGTGGTACGTTGATCACTGAATTCAAATTGTCCGTTTCCGGTTCCAAATAATTGTCCAATATATCCTGCGTTTGAGCAAATTGCAATTTTTTGCGGATCATTCGTTTCTTCTTTGGAGGTGGTGGGCTCATTGATGGTTGAATTTCGACATCCGTCACTTCCGTAAATTCTACTTCCACGTCGCTCATCGTACATACAATATTAAACACCATGACAAAGAATGTGCGAAACTTAAACCCGTAAAACAGGTTTTAAAAAAACGCTTCAGTCTCTGCAGCTTTGACATTTTGTCTTTTTGAGCTAAATTTTTTTTACATATGTTACTTAAGAAAAAAACTGTTTTACCCGCATTGAGACAAAAAAGAGACAACATTTACTAATCATGTCATTTTTGTGAATGTCACAAGGAAAGTCTTTGTTGGAAAGTTCATTCTTGTTCCAATATCTCATCGAAAACATTTACAGAGGATATATATTTGGGCAAAACAATTTCAATTAAAAAAAAAATTGAAAATATTTGACTCTGAAACGTTTAATCCTGCCTTTGATTTGCTGGCGGTATACTCCGCTACTTGTGACATTTAATTCTAAATCATCCTTGTTCAAATTACATAAGGCATTTTTACATGAAGAACATTTAGATAATTTTGTACACTTTTCTACAAATAAATCCACTCAGGTAGTAAATAATGTTATCTACAATTATATCCTTTGGAAGCAAAGATTGTGAAATATTGTCAATAACAATGTCATCATTCTCCTCAATATCATCCTCGTAATCCAGTTTAAGTTGAATTTTTTCTAAATGCGCGTTTCTACCTTCTTCCTGGTCTTTAGCAAAGACAGTTTTGAATTTGTCAAAAGAGAGTATTGTAAAGGCAACTCAAGCTTCGCGGATTCATTATTTAATTCACGAATCAAAAGTTTGTGAATTGATGGTTCATTAACGGCTAGATTTTCAGCCACTGTAAATAATAAAATATTATTACCTTACTACAATGCAAATTTCTTTTTTATTTCGTTTGTTAGGTAAATCGTTATGTTTCCTGATGATGCGTCTGTCTCTTTTTACTCAAACTCTTTGTCATGTACTTAGGACATCCAGGAAATATGGTAGGAATAGCTTCATCAGATAGACGATGATATTGTAGAGGATACTGACGTTACAATAAATGTTTTAAAATAGAATACAAACCTAGTTAGTGATTGATTTTTGTCTGGATTAATGCATAAACTATGTATTGCATTCGTTCGACCACAGGGATGGTTTCTGATCGAGTCTTCGTTGTCGAATGTAGATCCACATTCGGAGCACATGTAGTGATCTCCGGGTTGTGCCATTGGTTTGCTGACGCCCGTTGGGGTTATTAACTCCCAGCAGAATAATGTTTAATAAAATAAAAATCGTCAGCTATAAAAAAACCGTCACAGGTTAAAAGAAACGTTCCCCAAGAAAGAGGGTTGGGGAACGTTAGGACAACACAATAAATCGAGGACCGATCCTTATTTTTTATATAATAATTAATTAATTAATAGTAAACTCCTTCTTTGGTCTTAGGGTGTTGACGATCGCCGTGGGGAGAGAATTGACGGACGCCGATAGTTATGGGTTCGTCAGCGATGGTAAAAGAAAACAAGGATGAAGACAATGGTATTGTAAAATGGCTGTCCTTCCTGCAATCGTCAAAAAGCGTTGAATTTGTTCATTGTGTGATTGGCAAGGTTGAGCATTTCTGTTTAATTGTATTAAAATGTCGATTAGTCAACAAAAACATCACTTTTGTCAACACTGCGTTTAAATCAACGTCCGGGCAACGCCGAGTACATTCAGCTATCTATATATATAAAGCGAATATTTAATAAAACTTATATCGAACATTCCCATAAGAGGCTGTGTGCGGAAAGAGTTTCCATAAAAGAGAGTAGGATATATAGACTTGAACTCTTCCGAGACGTGCATTCGACCATATGCGCATGATCAACTTTGATGACAGTGGGCGTCCTCAAACCAATACACACAGCTGACTTTTAAAAGTTAGGTTATATTTTTGTTATGACGTGATATTACTCGAAATAATTATTGCATTTTAAGTCCGTGTTTCAAGTTTCTGCACGATACATAACAGATAATGTGCTAATTAATTAAATCCCCAACTTAACATAGATCAAAGTTACAGTGTTCCTGTTTTATGTCCAGGTTAAATAAGGGTTTCTGCTAATTAGGAAAATATATCAAAGTGGTTGAACATCCGTCATTTGGAAATTCATGACAATTACGACAGCATATTGTGGCAATCTATGTGTTTAGCAAAAAACAGTTTTCGTTAACTAGGGCCACAACCACAAAATGAAATCCTAGCTGATCCATCGTTGAACATATATGATCATATGACAAACGTTTGTATCAACTGTAATGTCATAATGACCACTTATAGTTGTCACTCACATTGTTTCTAGGTAAATGCAAACTAAATGGTTGTAGAATATTGGGTGGTATAAAAACAAGTTCATATCCATCATTTATTATTTATTTATTAACAATAACTTATTTATTTCTTATAATAACTTACTTACTTAACTTACAATAACTTAACAATAAATAAATATGACAGTACCGCGGCCGCGGCGCCAATTTTGGTCGTCCCGGCAAACTTTAGAAATCATAACAACAAAATTATTTAGGGGTCGGCTGGATTTAAAAATATAATAATATCATGTGTAATAAGTTTAAACTGACTTACCGTGGTAAAAAACGTGTGTAACATTCGACGTGGAGGAACGAAATGAAGCGGAACACTTGAAGTTGCGATATTTGTTCCCAACGCGTTAAAGGCGTTTTCGTAGGTAGCTAGCCACGACCGCAAGCACTGGGCGTTCCCACTTTTTAGCGGCTCGAACGCCAGTACCTGGTCGGCGTACATGGCTGCCAACCTACGAGGGTTCTGGTACCTGCGGACCAAGGCGTCGAGGGCGAGAGGGTAGTTCTGGGGCTCCAATGCGTTCTGGGGCTCCAGAGATGGCGGACTGCGCGTCGCCCGAAAGTGACAGTCTCAGATACTGGAATTTGCGTATCTGAGTTAGGGAGGTGTCGGAATCGACGAGAGAACGAAAGACGGAAATGTACTCCGGCCAGTCGTGAAGTTCGCCAGAGAACGAAGGTAGCGGGATCTGCGGAAGAGAAGAAGAAGCGGAAGAGGCGGGAGAAGTGGCGGACTGGCCGGCATCGGAAGTGGCTTGGGTCGCTCTATGGGGGGCTGCGGAGAGGTAGGCGTTCCTGCAACCGTCGGCCAGCTGCAGGAAGTCGTTGTAGGGCTCGATCAAGGGGAGGCGATCCTTCTCGTCCAGCCCAGCGTTGAAAGAACGAATGCTAAGCTGGAGACCCTTGGCCTCCACCTCGTGGTTCTGTAGCCTATCGTTCTGGATACGGAACCGCTCCCAGGTCTCCGGGGTAATAGCCTTCATCTCAGGCGAGTCGGAGTGCCCGATGTACGGTGCACGTGGCGACGATGCACGTGGTCAACGCGGCGACACTCGACCGACGGAACGAAACGGCTTCCAAGTCGTTAAAACTTGTCGGGGCACGGAAACGGTAGTCCTTACACTCTTTTCCACAGTCGGGAACCAAACGTGGCGAAATCACTCGGAGAAAAATCGTGAGTTAACAGGTCGGCTTACGAGTCGGAGACAAGATGGCCACAATTCTCTCGGCGAAAACCAAAAAAAAACGCGGGAAGCGCGCTCGCGATAACCCAACAGGGCCAAACTCCCCAGGACCGCGGGCTGCGCCTTCGAAAAGTCGCGCGGACTCTTTACAAGTATTTCGGGACGGTACAAACTCTTTGTTCTCGTTGGAAGTGACATCTGTGTTAAGGTTATTAACATCGAATTTGGTTATGCAAGTGTTTACGTCTACGCTTTTGTCACGCTCAATAAATAACCCTCCAAATCTCAGCCGAACCAAAATATTATGGGTGATTATGTCTCGCCCTAAAATACAATCATCGGGAACCACATTAAATTCGATTTCGAGATTTATTCCCTGAATTTGAACACGTGTTTCAATTTGTTCCGAACATATAATAGAGCCATTCCCAATCCCTTTTAAACAAATTAGACAATTCTTACGGGTTGTAATGTTGGTACCGGGGAAAATCACAAGTCGAGGGTTGTTTCACTAGCATTTATTTATTCACCACATTTAAGCTACATAGTTCGTTCGCGACGCTAGTCTGATCGTAACTTTCTTTTGACCTGAGTTTACCTCAATTTATTAAGTCGGCATCCGGTCAATAAACACCGCATCAGCTTATTGGTGAACAATTGCAAAAGTACATCAGCAAATGCCCATTAATACAAAACTTACATATGTACTTCCTGTTATGGAAATATACTACAATTTGGGGATTTTTCCATTACAGGGTACCATCAAGCGCAAGTGAAACGGTCTCTCGAATTAATGAGCAATCTGAACCCGAATCAAACATGAATGATAACACCTTACCGTTTCGAAGCGTAAGTTTCCCCCAACGTTGAACATCTATGCCAGAAATCGCGAAACAAATATGACAAACGTTTGTATCTACTGTAATGTCATAATGACCACCTTATAGTTTTCACTCACATTGTTTCTAGGTAAATGCAAACTAAATGGTTGTAGAATATTGGGTGGTATAAAAACAAGTTCTTATCCATCATTTATTATTTATTTATTAACAATAACTTATTTATTTCTTATAATAACTTACTTACTTAACTTACAATAACTTAACAATAAATAAATATGACAGTACCGCGGCCGCGGCGCCAATTTTGGTCGTCCCGGCAAACTTTAGAAATCATAACAACAAAATTATTTAGGGGTCGGCTGGATTTAAAAATATAATAATATCATGTGTAATAAGTTTAAACTGACTTACCGTGGTAAAAAACGTGTTTAACATTCGACGTGGAGGAATAATTATAACAGTACCACGGCCGCGCCGCCAATTTTGGTCTCCCCGGTCCCGGCTGCCGCTACGTTCCCGTTTCCGGCTGCCGCCCCGGCCCACGCCGCCACGTCCCATGGCCCTCTCTATTGAGCTATGTGGGACTGTATCAAACGCTTTTCTGAGGTCGAGGGTTGTAAGAATGAGGGGTACACCGTTCTCTGCAAGATTTAATACTGGAATTGTAGCAACATGGTGTTAGCCAGCGTCCCGTCCATTGAAAGAAAACCTCTTTGAGACTGATGGAAAGGTAACTTGGCCAGTCTTTTACCCAATATTTTATTAAACAAACGAAGAAAAGCTGAGGAAACGGTGATAGGTCTCCAACTGTCTACGTTGTGAGGATTGTCTGATCCTTTGGGGATGAGGATGGTTCTGTTGATTTTCCAAGAAGCTGGGATGTAAGTGGTGAAGAGTATCAGGTTAAAAAGTGCTGATATTTAAGTCTGTCAAGGATATATATCCGGGCCTTTGGAGTTCGAATGCCGTCCCTTTAAAGTATCGCCAATCTCCGATTGCGAAATAGGAGTGTATGAGTCAATGGTGTTTGTTTTAATCGCTCCTATTTCTTCTTTATCGAGCCAAATATCTCCTCCGTAGATTTTTTTATACTTGTTTTCTATTTCCTTGATAGGGGGGCTCTTCTTATATCGTCACCCAATTCCCCATTTATAACATGCTTGGCCAGTTTGGAGCGGTTTTTTCGAAACATAGTTTGCGCAAATTTATATTTGAAGGCCCTATTGTTGCTTGGTCGGGCGCTGATGTTCCTAGGAGCTTGGCGAGTGGGAGGAAGACAGAGTTTATCTTTCAGGTGTATAAGGGCCTGCTCAATTGTTATTTTGTGGCAAATTCGATTGTTCTCTACCTGTTTTATGCATTCCAACATGGTCTCGTCCACCTGTTCAGAAAGGTCGTGTTGAGTGGGATGGAGTATTTCTTTGTCGCCCCTGTTGTGTTGGTCAGGCCTTGTTGGAGAAGGTTTGGATCTGCTGAGCTAGTGGGTACAGGTTTTGGGAAAGAGAGCTTTTCCTGAATATCATGGGGAGATGGGTCGTGTACCGGCGAGCTAGAGGTAGGAACAAGAATGGGTAGGGTCTACCTGTTTGGAGGTCTCAGCGGGTTCCTCGATCTGAGACCACGCTCGATTCTTACGATGGTCTTCAGCTTGCACCAGATGGTGCAATCTCAAGCCCGTGTATTTCCCGAAGGTCCTACTACAGAACTGGCACGGAAAGTCCATAGGCTCTGATTCTGATTGGACTGGTGGTGGTGTTAAATGTTCCTGTTTATGTACTTAAATTACTGTACTTTACGAGGGGGCGCCGGGAAGAACAAATGAACAACACAATTTAAAATTTACGAAATCAAGGGGTTGACTCTGTTAGGAAGGAGTTGGACCGACAATGGTTGTTACCGGTGCCGCATACGCGCCAACAAAGGGGAAAAAAATTGCAAATTTTGGGAATAAGAAATTTGGATAGAGGAAGGATATTTGGGAATAAAAAACTGTCACTTTTTTGGAAATTGGGTCACTTTTTGCTCCAGATGATCTTGATGCCCCAGTTGAACCAGTTTCCTGGAAACTGGAACAATTAGACCAGCTGGAGATAACAAATTGATCAGACGGTGGGACAAGTGGAAAAATTTCCAAGTCCACAATCTGATCAAAGCGGTCGACTGTGGGCGATCGTAAACAAACAAGATGGCGGATTTTGTAAAATTTTTAAAAGGACAGGACCAGGGATTGGGGGGGGTGGATTGTGGCTCACGATACCTTGTTTTATACGGTCTCATATGCGCGAATAAACTGCTGGTTTCCTCTAGAGTTGTTGTAACCCTGATTGTTATAAGAATTACTCTGAAAATTTTGCCTGTAATTGCCTCTGTTGCTGGGCATATTTCCATTTCTTCTAAAACCTGTGTTAAAACCTCCATTGAATCCCCTATTGAAACCTCTAAAATTTTGTTGGCGGTAAAAATTTACCTGAGGTTGCTGACCGGTATTGTTAAATCTGTAAATTGTAATTATTAAATCTACCTTGCTGTTATGACTGTCTTTGTTTAACATGAAAAATGCTTGGTGCATTAATATAGTCTGTTTAGATATCGCGAATTTTGACAAAACTTCCTGCTTCGATTATGAGCCTTCCCTTTGTGCTAACGTTTTGACGGTTGTATTTTTTACGAACATATTTGTTGTCTCGGGAGGTACTTCTTCCGAAATGTATGCCCTATGCAATTGTAGGGTGAGTGATTCTATAATTCGCTTGTTTTATGTAATCGCCTGTATTAGCTTCAAGAAGAGTTAAAAATGAATGTAGTTTATTAGTGTCTTTACCAAATTCGTTAGGGAGTATTTAGCTAACTAAATTGAAAAATTCGATAACTGACGTAGCCATGGTGTCTAGAATCATAATTTGCTTCTTGCATTCGGAATTTTAGCTCCAATGGATAATTACCAAAATTATACAAAGGTTCCGGCTTTTGGCAAGGGTTAACTTTGATAGCAGTTCAGCAACGCTTTGTCCATACTCGTGGATATTTTTATGCCCTTTGCGACAATTTTGAAATTGCATTAATATTGCCGGTGCTGATTCTCTCGGTAAGTACTTTTTTAAATCTACTATTAAATCGCGCGCGGTTTTGCTTGCGGCAAGAATTTACGCTCAACGTTAAATAAATGAACAAATAAGCATTTAAACAAATAAATATTAAAATTCAATAAAGTAAGCTAAACAAAATAATATGTTCAATGTGACGGCCACCTTCCTGAGTACAAACTTTTACACGGTGGGTAAATGATCTTCCAATATTTCTTAACATTTGCTGACAAACGGTTCTAAAGGCATTTTAGATTCTTATTATCATGTTATCTTTGGTTCTGCTAACCTTTTTCTGTTAGTGCCATCTGACACGATCCTAATTTTAAGACTGAATTCAGTACTGAAACTGCGCGCACAAATTTAGGAGATTGGGGTTCTAGAAAATAGAACATTCGCTGTCAAAAATTCAAAATTCAAATCATTGCACAGAGTCATGGACATACTTTAATCCTAATTTTTACTTTCCGTGGCATACAGCAACTTCGTATTTTGTACTAACTTTTAAACTAAATCGGCGCGCGCCTAAATTCAGGACCAAAATTAGGGCCCTGTCAGTCAGCTCTAAGTGCAAACGAGAAGAAATAATGAAATGTTGACAATCAGTCGTAAACCACACACGGGACCTCGATAACATCTCTCTAAAATATCCATGCATTTGTCCAACAAAAAATATTTATCTCCATATCCATCCAGAAAAGCATTGATACGAATAAATACTATCATTGCTTGGCATATTGACATTATCGACTGAATATCTACAATTTAAAACTTTATACAATAGCCAATCGCCATACTGATTCCAGTCCACTGCGTGTATAACATAATCAAAAACTTCGTTATAATTAACTCTATCGTCTAATGGAACTTGAAGTAAATAATTTCTGACGCACCTATGAGTACATCTCAAAACCCGTATCAAGTCAAGTTTTTCCGAAAATATTCCATGGTTTACATCAACGGCGTATAAATGTCCCATTTCCAATATTTTTCCTGAATATTTTAGTTCCGCATCTAATAAACTCCGTAAACCATTAATGTGCTCATTTGAATTACTAATCAGCACCCGCACACCCACAAAATTAACGCCGATTTTAATAAAACACTCAAAATTACTTCACATTACAGTACACATACAAGTTTCACATTCATGATTAACATCGTAGCCACGTCTCGTAACTACATCCAATGCACCTGCAACCCACGCTCTCAAAAAATTCGCAGAAACATTGCGCCGTCCATTTAGAAAACGATCCACACATATCCCAGCTAACAAAGCATTTCTACTATCTCTTAAAATAAGCGATCTCCTCTGTTTATCCTTACAAATTTATAATACTAATCAGTGTCTAGTTTAGAGGGAAATACATACAATGAATCATTCCAATAAGAACTATTGTTTATATCGCCTTTGCAACACGATTGACGATTCAACGTCAGTGAAAATGTTAGTTTGGGTACGCGGCCTTGAACATAATATTGGTAACTATTAAAAAACGTAATGTAGGTCATAATTTTTATTAGCAAAACTTAACAGTAGCTTCGTAGAGTAATAATATACTATGGGGAAACTAACTAGAAAAATTAGACTTAATATAACTATAATAACGTATGTATGTACTTTCCAAAATTTTCAAGCGTTTTTGGGATCTTTCCTCGAAGCCTTCGCTTAAACATGCCTGTAAAGCACCTCTCTTTGTTCGTAAGCGTTTTGATTTCGCTGGCGTAAAGCATCTACTGCCAAATGTCGTGGTCAGGTTTTCCTCACATGATATAGTCTTGCTCTTCGGTGAAAATGTACCAGATGACTCAAGAGACTGCATATCTGAAGCCCCTTCACCACCATGCAGAATTTCCAAACCATCTTGAATATCACTTAACTGGTCCAAGGAATTTAATGAAGTTCGTTGTTGTTTAACGTTGTCAATAAATGACAACAGCTGGAAAAGATCTCTTACTAAGGATATTACCTTGAGCTCAGGTGTCCAAATACCCCTTAACAGGAACACCATTTATGAAACATTTTATAAATATTGTCGATCGCACTCGCGTTTATTAATTTCACGTCTTTTCGTTGCACGTCACGGTTACCGTCACTCTCGGCTAAACGCACTCTACATTCAGCTTTTCGGTGTCCTGGGCGTCCGCAACGGTGGCAAGTCCCCCCACGTTGAATTGTCTTCGGGGCACTGAGGGGATAGATGACGATCGGAACCGTAGGTGTAACAGCGTCGCTTCTGATTGCCGCCCCCACGACTGCTCGAGGTGGCACTTTTTTCCTCTGTCCTTGCCTTTTTCATTGGTGAATGTTAGTTGTCCATTGGGGCGATGAATCCAGCGTACAATTCGTCCGGTGATGAACACTTGTATGCACGCGCATTTGGTTGGAGCTCAAAGGGCAACCCTCTGATGAGACAAGAGATGGTGGCTTATTCATCGAGACGACACTGCTGAGTTAGAGTCAGCTCTGCATGATAGTAATGAGTCATGCTCTCATCTGGTCTCTTCTTGCGGTAAACGAGCTCTTTCAGAATTGTCGCGTAATCAACGCAACGCGGAAACCCACGTTTTAAGGCAAATGGCCTCTTCCGAAAAAATGGGCAGTTTTCTCGTTCTGGGGACGGGGTGAGAAAGCCCGACGCTTTGTTTCGGTGTGATGACCGGAAGTAAATAGCGAAGGGCGTTTGCCAATTCTCCCCTGTAGCATGGAGCACATGCTCTTGGCATCACGAGGATGTTCGGATTGGTATCTTCGTCGTACATAACTATCTCGGGTCGAGCCAAAATAGCAAGCAACGAGGACGGCGAATGCTTCATCACTCTCTCGGGACTTCATTAACGCGAGTACAGTTCGCATCGAATGTAGCATGTCGTCAATCAGGGTTGTTTCTCCTGATGGCTGCTTCTTCCCGTTAACAGCTTCCGAAAATTGTTCAATTGGGTCGACTGGTTTTGCGAACACAGCCAAAAATTCAACTCGCAATGCTGCCCAGTCCTTTTCGGTTGATTTGGCTGCGATGAGCCAGCTAGCAGCTTCTCCTTGCAACGCGGCGGCCAGGGACATCACTAATTCCATTACGTCCGGGCAATATTTCTGGACCCAATCCACAATTGAGCACCAACCTTCTTGATCAGAAAATTTTGATGTTGGGTCGAATACGGGCAGTTTCAGATGGCCGTAACTCGTTCTCGGTGCTGAGACACTCAGCGCAGGAGACGATGTTGTTGCGACTTGCTGCTCTAATCGCTGAAGACGCGCCAGTGTCTCTTCGTAGTTTTCGCGCGTGGGTTGAGCAGTTTGCCCAATTGCACGGGACTTACGGGTTTTCGGTCGTCGTGATCCCACTTCTGATGTCGAAGGAGGAGGCGAAAGGCCGTCGTGGGTAGAAAACGACCGTTCAGACATTGTCACACACGTATAATGACACACAAAAGTAGGATAAAGAAGCTGGCACAATGAGAAATCTCAAAACAACAATTTAAAATAATCAGGTGGAAACACAACGGTCCGCACGCCAAGAACACCAGTCTTTCTCTGTGCTGTTGTTACGCTCGTTCCGTTCACGGTCCAAGTTCTGAAGAAAGCATGAAGGAGCGGGGGAACAATACAACAGCCGATACCTATTCCGATATGAGTTGAGCTGGGTGTGCTGAGTTATTATATTATTATATTATTTTTTTCTTTTTTCGGCTTTCTTCATTATTTTTGCTTGCGCTTCCTTTATGAAGGGCGGATCCTCGTATTTTCCCGTTATAATAGAAAGTCAAACGCACTCTTCATAAAATCGCTGCAGTCTTAGGAGCATCTCATTCGTCCACAGCGCATCATCTCTTAAATTTTTTTACCAAAATAGTGGATTTTTCTCTCCCGTATAAACTATAAAATAGCAATATTGCCTTTCTGTTATATTAAGCTGCCCTTGAACCTAAAACAATTTCAGTACCTATGTAGGAATTTATTTCAAATTCGAATTTCAAAATAAGTAACCCAGCCTGGTGTGGCAAGATTTTTATTTGAACGTTATATAAGCTGATTTATAATATTTACAAAAATGCTACAATAACGGTAAAACTTCATGAAAATACTAAATGCATTCAAATCGGCAGAGGTGTCAGACAGGGAGACACGATGTCGCCCAAACTCTTTATCACAGTTTTGGAGTATGCTTTAAAAAAACTCAATTGGGAAAATAAGGGCCTAAACATAGATGGTCGAAACCTAACAAATCTACGTTTTGCGGATGATATAGTATTGTTCTCAGATAACCTTAAAGACATTAAAGATATGTTTACAAGAACTACAAAATTGGGATTTCTGGACCTCAACTTAGAACCTCTTGTTCTATTTGTGGAGTTTGTTATCGGTGTACATTTCCTAAAATGCTGACCAATTTCCTGGCAGCTCTGCATATCTCGAAAGCGGCCATTACTTTATTTGTGCCTTCTTTGCTTTCTACTTCTGAAATGAGGGTTGCAGCTTGCTGGATGGCCGCCAAGCGGATTTGGAATCCATATTGGCTTGGTGGGATCGCATCGTTCTCGTCCGCGTAAAACTCAACTTCATCCTTTAGTATATTTTCTAATATTTTAGTGAAGCCGCATAGCAAGCTTATGGGCCTTCTATTTTCCAATTTACTTGGGTTCTTATTTCCTTTTGGGATTGTCACAACTAGGGCTTCTTTCCATTTTGTGGGGAAATATGCCTTTCTCAAAATTGTTGTCATTAGCTTTGCCGTGTGTTCTACTATGTTGTCGTTTAGATTCTTTATCGCATTGTTGGTAATTCCGTCAATTCCTGGGCTTTTTCGTCTGTTTAGTTTCTTTATCCTATCCTTTATCATCTCTCCTGTAATGATTGGTGATTCATCATCCTCATCAATGGTCTTTAACGCTGTGATGGCATCTTCTACTTCTTTCTCTGTTTCTTTATCCGTACTCTTCTCATTTGAAAATTGCTTCTCTAAGAAATCGGCACTTAATTCCGGGGGGTTATATACCGATACAAAACGAGTCGTTTTATCTTTAAACTTGCATTCAATCCCTATTGTTTCCATATCTATATTAAATTCGATTTTTCTGTGGCAAAGTGTGGACCTTATGCAAACCGCTACTCCACCTCCTTTTTTTCCTATACGATCCTTTCTCACTATTGAAAACCCTTTTAGGAAAAAATTCATTCCGGGTTTTAGGTGAGTTTCAGTTAGCAGCATTACTGTAATGTCGTTTTCATGAATGAAATTTTCTAGTTCCAGCTTATGATTTGATTCTCCATTTGCATTCCAGGTGCATATTTTCATCGTATATTCGTTTGATTGCCTATTGTTATTGACCATTAAGATGTTGAAGTAATTTTGGGAGCAACTTTTTAATTGTATTTTCAATCAACATCTCTAGATCCGTGTTGGACGGTGTTGTAGTTGGCTTTGTGTTTGAATTTCCTACTTTTTGGGCGTAGGAAATTCCTGACCTAACTTCACATGCTTTAATTTTTTCTCTCTTTTCTTCTGCGCTTTTTTGTTTTCTATTGGTTGGGTGCATCGAGAATGAGAATGCTGGATGTTTGCCTCCGCAGTTGCAGCATTTAGCGGGGCAACCTCGTCCTCTCTCTGCTGTACATTCAAAAAATGGATGGTTACCGGTGCAGAAAGCACACACGTAATCATTTGTACACCTGAATTTCACATGTCCATATTTTTGGCAACGGAAACATTGAGAATCGCCTGTAGACTTTCTTTTAGGTTCCACTTTTATCCTAATGCCCATTATCTCTCTGATATTGAAAATCTTTTCTTTTCCGTATTTACTAAAATCATCGGCAAGCTCTCTCCCTTGCTCTTCTTCATTCTTATTACGGAATTGTATTTAAAATTTTTGATGTCCAAATCTTCTTTAATCTCTTCTATTGACAAACTTTGTGGAACTCCTCGTATGACTACTTTCAGTTGTTTTTCCTACTCCAGACAAAAGGTGAACCTTTTTGCACCCAAAGCATCCATTAACTTCGTAGCTTTTCTGTGATCCTCCGCTGTTTTTGGGAAAATTCTCGCTCCTTTTTTTGTATTTATCGCACTTATAATTTCAATCTTGGATTCGGTTAAACAATCTTTCACCTGCTTATATTTAGAAATTTCTGTCAGCATAATTGGTGGGGGACGCTTGATCCTGGGCTGCAGTTCTTCTTCATTGTCGTCGTTTGCATCTTCTTGACCTTTTATTTCCATTCCAGTTTCATCTTCATTTTCGATTATCGGAATCATAATTCCTTCTCCTATGTCTCGGTATTTTTTAATCGTGTCTTCGACCAACTCCTGGAGAAAGAATGGGATGTCAGGGTATTTTGATTGGAGCAGAGCTGTGGGGGGGTGTTTTAATTTTTTAGAGGGTTTTTTTGGAATTTTATTAGTTAGGCGATTTTTGCCAGGGTATTTAAATGAGGTATTAGCAATATCATTTGAGCTGTGGAGTGTACGTGTGATGTAGTTAGTTTGCAAAGTTTGAAGACGGTGTGTAATGGGAGTCATTTTTGTGTAGGAGTAAAGAAGTTCTGTTGGGAATCTATAGTTTAAACGATGGATTAGACGAAGAGTGCCGCGTTCAAAAGCCAGGAGTCGTTGTAGAGAGTTAGAGCTTAGAGTAGAGTAGATTGGGGCGCGATAATCATTGACTGGGCGAATAAATGTTTTGTAAGTGTGAGTGTGAGTGAGTGGCATCCGTTGATGCGCCCGCGAATAATTTTAAGGAGGTTTGCACGTTGACGTAATTTGGAGAGAATAATTTTAAGGTCAAGGTTGAGATTATTAATTGAAGAAAGTGTAAAGCCTAGATCTTTAAATTGTTTGGTTGTGGGGATTTGGGAGTTGTTTAATTTAATATTAATTGGATATCGGAAGTGTCTAGAATTTAAGTAGGATAGTAAGAGGGCTTGGGATTTAGTAGGGTTAGGTTTAATTCTTCATTTGTTAGTCCACTCCTCCACTCGTTTCAGTTCATTGTTGATGACCCTCTCAGCGTCCCTCGTTGTTTTCTGGCTGGTCCAGATGGCCGTGTCGTTAGCAAACATTCTAGTTTTGGTTTTTGGGGTGCCTGAAAAAGGAAAATCACGGCAGAAAATGTTATATAAAAGAGGGGACAGGACTGAGCCTTGTGGCACGCCTGCTTTTGGGAAAAATGTTGAGGAAAAAGAGGAACGGACTTTAACCTGACAACTTCGGTCGGACAGAAATGAGTTTATGAGAAGTACGAAGAGTTGAGGAAGTTTTAAATCGATAAGTTTTTGCAACATACCATCGTTCCAAACCTTGTCAAACGCGCGCTCGATGTCCAAAAAGACGGCAAGCGTGCATTCTCCAAGATTGGTGTGACGCGACGAGTCTGTATGGAGCTCGAAAACTGGGTTCATTGTACATCTCTCTGAGCGAAAGCCGAATTGGCCTTGTGGGAGGAAGTCATTGGTTTCGATGAATTCTTTAAGTCTAATGTTGATGATTTTTTCAAAGAGTTTTCCAAGATGATTAAGGATTGAAATTGGACGGTATGATTGGGGGTCGTTCGGATTTTTACCTGGTTTTAAAATCATTATGACATGGGCGAATTTCCAAGTAGAAGGGAAGTAGGCCGCTCGTAATGCATTTGTGAAAATTTTAGCTATGTGTGAAATTGTGCTATCAGGAAGTTGTTTTAGATGCAGAGCTTGGATGTTATCTGGCCCGGAGCTACGTTTTTTTAGATTTTTTATTAAGGATGAAACTTCATCGGCCGTAATTTCACTCAGGAGAATTTCGTCTTGAAGTGGGGTGTATGGGTTTAGATTTGGGTTTTCTCGGAATTTATGGATTGAATTTACGGTTGTAAGGAAAAATGAATTGTCGAAGTTTTTATTGAATGGAATTTGGTGAATTTCTTGTAAAATATTTGCAAAACAGTTGGCTTTATCGCTGTCTTCAGTTAGGACTTTACCATCAAGAATGAGGGTATGCTGTTTAGTGTTTAATTGTCCGGTTAGTAATTTAAATTTTTTCCAAAATTTTGAACCGTCTATAGTCTAATTTAGAGCACGCGTCTGACCATTGATCTTCATAAAATTTATTCTTATCGCGTCTTATCATTGAGTTTAATCGGTTATATATTGTTTTTAAAGTCGGGTCACGGTTTTTTTTAATTGTTTATAAACGCTTCGTTTTTCCTTAATTAGAATAACTATGTAATTGGGGAGTGAATTTCTATGATGGATAATTGACTTTTTTGGAATTGATAATTGTATTGCGTTGGAAATTACACTAGTTAGTTCACGAACTTGAGTTTCAATGGTGACGGGGTTAATTGAGTCGATAACGGGTGACAAGTTATCACAAATGTGTTTCCGAAAAAGTGTCCAATTGGCATTTTTCAAGTCTGTAACCTGAGTGATTACGGTGGGTGGGCGTGGTTTATTAAATTTAAAGTTAGAAACCAATGGCAGATGGTCAGAAGTGATGGTGGTGCCAATAAAAGCGTTCTTGTTAATATAATTGGACAGAGGAGTCGTGGTTAAAATGTGATGGTTAAAGATGTTCCTTTGTGGTTTACAAAGGTAGGAGATTTATTGTTAAGTCTTAGAAGAGGAAGATTTAGGAGTAAGTTGCCAAGTTTCCGTCCATTCTTGTTGGTTTGTAAATCACCGATATCGCAATGGCGCGCGTTAAAGTCGCCAAGGAGAAGCGCGTGCTGTAGCGAAGAAACATATTGAAGGAGGTCAGATGAAATGAGTTCAAGTGGTAGGTTGTTATATGAAAAGATTATTATGTTAAGGTTATTAATTTCTATATTAGCTGCCACTAATTCAAGGTGTGATAAGTGAGGTGGAAGAGAGTGAGGAGTAGACGGTATGTTCTCGGACACAAACAGCGCGACCCCACGAGATCGAGTACTGATAGAATTACGTTGAAAAATTTTGAAGTTATTAAGAGAGATCGCGGTCTGACTATGAGTTTCGGTTACGGCAAGAATGTCGATTTTATCAGTATCAATAAAGTTTTTAATTGCATTAATTTTACGGCGGAGGCCTCCAGAATTAATAGTGGCAAACTTTAACAAGCCCATACCGGTGCGGTACGGTAGTGGTTAGAGGCGCAGTGGCTTGCTCGGCGGAGTCAAGCAAGTCACACAGCGTCCCGCATTTGGATGGGTGACCGAATCCCACCAAAGGCCATTACGGCTCGGTGCGACACCAGGCAAATAAAATCTGAGCGGCTTTGGCAACACTTCCGCTAAAGGGGGCTGGACAAGGGGCCCAATGGGGCCTAAGTCCTGTGGTCGTCAGGCCACACCCCCACAAATATACATACATACATACATAACAAGCCCATCGCGAGCCGGATCAAGGAAGAGAGGGAGGGAGTTTACCAACGTCTAAGCGAAGGTAAACGAGAGTTTGTTTCCCGCTTGGGAAACTCGAGTGGTGAAATTGAACGCTTCACGGGAAGCCTGTTCAATCACCGTCTGTGGGTCTTGGCGTTTGAGGGGGAAAAGGTCATAAAAAAGTTTAGTGCAGAATTTGACGTACGCTTGGGAAATTAGTTCAATTATTTCTTTAAAAGAAATTTCAGGGTCGGGATTTTGGGATTGGCTTGGCGGGTCAATTATGTGAACTGGTTGAATTGGGGTCTCAATTGTGATTTGTTTGGATTGTTCGATAAATTTGGGGCATTGTCTGGACCAAGCTGGGTGATTGCCTTGGCATTTGGCGCATTTAGGGGCAGCTTGTTCAGGGCATTTCCCGGATGGATGTTTTTCAGGGCAGGTAGGGCAGACTGGTTTATTGGGACAATCGTTTAGAGCGTGGCCGAAGGTGAAGCACTTGGCGCATTGGAGAGGCACTGGGTCAGGAGCATGTGAAGTTTCGCAGCGGTGGATGAGGCCATACAAAGTAATGCCTTGGGAAAGAAGGGTGTCGAGAGTGTTTTTGTCAGAGGTTAAAACTCTGACAAATTTAGTGGGGTTATTAGTTTTTTTAGAAATGATGTGCCATGCACGGGTAATTTTTAACTGGGGGACGCTTTCAGCGAGTTCCTTGACTGAGATGTCAAAGTCAACGTTGGTAACGACAATGGAAAATTTCGGGGCAGAAGCAGAGGAGGTGGGTGAATTTTTGGAAGGAAGTTGGGAGATGATAATGTTTTGGGAGTTTGCAGCAGTGTTAATTAGTTTGTCAAAGTTTGTTGGAAGTTGGGTTTGACTCTCTAGGAGAGCTGTGTTATTGTAGTTGACCTTCCAGGCAAAGTTCCTGAGGGCCATGGTAACGGTGAGGAATTCATAAACGGTTTTTTGGGTGCTTAAGGATTTCGGAAGATTTTTTAGTGAGTATCTAAAGTTATAGGGAGAAGGGGGTGCTGTTGAATTGGGAGGGACTCACCGGATTTTTGAGACGACGAGGCGTTGGTTTGTGAAGCTCGTTCAGGTGAGGAGCTCGGTGAACGTTCTTCAGAAGATGTTGGATCGCTTGATAAGTGGGAGTGGCGAGGGCGTCGAGATTGGGTTGGAGGGGATTTCAGCTTGGCAGATGTTGATGGCGCTGGTGTAGGAGTAGAGATTAGGGTGTTTCCTTCGGGGTCGACGTATTGAATTTGAGCCCTTCGGCGAGTAGTGGGCTTTCCCCGATGGGAAGCCATTTTTAGTTTTTTTTTTTAATTATACGATTATTTAGTTTTAGCTTCACTTCACTTAACTTACTACACTTCACCACGAATTAAGAAAAGTTCCAAATTCTTGGAACGCTTGATGATCGTGTTGAGAAACACGGTTTTATCTTAGTGGAGTTCGGAGCTCTGACCAGCACGAGTGCAGAAGTCAGAATGACGAAACCTCAATCAATTCAATTCAAAAAACGTTTATTCAAGTTTATAAGATATTACATTATATTGCAAAATGCCAAAAATTATCTTGCGAATGCTGGACGTTTGTAGGCTTTTGGCCTCTTCCGCCCAGGAGTCGTTTCGATTTACAGTGGGTGTTTTCTAACTCCGTGGAAAGAAAAAAAACCCCTTGATGAGGGGAAAAAAAGAAACTGTGTTCTTGGTGCTTTCGAGCTAAGGAGTTTACAATGATTGCTTATTGCTATACTAACATGCATTAAACATTTTTTATTTACAAGTTTACCTAAAAAAAAAAACAACAAAAAACGGATTTGTCAGGATTAGGTTTTACTCTCCATTTGCTGGTCCACTCTTCAATTTTTCGCAATTCTGCGGAGATCTTTCTGACGGCCGTTTCGACGTTTCGTTGGCTGGACCATAATGCGGTGTCGTCAGCAAACATTCTTGTTTTTGTTCTCGTTTCATCTGCAAAAGGAAAGTCACGGCAGTAAATTGAGTAAAGTAAAGGGGAAAGAACAGATCCTTGGGGTACGCCTGCTCTGAGGGATACTGATGTGGAAAAGGATTCACGTACTTTAACTCGACAACTTCTTCCCGAAAGAAATGATGATATTAAAAGAACGAATAGTTTTGGTAGTCTTATGTTAATGAGTTTTTGGATAAGTCCATCGTGCCAGACGCTGTCAAAAGCACGTTCTATATCGAGAAAAACCGCGAGGGTGCATTCACCAAGGTTTGAGTGACGGGAGGAATCTGTGTGAAGTTCCAAGATGGGGTTCATAGTGCAACGTTGACGTCGGAAACCAAATTGGCCTTGTGGCAGTAGATCTTCGTTCTCAAGAATTTCTTGAAGTCTATTTTTAATAATTTTTTCAAATATTTTTCCCAAGAGATTTAAAAGTGAAATTGGTCGGTAGGAATTCGGGTCTGACGTCGGTTTACCCGGTTTAGGGATCATAATTACATGCGCAGCTTTCCAAGCAGTTGGAAAATGCGCGGCTCTTATTAGATTGGTGTAGATTTTCGAAAGATGTTTAATGGCGATGTTGGGAAGATGTTTGATATGTATCGCTTTTATTTGATCGGGACCTGGGCATTTTCTATTGCTTAGATTTTTAATATGTGCAGTTACAAGGTCCGGGGTGATTTCATCCATAAGATCGCAGGACTCAATTGGATCGTAAGAAATGCTAAACGGGTTATCTTGAAATTTATTAACTGTATATGTGGTATGAGTAAAAAATTCTTGGTTAAATTGGGGATGGTTCGGTGTTTGAGAAATTTCTTGAAAAATTTGGGCGAAACAATTTGCTTTTGTGATATCTGTTGTAAGTATAACACCATTACATATTAGATCGTATTTTTGAATTTTTTTCTGACCGGTTAAATTTTTAAAAGCTTTCCAGAATTTAGCGCCGTTTCGGTAGTCTAAGGTCTCGCATATTTTAAACCACTGCTCTTCGCGGAATTGGTTGATATCACGCCGGATTTGTGAATTTAATTTATTATAGGTTGCTTTTAGGAATGGATCTCGATTGGATTTAAACTTTTTGTAGACTTTACGTTTCTCTCTAATCATTGAAATTATTGGGGCAGGTAACGGGAATTTATCTTTTATTTTTAATTTAATTGGGATTGCTAATCGGGCAGCTTCACTGATTGTATCTGTAAAACTAGCTGAATGTACCCGGCGTTGCCCGGACGTAGATTAAATAAACGCAGTGTTGACTAAAGTGGTGATGTTGACTAATCGACATTATAATACAATTAAACAGGAATACTCTACTTTTCCAATCACAAAATAAACAAATTTGTTGAAATTAACCTTCGTTGTCAGGACCGGGTACTTCAATATGATTTGGACAAAGAGGATACCTTGGTTGATATCTGAGATGAAAAATCTTGAATAGACTCTTTAGGCAAAGACGCAGTTGTTCTATAAGCGATTCCAGGAAATCGAAATTAACTTTAGATAATTTTCGGGGAAATCGAAGTTTACAAATTAGCTGATCATGTTATGATAAAATTGAAAACACAATGGAACCATTCCTTTTGCTGCAGTCAACTCACAAACAGAACAGTATGTAGATGATTTTGACTTATCTTCAGAATAAACAAACACTTCAGCATAATTATCTTCTTCTAAACTGCACAAAAATTATTAAAACCTGGCCGCAACTGGTTGGACAATTACAGTGCGAACCTTTTGAGCTCCCTTTCCAGTATTAAAATTTTGGTATGTGGTAAAATGTGGTATTTGGTGGTATTTGTGCATCGCTAGATTTTCAAACTTGTCCATCTTAGTTATAAATGATGTAAAGCAATAATGAACACAATGTATTTACGTAAAATAAATAGTGTAAAACGCGTATCAATGTCAGTAAAGTCTGATCCAACGCTGTAAATTTTGGATTTCAGCCGAGGCAGATTTGGTGAAAAATAAAAACACCATTATCATTAACTGAACGGTCCGGTACGATGATGGTGATTGGGAGCAAATTTGGTTAACGGCAAAATTAACATTCTATATAAAATAAATAAATATTTTGACGGGAATATGGTGGATGTAAAAATCTTATTCGGCTTCTCCGACGGACTCACACTTGTTTGCATTAACACAAACTTGTTGAACAATTAAAGTGCGAACCTCTTGAGCTCCCGTTCCAGTATTAAAATATCAATACCAATACCATAGATATTAAAAAAGACAATTTCCATCACCTTTCATAATACGGTGTGGTAATTGTACATCGCTAGATTTTCAAACTTCTCCATCTTAGTTATAAATGATGTAAAGCAATAATGAACACATTGTACGTAAAATAAATAGTGTAAAACGTGTATAAGCACATAATTATTAAGGGTATGAATGTCAGTGATGTCTGGTACATACAACGGTGAAAATTTCGGATTTCAGCCAGGGCAAATTTGGTGAAAAACAAATACACCACTACCATTAACTGAACGTAAAAATTAGCGTACAAATATAAGTGGAGTCCGGTTCGACGCTGGTAATTTTTCGAAAATTGATTGGGGGCAGATTTGGTTAACGCGAGGATCAAATGTTAAATTAAAATACTTTATTTGATAGCGGTAGACGTTCGAACACTGATGCGTCGCCTCATCGAATTTGGCGACTTTGCGAACAGTTTCCGACGCTGGAGCAGCAATTTTCACAATTGTAGTTGTGTTAAAATTAAACACCGCGATCGAGTACTGCTCCACACGCTGAACCAGCAATTCTCGAATTCTAAGAAACGATAAGAAAGGCTTATCCAATGCTTGGATGTGCGAATTTCTGCATAGATATTGAATAAAACCAAATCGAGCATCGCCTTTTCACGTTTGTGACCTTGCCCTTGACGTGGCAGGCTCAAGCTGCTTCAATAATGTAAAAATCTTATTCGGCATCTCCAATAAACTCACATTTGTTTACATTAACACGCATTCCTTCATGGACTTGTGACGAATTACAAACAAATATTGCAACTTCAAGTGTTCCATTTAATTTCGTTTCTGGGTGCAAGCTCCTTTCTTTTCACTCTAGTCAGTCTGAACTTATTACACAGAGTGATATTTTCAAATCCAGGCGCCCTAAATAATTTTGTCGTTGTTTTCAAAAGTTTCAAGAGAAGGAGAGTTGACAGAGAAGCTAAATTATTCCAAATTATTCCCATTTAGTTCTCTGACAACGTTAAAGACAATGTTGAAATATATAAATACAAAATTTCACACCATAAAAACGAAGTATTTGGGAATTATGTATAAAAAAAGTCGAAGTTATTTATGTTAATTTGGCGTGATTTGCTATGGTTCAAAAAAATGCAAAAATATTAGGTTGATTTGGGGTTGTTTCGGACGATATGGGTTTCTTTGAGGATTGTTTGGAATGGTTATTGATGGTTGGCAGGGTTTAGCTTTGGCGGATTAAACGAAATTTTTGGTAATTATAATGTGATTGGGCTTTGGTTGGCTTGGTAAAAAGTGGTTGGGGTGATTTAGGGGAATTCGAAGTCATTTATGCGAGTTTGGCGTAGTTTGCTTAGAATTCGTAATTTTTTTTTAATTATGGGTTGACCTGGAGTAGTTTTGAATGGTAAGTGTATGACTTTTAGGGATAGTTTGGAATGGTGCGTTATGTTTGGGGTGTTTAACGTATTCAGGTAAATTTTACAAAAATTTTGGTAATTTTAAAATGAAGAATTAAAGTGCGAACCTCTTGAGCTCTATTTCCGGTATTAAAAATGCAATAGGAAAAATAGTAAAAAAGACTATTTCCATCACTTTTCACGGGAATTATACATGGTGGTATTTGTTCTCCGCTTACTATTAGATTTTCAAACTGCTCCATCTTAGTTATAAATAATGCAGAACCATTAATGAACGCAATGTACGTAAAATAAATAGTGTAAATCGTGTATAAGCACACAATACTTAAGCGTATGATGTCAGTGAAAATTTCGGATTTTGGCCGGAGCAGGTTTGGTGAAGAACAAATACACCACTATCATTAACTGAACGTAAAAATTAGCGTACGATAATAAGTGAAGTCCGGTCCGACGCTGGAAATTTTTCGAAAATCGATTGGGGAGAGTTTTGGTTAACGGCAAGAACAAATCGGGAATATCGGGAATAAAATAATTTATTTAATAGCGATAGAACTTCGAATACCGATGCGTCGCCTCGACCTTGGCGACGTTGAATACCAGCGTTCCAGACGCTGAAGCAGCAATTTTCACAATTATATGAGGTGCACGTGCCTAGTGCGTATAAAAACAATTTGGATAACAAAAGAGATTAATTTGTATGTACCAAATAATACTCGCACAGGTGTACTCGTATGGCCCGTCATAATTTTCACGAAATGAATTTAAGAAATTAACATTCTGAAGTAAATAAATATTTTGACGGGAATGTTAAAAATCTTATTCGGCCTTTCCGACAAACTAACACTTGTTTACATTAACATGCATTCCTTCATGGACCTGTGCCGAATTACAAACGAATATCGAAATTTCAAGTGTTCCACGTCAGTCTGAACTTATTACACAGTGATATTTTCACATTCAGGCGCACTAAATTATTTTGCCGTTGATTTCAAAAGTTTCCCTGGAAGGAGAGTACTCAGCAAGGGGCTCGTCAGGGGTGGCAGAGTTGGCAGTGCCACTCCAAATATAAATTTACTATCGAACACAACAATAGTTCTGTAATTCAATTGCAGAATTTCGAAATTTTCAGATATTTTCATGAAAATCTAGGGCTTACACCGCGTTTATACCGCTTTAAAGTTAAAAACCATAGAGCTGTTTATACAAATTCACGCATGTTGAGAAGGTAGGGCTTGCCCCGTCAGCGTGTTGCAATTCAGAAATACGTTTATGTTTGCATCTCAACTGGAACAAATAATTATTGGAAAGTGGAAGAAAATCAAAATTGGTATCAGCATATTTAATATTCAGAATAACGTCTATTAGTCGAAACAATATGTTTTATGTGCAGATATTTATTAATATTTTATGATCTAATACGATAAGGCATTTATAAATGACACAACCAAATGGAAGATTTTGATTGAAAATGATTATTAATTTATGGTAACCGAAGTAATTTAGGTGAGTTTGGCATAGTTTGCTATGGTTTGTAGCATTTTTTGTAATTTTAAAGTAATTGGGCTTATTTTGGGGTGGTAAGGGGTAGTTGGGGGTGATTTATGATAGCCGAAGTAATTTGAGTGAGTTTGGCATAGTTTGCTATGGTTTGTGGCATTTTTTGTAATTTTAAAGTGATTGGGCTTAGTTTGGGGCGGTAAGGGGTAGTTGGGGGTGATTTATGGTAGCCGAAGTAATTTGGGTGAGTTTGGCATAGTTTGCTATGGTTTGTATCATTTTTTGTAATTTTAAAGTGATTGGGTTTAGTTTGGGGCGGTAAGGGGTAGTTGGGGGTGATTTATAATAGCCGAAGTAATTTGGGTGATTTTGGCATAGTTTGCTATGGTTTGTATCATTTTTTGTAATTTTAAAGTGAGTGGGCTTAGTTTGGGGCGGTAAGGGGTAGTTGGGGGTGATTTATAATAGCCGAAGTAATTTGGGTGAGTTTGGCATAGTTTGCTATGGTTTGTGGCATTTTTTGTAATTTTAAAGTGATTGGGCTTAGTTTGGGGCAGTAAGGGGTAGTTGGGGGTGATTTATGGTAGCCGAAGTAATTTGGGTGAGTTTGGCATAGTTTGCTATGGTTTGTATCATTTTTTGTTATTTTAAAGTGATTGGGTTTAGTTTGGGGCGGTAAGGGGTAGTTGGGGGTGATTTATAATAGCCGAAGTAATTTGGGTGATTTTGGCATAGTTTGCTATGGTTTGTATCATTTTTTGTAATTTTAAAGTGAGTGGGCTTAGTTTGGGGCGGTAAGGGGTAGTTGGGGGTGATTTATAATAGCCGAAGTAATTTGGGTGAGTTTGGCATAGTTTGCTATGGTTTGTGGCATTTTTTGTAATTTTAAAGTGATTGGGCTTAATTTGGGGTGGTAAGGGGTAGTTGGGGGTGATTTATGATAACCGAAGTAATTTGGGTGAGTTTGGCATAGTTTGCTATGGTTTGTGGCATTTTTTGTAATTTTAAAGTGATTGGGCTTAGTTTGGGGCGGTAAGGGGTAGTTGGGGGTGATTTATGGTAGCCGAAGTAATTTGGGTGAGTTTGGCATAGTTTGCTATGGTTTGTATCATTTTTTGTTATTTTAAAGTGATTGGGTTTAGTTTGGGGCGGTAAGGGGTAGTTGGGGGTGATTTATAATAGCCGAAGTAATTTGGGTGATTTTGGCATAGTTTGCTATGGTTTGTATCATTTTTTGTAATTTTAAAGTGAGTGGGCTTAGTTTGGGGCGGTAAGGGGTAGTTGGGGGTGATTTATAATAGCCGAAGTAATTTGGGTGAGTTTGGCATAGTTTGCTATGGTTTGTGGCATTTTTTGTAATTTTAAAGTGATTGGGCTTAGTTTGGGGTGGTAAGGGGTAGTTGGGGGTGATTTATGATAGCCGAAGTAATTTATGTGAGTTTGGCATAGTTTGCTATGGTTTGTAGCATTTTTTGTAATTTTAAAGTGATTGGGCTTAGTTTGTGGTGGTAAGGGGTAGTTGGGGGTGATTTATGGTAGCCGAAGTAATTTGGGTGATTTTGGCATAGTTTGCTATGGTTTGTATCATTTTTTGTAATTTTAAAGTGAGTGGGCTTAGTTTGGGGCGGTAAGGGGTAGTTGGGGGTGATTTATAATAGCCGAAGTAATTTGGGTGAGTTTGGCATAGTTTGCTATGGTTTGTGGCATTTTTTGTAATTTTAAAGTGATTGGGCTTAGTTTGGGGTGGTAAGGGGTAGTTGGGGGTGATTTATGATAGCCGAAGTAATTTGGGTGAGTTTTGCATAGTTTTGCTATTGTTTGTAGCATTTTTTCTAATTTTAAAGTGATTGAGCTTAGTTTGGGGTGGTAAGGGGTAGTTGGGGGTGAATTTTGGTAGCCGAAATAATGTGTGTGAGTGTGAGAATAGTCTGCTATGGTTTGTGTCATTTTGTTTTATTTTAAAGTGATTGGAGTTACTTGGGGTTGCTAAGGGGTGGTAAGGGATGATTTAAGATAACGGATCTAATTTGTCAGTTTGGCGTAGTTCGGGAATTTTTTGGGGTTGATTTGGTAAAGTTTGCAATGGTAAGAGATATTTGAGGATTTTTAATGTAGACGGATTAAATTTGGACTGGTTTGGTAATTTTTAAATGAGTCACGGATCGACATTATAATTGAAATCAAAATTATAATTGAAATATCTGCGCCTCGCTAGGTACGTCAAAAGTATGATCAGGAAAGCAGAAACTCGACCTTGAAACTGCTTTTGTCGCTGTCGTGTGGTTCGGGAGTGGTCCGTCTGAGTTCAGCCTAATGTAAACCGGTCGCCCGACGTCGAAGTTGTTTTGGCTAGACACGTGCTTCTAAAAAAAACCCGGTCTCCGCGAGCCGATCATTTTTTGTTTATTTTAACCGGTTTTTATTCGGTTTTTATTTAAATACAAAGGAACCGGACCGAATTTTGCAAAATCTCCTTATTAGTGTTCATTCTCGGCCCTTGATAGACCCGTGTCTAAAATTTCAAGTCTCCAGCCCTCCCGGTTTGGGCTGTAGGTTGTCGGTGAATCAGTGAATGTGTAGATGTGTAGATGTGTAGATGTGTAGATGAGTGTGTCAGTGAGGACACTTCGCTTTATATATATAGATTGAGTAATTGGGTTTCGATTGTACCGGGGTTAATTGAATCTACAACTGGGCTTAAATTATCGCAAATAAAATTTGAATAAGTTGGCCAATTGGCATTTTTTATGTCAGAAAGTCTAATATATGATTTTTGGGTTTGATGATTTTCGGATTTAAAATGAGCTACCAATGGAAGGTGATCCGATGTGATAGTGGTGCCTATGTATGCTTGCATTTTGATGTGTATTGAAAGATTTGTTGTTGAAATAATATGATCTATTATTGAGGCCCCATGATAATTTAGGAATGTTGGGCTGTCATTGAATAATCTAATTAATGGTAAGTCGGTTAAAACGTTGCCGAGTTTACGTCCGTTTCGGTTAGTAAGGATGTCTCCAAAATCTTTATGGCGTGCATTAAAGTCTCCGAGAATTATAGCGTTATTATGACTTGAAACATATTGCAAGAGTTCTGACGAAATTAGTTGTCCTGGAGGGTTATAGTACGCCACGAATAAAATATTCCTGTTTTCAATTTGTATATTTACGGCTGTTACTTCGAGATGTGTAAGGTGTGACGGAAGAGAATGTGCAGAGGAGTGGAAATTATCTTTTACTAATATTGCAACGCCGCGGTAAAAAGGTGTAGTTGAAAAGTGTTGGTAACATTTAAAATTTGGAATACTAAAAATTTGTTGAGTTTTTGTTTCGGTTATTGCAAGTATTGAAATATCATCTGTAGATAAAAAATTTTTAATCGCGTGTTTTTTTCGGTTGACGCCGTTTGCGTTGACTGTGGCAAACTTTAATTTAGCCATTCAGATTCTGGAGCGGAGCAAGGAAAACGTACCAGGTTTTAATCCTGAAAGGTAAAGGTTATTTTATTCCCGGTCTGAGAAATTCGCGTACGAATGTTGTAAGTTTCAGGAGAGGCTTTTTCGACGGCGGTTTGAATTTGGCGCCTTAAATGTGGCAAGATATTAAAGAGAACTAAGGTTTGGAATTTAATGTTTGCTTCAGTAAGCAAATGGACTAGACGCAAATCTTCATCAGGTTCGCTGGGGTCTGCGAATTCCGGAGGAGGATCGATGATGTGCACAGGCTGAATTGGGGTGTCAATGGTTTTTGTTTTCATAATTTCCTGAAAAGCTGGACATTGACGGGACCAAGCCGGATGTTTTCCATGGCATTTAGGACAGAGGGGTTCGCTTGGTGTCGGGCACTTTCCAGGAGTATGTTTCTCCGGACATGTGGGGCAGACTGGTTTTTCCTGGCAATCGTTCGCTGTGTGGCCAAATGCAAAACATTTTGCGCATTGTAGCGGAATTGGTTCTGGCTGGTGAGATGTCTCACAACGGTGCTGTTGTCCGAATAAGAAAACCCTATCAGACAAGAGGTGGTCGAGTGTTGGTTTGTCAGAGGTAATGACGCGTACCAGTCTGGTTGGTCGGTCGGTTTTTTTAGAAATTATACGCCAGATCTTAAAGACGTTTAAGTCTTTATTTTCGTCGAGGATTTCTTGAGGTGAAATATCAAGTGGCACGTCAGTAATGACGATGGAAAATTTAGGGGCAGAAGTTTTTTGGAGTTGTTTATCATTTGATGGGAGCGCGGATATTGTAACGTTTTTATCGTTGGCTGCCGTTTGGAAATTTTTGTTGAAGGAGGTGTTTAACTTTTCCACTGTTTCCAGTAGAGCGGTCTTATTATAGTTTACCTTTAGCCTGAAATGGCGCAGGTTCATGTGCGTTACAAGAAAGGCGTAGAGTTGCTTTTGGGTAGATAATAATGTCGGTAAGTTTTTTATGGAATACCTGTTAAATTTCGGTGTGTCCGTTGTTGTGGCCGGTTGTGTTGGCTCGTCCCGTTTTGGGTTGGTGGGTTTTGCTGCTAGTTTGGCGGTGTGTTGTGTTGTGGTAGCGTCTTCGGGAATTGTCGGAGTTAAGGGGGCTGAAGCTGATGATGAGTCGTTGCTTTCGTCCGTAGCGATAAATTGGATATGGGCCCTCCGGCGTGTGTTAGGCTTTTCCCGATGGGAAGCCATTTTGTTCACTACACTTCACTGCACCACGAATTGAGAAATTCGGTTTATCACTTTGGAGCACAAGAAGTTCTAGAAGATCAAGAAGATCGTGTTGAAAAACACGGAATTATTTGTATATAGAGCTCTGACCAGCACGAGTGCAGAAGTCAGAATGGACGAACCTTTTTTTTTTTTTTTTTTTTTTTTTTTCTCGGTGGAGGGGAAATCCTCATGGACACCCGGTGCTTAGGTTCTATCGCACCGGGTAGTGCCGGACTCTTACCGGCTAAAACCCCTCCAAGGGTGTACAAGTCTGAGACCTCTTTACCCTGATCGCAGCCGGCGAAATGGCTTGAGAGCCATCCCGCGGATTACGTTGCGTTTTCACGCCGATGTTCCTGTGGAAAAAACGTAATTAGTGACCTACCTGTACGTGTTTATTCCATTAAAAGTGGAATAAATGAAAGGAGGATCGCCAGCAAGGATTTGTTGTCTTTGGCGGCCGTGATGGCAGTTAGAATTTTATTTCTCTGCGAGCTTGTTTTGGAGTCTTTCAACTTGGACGCATACGTCTGAGTCTCGGAATTTGTGTTCCTCTTGTCATCTTCTTGATTCTTCGGCGCATCCTGCTTTCTAGGAGACGGCTTCGACGGTTTTGGGAAAGCTGGGCAGCCCCGGAAGTTTGCAGTGTGTTCTCCACCGCAGTTGGCGCATTTTGGATTGGACGAAACCTTCATGTGGGGTCTTTTTATGTTCGAGCTCACAGACGTTGACGAGCCCCATTCGGAGGATCTTTTCGACAAACCGTATTACTCGAAATGTGTCATAAATTCGTTGTTTTACGATTCATTTTTTTCAGTAAGGCGAGAGTTCTCGTGGTAGACGCACGGTGGTAAATTAAATTTTGCAATAAGAAAATGTCAGGAAGAGGTAAAGGTGGAAAAGTGAAGGGAAAGGCAAAGTCCCGGTCGAACCGAGCCGGATTGCAATTTCCGGTGGGAAGAATACATCGGCTCTTGCGCAAAGGTAATTACGCGGAACGTGTCGGTGCCGGTGCTCCCGTATATTTGGCGGCCGTCATGGAATATCTTGCCGCCGAAGTTCTGGAACTCGCCGGAAATGCGGCTAGGGACAACAAGAAAACCCGCATCATACCACGTCACCTCCAATTGGCCATCAGAAACGACGAAGAATTGAACAAACTTCTTTCGGGCGTCACCATCGCACAAGGCGGGGTTCTACCAAACATTCAGGCGGTTCTTTTGCCGAAAAAGACGGAAAAGAAGCCCTAAATAGCAAAATATATATTGTTTCTCGCTTCTTTATATCGGCCCTTCTCAGGGCCACAAAAACATTCATATACAAGTAAAAAAATTGCCTAAATTTACTGTGGGAACAGATTATTATTATGTATTTATATATATTAGTACGTACAGATGGCGCTAATTTTTTTATCGACTTGTTCAGTAAACTTACTTACCCATTTTTTTATCCATCGCACAGATGGCACTATTAATTCTTATAATCGATTTTTTAAAAATCGATGTTTACCATTAATAAAATCGATTACAAAAAATCGACAATGAAAAAAAAATTATCGATTAAAATAAAAATCGATTATTTATTCACTTCCCTACCGCACAGCCTGCGGCTTCTCCGGAGCGGAATCGGGGGACCCAACCGCCGAAATGGCGGCGCCCTCGGGCTCCCTCTTGAGCCTTCCTCTTCTTAGAGGGCTTCGGAGTCGCTTTGGCGATACCGGCAGCGCAGCGTGATGCGCACGCTCCGCCACAAAGTCAACCAACTGCCGGTAGGTGGGAATCACAGATGACCGAGATCGTTCCTCGAAAGCCCGCCGCGTAGAGGGATCGAGATTTCGAAGGGCAACATGCAACTGCATATAGTCCCCAACGTCGACGGACTCCAACACCTGCAGGGCGTTAAGGGAGTTTTCGTGCGTTGACAGCCATGCGCGCAACCCCTGCACATTCCCGCTTTTTAACGGCTCGAAATCCAGTATTTGGTTGACGTACATAGCCGCCAACCGCCGCGGATGCTGGTACCTCGCTACCAGAGCGTCCAACGCAATTAAGGAAGAAAGTTTTAGAGAACATTAATTATAGTCACTTAGGTTAAAATAAATGTGTCAAATTGGCAAAAGGATCAGTATTTTGGCCAAAACTGAAAAATGAAATAAAACAGATGATGGAAGAATGTCCAGTTTGTCCAAAATATGCAGCTTCGCAGCCCCCGGAACCCTTAAATCTGAGTGATTTATTTGAATGGAATGGAATTAATTCTTTGATAGCAATAGATTATTATTATTCAAAATACATGGAAGTAGAAAAACTAAACCGAAAAACAAGTGAGAAAATAATTAATGTATATATTTAAAAATATATTTGCACGTTTTGGCCTACCGCAAAAAAGTAGTAAGTGACGGAGGCACGCGTTTCACATCGAGAAATTTTTCCAAACAGTGGCAAGTTTGGCACGACGGCTTAATCCGCTAATTAATTGACATTAATCTCTCACCCCTTTTAAACAATTAATAGATTCTTACTTGACAGATAGAAGCTGTCAGGTAAAAGTTCGTTCAACCCTTTCTCATAAATTTGCACAAAAGGCGGGAGTACCGCAAGGCTCGGTCTTCTCGCCAATCCTTTTTAACATTTACTGCCAGGACTTTCCTTTTTCAGAGCAGAAAGGCACTAAGACCAGGATGTTTGCCGATGATACCGCCATCTGGACATCGCAAATCCGAGTCGGAACTGCCGAAAGTGCCGTCAATAAAGAACTGCGTCAACTGGGGAATTGGACCAACAAATGAAGGATTAAAATCAACCCGAAGAAATCCGAGCCCCCCATATTGATGACATATCCATCGTCAAAACACTTTAACAGAAAAATAACTCATCTTTCAAGGGGACAAAATTCCAATTTTCAAGACAGTTAAATACCTGGGCGTTACTCTCTCGAGAACCTCTAAATTAAACTCCGACGTTGGACAAGTCCTTGCCACAGTTCGCCATCGCACCAATCTATTAAAAACAATACAAGGCCGCATCCAGGGTTGTGACTCCAAAACTCTCCTCCACACCTATAAAATGTTCATCCGCCCGCTAATCGAATACCGCGCTTTCCGACCGAGTCTTAGAGATCTTGGAAGCAACTGAGCGACGAATCCTGCCCCTAATTTTTCATTTCAACTACCGCTATCCAAGAGACAAAGTCTACGAAAGAGCGCATCTAACACCACTCTCGGAAAGATTGAAAATGCTGCAATCTAAATACATCACTAGAAGAAGCTCCAACGAAATCGCGAAAGCCAGCCTTATATCCACGTGCCCACCATTCCGTGAACTACATCACACGAATTCCGAAAGTAAAAATTAAACACCCGCCGACAGCACTTCTACAGGTTAACTACCCACCGCCCTCCAAGAGCTGGTCGAAGAAACCCCACTGACGTTGAGAAAATAATTCTTGAAATCTGGATTCACACACCCGGTCCCTCTCCAGCCCCAACACCATCCTTCCTACTCATTGAGAGAATTTCTTGCTTTGTTTCGCTTAATTTTTATTTTCTTTTTTTTTGCTAGTTTACCTTCAGCTTTCTCCCACCTAACCTATTACAGCTTAACTCCACTTTTCAATAGCTACAAATTTATATTATGCATGTTAGAATAATTAGATAGAATTGTAATTTTTTTCTCCAAGTTGGGTTTTTTTTCTTCTAGATAGGTGGATAAGCACTAATTGTAAAATTTTAACGATTTCTGGACGGAAAAGGCCAAAAGTCTAAAACGCACTCGCTAAGATTAACATTAAAAATTGTATCAAGATTTTGAATGGAAGGTTTAGCTTTAATTTATTAATTTTTCCCAAATGTTCGAAATGAAAGTCATACATTGAGCAGCCTTCTGTCGGTGTATGTTTCATAAGATCCATAAAGAGTTGATACGCGTTGCATGTGCTCTTAAATGTTGATTTTAAAATTTTCTCCCAACGCGCCCAAGTAAACTTAGACCATCCCATCTCGGGTTCAATAAAACTATTGTACCAGACTTTAGCAGTACCTTTCAGTTTGTTTAGCGCTTGAAAAACGATATAATTATCTTGCCATCCGTAAATTTTAGCGTTATACCGAATAATATCGACTTCCATAACTTTTGGGTCGAACTCAGGAATAATATTTAGATTAAAATTGGCAATGTGGGACTGACTCACGGAATTACGTCTGGATCTGGCCGGTTTTTTTCTTTTGCTGCTGTTGTCACTGCCGCTGCTGGTGTTGCTATTGCTACTATTGTTGTATCTTCTCTTAGATGAGATTGGCCTGGGAGGTGTCCTCGATTTCGACTTTCCGTCCAATTTTGGAATTTTGCTTCAGCTCTCAGAAACATACTGCTACCCTCCTTTGCGTCCATTTACTGAAATTTGTTCCAACAAATTGTTCTTGTTTACCATTCTGTTCTTCCGAGTTCAAGTGTTTTGTAAATGAACCATAAGGTAAAACTGGAAAGTACGATATCATTAAATCCAAGTAAACAGCAAATAGGAGTCTGTAATACTTCATTCAAAATGTATCGAAGAATTTCAGGAGCTCCGAGATCTCATTAACATCACTCCCATCTATACGAGTCATGCTAGCAGTTTTTCGAAATTAACTCATGACTTAGTGTTCTTGAACTACCCGAATTTATTAGAAGCGTTTGCCAGCAAATTTTACGAAATATTCGAAGATCATTCACCCACCGCGTGAAAGTGTGCACAGAGAGGTGGCCGCAACATTGAAAATATTATTTAGTTTAGCTTACTTTATTGAATTTTTATATTTATTTGTTTAAATGTTTATTTGTTTATTTATTTAACGTTGAGCGTAAATTCTTGCCGCAAGCAAAGGATTTATTTCACCTTCTTCCAGACAATAAATCATATCGATTTGTTCTTGTAAAATAAAATTCATTGTGGATAATGGAATGGATAATCAAATAACAAGCCGGTGATGACACAACAGTGCAGAATTGAAATGTGAATTTAAATTAGTGTCCGACCGAAAGTAGTTTTTACGGCCGAAACCGAAATCGAAACCGAATTTCGGCCTCAGTCTCAGTTTCGGCCGAAACCGAAACCGAAATTTCATGTTTTCGTGGGTAAAACAAAGTAAAAATTATCATAAGTTTATTATTATTATTTTTTTAACCAATCACATTCTGCTTCTGATATTTTAAGTAATCATTAATTTATCATATCATATTATTACCACCCCTTATTTAAAAAAGCACAAATAAATATACTTTTTTTTAATATTATGAAATGAAATAAAAGCTACAAAACAAAATTAATGCTGACACTAGTTTAAATGATTTCTATGATTTCCATGGCACACTATCCACATTTTCCTGGCTCAAGCTGTATCACATCCAAAAATATCAAATATCTCGTAAATGATGAATTTTCGCTATAGAATAACCTTAATAAAAAACGTAGCCAGACTCCAGGCGAATTCGATGACATACAAAAATATAGGGGGTTCCATTAAAAAAAATTAAGTTAAGCTTATTTAAAAATAGTATAATTTGACACAAATTTTTGCAGAGCCTGTATAGTAAAAATGATATTTTGCATATCGGGCGTAAAGAGCAATCCTTTCTTCATATTTGTACCAAACTTCAGCCTTCTAGCTGCTAAAACAACCTCTCAGTAAATTTTTAAGTGAACCTCTGTAAATGACAAAAAATGTGAAAAAAAATTGATAATATGATAACGGTGATCCAGTATGTAAAATGTCTTATATCACCATAAATCTATGTGAAAAGGAGTTCTAATAGAGAAATAAAATACAGGTAGTTCTATTTAAAAAAACAAAGTTGTGTGGCAATTATGAGTTTTGGAACAGCCTGTATACGTGAAAATATTTTTAGGTTGTGCAGCCTGACAAACGGTGTACAAATTGTCTTTAAAATGTTTTTGTATCTTACATGATTTAGAAGTTATGGACCAATCCCGCACTAATGACTCACCCTGTATAATAAAAATAGTGTAAAAAAAGGAAACTATTGACATTACGATAAATTTGCATTTAAAAATAACATTTTTGAAACCTTATCAGCTTTTAGTCTGTAATTATTTGACCAGCCTTTGAAAATATTCGCTCGCAAGGAACGGAACTGGCAGTTATACCATACACAATATTTTTTTATAGATATATTTGTAAAGTCTAGGATATACGTGTCTCCTACTAAACTACCAATCTAAAGGATTTTCGTTCCTTGATATAAGCGGTTCACTTATATAGCGGTGTAATTCGATGATACCGGCTGCAGTTTTATTTGTTTCCTCTATTACTTTATTGACAGTTGCATCAAATGTAGACCATAATGTTGTTTTTGAAGCAGTTGCTTCTTCTTTTAATGGAGAAGGCGTTTTTTCTTCTGTGGCAGTTGTAATACTAACAACATCACCTATCTTTCTTCTTAAATTCATTATAGTCTGGTGCTATTTCCGCTCTTCTGTGAATCCGTATTTTTTAAACCGCGGATCCAAAACTATAGCTTCTGCTACTGTCGAAAAATCCTCGACATCGCTAAACGGTTTTAATTCTACTTCTAGATCAGGCAAATTGTAGTAGTGCTGTATATGATCATATATTGCTCGAACAAAAAGTAAAATTTTGGAGATCGTTATTGCTTTTTCCGCGTCTTCCTCAGTAACATCTTTAAAAATTCCTAGTATTTCAACAAGTTTTTCCAAAATTGTCCATTCATTTGCAGTAATTGTGTTTAACGCTATGTTTTCTAGCTTATGTTGCAATATCAACGTCATTTATTTGGCAGGCACGTTGAATTCCAACGAGTCACTACATATTGCTTTAACTTTAATTCTGGCAAATTCATTTGTTTTTGCATCTGCCGTAATTTTGAAAGTGCTGTCGAACTTCTTTTAAAATAACCTACAATTGCCTTCATTTAAAATTGGTTCTATTTGCTTCAATCCATTTTGCACTAATAAATTTATTGAATGAGCGAAGCAAGGTTGAGATCTCCATCCCCCTTTTCGAATAGCTTACGATGCATGTTACTTTATTTTCAATATGCCACTGTTCAGTCGGATAATATGGTGATAATATATTAATTGTAGATTATAACAATATCGGTAAAAAACTAGACAAGACAACAGACAGTTATATAGAACTATACGCATGCTTAGAATTATTTTTAAAAACTATTGAACTAAATATACCTAGATTGATTTATTTCAACAGCTCTCGTTAGCTTTTGTTCGACGCAGTTGTTTCCACGTGTTCTTGACTTGTAAACCGGGTTTCGGCACCATTTTGTGGCGGATTTGCCCACAAGGGTTTTGTTGAATCAAGTTAGACGTTTAACTGAAACTAGGTATCTATTATTATAAAACAAAATATAAATTAACAAATAAAGATTTTGTGATCACAAGTCAACCGGTCGAAGGACGATGGGAATTTGGCGCCTTTTTCTTCGGCCGTTGCCAACTGTTGGTAATCTCCGCGTAGCCAACATTGGAATTTACACGTTACTATTTGGCCTTGCCACAAAAGTAACTAGATTTGAACAATATGCGCGGAGTTAATTTCCCGCTGCGCATGTCGTATCGAATTGTATCTTTTTTTTTTGGTTGGAGGGGAAATCCTCATGGACACGCATGCCGGGTAGTGCCGGACTCTTACCGGCTAAAACCCCTCCAGGAGTATAAGGGTTCAGAACCCTTTATTATACCCCCGCTGCGCTGGAAACGCCTTCATCTCGGTGAGTCTGGAATGGAATAATTTAAGGATGTGTGTCTTAATGAGTGCAACTTTTCACTCTCCCTGTCATCGCACAGAGCATGTTACCAAAGCGCCATTTTTGGGCGCTTGTGCCGATGTTTTGTCGATTCGTCATAGTCCACAGCTTGACGAATAAGCGGGTTTTGGTGTTGTTCAGCCACTGCGAACGTCTTCATCGCGGTTTCCCGCATGAATTATGCTAGAGTTAGCAGTTCGGCCTCTCGGTGCAATTGACTGTTCCGAACAAACCAAGGGGCGTCATAGGCGCCTCTCAAGAATTTGTTCTGTACCACTTGGAGCCTCTTGATGTGCGTCGTCGCGGCATGACCCCATGCCGGAGCGGCGTGCACCATTGCGGGTCTCACGATTACCTTATATAGGAGTAGCTGAATTGTGAGACGACTTCGTCTACCCCACATCGAGTACAAGCTTCCCATTACAGCTGTCGCTTTCTTCCTGGCGTAGTCCGTGTGCGCCCTGAAGGTCAGTCGTCTGTCAAGCACAACTCCCAGATATTTGGCCTCGTCTTCCCGTGGGATTGGTGTATCAAACATGGAAACGTGGTCATCCGGTTGTTGTACTCGTCTTCTGCTGAAAATGATGCCTTTGCTTTTATCAGCATTAACATCAATCCTCCATTTTTTGAACCATAGTTCTAACTCGTCCACTGCGTTCTGCAGTTTCGTTATAACGAGCTGGACGTTGCTAGATCGGGCCATTATGGCTATGTCGTCCGCGTAGAACGCAATTGTGGAATTGACGTCCTCAGGTTGCGGCACATCTGCCATGTAAATGGAGAACAGAAACGGTGACAACAACGAGCCTTGAGGCACCCCGGCTGTTATGCGTCGCTCCGTTGATCTGCTACTCCCGATCTTGGCTCGGAACTTCCTGTAAAACAAGTAGCTTTGAACTAGCCTTACCAGTCCGAGAGGAAATCCGGCTTCGATGAGCTTGTGGAGGAGCCCTCTATGCCAGACTTTGTCGAAAGCTTTTGCCACGTCCAAGAACACGGCCCCGCAGTTCTCCCTGTCGTTGAACGATGCCGTGACATGTTCCACAACCCGAAGAACCTGGTGCGTGGTGGAGTGGCCTGCTCTGAACCCAAACTGCTCGTCCGGGATGACCTCTAGATCTTCTTCCTGCGACTTCAACCTCATTAATATTACCTTTTCCGCAATTTTTCCCAGACAGGGGAGCAAGCTGATTGGGCGATAGTTCTGAGGGAAGGTTTTGCTTTGTCCCGGTTTCGGGATGAAGATCACGTCGGCTTCTTTCCATTTCCCAGGTTACAATGTGCACGATACCCTTGTGAGGAATGTGTCGTAACATTCTATTCGTGATGCCGTCGTTTCCGGGTGCCCTCTTAACCTTCAACGATTTGACTATTCGTTCGACTAGGGTTCGGCTGGAGAAGTCGGTTGGAAATTATCCTCGTTGTCTTGGTTTTGTCGCAGTGTCATTTTAACACCTCTGTTCACTCTGTCGATGTGATCCAGATCTGCGTGTGTGTAGTTTGGGCTACACTGCATCTCCAGTTGATCGGCGAATGCCTCTGCTTTGTATCGAATTTTGTATCGAATTGCGAAATAGGTGGATTGGGGCACAACACTATTTTTTCTTCAAGTATGGATCCATGTCAATGTAACGATGCACTAAGGGGGCAAAAAACGCAAAAGTAAAGCACATACAAAAATTTGGAACGACAATGTTGGAATTAAAACTCATCAAAAAACTAGCAAACGCCTTTTTTTGTCAGTAAATAACTTATTAACAATGTTATGGAAACGGATTGTACTAAATATTTGAGTGTGTGAGGCTCCACGCAACGCAAAAAATATTACTAACATCTGAACATAGTAATTTCATGTATAGGTAGGTCGTTTTTATCGTTATTATGTCAATGATAATAATAACTTTTAATCTGTCATCTGTCAATCATATTCCGGTTAAAATTTAACCTTTGTGAGAATGTTTTGCAGTTAATTTGACAAGTGAAGGATGAAGAAGTAATTAATGTTGATTACTGCTATTGAGTCTACACTATAAGGATTTGCATCCAAACAATACGTCTAATGATATTAATAGATTTTGATGTTAATAAACATCCGATAAGATAATTCCTGACTGCCTGAGTTATCGGCTACAAATGAAGCTGTCACGGTGGATTTTGCACTGGCATATCTGTTGGGATAAACCATGTTAAACAAATGTGAATGACTACAAATTATTGCCACTGGTATTATTTTTCGAGGGCTGAATTGGAGTTTTTAAGAAATTTGTGGTTCCTGCTTCAATAGTTAGGGACTCTACAGGCACTAATTTGACAAATCAGAATAAAGCTACATGTCAAGGCCAAAGGTTTACACTGTAAAAATATAAACAAAAGCGAGATTCCATGGCCTCCTAAGCCTCCGAGACGGTTATTAACAAAAAACTTAATTTCAAATTTTACCACTACACAAGGTCTACATTTTTTCACAACACTCTATTGAAAGTGAAACTTATTCCATGAGCCTACAGTCTGGTTTTATTTTTGTACGCACGTTATAGTATTATAATTCAATTATACAAAAATTAGTATTTATTAGTATTAAATTAGTATAGTATTATAATTCAATTATACAAAAATTGTACGAATCTTAAGATATTGACAGTTTCTAGACATTTCTAAGTGCTTATCTTTTCGACTTTTTGATAGCATTACTATTATTTAAGAGTTTAATGTGACACACATTTAAATCATAGATATTTTAGAAAATGTTAGAACTACTTAAGGCTGTACAGCCGTGGACAATCAAAATCGCTAAATCGCGGCCGGCTAGACCGGCGATTTTGACTGTCCACGGGTGTATCTTACACCGCCTAGAAATGCCTGCACCCCAAAACAGAAATTTTGTTTTAGTACGGTACCCCTTCAGTTGTTCTTAAATGTACAACCGTGGACAGTCAACAATAACACTTTAGCCGGCGGGTGTGATGCAAATACAGTCTCAATGACAATATCTCATAGAGTCGGTATTTGCATGACACGAGTGTTATTCCTAACAGTCCACGGCTGTACCATTACGCCACAATTAAGGCCGGCCGCACATTTCCGATTTTTGCATCCGATAATCGGAAACGATTGTCTGATCCGGGCGTAGGACGCAGGCGCACATTGAATTCTACCGGATCCGATAGTCTGAACCGACTTTATAATCGGTTGTTATAATGCTATCTAGGACTTCAGGTTGTCGGTTCCGACAATCGTTTCCGACTGTCGGATGTAAAAATCGGAAATGTGCGGCCGGCCTAAGACTATATAACATTTTGATCCGATTTAGTCACACATGAAGAGCATGTATGACTATGTATCATTATAATGGTGACCTATTTTCTTGTTGTCTGTTAAAATAGATCTAGCAGTCAGTAGGATCAACCAATCTTTCAATTTATTGAGCAAATTATTCATGGAAATGAAGCGAATGTCTGTAAGTTGTTTACTCAAGGCAATTTATCACAAATTTAGCCTTACATTACCAAGAGAGTATCCTAATAGTAGTGTGGAACAAAATGATTTTCATCTAGTTTCTTTTGCATTACCCTTGTAAAAATACGAAGTGCCGTTCTACAAATAAAACTATGCGTCCAGATCGAAAATACGCCTCAATGATGAAAGTGCACGATATACATTTTTAGTCTTTGTTAATTCAATTCACTTCAATAAATGGTAATAACTGTCAATTTGATTGATGTCATTTATTGACAGAACTATGAACCTTAAAAATAGTAGAGCGGCGCAGGAAAATTTACATGTGAAAAGAATCCAAAAGTAACTAATTGATAATCATTTTGTTCCACACTGTATATTATATATGGAGAGATGTAAGCAAGCAATTAGACACGAAGGGAAAAGTTACGAGTGTGTGGAGTGTACTATACTAAATATTTCTTCGATCAAAAGATATATTCCAATCCCATTTTGCCGAGGATATTCAATGAGCTACGTCAAAACTGATGACAACATAAGCACTTGAACTATCATTCGGAACGACAAATGACACTAATGACAGTTTGCGCTGCCAACATAAACCTAGAACCGAGAGAAAATTACGAAATATTTTTGCTCGTTTATAGTAATCTATGCTCGTGGTCGTATACCTATTACATCCACAGATTACATGTTAGTAACTTTTTTCATTACGGAACACGTAACGACGTGTTTACTTGCAATAACTTTAGGGCATAACAGAAAATTACTACAAGGGAGTAGAAACAATTATTTAATGAACTATGATTGGAATAAAAATTATTATTTTTTTAATTTAAAAAAGTCTAATGGCAAAGGGGGTCAAGTGGCATCTCATTGTCAGGACATAATACACCAAAAAGTGAAATATATATTTCCGCAAAACTTGACACACTTATTTACTTTTATACAGACCGCGTTTAAAGCCTCCTGTCCCCTTTCAACTATTGGAATAGTTTAGATTTACGGAAAACAAAAACGTCATAAAATATTATTCATAAAATATATTTTCGAGGTAATTTGATGAGAAAAAATTAAAGATAGCGCCATGTTAAATTGACACACAACCAAAATGCAAATCTGATGCGTTAAAAATCCAAGTACCCCACAACATCGAGTACTCAACTCGCATTTAAATAAATCGTTACAACTAGAGTACGCACTATTGGATTTTTATTTATTTTTATACATATACATAACATGCTTGTTAGAAGGATACTCTTCTTGTAAGTTCTTTTTTACATTTGGACATAGTAGCGGATTTTTCCCCGCTTTAAGGGATAGGATCACCAACGTTGTTATTTTAAGCAAAAAGATATATTTTTCCAGTGTTTTGACATGCAAAGTGAACTTTGCAAGCTCGATAAAAAAATGTTTTCGGTTCGTAGGTTTCTCGGGCCCCCGTTACAAAGCCATTCAAATGCAACAGCAGGCATAGATATAAAACGCAACTTGAAACTAAACCCTCTATAAATTGCACACTTATCCTATCATATCCACTTCTTTTAAAATAAATATTACGGCTGGGTAATATTTTTACAAAGCTTGCGGAGCAAATATTGGTGAACTGATATCATTAGGAATTTTTTTGTGCATCACGTTTAATAACATTATTTGTACTTTTAATTCGCAAATTAAAAACGAATACAATAAAATAGCATTGAAAAATTTCGGTCTTTTATTTTATTATTATTAAAAGTGTGTAGGCTTTCACGGTCGGTGTTGTCAACAACGGTGGTATTAATCGGGTTTGTTGACCGTGTTCCATGCGAAGTTCCATGAGGGGGGGTGTAGTGAGCGCCCCGAGAGGCTAACTCAGCAAGTGATCCCCATGAATCTCTGCCAAACGTTTCGTCCACAGCTGCGGTGGACATCTTCAGTGGCGGTGTGGTCGTGGTCGAAGTACTCTCCCAGCTGTCACAGTCGCGACTGGCACATCATCACTTTGCGCAGCTCTATATATAGCCTCAGATCGGTTATGCATCGTTCCGGGTGGGCGTGTCCCTGCATTCGTCAAAGGTGGTGACGTCACTCTTCTCGTTGTCATGGTTGGCTGCCAACTCCTGTCCATTTTTAATCCTTCACCCTTCTTATTGAAATTGTTCTGGTGTTTGAAAATTTCAATCGCTTCTCGGTGTAGACGAGCGTAGTAGTGTGAGGTGGACGCCAATCGTTCAGTCTCCTCAAACCGTATCTGATGGTCTCCCTCAGAAAGAGCGTGTTCAGCTACCGACGATTTCTCCACTTCACCCAGACGACAGTTCCTCTTGTGTTCCGTCAAGCGCGTCTTGATGCTTCTCTTTGTTGTACCTACATAAACAGATCCACACGAACACGGAATTTTGTATACCCCAGCTGACGACAACGGATCTCTGGGATCTTTCGCCGAACCCAGTAGTCCTCGGATCTGTGTCGTGGGTTTAAAGATGGTCTTAATATTATTCCGGTTCAATAGTCGGCCAATGCGGTCTGTCACATTCCGCACATATGGTAAAAAGGCCGTTCCTGCAAACTCAGTTGTGTTATCAGTTGTAGGTCTCACCGACGTCCTTGGGTGTATAGATCTTCTTATATCTTTTGAGGAGTATCCATTGGCTTGTAGCATCTTGTCCAAGTGGTCAAGTTCACCCTTAAGATGTTGTGGTTCGCAGATCTTAGTGGCTCGACTAACCAAGGTCTTGATCACCGCTCTTTTTTGGGATGGATGATGGTTGGACTCCTTGTTGAGGTACCTATCTGTGTGGGTAGGTTTTCGATATACCTGGTGGCCTAGGGACCCATCATGTTTCCTGTTCACCAGAACGTCAAGGAACGGTAGGCAACGATCTCTCTCTTTCTCCATTGTGAATTGGATTCGCGGATTTTGTTGGTTAATGTGGTCCATGAATTCCTGTAGCGCTGCTTCACCGTGGTCCCAGATGATAAATGTGTCGTCCACATAACGGAACCAGCACTTGGGTTTCTTCGGTGCCGTTTGAAGCGCTTCTTTCTCAAACGCCTCCATGAAGAAATTAGCCACCACAGGGCTCAGTGGACTTCCCATGGCCACGCCATCCAGCTGTTCGTAGTAGGCGTTGTCGTACTTAAAATATGTTGTTGTTAGTACATATTGGAAAATATTTATAATATCCGTGGGAAAGAGTGTCCTTATGCAAACCAATGCATCCTTGACTGGAACCATCGTAAACAGCGAGACTACGTCGAAACTGACCAATATGTCTTCAGGGCCAAGGCGAAGTGGTTTGATCTTCTCCACAAAATGGGCTGAGTCTCTGATGTAGGAGTCTGTATGTCCGATGTGAGGTTGCAGCAAACCCGCCAAGTATTTGGCGACTCCATAAGTCGGAGAGTCGATGGTACTGACAATGGGGCGAAGAGGTACGTCTGGCTTATGTATCTTCGGCAAGCCGTAGAGTCGAGGTGGAAGTGCTTCCGATTTTCGAATCTTCAGCTTCATCTCATCCGGAATTGACGCCACTTTAATCAGATTATTCGTTTGCCTGAGGATACGAGCCGTGGGGTCCCGTGAGAGTTTTTTATAGGTTAATGGGTCCAGGATGTCGTCCATCTTCCGTCTGTAGTCTCTGGTGTTAAGTACTGTGGTGGCGTTCCCTTTGTCTGCAGCTAAAATCATAATATCCTTGTTGTTTCTTAATGTTCTTAACGCTGCTTTCTCCTTCGCCTTAAGGTTGCCCAATGGTGGTTTGGCCCTCTGTAAGATTCTGGCCGATTCGCGGCGCACTTCCTCGGCTTTATCAGATGTTAATTTTCGAATTCCGGCCTCAATGTTTGAGATGATGTCTTCTACCGGCAAAGTTTTGGGAACCACTGCAAAATTACCTCCCTTGGCCAGGATCTCCGTTTCTTCTGTGGACAAGGTGTAATCGGACATATTGATCACAGTGCGCTGTTTATCCAGCGTCGGAACTGAAGGTCTTTGTGCTATGTGTCTACTGAATTTCCTTATCTGTGTTTCCCTGCTGTGTCCCATGGTAGCTTCAAACGTGCCGTAAGTTATTCTATCGACCTTGTCCCAGTCTTCTCCATTTAAAGTGTTGCCCAGCTTAACGTGTATTCCCAACAGTTGTCTTGCGTTCTTGTCAAGATCTTTCCGAGTTTGATGGATCCGTTCCCGTAGCAGGGCTTTCTCTGTTCTAGCGAAAGCTCATCGCATCTACGATAGAACAGAGAAAGCCCTGCTACGGGAACGGATCCATCAAACTCGGAAAGATCTTGACAAGAACGCAAGACAACTGTTGGGAATACACGTTAAGCTGGGCAACACTTTAAATGGAGAAGACTGGGACAAGGTCGATAGAATAACTTACGGCACGTTTGAAGCTACCATGGGACACAGCAGGGAAACACAGATAAGGAAATTCAGTAGACACATAGCACAAAGACCTTCAGTTCCGACGCTGGATAAACAGCGCACTGTGATCAATATGTCCGATTACACCTTGTCCACAGAAGAAACGGAGATCCTGGCCAAGGGAGGTAATTTTGCAGTGGTTCCCAAAACTTTGCCGGTAGAAGACATCATCTCAAACATTGAGGCCGGAATTCGAAAATTAACATCTGATAAAGCCGAGGAAGTGCGCCGCGAATCGGCCAGAATCTTACAGAGGGCCAAACCACCATTGGGCAACCTTAAGGCGAAGGAGAAAGCAGCGTTAAGAACATTAAGAAACAACAAGGATATTATGATTTTAGCTGCAGACAAAGGGAACGCCACCACAGTACTTAACACCAGAGACTACAGACGGAAGATGGACGACATCCTGGACCCATTAACCTATAAAAAACTCTCACGGGACCCCACGGCTCGTATCCTCAGGCAAACGAATAATCTGATTAAAGTGGCGTCAATTCCGGATGAGATGAAGCTGAAGATTCGAAAATCGGAAGCACTTCCACCTCGACTCTACGGCTTGCCGAAGATACATAAGCCAGACGTACCTCTTCGCCCCATTGTCAGTACCATCGACTCTCCGACTTATGGAGTCGCCAAATACTTGGCGGGTTTGCTGCAACCTCACATCGGACATACAGACTCCTACATCAGAGACTCAGCCCATTTTGTGGAGAAGATCAAACCACTTCGCCTTGGCCCTGAAGACATATTGGTCAGTTTCGACGTAGTCTCGCTGTTTACGATGGTTCCAGTCAAGGATGCATTGGTTTGCATAAGGACACTCTTTCCCACGGATATTATAAATATTTTCCAATATGTACTAACAACAACATATTTTAAGTACGACAACGCCTACTACGAACAGCTGGATGGCGTGGCCATGGGAAGTCCACTGAGCCCTGTGGTGGCTAATTTCTTCATGGAGGCGTTTGAGAAAGAAGCGCTTCAAACGGCACCGAAGAAACCCAAGTGCTGGTTCCGTTATGTGGACGACACATTTATCATCTGGGACCACGGTGAAGCAGCGCTACAGGAATTCATGGACCACATTAACCAACAAAATCCGCGAATCCAATTCACAATGGAGAAAGAGAGAGATCGTTGCCTACCGTTCCTTGACGTTCTGGTGAACAGGAAACATGATGGGTCCCTAGGCCACCAGGTATATCGAAAACCTACCCACACAGATAGGTACCTCAACAAGGAGTCCAACCATCATCCATCCCAAAAAAGAGCGGTGATCAAGACCTTGGTTAGTCGAGCCACTAAGATCTGCGAACCACAACATCTTAAGGGTGAACTTGACCACTTGGACAAGATGCTACAAGCCAATGGATACTCCTCAAAAGATATAAGAAGATCTATACACCCAAGGACGTCGGTGAGACCTACAACTGATAACACAACTGAGTTTGCAGGAACGGCCTTTTTACCATATGTGCGGAATGTGACAGACCGCATTGGCCGACTATTGAACCGGAATAATATTAAGACCATCTTTAAACCCACGACACAGATCCGAGGACTACTGGGTTCGGCGAAAGATCCCAGAGATCCGTTGTCGTCAGCTGGGGTATACAAAATTCCGTGTTCGTGTGGATCTGTTTATGTAGGTACAACAAAGAGAAGCATCAAGACGCGCTTGACGGAACACAAGAGGAACTGTCGTCTGGGTGAAGTGGAGAAATCGTCGGTAGCTGAACACGCTCTTTCTGAGGGAGACCATCAGATACGGTTTGAGGAGACTGAACGATTGGCGTCCACCTCACACTACTACGCTCGTCTACACCGAGAAGCGATTGAAATTTTCAAACACCAGAACAATTTCAATAAGAAGGGTGAAGGATTAAAAATGGACAGGAGTTGGCAGCCAACCATGACAACGAGAAGAGTGACGTCACCACCTTTGACGAATGCAGGGACACGCCCACCCGGAACGATGCATAACCGATCTGAGGCTATATATAGAGCTGCGCAAAGTGATGATGTGCCAGTCGCGACTGTGACAGCTGGGAGAGTACTTCGACCACGACCACACCGCCACTGAAGATGTCCACCGCAGCTGTGGACGAAACGTTTGGCAGAGATTCATGGGGATCACTTGCTGAGTTAGCCTCTCGGGGCGCTCACTACACCCCCCCTCATGGAACTTCGCATGGAACACGGTCAACAAACCCGATTAATACCACCGTTGTTTTTATTATTATTTTTGAATCAATCTGCAATTATACGCTTATGTATGATATTTTATGGTATGTAATTCAGTCCTTAATTCTGTGCAAATGTGGTACTAAATAATGTTGAAATGTGAAGGACGAAAACAAATGGAAACTATTTCTAGAGAATTTCTGTTTGTTTAAAGTAATTCGTGGTTCTAAAAAAAGCCGATTGCATGCTGGAATATCATCGCCACTTAGATGCATGGCTTCAGCGTGGCGTTGGCTCAAACTATTCCAAAAAGCTCTGGCATCCTTCGAATTCTCTTATAACGTTGTTGATACGGCCGCGTTCCTCCATCTACGCTAACTGTTAGGTCTGCGGAAAATAAAACCCTAGCCATATATTGAGAAAGCGCAACAAATGAGCAGCAATGAGGTGGTGACTAAACTGGTCAAGCCATGTCAGGACGTGGGATGTAGGCCTTTTAGTTGACACTGTTGACAGTTGAAATTGGCTGTGATTTTATCTAATTCTTGTGTTTCTTATCAATTAGGTAATGAATTGGGGTAGGAATAATACTAGATAAAAAATCAAACATTCAACAAAGCTAACTATAATTTTTCTTATTGCCCAAAAAATGGCAAAAAAACTTTAGCGCGTAAAAAGTTCATAGAAACAACTGCGGGCACTTCAGTTGGAATTGAAAACAAAAAGAAATTAGGTGCCTTTAATCGACAATGCTAATATCTACTTTGATGGAGATCCACCAAACTTTGTGAGATTAAAAGGTACTTAAGGTAAAATATACATATATCTACCGGGTGACAGTAAATGATTGACCAAAATTAAGTGGATTGGCAACACTGAGTAGTTGGCACAACACGGTACTGCTTGTCATTTATCATGAATAATTTTTTAGGTTAGGTTAATTGACAATGTTAAATAGATCTCCAAATAATCAACAAATTTTACTAAATAACACGAATTAGAAATAAATTTAAAGAAGGTGTTCAAAGTATTAGCCTCCTAGCTGTAAACAATGTTGAACTCTATTGGATATGCTATTGGCCACGTTAATCAGCATTTGAGGTCCCACGTTTGCAATTGCATCTTCAATAGTATGCTGCAAATCTTCCACATTGTTAACAGGATTGCGAAACACAACATTCTTTAAATGTGGAAACAAGAAGAAATCCAGTGGGGTCAAATCGGGTGACCTACTTGGCCACAATCCCTTGCTAATTAAACGTCCTGGGAAAAACTGCTGAAATTGATTTATTGTGGCTCGTGCAGTATGTGCAGTGGCATTGTCCTGTTGGAAAAAGCCGTTTGATAGTTCGATGTCATCCAGTTGGTTTAAAAATGGGTCTACAAGAAGTCTGCGGAATCTTTCAGCATTAATTGTTTCATTAAAAAATATTGGCCCAATAATTCTTCTTCGCGACATTGCTACCCATTTTATCTGGATGCAAGGGTACTTGAATACAATTGTGTGGATTTTGAGCGGACCAAATCCTATAATTTTGTGAATTTATAAAGCCCGATAAATAAAAACATGCCTCATCAGAATAAAAAGTGATGTCTTGCTGGTCCATATTGTCAAGTAAATTACTGTTATACCATTGACAAAAATTGATTCTTTCGGCATAATCAGGTGGGTTAATTTGTTGAACCATTGTATATCTGTATGGGCGTAAACCCAAACATTTTTTCAGAATCTTTCGAGTGGATTCATAGGAAAGGCCTAAAATGAGGGAAAAGGTAGAAATGTGAGGACAATAGGTCAATTAGAATGGGACCCTACATATTTGTCGGGACAACCGACGTATTGAAATATGAGGATTTTGATTAACAAAGTTTTGAGCATTTTGCACAACTTCAGGTGTTGCAACAGTGCGACGACCAGTAGATTTACTTTTTCCTACATTTCCAGAGTTAAAAAAACGTTGAACTATTCGATCATAGTGTTGATTAAAATAGGATATTGATTTTGCTCTTCTGGATAGCTTTGAACAAATTGTTCGAAAGCTGATTGCTTTGAATACATCCAATGACCATTATTTTGATTTCGTTGTGCACTGCGAAAATAGGCCATTACAATAAATGTGTTGTGCTCATTTGTAAAGACCGTTTTTTTAAATAAATTGTTAAAAATGAGAACTTGAAAATGTTAATTTTTATATTTTTGACAATTGCTTAACATTTTTGAAATTAAAGAGGGCTATGACAACAATGTTGCCACCTTAAGACTTTATATCTGTTACCAACATAATAAAATAATTGTCAATCATTAACAGTCACCCGGTACCAGAGACGGTATTTATATTTTTGTAACAAGAATCACACGCGAGGAGCTAACAACGACATCACAATTACCAAAGACTCTACAAATTACAATTATTAGGTGATAAAGAGAGCACTTAACTGCGAAGAACTTTTGTCTAAAATAGTTTCCTTCCTTTCCTAATAATTCAAAAATTGTTTATAATTAAGGCAAAAACAGCTAAATAAATTCCGCACCATCTATTGATCCAGAAACATACTAAACCGTCACTACCTTTCGCCTTAATACCTGAGCCATAACCGACCAAATACAGCGGATTGCCCCATTCTGTGTACTTACACTAGAATGTTCTTAAATTACACGGATGAGTGAATGGAGAAGTTATAAGGTTTTTAGAGAACCCTGGGTATGTAGATAATTGTTATAACATATAATATAATAAAAAAGAGTGCTCCTCGAACCAAAAAATCTTTAAATTATCGAATGCATTTGAGACACCGGTGGTATTACCACATATGTATTTAGTTAATAGTTATCAATTTGACCCAACCGCTTCCTATACAAATTTGCGTTGTTTTGACGAGTGCGTGACCTTGTGTTTCAAATAATAATGCGATAAGTCTGTTGATTAACGGTTCAAAGACCCGAGACTAGAAAACATAAACTTTACATGTGTCAGTGTTATAATCTCCACCACCGCAGGGTAGTTTTTCATGTTTACCGAAGCCACATATAGCGGTATGATCTGAAGGGACGTGATTGTTAATCTTATTGCTTTATGATTTCAATTATATTTTTTGTACGGTAATCGATAAAATACCGCTTTCGGTAAACAACTAACTGTTGTGAAATGCCAATTCCACTCTTTTAAATATTTATTAGTAAGAATAACGTAGTTAAATCCAATTTGTTCACTGCTCTGTACTTTTCTTCTACTCGCTGTCACCTTGCCACACCCAGGATACCAAACAAACAGTCGGTAGTCGCCAACTTCCAATTTTAAATAAAAATATTCTTAACATAACCATCTCCAAGTTCTAGACAAGGCCTTGGAAAGGAAACTCCCGCAACCCTGTGAAGATGTATATCGTAGATATAGGCAAAACGTCTAGAAAGTATTGCAATTAACCAATCCAACGAAACCCCGAACACGCTAATTTCCAAAATGTGTGTCCGCATGTTTGTTTTTTTAATTTAAAAATTTACATTTTGAACTTTCAGCCCTTAAGAACACCTAAATTTAAGTAAAAAATCGTCTGAAAAATTAATCCAAATACTTCATCCCCAGGATCCCATCAACGCAACAACAGAAAACACAAAAATAAAATACCAAAATGAAAGATGTAGGTTAAATCTCATGACTTAAAAAGAAGTGTTTATTTATACTCGTAGTCTAGTAGGATATCAACATGTGGCAAATGCATTGAATGAAATAAAGCAAATTACAGAATTTTTTAAAAACCGGTGTTTCACTTATTAAAAACTAACAAGAAAAAAGTGTTTGATACAAAAGTTTATTGATTAAACCTTTTATTACGTGGTCAAAATAGCATCCAGCGTCACTATTAAGCGAACGTTAAATTTCATTTAGTTTAAGTGTTCAATACCAAAGTTTCGTAGACTATACCCTTCAATATCCCCATAAAAAGTAATCCAAAAAAGACAAGTCCATTGGCCGCGATGACTAGTCGGGTTCATCCTCTCCACTTGTTGTGGGAAAAACGTTTCAAAAACAGTAATTTTGGAATGTGTTTTAAACCATTCAAGGTGTAGTGTGCGCTTCCGGCAAACAAGCAAATGTCTTAGATGAGACAAGTCAAGACAACAACCACACACGTGCAAAACGTGATGCCCCAAAAATGATATCGCGACAGAGATAAATTTCATGTCTCGACTGAGCTTCGAACAACTTATGTATTTTATAATTGCCGGTTGCGTTCCATAACATTTAGTTAACATTACAGTTAACTAACTGTAAGTTGCAGTGTCGCGCGATAAGACCTAAATAAATCATAAGCAGTCGCCATCGATCGACGAGAAAAGTTCTGCGCCCACGTCCGTACCGCCACTGATGATGTCTATCCCAGTTGCAGACGAAACGTCTAGAAGAATTTCGTTGAATTCTAAAAAAATTCGAAAAACTTTAGCACTGCTAACTAAATCATCTACTTAGTCGTTTTCCGGGCATTGTCGAATATGAAACAAAGCAAAAAATATACCTATGAACTCATGAACAATAACCAAACTAAACATGTGAAATTCTAATGTTTGTTGGTCCGGAAGATTGTGCCAGTTTTCGGTAAGTGGCGCCATTGTGGAATGTCTGGATAATAATACTTTTACCACAGATTACTCCAGATGACTGACTCAATGCAAATATTTTGGCGGAATGACCTTTAACGACCTTCAAATTATGTAACAGTTTTCAGATGGCGCATTGATCAAATTTTGCGGCAAATTTAAATATTCACTTCTCTCTTTATAGGTAGCAAAAATGCTATTATATTTTGAATATTTTATGATTTATTCTACAAAACTAATGTAAAAAATTGTATTGTAGAATAAATCATAAAATATTCCTTCATTATTTACACATACAAACAAACAATTTTATAAAAATCAATTTATTATATTACATAATTTAAATTAAACAAAATTATACCCAAAATGTTAACAATTACATTTCTAAGATAGGTTTAACTTACACATATGATAATTACTTGGGGTTATTATATAATAATGGAAATTGTGAAAGACTTGCCGGACAACCAATAGAGCAACCTGGCTTAGTTCTTCAAATTCATACACAAAAATAAGGAATAACGAATCCTAATATCTAAAGATGCCGAAAAGTGTTTTTTTGCAAACCTTCCACTGTTGCTTTAGATTGCAATTTTGGACATTTAGAGCTTCTTGCCACAGTTTCGCTCTAGAATTATGTAATTCGATTTCCTGAATTTGTTGTATTATTAAAACATCCTTACCTTTCTTCACTTTTTGGAAAACAAAGCAGTTTCTCCGCTTAGTTTTCACCAACACCACAAATAATGTAAAAAAAGAATCATCTTTCGCTTAAAATTTTTCACAAATTCAATCGACAAGCAAGTTTTGACATTTACTGGCTTGATTATAATTGCAGCAAAATGCTTTTTTTTTAATATTAGTCAGAAAAAAAGCAACAAGCGTAGAAACAGTCACGCTTTTTAAAAAAACACGGAATTGTACATTGTTCAATTTAAAATAGTAAAAATACAGGGCCTTTTATTTGAATTTAAATTAAAATTTTTGTAGTGACATCTAGCGGTCGTACAAAGTATTAGCAACTACTACAGCGCCTCTACATTTGTTTATGGTATCTGTGACAAGGATGTCATGCGCCTAGTTTCAAAGTGTAGAAAAGAGATAGTTCCGGACAAAATCGCCCTATGAAGTCAGTCATCTGAAGTAATCTGTGGTAATGTAAAAGTATCTAGATTTTGCCGAATGTAGCGCCATCTATTGAAATGGAATCAATTAAAATTAGGTTCCCAGATTATTCATAGGTGTGTGCACCTTGGTTGCCGTTAGATGGCGTACGCATGGTGCCGTCGCTGTACAGGGGAGTTAGCGTTTTACACTTTTCTCTCGTGTGCACGGTTTCTGTCAGGCCCCTGCGAATCTCGCGTTCCCGCCAAAATGTGTTTTATCAAGATCTGCGATCAGCGGTAACGAGAAAGAGAATCGTGAATCTGTGCGAATGAGAGAGATAAAGCAACTTCAACAAGTGAGCATGCGTTCCAGCTTCCATCGCAGCGCCTGCTTAGTACTCGTTCTTAAAGGTTGGTTTTTCGAGGGAAAACAACCTCCATTGCGTTTTGTTTCAATTTGGCTTGTTTTGATTTTGATGTTTGGTTTGTGTACGGCATTTGTCTTCACAATTAATTTACTGTTCTCTTGAATTCGCCAATAATATTTGCAAAATGGGTCGCTGTTGCATTAAAAACTGCAACTCAACTACGAAGCTTACGAACCTTTATGGTTTTCCAAAACAGTTCATGGTATGTATTTAAAACATTAGTTGATATTTACTAATACATTCATTCTCGTAGAGCGATTTATGCTATGCACCTATATAGTTGGACGTCAATATATTCTATATTCAAAGTGAAGAAATTATCAAGTGTGCTATTTACACTTTATGGAGGCTATGAGAACACCCATGTTCCAGACAAAAAATTAATATAATTCTGTGGGATGGGACTGAAGTTTCTTCGACAGATGCCATCAAGACGCTTATTGCAGACAAACATTTGCGTTTCAAGTGGAAACGGAGAGCAATAGAGACCTTAAAACAGGTAAAGACACAAGTCTTAAATTTATAATTCAATGGTGTTATTATTGTATTGTAAGCAAGGGGGGATCGAGCAGTTCCAAGAGCTAGTTGTAGGATTGTTTTAGGATTTCTCAGTTGTAATCGACTTAGTAATTAAAATCATGTCATTCTTAATATGCTAATATATTGTAAGCTCGGGGGTGGTTGAGCAGGGTCAGTTGTAAGATTGTGTTAGGGTTGAGGAAACCACAGGTGAAAAATCTTACTGTATTGTATTGTAAACTCGGGGGTGGTCGAACAGGGACAAGGGCCCTGTTTTCTTCATTCAACTTGTACAAATGTATATGTAATGTATATTATTTTGTGAGATAAACGGGTGTTCATGTGATAACAAACAACTCTCGCTAATTAATGTATTTCACAAATGGATCTTTTTTACTGTTTAACACTCCAATCATCATATGTTAATATATGAATATCCATTATTAATTACTGGTTTTATTGAAAATCAAATTCCTGCGGAGAATAAAATGAAACAAATTTTGAATGCCGCGCCGTAGATTTTATCCTTTTTGCACAGTATGTTGTCTCTTTCCCGTAGATTGCAGATATCTCTCTTGTCCATGGGTTTTTGTTTCAGATTGTGGTTCGGAGGTGGTGGTTGTTTGATTGTGTTCGTCGCCATCGCATCTTCTACGTCCCTCGTGTTTGTGGTTTGGGTAAGTCCAACTATCTATAAACAAACATTTGAAGCTTTATGTCTTTAACCTTAGTTTACTAAGTTAGGTAAAATTTTGGTTTATGTCCTACATCGTTTTTTCCAAAAAATTGTGTTGTAACGACCTTTAAACAAAACCCTAATGCCATTTGTTATGATGAAAGTTTGCGCAAATATCTCTATAACACGTTAAATCGTGAAAAATTTATCGCTGAGTCCGACATTTTGGTGCAGAACGAATTACCCCGTCCTTCTTCCACCCATTATAATCACGCTACCACACGAATCCCGCTCGCCATTTTACGTCTTTCTCATTATAAGAATTTATTTTTCTATATTATAACAGTTGGTAACGCACATGCGCTTCTAACACAACGTACAACGTACGTACAAAACAAAAAGGGGAAAAAACTCCATCAGTTTTGTTTAGTTCGAAAGTGCGAGTATTATTAAAAAATGGATTTTGGTGCCTCAACTTCCACGTCCAATAATCCTGGCGGTGACGACCATCAAGCCGCAGTTGCACTTCCGTCTCCTGCTTGCGGTTTTAACTCGTGCAGAGGGTGCGAGTTTGTCTGCAAAACTTTTTACGAAGTTTTGGCGTCGCAGGAGCTTTTAAGAGGTTTTCTTTTTCGTCACGGTGTTGTACCGTGTCACTATATTTGTTCTAGATGCGGCAAACTCTTAGAAATTTCGCTTCATTCCGAGCATTTCGTGTTCCGGTGCCAGTCACGAATTAAAAAAACCAAACGGCTTTGCACTACTCACGTAAGCATTTATAAAAATACATTTTTCCAAAATACTCATATCAAACCCGATGTAATTTTCAAAATCGTATTTTTATATCTAACTCGACCGGCCCCGCGTTGTAAAGTCATACAGAAAAAAACCGGTGTTTCCTCTAGCACCTTAATAGATTATTTTTCTTTTATCCGAGAAGTGTTAATTTTTTGGGCAGTCGAGAGTAGTAAGCATATCGGAGGGCCGGGAAAGATAGTGGAGATAGACGAGGCCAAAATTGATCTTGGGGGCCAGTGGGTGTTCGGAGGAATCGAGCGCGGGGAATCACAAGCTTTTTTTTTAGTCGCTGTGGAAAATCGTTCATCGGAGACGCTCCTCCGCATTATCAAAAAGCACATAAAGCCGGGAACAACGATATACAGCGACTGTTGGAAAGCTTATGATTCCCTGACCGCGGAGAATTACCATCATCTTCCCGTTAATAATTCCGAAACGGGCGCCCACACTCATAACATCGAAAGGACTTGGGTGGAGGTCCGAAAATGTGTTCCACGTTTCGGGAAAAAAAAGGAGCATTATGAGGGGTACCTTTGTGAATATTTATTCATGAAAAAGTACCCTCATCATCCCCATCGTTTGCATGCTTTTTGGACGTCTGCCTCGCGTTTGTATTCAGGTTTGCCGCATCCAGAGCACGTTTAATTTTTAATTTTTTAATGTTAATCTGTAATTTCCTTAAAATATTATTTCATTTTATTTAACCGTGACGTTAAAAATGTCCTTGAATCAATGATCTCCATCACCACATGTAAGCAAATTATTGTGTAAAATGTACGGTGGTTTTTCAGTTTGGGTTTGTGTTGAATCGGAATGCTCGATGTGTAAAATCGCTTCACGGCGTTACGTTCAGGGGCTTAATTTAAAACATTCTCGAGACGACCGATACGCATTTTTTATTTGTGACTGTTCCAGTGAGACATAAACTGAAAAATTACTAAGCCTACCATCATTCCTGTTAAATCAACCTCTTGCGCGATTGACAAAGACCTAAGACCGACGCATTTTCAATATCAAAGTATATTTTACAACAGCACAACTGTGTATCCGCTTTGCTGCGTTCAATAGTGATATTCTCTAATCGTTCATGTAAGAAGCAAATTCAACACGCAAATCTTCTAGTGTCTGTGCTTCTAGTCATACTATGCTTCCTTGATTCGCCGCTTGGCACATGCGTTGCTTATGAAACGCGCAACCGCAGTCGCACACAAACCAAGAAAACTTCAATTATGGCCGACCAAGAATGTAAATTTTATTGTAGTGATGTTATGGTAGTTGTGTTGTCAAGAAAAATTTGTGCAAAGTTTCCTTAGTGAATGCGGAATTTGGGCATCCCAAAGTAAAGGTTAGTACCTCTAGATATTTGAAATGATTTAGGACATAAACCACGCAATGTTATGTGAAATTGGGACGGAAAATAAATTAGGCAACGACTTCGGATAAATGCAATACTATATGATTTATTCTGAAGCAGATCGAAGACTGATTCCGTCCCACAGTTTTGGCTTATTTATAAATTTATTCACACAAAGAGCAATAACACGTGGAGACCTGCCGATTCCTTGAAACTTGCAACTTCAGCGTTGGCGTTCGTGTCCCTGCGCTTGTTGATATGTTGAATCAGCGGTCCGTTGCCCCTAACAGTAATGTACTTTGTTAAAATGGAAAATCGCATTTGCGGCGAAATTTCCTTACTCCCTAACTTTGAACGAAGTCAGCTTTCCTGTAATATGTCATTATATAGATGTAAACTGATTTTCATCTGATGTGAAGTAGTGGTTTGATAACCAGAGTTTGCAACAATTAAAGTGGTTCCTTGAAAAATTAGGCAAAAATCAAGAGGCGTGCTTCCACTCGTCCATTTTGTATTTCGTGTTGTCACTTTTTTACTTTCCGGTGTTAAATAAAACACTTGATATTAGTTAATATATATGTCGTAGTCTCTTAGTGAAACACGTCATTTTATGAAAAGTCTAGGCAATACATGAACTGCCGGCACATTATGTATATTATTTATTTTACACAATCTCCCTAGTCTCTTCGTGAAATGCCGCTCCTGTCTCGGCATATGATGTTTCACGTTGCTGTACACAATCTGCCGCGATTTAAAAGGTGACTGTTCATGAAATAATTAATATTAACACGTTGACTGCCGTGAGACAGAGTCATTGTCGGCCATGTGACACAACATGTATGTCTCGGTTACTGTGCGTCTGAAACGCTGTGTGAGCCAACGTTTGCGTCTCGGTGCCGTGTAAACTGTGTGGCAACTGGAGAGCTTGGCTGTAAGTGTCGAGTTTTAGTTTTGGCCAATGAATCTGAGACCCACCAGCGGCTCCACGTGGCTTCAACTTAAAAAATATGTACGAAAGAAAAAGAAAACATTTTTATTAACTGAAATACAAAAATAAAATAAACTTTATCTGGGTAAGATTATAAGAACATAATTGTGTTATAGAAATTATACAAAAAAATTATTTTGTGCATCTATGTACTGAAAAAAGCACTCTAAGCAATAATGTTTGTCACACTGATTACATTTGAATTTTGTGCGAGGTGTTTTGCTTTGAGCATGTGCTCGTCCAAATTGGGTTTGAAGTTTTTCATAGCATACGACACATCGACGTCTACCATTGCGACCAGAATCTTCTAAAGTATGTTGAATTTCACTGACTGATTCTGTACGTAGTCCTTGTAAATCAACATGTACAAGCTTAGTAGCTACCTCCTCCTTGAATTTCGTGATTGTCATTTTTTCATTTGCCACTTCTAAAGTAAGTAAAGTAAGCACGTCCCGTTTATTTTTCCATTTCTGAGCTAGCACGCCAGAATTACTTTCAACGGCGACGATTTCTCCTTTCTTTAGTTTTCTATCCGTTACTTCCTTTGGGTTCAATTTTCTATTTGATCGGATAATTCTTACCAACTGAGTATTTTTTTTTTCAGTAAAGCATGTGCCAAATGTATACTTGTATAATAAATTGTCGTTATAAATTGTGCGTCCCTTAGCAAGTAAGTTATTTGCTAGAAAAAGCACTACATTTTCAGATGATGACTGTCCTTGTATCTTGTCTCTGCCACAATAAACTTTTAGGTTGTACGCATAACCTTTTTCAATGCACAGTTTATATAATTTGATTCCAAATTTATGACGTTTATTTTTTATAAACTGTCGAAAGGATAGGCGTCCTCTAAATGGAACGAGTGTCTCGTCAATGCAGATAGCTTCTTTTGGTGTGTTATAGCGTTGAAAATTTTGGATAAGCATATGTATCAGCGGAGATATTATTTGCAATCTGTCTTCAGTTACAATTTCATTATTGCTAAAATGCCACATTTTAAGTAGTATTTGAAATTGGTTTCGAAACATAACAGACTTTATCACATTCTGATATATTGGCATTTTTGACCAATATGATTGAATGCTTGGGTATTGAATAAGTCCTATCCACAATAAGACACCAATAAATTTTCTCATTTCTTCAACATCTGTTTTATGCCAATCTTGAATTCTAGCTTTAGGTGCATTTTGTTTAGCTTTACATTGAGATGCATATCGGTTTGTTTCAGTTACCATCATAATGAGTATATTTTCGTCCAAAAATAATTCATAAAAATCAAGTGGTGATTTTATATAGTAGTTTTCATAGATTTCGGCAATTATTCCTGAATTGGGTTCTGTGAATACAAAGTTCTTCAGGTTTAATCCTGTTACGCGATCCCAAGTAAGACTGTCATCATCTGGAACCTCTTCATCATCACTGCTGCTAACACACGCATTTTCCTCAATAACTCGCTCAATTGTTTGTGATACCGAGTCACTTACGTCCGATACACTGGAACAACTTGGTTTTGGCACATTTCGAGCATTGACAGTGATATTATCAATTTTGAGACGCTTCTGTATAGGTGTCCTATCGAAGTCATCGGAGAATTCGTCAGATTCGTTTTCGTTACTGGGAACGTATTCATCCGAGGATTCACCAAATAAACTTTGATTGTCATCTTCGTCAGACAAACTTTCCTAAATGTTAACACTTGCAGCATTCACTACATAATTTATTTTGTTATCCTACGTGCCATAGCTGCTGCTGCAAACGATTTTGCTCTTCTTCGAAACTATTTTTTTTAATTTTTCAACATAGACAGATACAACAATATGTATGTCAGCTCAGAGACACTGTACTGACATTACTAACAAGTAACCACGAACCAACATCAGTCAGGAATACTAGTTAGGACAAGTTGAGTCCAGACGTTGCGAGGAACCACGTTGGGTCCTCGCGGCTTTTAAGATAAAAATAACCTTTGAGGCCACGTGACACAAAGGGTGAGCCTCATTCAAAATATTGTTATAAACAAATAATTTTTGTAAATATAAATTGTCAGCAGCTATGAAAAGATAAGGTAGTCTAAGAGAAAAGAAAAAAAGTTTTGGCTGGAACAGCTAACTTTTTTTTAACATTGCGGCAGTCAACGTGTTAATTATTATGCACGGCAGATTGTGTAAAATAAGATCTAGATGGGATTAGGTGCTAAAAGAACTTTGTTTTAAATAATTTTATTTCAAATTTATTTAAAAATTTGGAAAATATTAACGAAACAAAACGATAGATAATACTCTTGTGGTCAAGATATTTCAAACGGAAAACGGCGTATTTATTAATTTAACAAGAGAAGATATATTTTGTATGACGATTACATCTGACAGAACACCAATGACATCTCCCAGACGGCCTGACAGACAGTGCCACCAACCAAACAGTTACCAACTCACTAGGTCAAAATTACCACAGTTCGGCCTTTCCTGTTAAGTTGACGTCCCCGTCAAAGCCTCTACAAGACATCCAACATTACAGAAATAAATCTAGGAATTAACATTCTGGGCAGCAACGAGCTTCAATCGGTCTCGGGATAAGATTTCCTTATACAATCTGCCACTCTGTTGCTCTCCAGCTATGTCCTCTACAACGTAGCGATCATTTTCTAAAACTCTAACAACAGTATAAGGCCCTTTGTATTTACTTTCTAACTTCCGACTTGTCCCTGTAGAAGGTATCAGGACTTTAACAAGAAGTAAGTCTCCTTCATTACATTTTCCACCTTTCCTTAGCAGATCCGTTAAAGGTTTAATGATAATCGCAAAATTTCGCACAAAACGCCTGAAATAACTAGCCAAACCCACAAAACTTTGGACCGATCTTACATCGCTCGGTGTAGGAAACGCTATGATACTTTGCAACTTCACCTTGCCAGGGGGAATCCCAGCAAAACTAATCTCAAAACCCAAATAGTCTATCTTTGCGTAAAAAAACCGACATTTGTCTAACCGCAACGTTAATTTTGAATCACGCAAAAGCCCTAAGACTACTCGCAAGCTACACATTCTTTCTTCTTCCATCTCTGAAGGTATGAATATATCGTCTAAATAAGCCATAGCAATGGTAAATCTCAGATTTCTTAACACCGCATTCATCAGCCTCTGGAAAACGGACGGAGCGTTACATAAACCAAAACTCATTCGCTTAAACTACGACCCATCGGGTGTCACAAACGCAGTCTTCGCTCTCGATCCACGTTCCACTGGCACCTGGTAGTACCCGCTCCTCAAATCTAAGCTGGTGAAAAAGCGCTTACCATGTAGTAGATCTAATTGATCGTCAATTCTTGGCAATGGGTAATGATCCTTTACCGTGTTTTTATTCAAGGCTCTGTAGTCGACACACAACCTAACGTCGCCGGTTTTCTTGCGTAGTAACAGACGGGCAAATGGTGAATCGGAATCTTTTACAATGTCAGCCTCTTTCAACTCCTCGACTATTTTCCTCACTCGGAACTCGACTATTTTCCTCGGAAATGGATAAGCGATATGGTTTGTAGTAAACCGGTTCGTCATTTTGCAACACAATCTTCATCTCCACTTTGTCTGTCACTCCTATTTGCTTGATATTCTTCGCCACAATATTCTTGTATTCGTTCAGAAGATCCATTAAATCTTCTGCCTCGGTAAATAAATACTTAGACATATTCACCAGGTCATGGTTAATAAATTAATAAATTTGAAATAAAATTATTTAAAACAAAGTTCATTTAGCATCTAGATCTTATCTTACACAATCTGCCATGCATAATATTGAATATCAGTTATTTCATGAACAGCCACCTTTTAAATCGCGGCAGATTGTGTACAGGTACGTGAAACATAATTTGTTAGTCCCCACCATTTTGTACTACCCTCAGTAGGGATGGTTAGTTGATAAATAAATTCTAAAGCAAGAGGGTCTGCACTTATAATTTCCTAAAACATTATGGTCCTTCGAGTTAACATTAAGTAACCACGTCAAACAGTAGGCTTTTGGCCTCTTCCGCCCAGGAGTCGGTTGATTTACAAGTATGTTTTACTAACTCCAAGAAGAAAAAAAAACCCTTGGAAGGGGAAAAAAAGACATTTTTTCTTTGTTCGAGATTCTAGGGAGTTTACAAAATGGCTTAGCTTTATTTTAACATGCATGAAAGTGTACATGTGGTAAAATTAGTATTAGAAATTTTATTATGCCAAGTGGTATGTCGGGTGTTTTTTTTGTCCGGTAATTACTTTAAATGTGTCCCAGAATTTCTTTCCGCCGCGGTAGTCTAATGTCGCGCATTTTTTGGACCATTGTTCTGCTTTATAAAGATTAATTTCACGGCGAACTATTAGGTGGCCATAGACACACACTTTTTCCCAGGGTTTTAACCGCCACGCGCAATTTCTACGGTTAAAACTGTGTGTTAGTGGCCACGAGCGCGCCACGCCACAGTTTTCTCTTGCGCGAGGCAAAATTTAGCCGGCCACAAACACACACTTTTTCCCAGGGTTTTAACCGCCACGCATAATATAGTTTAATCCTCCATCTGTGTGTAGCGGTGTTGTCGCTGCGTTAAGAATTGGCGGTCCGTGTGGCCCGTTATTTTCCTTTATTAAATAGATCGAATTTATTTGTTATTCGGCGTATATAATAATTTTAAAATATAGGCGATATAACGTGCGAATAGCTGGGTTTACGATTAGAGATTTTCTCATTGCAATTTATACAAAATAAAATAAAAATGTATATATTTATTTGGCTCGAAATGCTTTCTTCTTTTCTTCTTATTTATAATCACTTCCGAATATATTAACCAACTAACAATAGCTAGTTTCCGTTTTTCATTTCTAACCGACATTTCAACGCTCGCTACAAATTGTGAACTGTGTTGTGGATCGGCGTGCGGAGTGGCGTTTTAAAATTTTAAACGTTCCACGCGCCACGCAAAACCGTCGGTTAAAACGCTGGATGTCGCCCATAAACACACACTTTTGCGTGCGGCGCGCAAAACCGGCAGTTTTAACTGTGTGTTAGTGGCCGAGGTCGTTAAGAGGAACGCCACGCGCAAAACCCTGGGAAAAAGTGTGGCGGTTAAAACGCTGGGAAAAAGTGTGTGTCTATGGCCGGCTATTGCATTAAGTCGGTTATAAGTGCCTTTATGAAACGGATCACGGTTTTGTTTAAATTGGCGGTAAATTTTTCGTATTTCTTTAATTAGTATTAAAATATCGGGCGCGAGTGTCTGTTTATATTTTGAAATGCGTTTTGTCGGAATATTTTGTCGCGAAGCTCTCTTAATTATGGATGTGATGTTGTGAATTTGGTTATTTATTGTTTCCGGATTGATTGTGTCGATTGCTGCATGTGTAAGATTGTCCGTTATTTCTTGTTTATATTGTGTCCAGTTGGCGCGTTTAAAATCGGTGATTTGGATGAAATCTTCTGCCTGATACATTGAAATACTTTTAAAATTGGAAACCAACGGGACATGATCTGAAGTGACCGTAGTGCCCATGTAGGAGTCTGAGTTTATTTGCTGTATTAGATTTTCTGTTGCTATGATGTGGTCTACTATAGATGTGCCAGCATAACGTATGCAAGTGGGGAGATCGTTATTTAATCTAATTAAAGGTAAGTTCAGAAGTAAGTTGCCAAGTTTTCTTCCGTTTCGGTTAGTTCGGGAATCTCCGAAATCACCGAGGATCATTGCATTATTTAATGTTGAAATATATTGAAGTAAATCGGATGATAAAATTTCATTTGGGGGATTATAGTATGAGAAAATGTAAATTATTAAGTTTTTAACGCGAACTTTGGCGGCGATTAATTCTAAATGGGCAAGATGATGGGGTATATTATGCGGTTTTGAAATGAGTGAATTTGTTATAAGTAGGGCCACGCCTCGATTATTGTGTAATTCTGAATTCCGTTGATAACAGGTAAAATTTGAAATTGAATTTGAGATTCTACTGGAACTTTTTGTTTCTGTGACGGCTAAAATACCGATTCCGTCTGTTATAATAAAATTTTTCAAACTGTTTAATTTAGTTCGTATGCCTGCAATGTTGACGGTGGCAAACTTTAACGCAGCCATTTCTGAACCGGAGTGGGAGAGAGGAATTTGATTTGTTCTAGGCAAACGTGAAAGACACTTTGTTACCCGACTGCGAAATTTTTGTTTTTATGCCAAACGCTTCTTTTGAAGCTTGTTCGACACTGGCCAAGATTTGTTTCCTTTGAAGAGGTAGCAGATCAGACAAAACTTTTGTAAAGAATCTAATGGAAGAGAAAGCCAGTGACAAACTTTGCTCCAGGGAATTTTCATTTTCAGGAGTTTTGTCGGCAAATAGAGGTGGCGGGTCGATAATATATACCGGTTGAATTGGGGTTTCCATGGTGATATTTTTAGATTTTTCCAAGACACGGGGGCAGTCGCGAAACCAAGCGGGGTGTGCTCCTTCACACATAGGACATTTTGGTGCTGTCTGACTGGGGCATTTTCCCGGAGTGTGTTTCTCGGGGCATGAGGGGCACATGGGTTTGTTAGTGCAATCGCCGCTCGCGTCCCCAAACTGAAAACATTTGGCGCACTGCAGCGGAGTTGGTGCTGGTTGGAGCGATGTTTCACATTTCTGTCTGCAACCGTAAAGGATGACCCCATTGGCCAACATGTCGTCCATCGTGGCTTTGTCTGAAGTCAGACAAGCGGATGAGTTTTGTTGGATTGTTTTTTTTTTTTTTTTAATAATGCGCCATGCGCGGGAGATATGGAGGTTTGGAAGTCCTTCGAGAATTTGGTTTGGTGTTATTTCCAGATCGACATTGGTGATTACTAACGAAAATTTTAGTAGGGGCGTGGAGTTGCGGGCTTTGTTTTGTGACGACAAAGCTTGAATGGTAAAATTGGGGGCGTTGGCTGCGGTTTTGAACAATTGTTCAAAATTGGCAGGAAGTTTGTTATCCAGCTCCAACAAAGCTGTTTGGTTATAATTTACTTTAAGGGTAAATTGCTTTAAGTTGAAAGTTGAAATTAGAAAGGAATACAATGACTTTTGGGATGACACGTTTCTGGGTAAATTTCTAAGTGCAGAACGGTGGTTACTCACTGCGTTTGTTTGTAGGTGATTTTCCGGTCGATCGGTTGTGAGGTCTGATGGTGTGGTCGCGGCTGCTGGTATATTTTTGGAGGTTGGTTGTTGGAGGTTTGTGTTCTTGGAAGCCGTGGTTGTCTTTGCTGCTGATGGGTTAGATTTCGTTGCTCTAGTCGTCATTGTTGAAGTTTGTGGTTCCTCTTCGCTCTCGTCCGAGCTCACAAATCGGACCTCAGCTCTTCGTCGCGACTTTCGTTCGTGGATCTTCCTTCTATGGGCACTTCACTCTTCACCTTATGAATTGAAAAATTCGATTCGGGCGTTGAAGCGGAGCACTGACACAGAAAATTTGTAGTGAACGTGTTGAAAAACACGAGAGATCCGGCCAGCACGAGTGCAGAAACCAGAATTATCTTATTTATTGTTTCCTGTTTCAAATCACTAAATGGCGACAACCAACGGTCTCGGCGCGACAAAAATATTGCAACATTCGCATTGTTATGTAGTGTTTTGCTAGCGATTGAACCACTTGTTATTTAGCAATGTAATAGTATTCGGTAGTGATCTCCGTAGAGGTAGGCACACTCAAAATATCTCTCTAATCTTGGTATCTTGTCAGGACTTCTTCAATCACTACCAACACTTTGACTTTTTAATGTTTTTATTTAGCATACTTCTTCATAACATTAACACGTAAAGAGCACAACGTAAAAAGCCTCGAACAACTAAATTTACAAACATTTATACCAAATTCATACTTCCTAAAACCAATCACTTTCAAACATTCGCACAACGGTCCTAACGAAAACTTACTTCTAGAAACACATTTATATTATAGCGTGAATTATTACTAACGCTCCAAATCTCAACCGTCTGTTGTCCCTTAGCAATAAAACAATATCCAACGGTCTTTACTGCACAAAAATTTTTAACAATTCGGCCTGCCTGACTTGTTCTCGTCCCGAGAACATCTTAACATCCAAACTAAAGATTAATATTAGTAAGATTTCTATAAGTAAACCATTTCTGTACATCGAAGCACCCAAGTCACATACACGTTTAAAACTACAAATGCTTAAGACTAACCAACAACAGTTCCACAAAATACAACAACATCCAATATTGACCTATCTACGTCACTGAACAAGTTTTAACCTATCAACTGCAATAATACCTTTATAGAATCTGGCATTCTGATGTTCTCCTTCAATATCTTGAACCAAATACCTATCATTACCTACTGGTTTCGCATTTTCGTAGAGACCTCTGTACTTTGGATACAACCAGTTGCAGGTACTTCTGCTCTAACTAAAACTAAATTGCCCGCTTTTAAGATTGGTGCCGTACGTCTACTATCGCACTATCACTAAGGTGTTGACGGGCCATTTTCAATAAAATGCACTCATCCCAACATTGTCTACTCGCCATCGCGTTAATATCCCGTAGTCAATTATTGGCATCATAATAGCTGCCTCTGCCATTAAATTTCTTCAAGCCTTGCGTTAAATCAGGCATTACGCAATAATTTATACCGATTCCACCATTCGCAGACGTTGCTTCCCTCGTCGATGCACTAAAATCGGGGACTCTGCCATCACTACACTTACGAACGATTCATGGAACGTGTGAAGTGCCTTCAAACGAGTGAATGTGTATTTTTAGATCGGTGAACCGCCAAACATCGCACGACAATTCAGGATCGTTTCACGATACCGCAAAAAATATTTATTCAGTTTTTCAGTTATAAAGCTGATTTTCATTACGCTCATTTTACCGTAAATTTTCATAAACAAGTTTATGTAATGCTTTGTTTACTAGTTGATCTTTCTCGAACTTTAATACCTTCGCTGAAATCGGGTCGTTCATTTGACCTTTGCAACAGTAATCATGGTGACCGTGGTTAATATATTCCTATCTTGCCATTTTTTTTATTGTTATTTAAATTTAATTTTTATTCTGCCCATTGATGAGCATTTCAATCGTAAAACGTTGAATGGCTTATATTGTCAAGTAATAACTCATTTAATAATGAAATCGATTTATTTATTGTTGAAATTGTTTTAAAATTAAATCAATCCGTTCAGTCTTTCTTTTTTATTTAATGCATTTATTCCTGTATAACATGTTTTTATACGTATGTATAGTTTTGATTTTGACTTCAAGAACAGATATTAGAACCATTGACAGATAGAAATTACTTAATTGCACTTAATTAAAAGACACAAAAACTGTTTTTGCGAAGTTCTTCAGGAAAATAATTAATGCAGCGATGTGGAAATAAATGGACATTTTATTCTTAGAATCAACAACGTAGGCTATAATATTAAAATAATTGAGCGAATAACAATTCATGGTGTCCGCGGTCGAGTCCCGCCAGCTTCTCGTGGTCCATTCTTAAGTGCCGTTATCGTAAATAAAGTCTTCCAAACAACGATGGTGTTTTTCGGGATTGTTGTGTAAAATCAATTGCAATCAATGCACTCTTCTAACCTCTTTGGCATGCTTCCAATTAAATTTTCGCAAATATTGCTATTGCGAAAATGTTCTCAAATGCGTTAAATATGTTGTAGTAACTCTGGTCTCCGACACCATTATATTCTGCATCGTTCCATTCTCGAACGAATCCGATCCTAAATTTTCTATTGGATTCAAATCTGGGGACTTACTGGGCCAATTTAATAGTTCCAAGCTTCCGTGGTGATCTTCGAACCATTCCATCACCATTCTACTGCGATGAAAACTGCAATTCTCTTGCTTAAAAACAATGGGGTGGTCTCGCTCTTCTTCTGGGTATATAATTTGTAATGATGGTAACTAAACTTCAGTGTAGCGCACTGAATTGAAGTTTGGAGGACTAATCTGCGTAATTTCCCCTGGACCAGCACGGTGCATCCAACCCTAGACACCAAGTGAAATGCGGCCGCTTGTCGTGTTTGGACGAACATGTCTGGGATTGAAGCGTTCATTATTTGGACGCCACAATGTCACCGGACCATCTTGAGATGACGAAAAATTTTTTCGTCAGAAAATAACAAACATGACCAATCTCTGCCCATATTGCTTTGACAAAATTCAATTCTAGCAGCAGCATGCTCTGCTGTAAGAAGAATTTTCTGGGCTGGTTTTCTGGCGTGAATTCCATTTTCGTGTAATCTTCTTCTTATCATTCTAGTTGAGCAATGTAGATTTAATTGCTCCTGCACGATGTTAGAGGTTACAAAAGGCGTTTTCCTTACGAATTCCACAATATCTTCGTCTTGTGTGAGAGTTGTTGCACGTAGTCTGCAAGGATGAATTGTTCGTAAATTTTCGATTCGACCTTCTGCATAGCGATCCCGCCATCGTCTCATTTGCCGCCTCTGTAAAAAAATATTACATATATTTCTTGTTTTTATTTACGACGGTTTAATGAAGTCATGATAATAGTGATCTCCGTAGAGAGGTAGACACACTCAAATATCTCTCTAATATTGGTATCTTGTCAGGACTTCTTCAATCACTACCAACACTTTGACTTTTTAACATTTTTATTCAGCAAAATACTTCATAACATTAACACGTAAAGAGCTCAACTTAAAAAGTCTCGAACAACTAAAGTTACAAACATTTATACCAAATTCATACTTTCTAAAACCAATCACCTCCTAGCTTAGTTTAACGAACTTCTTAAAACATCCAATCAGTTTTAAAAATTCGCACAATGGTCCTAACGAAAACTTACTTCTAGAAACACATTTATTTTAAAGCGTGAATTATTACTAACGCTCCAAATCTCAACCGTCTGTTGTTCGTTAGCAATAAAACAATATCCAACGGTCTTTACTGCTTTACTGATAAAAACATCCATGAAGCAACTGCTACTCCAAACTTTTTTGCGTCCCTCATTCTCATCGTAACCTCACAACCTAACAATTGTGAAGCAATTTCCAGAATGCGTGGAATTTGTCCCGATGGTCCTGAAATTGCTTATAAAACAAGCACTCGCATAAATAGCCCTCATAATGCTCCTTCTTGCGTCCAAAACGCGGAACCAATTTTCGGACTTCTACCCATGTGCGCTCGATGTTTTGAGTGTGGGCCCCTGTGTCCGGATCTACAAAATGCAGCGAATGATTAACGGTTAAATGCTGCCCTTCCAAGTAGCGTCCCCGATTACGTTTCTCAATCTTGGCCTCGTCGATCTCCACATTTTTTCCCGGTCCGCCTATCATTTCACTACTCTCGACGGCCCAAAAAATAAAAACTTCCCGAATGAACGAAAAATAATCAATTACAGTGGCCGAAGCGATTCCCGTTTCACGCATAATGTATTGACATCTTGGAGGTGACCTGGTTAGGTACAAAAATACGACTTCCGCTATCACTGCGAGTTTCAACGATGTATTTTCAAAAAACGTATTTTTCTACACACTAACGCAAACGTTGCACTTGCGCTTATTTTTCTTATTTCCTACGCGACAACGAAAAACAAAATTTCCGTGAAGTGTAACGTCCAAAATTCGACCGCATTTATGGTGGCAAGGAATATTACCATGGCGATTAAAAAAACCTGTAAGACGTTCTTCCGACCGAAGTACTGTGCGTTCCGGCTAAGAAAAGCGCTCTGAGGAATGTGAGAATGTGCATCATTTCTTTCCTCCGCTCGTATACCTTTCCTGCTTCCCCGTCATGCATTAGAATGAGAATATCGATATCCAGTGAGCACTGTCAATTGGTATATATTAGTGGCCCGTAAATGTTCTCCTCTTGCGAGCAAAACCGCGCGACAAACCGACATTTATTTTACTGGGAGATTGCACGCGCCGAGCTGGACTCCTCCTACTTAACAGGTGTATGTCGGTGACATTGGCGTGCGACTTCGTGGGATTAGGACAGACTTCCATCTAATTATTGAAAACACATAAATACCGTGTGAGGATAAGATTATGCGGCGGCGGAGCATATTTTTCTAACAATATCAACAATATAACAGTCATCAGATGAAGAATTGGGTAATATATGTTGGAATAATTTTGTTAGTAAAAATCGGCTTGCACGCTAATGACTGGAAGACCGCCCTAATTGCCAGACCCCCCACCAGAGCGACGAAGTTAGACGGAACGGACAGTACATCGTAAAACTCCTTGTTGCTCATCTGGCATCCCTCACAACTTCCGAATCCGCAAGAAAGAGCACCTGGGGGGTTTTCCAAACGAAACGAAGACGTAGATGCACCTTCTATTTGGCACAAAGGCCACACAAATATTAAAAACAAAATAATCAGACGCGCGAGACAAAAATGCACGCACACCAAAAATGGCTGACTAAATGTCTTGAACAAAGAGCACTTCCTTCCCGAAAATTGTAAGTGGTTTCGGTTTTTCCGACCAATCATGAGGAAGCGTCAGGGCCCGAGAGTTAAAGATAATATTTACTTAGTTTATTCTAGCAAAGTTAAAGCGCTAGTATGGCCCATTTAATTTAAAAAAAATCCACAAAGCAGATACATGCCTCTCATCTGGGATTCCCGGTGATAATAAAGTCACAATCAACAGGTAAATGCGAGTATGTGCACCGGGCCCGTGGCTAAAACGGGCCTGCAACGAGACTATGCGTCTGCGCAATGGCAATATAATAGGCCATATAAAAAGTTTCCGCGGTTTTTTGGTACATTTTTGAACAAGAATGTTCTTTATTGAAAATCAATTTTAATCAAGTACATATTGACCATTATTATCTATGACCTTTTGCTATTTGTTGGGTAGCTTGATAATTCCATTAGTGTAGAACTTCTGTGGTTTATCGTTGAAAAACTTGGCCAACAGCGGCGCTTCGGTCGGCCAATTTTTTACCATCAAGAGAGTTTTGCAGAGACCGAAACAAATGGTAGTCAGAATCCACGACACATTAAGGCTATTCTACCGCTGGAGCTCAACTCTGATTTTTAAGGCGGTTACACTTTTTCAAGACATTTTTAAGCATCGACATGCTAACCGATTTTTGCAATGCAACTGAGGGAGACAAAAAACACATTTAAAAGACGCAGCATTATTTAAATGTAAATTATAGCCAAGAATACGGGTGTGATTGGTTACATTCAGGTTGGCAGCTCATTGAGAGGTCCACGTGGACTGTAAGTTACGATGTCATTATGATAAGATAATTTTCTTGTGAAGACTGCCGCCTTCCACTTTCGGATTTCGTTTGTTATCAACGGGAATATCATGTTACAGTTCGGCAAAACATTTTCATTTGCATGTAGATTATAATTGGCTGTTGCGAATTTTACAAATTTTTGCCTTTACAGAAAAAATACAGGTGTACGGATGCATATGTATAATAAAAAACAATATTCATTTTTTATTGAGTATATGTATAAACATAAAATCGTCAAAAAAATTGCACAATTTTGATTGAATTTTATGTTCCCATAAGGCTCGGTCTCTATTTATTTTTTCAATAAATGTCCCCCTTGGAGTCCAGATAACAAAATAACATAATTCTTTATTGGTTATTTCTAATTGTCCCTGAATTTGATAATAATATTGATGAGAACGACGCAATATTATTGATCCGTCCTCCTCCATTTTCATATATTGTAACTTCTTTTGGTGGATTGCATCTTCTGGTGAAAAATTTTTGATACTGGCGGGGCACTTAATTTCAATAATTGCATCGTCACTGACAAGTCCGTCGGGACTGGCACCAAGAAATTGAAAGTCTTTGTGAATGAATAGTCCACATTCTTGAACTTTAAGGTTGGTAATCTCCTCGAAACACTCTTTGGCCCTACTTTCATTGTTTGCACCCCATTTGGTATTTTGGTTTCCTTTAAAAGGAGATTCCACTAGTCTTTTTGCAAGAACATCCCACGTACTTGGGTCGCGTCGGGTTACCACAGGACCAAAATTTGAAGCTGTCAAACGTAAAGATCGTTCCTCAAACCAACGAGAATTGTGGTTCTGGCCGATTGTTTCTTTTTCAATGAAGTCCAGCTCTTGTGTACTTTTGTTATACAAAATCAACTTTTGCTGCTGTTTGTAATCCTCATCTAGAACGACCTCTGCCTCAACTTCTTCTTCGACTTTCCCATAATCTTGGTCGGCATCGGCGGCAGATGATCTTTTCCGTTTACTTGGGAAGATTCTCTTTCGACGAACTCCAGCCTTTTCGTTCCGCTTTGAAATTCTGCTCATATAAATATTGGTATATTTGCCAGGACTTTCGGTTTGTATCTTTTGTTGAAGACCATTATAATACTGTTCTCTGCTGTTGAAAGAGATCGCTGCGGCATGACAACGGATGGAATAATTATTTTTTATAGAGAAATTAATTCGTTTCCCGCCGACAAATCTGTTTACCACTGAATTGTAAGTTTCGGCAGCATTGTTATTCATATTCAATAGCAAGCTACTGACATTTTGAACAAGTCTCTTGCCACATAATAAAATATCATGTAACAAACCGCATTCTTCCAATTGAGGTACCAAATTTTCTTCTCCGACTTTTGGACCTGTACAGAAATATGCTTCACAATATATATGATTTCCAAATACATGTAAGGGACAATTTTCTATATCCTTAGACAGACGTTTCATTTGTTCATTCAAGTCGCAATCTTCGCTTTTTCTGAATATGATTGCTTTTTTAATTCCAGTCCTCATTCGTTCAATTTGGGTCTTTAATTTCTTACGCAAATTAAGTGGCACTACAGTCCTTTTTGAACACAAACGATTTCTAGATAGCTCATAAAGCTTTGAAACATAGTTACGCAGAAGGTGATTAGTACATTCAATTTTTCGAACAAGTTGTTGCGGACCGTATGGTTTAGTAATCAGTAGTTTTTTTAATACACTGCTGTCTCCATCGCCTATCAGTCTCACGTACTTTAAACCATGCATCGCGATACTTTGTTTGAAACCTTCGACAATTATGTCAGATTCCATGGCAGTTGAAGTACCAGCCCAGTTTTTTGTACATGCATGTTCCATGGAATCACTTTTTACACAAAATGGACAATACTTGTTGCGAACTCCAATGTATAATAACTTCCCCGTTCGGACCCCAACAATGCAACCCTAAAATTAGTATGCACATTTTTTGTAGGTGCAGATAATACCACTCTTACCACCCCTGAAAGTGCAGAATAATTCGTCTTATAAGATCTCTTGGACCAAGCACCATCTGCAATAACGGAAATTAAAGGGTAGCCGTCTTCATCGACATCTCCTACTTGCTTGAATATCATTGACTATAGTTTTAGTTTACAGATTTATAAACTATGCATGAACTACATACCGTCGCAATCTTTTTCTGTAGCTCAATTTTCTGTAAACCGTCTTGTTCTTTCGGCACTTCACCATATTTTCAACAATTAAAAATACACTGTTACCACTTCACAACCACAAGTACAAATGAAAATGACCAGTCTGAATCAGAGTAGCAGTTGTAGGTGCCAACTTTGCTCGATGTACAATTCTTAGAAACTCGGGGTAATTCGATAGCTTAAGATAAAACTACATTCGATACCCGTTCCGGAACATTGCAGAAGCACCGCCTCCTCCGTCTACACAGTCGCTGCCCACAAGTGAAAATTTTACAATAGTTTTCTCCAAATATTTCTACCATTATTCATCCGATTTAAAAATAGAAAAATGTTCCGAACAGCTTATAGAATTGTCCCGGGTGTTATGTTTTTATATCAGAGCAGAAAAAAAGTTTTTATGTTTTCGTATCATTCTTTATTTTTTATCTCAAATATTTATTATTATTTTTATAAAAACGTTTCACTACTCCAAGCGCATAATCATCCCGCAATTGCGTACAAAAAATGGTTCACATTAGACCAAGAATAAGGACATGATTTGGTAAAAACTGTTTGGCGGCTGTGAATGTACAGCCTTAATTACGAAGAAAAACACGACTTGCTTAAATTTAACACTTAAACCACTTTGTACAAACGAAAATTGTGGGAACAACGAAACATAAACCCACAAATTATCGAAACCTGAGCACAGACGTACTCAGCCAGCTACCCTAGATCCTAAAAAAATTATTAACGCACACTAGACAAGCGTTTATTAGCAAATGATACAAATACTATCAATCACAATAATTAAGGCGTCAACATATCAATAAATTCGATTAAATGCGCCTTGTTGGCTTTCCCCGTGTCCTTTTCACCGCGGTAGACAAGCGCTAAAGAATGAATTTTTTCGTAAATATATTCCACCAACGCCTTATCCATGTTATCCACCATTCGTTTCGGAAGAAACAAGATATTTTCTTCCAGCTCCACTATCACACAGTCTCCAAATTTTGACTTAACCTTTTTAATGTTGAGTAAGGCATATTTGTGATTTAATATTAACTGATCGGCGCTAATTTTCGGTTTTGCCTCGCACACACCAACTTTATTAAGCTGATTGAGAGCCTCCATAACGATGTGATTGTTGTTGTGAAAAAATTCTACAACCGATCACACACAAACACATATAATAACAACATTTAAAATAATTATTATAAATAGACTCACCTCACAATTTTATAACACATCTTTCTCGCTCGAAGTTCGAGAACTAAATGATTAAATGTCAGTCAACGTGAATATTCATGTATTTTTTTGTTATGACTAGCAGTCGTCATTTCTCCAGATGGTACATGCAAATTTAATCCTTATCATCGATAAGAAAAATCTTACGATGAATAATCCCAGAATGGTCAACACAGCTTTCCAACTATTTTTCACAAGAAATCATACACGTGGTAGAGAGATAAGGTTTATTTAATTATTTACAATTAAAATAATTATATAATTGAAACAATACATTCAAGACGATTCATTTTATAAAACGTAAAACATATATATATTTTTTCTAATTTTGCGGCGATCAATAAGAATATTGTTCTGGGAGTTATGGTTGTACCCAATAAGGGTATTTTTCCGATTGTTTTTCGGATGGTTGTAGTTGAGCATCTTCTGAATTATAGAATCTTGATGCTATATCTTGACATCCACCACACTTGTGGATAGGAGGAGCAGGTCCATCTTATTGATCATCACCGATACCACTAAAGTAATGTTCCAAACAGGGTAGATTTAATTTGATATCACTGTCTTCTTTGTAGTACTCAGGTAGTTTATGAAATATTTCAATTAGTTGTGTAGGTCGTAGTTTTAAGATTTCCAATTTGGTTATAAATTGGATTTCATTGCTAACTTTTTCAAAACGAAGCACTCTTTGCAATACACTCTCCACACCTGTCGCCATCTCGAACGAAACTAGCATAATTTTCTATTTATTTATTAAGCAATGTCTTTAATATGTATTAATGGAATGGATGGAACAACCATCTTTATCTTCGAGTAAAAACGTAACTGGATTGGTTAATTTTACTTTTTATTTTAAAAATTTCAGTTGACCAATTCGAGGTATATCGTTTTTCGAATATTGTCTTCTCTTTGCTGATTCTCACAAAATCACCAACTTTAAATTTTTGCTTATTTTTATCGACAATTCTCAATTGATTATAAGCGGTTATATCTCCTTGATTCGAACTGTTTATCTCTATGGGTTTCATTCCGGTCGTACTATGTTTTGTATTATTATAATCCAATAGAATATCTTGTAATTTGTCTATCCATCTATGTGTTCCAAATAACATAAAATATTGATAAATTTTTGTTTTCAGCGTGCGTATAACTCGTTCAGCGATTGACGCTTTTTTCACACTATACGTACAGTAATGATTGATTTTATATTTTTTCATTAATTCTTGAAATTCTTTTATAAAATTCTTTTCCTTGATCGGATTGTAAATTTTTGGGTATTCTTCCGTCTTTTAACGATAATATTAATTTCATCGCCTCCGTTTTCTTATAATCTTTATAATCTTTCTTAACATCTTTAGCTGTTTTGGTTTTCAACGGTTTACCCCATACATATTTCGTAAAACAATCGATAACAACAAGTATATAATTATATCCTTTATTATAATGAGAAACGTTTTGCATATCAGCCAAATCCACCTGCCATAAATCATCTATGTTTTTAATAATTGTTCGTGTACGTTTAAAATTTCGTTTACTACTTTTTGTTTTATATTACTGACCTGTATCACGTTTCGAGACATTTTGACTTATTGATATGTTGAATTGTTTACTTTGTAACGGAAGTCTACATAACAATCTGCTAAATTAATCAGGTTAATATTTACTTTTAGCGTGAGAATGATTAATTAATTATCAGTTTCTTCTTCAATACCTGCTTCTTCTAACACGGTTATTGGTTTGTTACTAATGGCGTTATTTATTTGGACCTCAAGTTTTATAATTCGTTCCATTAAAGTATTATATTTCATATTTAATAAAGAGTTAGTGTAATTATAACTTCTACTGATTTTTTATCTAAATCATTATTTATATTTTGGAGTCGCGATGATAACTCTTTGTTTTGAATTTCATAAAGCAATAAAATTACCTAAAAGAGCATTAACAGATAAGAATTTAAGATATTATGCGAAACTATTAAAATTACATAATTTTAGAGGTGTTTTCATGAGAGACGAATTGCAACTTATTAAACCTAATCTGAACGAAAGTGCAATTATTAATTTAGATTCCAGGAAAGGACTTGGGTTTGTTAAAAAAAAAAACCACGTGGAATACTTTGATAGTTTTGGAAATTTGAAACCACCTTTAGAATTAGTAAAATATTTACAAGACTAATATTTTCTTTAATCATGATCATTATGAATATTTATCTTATAATTAAGGCCATTTATGTTTAATGTTTTTATATAATAGAAATAAATAATAAAAACTTAAAGCCCATCAAACGTTTACTTCGCCCGGACTTTTCTATATTATTTTTGCTGTAAAAATATAATAAAATTAGATATACTATTTTATTAAATTTGGAATAACAATTACCTTAGCTGTCTATAGTAGACTGTGTGGTCTACCTTATGGTAGACTCCCTCCAAGATAATGGTTAGGGGAATTATTTCCTCTAATTTAAATGCAAGTGGAGGCGTCGTCACGCCTATTATAAAATATGTTAACTTAAAAAGAAAAGTAAAATGTATGTTATTAGAAGTGACACATTTTCTAAGATTACTTACTTGTTCCAAGTCAGGGATTTCCCTGACCTGCAGCTCTTGTTTAATTATGTTAATAAAGATATCATCTATAAAGAATATATTTTATATCATATTTAAATAAGTTTATAACTAGAGTTGCTTACCCATCTTTTCACGTTGATGCATCACATTCAACTAATCCCACCTGTTAGATTATTAGTATGCGCAAAACTAGTGACATCTAATACACATAAAAAACTCTCACACACATTTTTTCAGACAGTACAAATTTAATCACTTGATATCTACGAGAACGTTGCAGTCAGACTCATACCAGACATATTATAATGATAACACATTATTGTTATGATGAATAATCCCAAAGCTCGCCACCTTTTTTCATATGTTTATAGAAGCAATTTTTGTTGTTTATATTAAAAACTTCTGATACTTATTAAACATTTGCTTTATTTATTCTTAAAGCCCATCAAACGTTTACTTCGCCCGGACTTTTTATATTATTTTTGCTGTAAAAATATAATAAAATTAGATATACTATTTTATTAAATTTGGAATAACAATTACCTTAGCTGTCTATAGTAGACTACTACCTTATGGTAGACCACACGTCTCTCTACTCCCTCAAAGATAATGGTTAGGGGAATTATTTCCTCTAATTTAAATGCAAGTGGAGGCGTCGTTACGCCTATTATAAAATATGTTAACTTAAAAAGAAAAGTAAAATGTATGTTATTAGAAGTGACACATTTTCTAAGATTACTTACTTGTTCCAAGTCAGGGATTTCCCTGACCTGCAGCTCTTGTTTAATTATGTTAATAAAGATATCATCTGTAAAGAATATATTTTATATCATATTTAAATAAGTTTATAACTAGAGTTGCTTACCCATCTTTTCACGTTGATGCATCACATTCAACTAATCCCACCTGTTACATTATTAGTATGCGCAAAACAAGTGACATCTAATACACATAAGAAAACTCTCACACACATTTTTTCAGACAGTACAAATTTAATCACTTGATATCTACGAGAACGTTGCAGTCAAGTTGAATCAAACCAAATAATGATAACACATTATTGTTATGAATAATCCCAAAGCTCGCCATCTTTTTTCATGTGTTTAATGTTTTTATAGAATAGAAATAAAAAATAAAACAACTTCATTTTATTCAGTCATGTATAACACCTTCAGCCTGATAGGTGTACAGAGTACGCTGTCCGAAAGCGCAATTTGTTCAATTTGGCCATTTTTTTCATCGACACAGTGCATTGTCTTGCTGAAACAGCACTTTTTTCTTTTGCATTTGAGGATGCTTTTTCTTTATTTGTTTACTCAGTCGATCCAATAACGCCATGTAATACTATTATGGTTTTGCCTTTCGCAAGGTGGTCAATGAACAAAATTCCATGCGCATTCCAAAATACGGATACCATAACCTTGCCAGCTGACGTTTGAGTTTTTCGTCATTTTGGACAGCTTTCATCGGCTACTGTTGTTTCATTAATTGTTACGTATCGACGCAAAAATCCCATTTATTTCGCTTAAACATCTCCAAACAGCGCTCTGAATCATTGTCATTTTTGATCGGCTGTGAGCAAACGCTGCACCCACTTAGACCAGCACCAGATAGACTAGCAGTTACTTGCGCGAGAACTTCTACATGAATTTACACTGCAAGCAATAAGTGTCGCGATAAATTGTTGGGCGAGTCGAGTGAGCCCCTACTGTCGTGATTTCTCGCAAACCTGTTTACACTATCAGTAGCCTTAACTGGTGCAAGGGCTTTCAGTCGATATCTAGGGGTTGTCGAATACTGACATCACAACATGCCAACAAGACATAAATCGTATTGCCGCGGCTTCAGTAATTTTTAATTAATGTAATTTAGTAATTCTGGTTTTTCCACTGAAAAATATGGCCAATTGGATGTATAATTGTCATCAGTGGCTGCACCATTTTTCTTTTTTCTTATTTTCTTTATTTCCTGCTTATATTGGCTTCTAACATTATGAAGTTTACGTGAAACTTTATTCACATACGTTTTTAAAGTTGCGGGAATTAATTGCAATGCATCTTGTTTTATTTCTTGTGTCTGGGTCTGCTGACAGCACATTCCACAACACCGGGTTTTCTTCTAATAGTGAAATTAATAATTTAATTTCGTCGACGCCCCACACTTCTTTCTCTGACATCAGTCACTACGGCTGGTGGAGGGGAAATCCTCATGGACACCCGGTGCTTAGTTTCTATCACGCCGGGTAGTGCCGGACTCTTACCGGCTAAAACCCCTCCAAGGGTTTTCTAGCCTCTAGGCCATGTACCCTGATCGCGACCGGCGAATTTACGTGAAAAGTAATTCGCGGAATTGTTGGTTGGTTGTTAGCGCTGAAGCGCTGGGATACCTAAAGAAAATCGGAAAGTTGGAAGGTTACCTGTTCTCCTGTAAGAGAATCATCTTCGGTCTCTTGTAACGGCTAGGCGCATCTTCGTCGTAATCAACTGCTTCTCTGACAGTCGGATTCGGGTGATCTTTGGCTTCCTCAAGCGTTCTTTGAGAAATCTCGAAAAGAAGCTCCTTCAGACGAAGGAGATTTGCTTCTCGGTGAAGTTGATTGTTGCGGACAAACCAGGGTGCATCAAAAGCTTGACGGAGGAATTTACTTTGCATGACTTGCAACCTGTTGACTTGTGCATCTGACACGTGGCCCCAGGCTACAGAGCCGTAGGTCAAAGTTGGACGGATAATTGTCTTGTACATCAACAATTTGTTACGCAGTGACATCTTGCTTCGTCGGCAGGTTAGCAAGTTTAGGTAGCCCGCCACTCTCTTTCCTTTCGCAATCGCCTAGTTGATGTGCGGAATGAAGCTTAGTCGTTGATTCAAAATGACACCTAAGTATTTAACCTGTTTTTCCCAGGGGATGACCCGGTTGAACATTTGGATCTGACCAGACGGCTGGACCTTTCGACGAGTGATGATCATTGCCGCGCTTTTGTCGGGGTTGATCTCAATCCTCCAGTAATCCTCCAATATGTAGTTAGCTGACTTGACTGCCATGAAGTGGAGAGCACCGCGGTGTCATCTGCGTAGACAGCTAGTTGTGTATTCGACGGTTTTCGGATATCGGCTGTGAAAATGGCGTACAAGATCGGCGAGAGCGCAGAGCCTTGTGGGACACCAACTTCGATGGATCTAGAACTTGACAGAAAATTGTTAACTCTCGCTCTGAACGAGCGATTGGAGAGAAACGAATGAAGGAGTTGAACCAGCGCCAATGGCAGGCCGCATCGAGAAAGCTTGCAGACAAGTCCCTCGTGCCAGACGGTGTCGAAGGCTTTGGCAACATCCAAAAAGACGGCTCCCGCAATTCGCTTGTGCTCGAGAGCGCGAGCAACGAATTCTGTGACGCGCAAGACTTGGAGGGACGTGGAGTGCTTGTGCCTGAACCCAAACTGAAAGTCGGGGATGAGTTGTTTGTCCTCAACAACTTCGTTGATCCGGCGCAGAATGATCCGTTCGGCGATCTTGCCAACTGCGGACAGCAGCAAGTTTTGCGGAAACATTGGATCTTTTCCCGGTTTCCGGAGGAAAATGACAGTTGCACATTTCCATCGGACAGGAAAGTGTCTGAAACAGAAGATTGCGTTGATGATGCAAGTGATTGTTACCACTGCCTTCCGAGGGAGGTTCTTCAGTGCCTTGTTGGAGATGTTGTCCGGGCCTGGTGATTTCCTCATTTTGAGACCTTGGATTAATTCTTTTACTTCTTCCGGTGAAGTCGGAGAAATTGGTATTTCCGGGATTTTCACCATGAGGTTCTGCGATTCGGATTGAATTTCAGCCAAGAAGTCCTGATCGTTGTTGTTGCAGTTTGGTTTGCATTGTTCGTGCAAACTGTCTGCAAACGCTTCCGATTTTTCTTCATCGGTGAATACAAGTCCTCGCAGACCATGGATGGGTGGTAGTGGTTTTTTCTCACTTCTGAGAGCTTTGGCCATTTTCCAAATCGAGTTGTCATATGTGTTGAGTGACTCAAGTTTTCGGTTCCACTGCTCACTTCTGAAATCAGACAGAGCAATTCTCACCTCAAATTTCAATCGATTCGCTTGCACGATCGATTGCGAGTTCTGAACGACGAGCTCGTCTCCTGGCGGCGTTCTTCTTCCGGATGAGATCCACGATGTGTGGTGGAATGTTCCTTCCACGCCGTGAATTCTCCGAAATTGTCCTTGTTGCGACCTCAATGGCGCCGATTATTTGATTTTCAAGCGTTTCCACCGCTTCGTCTATCATCTATATCGAGTTCATTCTAGGAATCGGCCCAAAGTTTTGTTTCAATTCCTCCGTGTATTTTGTCCAGTTCGTGGTCTTGAATCGAGCTATTTCCGGTTCATTAGCTTCTGTACCGACATGCATCAGTACTACTGGGCTATGATCGGAGCTGAGTTCATTGACGACTCTCATCCCAATTTGGTGAGCGACGCCATTCACGATCGCGATGTCCAAAATGTCCGGGACTCCAGTGGCGGAGTTGTGATACGTCGGTTGTTCCGGCGCGATCACTACCGCTTCGTGGTTGTCAAGGAAGTTATCGAGGATCCTCCCGTTTCTATTGGCCCTCCGGCTGCCCCAATTCCAGTGCTTGGCGTTGAAATCGCCCGCAGCAATGACGGGACAGTCAGTGCGCGAAGATCGTTTTCGAGAATAGGAATTTGCGGACGGTTGTAGCAAGAAAACAAACAAAACGGACCGTTTGCTGTCTCGACTCGGATGCCGGTTGCTTCCAAGTTTTGAAGATCTGGCCTAGCTGTAACAGAGTGATTGATTGAATTTCTCACGTAAATCGCGGTTCCTCCTCTAGGTCCTGTTGTTCGGTCGTTCCGATATAGAATGTAGCCGGCGATCTTCGGATCTAACAACCGATCTTGTAGCCGCGTTTCGTTTACCATGACGATGTCCATTTCGTGGTCATCGACAAATTGCGCCAGTTCATTTCTTCCCTGACGTAATCCGTTGGCGTTCCAAAACGCGACCTCAAACGACTTTAAAATCCCGTCAGTCATTATTCCATAAGCAGCGGGATAAATGACAGCAGCGCTGCTGCTGTTATCTTTGGATGCGGCGATGATCTGCGCTCTCTGGGAGTCAGACTTTTGGGATTTGACTTTAGCCGCGTACGAAGTTGGCTACGGCTCTCCTTCGTGCTAGGACTTATATCGAGAAGCCCCTTCTTCCCAAATTTCTCAGGGTTTAGACGGTCATCGCCAAATTACATCCGTCAAAATCCCCAATTGTTTTATGATAAGCCGCCAGGCAGCACTTTCATCATAAATTTGGGAATTTCGGCTTAATTGCCGCTCTGGACTTTCCGCATCTGGGTGTACAGACAAGAAGACCGTCACAATACAATTTGAATATTTAAAATAAAGTACATGAAGCCCAGCTACATAAACGAATAAACAAATTCAGAAAAGACGGAGACAATCCATCCATCTGGCAGGGACCGAACAGATATTTTACCTAAACTCGCACGGTTACTAACTTAAATATAAAAACGAAATGGAAGTGTTGCGAGAACTTGCGGAACTTCACTTTTTCCTGTTTAGACTGACAAGTGAGAAAGTCGCGCGAGTGCTTGCGCAAGTTCACATATTCAGTTATTAGATGGTTTTCGAGTATTTTATTAATGTCTTCATACACCACCATCCCACTATTATATCGCAAAAGATTATGTTCTAAATACTTTACTTGTTTTTTGATATCGTCAGGTAATAGGTACATTAAACGGCTTGGGTGATTTGAATAAATAATGTGCGGTTCGTGCGCCATCAAAAATTATTAATTCGGGCACACAAAAACCTTGTATATACTTTGTTAGAAACTTTTCAATAAAAGTCGAGCAGCTTCGCAGAATAATTTATTACAAAAATATGACTTATGTCAGGAATATTTCAACAGCCGAATTATTATGTATAATAATAATAAACGCCGTTGATAACACCTTCTTTTTGAAATGTTTCCGCTACCCAAAAAGATGACCACATACCGCCAACCTACCAGATCACCATAAGTAACTAACTGCTTTGGCCCATTAGCCATATAGGTACCCTAATCAAAATTAGATAAAACAACCGTAACACGATTAATAAGAACCTGACGATAAAATCCTGCGAAACTATCCATCCAATTATCTTTGAAAATAAGACTTTATAATCAATTTCTTGAAAAAATATTATCAGAACGACCATTCTCATTAAACCACAAAACCGTTCAACAGGTATTTCTTGATCTTCCAACTGAACAGACAAATCTTTACCTAAATTCTGATCCTATAATTGAAATGCGCATGCGTCCCTTCTAATATTTTTTATATATGTCAAAATTTGTCGTTTATCAATTACGATATAAAATAATTTTGGGAACAAAAACCTCTTTTTTAGTTTTATTTTTTATAGGACTCCAGCTATTTAGCTGAAAGAATATAATAAAATTAGAAATCTTTAAATTGAATTAAAAATAATTATTATCTTATAGATTCCCTACTTTGTAAAGGTGGTTCAAATCTTTATTTATTTATATTGGAAATTAAAGTACACTGGTTTCGGTTAATAATGAAAAAGAATGTCTTGCAAGTGACCTCCTTCGCTAGCTGGGCAGGCTGTCAATCTTTACAAAATTTTTCAATGAAGCTTAATGATGGTTCAATTAGTGATAATTGTTCGATGATGTTGTCTTCGAGGTGTTGAACAGTTTGAGGATTATCCGCATAAACTTTACTCTTCAAAATACCATAAGAATATTGAACGACTACTACGATGATAAATTCTTCCTCTCTGATCTTGAACTGATCCAGTGTCTTCAAATTTATCAATTATAAGTTTATCAGCACGGTTTGTCGGAGCATTTTCTCTACTGTATTTCGAACGAAATTTATTTCAACTTCTGAGGGACTTTCACCATATTTAAAATAAGTTTTAATAATGAAAACACGTTATTACTCGTGTAGCGATCCATTTTAACTGATCGGAATGTATTTACTACATTCATGAAAACACATCTGTGTAATCTATTACCTGTAAAAAATGGCGGCAAATTTAAAAAGATACCTCAAATTTGAACACCCTTTAGTTCCACTATATTTTAAAAACGTAATCATTTTGCCGTAAGGCAGAGCCAATAATTTAATTGTTGGTGAGTGACGTAACGTTGTCCCCTTCTTCGCAATTGGAATGTCATTAAATGATTAATAATGAGGTGGTGTAATGTGATTTGAAGTAACGCTTTAGTGCATTTTTGAAACACACGAAAAATATGGAAATATTGTCTAAGCAAATGCCTTCAATTGACGCAAGTAATTTTACTTTAACGTTATACCCAATGATGCATTTGAATGTGATTTGAATTAATGCTTTAGTGCATTTTTGAAACACACGAAAAATTACTCGAAGGATATGTGAGTGTGCATCCTTCGTCAACCGTGTCAACCGTCTGATTCATCCTTCTCGAAGTTGGAACCAACAGAATGTGATGACACTAAATTGTTGACAAGACGAGCCTTTGTAGAAGAAATGAAAGCAGAACAGGTGGGATTTGTGTTTCGAAAGTGTTGCTTTGGGATCCAAGAATGATACAGATTCTGGAAACAAATCGACACTAGTCGTTGCTGCTAAATTCATCGCAGTACTAAATGTGTGACTGTGTAAGGTTCGTTAATTGGGGTCCGAAGATAGTTTCGACACAAACACTTTTTAATTGAATTAGATTTATTTGGCACATACTCGACGAGCGAGCGTTCGCAACTGAACGACATCTTCGATACATTTTACAATCGATTTTATATTGATAAAATTCTACATCAGCAATTTTATTTCCTGGGGGCAATGAGCGTTATAGAAAGAAATCGATGTCGAATCTATATTGTAGTTTTCCGGGTGTAAACTGCATGGGTAGCAATTATTGCACAAAGTTCAATACTCTACAGGTTGACTTGCGATAATTTGGATTTGTCTAGAATGCTATTACAACTGGACAATTGTGCGTTAATTTTCCACTTGACGGAGTTCTTTATTGACAGCTTTTTCGGTCCAGTCCAGATTGCAGTATCATCAGCGAACATCCTTGTTTTAGTGGATTTTTCTTCTGAAAAGTCTCGGCAGTAAATGTTAAAAAGAATTGGCGAGAGGACCGAGCCCTGTGACACTTTCTCCTTCCAGGGTGCTATCGCTATGCTTGTTGCTTTTTGGTAAAATACAGATCCTTGTCAATCAAACTATTGCGGATACCTTTCATGAGATGAGGAAAGTAATACATGTGCATAATTTTCTCATCATCAGTCAGGTAATAGGTCAGGTAACCCTGTAGTCGATTGTCAAGCAACGATTCAATGTAGCTTGTTCTTGTAAATCGGTACTGCCGCCTGATGCCTTGCATTTTCTGGTCGGTGTTTGACTCACTGGTGTACCGGAAAAACTTGATGGCTGCACGGGTGGTGGTGGTGAAGTTGGTGTCACTGATGAAGTTTGCTTTTAAGAGTTTTGAAAACTAAGGGTTTGGCGAGTTTTAGTTTTGGTTAGTGCAAGTATAGAAATATGGTCTGTAGATAGAACACTTTTAATAGCGTACTTTTTACGGTTGACGCCATTTGATGCCGCCGCGTTTGCGGTGACATCGTAACTGACATTATATTGCTCAATATTATTTAGCCGCGTGAGGGAGGGGTACCCATATTTTACCACATTGTGTCAATAATATTGCTTCAAGAATATTGACCGTGGAAGGCACTTTTACTAAAAGAAAGGCGCAATTATTATGGAGAGTAGTAGGCGCTAAACTAAATTCAATTCCAAATGGGGCCAATACAAATTGGAATGAGTGGCGAAGAGTAAGAAAAATATCAGCAAACCATATATAATGCTTATATTTATAAATTTTTTAAATTTCAGGCTTGGTTGGATCAGAAGCGCCAATTAAAAAAAAAGTTTTGAAACATGATGACGATGTTGACGATAGAGGTCTTTCATAAAAACTGAAACCGCTGATTCACGCCATATATGGGCATCGTGAGTGCCGCCTGGAAATCTCGCATTTACATTTAAAATGCGAAGATCTGGATCACAAACCTGCAAAAAAATTAAAATAATTATACATATTTCATATCTACCGGTTTGTCGCTGTGGTGTGGTTCTGGAGTGGTCCGTGTGAGTTCAGCCTAAAACCGCCATCCGCTCATACCTAACGTCCGAGACACATCGCGATTGGGACGTTAATTTAAAGAAAATCGAATTCGCTATAAACATGGCCGTTCATGAAGTCACGAGATACAGCCCCGCATTCTTAAACTTCGGATGCTCTCTTTACTCATCCGGAAAGCTGCACAGAAAACTCGACCAGACGCACGAACAAGACGAAATTGTTTTCGGTCCACGCGAATCTCGTACCGAACACCTTAAAGAACTTTCGAATTTGTACGGCAAAATTAAGCAACGTCTTGATAAAGCTTTCAACGAGAGCGCGCACCGATACAATTTGTCGACCAGTTACATTCGCTGTCGGTCAAGTGATCTGGAAGCGTAATCATGTCCTCTCTTCGTCCGTGAACTAGTTTGCTTCCGGTTTAGCACCAAAGTTTACGAAATGCATTGTCAGCCGTAAAATAACACCTAACGTATACGAGCTGTTAGACTTTGTGACACATAAGCCCTTAGGACATTGGCATGTCAATGATATCAAGTTGTCCCCGAATGTCGATTAGTTTTGCGTCTAGGTTTCTTGGTCACGTTCATTTACATTTTTCTTCTTTTTTTCGAATTTCTGTACCTTCCCGCTATTTCGGGAGGTATTTCTTCCGAAATGTATGCCCTATGCAATTGTAGGGTGAGTGATTCTTACATGGCAATGCGAGAAACGTACCTGTCCTAAACCACTTAAAATTAAAATATTTACGAAGAATCGACGCGGTCGATTCAGTCTGCGTCTGTGTGAGCACGATATAAAGTACTAAATCGGAGAATTGAAGTGAAAAGATATTGTGGGGGCTGTTGTCCCACGGTTTATTCGGATAATAACGCGTAAGAGTGACGCAATATACACTTTATTATTTACAAAAACGTGGCTAATAGAACATGTAGCTTCTACCCAGATGGACGTCGTAGCTCGGAGTACTTCCCTTTTTGACCGAGCATTTTGGTGGCAGCTGTGTCCTCGCGCCAAGTTTGAATGTATACATTTGTAGCGCCACCTGCTGGGCGCCATTCGTTCTTGGTGTACCGCCACAGGACTCCCCTTCCAGCGATCGCGTTATTCGAGGAAACGCACCGGTCGACGAACTATGCGTCTTGTGGTGGTCTCTTGTGTCGCTGGTGTTGGTTCCTGGTTGTGCGGTGGCGCGCTGGGGTCGTTTTGTTTTTGTTGTTGACTGCTAGGGTTGTCGTTGTTGTAGTTTTCGTCCGATATGTCTTCTTGTTCGCCTCTGAGGATAAACGCTGGTTTAAAACTCACCTAAATTATTTCGGCTACCATAAATCACCCCCATATACCCCTTACCACCCCAAACTAAGCCCTATCACTTTAAAATTACTAAAAATGCTACAAACCATAGCAAAACTATGCCAAACTCATCTAAATTACTTCGGCTACCATAAATCATCCCCAACTACTCCCTACCAAACCAAACTAAGCCAAATCACTTTAAAATTACTAAAAATGCTACAAACTATATTAAACTATGCCTCACTATCCTATATACTATAACTCGACCAAATTATTTAATTAATGTAAACAAGTCCCGTCAAAATATTTTCGGAAAACTTCCAGCGTCGGACCGGACTCTACTTATATTCGTACGCTAATTTTTACGTTCGCTTAATGATATTGGTGTATTTGTTTTTCCCCAAACCTACCCCGGCTGAAATCCGAAATTTGCAGTGTTGAACCGGACTTCGCTGACATTCATACGCTTAATTATTATGTGTTTATAAATGTTTTACACTATTTATTTGACGTACATTGTCTTCATTAATGCTCTACATTATTTATAACTAAGATCGAGCAGATAGAAAATCTAATCTAGTTGAATGTAGCCGGCGTTGCCTGGGCGTACATATAAACGCTGTGTTGACAATGGTGGTGTATTAGCGATGTTGACTAATCGACATTAGAATACAATTAAACATAATTAAACTTGAGCTTATTGTGTGAGAGAGACCGGCTTCTTTCTCATCCCTACTCCGTGCTGTTTGCTGACGGGGATAACTAATCGATTCATAATTGATCACTTATCGACCACTGAGAGAGGAAGATTTTAATTTTAAAGTTGCAATATTGACCCTATTGCGCAACTGTGGATTAAAGTAAAAATACTAATATCGCTATTATTCTAAATCATAAAAAAAATTGTCCTAAAAATAAAAATCTGGGGATTCCGCCGTTTCGGAGGAGTTCCATAACAAATACCGTGACACAAGATTTTTATATAGATTTATTTATTTAAATATATAGATTTTTCACATAATGAATTTTAATAATATTAGGGCTAGGGCCTCGGTGGCCGCCACGGACCCGGCCGCCGCTACGGCCTCGGTGGCCGCGACGGTCACTGTCGCCGCCACGGCCGCTGTTGGAATGGCCTTCGGCGGCCGGCTGGACCGCTTCATCCCGTGGCCCAGGGTCTTCCGCCTCCATGGGAGACTCCGGGGCTGCCGCAGGTGGCAAAGTCGTGGCTTGGGGCTGCTGGTTTGTTTCAGCCATCTCAAATCAAAAACAAGAAAAATAAATTTGTTATAAGATAATGTACCGGAACCTCCGGGGAGGTGGCACAATTGCTCCGGCGGCTGCTTTGGTTGTTGGGGAGCTGGGCCGTGAGTCTATCGCGGTACGAAATAAAAAAAGAAATGGGCGCCACCGGTTCTATTTCCCCGAACCGGGAGGGAGTAGCTAACCTTGCGGCGACGGCTGCGACTGCAGGATGACGGTAGCGGCGAGATGATCCCCGGAGTCGGAGTGGCTTCGGTACGTCTGAGGCGGTAGAAGAACGCCGGAGTCGGTGTGGCTCCGGGACGTCTGAGGCGGTAGAAGAACGCCGGAGTCGGTGTGGCTCCGGGACGTCTGAGGCGGTAGAAATGAACGCCGGAGTCGGTGTGACTCCGTGCACGTGGCGGCGATAGAAATGAACGCCGGAGTCGGTGTGGCTCCGTGCACGTGGCGACGATGCTCGTGGTGTGCGCTGCGACACACGACGGATGACACTTGCTCTCGGAACTCACCGTCGTTCGGAAAAAGCACAATCTTCGACCGGTCAGCTTCGTTGTCGGAGACAAGATGGCCACGATCCTCCCGGCGAAAGACGAAAAAAACGCGGTAAGCGCGCTCGCGATAACCCAACGGGGCCAAACTCCCCAGAACCGTGGGCTGCGCTTTCGAAAAGTCGCGCGGACTCTTTATTGGTATTTTCGGGACGGTACAATAATTCTTAAATACTTTCGTTTTTGTGATTTGATATTTTGTATTTTGAAGGGGACATATTTCAACTCGCGTTTTACGTCGTCAGAGAGCCAAAATGGATAGAATTTGGAATAATTTAGCTTCTCTGTCAACACTCCGTCCCGGCAAACTTTACAAATCATAACAATAAAATTATTTGGAGAGCGGCTGGATTTAAAAATACAACAATATCATGTGTAATGAATTTAGACTTACTTACCGTGGATAAAAATGTCACCTCCCTGAGTGCAGAAACGAAATGAAACGGAACACTTGAAGTTGCGATATATATATTTTTTTATTTCGTTACAGGTTCATGAAGGAATACATGCCTTAGGCACCACGCGCACTTAATCGACTCGGATCGGTCGGATCGGCACGGCACGATCGGCATGTTTTGGTATACATGAAATTAAATGAGGGCCCGCACACTGGATCGGATCGGTCGGTTCAGACCGGTCGGATCGTTTCGGCATCGGCAGAGAATGATCGAAGAGGCAAAAACTGCCGAAAGGTCCGACGTCTTTCCGCATTTCGGTCCACATCTGCAATTGTAAAGTAATCTGAAAATGTAAATATGCATCCAAAAAATAGCCGTGCCGCCTTCACCACCATAAGGTGATCAACATAAATACTCTGTTTTACGAAAAAACCACCACGATACAATTAAACTGTTATTAATTATCCGATTTTAAGGATTATTTTTAATTATATTTTTATATATTATGTAAATGGTTGTTAAAAACAAACTGTACTAAATGAGCTGCTGAAATCACCAAAGGTGTCGACTGCCGATTGTGCCGATTCAATGCGCGGTATACGCTGCTGTGCCGATCCGACCGGTCCGAGTCGATTCAGTGCGCGTGGTGCCTTACTCTAAACAAGTGTGAGTCCGTCCGAGAGGCCGAATCAAAGTATTACATTTTTGAAACAGCTTGCGAGAGCAAGGGCAAAGTTACAAAGGCAAAAAGACGATGTTCCATTAGTTTTTATTTAAAATCTTATGCAAAAATTCGCACATACTAAGCATAGGATATCGCTATTTCTTATTGCTTTTCGAGTATACGAAAATTGCTGGTTCAGCATAGCTCTGTTAATTAATACTAAATTTTGTCGCTTTTGTACATAATTCTGGAGATGCCGAGTCAGCGTCTGGACAGTTCGGCGCTGCTGACTGGTTCGACTTGTGGCTGGTAATGCATTGTAATGGGAACGCATGATTGAACTCACACGGGCCACACGCTGACGTCTGGCTCGACGACTGTCGCACCGTTTGTAACTACCGATTTTGTCGATGTCGTGTGGTTCTGGAGTGGTCCGTCTGAGCTCAGCCTTAACCAAATCCGCCCGAAACCGGTTTCGAAACATTTTCACTGTCGGACCAAACTCTTTTTTACTTATCTTACGCTTATTTTTAAGTTCCGTTGGTGAGAGTGATAGTGTTAATGATTTGTTCTTCATCAAATTTGCCCCGACTGAAATCAGAAAATTTGTAGCGTTGGACCGGACTTCACTCACACTTCACACACTTAAGTATTCTGTTCATATAAACATTTTACACCATTTATTTTTGGAATTTTTAGTTTTTCAGTTTTTTTTTTTACATTGCGTTCATTATTGCTCTAATCTATTGTTTATAAGTAAGATGGAGCAGTTTGAAATTATAATAGTAAACGGAGTACAAATACCACACCGTGTAAATCCCGTGAAAGGTGATGGAAATTGTTTTTTTTACTCTCTTTCCTATTGCATTTTTAACACCGTTAATAGAGCTCAAGAGGTTTGCACATTAATTGTTCAACACGTTGCGGCCAATTGGGCCAGGTTTTAATTATTATCGTGCAACCGAGAAGGAAATAATTATGCTGACCAGTTATTATTCTGAAGATATGTCAAAATTATCTACATATGGTTCTGTTTGTGAGTTGACTGCAGCAGGAGAAATGTTTCCATTTTGTTTTCAAGTATATCATAACGGTAGTTTTTATGCGCAATTTGGTGAACATAATCAGTCAATTCGTAAACTTAGATTTTCCGGAAACTTATCTAACGGTCATTTCGATGTCCTTGAATCACTTCTCGAGCCACGACTTATAGAACATTCCCAAATTGCGCCTTCGTCTAAGAGTCTATTCAAGATAATTATTCTCAGACATCAAATAAAAGGAAACGCCGTGCGCGTGTTTCAAACAGAATTAGAAACACCCAACTAAAAATAGCTGCCGTGAAATATACATCAAAAAATAAAGAGCGAAATATGCCCAAAAACATCCGGAAGTTAATAGAGCTGCTGTTGCGAAATATGCGCAACAACATCCGGAAGTTAATAGAGCTGCTGTTGCGAAATATGCGCGAGAACATCCGGAAGTTAATAGAGCTGCTGTTGCGAAATATGCGCAAGAACATCCGGATGTTAAAAGAGCTGCTGTTGCGAAATATGCGCAACAACATCCGGAAGTTAATAGAGCTGCTGTTGCGAAATATGCGCGAGAACATCCGGAAGTTAATAGAGCTGCTGTTGCGAAATATGCGCAAGAACATCCGGAAGTTAAAAGAGCTGCTGTTGCGAAATATGCGCAACAACATCCGGAAGTTAATAGAGCTGCTGTTGCGAAATATGCGCAAGAACATCCGGAAGTTAATAGAGCTGCTGTTGCGAAATATGCGCAAGAACATCCCGAAGGTCATAGAGCTGCCGTTCGTAGATATACACAACAGCACCCAGAGGTTAACAGAAACGCTGTTGCGCGTTATGATCCACGCAACGAAAAAAGAATTCAACGAAGGCCACTTTCTTGGACGCAAAAGGCTAATTCTGCATTCCGATATGACCCATGTATTGCATACGACGCAGAAAAAACTATACAATTGGGTGAAATGAGCATAATATGCCAATGGTGCAAAGCCCTCAAGTGGAAGGGGGAGACACCTGGCATGTGTTGCAACAATAGAAAGGTGCAATTAATACCATTCGAACAACAACCTGAACCTATAAGGAGCCTTTTGTCCTTTTTACATCCGAAATCAAAACATTTTCCAAATTCTATTAATCGACACTCTCCCTTACTGATACACAATTTTTCCTTATCAATCCACAAGTTTCTTTATCAATCCATAATTTTTAATTATGACTTATTGTTATCCTTTTTCCTTCCTTCTATCCCTAACCCGGCAAGAAAACTCTACACCTTCCCGTTGGTTCTTGCTGAACAATTGCAAATTTTTTATCTTGCAATTGACTAAGTAGAGCATTCCTGTTTCATTGTCTTATAATGTCGATTGGTCAACTTTGTTAATACAACACGTTTATTTGATCTACGTCCGGGCAACGCCGGGTACATTCAGCTAGTTTTTCTATAAATTTTGCACTAACCATGCTATCCGCCGGAAAAGCACGAAATGAAATGTAAGTGCACATGCCTGCTGCTACAGAAGCATTGCAGCGTTGGGCAGCATATTTTACCTGCATTTTGGTAAAGGCTGTTCAATAAATGTGAATATGTGTCAATTTAGGTGCTAACCGAAATTCTTGCGTTTTATCTCTTTCATAAAATAAGTCCAAGTACCTTTTATCTGTTCTTCATTCGCCTGAAATATCAAAGAAATGTGTAAAAAAGTTATTACGCGTCGTTTTTAACAAGTGCGGAACGTCAAATATATAAAATTATTGAATATTGACATATAAATATCGCCTTTCTACGGTAACACCTTTTTGTGTTCGTGAATTTTACAAAATTTGATCCCTGTATATATAGTAAATGTGGAAGGCGATGATTTTGCTTGGTACGACTGGATTATCGTTCGAGATTTCGGCATTTAGACATGTAGCAGTTTTGCTGGGACATTTATTTGGGGCGTGAATTGACGAATATTTCGGGCAGACTTTTCTATATGTGCAGTCTGTAATGTTGTGACCTAGTACAAAACATATCTTACATTGGATTGGGGTTGGTTTTGGTGGATCAGATGTTTCTACTTTGTATATGTTTCCGAAAAGGAACAATTCCTCCAGCAGAAGGTCGATTGTTTTGGCGTCGTTCAGTTCTTGTACGAGCTGGATCTTGTACTTTCGTAAACTAAAATCGTCCATAAAGTGGATGGACACATTCAAATGCTGTACACGACGGCGAATCGATTCATTTAGGTCCTCCTCAGTATTACCACAGTGGGTTTCCCGACGCTGTGTGAACGGTCTCATATGCGCGAATAAACTGCTCGTTTCCTCTAGAGTTGTCGTAATCCTGATTGTTATAAGAATTACTCTGAAAATTTTGCCTGTAATTTCCTCGGTTGCTTGGTTGGTCGGATATGATTTTGCTAATTTCCTCTGTAATTATTAAATTAACCTTGCTGTTATGACTGTCTTTGTTTAACATGAAAAATGCTTGGTGCATTAATATCGTCCGTTTGGATAATTGCGAATTTTGACAAAATTTCCTGAGCGTTTTAAAAAGTTCCTGCTTCGATTATGAGCCTTGCCTTTGCCGACGCAGCATTTTGCGCGTATATTTGACGGTTGAATTTTTTACGAACATATTTGCTGTCTCGGGAGGTACTTCTTCCGAAATGTATGCCCTATGCAATTGTAGGGTGAGTGATTCCAATTCGCTCATAAAAATGTCCTAATTTTATAATCATTTTGTGATAAATTTAGCAATTTGGCTGATACTACACTTAAGTTTTAGCATTTCATATTGGTTTTATATTTACTTACTTGGCATTTTCATTTGATTGGAAATTTCCTCCCATGCATTTTCTTTCATCTGCTGATTGTGGTAGTTTTTATTACCACACAAATATAAAAATGGGTAATTGGATACCAAATTTATTAGAAGTTCTTCGTTCATTTTTTAAATAAAATTAAACTTATTTTTACACGATTTTATGGTGGTTGCTACGAACACTGTTGCTTGTATAGAGCTTTTGGTTCAAAAGTTTGCGTTAAGTCTTATATGAGAAGCCTCCTTCTTCCCGAATTTGGATTATTTGACGATTGTAGGGTGTGAACTTTCTCTACCATATCGGACATTAACTAAAACAGCATAAACAGCAGATCATAAAAATAAGCGAGACGTCGAACTGTCGTAGTCAAAACATGTGAGCTGCCAGTGGAACCTAGGAAAAAATCGCTCACGAAGAATTTCCAGTTCCAGCCCGTTCCACGCCCTTCCAATCCGCGGTAGTGTGCGGAGTCACATTTACTTACATGTTAGATAAAATTTCCAATCCAATCCATTCCGTTCCATTCCAAGGTAGTGTGCTTCCTGCTTAACGAGGCTTTCCTTTCCGCCCGCCTTACGGATTGGGTCTCGCCGGAATTTTTTATCCCGGGTTGCTTCCAGTGGAGACTGACAATCTCCAGGGCTTCTAATGAAAACGATTCGAGAAACTAAATGGTTTATTTCGGAAATAGCAAGCATTGCTGGAGCTGGAAGGCGCAGACATCCGGCAACTGGCGTTTAAGAACCTGGTATGTTGCAATGTAATTTCTCGGCGCTGGCTTTCGCCATTTATCCGACGTCTTCCTTAAATTTATGCTGGGTGATTTAATTTAACGTTTCTTGGCCTTGTTTAATTGGAGACATTGTCTCGGTCTTTTGTATTTGGTCAGTTTTAGCTCGTCGTAGTCTGTTGCCTGTGTGATCGTGGGGTTTGTGTGTGTTTGCATGTTGTCGTAGATTTTTTGTGCTAAATGTTGGATGTATTGTCCGAATGGCGGGGTGTTTGTCTCTCTGTGAATTTGTTCGTTTGTCATGTAGTAAGGTGCGTCTACGCATTGCCTTAATGTCTTGTTTTGTAGTGTTTGTAGGGTCCTGATTTGCGTCTCCGGCATTTGAAGAAAAAAGTGTGAGCCGTAGGTCATGGATGGTCTGATGATTGTTTTCTAAATTTGGACTTTGTTTCTAATGCTCAGTTTGCTTCTTCGATTTAGTAATGGAAAGAGTTGATGTTTAATGTTTTTGATTTTTGTTTTTGTTCTTGATATGTTCTTTGAATGTCATCTTTTTGTCGAAAGTTATTCCTAGATATTTGACCAAGGAATCTCTGTGTTTTCCAGTTTGAGTCGTTTCGTTGGTTGGTGATTTATTCTTTTGTGTGTAAATATGATTGCCTTTGATTTTTCGGCGTTTAGTTCGATTCTCCATGTTTTAAGCCAGTTGTCTAATGTGACCAGATGTGATTGGAGCGATTTGACTGGCGTTTACGGCTGCTGCAGTCGTATTTAAAGGAATCCTTATCCCCAGACCCCACTCTTGTCGTGGGTAGGGTTGCGCTTGAATTGTCGTTTTGCCTCTATTTGTGAGAGCTGTTTTAAAACTCCGGCCAAATGGAAGCCAATAATACTGTGTATTGGTTATAACATTTCTGGATTTATCGCGGATATTTTCTCGTACAGTTAAAGTTTTAGGTATCTTTTTCTTTGCACCGACTCAGTTTTTACTCGAAAGACCAGTGGATTTTGGTGAATCCACGACACATTAATCACGAAGAAAAACACGACTTGTTTAAACTTAACACTTATATTTAAACAACTTTGTACGACAAAAAATTGTAGGAACGACGAAACAAGAAAAAACACATAAACCCACAAATTATCGAAATCTGAGCACTCTCTCTTAGTACTCAGCCGGCTGCTTGCTTGGAGCCCAATATTTTGTCACGTCCGTGTTGCAACTTAAATAAGGGTGCCCCACCTACGCCTTCCACGCCCTGAAAATTCCCAAAGTGCGGACCGTTTACCACCGATCGTAACCTTTGACAGAGCCATATGTGCAACTAATCACATTTACGACAGAATGCAGAAAAACTCAAAATAACACCAAAAGTGTAAACTTCTGTCGTAAATTGCAACCCTTGTCATTAGCTTAGGCATGGACATTTAAGGCCCGACAGGAGACTAAACCATACCACCAATAAAGCATTCCAGGGGGTCGTAATCGGTCACCCCATTTAAACTACCGAACGTGACAATTAATAAAACAATGAAAAAGTGCTATCAAACTCTACTACTACTACATTCTTCGTCTTTAAGCAATGAAAGATTACTTGCATCCGGATCGGTCATTTAATGCCCACCGAAATTATTTCATTTAACGCTATTAAAAATTGATTCACTTAAAAACGGTTGGGTTACATAGCAATTCAAAAATCGTACCTGTTCTAAACTACTTAAAATTAAAATATTCACGGAGAACCGACGCAGTCGATTCGGTCTGCGACTGTACGAGGACGATAGTTGTACACATGTCGAATAATCAAAAACAAAATTTTCGACCTTTCACAAACGGCGCTGTGGTCTTTGCTGTCCGGGTTTTATGGTTGGTTGGCTACCTTGAAAAGGAGGTTCAGTCCCAACAAAATGCAAATACATCAGGGCAAGGATGTCCGTTGGTATTTTCTGTTCCTGGACTATGAAGTTCGAGTTGACTACTCTGTCTTCGGTTAAATCTTGCTTAGCTTCTTTCGACTCTGAAGAACCCATTAATTTCTACGTACCGGGAATATTTGCACCCAACACTGAGTTGTCATCTCTTCTTATCTTGCAGCAGTACCTTCTGGAGGCAGGATCGCCAATTTGGGCATTTGTTTTCTATTCCAAGCATTTTCTTTAAATTCACGGTTCATACCAACCATTTTTTTTGCGTTGTGGAGATGTATGTATTGGACATGCCTGTGCGGTCACAACCGTGTCTCCTGTCTTAACAATGGCACCCGCGCCAAATGCGTACGCACCATCAACCTGTGGCTTGTAGCCATTCGCTGTGTCGTTCTGTAATGTTGGTACCGGGGAAAATCACAAGTCGAGGTTTGTTTCACCATCTTTTATTTATTCACCAAATTCACGGTACATAGTTCCAGTTAGTTCGTGATGCTGGTCTAATCGTAACTTCCTTTTGACCTGAGTTTACCTCAATTTATTAAGTCGGCATCTGTTATTTCCACACAAAGGTGGTTTTTGCTAGTGGACTGTATGAACAATTAATGTATTGGGTTAAACTTAAACAGCTTTATTATCGACTTCTATGTACAAAATAATTCCACGCAGCGATGATCTAACTCGGCGATTTCTTCCCACGAGATGATGTGCACGGGCGGCATTCGGGGGGGAACGAGACTTATTCTTGAACAATACAAGTTTTAATGTAAATGGAATTGGTGCAAGGATGGGATGACGGACTCACCAAGTACCCGTTCAACTTTTGATTCTCGATGGATGTCCACAGCTCCAATTCTGCCCGGCTTCGTCTGGATAATACCAGGCAAGGGTTGCCGATGGCGACAAACAACAATTTATAAAAACAGATGGCGAATTCGCAAGAGACTAATTTTCGAACGATGCGGCTGTCTCGAAGCTTCGATGGCAAGAGAGCTTTTTGGGGTGGTGTGTCCGATAAGATGGGAGAAGGGTGGAGGGTACAAATGAATAGTGGGTGGCGGAGAACAACTTGTAAACACAAAACAGCATCCGGTCAATAAACACCCCATCAGCTTATTGGTGAACAATTGCAAAAGTGCATCGGCATAACCATATAAGGCAAGTAAGACATTTCCATTCCTCATATGGTAATATGCCGATTATTACAAAAATAACACATGTATTTTTTCCTGTTATGGAACTATACAGGGTGGAGCGCGGCAGACGTTTTGGTTTTAAATAGGAATGACACTCGGTGCAACTGAACGAGTACATTTTTTAAATTTTTTTTCTATTATACCACACTGGAAATTTGAGTTTATATCGTTTTGAAAACGTATCAGCCAAATGACGCCCTTCAGAGTCGAAACACTGCTGAAGCCGTTTTTTGAAGTTTTCATGTACTCTTTCGAACATTGCGACCGGGATTTGGGCGATTTGGGTCCGAATGTTGTCTTTTAGGGCTTCCAGGGTCTTGGGACGATCATTGAAAACAAGAGATTTCAGGTACCCCCACAGGAAAAAATCGCACGGGGCCAAATTAGCGAGATGAGTCGCAAGGGAAATGTTTCCGCCAAAAAGTCCATGCACACCCTTGTTGTTAAAACCAAGTTCCATTTCTTCCAATGCGGGCAAGAAAAAATCTTTGATCATCGACAGGTAGCGTGCTGAATTCACAGTTATTATTTTCCTCAAAAAGGTAAGGGCCGATGACCCCTATTCTTGAGATTGCACACCATGCTGTCACCCTGTCCGAGTGTAGAGGTCTTTTATTAAGCTCCCTGGGATTAGTGTCACTCCAATAGCGCATATTTTGTTTGTTAACACATCCACTGAGGTTAAAATGCGCCTCGTCAGAGAAAAAAACAATACTGTTTTGAGGCAACGCGGCAAGCATGTTTTCACTAGCGGTTTTTCTGGCTTCATAATCACGAGGCTGCAGTTCTTGGACGATTATCATTTATGAAGATGCTCATGCACGATCCGATGAATGGAACGTCTCGAAATGCCAAGAGCACCTGCTTTTTTCCGAACAGAGCGCCTGGGAGATCGTTCAATGGCAGCTCGAACTCGCTCGATGTTTTCTGGAGTTGTGACGGTCCTCTGCGGCGCCCTTCTTATCGTTGACACATTTCCTGTCTCCCTAAATGCTTTTACCCACGAAATAATACTATTTCGATTTGGAATGCGACCGCGGGGGGGAATTGCAAAATAAGTTTCAACACAAAAAGCGCGCTGCTCAACGGACCACTCCATTTTCGCTATTGAAACACTTTCAACCCTCCATGATAGTTAGGAGGGGCACTACCTGGTTTATGTTTTACGTGCGATACCTGTCGATAGACTTACCCGCACGGCTGCCATGAGCTCGGAATTGAGATACGCTCAATTGACGCGCAGACCGTCTAAGCGGAAGCTTCCAGAGTCGCAGAACGTAAAGCAATCTCGACTTGCAGGTTCTGGAGTCGGAACCAAGATGGCGATAATTCATTCGGCGAAAACGTGAAAAACCGCGGGAAGCGCGCTCGCGATAACCCAACAGGGCCAAACTCCCCAGAACCGCGGGCTGCGCCTTTGAAAAGCCGCGCAGGCTCTTAACTTAATTATCGGGACGGTACAACAGCTCCATTGGTATTAAGGTAATCTTGGAATTCTTGTCGTATAGCTCTCGCTATGTTGTAACTCCTGTTGCCATAACTCTGTCGGGAAACAGTCTTCATGTTGACATTGAAATCAACATCAGCTTCATCTGTGTTGTAGTCTCTACATGATTCTACTAAATAATTATGTAAAATCACAGAGGCATGTGTTATGAGTTGAACTTTTTCAACGGACACATTCATAGGGGAATTGTGCTTAAGATGACATTCTTTTTGTTTTAAGACAAATATTCAAAATAAATGAAGCCATGCAGCCTTCGGGTCGAACTTCATAAAGATCAAGTCAGCTTGCTTTGCAGCCTCCACAAGCGATGTCCTGGCAGCTTCAAAAGCGATCGTGTGAGTTTGACCCAATGATGTAATTGAGAATGCCTTTTGCTCTCTAGCCTTCCTCTCTGCATTTCCAGTTATTCCGTTGGAAGCTTGCCTTAGTTGTTGAAAATGGTGAATACTATATTGCATATCGGGTTGGTAATGTTTATGTTCTGGTAGCCTGGGTCTGCTTGCTTAAACATGAAATCATGGATGTTGACATAAGAGAGCGTATTATAAATTTCAAGCATTTTAGTCTCCTTTCTTTGTTCGGCTCAATTCTGGCTCTCTTTGCTGATGGAATGACACAATCAACAACTTCTTCTTCTTGAGACCTCTTAACTCCTGATGTGGAAGGCTCAATGGTGATTTTTTGTCATCAGACATATTGCTTTTCTTGTTGTAGGAAACATTTTAATAAGTATAAGAACCCGTTTTTACTCTTACGTATATTTATAAATGTTTCTTAATCAACAATATTAGTAAAGTTTTCAAACAATCAACGTAAAGGAAAATTAAAGAATAAACATTAATCGCACTTCTACGTGTGTAAGATGACATATCAATAGTGTAAGATGACACACTATGTCATCTTTGACTTTATTGGTATGTCGTCTTTTACAAGATAAAAGCACACCTTTGTTGTAGTTTAAATATTGAAATTAATAATAATTTTACGCACACATTTCGCAGATAAATTGTTTCTTTTTTGCAGGTATGCCTGCGCAAAATGTATGACACCAGTTGGAACACAGTTGACACTTCACCCAATGTTCTTTTGGCCTAGATTGACTAAATAGTTCTTTGAAGTATATGCAAGCTACATCATCTTCTCCCTAGCAAGCGTAAGGATCCTCGAGGTCCTCGTCATCATCAAAAATAACACGCTGCTTTTGCTTTCGACTCCTCGTGGACCTGCGTTTGTTAGGCGCGGACTTATTACCTTTCTCGAGGTTCTTGTCATCGTCCAAAACGATAGGCTTCGTATTCTTTGGCCCTCTCTTGACTTTAGATTTTTTAACTGCAGGTTTAGACTCCACACTATCATTAAAAATGGTACGGTTTGTTTTTTTTTTAAGGGATGTGCGATTTTCCTTTTTCTGTTGTGCTGCTGCTTTTATTTCATTCATAGCTGCCAAAATCTATCTTATCACACACGTGTACACACCAGCGCCAATATAGGAGTCTCTGTAGTTATAAATCTTCTGTTCATTTGATAATCCATGAAACCAATAAGGCTTCATGATTAGTCTTTTAATGGAAATGCATCATCAGCAACCAATACGTAGGGTGTATTGATGTTTCTACCAGGAGGAGGTGAAGCCGGTGGTAAATGTAAACTATTTCTTTGTAAAGCGCTTGAGATTGGACTCATGTTGAAAACTCTCGCTTATTCTCCCATTAGAACCAATATCAACATAATAAGCTGAACGAACATTCGGCTTCTTGAAATTTCCTGTCCGATCCTTCTCTTCACTCGCTGCATGCATTTTTGTATATCTTTATTCCAAGGTATATCACCAAAATTATGCCCACTGAGCAGACTATTGTCATCTCTGCAATATCTCTGGGCGCCTAAAGAATGTTTTCTCGTGGCGATCGCTACCGCAATTTTTGGAGTCGATATCGTCAGCTTGGGGAATTTGGGTGGACCAAGAAGCACACTGATTGTGTTTCACTGTTCACTGTTTTTAGGTATATTTGTTTAACTTGAATAATATGAATTTGTATATATATAAAAATAAATCTGAATTACGTATATATGTAAGAATAAATCCGAATGAATTAGAATGAATGTGTTTTGGGCTGACCGCCCCTATTATCGGGTGGCTCCCACCCTCGCGAGGAGGAGCTCTTCTCACCCCCAACGCAGGGTGAAGGATTTAACAGAGGTTTTCTTCTTCCCATGTCATGTAATGTTGAATTGAAAAGTGTCACATGATCTTGATATGACCTTTTCACCTTTTAATCAAATAATTATAACGATCTTAAAAAATCTTAAAGCCTACATACTTTCAGAAAATCAAATAGTCTTCGGAGGGGTAATTCAATCGTCCAGGCATTTTGGACAAGTAATAATGACTTTTTGTTTTTTGTCTAATCCCGGCCAACTCCGCTCTGCAATTCACTCGTTTACATACTACTTATAACATAACATAAATATATAAATATCTTAAAAACCATTAGGTTTAGGTATAGGCTATCCCATTCAAAAAAGAATGAGAATTTTATGGAGAACCAGAAGGCCTGAAAATACTAGCGGTGTGCCATTTAAATTAAGCAAGTTATTTAAGTATGGGTACAAGATTTCAACGTCATATCCAGATTGCCAAGAAGCCTCAAGTTCTGACCAAAATTCATTTTTCAGCAATTATAAATTTTAATATTATGAATTTTTTTCGTTGGACGGAAAATGTAATTTTTTGCAGAAGAATGTAAATATGCTCCGAAACTGTCGGAGACAAATATAGGGATATTTACATAAAGTGACACTTAAATTATAAGAGGAATTAGAATAAGTAATAGAAATGGGCATGTTCCATTTAAAATAAGGAAGTTAGTAGCGACTTCCGGTGTAACCGGAAGTGGCACACACTTGTAATTATTAACATTGAATTGGTCCCATCGGCAGTCGTAGATCCACAAATTTTTATTAATTTCTGTTGTATAAATTTCGATCGATAGCGTTCCCGCTGGGACAGCCTGTATACAGGCTGTTCAAAAAGTATGGCACCGGCTTAATATCTTCAAAACAATTAATCAGAATAAGTTGATATTTGTAATTTTTTCTACTGTTTTACATTGTTACCTTACAAGATACACAGCCAACTAGATTTTTTTTTAAATAGCAATAGGGGTCAAATTTGACATCATTCGAAAGCTTATTTGGGATAATTGGTATTGATTAGTAGAATTCATATCCCAAATATCAAGTTATTCCGCTTAATAGTTTTGAAGATATTAAGCCGGTTCCATACTTTTTGAACACTCTGTATAAATAGTAACAGTCAGTGGCTTTTCGTTATTCAACTTTGAATGCCAAACATATTCACTCTCACACCCAATGTTATATATTTTATAAATAAACTATATATACAAATATGTACAAATTGGTGGTCGTGTGATTTGCTACGCACATATGTCTTAGCAGCTCTATTAGAAACGCGGAGGCGGAGCCCTTATTCCTTACAATAAAATGTTCGTGTATTAGTATTAGGTAGTGATTTATGTAGTAAATCAAATATCTCTCTAAACTTGCATCTTGTCAGGGCTTCTTCAAACACGACCAACACTTTGTCTTTTTAACATTTTATTTAGCAAACTTTCTACCGAACCGGAAGGGAATTGAGATAGCGGATTAAGTTAAGCAAGGTTTAATGTCAAACACAAATTTATTCTACAAAAAGGAAAATGCGACGACCGAGGGCCCACGACGCTATTTTGCCTAACCGATATTAACTAAAAACTAAACAGAAACTGAGGGAAAAGCAAAATAAGGACGGTGGTTCCTCGGCGAAGTCGGCTGACGAAGCGGGGACGCACGGCGCACAGAGGGGCCAAATGGCCAAAAAGCGGAAACAATTCAATACACCGAGAACGGATTAACATAGAAACCTGGCGTCTGGGTCTCATTCGACTCAGAACAAAAAAATACATCAAGTTCAATTGTTTTTTTTTTAATTTTGAAGAAAATTAAAGAACCAAGGAAACGAAAGCCTAATGGCAAGATAGAAATTTCTGAAATTTTCGGAATAGGTTGTACTCATCAAAACATGTAGCAACAAGTATTCTGCGTGTATAGTTAAATTAAACAATGCTTACAATTAAAAATTCAAGAAAGCATAAGGGATTCAAAGTCAAGGGTAGTCAGTTCAAATTGAAAAGATAGTTACGATTTCAAATTCAAGGTAAATTAGATTAACATCACTGATTTCCAGATGCTTTTCCTTTGGTTCGGGTCTCATGTTCGTGATAAAAGAATCCGAAGTCTCCAGTAGCTTGTGGAACACGTCTTCATTGGTAGATAAACGAGACATTTTCCGCGAGTTTCTGATCCTGAATGTCTTATTTCTACTTTCTTGTTCCTCTTTCGACAATATTCCGACTGGGAGAATAGACTTCTGCATTATTTCAGCACCATGCAACAGAATCTTATGTACCGTGGATGGCATGTAGTACCATGAATACTTTTCAATGTCCATCTCTGCTGTTTCTTTTGAGAAGACCCGGAATTTTTCTGGGTCGATCATTGCCTTGCTATTTATGACTTCCAGTATGGTAGTGATCCGGTGGATTAGAGTTTCGTCGATTCCCGTTATTGCACTTGTGATCTTGCAATCATTGAAAAAACGTCTGGCAATGTTGCCATTATTTGAAGATCCGTAACCCTGCTTAACGAAGTCTACTTTGATGCCGACTTTCTCAAGAAACTCATGTTGAATACGTTTCTTTTCGTTTTCATGCATGACTCGCGTGTCTTTTGTAGTCCTCCATTTTTCAAAATTTTTGTTGTAGGCAATGTGAAGAATGTATTCCATCCATTTGATTCTGGCATGTAATGGAGAGATACCAAATTCGAGAGCATTCAGAGGTTTTTGTTAGATTTTTGCCAAGTCGTTCATTTCGGATGGTAGAGCACTGCATATGTAGCAGGCACTTGCAGACTTCGTATTTGTGATGGCTTGTGCTACCTTGCCGTCCAACATTGTCATCACCAGAATATGTCGAATACGGATGACATTAATGCCGATCACCACTTCGGTAGTTTCCAACTTCTCTATTTCTTCTTCAACCCGTTTTTTTTCTGCTCGCGCCAAATCAAGTGTCTCTTTCTGGAAATTGTATCTCAAGGGCCTGGAATGTCTTGTTGAGGAAGGTCGCTTATTTTCCCAAATCGATCCATTTTCATCAGCATCAATTGGGATTGTGAGCTTCAGAGGAACTATTGCCGTCATGAATAAATTCGAGTCACTTATTTCGTTATTGTCGATGAATATTTTTGGGCAAATTCACTTTGGTCTGAGGCACCGTCGAATCCCCATTTCGTCGTCAATATTAATTCACGATTATTTAATTTTTCTAGTTAACGACGGGAGGTTTTCCGCGTGGCGGTACTTTGCGAAGATTCAACGCTTTCAACCTTTTGAACACCGATCGCGAAAAAAACGTGGTCTTCTTTCAGAAGCCGGAAGGAAGATCGCGAAAACGTTCAGTTCAGAAATTCAGTAATACTAATGGCTAAGCTTTGGACCAAAAAATTGAAATTTGCATGATAGCGGCAAACGCAAACATTGTGAGCATTTCTGAGAAGAATAAATTTCGGCCTCAAATTGTAGAAAGAGCTTAACTTAATTTTGATATTAGGATATTGGTTGTTTCGTTTCGGATGCTGATAGGGTGCCTGTCGACTAATATCAGCCCGAACAAAGAATGAAGAACTTTAGTCTTTATGTCCTGATTTAAAGCATGGGTCGGTATCGGCTTTTTCCTTATAATATTGTACGTCTCTTGCAAACCAATATTTTTGGCCAAAAGTTTAACGAGAACTTCTCTCTTCCTTGGACTGGTTGGCAAAGCCTTGTTTACTTTCTTTAATGCTTTTCCAAAAGTTTGTCTGCTCTTATATGAGCCTATTTCTGACAAAGTTTTTTCTTGGGCATTTTGCACTTCATCTTTTAGTTTCGCTCTTTACATTCGTTTCCGTTGACGTTCTTTTAACTTTATTTCAGCCACTCGTTATGCGCATGCTTCACAAGGTATCTTTCTTTTTTTATCATTATTTTTTATTCGCTGTCGATATAAGCGCATTGCATCTCTGGCAGCAAGTTGTTTTGACTTTGTTATAGTTGGTTTTCACAAGTCAGCATTCATTTTCTGAAAAAAACGTAGATCAATTGAGAAATATATCATTTATGCAATATTCATCACTACTCGATACCGGACATTTTCTGAATCGAATTTTTTATTCTATTTTTCTTGATTTTTATTTAGGCAATGGTCGGCCCACAAAGAATTTTTGACAAAATTATGCATCCGGATAATTGGACTTGTTTACGATGTTGAGACTCACCCTGTATAATGAAGAAAAAATAATACAATTCGCAGCATATGACATGATGGGCCTTTTTGCCCTTTTGAGACCCTCCTACCGCACTTTAATCTTCTTTCCTTGGCCTTAACCTTTCCATTTCTTCTTCACTTTTCTTTTTATCCTCTTAATTTTCTTTTTCTATAAAGTTTTCTTTGATTGGCGTCGCAGTAGTTACGCCACTCTTCAGCAGTGAGGAGGAAGTACGTAGACCAACCATTAGATATTCGTCCGAGTTATATGAAAGACGCTTTATATAATAGATTGGGATGAAAGTGATTTTATAGCTAGATTCCGTTTATCGAAAAGCACAATAAAAATTGTGTGTGCGCAAAAAGAAAAAAAAATATCAAAGGGTTATATTGGTTTTGGAACAATTGAAGACACAAGTGGATGAAGGTGTTATGTTTTAAAATTAAAGAATAAATGAATGCTAAAGTTTTTGTGTTGTATTTTTTTTCAGTTTAGGACCATCGGAGTAACCCTGTTTCTAAGTAGTTATGATGGGTCATACAATTTCACTCACTAAAAAACCAAAAACGTACTTGTGCCTTTGATGATTTTACATTTTAGGGAATGTTGTGATGCCATAAAAGTTTATCAGCGCTGAAATGGCCATAGGGGACGTCATTACAGCAGTGAATCTTCCCACAGTATATATATTATTTAATAGTTTCCTTTTTTTAGTTTATATTGTTTGTTTTGTGCTGAATTGCACATAGTTATATGAGTTATTTTTTGTTATTATTTTTAGTTAATTAATGTTTACGTTTTTTTAGTTTAAATAAAATCTTTAGTTTTGAAGATAAACCTTTCCAAATACGTGACTAGACCACCTAAAAATATTTAAATGTCTTTTTTACATTTAGGAGGCGGCGTTTTTTATTGCTAAACGACATCAAAAACGGCACAATTGTGAGATACCATTACATTCCTAAAGGCGTTTGGAATCCAGGAAAAAAACTTAAGAAAATAGGAGAAAGAACATTTAAAATTGTAAAGGAGGATGGAAGATGCTTAGTAAGAAATAGACGATTCATAAAAACAACTAAAGAAGAAATTCAAAACATGCACTTTCCAGAATCTAATCCTATAAAGTCCAATTTTAAATTTTGTACACAAAATTAATTTAGACAATGAAAATGAAAACGAAAATAAACATGTAGAAATAAGAAATAATGTAAATAATCATCCTAAAATATTAGACTGTAAACAAAGCATCACATGATCGGGTCGAATAACGAAACTTCCAATTAAGTTTAAGGATTATGTATATTTATGAATAAAAACAAAATTATAGGAATAATTTATCATTTTAAAATTGTAATGTTGGTTGCATATCCCCGATATGTTTTACTGAATAAAAGTTAGTTCAAGCTTAGCGTTCTATGAATGAAGAAGCACCTCATCCCGCTCCTCAATTATAATTAATAATTCAAGAAATGGAGTCAAAACATAACAGTCACCATGAAACGAACCCTTCTATAGACATAAGTCCGATAATTTAATTTAATAATTCCGCGACACAATAAAGATCAAATATCGTATCGAGAGAGAACATGTTCGTGCATTATCTAGCCTAAACGAAGGCAGCAAGTGAAGGATAAAGCTGAAATGGTCCCCTTGAATACCGAACAACAAAATTTTCTCAACAAATTACAAGAGTTGTGATGAACATATAGACTTTAACAACACACTGAGGAGATACTAAAGAGATACTAAAAAGAATAAAATTCCGCCTTCAATAAAGTGCCAAAGTCGAGCAATTTTGGCGGTGTTTTCTAATTTTTTTTACGAAAAATCTGGTTCAATTTGAGAAATTCTGAATATCAAGGGACCTCAACTTCTACTAGATTCAACACATTTTTTTCAGCAGTTTTTATCGATTATATTAACCACATTTTCTCGACAAAAACCCACTAAAATACGTGCAAGATTCGCTTGGAAGAATCCCCTTAACTGGAATGTGTACTTGCTATCATGATTTCTGAACTTGCATTGAGTTCTTATCAATATACAAAGTGACAGAATTTCAATAAGCTACAAACACACATGCAAAGTACAAAGAAACGAAAGATTATGAATTATAATTGTAAACGAAGGTCAGTTGGTTCAGTTGGCTTCCACCTACCACAGACTAGAAGCGCAAAACAACAGTCGTTGTGAGCGATAACTTACTCCGTCACGAAAGCAGAACACTTCTTATCACCGTCTTATCAAATTACAGCGGCGACAGTTTTAGCTAAATTTCGAAGAAGAACAATGAAAATCTTTCAACGATCCTGGGTTCGCAAACTCAATCTTAGATACCTCAGTACGGACAACATTATCGTATCGAAACTAAATAGCATTCAAATACCCAAAACTACAGTGCACGAATTTTTGTGGAGCAGCTTGGACAAATGGTCGAATAAAACCGCCACTGTAAGTAGAAGTGTTCGTTTGCAGCTCGTTTTAATGGAGAAAATTTAAGGTTTGTTTTGAGACCCAACGCAGCTACACTTACTACGATTTGTACAAAAGAAGTCTGTCACTAACGAGATTTTTGTTAGAGTCCTTGAAACTGAAGCGACGTGAGACAGTTGCAGTTATTCTGCCCAACGTACCCGAATTTCCCATAGTCGTAACGGGAGCGTCTCAGGCGGGGCTTCGAATAACCACATGTAATCCCACCTATACAGCAGGTACCAGTTTTTCCTACATTTTCACGTTAAATCACTTAATGGAGTTATAGAAGAGATTCAAAGACAGTTGGTCGATTCAGAGTCGCAAGTTGTCTTCACTGTGCGCGAATTACTACCAACTGTGCGCAAAGCAACACATCTTCCAGTGATTGAGATAAGCAACACTGTAAGTACTCTACATACAGGCTGCCTTAGCGTTGCGGGGAAGTAAGATTACGAAAAAATATATCGAGATGCGGTTTTCGACAAAAAGTACACTCCATTTAAGAGAACAGCCTGAAAATATCTGTTTATGTACAGTATGTCCACATTCAGAGCGACGCATCAAAGTTAGGTTTTTTAAATGGAACACCCAGTATATTTTGCTAATTTCGGATTCTTTATTAAAAAAATAATTCTAATTTGTAGAACCTACTATGGACCTAACGTCAGTTGTCATAAGGACGTCATTGGATAGCTTATAACACAGATCAATAACATCTTTCGAGGCTTTTCGAAGTCTTCCTCGATTTTTTTTATTTAAAAGAAGTGATGGAGATTCATTTGAAATTAAAGCAGAGGAACAAGAATCACATGTTATACTTTTTAAAATTTGTTTTGCGACAAAACCCGATATCTAGCCAATCACATCTTCCACATAATGAGCCATATTTTGATCACCAAATTCAAAGATTTCCATGGAAGGATCTTCGTTTGAATGCAGCTCATTTATCTCTATTAAATCATCTACTAACTGCCGTTGTCTACTACTTGAAACATGTAATATGCTAGTAGCATCTTGGGGGGCAAACAATTCGCTTCAGTGGATGTTGTAATTTCAGTATGAATTAAAAGCCGCTTATCTGCTGATTCAAATTGGGCAGCGGATGGATTATTATTAAAGCCACCTTTAGATCTAATGGCCGAAAAGAACATTTCTAAATGATCTTGACTGAGCTTGTAAGACAAAATAAAATCTAAATAATTTTTTTTTACTAAATCATCATACAATAAATTGAATAAGTTTTGTAGAGTATTAATTTTCTTTTTTATACGGAAATTCATATTTCTTGAATATTTAAGCCGTTCTTTTAGATGTTTTACAGTAACTTGCGCCACATTCCAAAACTTTTTCTTTTTAATGGAGAAGTCAAATCTGCTTCACAAAAATCTCCAAAATAATATGGCTCCCGACGTTTTCTTTTCCTGAAGTACAGTAGCTACATACATCTCTAAATTTTGTTAATATTTTACCTTATTTTTATTGTAAGTATTTCGAGTTTTGCATTATCATTATCAGACATGTTAATCATATTCGGAGTTTCTAAAGAATCTTAAACAAACACAAGATTTTAAAACAACATATAAGAATCTACAAATAAATTATAATTACCTAATTTTTCGTTAGACGATACCAGTGAAGAAGAAGGCTCATTAACGTTAGTAATGTTATCTGTCACATCTGTGTTGTCAAATATTACAAAAAATACACACTTTTAATATGCCCTATAAATTTCGAACCAACCTGCTTTGCTTGCTGAAATTGTGACAGAGCGCTGTTTTCTGGATACCACTGCTTTTTTAAGTGGTAAACCGAATTTAAAAACTGAGGGCACTGCATCTTTTTTCAGTTTTATATTTTGTATAAAATCGGTGGGTTTAAAATGATCGCTGCAAATGACCGCTGTTTGGGTTGGCTTATACTTGTTCCGTCTCATTGCCCAAATGCATTTTTTTTTCAACTCTTTATTCATTGGAAATCTAAATAGGATAACATCAAATGTAGAAGCAGAATATGCGGTTCTTTAAAGAACAAAAATGACTATCGTTTCTTAAAATTTCATGAATTTACCGCATCGGTAGAGACTTGCCTGTGAAATGTTATGCCATTTTCTTTGCTGTATCTATTAGTACAGTTAAAAGCAACACAAGATTGCACCATTTCTTTATGAACATATGAACACCATAATACTATTTTGACACAATTGAAAAATATTTTACTCCACACAACTCTAAAATAATTTATTAAAACTTCCTTTAACGCAATCTAAGAGCACGCGAATGTAACGGTTTTGCCCTGACTTCATCCCCACCGCTTCTCATATGCTCGCACCGATACCTTTCTCTCTCTACGGCCCATCCAAAGTCTGTTAATACATCTATGTGTATAGTAAATTATTAAAATTCAAAGTTTGACTTGACCAGTCTAAACTAGACGATATTAAAAATTTGCTGTCAAAATTTTAAACCAAAATTCTCATTGGTTTGGAAACAGCGATATTTCAAAAAACGGGCTTTTGTTGATAATTTAGGTGCATAACAGGTTATACAAAGTATAATTATTTTTTAATAATAGCGCAATATACATTTTAAAAATCTTAACTTTGATGCGCCACTCTGTATGTGGACACACTGTATATAAGCAGATATTTTCAAACTGTTCTCTTAAATGGATTGTACTTTTTGTCGAAACCCCCATTTAGACCGGCCGCACATTTCCGATTTTTGCAATCGATAGTCGGAAACGATTGTCTGATCAGGGCGTAGGACGCAGGCGCACATTGAATTCTACCGGATCCGATAGTCTGAACCGATTTTATAATCGGTTGTTATAATGCTATCTAGAACTTCAGGTTGTCGGTTCCGACAATCGCTTCAGACAATCGGATGCAAAAATCGGAAATGTGCGGCCGGCCTTAAATATCTATTTCCATTTTAGAGTCATCTTACTTCCCCACAGGGCTGGGACCCCTGTATACAAAATGTCTCAGAACAACAGTGACATAGAACAACTGCAGATTCCTGGGATCAAAATAAGTCAATTTGACCCTATATGAACTTTTGTCCGAAAATGTTTGGTTGGCCCGTGAGAGTACGTCAAAGTTTGAAATCAAATTTCGTTTTTTCGTAATAATTCAGAAACGGTTGAAGTCATTTTTACAAAACTTAGTATGTAGATACTCTTATATGAGTACTATCTTTTGTTATGATTATTTGGTTTTTATAAATTGCGAATGCTGAGAACCACCTCTACCTTTGAACATTTTACACCATAACTTTTTTGTTCGTTGAAATATTGCTTCAATTTTTACCTTTGTTTAAAAGTCCTTTTTTTTAACAGTCCTTTCACGACTCTTATTAAAAAAACGTATCTGCCATGGTTCTCGAGAAAAAAAATGTTTTTTTAAACCCCTATTTTTCATGTTGCGTCTGCACTGAAATAATGCACCTCTTCAAAAAACGTAAAAATTGAAGCGATATTTCAAAGAATAAAAAAGTTATGGTGTAAAATGTTCAAGGGCAGGGACGGTTTTCACCATTCGCAATTTTTAAAAACCATAATACTCATAACAGAAGATAGTACTCATATAAGAGTATCTACATACCAAGTTTTGTTAAAATGAATTCACCCGTTTCTGAATTATAACAAAAAAACTAAATTTAATTTCAAACTTTGGCGTATTCTCACGGGCCAACGAAGCATTTTAGAATAAAAGTTTATAGGCTCAAATCAACTTATTTGTTGTTCTGGGACACCTGTATACTGCAAATGCAATGACTCGTTATTTTTCAGAACGATTTTTCTGATGGGACGATTAGTTTTAACGAAATTACATCTGGGAAACCTGGAAAGCCACTTCAGGATATTGGCCCGGATGAAATCGTCCTTCTTCCTTACTCTAGTGGTACAACTGGCCTGCCGAAAGGAGTTCAGTTGTCGCATTTCAACATAGTTTCAAATTTGTGCCAGATGAGAGCCAAAGATGTGGTTTTATGCAGAATTCCAAGTGGCGAAGGTACGAGGCAACCATTCCGTGCACATATTTCAATTTGTGTTTTAGAACAAGATGTGATTCCCGCTTTGTTGCCATTTTTTCACATTTATGGGCTTTGTGTGGTATTACTGCATGGCTTAAATCATGGCGTCAAGTTGATAACGATGCCAACATTCACTTCGGATAAGTTCCTCCACCTGGTCAAGAACTACAAAGTTGACGTTTTGTATTGCGTCCCGCTTATTGGTAAGTCAAAATCAAAAATTTTGAAAATCACAAACAGTTGTGGTCGTAGTTGTGATGGCCACCAATCATCCGAATATTAGCAGTGAAGAGCTGATGAAGATTAGAACAGTTATGTCTGGGGCCGCGCCTCTTGGTGCTTCAGATGTCGAGCGCTTCCGGGCCAAAACAAACGGCCGCGTCCATATTATCCAAGGCTACGGAATGACTGAAACTGCCCCAGTTACCATAATCCAAAGCCAAAATGTAGAAAACGGAGTGAAAATCGGTGGTAGTGGGTTGCTGTTGCCAGAAACTCAAGCGAGAATAATTCCTAGCGACAGTTCCTCCACTCAAAATTTAGGCCCTTACGAATCCGGGGAACTACTAATTAGAGGACCCCAGGTCATGCCGGGATATTATAAAAAGCCCGAGGCGAACAAAGAGACTTTCTTAGAGGATGGCTGGTTAAGAACCGGAGATATCGCGCATTACGACGAACACCAACATTTCTTCATCACTGATCGGTTGAAGGAACTGATCAAAGTGAAGGGATTCCAAGTACCACCAGCAGAACTTGAAGCCGTTCTAAGAAGTCATCCGAACGTTGATGATGCAGGAGTTGTGGGAATTCCGCATCCCGTATTGGGGGAAGCACCAAAAGCGTTTGTGGTGCCTAAACCCGGAAAAATTCTGGAATTGAAAGAGGTGGAAGAGTTCGTTGCAGCTAAAGTAGCCAAACACAAACAGCTACTCGGAGGGGTGGTGCAGGTCGATTCGATTCCTAAAAATGCTTCAGGAAAAATATTGCGAAGAGAACTGAGGAAACTGATTTGAATAAATATACACTCTGAAAATATAATTTTTAATTTATTTGACCACATTCAGATATGTAGGCAGAATATGATTCAATAGCTATAATATTATAGAATTAGGAGAAAAACAAATCCTCCCCTCTAAAACAGTTTTTTTTTTTAAATAAATTTATAATGGATAATTTACTAGAGGTTGGAACAAGTTCCATGAATGAGATATCGTTTCTCAGATAAGAGTTATACCGTGTTTTGGAGAAAATAATAGAAATTAAAGCGTATGTATGCAACACTCTCTTGCAGGGATGTGAGTGGCGGATAACTTCTTCCATTTAAGATACGTTGTGAAGAGTGTAAGTTCCAAAGGGGATACTATTGATGGATTACCATCCAAAAAGGCAGACTATGACAAGGGTGTATTCTGCTAACCTTTATCTGTTAGAGCCACCTGACACGATCCTAATTTTAAGACTGAATTCAGTACTGAAACTGCGTGCACAAATTTAGCAGATTGTGGTTCAAGATATTAGAACATTCGCTGTCAAAAATTCAAAATTCAAGTTATTGCACAGAGTCACGGACGTACTTTAATCCTAATTTTTATTTTTCGTGGCATACAGCATTTTCGTATTTTGTACTAATTTTTAAACTAAATCGCCGCGCGCAGTTTCGGTCCTAAATTCAGGATCAAAATTAGGATCGTGCTCTAAAGTGCAAACGAGAAGAAATATTGAAATGTTGACAACCAATATTACAATTAAAGGTTTAATTAGGATACGGATGGGAGTAATCTTTGCACCCACATTGTTGTTGTTTGCTACATATTTACTTCTCTACTGTGGTATCATTGTTTAAGTATATACTTAAACAATGGTGGTATGTATGACTTCGGGACTTGAATACAAATATCAAGAAATACGGGTTCGTTAAATCCATAGAAACTTTCGAAGAAACACAATAAGAAAATACTGTTATTAAACAGTTTATATTGATTAGTAGGGGCTTCCAACAAACAGGCACTATCAATAGCAACTCCAAAGAAATTTGTAAATACATTAATTTTATGAGTTTCTTTAAGTTTCCACCGACTATCCCTATCTATCTATCCAATTGGATCCGAAACTCTAGCGCGGATTTTTAATTCTGGTGATTTGCCCTATTTCTTCCTGTAAATGCCTTATTTTAAAGGTTCCTATTCCAGAATCCACATGAGGAGTCTAAAAAAAATAATCGAGCGTGTAGTGTAAAAAACGAAGCTCAGAAAGTCTCATGGCGATTATGGTATGATTCCGTAATCTAGATTTCGGTTTATTTTTTATAGTGTAGACCTTTGACATATGCTTTTGACCGTCGATCAGAATTTTGCACAAACGATGTCTAAACCGACTCTTGGAGACGGAATTCGTTTAAAAAGACTTAATGTATCTGTTGTAGGTATCATATTCAAAACGGTTGTCAATAGAACTCTGTAATTTCTCCAACACACGCTCAAACATTTTCTACTCTTTAATGGCGTATGTAGCCTAGTTTATTCTTCTACGCACGTCAAATGAGCAGCTCGGTTTCATATCGCAAAAAGATTAAATGTGATTCACCGGGTATTTAAATACATTTAGAGAAAAATTAAACTTCTGGTTCAGTTTCTTGCACTTTATAATTTCATTAAAAATATGGCATTTGAAATACATGTAATCATCATGTTATCAAATTCCAAAATTGTGGTCATTGTGAAATTTATAATGACGGTTTATCTTATCATATTACAAATTTATAATACTAATCAGTGTCTAGTTTAAAAGGAAATGCAAACAATGAATCATTCCGATAAGAACTATTGTTTATATCGCCTTTGCAACACGGTTGACGATTCAACGTCAGTGAAAATGTTAGTTTGGGTACGCGGCCTTGAACGTAATATTTTATTAAACAGGTTCATGAGCTCAGTACTTGTAGTTGTAGTTTGAGATCGGACAAATTTCAAGGTGCTACGCTAAGTACAATTGTCCTAAAACACATAGCTGACGTACAGGAAACGATAAAGAAAGAAAGACTTAATGTGAAACTCGTATACCTATCGTATGCATCGGGATACATACCTAGGATTTTACTTCATGGTTAAATCTGGTTTTTGAATTTACAGAAGGCAAAACTTTGAACTTTGTGAGAGGAACTAAACTACAGTCGGTTGTTTGGATTTTTGAGCCTCCCAAAGCAACGAGTGTAATATATTTTTGTTTAATTTTTTCGCCTTACTCTTAATGATGATTTTTAAAATGAAGATCTAGAACAAGTCTAGAAATTATGCTACAGTCGCGGGAAAAATAAGGGTGTCTCAACAAGTACGCCGAAATTAATTTTCAAGAAAAACAACTTTTTTTTAAATTAAGCCAATGTTTATATTCCAATGTGAAGAGGAATAGTTCCGATTAACCATGAAATAAGACATCCGGAAAATGGCCACCAGGAAATCTATGGCACAAGGTCATTCTTATCTTAAAAATAATAATAATAAAAAAGCAAACGAAATGCAGACATTAAGAAGAATCGCATCCCAATTACGACAAGTTTGGCAAATCTGACAAATAAGGTTTTTAATCATTTTTGTTATTAAAGTTATATATTTTGTGTTCTTATCTTTGCTTTTCATGCTTTCCTGCGCAAGTTAGCAAGTTTCCATTATTTAATAAAAATTTTGCAGAAAACTTGAAAATCTCAATAAATATCACAGATAGGTAGAAGACATACCATACCTAATATCGCGTCCGCACCGACACTGATGATGTCCACCGCAGTCGCGGGCGAAACGTTAACGTACCGTAAACGTTATGCCATCTTTTCTTCTGCAGTTTTATAACAAGGACTCGTCTACTTACTATAGTAAGTTTCTGAACAGTCTGCCAATGGTAGTAACTTACTATCGATTCAGAAACGCGGAAAAATTATTTATTGAATTACAAGTTCACGTGGCCAAAATAGCCCTTTGGACCCAAGCTAACGACATGCCTTTGACTTTCCGATGAATTTTTATTATGAAATTCATTTTAAGACACATGGCAGCCTAAAAATCGTATCAAAACTTATACTTTGCGAACAAATGAAGACTCATTTTTCATATGAAGAACACATGATGACTCTTTGATTCTTTGCTTATTATCGTGAGCATATACGCATCATTCTGCCGTGTGAAAGGCATACTGGGTAAAATCACCACCCAAATCTGTCACTATCTCCCGGTATATTACGAGTAGATGTAGCTCCATTTTGATCAAAATTATTTTTAATAGAAAACTTTACGATTATTTGGTTCTATATGACAATAACATTAGGCCCTTTAAACCAAAATTTATACCTTATCAGAATATTATTATGAGGCAATATATTTTACAAAATAATTGTGATTTACATGAGGACTATTCGAAATATTTTGAAAATTTTTTTTTGAATTAATTATATATATGTTAGCAACTGTTCTCTTTGAGTATAAGTATGATGAGAAATATACCTGGATAGCCTAAAACCTCCTGATTTGTCAAATTGAAATGTTACTTTCTTGAATACCGTTTGTGCTAACCAAATTTTATTTTAAGAATATTTATCTGTGTATTCACCAGTTTTCCATGGGGCGCGAGTTCTGGGACACCATATATAAGGTCCTATCTCCGAAATTGTAGTTTTGGGTAATTCTGTTTTATTATTTTTAACAGAAAACTCATTAAAGAGAATGCTTTGCAGATACTTTACAATAGCAATAGAGTTGCGTATTACATAACTTTGACAACATTATTTTGAAATCTCAATTTATGAAATTTTGCAGGTAGGTTCTCCTTATTCGTAAAAAAGCGCACTACTTGGTTGGATTAACCATGTAAAGCGGAAAATTTCCTATCCAAATTATTTGCGGAGCTAATATTGCCTAATGTTTTATCATGACATAATCTGCGCAGCCTTTGCCCCAACATTTAAAAAGTATTGTTCTGCTAAAAAGAGCGATTACTGTTATTTATGTATTATAATACTCGTACTTTTTTATCAACCCATAAAAATTAGTTCTTCGAAATTTGAAACTATTCCACTGGAGAACCGTATACTCGTAAGAACCAATAATTCTATATAATTACTATTGTTTTTTTTTTATTAAGGGTGAAAGCTTGGTCACACCAAAAACTGGAAATCTTGGCATTAAAAAGTTTATGTATTAAGAATTAATGCCATAAAATTACTCTAAAATGAAAAAAGATATCAAGATGCGATTTTCGACAGTGTGTCCACATACAGAGTGGCGCATCAAAGTTAGGTTTTTTAAATGGAACATCTAGTATATTACGCTATTTTCGGACTCCATGTTAAAAAATAATTATACTTTGTATAATCTATTTTGGACCTAACTTCAGTTGTTTTCCTATTTTTTGACATTAAAAAAAACAAAAGCCCCTTAAACGCTGCTCCTAAACCAATGACAATTTTGGTTTGATATTTTGACAGAAATTTTTAAAATATATTTTAGTTCATTATGATCAAGTCGAATTTAGAATTGTAGTAATTTAATATATAGAGTTGCTCATGAACGCAAATTGTTCATTTAATCATATTTCAAGTGGAACAACCTGTATATTTTGGTATCAATCGATTACGTTTTTGATGACGTTTTTAATGATATGATTGAATTGTGAAATATCGATAATTTGGAAAATAGTTGGTTAAGAAGTTGAAAAATGATCAGTCATATGCACGTCATTGTGATCGATTGATACCAAAATATACAGGTCGTTCCATTAGAAAAATTCAATTAAATTAACAATTTGCGTTTATGATGGCATCCTGATTAGTAGATTATTAAAATTCAAAATTTGATTTGAGTACTATAAACTAGACAATATTAAAAATTTTCTGTCAAAATTCTCATTGGTTTGGAAGCAGAGATTTTAGAAAGAAGGGGCTTTTGTTGGAGCAAATGTTAACTAATAGGAAAACAACTGAAGTTAGGTTCATAATAAGTTATACAAAGTACAATTATTTTATACTGCATGTTCCATTTAAAGAAACCTATATTTGATGCGCCACTCTGTATTTGGATAGACTGTATATAAGCAGATGATTTCAGAGAGATTTCGAAAACTGCATCTCTATATTTAAATCCATTTTAGAGTAATCTTACTTCCTCGCAGCGCTGGGACACCTGTATGTATGTAATGCAAAACAAATCGGTCTGATTTATGTAAAATTTATTTATTTCTGAGATCCACACAACGTGGTTTTTATACAAACCGATACGTATTAATCTTATTTGTTTCTTATAACGCGGTAGTAATTAATCGCGATAAAGGAGGGTTGACTGTAACTGCAACAATAATTTACATCGGTCCGAGCCAACAGTAAATGAAAACAGATAATACAAATTCTGGATTGAATATGAACAGAGAGCACTGGTAGTATTCCCCTCTTTGCTGACGGCCGATGGTCTAAGCAATTTGTCTTGACATACAGTTTTCTTTGACATTTTACTAAATTATGGAATTTTCTAAAGGAGCGTGAATTTTAATCTGTATTGTGAAAGCATGTGTTTTGGGCGGTACAGGTCCAAATTTTTTGATTTCTTATCAGTTGTTGAGTTATTTCATGCTGAAAATGTCGTAAGCAAGTTTCGTATTTTTTATAATGGTTTCCTTAAAGAACTTTGGAAAAAGGAGCCTGTACCGTCCTAGAATCATAGTTCCTTTATACACAGAAAAAATTGAGTTGATATTTTATAAATAAAAGAGAAATTTGTGTACGAAAAAACGTCATTTTTAACATGGATTTGCCTGCTGAAATCTCCCCTTAAAAAACTTTATTTTATTATATTTGTTCCAAGTGCAGTTCTGAGCATGCTTGACTATATTTTCCTGTCTGTTGTATTGTTCCCGAATATCTCGAAATACTTGAATTGCTAGATATGACATTTTGGCTTTTAGTTTAATGCGTTAGTTCTAACATTCAGGCTTTGAACCTAACCCCTAATAATAATAATAATGATAATAATAAAGAGTTGGTACCATTACCAGGCACCTGTACACTATTATCCTTTCAGAGATATTTGATTATTATCATCTTCTGACTAACTGTGAACCATCCATAGGATGTTGAGAGAACTGAAGGCATATTGTATACTCCCAAAAGAACTTCATACGCTAAGTTGGCCAAGTAAGAAGGCTCAAAAGCCAAGCTATGCGGGCATAATGGACCGGAATGTCTGAATGCAGGGGGGCAGAATGTATCAGTCTGATTTGCAACAATGTCAGGCCAAAGATTGTGTTTGTTTAGCTTGTTAGCTCGTTAGCTGTCTCACAGACGAGGAACGTCGTCCTCCGGTCGCCGGATGCTAATTCTGTTTATAACGCGTCTATTTTTAACGAGCGCCCTGATAACGACCCGATAACAATGCAGACGTCCGTGTCGTCTGCGTGTGATCGAAACGCGCCCCATTTAAAACAGTTTTAAAATCAAATATTGAAACGTTCCCAAGGAAAGTCAATAAAATTAACTCGCACCAGACACGCGCAGATATCTTTCGGTGCCTTGCCCGTGCGCAGTTCGAGCGGGATCCCTCCTGATTGGCACTGGCCATTGTGCCTGGCTGCCATGTTTTGTTGAACTGTGGGGTGTGTTGACAAAATTACACGTTTTAACATCAACCCCGTGGTCTTAGGTGAGTCCCACGACCCCCACACGTCCGGGCCATCGAGTCCCTGCACAATTCGGGCGGGTCACGCGGCGCGTTTCACCAGCGCGAAATTAATGCGACTGTTGTGCAATGCAATGGCGCATTTCGACGACTTCGCCGAGGGAAAAGCGCGTTTGTTTCGCTGTTTGGGGCAGGCGAAGGTCGCGCCAGTGGCGGCGGTCTTTGTTCCGCGGCCTTCGACGGATGCTGCCCCCGAATCGCGACGTCGCCATAGCGCGGCGACCGCCTTTTGTTTTGGGTAGGGTTTTTTGCGCGGCGTTCGAGCCCCACGTGCCCTTTGACGCATTTGACAGTTCGGGTTCGGAATTTGGGCGCCTTATTTCGGTCCCGCGCGAAAATGCACCATCATCAGGGCGAGACGACGTCGAACCCGTCCCGTCGTCGCTATTTTTAACTCCGAGTCCTTTGAACCGGCGGCTCGGTGACATTGTCTCGAAGGCGAATGATGTTTTGTGTTTTGCAGGTTCACAATGGGGGACGCAACCACTCACATTCTGCCGCAGTGAATCAACGAAGAAATCTGTCACTCAAACGATTTTTGTTTTAATGTTGGCTCGTTTCGTTGGCGTTTTCCCGATACTTTTTCGTTCCGATATGAGCTGTGTCAAGTTTTAATCATACGATGCGTCCCGACACGGAGCGGCCCGGACTCATTGTACGCCCCCAGCAAACCGAGACGCAAAGCTCACGTGAACCAAACTGCTGCATGGCCGACCATCATTACTATTTTTTATAAAGTGAGTATTTTCGCCCATTTGCATGTTTGTTTTTTTTTTGTTTGTTTGCTATGAGTTGGTAATGACATTGACAGTTCCACTCCCACACGTACGTGATGCCGTTAAAATAGGAAACTGTAGTGAAGTTCTTCCTGCATTCCGATCACGCGCAACAAAACATTCGTATTTGTGACCCTGACTTCATGCATTTATAATGATTTTATAAGCGCTTTACGTTGAAAATAGCCTATTTTTCTATCTAAAAATTAGGCAGAACAAATTATATGGAGCGAAAAAAAACCGGGTGCTCAGAAAATCGACAGACTGTACAAAAAGGAGATCTCAAAATCCCATGGAGTAAGTCTTGCTTTTGTTTCATTTTTTTCACCTTTGACCAGGAAGTGCCAAGCAAAAATTAAACTAAACTAGAAACAACACGAATCCGTCTGCATACCAAATAAATCAAAATTGCAACGGAGGCTTAGGAGGCCATGGAATCTAACTTTTGTTTTATTTTTGACAATGTAGTCTTTTGAAACTGTCAAATCATAACATTTGATAGCAGTTATCATTTAAAAAGTTTGCTCAAACGATGCCTATACCGAGATCTGCTGCTGTAATTTGTTAAAAAGACAAAAATGTCTACTTTGTTTCTGAAATTTAGGCAGAATATGGAGCAGTGTACAAAAAGGAGATCGCTTGTTTGTGTTCCATTTGTGTTGTGCTGTTGTGTTTGACATTTGCCATGAACTACCAAAAATTGGCACAAACAAAAAATGTGTTTATAATTTCGTATTCTCGAATTGTAATTGTGTATTGTCTAAGGTTATCAACAAACAATTTAATTTCGTATCTCTCCAATTCAAGGTCGACATTTTGCTACACTATCGAACGTCAAAGTTATTCCACAGCATCGTTTGATTTTTGTACCCACGTTATCTGTTCGGTACGGTTGTTAACAGAACTTTAAATTTCTACACTTCCGAATTTCAAAGTGCCTCGTTTCATTTTTGTGCGCACTAGCTTCGTTTATTATTTACAGTGAAGACGCTTCGTTGCCAATATTAGATATAAAATTTATGGTCACAGCTATGGCCAAACCATGTTATTTGACATGAATTGTCAATTAATATTTGCACAAACTGTGAATGTAATTTGTTAAAAAAGACTACATTGATCGTATCAGAATCAAATCAAATTTATTAAACAGAATGTCGAAAATTTGTTACGCTCTAATCACTTTCAAAGTGTTTCCAAGGCTTCGTACGATTCGTCTGAGAGATAGATGTGTGTTTCGCCATTTTTTTTTGAGGAAGTGGTAATTGATTTGTTTGACTCTTTTTGATTTGTATTTTGACGTTGATTTTCCGTCCTTTAGCTTGTCTCACGAATCGAGTCCTTAGGCATCTTAGCCAATTTTTAGTTAACTGTTGAAGTAGTGTCGAATTTGGAACTGCACAAGTTATATAATGTATAAATCAATTTAAAATTTAGTCCAGGACTATGTGGGGGACTCGAATTTCCATTTTTTTAAATGCATTAGCATTACTAATGCCCATTATTAATCTTTATAAAGAGGGTACAAATTAAAAGGAATTCTCTGTAGGCCGTTGAAGCTAGCTTTTATTTTTTACAGTGTAGATTTTGACATTGACATCATGACTTTTGACAGAAACTGTCAATCAAAAAGGTGCTCAAAGACTTCGAAACCGACGCAGGGAGATGGAATTTGTTGAAGAATCCTGTCCGAAACAATTGTCAACAGAAAACTTAATTATAAATTTCTACAATCTAAGGAATTCCAAAGTGAATCCATGCCCTACTCTGACTCCTCGTGTTATACAATGAGTTTTTGTTGTTTTTATGCATAATGAAGGTACAAAAAAAAAGGATTCTTAGAACTCCTCGAATCTAGCATTTGCCTGTTTTAGAGTGTAGAGTTTTGACATTGTCAAAAATTGTCCCATTATATTCTGGTGTCCCAAATATCAATGTCATCCCTTGAAGGGCCGACTAGGTTATCAAAATATGATCTTAGTAAAAATAATTTTCGGGATAATGGCACTTTTATAAATTTTGTGAAAATCAACATTTTAGATGAGTTTTCCGAGTGTCACGGCTACAAAATTCCAGATTCTAAGATTCTAATTTTTGTTATGCATCTCTGCTATTAATTTCAGATAAATCTGATAGTGCCCGATTCATGGGTTAATTTTTTTAGCAAAATTTGACTCTTCACACTGAAAAAAATACTACGCAACTTTGGCAGTTTATCTTATTAAATTATTCATTTAGTGTAGTTTTTAAAGTGGTATAACGTTGTTATGTTTTACTTTAGAAAAAATGATATTACTATTGTACTGCAAAAGGAGCTCATTGTAATATTATTTCAATAATTAGGAATTCGATTGATGAAAACATTTATTACGTGTCTGAGACCTCCGGCACTGGATGATACTTCAAAGGATTTATTTGAAAATAATTTTAATTACTTTAAATGTGATTCATTTTAAATTCTTCTATTTTTATGATTTTAACACTGTTCGAGAAACATAACGTGCGTTCAAAAAAAAAACGAAGCTGCGTTGGCCATGAAAAAACTTTGTGCATCAGTTTAGTGTAGCAAAATTTCGAATTCTCAGTTCGAATCTGTCAGATAGTTTTTAGGTTGGGTTCTTTGTTGACAATGGTTTCGTATACGATTATTATGTAGGGAGAAATTTCAATAAATGGACGCGAAGGAGGGTAGCATTATTTTTATGAGAGCGATGTACACATGTCCTGGCATTTATTATAAACAATTTACATAAAATTGGTCCGTTTTATTTTAATAGAAAATTTTAGACTGACAGTTCTTGTCATTTGTGGTTTCTACACTGGAAAGCCGATAAATTCCATGGCCAACGCTGCCTCGTTTTTTTTTTGAACGCACGTTATTACAATTTATGAATAACAGCGCACTCAATCAGTGTATGCCAGAATTGTTTAAATTAAATATTAACTCAGTCGGGGTGAATAGTCGAGAACTTACAAATGTGGCACCAATTTCAATTGAAAAGAGCATGCCAGTGAATTAAATCACAATTCAAAAATTAGTTGTTGATTAATACCCAGTTTTAAAAATCTCATCTAAATAAGTTAACACTGGTTTAAATCTTGTTTGCCTTTTTAAACATACTCCTAATACATAAATGAGTGTGAAGGATGTCTCAAAACTAATTTTTTACAAAAGCGAATTTCTGCGTAATAGAAGTAGAAAAATATTAAGCATGTGTCCAGTTTTTGACCAATAACCAATGTTTTAAAAATGCGAAGAGAAAATGTATTCTAATCTTTGGTTGTTGGAGAACAGCTATGATGATTTATCGATTTATGGGTTCTCGGTAAGTTTAATTTCAAGGAAAAATGCATTTGCATTTGTTTGGTTTTGTCGGCTTTGTTTACTGATTTTATCCAATACCTTGCTTATTTTCGAGAAACATGGACATAAAAAAGCTCCATGCTGAGAAGGTGCCATTAGACAGGGTGCAATTTACGTGTTAGAATTTGTTTTTATAAGTGAAACAAAGTAGTTTGAGAAATCAGACGAACTTCCACTAAATCCATATAATATTTTTATAACAAATGTCTTTTTTAAATAAAATAAAATACTGTTTTGCAAATAACCGATTCGGTTAGTTTTGGAGTGTTTTCAATCATTTGATAAATTTTTACTTTTAATAAATGTGCCATTGCTTCAGTAGTTTTTAGATAAAAAAAATTGCGTGGCCGCGTATGCCATGCAAGCACTTTACGCTTGATTAGAGTGTATAATAATTTTTAACCTTGAGAATAAGTTCTTTGACGGTCTTTTCAGACACGATGCGTAATATACGTTCTGTATATACGGTCTATTTTAACAAATGCTTTTGGTGACGATTAAGACATCGTTTGAGTAAGTTTTTGATTGACAGCTGACATTGACAATGTCATAATTTGAAACGGCACAGGTCTACACTGTAAATAATAAAACAAATGCTAATGTCCATGGCCGTGTTTTTTACAGAAGCAGGAAAACAAATTTTTAGTTTAGAGTAGTGGTTATCGAATTGTGCGCCGTCGCGTGTCTTTGGCAAGGGCGTCAAGAGGCGAAAAACTTTGGGACCTAATGGTTCCAACTAATGTCTTTTGACCGGTCCCCATGTTCAAAAATAAACTATCGAAGAATTACATTAGCATCCCTACGGATATTTTTAGTAACATCACAACACATTTGCATTTCATAAATTTGAAGTCAAATTTCTCTTTTTGCTCTTTGTTGAACCTATTTTCACAAAATCGAAAGTTTTATTTTTATTATTATATATTTGGGTTTGCGGGGCTTTTTACACGTCTTTCTAAAATTATAATACCTATCAGTAGTCTGGAAGATTTGTATGAAACTCGTAAAATGCAGTTTTCAATTTTATGAGGGGGTTGTTATTATTGCGGCTGCAACGTTTACCTGTTTGTTGAAAGCTGATAATAAGCGCTATGGATGGTTTAATAGCAGTCCCTCTCTATAATGAGTTTCATAGAAAGTTTGCCGTGAACTCCGGGTTGTCTGGAAAGCCCAAAGAAAGGGCGGCAATCGCCGGTGATGAATACCGAGAATTGCTAAATCGAATACAAATGATTTGGTAACGTGCGTTCATATGCATAAGAATTATTTGGTAAAGTGATTAAGAGTGTAGCAAATTTTCGACATCCAATTAGAACCGGTTCGGAAACGATACATAAGAAACATTTCGCAAATGGAATACAGAAGTGACGCTACTCGAAAAGAGTCATTAGTTAACTCAGTAGAAATTCAGTAAAAAGTGCGTTCTTTGTTTTAGACATGTTTCAAAAATATATCTGTACTAATTGGAGCTACATAGCTCAACTGTCATTTTTCCTGCAGAGTAAAATGTGTCGGATTGAACCGGCAGGATTAACATATCTTAGTTGTAATTTGACAGTGACAAAGAAAGGGGTTGTATAAACCCCGAAACATTAGCTAATATAATTAGTCTTGTTAATAATGCGCCCTGCTAATTAATTTTACTTAATAGTAGTAATAGTAATATTTACTGAATAGTAAATATTTTTGAATTGTGTTTGTTTTGTATTACATGTGCGAATTTAATGACTTATTATAGCAAATGCCACCCCAGGCGTCGTTGGTTAAAGTTTTTGATGGACAATTTATGTCAAATTTCACTGTAAAATATAAAACAAAAGCTTTATTCCGTGGCCTCCTGAACTGCATTATCTATACTACAGCAATAGATAATCCACTTGTTACGTGGATAATTCGGGGAAAAACGGATTCGCTTTGCTTCTCAGAAAAATGAAGCAATCAATCGAAAAACAGTCAAGTCTACAGTTGGTCGTTCGATGAGATTTGTTATCACTTATGTATTCTGTAGTTTACTTCCGAATTACGACCGATAGTTAATTAATTGTGATCAGTGTGTCGATGTTAAGATGATTTATGGAGTGGTGCGGATTGGTTTACTAATGGGCTTCATTTCTGTTTAAGTATATTATGAAGTATCCGCAAATAGTGTCCATGCCCTCGGCAGTTTCTGATTGGCTAGAGGAACAGTTGGAAGCTCGTGGGATTGACGCAGAATTATATGCCAGGTATATTCTGAGTCTCCTGCATAGCGATACGGTAGATGTCATTAGTTCAGATGAAGATCTACACTTCTCTCACTTGAAAAAGGTAACGCGTCGTGTTCGGATCGTGCCGCGTCTAATTTTGAAGTGTTTTTTTCCGAAACAGGAAGTGAGAGCGACGGGTGGAAGTCGCAAGCGTATTCGCCGCTCGTCTGATCGGTGGAGATATGCAGAAGAAGATGCCGAGAAGCTAAAACGTTCGGCTGCTGTAGAATGTCTCATGTCCGCCGCTGAACAGGTTAGTTGCATGAAATTAAATCGGAAGTGTCGTGGCTACAACTCGCTCATTGCAGACTTGTGGGATTGAATCTCTCATCGACGAATTATGCGACAAGCTGAACGAAATTAAGAGCGATACCCCGCTTGTCGATCCTCCCGTCACGAAAGCGAATCCAGAGCTTCAACAGGTTTCCCCCCAGGAGTTGGCCAAACGCTATTACGCCGCTTTTCCTCCACTTAATCGTAACACGTCGTTGGCTTCGCCCTCCAAATTGATTTCGTTGATTCCCAAGTGGATTCCGTCACCTAAGAAGAAACCCGCAGTTAAGAATCGGAAGCAGAATCGTTCCTATGACGACATGCTGAAGGCGAACAGGGCACCCGGAAAGCAGCGTTTCGGTGGCTTCTCCAGCAGCCGCATCAACAACAACATCATAAATCATAAAAAAGAAAATAGCGCCGCGCGCGTTTCCGCAGTCAAGAAGTCGCGCATCGAACAAGTGCCGAAGTCGGAGGAGGCAAACCTAGATTGGAACATGCAAGAAGATGCGAACATGTATGACGACCTCCCGGTCGACATCAAAGAGCTGCTGGACGACTCACCTACTTCGCACGACGTTGCCGTCGAAATGATGAACTTGGCGAACATGAGAGATACTGGAAGGAGAGGTTTCATCCAGTGCGGGACCAATATCACGAGTTCGATTTGGACGAACGAAGTGGCGATGAACGAAGAGGAGAACGTCCTCTTTGACAACAACTACAATTCGCTGCTGGACCGGCAGTTCGAATCGATCGCCATCGGCAGGAATCCGCCAGATCTACTGTCAGTCGAGCTCAAGACGTTTTTCGAGCACTCCAAAAGCAAGATCTGGAACGTGCAAAGTTGGTCGGATAACAGCGGCGGCTACGAGGACGAGCAGCTTTACAATCGCTTTACGGTCAGTTTGATGAAGTTGAACCACGCGAAGAAAGGAAGCGCTTTTGCCGAAGTCGTTCCGAATAATCGCGTCGCATCGCAAATCAAGCCGTTTTGCAAAGTCATCGGTTCCGGACTTCATCGGGACACCTCGCTGAAGAAGATCGATCCGGAGAAGGACAAGGACGATCTGCTGACTTCGGTCCGCAGCCACTTTCGTCCGATTAACGAGAAGGTGGAGAACTACCTGCAGGGACAATACGCGGATGGCGCCACTTTCTTGGTCTCAAACACCTGGGACAAGATCAATTATCAGAGAACGGAGAGCGGCGCCATGTACATAGAGAGCGACTGCAACATGCGCAAAAAATACTACGAGTATAAGATGAAGAACGCGCCGCCGGGCACCAATGTAGAGTTCGTTTTGAAATATTTAGTTTGTCAAAACGATAAGGGCTGTCAAACAGAAGACGCCGACGCCGAAGTGGAAGCCATCATTGCGGACGAGAAGACGACAGAAGAGTGCGTCGACCACGCGAAGACTGCCCAGTATAATTGCACCTGTTGTCGGACCCTGGCCACGAATAAGGAATATTCTATTGGTGATTGCCTCGTACACCCCAACGGATCGGATTGTGCCGTTGCGACTGACAACATATGGCAGCAGCAGTCTTGCGAGAAATGCAGCAACGACTCGATGTTCTGGAACCCGAATGCTGACGGTTTGAACGACGTCAAAAGAGAATTGGGGTGGCAATTCGGGACCATGAGCAAAATCTGGAGCGGCGGAGAGGTAAGTCGTTTTAACACTTGCTATTCCTCAATTTAAAATTTACCACAATTTTTTAAATACTGCCAGTATTGATTTGATTTGAGTTGGTGAAGATAATTAAAGCTGTGTTAAAAACTACATCAAATTTTGTCAATGCACAGGTTTCATTAATTCAAATAAGCAACAACATACTTTAGTTTAAATTTTCACTATTCTTGATGATGTAGACCGTCTTGTCTTGCTTTATTCAAATTTTTGTGTCCATTAAGAGGATTGTCAATCACGTGACATCTTCCATACGCACATGGACTCAATTTTGCTCCGGCAACGTGGTCGATTTTTTTATCACTGCGTTTTCTTTTTATTTTAGTGCGAATATCAATTCATGAATTTTATTCAATTTTTTTAATACATAAATTTGTACTACCGAGAACTGCATCGATCGATATAAGATAAATTCGGTGGATAGTAGTTTTAGATATATTTATATAACCAAACCTAAGACGTTTTTGAGATTGTTAAATTTTTATATTAAGTTATTAAATAATGGACAATATGTCCGCTCTTCAAACATAATTCCATGATAATTCCATTGAAATTACGTATACAGCACTACAATTATCAAAAAATTGCGTCTTTTCTTTAGAGCAGAATTTACATTTTAATACAATGTTCGTTTGCAATCATTTCCTTGAATACATGCATTCCAGCAATGTTACATATCTACAATAATACTAAGGTTGCTTTTACATACTAAAAATTTAATAGAACAGAAACCTTATATCAACAGCCTGTCTAAAAATATTGCATCAACCGGTGTCTTTTTTATTCAATAATTTAACGATATCGTTTGCTTTTCTGATACACACACTTACATACACTTTTTGCTGAACCGACACACACCAACTGCAAAACATAAACAAAATAATAGTTAAATAATGAAAATACCAGTAACTAATGTCCATACATATTCTGTTAGATTTATGACGAAAGGTAAAGGAAAGAAATGTCACAATTTAGTTGCAACGTTCAAAACAGAATGATTACAAAAATATAATATTTGGAGTTTATTAGGAATGTAATAAAATTAGATAATCAGTACTTTTTCCTTGTCCCAACCGCAATCCTTCGAAACGGCACCCGAATATCGTAAAAATAAATGACGTTATTATGAAGGAGGAAGAAGTAGAATAAAACATGCTCTTCACCGACTCCGTACAGTTTAATTATAACGATTTCATTGTGGATTTTGGACCGTGTTTACTAGCGAAAGTTTACTAGTTTGCAAACTACAAGGTTTTAGAATACTCTAGAAATTTTTGATCGGTTGTGTTAAAAAATACATTCTTGATCATGGGAACCCCATAATTTGAGAATAATTATTTTAATTTAGAAAAAAAAACTAATAAATTTAATTTCAAAGAGATCGTGATACTAGATTATCTTTGAAAGCTATTACTGGCGTACCGAAAATTTTTGTACAACCGGCTTGAGTGATTTGCACCCGTTTTTAGTTTCCATGCTGCCTGTTTTAGCAAGCACCCATCTCTCATGTTTTATGACAGTGCAGGTAGACGTTGGGTTTGAAATTTGTAATATTTACTATTTCTTGGTTTAGGATTTATTTAAAAAATTATTACTGAATATCCATCGAGTCGTTGAATGACTTAACTAATTTGCTACGAATTAAGAGAAAAAACCAAATGTCCTGGTCCTGAACCTAAAGGTGTAGAGAAGAGACGCTGTTTCTGCAGCTTTTGTTTTAACGCACATATGTGAATACGATTCAGTTTTAAATGTAAACATGACCGTATCAGAAATCAACGGAGTAGAAATATATTTCGCTAGTATAACGTAAAAAGAAAAAAGTAATACATATTTCTACATTGCTAAATGTGACTTTTGTAACGTAATGGAAAATACTTAATCGGTATTATTTTATTCATATGCAAAGTGTATTGATCCGTTATTTTATTTAGTTGTTTAACAAAAATACCACACCATCTGTAATAATAATGCTCAGTAAATTAACAAGACGCAGGGTATAATATACGAAATGCTCATCAATAAAATAAAATAATTGGTGGCAAAATTAATAATTCCGTAATAAACAATATATTGTAAAACAAATCCGTTTTATAAACTATCTATTAATTAACTATAATTTGTATGTAACGTGCGTTCAAAAAAAAAAACGAGGCTGCGTTGGCCATGGAATTTATCGGCTTTCCAGTGTAGAAACCACAAATGACAAGAACTGTCAGTCTAAAATTTTCCACCATAATAAAACGGACCAATTTTATGTAAATTGTTTATAATAAATGCCAGGACATGTGTACATCGCTCTCGTTAACATAATGCTACCCTCCTTCGCGTCCATTTATTGAAATTTGTCCCAACATAATAATCGTATACGAAACCAAGTTTTTCCATGGCCAACGCAGCCTCATTTTTTTTTGAACGCACGTTTAATGTATATTGAACGTATGTATACATTCTATGTTTAAATATGAGTTGTAAAATTAATTTCTTTTAGTTAATACATAATATAAACTTTAATAAAAAATAAAAAATAGTAAAACATAACGATTGTTATAAAATAAAGCAGTCAGACAAAAAAGTATTTTTTAAATAAATGAACATTTCTTCTCTGACGAACGGATAATCGTAATTCATTTTCCAAAATTTTTATATTTTAACGAGCTAAATTTAAAAAAATAACCGAGTATAAATTACATACTAAGTAAATACAACATTTCATCCTGCAAATCTACAAAAAACACTGAATGTTTTCCACATTTAATACTGAGCATTTAGTATTTTTAAAAGCCACAAAATGATATAAAATGAGCATTTTTAATTTTAAATACCACATCAGTTTTAAACATACATATGCCCAAATATACGAACATACATGAACATATACAAAATGGACATGATTCGCAAGGGTTTCATTAAGTTTGAATAATTATTTTAATCTCTTAGATACAATCCATTATTACTTATGCACTACTGTAGACGTCGTTTCATGCTGAATACCAATTGTTCGCAGAAATCGCCGGTACGAAAGCCCTCCAAAAGTCGCTGAACATGATTCATTAGGTGTGGAACTGTTCTTTCTCTAATACCATAATTGAATGCATTAACTAATTTGCTACGAATTAAGAGAAAAAACCAAATGTTTTGCTTCTCAAAGTAAAGGTTTTAGAGGCGAGACGCTGTGGAGCCGCTGCTTTTGTTGTAGCTCACATATTGCTAAGGGTGAATTAGGTGACAACTAGGCGTCATAAAAAATAATGTGGGAGTGCTTTCGTACCGGCAATTTCTGCGAACAGTTGGTCCTCAGCAAAAAACGACGTCTACAGGAGTGCATAAGTAATAATGGATTGTATATAAGTTATTAAAAGAATGATATAGTCATGTTTACATTTAAAACTGAATCTCATTCGCATATGTGTTTTAAAACAAAAGCAGCCGCTCTACAGCGTGTCTCCTCTACACCTTTAGGTTCAGGATCAGTACATTTGTTTTTTTTTCTGAATTAGTAGCAAATTAGTTTACTCATTCAACTTGATGGACATTTTAAAAATAAGTCCCAAACCAAGAAATAGTAAATTCAAAAATCCAAATTTCAAATCCAACGTCTGTCTGCAGTGTCTAGAACACTTTTAAGATTAGAGATGGGGAGCAGAGAAACTATAGACTGATGAAAATCAGTTGAGCCGGTTGTACAGCCTTTTGCAATGGAAATGAGACTCATTAATATACAAAAACCCCCATAAGTCCATCATTTCCAATTTTGTAAACAGAAGACTAACCTTAAATTTGACGTATTATAAAGTGACAGAAAGCGGAATAAAAATAGAGTCCGTTGCGACTTGGATTGCGGACTTATGGGGGTTTTTGTATATTAATGAGTCTCATTTCCATTGCAAAAGACTGTACATACAAATTATGCATTCGTCAGCTCTAAACTTTATCTGGAGTGTAGTAATTTTGCTTCCTCTTTCCTTGATAAGCTTGTGGAAAATGAATTGCCGTTGTACGGAATTGTTTTGTGGAAAACCTGCATTTTTTTTTCATTCTATTCCAGGTGTGCCACGCCTGTTTGGGCCGGCCTCCTTCGACTTTGCAGCACTGCAAACTTCGCGAGGACGTCAGCCAGGACGGCGACCAGCTCCTCTCCGACCTAAGCACCATCCAGAAATCGTACATGGAGAGCCTACCTTTGACCGAGGTAACATGCGACATCGCCAGTTTTTTTGATCCCGTGGAACGAAAAAGACGCCGCTCGCAGTCGGCCACTCAAACCGACGAAGAGCCGTTCAGTTTCACCTCGCGCCTAGAGGAGGACTGTCTGATTCAAATGTCCACGATACCAACTTTGCGTTCGGTCACCTTGTGAGAGGATGGTAGGTGAATGAGTTAAGCTCTCGGTAACACACGGCTCATCAGTGGCGTGCCGCGACGCGCCACCACAAAACGTTAAACTGCCATATTAATTTCAGTGCAGTCTTTGCATACGACCCGTGCCGTAATTTTTATTGTGGCGGGCGATGATAGTGACGCTCGTGTGTTATCGATGGTGGTTTTGCAACAATAAATTATTAATTAGATCAATTGTGAAAACGGGGCGGCGCGACTCTTGCGTTTGAGAGCTTTCTCTCGACACTTTTTTTTTTTGTTTAATTTTACGTTTTACAACGAGTAGAAGAGTAAAGCGCCCGCCGACGATCAATACACTTAAGTCTATAACCGTAGGGGAAGTTTATGTTTTAGTTCAATTCTTGCGGCTGAACCTACAATTATTTAAGCGAGTATTTGTTTTAATTCATTTGTATACTCGTTGTGTGTGTATATAATCAAACAACAAATTATTTCACGCCGTAGTTGGGTCGGTAGTTAAAAAGCGTCCCATATTGGTTCGTACCTGTTTTGCAGAGAATTGTGCTGTCAAACTGTGTGTTGTAGTCTCAAATTCGCGTCTTTCATTTGCTAAATTCGTCGCGTTGTGGTCGTTCGGTTACCAAATTGTTTTTTGACAGTTCAAACGAGTTTGACGAGCAAGCTGCAAGGTGGAAGTAAAAACTAAAAAAAAAAATGTTAAAATTTTCGGACGAGTTTTGTTTCGGTTGTTTTCGTTGTTAAATTCTATGGAGGGGATCGAGAAAGAGCAAGGAAGTCGATCATTGGATTTTCTGGATGTTTCTTTCGCTGATATTGTAAACCAACAATATAGTTGAAGACGTATATCTATGTATAATGTTAGGGCATTCTAGTGCAGCGTCGAACACCTGTAGTTGCTCGGGACGCCACATTTTGCATCTAAATGTCAAAATGTGCCGACCCCTAGTTGTATTTTTCGAAATATGTAACTATTATAAATATTGGAAATGGGTACTACCATTACTGGTTTATATTTAGTTTGTTCTTATGGTTTTATTATATCATAGACGGTTAGGGAGGGCGGCGAAAATTCAACAAGCAGATAGTCATTCGGAGCCAAAGCCTTTAGTGTTTTAATTAATATTCCCCTCACGTTCTCTCTTCACCGGGAGTCTCTCCCTAATCGCTGTAACCCATATATGATTTTTATCAATTATATAAATAATAATAATGAAAAAAAAAAGAAACCTGTTAGTTGTAGAATTGTGTTTCTGACGAGAAACGAGCGGCGTCGTTCGGAGGGGCGTCTAGTTTTAGAATATATTTTGAAAAGAGCAAGACCATCGCATATCCGATACAGTTCTATTTTTTGAAGTGCTTCTTTGATCGTTTCAAAACACTGGAGTGAGTGCGCGTGTGTCTGTGTGTACGTATCAGTATCAAAATTCTGTTGTGCTCAAATTATCCGAGCAAATTCGATTCGTAAATGTGTATATAATTCAAACGCACCTTACGCACGGCAAAAGAGTTCACCGCGTTTTGTTCCGGTCTTCGGAGTCGAAATGAAGGGTGCTGTTGAATTCTATTGTATTTCCATCACTTTATTGTGTGTTGTAATTAATACTGCAATAATTTTATATGAGCGCATTGTTGAAACTTGTTCACTCGTTCGTTTTATTTCCGTTCTGTTTTGTTTCAAAATTTTATTTCTGTTCATCTTGTACGGAAAAGTGAACTAGTTGTTTAGATATATTAAAAAAAAAGTTTACGACGCGGCGGAAACGCCGCGCTTCGATTGGTGACATTCGTGATTGGTGACGAACTTAAAAGATCTGATTGATCCATTATTTGAAACGAAATTCATACCAATCATTGTATGCACCTCACCGAGACCTTAGTGTGTAGCATAACCTCTTTATTTTAGTGCCTATTAAAAACTAGTATAATTTTGACCTTTTGCCTTATCGAACGTTATATGTAACCATCTTTGTATGTTGTTTACATAGAAAATTTCATCAGTGTAACATATTCAATTGACTCAATTATTACGAATTAATGCAGTTTGTGGCTTAATTATAATTGATAGTTTTATTATGATAATAATGTGAAGTAAATGATAAAAAAAACACAAAAAGTCAAAACAATTTTATTCCGTTCTACTAGATCAGTGTATCAAAACTTACAACGGATGATTAATAAATAATTCATCGTCATCAAAATAATTAAATTAACAAAAAAACACAAAATCTTGTACTTGCGAATGCAGTTTGATAGTCATATTTTTTAATGCAGGTAGGGTTAGACACATGTATGAGTTTGGTATAAAAAAATAATAAAGCAAGTACAAACGAGCACGGCATTTTTATTTCATCTCCTCTTCGTACTCTATTCGATTACGCTTAATTTGTGGAGTGAGCACAACTTTTAAAAGAACACTGCTATCAACTATTTTCATTGCATCAAAAATCTTAAGGATGCAGCTTAGATCAAACACCAACTCTTGCATAGATGAAACAATTGACACGGACGTACCGAGAAGATAGAAAAAGTAGCAGGCAGTCTTATCAAAGCAAGAGGACTAAGGGCTAACAAAAATGGATTCAGAGTAGGCCATGGAATCGTTGCCTTGAGAGGGTTAAATTTAAAATTCAGTTTTGGTTGACAACCGTTTCAGACACGATATTTAAGATACAATTAGTGTTTATTAAGAAATCATCTCCAGTTACCGGTTTAGAAATCTTTTGAGCAAATTTTTCATATACCATGATGAATTTCAAAAGTTTACATTGTAAAAAATAAAACTAAATTTAGATTCCATGGACTACAGATACGCCAGTGGAACAGACTGAGTTAGCGGAAAGAGAAATTGCGCGCCGACAAGTAAGCGGCAAAATGATAAGAATCTACACAAGCAGCAGACAAGTACTACTGCTTGTATTTACCAAAGATATAAAATAATGTCAGTAATAGCTCTCGCGGAGATTGCCACCACGAACAGGATCTGCGATCGTTGCAGTGTAACATGAAAGCTGACGAGATGGCCAATAATTCTTGGCTTTTCTAACACACTACCAACCAATTTATCAAATTTAAGGAAATATGGCATCACAGATTACTCCAGATGACTGACTCAATGCAAATATTTTGGCGGAATGACCTTTAACGACCTTCAAATTTTGTAACAGTTTTCAGATGGCGCATCGATCAAATTTTGCGCCAAATTTAAATATTCTCTCCTCTCTTTATAGGTAGAAAAAAATGCTATTATATTTTGAATATTTTATGATTTATTCTACAGAACTAATGTAAAAAATTGTTTTGTAGAATAAATCATAAAATATTCCTTCATTATTTACACGTCATACAAACAAACAATTTTATAAAAATCAATTTATTATATTACATAATTTAAATTAAATAAAATTATACCCAAAATGTTGACAATTACATTTGTAAGATAGGTAAAACTTACACATATGATAATTACTTGGGGTTATTATATAATAATGGAAATTTTAAAAGACTTGCCGGACAACCAATAGAGCAACCTGGCTTACATCTTCAAATCATACACAAAAATAAGGTTCATTATTCCTTATTTTAATATCTAACCTAATATCTAACGATGCCGAAAAGTGTTTTTTGCAAACCCTCCACTTTTGCTTTAGATTGCAATTTTGGACATTTAGAGCTTCTTGCCACAGTTTCGCTCTAGAATTATGTAATTAGATTTCCTGAATTTGTTGTATTAATAAAACATCCTTACCTTTCTTCACGTTTTGGAAATCAATGCAGTTTCTCCGCTTAGTTTTCACCAACACCACAAATAATGTAAAAAAGACCCTTCTTTCGCTTAAAATTTTTCACAAATTCAATCGACAAGCAAGTTTTGACATTTACTGGCTTGATTATAATTGCAGCAAAATGCTGTTTTTAAAATATTAGTCAGAAAAAAAGCAACAAGCGTAGAAACAGTCACGCTTTTTAAAAACACGGAATTGTACATCGTTCAATTTAAAATAGTAAAAAATATTGGGCCTTTTATTTGAATTTAAATAAAAGTTTTTGTAGTGACATCTAGTGGTCGTAAAAAGTATTAGCAACGACTACAGCGCCTCTACATTTGCTTATGGTATCTGTGACAAAGATGTCATGCGCCTAGTTTAAATGTGTAGAAAAGAGATAGTTCAGAACAAAATCGCCCTATGAAGTCAGTCATCTGGAGTAATATGTGGGCATAATATAAAAAGCTGCTGTCGTGTCAAGGGGCTACTGCTTAGCACAGATATCGCAATGAGCGTTTTGACAACTTTCAGGGAGAATCTGCTCTTCGCCACAAGCAATTAAAGAAACATCTTCATTACGTTGTAGAGGATGTGCGCAAAAAGAAGAAGCGATCCATCATGGGCTCAGCGACAATATAAGGTCAAAATAAAGGAGATCATCTGGATATAATAATGACCTAGGAGTACCAAGTGAAATGGTTATGAGTACAGAAAGTTCATGTAGGAATACTGAAGAACCCAATACCAATAACCCCAACTTCTGTAGTTGACAGATTATTATTTTCGATCATTCTTAACAATGACCTAAAAAGAATGATAATGTGCAACGAAGGAATATAATTGAAATTGATTGAACTGAAAGAGCTAATACTTACATTGAATGTGATTTTTGCAATTATCAAGTATTTACATTGATATTCTTGATAATGTGGACAATGTTAGTTTTGCAACAAATCAAAATTTTTGAATCCAATTTTGTATGGCTAATTGTAAGTTTCTCAAGTATATTAAGTTTTGGAATGGAAAAGAGCACCATTATCTAGAAGATGGCGTCACCATCTCAATTCACCCAAAAAATGGAGAATGTGACTTTTGATACTGGAGCCCTCAATTTACAAAATAAATTTGTAGTAAAGATCTGATGAAAAGCATAATTCATATTACGTGCTAATTTCAAATGTTTTTATTCCACAGTCTACTACACATCAAAAGTTAAAGTAAAAATGCATTTTTTACAAAATGTGGAGTATCGTAAAAACTATCGAGAATTGATGGTATAACAAACCCTTATAAAGGTCGAGTTATTTTTTATTTTACATCGAATTCCGTTATTATATTGTGGGGTTACAATTTGAATAGCTTTTTTTCATTTTGTAAATAGCAGTACTCTCAAATTATTTTTTGAAATTATACTAATCGACAGAAAGAAGAATTATTGCAAAATTTCAAATTGTTAAAAAAATATATCAATTTTTAAAAATATTTATTCATTTTTAAATTTTAGCATACAATTAAGAATATTATAAAAACTATGAAAGGTAAGTTAACAACAATCTGTTTTTTTTTCGAATCTCAATTGAGTGATCGAGTCCTGGAGTCAATATTAACATACAAATAGGGGGGCTGCCATTTCAAATTCAGAATGATCGACAATGATCATGCACCAAATTTCAACTTTGGTGTAATTTTGGTTGCCAACATTTTTCGAAAACTTTTTTCAATCGCACTCTCACTTTTTACACCGAATCGTTTCTTTAAAACTCACACGGTATACATAAAAAATGGGAAACACTTGTGAAAAGAGAATAGGTAACTGGAACAGTTTAGGAAATAAGTAGAATAATGTCCTTTGCCAATCTCCCGTATCTTGTGTTTGAATTGTGGGTTGCATAACGTAAGACGCAATTGCCGTGTTTATTGTCCATTGATTCATATTTCAATTGTTAAAGAGCTAATTTTGTTGATTTTGCAACTCAGGGACGAAAACAGGGGACGTCAAAATACAACTCATTTATTCAAATATGTAAATATATTTTTTCTGATATTTTCAAACGTACCCTCTACAACATAGATAAGCTGTGCATCTTGAACTACTTCAAAGACTACTTTGTAAAGTTTTAAATGTTTAGTCGTCACTCTCAGGTGTTTTAAAACCAATCTAATTTTTATGTCCTTCTGTGTTGAGTCAGATTTAACAATTACCGGGAGCAGATTTTGACATTAAAATGTTTTTGTTGAAATGTATTGTAAAGGATCGATTATTACTGATTATATGCCCATCCTTCTACGCTCAAATATACTGCGTGACAGAAATTTGAACACCATGAATAACTGGTTTAATTTTGATCATCTTTCGGCATAGTTGCTCATATAAATATGACTAATAAATAATTAAAGTTTTAGATAATTTTGGACATTCCTTAAGAAGTTAAACGTCAATAATCTGTTGGAGCATTTCGATTAGCTATGCACTCATTGATGCAACTTATCAGCTGGTATTTACAAAGGAGCGGAAATAATAAATATGGTGCCTACAAATACAAAACGAGGCCACGTAAGCTGTTGAGGCTCTTTTAAATTTGTTAGAGTGTAAAAGAATATTGTCCTTGATCTAGAGAAATTTGACGTCGAGTTTTCTTTTGAATATGATATTTATGTGTTTGTTATAGCAAATTACAACTTTAGGTGCCTGTTTGGAGAGAGAAGCTTGTCCGTCGTTTGTGCTAGATATGGTTTGACGGTGGCTGTCAAATGTCTATGTCACAGGTTTACACTGTAAAAAATAAAAAAACGCTATTTTACTATTTTATACGTTGTTTTGTAGGTCGTCAATCAATAAAGATATAAAATGTAAAACTTTGAGCATAATTGGATTTAAAATTTATTTTTTCCATATGTATTTCCAGATAATTATGCAGAAATTAAAGAAAATTGAAGACATAATTATACAATAAAGACAATGCTTATTGAAATTTCGCAGGACAACCTGCATCGATTTGTTTTATAATATTTTGACCCTTAGCAGTTATTTTTGTAAAAATTCGTGCTTTTAGCTGGTTTTCTGAATATTTATTCTCTGAAATGTCGATAAATGTGGATGAATTTTATGGTTTTAAATTAGACGTGTTTACCACAAGGTATTTCTGTTGTTTGTATTTGTTTGTTGTTCCGCCATTTGTTTATAGGTACTAGGCAGTGCTTTATTTACTTGTTTACGTTTATGAACATTGTTTGTTTCCAAAGTTTTGACTAAATTATACGGGTTTTCCTATCCCAAAACAAAGAAATAGTCATCTAACTGGAATGGTTGCCAAATAGATGAGACAAGAATGCAGAGAAAGCACAAAGCAAGATTCATTATGGAGAAAGAAAGTGATAAGAGAAGAACGACGTGGCTGCGACAAATGTGAGAATGTGACCTGAAATTATAACGATGTCAAACAAACAATAAAACCGAAACTGAATTTAATAAATGTGATTCATATCTGATCTCGTAATTAGAAATGTTGTTTCCAAACAACATACAAACAGTTCCCTGAGTCATAAAGGAAGATTACTGAAGGTAAACGCCTTATTTGCATATTACGATAAGTTCATATTGTTTCTCCTTATAACATGTTGTTTGTTTACAAAGTGATTTGATTGTACGCTGGATTGTCAAATTTCATAACCGCTTTAAAAAATTTTGTAAATTGCACTTGCACTTACAATGTAACAAATAAACAATTTGCTTGGATGGATACTTAATGGAGAGGCATTATTCGGTTTAAGTGGCTCCGCTTCAAATTTAATGACCAAATTTGCGCTTCTTACAAGAAATAGATATTACAGAATTTGCACAATAATGAGAGTCGACGAAAGGTTAACCATTGCTAATAACGGTCTTCAATTAATTTTGAAATGGATTTGTATATATCTCGTCCTTTTTATCATTGTTAAAGCAGAGATAAGTTTTTGGAGTCAGTATCAGTTCAGGGGCGGGTTTTTGCCGACGTCCTCCAATGGCTTTTCTCTTTTACAACACTTAATTTCATTGCTACCACAACACCACCTCTTCCGTTCTGATTACCACGTTTTTGGAAATCGTGCTCGTACTATAAGGAAACGTAAGAAAATTAACTAGATTGTAAGTGACGTATTGTATTTATTTTCCTTTTTGCAGCACAATAAACAAGATGCAAAATAAGGACGCTTACGAAAACTTGCCAGTAAATCTGAAAGATTTGCTAGAGGATTCACCAAAAAAACTGGGCTCAAAGATTGCGCTTCAAGGAAATATGAGCAATTCAAAGGGCAGCTGTTTTATTGTGTGCGGCACAAATCTCAAGATTTCAATCTGGACGGATCTTGCTGCACTCTCTAAGGAACCACCGGAGGATTACAGCAAAGAGTACAGGAAAATGAAGAACAAGGAAGAGGGTGTGGATTTTTCGAAAATTGTGGGTTCTGGAGTCCCTCGCAAGTTGCCATCATCACACTTCAACGACGACGCGCACGTTGAAGATGTAAACTGGATGCAATCATCAACCGACTCCAGATCAAACTGTCGTTTTGAGCTAATTGCTGATGGTCACTTCGATCCGCTATTTCATCATTACGATCACTTCCCGGCCACTTGGTGGAACCCATCGTTTTCAGTGGTCACCTGTGAGGTAAAATAAAACAATAATTCCGCATGTAATATTTTTGTAATGCGACAACGGGTTTTGCAGAACTACAACGTCGGTTTCCAACCTGTTCCGACTTCATATGGTAAATACCGCAACGGTGTCAGTCAAATTGATGAATTTTACGTTGACATGGGCGCCGTGCCGCATATTTACGTGCAAGAGGGCTGCATGATGAATTGTGGACAATGGAAACGTCAGGTTGCATTCTGACAACGGTTACCAGCTTCACATGTAATTCACCAAATCCGTCAGCTAATAATAGGCGAAAGATACAAATCATGACAGGCATCGATAAGAAATTTCGATCAAACATTGTTCTAATTGAATCAACATGACAACAGTATGTTTAAGCCTAAACTGTTTTTTGTGTGTGTTATTCGGCGGACAGAAATGCAAATGCTTCTAGAATTTGGAAGCTTTTTTGTCTTTTGTATGATTGGAAAATTGCTTTGCAGTATTAAGTTGTGTGAGGATTGTTTTTGACAGCAGTTACTTGTAGTGTTGTTTTATGTTTACCTTTGTACAATTTGTGTTTACAGTGTGTTTTTAAAATAGTTACTTATGACAGTACAAACTGTTCCACAAGTATTATTACAAATTCGAGATTAGTACGTTTTAATAAAGCAAGGATTTTATTAAGGTTTGATTATTTATTTAATCCATGCAGATACATTTCGGATGTAAGGGAAGTAGTACAAGATTGACTAATTTTGTTGATTTTCCGTTACAGACATTTCTCTCTCACGTCACTGATTTTGCTTCTTTTCATTTCTCTTTTATTTGTATGTTTCTACTTCTTCTTCTTATTCCCTTTTATCCGTTGTGTCTATCATAATATATTTCTTGTATGTCTTTATTCCTCGTTTTTTAAAAGACTAAGTTGACTTGCTCAAGTAGTTGTTCACTTCATCTTTTGTTCAATAATTATAATTTGACTTAAATTGGACTGTGTCTATTTAGTGTTTGATGGCTTCAATTTGATGCCTGCAAATGCCTGGAAATGTAAATAATTCTTAAAGTCGCCCGAAAGTGGATTCCACGAGATCAAGGAAACGAAATAGCGATAAATTAGAAAGATTAGAGCACAACTCTGCCCATTGGACTAGAACTCTTCCGTGGTCTGAGTAAAAGTCACAGAAGGGTTGACGTCCAAAAACAGCAAACAATTGTTAAATCCAGTTTCCCAAACCGCTTAAAGGTCCTAGACCTAAACAGGAACGAACGATGACTTATTTTCCGTTGGCATTTACTATTTTTTGTTATATCTTTCCATTTTATTACAATCACCATTTTGAATTATCTTTCAAACTGTTTGTCCTTCTCTTTCTAGGTCTCTTCCTTTTCCTAATAGTTTTCTGCTTAGAACTAATAATCTCGTTCTAGTCAACCTTTCTACATGTCCCAGACATCTTAATCGTTAGGATGCTAGGTTTTTAAACAATTCTTCCTGTTTCTGGTTTGTTCTTCTCCTCCGTTCCTCCCCTGTTCTTATTACTCCATAAATAGCTGTGACATGTTTCTTTCTCATTTTTAATTTTTTTTCCTCATCCGTGTTATTCATTACAGGCATATGCGGCAGTATATCTTAAGACCTTTGCACATATTCTCTCTATTGTCTTTCTCGATACATATATTTTATGGTTTCAAAAACATTTTTTGACTTCCGTACTTCCGGTTACTTATTGCAAATTATTGTCTGTATTCCTTCTTTATCGACAAATACGGGAATAATAAGACATATTTCTCGTTATGGTTAGGCTACCTTTGTTCTGCAGCGGATATATAGAGTGTCCCAGCGCTGCGGGGACGTATTTTGGTATTGGTTAGGTTTTTTTTAAATGGAACACTCGGATATTACACTATTTTCGGATTTCTTGTCAAGGAATAATTATACTTTGTTTAACCGATTATGGACCTGACTTTAGTTTTTCTATTATTTAACATTTCAGCCAACAAAAGCCCCTTTATTTGAAAAATCGCTGCACCCAAATCAATGAGAATTTTGGTTTGAAATTTTGACAGAAAATTTCAAATATCTTCTAGTTCATAATGATCAATTCAAATATTGAATTGTTGTAATTTAATATACAAGGTTGCTCATGACCGCAAATTGTTCATTTAATCAAATTTTTGAAAAGGAACGTCTATATATTTTGGTGTCAATCGATTACATTTTTGATGATGTTTTTAATGATAGGTATTATTAAATAGTGGAATATCAATAATATGGAAAGTAGTTGGTTAACAAATTTAAAATGATGAGTCATAAAGACGTCATTAGAAAGCTAATATATATAAATGTGATCGATTGATACCATTTAAAAAATTCGATTAAATTAACAATTTGTGTTCATGAGGCCCATGTATACTTATTTTACATCCAGTCTGAGAATTTATTTGCTTCTTGCTTATTCTTCTTGTTTGTGTTAGCTTACTTTTTGTTCCTGCTATGATTATTATGATGGTCCTTGTTCAAAAAGCGTCTCTTCGTTTTTACATAATTACTTCCATTCCTGTGTCAAATTGAATACCATTGTTGGTAGGGGGCTCCTTGTCTAAATTCACTTCCTTCAAACTCTTGAGATTCATCTGCCTTCCATGTTAAATTCTTTGTATTTTCCAAGGTCATTTCATGATTTTGATGATTTTTTTATAGGTGGTTTCCTTGCTAGAGGATTTCTTCATATATCTGTTCCCTACTTATTCTGTCATATGTCGCATGGAGTTCAATTTTATATTCGTAATTAGTAACATGCATTTCGTACGGAAAATTAAATTTGTTGTAGATCTGTTTTTTCTAAAGCTCCTTAGTACTCCCCCAAGAAACTTTTATTCTCTCTTGTCTTATCCTAGTACTTTATAAGATGTGTCTGATAATTCGTGAAGCAACTTCTAAAAGACCACAAACACCCACCCCAATGTGGGTCCCTCGAGATCTAAGAACCGAAATAGCTGACGAAGAGCTCCACTACTTTGTCTGATTGTATCAAGAAAACTAGAACATTGCATTTCTGTTTCTCATTCATATATAATAATGTCTTTAATTTTTTAATTTAAAACTTTGCCCTATGGTGCATATTGTCAATTGAATCCTTTCTTCACTCTATATATTTTTTGGTGTAGCTTCTCCATTATCTATTTCGTTAGCTCAAATTGTTCTTTTCAAGTTTTTTTTTTAATTAAACCACCGATCGAACTTTTTCCGCTTCCTAAAAATGAAAACCGAATTCACATTCTTTCATTATACTTTTCTTTTCTGGCACCAGCATCAAAGGAAGCACTTTTGTTTAGCTATGAAAGAACTAATTTGGCAACTTTATGGAAGCAGAGACCATAAACTTGGAAGAAAAATAAACGAAACCACACAAAACGTTCAACTAACTCTCAGTTGTCGAAGCGAATGTCACTTGAGGTTAAATCAGTATGCGCTCTGTTTCCTTTCTTCAAATGATCCTATCCAACAATCAGTTGAACATCCGTTATGTAGAAAAAATTTGATTAATTAAGTTATTGAGAACCGGAAAATTAAATTTGAAATCGGACAAATATAACGCAATTAGCTCAACGTATATTTCCCGAATAATTAATCTTCAACCTTTCAATAAAATTAAGCTATTCTGTTTGGAATTGATTTTTATACTTTTAGGAATTTCGATGTAATGCGTAGGCTATGGAAGCATTTTGAAATTTGGTAGAGTGTAGAAAAAGTTTGACGACTTTTGATGATGAGATTGATACATTTTAGGTTGAGTTTTCTGTTGGCAATCATTTCGCACACGATATTGTACATTTAGGTTCGTTTTTAACAAATTCCATCTACACGTGCTATTTGACAAAACAAATCTTCGAGGAAATTAGAAAAAAAGCCTTGAGACGTTCATAAATCTTTGAAATATGGCACATAATGTTGATTACGATTGATCTTCGCTTCCGCTTCCCATAATAAAGACAAAGCTAAAAAATGGGATAAATTTGCTCCAAGGTGAGGCAACACAATGATTTTAATATTCAGGTCTCTGATTTTTGTGCTGCAATTACGTATTTATTATCTGAGTAGCTGCAAGTCTTGGGTTGTGTAAAAAATGGTAAAATAGCTGACCAGAAAGTAAAAAAGTATTCTTATCAAACTACACCTTTTCCGATTGTAGTTCAGAAATTAACAAATTAATGTCAGAAAGTATCAAATGTAGGTCAGATTAGTAAGATGTATTTCAGAATGTGATAATTGTATTTCGGAAAAGTCAAATGAATTTCAGAATATGTTAATTGTATTTCAGAAAATATCATTTGTATTTAAATAATAATTGGACGGATTCGGTCAGTATACAATAGTAAACAATTCTTACGCTACCTTAGCAACATCAGAAAGTCGAACAGTACAAATGTCGCGATTGTTGCATAAAGTGAATTTGAATTTACCTGATAATTGCGGAATTTGTAGTGTCCATGTTAAAAAATTTGTATTTTTGCTCAGGCCATGCAGGCACTTGTGTGTCTTATTTGCAAAAGTGATCAAGAGAGATAATAGAAATACTAAGTAAAAATTTTTTCCTTAAAATTTTACGTCTGTACGTGACTTTTCAATAAACTGAGTTATTGAAGCTATACTCTATACTTAATATTATAAATGTGAATGTTTGGATGTTTGTTGCTCAATCACGCCAGAACGGCTGAACGGATCTGGATGAAATTTGGCACAGAGATAGATTATAGTCTGGAATAGCACATAGGCTACTAATTATCCTGGAAAAATGTTCCCGTGGGATAGATGTTATCGTTTTTTTTATAGAGTACTTTTCAAGCCATCACTAGATGGCGGTGATGGTCGCAAGCTGTCATAAATTATTCTTAGGTTAGTTATAAATTGTGTGATTTGTTATTATTTGGAGGTTTTTTTAAATGCCCGGAAAATGCAAATCTAATCTTTCGCAGAGGAGTAATAAAGCTCGGGCTATGAAAGTAGCTAGAAGTCGAGAGACGACTCCTCAAGTAGAGGTTAGAAGAATTGAGCAAGCGGAGCGACAGACTGCTTCTAGATCAACTGAAACGCCGGAGCAGTCAGAAATGAGGCGAATATAGCACGCTGAATATACAGAACGGTATTGGAATAAATATGTTACTCAGTCACGCCAGAACGGATCTGGTATTAAATTTGGCACAGAGATAGATTATAGTCTGGAGTAGCACATAGGCTACTATTTATCCCGGAAACATGTTCCAGTGGGATAGATGTTTTTGTTTTTCATAGAGCAAGGGAGCGTATCGGTAGCATTTCGAGCCATCACTAGATGGCGGTGATGGTCGCAAGCTGTCATCTATACTTTATTTATATTATTTATTACTAGCCTTTGCCCGCGACTTCGTTCGCGTGGAAATTTTGATGTGTATGTTTGTGAAATTACGGCCTGATCATAATAAATAAAGTATAGATGACAGGTTGCGACCATCACCGCCATCTAATGATGGCTTGAAATGCTACCGATACGATCCCTTGCTCTATGAATAACAAAAACATCTATCCCACGGGAACATTTTTCCGGGATAAATAGTAGCTTACGTGCTACTCCAGACTATAATCTATCTCTGCGCCAAATTTAATGCAGATCCGTTCTGGCGTGATTGAGTAACACACATCCAAACTTTCGTATAGATTTATTCTAATACCGTTTTGTATATTCAGCTATATTCGCCTCATTTCTGACGGCTTCGACGTTTCGCTCCGCTTACTCAATTCTTCTAAGCTCTACTTCAGAAGTCGTCCCTCGACTTCTAGCTACCTTCATAGCCCGAGCTTTATTACTCCTCTGCGAATGATTAGATTTGCATTTTCCGGGCATTTCAAAAACCTCCAAATAATAACAATTCACACAAATTATAACTGACCTAAGAATAATTTATGACAGCTCTGATGACAGCTTGCGACCATCACCGCCATCTAGTGATGGCTTGAAAAGTACTCTATAAAAAACGATAACATCTATCCCACGGGAACATTTTTCCAGGATAATTAGTAGCCTATGTGCTATTCCAGACTATAATCTATCTCTGTGCCAAATTTCATCCAGATCCGTTCAGCCGTTCTGGCGTGATTGAGCAACAAACATCCAAACATTCACATTTATAATATTAGTATAGAAGATGATCACAAACATACACATCAAAATTTCCACGCGAACAAAGTCGCGGGCAAAGGCTAGTTATTAATATGATTATTATTTGTTTATTAAATTCACCTCGGGAATGCACAATTATAATGCGTTCTGAAATACAAGTGATACTTTCTGATTTACAAATGATATTTTCTGAATTTCTGAAATAATGATAAATAATAATAAATTTACCAATCTGAATTACATTATACGATTTATGAAATACAATTGGAAAAGGTGTAGTGTTTCGAATTCCATCGAATGAAAAAATAACATTTCACATACAGGTGTCCCAGCGCTGCTGGGAAGTAAGATTACTCTAAAATGGAAATAGATATCGAGATGCGACAAAAAGTACAATCAGACAGAGTGGCGCATTAAAGTTAGGTTTTTTTTAAATGGAGCACCCAGCATATTTTTGTATTCCTTATCAAAAATTAATTGCTTTGTATAACCTATAACCTGTATAACCTTTTACGGACCTAACTTCAGTTGTTTTCCTATTATTTGACCTTTAAACCAACCCTTGAAAAATCGCTGCTCCAAAACCAATGAAAATTTTGGCAGAAAATTTTTAATATTGACTAGTTTATAGTGGTCAAGTCAAACTTTGATTTTAATAATTTGCTATTGAGGGTTGCTCATGAACGCAAAATGTTAATTTAATCAAATTTTTCAAATGGAACGCATTGAATATTTTATATCAATCGATCACATTTTTGATAACCAACTATTTTCCAAATTATGGATATTCCACAATTTAATCATGTCATTAAAATCGTCATCAAAAATGTAATCGATTGATATTAAAATATACAGGTGTTCCATTTGAAAAATTTGATTATATTAACAGTTTGCGTTCACGGGCAACTCTGTATATTAAATTACCACAATTCAAAATTCGAATTGATCATAATGAACTAGAATATATTTGAAAATTTTCTGTAGAAATATCAAACCAAAATTCTCATTGGTTTAGAAGCAGCGATTTTTCAAAAAAGGGACTTTTTTTTGTTTTAATGTCAAATAATAGCAGAACAATTGAAGTTAGGTCGATAATAGGTTATATAAAGTATAGATATCTTTTAACAATGAATCCCAAAATAGCGTAATGTACTGGTTGTTCTATTTAAAAAATCGCAACATTGATGCGCCATTCTGTGAGTGAACACACTGTATATAAGCAGAGTGTTCTCTTAAATGGATTGTACGTTTTGTCGAAAACCGCATCTCGATATTTTTTTTTTCATTTTAGAGTAATCTTACTTCCCCGCAGCGCTGGGACACCCTTTATGAATATGTTTACTAAATTTATTGTTCTGATTGAAAACGTGAATGGTCCTCATGTTTGGTCGGCAAGAATTTATTTAGAATTTTTTTGCCGAGGTTCATTGAGCAAAACCAACCGTAGAAGCCTGTTGTTGACTTACAAGACTTGTGTGTTGTGTGTGCAAGACATCCTGTCCATTTGTTATGATAATTTACATATCCTATATCGTGTTTGCGCTTAATCATTGAAATCCGCTATGACCGTTTCGCGGCATGTGTGGTACGGAACAGAAGATGTGACCAGAAACCACAACAACAACAACGTTATAAGAGAGCCGGTCAAAAAGGAAACCGTTTCTTGGAAATCTCCGGCATGTTCCCGAAGATAAATCACCCATTGTTTACGTTTCGTTTCGAATGTGTGCTAACCGCGAATTGGCATAAAATCTTCACGTCTGTGCCTCTGTATCGACTGTTTCGTGAGCGTGTGTGAGTGTGGGTTAGGTTCAACCTGCCGCAGTTAAGCACTTGACTGAGACTGAAGCAGTTAGTAAGTCAGTGGTGGTAAAAGCGGCTCGAGTTAGTCTTGCACAGGTATTCTTGGCTAACGAATCGCGTGTGCTTCACCTGTACACATCCTCGAGTTCTTGTAGTGGGTCACTTGGACGTCGTTGTGCGGATGTTGAGTGATCTGTGAGGAGCGCTCGTTCAGAGTTTCTGGATTTTTCTGGGACCCGCAAAAGGTACAGTAAATTTTTTTTTTCAAACGAATTGTTTATTGCGAATGAACTCTACTGGAAACAAAGATTCAAGCCGTGGATGCGGTCGGACAGCAGTTCCATCGCCTTGTAAATTTCGGGTTCGGGTTTGGGATTCATCGCCAGCACCTGGTTCATTTGATCGATCCTCCCCGCAATCATTTTGTCCAGAATGCAGGAAACGATCAGATTTTCCGCCTCGTTCTCGCTGATCCCCAGCTCGTTGGCAATGAAACCGATTTTAATTGTTCTGTACGGTTTGATGAGGATTAGCAAAATTTTCGTACGGAAATTTTTAAGTAGGTTGATGATGTGTTCTTGGATGAACTGGTCCTTCAGGAGCGACTCCTTGTTCTGTTGGAAAATCTTCTCGAACTCTCTCATGTTGTTGTTCTGGTACGCCGCAATTAAATCGGTCATGGTTTTTATTTCCGGTTTGTTCTTGTAGGGTTTGGCTTCCTGCGAATCGAAAGGGTCTATGGCCGACTTCATCAGCATGCTCGTCAGGAGAATGTACTTCAAGCAGTTCAAGCGGCGTGGATTCCCCGATTCGTCAAAGTTCTTGAACGCTTCAAAAAAATCCGTGTACGCCTTTTCGTATTCACCCGCTCGCAGGTACATCTTTCCGCCGCACTCGCGTATTATACTCATAATAAGAGGGTGGGGAATAGCGGAACGAACCCTCAACGAGCGCTCGTACAGCTCCTTCAGGAGCTGGTGGTTCTTCAGCTTTGTATACATCTGTATTTCCAAAGCGTACACTTCCAGAAGTTGCGTTCCTTTATGCAAATCGCTGTCCGAATCGCTGCAGGTTTGCTTCAACTGTCTGATAATTGAGGCAAGCTTGTTGAACTGACCTTTTTCTAAAAATACCCGTCCCAGCTTGGTGTTCGTCTTGAACCAGAGCCGATCGTTTTTCGAGTTCCGCAACGCTTCCAGGGTGATTTCATAAAAGTTCTTCAGCATTTCCATGTCGTCCGACGTCGACGTGAAGTCTAGGATCGAGTTGATGGATTTCTCTGCGTGGTTCTTTGTCACGGCCGTTTTAACATAAGTGAGAAGTTCCTTGTATTTATTCATCGTTTCATTGTAATTCCGTAGTTGGAAGTGCACTTTTACCATCTGCTTCAGCGCTTTGAATCCCCAGATTCCTTTGGTGTCGCCTTGGATGTCCAAAACGGCTTGAAATGCGTTCAGGGATGTTTTTGAGTCTTCCTCTTTCAACGACTTGGCGCTGTAGTATTGGTTTTCCAAGTTGACGTCGGATTCGGAAGTGCTGTCTTCGGAATACTCGAGATCGTAGTCGCTTTCTTCCAAAAAAAGGTCCTCCTCTTCCATCTTCATGTTTTTTGACCACAACCACCACTCTTTTCTAGAACCACACCGGCACCGCTACGTTAGATGTCAAAACTGTCAAACTGCCTACCGTGACGTAAGTGCAATGGGATCTTGGCGGCAATTTTTCAAATTGTACGTGACCAATTAAATTTCTGTCGGTTCCGGCTTAATTAAAACAAAAAATTTATATCGGTCGGCAAGAAATTTATGACAAGAACATGAATCACGACAAGTAACAAATTTAATCCGGCGATGATGGTTCGAAAAGCGGGGAAAAAATTGGAGTACGTGCAAGAATGTTGACATTGTATCGACGAATTTGTATCAGAAGAAGATGCGGATGATGAATTCCTAAAAATAATAAATCTCCACACGGTTCTGACCTTTCACGACTAAAACTTTTTCGAAGCTTGGGTGACATTGACATCTGAAGCAGACTCCTCAAACTTCCGCTGCGTGGTTTCTAATTCGAACAGAACTTAGTTTTGCCAAATTTTACTGACAACAATTTGACGACTTATAATGTCCAAACCGAAACACTACACAGCATTTAACCTAAAATGTTATAACTCAAAGTCAAAGATTAATTGCTACATTCTAATCAATTTCAAAGCGCAGCGTCCATTTCGTGCCTATCTTCAATTGTGGGTATTAAATTTTAATTCCTGTCAAATGTTAAAGTCTACACTATGAAAAATACACCAAAAACTCTATTGTATCAGGCATTCAAAAATGAAAGAAAGCTGTACTTACCTATAGACTGAAATCGTGATCATTTTGTCAAGGGAGAGAGGCAGTTTTTTCAATTGGTTATTAATGGCCTTAAATTTTGTATTTTGATTTCATTTTCTGATAAGCGCCTTTTGAGTTGAACTTACTACCTTTTATTGTTTGGTGATATAATTTTTTTAATAATAATATTTATCTTGACTTCTAAAATGTTTTGAAAAATACGATACGATTAAATAAATTTCTGTTCCTAGATTAAATTCATGTATTGTTTATTGAATATTACGATTGAACATAACAATGAATAAATAGAGTTTGAGAAGCGCGCGAGTATTTTAATTTTAAGTTACCATCCAGTTATATATCCTACCATAATTGCAGTAATAAGTTTGTGCTATGTATTTATTTATCAATTCGAATTTTCCAAACATTCAGATTCAATTAATAAATCGCACAACTCCTTCAATGTGGGTTCCTTATTCATAAAACACCATGAATTTGTCTTAAAATTACATAAAGTGTTTAACGACAGTTTATATCCATTGTCTCATCAATTTTAGGTAAATGTAAAAAATTTGAACTACTTATTATATTACAAATTTATATTTTAGTTACAAGTTACAAGCTACCGCAATGGTATCCTTTCTTGTAGTCATAAATAACACTTATTCTTTAAAGTTTTCTCTGTTCAACATTCTCTACTCTCATCGTAGTGGATAAACACTAATTCCTCTTAATTTTAAACTACTGCAGAAAAAGAAATAAAAATAACCTTTTTCGAGAGTGTTCTGGGACACTCTCGAAAAAGGTTATTGTACCATCCAGTTAAATATCCTACCATAATTGCAGTAATAAGTTTGTGCTATTTATTTATTTATCAATTCGAATTTTCCAAACATTCAGATTCAATTAATAAATCGCACAACTCCTTCAATGTGGGTTCCTTATTCATAAAACACCATGAATTTGTCTTAAAATTACATAAAGTGTTTAACGACAGTTTATATCCATTGTCTCATCAATTTTAAGTAAATGTAAAAAATTTGAACTACTTATTATATTACAAATTTATATTTTAGTTACAAGTTACAAGTTACCGCAATGGTATCCTTTCTTGTAGTCATAAATAACACTTATTCTTTAAAGTTTTCTCTGTTCAACATTCTCTACTCTCATCGTAGTGGATAAACACTAATTCCTCTTAATTTTAAACTACTGCAGAAAAAGAAATAAAAATAACCTTTTTCGAGAGTGTCCCAGAAATCGCGGACTTCTATACAGTAAGAAGTCTTCAGGGAGTCAGGAAAAAATAGTAAAAAAATTCATCGCTTTATTCTTTTTAGTTATTAGCAAAAAACTGCATGCTCAATTTGGCAAATTCTATGATGGTAAAAAGTACGTCACGATCGCCATGATGTCATGTTAATACGAGTAATCTGTGATAATATATACCTCATTTGTGCTTTGGTAACTGTAACTGTTTGCACCAGCAATACCAGATTTATTTTAATGGCATTGTGTAAAAAATCGAAATTTTATTTTTTTTATTCAACTTTATATTACACTTTGGCAATATTTTCTTGTTATTTCTTGAGAGAAAGAAGAAAGGTACCTCTTGATTTGGAGTACTTTCATTCTTGAAAATGCTGCATAATGTAGAAGGTACAATTGCCGTGTTCAACCATTTATATCTCTTCGGTTAGACCCTGAAGAATTTTTGAACTATTTTTAGCTGACTCCCTGAATACTCTCCAACAACGTACTGCACAGGAGGTCCCCCAATTCTGGGACATGCTGTATATTTATTATTTTTTGTGACCGAGTTATAAAATATTTGTCAAATTTAGGTACCCTTGACGTGTTGACTCAATTAAATGTATTATATTTTGTTTGTGTAAACATACAATTTACATGTTACCTAATATGATCCTGACTCCAAATATGGCGCTTAAGTGATTTAATTTTTAATAGGGCAAAATTCCGTCTTTTATTAAATATCTTCAGCACTAGGTATTCAAAAATAAAACACATGGCCAACAAAACATCTGTTCGAAATTAAACTACTCGTTAACCATTTACATTTCATGTAACAAGAATTAAGAAATTCTCGAGGGGGCTTGTCCTAATGAATCAAAAAACGACTCAAGTCTGGACGAGGAACTAGAGGATTTGTGACGAACAATTTATCCATCACAACAAAGCCGAGTAAATTTAAATTTAATAAAAAATACGATATCTGAAACATAAAACTCATATCTAATAATACACCAACAACGGTTGCTTAATTCTCTTAAAATTGTAAAACTTTAATTTCAATCGAAATCTAACAAAAGATCGAACCAGCACAGAACGGTTTGTCAACTGTAAAATAACGCAAATAGTTCAATAGTTCTGATTAGTAGTAGTGATTAGACGGTGGTAGAGTTTTTACTTTTTTACGCACCGAAGAACGTACCCAATCACGCACTAACTGTCCTAAAAAAGTCATAGCTTCGGAGCCATGCCTCCGCTGTGAATTGCGTATCCATTAAAACTCGGTTGAAATAACAATTGTTAAGATCTGAAGCTGAAAAAATATTTCTCCAACCAAATTATATTTTTTTTCTTATCAACTTGAAAGGTGAAAAAATCAGAAATTTACAAAGTCGGTAATTAATTAATTCGTCACTTGATGCAGGAGAGGCATTGTCTCCTCTGACCAGCCGCCACTGATATCATATGTAAAATACGCAAGATAAATTTAATATTTTTTAACAAATTCTATCTTCTGACGTCGGTTTGAACGTTGTTTGGGTAAATTTTTGCTTGAAGGTTTCTGTCAGATGTTAGTGTTTGATAATTTCAACACTGTAAAAAATTAAACAAGTGCTAGATTCCATGGCCTCCTGAGCCTACGTTTTTTGTGTGTTCTTTATTGGTTTCAAATGCAGTGTATCACACAATTTATTTCAAACAAGTGATTTTTGATTGGTATTCTCGAAGGTTCCATCTGAGGATTGATTGAAATGGATGATTGCCAGAAAACACAAAACATGGTGGGTTGTCATTTATCGTGTTGTTCGGATTTATTGTCGGAGCCTCATGAAGTGTTTTTCATCTAGCCCAAGTCGGTTTGCCCCGCTGGAGTGCGTCCCATTAATCTGGGTGCAACAGATATGAACACGTGTATTTACCGACAATACACACGAATTATGGGTTGAGTGGACGGCCGCGGTCTTAGATGTTCTTTCAACAATAATTCCTGACAACACAAAGGAATTATTGATGGAGAGATCGGCTCGGACAACATATGAAAATGCAAGCGAAGCTTTATCGGCCATCAAGATCTTCGCAGTGATAAAACCCGTAATGGTGGAATCAAAAACGAATAACACATCTTTACGGTCCGGCCGCTTGTAATATGGGCAGCGTATTTATTTCTTAATCGTTGGGCGAAAGAATGGGCCCGATTCGTGGTCCGGCAAAGGTCGTTCACATGCCACTTTTCGCCACGTTTTCCATAAATATATCTATTGGCCCCATTTCGGTTTCATTCATAACTGTGGAAAGTCGTTGTGGGTGTTTGACAAATTCCCATTGTTCTCGCGGACCGATTTTTCGGCTTGCTTTCGCCCGAACTTTTTGTTGGGCCATATTTGGACGAGGCGTTCTAGAAAGGCAATCTTCGGGCTCGTCTACATCATCTTTTAATCAAAATTTCCCATCTCGCGTCTATTGTGATACTAACCCACAGAAAAGACGTGTCTTCTCGAGAGGTTAAAGGCTCTGACAGTGATCCACGCACTCAATAGAAACTAGAACCATTATAACAAGTTTATTGTATAATAAATGATTTATGAGATGATATCTACCGCCACATTAGGCGTTGTGGTCGAATTGAAGTATGTCGACAGACGTGTTGCGTAATTAATTATACACCCCCAACCCTTATGTCTGGGTTTCGCAGCTGTCACCTACGTGTCTCGTTAAATTCCTGAAATATCTCCATTTCGTATGATAATTAGAAATAAATAAAGGCAAATGGACAATTATTGCCGGTGCGAGCTGGACTCGTTCCATTTTTTTAATGGCGCCGTATGTGGTACTAGGTTTCGAAATGATCTAATCTTGAAAAATAGGAGCCTTGTACTAACACTAAAGTGAACGGTAGAAAAATTAGACGAGGTCAGAATTTGAACTCTCACAGTCGACCGTGTTACCTGTGCACACCCGTCTCGAATCACCGGAAGATCCGGCTTCAAAGGCGCCGCCGTATCTCTCATACGACACACTGCAAAAATTACCAATCCCACAGATTCAATCACACATTCTTTCCGAATTAATTTTTGCACGATTCTGTCACGACTTGTGTGGCATTTCTAATCACTTTGATTTTACTAAACTGAAACACATTTCCGAGATTTTATGTTATTTTTACAACCAGCTTTGTTAGCAAAGAATCAAATGAATTAATCGGACATTTTTGCGTGGAAGGTGTTAGAGAGCGTGCAAAAAAAGGATTCTTAGGACGCCATGAAATCCAGCTTTGATTTAATTTCTTACAGTGTAGACATTGATAGAAATCATGAATTAAAAATTTGCACAAAGAACGTCGAAGATGGAATTTGTCAGAAGAAACTGTTCGTGTCCGAAACGGTTAAGGTCGATTCACACTATACGGAACGTCACATCAAAATATTTTTCAAAATGTAATTTAAATGCGAATGTTCACCTCCATACGTAACGTTACGGATCGTTTATGTTTCTCGAAAACTATATTTTGACGTGTGACGAAAACGCTTCATTTTAACGGTGTGAATACACGAATTCGAACAGGTAAATCAGAGTTCTATTGCTAAAACCAAGAAAATTTTCGAAAGCTTTACTTTCAACAGAAAGATGAAGTGCACATTGAACCAGTGATAAATTACGCAGGTCTATGACATGGGGGATAAAAAATACAGTAATAGTCACCGCTTAATACAAAAATAGTACAATAAATAATATAATAATATTCTACATAAATAGAAAAATAGCTTCGCGGTAATTGGTATGCTTTTTTTAAATTCAATATCCAATTTTTTAATAGTTCATAGAGCTGATATAGTGACATGGGAAGTTTTTGTAGAAATTTATTTCATCATCCATCAGTTCTTTGAATAGCGTTTGGTATTCTACTTCTTGCTCTTTTTGAAAAGCATAGTCCACACCCACTACCTCTCAATAAACTATTTTTTCCTGGCCTCTTCTTCTTATCAAGGATTAGTGCAATTTGGATCAAAAGTCGTTTATCAAATTGTCTAGTGAGAATATGCTGCCCAAATTGGCATGATGTTGCCGGTGACGTTCCGAATCTGCCTTTAGTTGTCGAAAATTCGCTACACTCTAACCACTTTCAAAGTGATTCCATGGTCTATTCTGAATCCCTTTTCTAAATTTACAAAAAGCATGCAAATCGAAAGAATCCAATTCTTCGGTTGGAATATGTACAGAGTGGTTCATTTTCGATGGCCATATAGGAGATCTTGGAAAGTAATAGACTTAGAAGAAAACGAGTGGCACACAGGAGTCGATTTTTAAAAAACTTATTTTGGTAGAAACAATCCGCTATCATTGTTCGTTTTCGAGATATATCTAAGCAATCTTAGGTATACCAATACCTGTTGCAATCTTTAAACCTTCTTAACTTTTTTATTATTGATGTTATTAGCTTGAAATTAAAACATTATGAAGGCACATTTTTAAGTAGAATGCAAGGATCTAGTCAAATTTTATTTCAAGCTGTTTATCTAGCCGTAATAAATCAAATTTCTGTTTTTTAAAATATAAACTATAGAACGTATTGTATTTTTTAAAACACTAATTCTTTATGAATGTAAAAATATATACATTTTAGATGATAGTCCTGAAAATTTTTGATAATTTACATTTATTTCACAATTTCTAATAAGGTGGCCAGGAGAAACAAATAATTTATTTTGTTATATCACCAACCAAATGTGCAGAAAATTTTTAAATTGTCAAGAATACCTTTTGTTTCTGTTTTGTTTTGAAACGTAAAGTTACGAGAATTTACGAAATAGAGTAGGTATTACATCAAATCCAAAAAAATGGGGCAATCGCGAGGAGAACCTATTTCGAAAGATTTCTTGAAAGACGCCAATCAGGTTTGAAAATATTAGACCGATTATTAGAAAATTTAGAATTGTTTGGTTCCTTTATACAACCACGCCCAAATAAGTACGCCAAAGAAACGAAAAAGGAAGAAGAAATTGATGTCCTAGGAAGTTCGGAAGTTCTTCCAGACAAATTGTTTTGCAATTGATGCATTTTTATTGGATTGGATTCATACTTTCGTACTTTTCAAAATTTTCGTAACATTCCATATTTCGACTGAAAACAAATCAGAAACAAAAGGTATGTATTTTTGACAGTTTATCAATTTTCTGCACATTTAATTTTTGTTTTCCATGGTCAACTTATAAGAAATTGCGAAATAAATGTAAATTATCAATTTTTAAAGAATTTTCAGGACTATCATATAAAATGTACAGCCGTGGACAGTCAATAATTACACCCGTGTCATGCAAATACCGACTCTATGAGATATTGTCATTGAGTCGGTATTTGCATCACACCCGCCGGCTAAAGTGTTATTCTTGACTGTCCACGGTTGTACCTATATATTTTTAAAATTACAAAAATTAACATTAAAAAAATACAATGGTCTTCTATTGTTTATATCTAAAAAACACAAGTTAGATTTATTATGACTAAATAAACAGTCGGAAATAAAATTTGACCAGATCGTTGCATTTTACCTAAAAAGTGTGCCTGCATAATTTTTTTTTAAGTTAATAATATGTATCAATAATAAAAAAGTTAGGAAGTACCTATAAAAATATCGACAAAATGTCAACTTTTGCTAAATCTAAAGGAAAACTGATAGCGGGATGCGGTTTTCACCAAAATTTTATTTATATTTTCAAAAATTGAGCTTGAAGTTGTGCCACTCGTTTTTTTAATCCATTTCTTTCCGAGATATTCAATGTAGCCATCGAAAATGAACCACCCTGTGCACACTGGTTCCTCCACTTTTACAATTTTGCAACACACATTTTTGATGATTCTTAGGAATTCGTGTACTGTCGTTCCAATCAATTATAATTTTTCTAAAACATAGTTTCACTGGTATGCAACAAATAAAGGTAACAAAGTAAAAATTCGGAGAAAGGATCAAAAAGTGAAAAGCGTATTACAATTCAATTATCTTATAAATATAATTAAAAAATGTGTATTATTCATGCCAATCAAACATTTAACATAGATTAAAACTTTCAAGTAGAGAAAGTGTTAAAAAAATTCGATATGATCGAACGCGCATTCAAAAATAATAAGGTGGCTGTACGTGAATGTAAGTAGGCTATGAAGCAATTTGACGTTTGTTAGAGTGTAGAAAATGTTTGACCTTGAGTTGAAGAATTTTGAGGTTAAGTTCTCTGTTGAACACCGTTTTGTGTGTTTTTCATCACTAATTACTTCCCGGGAAGGGATTCAGACTACATGCAAGAAATAAGAATGAGATCGACGTAGTTTTGTAAAATGTCAAAGTATACACTATGAAAAATAAAACAAAAGCTGCAAGGCTACCTTTGGTTTTTTTATAATAACAAAATATATACATTTAGTATCTTTTTAACAAATTCCATTTCCAGGCGTCGGTTTAGACGTCATTTGAGTAACAGTTTCTGTTAAATGTCATGATTTGACAACGTCAATGGTTTGCATTAATAAAAGTTAGATTCCATGGCCTCTTAAACTTCCGTTTTTTACATGCTCTCTATAATATTAATTTATTAGTCACTATTAATAAGTGAAACTTTAGTTAAGTGAAAGTGATCAAATCTGATTAAATAGAATGACAGTGATTGACAGCTACCCAAAATAACTCACACGAAATATCTGTTGTTTAAGTGTTGATATAAGACAAGAACAATTTCTATTATGAATAAGATAAATACATTTTATTGCTAATAATAACTTTCAAGAAGTACAGGGGTAAGTTGAAAAGTTGGTGGCCATGAGCATGTAAGTTCTATATTTTAATAACATATTTTTCAATATGATCGCGATTAGGCTTCTTGTATTCCTTGTTTGACGCACATATTTGTCGAGTCTTCTTTTTCCACTCGTTTTACCAAGACACTAGAAACCTCGATGTTCAGACCGTATAGAATAGATGATAGTGCTTATTGCACCACAAATAATTCACATATACCGCCGCGAATTGCCCTGTATACCTACAGATTATTTTTTGTCTATAATTTTTGACAGGAATAAATGCATTACACATTTTACCTTAAATAAATCAATTATATCGTGGTAAGATGCGTGTGTCTTTACCGCGTATTTATACTTAAATTTCAGTACACCAGAATTGAAGAGCCCAATACAAACAAGAACCAGCCAAACGGACTTTTTATGAAAAATGAATGATTGAAAAATTGTTGTTTGCTGGATTTCGATTTATGTAGATACAATACACGTATGAAAGTGAAAAATAGATATATTGGCTACGTAGACCATTAAAAAGTTAAAAGAGTTAACAACGGTGGTATTAATCTGGTTTGTTGACCGTGTTCCATGCGAAGTTCCATGAGGGGGGGTGTAGTGAGCGCCCCGAGAGGCTAACTCAGCAAGTGATCCCCATGAATCTCTGCCAAACGTTTCGTCCACAGCTGCGGTGGACATCTTCAGTGGCGGTGTGGTCGTGGTCCACGACCACACCGCCACTGAAGATGTCCACCGCAGCTGTGGACGAAACGTTTGGCAGAGATTCATGGGGATCACTTGCTGAGTTAGCCTCTCGGGGCGCTCACTACACCCCCCCTCATGGAACTTCGCATGGAACACGGTCAACAAACCCGATTAATACCACCGTTGTTGACAACACCGACCGTGAAAGCCTACACACTTTTGTTAAAAGAGTTATCACAGTTTCTACATGCCACAATATTGAAACTTTAGTCCACATTTTCTTTGCCCTTAAAGGTAATGCAGTCCAACTCTACAATGAGAAACTCTTTTTGAATCTAAGGAATCTCCAAAGCCTAAGGGAGCTATTCGATTGTATAGTGTCCCAAAAATGGCGGACCTCCTGTGTAGTACGTTGTTGGGGAGTCTTCAGGGAGTCAGGGAAAAATAGTACAAATATTCATCGCCCTATTCAATTTGGTAACTTTGTAATTCTATGCTGGTAAAAGTTTTGTCAGGAGCCTTATTGTTGGTGTCAAGCATGATATTTGACGTCACGATCGCTATTAAGAAAGGCACCTTTTGATTTGAAGTATTTTTATTCTTTAAAATACTACATAATGTAGAAGATACAGTTGTCAGTTTATATCTCTTCGGATAGATCCTGAATAATTTTAGTACTATTTTTACTTGACTTCTTGAAGGCTCCCCAAAAACGTACTACACAGGAGGACCGCCATCTTTGGGACAACCTATATACTTTCAGCATATCATGGATTTTATGTCTTTTTGCAAGCAAATAACAGAAAAGATGCAGACAATACTGAAAGTAATATAGAAGCATCAGGTTTTAGCGATAATTAAAGTTCTGTTTACTGTAAATTTTTTATTTTTGTTCTATAAGTAATGAGAACTAGGTATATCAATTTTTTATTTATTATTTTACCTAATCAAGAATAATATAAACAAAAGTGTGTGTGTCAATAACGTTTACAGCCACATCAATCAATTCTTTAAAACTAAAATTATTGTTGTCAGTGCAAATTTTTTTGCTTTGCTTTTTTGCTTCCCTTATACAGTTAGGTGTTTGGTTTTTAGCTACTTATAATTCTCATGTAATTAATTACATAAAAATGACTACTATTTTGTAACGTGCGTACAAAAATAAAACAAAGCTGCGTTATAAGCGTGGAAACTTTTTGATCTTGAGTTGGGGTAATTTGAGATTATGTTCAATTTTCACAACTGTTTTGGATACGATACATAAAACACTTTTAGTGTATTTTTTAACTAATTTCAGTTCCAGGTGCCGATTTAGACGTTTGGTAAACTAGTAAATTGATAGTTCCTGTCAAGTGTCATGATTTGACAGCGTCAAAGGCCTACACTGTAAACTAAGAAACAAAACTATTTGTTTTTGTACCCTCCTTACTTTTTCGTTTCTTTTTAAATCATTTTTTAATTTCATTTTGCACTTTGCTCAACTTAGTTCAAGGCCTACACTGTAAAATAAGAAACAAAACTAGTTTCCTTTTGTTTTTCTACCCTCTATATTTTTATGTTTTTTTAAAAATTGTGTTTTAATTTTCATTTAGTACTTGGCTCAACTTGGTTCCCCAGTGTACAATTCAATATTTGAGACTTGGAGTAATTATTGCGATCGACAAGGAAACTGTGATTTGTTCTAACCCCATCGATCAATCAATCTCGAACGGAATTATTCAAAATACGCATTTCAACATCAACCTGCGTCCGTTAAACTTTTCAGTACCACACATGCAGACAACGGAGTGTGGGGTCTTGGATTTTACATGCCTTGTGTGTTATTTATGTCGCGAGTCACCAAACACTTTGAATGTTCCGCCGGAGTTCACCCTGCTTGGCTCATTTTAAATATTTCATTTATTTATGGTGCAACTTTGTTGCAGTACTCAGCGGGAGATCTTAAAATTAAGCAAAACATGCCGTTTCATCAAGAAGCAACCGTTACGTTTCTGGTAGTTGTAAAAATGGTATTATCCCTGCTTGTAGTCCCATAAATTTTTTATGTAAAAGTGAAACTCATCCAGTCTATAACACTTTATTAAGATCATGTGTGTGTACAGTTATTAATCCCGCTTTAAAAAATCGCATTCTTCTTCGTTGACTCAGAAAACGTTTTAATTAAAGGAAATTTCTTCGGTATCACATTCAAGCCGTTCTCGGTAGATTACCGGCGCAATATACCCACCGTGAAAATTATTACATTAGTTGACCATCAAAGTCTTGCGGTAATTTACACTTGTGCAGCGGCGGTAAATGGTCCATGACATTAACAGCCAATTTTAATTTTTGTTGCATTTCGGTCGGAACTCCGACACTGATGTAATAATCGTGGCGGTCTTTTTGCGCCCAATGGATGATATTCGGAAATGGTAAATCTTCACCGGCCACAAAACCGATTAACCCAGCATGTGGTACGGTACCACCCACAATGTCCAACGAACAATTACGCGACCGGTGAATCATAATATGTTAAAATTATGAACCATGAAACTCAAATAATTCACTTTTCAATTAACCGCCGGTATAACGACATGCTTTACTGTTTATTGGATCGCCAATTCATAAATTACAACCGGAGAAACGAGAGTGTCATGTGGCACTTGTTTGTGACAAAACCAAAAACGCCTCAGGCCCAAACTTCTCTCGACAGATACCATCGCTCCATTATTTTCGGTCATCAATTATAAAAAATCTAGTCGTGATCCATTATTATGTTAGCCAGCGAACCCACCCAACTAACTCTTCTGGGACACCTATTTATTAGCATCGCAAAAAATGCAAACATTAAAAACGAATTCGGCGTTTAAAAGAATTCCGATGGAGGTTCTAAACGCCAGGCAAATAAAACCAATAAATGAGCGTAATAGGAAAGTCAAACAAACAGTGTAAACAGGGATCTGTAGTCATTGTAGTCGAACTGATGTAAAGTCAAACATTTTTAACACACCTGTTCCTTATGCCATAATAACAAAAATGAATAACGTCCGTTTTTAAGCCCTACCATTTAATTTTTAATTATTTTCTAAACGGATACATATGACAGTAGTAATGTTGCGCGGGCTGAGGAGGCCTTGGAAAGTGGCTTTTGATTATTTTTCACAGTGTAGCTTTTGCACCTTTCTCTAATTAAAGGTCAAAATGTTTCTATACTCTAAATAATTTTATTTCTTAAAACGTATAATAATGAAAAGTATTCTCAGGAGGCCATGGAATAGAGCATTCGTTTTATTTTTCACAGTGTAAACTAGATGTTTCAAAACTTTTGGAACAAAAAGTACTCAACTCCCTTCTGGTGCTATGAATTTGTTAAAGTTTATCTCTATCTTTGTAAGGAGCGCGATTAGTTATTTGCAGTTTTTTGTATTGTTTTTTACCGCACTTAATGGGATGAAGTAAATGTAATTTAAAAAGTTTCGGCTTCGGTATATAATGCAGAATATGTAGGTGTCTGTGGCCGTCTCTGAATAAATTCCGATTCCCGATTTGTTGTAATTTCTATCAGTTTTTGTAATTTTGGAGACAGTTTGTATTAGGGGTCCAAAACTCAATGAAACCCTAAAGTTCATCTCTGACAAAGCAATCAGTTGTCAGAACAAAGCAAATTAAATACAGCACACACACACACTGTAAATGACAAGATATTGTAAATTTTCCATTATTTATTGGAATCGTATTAACTTGTTGGTTTCAGGTTATTGCATTTTTTATTACCGGGTTTTACCGTTAAAAATTCACAACTTTTTTAAAACGCCTGCCAGTGTTATCTGCAATTATGACAAGTTAAAGGATTACCATGAACATTTTACATAGCCGTAATCTGTTATGAACTGTCAAAATAACAAAAAAGAAGTTGTGACTTTTATGTCAATTTACTTAATGATTTTTTTATGAATTTTTTTATAAAGTTAGTAATTAAATAAAGATAAAAATTTAATTGTGGAAATAAATAATTCATCAATTGCTTAATTATCATTACTGATTTGCATCGTGTTGTTTGCCGATTTGTATCTTGCGTTAATTTATTCTAATTACAATAAATTATTTATGACACGTCCAGTGTGAATTTTAAGTAACGCGAGTAAAATGAGCTGGTGGTTGAAATTTACAAGAAATTTTTGTTTTTAATTTGGTGGGCTGTATGAGAACATAAAAAATATAACAGAATCGAGAAATAAAATAGAAACACTCAAATCAATGCAAATAAAAAGTGGTTCACATGCGATCGAAAATATTGAAATTCTGTTAGATTTATTGCATATAAAGCGTGAAATTATCTAGAATCCAGAAATAACAGCAAAATTAAATAACAGTGGCAGAGACAGCGTACACAGAGACAATGACATAAAAATGTTCCTTCATTCATCGAGACCAATCTAAGTGACTTGAAGAATTTTAATCATTTCATTTGTATCCAACTATTAATTTTAACGCAAATAGGTTGTTTTATCAGGCATGTCAGGTATCCAGGAAGTGCATTTACTCATTTGTGTCCGGAATGAAAATTTTAATTAAAATTTTTTAAACGGACTCGTGTTAATTGCTAGATGCAGCCGTGGTAAATAACAAAATATCATAGAATTGTATAGCGGTCTTTCACGCCAACTAAATCAGTTGTATCTCCATAAAAATAACGGGTGGAAATTGATTAAGTTTTTTATAAGAACGAGTATGGGTAGGATCCGAAAAACCCACTTTGTTGTAGTTGGACATTCACCCACAGTGATCGAGTGTCACAGACATAACGGACGTTAAAAAATAAGTTGAGAATAGACCATGGAAGAACTTTGAAAATGATTAGTGTAGAATTTTTTAAAGAAACTTATTATTACGTTCTTTATTAACAATCGTTTCGTACTACACGATGCACGAGATACTATTCATGAGTCATTTTTAATCATCTCCATCTTCAAACGTCTTTCGAGCGCCAGCGTACGTCTGTAAATGTTCTTAAAACTTTTGAAACACTTATGCGATGTAGCTCAAATTTACAGGATATATTTGTTTTGATGTCGGGAGGTTTAGAACATGTCAGTATCTGTTTGGGAGGGGTTCTGTTTTGAAATGCCATTTTATGTTTGTCTGTTTAGTGCCCCCCATCGACAGTTGATCAAACTATCTTCCAAACCTTATAACGTAAGCATATGCTAAGAAAAAAAAGGGTGTAAAAGTTTGTATTCGGATTTACTTGAGCTTTGACACAAACACTCCAAAAGAAAAGATCAAATACGTATTTCAGCGTTTTTCGAAATTCAATGCCTAAGATGATGCACGGGGGTATAAAATTATTGACTCGGAAACTACTGAACCGATTGAGCTGAAATTTACAGGATATGCTTGTATTGATGTCAGAAAGGTTCGAAACATACATAGTTTGAACAATTTTTGAATTATCCCTAAAAGGATAACAAGGGGTGTAAAGTTTGCACGGGAAAAATATTGTATGGATTTACTTGAGATTTCACACAAATGGTCTCCAAAAGAAAAGATCAAATAAGTATTTTAGCGTTTTTTGAAATTCAACCTGTAAGTGGTATAGACTCGAAAATTAGGGAACCGAATGGGCTCAAATTTATAGGATACTAGCCTTTGCCCGCGACTTCGTTCGCGTGGAAATTTTGATGTGTATGTTTGTTAAATTACGGCCTGATCATAATAAATAAAGTATAGATGACAGGTTGCGACCATCACCGCCATCTAGTGATGGTTTGAAATGCTACCGATAGGATCCCTTGCTCTATGAAAAACAAAAACATATATCCCACGGGAACATGTTTCCGGAATAAATAGTAGCTTATGTGCTATCCCAGCCTATAATCTATCTCTGTGCCAAATTTCATCCAGATCCGTTCAGCCGTTCTGGCGTGATTGAGCAACAAACATCCAAACATTCACATTTATAATATTAGTATAGATGTTAGAATGAATTGAAACAGTACGAACAATTTTCGATAGCCTAGGGGTGGCAAAGTTTGCATGGGAAAAATATTTTTCTGTTCGGATTTACTTGAAATTTGCCACAAATAATCTACAAAAGAACGTCATTAAATATGTCATTTAATTATTTTTAATAACAGGAGCACAAATGCGTCAGCAAAATCAGTTATTGCACCGGTACATAATCTAGCCTCGTTGTTATTGAAGAATGAAAAATACTTGAATCAGAATTTTAAAAAACAACAATCTGTTATGGAATGGAATACTTGCAGTAAGTTAACAAATCGCATGATTTTAAACAATAATTTTTAACATTATAGTTGTCGCCGCTATTTGTCCTTGGAAATCTCATTCTTCTTTTTCAATTGAAACCAGCTTCAACGCTGGCGAATGTTTGAGTGATGTGTGATGAATTCTGAATATAAAAATAAAAATACTAACGTTCCAAGTCAAATGATAAAATAGGAACTGCTCGTCCGCCGAAATTATTGTGTTGAAATATTAGAGTGTGGTGTACTCTATGCATCGGATGACGAAGACTTATTTGTTTGTCGCGAAACGTTTTTGCCGACACTTTTTTTGCCGTCTGTGACAACGTGCAATGTAGACGTTCGGAGAAGATCTTCTGTCCCTACCGTCCTGATCTTTCAGAAATCTATCCTTGAAATCGGTAAGACCTGGATGTAGAGTATACTTCTTTTTCTCCAATCTCGTTTTGTTGGCAAATATGTCATGCATTTCGGATTTCTTCCACAGATAATAGAACTGAACTAATTCTCCAACCGACCTTGTACGAACCTTATTCTGCTGGATCAGATGGAAATTCTTCCCGAAGCACCTTATTCCGGATTCGAACTTGCGGCACTCCTCTTCTGACCAAAGGCTCATGGTGTCAGAATTCGACGCGGCGTTCATTCTCAACCGCCTCAACGCCTCTTCGACGTTGTACCCGCACTGCTGTAACAAATACAGCGCCTGCTCGTCATCCCGCAAATGCAAACCCATCGGTATGGGCGGCTTTGAAATTTCAGTAGCTTTCTTCAGGAACCCCTCAACTACTTCTCCATTCATGCTTGATGAGTCCCACAACAATTTGTCTTCGTTTTCATAAGGCAAAGCGTCGTCATAATGACACAAACCTTCGGGAATCTGCGCTTGGTAATCGTTACCCACCATAATAGTATTTCTCCATTCATTTTCGTCAGGACTATAGTCATAGTCTTCGTCTTCTTCCTCACTTACTCGTGATACCGAGCGTAATAATCTTGACGCGTCTTGATCATTATCTGGGATGTTATCGTACAAAGCTCTCAGCTTCGAGGGTTGTTCGGGCGGATCTGCCCCGCTCTCCTGCTCTTCCATTGGTTCGGACGCGTCCTGGTCTTCATCGACCGGGCTCTCGTTTTCTTGGTTTTCGCTGCGGTACCCGTACAATGCCAGCAACTCCTCCAACGGCATATTACTCTCCTTCTGTAAACTGGACAACTCGGCATTGGGGTCCTCCGCTTCACCAGCAGCCAACGCCTCCTCCTCTTCTAGCGTTCGTTCGTCGTCGAAGTCGTTGACCAACATGTCGACAGAAGGGTCGAAAAGCTTGTCTTTGCTCGGAGAGCCACTGTCTTTGCCGTCTGTCATGATAGTACTCTTCACTTCCTAACGTTGTGTTTGCATGAGTCAATTTAAAACAGATTTAATAGTCAGTCTAATCGCAATTTAATAAAATGAAAACAATATACAAAGTGAGGTTAGGTTGGACGATTCACAAAATACTGGTTACTTCGTTTAATCGCACGATAAATTTAGGTTTAGATAGGTTTTAGCACAGATTACTCCAGATCATAGGGTGATTTTGTCCGGAACTATCCCTTTTCTACACTTTGAAACTAGGCGCATGACATCTTTGTCACAGATACCATAAGCAAATGTAGAGGCGCTGTAGTCGTTGCTAATACTTTTTACGACCGCTAAATGCCTCTACAAAAACTTTTATTTAAATTCAAATAACAGGCCCAATATTTTTACTATTTTAAATTAAACAATGTACAATTCTGTGTTTTTTTTAAAGCGTGACTGTTTCTACGCTTGTTGCTTTTTTTCTGACTAATATTTTAAAAACAGCATTTTGCTGCAATTGTAATCAAGCCACTAAATGTCAAAACTTGCTTGTATAAGGAATTTGTGAAAAATTTTAAGCAAAACATCGGTTTTTTCTACATTATTTGTGGTGAAAACTAAGCGGAGAAACTGCATTGTTTTCCAAAAAGTGAAGAAAGATAAGGATGTTTTATTAATACAACAAATTTAGGAAATCTAATTACATAATTTTAGAGCGAGAAGCAAGAAGCTCTAAATGTCAAAATTGCAATCTAAAGCAAAAGTGGAGGGTTTGCAAAAAACACTTTTCGGCATCGTTAGATATTAGACTTAATTATTCCTTATTTTTGTGTATGAATTTGAAAAACTAAGCCAAGTTGCTCTGTTGGTTGTCCGGCAAGTCTTTCAAAATTTCTATCATTATATAATAACCCCCAGTAATTAACATATGTGTAAGTTATACGTATCGTAGAAATGTAATCGTTTACATTTTGGGTATAATTTTGTTTAATTTAAGGGGAGATTTCGGCAGACCGATGTTCGAAACTCGAACGGATTTCAGGGGAGTACAATTGCCGCTCTCGGTTCCCCTTCCAAACCAGACCCTAATATTTTTGTCAGTAATAAGATTGGTCCTCGGGTTCGGGTTTTACAATTTTATTGGACCCAATTGCAGTTGGGTCTTTCATTTCTAGAGAGGCTAATTTACTTTCACTTGGTTCTTCTTTGCCCAAAATAGACATTTGGAATCCAAGCTTTCAACTGAACGAACTATCGCAATATTATTATATACAGTGTGGATCAAAAGGTTGGAAATAATTCGGTAACTTTATTTTAGGGAGCGACAGAAAAAATCACTCGGACAGGTTAATTTTTAATTTCAAATGCGCTAATTCTGCCATAAAAATTTGCTTTGTTATGTCGTCTTTCAAGGCCATGACGTCATTTCAATTTTTTTAAATGGCAACCCTAATTTTTTATTGCGTTATTTTAAAGAGCATGTTTTTTTGCATACAAAACAATAAAATATGTAATGTGTTATATAACAATATTTTTTAGAAAAAAAATATTTTTTTGTATGTTATTTAGTAATTTATTGATTTTAACAATAGCAGTTTATTTAAATAACATGTAAAATTTACAAAATAATAAGATTAAATGTTCAAACTGCCTGCCTTCTTCAAGTATGACTTAAAGCCGTATGACACGGTCCTAAATTTAGTACTAAATCTTGTCCTAAATTTGCATCCTAAATTTAGCTTCGTGTCATACAGAGTTTGGATACTAAAATATTTCAACACTAAATTTTTAAAACGTGTTCTGAAAACTGATAAATTTACATCCTAAATCGACGCCGTCAGTGTGCGCACGTTTCTGTTGCTGTTTCAAGTGCAACTGTAATAACCGCACTCGCAGATAAATATAATAGTTTTGGGTTATCCATTTTATATACAAATCATGGGAATTATTGAAATTATTTGAATTAAATTATTATTGAATTAAATTATTCAAACTAGCTGAACAATGTGCTTCGCTACATTTCAGATTTATTAACACTCGGAAGCTGTGAAACCTCGGGGAGAGACCAGTGTTGGAGAACAGGAACATTAGCAATTAGGGTTGGCAAGACGGTTACCACTGTTGGTTGGCAACAGCCGCCTAATAAAGTAGCGTTCACAACGGCGGCGCATGTTTAAATTTTCATATTGTTAGTCATTGTTATTTTATTTATAAAGCTCTGTAAATCGATAATATATATGTTTTTGGTTAACCATCTAATTATTAAGTGTGTGCAGACGGCCACACTTACCAGAAGACACTTAGAGAATGAGTTTGAGTCTGTGGTTTTATTTTAAAAATGTTGCTTCTTAGTTTGAAAATCAGTGTACCCAATGGGAGAGCCAAAAAAACATTGCAACCCCAAGAAAAAATACCGTGTGACTATAAATGATTGACATTTTTTGTGTTAGGATGGCAATATTTTTTAACTTTTCCATTGGGTACACTGATTTTCAAATTTGAAATTGTCAGATAAACGTCAAATTTAAAAATTGCCCATATCAGAATTGTTTTTAAAATGGTTTTTACAACTCGATGATCTTTTCGATCACTCGCTGTAACCATTTTCTCCGTTATTTGTCACTTTTCGTCCGCCATTATTCAGTAAGCTACACATTTTGACAACAATATTCTAACCTGAAAAGTTAATAGACAGTAAGACAATTCCTCACTGTGACCAACTACATAAATTTAAGTCAATAATTTATAGTCACCCGGTGAAAATCAGTATACCCAATGGAAGAGCTAGAAAGCATTGCCAACCTAATAAAAACACTTTCAATCACACACACCCGGTATAAAGTTGTAAATACCATTTTGATGAGATAATCTAACAAAAAAACTTCAATCATAACGGCAACTTTTCAATTTGACGTTTGACAATTTAATATTTGAAAATTAGTGTACCCAATAGAACAGCTAGAAAATATTACCAACCATAAAAAAATTATAATGGCAACTCCTCAGTTTGACAATTTTGAATTTGAAACTGAGTGTAACCAATAAAAGAGTTAGAAAACATTTCCAAGATTACAAAAAAATTCATTATAATGGCAACCGTTCGGTTTGACGTTTTTTTGGCAGTTTTTAATTTGTAATTCAGTGTACCCAATGGAAGAGTTAGAGAACATTGACAACATAACAAAAAACAATCATGACGGCAACCCTTCAGTTGGACTTTTGTTTGACAACTTAAATAAACATTGACCACTTTCATTTATTCATTTTTTAGACAAAGATGTAAAAACCATTTTTAAACTTAACAAAAAAAAACAATTATTTATACACACCCGGTACTAAGTTGTTAAAAGAAACGTAAAAAGAAAATTCTGAGAATGGCATTTGAAATTTGAAAATCAGACTACCCAACGGAATAGTTAGAAAACATTGCCGACCTACCAAAAAAATTAAATCATAATGGCATCTCTTTAGTTTCACGTTTGTCTGACTATATAAAGTTTCAAAATTAGTGTACCGAATGGAAGAGCTGGAAAACATTGCTGACCTAGCAAAAAAAGTTAAATCATTTTTTAAACCAATGGTATAAAGTTGTAAAAACCATTTTGCAACATAAATTGTGATAATGGCAAATTTTAAATTTGACGATTGTTTGACAATTAGAAATTTAAAAATCAGTGTACCCAAAAGCAGAGCTTGAAAACATTGCCAATCTAACAAAAAAATTCAATAACAATGGCAACTCTTCCGTTTGACGTTTTCTGACAATTTAAGTTTGTTTGACAATTCTAAATTTAAAACTCAGTGTACCCAATAGAAGAGTTAGAAAACATTGACAACATAACAAAAAAAACAATTATAACGGCAAACCTTCAGTTTGACTTTTGTTTGACAACTTAAAAAAACATTGACAACCTAACAAAAATGTGCAATAATTTTTTAGACACACGATATAAAGTTGTAAAAACTGACAAATTGACAAATAACTGCTGATAATGACAACTCTTCAGTTTGACGTTTGTTTGACAATTTACAATTTGAAAATCAGTGTACCCAATGTGAGAGCTTGAAAACATTGCCGACCTTACAAAAAAAATTCGCGCAATTTTTCCACACCCCGTATAAAGTTGTAAAAACCGTTTTGAAAAATAAAAGCTAATAATGGCATCTCTTCAGTTTGATATTTGTTTGACAATTTAAAATTTGAAAATCAGTGTCTTGAATGGGAGAGTTAGAAAACGTTGCCAACCTTAAAACAAAATTCAATAATCATATCAACTTTTAAATTTGACGTTGGTTTGACAACTAAAATTTTAAAATCAGTCTCCATTCGAAGAGCTAGAAAACATTGCCGACCTTACAAAAAAAAATTCAAACAATTTTTACACATCCGGTGTAAAGTACTGTTATTTGTATAAAAATGCTTCAATCTTTTCAACAAAATGGGATAAAAATAATGAATTAGCTGCTCTGAAACATATACGTGGTGTCTCAAAAGTCAATTTGGGAAGGTGGGTTTTTGTACATCCGTACATATTTAGGGGCTTCTCTAGATGCACCATTAGATAATGATGTGATCATTGAAGTAATATAGTTAAAATGTCCTTTTGCTGCAAAAGACATTAGTTCTCAAAGCAACATTTGATTGGTAAAATCACAAGTTCAGAATAACATAGTAGCATTCAAATAACCATTACAATTTGAAGTCACCCATAAAAATTTGTTGTTTTTTTTGTGTGTGGATATCTTTTGTTATCAAAAGAGTTCAAAAAGATAGGAACTCAGGAATAATAATGAAGAGAATTGTAAAAACCTACACAAACTTCAAAAATTCTACTCGTTTTCTTCCAGAAATAACTGATAGATGATTCAATAGAAATAAACATTTACAATGAGAAATTCAAAAATATTTTTTCATACCCTTGTTATAATTTTTACTAGTTTTTGAGGCCCGGCCTCGGTAATTGCCCAAAACTAAAAGCGGCCACTTTATTAGAACCGCGTCGTGATCAATGAGGTGTTGCCACCACACAATTGAAAAGCTTCGGAGTCTCGCACTCACTTAAGTTAAGTAAAAGAGATTTCACCGTGAAGTTGTTCCTAGAATCTGGATTGAAATACGAGCGGTAATAAATAAGGTAAAATCATGTCGATGTCGAATTTGCACCGCCACTGCACGCTCTTATTCTTTTATCGAAGATCACGGCTAGTTGGAGAATGCGCGCCGGCACACAACAGCAGATAGCAATGACCGTGTATAGGTACCGTGTAACAGTGTTTTATGCAGATCTGCATTATAAATCACGAGATGTGTATTCAGCGTATCTGCCGATGGAGAATATAAGTAAGTATAGCGCGCGCGAGCGAGCGGCAGCGATTTTCCGCCCCGAAAAGGCGGCGGAAAATCGCGTAGCGGTTTCGACGGCGACTTCGAACACCTGTTGCCTTAATCGAAACGAGTTTCACACACACACACGATGCTATTTTCGTTTATAGTAACGGTGCGTCCGTGTCCTAATCCCCTAATCGGCCGCACTTGTTAGTAGTCATCGAGAAGACTTCTTCCTCGCCGTCGTCGGTTGGAGGCCCTCGTGATTGAGCTATTGTTGACTGTAATAACATAACGGTGAAGAGAGAGCTCCCTGGTCACTAGATGCATATCAGTTGAACGCGTGACGGCCATTTCCCAGATTGACATCTGAGATCTGCACGCCTGAGCACATTTATGTAGAACCACCTGCGACGAAAGACGTGTAGCTTTCCTTAGTGCAGGTGCATATGCGAAAATAAGCGAGAAACCAGAAGTACAATTTTTCCAAGCCGAATTCCGAGCGAGACTCCTCCTTCCTTAATGAATGGACATTAAACGTAATCATCGCTGAATGTGACCTAATTACTTATTCACTTCGTATTGAGATAACATCACGAACGGCCCAGTACGAAACGGTCACTAATTTACCTTATTAAGGACAACAGCAGTAATGGGTACCACGATGGTAGGATTTCGGACGTCCAGATGGATGATTTTATTGTTGCGAGTACGGTACACCTTTTCTGTTTGCAACAAGACCATGTATGGACTTCACTGCCGTTTATTTTTTGCCACCGTCTTCTTCTTTTTCACATCCTCATTTTTAGCGAGTACGTTTCTTCGTGCCTCACGAACGCCTTTTTTCTTATTTTCCCATTCATTATGGGTTGCTTAAAATAAGTAAGTATTCCATATTCGGTTTACCGTCAACTTTTTACATTCCGTTGAAGATCGTTTGAGAACTGCTCCCGATATACTTTTTCAAGGAAACTGATCTGCAACAACACTTCCTGCCAGCAATGTGTAAAACGTCTCTGAATGCAAAAAAGTCTGAAATGTAAAAACTAGAAGAGGCAATACGATACGTGGGAAAGCTGTAATAATGGGAACAGCAAATAATTCAAGACGGTGAAGACGACGAGAAGACAATACAAATCGTACACAGAAGACGCAAATATTTAAAAAAAACATACCTTAACAAACAATACCTATCACAAAGCAGAAGGGAAGGATAATTTAGTTGTAGTATGTGCAAGAAAATATGAAATGTAGAGACAAGAGAAAAAGAAAATTGTACATACAGAATGGGTAAGAAATAGATTTTCGGCTCATTTTCTGATGCGAAATAGATATTAAAACACAAGGCTATTAGTGAAAATGCACGGGAAAATGCATGAAAGTGCAGAGGAAATGAAATAAATTACTACGCAGCGTGAAAGATCATAAAGAAGATAAAATGTAAATAGGCAGAAATAAGTATGGGAAGAAATTGAAATTGTAACAACTTTACAACTTTAAATTAAAAAATAACACATCGCAAAAAACAAAAATAAATGATAGGAATTTTTTTGTTTAAAAAAAATTATGAAAAATGATGCGCGTATGGGCGCCCCTTATTTATTTTAAGAAAGAGCCATGGAAATTCAAGTACTTTCTGTTCTTCCAAGAAATGTTAAAATAGGTACGCCAACACCGACAATGCTTACATATGAAACAATATTCAAAAAAGCTGAATGATTGATATTTTGAGAAAACCCAGTTATGATAGTAACTTCAAGAAATTGGCAAAATATGTTCATACTGAAACTGAAGAAGATTGAAATATTTGTTTTGGTCCATAACGATATATCAACTTCTGTTCTTCTAAGAAATGGTAAATTGCTGCCGACAATAACAGTGGTTATATAACGTGCGTTCAAAAAAAAAACGAGGCTGGGTTGGCCATGGAAAAACTTTGTGCATCAATTTAGTGTAGCAAAATTTCGAACTGTCGGATAGGTTTTAGGTTGGGTTCTTTGTTGACAATGGTTTCGTATACGATTATTATGTTGGGACAAATTTCAATAAATGGACGCGAAGGAGGGTAGCATTATGTTTATGAGAGCGATGTACACATGTCCTGGCATTTATTATAAACAATTTACATAAAATTGGTCCGTTTTATTTTGGTAGAAAATTTTAGACTGACAGTTCTTGTCATTTGTGGTTTCTACACTGGAAAGCCGATAAATTCCATGGCCAACGCAGCCTCGTTTTTTTTTGAACGCACGTTATTTGAACAACAGATGTAACAGTACAATGTTCAAAAAAGCAGAAATAGAAGAACTTTTGAGAAACACAAGAGCTATGACAAACACTGTGAAGAGTTGGGAAAATATACCTACTCGATCGTATTGAAATTGACATCCTTAAATTGAAATATTAGTTTTGGTCCTTATCAATATACGATAGCAAATTCTGTTCTTCCAAGAAATTGGTTAAATACTACCAAAACTGACAATGCTTAAAATTTGAGCAATGCATGAAACGGTACCATTTTCAAAGAAGCAGAAATAAAGAACTTTGGAGTAACACCAACTATGAAAATAATTGTAAAGAATTGGAAAATATACTCGATCGTACTAAAACTGACGTAAATTGAAATATTAGTATCGGTTTTGGTCCTTGTTTTTCCATGAAATATTTCACTGGAAACACTGACTTATGTTTACATATTCGAGTATCAGTATCGATGTTTTGGAAATGAGAGAAAAAAAACGAAAAAAAATCTAGCGAATTTTGTATGAAATCAAATCCACGTTTATAACCGACGTAAAAAATTATACATGGCTATATGGGAGCACTTTGAAATTCGTTAGAGTGTAAAGAGTTGAGTTAGATATATTTGAGATTAAGTTCACAATCGTTTCGGACATGATACATAAGATTCATTCGGTGTGTTTTTTACCAATTTCGATCTTCAAGTGTCGGTTTGAGAAAATGTTTGATTACACTTTCTTCCAAATACCATGATTTGAAGGTTTACACTGTAAAAATAAAACTAAACCAGATCTGTTTTTATTTTTACGCTCCATACATATATGTTTTTAATACCTTACACCGCCATTCGTAAAAAGACGTAAAAATATAAATGTATAAATGTGCATTGCGTTTGCAGTCATAGCTAGCATTGAAATCTCCATTCTAACTTGTAGTTCTGCGACGTGTAACTTGATCCCTTCGATATTGTTGCAAATTAACAATTAAATGACTCGTGTTTTGCATTGTCCGTGATTTTATGTAATGGATCTAATAAAAGATGTTACGTGTCCGTGAAGCTGTGAAAGATTAATTAGAACATCGCGTCTCATTAATTACAAATTCATTATTCAATAAATTGCATTTAACGATCTGTGCCGCAGCCTTGCATATTGTTGAATGGTAATTCATGAAAACGGCGTAATAAATGAATACATGAGTACGTACCGAACAAGCGGAGAGAAATTCAAACCGCACAAAGAAAAAAAGGAAAAAACTCGCGTGTTCGACCATACCCCCATCGGCGTTTGTACCGCCGGCAATAAGGCAACGGCAATAAACCGCGGCAATGCATAAATTGCATTAACTTTGACCTCGACCAGATCAAAGCTACTTTAACCGGTGCATTAAAGAAAACAGATTATACACAGCAAATATATTACATACAAGTGGGCAATAAATCTCCCAACCGCAGAATAATCTTATAATACCTACAGCGCACTTTAAAGCCGCAGACTACATACATATCTATATACAACAAAGAAAATAATCATTTCTTCGACTTCGGAATCCCTCCAACTTGGACAAGTAATTGTTTCGTAATTACGTCCGTTGGAAATTCTCATCGTGGACTGAGCGTCATGAATTATTCATCGAGTGCTGAATTGGCGTTCCGCAGGGTTAAAGCTTTCTATTGGTGATGTTTAGGATTTTTTCTTTGATCGGAAGCGATTTACATCTGTAATATTAAGAACGATAATTCAAAATCGTTGAGTTTATGTTGGGTCTGATTTATTCCGGTGTAAATGTCAATTTGAAATTTACATGAGTTAAAATGATATACGGGCGTTGTCTCCTTTACGTTTGATATCTCCATTAGCACTGTTTCTTCAACAAGTTTCTCAGTTCGAACACACTTTATAGAGCGTAAAAACTGAGGATCAGCAGGCCATGGACTTGCTTTTGTTTCACTTTTTACATTGTCGACTTTTGACAAGAATTGTCAATTATAAGTTGTACCTCTTCATACAAACTGACTCCTCGAGGTGGAATTTCCATAAAAAAGGAATTACTACTAAAAGTATCGTGTTTAGTTGCATTAGATTTAGTGCATAATAGAGAATATACTCGTACTGCAAGGAAGTAGAAAAAAATTGACTTAGTGTCTTGTTTTAGAAATTCTAGACGTCGTGTCATTTGTCAAATTTTTGATGTCAATGGGTGTACTGTAAAAATTTAACAAATGCTAGACGTCAGTTTTTTCTAAGTACCGCACATAAAAATGGTGCATTGTGTTATCTCTGTTGTTGTCTGTATATGTAATAATAGACCCGGGTCACAGGGCAAGAGGTGAACTAGTAGCATTTATGCCGATAGCTCTTTGCACTGTTAGATAATTGTTTATTTATCATTAAACACAAGAGTTGTGTTAGTACTTATGTTATTTTGGCATTTACAGAGTTTATAATCCTTGCATATTATCTATTATTTTTAAGCGTTTGTTCTATATCTGGGGTTTTAACAATTTAATCAACATCCTCCCAGATTCGAGTAGTTGTCTGATTGGAGGAAACTGTTAATTTCTTCCAACTGACACCATCAGAATTATTGACTTGCAGTTTTGAAACACTCGGTATAGAAATCAAGTTCGTTAACGCTTGAAACTCCGGCCTGCATATTTTTGCATAAGTCGTCTTCTGTCAATGGCCGGAACTTTGACCCATCTCAGCAGGACGTAAATTTTGGCGGCAGAGTGCATTTCATCAAGTATTTATTTCTTCTAGCACAAAACGGTTAAGAAATATTTAAATAACACAGTTAAAATGTTTAATGAAGAGGCAAATCACTACTTCACAATTATTTCCGAAGACCCCTCAATCGACTTTTCAAATGACGATTCAGCCAATTTGAATTTCAGGTTTTTAAATCTTGCAGGGCCTCTATCTAGTCGTTTCTATACTGAAAATAGAGCAATGAGAACGATCACGAAATGAATTAATTATGAGGATATTGAATGTTTAACCTTTTGATACCAACTAGCATTAGAAACTATTTATCAATAATATTGTTTTTCGGACTCGAAGTTCGTGTTGTGAAGTTATTCCATTGAAAGAGATGTATCAAAAGCTCTCAGTAGTACTAATAATTAAAATTTTTATTCTTCTGAAAGTTTAAGTTGTCGACTTGGATAAGTGACGTTTTGTCTACCACTGCAGTAGACATCTTCAGAGTGGGCACGTGGGCGAAATACTCTTCTTGGCATCTCACTGGCCACTGTTGACTTTTTTCTTTGATTGGAGAGATGTAGCGAACGTCCCCAGGAGCTAAACCGACAAGTGACTTAGGGCCGGTTTTTCAATCTTTGGTTTACTTCTAGTTAGTAGGTTTCTATGGAAATTTTTGCAATTTAACCAATCAAAATGCTGCATTTTTAGTTTAACTAGAGGTTTAGCTTTAACCAACGATTGAAAAACCGGCCCTTAGACGAAATTTTCCCAGACGTTTCGTATGCGGCCGCGGTAGACATCACCAGTGGCGGTGTGAACATGAGCGAAGTACTCTTTTCGTTTATAACTGGCGACTGTTGAAATCATTCTAGACGTTTCGTCTGCGCCCGTGGTAGACATCTTCAATGGCGATATGGATATGTATCTAGAAATATATACGACTTTGTTGTTGATTGCACCGACCGTGGAGCCTACTCTTTCAGTAGAAACTTCCGCTTTTATTCGTATGTTAGATTCAGTATAAAATTTCTCATTTCATCATTTTGGGTTGTGTACCGTTGGCTTATTAAAACAATTTAGGATTATTACATGTATCCCAAAATAAAAAGAGACTGCGCAGGCTATGAAATCTGGTTAGAGTGTAGAAGATGTGTGACCGTGTGTTGGAGATATTTGAAGTTATGTTCTTTTTTTGCATTTTTATGATTAATTCTATTTCCAGTGCTCGTTTGGTCCGTAAATTAGACTAAAAGTCGTTCAAGCAATTTTTTTATTTACAATTCCTGTCAAATTTCAACATATACACTGTAAAAAATAAAACAAAATCTAATTTTTTATGGTATCTGTGTTTTTGCTTTTTTCTGTTTCTGAAGATTTACAAATAATCGATCTTCTCTCAGGCGGGAATTTAGTTCTTGAATGTGGGAAACTGTTACTGAAGTTTGGTGTGTGACGATTTTTCTTTTGTTCCAGTAATGAGCAATAAACGTCGAGCCATCGGGTGATTATCTCCTTCTAAGGTAAGTTTCTGCACAAACATTGGCCATTGTGTGCAGTTTGGTCGTGGAGGAAGCGTTGACCCGCGTTTTCCTCCAAGTCAAAAGCTGGCGGATTAATCTGAGATTGGATCTCCTCGACGAGATTGGCCTTTGGGAAAATCTTAACTAAGTTTTATGGTTGGCTAGCTACGCACGGGCACACCGTTTGATTTATTCCGATGAGGAAAGTAATTGCCTCATAATAACATTGTTTGGCCGTTTTTTAATCGGAAAAGCGCGCAACCATTTTTTCTAACATATAAAACGAAATTTGTGTGACAGTACAGCCGTAAATTATGCACAGTGTGCCCCTCATCATCGTTAATTGCGTGTGTGCCTGTTCATAAATAATCGCTTTTCTATTGTATAATTTTACGCAGAACGTCCGACTCGCAGTACAGTTACAAACCTGTTTAATATGCGCACATAAAAAGATAATAAAATAAACTTGGCCAAATACCTGGAGACGTTACATTCTCAAATTTCAAACATAATTTACATGCATGCGACAACTTGTTCCACATTTCCGCAAATGCTGTCTTCATCGCACATAAATTCGCGAAAACGATTTGTGTCTTTGTAAATTTGCAAAATTGGCACAGGAAGCGATTCGGCCGCGACTAATACGGCTCCGTCGCTTTGCGGAATGGAAGAAAAAGCAGGAAAAACCCGGCGTTTAGTATGCAAATGCTGAAGGCACGCAAAAATTAAGTTGATGATTTAGGGTAGGCGGTTTGGTACGAACTACTGTCCGTATAATGCACGCGAAAACTTCCCAGAAGTCATACAATATTCATTGTTCCTTTAAATACGTCTCGAGAAGTTTATCGCATGCACCCATTGTTTACGACCATCACTACTGGAATTATCGAGACCATATTCTTAAAGATATAATTCTAATGGGCGTATAAAAAAAACAGTGTACAACAAAATGTTAACTTGAAACAAAATTCTCTGTTGACAACCATTTCAGACCATGTTTAATTACGAGGGGAGTTTATAATGTGATCTACCTAACCAGAAAACGAGTCGGGGAACAAACAAAAATTTATTTTATTATTTTTCTATTTGCGTGTGGGTAATGAGGCCAGTACGACACGCATTTGGAGTTCGTAATGAGCCTGAATATCATGAGGGATGTTTTTTGTTTTACGGTTGGCGACGCAAAATGTCAACTGTAAAATGTCAGTGTCTTTCATTATTCGTTAAAATTGTTGACTTAATAAAAACATGCAAGACAACATTTTGATACCAGACAGTAAAGTACCTATCAAATGAATATTATCATTATTTCTTGTATGATATGTAATAATATAATAAACAAAAATATACAAAAGGCGGCCTTTTGGATTTAGTGACATGTCGCTGCCACCTTTCGAAAAAGTATCTAAACCATCTTCCTAATTCTAATTTCAATAATATTTCCAAATTCTTCCCATGCTTCGTCCTTTTACAAAATTTGCAGCTACGTCTGTCCGTAAACTAGGACTCATGCGACAAAACAGTGTCGTACGAAACTAGTCCTTTAATACGCTATTTTACATGGTCTTTGAAGATTAGACACTTATTCCAACAAAGCTATCTTTTCAAAAAAAAAAAATTTTTGGGAAATCATCACACTTATTTTTCCACCTTTAACGCTTTACACCAAATACAGTAAAATTTTCCATTATGTCCTGCACCAGTTTATCCAAAATTGTTTTTAGAGTGATTTTCAAAAAGTGCCCTAATGCCATTCATGATAGTGAAAGTTTGTGGAAGTGTTTCTACAATATGTAAAATTGAAAGAAAGTTTATCCCGCGTCGGACATTTTTGCACTACCATAATTGTGCCATTTTTCTACTAACTGCGAATGTTTGGTGCAGTATGGATCAACGTCTAGGCAACTTTCAGATAAACGATTACTGTCACAAGTCATGGTGACGTCAAAAGTATACACTGTAAAAAATGGCCACCGAAAAATCATTTTTGACGTGATGCGAGGATATCTATCTTAATATATTTATCTTCACACCACGATTTTTGATGTGTATTATTTATAAATTTACTACGTAGTTATAATCGAAATTACATGAGAGAAGATGCTAAAAAAGAATATAACAGAGATAAGAAAGTTCAAAATTAGTTACAGTTCCTGTCAAATGTCATGATTTGTCAATATTAAAGCTTCATCACAGGCTTCATAATGTAAAAACTGAAACAAAAGCTAGATTCCATGGCCTACTGAGAATCTCTTTTTTGTACACTTTTTACTCTGTCAGCTATTATCATGTCTCACTGTTTGTATTTATTATTTTCTCTGCCATAATGTATACGTCACGTATTCGCGTTCGTTTTCCTCTACTTTGCATAAGTGCAACGTCCCAGCCATGAATGAAACTCGATACCTACGCTACATAAATCACCCGAATTCCTGCACACCTCTCCAGCCTGAAAGCTCACGCTGAAAATAATTAAGTACAGCTGGCGCCTGTGTTATATAACAAACAATGTCATTTGCATTTTCCCACCGATTTTCTCAAGTCTTATCGCTCGCACAATTTGCACGCAATTTACAAGAAACGCTATCATAATTAAATAAAGTGTACAGATAAATAACGACAAATTGGAGTTCAGTGGCGGTTGTAAATCGCCGCGCTGGATAAAACCACAACATCCGGGCCGATTTTTGCAACATTTTACGCTTAAATCGGTACTTTACAGGCAATTACCGCCGGACTAATGTTACACTAATACTTTATTTGTAATAATTTGAATAAATTTATTTTATACAACGATTAACAGGAATCGCCGCTTATGGATTGGCTCGAAACATCATAATTATGGAGATGCAGGAAACGATATTATAATACACGTTACATGTATACGTTCACCCGGCTTTAATTTCCTACAAGAACTACTTGCGCTAACGCTTTATAGTATCCTTAGGTCCGGTTTTTAAACGACGATTGCAATCATTAAGAACTTGTATGAATTGAATTAGTTTTTCCGGTGATCGATTTGCGTCTAAATGATTTGCGATAATTGAGATTTGTGGCTCAATTTGCATTCAAGCGCGGAGACTTTAACGCTACGTCAGACGGTCACCGAAGTACCCGTATGCATTTGAAAACGCAATACATATGTAGCTACATTTAACGAGCGTACAAAAAAAGAATTCTCTTTTTTTTATTTTTATAGTGTCATATTTATATAGTCATTTGACAACAACTGTATTCAAAATCGTGCTCAAATGACGTCTGCATCCACGCCTGGAGATGTATCGTGTGCGTGCAACTTCATTTCATTGGCTAATTGGCATAGGCGGATTTAAAGGAGGGTACAGGCTTTAAAAATATTTAATTTCTAGGGCATTTCTTTATTTAACCCCTCAGTAACAAAAGTAATTTGTTAAGGGGTATTAATTCTTATGTTATAATTTTAACAATTAGGTTTTGTAGAATGTTAGACAATCTTCAGATTAACAAGACAACTTTACAACAGTTTAACAAAATAACTTGTTATTTGTTTAATAACATAGTTTGTTAAAATCTTACTAAATAAAGAAAATAAACTTTTACAAATATTAGTGTGGACCTGGATGAACATCCTAATTTGTTATTATTTTGTGACTTTTGTAAAAAAAAATATGTGGAGTATTGATGGTACATACATACAGGTTGTCCCAAAAATAATGGCATTACATATAACAAGTAGAACTCACAGAGACAAATACTTTTTCTATGTACCATTTTTTCAAACTCGGAATTGTGTTTTAGTATTTTACCTTGTTTGAAATTGACCAACTGCATATGGATTTGATAAATGAGTGACTATTTTCAATTTGAATTCCAGAATTTTAAAATAGCAACGATCAAATTAATAAGTTGCTGCGTCGATAGAATATTTAAGATGGAGCATAGGCCATAAAATATTTAGGTACGATGACATCCTAGTCGCATTTACATAAAGAAAAGACTCTCAAAGTGATTGTCTAGATTGTCAAACAAAAAAAGGTGAATGCAAAACTTTTAACATCGTGTTTCATATATCTGTAAATTAATACCCCTGCAAATTACTTTTAATTAACACGAAAACTATAACTGTATAAAATAAATTGAAAAATAAAATAACCAAAACTGCAAAGATATTATAAAACAACAAAAATTGAAATTATTAAAATTGAACACGTTGTATTTAGGGGTCTCTAGAAAATATCATATTTGTTTTAACATAGGATAGAACAATTTATGTTGGAAGTTAAATAGGCTTTCACGGTCGGTGTTATTAATTATAACGATCTTCTTCGGGATTTTTGACCGTATTCCATTTGAAGTTCCATTAGGGGGGGTGTGAATGCTCCGAGGAGCTAATTCAACAAGTGACCCCAATGATATTCCATATAATTATATTAAATTCCATATTTATGTTTATGCCAAAAACATCACATAAATAACCAATTTTGCATAAAGTCTGTAAAGACAGATTTATTCCCAAATCTTTAGCGGCAGCTCGTTTTGATGCACGGGGAAACGCGACAAAATATCCCAGAACTTTGATTAGGTTTTCTTCACTTTCAGTAACAACTTTAACTTTTTCTCTGGCGAGATGTATTATACACGAACGATTAAACTGATTCCCAAGACGGGAAAATTTTTGTTTATTAATTGGGGCTAGGGCGAATACTTTAAATTAAATTCACCCTATGTCCTTTGAACCATTTTATGACACCTCCCGTGGATAAGAAACAAATCTAAAATCAATACATTTGGGTAATTATCCATTGCACTTTTTTTTTACTTACTTTACGTTCACAGCCTACTAAAAACCCTCATGATTACGGAATTAGACTCATTTTCTAAATAAATCCTAATAACTCCTAAAGTAATTGAGATAGGTATAGGACATGCTAATACAACATCCCCTTAAATTTCATTTTCTATCGACTGGCAATATAAAAGTTGGTGGGTGCTATTAAAAAAAATATGTTTATGTAAAATTCTTTTGCTTATTTTGTGCTTTACTTTTATTTTTTTATTTAGTGAATTTAGGCGCCCCTAGGCAAGGGCCTAGCGGGCCTATACGTAAACGTTTACCACAAAAAGTTATAAAGAAAATTTTTTTGTATACAGAAGTAAAAGAAAAATTGCTGATTTTCAACAAGTAGCTAAGGCAACTGGGCCCTCTGGGTCTCCCCTGGCACTCGGTGCCAATGGCATATATTCTACTAGAACATCACTGTTGATGAAACACCCATCTTGCCTCAAACTATATAATTCATCACTCAGGATTCTCTTTCATTTCAACAATGTCGCATTTTCAAACTGAACTTTGTCAGTTAGGACTCGCACTTGTCTGAATAGTTTTTCCAGTGTATTTGGCCCATTTTTCCATGGAAATTCTTATATTAATATTAGAGAGCTGAGATTTAGTTTTATTTATTTATCATTTGATCGTTTTGTGCAAAATTGATTAAGTCGAGAGCAACTGATGAAACTCGTATAATTTCTTCTGTTATCTGACGTTAGAAAGGTAATGGGTGAGACGAAATCTATCACCGCCACGGATGACCAGCGAAGCCCGAGTGGGGCTTCGACGACGGCGTGCGATATAGTGAGCTACAGCGTGGGAAAGGTTCTGAGGTGACGCAGAACTGGGCGGGAGCGGCTCGTGCCCCGGGGCTTCATGGCTTCCCAAAGACCACCGCTGCAACCGCGCACCTTACCACCGTAACCATGGGTGCTTCATAATCCTTCATTTCAGCACGTGTATTGCGTAAACTCGCTCAACTGGACCATTGTTTCGCGCACATATTAGGCAATTCTGCTCGTTTTGACGACGTATTGTGAGAAATAAAAGTTCAAGAGCGTTTGCTAAGTAGAACAGCGAAAAAAGATAAGAAAGGTGACGTCACTCTCTATCTACTTTTCCGTGTGAAATTCGTCCAAGTCGTGCATCAACTTCCAATAACTGCTATAAATATTCAACGGCCAATAAAGTATATTTATTTCCAAGACGAATGACATCACTGAGCGGTTTTCCCACACTAAAATAAGACGGTTGTAATAGTGACTAATTGTGTATTTGGCGCCCAAACGTCTTGATTCAAATTTTTTCAGTGGGCTCAAACAATCGGAATACAATGATGTATAAGTTTTATAGCCGTTCGGTTTTCTTGTAGGTTCCATTTTTGGGTAACCTGTAGGCTCCGCTGGAAGATTATAAAGAATTACAACCTGAATATCATCATTTTCTAGTAAATTCACAGCTATTCAAACAGACACTCCGAAGAATTTAACACTTGCCAAATTTGAACGCGATAATAGAGTCATTAAAATTACCAGTGGGTAATAATTTAATCTCGACTTTCTATTTCCGAGCTCAAAGAAGATGAAGAAACGCAATAAAGGCAACAATGGAATTGCTCAACTCACAATGAGTTCAGTTGGAATTGTCGACGTAGTTGTGCTTGTAACTTGTTCAATCGACTGTTACACGCTGTATTAGATTTTATTAAACTTTTATTGCGTATTCTTTCCCGCAGGTTGGATCGAAGTTTCATAACAAATCAGTAAAACATATTTCGGAGACGCCGTTGGAGCATGAAATGATAATATCACGGGACTTGGGGTTTTTTAAAGCAACATTTAATTAGATCCATTGACATGTGTTAAAAATGATCCAAACGCAACTCCAACTTGCTTAATAATTATCTGATTTTAAGGAAATAACATTGCCGCGTTGGCGATGACTTAAACGCTCAGTAGGCACTGGAAGATTTTATTTAATTTTTTACAGTGTAGACCTTTGACGTTGATAAATTATGACATTTGATAGACGAATCGCGCGCATGTCTCTTGTCTATGGTCCAAAGCGACGTCTGAGGATGGAGTTCTTAAAAAACAAACAAAATGTACCGTTTTCGAAACGAACTTAACCTCATATTTTACAAGGTCAAATAGTTATACTCCCACATAGTATGATATGGAACGCCCACGTATTTTTTAATATCGGGATTTTAAAAATAACTTTACATAAACAGTGAAAGTGGTAATTCCTGCATCATAAAATTTGAAAATTAAGAAAGAGCATTCAAGTTTAACCAAAATTGAATATTGCTTTAATTGCAAATGTTACTTTGGAAGATTTTAGTTTGAGGTTGTGAAAAATATAGTATTACATATTTTAAATTCACCATATTCAAAATGTGCTCAACATTTTGTATACCGTGCGTTCATAAATTATATAGATCGACTCTTTATATGAAACTGAACGTATGTTAATTTCTTACGATTAGTGCATACGAAGATAATCGCGTGTCGTGTCTTATTGGTTGCATTATGACAATCAGCTGTTCCTGTCAATTAATTAAAACCATTTTTGCACTTTTATGAGTTTTATACCATAAAAATTCGCCAGTTTGACGAGTTTAAAAGTTCAATCGAATAAAGTGATCATACTAAAGACAATAAAAATCTGTCAAGTTAAATTACACAGCAAGAGTTGATCTAAATAATTTATGAACGCACGGTACGTTACTGTCTAGGGAAAAAGCATACAAATCTATTCTTCTGAATGTTTTTAATTTTAAATTAGAAATTAAAGACAGAATCTTAAAAAATTACAACCTAAAAATAAGAAGGATTTGAAATATCAAAGTCAAAAGCTAAATAGTGTTACAAAAAATTGAATTAAAAAAATTATAAAACATCCTATTTTGTTGGAAAAGAAATTGGTTTGACATTTTCATTTAGGAATTGTTTGGAAATAAATATTTTGATAACTCATTGTAATGTAATTTTATTCTGAATCTTTAATGCGACACAAAATTATTTTAAACCTTTTTTTTTGTAATAAATAATACACATGCAAAAATAGTTATTTTATAATTTTTTAATACAAAATTGAGATAAATAAACTTTTAAGGTCGGATTTTTTTAGCCATTTTTGAAATTGTAACTGAATATACGCACATAGTTATTTCTTTGAAATACAGAAAAACAAGGACAATCTGTTTAAGAGAACACTCTGAAAATATCGGCTTATATACATCACGTCCACATACAGAATGGCGCATTAATGTTATGTTTTTTAAGTGAATCACCCAGTACATTACGCTATTTTCGGATTTCTTATCAATAAATAATGATACTTTATATAACTTATTATGAACCTAATTTCTGTTGTTTTGCTATTATTTGTCAATAAAACGAAAAAAATACCCTTTTTTTATTGCTGCTCCCAAACCAATGAGAATTTTGGCTTGAAATTTTGACAGAAATGTTTTAATATCGGCCAGTTTATAGTGGTTAAGTGAAACTTTGAGTGGCTCATGAACGCAAATTGTTAATTAAATCAATTTTTTTAAATGTACATTTTAGTATCAATTAATCACAATTTTGATAAGCTTTCTAATGACGCCCTTATGGCTCATCATTTTCCAACTTTTTAACCAACTATTTTCCAAATTATCGATATTCATTCATTCATATTATTAAACCCCTCATCAAAAATGTAATCGGTTGATACCAAAATATAGAGTTGTTCCATTAAAAAAATTCGATTAAATGACCAATTTGCGCTCATGTATATTAAATTACTATAAATTTAAAATTCGAATTGATCATTATGAAGTAGATATTTGAAAATTTTTTGTTAAAATATTAAGCCAAAATTCTCATTGGTTTGGGAGTAGCGAATTTTCAAAAATTGGGGCTTTTGTTGGCTTAATTGTCAAATAATAGCAAAACAACTGAACTTAGGTCGATAATAGTTATATTAAGTATAATTATTTTTTAACAAGGAATAATACTGGGTGTCTCATATAAAAAACCCTAGCATTGATGCGCCACTCAGTATGTGGAGATACTGTATATAAGCAGATATTTTCAAAGTGTTTTCTTAAATGCATTATACCTTGTGCCGAAAACCGCACCTCGATATCTGTTTTCATTTGAGAGTAATCTTACTTCCCCGCAGCGCTGGGACACAATCTGTATATGCTCCTTATTAGTTTGTAATCCAAATTGTACGTTGTAAAAAATATTCCATAGTATGACATTTTCTTAAATTTTAACAACATTATGCGATATTTGGTATATCGTTCCCATTGGTTGCTGGTGAATGTTAGTGGAAGAAGCGATTGAATAATAGCTCCATAAGAATGGAACAAATCCCGATTTTTCGGTCAGTGATTTAGTGCCGAGTGATAAAGGAATATTTTATTGTACGTTTTGAAAGAGTAGACGCGAGATGAATAACGACAGCCGCGGGAAGTGTATGGCGTGTGAAATAATTTCACCTACAAGCTTGTAAGCGCTGTTTATTATTCTTTATCTGCATATAAACGGTGTTTATACACCCACTGATCGGTGCGTAAGGACCATCGTGCAAGAAATCAACTGATTGCTTTTGCAACAATGATTTGTCGCGTTTCGCAATCGCCTCGAAGAGCGAGGACCTTGCGTTTCTTTCAGTTGCAAGGTTTGGGTGGATGAGGATATGACGGCGTAAGGACACGACGAAATCGCAATTACTGATAAGAGGCGACGAGCCTTCAAATAGTTGCCTAGAAAATGATGCAGGTAGAAGAAATCGACACAATGCTATGACATATAAGTGGTATGCGCCAACTGTAATCTCCTTTATGACAGTAGATTGTTGGAGGTATGCTAATGGACACGTTAGTCATCTCTTTGTCAGTACGACTAATGCGTGCCGGAGCGATAGAAAGCGGCCCTAATCAACGGCAATTTCGAACGTAACAAATCTTTAAAGTGGGTGGATACTGGATATTACCGTATGCATATTAGTGGTGTTTCTCACGCAATTTCTACAGTTTATGCTTTCGAAGAGATTTATTACGAGACTCGTGCGCCTCTCCACTTCCGTCATCGAATCACTGAAAGCGGCTTTCATTCAATTTACCTTGGTTTGCTCGCGGGTTTTTTTCGCTCGAAATCAATCATGGAGACACTAATAGCACGAGCGTAGCGACTTGTGAGAAACTTATATTATTTCATGCCTTTTTATGTATCACGTACCATATCGCCCATAACAGTTTAATTACATAAATAATCATGATTTGTGTCAATACTAGAAATTTGCAAAGATTATGTTCACTAACGAACACAATCTTAGAAAAAAAATTAATTATAGAATTTTAATTCTGGACGAAAAAGCACCCACAAAACCAACGAGACCATAATCCACAAGTTCCATTCATCCGTAACTCAATTAATTTAAGTTAATCTTATCTAATATACAAAAAAATCGGCAATGCTATAAACACAAAGAAGAGGGAATAGGAGTTGCTTAATTTAATACCGAATTTAAGTGAAGCAAATCCAAAGGATAAAAAAGTCAGAAGTATGACAGTGGTTGTGTTTCTTGCATACGAATCGATACTGTGTTCTATTAGAAGAATCCTTGCAGACATTTCATTTACAACTGCGGTGAACATTATCAGTGGCGATGTAGACTTCTGCAAACTTTTTGTTGTCTCTCCAATTAATCAACTTGTAATAGAACACCGTTGATACTGTTGATAACTGTTGATGCGACCCACCGTGAAAGCCTACACTCTTTCATAACTCTTAAATAGAGTTATCGTTGGAACCAAACTCATAACTACTCTCCTTAAAATGTTTAAGAAAGTCGGTAAAACAGGTTAAATTTATTTTTCAAAATACTATATTTTGTCATGCAAAACAGACAAATTAGATGGCGTTATTTGTTTTTAGGTAATGACGTCATCGTCATTTTGTCTAATGTCAATTGTAATTTTTTTACTGTTTTGAATATACCTTTGTATAAGCTATATTACAAGTGATGTAAAAAAAATGATATTTTACATATCCATTTTTTAAGAAAATGATACATTTACAGTGAAACTTTGATGCTCTTTTTTTAAAATATTTTTAAATTCCTATAAGTTTACTTAACTTTTTACTACTTTTTTACGTAAAACAACAACCATTTTGTAAATAATTCCATGGAGCTACATCCAACAACTTTAGTAAATAAACGACTTTTAACGTACCTACGTTAAAGCATTAGTGTTAATTTACTTGAAGCGACCATATTTAAATTTTCGCAGTTCAACTTAATTCCAGCGGTGGCTGCTATTTTTCCAAACCATGAATTTTTAATTTTCCAAGAATAACGAACTTAATAATTTAAAAGAATTGAGGCAGCGAATTTGTTTGGAAATTGGACGAATAAGCCCATTTATTATTGAGCACAGCGTGCACCCGTGGACAGTCAAAACTGGCGATTTTGATTGTCTACGACTGTAACATACAAAGTGGGCTCGGTCAGTGTCAAATGATTGGTGGGAGTCACTTTGAATATTTACGATAAATGTTGCTGTTCAAACGATTAGGATATAAAGTTTTATTTTTGTCGTAATTGAACCTTTGTGACAAAAATAAAACATAATTTCAACAGGAGTACTGAGAGTAAACAAAAAAATAATTTCTTTTAAAGTATCTCTTGAGTTGAAATATCGACGACGTAACCAGCGTTTTCCAGATTCAACAAAACCTCTTATATTTCATCATTTTTCAAGTAGGTAATAAAAATTGATCAAATTCGCTTTCAATTTTAGATAATTATTTACTTTTTTCGGTAGTCAATTGTGTTAAGTGCAATGTTTTCACAGCTTTGTGTATTTACATGTTCAAAACTGACAAATTGTTGAGTAGAAGTTAGAATTACAAAGCTTCTCTTTGTGCACATACTAAAATGGATCTATTTTGGCACGGCATACAGTTTCTAATTTCCCTTCCGCTTTATATTGAGATAGAGGATTCACACAAAAATCCATTAAAATATTCTATCATAAAAAAGTTTAAATCCGTTCTCTAGTTGTAGGAATTTAATTTAATTCGGCGCTAATTGGTACTGTCTGGTACTATTCATTTTTACCTCATTGTATTTGCTTAATGTTTGTCCTCAAAGTGCCAATTTGTAAATGTTCAATGTATTTAGAAAGTCAAATTTTTAGAACATACAGGATCTTTGATAGTAAAGCAGCTTGAAGAATACATTTCTGAAGTTTTTCAATCCTTTGGTAACATTTTGTGAAAACACTGACAATAATCTGTTTTAATCTCGGTTGTGCGAAACACTGACAATCGACAGCTATTTTATTTTATAATGACAATCACATTTTCATGGCCAGAGTAGCAGAAATTCATATGAAAATTATATATCACTCTAAATCAAGTCTATCAAAGATAGAGTACTAATTATACACTTTGCCCCAGGTTTATTTCTTCATCTCTTATTTACAATTTAAATACCTTTAAAATTACTGAAAACCATTCAACGCTGCTGCTGTTTATAATTGTTGTGGAAAAGGCGCCTGAGTTTTTTTCAAACATACATTTGTTTTTATTTTTGTTGGAATACTCTCTTTACTTTTTTTAACTAGCAGACGTACCGATTTATAGTAGGCCATGGAAGTATTCAATTCAATCCAATTCCACACTTTGGAATTTGTTAGTGAGGAAAATTTTGAACTAGAGAAATTTAAATATAGTTTATTCTTTTCTTAACAATTTCCATCTCCAGGCGTCGACTTAGACGTTTTTGGCCATATTTGATGAAGTTGCTATCACATATCATATGTCAATGTCAACGGTCTCCATTGGAAAAAATAAACAAAAGCTAGATTCTGTGCAACTCGACACATTTATTTAAAAGTTTTGATTTGATGGTGCCATCTGTAATGTTTCAAAAATGAAATAATATCTTTAAAGGATAGTTCGAGAAGTATTTTATCTGATCTTTGTATCCTTTAGTTTTTTGAAAGCATAATATGAAAACCTTGGATGTGTATTGCAAATTTTTTGGGGCCTTGAGTTTAGTAAACAAATCGTGTCATCCGCTATTGTCCTAAGTTGAAAAAATACATGTTTTTAGTGTTTGAAAAAATTACAGAATGAAATTAAAAATATTTGTTTTAATGTGGAACATAAATCTTGAAATTTGTTGTAATAAAGAAGATGGCAATAGAACCAACGTACATATATTTTGCTTTTGTGCATTGAACTATGTCTTCTTGCAAAATATATGAATAATGCATTGGAAAATCATATTTTAATTATGTAAATTGTTTTGTTTTCCAATAATTTGTGTAATTAGATTTAATTACAAGGCTCTTTGTTCGAAGCGAATTCATAATCTTGTAAAGTGCGTTCAAAAATAAGACCAGGCTGCGTAGGCCACGGAAAGACTTTAAAATTCGACAGTGTGGAACAATGATGTGATTTTAGGTTAGGTTTCATATGTCATATATTTTGTCTTTGTTTCAACAATTTCAATGTCCTGGTGTCTGTTTGAACCATGGACCGGAAATAAGAGACAGGTTTGTGCAAATTTTGTTTAACATTTCCTGGCAAATGTCATAATTTGTCAATCTCAAAGCTCTCTACACTGCAAAAATTAAAACAAAAGCTAGATTCCAAGACCTGCTGAGCCTCATACGTTCTAAATACATTCGGACGTACAATTTTTTTTGTACAGAATTTTGAAATGCCTCGTAGATTATTTTATTGCGTTTGCAATTTTGAAATGTATTTCTTTCTATATGTTATATGAATTTAAGGATTAAGAAGCCAATAATTTGTTTTTTAGTTAGCATATTATTGTTTGAAGCCAAACGTTTAATTGTAGGTACCATATTATATGGCCATATAAGTTTTTTAATTTTTCGTTTTGCTGTGGATTTTTATTCCGGGAGCTTTGGCTCTAAGGACTCCCGTACACGCTTTCAGAAGCGTAGGCCGCATATCGAGCCAGCTCATCGCCTTGAACTGTCTGCTGCAGAACTTTCGATAGCATCGAAAAAACGGCTGAATGCCGACCAAAGCCAAATATAGAAGCCGCCGGATCAGATTAACTCCTTAATCAGGCTTATCAGTTTCGAGTAAAGTCCGTCGCATGCGAAAAACCCCGTTTGCACCCAATCACAAAAATACCAACAACAAGACCCCCGATCTTTGTTCTTATCAGCCACCCATCGGTATTGTATCGCGCGCGACTTTATCAGATGGATGTATCTACAAGAACGTTTTCGTGACATAACGGGTCCCGTGGAAGCGCGACCGACTCTTTTGCTCGGATATTATATAAATACGCAGGTCAGAGGTTAATTAGCATTGTCCTCTTTAACTATCGCCTGCAATATAATAGCAGTGTCATAAATATGAGATTGTTCGCGAGATTTATAAGGTACCGTTAAATGACAATTGCAGACAAACAAGTTGCTGGATTGCTGGATTTATGATGTTGCCCTGATATCCATATTATGAAAGGATAATATTGCTAGCAGTCAAAATAGAGCATCATTATTACCTCCGAGATGAAACAATCAAATTGTCTGAAGTAATAATGCTTCTTGGGATAAAATAGCATAGCAACAGCAGCGTAGGCGTCTAGACAGAAATGTTGCAAGATTTAATAATAGGGGAGAGTTGCCAAATGCGTATCTGATAGTTTTTCGTTAGTTACTAGGTAATAATAGGTCAATTAAATGTTAACTAGGCAATGTAGACAAATTTATCAAAGCAGTACCTAAATCTGCTCGTAGACAAAGCAGTATTATTTAGGAACTAGGTTTCCTAAAATGTTTCCATTACATTGTATTATGAAGTGGATTCAAACACATTGTAACGTGCGTACACTTTGACATTGATTAGAGTGTAGAAAATGTTTGACATTGGGTTGAAAACATTTGAGGTTATGTCCTGTGTTGAAAACTGATTCGATTAAATTGACTCGTACAATATGAACAATTTTAACAAATTTCACTATCTGCGTTTATTTTAGCAATGGACATGTGCAGATTTTTAATTAACAATAACTGTCCAACGTCATATATTGTTTGGTTTTTCTTTGTTTTATTGTTACAATTTGTATTCTGTTCTTCTAATTTAATAAATCTCTTACGCTACGTTATGATTTATCACTCTGTTATTCTAGTCTTATTATTTTTGTTGTTCGTGTAACGTTCTACACGATTGTATAACCCTTTGGTGGTTGCTTTGCGGTTTTTATCTTCGGCTGTAGGTGAAAGTGAAACTGTGAATTCTTCGTTCTCGTGGCACGCTCGGCCGATTCGGCTGTAAAAACGCAACCCGCAGCTGTAAAAATAATCTCTAAATCTAATTAGATAATTAAATTTTAACGTCGTTAAAGTATTACCTTCTTTGGCGGCAAACGCCGCCTACCGCGAACACAACGCTCGACATCTTCATTAAAGCCGAATTCGAGACGCCTTTCCTCGAATACTTTCCCGTTTACATCAAAAGAGAAATTGTGCAATCTGCGAACCTTGTAAATATCCAAATAACGAGCCATTCATCAACCACAATGGATTCGGTTTTTGGATCGGCCAATTAATCTGGTTCAGCTGTTGGCAAAAACTCGCTTTACAACCAGCTTAATAATACGCCGATCTAATGAATGATTTTTAGTTCAGTGTCAAGGCAAACGGTCCCGCAAGAGAAATGTGATCGAAGCAGCATGATAGATATCGCAGTTTGTTTCAATATCCGGTTGGTGTGCCTCAAGTTTCCGGAGAGGTGAGGCTTTCGCGTGAATAATTCGTAACGCTTATGATAATATATCTCGGCTTTGGTTATGAAATATGCCGGGTTTATGCTCTGTTTGTCTCAACATACAAAGAGAGGATGCAAAAATTTGCTTTTATATGACTCATGGATTGCATCTGGTGCGAAACTTTATCATTTTTTCAAGCGATATGTTTATTCTTTTTTTTTCTACATATAATTAAACCTTTGATTTTTCTTTACTTTGTAGCTTTAATACAGATTAATATGAGTATAGAGCGCACAAAACAAAGGGATTCTTAGTTAGTTATAGATTCTAACTTTTTTTAATTTTTTATAGAGCAGACGTTTGACACTGGCATAACATGACTTTTGACAGAAACTGTCAATTGACGTCTAAACCCACGCCTGGCGATGGAATTTGTTTAAAAAGACAATCTATCTTGTGCATCGTGTCCGAAACGCTTGTCAACAGACCTTCCTTCCATTTATACAACTCAAGGTCAAAACCTTGCTACACTCTAATCATTTCTAATGTGCTTCCTTTGCCTACTCGAACTCCATGTACATGGAATCGGAATGAGTTAACTAATTTGCTATGAATTAAGAGGAAAATCCAAATTTCCTGGTCCTGAACCTAAAGATGTAGAGGAGAGATGCTTTGGAGCCGCTGTTTTTGTTGTAACACACAGATTGCTATATTATGTAAAAGGTATTCAGTTTTAAATATATATAAACATGACCGTATCAGAAATCAACGCTGTTATAAAAAAATAATTCGCTTGTAAAAAGTAAAAAGAAAGATTTAATACATATTTCTACATTGGTAAATATGAAATTTGTAACGTAGTGGAAAATAATTTTCTGTACTAATCAAAACTAGTTCTTATGATGCCGCTACATGTGTAGTAAATAAAACAAAATCTTTGATCAAAAGAGGGTTATACTCTTTTATCAAAATTAGTTAAACGCTCGGTATTTTATTCACATGCAAAGTGTATTGATCTGTTATTTTATTAAGTTGTTTCACAAAAATGGCAAATGTTAGGTGAAGTACTAAATGTTTGGTAAAAAATGTAAATGCAATGTAAAAAAAAATCTCGGTAAATATTCAAAACGCTCAGTGAAATACTGAATAGGTACTTTGTAAAAAACATTAAACGTGCAAAACCCTCGGTAAAAATGCTAAATGTTCAGTAAGTTTACCAAACGCAGGATATATATAATTATACCAAATGCTCATCAGTATAATAAAAAATTTGGTGACAAAATTAAACATTCCGTAATAAACAATACATTGAAAAATAATTACAATTTATAAGCTATATTAGTTTAATATACCTAATTGAAGAATATTTAAACATGGAACGTATTCGTGAAGTAAAAAATTCATTACTTTTAATTAACACAACATAATATAACATTTAACAATATAAAATTGAAACTAGTAAAACCTACCGATTATTATAAACTAAAGCAGACAGACAGTGAGACAAAAAAGTATTTTTAACATAAATTAATAGATAAGAGCTCTTTTCGCGTTTCAAGGCATTTCTCGACGCCGTTTAACTCCAATTCATTTACCTAAAATTTGATATTTTTAAATTGCTAAGTAAATACAATTTCATGCTGTAAATCTACAGAAAACACTGAATATTTTTTACATTTATAATACTGAGCATTTAGTAATTTTTCTCGTACAAAATGATGATTATTTTATTACATTTTAATTTTAAATACTACCTCAATTTTAAACATGCAGATTACTCTATCAAAAACAGATAGGTACAGATACAGATACAAGTGGACATGATTCGCAATGGTTTCATAAAGTTGGAATAATTATTTTAATAATTTATACAGGGTCCTTCATCTCAGCTCTCGTCTACTGTAGCTCATTTATTACTTAAGTTGGAATTTTGATATTTTGCAATAATATATTTTTTTACATTGCATGCAAGATATTTGCATCCCTATTAGGGTGCATTTTTAGTTGCTTATATACTTCCAAAAAAATTTTCTAATCGGTTTACAGATAAGTGTGAAAAAAATTAGAAAAAAGAAAATAGGTTACCCCACCTCTACTTTTAAAAATGTTTGTAGTTATTATGTAGTTTTTAAATCAAGTCTAAGAGTCTCCTTAATCATGTTTGATTGATCCGAGTGCAAAATTTACTGTGAAACTTTTCAAAATTCAAAGCTTTTTTCAGTCTCCGTCTCCAATTATGTAGTTATTTTGCAATCGTCCAAATCGCCTTGAACACGATCATTTGCCTGCCCAGGCAAGAAAATGGAAAGCGGGGATTTTCAATGAAAGCTTTTATGTTGGCGGCGCTGACTTTTCGCGTAATAAATTCTGAATTACATTTTCTGCCACTATTTGAATATGTGTTGGTGTGTATTTATCCATATTTTCTTATCAGCAGTAGAATTGTACGCTCAAATTACTCAAATGTCAAAAAAATTATTTTAAATAATTACTTCGTGGAATTGGAACAGCCAACGGGAAAAAATAAATCCCCTAACCGAAATAATGTTAACAATTAATGTATTTTTTTAAATTAAAATCTTTTGTCAGCAGAAAAAGTTTTTACGGCCAAGTGCTTGCAGTTAGTTGCAAAATGACAATTTCTGGCCTTGTAATAAAAATAACTATATTTTTATTTCTCCTGGCTTTGTATAATTATTACTTATTATAATTATATTATATTATATTATTATATTATAATTATTACTTATTCACTCCTGCAGAGGTTTTTTTTCATGCTGGTGACCAACTGTTCGCAGAAAGACATTTGGTTAATTCCTACCAAGTTAGTTAATTTCATTTAACGATTCGATGGACATTCGGTAATAATTGAAAAAGTAAGACCTAAACCAAGAAATAATAAACATTACAAATTTCAAACGCAAAGTGCAGTTCCGTTTATAAGTAGAGATGGGTTAAACCGGTAGCATGGAAACTATAGACTGGTGAAAATCACTGACGCCGGTTGTAAGCCGTTATGTATGAATATTTCTAAGATTTGCTCTAAAATTTTTCCGTGTGATCCGTTTCAATTCAGCGAATAGCGTTCGAGTTACTGTTCTATAGCAATTGGGAAAAAATGTTGCAGTGCTCACATTCGAGTGTGAAGACGTGGGGGAAGCACTGTTAATATTTGCAACAAAGTACTGCACATCGTGAGCCGTTAAAGAGTAATTGTAGGTCGAAAACAGCTCCGGGCGCAACGCTAACCTTAACCTTGCCAATTACAAATTTGCCCGCGCCCAGTAATTGGATCGGTAAATTATGGAAGCGCCCAATTTCGGCGTAAACGACGTGCAAAATGCCGCGGGTCCTTCCGTTTTTTACTTACCAAGCCACGCCTTCTGTTCCAGGTGTAAATATGTGAAATGGCTACGATTGACAGCGGAACGGAGACGCTTTTTTCCGACGACTCGTCGAGTGAGCTGGTGGGCTCACCCAGCGTGTGCTATGGCCACGATACGCAGTTTGTGGACAACTGTTCCGAGAGCAACCGAATTGCGCCACCGAACATCCAACCCTTCAGCGGAGTTTTGGAGAAGGTAAGAAGTAGTGTTAGTCGAATGACGACAGAAACGATAAAATTTCGACGGTTCAGTATGACCAAGCGGAACCATAAAAGCGACAATTTTGTTTGAGCAACTAAAATAACATTAACCTCGAAACTAACTGGTGGTAATTATTGACGATCGTCAAATACACGAACATTGTCGTAAAGTGTAAGATGTTTTTAAGATACCATAAATATGGTTGTTATGGAATCGTTGACTTGTAACTTCCATTACTCCCAAGACAACATTCATGCCATATTTGTCTCATTATTTTTCAACCAATTCTATAAAAATGGAGGCTTACAAGTCCATTGACACGGGCTTTTGTTTTATTTTGACAACTTTTCTGTCAAATGTCATGATAGATTAATGCCCAAATGACATCTTATTTTCGAATTATTCCAAGGTTACATTTTTTCTACACTCTAATCAATGTGTTGTTAAGATTACTGTCAAGATAGCGGAGGTCGTAATTTAATTAAGCATATTATCTAATTTTATATGCTTTATGGTATCACTTTCGTATTTTTTAAAACCAGTTCGGGCAACTCTATAAGATAAACGACTTTTACTTTTATTATATAGATTTTTAATTTGGTTTCAAATTCGTTAAAATGGTAATTATACTCTAGCAAATATTTTTTTTTGGTGGCGTAGGTGCACCAAGTTTGGCATTTGGACGGGTGACCCTCAAAAGCCATTACGGCTCGATACCACTCAGATAAACTAAGACCAAAGTGGTTTATTTATCACCCAATGGGGCTCGTAAGTCTTGTAGTCAGCAGGCTACCCCTACCAGAGAATACAGAAAATAATTCATGTTTTTATTATTCTGCTTTATGAACTCTTTACAACGATCTTCTTTTTGACCAAGATATTTACTCTTTCGTGGTTTGTGACAGCTACTTCATTTTACATTCGAATATATTCTCCTTCGTTTTCAACACATTTGGTCCAACGGTGCTCGAGAGCCAGCGTCCAGAAAGTGGATTTGCGGGAGGTCTGTAAAGCTAACTGGATTGTCAGAGGTATATCTCTGTCCGCCAAGAATTTTTTTGAATTTTGAGAATAAATGGTAATCTGAATAAGCTTGATATGGTAGAATTTCATAGCCTATTTCGTTTAGTTTTGCCGTTAAAATGCACAGGTATGGACTCTTGCGTTGTCTTCGTGGAAGATTACTTTCCTCTGAATATTTCTGTCATATCGTTTGAAAATGTTAGCATAATATAATCCCGTTATATTCTGCCCTTTTGGATGGTAATCTATCAAGAGTATCCCTTTGGTATCCAAAAAATTGACGCCATTACCTTTCCTGCAGATTTTGCTTTGCTTTGACAGCGCCTTTTGTGAAAGTGGAGAACTCGAATGCTTATATTGGTTCGATTGTAACTTCGATTCTGGCTAGCAGTGGTAAACTGAAGTTTCATCAGTGGTTACCAATCGGCGGATAAAATCAGTGCGATTTCTTTTAAAGCGAGCCAATGAAGTCTGCGATATTTTCCCTCGAATCTTTTTTTGCTCAGTAGTGGGATATGATATGCTTGTTTATCAGGTAAATCAGCAGTCTTAGAAACCTTTGATCTTCCAGAACCAATTTAGACATTTTTAGGGTAATTTCTCCAGATAATGTACTTTTTGGTCTCCCGGAGCGAGGGTCAAGGGTCTCCCGACCTTGCTTAAACTCTCTAGTCTATTTCTAAATGGTGGAAAATGAACGTAAAATATCCTCCAAAGTATCTTTCATGTCAGCATGAATCTTAATTGCTGACATGCCTTCTTTACGAAATAGCGCGACATTCGAATTTATCTATGTACAAAAATAAAGCTACGACTTTTTCAATCGGTTCTAAGAATAAAACTCTTTGACGTAGTGACATAATATTTGACTCATCGCTACTAGACAACCTAAGAATTTTATTGCCGTAAAAAATTTGGAATTTAAATGGCTGCCATTATGTCATTCCGAGAACTTTTCAAACGACCCTCGTAATTAACTTCATTTCAAGCAAGTGGCTTGCGATTGCCTTCAGCAACAGGAGTCTGATCACCTCATTCTTCTCCTGCTTTCGGGAGTTCTTGCGGATGAGGAACTTCGGCATTCAGCCCTTCCGCACTTTCCGATTTTCACTTCGAAATTAATCCTCTATCCCTGAGCCTTTTTTGAAACTCAGTATTTTGGCCCAGGGAAGCATATTAAGTTGTACGTCACTTTTTTATATTTTTACAACGGTTGTCCTTATTTTGGAATAATATATTTTCGAAAATTTCTACTTCGCGATTCATTAGTCAGTGATATTTACCTTTTTTTTCTTTGGAAATTGATTAAAAAGTAGAATTGAAGACATTGCAGCCTGTAAATCATAATTTCTTCTTTCACTAATATAGGCTGCGTAATCTATGGAATCATTTTAAAACTGATTAAAGTTTTCATTCGACAACATTCGACAAGTTGTATAATTTTTGAATACAAAACATTTCGTGTTTCAGAATTATCCTCTAGAGGTCTCTGAGAAATATCAAGAAGATCTCTATTACATCAACTTCAGCAACTCTTCTCTTATTATTCTCCATAAAAACTGTTAGAAATTCTTAGTGAGAAATGAGACATACGTTTTGTTAATTTAAATAGAAGAACGTTATTTGGGAAACTGCGAATTTGGAAGCTGTTTGGGTGAATTTTTGATGTCATAAGATTATATTAATAAATAATAAAAAAATAAGATGAAAAAAATAAGTCAAAATTTTATATTGTAAATAATACAAGTAAAATTGCGTGGGCTTCTGAGAATTTCCCAAAATTATAGAATAAGCTCTATGTTGAGAGGTTGTACCCAGAGAAAGGTATTTAATACGCATTTAATAGCCGCGTGCAATTTGCGCGATTATTTAATCCACAACATTCAAGAAACTAATGTATGAAGAAATTAATACGGTTCTAATTATAGAATTTAATATCCATTAATCACTCAACCCAGCACAATTACCACCAATTACACGGTCAATATTACCACTGTCAGACACCCGATGCGACCAAAAAAACTAACACAACATACATAGTAATAATGATAATAACAAATAATGGATTCGATTGGCTGCGAGCTTCATGTGCTTTTCCCTCGCGCTTGAATCGTTAATTACCTCTTCTACTGAAACATGTAATCGTGACTTACAGCTCGGCAAGAAAATACTCAGAAAATGATAGTAATTAAAATGTGCACGCCGCGCAAAACTACATCTATTTGCACTAATTAATCACCGATTCGATACGAAATTATATGAGCACCCGGAATTAAAGTGGCAAATAAAAAGTTTGAAAACGTCTCCTTCTTTATTATCAATAAACTTCCAAGTTAATCCCGTGCCCGTGTCATTAATTGTCCTCGCGCCATCACATAAAAGCTTTAATTGACTTCTGCTTGTGCTAGCAGTAAAACCGAAAACGCACATAAAGGCTTTAAGACAGAAGTGTTTTCACTCATTTCATTAAAACGCTGGGATCAGTCTCGTGTTGGACATTTTCAGCAACGTACGAGCTGGGTTTAATGATTTCAGGCGCGCTGCACAGATAAAATATTACTTTTATTTTTGCAAGAACTGGTTTGGATTTATTCGATTTCGGTTTCGACCGAATACGAGCTCCGGTATCAGGTGTCGTAAATAAAAGCGGACGGAGAACGTTCACATGGAGAGCTTCTAGAAGGACGCTTGCCTTCTTCGCCTTTCGGTCTGAGCGCTGCGCCGAAAGCTCGCTCGAGCCGAGCGTTGCAAATTGTGCTTGTTTTTACAGACGTCAATTGAATTGGTTTTTAAATCGAATTTCAAAAAATTATTTTATGATCAGGAAACATTTGTACGTGGCAAACTGTGCTTACAACGTGCGTTGAAAAATTGGGTTTCAGAGTAGGCGTTGGAATCAGTTTAGAAGTGGTTCCAAGTGTACTCTAGCAAATTTTCGACCTTGAGTTGTAGAAATTTTGAGATTCAGTTCTCTGTGGACAACTGCCTCGTGGACGATACATATAGGGTTTTCAGAAAGTATGGAACCGGCTTAATAACTTCAAAACCATTAACCAAAATAACTTGCAATTTGGCATATGAATTCTACTAATTAATGCCTATTAATCCCTATTTTTTCTACTGTTTTACATTGTTAGTTTACGAAAAACACAGCCAGCTAGGTTATTTTAAATTAGCAATAGGGGTCAAATGTATGGGTCATGAAGAAGTATGTGCCCATTTTAATGCTATACATCCTGAACGAGAGTTTATTTGTTAATCTGCAGTAAGTAAAACTTCGAAGCAGTTTAACGAGAGGGTAAACGTAAGGGAACGTAGAAGAAAAAAACACAAAAAACAAAACACCAAATGCTTCCAAATTTATTTTTTTAGTTTGCTTATGTTTTGTTATTTTTATTCTTGCATTAATAATTTTTAAGAAATAAATGTTTAGAGCCATTGCTTATTCAGTTTTCATTCAGTTTGACTTCTAAAAGTGTTAAAGCACAGCTGGTTTTGTCATTTTAACGATAACACATGTTTGGCTGATTTTTATTTTTTTTACGGTTATTTCGACACCAGCATTACAAGGTGATATTCAGAAACAAATAAGCTTTGGAATGATGTCAAATTTGACCCCTATTGCTATTTAAAATGCTATTTAAAAAATATGTGTATCTCATAACGTGCCAATGTAAAACAGGAAAATATTAATTAGTTAAATTCATATCCCAAATTGCAAGTTATACCGGTTAATGGTTTTGAAGATATTAAGCCAGTTCCATACTTTTAGAAAGCTTTGTGTAATACAATGAAAGTGAATGTAATGTCTTCTTTAATAAATTTCATATTTAGTCGTCGTTTGGGCAAATATATAGATTTAAAATTTATGTCAATTGTCTTGATATATCACTCTCAAAAAAACAACTAACAGACGTACAAAAAATATGCAGAGTAGGCCATAGAATCACAATGGAATTTGTAAGAAGGTAGAAAAATGACCTTGAGATGGCCAAATATAGGCTGGCCCAGCGCTGTGGGGAAGTAAGACTAAAATGGAAATAATAATCGAGATGCGGTTTTCAATAAAAAGTACAAGCTATTTAAGAGAACACTCTGAAAATATATTCTTCAAAAAATGAAGAAAGGATTGCTCTTTACGTCCGATAAGCAAAATATCATTTTTACTATACAGTGTCTGCAATAATTCGTGTCGCATTATACTACTTTTAAATAACATTAACTTTAGTTTTTTAAATGGCACACTTATATTTTTGTATTTCATCGAATGAAGGTTGTTCTATAGCTAAAATCCATAATTTACGAGATATTTAATATTTTTGGCTGTGATCCAGATTGAGCCAGGATAAAGTAGATAGTGTGCCATGGAAACCATGAAAATCATTTTAACTCACATTTCAATACTGCACTGTTATGTCATTACCGACTTATCATTTGATTATCCATTCCATTATACACAATTATTTTTATTTTACAAGAACAAATCGATATGATTTATCTCATTTTTAATATCGTCTATTTTATAGTAGTCAAGTCAAACTTTGAATTTTAATGATTTACTGTACAGGTGGCTCATGAACGCAAATTGTTAATTTAATCGGATTTTTCAAATGGAACGGCCTGTATATTTTAGTATCAATCAATCATATTTTTGATAAGCTATCCAATCACGTCATTATGATTCATCAATTTTCAACTTCTTAACCAACTATTTGCCAAAATAGCGATACTCCACTATTCAATTAAATCATTAAAAGCGTCATCAAAAATGTAATCAAATGATACCAAAATATACAAGATGTTCCAATTGAAAATGTTGATTAAATAAACAATTAGCGTTCATGAGTAACTCTGTATATTAAATTACTACAATTCAAAATTCGAATTGATCATAATGAACTGGAATATATTTGAAATTTTTCTGACAAAATATCACACCAAAATTCTCATTGGTTTGCGCGCAGCGATTTTTCAAACAACGGGCTTTTGTTGGTTTAAATGTCAAATAATAGGAAAAACTGACGTTAGGTCCATAATAGGTTATACAAAGTATAATTATTTTGTAATAAGGAATCCGAAAATAGCATAAGATACTGGGTGTTCCATTTAAAAAAACTAACTTTGATGAGCCACTCTGTATGTGGGCACACTGTATATAAGCTGATATTTTCAGAACTGTTCTCTTAAATGGATTGTTCTTTTTGTAGAAAACCGCATCTCGATATCCATTTTTCATTTTAAAGTAATCTCTCGTACTTTCCCGCAGCGCTGGGACACCCTGTATGAAATTAAGTTTTCTGTTGACAACCGTTTCGGACACATTGCATAAGATGCATTTTATGTCTTTTTTTAACAAATTGCCTTTTTTGAGCAACTTTTTGATCGACAGTCGTGCCACATGTCATGAATGACATATCATCAAAAGTCTATATTGCAAAAAATTAAATAAAACCTAGTTTTCCATTTTCTCCTCAGAATGCCTTTTTCTAAGTTCTTTATCTTTCTGCTCGATGGTCTACATAACAAATAAAACAAAAACCAGATTCAATGGCCTCCGACCGAAAAATACATGCTCTAAAGATTAAAATAACAAATGGTCATAAGTAAAAATCAAGTCTCAAATTCAAGCAATGAAATCTGGTAAAATATGCCGTAATGTGTGTATTATTACATAAATTTATGCGCATAAGTTTATGTGATTGATTACAATTTTAATTAATTGCAATGGAACTAGAAAATTGTAGGAACACACATGTGCAGGCTTAGTTACAAAGTTGTCCGGAACTAACAAACGTTACACAGTTATTCAAACGTTTGTATAGCCGAATTTGCTCTTCACGTGTGCAGTTATTTCTAACCCATAAATGGAAGCCGGACACAAATCCGCATATTAAACCCGAAGTCGATTTGAAGGGAGCGCATCTTGAAAGCGATAAGACACTTGACCCAGAGCCGGGATTTGAAAGCTTTTGAGTGCATCTAATTGTAGGTGCATTCATCATTCGGTGGAGTCATTAATATTGCGCAAAGGTGCTTCGAGAACCATTAAGACCATGGTTCTGGTCAGTAATGACATCAGAATGAAAGACGCGATGGCTCGTGCGCAGACCCGCCCGTCACTGCCCCAGGATATTGGTCGGCGACCGTGAGAACGCGAACTGCTTTGCATCTTCGCCATAAACGCCAAAACAAAAGCTTCCAGACGGAACCTTGGCGGCATCACAACCGTATCCCAAAAAGAACACTACACGGAGAATTTTTGGTGGTCATTGATGTTATCGCTTTGGCGGGCAGGTAGATTAAAAATACGAGACAACCCATTCCGTTACCTTGTACAATTTAAGCCCATTTTTCTTCTCTTCATAATTCCCGTCATTTTCTCTTATTTTCTATTCTTATTACTGTGCCTAAGACTTCATTTATGATGTTTTCAGTATTTGCATATCATATGTTCTAATTTGTATTTCATTTTAACATTGACGATTTATTATTATTTACTCCGCTATTCTCGCTGAATAAAAGCTCAAAATTAAACTTATTCGTAGATAAGCAAAAATGGCAAAATCACATATTCTTAATCTGTACTCGTATCCTGTATTTTTAAACTTACTGAATAACGGTGAATATTTATTTACCTAATTTAAAATACAATTAAAAGTTACAATTTTTAGCAGTTGGTTGAATGTGGAGAACATAATTGTTTCAAATTACGCTTTCGTTCCAATTTCTGTTTTTAAATTCATCAAGTACAAATTTATTTCATCAACGGTGGTGTTTATCGGGATTATAGACCTTGTTCTATGTGAAGACTCATTGGGGGGATGTGGGGAGCGCCCCGGGGGGCTAACTCAACAAGTGAAGCCAATGATTTCCTTCCATTCATTGAGATTCTTTATTTTTATTTCTCTGTTATTTTTTTAGATAGTTTGCCTCCTTCGTCCTTATTACTCTGCTTCCAATTGTCCTTTACGGCTTTATTTTATTTCTTGGTGTTTTTTAGTATATTTGTTCAGAATGAGGATCAGTAGTGAAAAATTATTTTCGTAATTTTTGCTTAATTTATTTATACGGTTCATGCACATTGCCCTGTTTATAATTGTCTTTCAACGTCATGATTGCAGCATTCTTTGGTATTTTTTTAAATGGGAGTTTTGTTGCTGTTTGCTTCTATGCTTCTATTTTTCGTTTTAAACAAATAGAAGATCAGTAATGAAAATTTACATAAAAAATCATGTGTTGAAAATGTTTAGATTTCTTTATTCGTGATCAAATTATTTTTGTAGTTTTTCTCTTTATTGTTTAAAGTTGTTGTTGCCTTTTATTTGCTCCTTCGTCCTCAAGGCACTGCTTTCAATTGTTCTACGACCATTTTTTCTTCGTATTTTTTAAAATTTCTAAGTAGTCTAGTGTCACTTCCCTTTAGACCGAAAGTGGATTGGATGAAAAATTAAAGTCCTGAAAATGCGTTTTTCAAAATTCATTTCTAGAATATTGAGGACATCACATTGGGATTCCGTAATTTCGTCTTTTCAGATTTTATTTTTTTGTAAGAGTGTGTTCTTACATATAGTTTGCTTCTTTTGTCATCATTGCTTTACGACTTTATTTTATTTCTTGGTATTTTTTAGTATTTTTGTCAGGAGGCCTGTTGCTTCGATTCATCTTTTTAAGCAGAATGAGGATCAGTAGTGAAAATTTATTTCTGTAATTTTTACTTATTTTATTTATCCGGCGGTTGTCTCATTCATGCTCATTGTTTTAATCCTGCTTTTTGCATACACTTTATCAGTACCAAGAATTACGTAAAATGTTTTATTTTTAAAATACGTTTTTAAAATGTTGAGCACATCACATTAATATTCCTTAATTTCGTCTTGTCATATTTTCGCAATTTTTCTCTTATTTTCTTTGTATGGTTGTTCTCTAGTATAATTTACTGTCTTCGTCCTAATTGCTATGTTTCCAAATGTCCTTTATTTTAATTCTCGGTATTTTAAAATATTATGTTAGAAGTTTTGTTGCAGTTGCTTTAATCCTTCCCTTTAAACAGAGACTCAATCAGTACCTACTGAGAATGACTTAAAAATTAAAATTTTAAAAATTTCTTATTTTAAAAATGCGTTTTGGGAATGGTAAGGAAAATTGATATTCCTTTTTTTCCTAATTTTTCTGCTATTTTCATTATAGGGTTGATGACTACTACATACTACGTATAGTTTCACTCTTTCGTAATAATTATTTTGTTCATATTCAGTAGTCTTGTTGCTACAATACTTATTTTTGAACAGTAAGAGGATCAGTAATGAAAGCATCCCTACAATTTTTTTTATATTCTAAATGTCTTTGTAGAATATTGAGAATATTAACTTGAATTTTTTACATTTCGTCTTCTTATACTTAGAAGGAAAGAGAATTAGAGGATTAAAGGATTAGTAATGCAAATTTACGTAAAAATTAAAGTGTTGAAAATATTTTATTTACAAAATGCGTTTTTAGTATGTCGAGTTAAAATTTATTTTATTACGCCTTCTCATACTTTTTTCTTGTTTTCTTTATATTGTTATTCTCATGTTTGCCTCCTTGCTTCTCATTGTTGTGCTTTGACTTGTTCTTTGACGACAATTTTTTCTTAATTTTTTTTCGTATCTTTAAAGTCTAGTTACACTTTAGTTTAATCCTTCAATCCTTCTCTTCAAGCAGAAAGGGGATCAGTAGTGAAAATAAATAGTAGTGAAAGTACTGAAAATGTGCTATTTTCGAGGTGCGTTTCTAGAATGTTCAGGACATCACATTGAGAAGATTCCTTAATTCGTCTTCTCATATTTTGGTAATTATTAATCCTCATTGCTTTGCTTCCAATTGTTCTTCAAGGTCTTGATTCTATTTCTTGGTATTTGAAAATAAAATCGGAGTCTTTTTGCTGTTGCAGCATTCGATATTTTTAAATAGTAGTGAAAATTTACGTAAAAATTAAAGTGTTGAAAATATTTTATGTTCAAAATGGGTTTCCAGAATGTTAAGGACATTACATTGAGTTTCCTTTACTTCGTTTTCTCATATTTTCGTAATTTTTCTCTGCTTTCTTTTTTGCGGTTGTTTTTTTGTATGGATGTTTCGTCATCATTGCTCTGTTTTAAATTGTCTTTTGATGGCTTGATTTTTTCTTAGCATTTTTACTTTTGGAGTCTTATTACAGATGCTTCAATTTCTTGTAAGCAGAAAGATAATTAATTAGTAGTGAAAATTTACATAAAAATTAAAATATCTCATTATCAGCATGTGATCATAATTTTACTGTTCTATTTAATATGTGACATCACTGAAATCAGGAATTAGGGTGCAAATAGTGCAATGCAATTTATTAAGTTGTGTTTGCCAAGCTATGGTAATTTTAAAGCAAAACTGTTGTAGGACAATTTAAGCTCATATGGTTTGTATCTCGTGTTATTTTATTCGTGCTCCATTGAGCGTAGTAGCGTCCTTATTTGCTCACTCAATTTCTTCTTTAGTGTCTGTAAAACATTCGCTTCCAGCTTTTGTCCTTGCGATAACTGCAGTTCGTGTCTCATCATTGTTTCTCTTCTTGAAAATTATGATCTTTCCAACCATATATTACGAGAAAACGTGTGGCATTTGAAGAAACAATCGAGTCGCAGTACCGGATCTTCGCCATGCAATGCAAATCAGCCGCTAGCCTTAATTCAATAAGTAAAAAGTGCATAAAGTTCGCCATCATCTTCGAAAAGTTCATCAACCTTTTTGTTTACAATAACTAGACGTCGGGAAAAAAGAGAATGTTTTGCGGTGCGAAATAGGTCGCGTACGCCTCTAGCGGCCACGATTTGCCTTGAAAACCGCCAATTTAAAAATGTTTATCAGTGACGCAGCGTATTCGCGAGTCAGTAGCGTTCGTGAGTTGTTTAAGATGTAAGAAGTGCAAAACTGTAGTTTCGTAGACATGAATGCACGCGGTTTCGTAAAAGTGTTTCATTCAGGTATTGGTGTGAGGAAGCAGTAAAACCGGCCACGATACTATCTCCGCCACTGTCTTTTTAAACACGCTACTTACAATTTGGGTTTTCATCGTCGGCCCCAAGCAATAAACAACTATCACGGTTAGCGGTACTCGCGCCCGGCTATTTGGCGGCTCATTTATATTCCGGGTTATAAAAGATCTGCCCGATTTTATTTCACCGATTTCCAATGGTTCGGTTCGGATTTGATCAATTATCACGTTTCAAGGAAAACACGGTTATAATCTTGTGCTCTGCTGGAAGTCAGGTCTGTGGTATTGTTAATCCAATTACGAGTAGTGTGGAATCCCATTGATTTTATATTTAAGATATGGATTAGCTTTTATAAACTTGAATCAACACGACAAGATGAATACAATACACACATTGTTGTGCAGCATTTTACAATTTCTTGTATCTCTTTTATTTTTGACTTTCAATTTCGAAAGTAGGCTAATGGAGATTGTGTATGGAATAAAGTTTTTGCACTCGAAACGAGCTGAGACGTCTTACTACATGATTTTATTGCCGCAGTTTTCATCTTTTTAGGGTATGCCTTGATCTCGGGCCACGATCCGCCACTGGATTTAAGCACTGAAAATAGCAAGAGCTTTTTTTATTTTTATTGGGGTTATTTTTATTGCTTTGTGTTTTACATTAAGATGCAATTTGTTTTCTACAACAAATGATGCTAAATATGCAAATAAAAATTATCGGACAGCACTTTCTGCGCGAACTTAATTTTGACTCAATTTGTTCAAATTTCGTTCAGTCCCTAGGGAGGATTGGAAATTGTTTTAAAGAAGTGTTGCTGCAGTGTGTCTTTTAGATAAGCGTGCGAATTGTGACTCAGTGGGACTAAAAATGTTGCTGTTTTAAATTTTTGGCACTAAGTATTTTCTTTTTTGGAAAGTAATTTTGAGCAGTAATTTAGAAATGTTTTTAATTAAAAAATTATTTTGTTTTATGCACGCTCATACATATTTACTATAGCTACAGTGATGCTTTAAGACAACATTATTATATGGTTACAAAGGCTATGAATACATTTTGTCGCCTCGTTTATCTTTATTAATTTTTCAAGTAGAACAAATACGTAAAAATCAAATCGTTACTTTAAAAATCGAATAATATTGAAAAAAATTAAACCAAAATAGTACCTACTGCTAACACATCTGAGCGCCGGTGATTAAAAAAAAATAAATTAAATGCGTAATGACATTCTTCTATACATTATTTGTTCCGAGTTTTAGGTAGATACGTTTTCCAAGTTTTTACAACCCCTTGCACTCTCTTTAGAATTTAGAAAATCCTTATAGTCATAAGAGTTGCAATATATTTTTGAAAATTTTCTAAAGCTGCCGCTGAACAGACATAAAATGACCATTTAAAGACACATAAATACATATAATTACATGTCCAAACCATTATCTTTACCGTCCCGGCATCAAGACATACATATTTTGTATATTTGAGCGCAATTAGTTCAGTAGTTTCCGAGTATATACGGGGCAAACATTAATTTTTAAATATACTTCGCCCAAAATTATTGACCTGACCTGACCTGACCTGACCTGACCTGACCTGACCTGACCTGACCATTTAAAGACACATAAATACATATAATTACATGTCCAAACCATTATCTTTACCGTCCCGGCATCAAGACATACATATTTTGTATATTTGAGCGCAATTAGTTCAGTAGTTTCCGAGTATATACGGGGCAAACATTAATTTTTAAATATACTTTGCCCAAAATTATTGCAACACTCTCAGATTTGTAATATAAATATCATAACGGCAAATTTTCGTTTCTGGTGGAAAGAACATGACAATAAGGCACCTTTAATTTTTCAAAAGGCCTAGTGTTTGTATGTAGTTATACCCATTCATGAGACATTTATCATTTTGGTATAAATTGCTGTTAAAATATACATTGAAATGTACAAGTGTTGCAATAATTTTTGTGCGGAGTGTATATAGAATTAATAATTTTAAAATATTAAAAATTTGACTAAATAATTACTTAAAAAGAAGAACTTATACGGTTTAGACCAGTTTATGTGGAATCCTAAAATACCTTAAAAAAATACTTATATTAATTTTCGCAAAATTTTAATTTGTAACTTGACCACCACTATAAAAATAAACAAAATAATATATTTTCTATCAATTATAACGATATTTTTTGGGATTTTGGGCCGTGTTCCAATTGAAGTTCCATTAGGGGGGTGTTTCAAAATCCCGAAAAATATCGTTATAATTAATAACACCGATCGTGAAAGCCTACAAATTTTCTATCAAGTTTCAAAAACGACACCTATAGGCACCAGCGTCTTGAGATGTTTTTGAATCGCCTTCCAAGCTATTCTTTATGTACGACCTAGTAAACAAATAAAATAATAATTAAAAAGAAATTGGACAGAAAATGTCGTGAGTTTCACAGACCCAACCCGTTCATTTTGTTTGGATCCTTTTACATTTTTACCTATTCCAGAATAATTTTTTTAAATTTACTCCCAGCCATTTACTTGTTAAAGTTAATTAGTATCCGGCACAAATTACAAAGATTGTGTAAGGCAATAGCAAGTTCTCACTTGTTGGTAGATTACATCAAAATTCGCTTTTTCAATATTTTGAATAATTTCTGCACTCTATTAATTTGTTTCTTATAATCTCGCTTCGGCAACTTTAATTTGGACATAACGATTAGGTAAGCTTGTATAATATTCAAAGATGAACTTGTTTGCTTCTGGAATGTAAGATCCGCGGTATTTCTGGCCCACTTAGTGCGGAATGTGTGTAGAGATAATTTGGCTGACCAAAGGGAGCAAGACCATACAGTCCCAGAGCTCGGGGCTAAATTATGGGGTATTCAGCTATCCAGCGTTTCAAACAACACAACAACCATAATGAATGGTATACGTTGGTAGTGTACTGATAGAAAATTAAAAACCTATCACCTTATTATTATGTTCTATTATATACTACCTGCGGCATTCCAAGACTGTGGGTATTACAGTGTCATAACTTCACTCTCCCCATTATTAATTCCGCCCCTTTTATCACGGCTGTTTCTGCGAGGGACGATGATTCGTCAGTACCCACTTTCAATTTATTTAAATCTGAAGATGTTAAATCACATCACTGCTTTGACCACAAATTACCACAAGCTGGTAAACCGTTTTCAATTTTAGTAGAGTCCACGGACCCTCAAATTGTGATTTTCGTTTGCACTTTGAGGTTAAAAGCTGAAACCAATTTTAGATGATACCCTACCCTTATAACTATCTAAATTCACAAGTCGTCAAGAGGTAGCCCTGTACAGGGTGGCTGTGGGGGATGAAATGTGAAAAACTGCAAAAAATTTTTTTTGCATAATATGAATCTCCACAATCCGACGTCCGTCTTAACTGAAACTCAGTTATGTAAGGTACCTAAAAAAATTTTTTTTTGATAATTTAAAAGTGCGAAAAGCACGGGATTAAATAGGAAATCCCAACGCTTGTCTAAGCCTACTGAACTAAACCTTAATGTTTCGACACATTGCCGCTTTACACCGCTATACATACTTTATCCGCAGTCTAATCACAAAATACCCTTGGATAACGTTTTATAGCGTAATCTCAACAAGCTCATGCACTTGTTGGTTTTTTCATTTCGAACATCTTTGATTTTATTCTAATTTTTGTGTGAACGCATTCATAGGGTCGGGTAAGGTCGACTATCGCCTTGCGTTCCTTAGCCTCGTTAGCCTGTTAGGTCGAATATCGCTAATTTCTCTTTTGTGCGTATATTAAATGTATAATTATTAATAATAATATTATTGTATACTAGCTGAATGTACCCGGCGTTGCCCGGGCGTACATATAAACGCATCTGGGGATGAAAGTAAAAGTACTAATATCGATATTAAAAAATAGGGGTTGGTGGTAGAAGGGTGAAAATTTTGGGTTATAAGTATATATAAGTATTTGAAGCTAAATAATGAAAAAATAAAAGAAACATTTTTTGTACAAAGAATTAATAAAAAAAATTGAAAAAAAATAGGGGTATAAAAAATAGCCTACAACCTGCTCTCAGACCTACCAAATAAATATACACTAAAAATTTCATAAAAATCGGTCAAGCCTTTTCGGAGGAGTTCGATAACAAACACTGTGACAGGTGTTACAGATACTGTTTTTAGGTTGTTATTCATATAATGCTTAAAAATAGTCGTATAATGTGAAAAATTAAGGTTTAGATTTAAATGAAGACGATTAATCAAATTAAATGTCCGATATTTCTTCTGTTTGCTTTGCTTTTTCGAAAGCTTATATTATGTTGAATACTTTTGGTGTGCGAATTGAGGCAAGCTCCACCAAGTTATAAAAATCTTCTGCAAACTGTTGTGTTCTCGTACCCTTTACCCTTCTGGAAACCTTTCTTCAACTCGTTAGTCAGCTGATTAAGATAATCTTCTTCTATGCAACTTTTTCTTTTGAGACCAGATATTAAGGCAGTTGCACTTGCTTCCATTTTTTTCCCATGTCATCCAATTGGTGTGGTATTTGACTTCCATTGCAATAAATTCTTACCGATTCTTGAAAAATACCAGGATGTTTTCAAGCAATGTTTTTAATTTTTTGCTCTGTGTTGGTAGTCATTACTTGACACAGTTTTTTTAAGTGACCTTTTTTGAACAAAAAACATGAATTAACATCAAATATGTCCACCAAACGCAAAGTACCTATGGACGTCAGACGGAATTTCTTCATTTGCACTAGCTTCACAGGAAAACGATTTTTCAAATTTTTTTTATAACCAGCGATATTTTTGAAGCTAGTAATGCAACCACATATAACACTTTTTGTGCCAATGAATGTTGAGGTCCTGTTGAATGTCGTTCAGTTTGTCACAAATCCTGTGAATATTCGAACTTCCGCCTTTTCCGTTGCTGGTTCAAATATAATTTTTACGCTTGCAATGAATTTTTTTTATGGTCTGAGGGTTTAATTAAGTTTTTTTCCCTCTTGACAAACAATACATCTTGTACCCCTTATATTCTTTTGACCGGTCAGCTTGATTATTGATTCTAAATCACTTTCAGAACTAGTACTACTCAGCAAGCTTATATTCATTTTCGAGGGAGTAATCCTATCTACATGGCGAATAATAAAATATATCTTATAAATATGATATGAAACGACCACGACCAACTTACATTGCAATATGCAATAATTCCAAATCATCCGTCGTCTATCCTTACAGAAAATCACTTTTTAAATATTGGTTTGAAATATGCACTAACTAACCAATATTATTAAGCAAACTTATCTTAATCAGCTGACTAACGAGTTGAAGAAATGTTTCCAGAAGGGTAAAGGGCACGAGACCACAACAGTTTACAGAAGATTTTTAGAACTTGGTGGAGATGGTGGAGCTTGCCTCAATTCGCACACCAAAAGTATTCAACATAATATAATCTTTCGAAAAAGCAAAGCAAATAGAAGAAATATCGGACATTGAATCTGATTAATCGTCTTAATTTAAATCTAAACCTTAATTTTTCACATTATACGTCTATATTTAAGCATTATATGAATAACAACCTAAAAACAGTATTTCTAACACCTGTCACAGTGTTTGTTACCGAACTCCTCCGAAAAGGCTTGACCGATTTTTATGAAATTTTTTTTGTTTATTTGGTACGTCTGAGAACAGGTTGTAGGCTATTTTTATACCCCTAGGTGATAAGGGTGGCCCTCCCCAGAATTTTTTTTATTAATTTTTTTGGACAAAAAATTTTTATTTTATTTTTCAATTTACCTTTAAAAAAATACTTCTAACCCTAAATTTTCACCCTACTACCACCAACCCCTATTTTTTAATAGCAATATTAGTACTTTTACTTTCATCTCCATATGCGTTTATATGTACGCCCGGGCAACGCCGGGTACATTCAGCTAGTATACAATAATATTACTATTAATAATTATACATTTAATATACGCACAAAAGAGAAATTAGCGATATTCGACCTAACAGGCTTACGAAGCTAAGCAACGCAACGCGATAGTCGACCTTACCCAACCCTATGAATGCGTTCACACAAAAATTAGAATAAAATCAAAGATGTTCGAAATGAAAAAAGCAACAAATGCATGAGCTTGCTAAGATTACGCTCTAAAACGTTATCTAAGGGTATTTTGTGATCAGACTGCGGATAAAGTATGTATAGCGGTGTAAAGCGGCAATGTGTCGAAACATTAAGGTTTAGTTCAGTAGGCTTAGACAAGCGTTGGGATTTCCTATTTAGTTCCGTGCTTTTCGCACTTTTAAATTATCAAAATAAAATTTTTTTAGGTACCTTACATAACTGAGCTTCAGTTAAAACGAACGTCGGACTGTGGAGATTCATATTATGCAAAAAAAAATTTTTGCGCTTTTTCACATTTCATCCCCCACAGCCACCCCGTACAGGACTACCTCTTGACGACTTGTGAATTTCGATAGTTATAAGGGTAGAGTATCATCTAAAATTGGTTTCAGCTTTTAACCTCAAAGTGCAAACGAAAATCATTTCTAGACGACTTTTATAGGCCCGTAGACTCTACTATTTAATGAGGCTTTGCTAGATCAGGATTGTAAGTGTGTCTAAATCTCTAAGATTAACTGCTTATACAATACTTTCATGTCTAAAGAATGTATAACACGACGCGGATGAGTTTTTGGGGCTTCTGCGACTTGAGGAAGCTTTTTCAGACGCGCCACGTCTGGCACACTTGCCGCACAAGAAAGAGGATAATTGAGTTTTGTTATTACATACGCGGTTTGCCTCTATTTGTATGTAATCGGCGGTGCGTTCGACCATGCATCATACATTTTAATGAGATGTCTGTGGATCTGCACGCCGAAGAACAATAAAAGCGGGAAGCAAAAAATATCTTCGTCCGCGATGTTCTAAGTGGACCACTTGGTTCATTTTTGTTCTCGTCGTGTTCTAAGCGTCGTAGTGCCGCAATCTAATAATGGGCTCTTTAAAGTTGGCTTCTCTCGTCAGATTTGAGGCGGTTCTTTTCACCGAATTCACAATGCAGTCATTATGTTATTTATGCATGAATGTCTGTCTTGTTCGTTTAAAAAGTGGTCGAAGGAGGAGGTGAAAGAACGTTACTAATTCAATGACGGCGTTAAAACACGCAGTTCCGATTGTGGTGTCCCGCAAGGGGCTGAATTTAGGCCTTCTCTATTCACGACCTTTGGGTCACGCTGAGGTCCACGTTAATATTTCATTGTTTCAGACATAGCTGATTTCACCCGAGAACAATTAACAATAGTTCAAGTTATTAAATGTTAGAAAATATAGAAAGGAACTAAGAAACAATAATTTTGTTTCAATCCTTCAGTCGTAATAAAATAAAATGTACCGTCGTTCACACCTCTTTTTACTAGAGTCAGAGGTGAAGGCGAAGCCGTGTGAAGGCTCGAATCATTTTAGTTGATGGTTTCGAGTCTCTCGAGTTGTTCCATTGAAAAGTTTCGATTTGCGATTTGAATGTTTCGGTCATTATCCCAAAGAGATTTTCTGCATGGTCGTTTTGGTGCAGCGCTCCGAAGGAGATTAAAGTGGCAGCGGCATCGCCACCGCACCATCGCAAACCGACCAACAAAAACCAACACCATATCGTTTTACGGTTTTATTTTATTTCAGGGTAAGGTAGTGATTCGGCCGATCGCTTTTAAACCTGCAGCCATGACACCTGCGGCAAGATTCGGTTTAGCAGGAGAGCGATACGGATCAACGCCTATCCTCACGAGGCCAGGTTCACGTCTCACTCTCTATGGAAGTGAGTATACATATATCACTGGCATGATGTTTTGTATTTGATGAATCGTTGTAGGCACTAACGATCTGCGACAGCCCAACGGTAGTTGCAACTATTCCCTTGATCGAAAACTGCGCTCGTCTTGCCCTTCCGCCTCGTCTTCGCCACCTCTGGCGATGTCTTCGTTGACGTCGCTTCCGCATAAGCTTGTCAACTATGACAGTTTGGAGAGTGTTAGGAAGTCGCCGGGGTCGACGGTGGATGGGTCCATGATGTAAGTTCCACTTGACAACTAAACGTCTTACAACATTGCAGCAAAATCTAAAGTTAAAATTTGAAAAGCTAATTTGCAAAAATTTTTAACTGAACAAGAACAAATTTGTAACACTCTTCATACCATAGAGAAACCTCGTTTCCGTCTTCAGGAATTTTTAAAAATTCTATATCTATATAGTCTCTAGTAGTCTCTGTGGATTGTACATAGTCCGAGTTACTGTTTTAAGCTCTAAAATAAGAGGTAGAGGTGGCAGTAGAGGCACACAATCATATTTAAAAGAAATTTAAACTCCATTAGAATAAAGAAGAACTTAATGAAAGTAGACCCATTTTATTACGTCGGGAATGATGTCGGGTAGTAGTCAGAATCTCAAGTTTTCTTAGTTATCAAATTTTCAGTTTTTTATTTTTTGACTTATAAATTCTAGATTTTCTGAAACTTAATAAGATGCTTCTCTAGGTTCGTTCAACTCACATTTTTTTTAAAACATTTCTCATATACTGTAGAGTTCTTTTACACTTTTTTAATTATTGTAGATTTGTAATATTTGTAGTAGTTTTAGTATTTTTTCCGTGCAAAATGGAAGAACTATTACTATTGTACATAATGAGGAAGTTGATGTTGCAGTTACCTCTTGATACTTGGTATATACTCTTAAAAATTGTCCAGTGAAAATTATCATATATTCTTTGTTTGTTATTTTTCGAGTTAGAAATTCTATATTTTTTTAACTTAAGACTTAACAAGAATCTCCTTTAGGTTCGTGTATATACTCTTTTTCAGTTATTTCAGATTTGTATACATTTTTCCAATCTAACGAATTTTTAATGTCTGCTTCTCTAAAGTTCTCTTAAAGATTTTTAGTATTTTTTCCGTACAAAATGGAAGAACGAGTTTATGAATCTTTTACGGAAAATCTATGGATCTTTAGAATATTGAATATTTTTATTTATTTATTTAGTTTAATGATTCAAAGATTGTGTTGGCTACAAACCATTTCGCATCATGAAACAGTATTTCAATATGAATTATTCTAAATTAATCTCGCTTTTCTCGATTTCGATTCATGGGTCTTAACCAGCAGCGTTTTCTTGTTTTTTGCGATATTAGGAGTTCTCCTAGTGCAAATGTCTATTATAAACACGTTTTTGTTTATACTGGTGAAAAAATTATGATCTAAATAAAATTAGGTAAATTCTGAAAACTTTAACAACTGGAGAGTTTGTGTAACACACCCGGCTAAACCAATTTTTATTTACAAAAAGGTGCATGCATTTTTAACATGTTAAGGTATAAATAAATTCTCCAAACTATTGATTAAACTTCTGGACACAAAAAAAAATCTTTAACGGTTCCAAAGACAGCAATTTGTATTTGCAAATTTTAAACTACAATTTGAAATAAGTATTTCCAAAACAACCCGGTTCTACTAAAATAGAGTACCAAATTCTAATTAGGGGCTGTCATTTAATATAACTAAGTTGGTATCAACTTCTAGTATAACTGGAACTGGGCGCCATCCTGAAAATATGTTATTTCGGTTCATCAATATCGTAATGATAATAAGTCATAAAATGTCTTGAAAAAAATGGGCAACATTTTGATAATTTTTCTATTATTATGATTTTACAACTAAACTTTAGAAATTTCAATTTGACAAATTTATTATTTATGTAAACCCGAAATTGGTTGAGAATTATTTTTGCGTGAATATATTAATTTTTAATGGTTTCCATTTCATGAAATGTTGGGTAATTGCTTATAATTTGCAAGCTTCTTTGGTTAATGCCAACATTTAATTGCCAAATATATATTTTACATAAACACAATATAATCACAAAAAGTCCCCACACTGACACGCATTATATGTATAGTAATGCCCATCATTAACGAAAGGTGTCATATTTCATAGCCCCCTGCGATATGACAATCATTTATGACACCCTGTAGAAGAGCACGATATTCGAGTCCGCCTTTATTTGGAATTTTTATTTTTACAATTTTTAACAATTTTGTAAAAGATTCAAAAAATATTTTTTTATTAAAATAAAAATTAAATCATCTGAAAAAACGAATGATGTGGCTGGGATACCAGTAGCAAGTACCAAAAATGTGTAAAAAGAAGAGTATGGAGGAAGAGGTTGTTGGAAGAATTTGAAAATCCATGTGGATGTCTACCGAAAGTATGACAAAACGTTTGAAAAAAAAAACGATTTAAATAAACAACATAAATGCGAAATTTGTTGACAACGTGCTTATTTTTTATTTCAATCAAAGCGCTATTGTTGCCGGTTCTGAAGCTGTTTGGAGAATTTCCACAAGAGCGATTTTGCATTCTCACTCAATAAATCCTACATTATTTATGATAATTTAATCCTGATGGATCGAGGAATGATCGTCTAGTCACGCACTGCGTTATCTGTAAATATTTCCAAGAAAACAGAGCATAAACTCTATTAATGAATATTTTTCCAATCCATAATAATTAATATTGCACATTATTTATTTTATTTTAGAGAAACTTTGCGACAACGTTTCAAATTGTTTAGAGCGTACACAAGTAAAATACTTCTAAGCAGGCCGTGGAACCGCCATAGCTTATGTTTTATTTTTACAGTGTACATTTTTGACAATTGGCAGCAATTGTTATGAACAATTTGACCATCGTTTGAAGATGCTATTTGATAAAACATACATTTAATGTTTTTAATATTATAAATTTAATTTCAAACTAAACTTTTAAACCCATGGTCGACATTTGGCTACATTCTAACCACTTTCAAAATGATTGTATGGCCTACTCTGAATGCTTAATTTTTTGCACGGGCGTTATGAAATGTGGTCCACAACTTAAAGTAGTCGATGCTATGACAATTTTTATCTTCTGGGTAAAGTTGGTACACACTTGACCTTTGAGTTTTAGTCACACGTGTATTTTATAATATTGACATTTAAATCCGGGAACCGCGCGTTAGCTTTGAGACCTACTTGCCAACCGAACCTTGATTTTTCGCCTAAACTATCGTATCTTTGGTGGAAACCACAAAAAGCACTTCTTCAGTTCGAACACGTCGTTGTGCAATTAACGTCCGTTCCGGTGAAGAAAGATCCAGTAATTCGCTACGCAACAATTCATAACGGATGTACATACATCACTCGCATATCTTGACTTTCGCTTAGCTCCATTATTATACACGTAATCCATACAATAGTCGTTTGTTGGCGTGTGTAGGAACAAAACGTCGTATCGACTCTCAGGCGCGGGCGGCGGAAGTCTCCTCGACTTGACGCCGTCACCGTCGGACTCGGGAGTGTCGGAACTGGAGGCGGCACTGCGTGACAGAGATTCAGAACTCGCCTACCTTCGTCAGACGATGGAGCATAACGAACAGGTCATCTTCCGGGTCTACCAGGAGAAGGAGAAGGTCTGGGAGCGGGAGTTGAGACGACTGAAGACAGTCCACGAGAACCGGCTGCGAGCGAGTGCTCAAAAAGCGCTCAAACTGGAGCAGATGCTGATGATGCAAACGTACCAGCTGCAGCAGGACAAGAAGAGGTTGTGCGTCGAGGCGCAGAAGACCACTTCCCAAAACGAGCGTCTGAAACAAGAAGTGAACGCGCTCAGGGAAAGACTCGAGGAAACCGAATGGGGACTGTGCCAAAAAACTGGCGAGATTTCCTTGCTCAAGTCGCAACTCAAAGACTTTCAGGTAAGTTATCACCCATTCTTGCACCACTTTTAGTTGGAATTTTTAGAACGAACAAACCTCTAAATGTCAGGAGCTCCTGCAGCTGAGGAACGACCACCGCGACTTCGGCGAGCAGTTGGACCTTCGAGAAGTGGAAATCGACGAGCTAAAGAAACAGTCCGTAGAAAAAGACGAGGAGATCCGTCTTTTGAGGCAACAACTCGCCAGGCTGCAAGAGAATCGAGATGTTGAGACACCCATCCTGGAAACTGAACGACTTAAAGCTGAAATTCGTGAACTGCGTGAGGAACTGTCCGACATGTCTTTGAACGAATACGGAGGAGCCGAACCTGGTCGCTCGCAAAGAACACACGTTTCTCAGGAAGATCTCGAAATTCAGGGGTTGACTCGCTGCTCCTGCTCCAACATGGACCACTTGAAGGACCAGCTCGAGAAGAAAACGAGAGATTTTGAGAAAGAACGGTTGATTTGGGCACAAGAGAAGGAGAAGGTGTTGCGGTATCAGAGGCAACTGCAGATGAACTACGTTCAGATGTACAGAAGAACGAAGGCGTTGGAAGCCGAAGTGGAGAGTCTGACTATTGAACTGGAGCTGGACAAAACCGGGATTAAAAAACATTTGTCAAGCGTTGATTTGACGCAAACTATTGAGCTGTAGCACCGAGATTTTTTCTCGTGTAGATGGTTGTCTACAATTTGAGTTAAAAGTGCTCGTGTAACGAAGAGCGTTGTTTTGAATTTTTTGTTTTAAGCGGTACAATCTTATTTCAATATTCATAGACGACATGTGATTTTTCATTATTTATTACCTATCCATTGTAAATAATTATTATTTCACATTTTTCTACCTAATTTACCATTATTCCTATAGTTTATAATATTTAATATTGTTACTTGTATATAAAATAAACGTTTTTTTTATGAATTTCAAGTATTCTTCTCGAGAGTTAATTTGGTTTTCTCTTCTTATACGAACATACAAAAAAAGGGATTTTAGGTAGACCATTGAAAGTAGGTTTTGTTTTATTTTTTACAGTGTAGACCTGTAGTCATTTGACAAAAAACTACCAATTAAAAAGTTGCCTCAACGGCGCCTGAAATTTTTAGAATTTTTAAAAAATGACAACAATAGTCTTAATATCGACTTCTCCAACTCAAAGACAAGACTTTGCTACACTGTAATAATTTTCAAAGTGATTCCATGGCCTACTCTAAATCCTTTTATTGTAGGCCCTGTATAATTTACATTTACATTGCATGCATGGTAACTAAGCCCTCATTGATTGTTCTGGAGGCAACATCGACCACTTGAAGAAGGAGGTGCTGATGAAACCGGATCTTGAGAAAGCAAATCCTAGCCTAGGAGCCAAAAAAATTAAATATGCTTTTCATTACGAAAGTTGTTACAATTATGATCGCCTTTCCGATCAAACCGATTATGCCACATACTGCCAAGGCAAGCATTTTTTCGTAAACAGACGGCATTTCAAGAGTCTGCAATAAAGGTCTTAATAATTGTGCTCTTGAGTTTGAAAAACTTACCAAATGAATTATGTGCACAAACGTCTACCCGCTACCTGTTAGAACGAAAAATGAATAGTGGGAAGTTTTGCCTTTGCAGGTATAATATTCTTTGTAATCCCTTTTCTGGTAATGTGGAATTTTAGAATAACTAGTTGGCCCGTGCGAATAATTTGTTTAGAATGCGCTTTGGAAGTGGAAGATGTTAGTTATACAAATTGTCAATAGATGGCTCTATGACCAAAATACGGTTTGTAATAATTTTTAAAAAGAAACATTAATTTTAAATTGTTTGTTTATTTTTCGCATAAAGCGGTGAAGGTAATCTTCAATTATTCACTTATTAGTTTTCATGAAGTATTATGGCGTACAGACAATAAAACACTTATAAGAAATAATATATAGGGATGATTGTGATTTGTCGGGTTCGAAGACCGTATTCTAGGCCTCCATTATTCTATACTGGGGACATGTGTTCAAAGGACTAATCCGACGGAAGTATTCCAGACGTTTCGTCTACGACTGCCACAGACATCACCAGTGGTGGCTAATTGGTTGATAAAATGTCTAAGCTGCTTTTTTCTTTTCATTTTAGGGCGTGCGTAAACATTTTGCTTTTTGCGCAAATCAGGTAAATCGTTATTTAAAAATATTGTAATTTTGCAATGTCCTTCATAGGATCTTTTAACTTCCTCCGTTTGGCACAATAGAACCACACTAGTTCGCCCTCTTCTCGACCTGACCTGAGAACATTTGCTATGAAGTCGTATATTGGGCTTTGCAGATGGACGTATGGACAGCCTATAACGTTTCTAAAAATCTTGCACACATTCAGGCAAACGCCCATAACTTTTAGAGTGCATATCGACTTCAGGTTGAAAATGTACAAGTGTGCAAGTGAATGAGAATTCAGAAATGCCTACCAATCACCAATCTGGTTCTTGGTTGAATTTAATTAAATAGAAAAATATCATATTCGTCAGAAAATTTTTCTTGCACAGTATTCTTAAAATGATCCTCAAAGAAATGCCCAAGCGTTTTTGATATCAATAAATTTCGAATCAATAAGATAGATTTAGTGTGTCTAGCTCCAGTTAGATGGCATGATTTGACCAAGCCAAAGTACACTGTAAAATTAAAACAAAAGCTAGATGGACTCCTATGATTCCATTTTGGTACGCTCGAAACAAGTAAATCGATGGGTATTAAAATTAGTACACACAAATGAGTAAATGAAGACCAAGTTTTAATGCTCAAAAAATATCAGTGAAAATGAATACACGAATCTATCTAAGCGATTCAAATCGTGTCACGACATTCTATACAAACAGACTTCGATTCTTTATCTTCTTCCTCCAATTCATATCTCATATTTAATACCATTGAAAATCCAATGAAAATATGTGCGTTTTTAACACAACTCACACACAAAATTTGAACACAATGTGCCTTAAAACCGTGACCGCGGATACAGCTTGTTCATTTTCGTGCTGATTCCTTCGTTGAATTTGCTCATGATGCCAGTCGTCTTAGCTTCTTGGACATCGACAACCCTTCCGGTTTTTCTGTATTTGTACCACCAATATTCGAAAGCTAACGTAATGCAGGCCAAGCCAATGCCCACAAAAATGACAATAAAAACGCCACCGATGTTCTGTATGCTAATGCCATCAGATTGATCTTCTTGTTTCTCGCATTTCTTGGCTTCGGGATTGCGGCTCCACCACTTCTCTTTCAACCTTTCCAGTTCACGACGATTTAGCAGTTGCAATATTCTAAACCAATCAGTTAACTAAATAAATATAGTAAATATATAAAGACGTACGCAGTGTTGAACTGATCCTTCAAAGGAGAGCCTTGTTGAACCGCAATTGCGTATGGTTTTCTCGAAAACTCTTCGCCGACCATTTGAAGATCACAGTTTGTAATTTCGAAATATCTAATATCGGTAGCGTCACCCAAATAGGCGAAACCTTCACTTGACGATCTTGAGGCTCTAACTCTTTCAACGGCTTCATCTAAGGTGTTTGGTAATTCCGCTTCTTTCATCGCCTGCCACATTTTGGTATATTTGTCACTGACTGGGTAGTCCCAAACAGCTAATTTGGCTCTCTCCACTTCGGACAAGCTATCATTCAAGCTCATGTCTTTCCAAATTCTGCAATCCGTGTCAAGGTAAGTGTTGAACAATTATATCTAACATACTCATAGAATTTTGCTTCAATGTTAGCCATTCGTTCGAAATACGTCATGGTTGAGGAACCATTCAAAGGGGCGTACTGGATCTTGTATTGCTTAGACAAATCGTCTAACGACTCGATAGGAGTATCAAGTCTGGAAACCGTCAAGAAAGCTGCCAAATTAGCAGTGTAGGAGGCAATTATTATAAATCCGAAAAGCCACCAAGTCGCAGCTACCAATCGACCGGAGAGATTCTTAGGAGCCTCACCACCTCCTTGAGGAGTCAAGGACGTCATACAAAACCACAAACACTCTTTCAAGTTAAACTCGCGTTTCTCCTCGTCGTCCTTGTATTTTTCGCGGTTGTTTTGGTAGCTGTAAGGACTCCAACGATCAAACACCCACATCAGAAAGCTAGTGAAGAAATAAGCGGCTAAAATGCACAACCACACCTCGTTCTCCAGGACTGTTAAAAATTTAAATAGTGAAGTGGGAGTTTTTGGTAGCTTCATCAAAATTGTTATTCCCACGAGGTCGTAGTATGGAACGGTGAAGTCGATGACGTTTTCTCGTTCGGCCATCACTGACATAGAACCAAGACCGATATCCGCGCGTTTATCCATCAGTTCCCTTACTACTCCATTCCATTTGCCATTCTCGTCCATGTTCCCAAACTTTTGGTCACTCACTGCACTGATTTCGTAGTCAAAATTCAAGATTTCGCTGATTTTTTGGAGAAGATCTATACAGTAACCTTTATAGCCCTTCGGTGCCGATTCGTCTTTAATTATAAACGGTTTTTGCTGCAAACGGAAATTGACAATTTTAACAAAACCATCCAAAGATATACCTCGACAGTTACAACTCGATAGACAACGTCAGCTGTGTAATTTTTCATAGTTTTTGGGTCCAAAAGAGTCAGATTATTGTCATAGCCGGCCTTCCATGTCCCTAGTGGTATTGATTTATCGGAAGAACTTTCTCTAACTCCTACCGCACTGAGCTGCATGTTAAACTCCATGAAGCTGTATCCGTTTGAGACTAAATTTATCGGACCGTACGTGGGACTTTCCGAAACATCTTTATTGAAGTACTTCTTCAGGTTAAGACCGAATCTCTTCGGAGTGTTTTTACCATCGTAGTCGTCGCAGGTAATGTAGTTCGTCGCATTGTTCCGCTTCCAGGCACCATCAGCAATCATTTCCCTGAAACAACAACCACAGAGTTTTGCCAACCCATCCGAGGGATTGTACTTGACTGCCATGAACGAATACAAGGCTAAATCGAAGTAGAAAGCGGCTGCAATTTCAGGCTCCGAGTTCAACTGGTAAGAGGTCTTGATCAGTCCCAGACGATCTTGATACTGGGCATCAATAACCGGTTTTGCCAACATGATCGTTGCGTTCCTGCAGTTGCACTTGAGGTCGCCTTTATCTTGCGTGATGGCGTGCCAAGCAAACTTCCGGTTGAAGTAGCCGACGCTGTCGGCGGCGTCCAAGACGCGTTTGATGCTTTCAAAGCTGCCCAAAATGAAGAAGTTGACAATGTCCAGTTTGCGTAGCTGTCGGAGTTGGTCGCCGACTTTTTCTGCTTCTTTTATTGGGGCGATCACGTGTCTGGTGGCGACGTTTTGTAGCAATGACTTGTATTTGTGATCCATTACTAATTTAGATTTAGACAGAAGTGTATTGGTCGGGAATCGCTCTTACCAAAATAATCGTCAAAAAGAATGGCAGCGTTCGTGATGTTCTGATTAAGAACGAGAGTTCTGACGATTTCTGGGATGATGTCGGCAGGAGGCATGATTTGGATAAGGTATTCCTTCTCGTTTTCTTCAATATTTCTCCACTGCCGCAAATCGCCTTCTTGGCCAAATGAGGCACTAATTGTTGGCAGTCCCAAAGCAGCTGTAAATGATTTGACCGTTTCTGAAGCCATACCTGTCATTGTTGTGTCTAGGACTAGATGAGGATATAGCGAATTCGTCACCATATCGTTGTAGCTGCTACATACTGCAATCGTATTATAAATCAAATGCAAATAAGAAGATTATAATAAAACGTTTGTGGTATACTAAAGTGGAGCGTGGACAGAAGGATTTGTACGAGCCTGGTACAGTCTTTGGCGATGGAAATGAGACTCATTAATATACAAAAACCCCCATAAGTCCGCAACCCAAATGGCAACGGGCTCTATTTTTGTTCCGCTTTCTGTCACTTTATAATACGTCAAATTTAAGGTTAGTCTTCTGTTTACAAAATTGGAAATGATGTACTTCGCGTTTTCTTTATGAGATTCTTATGAGATTCTCTCCAGGTGTCGATTTGGACTTCTCTGCATCACATGCGGTGTTAAAATGTGGCGAACTGTCAAATTTAAAAACACAATCAGATCCTCACATTGAAGTTCTGCCTTTCTTCGATATAAACGGGAAACAGGCATGAAAATGGTGATTGTAAAACAGCAGATTTTATTTTAGTTATGGGTTTTAGAGGTCCATTGATACCGATTCGTTCAACGGCATCGTATGAGCTATATTCCGTAAATTGGGTGCAGTGTCCGTAAAGATCGCAAAGGTGGTAATGCCTCGGAGTGAGAATGAAGTTTTGGAACACGTGGATTTTTTTTTAAATATCAGGGCTCAAATTTTATAGTTTTGAAGATAACTTTTTTACTGAAATAAACATACAGTGTGGAAAACGTAAAAAGCATGTGGTAGGATTAATTAAAACGCATATGAGGAACGTATACTAATTTTTTTCATTTGTTTTTTTGACCGTAATGACGCCATCAAAATGTTTTTAATAGCAACCTATATTTATTTCAACGGTATAAAATACTTAATAGGTTACATAAGAAAAAAACAATGAAAAGCGGTTCTAAAGTTTAAATTAGTAAGATTTCAAAAAATTAACAGAGCAGTCTATTTTATCGGAAATTAATAAAACAATGTTGAAAAAGCAATCAATGAGTAAAAATAAGAAAAACAACTCTAAATTTCAAAGTAGGCTTAACAAATTAACAAAAAAAAAAAACGATGTAACAATTATAAAAAGATATTACACCAAATGTTCAAACTGATGACCCTGCATCATCCGACAAAATCCAAGACGATCATAAAAAGCAGCCAATTCGTTTTGAATGATTTGAGGAGTTATTAAACTGCACTCATGTCTAATTCTTGCAAATCATCCAAATTGTTGGGTCGGTTTTGTTACACCTTGATTTTTAAATACTCCCATATTTATTTATGTATTTAAAAAGCAAGCTGTATCAATGGAATGGCCGGCCATTCCATTTGACCTCTTCTTCCTAGCCATCTTCCTGGAAACACTTCGTCCAAATAACGCCGCAAAATTATATTTGCATATCCAGGTATGCCTGGACAGATTATCCGATCTTTGGTTGGACATTGATCACATTTCATCAACTCTACGCAAAAATACAGAAACACTGTCGAGTAAATTATAAGGTGCTATTAAAATGAGTATTTCATTCTGTAAATTAATTACATTGTTAATGTAAAGCGATATGAATTTGAAATTTATAATAAATAATCAATCACACGGCGCTATTTTAGCAACTGTCAGTGTATTTTCTGTTGTAGTGAAGACAGCAGTTAATTGAAAATGATTCATATTTTATTTCATTGTTGTCTGGTTAGATATATTTCACCCTTTAAATTTCAGGTAAATCTAATATTATATTTGCATATCCAGGTATGCCTGGACGGATTATCCGATCTTTGGTTGGACATTGATCACATTTCATCATTAAAATGAGTATTTCATTCTGTAAATTAATTACAAAAAGAGCGCCGTGTACTCTTTAAGCAACTGTAAGCGTATTCAGCGTAATAATTCTAATGTGTTCTTAAAGTCAAAGGCGAAACAGTACGATAATGTAAAAGGGAATCAGAATTAAATGACGAAACGCCAAACGAATGCAGGTATATTTTGTTCCAAAAACGATTTCTGCCTTGGATTTTCCCATCCTGCCATAAAAACGGCGTAAAAGTATAGAAACGGGATATATATTAGGTTGCAGAAATTTAAGACTTAGTTCTCTGTGAACAACCGACTTGATAATTTGTATTTTTTTGTATACCTGTATATGCAAATTTCATAGTTGCTTTACCTGAAATTTAAAGGGTGAAACATATCTAACCTGACAACAACGAAATAAAATATGAAAAACTTTCAATTAACTGCGATCTTTACTACAACAGAAAATATGCTGACAGTTGCTAAAATAGCGCCGTGTGATTGAGTAGTTATTATAAATTTCAAATTTATATCGCTTTACATTAACAATGTAATTAATTTACAGAATGAAATACTCATTTTAATGGTAGTTTATTATTTAATGTGGATCGGAGAAGTCCGTTCAAAACCTTGCAAGAGGTAATGAGAGACGTAAGGACAGCATACAACATTTTGAAGACTAACAGAATTACTTTTTGGCATATTATTACTGAATTCGATTTTTTTATTGTATTTTTGATAACAACAAAGATATGCTTGTGCTATATTGATTATTTCAGTAAAAAAGATCGCCACATTTTAACACCGCATGTGATGCAGAGAAGTCCAAATCGACACCTGGAGAGAATCTCATAAGAATCTCATAAAGAAAACGCGAAATACATCATTTTCAATTTTGTAAACAGAAGACTAACCTTAAATTTGACGTATTATAAAGTGGCAGAAAGCGGAATAAAAATAGAGCCCGTTGCCGTTTGGGTTGCGGACTTATGGGGGTTTTTGTATATTAATGAGTCTCATTTCCATCGCCAAAGACTGTACATACCTTACTCAGTTGCACCATTGATTATATGTTGACAATATATAATCAATGGTTGCACACGACCAGAAATCAGAAGCGCCAACATCTAACATTGTCACAAACTCAAAGACTCAAACAAAGGACTTGTGCAAAAATGCAAAACTTCAAAAACACTAAATGAAACGTGGACACAAGGATTTGTACGATCCTGCTGGCTTATTCGGTTGCATCCGACCAGAAATCAGAAGCACCTACTTCCAAGATTTACACTAACTCAAGCAAATGACTATGGGTAAGCAAACATCAAGATATTTCCAAATAAGTGCGAATTTCAACAAAAGCCATAAAACTTGCATGAATCGAGCAGCGTTGAGGCATCTGAACGATTTCCAATAACTTTCACGGGGTCAGTATTGACACCAAGCTTATTATTCTTCTTGATATAATTAACGGCAACGTCGACTGCCTTTTCGGCAATCAAATTACCTTCTTCGTTGACAAACACTACAACACCGAGACTGAGCACACGAAGGCTACTCCATGAAAATACTTACACACGTTAATATTTTGTGTAGTTTGACCACTGGTGTAGACGAATACGCTAAATATGCCTAAAACGGCACTCCAAACGTACAGTTGCATTTTGTGCGTTTAAGGCATTGATTATTGATAATAACTGAAGAGCTGTGCGGAGTTGCGTTCAATCAAACGAGTCACGCTTACGAAAAATATTTGTCTTGTATGGCCAGTTGCCTGGTGATGTATAGTGTAAACATGAACTCCGTTAATAATTCATTTTTGTTATTACGCTGAAGGTTTTCGGGTCTTCGTATCGCTTGCAGGAACGTTACACGCTGTTCAGCGATTGCGTGCGGTTAGGGATGTAATGCAGTGTGATAAAAATATCCAAATTGCTTCACACACTACAAACTTACTCATAATAACGTTTGCGTTATGAAATGTCTAAAAAGAATGGCCATGGAATCTAGCTTTTGTTTTATTTTTACAGTGTAGAATTTTGACATTAAGATATTATGACTGATGATTTCATGGCCTACTCTGATTTTCCCCTTATTTCTTTGGAAACCAATATGTTATCAAACCCTTCTATATATTTTTAGTGGAATATATTACAAAGATCTAAAAGAGGTGACACAAGAATTTAAGAAGCATAACTTTGTCTTCAAAACTTTTAACTGCAACTTAGCGTCTGGTTACTCATTGATTTGACCTGTTTATATGGTCCAAAGCATGTTATCATTTTCGGATGTTCATAGTTGTTATAATTTTACGTCGACGAGATTGTGAATAAAGCACATGTTACGATCAGATAGCAGATTTTTCTTTTCAATCTTGAAAAAGAATTGGACCACGAGGAGTTACATTCTTTATCTTTGTTATCCTTACGACATGGTCTGTGCAATAGATCTACAGAAATCCATTTCATACGAGGGGGTTTTATAAACTATGAAGGAAACCAGTCAGGCAACAAACATAAATTTATGTTTCTACATAGTGATCCTTAAACGCTTATTACCTCCCCCATTTATTCCAACGTATCTGCAATAACACTATCATTTCGCAAAAAAACTATTTTGGTAACCCTGCAAAGTAGGCGTCTACAACTTCTTCCACTTCTTCGTTCGACGAAAACCGGCGTCTGCTTGAATTTTTTGTTGGAGTAATGATTCATGTCTAGGACTTTCGTGTAAGTATTCAGATATTAATATCAGATCTCTATTCCGTTTATTATGTATATACACTAGTTGGCCCGTGCAAATAATTCGAATTTAATTCGCTGGAAGATATTAGTTAAACAGACCAATAATAGATGACACTTTTAATTAAAGTAATTGTCAATAGATGGCGTTTTTAATTAAACTAATAGGTGGCGCTATGACCAAAATAAGGTTTTTACTAATTTTAAAAGAAACATTAATATTTTTAAAATTTTGTTTATTTTTTGCATATATAGCCGGTGAAGGTAATCTTTAACATGGTGGCTCAATAATTGGTTTTGATAAAGTATTAAGGGAGATGTCGCGTACCGACAAAAAAACATCTTTGAAAAATAATCGAGATCGATACAAAAATACCCATTATAAACTGTATCCCACAAATTCGATGCTCACCATTGGGATTACGGAAACGCTAAGAGCTAACTCGATCTTCCAATATATTGAGAGTTTCCGTGCTTTTAACATTAAAACTTAAAAAAATAATTTAAAAAAATTTGATAGAAATTTTAAAAAAATTGCAAAATTTGAATTCTCTTGACAATTTTACGATAAATAAAACCCTAATGTTTGTCAACAAATTGATATTATTAATAAAAATTTATTCTCTATTTTTGAAAACTTTTTTCCATGGCCTACTATTTTGTTAACTTTTTTAAATTAATCCATTGAAAACAATTTTTCATTGACATGTGATACATCATCGGAAAGCTCTTTTTGAGCGTGTTTTAAAAATCAAAAAGTTAAATATGGCTCTCATAAGAAAAACAAAAGTTACCTTGACTATCTAGAAAACTATTGAGCATTTGTTTTGGCACCACAATAATATTATAGTTTCTAAAAAGTGTATTCGTAGTAGTAATGTAAAACTTGCCTACAAAATTTAATTTTTTTTGCCAGAACTAACTAAAACTTTTGTTATTTAACCGACCTTGTCCTTGTATTAGCTCTTGGCGATTCCGAAATCCCAATGATGGTGAGCATGAAATTGGGGACACAAGTGTACACAAATGGTGATATGGTGATGTTGAAGTTAATAATATATAAATTATCTGGATGATCATAAGTCTGGTAAATTAAAGTCTAAAAACTTTGATTCCTCTCTAATAAGCATACATAATCTAATTATAATGAGTAGAATGTAATAGAATATAATGTAATACCTATACTGTATAAAAACTTGTATGTTTATGAGGGATTGATTATAAAATTCATAAAATATATTAATTTTTCACCCAAAATTGTAGAATTGTTTTGTCCTTAAGTGGTCCAGTTAAAAAGTATAAATTTCAATAACTATAAAAATTATTGATCTGTTTAGGTGTATAAAGGCAATTGAAAACAAAGGACAAAATAATAAAAATGTAATTGATTCCGCTTTCGCTCCAGCTATAATCTCATCGCATTTTAAGATAAATGATGTGTTTTCGATAAAGACTAGAATAAAACATTAATTTATCTCAAAAATCTTGATTATAACGCATGATTTTTTTTGTCTAGAATGGATTTCGTTATGACTAATTTTAATAACCATAAAAACAATTGATTTTATAAAAAACAAGCAATTAATTGTGACTAATTTTAATAAATTAAAAACTATTGATTTTATACCAGAAAAGAATGGTCTCTGCTGGAAGTTGATAAAACATTTATAGAAGACAAAAAAATGTCAACGAATTATTTATAGCGGCCAGTATTTTTTTTATCGCTCATTTAATGGTTATGCTCTTACGTCTATGAGCTTGTTTAACGTGTGTTGCTGACTTTAGTCGACCACGTTTTGTTTGACATGTGACGTTTATTTGACGTTTTGTCATAACCTCGAATTTTAAGACATAAATTTTGTTATATTTTACAATGTTATCGTTGAGGAGCGTGATTTTCCGTACAGTAATACAACCCTCGTGTTCACGAGCCCTAAGAAGCGTCTCCAAAGATCCGGGAGTAGGAAGACGCAAGAAGTTGCTAGGCGACGATATCGAAGACTTGGAGGAGTTGGAAGATTTTGAATCCTCCGACTTTATGGAAGTCCACAAATCCCACAAGCAGTACTTGCACGAAATTGAACGTAAACGCGAGCAAGAAAAACATTATATAGTGAGACAGAAGTATTTCAAAGAGAAGTTCCCGAATTTCCTCACCTGGCACGACATCGAACAAATTCGCTATTTACACAGATCCGACCCGGATGAGTGGACCATTGATCGGCTTTCTGAAGGCTTCCCGGCACTGCCTGGTACTGTCGTTGTAAGTACGCGCACAAATGCACTCACTTTGTAATAGGAATTGTTGCAGAAAATTGTTAAAACAAATTATGCAAAAACACAAAGTAAAATTGCAAATCACGACTCCAAAGTACAGACAAACTGGAAGCTGTTTAAACAAGGCAAGTTTGCTGACCTGCCACCCGATTTAGTGGAACATTTGAACAAATTCACCAACAGGGCGCTCACTTTTAAACAATTTGTAATCCCTGAAAACAAAACAACTGCTATTGAAGTCAAAGACAAGAATAGTAGAAAAGTGCGAACTGAATTTTCCGAAATCATAAGCAGTTATGAAAACCTGAAGAAAAAATCTTCAACCAATGAAATGCCACAAACTGGCATGAACAGTGATTTACCTAAGATTGATTCACAAGCGGGAACTGGATCTAATCGCACGTTCATCACTTTTCAACAGTTACAGAGCAAAGTAACTGACACTATTAACGCTGGATCAGAGGTGAATGAAGAGGACGCGCGAATAATGGCAACAACACAATCTGAAAGAAAAATAACTCCAGCACCCACATCCAACACAGAAAAGCTCATCGACTTCAGTAAGAATAAATATCAGCACTCTAGTGGTGTGCTGTACATGAAAAAAGAAGATAGAGATTGGTCCCACTTGAATTATCCCGAAAAAATTAATATTTCTAAAAAGCTTTACAAAAAAGGATTTACCTACAAATTGAACGATTGTTATTACGACGATGATGGTCAGTTCTTGTACCGTGTGCCTGGCATGTCCTAAGTCTAAATGACGTTTTTTTATTATGGCATAACCCATAAATTAATTTAAAATGGTTAAATCGCCCATAGTTCTGAGTCGTGTATTATTAGGTGTACCAAGTTCTATTGATACTCATTTAAAAGTCAGCATGTGTCTACAATTTTAGTTTTTTTCGAACTTGTAATTTTTTTAAATAAATATGTTTGGAAAATTTTAAAATCGAATCAGACAACTTTATATGTATGTTAGGCGAAAAACTGAAGAATTTGACCCTACCTCTAATCCCGCTACCTACTCACAAAGGCAGGTAAACCTTTTAGGAGCAAATAGCCTGTCATAATTTTTTTAGGACTGAAATAAGATTATCATGTCACAATTACCTGTAAATAATTTATTGAAAAATTAATCGCACTACAAGTGCCAAGCAATTACACCTATCCTTTCGGGATTTTAGTAAACAACTTTCATAGTCTACTATTTTACAATATTCAAGAATTATGTTTCTGTCCTTTCAATATACACAATTTATAGTTCATAGGTCTTTTCTGCTAATTTCGCACATTGTTTCTCCTTTGCTCATTCTCGAATCGAGTATTTCGGGGAAAAATGCTTTAAAGTAGAATTTCTCTTATATTCCCACCATTTTACTCCTGCAAAAATCATCATCCCTTCTGACAATACGATATTTCAAATCACTATTCGTAAAAATAATAAAAGTGTAGTATTTAATCGAACATCAAATTGTTACTGATTTAGTAAGCTGAAGAAACTAGTGTAGCAACAAATGTACTGACTAAACATCAAAATTTGTGCATCTAAAAGAAATTTTAAAATATTTACCATTTTGTGACATATTGAGCAACTACCTAATCTGTGTATGTATTGTCTGATAACTAATAAGCTCCGCATAAAATATAGTAAAAACCGACATCTTTATAATTTTTTATTGTCATTTTGTTTATAAAGAAACAAAAATGTAAAAGAAACTATAATATGTGCAACACAATTTAAATCTATACTAATATTATAAATGTGAATGTTTGGATGTTTGTTGCTCAATCACGCCAGAACGGCTGAACGGATCTGGATGAAATTTGGCACAGAGATAGATTATAGTCTGGAATAGCACATAGGCTACTAATTATCCGAGAAACATGTTCCCGTGGGATAGATGTTTTTGTTTTTCATAGAGCAAGGGATCGTATCGGTAGCATTTCATGCCATCACTAGATGGCGGTGATGGTTGCAAGCTGTCATCTATACTTTATTTATTATGATCAGGCTGTAATTTCACAAACATACACATCAAAATTTCCACGCGAACGAAGTCGCGGGCAAAGACTAGTTTCAATACGCTCAATACATAGTTTTTATATTGGACTTATCGTTTTGCCGTGAACTACTTTTTTTTGCGTTTTGTGTATGAATGAAATGACATACGAAAATGACTTTCTAACAAGTCAAAGAGCAAGACTGAGTCCACAACACACGTTCGTTATTTGACTGAAATGCGAGAAATACTTTCAAACTTTCAAAGAATTCAATGAACAAAATTGATACCATCGTATGCAATTTAACAAAATAATTTAGCAAACTCCATAGACATATATAATGGCCCTTTTATAGTATGCATTTTATTTCTTGTACACCCATGGTCAACCGAAAATACCAGTCATGTCATGCAAATATCGCTTCTATGAGACCTTGTCATTGTGTCGGTATTTGCATCACACGCACCGGGTAAACTATTATATTTGATAGTCCACGGTTGTACATTTTATTTGGCGATATTTGTTTTCAATTTGAAAAGTTTGAAAAACGATTTGAACTCGTTCGTTATTTGACTGAAATACGAAAATAAAAATATTTCATCTAGTGTAATTTAACAAACAAACCTCTAAAGGAATAATCGAAGAAAAGAAACTCAAGTGGACAGGGCATCTAAATGGAATGTATGAAACATCAAAGAGAAGTCAGAGCGATATGAGAAGCCAGAGCGATATGAGAAGCCAGAAGAACAGGGAAGAACAAGAGAGGGCGGCCTAGAAAGACATGGAATGACAACATTGTCGAGACTAGGTAAAACTTGGGAAGAAGCAAAAAGAATCGCAAGTGACAGAAAGGAATAGCGTTCACTTGCAGAGAAGAAGAAATAAAATTTATTAATCCAAAATTAAAAAAAAATTAAATGTTATAACGTGCGTTCAAAAAAAAAACGAGGCTGCGTTGGCCATGGAATTTATCGGCTTTCCAGTGTAGAAACCACAAATGACAAGAACTGTCAGTCTAAAATTTTCCACCAAAATAAAACGGACAAATTTTACGTAAATTGTTTATAATAAATGCCAAGACATGTGTACATCGCTCTCATAAACATAAAGCGTCCATTTATTGAAATTTCTCCCTACATAATAATCGTATACGAAACCATTGTCAACAAAGAACCCAACCTAAAAACTATCTGACAGATTCGAACTGACAGTTCTAAATTTTGCTACACTAAATTGATGCACAAAGTTTTTCCATTGCCAACGCAGCCTCTTTTTTTTGAACGCACGTTACAAGTACAATAAGACCATTCGAATTTAACTAATAGCTATCGGCTACACTTTGAAACTAGTTATAAGAAGTGATCGTCAGAAATAATAGGGGGTCCTTTTCAGGCTTAATAAAACAAATTCTTAAAGTTTTTGACCTTTTTTAATGAAACAATGTAGATTTAAAAATGACTAGCACATGCACAACATTAAAACAAACAAGTCAAATGGTAACGTAAGTGAAGGCGTTCCTAAAATTCTATTTTGCATGATCCCTGTCCACTAGAAATAAAAAAGTGTAAAACCGCAAACAATTCATAAAAATTTCTCACACGTCGTGTTTGCATTTGACTTGGTTAAGGCAAACGTGTGTTATTCCAGACACATCCCTCGCACCCACGAGCTCAAATCGGCGTCGTCTTCACAGTCGAACACCATTTCCGCAGGCACATCGACGTTTAACAACGCCTGAGTCGCCGTCCGTCCTGTCAAATAGGCTCCATGGACCGTGGAATAAAAGTTGCTGTGCGTGTGTTCGCCAGCAAACAACACCACAGGCTACAACACATTACATAACCCAGTTGCATACTCAGTACTTCCATTACTTTAGTTTCCTCCTCGTCCAAATACAACGGTTGCGCCAAACATTCGATGTCAATCTGAGAAGCCCCCACCGCGATTGCCGTATACGAGCCTCTGGTATATGGTTGACTGTGCCAGCTAGTGCTAAAAATCAACTTCAGAACGCGGACCTAGTTCAAGCGGGTCAGTTACCACACCACGTTCTTCGGCTTTGGGATGAACGGGTCGTTGAGAAATTTGCGCAAAATCGACGTGCACGTTTCCGCGATCGCGTCCTTTGGCAACGTTTCCATGTACTCGGCCTCCTTCCCCGAGATCCAGCCCAAAATGATCGTTTCAGTGACTTTGGAAAACGAGTAAATCTTCTTGTGCCAGTTTTTACTCAACTCGCTCGAACCGCCCTCCGAGTCCCAGAGAAGCAAAATTTCTGTTATGCCGGGGTTCAGAAAGGGCCGTTCGTACTCTAGGAGGATTTTATCGACCGTGCCAAAAAGTAGCCGCTCAATGGCATCGTTTTTGTAGTCGGGTAAAGGCGGTTGGAAGAGAGTGTCCTTGCAGTGTTGTAAAACCCCCAAAGGGACCGTGCATATTAAGTGTTGGGCTTGAAATTTTTTGCCGTTATCACAGTGCACCTCTACGTTATATTGACAGGTTTTTTCACAACTCGTGCATTCTTCTACTACAGTTCGGTCGGAATCGTCCGATTCGTTGCCGTTGTCAATACTGTTGCGTTTTTTTAAATTCCAGCGGATTACACTAACGGGATGCCCCAACAACAAATTGTCAGGGGGAATAGCTTTGGTTATGGGTTCCAAAATGGAACTGTAGCCCCGGGGCAGCGTGATGTTGCCGCCTTGGAGCTCAGTGTACGTTCCTAACTCTAACAAATCAACCTCGCTCATGTCGTCGCAGCCGGATATGCACGTTTCGCGTTTTAGCAAACACTCGAACAGCAATTCGCGCAAATGTCTTTCGCGGGAGTCCTGGATTTTGTCCAAATACAAACTGATCTCCAACTTGATGTGGTCACCTACACTGTCGATACCATCCGGCGGTAAATACTGTGACAAGAAATACTCTTCGCAGCGTCTGAGGAAGCACAGATATGCCTCGTAGATTTCGTGCAGGACTGCAAACGGCACCTGTTTGCCGTTCTCCGTGGCCGCGATTACTTTGTGGGGTTTGGGCGCTTGCATGATGTCCACTAAACCGTGCTGCATGGCCAATTCGTAAACGGGGTTTCCCAGCACTCCGTGGATCCAATTGGCGCCCAGCTCCACGGGTTCGTTGCCCATTTTTATTTGGACGATGCGGCCGCCCACTCGGTTGCGCGCCTCCAGGAGTTTGTAGTCGTTGAAGCCGTTTTTTGATAAGTGATAAGCGGCTGATAAGCCGGCCATCCCGCCACCAACAATTAGTATTTTACATTTTTCGATTGAAGAATTTTCATTGCTTTCCATAGTTAAATAACATTTGCGGCCCCATCAGCTGATAACTGTCAAATGTGTCAAACTCAACTGTCACTGTCAATATGTCAAATGTCAAAACTAAGACCCCCTCCTTCTACCAACTGTCTTACAACTAGGGATATTCAGTCAATTATACTGTGCACTAAATTGATAAACTTGATCTTTTTTAGAAATTGTAATCGTACGAAAAGTATCCAACCAATCGACTTACTAAAACGCTGGGTTTTAACACAGACAAGCTAACACAACGGCAGTCTCTTGCAATGTTTTAAAATGTAGGCCATAGAAAAGAGAGAAGTATAGAACCATTGTTAAGTATATTCTAGTTGGACCACCTTATGGCAGTTTTACTTGCCATATTTTGGGAGGTTTGGGACACGAACGCTATGGGGCGTGGGACAACTCAATGGTAAAGCACCTGTTCCCTAGAGCGCGCAACTGCTTCAGTCGAATTTGTAGTGATCTATAAATGATCAGTCCGATACAAGTGGTTTTCTAATTTTTGTTTGAATTTCTCTCTACGTCCAACTATTTTTACTAGACGTCAGCGGCAATAGCGGTGGATAAGGGATTCTCGAAATGTAAATACACAACGGCCGGTCATAAATACTGCCTCTCAATTTGGAAGAGAAAACCAGGACCAAAATGGAATTATTAGTGTCGGCCTCCCGGATTCTGCAAGATGCTGAGTATGAGCTTTTTGCGGACTTGTTCTAATGAATTTCCGCAAATTCGTTTTATCGAAAGAAATTTACTTAAAAATACTGTTGTGTGCAATCAAATCCTGCTTTGTCATATAAAAAAATTTGACTCATCGCTGTTAAAAAACACATACTGCTTTGCTGGAGAATAATTGTTTGTACAACTTTTTATTCATTTAAATTACATTATGTGGGGGCTTTTAGAACTCGCGCCGCAGAGAAAAATGATACATACCTATTTGCCGACGACAATAAGTCGTCAAAAAATAGAAGAAAAGGATATGCTACTGTTTACATAACCGAGTTACAAGACTTGTAATTCTACCAATCCCAGAAGGGCATCTCGAGATCTAATGTTATTTCTACCAAATAAAGCAAGTTTACTAGGTTTCAAAAAAATACCATCAGCTACAAAAAATATTTGGTTTACCGTAATTTTAACAATAACTAGATTTAACTTTTCAGTGTCAACAAATTTAGGCTAAATAATCAGTGGCTGAATAGATTATTGTAGAGACCCTTTCATGATTTTAACCAAATCAATAAAGGTTTTGTCTTTTTTATATGAATTTAATTTGACACTGACATCATTCGAAAACCCCAGTCGCACACATTTATATTTTAAAGAGGCTTTTTTAATAAAATCCTAGTAACGTAAAATTAAGGCAAACACACCTTGAAGGTGTAGATCTCTGATTAGTTAATTTTAAGTTGTCTTTTCTCGAATATCTTTGAAGCTAGATTTTTTTTTACTCTCAACATACCTATTCCCTATGTTCAATTTAAAAAAGCACAGGTCAATCTATTGTAAAATTTTTGACATGGTATTATTGCAATGTTTTTTTCTGCTTTTTTTATTTGAATTATACATTGTTTTAATTTATTGTATCACAATAATAATACAAACTCCACAATTTATTTTATTGTCAGGTAAGGTTTTAGACAATTTGCTAAAGTTATATAAATCTATGACCATGCAATGGAAAGAACCATTATTTTGCGAATATCGGGCATTTTGCATATTTCTTTAATGCAGTTTAAAAGTTATGATTTTTCCAACAAACCCATGCAAGTGGCCATTTTTCTAAAAGAGTTGTGATATTTCCGTAACCATAACAAATAAGTAAACATTACTAAAATCAAAAGTGAAGCAAAGAATGTAACGGCGTCAAAAAAAATAGTCTAAATAAAATAGGTTGAAGGCTACTTCCAGTATAATCGGAAGTGCCATTTTGATCAAAATATGTATTTGAGAAAGAAAGATCGCGCGGAACAATCAATGACCGTGTGTCAAATTTGAAATTTCCATTTTTTTTTATAATCCGAGAAATTTCTAATGCACCTATTAAAAAATTAAATTAGAAACATCAAAAGAGCTCCAGTTGAGAACGGCAAATTTGACTCCAGCTCGCAGACGAAGAATTGATGATTCCAATAAACTTTTTCCCCAAAATTAAATATTTTATTGCTTGTAATTATGCTAGTGGTAAGAATACACTTTTCTCGATAAGATAGGATTCGGGTCTACATTTAGGGAAACATACCTGCTACTTGATACCTGATAGTGAAAGACAGCCAGTGAAGGACAGCACATTTCAGTATGAGATGTGTATTATTTACTACTTGCGGGCCGATTAAATGTATCCAGACGCTGACACAACGAAATCAATTTGGCGCCGAAACTGAGTCAGTGCAATACGGAATTCTAAAAACCGGGACAAATTTGTATCATTGGAGACAGGTACCTAATTTACCGGCAAGGGAAAATATTTATCTCCGCTATTGGCTGTTAGGGGTCCGCCACCTCCTGGTCAGTATAAAGTCTGAAAAATATATTCCTATCCTTTTCTAGACGGGCAAGTAAAAACTGCATTACATGGTCCAACTAGTATATACTTAAACAATGATAGAACGCTAACTCGTTTGTAAATACAGCAACAGTATCGTTCGTACGCCATCTAACGGCAACAACACACAAAATTGCGGAAAATTTAATTTGAAAACATGCTGATGGAGGGAGATTTTAAAGTTCAGTTAAGGACGTTTTTGTCTGAATTTTCGTTGTCAGAATCATATTTCAAAATTCGAAAATATATTACAGATTAAGTACTACCGCTGCTCTAGTATTCATTTCTTGAACAACTTTTAAATATATGCCAAGAATTTAAAGCGAGAGCATGCAGAATGCATTTGCTCTAACATTTTTGTTCAGATTTGAATCTTAAATCTGACAACAAAAATCACATGGCTTTAATGCCACCCTAATCATTCATAATACAGGTAATAAATTAATAAAATTAAAAAACATCCTGCTTGTACATAAAAATTTTCTATTGAGTACAATTTTGGCCACTTCTTTATCGACATCTGACAAGAGAAAAATTGTTAATTGTAATCAACAAATTAAAACGTTTACGTAACATCTCAACTAGATATAATTGAGGGTTTCGAAGATTTAGGACTTTAGGCAAACCTCAGATAGAACGACAGACTACATTAAAAACCGCTTATTGCTTTAGTATTTTTTATTAGCGGGTTATAGGCAAATTGGAAATTTCCTCTTGTGTTTTTTTTGCACAATGCTGTCAACAAAGATAAGCTATAAAATTATTCTCTTATGTGCTTGAAAAAATTGCGGGCGTGGGCTTTCTGGCAAAAATTCTTATATGTGATCAGGGCACCAATAATAAAGGACCTTATAATACTTTACTTAAGAGGATTGTCTATCACGTGACTTCGTCAGCTCTGGGTACCCTCCACACTTCACCGCCTAAAAGCTGTCGGCGCTTATTACCCTATAATACCCCGACGCTCTATGTCTGTCTTTCTTTTCCCTACCGAAATGTAAGAGATAGGCTTCCAAGCGCTCGTTCCACATCTTTCATACGCACATGAAACGAATTCTGGACCGGCAACGTTGTATTACTTGACTCACTCTCACAGCACAGATCTCAGCGATCGGACCGATCCGTGAAGCGATGTCACTGCTGTTAGGCCGCACATGTTTGGGGATCCATAAAAGAATCGTTTAGGCTGGTGTTACAATATGCTGGTGTCACACTATCAAATTTCCTGTAATTTCAATAATTTATAAGCTCGTACCTCGAATTTTTTTTAAAGTTCTTATATGAAAAATAGTTTGCGACCTCCTTTTTGGATTACACTTTTTTTTCTGGTAAAGAAACTAGAATAATAGGTCTGTTAGACCTTTGAAATTTTAGTTATTCTGGACCGAATTTTGCCCATTTCCTCAACAATTCGCTGTAATACAACGCGACGTGCAAATTTGTTCTAGTACGAGTCATTTTTCGTGTTGTACAATAGTCTTATCTGTATAAATCAACTAATGTCGTCAAATCGATGCCACTCCAAATTTTTATTCCCATTTCACCCTAACGTGAAAATTATAAGAACCTAAATATCAAGAACGGATTGTTTTGAACTGGCGCTCACTTATCAGCCAATGAAAGTACTGACCGCTTCCAATAGTTTGAGAGAAATAGACGCCCTCCTATTCGTGTCAAGCGTTTGACCGTTTTGTGTCCAACGAGTTTGATACTTTTGCGAGCAGAATTTGATGGTGTGACAGGGTTTTTACCGTACGCGGAAAATAGGGTAGTAATGACGTCATCAACTCAGTTTGCTACAACTAGTTTGTATGAAGGAAATTTGACGAGAATTTGATAATGTGACACCAGCCTAAACTGCAAAACGGGAACACTTTGTCTATACAGATCTACGGAGTCGCGAGATGGTTAATTTCTTGAATTTTGTATTCGCGTTTTTGAAAATTTGATAAAAATATAATATGATTAAAAATAAGAATGGATTTAAAATAGTTTATTTTTTGACGTCAGAATAATAATATGGATTTACCATGGATAGGGGGATGTAGCGAGCACCCCGAGGTGATCCGATAAGTGATCCCAGCGAATAATCTAGATTCCTAGAAACGCCGGGGGTAAAGTACGAATTCTTGAAACTGCGTAATGACGCCATCAAAAAATTCGTCTCCAAACGGACACGTAATAAGAGTAACACTTTTATTACGAACTGACGACATCAATAAATTCATATTTGTATTATTTACTCTAAAATTGTTATTCGTCACGAATTCTTATCGTTATTCACAGCGTTCTAAAAATTGAATATTGTAGTGTTTATAATACGGGCGAATATATATGTCGTAGTTTCTTAGTGAAATACGTCATTTCATGAAAAGTCTAGGCAATACATGAACTGCCGGCATATTATGTATATTCTTTATTTTACACAATCTCCCTAGTCTCTTCGTGAACTGGCATATTATGTTTCACTAACCTGTACAGAATCTGCCGCGATTTAAAAGGTGACTGTTCATGAAATAACTGATCGGTATTCAATATTATGGCATGGCAGATTGTGTAAAATAAGATCTAGATGGGATTAGATGCTAAAAGAACTTTGTTTTAAAGAATTTTATTTCAAATTTATTAACCGTGACCTGGTGAATATGTCTAAGTATTTATTTATCAGACAAGCCTTTTATTTGAACAAGGGTAATGTGCATGTCAACCATCAAAAATGCAATGCAAGACCAATAAATGCCAGTGCTTTGAGGCAAAGTTGCAATGCAATTCGAAACGTCACAAAATCGGCCCGTGTTATTAGTAAATTTTTATTTTTCAATTTTGTTAATTGGAACATTTGGAACTAGGGAGATTGTGTAAAATAAAGAATATACATAATATGCCGGCAGTTCATGTATTGCCTAGACTTTTCATGAAATGACGTGTTTCACTAAGAGACTACGACATATATACCATAAAATATAAATAATCAGTAGTTCTTCGTTGTCGTAGTCGCTCTAGAAGAACCCCTCGAAACGGATCCCAAACATCGTAAAAATAAAACTTATAAACTATGAATAATTTCAATTTATGAAACGTTAGACCAGGAATTTATTAATTTGTTAAATTGATGCGTGAGGACATGCTAACAGCTCACAGAAATGTATTATTCTTATTCTAAGTGAGAGATAGGTGAAATCTTGGCGGCTATAGAGAAACTATAAAAGTGCGAAATTCCATAAAATATTGTAACAATTATTTCTCCTAGAACTTCATCGGTGATCGCTAAAAACGATTCAATTTGCAAATTAAGCTAAGCTAATCCGCTATCGCAATAGCGCGTTAAAATCACTGCTATTAAAAAATAGCAACCGTGAAATAGCAGACGCTTGATTGAAAAATAGCGGTTTAACTCAACCCTAGTAGATCCAGGAACAGTAAAGTCGAGTAACTCATGTGCTGCGCTCGCCATCGACTCCGTACCTCAGTTGCAGAGTTGCCGGATGTTATCGAGTAATGCTCCTTTTGCCACAATTTTGCCGTGGCGCCACTTTACGAGCGCTTTATCGAAAGTTTACTAGTTTGCAAATTACAAGGTTTTAAATAACAATACTTAAGAAATTTTTGATCGGTTATGTTTAAAAATACATTCTTCATCATGGTAACCCCATAATTTGAAAATAATTCTTTTAGTTTAGAAAAAAAATCACTTTTTTTTAAATAAATGAAGTTTCAAAGGGTTACCATGATTCTAGATTATTTTTGAAAGCTATCTGTGAAAACCGCACAAAAATCGAGTGAGAAATAAAGGAGAAATTTGCAAAATGCCGAAATCTCCACTAGACAATCCTCTTAATATACAGGCTGAGTCATTAGTGCGGGATCGGTCCATAACTTCATAACCATGTAAGATAGAAAAAATTTTTAAAGACAATTTATAAACCGTTTGCCAGGCTGCAGAACATAAAAATATTTTAACATATACACGGTGTTCCAAAACTCACGCATGCTAGACAACTTTGTTTTTTCAAATAGAACTACCTATATTTTATTTTACTGTTAGAACACATTTTGAGATAGATTTATGGCGATATAAGATATTTTACATTTTGGACCACTATTATCAAATTACAATTTTTTTTTCACATTTTTTGTCATTTACAGAGATTCACTTAAAAATTTACTGAGATGTTGTTTTAGCAGCTAGAAGGCTGAGGACCGGTACGAATACGAAGAAAGGATTGCTCTTTACGCCTGATATGCAAAATATCATTTTTACTATACAGGGCCTGCAATAATTTGTGTCAAATTATACTATATTTAAATAAGCTTAACTTTAGTTTTTTAAATGTCACCCCCTATATTTTTGTATGCCATCGAATGCGCCTGGAGTCTAGCTTCGTTTTTTATTAAGGTTATTCTATAGCTAAAATTCATAATTCACGAGATATTTGATATTTTTGGCTGTGATACAGATTGGGCCAGGATACGGTAGGTAGAGTGCCATGGAAATCATTTTAACTCACATTTCAGCACTGCACAGTTGTGTCATCATTGATTTGACATTTGATTTTCGATTCCATTATCCACAATAAATTCTATTTTACCAGAACATATCGATATGATTTATTGTCTGGGAGAAGGCGAAAGAAATCTTTAGCTTAAGGCAATTTACGCTCAACGTTTAAATAAATTAACAAATAAACACATAAACAAATAAATATAAAAATTCAATAAAATAAGTTAAACTAAATAATATGTTCACCTTCCTGAGCACATATATTCACGCGGTGGGTGAATGATCTTCCAATATTTCGTAAAATTTGCTGACAAACGCTTCTAAATGCATTTTATATTCTTATTTTCATGTTCTCTTTGGTTGTTTCGCTTAATTTCAGACAATAAATCAAATCGATTTGTTCTTGTAAAATATAATTTATTGTGGATAATGGAATGGATAATCAAATGACAAGTCGGTGACGACACAACTGTGCAGTGTTGAAATGTGAGTTAAAATGATTAACATGGTTTTCATGGCACACTATCTACTTTATCTTGGCTCAATATGTATCACAGCCAAAAATATCAAATATCTCGTAAATTATGAATTTTAGCTATAGAACAACCTTAATAAAAAACGTAGCCAGAGTCTAGACGCATTCGATCGCATACAAAAATATAGGGGGTGCCATTTAAAAAACTAAAGTTATGCTTATTTAAAAATAGTATAATTTAGCATAAATTATTTCAGACCCTCTATAGTAAAAATGATATTTTGCATATCGGGCTTAAAGAGCAATCCTTTCTTCATACTTTTAGCAACTTTCAGCTTTCTAGCTGCTAAAACGGCCTCTCAGTAAATTTTTGAGTAAACCTTTGCAAATGACAAAAAATGTAAAAAAAATTGTAATTTAATAACGGTGATCTAAAATGTAAAATATCTTATACCGCCATAAATCTATGATAAAATGGGTTCTAACAGTAAAATAAAATATAAGTAGTTGTATTTGAAAAAACAAAGTTGTGTAGCATGCGCGACTTTAGAAACTCTCTGTATAGGCCAAAATATTTTTAGGTTGTGCAGCTTGACAAATGATATACAAATTGTTTTTAAAATTTTTTTGTAGCTTACATGGTTTAGGAGTTATGGACCAATCCCTCACTAATGACTCATCCTGTATATAGGGAGTGCCTCTATTTTTATATCAACGAAATAAACATCTTTGCTATGTATGATGTGTCCCATTTGTTTAAAAGCATATGAAATAAGTTATGAGATGGTAATTTTCAGCTTTTATACAAAATTTTTGCTTTTAAAATATGTAATTGAGTCTACCTACTCCATTGACGAAAATTCGAATTTGGCAGGAGCATTGACAAAAATCACCAAAATGTACATTTGAGGCCAAATAATTTATAAAAAATATCCTGTTTGTTGGTTTTACAAGTGTTCTAAGTCACAATGGCAGCTGCATTAAAAATATATGCCGAATATGGACAAATAGATGAAAAACTGGGCAGAGATTTGGCTGAGTTTATTTTTAATTTAAATAATCTCTTCGAATCTTAAAACAGTATATATTCCAAATTATAGTCTAAAAATACGTTCAATTGTTCAGTGAATAAAAACGGTCTGGTTGTACTCACAACTCTTGAAGAAGGACGTGACTTATTGTTTCTTTTGATAAAAAAAGATATAAGGCTTGGTATTGTCTCTAAATGCAATTCTTCAATTATACAATATATTTAATCAATAGCTCTATGTGTTCCTTTTAATGAAGCAGTTGGTTATATAATTGTATGCGCTTGTTTAAAGAACAATTTGAACATATAAAGCCATAAGGTACACATAGGATACGTGCTAAAATGAAATTAAAAATTAGACATTTAAACAAAAAATGGCCCAATATAGATAAAGATTATAATGTACATAAGTATATTTTATTCTGAACACATTTGTACAGGTATTATTATACTGGGTGATCATTGAAAAACGAGCCACCTTTAATTTATCTGGAACCGTTCCAGATTTTAATTTGCGGTGAATTGTGCTTATCAAGTCACAAGGAGGACACATTTTCACCACAAATGTGTGACCCTAAAAGATACTCTCTCAACATAGGCACTCTAACTTTGGGGGACTTTAAAGGGCACTCTTACTAATATTAATGCATATCTGAGTTTACACTTTCACATTGGTTTAAACCGCGCCATATCACGCATTCAACAGATTCTGGACGTCTGAAAATTTTCCAAAATTGTTCTCCAGTTCCGATTGTCCGCCGAATTATTTATTTGTTGTCCGCTTATGGTCGGCAAATTGGCAATTGTGCTCGCCGATTCTACAGAGTGTGGCATCACGTTTACTTCAAGCGCGCGAAAGCCGAATTGTTTGAAATTACGAACAGTGATAAATCATGGCTCCATCTGAACAATTTATGTGAAATTATGTGTGTCGGTAAGGACGAGACCACTGTTGTGTTATGCTTTCTGTGGTTTTAGTCACAACTAGTCACAACTTTAGTAATGACAGTGATGACAATGTGGCAGATTAAAATTCCCAAGTCAATGTTTATCTGTCACCTGTCAGTGGAATCATGAAATTTACTTTGCACTAGTTTTAACGTAAATATGTCATTTGATGAGGCTAACAACGAGGCAGGAAGTAAGAAAATCAGATTTAAGACTCCATCCCGTGTGCTGTTCGCATCCGACAACAAAATCGACACTCTGCTGCGAAATGACAAGGACCCCACCGAAGCGGACTGCGCAAAAAAAGGTAAAAACTACACGGTACGGCAACTGACCGCACTCACGTTGTCTTCCAGAGAAAAGTCCGTCCTTGGCCTCGTTTCTGCAAGTGGAGTTGACACGCGACTACCTTCTTGAAAATGACGAGGAGCGCTTTTCTGCCCGGCGGGAAAAAGTATACTCGTTCATGAAAATACCACCAGAAGTGGAACGTTTTATGCGTTACGGGTTCATGCAATGCATCGATTCGTTCCTTTTTGTTTACACGTTTTTGCCGATGCGCGTTTTGCTGGCGCTGTGGGCGCTGGTCACGCGGCCTTTTTCGAAATGTTTCGGGTTGTATGACGGGAAAAACCGACGCATTCTAACGCCGGCCGAAATTTGTGATTTACTAAAGGCTGTTATTTTAATTATTTGTAGTACGTTTATGTTTTCTGTTGACACGAATATGTTATATCATTTGATTAAAAGTCAGTCAGTGATCAAGTTGTACATTTTTTATAACATGTTGGAAGTAGGTGATAGGTTATTTTCCGCGTTTGGGCAGGATACTATCGACGCTTTATTCTGGACTGCTACTGAACCCAGAGGCAAGAAGCGGGAGCACCTGGGAGTCATTCCTCACCTGATTTTTGCCATTGTGTATGTCAGTATCCTTTGTAAAAGCAATTTGGTTCTTAATTTTGTTAAAAAGTGTTGTTCCTTATTACTAATCAGTACTTCACAGCTTACTTGTGCTGTTCCAAGCCACAACACTGAATGTTGCCATCAACTCCAACAACAAGGCTCTTTTGACCATTATGATGTCAAATAACGTGAGTTTTGTACATTTTTCACTGACGGTAGTTGCTTTATAGCATTTTGTTACATCCCTCATTGTAATACTGCTACTTATAACGAAGCTTTAGTCGTTTTTGGTATCAATTTAATTTCTTCATAAATAAGCAGTTTAGAATTTTCTTTTGAAGAATAGTCCTTCTGATTTAAATAACTGGTTAAAAGTTTTTGACGTTCAAATTTTCGTTGTGGTTTTTTGAGGCTGATGTCGGCAGATAAATAGCAATTACAGGGTGACCCAGAGCTCCGTAAACGCTCCATAACTTTTTTGCTATTCGAGGTATCGACTTGAAATTATTGTTGGATGATAGGTGCGCTTCTGTTGCACATTTTTTAAAATAGTTTCGTTTGTCTAAATATTATTAAAAAACCAAGTTATGTTTTTTTAAATGGAACCACCCCATTTTGATTTCATTTTTGATTTCTACACTAAATTCTGCGTTAATTTTACTCTGGTCATTTTCACCTATCTGTCATATTTTTTGATGTACGTCACTTTATTTTCCAAAATTTCTTTATGTAAGGTTCCGTTCAAAAATTCATAACTTCTAAACTGTTAAAGAAAACATACCCATTTTTTTTCTGTGAAGTTCCTAGGCTACGGTCAGTCTATTGAGCTATTGCCGAGTGGCGAAAGAATATTCCAACGCTTGCAACGATTTTTTGAAAATGATGAACTACAAATGGGGAGAACTCGATTTTTTCAAATGGAACACCCTGTATATTTTTACACCTTTCTTTAGCGTTTTTGATAAGCTTTTCTGTGATATAAGGTTTCTAGGGTTCAATTATGATATTAGAGAAGTTATCGAGAAAATAGCATTTTTTAGATGAAACCACTTTCTAGTAGTCTTGTGCAAGAATTAAATGTCAAGTTTGAGATTGTCAAGTATTACATCTTCCAACAGTTAGTACAAATAATACAATCCAACATAACCCATAGGCAAACGGCCAATGTTTAATAAAATAATAAAAGAATCAACAATCATAACAAGCTCAACAATAATTAGAAAAATAAATTATCGTAGTATTAAATTGGTTATTCGCATCATAACAAATGTTCAAATATACGGCTATTCTGTTCTACACAAACATTCATTCTACGAACAAAAGACGAACTTGGTCAATAGAGTGAAATGGATCGGTTATTCGCTGCTTCATATCCTCAGCCGTAGTTGATGGAACCCTATAAACTTTTTCTTTAACATTGCCCAAGAGAAAAAAAATCAATGGGTGTCAGGTTTGGGGAGCGAGGTGGCCAAGTAATACTTCCTCCTATTCCTATCCAACGCTTGGTGTAATTTTGATTCAAAAACTGCTGAATGATACCATAAAAATGAACTGGAGTACCGTCATGTTGTAACCACATGATCGCTCTTGTAGTTAAGTCTAGGTCTTCTAGTAGTAACGGGAAATCGGTTTGAAGAAATTCCAAGTATCTCTCGCCATTTTGGACCTTGTCAAAAAAGAACGCGTCCTCCAATAATTCCACCCCACGCATTCAATGACCACCTGTTTTGGTGGTCGATGGTTCGCAGCCAATTAGTTTTCAATCGCATAATAGTGCATATCGTGCCTATTAACAGACCCATTACTTTAAAATTTAGCTTTATCTAAAAATAAAATATTGTTCAAATAATTCCAATAACCATACAAAATTTCAAGCATTTTGTTCGAAAAATGTATTAGATTTAGAAAATCAGCACCATAAAGTTCTGTACTTGACGTGTAAAATTCATTTCGACTTTAGTCTTTAGTTTCGATGAAACAGAAATGTCAAATGTAACATTTAATTTTGGCACAAGTCTAGTAAAAACAGTGGTTTTATCTAAAAAATGATATTTTCTCAATAACTTTTCTAATATCATAATTGAACCCTAGAAACCCTATATCACAAAAAAGCTTATCAAAAACGCTAAAGAATGTTGTAAAAATATACAGAATGTTCCATTTGAAAAAATAGAGTTTTCCCCATTTGTTGTTCATCATTTTCAAAAAATCGTAGTAAGCGTTGGAATATTCCTTCGCCACTCGGCAACAGCTCAAAGATTGACCAAAGTCTAGAGACTTCACAGAAAAAAAATGGGTATGTTTTCTTTAATAGTTTAGAAGATATGAATTTTTTAACGGAACATTACATCAAGGAATTTTGGAACATAAAGAGACGTATGTACAGTCAGTTTCTCAGAAAATGGGACTCTGTTTACAAGATAAGTTTGCAACCCAAAATACATGTAGAAAAAAACTTATTTCCAGTTTGAGAGGATCGTTGCAGTACTCGAGGTCATTTGAAAAATGTTTACCTTTGGTTAAATTTAGCGTCAAGAGGTAACGACGGTTTCGCCACAAGTTTAGTTCGGCAATGTATCAATTCTTGAATATTCCTGCGATGGACATTAAATCATTAACTGGAATTAAAACGAGTATTTAATTCAGTAAATTAATTATTTCTATACTAATCGCGGGAAGACAAAATAGAGACTTAATAGTTTTGCACATCCAGTCCTCACCTAATTTATGATTGCCTTGTGCATTTTACGAATCATATTTACCACGACAATCGGTTATTATTATTTACACGTGTAAGAAATAATTGTCACGGTATCAATTAACTTTAACACCAATAATTGTAAACTATTCCATAATGTAGATTAAGATTTACGTAGGTCAAGATTGTCGTATTGTGGAAGCCCAAATTGTCGAGACACTCATTGTAGAAACGAACAGTTATTAAATTAATAATAACGTACTTCTTCGGGATTTTGGACCGTGTCCGATTTGAAATTCTTCCTTTACATTATGTTATTAAATTATTCATAGAGCTTACAATTAGTTATAAGAGTATCAATTTTTTCTTGCTGCCTCCAGTATATAGAAAAATTTACATAATAAAATACTCATTATAATACAAGTTTATTATTTAATGTGCATCGGAGAAATAGTCGAGAATTGAAACATTGCCGAGCGAAACCGTCACCGTCGTTACGTGCTGATGCCACTTCACAAAAAATATGATATACATTTGTCAAGTGGCCTCCAGCATTGTGTCACAGTTTGTCGATACCCACAAAGTGGAAATCAGTTTTTTTCTACTTGTATTTTGGGTTGCAAACTTATCTTCAAAACAGAGTTCCATTTTCTGAGGAACTGACTGTACAGTCAGTTTCTCAGAAAATGGGACTCTGTTTACAAGATAAGTTTGCAACCCAAAATACATGTAGAAAAAAACTTATTTCCAGTTTGAGAGGATCGTTGCAGTACTCGAGGTCATTTGAAAAATGTTTACCTTTGGTTAAATTTAGCGTCAAGAGGTAACGACGGTTTCGCCACAAGTTTAGTTCGGCAATGTATCAATTCTTGAATATTCCTGCGATGGACATTAAATCATTAACTGGAATTAAAACGAGTATTTAATTCAGTAAATTAATTATTTCTATACTAATCGCGGGAAGACAAAATAGAGACTTAATAGTTTTGCACATCCAGTCCTCACCTAATTTATGATTGCCTTGTGCATTTTACGAATCATATTTACCACGACAATCGGTTATTATTATTTACACGTGTAAGAAATAATTGTCACGGTATCAATTAACTTTAACACCAATAATTGTAAACTATTCCATAATGCAGTTTAAGGTTGACATAGGTCAAGATTGCCGTATTGTGGAAGCCCAGATTGTCGACGCACTCAAGGGCTCAAGGCCGTCCGTATCACAACAGCAAGAGGCACGTTCTTAAAACTCATTGTAGAAACGAACAGTTATTAAATTAATAATATCGAACTTCTTCGGGATTTTGGACCGTGTCTGATATGAAATTCCATTACATTAAGTTATTAAATTATTCATAGAGCTTACAATTAGTTATAAGAGTATCAATTTTGTCTTACTCCCTCAATTATATAGAAAAATTTAGATAATAAAATACTCTTAATAATACAAGATTATTATTTAATGTGCATCGGAGAAATAGTCGAGAATTGAAACATTGCCGAGCGAAACCGTCACCGTCGTTACGTGCTGATGCCACTTCACCAAAAATATAATAAACATTTGTCAAGTGGCCTCCAGCAGTTTGTCGATACCCACAAAGTGGAAATCAGTATTTTTCTACATGTATTTTGGGTTGCAAACTTATCTTGTAAACAGAGTCCCATTTTCTGAGAAACTGACTGTACATCAAAAAGTATGATAGATAGGTGAAAATGACTCAAGTAGATTTAACGCAGAACTAAAATAAAATCAAAATGGGGTGGTTCCATTTAAAAAAACATAACTTTGGTCTTTTAATAATATTTGTATACAAACGAAACTATTTTTAAAATGTGCAACAGAAGCGCACCTATCATCCAACAATAATTTCAAATCGATACCTCGAATAGCAAAAAAGTAAGTTATGGAGCGTTTACGCAGCTCTGGGCCAACCTGTATGTTTCTTAGCATGACAAGGAATGTGCGGCTCAAAGGCCATGGAATCTAGTTTTTGTTTTATTTTTTACAGTGTAGACTTTTTAAACTGTCAAATCTTGACATTTGACGGAGCTGTTTTTGCTCAAACCACCTCTAATCGAGACCTGGAGATGGAATTTCTTGAGGAAGATATTAAATGTATCATATGTTTTGTGTCAGAGACCGTTATTAACAAAAAACTTGATTTCAAAGTTGTTACATCCCTCGGCCTCGAGGTTAAAATGGTTCTACACTCTATCGAACGTCGAAATTGTTCCATAGCCTATGCAGCCTCGTTTTATTTTTTTGCTTAATTTATTTGGTTTAACAAGAGTACTCATGTTTTTATAAAGCAAGAACGTTATTCCAGTCGAGACATTGCTGGAAAAAAAACGACAAAGGGTTTGGGTGGTTAATAATAAGTTATGGCAAAATCTGGACCAACCTCATAAAAGTCGACCACTTTTACGAGAAGTATCTATTCTTGTGCCACAGCTAGGCAAATAAAAGCAAGAGTCGGAACTAATGCTTCCGTAATCGTCCAAGAAGTAATAAAGTTAGAAATAATAGACCACGTTTAAAACAGAACTCTGCTCAAAAATATTTATTGTTGACTAAGAAGTTGAAAAATGGTAAACTAGATATTGAAAATTTTTCATCAAAATTCTATTGTAAATATCAAATAATTGCAAAACAACTGAAGTTAGGTCTATAGAAGGTAACACAAAGTGTAACTATTTTTTGATCAAAACAAACTCTAAAAAATCAGTCTTAGGTGCTTAAAACTGCCTTTATTTTGTGCCAGGCACTGTAGACATTAGAAACGTTCATTGTTGTCTTCAGTAAAGAATTTGGGGATATTTCCCGTTCTGATATTTTTGTCAACTATTAATTGTGTCAAAAATTTAAGGCAAGAGTTCACGTTGAAGTGTTATTGAAACTACATATTTCATTGGATATAATATTTATCAAAATCGGATAACACATGAGCAAGATACAGCACCAACGTTTTTTTCAGTCATCCTGGGAATATTATTTAAAAGTACGTCGACGATTTCAGATGTTCTCTTTTGTTATATCATCTTAGATATTTATTTATTAATTTGAGCCTTCTACAAAAATTTAATATCATATATCTGTCACATACCTAAAATTGCTCGTAAATTCCACAATTTTCTAGAATGCTCTTAGTTCCTATTCGTTTATGTATTATCCTTAGAATTTCTCAGCTTTCTTTCGGAGCAACATATTTAAGTGTGCTATTGCTTTCTTTAAGAAGCTTTATAATTGCATTGTACATGTCCATTTTTATGTGCATAATTGTACTTAAAAATTACTTTTCGGATTCTGGTACATTATATTATCATACGTTTTAACTGTCTTAATTCCTAATGTAAAATTGCTCAGATTCTGTTAGGGTTGTTCCTTGTTAATTCGTTTGTTCTTTCGAAACCATTTTTTAATATTACATTGTTGCGTTTTCTCTATGTATACAGGGTTAACAAACCGTTCATTAGGTAATTTTGAATTTCTCATAAAGCTATAAAGTTGAAATTCATCATTATCGATCATTCCGAATCGAAGTAAAATACATTCATGATGGCGGCATTTCTGGTTATACCGGAAATTGACAACAACTTTGTTATTTTAAATGGCAATTCCCTGTTTTTATGCACTCATTCATTTGGGTACTCAATCCTGAATAAGACGCATCCAGATTGTCGGCATTTACCTCTCAGAGTTTTTGGAATATTTTAAATTTAATGCTAAAATTTGAAATTGCAAGGACCTTTTTAAAAATTAATATATCTCTTGATTCATTGCAGATAAGACAATAGGTTTTTTTTGTCGTTTTGCATAAGCTCTGAGCATAATCTAAAAGAACTTTTTATACAATTTGAATGTTTCAAAGGGCTGCTGCGATTTTTTGAATATGATTATAACAAATTATAAAAAACCCCACCATCTAAAAGCGTCATTCCATGTAGAAAGAAAAAAATAACTTTTATTACGATAGTTATTACGATACTTCTCATTTTCTATCTCTATATTATTTCTCAAAGGTGTTTTTTTTGTTGGTACGCTATATCTCTTTTAATACTTCATCAAAACCAATGATTGAGTCATCATTTTGCAGATTACCTTCACCGCTATCTGCGAAAAATAACCAATCCATTCAAAATGTAATGTTTCTTTTAAAATTATTAAAAACCGTATTTTAGTCATAGCGCCATCTATCGATTTTTTTCCCTCTCTCCAAGCCTATAAGCATACAAGCGGTAAAATGGTAAAACAAGCATGATTGCGATACGCATTATTCGCATAGGCTGTGAAATAGAAAAAAATCAGTCGCAAACAATTGAAATCAATACCTGTCACATTACTGAGATTCAGTTAAGTGTTCTGTAATTGAGATTTTAAACTTATTGTTGCAATGGCAAATAATAATAACACAAATGAAGTAATATTTGATTGAACATTTGCTTTAATTACAATGTTTTACGTCGACAATAATTGATTTACAGTGTTTGTTAAGTTAAAGTTTTGTTTTACTTTGTTGTTTGGTGTTGCATTGTTATTAATTTAAAAAATAAATTTATGAAAACTTGGTAGATTTGATAAAAAGGATAATTCATATGACATGCTAATTTGAATTGTTTGATTCAAATGTTGTTATTCCACAACCTACATGTATCAAAAGCTAAATAAAAGATGCATTTTTTTACAAAATGTGGAATTACGTAAAATTATAGAAAATTGGAATAACAAACCTTTATAAAGGTCGAGTTATTTTTTACCTTTACATCGAATTCCGTTATTGAATTGGGGTGTAGGGTTGCAATTTGAAAAAACATCAGTTTTTGTCATTTTGTTATAGTAATTTTCGGGTAATCGCAACGATCTGCTGAAACATTAAAAAGTATTAGAAGGATTCTGGAATAATTTTTTGAAATTATACGAATCGACAGAAATAAGAATTATTGCAATACTTAAAATGGTTCAAAAGATATCAAATTTTTGAAAGATTCATTCATTTTCAAATTTTAGCCTACAATTAGGAATATTAAAAGGTAAGTAACAACAATCTGTTTTTTTTTCGAGAGTGATCGAATCAATATTAAAATAAAAATAGGGGGTTGCCCTTTAAAATAACAAAGTTGATTTCCGGTATAACCGGAAATGCCGTCATCTCGAGTGGTATACAGGTGTTCAAAAAGTATGGAACCGGCTTAATATCTTCATAACCATTAAGCGGAATAACTTGATATTTGGAATATGAATTCAACTAATTAATATTACACCTAATTTTTTCAACTGTTTTACATTGTTACTTTACGAGATACACAGCCAACAATTTTTTTTAAATAGCAATAGGGGTCAAGTTTGACACCATTCGAAAGTTATTTTTTTCTGAATTTAAAACTATGTTACTCTTGTCTAAACATTGCCACCAGAAGTGTTAAATAAATTAAAAATGAAAACATCTAGTGACTTAATCAAATGCCTTGAAAGTATCACAGGTGACACATTGAGAGCACTAAATTTGCCAAATATGGTTAAATTAAGTGAAGAAGAGATAATAGAGTTCCTGATGGCGATCGGCTATGGCAATAGAAGGCGTAGTCATGCAGAAGTATGTGCTTTTTAAAGCTATGCACCCCGAACGAAAGACTATTTGTAAATCTACAGTAACTAAAACTTTGAAGCAGTTTAACGACACGGGAAATGTAAAGGAACGTATAAGAAAAAACACAAATGCTTCCCTATTAATTTTTTAAGTTTGCTTTTGTTTTGTTATTTTTCTTTTTGCCTTAATGATTTTTAAGAAATAAATGTTTAAAGCCATTGCGTATTCAGTTTTCATTCAGTTAGACTTCTAAAAGTGTTAAATACAGGTGGTCTTGTCATTTTAACGTTAAAACATATTTGCTTGATTTTTAATTTTTTTAGCATGTCAAAATGTTTGACACCAACATTACATGATGATATTCAGAAAAAAATAAGCTTTCGAATAGTGTCAAATTTGACTCCTATTGCTATTAAAAAAAAACTAGTTAGCTAGTGTATCTCGTAAACTAACAATATAAAACAGTTGAAAAAAATTGGGAAAATAGGTATTAATTAGTAGAATTCATATCCTCAATATCAAGTTATTCCGCTTAATAGTTTTGAATATATTAAACCTTCTGTATATGTTTTTAGTATATAGAAGCATTTTTAGTATATTACTTCGATTGAGAATGATCGATAATGATCATGCATGAAATTTCAACTTTCTATAATATAGTTTTACGGGTAATTCAAAATTTTGTAGTGAAGGGTCCACGTGAATCATCTGTATACAGCATCTTTCTCAATCTCTTTGATTCCCTTCAATACTCTCAAATCGTACATCTTTTTGATACTCTTCTAGATCAAACACATTTCGGTGTGTACTTTTGTATTCATAATTTCGGTTAATTTTAAGAGGAAAACGCTGAATTTCAATAAGCCGTGAAATAGTTTTTTTTTATTGCTTGTATGCAAGCCAAGAATGCATTTTCCGCTTCACATGCAGGCATTAGTCACTGTTCTGATTCATTACACTAAGTTGCCAAAAGTAAATTCCTGTAATAAGTCTTGGGTCACTTACATAATCGTTTTTCATGTGCAGTTTGTCGAACTTAAAGGCAGCGTCTTCAAGAAATTCGACAAGAACAACCTGTTCCAAGTGTCTTGTAGCGACGTGAGGGAGCGCTTCCATCTGATGGTGCTGCTATCAATCGTCGTCTTGCAAACAATGCGGGAATATTCGTGGAAATCTGACAGATTGTGGGTGTTGGTCCCCGACTGCATCATGGTTCTCATGGCTGAGATGTTGGTGGATTGGATCAAGCACGCTTTCATCACGCGCTTCAATGAGCTTCAGCTGGACGTATATCGCGACTACACGACTAGTTTGGCATACGACATGGCCCAGACCAGACAGAAACACGCCTTCTCTGACCACTCGGACTTGGTGGCCCGCAGGATGGGTTTCATTCCGCTGCCTTTGGGTGTGGTGATGATCAGAGTGTTGGTGAGCGCCATCCACGTCGGAGATTTGCCGTCGGTTTTGCTATTCGCACTGGCCTATTTTTGCCTGGCGTCGTTCAAAGTGCTGAACAGCCTTCTTATACTGGGGAAGGCGTGCGATTTGATCACGCAGCACAAGCAGGAGAAGGCTACAGTCCAATCACCTACGGTCGTTTCCGGCAAAAGCTCGACGGCCACCATTGCAACCAGTCCTTTGCGATCTCCCATTGTGGAACAACCTTTACGACCGGCGATGTATGCAAACGGATTCGCTGCTGGAGAAAAAGTGGAAACTCTTCCTAGTGATTTGGGATCGGCTGCGATCTTCGCGAACAGTACTGTGGACTTGAAAAACGTCAGCCTCAACGAGGAGCTTTTGAAGGTTGAAGGGGACGATATTAAGATGGAACCGGCTTTGGAGCAAGGAGAGATCGTCACGAGGAGTTTTCCTGACATTAAAAGCAAACAGTTCATCGAGGACGATTTGGGAGAAGCGAGTTTGAAACGTGCGGAGTCTGAGCCGTCATTGAACACTTGTAACACCGACGAGAGTGATTTGCCAAAGTAGTAGTGCACTATACTAGTCTTTTTTGTATTGGTTCTATTCCATCCCTTATATTTTTACCTGATTTAACATACGCGTAGTTAGGGAAGTCTGTTGAGACGTACGATTGTTAATATTTTCTTATTGCAAACGGAAAATAAATATTTTTATAATACAAAAATGCCTTTCATTTAACTACAAGAGGCTCCAAAGATTTTTACTTCGCAACCATCTCAATACTATCCGCTTCAGTCGGATCACGTTTAAGACATTTTAAGAAAACAACTTTAAAATACTCCTATCAATAATATAGGTAAGAGAATGAAACAGGAGGACATAACAAAATATTAATATTCTTCTTTCGTTCTTCTTATTCATCTTTAGTTCTTTCAAGCTTTCCTTTTCGTGCTTTTTTTTTTGTTCTAGATTTTTTACATATTCTAGCGTGCGTTCAAAAAAAAACGAGGCTGAGTTGGCCATGGAAAAACTTTGTGCATTAATTTAGTGTAGCCAAATTTAGAACTGTCAGTTCGAATCTGTCAGATAGTTTTTAGGTTGGGTTCTTTGTTGACAATGGTTTCGTATACGATGCATTTAGTGTTTTCTTTATCAAATTCATCTCCAGACCCCAATTTGGAGTTCTCGGCATTTCATCTGCACTTAATATGGTGTTTTGTCTATTTCCCAAACAAAATCAGTTCACTTCGGAACCTCACCAGACTGAGTGTTCGTTTGCTTTAGCGTTTGTAAAAAGACAGGTGAGACTTTGACGCTACAAAATTTATGTTGGTTTTGAGTTTTGTTGTCGATAGAGTACGAAATGTTCATGGTTGATTGGCAGTTACATACGTAATGTAAGGACGATCAATTAGAATTGACAAGATTGTGTGAAAGCATCAAATGAAGAATTTCAAGCACACACGGATCAGTATGAAAAATTCTAAGTAAAAGAAGTACGAACGCTAAGTCATGAGTTATTTTCAAAAAACTGATAGCATTGCTCGTATAGATTGGAAGTGATGTTAATGAGATCTCGGAGCTCCTGAAATTCTTCGACACATTTTGAATGAAGTATTACACACTGTTATTCGCTGTTTAGTCCAATAAGTCGGTTTATCTGTATGAGCACAATGTGGAAGAAGAAGGTAATAAACTTTACATCATGAAATAATTTTTAAGCAAATTTTTGGTCATCAGATTTAAATATTAGCCGTAATGCAAGGAATCATTTGAACTTACAACGTGAACTTGTATCCAATAATATCGTAGTTTCTGGTTTTACTTTGTGGTCGAAGTGGTACAATTCATTTGCAAAACACTTGATAACAACTCGGAAGAACTTCGGAACAGAATGTAAAACAAAAACAATTTTTTGGGACAAATTTCAGTAAATGGACGCGAAGGAGTGTAGCATTATGTTTATGAGAGCGATGTACGCATGTCCTGGCACTTATAATAAACAATTTAAATAAAATTGGTCCGTTTTATTTTGATGGAAAATTTTAGACTGGCAGTTCTTGTCATTTGACATTTGTCAAATCTATATGTTTATGTTTTCTATGATTTCTACACTGGAAAGCCGATAAATTCCATGGTCAACTCAGCCTCGTTTTTTTTTGAACGCACGTTACGATTTAATAAGATGTTCAAGTCTAATTCGATTCTAATTGGACTTATTGGTTCTGGTCCAAGATAAAATTGCAATATTTTTGATACTTTCTAACAAGAACTGAATTAGACCACATATTCAGAGATGCAAGACCTCAAATTTTTATTGTGATTAGCTGAAAAAATCTCGTATGACTTTTGTCAAAAGTTTCCATTTTTCTCTGTTGTAAACTATACATTATTTTTTGACTTCTGAATTACTTTAGAATGCATCAGAATGTTCTTGTAAATCCACTTCAACAGGGTCTCCCAATTTGAGTAAGCTATTAGAATATTGTCTAAACTCTCAAACTAAGTTGAACACTTGGTCTTCGGACTTTTTCCTTCTGCTTTATTTATTTGTAATAATTCGAAATTATAACACTTCAAGTTATACCGGAAGCAGATGAAAACTTCCTTATTTCCAATGGAACACGCTCTATACAAGGTGATTGATTTAAATTAAAAATTAACAACAAAAAAGCATAAGCATATTTATCGTGGGCCATTTCAAAATTATCACGGTTTTTCTCCAAAAATAGTTGTTTTTGTTTCAAAGTCCAATTCGATTCTAATTCGACTTCTTGGTTCTGGTCCCAGATACAAATATAATATTTTTGATACTTTCTATCAAGAACTGAATTCACCCACATATTCAGAGATGCAAGTCCTCAGATTTTTATTGTGATTATCTAAAAATACTTCGTATGACTTTTGTCAAATGTTTCCATTTTTCTCTTGTTGTGAACTATACATTATTTTTTGACTTCTCTCAATTTGAGTAAGATATTAGAATATTTTCTAAACTCTCAAACTAAGTTGAAAACTTGTTCTTCGGACTTATTCCTTCTGCTCTATTTATTTGTAATACATAATTTCAAAATTTTAACACTTCAAGTTATACTGGAAGCAGATGAAAACTGCTTTATTTCCAAAGGAACACGCTGTATACAGGGTGATTGATTTAAATTAAAAATTACCAACAAAAAATCATAAGCGTGTGTTATACCTATACCTCTCTTGGACCATTTCGAAATTATTACGGTTTTTTCCCTAAAATTTTTGTTTTTGTTACGAAGCAAATAGCAGGTCATGAGAAAATAATGAAATCAATCTATCGACAATTCTGTCACCTGTGAGATTCGTAAATTGCTGAATTTGTGACGAAAATCAAGACGAAATACCACATATACAAATGAAATTATTTATTATACTTACATGGTAACTGTCAACGAATAATACAAAAAACATGCCGTGTTAAGTTAACAATAAATATAATATTCTAATTTACCCACAATAAACAAACAAAAATTTATGAAAGTATGTAATCGTATTTACTTGTTACTCTTTTTTTTGAAGTGAAGTCCTCGAATTTCGAATTTGTTATATTCGATATGATAGAAGACCGAAAACTCGATGCAAATCTTTCATCTCTTGTCTAACCAGCAAATAAAAATTAAACGACGATGCTTAGACCAAAAGCACTTTGAACTAAAAAAAAACTCTTGATTTTTTTGTCAAATGTCATGATTTTCGTGTACCAAAGATTTACACTGTAAAAAATAACACAAAAGCATGGCCATCTGAGCATCTGGTTTTTGAACGCCCTATGATATTTGTAATTTGGAAAATATTCTAATAAATATTCTCAACTCGGGACGACGCTGTTATTCTTCAAATGCAAGATTTGTCTGTATAAAATACTCAGATATTTATATTTTCACCACTTCTTTACATTGTATGTCTCCAGGTTTTTAAAAAAGCTAAGGTTTCGTCTGATTAATTAAAAAACTGTTAACATTTCATTTATGCGTTTGCGTAGATTTGTCTAGATTTCCGCAATCTCACAAGAAGTCTTCTTCAATCAATTTCATCTCCAGGCGCCGGTTTAGACGTAAGGTCTACACTGTAAAAAATAGAACAAGAGCTTGACTCTATTGCCTCCTGGGAATCAAATTTTTTTGTACGTCCTATATTTGCACCCATGAAATGAAAGGTAAGAAATTTTTGTACAAGGAATCTTCAATGAATCGAACACAGAATCTGGCATTTAATTCACGCCCACACTCCGTTTCCCTTATTTTAAATAATAGGTTTGGGTTTCTGCAAGGCTGGAACTAATTTGTGATCATAACACTTAAAGCATTATCGTGCACGTTTCCTGCTTTCCTTCAGGTTACCAGTACTATTAATGCGAGTATTCAACTTACGAAACTCTCAAGACGTTTTTTAAAACCAGAAGCGTCGAAGAAGCGTGGATTCCAGCCATGGTGCATGCATTAGCACCAAATACCTACGTTTTTCGACCATCTGGCGGGGCCGTTCCTGGAATTGTAATCAGCTTTCCTCGAACAAAAACGTTTAATTAAATAACATATTCATTGATTTAAATATCAACAGCAGTACATTTCTCAAGTCTCCAATTCATAATTCAGACGATTTTACGTAACATTCACAAATTACGTGGTCGTGTTGACTGCCTTGAAACGAATATGAATGAAAATCTTAGGTCGGAATAATTGATGAATGAAACATTGCGACCCCACTCATAAAAACTAATTGTGAAAGAAACGCTGAGGACGAATCTGTGCAAGCAACGCGCGACTCAACTACCATCTGCCAACAATCATCTAATTTTCGGCCTCATTTTCACGGATTTATGCAAATTTGCGGCGAGATTTTGGTTAATTTCAATTAAGAAAGTTCAAAAGGGGGTCGCGCCGAGTGGTGCAGAGCAACACCCAGAGAGGGCGCTCGTGTAAAACCGGGAGCTTTGCGTGAGTTGGCGGCAGTGCACAATGCACTTGTGGCAGCACTGGATTAAAGCTGCTGAATTTAGTGTTATGACTGTTATGTGTGCACATATTGCAGCTTTTGGCACTAAAAGCAGATTTATGTAGCAGACGCACTTTCGACCTTTCGCCGCGAACCCGTTTATTATTTAATAAACTTTTTTACTTATAAAACCCAACTGCATTGATTTTGTTAATTAATACTGCGGTACTGCGTTACTTCTTTATGGCGTGACTTATTCAACTTTGACCTTTCGTAGAAAGCCGGGAGTTTTCCCAAACAAATTTTCCACAATTTGTGACGCGTTAGCGATTGCTTTAAAAATGAATGGTAATCGCTTTTCCCTTGCGTAATAAATTACGGCACACGTTATCGCCTAGTCTGCGTGGAAATTCGCTCCCCTACGCATTTATCCGTTGTTTTTTTACAGCATTTCCCACCTGTTTTCATTTATCTTTCATTCATAACGTCAGCACGTGATTGTTGGGCCGGAAAATTTCGGTCTAAACGATTAGTGAAGCGCGTTGCCCCGTTTCGATGGCGATAACGTCGAAAGGATTAAAATGCTCCCCACTAATCTCATCGACGTGTTTTCTATACACACATAATATGCGTCAACCATTAAAATGGAGGAGAAATTCAAAGTATTGATTTACACATCGTGGATGCGCAATCAGAGGAAGAAGCACTTAGAAAGCGCCGTTGGGAAGAGAGAAACGAACGATGATTTTGATTGTCAAGTTTACACTCCGGTGAAACTGAAATTTCATTCAACTTCACCACATCAACATTGCATAACTTGAGCAGTGTTTATTTTAAACTTTCTTTCATTATTTCGTCATTGTCCATGCGAAAATGGAGCCTCTCGTGTCTTCTAAGATATCGTGAAAATGTGTGGCAAACGCACGATTTGGTCTCAATAAGTCCGATCCTGCATTTAGGACGACTAGGTCAAGGCCGGCGTCTATTTTGGTTGTAGGTACCATAAAAGGGTGAGCCGCCCACGATTCTTGCAGTTACCCTCGGCGTGAAAAGCCCGCCGAGACGCCTGTGACGTAAGCCGGTTGATTGCGCTGACGTCAACGGCTGACGTCAGTGCGTCCCGTCGTCATGGATACGACGCTCGAGTCCTTCTTGTGAATGGAAAACCGAGAACCGGGAGCCCTAGACACTGACACTGCTCAAGGAACGAAGCGGGAAAGTTCCATGAAAAACAAGCATTTTCAGCGCAACAAAATCGTAAATTTTTGTATTTTTTCTTTATCTTTAAAGCTTCCTATTCAATACGTTCATTGATTGATGTAAACATTTTAAAAGTATTGAAGTTGAAGATAATTGGAACATATTAAATTTATGCTGAAACTGAAATAGTAAATCGATATATTTATTTTTAGTAGATAGGCGTTGATATTGTAAACATATGAATGTATTGGTTCATAATACACCCGTGGACTAAATAAAGTTGAAGCAACGCACATGAGTGGTAATAAAAACTTAACATTATCGAAGAACTGTATAGTGTGTACACATAAACCGATGCTCTGGAGGCCATGGAATTTAGCTTCTGTTTTTTTACAGTATACACCTTACCTTTGACAGTTGACAAGGATTGTCAATCAATAATTTTCTCAAACGTCGTCCAAACCGCACCTGAAAATGTAATTTGTTAAAGAAGACACTAAAAGCATTTTTGTATTGTATTCGAAACGCTTGTTCGACATTATTTTGAATTAAAGTAGTTGGGATAGAGCTTGCATACTAAACTAGGTTTACTAGGTTATTAATACGTTTTTGGTTATTATATTCATACAGGGTGTCCCAGCGCTGCGGGGAAGTAAGATTACTCTAAAATGGAAATAGATATCGAGATGCGGTATTCGAGAAAAAGTACAATCCATTTAAGAGAACACTCTCACAATATCTAATATACAGGTGTTTTTTTTAAGGCGGCCATTGGGAAATTTTTAACTTTCTATAGTGCTATAAATTTGAAATTTGGAATACAGTCAAATTGACCATTCTGAATCGAAATAAATTATTTTCAATATGGCGGCACTTCCGCTTATACCGGAAGTGGACGCCATCTTTGTTATTTTAAATGGAACACAATAGTTTTTATTTAATTTTCGAATACTCTCTTTCTTTTTAAGTATCTTATACCCATATTGTACTTATCTATCTATCAAAGTTTTGGAGATATGCGCACTTTTTTACAAAATTTTGCAATTTCAGTGGTCTATTCAAAAAATGATTTTGCAGTAACCATTGGGAAAATGTACAAACTGTTTTTTCCAGTTGATAGAGGAAAAATTGCAAAATTGTGGGCTGGCCTCAAAAGTAACTGTATCACATTTTGAGTACTTACAATAATTTAATGAAAATGCCCAAAACAAAACATTTTAAATGGCACCTACTAAATTTTATATCGCCAGTCGATAGAAAATGAAATTTAAGGCAATATTGTATTAGCATGTCCTATACCTATCTCAATTACTTTAGGAGTTATTATGATTTATTTAGAAAATGAGTCTAATTCTGTAATCATGAGGGTGTTTAGTAGGCTGTGAACAATGTATATGGCTGTCAACGTCGCCGTTTAAGTTGTAATAAATTGATTTAATGTAATAAATAGATTTAAGCGTAAGCATTTTCTTTTAATATTATTGAGTTTGGAATTTTTGGTATTGTCGTTTTATATTTTATTATTTTTTTATTTACAGTTCTGTTGTAAATTTATGCCCAACACAGCACAAAAATAACCAATTTGCATAACTTCACTAAGTCTGGAAAGACAGATTTAATCTCAAATTTTTAGCGGCAGCTCGTCGTTATGCACGGGGAAACGCGGCAAAATATCCCAAAACGTTGATTTGGTTTTCTTTACTTCTAGGAACAACTTTAACTCTTTCTCTGGTGATATGTATTATTCCTGAATGGATAAACTGATTCTGAAGACGGGAACATTTTTGTTTATTCATTGGGGCTAGGTGCGAATACTAACATGTCCTTTGAACGATTTTATCACAACTTCCGTGAATAATAAACAAATCTAAAATCAATACATTTGGGTAATTATCCATTGCACTCAATTATTAAAACAGATTTACAAGACAACTGCAATTTTTGCAGCGATATATACTGTATACACTATGTCCACATACAGAGTGGCGCATCAAAGTTAGGTTTTTTTAAATGGAACATTCTGTATATTACGTTATTTTCGGATTACTTATCAAAAAATAATTGTACTTTGTATAATGAACACAATAATGGACCTAACTTCAGTTGGTTTCCTATTTGACAATTAAACGAACAAAAGCCCTTTCTTTGAAAAATCGCTACTCTGAAACCATTGAGAATTTTGGCTTAAAATTTGTACAGAAAATTATATTTTGGTATTGTATTGTATTGTATTGTATTGTAGGGGGGTCGTTTGGCTACTGAAGCCCTTCGTCACTGCGACCATTGTTGGTCTATTGTGAATAACCCTGCTTCCTATTGGAATCCCAGGGAGTCTAGCCCCCTGATGAAGTGGGCCAGATCCTTGGGAGTTGATTTACGTATCTGGGCGGCCGTGAGTGCAGCCGCACCCAGATGTTGTAACCTATTATGAGCGATGGTGTTGCACTCACAGAGAATGTGTTCGGCCGTTTCTACCGCCGATCCACAGAGTCGACATGTAGCGACTTCTGCTTTCCCCATTTTCTGGAGATGGTATCTGACTGGACCGTGTCCTGTCAGGAGGCCAGTTACTTGCCTCAGATCATTCTTTTCCAGTTTGAGAAGCATCTTAGTCTTCTTTGACGAATAGTGTATGAACTTTTTCGCCTGGCGTTGGCCTGGAGTATTTCTCCAGTAGGATTCTTTCTGTTCCTTTTCCCATTTATGGATGTCGGACATTCTCTGGGCTTTGGTTAGCCCGCAGAATGGTTCTGGTCCAATAAATGGAGCTGTCGCACCTTTCTTGGCGAGGGCGTCTGCCATTTCATTTCCTTCAATCCCCTCATGCCCTGGGATCCACAACAGAGTGATTCTGTTGCCCATCGCCAGTTGCTTCAGGGATTGTTTGCATTCCCAGACAGTCCTCTGTACACAGCGGTAGGCTCTCAGGGCCTTTAAGGCTGCTTGACTGTCTGACAGTATGTAGATATTTGCACCCTTTATGCGCCTTTCGAGGCATTTCCGAGCACAAACATCTATGGCACATATTTCGGCCTGATGAATCGAGGGGGTACTTCCTAAGGGCTGATGGATCCTGGTCTGCGGACCATAGACTCCTATTCCAGTCCCCTGCTGCGATTTTGACCCGTCTGTGTACCAGACGAGTGAGTTCTTTGGAAGTCGAGTCGTATCGAATGTTCCACATTGGCGGCCTAAAATGGCCACTTCGAATGGAACATCGAAGTCGAGTTCGGCTGGCATTACGTCCGTTGGTTGGTTCCAGGACTCTGCTCTTATCAGATTCATAATCCTGCAGTGACCAACCATGTCCCCTAGTTTTAGATTTTTTGTCTGTGTTGACCTCAAGGCACTCAGTGCTGCCTCCTTCCTCACATGTAGATGTAAAGGAAGAAGATCAAGCAGCGCCTCTAAGGCGGCCGTAGGGGTGGAGCGCATTGAGCCCGTCACGCCTAGACAAGCAAGCCTTTGCAATTTCTGCATTTTGCTTTGCGTTGTTGTTTCTTCAGTTTTTGGCCACCACAGCAGGGATGCATAGGTTACCACGGGTCTTACCACCGTCAGGTATGACCAGTAGATCATCTCCGGTTTGAGTCCCCAAGTTCTCCCAAAGAGCCTGCGGCAACACCAGAGTGCCGCTGTGCCTTTTGTAAGAGTTTTGTCAACATGCGTTTTCCAGTTGAGTTTCGCGTCTAGATTTACACCTAGATATTTGACCTCTCTGGAGAACTGCAGCTTTTTCCCGTGCAGAGTTGGAGCTGTTAAATTTAGCTTCCTTCTCTTCGTAAAGGGAACTAGAACAGTTTTGCTCGGATTAACATTGAGCTGTTCGTCCGAGCACCATCTTGAGATGATGTTTAGGGCATTTTGCGCTAGGCCAGAGATCGTGCCTTCGTGTTTGCCCCTGATGAGTACAACCAGGTCATCTGCGTAACCTTGGGTATAGATTCCCGAGTCATTGAGCTTGCTCAGTAGGTCGTCGACAACAATCGACCACAGTAGGGGCGATAGAACTCCGCCTTGCGGACACCCTTTTACTGTGGTGACCATCGTCTCCTCTCCACCGACGCTTGCCGTTATGACTCGGCTCCTCAGCATGGATTTTATCCATTCTACGGTTGAGGTTTCGACGCCTCTTAGTAAAGCAGCTCTTTCGATGGATTCATAGGAGGTATTGTCGAAGGCTCCCTCTACGTCAATGAATATTCCCAGAGCTACTTGTTTAGCCATCAGCGTCCTTTCAATGCCCTTGATGAGGCAATGTAGGGCGTCTACTGTGGATTTGCCTGCTTGATAAGCAAATTGATTATTATGAAGCGGAGTTTGCTTTAGGATAGCTCCTCTGATGTAGTTATCAATTATTTTCTCCATGGTTTTGAGGAGAAAGGAAGTGAGGCTTATGGGGCGGTAAGATTTAGCCTCTTCAGGAGGCCTTCTACCGCTTTTTGGTATGAATACCACTTTAGCCTCTCTCCAGGTCTCGGGTATATATCCGAGAATGTAGCTAGCTTTGAATATTCTCATTAAGCTGGGTATCAGGTAGTCTGTTCCCCTTTGGAGCAGGGCTGGAAAGATTCCGTCTCTGCCCGGCGATTTGAACGGCTTGAAGCTGTTGATCGCCCATTGTATTTTGTTAGCAGTAAACATTTTTCCTGCTAGGCTCTTGGTTTGCCGGGTTGGGCGTGTTATCGGCCCTTGAGTCACGTCTCTGATCTCTATGTCTGTTAGCGCCTTTGACCCAGGAAAATGGGTCTCTAGAAGTACCCTTAAGCTTTCCTTTAGATCGCCGGTGTATTCGCCGTTAGGTTTTTTTATTAAGCCTATTCCGTTTGAGTGGTCTTTTGAGAGCACTTTTTGGAGCCTTACTGCTGGGATCAATTGCTCGATCCCTTCGCAGAAAGTGCTCCATGAGCGCCTCTTTGACTTCCTCAATTCTTTGTTGTATTCTGTGAGAGCTTTTTTGTAGTCGATCCACGTTCCTAAACTTTTAGCTCTATTGAATAGCTTCCTTACTTCGGCCCTACGTCGGCCGAGTTCTTTGTTCCACCAAGGAACGTTCCTCGAAGTCACTCTTTGTTTCAGAGGACAACTTTTCTCATAGGACGAGACTATGAGATCGCGAAGATGTACCGAGGCCGCATCGAGGTCCTCTCTTGTGTCGATTTGGTAACGGAGTCCGTCGGTTTCGGCTCTGATGTGCTCCGTGTAGAGACACCAGTCCGTCTCCTTCGGCACTCTGCACGTTTCGAGGCTGTGGGGGGATGCCTCCATGTGGAATCGGATTGTGCAATGGTCCGACATGGAGGCCTCGTCCGCCACGTGCCAATTTTTAATAAAATTTGCAATAAATGGACTCGCCAGGGTTAGATCTAAAACCTCTTTCCTAATCGCATTTATGAAGGTGGCTTTGTTCCCCCGGTTGATAATGTCCACGTCGTTCGCGGACAAATATTCAAAAAGGGACTCACCTCTTTTGTTTGTGTCCGTGCTGCCCCACATGAGATGGTGTGCGTTGGCGTCGCAGCCCAGAATGTAGTGTTTGTTCCTCCTTTTGCACCAGCTTATGAGGCGTATAACTTCCTCTGGAATGGAGTTATTTTCGTCGCCTGGGAAGTAGGCAGAGGCCATTACAATTGGCCTTTTGCCACCTTCCGTGGGTACCTCTACAGCTACTGCAACTAAGTCCCTGGAGATGAACTCTGGAATCGGAACAAATTTGATATGTTTTTTGAGCAGTATTGCTGCTCTTGGATGTTCATGGTGGTCACTTATTACCTTACATGATCTGGTTGGAAGTCCCTTTATGTTTCCCCCATTTATCCAGGGCTCTTGGATTAGCCCCACGTCTGCGGACCCTCTGACAAACCCCCAATAAAGCACACTGGATGCGGCTTTTGAGTGTTGGAGGTTTATCTGGGTGAAGTTTATCCTGCCTGCCATTGTTGCAGTTACTTCTTTTTGCCGCAGCCTTTCTTTTGCGCTACCTTAGGCAATTTCCTGCCTTTAGGCTTTGCTCCAGAGTTGGCTGCAGCAGACGTTGAGGCGGGCAATCTCCTTTCACTAGCAACACCAGTGCTAGCTGGCTTGGTTGCAGAGCTAATAGAGGTGCTCGCCCCTTTGTCTTGGGCTTTGTTGGCGCCAGCGGTCCTTGGCCTAAGTTGAACTTGGCCGAACTTATAGCTTACCTTAAAGCCCATGGTTTTCAATATCTCCGTCGACTGATGGTCGACAGAGAGCGTTGTTTCGAGTGTGGGGCCTATCGGATTTCTCCTAAGCACCCTCCAGCTCTTTGCACTGAGGCCTTCGTTTTGGGCCTCTATTAGATTCAGGATTTTCTCGTTCGAGTAGTCCTGACTTCCGGGAAGATACGCCACCAGGACGACAGTGTGAGGCATTTCTGCCTCTTCTACCATCCTGAGCGACGCACCCTCCCACGGTCTGATTTCATCGGCGATGCTTCCTAGCCACTGCGCGGTGTCTTTGTCGGCACACACCAATGAAAGCCAACCTGGCCTGTAATGGAGGCCGTGGAACTTGGGTCTTATTTTGTCCCCTGCTCCCATGGCTGCCATTTTCTCCACAACAGCCTCCTGCACGGCTTCCTGTTGTGCCGCTGTCAGGAGTGACTGTGGATAGTCTGAGGGTATAATTCCAACCCTCACTCCAGTCACAGCTTGGCTAAATGAGGGCTTGGCAGAACTGCTCTCCTGCTTCTTCGCTCTCTTAGCGTTTGCTGTTTCAGGGGTACTGCCGTCAGATCGGATCCTTTTGGCTCCTTTTCCTGGCGGCGTTGCCCTTTCGATTGGCTTCAGCGCCTTCTCAAGGGCCTCTTCCTTGGAGAGTCCTTTGGCGAGAAGATACTTCAGCCTTTTTCTGGCAGCTCCTCCTAATCGGACCTTTTGCTCTTTCACATTGAGAGCCTTAAGGTTTTCTCCGATTTTGGTGACGCTGTCAGTTTTTGGTATCAATCGAGCACATTTTTGATAAGCTATCTAATGATGTCCTTATGACTGATCATTTTTCAACTTCTTAACCAACTATTTTCCAAATTGTCGATATTTCACTATTCAATCATATCATTAAAGACGTCATTAAAAATGTAATCAATTGATACCAAAGTATACTATTTGAAGTGAAGTGTTCTATTTGAAAAATTTTATTAAATGAACAATTTGCGTTTATGAGCAAATCTATATAGTAAATAACTACAATTCAAAATTCGATTTGATCATTATGAACTACAAGATATTTGAATTTTTTCTGTCCAAATTTCATGACAAAATTCTCATTAGTTTGGGAGCAGCGATTTTTCAAAGTGGCTTTTGTTGGTTTAAATGTCAAATAATAGGAAAACAACTGTTAGTTACGTCCATAATAGGTTGTACAAAGTACAATTATTTTTTGATAAGGAATCCGAAAATAGCGTAATATACCGGGTGTTCTATTCAAGAAAACTTAACTTTGATGCGCCTCTCTGTATATACACATTCTGGATATAAGCAGATACTTTCAGTGTGTTCTCTTAAATGGATTGTACATTTTGTCGAAAACTGCATTTCGATATCTTTCTTCATTTAAGAGTAATCTTACTTTACCGCAGCGCTGGAACACCCTGTACAAACTGTGGAATATTCCACTGTTCTATGAGTCGTCAGTGTTAATTTCTCTCAATTTCGTGAAAAGACATCCAAAACAACGTGTCAGTTGAGTAAAATTGACAGTACAAGTAAAAGTTATTGCTTTGTTCCACAATGTAGTACCTACATACCACAGAAAGAGAGAAATAACCATGCATAAATTTCCAAAGAACCATAAACTGAAAGAAATTTGGAAACAACCTAAAAATTCGAAAACCAATTATGAAATTTGTGTGTGTTTGTTCCAAACATTTTACAAGAGATGATTATTTGACAACAGGTAAAAATTATTTGTCCTCCTCAAGTTAGGTATTTAAATGCAAGAACTTCCACAGCAGAGGTGCACAAAGCAATTGTATCCACTTTTGCCACAAAGACAATGCCCAGTATTGAATAATGCTTCACCTTTGATTAACGGACGCTTTCTATCCACAACATAGTCCTGAATTTCACTGAATAAAACAAACAAAGTGATCAATACCGATTAAAAAGGAAGATAATAATAAAGTAGACGGCTTTGACAGCGCCCTTCGTAGACGTCACATTCTGGAATTTCAAACTCAAAGTCGCAAATTATCTACACTTTACCGAAATTCAAAGTTTCAAACTTTTCTAGGCACGATATAAAAATGATGTTTATGTTTTATTTAAAGAAATTGTAAATTTAACAATTTGCAAAATTAAGTATGCGGAAGTTCTAGAATCAATGATTATTATATTGTCAAATTTTATCAAATGATTGTCACTTCTCGCGTTTTCCCTTTTGTCATTGCCTGACGGATTATCCACGGAGAAATGCCATTGGTTGTCAGTTCACGAACATACCCCCATATAGTACGAGCTTTTAAATAAAAATACATTTGATGAGAATTTTCTAGAAACGCCGAAAAGTTGCACAAAGTACCGTCATCTGTAGACAAAAGGAAGAATAAGGATTGGACGAAAGTCCAATGAAGTCAGTCGAAGAAGAAGTTTCTTCTTGTTTCTTCGTCGTTTGTTATTTCGATTTGTTTTTCGAGCTGTGTTTGTGTTTCAGGATTTGCTTATAGTCCATTCCTTTAACAAATTTTCCCAAACCTACGAAAGTTCTGACAAATTACACGCATAAAATGGAAGAGTAAAATCAAAACTGTTTGCTTTAAAGCAGCAGCCGAACTAAAGCAGCAATTGTAAACTCATTCATAAATAGACAATCGTGGTAAGATAACGCAACTTTCTTGTGGTTGTGCTTGTGTCGGCGGTGGGGTCAACTACAAACCATATTTATTGATACATGTAAACTTCCATACATCAATCATTCTCTTCGGATTTATTTTGAAATTATAATGTTGTAATTTTTTGTCTACACTCACCTTATTATATTTTTACATTCGGCTCAATTCTAGTATATTACAGAACGAGTTCCATAAAGCATATTTTATTGCACTAGCCCATTTCGCTTCATTTAAGCAATTTTTAATTCAAAATTTCCAATTTTACAATTTCGGGTATTTTACATGGGTTGGTTGACAATTATCAAAATTGAATTGCCGATTTTCAAATGCAATAAGACGGCCAAAAGTTTGCGGTGAAAATATTTTTCAGAAAAATATTGTGGTAAGCAACCTACCTGGGATTGATTTTTAAAGGATTTTTTTAAGTGCTTACGAAATCCAACGTAACGCGTTTGATGTTTATAATAATTAGGAAAGCTAAACAGAATCGAATGATGTAATCGATAAAAATTTAAGCAATATTTGTTAAATCTAATCTAATCAGGAAATAGTGCAAACGAGCTTTAATAGTTTTAAAATGTTCAAATGAGTTTAAAACATGAAATTGATTTTGATTTTAAACTTTAAAAGTCTTATGGTGCTAGAGTTGCCCCGATCAACTGTGGATACCTACTGAAGAGATACGAGGGCAATTTGAATAGTTCACAGCATGACTATGATATACTTTGTATTTTGAACTTAATTTGCATTTCATCCAGCTATGCTCCAGTGCTTGTGTCATCCCGGGGATTCTTTTTTTGGTTCTCAAAATAGAGATTCATACTTTCGTTCCTTGTTTGAATGATGAAAATCACTAAGTACCTATTCTTTTAGTTTTGGAAGAGGTCAAATTATTTTAAGGTGGATGGGCCAGCATATCTTTCTTCAGTTGAATAAACAATGGCGTTATTGGAAAATAATTTCTCTCTCTCGTAAATTTGGTTTGTCTAGTCGATCATCAAGTTTCGCTTAATACTCGCCCGATATCGTTTGACCTTTTGGACCAATTAACAGAATTTCTTTAGTATTTCAGGAAATGAAGCCAAATTCTTGCTTCTTTGTGCCTCTTTGCTTTCGTTGCTTTGATTGTTGTTGTCTTCAGGGAATAGTGATGAATTCTAGTCTCATCTGTAATTCCAAATCGCCTGATAAATGTCTTAAATCGATCCAAACTGACTTGGGAAATTTGTACACGAATGTATCTTTCATCAATTGTCACCTACAATATTTCAAATATAGTAGGTAGTAGTTGGGCCGCGAACTTTTTGAATTGACCTCGTAAACTGGTGAAATGTTTGGAAGTGATTATTTAAAGACACATGTAATCTGGAAATTGTTTATATTGTTCCATGAGGTAAAAACCAATGTAAGGTTTGTACTTTCATCTCTGAGTAGAGCCGCATACAAATTTGCTCTTACACTCGGAGTCGAGTTCATTAACTTGGAACACTTTGATCTAGTTGTTCATGTTGTACTTCAGTAGTTTGTTGAAATGTGAGTTTATGAGATTGAAAAAGAATAAAGGAAAGCTGGTTTGCTGCTTTAGCAATATCGGCAAGATTATTAATAACATTTGACAAGTTTGGAGCAAAACAAGCGCCGACTGACTTAACAATACAACTTTTTTATTGATCAATTATCATTCGGTTTAGATTAGCGCAAATCTAACCTGAAAGCGTGGCACATAAACGCACGAAGACGCATTTGCCCCGGTCAACGTAATACCATAAATTATAGCCACGAACCTTGTGGAAGGAAAGTGAGGCGCTGTCAATGAGGTCCTCGGGGCTCGTCACGCCTGCTCCAATTGCTGGGGTTCAATTACAGTTAGATTCAGCAATTTGAAGACTGCTTTGATGTCGGAAATCTTGTGCGCAGAAAATGTAATGGAAAACCAATTTGTAACACCGCAATTAGCACATAAACAACAATAACCGATAATAATGTAATGCCCGAAGTTCGAAATTGTCAATCAGAGCTGTGGTCGTCCAGCTGTTAAATTAAAAGATAAGGAAAACTCAGATTGCTCCTTGAAAATTGGTCCAGTCTTATCGACTTTTTTAATGACATGAGCAATGGGAATTTACGACGCGGAGCCAATGGCGATTTGAAACGTTTTCCTCAGGCAAAGATTTTTCCGAAAAAAAATCCGCAGCTCGATAAGGGCAAATCGTCTCATTGGTTCAATTAAATTCTTTGATAAGACGAGTGTTTCCTTATTGATTGGCCACATAAACAAGTCAAGTGAGTCCGAACGCACATTGCAATTAAAACTATTGATAAGAAATGGTCGTAAGATGTGACTTTGAGCAGGTCCAGAAGTTCCGGAAATATTTCATCCAAAAAAGCGTTCCGTATGCTCGGGAATAAAATATAAAATACGAGGTGTACAGTAACAGACACCATAAGTGTCTCCATGAAACATGGACACTTAAATTTTTACTGATCGTAAATCAATTGAACTCCTGATATTTTGCATTTGAAGCTCTCAATTAAAATAAATTTCAAGGGGATGGCAACACTGATGATCTTAATTTATGGGTTGTAAAAAAGCTGCGGATAATTGGAGTTTCAATGCGGCATTGTCGTTGCAATTGCAATTTCACTAGTTATTTATCGGCCCTAAATATCATTTGAGTGTCTGGCATAGGTTTCTTGCAAACTCTGCAACAACAGAACCTTACATAATCCTCTAAATCCTCCGAAATGCAGGTAAAAGTTTTATCAATATGATTGTTTACTCGTAGCAGACGTAGGTACACTAAAAATTGTAAAATCCTGATCAAAGTTTAGTCCTGGCATTTAAATAGGTAATAATGTTAAATCTCCGAAGAAACCACATCAAGAGGGTATCGTGCTTTACAGCTAAAAGTCTGCAAAATGCAAGTTTATGACTTAAAACAACGTTATTCTTGCTTGCTGAAAACTGACGAGCACATGCCGACTCACTACTCACGATTGATATAATTGCGAATACTTTTTGATTGTAAACTGGGAGGACAATCGAAATTTCACGACAATCTTTTCAATCGTTCTGTCGTTTTTGAAAATATTATATTTGATAAAAAGAAAATACAACGACTTGTTTGTAATTTGCACGTCACCAAGTAAATTTAGGTACTGAAAATTACTTTCTAGGGAATACATAGATAGTTATACAAGTTTCATATTTATTTAGAAGATAAACTTTTACTATTAATGTCGATTAGTGGTTTGAAACAGAAAGAAAATCGTATTTACATGACTAATCCTTTTCTATATTTATGTTCAAAGTGTAAACTCATTGGCAAAGTTCAGTAGAATGTAATGAGCGTTAAAAAAACGGACGCTGTGTAGACTATGCAATAAATTTGAGGTTCGCAAGAGTGTAGCTAAATTTCGACCTTGAGTTGGTACACAGTGCACAGAGTGCATAAGGTACCCATCTCCTGGTCTCGGTTTAGACGTCATTTGAGCACATATTTGTTTGACCACATTTTCTAAATCTTTTTTTCTTTTGAGCTTACATAATAATTCATATCATCTCTTTGTAGTAAATGCCCGTTTTTGTTGCCAAATTCTTTTATAATGAAGAGCTCGACTGATTTCCTACAACCGACATTTCCTCACCACTTTTGTGACTTAAAACAACGTTATTCTTGCTCGCTGAAAACGGACAAGCACATGTCGACTCAATACTAACAATTTATATAATTTCTTCTACTTTTTGATTGGAAACTGGGAGGAGAATCGAACATTTTACGATCTTTCGAATCGTTTTGTCGTTTTTGAAAATATTATATTTGATAAACGGACTATACAAAAACTTGTTTGTAATTTGCACGTCACGAAGTAAATTTACTGAAAATTACTTTCTAAGGAATACATATGTAGTTGGAAATTTCATATTTATTTAGATGATCAACTTTCACTTTCAGTGTCGATTAGTGCTTTGAAACAGAAGGAAAATCGTATTTACATGACTAATTTTTTTCTATATTTATGTTCAAAGTGTAAACTCATTGGCGAAATTCAGTAGAATGTAACGAGCGCTAAAAAAACGGAGGCTGTGTAGGCTATGCAATAAATTTGACGTTCGCAAGAGTGTAGCTAAATTTCGACCTTGAGTTGGAGAACAGAGTGCATAAGGTACCCATCTCCTGGTCTCGGTTTAGACGTCATTTGAGCACATTTTTGTTTGACCACATTTTCTAAATCTTTTTTTCTTTTGAGCTTACATAATAATTCATATCACCCATTGTAGTAAATGCCCGTTTTTGTTGCCAAATTCTTTTATAATGAAGTGCTCGACTGATTTCCTGCAACCGACATTTCCTCACCATTTTTATGACTTTCAAACAACGTTACCCTTGCTTGCTGAAAACTGACAAGCACATCGATACTCACAATTTATATAATTTCTTATACTTTTTGATTGGAAACTGGGAGGAGAATCGAACATTTTACGATCTTTCGAATCGTTTTGTCGTTTTTGAAAATATTATATTTGATAAAAGGTCAATACAAAAACTTGTTTGTAATTTGCACGTCACGAAGTAAATTTACTGAAAATTACTTTCTAAGGAATACATATGTAGTTGGAAATTTCATATTTATTTAGATGATAAACTTTCACTTTCAGTGCCGATTAGTGCTTTGAAACACAAGGAAAATCGTATTTGCATGACTAATCCTTGTCTATATTTATGTTCAAAGTGTAAACTAATTCTTTTTCATGTTTTGAGCTTTCACAATAATTCATATCATCTCTTTGTAGTAAATACCCGTTTTCGTTGCCAAATTCTTTCATAATGAAGAGCTCGACTGATTTCCTGCAACCGACATTCCCTCACATCTCACTACCTATTGGAAGAAGATATTTCTCGTTTTTTAAGAAAATGGTGTAACAATTTTTTAAAGCAAAAGCAAGCGAGGTGTGGATAAAACTTTTTTTTGCACGAAGTGGTATTTTTTAATTTTGAAAAGCTTAACCTATGATATTTTGCTTTATATTTTACAGTGCAGAACTGAATAGAAGGAGCCTGTCAAAAACATGCTCAAACGACATTTGAAGATGGAATTTGTTAAAACATGCCGATTGTTAATAGAGAACTTAATTCACTTTTAATTTACTGCACTTTAATCACTTTGAAAGAATACATGGCCTATTTTAAATCTTTTTCCTAACGCACGTTATGTTTTTGTTCAGATAAAAATTGTCCTCAACTTTACTTACAAAACTTATAAGATTTGTTTGAAATAGTTAATGTTTTTATACTGTAATTTTTAAAATAATTTTTAGAACTTGATAATGACAAATAAAATTAAAAACGATGAAACTTTGATTTCATATCGTTCGAAGGGTGAGATATGGGAAAACAAATAACTATTAATAGTCAATCTCTCAGTTTACAAAAAAAAATTTTCAAAAGAAAGAAATAATTATGTGCTGAAATGTTTGAAACTTGGTCATCTTTTGAACTACAATGATTGAGAAAATGCCTGTAATGAGGCAGTCAAACCGTAAAGTGTCTTACAAATCACAACATTGTCTTTGAAGCCTAACGACCGACGTTATTTTTTCTGCGACGTCTTCTTCAAGGTCCGAGTTTTCCAACACGAATCGATTCCGATCCCCAGGACCCCAGAGGTCGGAAGTGTAAGTTCCCTGAACTTGCGCTTTGCAGAGGTCGTTCCATGACCGCGACGGAGCTTCCTCCTTGCCTAGGGTGGTGCGGCCCTGCTTCATGTAGTCAGGGTTGCAGTACATCGATCGTCCACAAAACCAGTTTCCATGACAACTTTTATACCTGTTGCAGATTACGTCACGACGCCCAAAGCGTCACGGCGCTATCCACAGAACGCACGTCACGATTCTCGTGCCTCGGCTATTTCAATAAATAATACAATAGTTCGTGAAAAGCGACTGTATTATTATACACCGGGGCGCCATCGATCCGGCACCGGAAATAGTCCGGACGCACACATTTACCGGAATTTAACGCCGGCCGGTTTCAGGAACTCCATTCGCTATTAATACCTGAAATTGCTGAATGAAGTTTTTCAAATACCTTACATTACCCAGGAAATGATCAAAGTGGAACACACATAAGTCTTGATTTCTTATGTGAGAAATTATCGAAGAGGTTGGCGTTCTGTTGGAAGAACGCATGGAAACTTGGACTGTTATTCTGAAATATTTCAGTTTAACTCCCTCACTCTTTTCAATTCAATTCTGTGAAGCATTGAGTGGGTACATTATAACAATGTTTTCAGTTTTCTGCTTGAATTTTTTCTTTCTCAGCATGATTTAAACTCTCAGAAAAGGCTTTGGCTAATGATAGAATGTCCACTCATTTGTCCTGTCAGAAGGATCTAACAGCAGGGCAGCTAGACAAGATTGCGACCTCCTGCTGGAAGGACGTTTGAATTCTTGGACTATTACTATGAAGGACTCCAATTGATCTCATTCGCTTTTTTCGATCGAAATAATATTCAAGTACTTAATGACAAACCAAAAGGACATTTAGACAAGATTGCCTACCACCAGCAGGAAAGCGCTTCCTGCTGGACACTATCAACTATATTTCGTTGACGAATGCGCAAAACGAAATAAGTTACATCTGATAAATACATAGTCTAATCATGTAAAAACAAATAACCAACAGCATTTCATTACACACAATAATATGTTTGTGTTTGTAATTTAATCATAAACGACAATTAAATATTATAATACAACAAAACAAGACGTTTCTGATCATGACATACCATCCTAGAAAACCGAATTTACAGTAGTTCAATTACGAAACCCACTCAATTGGGTGCTTTAACAGCTTTTTTATAGACGTGAAGTAGAAAATAGTATATTAAACAATGGATTACAAAAGATATATTTGATTTTCTTGCATGAGTCCAAGGACGAGTGCCGTAATAATAGTCTTATGAACGATTTTTTTATACATTTTTTTCAATCATTTATGCAATTTTATATTTACAAAATTAGCAATTTTAAAATTAGGACAATTTTGCATGGGTTGGTTGACAATTGTCAAAATTGAAATTTCGATTTTCAAATGCAACTAAACGGCACAACAGTTGGCGGTGAAAATAATTTTCAGCAAAATCTTGTGGCAAACAATCTACCTGGGATTAATTTACGTGCTCAAAACATATCTAATGTAACAATTGATGGATAATAATTGGGGAACGTTAATTTAGATTTAAAATATAGTAAGGCTTTATGTTGGTGTTTACTTTGACGTTTGACATGACTTTTCTGATCGTGACATACCACCCTAAAACAACTAAATTACACTAGTTCTATTACGAAACTAAAACAGCTTTGTTATCGACGCAAAGTAGAAAAAAGTGTTTTCTGTCGCATCTGAAAAATTGGTAAGTACAGATATCAGTTATTTGTGTTTGCGACATTTGTCAACAATTCGAAGAACTTCAGTTACATTTACTGGCTCCTCCAGTACAATGCGTTCAGTAAGTATACGGTTTGAAATTTGAAATGAGTGGAATTCCAACAGTCATTTATTTATAGAACGTTCTCTTATTTGTTGTGCTAGAAGGATCTTATAGATATGTTCTGCTGGAAGAACGTTTGCGTCCTTGGACTAGTATTGCCCCAATTAGGTTCCAAACGTTCCAATTTACTTTAGCTCTTTTCGATTTTTTTGTAAATGTGATATCTAGACAAGACTACCAGAAGAAAACGCGTCTTGCTGGATACTCTTATCAACGATATTTTAAGGACTCCAATTTACCATGCTCGCTTTTTTCTATTAAAATCTGGGAAGAATCGAGTGTACATATACTTAATAACAATGCGTGCAGTTTACTGTTTGAAAGCTGACATTATCCACTCATTTCTCCTGCAAGCAGGACCTTTTTGCAAAACAACTAGATAAGATTGTGAATACATTCTGCCGGAAGGTCGCTTGAACCTTTGGACTATTACTAGTACTATGAAGGACTTCAATTTACCTTACTCGTTCTTTTCGATAAAAGTTTATGAAGCATCGAGTACATAATTATTACAATGCGTTCAAAGTACCATTTGAAAGTTGAAATTTTTACTTCATTAGCATGAATGGAAAATTCAATTTCATGACAAAACGTCCACCATTCGTTTTTTCCAGAAGGACTTTATAGCAGAACAGCTATATAAGATTACAAACACGTCCTGCTTGAAGGACGTTGAAACCATTGTATTATTACTGGGAAGGACTCGAATTTACCTTGCTTGCTCTTTTAGTTGGAAATATGCTAGCTAAATATGTAATTATAGGTAACGATCTTCTTGGGGATTTTTGACCGTGAAGTTCTATTAAGGACATCTGGACAAGATGCCAGCAGGAAAGCGGATTCTGCTGGACACTATCAAAGATATTTGAAGGACTACAATTAATCTTGCTCGCTCTTTTCTATTGAAACTGTAGAACATAGAGTATATAATTATTATTATGAGTTCAGTTTTATGTTGGAAATTTGACTTTGTTTTCTCAGCATGAATGGTATCTCAACAGTCATTTAATGATAAAACGTCCAGCCAGATGCTCTACCAGAAAGACCTTATAGAAAGGCAGCTAACTAAGATTGTTCTAATGGAAGGATTTGAACCATTATACGTTATTTACTCTGAAGGACCTCGTTCGCTTTTTTCGACGGAATTCTGATATTCAAGTACTTAATAACAACCCGAAAGCACTAAGACAAGATTGCCTACTACGTTAAAGTATTTGTTTTGCCGAAAGGGCCCTATAAGAAGAGAGTTAGATAAGATTGCATAATACCAGCAGAACAGCTAGTCCCACTGGAGGTACTCTCGAATCCTTGGACTATTACTCTAAGTGACTTCAATTTAACTCACTCGCTCTTTTCGATCGAAATCCGTGAAGCATCGAGTACATAATAATAAATTTATGACGCTGATTGTGTTTTTGTGATAATTCTGGCACGTTCGATTGTTTGTGTGATTAGGGGTCGAATCGACGTCGGCGCGCCTTATCAAATATTAAATAATATTTCCAGTTGCCAGCGTCATGCAACGAGAAAATATAGATAAGAGGCTCGCGAGTGATTAAAGCTTTCGCTCGGATCGAGCAATTTAAAATTAATTTGCGGTGATTTTAGCGTCGATTTGAAAAATCTAAACGGCTGCGTATGTAAGAGCATGCATTACCTTCATTGCTAATGTAGTAATGAAGTTTTAATATCCATATAATGGTTTGAGCTGCTATTAATTATAACGGAAACGAATCCACGTTCGATTATCATGTTTGCAAGATTGCCGTTTTATTAATTGAAGATAGCACTGTCGCTCGATTTATTAGGAAGATAATATTTATGTTTTGCAATTGAAACCTAACCGAAATTGTTTTATTTCAATTAAAGACAACAATGGTTGCTTAATCATTCAATTCGATTCTCGATTTCAAGCCAGATCATGGGATTTTTACGAATGCAATTTTTATATCTTTTATGACAGTCGAGCCATGCAGAACTATTTTTATATTTGGATCAAATCTTCTACGGTTATTTCACTTACAGTTTACTCGTCACTGTAAATGTGTAAGTTGCGTAATAATAATTTTGTTAATAAATATAGCCGACACACGAAGTAAAAATGCGCCAGTTTCCGCAACAGGAAAAGCAAATGATACGCGACGAAGATAACAATATTCTCTTCTTCATGTCGTCTCAATCCGACCCTGTGTTCGCAACTGGGTCACATCGTTTGCGGATTGGGATCAGCATCTCTGTATCATCTTAAGATGATCTCGCTTGTAATAAGAACATTCTTTTTTGAACAATGGGCGTTCATTAGGACATATTTACCGTTCTTTCGTATACGAGGGTTGTACAGAATTTTTTGTCCCAGAATTGAAATCTATTTCAATTGCAACCAAATTGTTCTTGTTCATCTATAAAACAAAGTTGCAAATCAAATTTTGGGGTCTTAATAATTTACCAGTATTTTTGTAAGAAGCAATTCACGAAGATATGGTTAACGCACTTGGGTGGGGGTGGTCCTTCAAATCAAATAGTAGGAATTAATTGGTTTTGTAAGTTTCGAGTTGAAGTGTGAGTTCATGAGCATGTTGCTCTTGCGTCTTGAGGAAATAACAAACAATTTATGTAGTACAATCAGAACTATCATCAATGACAGCCGTTTAGAAATGTTTCTGTGATCAAACTCCGCCTTTTTTAAAAGGTGCATTTAGAGCGGTCTTACGTTAAAAAAGAATATCCGTTTGTATGTTAGGGACAAAATAATTTGTACAATCCTCGTACGTTAGACGGTTTGCGTCGCATCGATAAATTACCAGAATCCTGCACTGTGCGGATTATAGTTCCCAACAGTTCGATTCCGGGTAATTCCGGGTGCTGCATCGTGCACGGGGAATTTTCCAGGAAGAACGCCTACATGTTTCCGAGAATTACGATAGATTCTCGATGTTTCCAAGCGGGACGGCTAATTATCAATTAATTCATTCATGAAAAGCCAAGTGGAAAACCGCTATTATATTGCGTGAAACGTCACGTTAAAAGTGATTAATTAGGCCCGGAAAAGCACAGCTTAAGGAAGTGACGCCGTTGAAAATATATGTGGAGCTTTTAAATCAATCGCTATATATTACATATTTCACAACGGTGTATTTTTTCGGTTGGAACGCCATATATCTCTTAATACTTTATCAAAACCAATAATTTAGCCATCATTTTGAAAATCACGTTTACCGCTATATGCGAAAAATAAACAAAAAATCCAAAATGTTTTTTTCTAAATTATTATAAACCGTATTTTAAAAAGCGCCATCTATTGACTTTTAGTTTAATTAAAAGCGTCCACCCTTCATCATCAAATAAATTTGGCAAAATGTTATTAGTTTCTCTAGTTCTTACAGATATTCAGACATTTTCGAAAGTGTAAAATTACAAGGAAATTAGTTTTGATTGGATATAATATACATATAAAAGAAATGGTGAACGTTGGCCACATCTCATTCTTAAATTGAGAACCTAGATTTTACACGTAATCTTATGGAGAACATTACAAACAAGGGCTTTTCTCAGTTATTAGGCAACTTGGGGTATTCATATTTTGGTAGGTAAACAACAAAGGCCGTTTTATTAAATAATTTATTATTAAACAACTATAATTTGGATGAATCTCAAGTGCTTTCGTTTTAAAGTAAAAAGTTCAAAGAATGCAATACATAAAAATTAAACGAATATGTTGTAAAATTATTAAATGCTACTAACTAACTGCTTGCTAATTTCCCACCTTAACAGACATCCTCAAGCGCATTCTCTGCGAATTATTGGCACGGGCCAACTTTAAACTGAATCAGTGAAAACATTCTATAGTAGATTATGGAAACTTAGCTTTTGTTTTAGTTTTTATAGTGTAAATGTTTGAAATTGACAAATGTCATTTGACAGATTTTATCAATAGCAATTTGCACGAATGACGCCAAATCTCTCTCTAGTCTCGTACCAATGGTGCCACAAGACATTTGTTAAAACAACGTGTCCGTTGAACGAACTTTAAATAATTGTATTAGAAGTGTTTGCTACATGAAATCAATAGTTCTTGGTTGAGAGCAAGAGTTTCTTGCAATCGATGTTGCATTGATCTGAACACAAAGCCAAAAAGTGCAATTACGTAATATCAATTAATTTTTTATTAAAATAACTTAACGGGTTGCCTATTTTATTCATCTCACAGTTTTCGTGAACTTATTAAACTAATATATTTCTCCCGTCACACATACATGAGATGGAAGGAATCTACATGAGCGACTAATATGTTTCTTATTTTAAATTGGGAGCTAGTTAATTCTCGATAACGTCAATGCAACTCTGTGATGTTTCTAACCCAGCTTCAATTATCTCCACATCTCTTTGTTAATGTTGTCTCTCCATGATTTCTCCAACGCAACTGAATATTGTTCTCATGCCTTGACTACGTTCTTTCCATTTGAAAACAAATCGTCGCTGAGAAGACTAATAATAAATAATTACAAACCGCGGTGAAGCGATTTTAAAGAAAATCAACTCTGTGATTTCCTAATATATGTATGGGAATTATAATATCACTCGCCAAAAGTACAGTGAGTTTAGCCATAATTAATAACATTACATAGGTAATTTGGTTTGAATATGGGAAATAAACTAAGAAATGAAAAATTTGTTTGTCTTTCCCTTATTCGAATGTTATTGTCACTTACGCCTCACGACATAATTGTTATAGGTAGCTATTTAAATAAAGAGATTTAATGTATGATTGTATCGAAGTTAAAGCTAATTATATTTAACAATATAAATAACAGAAGTTAATAAACAAGAAAAAAAATGGAACAAAAAAGCAGCAACAAAATTTTTATAGAAATTTACATATTCCGGAATACCAATAACTAGTTGGTCCCCGCGCGAATAATCGGAATCGCAATCATGCTTGTCTTACCATTTTACTGCTTGGAACGCGCATGCGCTTGGGAAAATATTCAATATTCGCTTTGATCAAAGTACGGTTTTTCATAATTTTAAAACAAACATTAACATTTTGAATAGTTTCTTTATTTTTCGCATATAGCAGTCAAGGTAAGCTTCAAAATGATGGCTCAATCATAGATTTTGATGATGTATTATGGAAGATATAGCGTGCCGACACCTTTGAAAAATAATATATAGAGATTGGTGTTAGTCTTCCACAAACAGCCTTCACTTCTTTATGTTTCCCTTTGCTTTATTTTGGAGGACTTGCAAAATGTTAAGCGTCTCTGCGCCTCTGCTGTTTTTTTATTAATAATACGTTATCCCGACTACAGGTTTTGGTTGTAGGAAAAATACATTTAAACTGTCAAAGACATTCACGTTAACTGATTCTCCGGATTCCTCCAAGGATATGCTATGCATTTTTTACTGTTAATTGGGGGTGAAGTACACTCTACTGGAACTTTTTCACACAGTAGGTGATTCCATTCGAGGAAATCCCTTAATATATTGCAAGTCCAATGCGTCAATTTTTTCAACATAGGGCCGGTTTTTCAATCGTTGGTTTACTTCTAGTTAGTAGGTTTCTATGTAAATTTTTGCAATTTAACCACTCAAAATGCTGCATTTTTAGTTTAACTAGAGGTTTAACTTTAACCAACGATTGAAAATCCGGCCCTCAGTCAGTTCACCTTTGTCGTCGTTTTCCATGTTCTAATTTTTTTCGTAATGTTCTAAGCAGGCTTTTTCAGAAATTATTAGATTATTTAAGAACATGGTTTTGCATACCAGAACTATGGTACAGCCTCGTGGAGGATTGTAATAATTTGTTTTCTGTCTTCTGTAGAAGGCTTTGTAGGGTTCTGCTGTATATTTATTCTCTTAATGTATCTGGCAATGAATTATGTTTGCCACTCCAGATCGCGTGTACCATAGTAGTTCTTGCCTTTCTTCCTCCGTTACAATGGAACACAATTTGGACCAAATTTCTTGCAAAAAGTACTAGGTAAAACGCGTTTTCTAGCCTTCATTGTTGTATCCGATTGTTGAGCTGATTGTATTATTCACTCAGATTTTTTGCATCTTTCTTCTTATTGTTATAACACCATTTTCCATTCTATTGCCTTCTAGTGTAAAGAATTATGGAAAATTATGTATTTGGTGCATGTTTTTACAAGATGTTCATTCCACTGATACATGGTTCCAGCATACCATCTTTATCTTGGACAAGCACTAAAATTTTCTTGCCTGAATTCTGGGACTTCACATTTTGCATTGTTCAGGTTACGACAGAACTAACATCCTCAACAACAACATTTAATTATGTTAAATCATGTTAGGTAGCGTTTTATTTAACTCAACTAATGAGTACTTAGAATCAAAATTTAAATTTTTTTTTTGCCAAAACCGAAAACCTATTTTCTTTCACAGCCTTCTTACTTTCACTATAATTGAGCCGTAGCCCTCTTACTGTAGCTACTTTTCTGAAAATCTATGACACTACTACCAACTTTACACACTACAAAGTTAAAAGTTTTTAGTTTGGTGCGATCCGCAAATACAGTTAATAAGTATTTTTTGTGACTGACAATTCTAAAACTATTTCACTCTTTTATCCTACCTTGTTCTTAATAACAACCTCACCTTCCATTGATGTATTTACTTCTGCCTATAGCTGTACGTTTTTTCTGAACATGGTCATTTTTTCCGATTTTACAAATTGTGCTTTTCAAAATGCCCAATCGCACATTATCTTCTAAGTCAATAGAAGTTTTAAAGTGTTCTTTTTCCACAACTATTATTCTTTCAAAATACCATTTTCCATCCTGTGGCTACAACTTTACTTGGACGTTCTCTTTTAACATTTTTCCTTCTTGTACTGGCTATTTTTTAGTCCTACCTTGCATTTTTGCTTATGTTATAATTTTGAATTACTCCCGTTTGTCTTGCTTAAATTACGTAAAACATGTATCAAATTCCTGAATTATTTAATTTATACAGATTAGTCAGAGTATGTCTTACACTACAACTACCCATTACATAAATGGTATTAAGTAAAATTTGGATTTTTTTTTGAGCTTCTCAACGACGAAATATTCTTTTCACGTACAAATGATTTAAATTGCGTTTTTGACCTACAATTTGGTCTTCTAACTTGTTAATATGACATAAAATTGTGTTTACGATTGCGCAAGAAGGTAAAAATAGTAGTGTTCAAGTCCAGGTTCATAATTAATAATAATTAGGTAGTGTGAATAACTCCCATTTTTTTGTTCCAATGACTAATAGCATGGAAAATATTTATTGTTATGGAATAAGTGAGTAATTTTCTTCAAAAATGTAAGCTGGAAAATCGCGGCCTTTTTGTCGCAAATAGCGCACTGCCGATCATGTGTGTAATTAAATTTAAATAGAAAGCCGTTTAAGTCGAGTTTATCGCTGCGAGATGTAACCTTCATGCTTAGTGCATTTTTCCTTACTGACCTAACGTCTCGGAAAATCCTGCCGCGCAACTCGTCCGCTGACAGACATAAATCTATCGGGACTGATGTGTTAATTATTCGGTCAACAGTCCAGGTTTTTCTCTTTCCAAAATTGGGATACCTAAACGAGTTAGTAGCGAAGCGTGTGAACTGTAAATACAGCGAAGAAGTTCTAACAACGATGCGCACCGATCGTCATTAACAAATAATATTAATTGCTACTATGTTTGTGAAATGAGCAGCATGTCCATGAACTCGGAAATACATGCGGGATTCATTAAACTGGAAGCTGTTGTCAGTCAATGCCGACATCCTGTTTCAATATTTGATGTGTGAATACCTCAAGAAGCGCCGGCGGTTTCACTATTTAGTGTAAACGATACTCTTTGTATTGTCTTGTATGGAGGCACACAGCTTTGAGCCCCAAAGCAAACCGACCAAATTCGACAAGAAGACGTCTTTTAACAACGGCCAAAATTAAGATATAAAAACAACATTCCGAATATCAGTGCTGTGTAAACAGATATGTTTATGACTATTTTAAACGGCTATTTTTGTCATTAGGTAATTCTGATGCTGTGACTCAGACACTGTCGAACATCTTTGAATTAATTACGTCATGAACAGATTTCCCAAACGTGGTTTACTTAGCGGCGCTGCTCGAATATCCACGAGAATTATTAATGGACGCCTTTTCAAGGTTTGACAAACTAATAAATGTTGATGTTGTTTGAATTTTAATAAAATCGAATCATTCAATGCTTGGTGGGGCTTCAGATTTAGGTGACAACTGTTGAACAAAAAACTCCGGAAGACAAGGTTGCATTGACTAATCCGTCAATATTGATGCTATTTCGATGTGCATATTGCACATTGTCTTTAACATAAATGTTAGTTCGCTCGTTTAAATTTTATGCTTATTGTTACTTTATAAAAAGTGATATCCTTGCACTAAACTTTCTGTTTTCGACATAAGTGGTAGCAAACGTCTGCGCTCGTACTATGCAGAAGCCATGAAATTTACCAGTTTGTTTTATTTTTCAGTGTTGACTTTTGAAATTTGACATGTAAAAACGGCGAGAAAACTGTATCATCTAAAACATCTAAAGCGTGTTCAAGTTTCAGGTCAATAGTATTAGGTTTGTAGCAGACGTGTTTTTATCGTGTGCCGATTAAAATATTTGACAAAGTCGAGCAACGAATAAATTTAAAACTTCTGCTAAAAAGGTTACGAGAAGGATGTTTGGCTCTAGAATGAAAACTGCTCAAAGAAGTATAGTTTTACAGTTGCACCTAAAGTGCCGGGGAAGCTTCGACGATTAAAAACAAATAAAGATCGTCATCGACGTCAAAATTATCATGCAGTCCAAAGAATAAAACCATACTTTCAGCAACTCTTCGATTGTCTTATGTTGTCGGATTCTTGAAAATGGCGCATCTCTTTTCGGAAGAGAAGTGGTCCTCGAGGTTTGGACTTGCTATATTCAAATGCACAATCAGCAAAAATTGTTTCGAATTCATACTTACTGCCCACGAAAAAAGGGGAAAATATGAGATCATCTTATTTATAATTTTATTGAAATATGAGCTACACTTCATCAGAGTACTACTATATTGACTAATTTTACTGTAGAATCTTGTAGACTATATAACATTAAGCCCTAAAACGTCTTCTGTTGCTTAATACACATGTTTTGTGGAATATATATACAGGGTGACCCAGAGCTGCGTAAACGGTCCATAACTTTTTTGCTATTCGAGGTATCGACTTGAAATTATTGCTGGATGATAGGTGCGCTTCTGCTGCACATTTTAAAAATATTTTCTTTTGTATACAGGATGTCCAAATATTATTAAAAGACCAAAGTTATGTTTTTTTATATGGAACTACCCCATTTTGATTTTATTTTTGAATTGTATACTAAGTTCTGCGTTAAATTTACTTAGGTCATTTTCACCTATCTATCATACTTTTTGATGTACGTCACTTTATGTTTCAAAATTCCTTGATGTAATGTTCCGTTAAAAAAATCATATCTTCTAAACTATTAAAGAAAACATACCCATTTTTTTTCTGTGAAGTCTCTACACTTTGGTCAATCTTTGAGCTGTTGCCGAGTGGCGAAGGAATATTCAAACGCTTACTACGATTTTTTGAAAGTGATGAACAACAAATGGGGAAAACTCTATTTTTTCAAATGGAACACCCTGTATATTTTTACAACATTCTTTAGCGTTTTTGATAAGCTTTTCTATGATATAGGGTTTCTAGGGTTCAATTATGATATTAGAAAAGTTATTGAGAAAATATCAGTTTTTAGATAAAACCACTGTTTTTACTAGGCTTGTGCCAAAATTAACTGTTACATTTGACATTTCTGTTTCATCGAAACTAAAGACTAAAGTCGAAATTAATTTTATAGGCCAAGTACAGAACTTTATGGTGCTGATTTTCTAAATCTAATACATTTTTCGAACAAAATGCTTGAAATTTTGTATGGTTATTGGAATTATTTGAACAATATTTTATTTTTGGATAAAGCTAAATTTTAAAGTAATGGGTCTGTTAATAGGCACGATATGCACTATTATGCGATTGAAAACTAATTGGCTGCGAACCATGGACCACCAAAACAGGTGGTCATTGAATGCGTGGGGTGGAATTATTGGAGGATGCGTTATCGGTCCGTTCTTTTTTGACAAGGTCCAAAATGGCGAGAGATACTTGGAATTTCTTCAAACCAATTTCCCGTTACTACTAGAAGACTTAACTACAAGAGCGATCATGTGGTTACAACATGACGGTACTCCAGTTCATTTTTATGGTATCATTCAGCAGTTTTTGAGTCAAAATTACACCAACCGTTGGATAGGAAGAGGAGGAAGTATTACTTGGCCAGCTCGCTCCCCAAACCTGACACCCATTGATTTTTTTCTCTTGGGCAATGTTAAAGAAAAAGTTTATAAGGTTCCATCAACTACAGCTGAGGATATGAAGCGCGAATAACCGATCCATTTCACTCTATTGACCAAATTCGTCTTTTGTTCGTAGAATAAATGTTTGTGTAGAACAGAATAGCCGTATATTTGAACATTTGTTATGATGCGAATAACCAATTTAATACTACGATAATTTATTTTTCTAATTATTGTTGAGCTTGTTATGATTGTTGATTCTTTTATTATTTTATTAAACATTGGCCGTTTGCCTATGGGTTATGTTGGATTGTATTATTTGTACTAACTGTTGGAAGATGTAATACTTGACAATCTCAAACTTGACATTTAATTCTTGCACAAGACTACTAGAAAGTGGTTTCATCTAAAAAATGCTATTTTCTCGATAACTTCTCTAATATCATAATTGAACCCTAGAGACCTTATATCACAGAAAAGCTTAGCAAAAACGCTAAAGAATGGTGTAAAAATATACAGGGTGTTCCATTTGAAAAAATCGAGTTTTCCCCATTTGTAGTTCATCGTTTTCAAAAAATCGTAGCAAGCGTTGGAATATTCTTTCGCCACTCGACAATAGCTTAATAGATTGACTGAAGCCTAGGTACTTCACACAAAAAAAATTGGTATGTTTTCTTTAACAGTTTAGAAATTATGAATTTTTGAACAGAACCTTACATAAAGAAATTTTGGAAAATAAAGTGACGTACATCAAAAAATTTGACAGATAGGTGAAAATGACTCCAGTAAAATTGACGCAGAATTTAGTGTAGAAATCAAAAATTAAATCAAATTGGGGTGGTTTCATTTAAAAAAACATAACTTTGGTCTTTTAATAATATTTGGACACCCTGTATACAAACGAAACTATTTTTAAAATGTGCAACAGAAGCGCTCCTATCATCCAACAATAATTTCAAGTCGATACCTCGAATAGCAAAAAAGTTATGGAGCGTTTACGGAGCTCTGGGTCACCCTGTATATAATATCATCGTATCATAAATCGCAATCGGCTAGCATTTTAGAGACCCAAAAAGGCAACATCTGGAACAATTATTGAAAAAACCATAAATTGTTCTGGAATATCATCGATTAAAGATTTTTGAGATTGCTAAGACTGCTGGGATATCTGATGAACGAGCATACTATATATATGGCATTAATTTTTTGGGATACCAAAGGGATACTTTTGCCAGCTATGCTAACCTTTTAGACCCGTTAGACAGAAATATTCAAGAAAAGACACCGGGTTTAGACAAAAGAAAAATCATCTTCCACCAAGACCATGCAAGAGTCCACACTTGTAGAATGTGGAATTTTATGGCAAAATTAAAGGAAATAAGCTACGAAATCGCCTGATATAGCTCGTTCAGATTACCATTTGTAGCCAAAACTCAAAAGATTTCTTTCCGGACAGATATTTCCTTCTGACGGTGCGGTTAAAGACGCGATTGAACAGTAATTTGCAAACCTCCCTGAAACTCACCCAGGACATTAGTTCTCGAGCATGTATATACCAAAGGTGTTGAAAAGTACAATATAATTGAAATCACTATAATCACTATAGAGGTTTTTTCTGTTTCATTCCCGGATTTTTTTAAATCCTCGCATCCTTTGCTGCTAAAAGAACCATTTGGTCTTTTGGTAAGCACAATGTTTAACCTCAAGAGATTGATACGTCAAAAATTGTTTTAATCTTCTACTGGGAAATGGGAAATATATCTTTGATCAGTTGTGTCAAAAGACATACTTTTATGTATATTTGATGGTATGGTAGCTGCAGCTGTAATATTCTCTATGAATCTGGTGATCACTTTAAGTTCTTGAAAACCTGGCACATACTGTGATAACATTTAAAGATTAAAGTCTCAATGACCAAGCATTTTGAGAAAGAGTATTCGGGAATGTTTGGGGCTTCCTAGGAAAAGAGTGGATGGCAATTACATCGATAAGTTTTGTTAGATGCGTCGATGGCCCACGACATTCAAATTGGAAAGATATACTCTAGACATGGAAGACAGTGGCGGTATTTCTTGGGCTCGAGGACCTCGAGAGGCTAACCCGACCCCCAACTCCCAAGCGCTTGATGATGTCGCGATTAGGCTAACATGAAGAATTCTTGGCCACTGATGATGTCTACCGCAGTCGTAGACAAAATGTTTGGGAGGATTTCTAAACACAAACAGCCACAATTATTTACACTAAAGATAACGAACCACTTGCTACAGATCCGCGTTTGTTATTATGAACTGTTTAAAAGAGTCTGTCTGGGCTGAGGTTGTTCCAAATTGATGCAGTAAGCAAGCGTACTTTATCGCTTAAATGTCTTGAATAATATCTGTTTACTACATTGCTACACTTCAAAAATAAACCAATCTTTGTAGGAGCGAATAACAAGGTGTATTTTGATTCAAACTGGCTGCAGGTGCAAATAATTAATTTACATATGTATGCAGCAAGTGTGAAAGCACTAATTTATCAAATAATAAAAATTCATAGCGGACGGCCACAATTCGGTTGCTGGAAATCGTTACGTGATTCCAGGAATAATTAACCAAAACGAAAAAGAACCATAATGGTCTCTGCATTTACGGGAAAATGCAATTTGGCCTCGGCTTCTCCAATTCCCTATTAACAATTTCTTTAATTAATGCTCTTATCAGTCTCGCGGCATTATTGTTAACAACTGGATTTTCAAGTTCTTATTTATGGCAGGTGTTATGGCGGTTGTTAAAATGATCAATCTGCTAATGCTGGCCGAAGAAAACTCCACGACCGACCCATAAAATTTTTAAACAATCTGTATGAATTATTGTTAAAGAGCGGTACCGTTAACCCCATTAAGCCGCATAATTTTTCCAAAAATTATGTATCTTATCTAAATCGCATCACTTACTATCTTTATTTGAAGTTGGGGCCCGTGCACAAAAATATGCCTGTGCTTTACGTTATCACCGTATATCAGTGGCCACGGCGTGGACATTCATCTCTTGCTGTCTCCACGTGCGCTATCTCTACTATCTCAGCTGCTACTCGAACATGGACAGCGTCCTTCTGGACGCCGAAGCTGATCGATGACGGTGTCCTTTCCATTTTTCATCCGATTCAATTAATAAATAATCCGTTGAAGGGAATTTACGACGAGTGGTGGAAAAGTGCATTGTTCTGAGTAATGGTCATGGGTAAACGAAACGAAAATAAATACATAAGCATAAAAGCTGAGAATGTAAACTATTGAACAAGTGAAAGAATTCAAGTATCTGTAGGAGTGGAAATAGAAGAAAATAGAATACAAGAATTTGAAATTACGGATAGAGAAAGTACCAATAGTATACCATTTTATGAATAAAAATTTTACTACTTAGTACAAAGAAACTAAGACAAATGTTTTAAAAACTATTTACGCAACCATATTAAGCATTGGTTGTAAATTTTGCGTATTAACAAAAGCACAAAAAAGTTGAATACAAGCCAAAGAGATGAAGTATCTCAGACGAGTTAAAGGAGTAATGAGTACTAATGAGAAAGGATAAAAAACGAAACCACAAAATAAGAGAAGACTTAGATGTTCAACCAACACTCGAATTTATAGAAAACAGACAATTTATTTGGTGAGATCAATGACAATATACAGGTTGCTCAAAAAATATGGAACAGGCTTAATATCTTAAAAACTATTGAGCGGAATAACTTGATATTTGGTATATGAATTCTACTAATTTAATTCTACTAATTAATACCTATCGCAAATTTTTCAACTGTTTTACATTGTTTGTTTATGAGATATACAGCCGCCAACTATTTTTTTTAATAGCAATAGGGGTCAAATTTGACATTATTCGAAAGCTTATTTTTTTCTAAATATCATCATGTAATGTTGGTGTCAAAACATTTTGACAACATGCGTAAAAAAATTAAAAATCAACCAAATATGTTTTATCGTTAAAATGACAAGACTACCTGTACTTAACACTTTTAGAAGTCTAACTGAATGAAAACTGTATACGCAATGGCTTTAAACATTTATTTCTTAAAAATGATTAAGGTAAGAAGAAAACTAACTAAACAAAAGCGAACTTAAAAAATAAATTGGAAAGCATTTGGTGTTTTTTATCTTTTTCTTATACGTTTCTTTACATTTCCCATGTCGTTAAACTGCTTCAAAGTTTTAGTTACTGCAGATTTACAAATATGCTTTCGTTCAGGATTCATAGCGTTAAAAAGGACATACTTCTGCATGACTATGCCTTCTATCGCCATAACCGATCACCATCAGGACCTCTATTCTCTCTTTTTCACTTAATTTAACCATAAATATTTGGCAAATTCAGGGCTCTCAATGTGTCATCTGTGACACTTTCAAAGCATTTGATTAAGTCACTAGATGTTTTAATTTTTTATTTATTTAACACTTCTGGTGGCAATGTTTACCCAAGAGTAACATAGTTTTGAATTTAGAAAAAAATAAGCTTTCGAATGATGTCAAATTTGACCCCTATTGCTATTAAAAAAATCTGGTTGGCTGTGTATCTCGTAAAGTAACAATGTAAAACAGTTGAAAAAATTTGATGTATAAGATATTAATTAGTTTAATTCATATTCCAAATATCAAGTTATTCCACTTAATGGTTTTGAAGATATTAAGCCCGTTCCATACTTTTGAACAGCCTGTATAATATGAATAATGCAAGACAAGTGAAAAAAGTATGTGAGGCAAAAGCACAGAAGAAAAGAGGACGACCGAGACAAACGTCGGATAAGACAAAAGGTGACATACTAAAGAAGAAGGGAAAATAATGGGCTGAAGCAAGAATCCTCGCACAAAACAAAATGAAATAGACAAAAAAGAGATGCGTCAAAAATTATATACACCATTTTATTACGAATAAGACGCTGAGTTTTAATTGACACTCAAATTGAGAATACGTTCAAAAGGTGAATTTGGGTCGTGAGTATTTTTGTCCTATGGTTGTTACACTCTAATCACTTTCATGTGACTCCATGTTCAACCTCTAGTCTTTTTATTTATGTACACGCTTTATTAATTTTACAATTTTAATAACTAACACCTGTTTTTTTAACCGTCAAAATAAGCAAATTTCTTGAGATCCGTGTTTAGGTATGCATGCGTATTGGAACTTAATACACTTAGATTTATAGTGGAAGGGAACATCTGAAAGAGAATGCAATTATATTTGCGTCCGTAAAGTTTCCAATTAAAAGCGCTTCGATCATCTGTGTCCTATGCTTAAAAGCAATTACCGAGTCTTACCGTTAAATCTCTTCATAAACGGCTAAAACTTCGTTGCTCTTCATCAAACAATACTCCAACGCTCTTTTAGTCTAAAAATAAACGACAATAAGTTCGTTGCTGTGATTTTAGAACGTCCTTTATGGAGGAAGTATTTAAAATCTATCTTTATATGCATGATTTATGTTTGGTGCCGAAGGACTTTATGTACGAGGAAATGCATTTGTTGTCGAGATTTAGGAATTTACTTGTGGCCTAGATGTCAGCTGGTGTTGGGATTAAAACATTAGCTTGCTGCTAATTGCTAAGTATTGGGAAACCGTTAAACAATACCAGTAAAACGACGTACGGTACTGATTAATGAACAAACTTCATTGAATTTTAATTGCTTAATTCATTGCGGCTGAAATCGAATGCTGGTATGTTTATGAGCATGATAATTTTTTTCCGGTTGATATGCACATGATAAGTAGGTTGCAACATGGAGATTTTAGAGCGAAAAATTCGTTGCATTGCGATTCATTTGCATGCCACTCTCGACTGTCAGAGTGACTAGAACCGGGATTTTCCGATGCAAAAGAATATTTTGCATTACACGTTGTTTGGCCTTTACGCCAATAGTAAATGAGCGAACATGCCCGCAGAAAAAAAAGTTCCCGGCATGTGATTGTACAAATTACGCTAATAATTTATAAGTCATGGTCAAGGTTACCACTTAAGCTACATGTGCTGACTTAGAATAGACAGAGAAATGTGCTTAGAGACGAAATTATTTCTATATCACTTTACGTGTCAACTAACGCCAATGAACCCAGTTTTCAAATTTGGAAATAATTTGTTTCTTTGTGCACTCAGCCTCTTCATCATGACAAGAACGCGTGCGTTCACATGTACAGGCCATGAAATTAAAAAAAGTGTAGAAAATTTGCGATCTTGCGTTGATGAAATCTGAATTTCCATTGCCAAGAGTTGATTTGGACTGTAGACAAAAGAGAGGTCTACATCGCAAACAAAATTACAAAGTAGATTCTGTCGCTTTCTCTTTTTGTACCCTCTATAACGTGCGTTCAAAAATAAAAGACGCCATGAAGTCATTTTTAAGGTGCATAGAAGAAGTAAATTTTCGACTTCTTAACATAATCTTACACAGATACGATGAAGAATTATAAACTACTCAATAAGTATTGTTTAGAAGGGATCCGTTACATTTCGTGTTTTCTTTAACAATTTCCATCTTCAGATGTCGCTTCCTGCAAAACGTGAAACGAAAGTTAAAATCCATGGCCTCTTATTTGTACACTCCATATAAAAAAACTAGTCGCAAAGAACACATACTTATTTTTTTTAATTTTGAGCCTGGTAGTTAGGCTTCATCCCAAAATAACTTTCCTTTGAAATTGCACTTCACATATGCAATCCAAATTGCTGAAATATGTTTATCATAATTTTGGAACAATTAATAAACAAATTACTCTATTCACCATAGAACGGGAAGTTCATTTTTTATTGCGCTAAAACCTGAGTTGCTAATGGCAGAAATTGAGGGAAAAGAAGAACGTTTTTAATTCTTGCATTCCTAATTTGGATGTGACTTTTTAGCGACTCGATACGTCTTGAAAAAGCAAACTTTTAGCACGCTAAACCGATGAAAAACATGCATAAATCAATCGTAACCGCATTATATGCGTTAGATCGAATTCTTTCAGGCTGAATTTACATTACCAATCATAAACATACATTCTTTAATTTTGCGGCGAAATAGCAGAAGGAATACGTTTTTCTGATTTGTTTAAGTAATAATGAAGGTTAGCAGGTGTTAAAATTCAGCATTAAAAAAGTTTGGAATTATTTGTTGACAGAGCTGGCCAAGAAGTAAACATAATGGAGCGGTTTCCGAATGTGGTTGGAAGTGATGGCTTGTTCCTTCATTGCTGTTTTTTGTGACCACGTTCCAGCTGTACATTCCAATTTTTCTTCAAGCCACAAAAATGAAATAGAAAGGACATAATTATAACGATGTTCTTCGGGATTTTGGACCGTGTTCCATTTGAAATTCCATTAGGGGGGGTGCAGTGAACGCTCCTAGTAGCTAATTCAACAAGTGTAATTAATGTAATTCACTTCCACGGTCCAAAATCCCGAAGAACATCGTTATAATTAATAACGCCGACCGTGAAAGCCTACATACTTTTATAAAGGACATACCAAAATTTAAATTTAGGTATATTTGTCTCTGATTTTTGAATTTTTTTAGTAATGTTCAGTTTATAGTCATTCTAAAATCTTTCAAGCCTCTATTGTTTCCTGCTTTCTCTACTCTTGTCTACTGAAAGCCGCAAATGAACCTTCCACTATTACCCAGCTAAAAATCCATTGAGTAATTATAGTATATTAAAGAACGAGTTCTCTAAGACATACTTTATTGCACGAGTTCAAGTTTACAAAACGACCGGCGAAGACTCTTGTCTACTGAAAGCCGCAGATGAATCTTCTACTAAGTATTACCCAGCTAAAAATCCAATTAGTAATTATAATATATTAAAGAACGAGTTCCATAAGGTATATTTTATTGCACGGGTCCAAGTTTACCAAACGACCGGCGAAGCTGAGAAAGGACGAGTGCCATAATAGCCTTGTGAACGAGTTTCTTATACTTCGCATCTTTTTTCAATAAAAAAAATTGCAAAATTATAATTTGGAGAATTTTGCATGGGTTGGTGGACAATAGTCAAAATTGAAATTTAGATTTTCAAATGCAATTAGCGGCACAACAGTTAGTGGTGATAATAATTTTCAGCAAAATATAGGGGCAAGCAACCTACCTCAGATTAATTTAAGTGTAATGTTTATAATAATTGGGGAAAGCTAATTTAAATAAAAAATATTGTAACGTTTTGTGTTGGCGTTTGACGTTTGACTTGACATTTCTGATCATGACATACCCTAGAAAATGAGAATTACCCTAGTTCTATTACAAAACACAAATAGCTGTTAAAGCACTCAATCGAGTGCTTTAACAGCTTTGTTATAGACGCAAAGTAGAAAAAATCTTTATGAAACCAAAAGTTTTCGAAAGATGTTTTGTGGCAAAATCCGCTCATCTCGCTGGCAAAGCTGTGTTTTACGTCAAACGTCAAAAACGTGTCATTTGCAGCGCATTCCGGGCCGCGAGCGGTAAAGCTCATCGTGGTCACGACGTCACCAACACCGCTGAGACACGGCTATTTTTAGATCCTCATCTGAAAGAGGAGAGTATGCGGTTAGCTCGTGCCAGCCATGCGCCCGATGCCTTGGACGTGTCTACCTACATCCTCCGCATTTCCTTGCTTACAACCCCGCACCAAGTTCACTTCCTTACACTTTGTTTACTATTTATCCATCGCATCGGAACACCTTAAATGCAGACGTGGGTGTTGAACGATGACCGCCCGCATCATGCCATACCAACGATTCTAATTGATGATGCTCCAGATGCTGAGATTGGTACCACCTTCGCCGGTGCCTCTAGCGTTGAATTCCCAAACGGAACCAAGTGCCATTAACTCATATGCCTCACTGCTTCTTTCTTGGACACTGAACCTCACACAAACACTCTTCACTTATTTGATGCCCACTTTTATTGATTATTTTCATATTATCTTTTCGCACCTTTTAAAAACAACCCTTAAAAGTCCAACATGGGTTGTAGAAAACCGATTTATTTACTTTATCAGATGAAGCAGTTCTCGTTAAACATTATGCAGGTAGGTAACCCAAAAAAATTCGAAATATTCGCTGAAAATAGATCATCTAGCCCCAGATGCTTCGTGTCGCCTCAAGAACTTCTGTTACAGTTTTTATGTAGCGTTGAGAGACTCCAAAGACAAAAAGCTTAAGCCTTGCAACCTTCCAATCTAGATCACTTTCTTTTTAACGGTGTATGGGTTTGCACAAGAAACTCTAGAAGCTGCCAAAGAAAAAATAATTTTCCAGAAGTCCAAAGTTTGGGCAATTGTTTCTAACGGTTGTGCACACTTTATTCAACAACCGTTAAAAAAATGGCGCGGATAATAATAATGGCGTCGCAAATTTGGCGATGTTCTTTCGAGAGGGTGTGCCAAAAGAAGAGGATTATTCTTTGTCTGGTGGCTTTGCGAATTCTTATAGGTACTCGGGGTCCATTTAAACCGCAGACGGTAGACTCCCGCAAGGAAAACCGCATGGGCGCTCGATTTCCGAAAGGACATCGGAGTTCCTTTTTACTTTAGTCCGATTCTCTCATTTCAGAAGTACAGTACAACCTTGATTATCCGGGCCAGCCGGGACCGAGCCCTTGCCGGATAATTGAAAACAGGGATAATTTAAACAACTCATTTAATTTTTTAAATTTTTTTATTATAAATTTATTTGGACAAATACTTACAGAATATGTATATCAGAAGAACAAAACAAACATGGTAGGCATATACATGTAATAAAGAAAGTTTAAATATTCATACAATGAACATATTATGTACATGAACATATTATGTACATTGTACATGCGTACATTTATGTAGGTACATACATGTGATTTAATTCACTTGAAAAAATCGGTAATTTTTTCTGTCTTTGCGCTCCGTAAATTCTTCTCCTTATAATTTTCTTCATTTTTCTAAGCTGAATTAGATCAATGTCATCAGTGTCAGGTTGTTCTTCAAAATATTCGATGAATACTTTTACAGCAGCTACTACTACTTTTAGCTCAGCTATACGAGCAGTTTTTGTGATATTTGCTACTTTCTAGGTTTTGAACTTGTGGGCGAAATACATCATGAAATATATTCACAATTGCGTAATTTTTTTTAAATTTTGTATATAGGTTTACAGATAGGTATACAGATATATAGGCGTTTCTTCAAATAAAGTCGTAAAGTTTTGAGATCAATAAAATAGAACTATCTCTGAACCAAATGACAAGGGGACTATGGTAAAGAGAAACGTTTTTGTTTCTCTTAAAATGCAGAACCCACTGGCAAGGTTTGTAACACGAATAACAAGTCACCCTGAATTTACTGGGCGGCCCCCACAAATGCTAATTAAAAACTATGGTTATGGCAGAAGATGAAATGTATAAAAACATTTTTTACTGCTGTCATTTATTTTCTTGTCTTATTAGCCTTCATCTAGTTTATCAACAAAACATTTTTTACTGCTGTCATTAATTTTTTTGTCTTATTAGCCTTCATCTAGTTTAAACACGGCGTCAAACATTCTTTGGTGTGGTGTTTTTTGTCGGTACGCCATATCTCTATTAATACTTCATCAAAACCAATGATTGAGCCATCATTTTGAAGATTACCTTCACCGCTAGATGCGAAAAATAAACAAAGAATAAAAAATGTTAATATTTCTTTTAAAATTATTAAAAACTTTATTCTGTCACAGCGCCATCTATCTGTTTAATTAAAAACCGGATATGGGTTATGTCGCCATCTATTGCCTATTAGTTTAAATAAAGCGCCATCTGTTGCCTATTAGGTTAAATAAAGCACTATCTATTGACATCTCCCGCTCCTCAAGCGCATTCTTTGCGAATTATTCGTACGGGTCAACTAACTAGTTATTTATATAATATAACAGGATTGGCATTATCTAGTTCTCCCGTCAACCTTTCCAAAAATTAAATAAACGTCGTTATACATAAATTAAAACTATATACTTTTAAAATAAGAGAAAGTAGTATAAGTAAGACATTAAGAACAACAAAAAAACTATATTATTGTCGTTTTCTTAAAATGGGCCAAAATTTTATGGGCAATTTCTTATATAATAGGATTGTCATTATCTATTTCTCTCGTCAATTTTTCCAAAATTTAAATAAACTTCGTCATACATTAATTAAAACTTTATTCTTCTAAAATAAAAGATAGGAGTACAAGACATCAATAACAACAAAAAAACTATAATATTGTCGTTTTCTTCCAATGGGACAAAATGAAATTTCTTCGTTATACAGGATCCAGCTTGCAGATTATTAGATATTAATCTGATTCAAAAGAAGAAGGTAGAAAATGCGTTTCAGTTAATTGCAATCAGACGATGACCATAGCACTAGTTAAACCTCATCAGATAAGAGCTTAAAATTCTTCGATAATGAATTATTTTGTAAGAGGAACCCGCTTGTAAACTGATTAATAACATAAGAGGTGCGATTTTCATAAAACGCGGCGGTACAAGAACGAAGATTCTTCAGATCGGGTTCATTTTTCAAAGTGTCAGCAAAAGAAGAACAAGAACTAAAGCCAATTTCGAACTAAATGTTTCGGCTCAGCGTCTTGTTTGATTTTTGCCTTTTTGATATCGCGGTGCTGATGATTTCCCCGCGACCTAACTCAATTTGTTGCTGGCTTGGCGCGTTAAATCGCAGGCGAAAAATGCGATTTTTTTTAAACTTAACGAGTGGTAAATAAATTACTACGCATTGTTATGCGAGAGTGGCAACGTTTTTGCAGACCCGTTTCGATCAATAATCAAAGAACTAAAATGAATTGACGTCCATTGTTGTACGAAATAACATTTTCTTTTATTGTCGCTTTTACGACAATTAAATTGTTTTAAACTAATAAGTCTTGCGCCAAATTCAATTGGAAAGTGCAATAAAAGCGTACGCACAATCGCTGATGAAACGATGAAAAAATTTCAACATCATTAGTAGTGTTAATGTGTCGAAACGATGTTTGTTTATTGATTTAGCGCGAGGAGTTTTGTTCGAAAATTTGGTGACGGAGATCTTGGCCACCTGTTCGCTTTTTGGCGAAAAACTCTCACAAATCACCCAAATACAACACTTGCCGCATGTGTCTGCAAACATTTCCGCATAAACAATCATCTAGAGAAAAATAATGACGTAAAAAGCGGCAGCTGTGAAAATCATTACACACATGAAGGCAAAAACAGTGAATTCGTTATGATATTTTTCATTCATCCATGCCATATGTTTGTGTAGAGGTTTCCCGAAAGGGTCGTGGTGTTTTGAATGGTCTCTCACCATAACATAAAGAGATAATAACAGATTCGATGTAAATTTCTAGACGAGATGAAAAAGCGTGTATTGTGTGACTGCTTGGAGGAGTGGTCGTCCGCCCCGATAACCAGTTCCTAATCGCTGAAGAGCGACGTGCATAATGCGACAGGCGCTCGAGGTGTTCAACGTGCCACAACAATTCATGCACACACTCTTCGGCGACATCGAGGAGTCTTTGGCCCGAGGACGCTGAGGTCCGGGAAACCACACACGTCGGTGGTGGTGACCTACTGGACTGACCACACCGTCGATGCTTATTTGCACGCTAACTCACTTTTCAGTGGACGTCTTCTTCCGCAATCGTTGCACATGCATCAAGCTTCTTACATGCCCTCACTTGCTTATCCCAACATTTATCAGGTATTAACTGGGATCCTAAATGCTGCCCGAACGGCCAAGGAACAGAATTACACAAAATACAAAAATATTTTTTACAATCCTTCCAAATTTTTATCGCGTTTTGGGTCTGAAGTACTAATCATACCTACATTACCTACATTTTGGCGAAAGGGCTCTGTTATTTTTTAATCTAGTAGCAGTAGTTACATATTATGTCAACTCAGTCAAAGACTTTTGTTATTAGAGCCGTTTGATTAAGTTGTTCTTCGACTTCGCGTCTGTAACAAAGCTGTTAAAGCACTAAATCGAGTGCTTTAATAGCTAATTGAGTTTCGTAATAGAACTAGTGTAATTTAGTTTTTCTAGGGTGGTAGGTCATGATCAGAAATGTTATGTCATACGTCAAAGTAAACACCAACGTAAAACGTTACAATATTTTTAATTTAAATTAGCTTTGTTCAATTATAAAGATTAATCGTTACGTTGGATGTGTCTTGAGCACTAAAATTAATCTCAGTTAGGTTGCTTGCTACAATATTTTGCTGAAAATTATTTTCACCACCAACTGTTGTGCAAACTAATTGCGTTTGAAAATGGAAATTTCAATTTTGACAATTGTCAACCAACCCATGAAAATTTCCCCGAATTATAAAATAGCAAATTTTTAATTTAAAATTGCATAAAAAATGCGAAATAGAAAAAGTAGTATAAAAAAAACTCTTTCCTAAGGCTATTATGGCACTCGCCCTTTATTCTTAGACTCGTATTTTCATGGTTTCCATGGCACACTATCTAGCTTATCCTGGATCACAGCCAAAAGTATCAAATATCTCATAAATTATGAAATTTAGCAATAGAACAACCTGAATAAAAAACGTAGCCAGATGGTGTACAAAAATATAGAAGGTGCCTTTTAAAAAACTAAAGTTATTCTTGTACAAAAATTGTAAAATTTGACACGAATTATTGCAGATTCTGTAAAATAAAAATCAGATTTTGGATATCGGGCGTAAAGAGCAATCCTGTCTTCATATTTCTACCTATTTTCAGCCTTGTAGCTGCTAAAACGGCCTCTCAGTAAATTTTTAAGTGAACCTCTGCAAATGACAAAAAATGTGAAAAAAAATTGTAGTGAAGAGAACACTTTGAGCTCTTCCACATCGCCACTTTTGCCACTGATGAAGTCCACCGCAGCTGTGGATGAAACGTCTGGAATTTCATTGGGGTCACTTATTGAATTAGTTCCTCGGAGCATTCACTACACCGCCCCCTAATAGAACTTGAATTGGAACACGGTCCAAAATACCGAAAAAGATCGTTATAATTTAAAAAATTGTAATTTGATAACGGTGGTCCAAAATGTAAAATACCTTATATCACCATAAATCTATGTGACTAAAGTTTCAAATAAAGAAATAAAATATAGGTACTTCTATTTGACAAAACAAAGTTGTGTAGCTTTTGTGGGTTTTGGAACAACCTGTATACGTGAAAATTAGGTTGTGCAGCAAATTGTATTTGAAATATTTTTATGTTTTACATATATTTATGGACCGATCCCGCACTAATGACTCACCTGTATATAGGGTTTTCAAAAAGTATGGAACCGGCTCTTCAAAACCATTAACCGGAATAATTTGCAATTTGGGATATGAATTCAACTAAAAAATATCTATTACATTTAATTTTTTCAACTAGTTTTTTTAAATAGCAATAGGGGTGAAATTTGGCATCATTCGAAAGATTATTTTTTTCTAAATAACATCATGTGTAATGCTGGTGTCAAAACATTTTGACAACAAACGTAAAAAAATGGAAAACCAACCAAACATGTTATATCGTTAAAATGACAGTACCAGCTGTACATTAACACTTTTAGAAGTCTGACTGAAAACTGAATACGCAGTGGCCCTAAACATTTATTTTATAAAAATGATTAATGCAAGAAGAAAAATAACAAAACATAAACAAAGTTAAGAAATAAATTTGGTGTTTTTTGTTTTTTATGTTTTTTCTTCTACGTTCCTTTACATTTCCCGTTTCATTAAACCGCTTCAAAGTTTTAGTTACTGCAGATTTACAAATTGGCTCTCGTGCTGGATGCATAGCTGTTAAAAAAGGAACACTTCTATCGCCATAGCCGATGATCATCAGAACCTCTATTATCTATTATCACTTAATTTAACCATATTTGGCAAATTCAGTGCTCAATGTGTCACCTGTGATACTTGATAAAACATTTTATTAAGTCACTAAATGTTTTAATTTTAATTTAATTAACATTCAGGTGGCAATGTTTAGACAAGAGTGACATAGTTTTGAATTAAGAAAAAATAAGCTTTCGAATTTCTATTTAAACACAGATTGTCATTCCATTTTATTCCCCACTCCCGTAATTCTACTTTACGCTTGTTTAAAATTTCAAGTTGCCAGCTTCCACGATCTGGGCTATGCGTTGATTAGATGAATGAATATGTCAGGGAGGACAATTCTGTTTATACGGAGTGATTTTTGAAAAGGACACATTTTCAATAACTTTGAACAGAGGGGGAACAAAGGGAAACATTTTTTTAGAGGTTTTTATTTGACAGGCTCTTAGTGGGGTGTACACCATTTGAAAATTTTAAAAAGAGTCCCAATCTTGTGATACATTATTTGAAAGCCTATTTTACAAGGAGTCTACCCATGTAATTGGTTTATACTACTATCTACTTATTTACGGGATAGCAAATCAAAAATTCCTATGGTGTAAAATTGCTTATGAAGTTGGATATTTCAGACTTTTTGGAACTAAATCCAACTTTCCAGAAAAACACTAAGAAAATGTATCCTTAGTAATCCCCAAAAAGTAAAAAAATTAAAATAGTCAAGGTGTCAACTAAAAACCTATGTATAAATTGTCCTCTCTGGATAAAAGTTGACGTGTTTTTAAAAATCTCCAAATTTCGTTTCTGTTTAAAATTATTGAAAGTGTGTCCTTTTCAAAAAATTACACTGAATACAGAGTGAATGTTTTAAAACGTCCATTGGAAAATTTTCTATTTATAAATAAGCTAGGATGTTGAAACTTGGACCACACCAATAATCAGTCAATACGACCTAAAATAAAATACCTATAGCCAACATGGCTGCATTTCCGTAAATACCGGATGTTCACGTTATTTTAAATAGCAACCCCCACTTTTTATTTTATCAGTGTAATGTGCTTTTAATTCTTAGTAGAATACAGTCAAGTTGTGTATACCCATCGCGCTTAGCTTTTATAATATGATAATTTTTCTGAAAAAAAATTGTATTTGCAAATATTTATGTAAAAAATCATATCTTAATAATAGATAATTAAATGGTCCTCTATGTTTTTAATGACGTAAGGATCCAGAAATGTGGTGAATATAAAATTATCTAGTGATAACGTTTCTGACGATTGCTGCGATTTGTTGAAGGTCATAAACTAATATTTCTTCAATGGCACTTTTAATTTTTTTGCCGGCAATCGACGTATGAATAAAATTAAGAGCCAGCTATGTTAGCATGTCCTATACCTAACTCAATTACTTTTTGTAGTTTTTGAGTTATTTGTAAACAATGCGTCTACACTCTAAAATATAAAACTTGACCTCCGCTTTTATTTGTATGCTCTACACCTAAATCATTTCAGACTTTCTACTTTGATCGTGTGAGTTTTTGTCGATTCAAAAACTTAATAAAACAATATAAAAATAACAGGACAAACTTTTATACGATTTATGGTAAATTTATTTCAATCGCTTTTACTTTTTATGTTTATATACTCATTTATTATTGTGTTTGGCAGTAGATTCGGCTGTAAATGCAAACGATTCAGCGACTCAGCCTCGCTGTAACGTTCGGAACAACGTCCACAATAAACATTTTTTATAAGTTCCGAAGTCGTGAAATGTAAGATTGAATCTGAAGAACATGACACGAAGAGATAAAAACGTGCTAAAATCGATTCGCTTCGTCTATTTTAAAATCACCGCGATTCTGAAGTTTTGCAAAAAATTTATAACTGTGTGCATAGCTAATATAAAAAATATCTTGACTGGTAGTCTTAAAATTAAATGTCATCCCTAACTCACTGCATAAAATTAGGTAAAAAACAATTCTAATATTGGACTAAAGTTAGGAAGCGCCCTTTTCGCATTCTGTTTGTGTGAAACGAACAACGTAAATAGCTTGTTTTCTTCGAAAAACAGATGGAAATTCAAGGATTTCACCAAAAGCGACATCGAGATGAATCCGTGGAATCGCTAAACGCGACTGTGCCTTAATTAATAGCTCTTTGTAAAAACACTCCTGCAACATTCAATTAGTCGCCGATTAATGGATTTATAATTACAACAATCCCAACAACACTAGAACAAGCAGTAACTTTAGCACTTGGGTGTGCCCGTAACATAACTTCATAATTATTTCGTTCAAGACATTCCGTCCTCCGTTGTTGTTAGTCTAGAAACGCATTTGGATAAGACAATGGAAGATTAACTGCCGCAATTTGGAACACGCCAATATCTATCAGCTTTTACACATGAAAAAATAATCGTTTTCAGACATATGAAAAATTACCTTCAGTGGGTGTTATTTTTATGCGTTTGGTTTAGTATTGATTTGTAATTACCGGTTGCAACATCAAATGATTAGCAAAGAATGGTTGCCGGAGTAGGTAATTCAAGCTTTTATCATTTTGAAATACAAGTGTTTAAGCGTTAGCACTTTTGGTTGGAGACGTATTGTCCTAAGAAGACAAACACTATTTTTCCTTAAAAATTGAGTTTGAATATAAATCTCGAGACAAGTATAACAAAAGAAACAGAAAAAATAATATAACAAATACCTAAATACACAGAAGAATAAAAACACAGTTACACGATTAAAAAAATGAAAAGAAAATAAATAAAATAGTAATATAGAGGTCGTCTCATAAATGGTGGAAAAACTAAGTAGTATATTGTTGGGAAGTCTTTAGAAAGTCAGAGAAAAATAGTAACAATATTCTTCAAGATCAATCTGAATAGATATAAACGGTTGAACACCACATTTATTCTATATTATGCAGTATTGTAAAGAAAAGTACGCCAAATAAAGAGCTGCCTTTCTTCTCTAAGTAGGTAATAACAAAAAAAATATAGCCAAAGGTTTATTTACAGCTAAAAAAAAGGTTTGGTTTTCTACATCACAATGCCATGAAAATAAATCTGGATAAAAGTAAAGCTGAATATTGTTTTTACTTACAGTAATTAATACCAAATAATTAAGAAATGTATTCTTTTTTCTTAATAATACCCCATTGTTATTAGATAGGGTTGCAAACAAATATCATGCTTGTTTGACACTGAAAACAATAAGGCGCCTAACAAAGCTTTTACCAGAATAGAACTACAACGTTCCCAATTGAGCACGCGGTTTTTGCTAATAACTAATAAGAAAAGGGCGATTATTTTTAATATATTTTCCTGACTCATTTAGCACCCTGTAATAACGTTGTAAAGAACTTTTTTGCCGTTTTTGGGACAGCCTGTATAAATACGGGAAGAAGTAGTCTTTCGTTTGCCATAGTTTCTCGGTCGCTTCCTGGTTTCTCACAGTTTGTGTCTTCTTCGTTTTCGTTTTAAACCTCTTTCGCTCCTTTTTGTAGCCACTTCAATGTCTGCCACCGGTTTTCTTGGTCACTTCCAGTCTATCCCTTCAGGTTAGCTTTTGCATGTGTCTCAATCCTTACCAGACTTTAACTCTTGGGAAGCATCTCAACTCCTACCACCGCTTACTTCGTCGCCTACTCGCCATCTATTCTCTCATCAAATGTCTGTCCCAGCCAATCGCTCTTGTTTGCGTTTGAACAAAATTTGCCCGTTTTTGTACTCTCCTCAACATTTGCAACGGGTTTCTTGTCTCCGTCCTCCACCTCATTTTGCGAATCATTTCTTTCTTTCCTGAAACTTTCTATCGCTCCTGATTTTTTACGGCGCCCCATTTATAAAGAAAAGCTTTTCAAAAGATGTGTGTAGAATGTCAAACAAAAAAAAATGGATACGAAAATGAGCATATCTGTAAATTAATACTCCTTCAGAATAAGTTTTAATTAACACGAAAACTATAACTGTATAAAATAAATTGAAAAATAATATAACATAAACTGCAAAGAAATTAAAAAACAACAAAAATTGATCGAACAGAAAAAATTGGGAACCCATTTGAAAAATATTGAGCTTTGTACGTTTGAGATCTAACACGATGTATTTAACGGTTTCTATCAAGTACCAAATTTGTTTTAATCATGAAATAAAACAATTTATGCTGAATTCAGTCCAGAGATATTCGTATTATTTCAGGCAGCTGCGGGGGTCCATTTCAATGAAGTTCAAAACGCAAAAACAGTCCGTTTTAGGCCCCACTTATGAATAAACTCGATCTAACATCAAACGAGGAATCTAAAAATACAATAATATATAGGATGTTCTATTTAAAATGAGAACGTGGAGTTATGTGTAGGCAAAACAGAATACTGTACATAAACAGATGTAAAACATATAATGCATTTAAAAGAGTACTCTGAAAATATCTGCTTCTGTACAGTATGTGGACATGCAGACATGCAGAGTGGCGAATTAAAGTAATGCTTTTTCAATGGAACACCCAGTATATTCCGCTATTTCGTTTCTATGGATCTAACTTGTTGTTTTGCTATTATTTGACATTTAAGCGAGGGAAAGGTCCTAGTTTGATAAATCGTTGCTCCCAAACTAATGAGAATTTTGATTTAAATTTTTCACAAAAATGTTTCAATATTTATTGCGGTCAAGTCATATTTTGAATTGTAATAATGTAATATACAGGAAGGCTTATGAACCCAAATTGTTCCATTTCCTCAAACGGAACCCCCCGCATATTTTAATATCAATCGATCACATTTTTGATAAGCTTTCTGACGATAAATGATTGAATATTTGAATGTCAACAATTTGGAAAATACTTGACTAAGAAGCTGAGCATAATGATTTCATTGGAAAACTCACCAAAAATATGATACATTGATACCAAAATATACAGGTTGTACATTTGAAGAAATCTATCAAATTAACAATTAGCGTTCATATGTCACCCTGTACATTATATAGCTATAATTCAAAATTTGACTTGACCACTAAAAACTAGACGATATTGGAAATTGATAATAATATATTTTTTTTTGTAAAATTTTTTTGCTTATTTTGTGCTTTGTTTTAATTTTTTATATAGAGCATTCAGTGGCGCCTATTAGAGTCTTGCTGCTTCTTTGCCTGGTACGAATATTGCTTTTTATAGTTCGAACGAAAAAAGCCGTGGAACATTGAGGTACCAAGATATTATGGCTCTCTCGCGTTTGAAAGAGACAACATCGTATACAACAACAAATTGCAGGACGTGGAAAAGTGAAAAAATATAGTGGAGAAAGGCACAATATTAACTGACGAATGTCCATGAGCTGCTTGTTAGTGTCCTCTTCAAACGAGGTGACTTCGTTAAATTGATGATGTTCTTAACTTATCTGGTGTCTTACCCTGCAATCAAATGCAATGTATCTACAAAATAACATCCATATTTACGTAGCCCAAGAAGAATTAACAATCCTGAAAAATCTAGAACAATTTTTTTGTCGAGTTATATCAACTCATTTAAACCCTATTGCACATGTGTGGGATATCAAAGGCCACACAAACTTTGGGACAGCTTTATATACAAATTAATTTTATGGGTATATATTGCCACAAAAATTTCATCGATGCCCCATAGTCATATTTCCATCATCGACAGTTGCAATTGCAATCACTGATTCACCAACTCAACCTGTCATATGGTACTAAATTAATTTGTGTAAAACAATAATTTTTAGATGTTGCGTTTCTAGTATATTCTTATGGTTGTGGTTTTCTTCTTTAAAAATAGGAGTCAGTATGTTATTTAAATGTTGAATTAGTTTCTGGCGCCGCCCGTGACACTTTAATTGCGCTTGTTTTATTTAAACTGCACACAAAATATTCGGTCGGGTTCAAAATTGTGGGTGCATCAGTTTAAATTGATTATAGCAAGTCCTCGTCTTTTTTTAGAATGATAAATAAGATCGTGTTGATCCAACATTCAGGTACGCACCATTCACACTAATTCCTCAGCTGTTGGTCGTATAAATCGTTGGAATAAATCAAAAGTGGCGTTCTAAGAGCGTTCCGTTGAAAATCGTACCGAAAAATGTTGGCACCTCGAACTGATTTCCGTATTACATCGAATCAACCCACCCACGCGGCGTATCACGTCCAGAACGCTTGTTTAATAAATGTGTTAATTTACAAAAACAAGTCTTCGGCCAACAGGTGCTGGGACACTCCATATTGGTACATGGAGTTGGCGCCTGGGACGTCCACGCAGTGACTACGTCACCGAAACGTCACACCGACATAAATACGATATAATGTTATTATAAAATGTGACTGTCAAGTCGTAACAAATACAGAATTGTATGTTTATCTTAGCGTATATCTCTGGACCATCTCAATGAGCAGCAGAACATAAAACAGTCATGGTCCGTGAACCTGAACCGCGCACAGCTCCACACTCTTGTTCCTATTAGGCAAACGCATTATATTGTTGTGGGCACTCTTTTAGTACTGGACTTGCTTTAAAGACGTGGTCATGTGTAACGTAACATCATGCAAAATGGTTAGATCACTGCTGCTTTCTGAATTCGGACGAGATTCGTGCCCGGTTAAATTTAGGTTCAGAATGTAACAACCGTTTATCCGATTGTTTTTATGAACGTTTTACGGCTTATTTTATATCACTTCTGGTATGGATGTTTTTGGCGCGTTTCCTGTTCAACTTAAATTTTAGTGGGTGAGATCACTTCACGTGCAAGAATTATTTTCCACATTTCACGCACAATTTGCTGTATTCATTTCGAAATTATTATTATGCGCCTATCATTTATGACCGTGAAAGTGTAATCTGAATTTCGCTACAATTTTTCACAATTCAATCATTCATAGTCATGTCGGGTTATAATTTTTGTCGTTAATTTAGTTCTGAATTGTGTTTCGAATTTCAGTTGACACAAACATTGAAATTAATTTTCAATGACTCGAATTTCATTTTCTCTTATAAAAATCGTGCCGATTAGCACCCGTCGCGTTTCGATTTGTATAAAATTCCGGCATCAGGTGCGCGCTATTTATAACGTCCCTTCTTTTCGGAACTATCTGCATACGTACGGATTGTGGTGAAGGTGACTCGTCCGTGTCATTCTCAAAAGCAAATCGAATAAGAATGCCCGTAAACCATAAGACGGCGGAGCGATAAAACGAATCGACACTTGTTATTGGCTAAATCTCAGGTTTTATCCTTCAAAATTACAATCCGGCAGAGTTATAAAACCAACTGCTCCACATCAAGAATCCCAACATGTTTATCGAACGATATGCTAATATCCAAAGACACATCGCCTACCTACCTCCAAACAAATAAGGAGAGCGCGCGAAGAAGTTGCACACCTCTCTTTCCCAGTCCGCGAACGAACGGCGTAAATTGCAGAACGTCCAAGAACTCGGGACATTATTTATACCCGCCGCAAGACCATGCAAGACGTTTCCGTTAAAAAATTGCCATTTCCATCCCTTTGTGAGATAATCGCCCAAATTGGATGGAAGCGGGCGAAAAGCTCGTCATTTTCATCTCGCTGTTTACCAAATCGGAAACCCAATAAAAATCTATCTATTCTTACGACGGCACGCCAAATGAAGCGAACAATTACGTATTGTTGTCGCCGCTCTGCAACGTTACGCCGTGGGCAGGTTTATTATTTCACCAACCAACCATCCGACATCTTCCATTTTTTACAAGAGTTTTAATTAAAAGAGTAGGCAATACGTGATTTTTATTGCTATCTAGCGCGGTTCTGAAGTCTGAAGACAATACCAATAACGAAATAGCTTTTCCAACTGCGTATGAAATACACAACAATTACTCGCTTGATGATTGGTTTATAATTTGTTCAACAAACTGAGAACACAATCTCATACAAATAAATAATTTGATAACGGTGTGTCTTCATAAAAAATATTTATGTACCAATTTTCCGCAACAGATTGGATTAGTAGAATCTCAACCGTATTTGATAACTGTTGGAGGATTCTGTTAACGTCGAGGAACGGAACAAAAATACATTGAAGACTGGGATTAATGAAGACATTGGGCTTAATGAAGACATTAGCATGTGAATAAAAATTATTACCTTTTTTACTTTCATAAGTCATAAACGAGAATGATTGCCTGCTTGCGGCAATCGCTGATTGAAAGTTAACAAATTCGAAAAAAGTAGACAAACGTAAAAGAACACTTCTTCATAACATTCATTGTCTGCTTACAACATACGGTTGTGCGCAAAAAATCATAATTTTATTTTCTTTTATTTTGCATATGGGTACAGTTCTGTAACAAAAAAATATCATTTAGCCGATTTGAGACCGTCCTCCCCCCACCCCTCTGCCGTGGTCGCTCATGTGCAGATGGGAGTGGTGAGCGATACCTATATCTTTTAAGGTGGAGGGGGTAGTACGGTCCAGAATCGGCTCATAGCACTGACGATTAAATAATATAGACCGATTTATTTACATTTTTTTGTGAGGAAAGAACTCGCCACATTCTAAGTGTGGGTGCAGGCCAAAATCAACCTTAATGTTGGCCAAAGATGGCGCGTGTGCCGGCGAGTGGCTATGTCAGTGGCATAAGTGATTAGTACCATCCTCTAAACTCCCCGTTTTTTACTCACTCCCATTTAATTCTAAACATAAACAAGATGTTTACTGATAAAAAACATGCCTTTCCTTTTTCCTGTATTTTTGGTTGCTTCTAATTCCGTGGCCACGTTTTTATTTTCACAACACAACAATGCCACTGTTTCGGCTAGACCGTCATTGTATACCACCGAACTCCCGCTCTACCTCTCAACCTCTCACATTCTGATCTTGGCACGTAAATATGCTGTATTATGGAATAGGAGTTGCCAAGTCTATATTATTTAATCGTCAGTGGCTCATAGACACCACTCATCTTACCAGAAACTATTACCTTTCTTAGTTTTTATCATATTCAGCAAAAAAGGGGATGAAAATAAAAAAATATTAAAATAGTATTTTTACTAGAAGAGACAAATTGTATTACATAATGCTAATCAATATGCCAATCTCCAAAACATAATGCTATAATGTGCCTCTTTATAACAATTAGAGATGTACATTCTTCAACGGCGATTTGTCTTCTCCAAATATCTAATCCGCTTGTACAGTCTTATCCTTGTCTTCTTTTTAACCACCTATTTGAAGAGGTGAGAGGGAAACACCACAAAAGGGCCCGTCTTTACAAATTTTGTGTGTATCAATGAAGAGCATATCTTAGACAGTGTGTGATTGATTGAAGAGACGAAACGTGATAGCGTGTAGTAGAGTTATAGTATGTGTTCCCTGACTTGAATAAACTTTTTTCCCATGAATCCTGTGATATCGTTTCCATTGACTTGGTAGCGATCATGCGTTTAGACGAATATTTTACCGCAATTTTGAAATAATATTCGCAATTTTGAAACTAACAACAGTACATGGCCAGAAATAGAAACAGTAGCTTATAGTCATACTGAAATTAGCAAATAAGAAATTAGAAAAACACAGATCACTCTCGATGATTAAAAATGCATTAGGAAGCCTTTAAACGTACTAAATTATAACTTTAAACGGATTATGATGAAATCATATCGAAACGTACCTTTTTAGTGAGTCTTTATGCTTTTGCCACAACTATAGAAAATCCATGGGTAAAATTTGCAACTAAAATTTTGTCGCCTACCAGAACCGTGCTTTTAGTTCTTATCAATCTCCTTGTTCTCTCTTTTAAACTTAAGGTTTTTACCTCAACCATGGAAGGATATATTTACAAGGCTTCAAGGGGAAGCAAACTAACAATTTACTAAAAAAAATTGCATATATCTCTAAATTATATCCGAAGGCACATGTTAGAATCATTAAAACAAGTCCGGTGTACCTTTCTGCTTCTGCAACATTTCTACATTTCACTCTGATTAATTATTACATGTTAAATGAAGCTTTCATTCAAAGGAAACCGTTCTGAAATGCGATGAATACAGCAAAAGCTACACGTGTTTGTAAACACCCCAAAATTTTGGTGAAACCCTTCAATCTTCAGTAGTTCGTAGAAGTCTTTAACCGAGACTGGATCAGAATCAAAAAAAAATTAACACCTACACGGACAGTACTGGCCCACCAAAGGGTCCAAAGAGGCGGACATTACCCCCACCAACAGAATCTGTGTTTGTTGAATCAGAATTACAGGATGGCAAAGGCAAACAAGAAAACCATGTTATACCGTCTAAACATTAACAACTTCAGCATGAATGAAAAATTTTAAGGAAACATCCACATCAAATTTAAGGAAAGATGGGGTAATACCAAGAGATGTCAAAGCTACTAACGTATCCTAACAAAAATTTGAGCTTCTTGATAATAGCAGGAAAAAGTTACCTTTTGTAACAGGAATTCTGATTGGACACTGTCATGTGAGGATTTTCATTAGATAATGCAAAAAAAGAACGGTCCAGGATGTGCTCTGCAAGTATATATGGTCTTGGTTTTTGTCTTACCCAAAAATATGGTTACGAGCCCTGACGGATTAATTCTTTCATCAGGGAAGAAGAAATCCTACGGTCGGCAGACTACCATCCACTAATAAGAAAACTAGGATAAGCAAGCCATGGAAGAAGTACTATGAAATTCGTTAGAGTTGCGTCCTAGGTTTTGAGAAATTTGAAGTTAAGTTCTCCGTTGAAGCTGGTTCAGTTTGTTACATTTTTTACGGTTTTGGCCATTAACAAAATAAGAAACAGGGAAATTTTTGTCAAATGACATGGTTCGTCAATGTAAAAGATATACACTGTAAAAAATAAAACAAAAGCTGGTTTCCATGGCCTCCTAGTAAAAACTAACGTGCGTTCAAAAAAAAAACGAGGCTGAGTTGGCCATGAAAAAACTTTGTGCATCAATTTAGTGTAGCAAAATTTAGAACTGTCAGTTCGAATCTGTCAGATAGTTTTTAGGTTGGGTTCTTTATTGACAATGGTTTCGTATACGATTATTATGTTGGGACAAATTTCTATAAATGGACGCGAAGGAAGGTAGCATTATGTTTATGAGAGCGATGTACACATATCCTGGCATTTATTATAAACAATTTACATAAAATTGGTCCGTTTTATTTTGATGGAAAATTTTAGACTGACAGTTCTTGTCATTTGACATTTGTCAAATCTATGTTTATGTTTTCTATGATTTCTACACTGGAAAGCCGATAAATTCCATTGCCAACTCAGCCTCGTTTTTTTTTTGTACGCACTTTATGTCAATTGTTGTACAATTGTAATTCTAGGAAAAGTGTTTTCCTCACGACTGAAGATATTACGTTTTATATGAACCCAAATCGTCTGCATGGTCTGATCTTCGAATGATGTCAACAATTTAGTGTTTGGTGTCATCGTATCAAATGATGCGTCAAATTGCTAAATGTAAGACGAGACCTGCTCTAATGAATACAAGGAACAATCGTCATCGTTGTCGTTTGACTCGATCACGCAACCGTCGCTAATTTTTGGCAAGATTGGTCTCAGGGTAAGAGCGAGAAAATTTTTTGCAATCGATTTAATTAACACTTCGCCCATTAGGTAATTATGCAGTTATTAAATTAATGCAAATGCGTTATTTCAAGTGGATTGTGTTAATCTGGTGATAATTTACAGAAACAGCCGCAATTACCTATTAACCACTTTTTTCGCGCGAAAAAAGACGAATAATAAATTACGACAAGTTTGCGAGAGCTGCTCGGGTTGGGAAAATAGAAAGTGCGGCTAAAATGTCGCCGATCTGTGATATATCAGGAAACGTTCCAATAAACGAGATTTGAAAAAATGTCACCATTCGACAAGTCCGTTAAATATTCAGACCGTTTTTTCCTAAAACATATTACACATTATCCCGCACCCATATCTAACGGTAGATTTTTAAGATTTCATAGTTCCAGCGTTGCAGGTCGTGTCATTCGGAATTAAAGGAATTGTTCGCCGTTTTTTCTCAATAAATCATCCTTAGTAACGTTCGATATAAATCAAGCTTGACTCGTTTTCTATTTCCTTGCCTAAAGTGAAGAAACTGTTAGCGCGGCTTAATTTAGACTTATTTGTTTAGGGCGTTGCGCAACCCAAAACGGGAGAAAGTCGAAATCGGATCGGGAAAGAACCGAAAAAATATTTGCAGCCAATCAGCGGCGCGATAAATATTAAGCGTCGGTGATGCGGCAGACGGCGGAATAAATAAGAAGGTAAATCAAGAGCGAGCCACCATTGACAAAGCGAGCTTCCCACACGGCTTAAGCCCAAATGACTGGAACATAAAAGAGACTGTTTAGGAAACTTGACTTAATGCAATGAGATAAAGGCTTGGCCAAGGTGGGGCACGCGCTCGGTATATCATGACGTCACTCGCGTGGCGCAGAAGATGCCCCCCTAATCGGCACCGCAGGAGCGTTCGTTGACTTTTTGGACAAAAGGTGAGCCGAATGAAACACTTTATTTAATTTAATCAGCAGTTTATATTTGTCTGATCAAGTGAGATTTCATAGAGCTGAGCACAACCACTTATGAATATAATACATCGACTTGAACAGTTTTTTCTCTCTTATAATGCGTAACAACTCAAGTTCGTTTTTGACAACATGTACAAATAAATAGGGGATGTCTGTGTGATAATAATTTACAATATCCATGTATTCAAATATCACATTCACAATACAACAGCCTCATGAGTCGAATAAGAATTTCTTGAACAGCGTTTTTGACAAAGGTAACATCGAATATTTCATCGGGATATAAAAATAGATATAGTCATCAAAGTGCAATGGAAGGGAGTAATCAAATAGCGCCCTCGGGCACATGCAACAACAATACGACAACAGCCGGGATCAACAATTTTCTTTTAAAGATCAATCAAATATGTCAATAGTATGTACAAAGAGTTAACGTTATTCTGATAGTCGCTATTTACAAGTTTTAAAAGTATATATACATCCGCGTAGTATTTAATAGTATAATAGTTGAATGAAATTAGGCCTATGGTATTTGTACGCTTGTTTTTCCAGTGGACAGCACCACCAACTAACATAGATATCCTTGATGCGGGGGTTTGATTCTAAGGGTAGAAGGACAGTCGTAACCTCTCATGGCACGTTGGGTGTGCTCATCGAGCGTCGCGACGGCCACGACGCCGCCGCCGCCGTCGCTAACTCTCGCCTATGGTAACCAGTGTTGGGATGATCAATCGCTAATCCCAAACGAAAAGTTGGCGCTCGCCTCGGCCCAAACTCTGGCAGCGCCCGCGACATTTATTTTTTACCTCGACGACTATTTATTTTGGCAAGAATTCGGAAAAAACCATCTAAATCCGCGCGCGAATCCATCCCAACACTGCTGGTAACTATGGGTTTGCTGAACAACGTATGGCCTCGCATAATCGACTGGATTTTGTTGTTTTTCTAATCTTACATGTTAGTTGCTCAAGACACTTCGTTAAGGCATTCTCGATAAAACAGATTCTTTCTTTATAGTCACGATTACAAGAAAAGTGCGCCATCGATCCTGTGCGTTTGTATTGACTTCGAGTTGGACTATCGACATTGTTGCATCAACAGAAAGGGAACGTCGATCGGTTCATTTCGCTCCGCAATAGAGAACAAACAAACAAACACACACAAACACTAGTACGGAATGTATAAAAAGTTTTAAAATGTGTTATTTGGCAACAAGTTTAAAACATTTATAATAATACCTATTAATTATTAATTAAAGCCATTTTGTTAACTAGTGTTAAAACTATTAAAATCAGGTGTCTCGGACACGATAAAATATAGATACAACAACAAATCGAAACATTTACAAAAATAGGATTTCATATCAAACAACCAGTGCAAAAATCAGTCTGGCAGCGTATAAAGAACTGGCTCGAGTTGCCGCTTAGCATGTATTAAAAAAAAAACGAATACATACACTGACACATTGTTCGTTGAGGTTCACGAGAATAAATATATATATAAATCGACACGAATGGCACACACGTAAACGGGCCAGTGGCGCAACAGCCGTCCTGGACATCCACCATCCAGTTACGCCACTGAGTCGGGCGCAGAGCCAACGGAGATCAAGGTTCAGGTCGCGCGTAGGGGTGGGTCTTCCTTTCATTCGATTCGCACGTAGATGAGCCGAGCGGAGTCGGTGCCGAGATCACAGTCGTCGCGTATGAAGAGAACACATTCGCCGGGTGCCAGCTCGGCGGTTGGTAATTCTCACAGGGTCGTCGTGACCACGGGGAGGGTCATTCCATCCTCGCTGGTGACGGTGTGGCTGGGATGCATGTGGTGCTGCTGGTGCGGGTGCAGATGGTGATGCTGCTGCTGCTGCCCCGTCTGCTGCTGCTGCTGCCCCAACTTGCTCTCCTTCTTCATCCGCTGCTTGAGGTGCACCTTGGCGTGGCGCTTCTTCTCGTCGCTGCGCGCAAACTTCCGTCCGCAGACGTCGCAAGAAAACGGCTTTTCCCCGGTGTGCGTCCTGATGTGCGTGGTGAGGTGATCCGAGCGCGAGAAGGAGCGCATGCAGATTCTGCACTGGAACGGCTTCTGGCCCGTGTGGATGCGAATGTGGCGGGTGAGCTCGTCGGAGCGGGAAAATCGCCTGTCGCAGTTTTCCACCGGACATGCGTACGGACGCTCGTGCACCGGAGTCTTGCTGGGGCGGTTGGGATACTTGCGCGGTTTCACCGGCACCAGCTTCAGGGGAATCGGCGACTGCTGGTACACCTGCGACAGGATTTCGTGTCCTTTGCTGGTAGACGGGTTGTATTCGGCCAGCTGCACACCGTACGAAGAGTTCGACGATTGCTGGCCGAGTTCACTGGGACACCCCGCACTAAACGGTTCTTGTTTGGGCACTAGGTTCGACGCGCCGGGCACCACTAACGCACTCGAGCCTTGGGGGCTGCCGTAGTCCTGCGAGTCCCATTGGTATTTTGCCGTGCTGGCGACCAGCGGCTGGCCCACGCGCGAATACACCAAATCTTGCTGCTGGAGTTCGAGCTGGAGGCTGGTGGACGTCGCCGAACAGCTGGGGTACGAAGGCGGCTGCTTGAGTGCCAAGTTACCACCGCCGCCGCAATCCATACTGAGCATTAGTTGTTCGGCTTGGGTGCGATCGTCGTACTGGGTTCCCGCTGGACTCGGAGTTGCTGATGGGTATTGCTGCTGGGGCGACTGCGAACTGCCCTGACCCAGAAGCCCGAACATGGCGGGATACATGGGTTTGTCGCCGCTCGACAGAAGCCACGGATTGACCGCCGAAGGCGAATGCGCCATGTTCTGGGACCCCATCCCCAGAGGACTGCCGCCGGACTGCATCTGGATGTTGCTGGACATGCTGGGGCTGGACGCCGACGAATACGCCGCCGTGCGGTGGTGCATTTTACCCATATTGTTCGAATGAGACGTACCCGTCGCTGGATACATGCTAAGACCGCTATGATTCGTGTTTTCTTCTTCGCGAAGGCCGGGACTCAAAGCGGCGCTGTCTTGTGGGGTTCCACGCTCCCCGATATGGCTGCTTGAAGGCGACTGGTGCGGGCTGATGGAGTGCTGTTGTTGCTGCTGCTGTTGGTCCAAGGAGAGCTCCTCCGGATCTAGAGAGCCTGCAAATACCAGACGTATTTAATTTTCGCCGTCGGGAAAGAAACGCAAGATTGCAGTCTGGCAGGTGGCAAAGTGCGACGTTGACGCATTTCATTCACTTACGGACGGGCACTTTTAAATCAGTTTCCCCGACACGACTTTATGGCCGTTCAAATGTGCAATCTAATAAAAATATGTGCCGGTAAAAGCGCTTTATTGCACCCGTAAATAACGGCAATTACGGTTTGCATGCAATTGCAACGAAAAAATACAAGAGCAATCAATTTTTTGCAGAATATTGGGATTCGTTATTTTTGTAATTTTTTATTTTTATAGAATTTTGCAATCCAAGGCGTGCCAATCGGGATGCTAATCCACATGAACGACTTTAGAATCGATACTTCTGACGGGCGTCCATAAATGATTGAAATTTGTTTTGTTCGGTTGGCAATGCTTACTAGTTCTTCAATTAGGTACAAACATCAAATTTAAAAGTTTCCATTATCAGCATTTATTTGTCGAAATTGTTTTTACAACTTTACATTATGTTTACTTATTAATTTAGAAAACTAAACTTGTTTTTGGTTTTTCTTTGTATGTACAGGGTGTTTCCGTGAGGTACAGTCACAAGTTTATTTGTTTGTTGTTTATTTGCGAATAATAGTTTGAAAAAGGATGAAGTCAGTCCAACGACTGGTTTTCATAATTATCCCAAACCAAAACACACATTATACAGAATATGGCAATATAAAAATCCAAATATCAATAGTAGAGGAGCTGGAGGCTGTTAAAGTTGACCAATTAGGGAGCGCCTCTGGCCATCGTTGGCTAAGTAGGCTTTGCTTTAAAATGTTAGGTTTGTTTTACTGAGTGTACCTAAAAGTCTACTACCAGTCAAAATGTCAATACTAATAATAATAAAAACGATTATATGTATGAAAGTGGGTCTTACGACGCTTTATATCTGACATAATATTATAATTGAAGGGTACAATGTAAGAACCACCCAAGTCCATCGTGATCAATTGTACAGAAAAAATATATATTTTTTAAATGCGTAGGTACTAATTTTTTTCATAAAAAATGTGGTTGTTATATTTTACAAGTTTTTCAATTAAATATTTACATAATTATTTACAAAAATCATTCCAAAAACTATCAATGTTTGTGTTATATGAACTTGTTCCTGTAATTTGACACTGAGAGTAAGTAAGTACCTACACAGTACCTTCTTTGAAAATTACAATTTTCATTTTTAGCAAGCAATTTCATAACCACAATAGCAATATTTCCACGTTTCCATGTCGATACTGAATAGGTACACTCCGTAGAACACGCCTAAATTTTTAAGCCAACTAAAACGTCGACGGCTAGAGGGACTCCCGGATTGGTCAAATTTAACAGTCTCTAGCTCTTTTGCTATTGAGGTCTGGACTTTTATATTGCCACTTTAACGACTTACTTTTGTATAAAGAACACCTCATAGAAGTTTGGTTATACCTCACGGAAACATCCTGTATGGTACATTTATGTATGTATTTCTAGGATTATATACATTTATATAGAATGGAATTATCCGTTGATTTTTTAAATAAATAAAATTACTCTTACAATTCAAAATAATGACAACAAAATCCTAACATGAAAAGTGACAGTTAATCTGGTACCAATTCCTAAATTTCTTTTAGTCATTTATAGACAGATATTTTATTTGAATGTGGATGTGGCTAGTATGATTTTTTCCTGCATTTGGAGTGAGGATCCAAGCCTAAATGGTTTAGGCTCTGGGAGAAGATCTTTGAGTTATTTCTGTCGTGAAATTATTAATAGTACCATATCAACCCCATTTGTACAGCAAGTGCAGCATATTTATTTTTTTTTATTTTTTTATAATATAATTGACAGTTAGTCAATTTATCCATTTATCTATCTTTTTATTTATCCTTTTTATCATTGTAAAAATTATAAATATTTGTCATATTTTTCATAATTAAAATGCCGCGATTCTCAATCCGTCGTCCGCGGAATACTGGTGCGAACACCACTTCCGCGAAAAAATCAAATGCACAATTAAAAATTGTTGCAAATATCAATACAACATAAAATATTTCAACACAAAAAAACGCCAGAACCTGGGAAATATAGAAGAGGAGATGCGAGTGGCTTTATCATTTATTCATCCCAATATTGCTGCAAAGATCACAAGTACATGTATCGCATTAAATTTTATATTATTTTTAATGAGTTTTTTTAAGTATTGTAGTTTTTTTTAACTCATTCCCTGCCACGATTCCCATTTGGAGATAATAATTTTTTTGTGTGTGCTAATTTTTGATGATTGTTTTTTCATTTGCACAACCCCTCTTACAAAAGCTATACAGAGTTTTCAAAAAGTATGGAACCACCGGGTTAATATCTTCAAAATCATTAACCGGAATAATTTGCAATTTGGGATATGAATTCACTAGTTAATATCTGTTACACCTAATTTTTCCAAGTGTTTTACATTGTTACGTTATGAAAAACACAGTCAACTAGTTTTTTTTTTAAATAGCAATAGGGGTGAAATTTGACATCATTCGAAAGCTTATTTTTTCCTGAATATCATCAGGTAATGCTGAAAATTAGGCATAATAGGAATTAATTATTAGAATTCACGTCCCAAATAGCAAGTTATTCCGCTAAATGGTTTTGAAAATATTAAGCCGGTTCAATGCTTTTTGAAAACTCTATATATTTTGAATACACCAAACTATTTATTGTATTATTATAACGATATCCAATGTTTTAAATTTAAATAAATCTGTTTTCAAAAATAAATATGTTTGCATGACTCACTATCGGTTCTTTTATGAAAGTAGCATAGCACACTTGGGTTTTTTCTTTCAATAATGGAGTTATTTTTGCGAGAAACCTTAATGTTTTTGTGCCCTTGCATTTAAAAGGGTTGACCAACCCTGCTTTAAAGTTTATGTTGTATTGTAAGTGTTCCGCGCAAAAAATTGCAGAAATTGTTCCCCGACTTCACAATGGTTGAGAACCACGGTCATAATGTACCAAATGCAGCGCCCATTCCAAGATTCGAATGAAAGTGCTGGAGGCGCAATACTCAAAAAACATCCAAGTGAAAATAATTTTTGTCATGTCTTAGGAAACGCGTGGCGTGACAGACAATTTGAATTGGAACATTTCCTCCCCACATATTTAAGCACAAAACATCTGAACTTGACATAAAAGAAGAAAAAATTATTTATTATTTTAAAAATAATTTTTTGTCTAGTAAAGACAATATCCAGTTTTATTGCTAACGGACGACAGACGGTTGAGATTTTAAGTGTTAGTAATAATTTACGCTTTAATACATATAAATGTATAAATGTGTTTCTAGAAGTAAGTTTTCGTTAGGACCGTTGTGCGAATGTTTGAAACTGATTGGATGTTTTAAGGAAATTATTGGTTTTAGGAAGTATGAATTTGGTATAAATGTTTGTGACTTTCGTTGTTCGAGGCTTTCTACGTTGTGCTGTTTACGTGTTAATGTTGTGAAGAAGTTTGCTGAATAAAAATGTTAAAAAGTGTTGGTAGTGTTTGAAGAAGTCCTGACGACAAGATACCAAGATTAGAGAGTATTTGAGGGTGTCTACCTCTCTACGGAGATCACTTCCGAATACTATTACATCTCTAAAACAATTTTTGGAGTTGTAAGCCGCCAGTCGGACAAAAATCAACATTTTGTCGATAAGTAATTTTTAACAATCGCATAACCGCAGCTAACTTTCTGGGGTCACCCCGAGGTTAGTTTGTCGCAAAACCGCAATAAAATCAGCGTTTGATGGACGCGGCGCGCGTTTAGTGTAATTTCGAGGGCGTCAAATTCGTGGTCGTCGAGATTACGTCAATGTGCGTATGCATGTGTCGATCGATAAGAGGTGTATAGTAAAAACGAGATGAATGGAGATATGTTGAATGGCGATATTGATCGAGGGTGGCATCGCCGCGACGCTTGTTCGAGGTCGGGCGAGTCCAAACCGCGTCGGCGGCACTTGTTGCCCGACCGAGGGGAAATGGAATTCGGCGTCGCCGGTAACATAATATGTCAAAAAGTCTCTGTCGGTTCGATCCGCGAGATAGACACAACACACACCGGCCGGGTGACGCAACGGCTATTATTAACGGCGGTCGGGCCGAAGAGTGTTGTTTGTGAGAGCGTGGAGGAGCGGCGGCGGCGGCCGAATTCTAAAATCACCAGGTCCCGCCACGCACGTAGGTAAATATAGCAGGGCCGTCGTGCACCTGCGACTCACCTGTGATGGGCGGCGGTTCCACGACGGTGGAGGGCCCGAAGAAGGAGGGAATGTCGCCCGAGGTGGTGACGGGCGTGTTGAGATCGCCGGGCTGCGCCTCGGAGACGGCGGGCTCGTCGGCGGCGGTGCAAGCGGCCGCCGGCACCGGGCTGCCCCCGGCGTCAACGCTGCTGGCGACGCTCTTGTAGAGGCACGTGTCGAAGCTGAGCACGTTGAAGTGGTGCGCCGCTGCCGCGGCCGCCGACTCGGTGAGCAGGAAGGCGGGGTGGTGGTGGTGATGGTGATGGTGGTGGTGCTGTGCGGGCAGCGTGTCCAGGCCGTCCATGATCATGGTGGCCGACGGATTGGGGAGACTCGCCTGGGGCCCGCCTACCACAGAACAAGGGCTTGTAGCGCCGGCGGCACGCACTGCACTGGCCTCCTCGACACCGCTCGTGTCGGGCGAGGGTGGCGCTGAAGAGACACCACACGCTACGTAAGGGTCGTCGCTGCGGTCAAGGATTCGCTTTGCCGGTCGCGCACACAACCTCCTCACGCGAGGACTTCTCAGAAACTGGTCGCGGCGCGAGCGCTACTTCACTTTTATGAATGGAGTGTCTGTTCCATATTTGGAAGTCGCAAACAAGGGGCGAGCCAATCGGAGCGCGCGCTCCCCTCCATCGCATCCCCACCCCGGGCTCGAACGTAACGTGACGTCGCGCGATGACGTAACACACCGTCCATGCAGCGACGCCGCCCGCGGGACCCTCAGACGAAGACCCTTCGAGATCCGAAAATGTGCAAAACGAACGGAATTATGACGCCCTCTAAATTTAGATGATTGCGCGCCCGTCCGGCAAAATAATAACACTAGTTACTATTTTCGAAAAACATCTGTTGCCACCGTTTAAAATTAACAGCCGATCGTACGAATCACGAACCAAAATAAAATCAGCTGGCAAAGACGGGGGCTGACTAAGACGCCGTGACGTTCGCATTACATAATTACAACGCCGAAAACAAAGCGTACATTATTTCTATTATTATTATTGTTATCGTGTTAGGTGCGTGAGGGTGAAATGGCGGTTCTCCTCTGTGACGTCAGTTCATTCATGAATCCGCTCCCCTCCGGCCAGCATGGCGACGCTCCCTGCAACAAGCCCCACTATTGTTACCCCGGCCATCCCTACCTGAAATTTCATTGATAATGCGAACATCTCTCCCCGTCAATTCATAAACACACGTCCCTTTCTTGTCCCCATCAATGAAAGTGATACATCGCACTAATTAATGGGGAAAAATCAATGAAAACAAAATGGACGCGCGTTTCTCCTACCGCCATCCCGGATCAATGGTCCTCCCTTACAACTTACGATACAAACTATTGAGCGTACATACAAAACGCAGCAGGCCCCGGAATCGAGCTTTTGTTTTATTTTTTACAACGTTGACAGAAATTGTCAAAAAATTGGTTGGTCCAGACGACGTCCAAACCGAACACAGAAAATGTATCCGACTGATAAATTAAGCTAGGTCTAGTCACTTTCGATTAGATCCATGGCCTAGGTGTCGTTTCATTTTTAAGCGCACATGGAATTGTAAATATTTTAGTTGTGTAAATTTGTTTTGTACCTAATATTATGAGTTAAAATTTTATAAATGAAGTTTTCTAAACGCTTTGTCTTCGTTACTGACACGGTGTTGAAGGCGCGTCACAATATTCCTCTCGCCTTTTCAAAATTTTACAAGTCGTATAATCATCGAGCCGACGGTACAGGCTGTCCCAAATTGGACACTTTTGGAGCTTTTCTCTAGTTTTCCGAACAGATAGCCAAAAATTAGGTGAAATGTCTGGGGCGATTTTTGAAAACAGTTGAATGGCGAAACCCGCAGTGGGCTTTTCTCATTTTTTAACATTTTCTGACGGGACCTACAACTTCCTCATTTATGAATATTTATGACTGTGTTTTAATCTTTTTAGTTTTAACGCAAAATATGATGGCTTAATCAGTTATTTTTTAGAGTGTAACATTTTTGACTTTTGACACAAAGTTGTGTTTTTGTTAATAGAACACCTTATATATTTTTACATTTTTGAAATGTGCATAAAAAATAGTAACATTTTTAAATAACACATTACATAAGTAGTCTACTTAATTATTTATATGCAGGTTTTAACCGGAATGACTTGCAACTTAGGATAATTCTACTAATTAATTAAAGCTATTACACCTAATTTTTTCAAAAAATTTGTTTTAAATTGTTACGATATGAGCTACACAGCCAACTCATTTTTTTAATAGCAATAAGGCTCAAATTTAACATCATTCGTAAGCTTATTTTTTCTGAATATCATTAAAAAACAACCAAACATGTTATACCTATAGTTAAAATGACATTACCAGCTGTAGGTATTTTAACACTTTTAGAAGTCGAACCGAATGAAAACTGGATAAGCAATGGCTCTAAATATTTATTTCTTAAAAATTATTAATGCCACGATGAAAAATAACAAAATATAAACAAACTTAAAAAACAAATTTGAAAGCATTAGGTGTTTTTTTCTACACTAAATGTTCAAAGTATCCTTCATTAATTTCCTGGCATTGGTAAAGCCATTGAACTAAATTAAAACAAGTAAATAAATAATAAAATAATATTATTAATAATAATATTAATATTTGAATAGGCTCTCGTTCAGGATGCAAAGGGTTAAAAATGGCATGAGTACGCCTTCTATCGCCATAGCCGATCATCAACAGGACTTCTATTCTAACTTTTTCACTTAATTTAATCATATTTGGCAAATTCAATGCTCTCGTTGTGTCACCTGTGATACTTTCAAAGCATTTTGTTAGGTCACTTTTCATTTTTAATATATTTAACACTTCTGGTGGCCCTGTTTAGACAAGAGTAACATAGTTTTGAATTTAGAAAAAATAGACTTTCGAATGATGTCAAATTTGACCCCTATTGCTATTTAAAAACAAAAGTAAATGGCTGTGTATCTCGTAAACTAAGAATGTAAAACAGTTGAAAAATTTAGGGTTAATAAGTAAGTATTAATTAGTAGAATTCATATTGCAAATATCAAATTATTTCGCTTAATGGTTTTGAAGATATTAAGCCGGTTCCATACTTTTTGAAAAAGACTGTATACTTATATTACTAAATTTGTTTTTATATTAACTATTCAAAACTATTTTTCGTTTTCTAAACCATTATTTGCGAATGTTGTATATATATCGTTGAAAAGCGTATTTTATGCAGGGTCCAAATATACAGGTGTCCCAGAAATAATAGCATTAATTTTAACCAGTCGTAGAACTCGTGTGCCATTTTGTCGAAATCGCAATTTTGTTGTAGCATTTTACCCCCACTGAAATTGACAAGCTGCCTATGTATTTGATAAATGGGAAGAGAAATGACGTTTTTCAGTTTGAAATCCAGAATTTTACAATAGCAACGGTTAAAGTAAAGGGTTACTGGGGTTGAAAGAAAAAAAAGGAGGGAAAGTTTCCTTGAAGTTGATTTTTGTTCTGTGCTCATCGATGTTTAACATGGAGCATTATTATTCATAGGCGGGTAACAAAATAAGAGTCAAGTTTTTCAACAATTTTAACTTGTTAACCAAAACATTTACAACAAAAAGTTATTAAAAAAAGTTGTTGGTTATGACGAGTTATACTTCTGGTTAAAATTAATGCCATTATTATGCCAGTCTGCATAAAAGTACCTATGTAGGGTGTTTCATTAAAAAAAACACAAGTTTGGGTCATAAGTCAGTAAAAATAACTAATTAGGCCATCATATTCTTCGTTAAAACCTCTAACAAAAAGTTTAAAACACAATTAAAAAGTATTCATAAACAAAAAAGTTACGGGCCCCTTCAGGAAATGCACTTTTCGCAATTCCACTATTCTCAAAAATCGACTCCTATACATCGTAGCTATCGCTTCGGAAAATAAAATAAACACCTCAAAAGTTTCCAATTTGGGACATCCTGTAGGTACGTCAGTAAATTTTTGATTGTCTAACTGATTTCTACTAAAATGCGTACGTATTTGGAGCCTGTGGAGTCAGTTTGAAAGTGATCTATTTTGTGCTCTATGTAATGGTATACACTGTAAAAAACAAAATTCCATGCCCTACTCTGAAGATTTTTTTTGTACGCCCGTTATGTAGGCTTTGTCACTTATTGACGATCGTTCTGCCATTGCCCACAATTCGACTCCCCTAACCAAAACCATAGTAACTCAAATATAACAGTTTTGAGAGAACTTGCTTTGAATCTTTGAATTTTAATAAAAAAAATCAAGGAATTAAAACTGTTGAGGATCTTTTGGTACATAATTGTTTATTCAGTTTAAAGCCCAGTCGATTTGAAACATTAAAAAATGAACTCCTTTCCTAGCGGAAATTCGTTTGAGTGGGTTGACGCCCTTCCTTTCGGCAATGTCACAACCCAAAGCCTTCAAAGATCCTTGCAAGGCTGCCGAAATCATGAATAAGAACCGTCGGCGAAATTCGTGTTGGCGTTCGACTGAATGTTCAGTTTCCCAACATAGTTAAATACTGTCCTTCAAGTAATTTCGGATTTGACACATTGGTACCGATTCGGATATTTTCAAATGCGTGCCTTTATTTAATTTACTGCGACTTTGTTGTCCATAAATTGCTTCAGTGCTATTTGTGAAATTCATTTGATATTTTGTCAAACAAGCTACGTTTCTAGTGTTTCTGACCGTTAATAATAAGCCTAAAACTAAGAAAGAATAAAGTATAAAAATGGTTTCGACGCTATATTAAGCAGAAACACTTTCATCCTCTGTAGAAATTGAAAGTTTTCGTTTCATAATAATTGTTTTTCGATTGTTGCTTTCAGCAATCAGAGCTTTTCTAAAATAGAACATTAAATACTGATTAGGATTTGATTCCTCGTCATTTAACGATTTTACGCTCAATCTGTAAAAGATTTCAGATATTACTCGCAATATCCAAGATTGCTACTTAGTTCATTAAATTTCTTGTCATTTTAATTTCTCAAGTTTAGTACTTATTTCCTCAAAACAAGATTTTGCTTCCTACGTTTTAAAAACAGCTTTTTCCTTTCGTTAATTCATTTTTGGAACGCAGTAGTCCCTGTAATTGATTGCATTTGTTTTATTTTTTACAAGGAAACCTTTGGCGTTGACATTTGACATGACTTGTCAAACTTGTCAAACTTGTCAAAAAAAAAAAATGACCTTGGAGAATTAAGAAATGTGTAAACATAGCCTCAAATATATTCATATCTCTGGTGATTTCGAATCGTCCGTTACATATTAAGGCGTTTGTTTGTTTTTTTAATGAAAATTTAGCTGGTTCAGTTAGCATTTATTATTAATTTTAATACCGTATGATTTAGCCCAAATGAATGGGCAACAATGGCTGAAATACTGAAAATGCAACAATACAGTGTAAGTACATATTGTGGATCTGGTTATGGAAGTCAATGTTGAACCATTCATAAAAAGTTTGAACTGAACCACAGGTGTTTAATTTTTTTCCTAATTGAATTTATTCGTTTAATCTACGAGTTCAACGTTTTCGACCTAAGTATGTCGTCTTGAGCTCTTCTGTTCACCGTCCCCAGGTTTTTGGCTTGGAACAGCCTGTATATTGTACACGCGGTGAACGACGTGCGTGTAGGTTGTAAGTTGAAGTGGTATAAAACTGAATATGTATCTGTTGGTAATACAATGTTATTATGTAAGTAATACCAAAAAAGGGAATATTCAAACAACCAATAATTACGCCAGTAACGTAGGTGTCGCTGCTTATGTTTATGCATAAGCTGTGATTAATTCCGGTGCCCGTAATGAATGCTGTTACCATTTAGACGGATAAATGGTGCTCGGCAAATTTAAAATTATCGGTATTGTTCGATCGGTTTTCTATTAATTCCAAAGCAACATCGACACGTTATTAATATTTTCTTCGCTTGGTACGCATTTTCGACTCCCGTCGATAAATCAAATCTTGCGCAACCAACGTTATTAGGTAAAATTATCATGTGAAAGACACTCGCGCTTTCTACGCTGAATACGCCGAATTAGCAACGTGAGATGGATAATTCCGGGGCGCAATATTATAAAGTACGTTAAATATGCTTTTAACAATATTATAGCGACTTATCCAGATGGTAATGATTTAAATTGAGAGGTGTTAGTTAATCATTTATGGGTTTACCTAATAGAGTTGAGCTTTCCGTAAGAATATTATGCAAGAATACCTCATCAAATTTGTCAATGGAAGAATGGTATAAAACAGTTTATCATCGAGAGGAGAAGTGGATTCGTCGCATAAAATCTTATCGCAAATGAATTTCCATACACTCCTCGTCGCGTTTGATTATAATTTTACGGCCAATATAATAATCGTTTTGAATTTTATTTTTATTGGCGCGCGCCTACGACGTCCAACAAGTTATTTGTCGTCCGCCATTTGTAAATTGAAATAGTTTTTATTGAACGGCGATAAGCATCGGCGAATTAGAATCAAACGTTTGACATTCCATTGTGCGAAAGTTGGAGCGTCCGACTTGGATGCCGACCAATCCGCGCATTTCTTTTAATCTTTGGGAATAAATTACTTGGCAAATACAGATCGATGGCCTCTAACGACTTTTTATGTAAATCGCGGTTTTGCGTGGAAACTCATGCGCGGTCCAAAGCTTGGAAGTGCGTTTATTTTTAAATTTATTTGATTTTATTTTTATATTTGGAGTTATATTTTTAGGTGAACTACGCGTTCGAGCGGCTGAAGTATGTGATGCATAAATAATAAGCAACCTATAATTAGACCTTCGATCAGATTGAAAAAATTCAATTTTTCTACAAACGTTAACCCTATAGGTAATCTAACATAAAATAAAAATTGATACTTGTTTCAATATATTTTAAAAATACATATAATCGTAGTGAAATACAAGTTGCATGTGCATGTTTTCAAGAGTAAAATATTTCTTTAAGATATGCTATAAACTATTTATTACCAATTGGTAGTGTCTGCACATAAGCTTAGATATGATTGCAATATTAGAGGTCTTGAAGTCAGTGCTAGTAAATAACTATAAATAGTACATTCACATAATTTCAAATGTAACTTTCAAATATTCATATAGGGGAGAGTTGCCAGAATCGTACAACCTAACAAACTTTGTGCTTTATTTATTCATCAGCATGAATTTGTACCAAATGTAAATTGTCTGTCTATAGAACGATGTCTCGTGTTCAGCGTTTTACCAAAAAAGAGATTCTCCGGAGCCATGGAATCTAGCTTTTGTTTTATTTTTTACAGTGTAGACCTTTGACACTGACATGTAAACACATCATTACATATCATGAAATTTGACAGAAATATCATTTTAAAAAGAAGACGGCTAAACCGACGCCTGAAGATGAAATGTGTTAAAAAAACATTAAATGTAAGTGATCTTGTATCCGAAACTTAAATTAACATTTCTCGATCTCAAAGTGACCCATTTTCTACACTCTAACGAATTTCAAAGTGATTCCATGGCCTACTCTGAATCCTTTTTTGCACGTCGGTTAGAAATTCTACAGTGATCTAACGATTTGAGAAACTTGTTAAAACACAAATCTAACCTTGACAGACGTGTGAGATTAAAACATGAAGGGGCTATGCAATCTAAAACAAAAATTTCCGTTTTTAACAGTGTAGATTTTGATTTTGGCAAACCATGACTTTTCATGGCTTGGCCATGACAGTAAGTGGCAAATGCTTTTATTTCTCATATATGTTCTCATTGAATTTGTGAAATAAAATGATCGTATACGAAGCGGTTGTAAAGATGAATACAATCAAAAAAAAAATACTGAAACTAAATACATTTGAATCAAAAGTACTTTTAAAAATTTTTTGACACTGTATCTCACACACTTTGTTGTTTCTATGTATTACCGAATTGATTTATAGTCAACATATGCCATTAACGATAATTATGTACGATTACTAGTACGCATTTGGCAACTTTCCCCTACCTGCAGCCGACAATTTTTTTACAAAGAAAAGTTGCAAGTATCGGACTGTTAATTATTTTGACATTTACGACACTAAGACAATCCGTGCCCTTTCCTTTTTATTCTCGCATTGCGTAAATTTTTCGGTATAAGGTGTTAAATCGTAAATTGCGGTGCCAATTTATATGATGTTCCATAATTCGTTTTTAGAATTGACGCATTCAATTTTCTGGCGCAGTTTCTTCGTTCAAGAAACATCCTCGAAAGAATGAGAATAATGTAAACGTTCGTATCCGATATTTTATACCGGGTACATCCTAAAGCTCCAAGCGCCAGTCGAGCAACCAGAGCACTACAATTAAGACTTTCGCAATTTGAGTTTTAATAAAATAAATAATCAACGGTATATTTTGGGTTATTTTAGTTTAGTCTGATCTTTAATTTGTTGCAGGAGCTGGAGCAACTTTTCCTACAAAAACACGATTATGTTGCCTGCTTTAATGGAATCAAGTGGAAAGAAGCGATTCGGTCCAATTAGCAAATCTGAGTTCAAGGGGATTCTGCATTAAAATCTTTGTCATACGATACCAACGTTTATGCCATGTTTCTTGCATTGTTTTAGAGAAAAAAATACATGTTGTAAAAAAGGCGAAAATCCAATGCAATAAAAGAATTAATAATTATTAAACCCGAAAGGTGTAATAAAAACATATGGTTTCAATTAGAAAAAATTGTATTTTATCCTTCTTTGATTTATTGAATTTAAGGCTAATTATATATTTTTCTCTCTCACACAACGGAAGAAATTGCATAAACGTTGATATCATATGACATAGAATTTAATACAGAATCTGAAAAGATATTATATTAAAAATAGGTATGTTGTATTTATAATAGCAAAGTTGATACCAACTTCCGGAATAACCGGAATTGGCACAATCATCAATATATTTTCAGCAAGTAGATCTTATAAGTTTATATAAGTTTGCAAAGTTTCAGTTCACTCGGTTTTTGCGTTCCTTTTATCTGCCTAATAAAACCATTGTCGTGAAACACTCTGTATGTTTTGATTGAATTTTTTAAAATAAAACCAACACTTATTTCTGCGCAATGTTGCAACAACGTGAATTTATTTGGATATTGCTGAATTTAACAACAAATTAATAAAACTGAAGCTGAAAGGAAATAGCGACCTGGCCGAAAAATGTATAAAAATTTAACATAATTTTTTTTGCAGTCAGTATTATAGTATCAAGTAAATAAAAAAAAATCATAATGTCATTTTGCCGGGGTCACGGCCATGACAAGCAAAGAAATATGTAGAAGGTGCGTCGCAGGTTATTAAAACAATGATATGATGCCGGGTGAATGAATAAAAAACAAGCTTAGTGTGAGCACTGCATGATTCATAAGAAATAATATGATAAATTTTTGAACAATTGACACCTATCCACATTTCATCTCGGTTTAATATTTGGCGATGTCCAAAAATTGTTTTTCTACCCCGCGTCTATAACAAAGCTGTTAAAGCACTCAATTGAGTGCGAGTTTCGTAAGTAAACACCAACACAAAACGTTACACTCGTTCTTTATAAAACTCCCAGCTTTGCCGGTCGTTTTATAAACTTAGACTCGTGCAATAAAATATGACTGATGGAATTCGTTCTTCAATATAGTAACGTGCGTTAAAAAAAACAGTCTACAAACCAAAGAAAACATAAACATATAGACAACAAAACTCAAAACCAACATAAAATTTGTAGCGTCAAAGTCTCACTTATCTTTTTACAAACGCTAAAGCAAACGAACATTCAGTCTGGTCAGGTTCCGAAGTCAACTGATTTTGTTTATCTAATAGACAAAATACCATATTTAGTGCAGATGAAATGCTGAGAACTCCAAATTGGCGCCTGGAGATGGAATTTGATAAAGAAAACACTAAATGCATCGTATACGAAACCGTTGTCAAAATTTTGCTACACTACATTGATGCACAAAGTTTCCATGGCCAACGTTTCGTTTTTTTTGAACGCACGTTATTTTGTACTTTGCGCCTTTAACAAAGCTGTTAAAGCACTCAATTGAGTGCGTTAATAGCTTTTGAGTTTCCAGATTACTACAGATGGCCTACTCAATACAAATATTTTGGCGGAATGACCTTCAACCTCTAGGGTAACCGTTTACAGTTGGCGCATTGATCGAATTTTGCGGCAAATTTAAATAATCTCTCCTCTTTTTATAGGGAGTAAAAATGCTATTATATTTTGAATATTTTATCATTTATGATGGCATAGAATAAACAATTTTATAAAAATCAATTTATTATATTACATAATTTAAATTAAACAAAGCCATAGCCAAAACGTTAACAATTACTTTTCTAAGATGGGTATAATAATTACACATTTGTAATAACTTGAAGTTATTATATAATAAGGGAAGTGTTAAAGGACTTCCGACAATTAGCGCAACCCTAAGCCAGGTTCCTCAAATTCATACAAAAAAATAAGGAACTAATATCTAACGATGCCGAAAATTGTTTCTTGCAAACCCTCCACTTTTACTTTTGATTGCCAATTTAGGAGATTTAGAGCTTCTTGCCAGAGTTTCGCTCTGCAATTATATAATTAGATTTCCTGGATTTGTTTTATTAATAAAACATCCTTTAGGTACTTTTCTTTACTTTTTGGAAAACAATGCAGTTCCTCCGCTTGGTTTTCACCAACACCCCAAATAATGCAAAAAGACCCATCTTTCGCATAAAATTATTCACAAATACAAAATGCAAGCAAGTTTTGACATTTACTTGCTTGATTATAATTGCTAAACGCTGTTTTTCAAATATTAGTCAGAAAAAAAGCAACAAGCGTAGAAACAGTAACGCTTTTTTAAAACGAGGAATTGTACATTTCGTTCAATTTAGTCTAGTAAAAATATTGGGCCTGTCATTTGAATTTAAATAATACTTTTTGTAATCATATCTAGCGGTCGTAACAAGTATTAGCAACGACTACAGCGCCTCTACATTTGCTTACACTATCTGTGACGAATATGTCACGCGGCTAGTTTAAATGTGTAGAAAAGAGATAGTTCCGGACAAAATCGCCCTATGAAGTCATTCATCTGGAGTAATCTGTGCGTTCCCAATAGAAATAATAATAGCATTTGAAAATCGAAATTTCAATATTCGCAACTGTCAACCAACCCATGCAAAATTCCCCAAATTTTAATTAAAAATTGTAAAAAAGGTGCAAGGTAGAAAAAGTTGTATAAAAAACTCGTTCATACCGATCTTATGGCACTCGTTCTTGAGCTCCTAATATTACTTATAAACTAATATAATATGCCTTATAAAATAAAATAAAATATGCCTTATGGAACTCGTTCTTTAATACACTATTAAATGATTTAAGTAATCACTAAGTAATACGCATTCAGCTAGTGAAAGCATTCAACTATTTCCCGCCACTGAGTTCGCGTCGGTGCAACTTTCGAAGAAGTTATTATTTAATGAAGCAGTTTTATGACAAGGTCTGCATCATCGCTTTCTTTAAACGATACTATGTAATGGTTTTTCTGGCACGGTTATGACAGGTAAAGAAATAGTGTAAAAGTCATTATATTGCAGGTTATTAAAATGTTGGTGTGGGTTCACTCAACAAAAATGAACGACTCGGGCTTGCGCCAAGGTAAGAGTCAAAGAAGTTACTGGTTTTAATGTATCCTCTTTATGGCTTGCTCTACATAATTAGTGTTTTTTTTTAATTTCTTAGTACTCATTTCTTTTCCAGAGAAAAAATTGCACAAAGTGCTAGATAGTTATTAAAAGGTTGATGCATGGAGTTCTATCTCCCGCCATCGGGATCGCGCATGTGCCAAGACGACGAAGGTCCAGGAAAAGAAGGAAATGTACCGCAAAGAGAAAATTAAATAAATGAAACACACCTGAGGCGGAAGGGCCTCCAGCGAACCAAAGCGCCACAAGATCGTCGACGCTGGACGTCGCCTGCCCATATCCAGGCGGTCCGTAGTAGTAGGCCGGAGCGGCGAAAGCGTCCAGCAGTCTAGCGCGTCCGTCCGGAGGAGGCGGGGGCGGATCGCGTCCCCGGCCCCCTTCCAGCAACAGCTGCTGCACCTGCAGGATGTCCACAAATTCGTCGCCACCTGTTGCCGCGGGCCCGACGCGGCTCTCGCGATCACTCGCGGCGTCGTCGTGTTCCCTGCGCATCGTAAGAGCTAACATGTTGGAAACGCGCGGCACCGGAGAGGTCCTCCGCTGCCATGCCGCACTTGTACACCACCTCGACGACGATGGCCACGACGACGACGACGACGACTCACTCGCGCACTGCTCGGACACGGGCACGTGAATGAGCGCCGCGGAGTCGGCGACATGCGGCTCCGCGCTCCTCAACGCCAACACCGGCCGCCCCCGCGGCCCGTGACGTACGCACGGCGTCACGGAGCAGCCGGCGCGTGGGTCCGGCCCCAGGTCACCGCAGCATGGCGCTCGGCCTCGAACCCGCCGCCGCTTCCTCTTCCGAGGGGACTTGCTTTGGCACGCGTCTACGTTCGGCTACGTCACCGCGACGGCCGCCTCCTCGAAAGGCATGAATCCGACGCGAACCCGGTGATGTCACCGTTGACTCGTGCCTCCGACTATTTTTAACGCACCGACCAGAATATCCATAATACAACTTGCCAGCGGCACGATCCAATGCATGCATACACCGGCAGATTAGTCCGGCAGATTTGATCGCCCAATCTAGCTCTGTGGATTCAGCAATAACTAGTTTCACGGACGCCAATTGACACGCTTTCGTCTACTAGGTACTAACATGGTGTCAAACCAAGCCTTACATCAAAGCTCTTGTGGAGCTCCAGAAGAAAGAATACAGTAAGGTAGGTGCGGGTAATAAGGCCTACCTAAGGGAGATTTGAAATAAAATAAAAACCATGTATCCGAATCAACAAATTTTAATGTTAATTGCACCTATAGATCAATTACTATAAAATATAAACAAAAAATGGCAACTTCTGCCGTAAACAAAAACAAAATTAAACATTTTACAAAACCTTGTCAGCAGGTCTTATTATACTATAGTAGGATAATAATGGCTATGACTTTAACATACATAAATATTCAAAATAGGCTTTTATACATTTGGTAATTGAGATCAATAATAATATACAGGGTGAGTCATTAGTGGGGGATCGGTCCATAACTCCTTAACCATGTAAGATAGGAAAAATTTTTTAATACTATTTGTACACCGTTTCCCAGGCTGTACAACCTAAAAATATTTTAATGTATACAGTGGGTTCCAAAACTACCGCATGATATACAACTTTGATTTTTCAAATAGAACTACCTATATTTTATTTCTCCATTAGAACCCCCTTTCACATAGATTTATGATAATATAACACATTTAACATTTTGGATCACCGTTATCAAATTATAATTTTTTTTTCACATTTTTTGTCATTTACAGAGGTTTACTTAAAAATTTACTGAGAGGTCGTTTTAGCAGCTAGAAGGCTGAAGGTTGGTACAAATATGAAGAAAATATTGCTCTTTACGCCAGGCATGCAAAATATAATTTTTACTATACAGGATCTGCAATAATTCGTTTCGGATTATACTATTTTCAAATAAGCTTAACTTTAGTTTTTTAAATGGCACCCCCTATATTTTTGTATTCCATCGAATGCGTCTGTAGTCTGGCTACGTTTTTTATTAAGCTTGTTCTATAGCTAAAATTTATAATTTACGAGATTTTTGATATTTTTGGCTGTGATACAGATTGAGCCAAGATAAAGTAGATAGTGTGCCATGAAAACCGTGTTAATCATTTTAACTCACATTTCAACACTGCACAGTTTTATTATCACCGACTTGTCATTTGATTATCCATTCCATTATCCACAATAAATTATATTTTACAAGAACAAATCGATTTGATTTATTGTCTGAAATTAAGCGAAACAACCAAAGAGAACATGAAAATAAGAATCTAAAATGCATTTAGAAGCGTTTGCCAGCAAATTTTACGAAATATTGGAAGATCATTCACCCACCGCGTGAAAGTGTGCACAGAGAGGTGGCCGCAACATTGAATATATTATTTAGTTTAGCTTACTTTTTTGAATTTTTATATTTATTTCTTTAAATGTTTATTTGTTGATGTATTCAACGTTGAGCGTAAATTCTTGCCGCAAGCAAAGGATTTATTTCGCCTTCTTCCAGACAATAAATCATATCGATTTGTTCTTGTAAAATCCAATTAATTGTGGATAGTGGAATGGATAATCAAATAACAAGTCGGTGATGACACAACAGTGCAGTATTGAAATGTGAGTTCTATGATTTTTATGATTTCCACGGCACACTATCTACCTTATCCTGGCTCAATCTGTATCACATCCAAAAATATCAAATATCTCGTAAATGATGAATTTTCCCTATAGAACAACCTTAATAAAAAACGTAGCCAGACTCCAGGCGAATTCGATGACATACAAAAATATAGAGAGTTCCATTTACAAAAATTAAGTTAAGCTTATTTAAAAATAGTATAATTTGACACAAATTTTTGCAGAGCCTGTATAGTAAAAATGATATTTTGCACATCGGGCGTAAAGAGCAATCCTTTCTTCATATTTGTATCAAACTTCAGCCTTCTAACTGCTAAAACAACCTCTCAGTAAATTTTTAAGTGAACCTTTGTAAATGACAAAAAATGTGAAAAAAAATTGATAATTTGATAACGGTGATTCAGAATGTAAAATGTATTATATCACCATAAATATATGTAAAAAGGGGTTCTAATGGAGAAATAAAATACTGATAGATCTATTTGAAAAAACAAAGTTGTGTAGCAATTATGAGTTTTGGAACCCCCTGTATACGTGAAAATATTTTTAGGTTATGCAGCCTGACAAACGGTGTACAAATTGTCTTTAAAATTTTTTTATATCTTACATGATTTAGAAGTTATGGACCGATCCCTCACTAATGACTCACCCTGTATATGCATTAATCATGCTTAAAGTCTTATAAGTAACAACAAATTTGTTTGTTTAACAGCCATCAGGACACTTAAAATTATCTGTATCAACCCATGACAAAACGGCGCACTCCTCATGATACCACTTGCTAGATTTAAGACATTGCCTCATATAAGCCATCTTATCCTCCTCACAATCGTGACAGTTTAGTACCACCTTCTACTTTTGAGGGTTGTTGTCTTTTTTTTCTTCTTTTCTTCTTTGAGAGTATGGGAGTTCTCCTGTAATTTATGGCTTTTTTTCTAAATGTTGGTGTTTTTTCACTATTTTTGACTGGTGTAGGCATAAGCTGCTGAAATGCTGTTCTTTTTACTTGAGCGAGAGTCACATCATCGTCATCGTCCGAACTAATTTCTGTAAACCATGCGGTAAAACCTTGCAGGAGGTCTTTTTGGGGTATGCTCAATTCAATTTACATTACTTACACTTTGAAAAAGCCATAAAATAAACTGTTAAACAGAAAAATGTTGATACAAAAGAGGAGGATAATAAGGCCTACGATCAAATTTGGTAGGCCTTAATAACCGCTGACAACGTGTGTAAAGAAACTTAAAAAAATTACATTTCGGATCATGATATATTATTCAAACATCAAAATTCCGTAAAAGCATGAAATGGTAGACAACTATAGCGCAAAATTATATATATAAGTGTATTATTACAAAAAATACTTACGATTGATTCGGACGATTTCTTATTATTCGTGCCGCGCAATCGACACTCACAATGAAAAATGCTGCATTATTGGCAGCGAGCAAGCTAAAGCTTTGCGACAACTTTGAGGCACTATCTAATGAGTGTTAGCTACCTCCGAGTGTAAATTTGAGCGAAATCGATCATTTTAAATAGTATTTTTGTTACTTAGGCCTTATTAGCCGACAGGCCTTATTACCCTCACCTACTTTATAACTTCGCTATTCTGGACACACGTTACATCGGACGCTCTACATTTGGGACACTTTTTTACAATACAATTTTTATCTCCATAATCCCAAAAATTCGTTCCAAGGTTAAAAATAGCAACTTTACAAATGTACAGGGTAGGTTATTTTCGATAGCCACATAGAAATCTCGGAAAGTATTAGCACAAATGGCACATTTTTGAGAAACTTATTTTATATACATACTAGCCTTTGCCCGCGACTTCGTTCGCGTGGAAATTTTGATGTGTATGTTTGTGAAATTACGGCCTGATCATAATAAATAAAGTATAGAAGACAGTTTGCGACCATCACCGCCATCTAGTGATGGCTTGAAATGCTACCGATACGATTCCTTGCTCTATGAAAAACAAAAACATGTATCCCACGGGAACATGTTTCCGGGATAAATAGTAGCTTATGTGCTATTCCAGGCTATAATCTATCTCTGTGCCAAATTTCATCCAGATCCGTTCAGCCGTTCTGGCGTGATTGAGCAACAAACATCCAAACTTTCCCATTTATAATATTAGTATAGATAAGCAACAGATACAGGATGGGTGTCTCAGGGCTGCGGGAAAGTAAGATTACATCAAAGTTAGGTTTTTTTAATGGAACATCCAGAATGTATAAACTATTATAGACCTAATTTCAGTTGTGTTCCTATTATTTGACATTTAAGCCAACAAAAGCCCATTTTTTTGAAAAATAGCTGCTCTCAAACCAATAAGAATTTTGGCGTGATAGTTTTCGAATATCTTCTAATTCATAATGATCAATTCGCATTTTGAATTGTAGTAATTTATTATAAAGAGTTGCTCATGAGCGCAAATTGTTCCTTTAATTAAATTTTTAAATTTTACATCCTGTATATTTTGGTATCAATGAATTATATTTTTGACGAGGTTTTTATTGATATGATTTAATAGTGGAATATCGATAATTTGGAAAATAGTTGGTTTAGAAGTTGAAAAATGATGAGTAATAAGGACGTCATTGAATAGATTATCAAAAATGTGATTGATTAATACCAAAATACATAGGGCGTTCCATTTGAAAAATTCGATTAAGTTAACAATATGTGTTCATGAGCCACCCTGTATACTAAATTATAAAAATTTAAAGTTTGACTTGACCACTATAAACTAGACAATATTAAAAATGTTCTGTCAAAATTCCAAACCAAAAATCTCATAGGTTTGTAAGCAGCCATTTTACAAAGAAAAGCCTTTTTTTCGTTTTAATGTCAAATAATGACAAAATGACAGAAGTTAGGTCTATAATAGGTTATACAAATAATAATAATTTTTTGACAAGGAAATCGAAAGTAGCGTAATATATTGGGTGTTCTATTGTTCTATTCTGTATGTGGGCATACTGTACATAAGCAGATATTTTCAGTGTTCTTTTAAATGGTTTGTACTTTTTGACGAAAACCGCATCTGGATATCTTTTTTCATTTTAGAGTAATCTTACTTCCCCGCAGCGCTAGGACCTGTATAAGCAAAAGTTGAAATTTTGTCAAAACATTTTACAACACAAATTGCAACGATCTACTCAAATTTTATTACAGGCTTTTTATTTACTTGTAATATATCAGACTTGCGTTTTTTTAAATATAAAAAAATAAAAGACAATTGTATTGTCAAAATGGATATTTTTTTCTAATTTAAAAAAATGTATACATTTCATATGATAGCCCTAAAGATTCCTAAAAAAATGGATCATTTACTTTTATATAATCTTTATACATTATATTTTATATAATCCAATGGCAATGGCAAGCGATGGCAAGACAATTTGTCTGGAAAAAATCTTCGGATAAGTCGCAACACTTCCTAGGATATCAATTTCTTCTTATTTTCTTTGTCGTATCTCTCTGGACGTGGTTGTATGAAGGAACTAAACAATTCTATTTTTTTTAATCGTTCTAGTATTTTCAAACCTGGTTGGCGTATTACAAGAAATCTTTCGAAATAGGTGCTTCTCGCGATTGTTGCATTTTTGTTGAAGTTGATGTAATACCTACTCTAATACTAGATTTAAAACCTTTAAACATTTTCGTATCTTTGCTCTTTTCGTTTGAAACCAAAAAAAGAACCAAAGATATTTTTGAAAGTTTAACAATTTTCTGTACATTTGGTTGGTGATATAACAAAATAAATCATTTGTTTTTCGACTTGATAACACCTATTCCTTAGGTGTAGTATATCCTTCCTTATGTAATATCAATGTTTCATTTATTGTTTACATTTAGGTCGGCACTTACGTTTAGGGTCAAATAAGACCCAACAATACCAGTTAGGTTGACCCATTTAAAAAGTGCCAGTCGTGTAAAATGCAGATACCGAATCGGACCTGAAGTTTGCCGTGTTTTCTTAGAGTCTCAGAAAGATATTTTCTATGGAATATTGAATATAGCAGGTGTAAATTGCCACATTTTGTTAAGTTTTCTTGTTAGAAGTAGTATGTAGATGAATAAAAGAACTTTCATAAAAAGCCTGAGCATGTTCTTAATTGATGATCGTATTCCTTCCTTTCACTTTAAAGAATGCTCTTCCTCATTTAGAATTAGCATGGAAATCAATCACAGAAACAAAGATATGCCGAAGTAGGCTCCAGTTATAACCATCATTGTCTGAGAAAGACAACGAAGACCCTTTTCTTTTAGCTGAACTTAAATGAAACTTGCCGCTACCTTAGGCCTGAACGAAATAAAAAAGTCTCTTTTTATTGTAGATCCAGTTAGTAATTTTACAAGTAAAAGAATTGATATTCAGTAAAAATAAAAATGTAAATTGTAGTCTTAACGGACGAACAAATAATTTAAGAAACTTTAAACAGTAATCATGAAGACTATGAAATCAGAATGCGCGAAAGTGGAAAACATTCCGAGAATTGAACATACAGCAGCAATTGGAGCTTTGAAAGTGAGTGAACAATGGACTGAAGAAAATCATGTCAACTTGAAAGACATTTTTACTTCTAAGCAGACTTAAGAAAACGGCTGCAAATTTTGTTTGCTAAATTAAACTAAAATTACGATGAATTCATTAATATTCCTTGACTCAAGTAGTCAAACATGTACCGGGTGCAATATGAAAAACCTTTGGTACTGTAACTTCCTTATTTATTATGTGATTTTAATAAATGATACCTTAATCGAAATCGTTTTAAAAACACAATTATTTGCACTGACCTAGTTTTTTTTCTGATTTATGTTTTTGTCAGACGACAACCAACATTTGATATTTAATTGAAACAATTTTTTTTGTACTCAGTTTTGAAAGTTTTTTCTTCTGAATATGAATGTGTAAATCACCATTGCATAATGTCCAAAAAAAAACGAGAAATTAAATCATTTGTTTCAAAATTTTACAAATCTAGTAATCGTAATAAACACTAATAAAAATGCATTTTATATTGCAAATGACAAAGTTGCTATGGACGTCTGAGAGTCACGAATAGTATTAACGTTATGTAAGTTATTGTCAATAAATTCTCATATTTGGAACTTTTTGTTATTAAAATGGATAGCGATGCATTTGTAGATATGATAGAAGCCTGAAGAATTTTTAAAACGATCGTTTGAGGTATTATTTATTAAAATCGCATAACAAATAAGGAAGTTACAGCATCAAAGGTTTTTCATATTCCACCCGGTATAAGGTGTTCTAATATTTAAAAAAACACAACTTTATGTCAAAAGTCAAAAATGTTACACTCTAAACAATAACTGATTAAGCCATCATATATATTTTGCGTTAAAACTCAAAAGATTAAAACAGATCAAAAATATTCATAATTGAAAAAGTTATAGGTCCCGTCAGAAATTGTTAAATAAACGAGAAAAGCCCACTGCTGGTTTCGCCATTCATCGGTTCTCAAAAATCGCCCTGGACATCTCAGATAATTTTTGGCTATTTCTTCGGAAAACTGGAGAGAGTGTCCAATTTGGGACAGCCTGTAAATACCGTCGCATGATGATTATACGACTTGTAAAATTTTGAAAAGACGAGGTAAATATTGTGACGCGTCTTCAACACCGTGTCGTGGTATATAAAAATATAATAATTGGATTTCATTTACTCCTGACGATCCTTTTTTTGTACTGCATAGGAATAAGAAATCGGAGCCCCCCCTTTTCTGGGCTAAGAAGGAAACATTTCAGCCGTACCCTTTCCAGTTGCATCAAAAACTATTAATAAGTATTTATGTATTTTAAAACCGAAATATTTTTTCGTGGTAGGGTAGGGCGGGGCTAGTTGAGCAGTTATTCACTTGAGCCGTTATAGCTCCTCAACGATAAGCCTTAACAGCTTGTTATGTATACTAATAGATTAGTAATTTATTCCTTTACAAAAGTGTCCATAGTTGCATTTTTCTAAAAAGTCGAATTTAAGAGCTACAGCTGTTCAAATGCAGAAAGTCCGATATGCTCAACGTACCCCATAGGTGAGGGTGGTTGAGCAAGGGTATGGGGCAAATTGAGCACTTAGAAAGTCTAACCAAAACTTAACATAATGTTAACTAAACATGAAATAAAACTTCTGTTTGACAATCAACTTTTTATTTATCGTTTTTTAGTGTCAAAACAACAAAACTAAACGAAATTTTCTTTGAATGATAAACTTAAAACAGAATTAACAAGAAATCAATGTTTCTTAACATTAATTTTAGTATAAGATTCAGACTTTCTGTTCAAAATCCGACTTAAATATTAATGTAATTATGAATATGTCTTATATTATAAAAGAAAATATTATTAAGATCTTAATCGTCGCTGTCACTGTTGCAATTGACACAAACGAAAGTAAGACCAGCCTGTGGGGCACATTTTGTATGTGCCCATTGCTTGCAAATTTGACACTCAATCCATGTTTCTCCTGGTAAACTTTCAGAATAGTGTTCGGAACAAATCAGACAGGAATAATCATCATCGCTGCTTTCATCACTTGACGGGAGTACTTTTTTTACAGACACTCTTCTTCTTTTTATCAATTTTCTTCTTTGGTTTTTTAACTTTTTTAATGGTTTTATTATGTTCCTCTTGTAATGCGTTCTTTTCGGAGGTGTCTGTCAGAACAGCAGCTTTGGTTCAAGTCGTGGGGTTAGTTGAGCAACTGTAGCTCAACTAACCCCAACCCAAAAATTTAAAACAAAACTGAGGTTATGAAAAAACGGTTAGAATTATACCCAAAACCTTTATACATATCAGAAGCACAATAAATTTATGGAAGATTAGCACTTATCTGTTTAAAAACGAATAACATTTGACTGTTAGAGACGAAATATTCCGACTTACAAATATTTTACTTTTTGGTCACAAAATAAACAATGCGCGCGTGTACTTCACTCGATTGACGAGGGGCCTCTGGTGGTCGCGTAATGAGTTCCACTCCCGCAACTCCTTCTTTCCGCTATTTGATGCTTTCGCGTGCGATGTATAGTTTTCGAGATATTTCGATTGCCCAACTTGCACCTATGCTCAACTAGCCCCGCCCTACCCTACCCGCAATTTTCGGTCGAGTTAACCTGTAGTGTATGAAGCCGCTAAACACCGATACGCTAAAAATATTCACACACTAATCGAACGTAAACGACATCTCATCGTCGTCGTCGTCATACATCATTTACCAGTTACGACATGAGCCAATTTTAGAATCTTTTCCAACAAACAGCCGGAAAAACCTTCTATTTTTAACACCGCCGCCCTATTTTTGGATATCTGCTACTTTACTCACTTTGCAAATATTCTTGGTAACTCCGGTTATTCATACTTATTGCATTACCGGATCTGTAAAGAAGCTGGAGCGCCGCATTTACCTACATTCCGACTTTATCCAAGATAAATTGTAATCTACTCTGGCTAACATTTAGAGATGTCCAGATTTTCCTACATAAAATAAACGCTCTCATTTGGATATGTAGACGCTGTCTTAAATATTTATCTCACACACACTGCGTCACGTTTTTTACTGCAAATCTATTTTTACAATAGCTTCTTCAACTGCTAACCATTTCTATGTGTTTCTCGTATGGATTCTGTTGTCTCAAAATAGATTTTTATTTATTCTCAGGTCGTTACTCCGCTAATAATTGTTGACACTGGACTGGAGTGATTTATCATTTGCGCGTTTGACATTTTACATACGTTTCCGTTAATGTAACAGCGTATTCTTTAGCGAAATGGTTTTTTCGGTAACATTCAGAACATCCAAGATATTTGCTGAAGCCCATGAAGGAAATGGACCGGTACGAGTCTGCTTGGAACGACCGTTCTGAAAATCCTTATCCCATTTCTTGCGATAAAATTATTACGTTTAACTTCCATTCATAAAGATTGTAGTTAATTATCTGCCAGCTTCCGGAACGGCTGGAAGTCGAAGTTCCGGGAAGCAAGATGAGATTGTTTTCAGAAGAACGGGCCCGATAAACCGACCGGTAGAACGAACGTACAAAAATCAGACGAGCACAAACACAATGCGTCCAGCTACCCAATTGACTTATCTCAAGTGTCAGAGTCGCAGCAAGTAATACGGGAGATGACAATTAACCAGCTTCTTGTAAGTGGAACCTGTGCGCTTTGCCACGACGACGTCGCCTCTTCCTTCTTTGTCCCTGCGCCAATAACAAAGCGAGATGGAAATTTGTGGAAGTAAAAGAGTTACAAGTTTGTTGATAAGACGATGTGTCCGGCATAACTTATATTTAATTAGAGCCAAGAAAATCGACCCTCGTGAGCTATATATAACGGTCGGTGAGGCGAAACAATGGCGACGGGTAGACACAGATTGTCAAATTGTGGTGTAAGCTCCGTTAACGAGCGACACTCACTTCTTCCGACAACCGAATTAAAGGTAAATCGGGCGTGGTTAATTAGGGGCCCGATTGAGATGTAAGTTCTGCTAATGGTCTATGACTAACAGCGTCTTTCCGGACACGTCCATCATCATCATCGCTGGACCGAACTATTTACCTGAGTGAGAAGATGACCAAATATGGACAAATCGCCAGAGCTTTCGTTAATAGGTACCAAGTGGTGATGAGTTCTGCCAGCCGGAGGGCGTCTATTATTTATAGCGTCGATATTACTCGAAACCGCAGAGCCGTGCGCGTTTACGGGACCGATTATTACGAAGGCTAACGGCCCCTCTGAGCAACAATTATGAGCACAATGTGCCCTTTGGCGTTGCGACGACAAAGCGGACAGGATTAAATCTACCCCAACAGGTGGACCATTTACTCCACACCATCTCGGTGTTGAGTAGGTTCGGGTCCAGGCTCAAATTAAAAAAAAACAAGTTCCAACAAAAGCAATAGGTACACAAAGCTGTTTGAGCCCGGTCCTGTTTGTCCAAGTTAAGTCTGGTCAAAAGGTCAAAAAAACACACATTGAAGATCATGTGAAGTAAAGCACGTTAGTCATTCGGCTGAGTAAATCTTCACAAACCAATAAAGTAAAGCAGCAAGTCAAAATCAGTTTCAGATTCCTCTTCACGAAGCAAAGATTAAACGAAAATGACTAAGCCCACTTGGAAAATGACACAATTAAGACGCTTTAGTAGTTCAAGATGGCTTAAATCAGTCATTTTCCAAAACGTTCCAGTTTAGATTCATTTCCACGAAGCAAAGTTTTGCAAGATAGCTTAAGTCAGTCATTTTCTAATGCGGCTGAACTGAGAATGTTAAGATCAGTTTTTACGAAAGCAAAGTTTTCCAAGATAGCTTAAGTCGGTCATTTTCCAAGATGGCTTAAGTCAGTCATTTTCCAATGGAGCTTAACTCAGTCATTTTCCATGTTGGTTTAACTAAGTCATTATCTATGTAAACTTAATGTCTTGTTAAGTTTGGTTGAATTCGGTTAAATTCTCCAAATTAAGTCAAGTCAGAAAGTCACCGTAAATAAGTAAATGGCAAGATGAAAATTATGAGAAGAAATGCAATTTAGTCACTGGATTCAAGATTTTTGGGTAAGGTCGTGACAAGAGAATTAAGTGCAGTTAAGTTTAATTTCAGATTCATCTGCACGAAGTAAAGTTTTGCTAGAGATAAGTCATTTTCCAAGTTGGCTTAACTAAATCATTTTCTAACGTAAACAAAGGCTTGTTAAGTTTGGTTGAATTTGTTTTGTTTTTCGGTTTCGGTCGTTGGCTTCTTCAAGTTGAAACAAGTCAAATAAATGGCATGACGAAAATTATGAGAAGAAATGCAATTTAGTCACTCGGCCCAAGCTTTTTGAGTATGATCTTAACGAATCAATCAAGTGTAGAGCAACAAGTGAAGAATACTTTTAGATTCATCTGCACGAAGCAAAGTTTTGTTAAACGAGAATGCCTAAGTCGGATTAAATCAGTAATTTTCGAAGATGGCTTAACTCACTTATTTTCCAATACGGCTTAAGTCAGCCATTTTCCACGTTGACATAATTAAGTCGTTTTCTAACCTAAGCTTAACTGCTTGCTAAGTTGGATAAATTTGGTTAAATTTTTTGTCTCGGTCGTAGGCTCCTAGTTAAAAAACAAGTCAGAAAGTCATGTTAAATAAATGGCATGGTGAAAATTATGAGAAGACACTCGATTTAAGCTTTTTGTGGAAGATATTGGCACGACAAACAATTGTAGAGCAGCAAGTTAAGATCGGTTTCAAGTTCATCTCCAGGCAAAGTCATATTCCACTCTCGTTAAGTTTGGTTAAATTCCTTGCTTTCGATCGTGGTGCACACTTTGATCGAATTTATCTTAAATATTTTTAGTGTGGATATTCGGGTCTTATTTAAATCTGGAGGCCACAGTTGAAAATGTTTAATTTCAGTCAACAAGTCTACAAAAATATATTTTGCTTGTTTAGTCTCCGTTTCGACGTCTTTACGTTTTAATAAACCTTGTCCAGTTTTGCATGGATGGTTCTTGCAATAGGTACTGGAAACGTGGCTGGTGCAAGTGAACATCTTTTGTAATCTCTTCTTGGAGTTGTCTTTGGCGTCGTTATCTGCTGCTCAACATGAACGGCAAACGTCGTCTGTTGTTTCCATTTATCTCCACTTATCTACTGGAGCATTCTTTCCTCCACCGATAGTTCTCGTTCGGCGTAGATATTATTTAAATCCGAGTGGAATTAAGTGGAAGAGTATCGGTGGGGCGATCGAAAGCAAGTCGGTTTAGTACATTTACATGAATATCTTATGCATGCCTAGTAACGCACTTGGAGCTGGCCGAGATCCAATGCGAATTTAATTAAAGTTTATCGCCGATAGAAATGCGAAAAGGGAAGCGTCGTCAGGTGGTCGGATCGGACAGGCGGAAAATAAATCGACCGTCATCCCCGTTAAGTGGAGGACCGATCCCCATTTGAATAATGTGTTTTCGGTTAAAGGACGATAATTAAGCTCGCTGGAGATTCTTTCGGTTCCGGTGTTGCTGCGAGTTTTCAGAGATTTTAATGAATCTTTGTGTGAGGAGAATGTAATAAAGCACTGAGATAGGCGACAAGAAATCCATTTGGAATTGTGATATGCGAGCTGGAGGTAAAAAGTGGACAGTATAAACTGTGAGTTATGTGACAGCTGTCCATTCAGTACAATTTCTACAGGGTATCAATATTAATGTCAAAGTAAATAAATTACATACAAGTGACTATCTAACTATCAATCAAATTATTTTTAGCCTGAAAAAATAGTCCGGGGGCCCCACCTGGGGACGGGAGACACATATTTTCTTTACCTTTTCGGCCAACAAGTTTACGATAATTGAATTTCGCACGGAAAATAATCAACAATCTTTATTTGTTATAATTTGACATGAAGTACGGGTAGTAGCTGCGGTTTCTTTCACGGGGCCTTAAAAATTTAATCACAAAAATGCAATTATGATAATTTCGTTTATTTATTTTAATTAAATCGCAAACCAGCTTCGTAAAGTTGCTGCAGCAAATTATAAACAATTTTGACACACTGAAGGAGTTGATGCAAGAACAACAACAACGCGGCTCATGGAAGAAATAATAAGTTGCACACAATTTATTCAAAATATACGATACATTTATTTTTCACTCCTGATGATTTGTGGAATACGTTCCTGACATCCGCTTATTTGTTAAAAAATATGTTTGATTTATTATCAAAGCAAATCTGGAAGGATGCAAGAACACTCTTTAAAAATCTATGAGAGAAAAGACTTCAACAAACGTTTAGTGCTTCGTCCTGCCTACATTATCTCCTGATATTGCAATTATTGTTTTAACACTATGAAGAGCTGTTTCAAATTTGAGAACACGCTAGTAAATGTTCAATTGGGCGCAATTCGTGCGTTTGTAAAATGCAGAAAGTTGGAGACTTCAATGAGCGATAAGACAACAAACGTTTTGTGCTTCGTCCTGCGTACTTTATCCGCTGGTATTGCAATTATTGTTTTAACACTGTGAAGAGCAGTTCCAAACTTGAGTACTCACTAATAAATGCTTAACTAAAAACAACTCGTGCATCTGTATAATGCGAAAAGTTGGAGACTTCAATGAGCGATAAGACAACAAGCTCTTTCTGCCTCATTTGTCTATGCAATATGTGCTGAACAGTAACATGTTCTTACATTACAGAAATTGCAAACGCTTCTGAAAATATGACTGTTATGACACTAATAAAGTGTGTTCGGTCAAGTTCGAGGCATGGTCTGAATATCGCGATAATACTTTGCCGATGATTGCTCTCATTATCCTGTTGAGAACTAGTATTATAATCCACTAAAAGCAAGAAGTAGTTCCGCGCATACATTAAGAAGAAGCTGCTTTCACGTTATTTGCAAAACGTCAAACTATCGTTGTCTGCCCCGTCGTGTGTGCGTTTGTTTAGCGTCAATTTGTGAGTTTACCGTGGCAGTTATCGTCCGAATGGTGGGAGGAGGGTGGTGGTGGTTACCTGAAGTTCCGCAGATGACAGACAAACGTCCCAACCGTGGTTGCCATGAAGGCTTCAGCACGTGAACGAAACCGTTGCACTGATCGAGATGCATCTGCAACCGCCTTCATCTGAACGAGCACTGAACAGAGACCGAGAGTCGGAGGCGAAGAACGCGCTACATAGTGACATTTTTACCATCCGACCATCGGCAAATTGCAAGTTGAGTAGCTTGGGGCTCATCGTCGATGACTATCTGCGATTTCGTATGCGCAACGGGATAACTAAGGAATTTATGCGAGTTATTACGGAACTGATAGCCGTTAATGTCGTCAGACGAAGGAGCATCTCCGGAATTCCGGAGCGGACTCGTGGTTAGGCAAATATGTGACGTCTTCTGAAGAAATTGTAATAATGCGTTGAAAGCATTGCGATGGGCGTGTTGAAAGATTATTTATCGGATCGGAGATCTGATCCATCGAAGGAGAACTTTACGGGTTGGGAGATTAAGTGATAACGAAGTGTCGCGGATTTGCGTGACCGTAGCCACCACAACCATTGTACTGTAATTATAGCATCCGGACCGTGTAATTTCAAACAAAACTGTTATATTTGACACGAAAGTTCTCATCTGTATCGTTGTTTTGTTCCGTTTTTAATTTATTTTACCTAATGTCGCAAAATATTAACACAAACACAAGTTGAAATAAAAATAAACTTTTTTTTCCCAATTAACCCCAATAACTATACCTACCGGGTGATCCATATACAGGCGTTGTTGAAAAAATGACGGAAAAAGTAATCAGTACGTTGTTACTTCTTCAGTAATGCAGGGAAAGTAAGAAAATTCTTCAAGATCAATCCGCAGAAATATAAACGGTTGAACATGACATTTCTATTTTCTACATTATGTAGTACTCGAATAAGAGTCCCTTTTTATAATAACAAAAGAAATTTTGCTAAAGATTAATTTACGGTTGAATTTAAAATAGGTTATATTTTGGAAATAAAAATGTCAGTTAATAAATTTAGCATCATTGGTGAAAATAGTGACAGTAAGTAAGACAGTAGGATAAAAGTTCAATATTATTTCTACTTAAAATATTTTGTAACTAGTTAGCCCTGGTGTGAATAATTTGCATCGCAAACATTATTTTACCATTTTACCGCTTGATTAGTGAGAAAAAATCAATAGATGGCTTAAATACCTACGGTTTTAAAATTTTTAAAAAGAAACATTGAATTGTTTATTTAATTTTCCCAGATAGCGGTGAACTTAATCTTCAATATGGAGAGAAATGTGGGGTACCTACCGACAAAAAAACACCGTTAAGAAATAATATTAGAGATTGTTAATTAAGAATTTTAGTATTTTCTCTTCGTATTAGGTACTGGATTATTATTTATCTTACGTTAGGTAGGATTGTGAGAAAATAAAAACAAATGGCGCCTAACAAAGCTTTTACCAGCACAGATTTACAACGTTGCCAAATTGAGCATTAAGTGTTTTGCTAATAACTAAAAAGAATAGGGCAATGGAATATTTTTAATATTTTTTCCTATAACTCTCTAAGAACGTAGTGAAAAGCTTATCGGCAATTTTAGAATCTTCTGTATGCAGCAGGTACTTCGAAATAATATAGGGAATAGAAAACGGAGGCAAAAAATAATGGAAAATAGCTTTCTTTAAATGTTACAGTGATACTGTCAAATAATTACATATTACAAGAATTGTTTCCAATTGTTTCCAAACAAGGTCTATAAAACCAATGAGATTTCCATCTCGAGTCAATAATTTTTTCCATTCTAACGAATTTCAAAGTGGTCTTCGTTTCATTTTCGTAGGCACGATATATTGTTTCTGTGAAAAGAGTAAGTGTGCCTTCCTCTTTTATTTTGTTAAAAAACTGAGATAATGGACGGGAACATAAACTAGATAAAATATTCTTTTATTAGCTTTAATGGTGCAAAATTGCTTTTTGAAAAATTAAATATAGCCCCATGATAGCTACATGATATCAATCAAATGATTCATGTACAGTATCCTAAAACAATATATTTTTTCTGTGAGAGATATCTTAATGAAATATACAGTGGCGCCTTAAACATATTTTATATATTTTTTAAATTGAGCTAAACGATATGAATGTTGCGTTTTGAAAAATTAATAATTAATTAACTTACAAATTATAGGTACATTACATGAAAAACCGAGTACCTACATATACCGAGTGATTTATATGTATACGGTACTCCAAAAGTATTTATTTGTTCAGTCAGAGGAATCTCCATGAAATATACATTCGTTTTTATGGTTTGAAAGTGCCTATAAAATGAGGTGTGACTCGAATTTTTGAGTTGATGGCGCCCATATTTAATTTCTAAAAAAAACAGTTTCCCGTCAAATCCCGTCAAAAAATATAGGTAATAATGAAATATTTAATCTGGTTTATGTTCGTATCTCTTCTCTCAAAAGATAAAATATAAAGAAGGTGCAAAATATGTAAGAAGATTCTTCTCTTAGAAAAATATATTATTTTGGAGAACTGTATTTAATGTCAGAAAAAATATTTAAAAAATATGTTCTGCATATCCTGCAACCACTTCAAATATGTGCCGAATTCCTCTTATCATTTAAAATTCGTGTGTTAGTTTTTCAAAAAACCGTCAAAATATATAGATAATAAAGAAATATTTTATCTGGTTTGTGTTCGTATTATTTATTTCAATTTTTTTAAAACATGCACAAAAGAAGGCGCATTCTATATTTCCTGATATTCATTTATCAGAAAAAGTATGTTATTTTGAAATACCGTGGGTACATATATCAATGAGTAGTATATGTACTCGACTCCATTTGCAATTTAAAATTTTTAAGTTAAGGGCGCCATCCTGAAGTTTTCATGAAACAGCTTTCCTTCAAAAGTTAGCTAATGAAGAAATACATACTTTGTCTGGTTTATGTTCGTATCATTTATCTCAGTTCTTTCAAAACATAAAAGAAAGGGAACTATTTATTTAAGAAAGATTCCTCTCACAGAAAAATATATATGTACTCGAGTCCACTTGCCATTTAAAATTTACTAAAAATTGTTGAATATGTGTAACTAATGGTCATGGAAATTTATTGTTGCATTAACAATATCGATTTCTAGTTTAAAAGGATTTTTCCAACAAGAAAATTCGATTCGAATTTTTGAGTTGATGGCGCCAATATTTAATTTAAAAAAAAACAGTTTTCCATCAAATCCCGTCAAAAAATATAGGTAATAATGAAATATTTAAGCTGGTTTATGTTCGTATCTCTTCTCTCAAAAGATAAAATATAAAGAAGGTGCAATATATGTATGAAAATTCTTCTCTTAGAAAAATATATTATTTTGGAGTACTATATTTAATCTGAGAATTGCATTTGCTTAATTCATAAAAAAAAAACTACTTGCTTAGGTTGGAACTGACAATAATAGGAAGTTCTGAAACATGTGAAATTCCTCTTTCACCTAAAGTCCATCAGCCTGCGATTCCATCATAGTACACAACGAAATGATTTAATAAAAATTTAATAAAAGCAAAAATTACATAAATCGTTATTTACAATAAAATATCTAAAGCCTTGATCTGAACGGCTTACAATGGATCTTCGTTATTTTTTATTTGCGTTCCACATTGTTTAAGTTGATTGGAAACCCATCGGAGAAAAAGTGGACATGTTTTTTCAATATGTGAGTGACGACTTAGAGTGTTTACTGTGCATCTTCTGATCTCCAAAGTCCCAGATCTCCAAAAACAACAATTCAAGTTTGTTATTAAATAATCAACTTTGTTGATAATTTGCAAGGTGTTTGTTGTCTCGTTTGAACTCAAAATATTTGACTTTCTTATAATTGCTCTTACGTAATGGTGATTGCTGCAAATATATTGCACACTTATCTATTTCTTGAATGCATTTAGAAAGTGCAAGATGGTGATGTCTTGACGATTCCGTAACATTCAGACTGTTTTATTGCTCTCTATTAGTATCAATTAAATCCCCAGGAGAATAAAGTACACATTTCTTAATAAGACTGGACCTCGTGTTTGATCTGGATGTGGTCCCACCGCATTTGTTTGTTTTATGATCAAATCACACAACTTACAAAACCACCTTGAAACCATCAAAACACACTCGCAAAATGACCAACCGAATCGCTGCAAGCAACATCAACGCGAGGCGCTTTTCTCGAAATGAAATTGAAAAAATAAAATCATCATCAAATATAATTATTCATTCGCCTCACAATACCGCAAGCTCACGAGAAGACACGATTCTGCATTAATCTGCATCGAGGTCTGTTCATATTATGACTTATTGGACGGTCAAAAGCCAGTTTTTAATTTTATTTATGGACATGCATATTTTGAGTCTAAAGCGAACAGGTAGGTGCAGCCTTGAACTTGCATGCAGTTCCCTCAAACCATCTGGTAGAAGTTTTAACATTGTTTTAATCCGAGACCCGAAGACAAGAAATTAGACGCCGCGATCGCGGTAGCTTGGAATCAAGCGGATCATTGTTGTTCTTTTTATTTACCACAAGGTGTGGTTCTGTTGCGAGTAGACAAATTCATTGCCGCGAAACCGCAGACCGCAAAACCTCTGCGCCCAAGCATTATTGATAACTAAACGGTAATTTGTTATTAATAAATGGACCAGACTTGAGAACGTATGGCCGACATCAAGAAAGACACATTGTTTGGTCACACTGTATCTACACAATGGTACAAGAATAGGTACCTATTAAGGCATAGAAGCTCGGTGCTGGAACCATTGTTCACCTCAGCTACAACCAGCAATAAATTAGTTAGATTTTTATAAAAAGCGTTTGCTTTATAAGATCTAACTCCGACTCTGTATACAATATGGTAATAAAGCAGGTCGCTAACTAAATGCGTTAAGATGAATATCGAACTATTTTTAATAGCGTTCCTATTGTATTGTTAAACTGTGTTTTGCAATTATGGCCGTTTTTAATTGCATTGTTTCTTCGGATCGCCTCGTTCCGTTAAAATGGTACACTTGTGGCGGTTAATTGATCGATTCTTAGACAACACAAAATCTTAGATCCGATGAGTGACCATTGTGCTGTTATCGTCCAGATGCGATCGGATGATTCTGGAATGCGCAGTTAGAGAATGACGAAGTCGAAACGGTAGCAACAACCAACTGTCACATTAATTTCAATCCGAACTTTATCTTGGACGGGATCATGTTTTCTGCTTGCGTTTGTTCCTGCTGTCGCTCTGATTGACAAGCCCTGATAATGATGGATGCACGCGAGCTCTGCTCTTGGAACTCGCTCACGAAAGTTGCACGGGTCTAGTTTACCATCAACGTTTTAAGGCCGTACAAGTTCTGCACAAGGAAAACCAACCAATAAATATCAAAATATTGTTCATACACTTTTGATCCACTGTGTGGGAGCACCTATAACTTGAGTTCGCCTAAGCATGGTCAAACTCTTCTTGAGAAAAGGGATGTCTTGTACTTCATGTCGCAATGCGAAGAATGACGTAAATTATGGATCCTCAGACCCATCGTATCTTATACTTATTCTTCACTTCTGTTCAAGGAAGTTATTGGACTTCGGGTTATCTAGACGCGAGCGTTGTATTCATGGTAAAGACCACTCGCCATACAGTAGAGCAGAGAATCACTCTACCAGAACATATAGTACGTAATTTTCTGAATGAAAGAGTTTTGTGTTCGGAGTAGCAATGTGTGAAATGGAAGAACACTGCCGCTTCTTTTTGGGTGTTATTTCCTTCAGGCTTTACCAGTAAAATACTAAATTTACACTTGCGTATTGTCCTCAATATTAAGTTCTTTGATTTGCCTTTATTCGATTTTTAGGATTTATCAGTTATTTCAAAAAAATGCATTGGTGTGGGTGTATCAGATCCCTTTGGTGAATTAACAGAAAAATTTACACCTAGAGTTACGGCAAACTCCGTCATTCTATTCATGGTTTTCTTACCTCTTAATTCCAGGGGTGCCCAGTTTGATTAGGCACAAGATCTACTTTTTATTTTTTTGACTTCGAAAGATCGATAGATCTATTGCATACATTTCCTAGAACATTAATACTTAGGTACATATGTAACATTGAAGGGGTTAGTGGCAAAAAGATTAAGGTAACAAAAAATAAAAAATAGGTAAGCTATGTAGACGTGTTTGCACACTAAAAACTATAAATTTATTGGAGACAAAAGAAATTAGGTGGTTTTCGCACTTGGTGGGGAAAAAATCGCAGGGGAAAATTTGAAACAATTTTGTACCTTTTGCACCTCCAATTTACCATGAATATTATGTCTTTGTCACAGGAAAATAAAACTGCTATTAAATTTCAAAAAAGTCAAATGCAACGTGATAAAAAATCAAAAGCACAGAGAATTGCAACTGAAGAAAATTTTTATTTGATTTGAATCAGATTCTGACAATGATAAATAAAAACATAATTGTTTATCACATTTTGTGTATTTGTGAATCAAACCACTTTACCAATTTTGAGCCACGAATTTTATAAATAAAGGTGAATATTTTAGATACATTTACTCCACTTTTACAATTTTGCACTTGAACTCATTTGTTTTTGACCCTTCATTATATAAATTCTATAGCTTGTCAAGATCGACCAGCAGAGTAATCAAGGTCGACTGGTTGGCCACCCTGGTTCTAATCCATCTTTCGACACCAATTCGCCGAGTGTTGTTCTTATGTCATTTACTATTTTTTTAGTTACTCTCATTACATCTCTTTTATGCCTCATTCGTTAACCTGGAGCTTTTGGTCGATCATCTCCAAAAGTCCAATTTGCTCATAAGTATCTTTAAGTTGTCAAACTTCAAAACTATAATTATGCTTTTAACAATGGTATTATCAAATAGCGTTTGTTTTCATTTGACATATTTGCTCCCGCAGAATTCAAACGTGTATGTTTCTTGTACTTTTATTCTAATAAAAATATACTTACTTAGTTTTGGTTATATTTACTTCCTCACTACCGGTATCTTGTATTAGTTCTTTTGCCATGTATTTCAAGTTTTAACAGTCTTGTGCCAGTACGATCTGGTCGTTAGCGAAATATAGATCATTACATGGTATACCCATTAACTGACATTTTCCATTGTAGATTTTAAATAAGGTTAGAGTAAGGTAGCAGTTTTCAGAAATATCTCCTGTATCTATTGCTATCAAACTAAAAAATAGGAAATTAAGCATGAAGACAAAAAGAGGCAGAAATCAAAGACGAATAATCAAGCAATCCGTTTCTGATCACATTTAAAAGTCGTAATGGAGAAGGAATAACACTAAAACATTTCAAAAGTGCTTGGATGAAAACAAAACAAAACGTCTCTACTGATTTTAATTATACCTACCTATTGTATATTGTACATATTTTTCAACCATTGATGCTCCAGTGCTCAAAAATTGGAGATCTGCAAAATATTGTTTAATCATGTCTAACCGCATCGTCAGAGATGTCCGCGAAGAAATATTTTTAATTCCGGGAAAAATGGTAATCTGAAGAAGTTATACAGAGTGGAAACGATTTGTGGCATATCATTGCAAAGCTCATAAAAAAGGAGTACAACGATGTATTTTTTTTTCATGTTTTTATGTCTTATGTGAGAAAAAATACTCATAAATTGTTTTTATGATGTTTCAATGTTTTTATTTTTTGTTCATCATCTTATCGCCAATATCTGCAACAAATTTCATTGTTTTTGTTGTTTGCATTGTTTGCACCTTTTATTTGACAAATAAGTAGTGACTGTTAATAAAAATGCCCTATTAACAGAAAATCTTAAAATTAAAATTTAAATTATGATTGGTTTTAGCGACGGAATACAAACGCAAGCAACAAAAAAAATTTAAAAAAATAATAAAAACGTGAAAAAATACATTGTTGTACACCTTTATTCAGAGCATTGCAATTATGTGTCAATTGACATATCTTTCTATGTGATAAAGTTAAAGATATTGAAATAAAATAAAATAATTCGTATTCAAGATATTGAATTTATTCCAGTTATAATTTTCACTCTGTATCCGCCGAATAAGGCGAACGTGGTAGGATTTCGTAGCCTATTTCGTTTAATTTTTCAATGGAAAGTGTACAGATGTCAACTATCGCATTGTTTTGGTGGAAGATGATTTTCTTGTTGGCAAAACCAGTGTTATTTTCTTTGAATATTTCCGTCTAACTGATGTAAATAGTTAGCAGAATACACCCTCGTCATAGTCTGCCTTTTTGGAAGGTAACCTATCAATAGTATCCCTTTGGAATCTCAAAAAATTGATGTCGTCACCGTCACCTTTCCTGCAGATTTGGCTGAGAGTGTCTTCTTAGGAGGTGGATAACTCGAATGGTTCCATTGCTTCGACTGAAACTTCGATTCTGGCGTATAATTGTGAAAGCAAGGCCCATGAGTGGTTACCAGTTTGCGGAAAAAATCAATACCTTTTCATGCACAATTCGGCCGTAAGGATATCATATGCTCGTTCATCAGATGTATCCGTAGTCTTACCAATCTCAAAAACGTTTAATCGATCTTGCAGACAACTTATCGTTTTTTTCGATAATGATTAATCTTCATTGCTGACCAACAGATCTTTACGAAATACTTGGCGACACCAATGAGTGGCGACACTCGATTTGGTATATTGATGTTCAAAAAGGACATTACGAATTTTCTTCAAAAGGCTCTAAGAACAAAACTAATTGACGAAATGACATAATATTTGACTCAAACCAAAAATTTTAATGCCGTAAAATATTGGAATTTTAATGGCCGTTGTCACTTACTTTAAAATGACTCTCGTAGTTCAAAACCGTTTCCTGACGCTATAACAACTGTATTAAGAATGAGTTGAATTGAATTTTCAAATTGTAGAACTGAAAATGCAAAATAAACGTTCTGGGAGTAACCCAGTCCATTATTACAAATTGTCAAACACAAATCAATCTTTCCTGCGATAAAATCAATGAAAAACAGCAGACATGCATGGAGCGCTGCCGGCAATCGCAGTCCTCACATTCTTGCCAACTGTATCGGATTAGTTCAATAGAAAGAGCTGCCTGATTTAACTCAAGACAACTCAACAATTCCCAACGAGCCAATGGCTCACGAAGCGTGCCGAGAAGTTTACGGGGCACACCACAAAACAAATCTTCCACATCGAACAGGTGGGTGCGGAAAAATGTCATCCGGCCGATTTGGATTAAAGCCAGAAAGTCTATGGGCGTGGCGCAAATCCGCCCGCGAGATACTTTTTCTGCCGACTCACCGATCATAGTTCGGGGCACATAATTTATAAGGAAACTGTTCGAGTAATTATCGGCGCAACTGAATCCCATTAAAGTAGCGGTGCAGGTGAGAATGACGAAAAATAAAATTTTAAGTGGCCGTGGATCAAAATAATTTACAGTCGTGCTGCGAACATGCGTGCGACAATAAAACGCTGATGTTGCACACCGAACAAACTGACAAAGACACATCAACGTGAAAATTATAGGATCATAACTGGTGTCACGGTTTTTGCTGTAATAAAATTTATATTGACGGAATTAATGAGTTTTCGTTTTGCAATATGCAATTTCAACAAAGAGGAACGCGTCTCCCGTTAAAACCATAGCAGAATCGTGAAAGGAAACAAATTGGTCATCTCAACAAAATAATTTATTTGCAAATTGTTATTGAAAGGTAGAAAAATGTGTGGTTTAGAAGCACTTTCATTGAGCGGATATAGCAACAATTGACCGCGATGAATTCCAAACGTTTCGGCTACGATTGCGGTAGACATCAACAGAACCCTGCTTGTCGTCTCCATTGCAGTGTCACTCTCGCTACATCCCCTTAGGAGCCAGGCAGTTTTTTTAATTGATTATTAATGGTCGTAAAATTTTGTGTTTTGATTTAATTTTCGGACAAGCTCTCCAGTTTAAATTACTGCCATACACATAGATTATCCTTGTTTGTTGATATTCCTTCCAATTGTCTATATTATCTGACCTGACCTGACTTCTAAAATGTTTTTAAAAATGCCATAGAAAGCTCATTTTTCAATAAATCTATTTTTCTCGATTGAATTCATGCATTGTTTATTTGAATCACAAGAGCTTGTGAAGCGATTATTTTAATTTTAGGTTACCAACCGTCTAATGGCCGAAATAATTCGTCCATTACTTTATTGTACAATTAGAATTATCCAAACATTCAGTTTGCGTTAGTAATTTATACCGTTTCGCCGAAGTGTGTCCCGAATTCGTAAAACCCCATGAATATTTGTGAACAGAACTCCTTACTATGTCTTCTATGTCTCAAACTTACAGAAAGTTATCGTATCTACGAATCGCTAATTCCTGATAATTTTAAAGCACTGCAGAAAAATACAGTAATTATACAGGGTGTTTCACGACGAACGCCTATTAGGCAGATAAACAAAAATATAAATCAAATCCCACAACTGCTTACATTTAAAAATATAAAATTTATTTTCACAGCTGACTCGATATGATTATAATAAAGCCTACTTCACTTATTTTCTCATAATTGTGAAGAAAAGTAGAAAAAGTTAAATAACTCAAAAACCGTCCATTTTAAGTATAGGAACATATAGGTACATTATCAGACCTAGAATAAAGATCTATATCAAAGGTGTAATAAAAACACATGGTTGCAATGTGAAAAAATCGACTTTCATACTTTTTGGGTTTTTTGAATTGCTGTTGACTTTTCTTCTCCTCCAGGAATATTCCTGAAGATAGCTAAAGCTTTTACAAAAAAATATATTTTTTTCACAATAATGCAACAACAAACGTTGATATCATATGACACAGAATTGAATGCAGAATCCGAAATTGCATTTAAAATAACAAAGTTGATACCAACTTCCGGTATAACCGGAAGTAGCACAATCATGAAATTAATAGGCCCTCGTCGTTAAACACTCTGTAGATAAACCTTTTTAATTATTCTGTGACCGAGTTATAAAATATTAGTTAAATTTCCACATGACGCAATGAATACATTAAATGTATTATACTTACATATAAATATTATTTCCAATGATGTGTCAATTAACATATCTTTCCATTTGAAAAAAAGTTAAGGGTGGTTATAATGCCCTGAGTAAACATAAAGAAAAACTGATTAGGCTGAAAAGTAGCAAGTTAAAAACATAAATCGACGTGTTTCAGGAATTTTTCGCAAAATCATTTATATTCAAGATACTGAATTTATTCCAGTTAAAGTTTCCACTCTGTATTTTGTTTGCTTTATAATTAACAGAGCAAAATTTAGTCTTTGATTAAATTTCGTCAACACTTTTCAAATAAAACACATATCCAACGAAGCAATTGTTCCAAATTAAACAACATGTTAACTACATATTTACTTACATTTCCTGTTACAAGTATTAAGAAATTTTCAAGGTGATAGATTATCCTAAATAATCAAAAAACTAATCAAGGCTAGACGAGAAACTGGGGTATTTCTGACGAACACTTGAACATTGGTTGTTAGTCGGTGAAGGTGTTTGCCTCCAGTTTAGTGGTTTTTAAGTACGGAAAACTATACCCCATGAATGTACTAAATCACGTACCAAACGTTCTAAAAAAGTCAGAGCGCCGAAGACTTGCCTCCGCTGTGACTTGCGCAGGGAGTAAGTACATTTTTTCAAGCAAAAGTGCGTCGATTCTACTCAAATTTGGTTTAAATAATTAAGGCTAAGATCTGAAGCTGAAAAAGATATCTCCAAAAAATTTTTTTGTAAATTAATTAAAAAACAACTTAAAAGTTGAAAAAAAAATACAATTACAAATTCTTGAACTAATGAATTCATTATTACTGCAGAAGCTAACTGTCCCTTTAAAGATACAAAATTGTGTCATCACCACCTCCAGGAAGAATAAACTTATTAAGGGAAACACATTACATTTAAGGAGAGATGAGATAAGACAATCAGCTGTCGTCTTTCTCAGGAACTACTAACGTAAAATAGAAAAACGACGCAAAGAACATTCTGATGACCAGGAAGAACTTGCGCTTTACGACAGGCATTCTGACGGAGCTCTGTCAATAAAGAAACAGCAGCTTTATCAAATGAAGTTACAAGACACGTCACTATGTAAGGAATGTCAACAAGAATTCAAAACGATGTAGCATGTGCTTTGCGAGTGTCCCGCGCTTACGTCCACAAAATAATCTATACTAAGATTCAAATAACCAAACATGGTTTTTTACTCAAGTAGGATTAGCCCAGAATGAGTAATTTAAGTAAGAAGTAACCTTCCTCATAGAAGAAGGACAAGGTCCAGTATTATATTTGTCAAACCACCCTCCACAAACACACATACATACATAGAACAGGGTCTTCGAGTCCAAAAAATACCACCAGTTAATAGCACCGAACATAAAAGCCTACACTCGTCCATAAAACGATTACTGGTAGATTATGTGAAGGTCCGGAATTTCTAAAGCAACACTGACCTTGCCAATGCAGCTATTATTTAACGATAAATTTACTTTGAGTTAATTCCTGACACTTGGATGCTTCTTTGAATTGCTTGGAGGCAAGCGAATGTTGTTTAAAAAAAATCAAATCCTTTGCTAATTGAAGGAGTTGAACTCGGTAGGTTGAGAAAATAAACCATTCCACTGGAAAGGTAATGGCAGAACCACGCAGTATTACCAAATTAGACTAAAACTGCAAAAAATAATTTGTTCGTATACATACAACGATTCTGCGGAAGGTCCCAGCTGTAGATGATTCAATTCAGGTCAAAAATCGTTTATTGGATCATTTTTTAAATTTTCTTGCCATTGAACATTTTGGGGCGTGGGCTCGTTTTACAATTGGAAACCTATTCTGCCTATTGTTTTTAAAAGTGGCGTGTAGAAGTTATTACATGGTACCCTGAAGGACAGTCACGATTGAGGCTACACGAAGAAGGGCGCCTGATGATGTCCACTACAATTGTGGACGAAACGTCTGGAAGAATATCGTCGGGTTAGCGCTACAACTTCCTCTATACGAGTAGAATAACTTCTACAAGAACAGAGAAATAGCACCGTGAAAGCAAAACTCATCAACCTCTTGTTACAAATAAATTTTAAAAAAATACAAACAGTATAAGGGTGTCTTCTTAAATAAGAGTTTTATTAAAAAATTCAGCTGACGATTCCAACGTTCGGTTCTGTATATACCAATCGCAATAAAATGTATTTTCGTCCGTCCCATAATATAACAGAACCTTCTGGATTCGGAGGTGGACGTAGGTGAGATCAGCTGACCCGTTTCGTAGGAGTGCTAACGGATTCTAGGTGCATATATGTAAAATGCGCCATTTTTCGCGCCAACTACGTCGAATTTTCGTCAGAGGTTACAGTTAATTCGAGAGGATCGTCGCGGTTTAACTCTAATTGCTCCAGGTCCAAACCTATAATTTGGTGACGTTTATTAAGCCATCAAAGCACTCAATTTCGGCGTTAATTACCATTTAATGTAATAGAAGTGGTTAATGGGAATCAACGACGGCGAACGACCAAGTGACACGTGACGTTACAAACGATGTGGTGAAAGGATCTTCGGAAGGTACTTATAAGGATTTTGCATGGGTTGAAAACGCCGTTTTTCCGATGCCGTGAGAGAAGACGGGTTATGAGTCACTGTTCGCGAGCAAATCGGCAAATCAGGAAGTCGTGCAGGTCTTGATTTGACAACGTATTCGTTGATTTGTGCTATTCAAATTAGCGCATAATTTCCACGTCAGCCGGATCTCGTTCTTCTAGAAAAACACAGTCCGGCATCGGCTTTTAAGGGCATGCCGGACGGTCTTCAGCATGCAAACTAAAAAGTGGTTATCCATCTGTAGATGCTGCTTCAGAAAATTTTGAACTATTATTATTATTATTACATATTTTTGAATAGCGATTAATTGCAGTTCCATGTTGTAGAAAAACATAAAACAAAACAGTTAATTATAAATATTGTAAAAACAAGATTGGAAAACAATTTTATTAATTCAGTTGATCTGAATCGAGCTTCAAAGCTTGAGGCGCGATTTCAGCAAAATTTGACTATAATTTTTTTATAGAGCGTTCAAAAGAAGGAATTTTGAGGAGGCCATGCTTTTGTTTTATTTTTACAGTGTAGAATTTTTGACATTGAGATATCATGACATTTGACAGGAATTGTGCTCAAACGACATCTAAACCGACCCCTGGAGAATTTGTTTAAGAAGATGTATCTTGTGTTGTGTCCGAAACGGTTGTCCATCGAAAACTTAATTTAAATATTTTTTATCTCAAATTCAAACATTCCCAAAGTGATTGCCCGGCCTTTGATTCCGTTTTTTGTGCGCAAAGTTTAGAAGTGTCTTGTATTTTTTCCATGTGGCATGAGCGGTTAATTGTGACAAATACACGAACAAAAATGATTTCAAAAATTCAATACAATTTGTCGATAAATATTAATGATGAATCAATTACAATTGTTGATTGTTAGTTGAATTTGAATCTGCATTGTTATTTCAACACCTTGTAATAGACTCTCCGTCGCACAATTTAAAATGTAAATTGCTTCAAAGCGAATTCGGTAACCCGGCTTAAATGTCACTTATGCAAAGAATATTTCTAATTTATGCCATTGCTTTTAACATCTGATCACTTTTAAGGCAACTACATTTACTAAATAGTTCCGTTTCCACAGTCTTGTGTAATACGACGGACTTTGCGTGCCATATAATTTTAATTTCTTCACACTGGCGCGTTAAAAGTATTTTTATGTTTTAAAACAATTATTATTGATTTTTGAAAATTGATTTTAGAACGGGCAACAATTTGAAACTTTCAGACTTACGTAAATTTGGATTTTTTGATGATTGGCTCTCGACTAGCTGGCGCTCTTTTTCCTTCGGCTTTGCTTGAACGCCTATGCATAAATTTTACATATTTTTACGTTGACAAACATTGTCACTGACATTTATTATACATTAATAAATTTTCCTGTTGTGAATCATACAAAATAAAGATGCAATATGAATTTTATATACATATAACCTTTCCAAATAAATTTGTCTATTACAAAAATCTACACAATCACGTCGACCGAATCGGAGACGAAAGACTTTCGAAAATAGCAAGGAGCGGAAGACTAAGAGGAAGCACTGACCTGACCTGGCAGACCTCCGAAGCGATGGGAAGATAGCTAGTCACAAGAAAACCAGATTCAACAGGTCTCAGACCTAAATTAAGAATAAGAAGAAGAAGACAAAAATATAATCAAAAAAACGAAGTTAATTGTAAATTCAATTTCAAAAAACAAAAACTGTAGAACGTAAGAATAAAAATTGAAGTTGAGGAGGCCACGGAAACTAGCTTTTGTTTTATTTTTACAGTGAAGACCTTTAACATTGACAGATCCATGACAAAAAATCGACAATACGAAATTTTGCACTTTACCTATCGAAATGAAATTTGATAAAATACACAACATGTAACGCATGCATGGTGTTAAAAACGAATGACAAGAAAGAACTTAATCTAGAATTTCTTATCAAGTTCAAATATTTTCTACACTATAATTTAAAGTACTTCCACTATTTTTGTACGCACAATATTTAAAAATAAAATAAAAAACGACCAAAGGAATAAGAAAATAATTTCAATAAACATTTTCAGAATACAGTTGATCCTGTCCGATTATACCAAAATTGGTATGTGGTAAATGAATGATTATTTCAAATTACCTCTGAAACAAAAGTCAAGTTGTTAAGAAGAAGAACAAGTTCGAAAATGCTGACCGTCTAATTAAAGACATGATTGTTCAAAACAACAATTTTATTCGTTACATTTTATGGTACGGCAGGGCTGACCGTACCGTCTCTGAATAATAATAATAAATAGCAGGCGCCACAATTATTCAGAAGAATTCGATGTATCTTCATTCAGACCTGGATTGTTACCACTTAAGCCCGCAAAACATTTTTCAAAAGAGAACAACTGATAAAACTACAAAATATTTACGCTAGCGTTACCAGTGCTCGAATACTGTGTTCGATAGATGATTTACGTTAGATGGGTTATCAAGGTCCATCGAGAATTTTTGCCGAAGGTGCTGACGAAATGTTTAAAACGGTTATTAAATTAACAATCTTTAGAATTCAAGGATGTGTAAAGACTGTGAAAGAATTGAAAATTTGTACCAATAATTAATGGGTTAAAAGAGTAGTCTTCACATTGAAGCCTTAATATTCTTATTATAGAAGAGATTCTCGGAGACAAGCAGGATAATATGAATGTCATCTCGAGGGAGTGTTCTAAAGATTTAATCAGAAATTATTAAAACAGAACAATTTGAATACAGCATTGCTTAGATCTATTTAGGGCTGCAATTTCCAGAATCAAAATAGTAATGATGATAGCTAACCTCCGGAATGGAGACGGCACATGAAGAAGATTGCTTAGATGTGAAGTACTGAAAAATTTTTGAAAGAAAACTATATTTTAAAGAAATCTTGACGAAAATGGCACAAACTATTGATAGGAGTGATTGAAAAAGTAGTCTTTACACTAAAGCTTGAATTTTATAGTAAAAATTCTCACAGACAAGCACGACACGACCCATTATCAAATTGGGGAAGTGAAGACATATTACCACAGGGTTTGGAAGTTTACAAGTCTGTTTTCAAGATCCGCTTAGAAAGATGCCATCATGTTTGAAATATAAGTAACCATTCAACACTTGTTTAGAATTGAAGCACCGGGAAAGCTTTGAAAGAAAATTTGAAGCTTTTTTATAAAGCATCCTGAAACCTGTAGAATACAAAGACGTGTAAATTTGCGCTGCCCACGCCCACACTGTAATTGAAGATGTATACCGCAGTCGTAGACGAAACGCCGTCAGTTTAGCCGCTCGGGCTCAATGGATTAGCTTCTATCTAACACGTCGTTTGAGTTCCAGAAATATAACTACTGTTAAAAATGCAAAAAAAATTCTAGAACCTGTTTCTTGTGAAAGCCGAGCAATTGGCCACCTCGATGTCAAAGCACTACCAATCAATTAGAGCGCACATAATCTGCAACATTGTGTTCATTCTGACCAAGACACCAAGTATTTATCAAAGCATCAACCACCTGCATCAACGCCGTGCCTATTGAACGGTTACATATATGATTAGAGTTATTAATAGTTGGCATACAATGCAACGGATTCCTGTGCAAGTTGCACACTTCTGTGGTACGAAACGTCGCCGGTCACCGTATTTGGACGCGTCTTCTTTGCCGTTTGCATCTCATTAAGGTTAATTGTATTTGTGTATGGTGAGTCCACTCGACAAAATTCCACAACTTTAATAATAACTTTGTCGATAATTTCACCATAATATGATACGTTGGTGAGGTGTTAATGCCGTTATTAGACTTACAGCGAGCTGAAGTAACTGCAGCATTATCCTCGACTGCCATTAGAACGGCAGTGTGAGGTCTGACATAAGCTCCAGGAATCTATCGATGCCGCCCGATTGACATGATCGGGGATAATTACAGCGCACCTGACGTGCTTAAGTTGAGCACTTGAAGAAGCTTACAGAATGCGCAATAAGTATTTTACACTATAGTAGGTTGCTGCCCACGAATCGTGGTACATGGAACAAAAATATACAGCTTTGTCTCAGCTCTTTTGCAAAAATAATGCGTAAAATAACAACTTTATTCGTCACATTTTTGGTACGGCCCGGCCGGCCGTACTTGCCCTGAAAAGCTCTCACATTGCACTTCTCACAAGTAATTTGTTGTTCTCTGTATTTTTGATGTGCAAATCAACTTATTAAGTAAGCATTTTTTGACAAATAATCATCTATCACCGCAAACTAGTGAATAAATTCGCATATTTGGAGTTGCGGTTTTTGCATATGTGATGCGGTTTCGTGAAAGTGATAAAAGATGTGGGTGCTTTGTCTTGATAACACATTAATCATCTATCAAAACATGTTCCATCGCCTATAATTAAATTAAGCAGTAAAAATTAATTTGGGGCGGCTTTCTTTCAACCTGTCTCCAATCCATTGTATTGTCTCCTTGTGTGAGTTGCGTGATCATAAAAACAGGACCCAATCATTCTCTTTGTCGTGCTCATCACACTCGTTAGGTTTTTAGTCGTTTCAGAGCTTGCCATCACTTAAGTCTTGTTGGCGTTGGCCAGAAAAGCGTATTATTGATACGTTCGTGGATTTCGTATTTTACTAACGAAATGGATGTAAGGTGTCGGAATTTTCTTTTTTTAGATATCCTTAAATGGATATTAAGTCGTAAACCAAGCCGAGACAATTTGAGTGATAATTTAAAGCGACCTGAACGCCGGCCTTCCAGACCAATTAATCGAGTATCAAAAGACAGCAGTACTGTAAATAACCGATCTGAAAAAGGCAATCATTAACCAATTTGCATGCAAACGCCAGGCGAAACTAGTTTAATTCCTGTTTATTGTCGACTTTTTCTCTGACACTCGTAGATAATTATCGCGGACGTTAACGAAAGCAAAATTGATTCTTATTAAGAGATGTGAGCATCCGAGCAGGGCATGACCGAATTACTAAGTGTGATTTAGAGTAAGGGAACAATATATTGTGATAGATGATGAACGCGAGCGTTTCTGCGGCACGAGAGCAATTTTTTGATGGAGGGAAACAACGGGAAGCATGCGGTCATCGATACTTATCTCATTATAAATCAGAATTATGTTATAAAGATAAATTGGCACGCTTATGTCATGGCATTTGTCAAACGACGACAGGTTCTAATAATGCGGCGCGACACTGTCTCAATTACTGAATGAATCTCGTAAAAATACTCGTACGTAGGATGGACGGACATTCCTTCAGTCTAGCAAAATGTCATTGAAAGGAAAGCATCCTTGATCCAATGTTTTCCTGTCAGACATTTTAAATTATAAAATAACTATTAATTAAACCATTTTCCCAATAATGCCGAGAATTTAATAGTGAATTCCAGGTAAACATCATCATTAGATTATTTTCTTCAGAGCCATATCGAATATCGTTGTTTTCCACACGATACTGCTCTTTCCCTCCAGTGTCTATTCTGTCATCTTAAAGAATTAATCACAAGTGATTTTTTAATTTATGTAAGTAATATAAAAACGCACAATTAGGGTGTCACGAAAAAATCCGCCGCGGCGAAAATTTTCTCTCAATTTTACACATTTTAAAGACATATCCGCAATAATGTCAGTTTAGCCACTTGGCACTGTCGCTACATCTATTTTATTATTTTTTATTAGAACACGGTCTTTGGGCCCAATAAACACCACGACTGAACCATTTACTGTCTGGAATATATTTCTTGCGAAAGCATCTGGCCACCTCGATGTCAATGTCAAAGTGGCCCCAATCATTTCGAGCGTAAACTAATGCCGAGTATTCAATACTGAATTCCTCAGTAGATTATGATCTTTCAGAGCCATATGTAACCCTTATGGTTTTCCAAGCACCTGTTTACTTTTCTTCTAACTTCCAACATCTTCATTCTTGTAATAAGTCCAATACATATAACCCCAACCTATCTTGTGATTTTTCCCCATAACTTATTCCGGCACTTCTACTTCTAATTTCTAATACTCTCAGGAAAATGAGGACATTTGTTTCAAAACTGAGAGAAATCTTTCTTTCCAGTTAATAGGTACAGCTGAAATATCCAGTCTCGATCCTTTCGGTCAGAAATTCACTAATTAACTTAACCGCTTCCAATGCGGAAAAAGGTCGAGTATTAAATATTAGGAGACCGACACATCACCTTAAATCTCAAATGCGGAAACTACAACACTCTTTCGTCTGTTGCCAACCATATTCTTTGCTCATTTTTTGGACTCTTTTCTAACTTCCAACTTTTTTATAATTGCAATAGGTCCGATTTTTAACCTGAGGAAATAGAAATCCGCAAAGCTTTAATTTATACTTCTGTGAAGTCTGTTTCAATGACCAAATTCATTTCAATATCCTTATCATTCCTTGCCCCTTTTCTATATACATTCTGAATGCTTCCTTTTAGATGGATCTTATTGCAACCGAAAAGTGAGAAGAAAATCGTATTTCAAAAGAACGAACATACAGTAGCCCCGGCTCTAACTCTGACCATTTCATCCTTGGAATAAAATGAAATTATACATGAAACAAATTGTACCAGAGACAAGAACCTAGTCGTACAAGAAAAGAAGCGAAGAAAATATAATAAGATTAAAAATAACAAAAGGCGAAATAATATACGAAAATATGAAGAAGATATACATCATTTTTTTTAAATATCAACTTGGGTTGAGAATAATCTTCTTAGAAAAAGCACTTTTTCTTAATTCATCGATATGCTATAATGTTATATTTTGTCCGCAGCCAGAAAAAATAATTATATGATTTAATTTTATAAAATCATTAAAATCGCTGCTGAAAATATTATTCGTGCTGTAAGATAACCTGCCACAAAATCAAATGTAACTGTCTCTGAAATTGAATCATAAAAATTACTGTAACGGTGTAATAACTGCATCTTAAACAAATGTTCAAAATGCTGACTAATTTTTTCTTGACAATTATTAATTCTATATTATTATATTAATCGATTGCTCTTTTAACTTAAACTCCTCTTACGTGTTTCAGTGTGTCCTTTTCCTACAATAGCTGCAATCGCTGATAGAAGCGAAGAAAATCCAAAGACTTCAGTGTATAAGAATATTAATAAAGAAGGTACAGTAGAAGAGAGGTGGTTACATATTAAGAACAAAGAAAAAAACCAACGATTTGAAACTAAATGCAAAACAGACTTAGATAATAGAAATATATAGATAAAGACTACAAATTAATTACAACGTAATTGGGTTTATTCTAACGATGGGCAGAATCGAGTACTTTTAGGAATCGAGAAAATAGTACTCGAGTACTTTAGAGAATCGAATCCTTATGCGAGTACCGATACTGAGTATCGATATCGATACGATACCTCACCCGAGGATCGGTTCTGTTCTGTTCTGGCTTGCATCTTTCATGCAAATATGATTGAAGAATGAAATAAGAAGATACCAAACCGAAACATCTTACGGCAAAGATAAAAAGACATACGTCTCACAGCTGAAGACGACATATTGAGTAGATTGAGAAATTATTTTGAAAGAAAATGAATAAACAATGAAACAGAAAACAAAAAGCCAAAAAAATAAAATAAATATAGAACAACAAAATGACAACCAGCTCCCGCCAAATAATGAGCAGTATGTATGTATTTACAAGAAAACCGAACATCGTCGAAGAAATATGTACAAACTAAGAAAATGGCAAGACATAGATGCATATGTACTTTACCGAAAATGATCAAAAGCACAAACACAGCTAATATCGGAAAATATATATACAATAAACACAAGACTTGCTTACGAAAATCTCTAATTAAGAGAAGATATACAAGAGACTAATGTAGACAAATATGCACTTTGTCTTTTATTGGCGGCCAAGACCACGTGACAGCTGTGGTCAATCAAAACGGTCTAACATTTTTTACACTCTAAAGTATTCTAAAGTAATTGTTTTCTATGCACCCGTTACAATTTCTTGGTGTCTTTTCTTCTGTTTATGAATCTGGTCTAAGACTTCTCTATACTGAATCCAATTTTTATTAATGAAGGAAAGCACAAGATCTGTGCTCAAACTGCCCACAGTTTGCGAAATGTCTCAGACAATAGTCGGTCCACAAATTGCCTACTATTTTAGGAAATCTGCGATTGCAAACTTCGGTAAATACTATCGTTTGACATTTTCCTGGCATTTTAAAATTCTTCGGCCAGTGTAGGTTGCTCGCTGGTCGTTTCCAAGACACTGTTTTACTTATTTACTTATCACGGCTGGACTCTTTCGCATTTCAGCGATTAGCGTTCAGATTTATTTGCCCGATGGGTGAAATTTCGTTTTAATAATCTAGTTGCGAGGTAATTATGGCAATAATTCACGACTCCGTGTACCTACCGCATTATCGTAGTGCAACAGACCTGTTCTACGCGCAGCTTTTCGAATTCCCCATAAACTTGATCGATTGTATAAATTATCTGTAGATGTTATTACATGGGCGCCGCGCTTTAGACAATAAATTCGTCTGATTGCATTGGAAATAGAGCAGAATACCCATTTGAGCCTGGCTATGAAATATAACGTGTGGGTGCTGTTATCGGTTTTATGTCTCATCTTCGATTGAAAACTAATTTCCGACAAATGAAATTTGTTCGAGGTGTGAAAGCTGCTGAAAATTTCACATGCTAGTGCTCCAAGGCGCGGCGCCAATAACTTCACAGATTAAGTAATTAAAGCAAACAACAACTACTAGGGAGGCCTTCGAGTGTGACGAAGTGTGTTGGGCAACTTCCGAGGCGTTGTACCACGAAAACGATATCGAACTAACACAACTACTTTTTTAAACAATTTACGTTGTCATTGTCACGCTTTATTGTCGTGCAGACACAGCGGTCATATTCTATCGATTGTGAAAGTGTTCTTTTCGTCAAGCTTTTCACATTCTCACGGGAATTATGATTTTACGATGGGTAATTATCTACAAATATCTAACAGGTACTAACCACTTAATCAGATTCCACAATTTTTATCAGGCGAAGCAGTCTCAGAGAGATTCACAAACCAACATCATCATGAAACCCATTTCATAAATATTGCGTTATTTGTTGGTATTTTAACATTGAAAAGATTTAACGTTTTGGAAGGAACAGGTGTCCCAGAAATGGCGGCCCACTTGTGCCGTACGTTGTTGTCTTCAGAAAATCAGGGAAAAATTGTTCAGGCTAAGATATCTAATCGGAGGAACCCACAATTGAATCTTCTACATTATGCAGTATTTTAAAGAATAAAAGTACTTCAAATCAAGAAGTGCCTTTATTTTCTCAAGAAATACATAACAAAAAATGTTGCCAAAGTTTACTGTTGAATTAAAAAAGAAGAATTTGATTTTTTACATAACAATACTATGAAAATAAATCTAGCATCGGTGCAAACAGTGACAGTTCCTAAGCACAAATAGCACGCATCACAATGATATCATGGCAAACTTTTTACCCGCATAGAATTACAGAGTTGCCAAATTGAGCATGCCATTTTTTGCTAATAGCTAAAAAGAATAAGGCGATGATAGTTTAACTATTTTTTCCTGACTCCCTGAAGTCTCCCCAACAACATAATGCACAGGTGGTCCGTCTTTTCTGAGACATCCTGTATATATTCAAGGAGTACCTATACTCTGATAAGTTGCGTTATGTGCTAGAAAAGGTGCAAAAACCGGTGTAGAAATTCATAGTTTCGTTTGTGTGTAATTTTTTATCATGGTATTCAGATGTGAATAGATCAAGATTTAATTTTTCTGAATGTTGAATATCTCTATTTTATTATTTCACTTGAAATACATACCAGTGTCACTCGTGGACATGTATTTCCTCCCCACCCTGCACGTGTTTGGTTCATGAACTTTTGCAAGTCCTCTAACGTTTTATAACGAAATTTGCATCTGTGCCTTGATTAATTTTATTTATACGTTTCTAAAATGCCAGTTCTTGAACAATTTTAAAATTATTGTATTTCACACTTTCCATAATGTCTGGTGCTTGTGAGCGGATGCGTAACTATTGTGCAAATTTAAATTGCGAGCAGAAATAATAAGTCGAAGTTAGTATCCGAAAGCTCTAGTGCGATTCGCAGTTCGGTTTGGCGCGAAAAGCATATACATTTGTATGCTAATAAAAGTTTATTTTTCTAAAAAACATTAATTTGTCTCTAGCTAATTTTTTAGATATTGCGAAATTTTGCCAGGTTTTAAAATTAATCAAGTTTATTTTCAATGCTGTAACGAACAACTTCTGTAAATTTTTTAAATTTCTGTTTTATAATCGTTATTGTATAAACTGATTTATTTAGTCGGCTTTAAGAGTGACACGGTTGCGGTTGAGGTCCGCTTGAAGAAGTCGTCCCATTAGTCCCTGCATCATGCCAATAACTTCGAGACTGACTAGGAAATATCTAATCTGTTCTAAAATTATGAAAGTGGAAGGCCGCCAGACAATGAATAATGACCGGAGAAGTAACGGGAATCATAAGTAACTCAAAAACGCAACCAATATCTTAGAGAAAGATGCAATTTAGATTGTGGTTAACCTGAGCGTATTTGGACCAGTGACGGCGACCTACCCCTATGTTTGGCACCAGCAGGAGCTTTCTTAATTGAGATTTATGACGTGGTGGACGTATAAATTAGGTTCCAATCAGTGTCCGCATGATTCAGTGTGCATCCCAATGAATGAGTCTAACAAATTGAGTTTATTCGCGTTCTGAATGGAGCCGAAGAGACCAGATGGTCGACAACGTCTGCGTGGGCCTGGTGCGTTTTCCGTGGGCACGGATCGGCTCGCGACGGATGCTCTGCATTATTATAATGACGGGCTCAGCGTGTCACTTAATGCTACGGAAAATAGCATTGTTAAACAGAAATAAAATGACTGAGTTATGGACGGGAGTGAGTATGTACTAACCCTACTTTCAGGCCGTCTCTGCTTATAGACGTTTGTACACTAAACATGCTATTTTACACGACGACCACAATGGGTCTGTAATGGGAGGTATTTGTAAGCGTGAATGGAAGATCTTTATGTTTGAATAATCGGATGTCTATGACGGGACGAAATATGGCAATGGGGGCAGCACAATGGCCCAGCAGTGAGCGCTGCTGCAAAACTAGGGTCCTGCTGAAAAATTTACATAAACTATCCTCACATGATTTCAGTAGCTGCTTCGAGAATAATAATAACAAAAATTATGCCGTACTGCTGCAGGATTTCGCCTTCATTTAAATACTTACGCAACACGCGTTTGGAACGTCGTGAAATATTTGAAATTCATTAGAGTGTAGAATATGTTTTAGGTTGATCAATAGGGAGGCTTTGACGCATGGAACCGCATGTATTTGAAATTCATTAGAGTGTAGATATGTTCAATTTGGGTTGATAATAAAATATGCTGCAGGCTTTAACCTTTATTTATTAATTTATTTAACCTGAAGTTCAGGTTAATTAGTGTTGATTATTGAGGAATTAATTTCTACAACAAATTGCCACAAACCATCAAGGTACTCCAAAAGGCTTAAATATGTACGAACACAAAAGAAGTTACTCATAGAAGCTAGTTTTTACAGTGTCAGTGAATTTATAGATCAGGGGTGTTAATACTTTGTTTTGTCAATATACAGGGTGATTCACCTGGACATTTCATTAGAAAATTTTGAATTTCGCGTAAATCTAGAAAGTTGAAAATTGGTGCAAGCAAAGTAAAATACTTAAAAGATGACGGCACTTCCGGTTATACCGGAAACTAACATCAACTTTATTATTTTGAATGGCGACCCCGTATTTTTATGTTAATATTGATTCGATCACTATGTGAATATATGTTAATGTAATTGTAAATCGAAAAAAAAACAGATTGTTGTTACTTACCTTTCATAGTATTTTTAATATTTTTAATTGTATGCTAAATTTTGAAAATTAATTTATCCTTTTGAAAATTATTATATTTTAACCATTTGAGGTATTGCAATAAATCTTCTATCTGTCAATTTTAAATAATAATAATTTTTAAAAATAATTTGAGGGTACTTTTATTTAATGCTTTTTAATATTTCACGAGGCCGTTGCAATTTCATGAAAATTACTATAACAAAATGACAAAAACTAAAAGTAAAAAATAACTCGATCTTTATAAAGTTGACAGTTTTGACGATATTCCACATTTTGTAAAAAACTGTATCTTCTCTTTAGCTTTTGATGTGTATGCTGTAGAATAAAAACATATTTCACAGCTAACACATATCAAAATCTAAAGAAAAATACATTTTTATAGAAAATGAGAAATATAGTAAAAACTAAGCACAACACATAACCTGGCAACCTTTATGAAAGTCGAGTTATTTTTTATTTCTACATCGAATGACTCTAAATTGGGAGGTTGCTAGGTACTTGAAAAAAATTCGTTTCTGATATGTATTTTGTTTTAATCACATTCAAAAAATTGCAGTAACCCTTTGAGACATTCATTGTTTAAAAGTACTTTTAGATTATGCTCTGAGGTTATGCAAAATGACAAAAAAATTGAATTATCTGCAACGAATCGAGAGATATTAATTTTTACAAAGATTCTTGCATTTTAAAATAGCATTAAATTGAAAATATTTCAAAAACTATGAGAGGTAAGTGCCGACAATCTGGGCGAGTCTTATATAGAATTGAGGATCCAAATGATTGAGTGCATAAAAATATGGGGTTGTCATTTAAAATAACAAAGTTGGTATAACCGACTGTCGATTGAGAATTATCGATAATGTTGAAGCTTTCAACTTTCTAGCTTTACGGCAAATTCAAAATTTTCTAATAAACGGTCTACGAAAATCACCCGTTATTTAGTGCACATTTGTCCTTTTATACAAAAAATGTAACAATATATTTTATATATTTCAACGAAACAACTTCCTTTTTTAATTATTATTGACATGTTTTATTTCTGGTGATAATAAAATTTATCTTATCTTAAGTTTTGTGTAATTTTTGAAACTTTATTTCCAATTCTCCGTTAGAGTAGAGCGCGAACCTTTTTAAATGACAATTAAATGATAATAACTGTCAAATGTCAAAATATACACTGTAAATAATAAAATACAAGAGCTAGATTCCATGGTCACCTGAAACTCCGTTTTTTTTGAGTCCACTCTACTCAAATCATTGTTTCTTCTTTCCTTATTCTGGTTTTACTTCTCGGTAGCTTCAAGCATTTATCTACAATTGACATTTACGTCCTCTTGCTCTTTTTTTGCAATAAGTATGTATTTTTATTAAAATGTGTACCTACCTAATATTTGAAATTCGGTGTGCTGTTTGACTATGTTTGAGTTTTGTGAATTTTTGGCGTAGCTCTTTCGAGATAATATATGCAGATGCGTGTCTATTGTTGAAGACCAAGGAAGATGAGGGCTTTACCGCCGAACGAAAGGAGGAAGTTGCAGGCGATAATTTACGGCCGACTTCGAGACGTCGTAAAGTTTTATTTGTTATTTGTAATGTCAGAATTTCGGTAAATCTCAGGTTCTGCCGGTTCTTGATTTAATAACCGTCGGTCGTGGTCAACGCCCTCGTCATTGTGTTCAGTTGTTTTGTTGTCCAGAATCCAGCTCCGTACAAGTCTCCGACTTCGAACGGCCGTTAAGGGCGTCTAATTACTCGTTAAAATATACCATCCTCGTTACAAATATTACGGTTCTCGTATTCGCAATAAATTAATCATTGGAGCAATTAAGCCGTTTCGAAATCGCAATTTACAGTTCGCATTTAGTGTCCATCAAATTTTATGAAATTACGGTGGTGATAAAATCCCTACGCAGGAGGTAAAAAGCGATCATAAAAGTGGCATTAGAAACAAATCCAATTACAGTTGACCGGAAACGAGGAAAGGTGTACGGTTCCCGTCGGTTTGACATTCTCTTGCAAATGGAGCAGAAGAGTTGAAAAAATTTAATTAGCGGCACATATTTCTTAGACTTCGTTGAGGAGACATATGATTCAGATGGGTCGAGACCGACAGGAGAGCGCGACCCAGGGATCAAGTGGTCCTCATTTAAGACCATTGCCGGACTTGTTGCTCGTTCTATCTCTCCAATTATGACCGACTTTCGTTCGGTAATCGTTGAGACACGACGTTCCCATAAGACCCCGATTGTGCGCCGCAGGGACCCGCTTTGCGCCCCATATTTTTCATGTCGTTACGTACACACGTTCAACCAAATGAAATCAGATATTTATCAAGCACCCGTTTGCTATGGCTCAAATAGTAGCTTCGAAATATCGTAGAAAAGTCATGGTACTTGAGTTAAATCAAGCAACTTTATCATAGAAATAATTTTTCCAGGATGTGTTCATCAGTTAACCGTAGTTACTATATTACTTAAATAGAAAAAAATTTGATATAGAATCAAATCAAACGAAAAAATTTAGTATAATAAATAACGAGGGTTAAAAAAAACAAACAATATAGGCTCCATTTTTTTAACGCTCATCAATACAAGAATGCTAGTGAATTATATTTTTGCTATTGTTCAAATTTTCATAAGTAGGTAGATTCCGTACGATTAAAAATAGCCAAAGCTACTAGGAAAGCTACTGCAGCGACTTGATTTATTGATAACATTAACTACCGTTATGGGAATTTGCAAAACAGCTTAAGATTCGATTTGTACAAACTTATCTTATTCACCAAGCAACATTGATAAAACCGATAAATATTAGTATGAAGCGTAATATGAAGCGTATGAAGCGTAATAACAACGATGGCTCAGGAGCTTTTGTTTTATTTTTTACAGTGTACATATGCATTTGAGAGTGATTGTCAATCAATAATGGTCCTGGCGATGAAATTCAAAAATTTGTTACACTGTAATTATTTTTAAACTGAATCCATGGCCTACTATTGATCATTTTATTTTTGTACGCCCGGTATTTCCACAATGCATAGAAATATATCAATGCTTTCTTTTACCATGTGAGTTCAGTGCCATGAATCAGCAAAATTTGCTTTATCAATAACTTTATTATTTCCACGACTATTTCATTACAAGACTGTTCAATGGTAGTTAAAGACGAGCCAGTTATTTGTATATTTTGTGCAGAATCATTGTTGTTAACAATGATTGTACCAAATCCCTACAAGAAAACAAATTTTAAATTTAACATGTAACAGGCTAGGTATGAATTTGTTGGTCGTTTTAGGAGTCACCTCTTGTTTCAGATTGTAGAAATGCTCGTGCAAATGCGCGGCCTATTTAGCATATTTGTTCCGAGCCTAGGATTGATTACTCTTTGTTGTCTTTACAGGTTTGTTGCTTTCATGTTCGGTTTTTCCATTCATATTCCGAATCCTATTAAAGATTCAATTCAATGCATTACACATTACGGCAGCGATGTTTACGTACGTATTCTGGTGTCTCGTAATTATCTTCAGACAATAAGTCCGTGATTTGGTGCTCGCTCCCGCAAATCCGCGTCGATGAGGCTGTTATTCTATGTAAATCCGCTGCAGCCGTTGCGAGCATTGCTTCGTGTTCGCTGAGTAAAACCTCACACACATATGACGAAATAAAAGGCGAAGAGATTTCTGCCCGGAGGTGTATAAAATGCCTCCGCGAAGTAAACAAGACAGTTAAATATGTGGTAGTGTCCATGCATCCGGAGAACACTCATTCATTTAGAAATCCATATGGACAAATTGTTCACGGTTAGAGTGGAGTCAAGTGCACATAATCATGCGGCTTGCAAATTTAATTACATCGATCAATTGAATTCCCTCTTACGGCTCTCTCTGTGTTCATTAACGTTTTAGTGCCAAAGGCAATCGGAGCCGTGCACCGGCAATCACTGTTTTAAATGCTATTGTTTATGTATGCTTACATGTCATTAAAGACTAAATTGCGACTAATTATTAATTGTTATGGAAGTTTGGTCGCGAAAAAGTGGAAGGGTTCATGGACGGGGTAATAGTTAAACGAGACAGCGAGATATCAACCTATCAACACTGCAACAAGAAGACGACAAGAGAAAAAACATATACAGGGTGATTCTCTTATCGTGTCCGATAATGAAACCTGGGTTTGCTGCATGCCCAAATAGGACAAAAAAAATATTGAAACAAATTTATGAAAATATTTTTCACTCCTCAAAATTAGGGAGTTTTAGCGAGCACTGATTAAGAACCGCTGGTCGCGGTGCGAAACAGACATAAACAAAGTTCTGTCGCTCAAGTACTTGTGAGTGTTTTAATAACCTTTACATACCTAAACAGTTCACGGCACGTATTTAGGTCAAGTTCAAAAATCCAACGGGTTAAAGTCAGGGGAACGGGGTGGCCCGCAGATATTTCCGAAAATTTCGTATTAAGAAATTCACGCAGAACGCAGATTTGGGAAGAAGAACTTGCAGAAATTCCAAATAATTGATGCCAATTCGGTACCACTAATGCCCCAACTACGCGATTGCCAATTATTCTTGTGCTCTTGTACGATTTTCACGTGGAATTCCTCCATCCCATCGAATGGGCAACAACGAACCCATGCCCCGTAATCATTGAGCCATTCGCACAAATATCTTGCGATTAGGGATGCGCTGGTCCTATAATCTCACAGCAATTTGCCAGGCTTCACTTTAAACTAAAATAACATCTACCAATTCATTTATCGCATGATTCTCCATTTCGACACGACATGACGAAAGAGAGCTACAGACTACGTATTTTATTTTGGAAAAGCAGAACAAAACATAATCGGTAACACACTTGGGATTGGGAAAGGTCACTTTTATGGCCCTACTTGAGTTAAGAGTGAGCTGACTGGCATCTAATACACATTTCTAATTTATGTTTTGTAGTTTCCTTGCCGATATCTCCTAGCGCTGCTAATTCAGAGGCACCAAAAATGTAGGGGTAAAATTCTTTGACTATTTACTCGAAAACCGTTGCACATTGGCCACTCTTACTGAACATCAGTACTTGTTATGACTTGTGCTAAAACCCCTTAAAATATCGGACACGATAAGAGATTCACCCATACAGACTAATAACAGTTCCCTCAAGATATAAAATATTGTCACCATTTGAGCTTTGAGGCCAGATTTACGACTCTTGTTAAAAATCAAATATCAATGATTGTTTTATTTTAAAATAATTTACTTGAAGTACCAATGTGTTCCCTTCGTTTTGTGGCAACTCCAGCATCTATGCAATTTACGATTATTTACACTGTTTCCAAAAAGTGTACAAAAAATTGAAGCTCCGGAGGTCATGCAAACTAGCCTTTGTTTTATATTTTATAGTGTAACCTTTTGACATTGACATTTAATGACATTTAACAAGAACTGCTGAACAACGTCTAAATCGAAGGAAGGTGGAGATGTAATTTGTTGAAAAAGACACTAAGTAAGATAATTCCGAAGAGTTGCCCACCTTAACTTTGAAAAATTGTACTTCACTAGTATTTGGTGTCAGCTAGAGCCTTTAAAAAAATTGTAATGTATACTAAATTTAATAAAGAATTACGTATAATGTTTAAAAGTTGAATTATTGGAAAGATAATTTAGAAAAAAAAACAAAGATAATTTAGAAAAAAAAAACAAAGAAATGGCTTTGGTCATTTCTCCCGACAGTGTACAACGGACAGTACCTAAATGGGAGAGATGCCCTCCCGGCTTCAAACTGTCAATGAAATTAACAGTTTTGAATGTATATTATAAGTTCAGTCATAAATTAAAAAAAACAATTTTTGTAATGAGATAAAATCATTTCGAACAACAAAAAATATATAAAAACACAAAAATTCTCCAAAAAAATGAATTAAAAAAACCAACAATATTTCTTTATTTCATTCGTATTTTTATTTGATTATTGGATTCGATAAACTCTGTCTGCTTTGTTTATCCCCATTTCATTCCTCGACTGTATTTTCACCAGTTCCTTGCTCCGGAGTCCATTGCCGCCTTGTTTTGTTTTGGTTTAAATCTGGTATCTAGGTATGCATATTTAGATAATACCCATTTTCTATTATTACTTTGCTAGAAATTTAGTAGGTGTGCAAGATAGCTTTGATTGATCTTCAAAAAAGGTGGGATATCTATAACTTAAAAAATTGGGGCATCTCTCCTTTTCAACTGGGATAGATGCCCCACGGCTGTTGGGCGTATGCACCTTGCAAATAGAGGATGCATTTTAATGCCCAACTAACCTATGCCATGTATTAAGAAAGTTAACTAGAGATATTCAATAAATTACAAGGAATTTCGAATTGTTAGCACTATCAAAATGTATTATAGTAGTAAGTAATAAACGGTGATGTCACCTTTATTTTGCCGATAAAAACACAAAATTTAAAAAGCTTTTGGACATTGTTGTATCAGCTGGGGAAATTCTCCTGGAAGTACCTTATATGTATATATTTTGTCCAAATTCTTTCTCCTTGTCATGGTCAAACATTTTTTACCCTTAAACGAATTCCAAAGTTATTCCATGGTCTGCTCTGAATCCTTAAGTTTGATGAGTTATTAGTGGTTTTTCTTCTCGTTCTGCTTATTGTTTATTACTCTTCTCTATACTTAATGACCAATATTCAGAAACGAAGGAAAACACAATGACCAACCCCAGAATGACTGAAGATGGAAGTGTTTTCTCTTCGTTCGGATTATTGTTGTTGACTCCTATTTGTTATTCTTTCTATGTAATGTCCATTTTTCGTAAACGAAGGAAAGCACAATGAATTTGGACGTGGCGGTGTAAATGAAAATAAAATCTAGTACATACCATCAATTCTCTGATTAGACAATAAAAATGTAAAGATGATGTATTATTGTAAATTAGGGCGACTTACACTTGAAACGACTATGACAGCTGAGATTCTCAATTTGTGTTACTTTGAAATTGGCTTTGAAAATCTGACCTTCTCATAATGTAAAAAATTGTCATTACTACAGCTTGTTTTGGCAGCTTTTTTCACAAATTAGGAAATTATTATCATGATTAAACACTGTAGATAAATAAATTTAAAGCTATTTGGAATTAATATGTTTAAAAGTTTTGGTCAATAAAATATTTGTTAATTTTTGTGTTTTAAAATTTTTACTTTTATAGTGAGGATCGGTCTTTTCTAATTAACTCGTAAATTCTTGAATTCATGCTGTTAACAAAATAAGATTGTTTTTAAAATCTCAGATTCCAAATTTGTCCACACAGCCTCTAATGCATTTTCGGTTCATTTATTGTTGCATATTGCAATTAATTTTTCATTCTATATGACTTGATGTCTGATGAGATCTTGGTCTTAATTCAGAAGCAGCTTTTTTAATTTAAATTAGGCTCTGCAATGAATGTAGTGAAGCACACTTTTAAGCCGGAGAGCGGGTAAAATGAAAAAGCTTGGTGGTGTAATATCGATGCTGTTGTCAAGGATTTTGTCTACGTTGTCCTGGTGTATGGGATTCGATGAAAGGGACAATCGAGACTTTGACAACTCGGCCGTTGATAGAAGAGCTGCGTCTTCACAAGCAAACAGCGATGTTGAAGAGGTAGCAATTATGTTGACAACAACACAGTTGTGGTGTCGAAAGTCAAGTTTCTTCAGAAGGACTCGTTCAACAAGAAACTTAAAGTACTAGAAAACTGGACATTTTTACAAAGACTTTTATAAAATTGTGCTTTAAAAAGACATGTGCAGTGGAAGGCATGTATGACCTCATTTCTCATGAGAGTCAAAAGCAGTTTTTTTTTATTTAAAAGTTCAATCATTTCCATAGTGCATGAAATTCAACGGATTCGAAGAAACGGACGATCAGGACTCAACTCGTCCGATGACACAAGAGTTTCGTCATTTTCATCAAAGACAGCGATGTTAGGCAGATGACTATAGTTTTGTTGTCCTCATAAATACTTATCTAAGGAAGAAAATATTCAAGAAATCAAATGAATGTCTACTTACTTGTGAAAAAACATGATATTTTTGTCTGGGTTGCCTAACTTGTAGTTTTAAAAAGCATTAGCGCAAGAATTGTTCTAAGAAGGTTTGAAAGGTAATTTTAGAGGAATTTGATACACCACTTATATTCACCAAAAGCGAATCCAACTAAGTGTACTCGTAAATGAAGATGAAGAATGAATACATACATATTTAGCAGAGTTCTTCACAAACACATTCGTACTCCGAACAAAACAAGCTGTGTCCAAAAAAATGCTGAAGATAAGCAACAAGTTTTAGAGCTTTTAAGGCATTCTTGGGTCAGTTCATTATCACGGGTTGGAGCTCGTAGAAGAAACTCAGGACTCGGATATGAATGTTCATGCTCATTATCATGTTCTCATTATCATTCAGATTTTTTTGCGAGCAAATTGAGGGGAGAGGTTACGAACAGGATGATAGGAAAAGAAAAAGAACAATGAATTCAAAAGCTCAACTAGAGAAGCAAGAAAGAGAAAAAAGTCGAAAGCGGCACCTTTTATAACGCTAAATGTTCCTGTCAAGATGGGCCAAAGATTTGATTACAATTGCGGGAAATAATGTTGCTAGAATTATTCAGTCGTTGAGTTTTGAGGCTTCAATAAATGCCTTTTGTTAAAGAAGAAAAGGAAATTATTATTTGGGTGACTGGTTAAGGAAGCAAAAGCAAGCAATGATTTGGGATGAATCATATTCTGGAGCAATTTACCAGCAGTAAATAGCGACAGTGTGAAGACTAAGATCTAGCTTTTACTGTGAAAACAGGCTCCTTAAATTTTTTACCAAAATGGTGAAGGCAGCATTCCGAGATCCCACTGGAGATTTGAGAAGAGCAAGAGTGGCTAAATGACTATTTATCTGTTTTTGGTTTTCATAGAATTAAAACGCAAAGATGTCGCTGTCGTGGCTGTTTAAAATCGGTTTATTGGCAACCTGCTGACTGCATCTGAAACATGAAACTTGCTGAAAAACCAGGATAATCCAGCCGTAAACTTGAGAACGCACGACCTGCGAACGCATCACCCCTCGGGGCACAGAAACCATATTCTTCCGCAGCTCGTGCCACGAAATTCCATAATTGTCAGTTTCGTGTAAACAGCTTTGAACCCGGGACAGGTCCTTGAGGTGCGCACGATTACCATTCAAATTTCGGCCGCTGTATATCTTAATGCCATTTTATACATAATTCAAATCAATAATTTTATTTTTTCGGCGATTTCCGCTCGCCTAATTTTGACAGACAATACGGACGTAAAATGCTCATAATAACAAAGCCATCAGCATAAGAGGATAATAAAATGTCAGATTATGTAAATGCGTGATATAGGGTAGAGCCAGGACGACATCGCCCGTTTCTGCGTCAGACAATTTATTGGAATTTTTACACGGACCATTAAGACGTAAACAAATTTTTTCCTACACATATAATAATATTATTATCTATTTATGAACGCATGATAGGCTTCGCATGTGCAATTAAAAAGTCGGAGCTGAATCGGCCCGCGGTCATAGGAAAACCGGCCTTTGTTTGAAACTTGAACCGTAACGGAAAAGCCATTACGGAATTATCTCTATTGAAATACGCACCACTTTCAAACCGCTTTTTTATTATAATAATTTCCACCAATAAAGCGAGTAATTGAATTTTATTCAACGATAAATAAAGGCTGCATCCACGATACTAAGCTGCTAGATATGCTGGTCGTTCAAATCGTTTAAATACCGACAACCAAGGAATGGAGTTGTTCTAGCCTTGCAAGAGCATCGTAATCTTAACTTCGTAAATTGTTCAAAATTAACGGACATACAAAGAACATGGATACAGAGGGTGCCATGGAATTATTTTGAAAATGATTAGCGCATAGAAAATTTTTGCACCTTTCAAGAACTTTGGAAATTTTGTATTTTTTAACAAATTCCATATCCAGACATCGTTTTGATACATATTTAATTGACAGTTCTTGTTTATGATAATGTCAAAAACCTACACTGTAAAAAATAAAACAAACTCTAGTTTCCATGGCTTTCTGAGCCTCCGAGTTGATTTGTACTCTCATGAATTGAAACTCTAAGCAATAAGTCTGTGGTTTTTGGGAAAAACTTTTTTTTTTTGAAAAATGGTAAGTATGTCTATGATTTCATAAAGTACATATCATGCATGATTTTTTAAAATTCGTACCCTACCATCCAAAGGTATCATATTGGAAGGTTGAGAAGTCTACCAGAATTAAAAAACCGCAATGAGATAAAACAAAAAATAAATAACAAAAAAGAAGAGAAAATAGTTTACAAATAAGGATCAGAAAATAAATAAAAAGAAGAACGCAAAAGAGAATAAAGGAAAATAAGTAGAAGAAATAATTAACATGGAACATGGAATGGATATGTTGTTATATCGACCTAAAAACTACACTTTTAGACTGATGTATTGAGGCATACGTAGATGAGTTTAACGGAATAGGAACAATTTAATATGACCGAAACGACGAAAACAATATAAATAAAATATCATAAAACAGCAAGGAAGAACAGGATTAAGGTGGCATGGAAAATGAGTAGTTCACATAAAAGTATAATGACCTTAAATTGTCAGAGTATAAAACGTAAAAAACAAAATTTAATAAATACCATTATGTAATACTTACTGGAGCTGGTGGAAATAGAGACAAGAAAAATTGCTCAAAATAGACTAAAATTGGACAATTTAACACGAAACACGAGTATAATGACCTTAAAATCTTAATGTAAAAAACGTAAAAGACAAAAATCAAATTTAATAAATATAATTATGTAATACTTACTGAAACTGGTGGAAATAGACACAAAAAATTGCACAAAATGCACTAAAATTGGACAATTTAACACGAAAGGAAGAGAACCATTAAAAATGAAATTCCAAAAAAAACAGGAAAATGCAAGTAACAGAAAGTAATAAAGCAGACAAAATATGTTTAAAAAACAATAGGAAAAGTAGAAAAAAACTTAAAAAAACAAAAACAGAAATACTTTACATCAGACAAAATTATTTACATAAATCAGAAATATTATGTGTTTTTTAATTACTGCAAGTAGATCATCACTTTATCAATTCTTCAATTTAAAATTCGACCGATCTATGTATCTCATGATAAATCTTGAAAATTTAGGTATATAAATCATATAATGATAATGCATCGCGGGGTAGATGAGCTGCATAAATTTAAACAATAAATAGTCAATTTAGAATGAGACACAAGGAAAGCAAGATAGGTGAGATTTCAATAAACTACAGTTACAAGATGAGATTAGTGGGTATATGGATATAAAATAAAAATAAAAGGGCAAGAGTGAGAAAATACTGAAAAAGAACCCTAAAATGAGTAAGAATACAGAAGGTACGAGAACAAAATAATCAATAATAATCATATCTGGACATATTAAATAACAGATACAATCAAAATTGTTTCAGAAACGTGTATAATATACAGGCTGTTTTTTTAAGGCGGCCATTAGAAAATTTTTAACTTCCTATAGTGCTATAAATTTGAAATTTGGAATTCAGTCAAAATTGACCATTCCGAATCGAAATAAATTATTTTCAATATGGCGGCACTTCCGCTTATACCGGAAGTGGACGCCATCTTTGTTATTTGAAATGGAACACCGTAGTTTTTATTTAATTTTAGAATGCCTTCTTTCTTTTTGAGTATCCTGCACCTATATTGTACTTATCTATCTGTCAAAGTTTCGGAGATATGCGCACTTTTTTACAAAATTTTGCAATTTCAGTGGTCTATTCAAAAATTGATTTTGCAGTAACCATTGGGAAAATGTACAAACTGTTTTTTCCAGTTGATTGCGGAAAGATTGCAAAATTATAGTCTTGCTTCAAAAGTAACTGTATTACATTCTAAGTACTTACAATAATTTAATGAAAATGCCCAAAACAAAACGTCAAAATTTCATTTTTTTTAAATGGCACTTATGAGGTTTTATATCGCCAGTCGATAGAAAATGAAATTTAAGGCAATATTGTATTAGCATATCCTATAGCTATCTCAATTACTTTAGGAGTTAATATGATTTATTTAGAAAATGAGTCTAATTCCGTAATCATGAGGGTGTTTATTTAGTAGGCTGTGAACAATGTATATGACTGTCAACGTCGCCGTTTAAGTTGTAATAAATGGATTTAATGTAATAAATAGATTTAAGCGTAAGCATTTTCTTTTAATATTATTGAGTTTGGAATTTTTGGTATTGTCGTTTTATATTTTATTGTTTTATTAATTTACAGTTCTGTTGTAAATTTATGCCTAAAATAGCACAAAAATAACCAATTTGCATAACTTCTCTAAGTCTGGAAAGACAGAAAGACAGATTTAATCCCAAATTTTTAGCGGCAGCTCGTCGTTATGCACGGGGAAACGCGGCAAAATATCCCAAAACCTTGATTTGGTTTTCTATACTTCTAGGAACAACTTTAACTCTTTCTCTGGTGATATGTTTTATTCCTGAATGGATAAACTGATTCTGAAGACGGGAAAATTTTTGTTTATTCATTGGGGCTAGGTACGAATACTAACATGTCCTTTGAACGATTTTATCACAACTTCTGTGAAAAATAAACAAATCTAAAATCAATACATTTGGGTAATTATCCATTGCACTCAATTATTAAAACAGATTTACAAGACAATTGCAATTGTTGCAGTGATTGCTTTACGTTCTCAGCCTACTAAACACCCTCATGAATTATACTCATTTTCTAAATAAATCATAATAACTCCTGAAGTAATTGCGATAGGTATAGGACATGCTAATACAATATCCCCTTAAATTTCATTTTATATCGACTGGAGATATAACATTTGGTAGGTGCCATTTAAAAAAAATTAAATATTGACGTTTTGTTTTGTGAGTTTTTATTAAATCATTGTAAGTACTTAGAATGTGATATAGTAATTGTTGAGGCCAGCCGACAATTCTGCAATATTTCGGCTATCGACTGCAAAAAACAGTTTGTACCTTTTTCCAATGGTTCCTGCGAAAATTTTTTTTTAATAGACCACCGAAAATGCATGATTTTGTAGAAAAGTGGGCATATCTCCAAAACTTTTACAGATAGATAGGTATAACATAAGGTGTAGGATAATGGCGTCCACTTCCGGTATAAGCGGAAGTGCCGCCATATTGAAAATAATTTACTTCGATTCGAAATGGTCAATTTCGGTTGTGTTCCAAATTTCAAGTTTATAGCACTGTAGGAAGTTAAAAAGTTTCTAATGGCCGCGTTAAAAAAAACAGCCTGTATACGATCGGGTCGATGAACTGATATAAGTAAAATAAATAAGAACAATTTTGCTTTGATTTTTGTATGCTCTTTAGCTAAGCATCAGGAAATACGGTGTAGTTTTATTTCTGTTTGCAATATTCTTATTACATTTAAAACAGATTGTTTTCCCAACACACTTAGGTGCTTCTTGAGGTACTGTTTGAAGACGATTTGGTTACAGAAGCTCAATAAAAATTCGGTTTGATTTATTTGTTTATTACCAAAAATATGACGCTAATTGAACGAAGCAGTGCACCGTCACGATTTACGACATTATTCTAATTGCCGTCAGTGCTTGTGTGTTCCAAACATGTCTGAAGTTTTTTGAGTTTGTTGCCGCCGCCGGAATCAAATGATGTTTATTAAATCGCCCCATGGATCCAGAGTCATTTCTCCGAGCAGTGAAATAGTGAATGGATGTAAATAATGGTCGGCGAGGAGGGCGGGCATGGGTTGATCTCGTTAATTAATTACGGTAAGAATGAAGGTTTGCAGACACGCTCCTCGGCCGGGTCTGAGAATGCGACTTGTCGACGTTTCTATTACGAGGAATTCTTCGCATGCAAACAATTCCGTTTGTTGTTAATTACTGGTGGCAGCTCGCCTCGATGGAAGAATGGGTGGACGAGATTCCTTTTAGCGCCAGTTTGGAATCGTTGAGATTCCGCCAAAAAGAAAGAATTGCAGGAACGAATGCAATCCTCTTAATCTCTCAATTGTGTCACGTGTGAACGAACGGGCCAATCCGAGTGAATAAATTCGAACGGGCTGACAGAATCGGAGATCAGGTCTTCGACTGTCAACGAGGAAGAAAAAAACCGGCGGCGAGGAGCAAACCGGCGATTAGTTTGGGATTTTATTTGAATGCTAGCTGGTTGCTTAAGCGACTATGTGCCGTATTATGAATAAATTAACTTAGTTTATTTGTATTAGCTATGTTGCAAGGTATAAATGCATTGTGCCTGGAGCCTGTGAATTTCATGCAATTGCAAAATGCTATCTATGCAAGCTTCGATGAGATTGCATTCTGCAATTAAAACTTAAGTCAGCGACTGCTTGGACATCAACGACGCCATAAAATGAGAGCGAACCGACGGCGAAGATGAGTCTAAACCGTCGATTTTGATAGCGCATCAGGCGCGTGCTTCTTCGCGTAAATTAACACCGTATAAGCTATTTTTTCTTTCTCGGGTTACGTGCCGTGTCATTCCTGAATTCTTTTCCGATTATGCTAATTCGTCTATTAAGGATCACATCGTGATGCTTTGAATATTCAAAAAGGCACACGATTCACCGAGAGATTTACTAAACTTTCACGCATAAGAAACGAGCATAATAGAGAGTAAATCAAGCAGTGTGTGGAATAATTGAAATCGAGACGAGGAGGCCCCGTGGAAGAAAGCAGGGCCGTAATCCGTAATGCTGTCCACATGCACATTAAAATTCAGTTTATGCCATTCCAAAAACGAACAAATTGAATTAATAACTTGATAAGTTATGATATCAATTTAAAACATATAAATACATCTAGCGGCTGTAAAATGAATAACATAACAAAATACAAAAAAATTGAACACATTAAAAACCTAACCAAGTTATAAAAGTGTAAAACTTTTAAATTCAAAAAATCGTAACTAAATCGAAGCATCTGGTAGAAGAGAAAGTTGCTTGAAAGATTGGTCGCGCTTGTTAGTAGGGAATTGAAGCAATGTTCTTCTGGTAAAAATTTTAATGAGATGGTTGCAAAATTGATCTATGAGCGTCTAAATTCAATATTGCAATTAATTGATTGCTTATTTGCCAGGTTTTCGATTAGAATCATAAATAGTCTGCTGCTGCTACGCTCCAGTGGTATTTGAAAGGAAGCGTTATTACATTTTCTGTAGACAAAATATAAAGAAGAGCACCTTCTTGCATTTTTTGTTACATGAGATGATTTTTGTGTTTTGCATTTGTTTGTGGCTCCATTGTTAACTTCAAGCCATTTATTTCTTCCGAGCAATTTGGAAACAGACAATGTGTGATTTGTTTTGTCATAAGTGCTAAATTCTTTTATTCTCATTTTATTAATGTTTCGAAAAATTATTTAGAGAGTTCTTGAAATATGTGAGATCCTTCCAGAGCATAAAGAAGCAGTGTTTTCTTGCCATGGTGATCTTTGGTTCTTTGAAACTTCTTTATTCATTATCAGACACATGTCAAGATTAAAACTCAGTTCTATAAAATTTGGCCAAAAATGTATATAAAAAAATTAAATATTGAAATTCATTCTATGGGGCAAATTTAAGGATAATTTGTGGCAATCTCTTTATTCTTTACTTACACGAGCAGTTCTGTCGAATCCGTATTTTGCTACAAAACAATTACAAACTTCATGTTTGAAAATAATCTTTGTAGTACTATAAAAAATTATTATAAAACTTCTAAGAAAATATTAAAAAATGTAGAAAGTATTTCTTTGGCTTGAACATGTGTTAAATCTTCATCATATTTAAAACTAATTTCTATACATTTGACTATATCCTCAATAAACTAAAGAGAATATACCAGGCTAAATTAATTTAATTACATAATTTAGCTTTTTATAAATTAAAAGTAAAATATAGTAAAAACAAAAAATTGTAAAATAAATTTAGTATATTGAATTTACATCAAAACATGTATGTATTTTAAATTTTTTTCTTTAAATGAAATTACTAAAATGACCAATAAAAATACAAACAAAAAATTTAAATTGCAAGGAAAATAATTCTCAGTTTTAGACATTATTTTTAAAAATCTGTTTTCATTCGGCTGTAATACAAATTTCATATTAGTGCTTTGACGAATTGTAAAACTATGAAAAAATAAAACAACAGTTTTTTTGTTTGAGAATATTTGGATCTTTACCCAGTGGCAAGTACACTGATGACAAATTAAACCCAACTTTATGAAGTTTCTTTAAAAATTTATAGACAACACAAAAACGGCAAAAAATCTTAGATAATTAAACAAATTAAAGAAAAAGTGGCACTTTATTTCTTTTTTCACAACTAGTGAAATTATTTATTAAGATGTAAGCGATTTCTTTAAAAATATTTTATTATCTGAATTTGATGAAATGAAAAGCTTCACATCCCACATCCATCAGGCAGATAACAAACTAAAGCAAATTTATAAACAAATTAGAAAGTGCCATGCATAATAAATTAAGCAAAATTGAAATGCTGTCAGTGGTTCAGTGATCTTAAAATCGCGATAAAATCAAGAAAACATGCGGAAAATATTTAAATATTTTTTGTATAATTTCAATATGTTTCAGATAAAATGGCAAAAAATTTGTTTCGCTGAAGCAATGTATTTACATGCACTTATCTATTTCTATTGAATCCATTTAAAGCTTACACCTACACCCACACTATTTTTGCTTTTAGTCCTTCCACTTGTGAGTTACATCTGCAGAAACGACAGTTAATAATAGCTTGTCCCATTCTCTCTCTTCTATCTCAAATGAATTAATCTTCCACTTCCGTTCGGCAATAACATTTTAATGCCATTAATCACTTTCAGTTTTACATCCTCGTCTTACAACTTACACCACAACCTTTCCTATTATTAAATTTTTATAAAATCTTTATAATCTGACTGTGTTTTGATTACGAAATACTGTACCTACTCTCTTCTCAAAAATGTCAGATTATGCATCGACAGCACAGCGCTAACTGTCTTTGAGTCACGGCGCGATCAGTTTCGGGAGTTTCCGGTTATTTAGCCACGGGCCGATCTTTCTTTAGTCACGGCTTGTACTTTTGCCAAATCTAGCAGCTCCATCAAGTAGGTTCTTTAACGTAAGAAATGAAATCAATGAAAATTTTACGTTATTGGGTCCAACAACATTTTTTTTGACCAATTTCTATTAAATTATTAGTTTATTTATTTGGTAATACAAAAATAATGGTTTGCAACGAGTTTCAAAAATTCTCAAGACACAATTATAACACTCGTGACTACCATGTTTTCGAAACAAAATATGTACACTATTATGAGCAAGTAACGTGGGTACAAAAATAAAACGGGACGCCGTAGGCCATGGAATTATGAAATTTGAAAGAGTGTATAAAAGTTTTGCCCTTGAATTAGCGAGTTTTGACGGTAAGTTTTCTGTTGACAACATGTTCGGGAACGATGTATAATACACATAAATGTATTTTTTAATAAGTTCCATTTTGAAGCGTTAATTTAGACGATGTGTGTGCAAAATTTTGTTGACAATGTCAACGGCCTAGACTGGAAAAATTAAAACAAAAGCTAATTGCCATGGCCCCCGTTTTTATTTGAGCCACGATTCATTACTTTCTAAACGTCTTCTCAACACGCTTATTTAAAGAGATGTGATTAAATAGTTCAACTGTTAAGATTTTATCTCTTATGTAAACATAGACCTTAATCTTTTTTTCTATTAGTTTGAATATGTAAATCCGTTCAGATATATTATTACATATTCCCCGTCATAAGGCGATCGGTACTTAAATTAAAACAGTATCTTTAGCGGCGATCACTACTAGGGAGAGGAATGACTTGTTGGGAAATTAAAAAAATATATTCTACCTAATATCATGAGATTAATATAATAATTTAAAAACCGTCTATTCATGGACGAAAACTAATGTTCTTTCCGAAAAATGACATCAACTTTGTTATTTAAATGGCAACCACCTACTTTTATTTTTAATATTGATTCGATCAGTCATTTGTGAATCAATACCACTCTTTGTGAAATTGTGAAAATACCCAGTTTGTTGTTACTTACATTTCGTAGTTTTTTATTATTCTTAATTGTATACTAAAATTTGAAAACAAATGCATTTTTTTTTAAATCTATATCTTTTGAACTATTTGTAATTGCACCTATTACAATAATTTTTCTTTCCGTCGATTCGTATAATTTCAAAAAATTATTGAAAAGTCCATCTAATACTTTTTAATGTTTCAGAAGGTTGTTGCGATTTCTAGAAAATTACAATATCGAAATGATTAAAACTCATTATTTCAGGTCGCAACCCCACAATCTAATAACCGAAAAAGTAAAAAATAACTCGACCTTTATAAAATTTGTTATGCCAGTTCTATATAGTTTTTACGATAGGTATTGCACATTTTGTAAAAACAGCATCTTCTCTTTAGCTTTTGATACAAGGTGTTCCTGCGCTGCAAGGAAGTAAAATTACTCTAAAATGAAAAAAGGAATCGAGATGCGGTTTTCAAAAAGTAAAATCCATTTAAGAGAACACTCTGCTGATGTACAGAATGTCCAGTTACAGAGTGGCAAAGTTATATTTTTTGATAATGAAACACCCAGTATATTACGCTAATTCTAATTCCTTATCAAAAAATAATTATAATTTGGATAACCTATTATGGATTTAACTAACTTCAGTTGTTTTGCTATATTATTTGACATTTGTAGGAAAAAAAAACTTTTTTTGAACAATTGCTGTTCCCAAACCAATGAGAATTTATGCTTGAAATTTTGACAAACATTTTTTAATGTCGTCTAGTTTATAATGGTCAAGTCAAACTTTGTATTTTAATAATTTCCTAAACAGGCTAGCTTATAAACGCAAATTGTTAATTTAATAAATTTTTTTAAATGGAACTGCCTGTATGTTTTGGTGTCAATCGATCACATTTTTGATAAGCTATCCAATGACGTTTTTATGACTCATCGTTTTTCAACATCTTACCCAACTATTTTCGAAATTATCAATATTCCAGTATTCAATCATATCATTAAAAACTCGTCAAAAATGTAATCGACTTATATCAAAATATACAGGCTGTTCCTTTAAAAAATCAAATAAATAAACAATTTGCGTTAATGAGCAACTCTGTATATTAAATTGCTACAATTCAAAATTTGAATTGATCATTATGAACTAGAATATATTTGAAAATGATCTGTGGTTTGCTCTCAAACCACCTTCTTTTAAATCGCTGCTCTCAGCGATTTAAAAAAAGGGGCTTTTGATCGCTTAAATGTCAAATAATAGGAAACAACTGAAGTTAGGTCCGTAATAGTTTATACAAAGGGTATAAATATATAATATATAATTATATTATATTTGACAAGGAATACGAAAATAGCGTAATATACTGTGTCTTCCATTTAAAAAACTTAACTTTGTAGCGCCATCCTGTATGTGAAAAAACTGTATATGAGCAGTGTTCTTTTTGTCGAAAACCACATCTCGATATCTTTTTTTATTTTAGTGTAATCTTACTTCCCCTTAGCGCTAGGACAGCCTGTAGGCTGTGGAATAAAAACATTTAAATCATACAATCGAAATTAGCATGTCATATGAATTATGCTTTTTATCAAATCTTTACTATAAATATATTTTGTAAATTAATAATAATGAAACAGCAAACAAGAAAGTAAAACAAAACTTAACAATCACTGTAAATCAATTATTGATGGAGGTGCAACATTGTAATTAATGCAAATATTAAATCAAATGGTACTTCATTTGTGTAATTATTATTTGCCATTGCAATCCCCCCCAATAACTATAAAATCTCAATTACAGAACACTTAAATCTTAATAATGTGACAAGTATTGATTTCAATTGTTTGCAATTAATATTATCTATTTTGCAGCCTACACATATCATAATCTAAAGAAAAATACATTTTTATAAATAAAACTAAGATAAAACTAAGCAGAACTGGCAAATAATACCTTTATAAAAGTAGAGTTATTTAGTAGTTCTACATCGAATGACGCTTTTAGATTGTGGGGTTGCTGTTTGAAAAAATAAGTGTTTGATATTTTGTTATAATCATATTCAAAAAATTGCAACAACCCCCCTTTGAGACATACAAATTGTATAAAATGTACTTTTATATTATGCTCTGAGGTTATGCAAGACGAAAAAAAACTATTGTATTATCTTCAACGAATCAAGATATATTAATTTTTAAAAAGATTCTTGCTTTCACAAATTTTAGCAATAAATTAAAAATATTTCAAAAACTATGAGAGGTAGGTAAATGCCTACAATATGAATGCGTCTTATACACAAGTGAGTGCCCAAATGAATGAGTCCATAAATATAGGGGGTTCCTATTTAAAATAACAAAATTGGAGTCAATTTCTGGTGTAACCGGAAATGCCACCAGCTTGAAAGTATTTTACTTCGATTCCGAATGATCGTTAATTGCCACGCACCAAAATTCAACTTTCTAGCTTTACGAGAATTTTAAAAATTTTTAATGAACGATTTACGTGAATCACCCTGTTTAATAATGGTACTTGTGTTAAAATACAATTCGAGCACGTCCATTCAATTGTTAATTTAATTTTTAAGTCAAAAACCCAACAAAAAAGTATCTAACCACATTGTATTAATGGCATGAGTATGATCTTTTATAATTTTGGTTATGAACGAATAATACAACAGTGGATTTGTTTGAATTGAAGTGTTCTAGTTGTCCAAAAGCACAATTAACACTTGCGCTTTCTGTTGGCGTTGTCCGCGGACAATACAATAATATTGATATAGCAGGGGATTTGTTTGAGCCTCAACTCTCTACATTGTCCGAAAGCACAAAGATCTAACGTAGCGCCTCCCGAAGTGCTCCGACAGGTCGAGCCTGAGGGTGCGGCCCGGCCTGTCCCACCGATGCTATCTGTCTTTCGCCTTGCACCCCTCATCAGCCCCCCTTCGTCGTCGAGCCGGGCCCGGCGCGAGCCGCCGGAAAAAATCCTAAGCATTCACTAGACACGCACCTTGCGCTCGCACGTGTTATCAAATCGCACCCTAACTCGGGGGCGCCACCACTTAGACGAACCATTCAAGCGCATAACAGTGGTGAAACCCCTAAATTACCACCGTGAGCAGAATCGGCTCGATTCGGCGACGATTCACCGAACTAGAAACGATTCTTCCGAAAAATCACACGAGACATGGAAAATCCGGATGATAAAAGCGATGCTATGAGGTCGCGCTAGTGACGTGCAGACAATTTAATCACCGTGTTAGGTTTAGTAAATTTTAAATCAGTGAAAAGAAAGTTGAAGAATTTGAAAGGTTTGTGTCCCAGTCGGGCGTTGAAGTCTCCGACGGTACCGCTTATTACTCACAAATAAATTGGATTCAATTGTTATCACAAAATTTTAAATGCTCCTGAATTACGTTTAAATGCTCGCAAGGACAGCAAAACATTTTATGGTAATTTTAAATGGATTATCGCCACGTAATGTCTTTACGTTATGCGCCGAAGTGAGAAAATATGTAATCCCATTTGCTGGATCTTAATAATTTATATTAACAGTCACATGTATTTTATTATAATTGTTAAATTATTGAAATTCGTGTTTTCACTTAAGCGAACATGACAACATAAACTGGTCTATTTACCAATTGCTGATGATAAATGGTGAGCTTTCAGATTTAGTTTTATATTTTTGCAGACCCGTTACTGTTTACGTTTCTCGACAAATATTAACTTTTTACACGTGGCTTGAACTGGTTATCTTTATTTCTGTACACTAAACTAAAGGTTGGTTTCCCCATCTCTTAAATCGCCAGTAAGGATAGTTCAAATTTCGATATGGGTTTAGAACAAATATTTTTGTTAATAAACACAGCATTTAATCCTTCCGGTACAATTCGTATATACTTGGTCCTTCGAGTACTGTTAAAATAATGCACCACAGAACAAACCAAAATTTGTATTAATAGGTTTCACATTTAGCTCCAAAAAATTGCTAAAAAAATATTTCAAACCGAATGAATCTCTGACAAGAATTGCAAATGGAACGACGAGGAAATAAGAATGTTGACTCGTAATCGTGATTAAATTTACCAAAAGGCAATTTTCACCAACAATCCAGAGTTTGGAAACGATTACAAAATACTTAGACAAGTAACTGCATTACTAAGGAAGAAGCGAAAGAATACCTTTATGAATAATTAATGTGACAATTTTTATCACCCCTAATCAATCAGGATTGCGTGCTAAACACTCATGTGAAAGTTTTCTATAGCTTTTATTGTCAAAATGGAATTAATGGTTAGACAGCAGAGGCAACGTGGTTGCGGTTTTTTTGGACTTAAAAAGGGCGTTTGAAATAATTAATAGACTGGTGCTCCTTCAGAAACTGCAGTGCTTGGGTGTGAATGATGTGGAGCACAAATTAAATACATACATCATTTCTATTAAAGCGTGTTCAAAAATGCAAAATACTCGATTTGATCAATCTCAAAGGACCCCATTGGGACTTTTATTTTTCTCTCTATTAATGATATCGATTCATGGGTTGATGATGAGTGTTAAACTTATTCGCAGATGATACACATGTTTGTATTATGGACGACAAGACACTTGTAGGGCAGTTCGGAGAGCTTTATTAAATATTACTTAATGGCTTCGTGATAATAAGGTTAGTATCAATACTACTAAGTGTAAAGACATATTACTTAGAAATTCGTATACTTATTACATTTCGCCTATTATTTTTAGCAATAAAATGATTGAATATACAATAAAAATCAAATGTATAGGAATAAATATTGACTGCTAATTAGATGTCAAAGCTCATGTCCAGGAGGTTAACACTGTTACTAAAAGAATTAATTATCTCAATAGAGCGGCACAGTGTGTAGTTTATTTTCGCCCCATTTTCTCTATTGTACAACCAATTCATATTATTTTGATGAACAATAAATTGATAAACTACAGGTCCAAGAAAACCGTACTCCTCGGACAATATTATGTTTTGACGTCTACGCAAATGTTAGAATTTTGCAGTTTTTTTCGGTTTGGCAGTAGTTCATTTATTTAAATATGTCTTTTATTTATAAAATTAATAATGTCTACTACCTTCATATTTAGAGTGTCATTATGTTCCTAATATTCATAGTAATCGGACGCGTTCGTTGAACAATTTATACGTTGATTGTGTGAGAAAAGAAATACGAAAAAATCGTTATTTTACAATGGCTTCGTTTTATATAATAACATGCCATCATATGTTTAGAATTCGTTATCGTTCTCTAATTTTAAGAAAAACTAAGATCTATTCATTGTAATTACATAAAATAAAATACATGCTGTGTTTTATATGTACATATTCAAGTTTTGATCTGGCTTATTAGAGTTATTTTGAAGTTGTGTTTTCTATATGTTTATCCATATATTAAATAAATCAATTATTCAACTACAACAAGATTTTAAATAACTTGGACGAAGAGAATGCATCTTTCATCCGTTTGTCATGCCAGAAGGATAAAATTGCGTTCTACGAGCAGAATAATACGTACTGTTAAAGAACCCTGGTTATTAACCTTATTTCTGAAATATTCCCCGCCTAAACTGCGAGTTGTTTTCCCACATTTTATACCCATAGAAAGGATTGTTCAAATTTAATCAGCTCATAGGTTTAGAACAAGTTTTTGTAAATACGTAGTTGGAAATAAACACAGCACGCACAATTCACTTATGTACATTTTAGGCCTTTTACAATTCATATAATTTATATACATTTTGGTCCTTTAAATACAATTCAAATAAGTCACCAGACATAAATCAAACCAAAGACTTTTTTCAATAGTATTCTCATATTGCTCCAAGGGAATTGGTAAAATTTTGACATTAGTTCATACCAGGACGATAATATACTAAATAGCTTAATGATAAAACGTTGAACCATTTCTCCTGCCGGAAGGATTTAAGGAAGACAAAATTGCGTACTACGAGGACAGAACATACTGCTGGAAGATCCTTTGGACTTTCTATCATATGCATATAACACTATTAAATTGCATTATCAAATAATATTTAAAGTAAACAATATTTTCTGGTTAAAAATCCAGACACAGAGTAAGGCAAATCAAAAGCTTTCGCACACTGCTTGTATCTTCTTAATAATGATTGTAAAACCTTGGGTACCATCAAAGGAGTATATTTTAAAATGTAAAATGTCAAACTATTGATGAACGAAATATAGAACATCGTTTAGACTTACGAAGAATTAGAGAAATAACAGAAAATAAATAAAAACGTTAAATATTTGATGATTGAAATATACTTAGAACATCCTTAAGACTTGGAACGTTACGAGAAATTAGAGTAAACAAAACTAAAAATAAAAATGCGTTTCTCCAAAAATAATGTTTTCAATTTCCTGTTTTGTTTATAGTTTCCTGGTGAACGGACTAACAATTTAAAACCGTGAGGATTCTACATTTTATTGTTCAAATAAATTAATAATTTATAATTTATATGAGCGGAAAACAAATAAATTTTGCTTCCAAACTGTTGTAAACTTGAAAAATATTATATCGTGAGGACACTAAATAATTCAAATAGTCCAGCAGCGGGAGCCCGTTGGCGTCCAATTTGTCAGAAGACAAATCCAGCCATTAACCACGAATTAACTCATTTCTTCGTGACAAATGCCTCGACGATTCCAAAGTTTGTTGACTCCAAAAATAAATATGGCGGCAACAATTCAATCAAGTCCCCATTCAGCCGTCATCACAAATCCACTGAAACACGATTCTTGCTGAAGAATTCCTGCCACGAAGGACACGTAATATAGGTGAATTATGTCAATGAGGATAACTCGAGGCACGCGTGTATCCTTCTTTGGTCGTAACGAACATGACATGCCTGACAGACTTGTCGATCAACTAACACTTACATTTTATACACGTCTGGAATTATTACAATTGCCACGCTATAACATGATAAATTTGCTCGTCTTACCACTTATCTGAATTACACACAATAGAGATGTTCGACGCAAGAAACGGATGGATTTGTCTTATTGACACCGGACAAGGCCGAATCTTGCGATTTTTTTTTAATTAATATCGACCCACCAAAAGCGCAGCATCTCAATAAATTAAATCTGCTTATGCGGATAGGTGGGCATTAGATTAAATTACAAACCCAGGTCGCTTGTGTATTCCGAAGGAAGAGCACCCAAAATTTTCGTGAATAACACATACTTCTACTGGTATCATTAATATGCTAATATCGTCTCCTTGAATTTGAAAAATTTTAAGGAATTGATACATGTTTTTATTGCGTCTCCTAAATTGTGGTGGTAGGTACCATGATTTTTTATAATTTTTGAAAGAATTTTACACACCACATTAAGAACGACTAGTTGCGGCTTTTGGTAATGAAGCACAATCATTTAAATTTGGATGAAGTAACTTGAACGATAATATTCGAGAAGATCGACCACCAACTGTAATTGTCTCAAAAAACATCGATGGGGTTTAAGATCCCCATTATTTTTTGGCAAGGAATCGTTTTTATATATTGTTTGCAATTTAAAAGAAAAAAGAGTTTGAATCGGATGCTTATGTCAATGGTTATAAGCATCGCCATGAAACAAATGCATAATATGTTAGAGATAATGTATGTACATGTACTATTCTCTATCATTTAACAGCGGTGCTAGAAAAATTCAGAGGACAATCCTCAAATACGATTTATGACATTATCACAGAAGACGAAACTTGGGTATGTACAGAATGTGTCATTAATATGGCAACAATTTTAAGACACAATTTCTTGCGAAATAATAAGTGGGGTCTTCTATTATAAATTTGTTTACAATTTCTATCGGAGTTACGCCTCTGAAAAGAAGTAGGTTAAAATTCAGTTTTTATTTTATTTCTCAATTTTGGGTATTCATAGGAAACAAAAAAATATTCTTAACAAACGGTACATTTTACGAACAAATGCAAGAGACAGAAAAGTTTCTGGGTAAACCAGGCTTTTAAGGGTCCAGTTTTTAACTCGTCCAAAGATACAATAAATAAACTATTAAGGGTTGCTATTTTCAACTTCTGTCGAGGTTAACAGATGATACATAATATAAAAATACTACTGTAGGAAAACCTCTCATACTTATGTTAAAGTCATTTTTTTATTAATATCCAAAATTCAGAAATAAAATAAAAGCTGAATTTTAACCTACCACTTTACAGGAGCATAACTCCGATAAAAGACGTTTTTGAAACCAAATTTACATAGAAGTGGAGTCTTCGTATGTTTTGGCAAACATTCGCTTCAAAAAATATTTTACAATATTGAAGATACACTCTGTATATTTCTACGAGCCAGACACTAAATATCAGTGGGTATTTTTAGGATGCCAAAGATGCGAAAATTATGTTAAACAAATAGTTTCCGAAAAGTTATAATAACAAAAGTTAACAATAGTTAAAAAACAATGATATAAACCAAGTATTGTATTTTGCAACAATTAAATGTAGGAATGAGTGAAAGATTAGAGTTTCTTATCACGTTGTGGACTAGGAAAGAAAAAGTGCGCTTGTCTTTTAGATAATAATTTTCAATAAATAAAACTGGTACGAGAATACTTAAAATGACATGATTTATGACTTTTTAATCAACCGATCGGCATCGTAGAATCATAATTTTGTAACTAATGTAACTTGTAACTAATGATCTACCGACATAATTATTTAGACAAAACTCTGTAGTAGGTACGAGTCAAACCAAAAATAGACACGCAGCTGTTGAGGAAGAAGATGCGGCCCGAGTCAGTAATCAACAATGAAATATAATATATTATTTATACAAAAATAAATTTCGAACTAAATAAGAAGAATTCGACGACGGTTTGATATTTATGTTTTTGTCGAACTAGAATTGGCACGGAGCTCGGTGAGGTCCGCGGAATAAAACGTAATTTAGAAGAATTGCGAAATAAATCATTAAAGGGCGCCCGGGGCGCTCTCGTAACTCTGCTGTCGAAATTTGAATATTTATACCGTTTAAAAGAAGATTTAATATATCTGCGTTGATTTTTATGATGAAGATAGCTGTGGCGCCTAAAATGTTGTCGAGCGCGAGCCGAGTCTTTTATGGTAAAGAAAATGGCCATTTAGAGAGGTCCGCCGTAATAAATATGTTTACTTGTGCATTTATTTCGGTTTATTATCTACGAGCGAAAGTCGTTTTGGTCTTGCACGAGCCCGTCGATCCGGAAAGCTGAAAAATCGGCTGAAAAACGAGGCGCTTTCGCGCCCGCAATTCCAACCATTAAAAGTGTTTAAAGGTAATACCGGTGGGCATATTAAACGGTATCCAATACGAATCTCTGCTTGAGATTATGATGTACGATGATAGTTCAAACATTGCGGTAGCTGAAGAAAGAACATGCGTGGGTTTCATGTTCCACCTCGCTTGTTTGGCCATACCATCTCGAGATAAATCTACTTCTTGCGCACGCTTGGATTTTTTTCGGCGGCTTTTTTTCGAACAATTAATTGTCCCGCTTTACGCCATCTTGGAAATTATCCGTTCGGGACGGATCAATGCTGATGGTCCAGAATAAAATATTATATCAGATATAAAATTTAAAAATCTCCACAGACCATAATAACCTATAATTATTTATAAGGACGCTTTCCCATGCCTAATATGAAACAATGAGGGTGCCTTCTATATCATTGACCTTTGTCTCGTCTTCTACGATGCGCCAAGAACAATGAAAACTGTTATTGTCGCGGCCGACGATTAGACTTTTACGTAGGACGCACCAAAATTTTCAGCAATCCAACAAAACCAAATTAAATCAAATATAAATAAATAAATAAAGTTGATGGTCGCGCGGCGAAGACAATTTGTTCCTTAACGCCCAGATGGTATTCCGTGGACATGCCAGGCATAAATCCGCGGTAGGAGAGTTCGAAAACATATTCTTTGTATTTTTTGTGTTAAATTGGTTCCGAATTGAGGTATTTTTGGGTCGGATATCAGCGGTCCTAATCGCTGGTCTTCGCTCAACAGGTGAATGTGTTGGGTTGGAGCTGTCAGTCAGACGAAGAGACGCTTTAAGTTTCAGTCACACTCTATTACCCGCTTGTCTCTGGTTTTCTTCAAAGGACAACAAACGATAATTGATGAAGTGGTTTATAATGGGAAGATAAACAACTTTGCTTTTCTATATGGTATTATTTTCCAATCAGCACCATGTCACAGAAGTACCAATTAGGCTTTTATTTTTAATTGTGAAGGCTTTTAAGTCCGAGCCTTCGATAACGCCGCCGTCGGCAATTAAAGAAATCGTCTTGAGTGGCTCACAATTGACAATTTTTTACGTAAATCTAGTTTTACCGTTAACGAATTGGAGCTGGGGCATTCATCAACGCGACCATATGGTCGCCTTTTCTTCGAAGTTAATTGAATAAATTAAGAAAAAATCTAGCCGAGACGGCTCGAAAACATCGCGGATTCCATTCGACGACTTTTTCGCCTTAACAATGCCCATTAGATATTCATGTTTAAACGCGTTATATTTCCGGTGGGTTTGTTTTATTCTGAATGTTGTTTGCGTGGGCTAACCTGAAGCTTGTGCCGCGCACGGGCCCGTAATAAGAAGACTAATAATTCAGGACCGTACCAGAAACACACCCAGAAGATGTCGGCAAAAACTTCGACGGCCAGACGATGCGCTATTTGCTCCTAACATTGTTATCTCGCCGGAGACGAAAATTTCATCGATGCGATTGTAAGGTGGGCGTTTCGTGTTTGAAAGCCGGTCCTGAATTGTGTAGTTGTCTGATTAGAGCTCCAACCGAGACATTTATTCATAATGTCCAATGTACAATGTACAAAAAGATACAGTTTCATCATAACAGGTAGTTTTATAAGTATCATAAAACTATCACATTACCAATTATACTAATTTATCTGCCGGTTATGTCCGACGGATAATAACGGAGTTGATTCGCTAACTTGTAATTATTTTGTTGAAATTGGGTTGTTGACATTTGCTTCTACGACCCACTATTGATAGAATATTGATTTAGGGCTTCCAGTGTGGACTAAATGAGACAAGTCAAATAGTAGTGCCTCTTCGGTTGTTCAAACAACCTCTTCAAGCTGTGTCTCTATCTTTGCATCCAAAATATACAACATTAAAAAATTTTTTTAATTATCCTTTTTGTTAAACGTAGTTCTTCATTTTAAATATTTTTTCGTATCCAGTTCAGTTCCATCTGATTGGAAAATTCTGTACGTATCTATAAACTGCACATTTTCAGTATCAAAAAAATCCTAAAGACCTCCTCTCAAAATTGTCGTCAATAAAGCAAACATTTTAAATATTCTTTCATTTTCAGTTCAATCCAGCAGATCGGAGTGTTCTATATGTATCTGTAAACTGTACATTTCCAGTGCTGTAAAATACAAATCTTCAACATCTGCTCTCAAAATGTTTGTCACTCAAGCAGTGCTTACCAAAACCAAGCTTTTTGAGCACGTCTTATTTTATTCTTCCATTGATCAGTTTTTAAACTGAAGTAATACTTTGCAATCGCTATATCTTTCATCTCGAAATTTTCCAACAGTTTCTCTTCTATTCGTTCTTTCTCTCATAATGCAACAAATTCCTTTCGATTCCACGAGTATATCGTCCACAAAACCATTAGATTTCCATGTTGATGGCTAGATAAATTTTTTCTCTGTTTAGTAAGAATTCTGTTTAACGTTTCGTTCAATATTTCGAGCACCTCATGCTCACTCTTCTAACTTATGATCTATTACAACGGATAAGCCGTTACCATGTCGAACTGTTAAACTTTCTGGCCAAATTGCAAGAGCTCACAAAGTAATGTCTAGAATCATGCCTTCATTAAATTTGAAGCCATATCTTTAAAATATTGCCAACCAAACGAATCTTGCGACTTTTCACTACCATGAGGACCAAACGACTCCCAACAATAGTTTCATAATTCTTCATGATCTTCCAAGTGTAAATTTACATTAAACTGATAATTACAGACTTGATCGTGTCGTTCCATTCAGTAAACGCTTCGTTTCTCAATTCATCTTGAACAGTAATTTCGATGAAGACTTTTGACTTTGAATCAACATCGATTTTGTCAATAGGAACATCGTCTTCATCTACTTCAACATTATCTCTGTCAGCTCTAAACTGAAACGTGGTGGTCTCACTTGGCGACTAACAAATTATCCTGTGTTCAGGAGTCCTTCTTAATATCTCTACAAGGCTGGTGGCCCAGTCTTTCCTCAAGAAACTCTGCAACCTCCCTTGCATGTGATAAAAAATTAATCATACTCCAGTGATTATGATGTGTTATTTATTCTGCTGGCATAAATACATAATTGAATGATTGTTTTTTCTTGCTTCTTCTGTTCTTCTGGCTAACACCTTCAAGTCCTTTTAGTTACGTTCCGAGCATAGATAATTTGTGGCGTATTTGGCACCCTCCTTTTGACCACGAGGACATGCGACAATACATCTCTGTGCTAACTAATTTTTGTTCGTATTTAAACCTGAAATCAGAATCTCTGTCCCAAATTCTAAATTTTCTAAGGTCATTCTTGCGGTTGCGGATACAGTTAATTGAATTCGGATACACAAATACAATGTCGATAACTGGCATATGATACGTTTATAAGAATCCAGTTAGTTCTACATCGATTGACCCTTTTGGATTGTGGGGTTGCTATTTGAAAAAAATAAGTTTTTGATATATTGATAAAATCATATTCCAAAAATCGCAGCAACCCTTCGAGACATTCAAATTGTATAAAAAGTACTTTTAGATTATGCCACAGAATATGCTTAGAGATTATACAAAACGACCTATTGTATTATCTCCAACGAATGAAGATATATTAATTTTTAAAAAGATCCTTGCATTTCCAAATTTTAGTATTCAATTGAAAATATTTCAAAAACTATGAGAGGTGGGTGCCGACAATCTGGATGAGTCTTATTTAGAATTGAGTGCCCAAAGGAATGAGTGCATAGGGGATTGCCCTTTAAAATAACAAAGTTGATATCAATTTCCGGTATAACCGGAAGTGCTCCATCTTGAAAGTATTGTATTTCGATTCAGAAAAATAGATAATAATAATGATGCACCAAATTTCATCTTTTTGGCTTTACGGGAAATTCAAAATTTTCTAATGAACGGTCTACGTGAATCATTCTGTATATAGATTAAATCCTCTCTCAAATCGGCTAGCCACTAAAAAAAGCGGCCACATTGTAAAATAATCATTTATTTTGCACTATTTTGCAATCTTGCTAGTGCTTTTACCCATTTTATAAACTGGCCAATCAAGTACTCGCCGTACATTTGCCGTGCCTATTAGATTTTTTATATCCAGAATTGTCCCAAAAACATTTTTTACCTATCTGAGGTAAATACATACCTCTGCATTGGTGGCCCCCTTGCAGGGCCTTTTTTTCAGTTTCAGCATTTTTTTTGGCTGTCCTTTTCAATTTTTTGACGTATTCATTTCTTTCACTTGCTACCATTTGTTCTTTTTTGCACAGTTTACACTTACTGTCGCCTTCTTCAGGACATTCCTTCTCCACACAGGAACATACGATTATGCTTTCTTTAGCTTTAGGATTATTATTGAGATATATATCACGTTAATTCTAATATTGAGACTGTAGCTTGATCGGCCAGTTTATAAAACGGCTAAAATCACTAGTGAGATGGCAAAATGAACGATGATTTTACAATGTGGCCGCGTTTATAAAGTGGCTAGCCATATTATATATTTGTCCATTGACGTCTGATGTTTGGTTTGCAAGGGCGTTGCCTGACTTCTGCTCAGAAGTACCCATTTTCTGGTCGTTTTAGAAGTGTAATTTTTTTGGTCAATTTCTGGACCCGACTTTCAAACTGACAGTTGTAATATTTCCAGATACTTCGTCTTCGTTCTTCGTTCTCCTCATTGCACTTCTGCTTATTTTGGTAACTCGTCCCGCTACTCTATCCCACACTGAATAATTACGTATGAGGAAGCAAATTAGTCAGCAGATCTTCATTCATCTGAATATTCATGCTTTCTAGTTTATTTATTGTACAATATTGACCTGATCCTTCACATCACCATCATCATCCAGCCGCTGCAACATCAGCAATTTCAATAATGTCGCTTGAATGGACAAACTCTAATCTGCTTTCGCCTTTTTGTCTTGCTTCACGCATACATTTTTTGTACCACAATCGAAACGTGTGCTTCATTTGCGTATTCCCAAAGCTCATTGATTTTAACACCAATTCCTCTGAATATTTTATTTTTTCACGGTAACGCATTGTTCGTCGTAACAAGAAGCAGATTAAAAGGCCGTGCGCAATAACGAGTCGGAGTGACGAGAATTGATGGTTTCAATTATTGTAAATTGTTGAAAGCGCCGCGTTATCACCACCTTCAGGTGAGCTCTGTGTAATGAATGAATGACGAGCTAAGAGTTGTGTAAGTGAAATTGCGGCCGAATGTCTCACCTGTCATTTCGCCATCCAAGACACGCTTTTATCTAAAGTCGTGCTGGTGAGGCGATAATTTCTTTGTGCAGATGAGTGTCGTCTCCGATCTCAAGGCCGCTTTTGAAGGTGGGACGCGGGTCCCGACCCATAATGTCCAAGATTAATAGTGTACGATTTTTCGAGAGTCATAACTACAGGCAGATTAAACACAGATTATTAATTTCATTACGAAAGAATTTATCGCTCGACTATCTCAAATTAATTATGGGATTTTTACAAACTCATTGCCGAAGCGGGTAATGAAAACGAATGAGCTAATTAGTATGGGCATTGTGTTTAGAAGCAGCTAAACCTTTTATCTCGCGTGTGGGACCTCGAAGAGTGTGTGTGGCTTTTTTCGCTGCACTTTGTCGAGCTTTTGTGCTTTTGACGTCCTTTATTTCGACCTGCATTTATAACGTTTATTCTGATGTATCTGTGCGGTGGATGAAATTAATCGAATGCCATTTGCACTTCGCCGTGGGTCGCTGCATCAACTGTCGGCTACCGAAGCACAAGAAGAAGAGGAAGATGCCGTGGGCGGAAACGCGCGCCATTTGACACATATACTCTTCTTCAATCGACACACTTTCCGACCGCGTTCTATATCAGCGAACCAAGCAATGGAAGATGTAATCTGCTTAACTCCAACCGCTCATCCCAAAAAGTTCAAAATTTTATGTAAATGTGACAATTTAACGGCCCCGACCGCTACTTGCTTCGTTATTATAAATAATAATACAATAACTTATATTATTTATGGAGCTAACTGTATAAAACGTATCGCCGAATCAGCAATAAAATAATTGATCGGCGTCATTAGAAAGTCTAATGGCGTAATAAATTAATTGATTTTCGTTCCGAGTACAAATTAGCTGAATCCTTTGCTTATTATCTTCGTCCATGTATTTACCATAAATATCCATAATTTACTCGACGCTCGCCTTATATGGAGTAACAACGGCCAATTTAAATAATATTTTATTTGAGCCGCACTGAAATGTTTAATTTGATTCTTTCGACAGTAATTTAATACTGGATGATTTCGAAACGGAACGCTGATGATAAAATAGATGAATTAAGTACTCCTGTCATCGGATAACAACACACTTGCTACGATTATCTCCAATGAACGGCGGTTTTTCAACGAACTGGAGCTTTTGTTCTGCACACAAAAACACTTCAGAATGGTGATGCCCACAATCGTTCGACTGTTGAAACATTTCTTCGAATTAGAATTAGATACCAAACTATATTCTCCAAGGAAATTATAGACTCATTTCGGTTCAAACATCATTGTGTCATTCTTTCAATAATAAATACGCCAATTTATAGCGACCATACAAAATAAAAAGATGGACAGACTGCAAGGATGCAAATTTTCTGTTGACGCAGAGGCCTAGCAAACCGCTTTGCGCTGATAACATAAAAAAAACCTGGGAAAAGACAGATTCTCTCCCTTGAACCTACTGGTCTGTAGGAAAGAGAATATAAACGAAAAACGAAAAAAATACCATGAAACTCAGAAAGAAGGTGGAAATTCTATGAACTCTACAAAGGGACATATTTGAAACTAACCCCAACCTAAAAGAAATTTAAATTCGTCACAATTTCCAAAATCATATTTCCGTACTCATCACTTGGAAGTAATGTGATGATAACACAGTTGGTGAAATTGTTCATTGTGAACATTAACCAAATTGTGAATTTCTAGATTTTTCCCAATTTGGACACTAGGTTTCGTTCCGACATGGGTTTTTGGACTTTTGGACACTTATCCACGTTAGCATCTTTTTCTCTTCTCTTTCGGTATTCACTTTCGGCCTGATTCTGAATCAAATTTAGGCCGGTGTAAGTTACTTTATTTTGACTTATAATTTGGGTTTTAAATATTTGCTTGAAAGGTCGCCTATTTTCCATACTTCCCAACCATATAAGTTGCATTTCTTGCTTTTTTTTACTCCCATTGATTTTCTTGATTCTGTAATTAGGTATTCTTTCGAGTCTGGGTATTATTGCCGATCTTCGCCAGAAATCCATCTTCAGAGATAGCAGTCGTAGTTCCAGACACTTTGTCACTTGCCAAGCTTTTTACATTCATTCACACACTTACACTTGGACCAGAGAATAGAGTTTAAGCAACATATCACTTTTCTTATTTTCTTAATTCGGTTTTTCATTTCTTGCTCTGTGAAACCTCCCAGTTTCGATTTTTGTTTCGAGATAAATATAGGTTGTCCCAGAGCTGCGGAAAACTAAGATTACTCTAAAATTATAAAAGATATCGAGATGGGGGCTTGGACAAAATGTATAATACATTGAAGAGAACACTCTCAGAGAAAATATCTGCTTATACATACAGCAACTCCACATACAGAGTGGCGAGTCCCAGTTATGTTTTTAAGTAGAGTAGTATATGACGCTATTTTTGGAGTCCTTATCAAAAATAATTCTACTTTGCATAACCTTTTATGGACTTAACTTTAGTTGTTTTGCTAGTATTTGACATTTAAGGGAAAAAATGCCCTTTTTTGAAAAATTGCTTGTCCAAACCATTGAGAATTTTGGCTTGAAATTTTAACATATTTTAAATTTTTAATTTCGTCTAGTGTATAGTGATCAAGTCAAATATTGAATTTTAATACTTTAGTATACAGGGTGGCTCACGAACGCAAATTGTTAATTTATTCGAATTTTTCCAATGGAATAACCTGTATATTTCGGTATCAATCGATCACATTCATGATCAGCTTTCTAATGACATCATCATTTTTCAACTTCTTAACCAACTATTTTTCAAAATATTTATATTACAATATTTAATCATATCATTAAAAGGCTCATCAGAAATCCACTGATACCAAAGTATACAGGTGTTCTATTTGAAAAATTCGATTAAATTAACAATTTGCGTTAATGAGCAAACCTGTATATCAAATTACCACAGTCCCAAATTTGAATCGATCGTTATGATCTAGAAGACATTTCAAATTTTTTTCGCTTTTATTGATTTGGCGATATTTCAAAAAAGGGTCAGGCCAGGTCAGGTGGTGGTTTAAATGTCGTAAAATAATAGAAAAACAACTAAGTTAGGCCCATAACAGGTCATACAAAGTAGTACTATATTTTGACAAGGAATCCAAAAATAGCGTAATAAACTGGGTGTGCCATTTAAAAAAACATAACTTTGATGCGCCATTATACATATATGTGGACAGACTGTACTACTGACATAAGCAGACATTTTCAAAGTGTTGCATTGAACCTTCTGTCGATATCTTTTTCTTTTGGGATAATTTTACTTCTCCGCAGCACTCCTATTGGAGCATGTACAGAATATACAGGTACAAAGCAATAGCTTTATTGTCTCTAAATTTAATTTTCTGAGTTCATGAAAGTATGAAAACGGAAAGTAAACGACATTTTTGGAATTTTTACGACCTTTAAAACTTCTAGTGCAAACGCTACCCAATTGATATGAAAGCTCCTTGTACACAAGCAAAAACTTCAGAATCAAAAAAAAATATTAATTTGTATAATGCAAAAGTATACAGGCTGGAACTAAAGTATCACATAAATATTTAAATTAAAAGTATCTCGGTTTTGTATTTGCTTGAGAGAGTATGAAAGGATTTGTAACATGAAATATGTTAATTCGAAAACTCTTTTCAAAAACTATTTATTTATTATTTTTCCTATCAACCCCAAAACTTGCCACTTGATTTGTACATCCTACAGTTTATTATCGTGCACGATGTGATATTCTTAGTTTGGCTCTATCCTCTTTTGTTTTCTGGTGTTGGGGTTCTAGTGGCGTTGTATCCAGAATATATGAAAGAGGAATATAAATTCTTAATTTGAAACATTTTGCTTCTGCCCACTTGGGAGTTTGCATATCACCTAAATTGGGACACAGCTCGTACTTGATAAAGTGCACAATCATGTCAAAATATTTCATTGTATGGAGGACAGTTTCCATAAACTGGACAAAAGAGTGTCCAAATGGCAAAGAACTAGAATTAGGCGATTAGGTTCCAATTCATGATCTGGTCAATTACACTAAGTGGGTGCACATAAGTATACAGGCTGATTCACGTAGACCGTTCATTAGAACATTTTCAATTTCCCGTAAAGCTAGACAGTTGAAATTAGGTGAATCATTATTATCGATTGTTCTGAATCGAAGTAAAATACTATCAAGATGGCGGCACTTCCGGTTATACCGGAAATTGACATCAACTTTGTTATTTTAAATGGCAACCCCTTATTTTTATGCACTCGTTCGTTTGGGCAATCAATTCTGAATAATAAGCGCCCAAGTTGTCGGCACTTATCTCTTATAGTTTTTCAAATATTTTTAATTTAATGTTAAAATTTGGAAATGCAAGGATCTTTTTAAAGATTAATATCTCTTGAACCATTTGAAGTATCAATAATTATTTTTTTTATCGATTAGTATAACTTTAAAGAATAATTCGAGAGTATTTCTAATACATTTTATTGCTTCGGGTGGTCGGCGATTTTCTAAAAATTACTATAACATAATGCCAGAAACTCAATTTTTTCAAATTGCAACACCACAATCTAACAACGGAATTCGATGTAAAAGTAAAAAATAACTCGACTTTTATGAAAGTATCATATGCCAGTTCTGCTTAGTTTTCACGATATTTCAGATTTTCTATTAAAAAGTATTTTTGTTTAGATTTTGATATGTGTGGTTGTGGAATACAAAAAAAATGAAGCGCAAACAAATGAAAATCCTCATTTAATTGTAGAGATAGATAATCAAAATCAGTTTCGACTAAATGTCTTCGCTTTGCTAATGGATGGTGAAGTTCAACCCTTCATGTATGACGATAATTTAAATGGACAAAATTATCTCCAAATTTTGAGGGAAATTGTAGAACCATTTGTTGAAAATCTTCCATTAGCCAGGGCACTTAATGCCTGGTATCAGATGGATGGAGCTCCGACACAGCTAATTTAAATAAAGAAGATCTTAAAATAAAAATCGTTAGGGCATTTGATAACCTTGATCCAGCTGAAATAAGAAGAGCAACTCAATCTGTAAAAAGACGTGTCGTACAATGTATAAGTGAAAATGGTGGACATGTCGAACATTTGCTTTAATTATTATACAATGTTGTACTTCAACAATAATTGATTTATAATATTAGTTAAATTAAAGTTTTGTTCTACTTTCTTGTTTATGCTTTTTTTTATAAGCATAATACTTTAGACATGCTAATTTCAATTGTTTAATTTAAATGTTTTTATTCTACAGCTGCTTACACATAACAAAAGCTAAAGAGAGGATGCATTTTTTACAAAATGTGGAATATCGGAAAAACTATCGAGAATTGGCATGACAAACCTTTATAAAGGTTGAGTTATTTTTTACTTTTACATTGAATTCTGTTATTAGATTGTGGTGTTGCAATTTGAAAAAATTGAGTTTTTGGCATTTTGTTATAGTAATTTTCAGGAAATCGCAACGCCCACCCGAAGCATTAAAATGTATTGGAAGTACTCTCGAGTTATTCTCTAAAGTTACACTAATCGATAGAAAATAAATTATTGCAATACTTCAAATGGTTCAAGAGATATTAATTTTTATAAAATAAATTGCATTTCCAAATTTTATCATTAAATTAAGAATATTTCTAAAACTATGAGAGGTAAGATACGACAACCTGGGCGCATCTTATTTAAAATTGATTTCCAAAACGAACGAGTGCATAAAAATAAGGGGTTGCCATTTAAAGTGCCGCCATCTTAATAGTATTTTACTTCTATTCAGAATTATCGGTGATAATCATACACCAAATTTCAACTGTCTAGCTTTACGGGAAATTTAAAAATGTTTAATGAACGGTCTACGTGAATCACCCTGTATACTGTTAATAAGAAAGGAACAGGATTGCAAGTAGAGCAAAGCTTCTAATCATTTGGAAGCTACTTTATAAATACGAATATTTGAATAAAAATATTTTGGTACTGAACTTAAACATGCGTACCATTTTATTCAGTCGATTAAGAAATGATTTTTATTTCATTTTGTTTCCCGCTGTTTAGTGGAGTTTACCTCACATGGCGTAGCATTGCAAATCAGGAGCAAAAAACACAAACAAGGCGTTCTATTTTCGTATAAGCACTTGGCTTAACAGCCAAGTACTGTTGTAATCTATGCAAAAGTCATCAATCACTTACTGGTAAGATTAAATACGAGTGCGATCACTTCCTGCTGGTCTACTAAACGTACGAACCGCAGGACGTTATTGTCAGAGAACCAGTCCGGCCGGCATTGCTCATTAAACTTACGATCATACAAATAAATAGCATTGATTCGGTCCTGCACAATACCATCTCTTTAGAAACGAAACCGTTAAAGTATCCATTAAGTTAGAGTTCGCATTCTGGCTCGTAATGCCGTAAAGGATATTTATGGCGCGAAAAGACCAATGCAAATGGGAAGGTAGCCTTTACAGCGCTGCACGCATTCCTCAAGTGTCATAATCAGCAGGGATTTGTGGGTTTTAAGGATCAGGAGTGTGTCGCACGTGCACTTCCCGGTTGGTGGTAGCGCACATTCACTTCACCTCTTGTCAAACCAAATAATGATGTATCGACTATTATGGTAATGTTTAATTAGTGAAGGCGCTAATTGAATTAATTATATTGCATTTTTAACGGCTGCGACGCTCGACGAAACAACATTGCTTCTCCTGATAAAATCTTAATTATGAAACGGTTTATAATGTGTAATTATTCAATGTTATTAATTTTCAAGAGGCACATGTCGAAGACGTTATTTTGACAAGTGGCTTGAGAGAAAAGCTATATTGGATTATTAATAGCGCCGATAATAATGAAGGAGTTGCTACCGTCGCGACCTACACAGGCTTTTTATTGGATGCGGTTTCGGTTAATTGGCGGGGGTCTTGAAGGGACTTGATTTGAAATTTCGATGTTTATATTGCGAAAACCCACAATTAAAGAGACGGCGTGCCCAGAATTGATACTCCCATTTTTAAGTATTTCGAACAATTTTCGTGTCGTGAATTTAAATAACTATTTCCAAACCAATCATCTGCTTTTTCCGCATATCTTCACAACAAATTATTAGAGATATTTACTTCATTACCGCTCCAATACGCGTTCAGAGTCACAAAGTGCCAGGTTTTTATGTTATGGCTTTTTGACAATTTTGAGGCAACCCAAATTTAGAAACGTCAAAACAGGTTCCTTATGTCTTAGGAAACATTCGTTAATTTTTTAGTAAGGATTCGATACTTTGTTTACTTTGTTTTCATTAATTATTTACAATCTTGTATAAATATACTTGAGTTCACGATGAGATGTCCTTGAAATTACTTCGATATTATTATAAGATGAATTTAAAAGATTTATTCACTCAACATGTGTTTCGCTAAAGCTCTGATTACGTTCTGTAACCGGAGTATTGGCACTACGCATTGTTGAATACTAACATGGATAGATTGAATCCTAATGAGAAGTATTTCATAAATACTCATATGCATGCATATCTAAATTGTATATCTAACTGTTAGAATGTCGAAAAATCAATTTTTGAAATTGATCAAAATTTTTTAACACTACATAGTACTGAAGATATAAACAATCTAGTAAAATCTAGCATTTGTTATATTTTTTACAGTGTAGACATTTGATGTTGTGAAATAATAACATAACTGGACGCGTAAAGTTTGAAAAGGCACCAATTGTCTTATGTCTCGTACCCAAAACAGCAGAGAACTTATCTCAAGGCCAAAATGGCAACACTAACAAACTCCGTCTTACTTTTGTACGCACATTATGAACATGCAAAACTTTTACTGAAAGCTGCTCAACCAATTTTAGTACAGAGTGCGTCAAACGTTTTTTGAAAGAATTGAGAGGTTCAAAAACCAAATAGAATTATGTTTTATGAAAGTGTGTAGGCTTTCCGGGTCGATGTAATTAATAAGAACGATGTTCTTTGATCGTGTTCCATTTGAACTACTCTGCATCCCCTCCAATAGGACTTCAAATGTAACACGGTCCACAAATCCGAAGAACATCGTTATTATTAGAATAATTTCATCACTATTAGTTGAGGGTTAATTTTTTAAAGTATCTAATATGTAGATTATGGCACGGGCGCCATTAACTATTAACTAACTAAGATTTTAAAAAGTAAGTTGAGTTTCACTATATTTTAGTAATTGACAATACCAATAAGTGCGGCATGTAACAAAATCTTTGGAACTAGAGAGCAGATTATCCGAAGATAATCTGATAAATTTTTTGAGAAACTTGACGCTCATTGATACAAAATTTCTGAAACATTGAAGATTAGGTGCAAATTTCACCTTTTCAGAAATAACTGTAGGTTCAAAAAACAGCTTACGAAAACATCTCTATGGGCATCTAACATCTGTGTATATTATTTCAGAGTGGTGTTTTTTGGCCGTTACGCCATATTTCCCTTTATTTTTCATCAAAATAAATAATGGAGCCATCATTTTGAAGATTATTTTCACCGCCAATGAAGAAAAATAAACAAACAACTCAAAGATAATGCCTCTTTAAAAACATTTTTTTTTAATTTTCGCCAAACCATCAAAAAATAGCCACAAAGTACTTATCACACCATTGATAGTTTGATAACCCGATTACTAGAACTGGATTTGCAGCAGCTACATCGATTAGAATTAATTTTCCGGAAAAATGTCCAATTTCAACTTATCCCTTTTTCCTCAGAAACCGCAAAATTTTTTCAGAAGATAAATAATCTAACCCGATTTGACCTGACCTCACAGTACCAATAAGATAATTTAAAAAATTTTGAGCAAATTTTGACCTTGATTGCTAATTAAAATTTTTGAGTTTAATTTTTAATTTCAATAGGACTAAGGGTATAGAATCTAACGTTCTTTTTTATTTTTTTACAATCTAGACTTATCATTGACTTATAATAATATTTCAGAGAAAATATCAATAAAAAAGATGCCCAAACTTCGTATAAATCGACGTAATGGTCGATTTAATTTGTTAAAAAAATCACTAAATGTATCTTATGCATCCTGTGCGAAATGGTTGTCAGCAAATAACACAATTTATTAAATGCCCGCTATATAGCTAATGAAAACGAATGAAAAAACAATAAAACATTGAAAAGAAAGTTGACGCAGCTTGCAAAAATTTCAAAGAAGATTAATGAACATTTTAATATGAATAATTGAAACTATAAATATAATGAAAAAATTAAAGAAACAATTTTTGGTCAGACTGTTTGTATTTAGGAAAAACCTAATTTTTGGAGTTTTATACGAGTAGGTATACATAGAAAAAAATACATCTAGCTAGTACCAGTTGTGATATTTACGTTATGGTAAAAATACGGTAAAAAGATATTGGTAAATTTAGTCAAGAATCGCGGAATTAACATTTTTTTATTTAACGTACATATTAAATTCTAAACTTCCTTTGAAACAACGCTTATAATGCAGTAGAAACGTTGCCTTATAATTCCAAAACATAAAAACTAAAAAAATGTTTTTTTAACATGCCACTTTTAAACTTCACAAATTAACGCTATATTCGGATTGAACTTCCTTTGTTGCTGGTTTTTCTGAATTTTGAAAACAGATACAGACCGCATGGTGGCCAAAAGCCCGGTGAGTATGGAAAAGATATGAAAGGTATCACCATCAGTGACACGCAGGATAATTCTCTTGAAATGAAAGAATATATCACAACATATTTTTTGAAACATATCTTCAAAACTAATTAACAATAAAAACAATTTTTTTGTCATAATTGTACCATTTTCCATTGTGAAAGACTAGCTTTTAAGGTCGTGTTATGCACAGTTTTTTAGATTTTTTTTTGTTTGTTCTTCACTTGTCTCTGTCTGGAAGTAATTGGAGGGATCTAGCGAGTGATCTCGATGAAATTCTCCCAAGCGTTTCGTTCACGATTGTGGTAGACATCATCAGGGGCGGCGTGGACGTGGGCGAAAAATCAAATAAAACAACTTCCAACAGAACACGATCCTAGAACTTGAAAAACACTACCTCAGTTGTTAATCTACCATTCTTATCACATCCTTAACCCCAAATTTGGGAAAACTTTTTACCCTACCATCAAATCATAGTAAAGCAACCACGTTTGGTTCACAATTACAATGCAGCAGAATTTTTTTACGAATTTTCTTCCTTTGTAAATTGTTTTGGGTATTCTCACTCTGTAGTGTTACTAATCAGCGCCGAGGCTTTCAAATTGTTATGTAAGTTCCTGGTAGAAGCTTGTAGGATTTGGAATACATTTTAATCCAGTTTGGTGAAATCTCTTCACTTGAAGGTGTCATCGGTAGATGTTAAAAATTTGGGTTCGCCATTCAGACGAAGGGAAATCCCGCTGGTGTCGTTTTGTCCCGTCGTCGATAAGATCGTCTTGGATGCTCCGTACACATCATGATCCCACCTAATTATCGGGAGGCGAGCGGTAACGGTGACATAATTCAGGTCCGCAACACACCTGAGCCGCTGCTTATCGACATCTCCGATATTATCTGCAGGGGTTGTTGTATATGAGACACTTAATTGCCTTAATTAAATACGAAAAAGGTCGAACTCACAGCGCGGCGATCACTTATCTCGTACATTTATCGCGGATCTCATCTCCTGCCAGAGAGAGACTGGTTTGATGTAATCGCCTGCCAGGAGAGTGCACCACGACACGTAGCTCGCCCCGGGATTAATTAATTACTGCCCAATATTGGTAAACCTGTTTCGGATTATCTATGTCTTATGATAGCGGACCTTTTACGGCGTACATTTATTGTGGCCATTTTTCTGGCCATCGCTTAGACAACGCACAGAATTTACATTTAAATATGTCTTTTGAAGTATTTACACGCCGGAGGATTTTACGGAGTAGACGGCGTTATCGCCAAATGAGGTGATAATTATAACGTGACACCTATGCAAATTCATAAGATCGAATTGAGACGAGTTTTTCACTACTCTCCTAGAATGTCCAGTCATTTTTCAATCGCCAAACGAACAAACGGGTTAATTAAATCGGACGTGTACCAAATCAAATATTATCTGAATTATATGCGGATTTCCATCCCAAACATACTGCTTTAAACTAATTAAGAAATCTTCCCTTCGAGCAAGTGGAACCAACTAAATCTATAAACTTGTCAGCAAACTTACTAAAAACTAAAAGTTTAATAGGGTTCGTTAAATCGAAGCAATGGAACAACTAGTTTCTGCTTTTGGTCAAAAAGTAGAGTTTATGGGTAGTTCCAAGAAGTTAAATATGGATGCAGCAACTTGAACCGTATTTTCGTGACCAACTGCAGTTGTCTCAAAGACATCAAAACACAAAAGAGAATTCAATTGAAACCAGGTAATAAACTTGATAAATCTAGAGAGTCACAGGAACAAACTTACAAGTGAATCATGTTTATAGACTCCTCAAAAGCAAGCCTGAAAAATGCTTCGCCATAATGGCAACAGTTCGCTCTTCCATAGCTCGGCAAGATCTTCATAATTTTGTTACAGATTTGGATTTGCCAAAAAATTAAGCTGTCACAAGATGAAGACAATTAGTACATTTTGAACTATTTTTCAGTTGTCACTTGCACAGGTATTGATGGGCTATACAGTGCCATACAATAACTGTACCGTCCATACCCTCCAATACCTTAAATTGTTGACAACGTCTAAATATGAGAAAGCTTTGAATAAAGAATGCATATAGACTCTTCAAAAAAAGTCTAAAAACAAAAGCTTCTCCATAATGGAGACACTCCAGTTTGCTCTTCCTTTGCCCATAGTTTTGTTACAGACTTGCCACAAACTAAAATAATGTTGTTGGGTCAAGATTAAGACAATAGATTCGTATTTGAGAATATGGAAAAATTACTTTCGCAATTAATTCATTTTTAGCTCACCACAAAAGTTTTTGCAATGAAGGGTACGTCTTTAGTCACTTGCAAAGGAATTTGTGAGGTTTTCAATGCCATTCCAAGACATGTGCCTTTAATACTCTACAATGCCTTCATGTTGAAAACATCTAGGAGGATATATCTATAAACCCCTCAAAAGAATGTCTGAAGGGAATGCTTCTTCATATTGGCAACGTTCTGCGTTGTATTTCAGATTGTTCTTCCGTAAGGTAGGAAAATTTCATAATTTTCTCGCCAAATTTTTTTTTATATTTTTTGAATTGGGAAGATTCTATTCTTTTGCATAAGTATTGATGGGCTATTCGATGCCCTCCAATAACTGTGCAGTTCATACCCTCCAATACCTGTTGACAACATCAAAATATCAGAAGGCTTCGAATAAAAAACGCTTATAGACTCCTCAAAAGGAAGTCTGAAAGAAATCCTTCTTCATAATGCCACCTTCTGTCTTCTATTCCAGTTCGCTCTTTCATAGCCCAGGAAGAACCTCATAGTTTTGTTACAAATTTGCCAAAAACTAAAACAATGTTGTTGGGTCAAGATTAAGACAATAAATTCGTCTTTGAGAAGATGGAAAAATTACTTTAGTAATGAATTAATTTTGAGCCCACCAAAAAAGTTTTTGCAATGAAGGACTTTAGTTACTTGCAAAGGTATTGGTGGGCGATGCATTCCAAGACTTATGCCCTCGATACCCTCAGTACCTTCATGGTGAGAAATTCGATGAGGATATGTTTATAAACCGCTCAAAAAAGTCTGTAGGAAATGCTTCTCTATAATGGCAACCCTCTGCCTTCTATTCCAGATGGCTCTTTCATAATTCCGTGGTTTCCGGGATTTGAAAAAATGCGATATGTGTCTTTGTTTCATAAATTACATATCATGCACGATTTTTTTAAATTAGCGCCATAACATTATTAAAAAATTAAAAAATAGCCAATTAGTACTTATAATATTGAAAGTTTCAGAACTCTAGAACTGAATTTGCAGCAGCCACATCCATTTTAATCAATTTTCCTGAAAAATATCAAAACTCAACTTACCTACCCCGTTTTTCCCGCAACCACGGAATTTTGTTAAAGATTTAGATTTACCGAAAAATAGCGCGAAGTTGTTAGGTCAAGAATAAAACAATTGAAACTTATAAGAGAAGATGTAAAAATTGCTACACTTCGAACTCGACAAATAGGCGATATATACAGGTCGATAGAAAGTATGGATACAGCTAAATATTTTTTTAACGGTTCAGCACATGCTGAAATTTGGCACACAATTAGAAGTGTTTAAATTCTACCATCTAAGATTTTTTCAATTTTATACCTTTATTTGTTTCTGAGATAAAAAGCCAACTTGATTATTTTTAATTAACACGGGGGTCAAATCTTATATTTTTAAAAAGTGTATTTTTTTTCTGAATACAGTAGTGGTAACGCATGCCTATCTTTATTTTTATTAAAGGGTAAAAAAATAAAGCTAAAATGTAATTGTGGGAAAAAAGTAAAGCTAAGTTAGCTTTGAAAATGCTGTTATTAGCAACCTGTCACATGCACATTAGCCAAAAATTAAACTTGTGTGCAATAATTAGTTTAACAATAGTACATTTAAGTGAAATTGAGCGTATACAAATTCTCATTATGGTTGGATATGGCGACTGAAAGCGAAGTAATTGAAGACCCCACTTGACTTTTTCCTGTGGGGCCATGTAAAAAATCGAATGTATGTTAACAGACCATTACAAATCTAGGACCTTCAAGATCGAATAAAAAACGAAATTGCCGATATTTCTCCAAATATTTTGATTGATTCTCTGCAAAATTTTGTTAAACGTATTCATTATTGCCAGGAAGTAAATGGAAATAATTTTGAGCATCTTCTGTAACAAAAAATTATGTATTTTGTGCTTAAACTTGTTTATTAATAAAATGATTTTTTTAAATTAAATGTCTTATTTTTTAAATAATTATTAATTACTTTTATTCCTTGGACAACATTTTCAAGGCAAACTAAAATGTAGATTTTTTCAAAGTTTATTATTTTGTTTTTTACATTTTACTTTTACTTTTACTTTTTAAAAATATAAGATTTGGCCCCTATGCCATTTAAAAAAATCAAGTTGGCCTTGTATCTTAAAAACAAATGAAGGTATAAAATTGAAAAAATTTTAGATTCTTCTAATTGTGTGCCAAATTTCAACGAGCTGTGCTGAACAGTACAGAAAATATTTAGCTGTATCCATACTTTTTAGCGACCTGTATATTATATTTTTCAAGTGAAGGTACTCTGATGACCGACAACATCGAGCTATTGAAGAAATTGGAATACAAATTGCTTATAAATATCGTAAAAACAAGTCGAAAAGGAACGCTTGGCCATTATGCTTTTTGCCTTACACTCCAATTATCGGTTCTACAGACCAGAAGCAAAACTACCAAAATATGAAGCAACTACTGCTACAACTATGGCTAGTAAATTAGCTGACCTCTAGTCGTTACTCTTTAGATGGAAGAGATCTTAATTCCCCGCGATTCCTCTATTGAATATCGCATTTTAATTTTTATAAGTGTTTGCAGCAATAAGTGATTACGTAAAATGTAAATCGTGTGATGGAGAAGTCAAATTTGAAACAGCCTTACAACGAGGACTTGGTTTTAAAATCGTTAAACTGTGTGATAAGTGTGATGGTTGTATCATAAACTCCAAAAAAATTTAACGATGTGTAACGTCTTTTGAAACTTTGAATGCGAATTTCTCAAAACGGTGTTTTCAAAGTCGGTGAGCACGATTTCTCAAAAACGGCTCAACCGATCGGTCTGAAATTTTAACACAACCTTCTCAGATATATTCTTCAGCGACTGATCGGAGGAATAAAATTTCCGATAATTATTTCTATTTTTTTAACAATTAACGAAAAAATTTTGGGCGAAATTCGGATTGTTTCTTTTTGTAGCTGCCATTTTGTCAAAAATCAAAATATTAATACCTCTTGTATTTGTCAAATAAACTACCTTTTCAAAAAAAAATCATAAAAAAGAACTTTTTTTTGTCTTTGCAACTGCGTATAACCCCTTAAGCCATACTAAATTTTACTGATATATTTGCGAGAGAGTTTTAGTGTTTAATTGATTACTTTTTACAAAAATTTTTATTTCAGAGACATTCAAACAACTAGATTTTGTCGTGTTATATTAGAACTACACGGAACGCAGACGATTAATTTGTAATTTTCAAAAAGACACTTTTTGTGGGTACCAGTGAGAAGGTATGGAACAATCCAAGTCGTTTCTCATTTTTCCTCCGCTTTATAGTAGAAACTGATCAGATGCAAAGAGCACGCTTATAGAAAATATGCACTATTGACTTGACAGTTTACATTAAAAGATAATCTCTTTCATTACGGCGCCTTTACATCTGAATCTATGCTGACTTTTTCCGGGAAAGTATCCCATTGCACATAATACAGTAAAATTGCTGTTTCATGTTGGAATGTTCAAACAACTGTTTTGTTGTTTCTCTATTACATATACTGTGAAGCTTGTATATTATAGTCAAGTTGACATTTACAATAAGCCCGATTGTAAGTTTGGTTTTTCATTTATAATTGTTGCTGCACGAACAACTTTTTTAGTCCGGCAGTCATGTAATTTTGACAGTAGAATTTTTTTTCAATTTTCTGCTTTTTGCGGGTACTCCTCGCCTGGGTCTTGTTCCAATTTGTAATTTTCGAGGAAATATTTGCATGGAAATCGCTCTGCACCCGTTTTTGATAACCGGCTGCAACTGATGACTGGGCTGAAGAGGAGAGCTTTGAAGAGGAGCGTGCGAGTGCGTAATAACTCAAGACATAGCGGTCGCAATTTACGACATTCGAGGGCATATTGTTGGAGGTTAAAGTCGTCGCCGGGGTTTGTAACCCTATATCTTGTCGTCTGGCGGTCCATTCGCGCCTGGATCGCTTCAGGTGACAGCTTTGTGATTAGACGGTCGGCCCGTAACGGCTAATGGCGAACTCCGCGGCACCTGTAAAAAAATATTAATTGCGGCCGCAACAAACCTGCATTTATAATGTATTCCCGATCTGGTCGGCTCTCTCTCGCATCATATGTCGACGATTTATTGTGGAGATTTTAATTTATTCATTAGCTCGGGGCCGAATAGTTGGGAATATTTCGTGTTATCCCGACACCGGCACGTCCGTAAAAAGAACGAATTACAAATATAATTACATTTTGACGGAACGCGTCTTTGGAAGGGTGTCGCCGCGGAAGAACGCGGATCCGAAACGATTTCTGCAACAATGAACGCGTGGCCATTGTCCACGACAAGTGTAAGTAAAGAACAATCATTCGGTCACGGTTTATTTAAAATGATGTGTTGTTTATTATTGGCGGAGAACTGCGTGAAATTAGTTATTAATTACGGACCACTGATTACACAATCCGATTCAATCAACTTCTCACTCGGACAAAACGGTAGTGATTTTCATTATTCAATGGTCTGCATCATTCACAATTGACAATCTGTTTAACAAAACAAATTGTACCATAAAACGAGATTGTTTCGGTTGTTACGAACACTTGCGGCTGCCACTTCCGATAAGAGATATTAAATTAATGATCGAGTGATGGTTAAATAATAAACGTAAAATTTATATATTTCTTTGAGTTTAAAGAAACAAAAATGAGAGAGGAACATAGTCGGCGGTCAATAATAAAACCAGGCTGACTAGGCCATGGAACCAATTTGAAATTTGTTAGCGTGTAGAAAATTTCTGATATTGGGTTGGAAAATTGAATCTTAAGTTCTATGTTTACAACACTTACAGGTTGGCTGCAAAATATGGATACACTAATACCTATATGTTTTCTAAAAACAAATTATCCAAAATTTTTCTAATTTCATTTTGAATTAGGAAAAGTTTATTCCTGGCTTTTTTCAATTTTATGTCTTTCTTGTTTTTGAAATACGTTTTTTTGAAATACCAGAGGGAGTCAAAGTCAATATTTTTGAAGAGAGCAACGATTTTAAACGATATAGCACACAAAAATTTAATACATTTTTTAATCCATACTTTGTTACGCTAAAAAAAATAAAAATATACTTAGTCTTCAAAATGCTGTCTTTAGTCTGCCGTTAGCACTTTTCCATCTTCATAATTGCAAAAATAACACTTTTAATTATGAAATTAGCTTTTATTTATTTTTATTACAATGAAAAATACTTTTTCTACTTCACATCTATAAAAAAGCTCATGTCAATCGAGTGAGTTAATAGCTTTTTCCGTTGACCGTTTATTTAAAGACCTAATTTTTCATCTAAGAAATCGTTCATTAATGTACGTCATTATTGCACGATTTTCCATTAATGCATGATTTTTTCAGTGGTAACTATAGTTACTAGCATAGGTATAGTGTTTTACAAATTGTCATTTTAGAAGCAAATTTTTGTCTCTTTATAAAGCTTAAAAGCGTTTACGGTCAACGAAAAAATATAGTAATCAGCTCGTATGTTAATGAGCGATTAATAATCTCGACAATTAAAGACACTCACTCGCTTCCGCTCGTTCGTGCTTTAAACTGTCTCAATTATTAATCGTCTTCATTAACACACTTGTTTATTAAATAACTATTTGAGTTTCGTAATAGAACTAGTGGACCTGATTTAGTTTTTATAGGGTGGTATGTCATGATCAGAAATTTAATGTCAACAATCAAAGTAAACACCAAAACAAAATATTTTAAATCTAAATTAGCTTTCAGCTTAAGTTGCTTCCCACAATTTTTTGCTGAAAATTAATCTCTGTTCTGTTGTTTCTCGTGACTATTGTGCCGTCTAATTGCATTTGAAAATCGAAATTTCTATTCTGACAATTAAATGGTCAATTAATTCATCCAAAACTAGATCCTCTACACATATTGTGGTTCAAATCCAACTGTTATACTGAAATTTTTAGAGTTTCTAGCACATTTAATACTATTTCCAAATAATTTTCTTCGTTGGTAACAACTTTGGGTCTTCCACGTCCTGTACGATCGTTTTTAATTAATAACTCATTAATTAATCATTTTCATGTTATACAAATAAAATTCCGCGAAAGAGACATGCATTCCGTAATGCTACAAGCATCAAGCGTTCTATTAAATTGAATTTTGAAGAAGTTACAAGTTTTTCGGGAGAATACAGTGAGATTCCAGAAGAGCCGTAACGCTCCCAGTTTCATCTGTAAAGTCTTTAAAAATGTTGTTCTTGAGATCAGTTTTCATTTTTTTAAAACTTTATTTGTAAAATAATTTTATCGTCTCAAATTAGTTATTATTTCGGCCACCGTATCAAATTAGCTATTTTGCAATGGTCCAAATCGTCTTGAAAACGATCATTTGTCTGCCTAGGAAAGAAAATAGAGAACAGCGATTTTCAATCAAAGCTTTTATATTGGCGGCGCTGACTTTTCAGATAATAAATTCTGAATTACATTTACTGCTGCTTTTTGAATATGTATGTTGTCTTTATCCATTTTTATTTATTATCAGTAGAATTGTGCACTCAAATTAGTCAAAACTTACATATGTCAAAAATGTCATAATATAGTGCAATAGGTACTGCCAACAGGGGAAAAAAATCCCCTAACCGAATTATTTTAACAATTAATGTCATTTTTTTAAATTCAAATCTTTTGTTGGCCGAAAAACTTCTGTTTATCACACGGCCAAAAACTGTCATTTTGCAAGTGCAAGCACGTGTGATGATAATAACCATTTTACGTTTTATTCCAAATAAGTATAACCTAAAAAAGCATAATTTTCATTTCTGGCAAGTAATTGACAAACAGGATAACAATATTTCTACGTTTCCATGTATTTTTTTCTATTGATATCTAGAGTTTTATATTGCCACTATAACAAGTTACTATTGGTCAAGAACGCCTCCTTGAAGTTTGGCTATGCCTCACGGAAACACCCGATACGGAGTTTTTTATAACAAATTCCATCTGCAGGTGTACGTCGCATGGAAAATTTTTATATACAACTTTTGTCATGTCATAATTTGTCAAAAGAAATTAAAAATTAGCTACGTTCCATAGCCTCCTACAGAATAAGTGAAATTCGTTGAGACTAAAATCAGTGCAGAAAGCCTTAAATCGGGGGATTATTTTCTTATAAAAATTTTACCCCTACATTATCCATTTAACAATTTAATGTTATGAGACAATTGATGAGAACTGCACTTGGGTAATCGGACAACCGATTTTGTAATCATAAATCAGCAAAAGTCCGCAGCTTCGTCACTGCGTACATAAATAAAAGCACCATCAAAAAAAACTTTAAGAGTGATGTAGCAAATTTTTGACCTTTGAGATAGTTGACAACAGCTTCGAACAGGAAACATAAGATACATTTAGTGTCATCTTTAACATATGTACCTCAGCTTAGATTCCGCTTGGAAGAACTTTAGATTGACAATTATTACTGTTAAAGATATATAGTATAAAAAAAACAAAGCTCGCACTATAGATCTACCACGGCCGGCTTATGGAATGTGACCAGAAAAAATTAGGTGTACCTATAATTTACATTAAAATGAAGTGCAATAATAAAAAATGTAAATTTTTAGCTTCTTGCCAATAACTCAATGTAATGACTTCAGGAGGCGATCGTGTAGTGCAAAACCGATAAGATTAATTGGGACGGTCGTATGCATAACTGGAAGCGCTTTCTGTGCAGGATAATGTATGACGGTGTGGTGCCGCTTCGGGGATGATAGCCATAGAGCGCGACTTGCCGCAATTAGCGAGTCGAACTCGAGTCGTCACTCTTGACTTATCCTCGCCGTGTCCGCGTACAAACGATATCTCCTAGTTTACGATTCTCCGGATTTATCCGGAGAACGGAACGACTTATCCGAAGTATTGTCTCGATAAAACACACCGCAAGAAGTGAAAATTCAACCGGTAACGTTCAACATTGAAATGACTCCTTCCTAAACGCTCATCGCCACAGCAGCGTGTTAATTGATGCGTCGGGATGACAGAGATAAAATAATCAATAGGGTCGGTGCTATTTTTATTTACAAGTAGCGTCACGTCTGTTTTATTAATTTGTTACGACGTCCGATGTTCTCGTGCGTCAACATCAATATCGGCCTAAAAATAGCGAGGAAAAGTAATCATCCAGGTCGGATTCTTCTCGGGGACTGGTCGTTATTTCCAGGGCAGTTTTTGTTAAAAATAGCACCTATATCCTGCTACGGTATGTTGTGAAATTGATTCGTATCAATCTGGCCAACAAAGGTATTATTCCGGTGCTTAATGAGACACAATGTATAAAAGATGTTAAAAATTGTTTCCAGTTTTGATTAATTTTCAGTTTTGTATTCAGATTTACATAGAGGCTGTCCCTGATCTAAGTGCCAAGATTTTTTTCTGGTTAAAAATCTCACCATCAGCAACAAGAAATAAACATACATTTTTTTCATTGATCTTTTGGGTTTTGAGTTATGTTTTTTTACGATTTAACTTCAATTACAATACTCGCCTATGCATTCAAAAAACCATTTCGAATACGCCATACGGTCAACAAACTCTCATGTAACGATGCGTCAAAAAGACAAATAAAAAATAAAGACGTCTGTCAAATATTTATCCTGAAGTGAAATATGTGTAGTTGAGAACAAAAGCAGGAAAAATGAAGTTGCTATATATTCTTTGGGCTTCCAGACTGTTTCCTTGGGCTTCACCGTAAATAAGCGATTACAATGTCCGTATTTTCGTTGCCTGAAAACTCTCGGACATGTTTTGACGATTAACGCAAGTTATTTATCAGTTGGATATTTATTGCCGCTTGATTAAATCACTAGAGAAACCATGAGTGTATCATGAGATGTGAAATAAAAAATAAAGAGAGGATTTCAAAAATTTGATACATAAAAATGTTGTTGGATTGATCGAGTTTTACTAGCCGGTAAATGTTTGCATTTATTTCAGAGACAGAATATACAGAGAGTACAAAAACAAGGAATAAGGCATTGTAGCTTTTGTTTTATTTTTTACAGTGTATAACTTTGATATCGAGAAGTGATGACTTTTCACAGGAGTTCAAAGGAGGTCTAAAATGATGCCTGGAGATGGAATTTGGTTATGTGTCGGACCCGAAAGAAATATTTATCAACACAGTTGTAAATCCAATGTAAATTTATTCATCCTTATCCCATTACAATTTTTATTACTAATTCTAGTATCTACTAATTGTACAGTGTGGAACAAAATGATTTTCATCTAATTACCTTTGCATTACCCTTGTAAAAATACGAAGTGCCGCTCCACAAAAAAAGGAGGACGGTATCTTAACTTCAAAATATAAGTATATTAAAATTTCAATACTATGCGTCCAAATAGAAAATACGCCTCAATGATGAAAGTGTTCTTTTGTTTTTAACATTTGTTAATTCAATTCACTTCAATAAATTGTAATAACTGTCAATTTGATTGATGTCATTTATTGACAGTATAATGAACTGTAAAAATAGTAGACCTGTGCAGGAAAATTTACATGTGAAAAGATTCCAGAGGTGACTAGATGAAAATCATTTTGTTTCGTAGTTACTAATCTTCAGAAATTTAAATATTATCATGTCTCGTGCGAAATGTGAAAGAAACAGAAAGAACAGCGAATTCGGTTTGAATATACAGATGAAGAGCTTAGCGTCAACTATGTTCAGCACTGCACCAATAAAGTTCGTTGCCATGGTAACGAAGAAGTGCGGTTGCGACACGTCCCACGCAAAGTTGGCTTGGGTGCAGAGTTTGGTCGCCGGGAGTCTGAAATCTTCACTTGTTTTCGTTATTCGTAGTGTGTGACGTTTTCATGTTTTCGAAGTTTCGTTTTAGATCGATCGTTTTTCTTTCATACTGCGCAATTGTTGACTATTTTAGTGTTAGTTTAGTGTACAATCCAATTAACGATATTGTTTGTAATTTATTGAAAACTCCTGCCAGTCATTGGAAAGAATGCAACAAAAGGGATATAATATTAATAAATATAATTTTTGTATAACGCAAATAAATGGGACAGGTGAAATATTGGTAAAGACGAGGCCAATGCAATCACAAAAGTGAAAATTTCTAAATGGCAATATGCACGGGAATGAGAGAAAAATACAGAGCATTTTTTACGAATTATTTGGCCACATTTTGATGGAAATGGACCATATCCAACCCGGAATTTTTATTATATGCTTTTATTCACTGTTGGCTGGAACCGATGTAAACTGTTGTAATTACAGTCCACCATCCAATAAATTGCGATTAATTCCTACCGCGTTATAAGAAATACTGAATTAGATAATACAAATAAGATTAATTTGTAATTGTAAAAACCACGTTATGTGAATCTCAGAAATAAATAAATTGTGTATAAATCAGACGAATTTGTTTTGCATTACATACATAAAAACACAAATCTTTAATATATCCGAAAAGTAATGCCATATATGTAGATAAACTTTTTAAGCCATTTAAGCTGTTAAGCATGTTCTTATACGAAAAACGCGTAACAAGAGTATGGCGTTATAGGAAGCTAAACTTAGAACGGAAGAAGAAAACTAAGAAGCATTCTACTGGATCTGATAGAAATTATGGAAAAGTAGAAGTAGATATTTTAGATAGGTATGTTATGTCTAACATGAACCTTGAAATATATAAACTAAAATTAGACGAATGTTTGAAAGATTTTAAAAAATGCTATAAATAAATTATTGAATTAGAGAGAACAGTCGAGGAAAATCTCTGAATGTTAGGAAATCTCTGTTTAGAGAACTGAGCGATTGAAGAAATTGACAGCGAGTCAAAAATGCGTCGACCTTTTCAAAAAATAGGGTAAAGATCATGAATTAGCTGCTCTGGACCATATACGTGGTGTCTCAAAGTCAATTTCTGAATGTGGCTTTTTTGTTCATTTGTCTGAGTCATAGTTACTGGATTCACTAGATGCATTAGTAGATAATCACGGGATCATTGAGGTAAAATGTTCTTTTGCTGCAAAAGACTATACAGTTCTCGAAGCAACATTGATTGGTAAAATCACAAATTCAGAATAACAAAGTCGCATTGAATAAAACATTGTGACTATTATTATCAAATTCAGGGACAATTTGAAGTCACTAATAAAAATTTTTGTGTTTTTTTTTGTGTGTGGATACCAAACGACTTTTTTTATCCAATGAATTTTAAAATTGATAGGAACTCCAGAATAATAATATAAAGAAAAAAATTCATCATGAAACTGCAAAAATTCTACTTATTTAATTCTAGAAATAATTGATAGACGGTTCAATAGAAATAAAGATTTACAATGAGTATTACTATAATTTTTATTAGCTGTTTAAGTAATAAATGGTGATTTTATGTGCAATTGTTTTTACGTACAGAAATTCCTAGCCAGGCATAATAATTATATATTGAGATAGTTCGTTTTGCTGAAAGCTTGGATTCCAAATTTCTATTTTGCTCAAAGAAGAATCAAGTGAAAGTATATTAGCTCCTCTAGAAATGAAAGGCCCCACTGCAACTGGGTCCAATAAATAATAAAACCCGAACCCGAGAACCACTCTTATTATAGACAATAATATTGTGCTCTAGTTTGGAGGGGGAACCGAGAGCTGCAATTGTACGCCCCTGAAATCCCTTCCGATTTTTATAGGTTTCCCAAAATCTCCCCTTTTTTTCTTAGTTTTGCTTATTACTTTTATATTTCGCTGATGTTGCCATATTTGTAAAAATAGATAGTTTAATATTATAACGGATATAGCAGGCAAACACAGTAAAGTGCAAATTTCGGACGGCTAGATATTGATTTGAGGCCATCGATAGATGTCCCAAGTAGCATCAAAGTAAGAAAAACTTATGCCGCCACTTTGACTAAGTGGCTGCCACATGATTACCAAAGTTTGTTTATAACTTTATGGTGAAAAATGACAGTGGCGGTAACCATACCAAGCCACTAAAATATAACTTAGAAATGGCGACAGATTTATAGTGGTAATTACAGTGTCATCCACGTTTTGGCCACCTCTATAAAAACCTTAAAAGTGGCATACATTTTTAGTGGCAACTAATGATTGTTGCCACGTTTATGCCACTATTGCGCCACGTATAGAAGTGATTTTCACTTTAAATACGTAAAAACCACTTTAAAGTTATATTCTAAAAGGTAGCCATATTTAAGAACAGTAGTAATGCCTCCATTATCACAAAAGTTGAGCAGACCATTCAAAAAATTATAATTTCTTGACAGGACTACATTATTATTGTGTAATTATTGGTAATTATTGGTATTATTATTGTGGAAGAGCTCGCCCCCCCTAATGGAAATTCAAATGGAACACGGTCCAAAAACCCGAAGAACATCGTTATAATTAAAATCAATCTTAGTGGCTTTTAGGGGGCTGCCACTTGGCGCCCCCACCTTTTCGCCACGTGGTGGTCAAGTGGCTGGAACGTAACTGTGTAGGGGCTACCACGTGGCAGCCACGCAAAAAATGTTCCCCATTTTCTTAATGTTCTTATTACGTGGCAACCACTAGTGATAAAAACTTTAAAGTGGTTACGGTAGTGGCTGTTACGTGGCGCCCACTAAAAATGCTACTTGGGGTATCACTGTGGTTTAACATGACAGAATAGTTGCTATTCATTTTGTTTTAAGAGTATGTAGATGATAACTTTGTAAACTCCCCTCCTAATTTCCATCGTCAAACGTCGGAATAGATGAAGTTTGGGTGAATTTTTGGTTGACAACTGTTATTTGTCGTTGTTAAAACTCTACATTGTAAAAAATAAAACAAAAGCTAGATTCCATGGCCTCCTGAGAATATATTTTTTGTTCGCTCAGTATCACAAAAATCTTAAAGTTCATGACGTTTCTATCAAATTAAAATTTTAACTTGTGGTCTGTGTTACCAATACTGTATATGATAACTTGGAATTCACTCTTATCGGTTTGAAATGACTTCTACTTATTTGGTATTCCACACGCTGGTTTCCTACACTTTCTTTCGGTGTATAACAGATTACTTGTAGTGGAGTTAATGACCACAATGTATAATTTTGGTGCTACCGCTTATATGCAACAAATGAGCTGACTTTCTGGCGACTTAAGCACTGAGATAAATCGAGTGAGATGTGCGTGCGACACACGTTGAGGGTGAGGATAAGTCGAGGAGTGCCCTATTTGATATGCAGGGCGTTCGGCGTGTTCTCTCACATCCACCATATATGGAGCAGCGTCCATGATTTACGTATAAAGATATTGGGCGCTTGTAAACCGTCCGATACACCGCTTCGCTCTTTATCTTATCAGTTTGTGTCCGACTTGTGCCGCTATACCAACGACCAGTGACGGTGACATACCCGCACCACTTGTTATGGTATACATACACGGAACGCATTTTCTATTACACGAATGTCTCTATTGAATCGTGCTCGTTGATGGTTGGATTGCGCCCGAGCAACTTTCGGCCCCACCCAAGCTGTTTACGTTCTGAAAAACAATGGGCAAATATTATAAGTCACTTGCTCGACAGGTAACTAACAACGAAACGTGTGTGAGCTTATGACAATTTTTTAACGACACACAAAATAAATGCTTCACTAGTGAAATAAATCTTGTGGTAATATTTCGGAACGCCAAATTGTGGCATCCTTGCTGTCTGGGGATACCAATGACTTAATCAAGTCCCTAAATGTTTTCAATTCAATACACTGTTACGAATCACAATTTTGTGTAGGTAATCTTGAATGCTTTGAAATTAGATCAGATTTTGGGACACTAGTCTATACTAATATTATAAATGTGAATGTTTGGATGTTTGTTGCTCAATCACGCCAGAACGGCTGAACGGATCTGGATGAAATTTGGCACAGAGATAGATTATAGTCTGGAATAGCACATAAGCTACTAATTATCCCGGAAAAATGTTCCCGTGGGTTAGTTATAATTTGTGTGATTTGTTATTATTTGAAGGTTTTTTGAAATGCATGGAAAATGCAAATCTAATCTTTCGCAGAGGAGTGATAAAGCTCGGGCTATGAACGTAGCTAGAAGTCGAGAGACGACTTCTCAAGTAGAGCTTAGAAGAATTGAGCAAGAATTGACTGCTTCTAGATCAACTGAAACGCCGGAGTAGTCAGAAATGAGGCGAATATAGCACACTGAATATACAGAACGGTATTGGAATAAATATATACAAAAGTTTGGATGTTTGTTACTCAATCACGCCAGAACGGATCTGGATGAAATTTGGCACAGAGATAGATTATAGTCTGGAATATCACATAAGGCTACTATTTATACCGGAAAAATGTTCCAGTGGGATAGATGTTTTTGTTTTTCATAGAGTAAGGGATCGACATGATTTAGTTGTAGATTTTTTACGTATTTTTTAACGTATTAGGGACAGGATTAAGGAAAGGAAAAAGTAGGGAAAGAAAGAAAGCTTCTAAGTGGGAGTTTATAGATAAATAAATTGAGAAAAAATTCGGATATTTCGACCTGGAACGAAAACCCAGATCCTTCGTTTACATGTCGAGACCTGTATGTGATGTTGTATACAGAACGGTATTGGAATAAATAAATAAAAAAGTCAATCAATGAGTTACAAGTTTCCTAATTTATATCATGCGGTTCACAAACATACACATCAAAATTTCCACGCGAACGAAGTCGCGGGCAAAGGCTAGTTAGACAATAAAAAGTACTCTTTCTCCTGGAAAATCCGATTAAAGAAGCAGTTGGCGATGCTCTGGTCGCGTTTAAATCTTGTGGAAGGAAGCGTGATTTAAATCGTGCAGATTTGGAGGAATGTAATGGAAAAATAACACCGTCCTCAATTAACGAATTTGATCTAAACGGCGCGTTAATTAAGTCCGGCTCGGCGCATGCAGCCACGACCATCCGCGAACAGCTGCAGAATGCAATTAAGATAAGTGCAGACCCATTACAGAAGCTCCTGGCGTGATTGATTCTCAGGATCAAAGATCAGTGATGTAATAATAATTTCATCTACCGGGCTTCGGACACACCATTAAAACAGAGATCAGACCGTGCGTGACGACATCCCGGAATGGGACGCCGAGGTATTCTCAACTGGATATTTTTACGGGAGATGGAACGCATTGTCCTTCCGCCCCAAGAATGGACCATAAATTAACCGGCGGTGGTCGTGACCAGCTTGGAACGCGCCGTCGTCATTACAAGCAATAACAATTACGAGAAGCGGATTTAATTAATTGGTGCGGACCGAAGGGCCCATCTGCAAGTTTTCAACTTTGTGCCGAACAAATTTCAAACTAACTTCTTTGTCGACCACTTTTAGAGACGATTAAGAAGATACAATTATAGTATTGCCTTTAACCAATTACAACTTACAACTTGGGCACATTTTTCATTTCATTGACATTCCTTTCAAAAGTCGACACTGTAAAAAATTAAACTTGATATAGCGATACTTTTTGTTAAATTGTGCGAAATTATCTAGTAGACAAGTACGAGCTTTAAACAAAAACAAAGCTGCGTAGACCATGGAATAACTTTGACGTTCGAAAGAGTGTAGCAAAATTTCGACCTTGAGTTGAAAAATTTTGAAATTAAGTACTTTGTTAATAACCGTCACGGACTCAATGCATAAGGTCCCTTTGATTTCGTCTTCGACAAATTCCATCTCCTCGATACAGTTTAGATGACATTTGAGCAAAATTTTTAATGACAGCTTCTGTCAAATGTTGTGATTTTGCAGATTCCAAAACCTCCGTTTTTTAACGTTCGTTAGTTACTTCCACATATTACGCCAGGTGATAACTTCTTTGGGCGATTTTGTCAGCAACTATCTCATTTTTACACATTTAAACTATACGCATGACATCTTTGTCACAGATATGTGACGGAATTTGTACTGCAGCTAGATGTCACTGCAAAAAATATCAAAATTTGCAGCCATTTTGAATTTGTCAATTACTTTAATCCAAATATCGGCTTTTCTGTGTGGTGTTCATGAAAAATTAAGCTAAAAGTGCACGGTTTTCCAAGAAATAAAAAAGGTAAAGATGTTTTATTCATAAAACAAATCAGGAAAATTTATTTATTATATAAACGATGTAACATGATCATGGTACAGCCCACTTTCTTTGCGTAATTGCTACAACATATTTTTCAAATTTGGTTTAACGGTTTCTCCGAAAATTACACCAGCTTTTGTTTTTTAAATGGAACACCTATATATTATTTCATATTTGGATACCAAATAATTTTCTGAATGGTACGAATGGTGGTGAGTTATTTTGCAGCAAGAAAAAATATACGAACGGACTTCATGTAGAAATAAAAAGTACAAATAAAAGGTAAGTTTTCTTTGCCACTTTTTTATTTTGTGCCCATCCTATTTCTGAACCCACGAGCCACGAGTATTTACTAGCTATGGGGCTGCGATTTGCTTCAAATTATTCTAATTGATACCATGAACCTTGCACATATCGAAATAATTAAAAAACTACTTCCCTAGGTTCTTCCTGTTTGATCTCGTGAATTTAGACACAATGTTTTTTCGATAAAATTTCAAATTTTTCAAATGATACCATATCGGTACACAAGTACCATTAGAAATTTCATTCCATAACAAATATCCCCATGTGATTGCTCATTTTTATTTTGTCATTTAAATAGAAAATTTTATTAAAATATCACAAATTAACTTCAATTTCTAAAGAAAAATAGTTCGCTTTGAAACAAATAAAGGTGTCGTTCCAATCAAAAAATCATTTAGAATCCAAATATGAAATTAAATGCGCGATCCTATAACAAAAAAGTTGGTGTAATTTCCGGAATATTAAAATAATTGCTTTTTATGCCAAAAAGTGACAACCGACATGCTTATTTCATGATCTATATTTTAAAAATTTATTGTAAAAATTACACAAAAAAGTGGGATGTACAGCCATGGACAGTCAAGAATAACACTTTAGCCGGCGGGTGTGATGCAAATACTGACTCTATGAGATATTGTCATTGAGTCGGTATTTGCATCACACCCGCCGGATAAAGTGTTATTCTTGACTGTCCACGGTTGTACAGCCATGGACAGTCAAGAATAACACTTTAGCCGGCGGGTGTGATGCAAATACCGACTCTATGAGATATTGTCATTGAGTCGGTATTTGCTTCACACCCGCCGACTAAAGTGTTATTCTTGACTGTCCACGGTTGTACCATCATCCTGTTACACCCTATGTATAATTGCAGAGCGAAACAGTGGCTAGAAAAGCTAAACCTGAAAAATTGCAACTGATTGCAATTCCATTGTATGTAAGCTGGGTATAAATGATGGAAGCTAAACAAGAGTGGTGTTTATTAAACCACTTAGAAATGAGACTGGGAAGAGGATACTTTGACTGAAAATGAAATGAAATGAAATGTAATTGTTATCATTTTTGATATAATTTTGTTTCATTAAAATTAATATCATAAATAGATTCACAGAATACACCAGATGACTGACTTCATAGGGCGATTTTGTCCGGAACTATCTCTTTTCTACACATTGAAACTAGGCGCATGACATCTTTGTCACAGATACCATAAGCAAATGTAGAGGCGCTGTAGTCTTTGCTAATACTTTGTACGACCGCTAGATGTCACTATAAAAACTTTTATTTAAATTCAAATAAAAGGCCTAATATTTTTACTATTTTAAATTGAACAATGTACAATTCTGTTTTTTAAAAATCGTGACTGTTTCTACGCTTGTTGCTTTTTTCTGACTAATATTTTAAAAACAGCATTTTGCTGCAATTATAATCAAGCCAGTAAATGTCAAAACTTGATTCTCGATTGAATTTGTGAAAAATTTTATGCGAAAGATGGGCTTTTTTACATTATTTGTGGTGTTGGTGAAAACTAAGCGGAGAAACTGCATTGTTTTCCAAAAAGTGAAGAAAGGTAAAGATGTTTTATTAATACAACAAATTCAGGAAATCTAATTACATAATTCTAGAGCGAAACTGTGGCAAGAAGCTCTAAACGTCCAAAATTCCAATCTAAAGCAAAAGTGGAGGGTTTGCAAAAACACTTTTCGGCATCGTTAGATATTAGGCTTCATTATTTCTTATTTTTGTGTATGAATTTGAAGAACTAAGCCAGGTTGCTCTATTGGTTGTCCGGCGAGTCTTTCAAAATTTCCATTATTATATAATAACCTCAAGTAATTATCATATGTGTAAGTTTTACCTATCTTAGAAATGTAATTGTTAACCTTTTGGGTATAATTTTGTTTAATTTAAATTATGTAATATAATAAATTGATTTTTATAAAATTGTTTGTTTGTATGACGTGTAAATAATGAAGGAATATCTTATGATTTATTCTACAAAACAATTTTTTTACATTAGTTTTGTAGAATAAATCATAAAATACTCAAAATATAATAGCATTTTTTCTACCTATAAAGAGAGGAGAGAATATTTAAATTTGCCGCAAAATTTGATCGATGCGCCATCTGAAAACTGTTACATAATTTGAAGGTCGTTAAAGGTCATTCCGCCAAAATATTTGCATTGAGTCAGTCATCTGGAGTAATCTGTGATATATTTTTATAAAATTGTATCGGGTGACTATAAATGCAATATCCGACTGCTGGAAGTTTATAATAAAATTGAATCATGTTTGGCAACAAAAAATATATTGCAGTGTCAGCGCATTATTATTATTATTCCAGCAGTCCCTGATAAAAGTATCGATATTAACCATTTATAAGACTCTTTTCTCGAAAAAAATACGTTTTAGCCAAAATTGGTAAATAACTTTTCGACTCCATTTTTTATCCTTAATCCACCCTAAAGTTATTTTGGAACCATTACATAATAACCTGTATATGACCTTTATGTACGCATATTTTATAATTTATTCTACAAAACTAATTAAAAATAATAATTTTGTAGATTAAATCATATGATATTCAAAACAAATAGCATTTTTATACCAATAAAGAGAGGATAGACCATTTAAGTTTGTTGTAGATTAAATCATATGATATTCAAAACAAATAGCATTTTTATACCAATAAAGAGAGGATAGACCATTTAAGTTTGCCGCGAAATTCGATCGATGCGCCATCTGAAACCGGTTATCCTAAAAGTTAAAGGTCATTCCGCCAAAATTTTTGGATTGGGTCGGTGATCTGAGTAATCTGCGTTACTTCTATGAAAAATGAATCGTTTTTAACTGTTAGGTACTCAAGTGGCAATTGGCCTGAACCTTATTTCCTCATTTGGGCGCATTCCTCCAGTTAAGTTTAATTGTGACCCCTTCGTTGGTCCGAAGGCGCCGGCGGCAAATTGACGGACGTTTCATGCAGGAAAGATCTCTGTTGTTGGTAATGTTGTCCAATCGAATTTTCTTGAGTTGGACGGCGAGGTACTGACGTGCCTCGAGGTGCTCGAAATCCGCTGTACGTCAAAAGCTGAGTGAGTTATTGAGGGTGTTGGGGGCGCGGACGTCCACCTCGTAAAAGCCTTCTCTACATGACACCATCCAATTACTCCAGTCAGTCATTCATGTAATGTTTTCTCCGTCGAGTACGTGCTCGCATCTCCTAATGATTCATATTCATGCTGATATTTTTTTATGGAAGCGAATTGTCGGTACGTCGCCGGCTTAATCTCAAAATTGTTCTACTTATACACGCTTTAATAAAATAAGATGTCTTTTAGGGACGTTAAATTCCGCGACGAGCAAATTAGGCGGCCGCTCGTGTCCGGGATGTCGTGAATTGTTCTCCGTCGAGCGAAATTCCTCTTATGAGGCTTTATTAAATCTTATGGATGTACCTTGTATGTAACGAGGCGTCTCCGATTCCTTAACTAGGAAGTTGAATTACATCGTAATTATGCCGTGCAGCTTTCAATCTTGCGTAATAACGGGTCATTACAAACCGACGACTTTAGTTTTTATCTCTCACCGTGTGACATGTGAAGAGTTGATATGCAAATTTATCACAACAAATTATTGCCGGCGCAAAAAATTTACACGACGCAGGGATTACGAGCCGTGAAACGTCAAGTCACGGATGAAAATGGGATTTGTCTTCAATTTTTTGCACTTCCATCTTCGTTCCGCCCAATCCGAAAAAATAACACGAGTAACATTTCATCATGTGGTTGGACTCACTCTCTTTCTACTGTTACTTTTAATCATCGATGGTTGTCTGTTGATGATGAAGTGTAAACTTTATCCACTGGGGTCTTACAATTATTCTGCAGCATCTCTTCTTACAATCCAGTTGTTGGGTAGAGTCATATTAAGCATCATACTAATCACTTTCGTCCATGGTAGGTGATGGTAGGCATCTTGTTAAAAATAAAATTCACTACATCCCCTCATGGAATCATTTCTTTTAGAACACGGTCTTGTTCTTCGAACTTAAAAAACCTACATCAATTTGCTTTTCCTTTATCAACGTCTGTATGCAAAATGATGGTCATTCTGGTTCAGGTACTACTGATAATGGGCAGTAATGAATTGAAAACACTAAGAATGATTTCGTCTTGTACATGCGTGCATCTTCTTTGGATTGCTACTCTCAATTCATCGTCTGTCGACTGTGGATGAAGTGATCTTTACCTTTGATAAATCTCATCGAGTGTCGACTGTTGACAAAGTGTTATCTTTACTGAGGGCACTCTATAGCATAACCTTTTATAACCCAGCTGTTGGGTACAGTCACATCAAGATAGTCCCTCTAATCTAGTTAATAAGGTAATTGAATTGCTAGCTCAGAGAATTCTTTCAATTTGTATTCTCTTTAAATTGCTACTTTCATATCATCGACTGTTGACAATTGATTAAATGTAATCTTTGCCGTGGTGTCTTTTGGTGAACGCAGACGGTATTCTACAGTACTTCTTATTAAAATCCAGCCGTTGGATAGAATCACATCAAGCTAATCGCTCTTATTTTGTGGTAGGTTGGAATTATTTCATCTTGTTAAAAGTAAAAGTGGATACATCCAGCTATAGAATACATTTTGTTAGAACTTTGTTTCAAGTTTAAGAAACACCACCAAAACTACATCAATCTACTTTTCCTGTCTTATCGCTTGTATTCAAATTTATGATCGTTCCAACCACTGTTGATAATGTGCAGTAACCAACTGTTGTCTGTTAATAAAGCGTAGGTAGTCTTTATCTTTGATACATCTCCATTGGTGTATTTTGTTAAACGCGAAGAGCATTCTACAGCATCTTTTATAACAATCCCGCTGTTGGGTGGATCACATTTAGATAGCCCTTCTCATTTCATGGGGTTTGAGTACCCCATGTCCGAGTCATCTCCGTCTTGGATTAGAACTTTGGTAGTGACTGTGCGTAATTTTGATACTACTGTCGCACATATTTTCTTGAATTTTGACGATACGTTTTTATCAACATTTCTGTTCTTTTTGGTCTTCAGAAGGCGTTTCCTGAAGATATTTTGAACAGCTCCTTTTGCTTTAAGCTTATTTCGACTTAAAGCCATGGTAAGCATCGGAGGTGGATCTCGTTGAAGTACTCTTCTAGACTGTTTTTGCATCGTAAAATACTACCTTCATACTCACTAGGTTGTTCCACAAAAATTGGATAACTTTAATGACTTATTTTTAACCTCAATTTATAACTAAAATTGATATTTTCTTGTTTGAAGGGAGGTCCATAATATAATTATCTAACTGTAATTGAAAGAGACAGTCATTTTTATCAAAAATAATCCGTTTTTATTTAGTTTTTCAACACATTGCTTAACTTAATCTTAATCATCAACAATTAAGATTTTAACTTTTTTGAACTCTTAGCGTACATTAAGTATTTAAATCACGCTTTATTTAAACTATTTTTAGCATACAATGAGTCTTTACACATTTCAAAAAACTGCAACATTTGATAGATTATTAACCCTACAAAGTATTTAATAATGAAATCTCAGAAGACTAGTAATATTTGGCCCACCGCAAAACGTTTAACAATAAAATCACAAAGTAGTACTTAACAAAAACAAAAATATTGCCTTCTTGCAAAACTAAACAAAATTATTTTTAAAGAGGTATTCTGCTAAGCAGAAGCGTCAGCCATCACTTTTGAAATACATCAATCTGCTTCTTGAAACTATAAAATACTCTCTTCCCAGTAACAGAAAATTTGGAACAGAAATTTTCTTTATTATTTGGTTACGCACTTTGCATTTTTAGGTTTTGTTAGATTGTGTCCAGTTTTTTTGTACGTTATAGTTTTATTCTTTACCCTCCAGAGTTTGTATTTGTTCACCAATTTTCATGATATAATTTTTCTATAAACTGTTTTTACTGTATGGTTTATAATTTTAGCACAATTCTCTTCAAGTTGAGTTTTCAATACTCTACCAAAAATGGTTTTTTTTACTAATTCTTTACGGCATCAATTACAATTGCTTGCGACGTGTTTTTGGTGTCAATTCGTCTGGTTTTAGTTTAGTCTTTCTCTTGTCTTTCAATCGTCTGTATCTCTGCTGCTGTAGTTTTAAGTTTCTTCTTGAGTTTGGTCTTTTGTTGCCCTTTCTCTTGCTTTTTTAAGTATTTTAATCTCTTCTTTTCTTGCTGCTCCGCTAGCTTAACTGGATAATTTTTAATCCCCTCCGGAACAAAATGAATAGAATTTTTGCAGTTTTATGAAAGTGTGTAGGTTTTTACTACTTTTTTAGATTATAAATTTTTGTTTTTATATTATTAATCCAGAGTTTCTATCTTTTTGAATTATTTGGATAACAATTGTCGTTTAGTATCCACACACACAAAAAACAAAAACATTTATTGGTGACTTCAAATTGACTCTGAATGATAATAATATTCATAAGGTTTTTTAATGCAACTTTTCCATTCGATGTTGCTTTTGCAGTAAAAGGACATTTTACCTCAATGATCCCAACTTTCCTATTTTATATATAAAGGTAAAAAATTTGAGTTGATATCTCTATAAATATAAAAGATATTTGTCTAAGAAAAACCGTCATTTTTGATATGGATTTGCCTGCCGAAATCTCCTCTTAATAGAATAATAGAATGAAATAATGTAATAACCATTTTTAAAATTTAATACAAGATTAAGAGAACATTTTTGGGGAGGCTTTACCCCACGGGACTGACGTTTCAATACATTTTTTGGATATTTTTCAATTTTTTTAATGAGAGTCTTTATTGAATGACCAATAAGAAGCGATTATTAACATTGATCATACATAGCCAAAAACTGTCATAACGCAAATTTTCCTGATTTACGACTTTACAACCTCAAGTTACCCAATTTTCATGGAAGTACCTCACATTTTTTACAGATTTTGTCATAAAAATGCATTGCTGTTCTTCTTTTGGCGTAGCTGCTACAAAATCACTAATTGCTTAAAACAATTTCATTTTGAAGGTTCTAGACAGACAGAAGGCTCCAGAATGAACAAAGTGCAAATTTTTGGCAATTAGACATCATTGAAAGAATTATAAATTTACTTCCGCAAATTCTTAGCGATATTTGCTAACGAGAGAATAGCTAATAGTTTTTTTTTGGGTTCAGCGTTTGTGATGCATATAGCTTCTGATATAAGTAAGAACATATGACCTAAATTAATAAGTCCTAATAGCACCAAAAACGGTAACATCAAGCGTTTTGTCGTTTGGCTGTGAAAATTGATTCAACTACGCGCGAAGTTGGGTAAAAATGGTTGGCAGTTAACGGACGACTCACTGAAGAAAATCTTTAGGAATAAATGTATCCGCTGTTGCGTGACTTGAGTTTTGCATGGAAAGGCAGTATCGAAATGGTTTCAAATGGTCTTCGGTGAAAAAAGTCTATATACTGGTTGGACCTATGATGGTCGCATTAAATTGGCCGAAAATAGTAAACGTGACAGTTTTCAGTTTGTGTTACAAGTTTAAATAGTTTGAAGATTTGACTCTTATTTTGTTACCCGCCTATGAATAATAAGCTCTATGGCACAGAACAAAAACGCACTGCAAGAAATATTTACCTACATTTTGGGTCTTTCGAAGCAGGAACTCATTAATTTAACTCTAACTATTTTCGTAAAATTCTCTAAATCAATTCAACCAAAAAGTCACTGTTTTATTAATCCACAGACAACTTATCAATTTTAGGGAGGATAAATTTTTAAAACAAACTTGCGATTTCAAAAAAATGGTACATAGGACAAGTCTTTTTCGGCCTTCGTCTCAAATTAGTTATTTTGCAATCGTTTAAATCGCCTTGAAAATAATAATTTGCCTGGTTAGGCAAGAAAATGAAAAGCAGGAAATGGAAAGCAGGAAGCTTTTATGTTGGCGGAGCTGACTTTTTTGTAATAAATTCTGAATTACATTTTCTGCTACTTTTTGAATATGTGTTGGTGTATCTTTATACATTTTTATTTATTATCAGTAGAATTGTGCACTCAAATTTCTCAAAACTTACAAATGGCAAAAATAAAATTATATTCAAATCATTATATCGTGTATTCCCGTATTCCCCGCCAACAGGGGAAAAATAAATTCCCTAACCGAAATTATTTTAACAATGAATGTAATTTTTTTAATTAAAATATTTTGTGGCTTGCACTTGTGCTCGCATTTGCAAAATGACTATATCTATTGTCTCGACGAGTTCTACTACTGATTAAAATTAATGCCATTATTTCTGGGACACTCCGTATATCTGCATAGGTAAATTAACCATTTGTGTAATGAACCATTCTGTGTATTTAATTATCTCCCTTCAAAAATTGAAAGAGTTATTAATTTACTTCTGCAAATTCTTAGCGATATTTGCTAACGAGAGAATAGCTTATAGAGTTTTTATGTTCAGCGTTTGTGATGCATATAGCTTCTGATATAAGTAAGAACATATGACCTAAATTAATATGTCCTAATAGCACCAAAAACGGTAAAATCAAGCGTTTTGTCGTTTGAGTCTGAAAATTGATTCAACTACGCGCGAAATAGGGAAAAAATGGTTGGCAGTTAACGGACGACTCACTGAAGAAAATCTTTAAGAATAAATGTATCCGCTGTTGCGTGACTTGAGTTTTGCATGGAAAGGTAGTAACGAAATGGTTTCAAATGGTTTTCGGTGAATAAAGTCTATATACTTTTTGGACCCATGAAGGTCGCATTAAAATGGCCGAAAATAGTAAACATGACAGTTTCCAGTTTGTGTTACTTGCTAAAAGACACTCTGTTTACAAAATGGCCACGGCGTTGTCCCGTGCGTTCCCGTACACAATGGCCATTTGTCGTGGGGTGGGGGCAGATAAATCTCTTCAGATGCGAAGTCTGATATTTCCCTGCAATTATTTATCGGCATGGACCCGAAGACAATCAACAGCGGCTCTAAAACAATAGTAGGCGTGTCGAGCAATCAATTGTGAATACGGCTATTATTAGGACTGCATGCAACAGGTATGAAAAAAGCGAAACCGTCGAGCTTTTTCACAAATCTCTTTGTTGCTGTCAAAAGAACAAAACGAATCCGCGAGGCTATTTATCGCGGCGACCACTCGCGAAAACCTTTTATCTAAGGGAAATTATTGGATGGCTACCATATTACGCCGTCTGTGTAGCCGTTTAAGCAAATATGCGACATCAGATCGGGTATCGGATATATTGATGTCCTCCCGCTAGTGTCTTGTAGTAATGCGTTAGCGAGCTTGTCAGACAATCGGCTGCCGAGCAGGAGAGGTCGCTCGACACTCGTAAATTGCCAGCCCTGCGATCGCATCCACCACGACAACGTGACCACCGAGCCACCATCTGCACTGCTTCGAGCTTCTGAAAATGATCGGCTCTCACTTGAATCGATTTGCATTAATTGCAGGCTAATTCAAGTCAAAAGATGGCCAACGTCAACACTGTCCGATTCAACGAAAGCTCTTTCAGCTGTCTCTGCACGAATCACGACACCTTTAAAATGTATAGCCGCCTCGGTTGCTTTAAAGCTTATTTTTAAGCGTTTCTTGGTAGCGTGTGCCATTAACTCCAACGACTTTGATGCCACTGCTTCGTGCATGATATCAATAATTAGTAGGGGTCTTGAGGTCCTGATCAAAACAATATAATTTTTCTTAGAAATCTGATCACTTCATCTAGCTACTGAATCTCGTTTCTAATTTCTGTTATTTCTGATTTCTAGTCGTGCAGTAACATGTTTAATAACCACGAATAATATTTTCCTTGTCCTTCCTCAATGAGTAAATCACTGATCTTATAACCACTTACTTATGTAAAATAGTTGACATTGTTCACGGAGACCTTTCTTACTTTAGCCAAGGATGGACAGTTATCACCCGACCCGGATTTTCTAAAGAATCACCATCTTCTTATTCATATTTCCTACAAAGTAGTGTGTCTTATAGATTCGATTGATGAAGATGTTTTCTTAGTTTACAGTGTCTGTCCAGATAATCTTGGTCATTGTCAAGAAGTTCACTGTGTATCTTTGATAAGATACGGCCAAAATATAGTTCTCAATAATTCAATCTGAAATTTGATGTCATCTATTTTCACTCCTAAAATTAAAAGCTGTTTTCTTGAATAGCCAAACAATTTACCATTCGCATTATGATGGTTTGGTGAGACTGCTATGGTCATAACTTCAATTTCAAAAGCAAATGGGAATTAATTCACGCACCACCATGGGAACATTTTTATTGGTTTCTACCTTTTCGTGTTTATTCGTTAAGACATTCTTGAATTTCTTATTAAATTTAAGATTTCGCATGTTTTAATAGGTGGAGTGAATTATACGTCTGTCAGACATTTTCAGTAATCAAATTTCTTAACCGACTTTTTTATCGATGACGATGAAGGATGTAATATTTTTATTGTAATAGGTAGTTTTTTTAGAAACGTTTTAATTCATACAAGGTACTTAGTCTGAGCTTTCAACAAATAAAAAAACAATATATCTTACGACAGCAACAACACAACCCTCAAAAAAGTTGTAAATAACTGAATTTGATAACTTTTTAAGATTCTGCTATTGCAGTTTTGACAACACGAATGTTTTAGAAGTTGTAATTTATACAAAAATTTGGAAAGTTGTGTATTTAAGGAGTCGACTTCGTTCTTGTCAAACTATTGACAGACTACTATCCAAATCATACGAGTATCATTAGAAAGCTTATTCAAAATGCGATCGACTGATGCTAAAATACAGAAGGTCGCAGAAATAGTGGCAATAATTTTAACCAGTAATGTAACTCGTCAAACTAGCAACTTCTCTTAATAACTTTTTGTTGTAAACGTTTTGATTAAGAAGTTAAAATAGTTTGAAGATTTAACTCTTATTTTGTTACCCGCGTATAAATAATAAGCTCCATTGCGCAGAACAAAACCCTAGTTAATTTCGTAAAATTCTGTAAATCAATTCAGTCAAAAAAGTCACTGATTTATTAAATCCATAGACATCTTATCAATTTCAGGAAGGGTAAATTCTTAAAATAAAATTGCGATTTCAAAAATGGTCTTTTTCGGCCTTCGTCTCAAATTAGTTATTTTGCAATCGTTTAAATCGCGTTGACAACAATCATTTGCCTGGTCAGGCAAGTAAGTGAAAAGCAGGGAGCTTTTATGTTGACGGCGCTGACTTTTCGGGTAATGCATTCTGAATTACATTTTCTGCTACTTTTTGAATATGTGTTGGTGTATCATTATACATTTTTACTTATTATCAGTAGAATTGTGCACTCAAAACTTACAAATGTCAAAAATTAAATTAAATTCAAATTCTGGCCTTGCAATAAAAATATCTATTGTCTCGACGAGTTCTACTACTGATTAAAATTAATGCCATTATTTCTGGGACACTCCGTATGTAGATATATAGGTAAGTTAACCATTTGTGTTAATTAACCATTCTGTGTATTAAATTATCGCTCTTCAAAAATTACCTAACACTGTTAAGTAGGCGATATTAATGCCAAATAGGGCTTTTTCTTGATTAAATATCAAATTATTGCAATAAACATGTCCACCGAAAGTTACAAAGTAAACTAGATTTTAACGAGGAAACCAAGAAGTAGCAGTACGTTACTATACTAGGTGTTTCATTCCAAAAAATATAGGATTTATGCGCCACTCTGTATGTGGGCTTACTATATGTTACCTATAAGCGCCTTAAATGCATTATATATTCTGTTGAAAACCGCATCTCAATAACTTTTCTCATTTAAGAGTAATATTACTTCCTCGCACCGTTGAGACAAGTTGAATATCTAATGTTAAATAATCCAAATTTGATAATTTTACTTCGTGAGACGGATTTCTCAGGCCGAAAGGAGAATGGCCAAATCAGGACAGAAATTATTTTGGACTTCATTTTGTTCTTTAAATCTCACGCAATAGGTTAAATAATGAGGTTGCAGAAGCTTTTATATGTACTTTTATATTCATTTCCGAAACCGTGCCATCTAATTTTAGAAACGAGAACACAATAATTACTTAAATTGTTTCCTTGTAGGATCCAAAAAAGTCAATATGTCATTGTGAAAAGTCTACACTGTATATAAAATAAAAACTGGATTCCAGATATTTTCTTATAAAATACATTGCCAGTGTCTGAGAAAAGAGTAGAACACATTGGTATTAGGTACTACAAGGTAATTTTCCGATAATTTTGACAAGGAACATTGACTCCTATTCGTGCCCCCCCCATATCTTGACTGTAATGGAATGAATATATAGAATCAGTACATATTAGCCCGGAACGGTCAAATAAATCTGTTATTTAAAAAGTTTTTTTTTCAAATTTGATACTAATATGTGAATGGTAATAAAGCATTTGTTCATATCATTTTAATTTTGTTCCACCTTTGGTTTACCAGGAAATGCTTTCTACTTTTGTTTTTTTAAACAGGACACCAAGTATTTTTAACATTTTCGGATGCAGAATAAAAACTACCATCAGAAATATTAACATAAGTTTTTTTATTCATAATGAAACAATACAAAAAATTTAAAATGTGTTAAGTAGAGCAAAATGGTTGGTTTTTGCTCCAGAAGCCACACGAGCATGTAATCGTGGACTTCCAACGCGGCCTAATGTTTGTACAAGTATATGTTGAAGAAGATTTAAATCTTCTTGTATTTTATGGAGCTGGAGTTTGGAACGGCATAGATATAGCTGAAAAATTGGTGATATTCAAAAACTTGTAGTTTTTTATGTTTCGGTTTGCGTCCTGCTCAGGCGTTGAACTCTCCAACCGGCGTCAATTACAGTTTGCGCCAAAAATCCAACGCAAATAAATCAAATGGTTTATCAGATGACAAATACAGCATGGTCGTAAAACCGTCAGGTGTGATAGCAATGTCCGGTGGCACTTTCACGAAGGCGATTTGTGTTGTTTGCCGGTGGAACAGAACATGGAAGTACCGACCAGCTGCTGGATCTACGATTACAGCACGTTGCATTTTTACTCCAAATCATACGAAACACCTTTAGGATTAATTTTCACGTCGTCAACGAGCTTTTTATCAATCGGCCATCGGTGCTTAACCCCAGATTCCTCCTAATAAACGTTCAGGAATCCGCTTCTGCATCTCTCCACCACACTATTATGTAAATCGGTGGAAAACGCTCGTATCAAATCATTGATTTACGTCGGATGTGTCCCGTGGTGGCATTCCGTGTAGACGGCGAAGATTGCTATCGACGCCACTGTCAACACCAAATTCCCACTTTTTATTTGCGCGGATTTACAGCGCGCCGAATATTGCCATATCGAAGAAGCTCCGGCTATTAAATAATAACAGATTAAATCTACACAGGGCGTACGGGTTGGGTAATGGATGGTGTGTGAGTCGACCGAACTCGACAATAGAATTATATACAACTGAATGCTTCGGTCGCTGAGGCTCTTCGGCCGTTCTATAACTCATACGTGGTATTTTGTGGTTTTATAATGCGGGCCTGTGAACAAATATTTATTTCTTCGTCTTCGGCGAAATTGCCGGCTGGGCTTCATATAGCAGAAAACGTTACACTGTATTGAGATAGAGTAACGACCTTTAACACATTAATTTTCACTATTTTGAAAAAGTGTTCCTTTATATTCCCTTGGCCATTAAACAATCCATTGTCAGCAGAATACTACTACATTGTTCATATCCAATATGCTACAATTACAATTATCCTGCATGGGTAAAGTACATAGTTGAATGCCCAGAAAGCTCTCCCTTATTTTAGCCATTTTCCAAAGTGGATTATCTTACGGATAAAAAACAATTGATGAGCACATGCTGAACTTCATCGTCTAGAACCCATTCGTCATTTGGTGAAGGTATTACTCGTACCTCACATGCCAGTTATTAAAGAGGAGTAAGTATTTCTGGAGGGTAATCAGTCGATCAAAAAACTTAGACCAAATTAGGCGTCTTGTCCTTCGTCCCGAAAAGGATCATTCACTCTGTGCTACTAGCCATCCTGCTTGAGATCATTCTGCTCAGAAGATTCCTTCTTATTTTGGCCATTCATGTGTATTTCTCAACCTTTATGGTCGAAAGTGTAGGAAACTCGCAAAGTAAAGCGCAGAACACTTGTAGAGCACATACTTTTATCTTCTTGTTCACATCTCCTAGAACTCAATCTTCATTTGGTGAATATATAACCCGAGGGGTAAACTCCTGGGAATTTTTGGTGTACAGTGTGAAAGAAATATGGGATTTATTCAGGATTATGGGGATTCATTGGAAATTATGAGGATTTAACGAGAATTAAGAGGATTTATTGGGATTTACAAGAGATTTGTTAGGAATTGTAAGAGAAATAACAATCGCAAAAGCGAAGTATCTTCCAGGCAAGATTATTACCATTAGATGCAATAAAACGAAATAACTCTTTATCACCACAGTTATTGATAATTTCTTAGGTTTTAGGTACTGCAAAGTTTTTATTTTCTTGAATATTTCTTTATTTACTAAGACTTGTACCCATATAATATTTATAATCAGTGCTACTATTTGACTATATGCGTAACTGAAGTTTTGTTATCCTTAATAATGTAAAATAATTACGTTTAATTTTTGTTACTTTACTTATTTACTTATACGTATCTACAGTGAACTTCTCTAACTAGAATCTCCAAGGGACCAAAAATGGACTTCGAGTTAGAGAAAATTCGACTTATAGAAAAATAGGCCTAATTAAGACGTAAATTTGATAGTCATTGTAAAAAAACACTGTTAATGTGGTTCAAACATATGTACATAATAAAAAATTCACACCTACATAAATATGTACATACATCCATAAGGCAACTAATGAAAAAAATTATACATAGCCTTATTATTTGATAAAATCAGTATTTTTTTGGGTCAAATTGGCCCATTTCAAAAGTTTGTTCTTGTTTTCTAAAATAGTCGATAATGTGTTAGGAGAATTCCAATTGTTCTGCAATGTCTTTCTTTTTCTTTTAGCACTTTTCAAATTTTTCTAAGTGCTAAACATTTTAAATTCCGTTTCGATTTTTTTGACTTTTGCACCAATATCACTAATAAACTCTTTGTGAAACTGCACGATCGTTAACGCAATTGGTAGAAATAAACCTAAATCGTCCACAAAACGTGCTAAAAAAATTTGCTTCTCCAAAATGCAGTATGTATGTATTTCTCCGAAAAGTTTGAGTTAGGCTTGGCTACGTGTTAAATGTCAGTTCAAGAATTAGAAATATTTTAGTAATAGAAGTTGGACTTTAGGTAATATTGTTAAATATTTTTTATGTTCACAAAAAACTCTAGTCATAGTATATGTATAAATAAACGTTTAAGTACACTGACCGTGCATTTTCCTTTGCGTAAAGAGCAAATAAAGTTCCTCATATGTGCTTAATTTCCTAAAATTCTACACACGAATTACAGGAATTATTTCGGTTTTACAGGAACTATCGAAGATTTATGAGGCTCATTGAAGAATTACAGGATCAGTAATCATCCTACTCGTACTTGATTAAGCAGTCAATCACTTTGCCGAGGAAGATCTCACTTCTTTTGGGCATTCATGCCCATTTATCAACCAAAATTAAGCATGTGGATTTTATGTACAAAAGCGCAGAATACGCACAGGGCAAAGTGAAGAACAATCGCACAGTACATACTGGACCGTTTCGTCTTGTTATTGAAGAACCCATACCATGTAATTTTATTTGGTGAAAGTATTTCCTCAGTTGACAGTGTCTCCAATGGCTGTTGAGACATGCAGGTTCTCCTTAGACATTGTCAAGAAGTGTATGTTATTAACACTTCCACCACACGAGAGCTATAGAGATGTAGGTGTTGTCTTTGATGATTCTTCTTTTGGTGAAAATACACTCCGCATAAAAATTATCGCACCTGTATATTTTAGCAGCAATTTATACCAAGATGATGAAGGTTGCATGAATAGGTGTAACCTAAAAACACCAGAAGGTGCCTTATTGTCATGTTCTTTCTTACCTCCAGAAAATAAATTTTGCCTTTATAATTATATGTGCGGAATAAATATATTATCTCAGTTAAGTATGTCGATATTTGATGCAATGTAGCTATTTGTGGATGATAATCTGTCGATCACAGGACTTAGGTCCCATTAAGTGCTAAACATTTTAAATTCCGTTTCGATCTTTTTGACTTTTGCACCAATATCACTAATAAACTCTTTGTGAAACTGCACGATCGTTAACGCAATTGGTAGAAATAAACCTAAATCTTCTCCTTCTTTTATAAAAGGATCATCCAAGGTTGGTACTAACCATCCTACTTACAGTCGCTGTGCCAAGGAGGATCTCCTTATTTTAGACATGTATGCTCGTTCATTAACCAAAATACATTATTTTATGGACAAAAGTCTAGGGACAATCGTAGAGCACACACTGGACACAGTCCCTACCTTCCATATACATATCATGTGCTGAAAGTATTTTCTTAGTTGCCCGTTACTAAAATGGGGGCATTTTTTAATAATAAACAACAAAATGTAGGTGTTTGTAGTTGATAATATGTCTATTACAGCACTTAGGATCCTGGTAATTTCTGCATAAAGGGATCGGTAATTATCTGCCCAGAACAATCTGCCCTCAGCTGACAGAGCCTCTATGCGTATTGAGAACGCAGTTTTTCTTTTGGCATTGTCCAAAATAGTATGATAGTTACTTTTCGACCACACGACAGCTCTTTGTATCTTAAATGTATTTAGTAATTTTTATTCTTACTGTAGTGTGTTGAAGGGGCCAAATATTTTTTTTATGTCAACTTGTCACCTTTTCACACCGTATATCCGAAAGAAGGCACTTAAGACTTAAATGGTATAGGGATTTTCTCTTTTATTTTCAACATTCTACCACCTGTTAAAGTTATATAGATAAAAACTGGACCACTCTGTATATCTTTGGAGGGTTAGTAGTACTGTTGATTATTGTAGTTTTGTAACGAGTGGTGTGCGTTAATAGGCCTATACTTGCTTCAAATTAACAGTGTTCTCAAAGCTTTAAGTGTAAATCGTTCTTCTTCTCATCCCCACTTACTGGGTTTAGTAGATCGAAAACAAGCAGGTCCAGCAAAGTTGCTAATAAGGTTGGATTTCAATTTTTTATTTTGAAAACGAAATTACTCGACTATCGATTTCAACGATTAGGCAACTGAGTCGTTTTAGGAAACTTTCTTAATTTTTTTTTCCCTGCATTTCGTGGTTTTTCTTTTTTTAACAAATCACACAACTCAGTTGCCAAATCTGTCAGTTGAAATCGATGGCCCAGGTATTTCGTTCTCAAACTCAAATACGTAAGTCCAACCTTAATTGCAACTCGACCTGCTTGTTTTTGATCTACTGCGAACCCAGTGAATGAGGATCAGTAGAACAAGTAATTTGCTCAGCAACTAATTATAAACTTGCTGCGACTGTATAAAATTAGAAATTGTGTTAAAGCTTCTCTTATCCTTTCTCTTATACTTTCTTCAAGACTTGTTAAATCTTACAGTTTAGAAGCGGTTTAACTTTTATGGCACCATAATGTCTTTTGTTTATTATCTTTATCCTAAAATTTGAGCTATTAATTACATCTAGAGACCTGTAACCACTTCAAGTTTTTTATACCAGCTGATGTAGATAACATGTAAATATTTTAAGAAACTTTTCACAATAAAATTATTAATATAAATTTGAATGAAAATGTAATGATGATGCTCTGCAGCTACGTGAAAGAGATAAAAGCAGCGCTCCCTGGAGCAACAAACCCTCCACTTACGCCGATCGAAGATTACAAAGAACAATCTAATCAATAATTAAAATGGTAAAACGTGCAGTATGACTAAGGCGTTTTTCACGCATTGTGTCGATCGAATCGCCACTTCTTGTAGCGCTGCCCGACAAATCGTGATGTGAATTGGTATAATAATTCAATGAGTTTTTATCGATGTGTTTGATAAACGGATCGGTTAATTATTGTTATTATACAACTAATTGAAATATTGCACCTATGCGATTGTGCGGGATACCGCTTGTAATTACCACAGCTACACACAATGCAGAAGTATCCTTTTATTTCGTTAACACCGCTGCCTCCCGCGAACGAACAACAAAACAGACTGTTTGGTACACAAAATACATAATTTATGAATTATTGACGTTTGATGCAAATCGCCCGGGATGATCTTCAGAATATTGCTTTGAAATTTCCATAAAATCTTTAGACAATAACAGTTCATAAATTCGAACATGATCATTTGCATCGAATAAGCCAGGGGTGGTAGCATATAATCATTTCAATAAAAACATCACAATATCCTATTAAATTCAAACAATTATGGTCATTGGGAAATTATTATAAAGTCGTTCCGATGCGGCGTTCTGGAAACTGGTTTGACCATTTTCTTTCAGTTTCTGGTGCGAAAAATGCTAAACGAAGTTGTGGGTTCGAGCGAATTGCATATTAGATACACATCAGATTAGTGGCATGATGACCCCACTTGGTTATTCTATACACTTGTAATTTTGTATTTTATTATTAGAGAATTTCACAACTTTACAACATATCGATAAAAATTCATCTCGAGGTGTTAATATGCTTCAACTATTCGTTCTTGTTATTTTCTCAAAATAAAACGACACTGTGTGTAGGCCATATAATTATTTAAATTCGCTAAAGTGTAGAAGAATGGAGAAATTTGCAGTTAAGTTCTCTGTTGCTAACCGTTTCGGATATGATACGTTTTGTCTGTGTTTTAACAATTCACATCTACAGGCGTCTCTTTGGCCCGTGAACTAGAGACAAGAGAGACTTTTAAGGCAATTTTTTATAGACAATTCCTGTCTATCTATGTCATGATTTGTAAATGTCAAAAATCTACACTGTAAAAAATTAATTAAAATGTTAATTCTATGACCTCCTCACTACCTAACCTAATACATTGTATGATTAAATCCTGCATTTGGACTTGAATTTAAGCTAAGCCAAATTGCTACAAGTTCTCTAACCGTCACATGATCATATTCGATCCATTTTTGTGGCAAATAACTTAGGTATACGTATTTACTTTATTTGTTTATTTCTCCTAACGGAGCAACAGGTACAGATATTTAACATGAAATATGATCTTTGTGTTATCTAGAATCCAGGAACGAGTGGAAAAAGAAAGGACCCGGAAATATCTGCGTAAACAAGGAAATAATTTATATTACATCTTGAGACAAGACGCATGCGGCGGTGGTCACACTAAATATTACATCAGTTTTCTTCTTCTTTCTCAGTTACTTGATATTGTACCGCCAGAACAAATCCTTCTGTTTCTGGATACATTTCTTATTTTCTCAGTCAAATACGCGTATATTTCTTATAGATATTGTCGTTTTTGATAATGCTGCAATGCTGCCATGTAATTATTTGAGACCCAATCGTTTTTCATAACTTGCAATCATTTTATATTTATTTTTTAATATTTCTCTTGTTTGTTGTTCTTGTTTGTATTGTATTTGTATTTGTATTTTATGCAAATCATTATTCTTAACTTGGAAATTGATTATATGTTTTCAACGATTGTTTTGCTTCTTCTGAAGTACATATAAGTTAGAATTAGATTTGCTCAGGAAAATCCACAGAAAAACCACGGAATAATAAATAAAGTGTTTCTCTTCTACCTTCTTTTCTTTCTTAATATGTACTGTTTCTTTCCACGAGTTTGGGTACAGCTTTCTATGGTTTTTCAACTCCATACATGTTAAGATATTTGCATTTTCTATATGTGTATTCGACCATTTGCTGCTTCTGAAACGAACATGAATGGGTTGGTGATGCATGACATCTCTGGTCTTACACAGATTTCCAGAATTAATTTTGATTTATAATAAATATTTTTAAATGTATTTAATTTTTATTGATAGTGTGTTTTGTTGGAATCCTAGATTTTTAAATATGTTTCATGTTTTTCAATATTGTCTAGTTCCCGTTTCATGTTTTTAAAATTTTGTCTTCTTCTAATTTATTTCATTAGTTTTTTATATTTACATCAGATTGTAGGGAATGTGAGCAAGAAAACAAAACGGCCCCCGATTGTGCTCTGTGAGTGTCCTGCGTTTTCGTACCTAAGACAATCCATAAATTGTTACCAATTTCCAAAAAGAAGGAAAGAAAACCAAATAAAATGTGGGGTTGAGGACGTGAACAAGAAAATTAAACGATGCAGTATACGAGTATGCTCTACGAAGTCCGCACTTTACTCTGCACTTTAGCACATGTTAGTTAAACAATTTGTCAATAGATGGTATGCCCAAAATGACGCGTGGAAATTATTGGCATGGAATGCATTTGGTTAGTGGGACATGTCAATAGATGACGCTTTTGATTAAACTAATAGCATTGATTATATTAAATATATATATTAAATATATAATCAATGCTAATAGTCAATAGACGGTGTTATGACCAAAATCCGGTTTTTTATTAAACAGATAGATGGCTCTAAACCAAAATACGGTTTTTAGTAATTTTGAAAAAACATTAACATTTTCAATTGTTTGTTTATTTTTCGCATATAGCAGTAAAGGTAATTTTTAAAAGGATGGCTCAATTATTGGTTTTGATGAAGTATTAAGGGAGATATGGCGTACCGACAAGAAACACCTTTGAGAAATACATAATATATAGAGATTAAGTCCTTTTTTGACTTGCTCCGTTATGAAGTATATTTTTTCTTTGAAACCTTAATTTCTTACAATCTTTTGTTGTCACTAATGCTGTTATTGTTTAATCTGCTATAATGCTTGTTCGAAACTTATGTAGTATGTTATTATGTATGTTGTAAGATGTTATTGGATGACCACGGAATGATATGTTCCGAATGTTTTTTTAACGTTTATTTACTTGTATTTTACAGACTTCTTAAGACTTCCTCTAAGCGGGGTAGAAATTATTATATAATTAATTAATTTAAGTCTAGGCTATATTTTTCATGAAAATTATTTCCTTAAATATGTATGTCTTTCTATTCTTCTTTTACAATCCCCTCAAATCAAATAGTCTGTTTTGATGTCGTCCTGAAATTGAAATTGAAATTGATTTTGCTGGTTGGTGTTATTATATTTGTCAATTAGCAAATTCATATGCTATTCTTCGCTAATATTTGTATTGATGTTAATCTTTTGTTATTAATTATAAATGTTTCGGCTAGGCGTGGATTGTAACTTGTAACTTATAAAGAGTGTATTTCTACAACCATTTTAATTTTTAGTTTCAAATTTAGTAGCCTCAGAGTAATATCACAGTAGAGAAGGAATTTCTTCTCTACTGCGGTAATATCGATGGCCTACTTTGCTGTAATTCAGTTCAAAAGCCATCGATACACTATTTGCAGGCTAAGCTCGGCGTTCTAAGCTGCGTCAAGAGTCGTCGACTGTGGTTTCATGGGAAACCCGTATCGATTAATACTTTAACGTCAACCCTTCAATTTGATAAAGTGTCTTAGTTATGCTATAATTTCGTGCAGCTCTTGCTAGAAAATAAGAAAATTGCCAAAGAGGTTCCGATTACTAACTCAGAATACACAAATATGCAGTCATGTCAGTGAACCAGTGGTTATAATTGAATTACTTACTGTTAATTATAAATTTAATAATCTCAACGAATTCTTAGAAAAGGTGCGAGATGGTCATCGTATAAATTTATTAAAGCCGCCTTATTTATGCATCCAACGGTAACTTCCAGTTTCCTGTTAATTCTTCCTCTAAAGCTCCGTCTATTTGTCATGGTAATAGATATGGAGATGGATATCTATTCTTGTTTATTGTTGGACGTCTAGCCTGCTCATATAAATGTATTTGTTAAAAACGGAATGCTGCATCTTTCACTTCGCTCAAACACCCAGATGTAGGTACCTACGTGGTAATTACAACCATTAGCGTATCATTAATAAAGCCGCGTTTTTTCGTTTGGGCACCGAGTTTATTTATTGCAAGAAATATGTCTGCGTCATGGCGGGACGCACGCCCCTGCTCTGGTGCGAGTCAACGAAAGCCATTGTGTGCAAGAACTGGCAAAGCCCGAGGCAAACTAACATCCGCTCACGTGCTATATGCCTCATCGGCGCAGACAACAGCCGAACAGCCTCGTGTCCGAAGGCACTCATCATATCTTCGTTCTTAATTACAGACGAGGAATTATGTGATGTAACATGAGTCTCGTTACGGCGGACGTACTTTATGTTGATGGACGGAGCGTTCATACATCTTTCATCACGCGATCTGGCATTTTTTCCGAAATCAATCGGCTTGTTTACGGGGGCTTTGTGCGGTAATCTGTCAATGGATTGTTTTGATGATGATATTTATAGTGTGTCGGGGCGCACCTTAACCGTGATAATGCAGCTTTCGAGGAAACACAATTAGATTGCTGAGTAAAGGCGAGGATAAAGGAGGGCGTGCGTCTTCATCGCACGTTGAAGTCTCTCGACCGCACGATACGAAATGCAAACCACTAACACGTGGCCAGCTGGGATAGGTGTAAATTCAAATGAGACTCTAATGTATGTACTAATTTTAATCTCGGATTTATCTTATGCAGTTTAAAACCCGAAAAAGCTGTCTGAAGAGTTACATAATGTCTTGGAGATAATTAGTTTGATAATAGGATTTCCTTACAAACCTAAAATGTGTTTAATTTTTTAACTTATTGCTATCCCAGATTTAAATTTCTAACAATTATTCATCTTGTGAAGAGGAACTGAAAATAATACTACAAATAGTTAGTAGTGTTCACAGGTACAGCAGATATGTAATTAGAACAAATAAACAATTGTCCGTAATTCTTGACAAAAATAGATTTAGACGAGGCATATTAAGACATCTTTTAATTATCACTTTAATGGACGAAGTAACAAAGGAATGTTACATGTAAGAAAGTAAGACTATGTGTCACCAACAATGGCACTTTTGGACATGATGTACGCTTGTTTGTTGGCAACATCAGAAAAATATTTGCAAAATAATATCTGTGTATGGGAAGAAATCCTTAGTATATAAATACCATATTAATGAAAATTTATATTGAGAAAATTTATAGAAGGTGCAATTTAGCAAACCTTCGTTATAGCATTGAAAATAACCTGACCTGACAACATTTCGCAATATCTAAAAGATTAACAAAGATTATTAACATATATACATATACAGGGTGATTCTTTTAGGAGGGCGATTAGAAAATGTTGGAATTTTCCTTGTGATAGCTGGCTGCAATTTGGTGTCCGGTAATAATCGAACATTGCGAGTCAAAATAAAATATTTTCATGATGTTGGTATTTTTTCATATTCCGGAAATCTCCGCCATCTTTGTTTTTTCAAATAGCAACCCTAATTATTTATTCCAGATTTGGAATCGTCTTCAAAGTTTAAGCAAAACTGACCAGTTATATCGGCCTATCTGTCATAGTTTTGGACCTACATATAATATTTTTTCTGTAAAAATTTAGATTTGCAGGGGTCTAGAAAACAAATCATAACTTTTAGCTCATTTTGTTTAATAAGTTGTGCAGCTGAATGATTGTGCTACCCGATCATTATCAGAAATCATGTACAGGAAGCGCAAAAATTATTTGAACATGAGAATCACAAAATGGTGATTTTTCCAAATGTAGAGTATTTAGAACGAAAATAGAATCCGATTTAAAACTGGAGAAGAAAAAATTAAATACGAAAATATGATTAACAATGAGTTTAATAGTATTATTGAAGAAGGTAGAGTAGAAGAGAAGAGTTTAGATATCAAGATACTGTCAACAGTTATAAAATATTGGAAAGAATAGTTAAAGTAGTAAGATTAAGTAGTAGAATTAAGACAAGATTATTCGCTATCGCCAATATTGTTTAATGTAATCTTAGAAATTAAAGGATTAGTTTCACAAGACACTGTTTTCTCGCACGAGTCACAAAAGTCCAAAGGGACAAATGCAGAAATGTCTTATGAAACCAGAACTTTATACAATTTTTTCTATTTGCGACAATTATTGAAATTATAATTAGGAAGGTGGTCTAGAAACTTTGCTGAATGTTGGCAGCGTCATGTCATTAAATCGAAAAGACCGTCTTTTGGATAGTTTCCATAAAACTAGAAATAATGATTAAAATTTTCATTTGCTACTTACCTTACTTTCTGATTTCAAAATATTGTTTTGCAGGCTTTGATTAGACCTAACAATTTTTACGAAAAATGAGAGACACTGATATTTCACACTTGACATTTTGCGTTGCTAACCGTAAACACCGTAAACACAAAAAATCAAGTTCAGTCGATCTCCAAGTTTCAAAAAAAATTATAAGGGTTTCAGAAATTAATAAGCAGGCCCTATACATATATTTGAGACGTCACCGATACCTATCTTTTCCTTATGACCTCATTATCTTGGTAAAAATCGACAGGAGCCGAAAGAAGTAACAAAGAGGCTAGAGAAACAGTCAAGAATCAGCTTATCCTTCAATGAAAATAAAATCAAATATAAGGAGAGAAGGTACATACAAATGGAAACAAATTCACCAACTTAGGAACGGTATTTAGAAGAAAACCGAACATCGCTGAAGAAATAAAAAGTATTTTACTATAATGACGGGGAGTGACAGGGAGAAAATTATTAAAAGCACAAGCATCGCCAGAAATCCGAAAATCTACTTGTACAAAAATAATAATACTACGAATTATCTTATGAAATAATGACCCTCAATAAATTTGAAAAAACAAAACTAGAAGTGTAGGAATGGAAAGTATTAAGTAATATATTTGGAGATTCGATTTGATCTTTGTTGGAGAACGCCAAAGTGTTATTTATAACTTTTAAGTCTAACAGCCAAACGAAGCATTTTAGAAAAAATGTTTATAAGATCAAATCCATTTATTTTGATCCCAGAAAATGTAGTTTTTCCATGTCACCGTTGTTGTGGGACATTCTGTATAGGACATATGAAGAGCATGGACGCAGGATGAATTCCCAAAAGGTTGATGACCTATAAAATATGCAATTCAAAAAGAATAGGGAGACCAAAAACTAGATGGAAGAAAGAGGTCGGGAAAGGCTAAAAGAGAATCATAGAACCAATAACAAAAACGCATGATAGAGAGAAGTGGAAACAAGCAAACAAGCCGTGGACCTAATATAATAAGCTAGGAGCTGTTTTATATACCAATATTATGAGTTGGTATGATACGCTAATAAATTATAATAACGTCTGCTTCCTTCTGAATTCCTAATTTTAATGAATGCTTAATTTTGTTTTTGGAAACATAAGTTTGGTGAATATTTCACTTTTAAAATGTATGGAGTCCTTCCAAAATGTGAGCAACGCATATGGGGCTTAAGCCGAAATTTATGTCTAGTTTTAGTGTCCAAAACGCACTTTATTGCTTCCTTACATCTCTATAAAATGTGTGTTATTTATGCCGGTATACAACCGTGTATTACTTTCGAGACCCCTCAAGTATAAAAACCAATAAAGTTTTTATTCAAAGGAAACATGTGTCTGCTGTAGGTAGGACGCAGCGATCTGGTAAAGTAAATTATGCGTATTTGGCCACCACCAAATTTATATTCAATTATGCGCGTTTCTATTAGAAAAATTTAACACTAACTGACAAAGTCCGGAGCCATCAATATCGGGATAATCCCTTCGCTCTATTCATGTCGATATCCAAATATTTACTAATCTGACATGTCGATCTAAACGCACAATTTTATTTCCAAATTTTTACTAACGTAAACAGTTCTTTATCATTATTTATTAATTCTCATTTTTTCATACTGTAATCCTTCAATTATCGAAAACACTAAATTTCTGTGGTCGTGTTGAACAAACAAATAAATAACCATCGCAACGACGTGTGTTTCGTTGCCCTGAAAGGAACTAACAAGCCTGACGCTGAATGCAAAATGACCAAGTTTCAGCATACATGTAATAAGAATTTATCGCTTGAATTGTGTTAAATTCCAGTTTATCTTAACGATTTCTTTAATTAAGATGCATCCAAAGAAGCGAAAGAAAAAATTTGGTATTAGAGGATTTATGCGGTTTGACGTGCCGTTTAAATCACCGGACGTGGAGCAGCGTGTTCCCTGAAGAGGGGTCGTCGTTACTGCGCCACAATTCAAACCCATTCTGGCATAAATAACGTTTTTAATGTAACATTTACAGCCTTACGTTCAATCCAGAACCGGTTAAGTAAACTAATAAATAGCCCAACGGACACTCGGACGTATATTAAAGCCGAAATATCCTAATTTGGACGGACAAGGTATCGAATCGGTATTTTATTCCGGTAATCGACGACCTGGGTATAAAATCGAACATAAAGAAGCTTTATAAGCGAATTAACGCAAAACACCACGCAAATCACGACACTTAAGTGAGACGACACTTAAGATGTTTTTTTCGTGTTGGGACAGACGCCCGGTTTAATAGGGACCAATTAATTCGGTTCTCGTTTTGCCATCTTGTAGCCAACGGACACATTTCGATACTGATCTTGTCCGAGAACAAGACAGTTGGTGTTTGCCTCTTTTATTTAAAAACAACTTACACTACTGCCAGTTTCCGACAAATATCAAAATTATTAAATAAGATACAGGCTGAATCACAAATACTGCCTTGTATTATAATTTTCATATTTGTCCATTAATTTTTGAATAGACAACGGTTTCCAAAATTTATTGCTTTGGCTTTTTTTATATAAATTTTATAAAAGAAGCAAAAAACAAATATTGGACAATTCAATCATAAGGCGATAGACAACTTGGAAATTCAAAAATTTTTTAACTTTAAACAGTAAAAACAAATAATAAAACAACCTAAACTAAGAAATATAAGAGACCAAAGCAAACTATAACTAAAGAAATAAATAGACAAATTAAAGCAGTACATACCTATTTCGAACCATGATGAACAGATTCAAACCACAAATGCAACCATGAAGAATTACTATACGAAGAAGAGAACGAATATGGAAACAATCCGGACCCAACAACAATAGAAGATATCACACAGGCCATAGATAAATTACAACCAGGAAAAACTTCTGGCCAAATGAAATCATATCAGAAATGATAAAATATATGAGAGAAATGGCCAAAAAAAGTGCGAAATATTAAATGACATTAAAAAATCCCAAAGGCTGGAACACAAATATGTATAATTGGACCTATGTTTAAAACAGGTTATGCAAAAACCTATTCAAATTATAGAGAAATGGCATTGACAAGTATACTTTTTACATTTTTTACCAAAATAATAGAAAAGAGATTAAGAGAAAAATTGGCGACAACTATGAAAGAATTACAACACGGATCCATGAAAAAAAGAAGAGTACTTCTTTTTTTCATGGATCCGTGTAGTGATTGAGCCGATATGAAGAAAAGCTACTGAAAAAAGGAATAATGTTTTTTTTTTTTATTTGTTGTTTATACTCCCCCCCAACAGGTTGCCCCAATTACAGGGAGAGAGTTTGGACAAATACTTATAGATTTTATTATAAAAAGGCGTTCGATACAAGAATAAGACATGATATTTGAAATTGTATGAGACAAAAAGGTGTGGAAATAAATACGATAGTCTATTAAGCTTAGTATTATTCTTCATAGTTTTATGTACATATAAAAAGGTGCATAGAAAAATGTAAAAATTGACAGCAGGCAAATGAAAAAAAATTCAGGAACTACTATTCGCCGATGACATAATTTTAGTAGCTGAACCAGAAGAAAAAATAGCAGCAAATCCTAAAAATATACCATAACGTATTGAAAAAAAAAATAAACATGAAAATAAACATTAGTAAAACAAAAACTATGATGGTATCTGCAAAAAAATTTAGAATACTACAACTACTACAAGAGGTTACAAGCTACAACTGCTTAGACACAATCATAGAACAATATAGGAAAATAAACAAAAAAATCGTAAAAGCGGGAAGGCTGACCATTCAAGGAAAGAAAGTGGCAACAAAGAAAATAAAACACAAGTTCTCAGACCATCTGTAGTATACGCCAGTGAATCTTGGACTCTAACAAGAAAATAATAAAAGCGAAATTGCATCCACGGAAATATAAAACCGATAGTCACTCAATAAGAAAAGGCAATAGAGATGGCTAGGTCACATATACCGAGAGTTTCATTTAACCCCATAAAGCATAATATCCCCAAAACAAAACGTTGCCGAAAATAATATTTTAAATATTGGTTATTTGGCTTCAAAAGAAAAGTAAATTATATTATCTCATTTAACTTCCGAGGGCGTTTTCAAGATCATTCGGAGATCACTTTCATTTTTTAAATGGAAACCTATAATTTATTTATTTTTACTCAAAGTTTCAGAGATATTCAAATTAAATCTCTGATTATAGAGGCTGTCCCAGAACTCACGCGCCAGAGAAAACTGACACATTCCGACAGCAATATGGATCACAAAAATTTTAACAAAATATTATCAGATTCCATTCTTTTCGAGTTACGCTACTAACATTTTTGTCATGAGAGAAGTAGAAAATTAAATTCCATCTTTAAAACGAGCATTCTGTACAAGAAAATCGTTAATAATGGAATATTTATCTACACAGGAAATAAATCTAAATTATTTTTATTTATGGGGAATCTGGAAGAAATATGCAGCACGCAATTGTTATTACGTACACATCAATGGTTTCGTAGACGAGTTGAAAAGTGCATTGAAATAGAAGAGCATCATTTTGAGCATTTATTTTATTGGCACAAGATACAAATTTTTGAAAAAGAAAGATTCGCGAAGTGCCATAAGGCAAAATATTACATTATAGTCCTACACCTAGCGTTAAATTGGACCTACTGATTAAATAAATAAACAAATTTAAAGGAATTCTGAAAAGTGACAACACAAGTAAGTGAAGGTTATCATTTGAACTTTGGCGATAGCAAAATTTTAAGAATTTATCTCTCTTACATACGAGGAGTAAACTAAAATTATTTCAAATCTAACCAAATATAATTTTCTTTGAGTCTTTCTCGTGGTTCAGTTGAAATTATATTTTTGGCTTAGTCTTCGTAACTAAGTTTTTTTGTCAGGCTCGAAAATCACGTTCTAAAAAATATACTGGAGGATGTAGCAAATGGCCCTATAATCTGAACCGACAAGACGTTTCGTCAGCCACTGCGGTAGGCATCATCAGTGGAAGCGAACGAAGAACTGTCTTTATTAAATAGCATCCGCTGCGTTTGACACCATTTCATAAAAACAATTTTGTTGGAATTTTTTTAAATGCTTTAAAAACCTATGTATATATTTATAAAAATGTTGTAAACAATTTTGAGAACTGTTAATTTAATTACGCACTGTATCATAATATAAGGGTTATCATCTGAACTGTGACACTCACACAGTTATAAATACAAAATACAAACACAACCATTCAGTCTTGTTCGAACACAATGCACCTCAAACTGTTGCTTGTATCCGTCTTAGTGGCGCGTGTCACCTGTGACGAAGTGACTTTTAAAAACGTCGTGGCTCGCTTTTATTCGTTGTACACCCATAAATTCAACGTCACCATAAAGTCGTCGACCAGTTTAAAAGAGAACATACCAAAGAAACTGTTCGACACAATCAAAATCACCGACAGCCACATTCCCGTCCTTTACAAGAACTCAATCAGCGACATCGAGAACTTGGATGAGTTGGTTTTGAACAACGACGACATTTCCGAAATACAACCTGGGGCCTTCAAAAATGTTCCCGAACTCCGGAAGTTGGAAATCACGCAAAACAAGGGTTTGGAAGAAATAAAAAGTGGAGTTTTTAACAATCTCAACGTTATGATTCTGATTCTTGGTAACAACTCAATTAATAGTGTTGCGACTGGCGCTTTCGACAACATGCCCCAACTGCTAAGTGTCAAATTATCCGACAATAAATTGCAAGCTTGGAATGCCGACTGGTTTACCAACACTCCCAATTTGATTCGAGTCTCAATGCAGAATAATCTGATTCAAGAGATCCCAGCTGATGCTTTCAAAAACCTTGGAAATGGAAAGAGATCAGGAGGAATTGCAGCTCTTCCAGTGAACATAATATTATCCTACAACAGAATCAACCAAGTTGATGTAAACGCATTTAGAGGATTGACGATCGTTAATAATTTGTGGTTAGACAACAACAAAATTGGAAGCTGGAATGAGAGTTTGTTGTCCCAAACCACTGTCACCGATTTGAGAATCGACGGAAATGAAATAAGATGTTTCAGCGGCGGTAATTTCGAAAAAATATTTGCCGCCGAAACCACGCACATTGATGATAATCCATTCGACTGTCAGTGTTTGAACGATGTCAAATCGTGGGCCACCAAAAATAATAAGAACGTTGTTATGTATTATGCTGTAATGAGCTGTGACGTGGAAAGGATTCAACAGAAGATGAAGGACTTACAACATCGGTTGAACATGTTGAAGAATGTTGAGGAAATAGAACCAGTTACTGAAAACTATATTTGATTGTTTGCAAACTATTCTTTATGTAAACCATTAGATATAAGCGTTTAAAAAATATAGTTTTTCTGCTACTGTCACTACCGCACTTATTCGATTTCATTTTGTTCTCTTCCCAATTTTTTTCCAGCTTTTTATAGAAAAAGAAGTCGTATGTTAGGTATAGGTTGTACGAAAAATGTAACAGCTTTTTGAAGAATATGTTGAACTGCTAGTATGTCGTATTTGTCGTTTTTCTTCAAAATCTGACAAACCCGCGAATTTAGTACCGTTTCCAATAACATGATGTGACATAAAATGTAACACCAGAGGATAATTGAAACGGAGCAGTAAAATTGTCCTCCGTCACTTTTCTTCGTTTAAGTTAATCCGTTTGGTGTAAATACGGTTACATACGAGGCGACAAGAAGAATCCTTTACAAGTACATATTAGAAACAGCAGGCAGCAGTACAAGTAGACGTTTCAAATCAATGGAACATGACTCGCTTATCTGATATGCAGACAACACACTTCATCACCTGCACGGCATGCGATACCGAGTAACACCTCGACGAAATATTTTTTATCTGTTAGCACTATGGCACGGGAAAAATTATTTATTCCCTACCCACACGTCGCACGCACCAAATCTCATCAATGAATTGTAAACAGCGTCCGATGAAATATTGGCGGGACTCCTCACTGTCACATTGTCAAGTCGGGGCATCAGTTTTAGGCAATAAAAACTGTTAGGAACTTAGACAAAAATCAGAGATGAGTCGAAAGCAGTGGTGCAAAAAATACGCGTCTGTTAACACCGCGCAAACATAATGAATGGGAGATGTTGATGCAACAACAGCATTCTTCGTCTCTTGGTCCGGATGATGGATTGCAGGAGAGTTGTTATCAATTTTCCGTCATTTCACGCACTTTCACAGATTTATTGAATTAGAAGCGATCCCATCTCCCGTGAACTAATAGTGCAATTTTAGCGCTTCGTTTTTGTTATTATTGCGGCGCAGGTGTTTCGCTGAGGGCCTTCCAACTAACATTACTTTGCACTGAAATATCTTCTGATAGGATCAACCGCTACGGCCACTACTGGTCAATAAATTGCGACGAAATTTCCTTCAGTAAATCACTCAAGCGATTGATTTTTTGCAGTGCCTCAAAGCATTTCTGATTGCATTCCTCGCAGTTTTTAAATTTATCTACTCTTGTTTTGTTGTGCTTTCAACAAAACTATTTTCGGATTTATATACTAGGCCATTTACGACTCGATTGGACAAAATAACTGATGCAATATGTATTCGTATTCGTATTATGTACACAAATTCCAAAAAAAAGTGCACAAAAAAGGATTCTCAGTAGGACACGGAATCTTGCTTATATTTTATTTTTACAGCGTAGGCCTTTGACATTAGTATGTCATGACTTTTAGCCAAAACCGTCAATAAAAAGGAAAATAGAAGGAAAACATTAAGAGTACAAATAAATTTTGTGTAAAATATTTGTAACAGGAAGATGGAATAAATTGAAAGAAAGGTGCCAAATAAGGCACTTAAATGTGGGCTATAAATTAATATGTTTCATAGCTCCAGAACCACAAAAATTTCTTTAAAAAGTCTCGAAATCTTTTATTAAAGTATTCCGAGAACAATTAAAATAAACACCACATACAGTTTATGAAGAAAGGTTGAAGAGTAGAGATACTCGTAGTCTAGTAAGTTTTAAAACTAAAAGTAAGATAATGATGGGTAGTAATTCTCAAGGTGTTAACAACAATGGTGGCGTATTTCGTCTGCTGTTTAAAGTTACAGCAAACCAACAACCGACCCCTTTTTTGTTCAATATCTATCAAGACGTATGCCAAATTGAAATTTATACCGACGATTTCTTCTAGATGTTGCAGTTTCTACTATATTCCATGACACCAAAAAGTAGGGAAAAGATAAGTGCATTCAGAAGTCTGTGAGTTACTGTGTGTTGAAACATAATCGGAAAACATGTCCTTGGGAAATTAGAATATGACATTGAAATTGATTAGAAAGAGAATTATGTTTTATGTTTCAACACACAGTAACTCACAGACTTCTGAATGCACTTATTCTTTCGCGATGACTTCACAACGAGGATTATAAGAACTGCCGAAAGAAAACGAAAATTAAGAGTTAGCATCACTAGAAAAGAAGAACTTCAAGAAGACAACAACTTGATGATTTTTTTTTAAACATTCAGGAATGGTCAAGCTGAAGATGCTGCCACAATAAAAATAATCGTTAATCAACAATCACAAGCCTACTTGCAAGATGTATTTTAGCACAATGTAGTCTTCTGTCGGCTTTGGACAAATGGACAAACTATAAGAAATAAGCTTGTCCTGTACATAAAATATGGACAAAATGTTAGCACGCATCTGCAAGATGAAAGCAGCAGAGAACAATTTGGTTTAAAGAAGACCTTGGACAAATTACGTGAACGTGCCTGTTGGGTTGAAAATGCGGATGTCCTCTCGCTTAGATATTGAAACAAAAGCTACAAGAATTGCTGGGAATTTAACGTCCCCAAATAAAAACAAAATTAAAGACGGCAACAAGTCTGTAGAAGCGTTCCGAAAGGTAAAAAGAAGATGCTAACTTAACTATCTTAGCTGGATTGACTGGGAAATTGGGCCCTCTTGTGAAGACCTTGGAACAAGGACTACAAGAATTGCTGGTAAATCCATAAAAAATAGAAAAAATTGCTTTAGTTAGCTTCAATTTGATGTCATACACAACGTCAATTGCCGTGACAAAACTAGCATCAGTACTGATCATGATCATTTGACTAGAAGAGTATAAAAAATATTTAGAAAAGGCCATGAAATAACTTTGAAATTCGTTAGAGTGTAAAAAATGTTTACATTAAAATTATTTTTAACATTTAAAATTAAGTTTTCTGATGACAACCGTTTCAGTCACGATCCATAAGTCACATTTAGTGTTTGTTTAATACATTCCATCTTCAAGCGTCGGTTTGGACGTCGTATAACCATCTTTTTGATTGACAGTTTCTGTCAAAAGAAGTTATAATAATATTTTAGTGCCAAAGGTGTACACTAAAAAAACAAAAGCTAGATTCCATAGGCTTCAGTAATCCCTTTTTTGTAATGTAGAATCGTCATTAAATGATTTTTTTCTACTTCGCATCTATAACAGAGCTGTTAAAGCACTCAATTGAGTGCGTTAATTGCTTTTTAAATTTTGTAATAGAAACTAGTGTAGTTTTTACTAGGGTGGTATGTCATGATCAGAAGTAAACACCAACGACACACACCAACAAAAAACTTTACAATATTTTAAATTTATATTAGCTTTCCCTACCACAATTTTGACAATTGTCAACCAGCTCATACAAAATTCCTCAAATTTTCAATTAAAAATTGCATAAATGATGCAGTAGAAAACGTAGTATAAAACACTCGTTCATAAGGCTATTATGGCACTCGTACAATAAAATATGCCTCATGGAACTCGTTCTTTAATATACTATTAAAATATTCTAGCCTAGTGAGGATTATGTTTGACGCTCATTTCAGCAAAACTGTGGAGTTAAAATTTTTTTAATGCGGCAGAATACTAGTTAGTTCTGGAACACCAGCTTGCCTCCATTTCCATTATTATATTGTAGATCCACAAGTTTCAAAGTATTTTGTTAGATTCCAATATGGCTGTTATATGTATTTTTCATTTGGGCGTAAGTAAATTTCTGGAGGAAGCACTACAAGCAATATAGTTGCAAATAAAAAGTTCAAAATAATTATTAGAAACTGGTAGATTCTCTGATTAAGATTATGACGGCTTCTAGTGAAATCAGTTAATTAAAATTCACAAAAATCAGTTGCAACCGTTACATTCCTCTTAGTTGTTGAAAGGTAGTACCATTATTGTTCAGTTTATTGCCCATTTCTAATCTTTTATTGTTCTGCACCACTGCCTAAATTTCTCTTTTAAAAGTCTCCCATTGGGGCTGCGGCTCATTAAATGATAAAGCGCCCAGTCCGGTATCAATTAATAACAATGAATTATTATCGCCGTACAATATACGACTGATAAATTTATCGAATATGAATATTTATACGGGCGTTCCGAGCTAGGACCGCTACAACAAAGGCGGCAGCCTCGATATCGTCCAGATTTTGATCTCGCGCTACCGATGGGCCTGTCATTTTAATTAGAAAGCTTCTGTTTGGATATTTATTAGATGCTCCATAACTCATAAAAAGAAACGAAATACCTGGTAGGTGTGTCTCATTAAAAATATGCATCGGACGAGTAAAATTGTGTGTCCGACGACCCTCGATTGAATTATCTGTTTATTTAGAGCCAGAAATTTTACCGCGCCTGAACACCGTAATTTGGAATTCGTGCCTAATTTGGCTCGCGGCTGAACAATTTTCGTTTTATAGTGTTTGACAGTTCGTCACAGGATTCAACACCACCGACGGAATTTAATTAAGAAGAAGAAGCGTTCCTGCGTTTTCTCCTGTGAACGGAGACGGCAGATTCGCCGCTCTGTAATTATCCTAATAACTATTTTTAGATTTTCGGACACATAATTGTCGGTTCGCCGCATAATAAGCAGATGACGAAAATTTTCGATAAATTGTAATTAGGAGTGTTGTGGTGTCTCGATTTGGTTCGGTTCATAAATCGTAGGTTTTAACAAGCGGCATTCGGCGATTTATCAACACTAGGTGGTCGGGGTGTCGCGGGGTGAATCCGACTCTCAAAAAAGAGACGATTAATTATTATAAAGGTTGTAATTGAAAATAATCTGTGCACGTTTAACAAGCTGCACTTGATGTATGGACAATATAAATTACATTCCGCGGATGAAATGTGTGCAGGGAAGTTAAGAACGAGCTGCTGCTGTGCTTGTTATTATAAGGCGGGGTTTGGGCTACCGGATTGCTGCCCCGGATTACACGCTAAATTACCAATTAGACGTAACCGCTAATTATCTACTGAATACATACTATACGCTGTGTTGGCTTGCTTGCTACCGGTCGTTTTGGTCCGATTGCTTTTATATCGACTGTAATCAGCGTTACGGGAATCTCATGCATGCGTAATTTCACATGGACGCTTTTCCCTTTTTGGAAATTGCCCGATTCTTGTAACCGTTCCATATCTTTGCCGTGATCCGTACATTTCGGTTTGCCCCGACTAATTCTGAAATTCTATTCCAACAATTTCTAATAATGATATCATTTTAAACATCATGACTTGGCAGATCGTGTGATTTACAATAAACCTTTTATAATCTACTCTATGTAATAAGATACAGAATTGGGCAGTTAAAAGTAAAACGATCATTTAGAAGATGACGCCTAGCACATTCACGTGAATGCAAGTCAAAAATTGGGTAACGAATTGTTTCGAGCGCCTCGAGAAGCCAATTCTTACATTTCGTGTAAGACTGAATTAAACATCATCAGTGGTGCTGTGGACGTGGGCCACAGAAACGCGATTTAGTACTTTTCTGGAAAAGCCTGACGACGAAAACCTTTCCATGTCCGTTAAAGAATGTCTCTTGTATGATAAATGGGCACAAATGTCCAAAATAAAGGAGATCTTTCTGGCAGAGTGATCAACTACTACCATAGTTGTTTGATCCCGTTTGAGACTCGGACTGTTAATGAATCACTCGCGATGATCGTTTGAAAAATGACAAGCGTTTCGTAATTATTTGATTTTATTTTAACACTAACGTTTTTCCATTAACATCAATTATAATAACGAGAACGATAAATAAATAATGGATAATCGAAAGAATTACTGAACAATCTCTTTCTTCCTAATTCTACTCTCCTATACAGGTCGCGCAAAAGTATGGAATCATCTCGATATCTCACATCAGAATCTGTCAGAATTCCTCAGAGAAAATGAACAAACACGAGATCGCATTCGACGAGCTTAAAAGATATTCGAGAAAATACTTAAAGTTGACTAATCAGAGATCTATACGTTAAGGTGTTTGCCGTAATTTTACGTTAGTAGGATTTTATTAAAAAAACATTTTTAAAATTTGTGGGCGATTGGAGTTTTGGGAAGATTTCAGTGTCAAATTAAATTAGTAATAACAAAAGGCAAAACTTTTAGCTATTTAGTTTGGTAAAATCTAATAGTGTCAAAATTACAATAATCCAAACATTTTTTGTAGCTGATGGTATTATTTTTGAAATCTAGTAACTGACTTTATTTGATAGAAATAACGTCACACCACGAGATGTCCTACTGAGATTGGTAAAATTAGAAGTCTTGTAACTTAATAATATGGAGGAGGGTGTCTCAGAAATAATAAGATTAATTTTAACGTAGTAAAATAGACCAACAATGGTCGCAGTGACGAAGGGCTTCAGTAGCCAAACGACCCCTCTACAATACAATACAAATACAAAAAAACGTAGTATAACTCCTCAAGACAAACACTTTTTCTATGTTCCATTTTTTCGCAATCGTAATTTTGTTTTAGCATTTTACCCTCCCTGAAATGCACGAACTGAAAAATTTTTCAATTTAGAATAGCAACGAGTTGCGGTGTCGAAAGAACCAAAAAGTAGAAAGTTTTCTTGCAGTTGTATTTTGTTCTGCGCTCATTGGTGTTTAACATGGAGCAGTATTATCCATAGCGGGTAACAAAATAAGAGTCAAATCCTCAGACAATTTTTATTTTTTTACCAAAAGGTTTACAACAAAAAGTTATTAAGAAAAGTTGTTGGGTTTGATATGTTGTTACTGGTTAAAATTAATGGCATCATTTCTGGGACAATCTGTATATAGGGGTCTATAAGGTCTACTTGCTGTATTTTTTATTGTGGTACCGTCATTTATTTTCGAGATACAAAGCTAACTTAAATTGTTAATAGTAAATGGGTTGGATTTATATTTCTTGGAGTGCCCATTTTTTCTTAATTCAACGATATGCTATAACATAAGACTCCTCTTCATCTTATTCTGAGGCGAGAAAACATTAGTATTGGGACAATTGCTGCACTGAAATTAATAATTAAAGTTATGGGATTTTCTTCAATTCTACCAGGGATTGTAGCGATTATAGGAAAATGACATACTGAAACACGTAAGAGGAATTTAAGTTCAGAGAGCAATCGGATGGCTTCCCAGATCTGATTTGTCTGTCACTTCGATTTTTTCTTTTGGTGTTATGTGAAAAACAAGAGTTTAGGTCACAATACCACTTAATATAGAGGATTTAAAGCAACGAATAATATGTAGATCAGATTGGCAGCATTACTTCCAACATGTTACGCAATGTGTTAAGGAGCTTAGTTCATAGAATTCATTATTAATAAGAAATAAATGGCCAGCATTTTGAACATTTGTTGCAAAATGTAATTGTTACTCTAGTAGGTACACATTTTTTCAGTTATTTCTATTATCCAATTTCAGACACAGTTACACACAGTTTGGTCTTAATGGCAGATTATCTGAAAAAAGCACGAATAATAAATAACATTTTCAACACCGATTTCAATAATACATATTATAAAAAAATGAAAAATAATTTTTCGCGATGCTGACAAAAGATAAAAAGTAGCATTATAGGATATCGCTGAATGCAGAAAAAAATGCTCTTTCCAAAAATATTATTGTTGCTATAAAAAATGTTAGCTTTGTATCTTTAAAACAAGTGACGGTGAGACCACAAAAAAATTATGACAAGTTGCCATCTCTTCTATAGAGGGTGATTCATTTAAGGCGGCCGTTCAAACTTTTCCTACTTCCCATTGAGATAAAAATTTGAAATTTGGCACAAAAATAAAATTGCCATCTTTAAACTATTTCCAGTTTCATCGGAAATGAAAATAACTTTTTAATTTCAAATGGTAACCCTATTTTTTTCATTTATATTCGGTTGACTGCTTTTCGATAATTAATAACTACAGGACCGTTTGAGATAGAAGGACAAAAAAAATCCATTCTATTGAACAAATTAAGGGCCTGTCACCATGGAATAGCATCGCTACTTTCTCAAGAATTACAATTTGCTTCCAAACAAAAACAACAATTTTAGAAGAAAAACCGTAATAATTTCGAAATGGTCCAAGATAGATATGTTAATAATTTTCTGTTTGTAATATTATTCTCAATCGAATAGTGTCACTAAAAGTACCACGTTCCATTTAAAAAAATTAACTTTTGGCACATTAAACTTTCCCAGATTTGAAAAATTATATGAAAAATCTTCTGAAGAAAGCTAGGAATATTGACTGACCTGACCGATAAAGTTAAAACGCTGTTTCCGGGTAATGAATGTTTTTGTTATTTGTAATAACAGGGATAGAAGAAAAACAGGCCTGAAAAAAAAGTAAGATAGAGAAAACTGTTGATTTATTTATTGTAATTGTGAAAAAATAATATTTATTGAAGTTTATATTCCAAGTTCCACTTATTTCAAAAAATCGTCTTCAAAAATAAAGATTCCACTAGCAATTTTTCATTCAATTTATATACGATACTGGGATACTCCCCTGCAATTAAATTATTATGAAAACAATAATTTCAAATATTAAAAAATAAATAATATCTCAATTTTTCACATTCTAACAACAAAATCCTCTTCCGCGTGACGTCATTCGCCGAGCCGATCAATTTTGGGGCGTCCATGTATTATATATCCTATAATTATTGTTTCCTGTTGGTTGATAAATGGCATGAATAACCAAAATAAAAAAATATCCTTGGCATTAACCTACTTTACCCAAGCAGGGTAGTTATCAGCCCAAGGGGGATGATCCTTAAACAATAATTTTTTAAGAAGAAAACGGAACGGTCTAGGATGTATTCTATCTACGAGTTCCTGCATTTTGTCTATAAGAGAATGGATATATATTGGTGGATAAATGGTCATGAAAGCCCAAAATAAGCGAGATTTTCCTCTCAGAATGATGAACTAATGTACCCAAGTAGGGTGGTTATCAACCCAGGCGGAATGATCCTTAAAGAAAAAGTCCAAACGTTGCAATAGGTATTCCGGAAGTGTTCTGTGATTTTGTCCATTAGTGAATACATGTTAGTCGACAAAAAAATACGAGAGATCCTCCTGGTCAAAGTAATCAACTAGCTGCACACTAACACAAACGAAATAGTCTTCTAATGGAGGAAAGAGAAGAAGCCTCTTAGAGCCCAAGTGCTGTGGTATGAGTCCCATTGCTGTTTTCAGACTACTGATATTACTTACTGATTTATCCCTCTGGATTCATTCAAAACCATCTGCTAGACACTGTTGTGTAGGAATAAACATATGAAAATGACGCTTCTCTTTAAAATTTTTCCAACGGCATCTATAAAACTTAAAATTGCACGACCACATAGTAGAAGTGGACAGTTGACAAAGTGTCTATAATACAGAGTTGCTTTTCTGCCAACTCAGCCATATCAAACCGAATCAAATTAGTCTCGGACCAGTAAACTCAAGTCAGACAAATGCATGCATGCAAGGAATTTACACTGACATTGCTAAATTTGCCTGATTTGCTTATAAGCAATTGTAGTTCCTTACTTTCAGCCGGTTTAACAATGTACTGTCACTTCTACATAATATTATTACGAATTAAATTCATTCTAAAAAATGGATTTGTTCAAAAGTAATTTCGTTTTACAAAATAGTTTTTTGGCTAGTTTTAAGCTGCAGGTGCACACATCTGTTTCAAGTAACATTTTTTTTTTAAATTCTCAAATGGTCTGCTTTCGGTACTCTTTCGTTAGCTGTCTACAAATTAGGTATTCACTTGTGAATAGAAATATGAAATCAAAATATGTAAATCTGGAAATAGTAACACAAAATTAAGTAACAAATATACAAAAAATAGATTCAGAATATTTCATGAAATTAGTTTAAATTCGTTCGAGTAAAAGAAAAGAAATGGAGCAATTTGAAAAAGTTCTACGTTCACAACCGTTTCGGGCACGATTCGCAAATCAAATTTCAGGTTTTTGTTAACAAAATTTATCTTCACTACACTGTAAAAAATAAACCAAATGCTATATTTCATGGTCCCAATTCCCATTTTTTGTATGCTCTTTTCAATGCAAATTGTCAAATTTACAGCATAATCAAAGTTAATATTACCTGACAAAAACTACCTGACATGACCTGACCGGACAAAAACTAAAGCTAGAACTTTAGAGATATCTACGAGTATAAGAATGTTCAAAATTCCTTGATTAAAAGTTATAGTATCGATATTCGTTTCGATCTAATTTGACATTTGAATTAACGTTCGCTCTTTATTTAAATTATTATTTCGGCTATGAGCGATAAAATGGATGTGCATATTTAAAATTAATCACATCGTTATTAATAAATTTAATAAATTCTATGCAAATTACATTTTACTGATAGCATCTAAAAGATTTGAAACACACCCAAATATTTCATTCTCTTTTTATATTCCACTTAACAAAATTTAAGTCATTAATTGGTTTTATATATTTGTCAGCAAGCAAACAGGACCTTTTCTGATGTGACCTGCTTCAAAAGCAGCGTTAACTTCAATGTTGATTGGAAATATTACTAACTTCACTTGTGGCAAGTAAATTGTTGTATTCCAATGAGTATTGACTGGTCTTCGGTCTTCTAAAGACACGGTAGCGATATTACATATAAGTCCAAAAAATTATGCGAGCACTTTGAGAACAAACTTTGTGGGTTTGGAGGATATAAACGGCTGATAAGTAGTGAAATATTACAAACATTTCTAACACTCTGCACCTTTAAATGAACGAATAATGATATGGATACAAGGAACAAAATATTTAATAATTTTTAGGGATGAATCTGAATGGTTCTATAATTTTCAAACAGAAATTGCCCCAATGTAGGATTGTTAATAGAATTATGTAACTTAATGTAACTTAAATAAAGAATCAAGAACAAGATTTAAGACATAAGACGTAAGAACTTTAGGAAATAAAAATTTAGAAAAAATAAATAAAAATAAAAAAATGCACTTAAACTAATAATTACTAAGTTAAGAAGTATTAAAATTATAGTAAATAACTATTTAAAAAAATGCAAGAAATATTACCGCAACATGACAACAAGACAAATCTCTATTCAAAAGAATTGTAACTGTAACATTTACTTGCTTTGAAAATTGTGTCATTTTATTTCATTGCCTAATAATCCGACTTTCTCCTTACGCATCTTAATAGACCTGCTTTAGAATCAAACGTGATAGGTCCTCTAAAAATGCAATGATAAGTGTATTTATCTCAGACCAGTGCGCCACAATTTTCCGCACCATACTCAATATGTTACAGCGTTTTTCCTGCATTATTATTTATTAAGTCGCTTTAACAAGACAAACGGCGCCAACAATATCTAACACGAAAAAAGTTTTATGCCGTGTAAATTAACAGCACGGCACACGGTCTGTCCAGATAGGAGTCGACAGTTTTCTGCATTCAATAAGTCACCAGTGATTTATAGTCCGTACATCAATTCCGTATAGATAATAATTGTTATGCAAGTCTCCGAGCTAAATTAGAATAAATCCAAGCGTCCGTTATCTCAATCTTTATATTAATTAACTGACCAGAAGATAGTCTCGTACGAAATTTATTACCGTCGAAATGTTGTGTTTAGCACGCTTCTTATGGCGAGCTACCTCTTTTTTCCTAGGATTCGCGTCGATACTCGTCCTAATTAAGGAAATATTTCCATCTAAAGCTGCTAATTATATCGTTTTCGACAAATCTGCTGTCATATACAGTGACGATAGGCTTCATCAACACCAGTTTAGAAAATCGTGACGATAAAGCTCTGCAATGACATAAGACCATGTCCGATAAATAGTACTTTTGTTGGGCAATAAATTATGGACACTCGTCCTGCTGTCGTTTACAATGCTCCGATGGGAATAAATAAATTTCTGTTTATCACAAGAACAAGATGATAGAAACGTTAGTTGTGGTATTAAGTCGGTCGTATTTCAATCAAGACACAAGACAAGTGTGCTGTAATTATTATTAAAAATCGAAAATATATATTTCCTGTAGAAAAATCTGCATTGCGAACAAAGTTTACGGCCTTCGGATTACTGACAAACTATGATTGATTAAAAGCTCCACAAATTTTTTTGATTAATGAAAAACAAGGAATGCTCTTTATTTACGTCCCCACCGCCACTGAGGATGTTCGCGGAAGTAGTGAACAAAACGTTTGACGTCGTCAAATAGAGGACGGTCTTTTAGCTTACGGTTAATTAGAATTGACCGTAAAATTGAAATATTACGTTCCACATTCCAGACAGATGGTGCACACTTCTCAGTTAAAATGACAAAATTAACACATTTCGGTTTAACCTTTACACGTTTTAGACGATAATTGCCTTGGACCGGTGAGAAATATTTATGTTTGTTGGTAATTTATGGAAGGCACGGAACAAGCGTATATTTTTAGGTAAAAACCGTTCTGAAGAGTTGCACAGATTTGTTTATGTCGCCATGACAAATTGCTCTCCGTTGGAACCGAACCACAAATTATGTGTTCTTGAAATTGGAGAAGTTAAATTAATGATTACCAAATGAAGTGAGGAAAATGTTGTCTTTTCCAAAGTAATTTATCTTAGAATATCCAACCGCGCGCGAGATGCTCAAATAAAAATAAATTAAAGTAATGGATTTAAAAAGCCATTCAAAACATTTCTTATTCGGTCGATGTTTGAAACTGCTTTGAAACTTGTGTATTTGTTTTGTTGCTTTAATTTATCAATTTCCAGTCACATTATTTGACAAAAACTGAATCCAAACCATCCAAATTTAAATCGAAGAGAGAATAACAATTATTTTATTCTTTAGTCATTTTATCGTATCATTTCGCAAATTTTTAATATCCTCGTTTACAAAAAGTAAAGAGAAAAGTTTTCGTTTGCTCAAAATAAGGATAAACTTAGTAGGGAATGAAAATATTTTCAAACTTGTTGGAGTGTAGACAAATTTTAATGATCTGCGGCGTCGGTTTGGATCATTGACAATGGCAAGTACAAACACGAAAAAGGTTTAGACCAAAATTTTTGATTTTGAGGCTCTGGAGGGCTTAGATTTTATTTTTTACAGTGTAGATTTTTGACATCGACATTTGACAACAATAAAATCAATAAAAAAATTCCCGAACGACAACTGGAGCGACTACAGGACATGGAATTTGTTAAAAATGCACTAATCCCTAAATGCGAAACTATAGTCAACAGAAAACTTCTTTACTCCAAGTCATGGTTCATAATTTTCTACACTCTATCAAATTGCAAAGTGCGTGGCCTCGTTTTATTTGTGAACGCACATTACATTATTAGAGTCTTATTTAAAATTTTTATCACCTGCAGGCAAAATTTTTGATTTCGAGGGTCTGGAGGGCTTAGATTTTATTTTTACAGTGTAGATTTTTGACATTGACATTCGACAAAAACAAGAAAATCAATGAAAAAATTCCTAAACGACAACTGAACCGACTAAAGGAGATAAAATTTGTTAATAATGCACTAATCCCTAAATGCGAAACGATAGTCAACAGAAAACTTCTTTACTCCAAGTCAAGGTTCATAATTTTCTACACTCTAGCGAATTGCAAAGTGCGTGGCCTCGTTTTATTTGTGAACGCACAACACATTATTTGTGTCTTATTTAAAATTTTAATAATCTGCAGGCAAAATTTTTGATTTAGAGGTTTTGGAGGGCTTAGATTTAATTTTTTACAGTGTAGATTTTTGACATCGACATTTGACAAAAACAAGAGAATCGAAAAAAAAAATTCCCAAACGACAACTGAACCGACAACAGGAGATGGAATTTGTTAAAAAAGCACTAATCCCTAAATGCGAAATTATAGTCAACAAAAATCGTGTTTACTCTAGGGAATTGCTTGGCCTCGTTTTATTTGTGAACGCACATTACACTATTTGTATCTTATTTAAAATTTTATTAACCTTCAGGCGTCGGTTTAGACGTCGCTTGGGCAAATTTTGATTGCCAGTTCCCTGTTAAATGTTATCATAATGTTATTGTTTACACGGTAAAAAATTAAACAGATTTCTTGGCCTACTAAGAATACTTTTTTGTACGCTCTTCATGAGTGCAAGAGGAAATAACTTCCTGGTTTCCGGGGAAAATAGTGTAAGACGTTTTTGGACAAAATGGGACATCTGTGATTTCACAAAGTACATTTCATGCACGATTTTTATTCGCGCCTTACCAACAAAAAATAACCAAAAAGTATTTATCAAATTGAAAATTTGAGAATCACTAGAACTGAATTTGAAGCAGCCACATTGATTTAAATCAATTTTCTTGAAAAATATCTAATTTGAACTTATCCCTGTTTTCCCACAAAATTGTATATTCTGAAAGATTTATCAGTATTTTGTATTTTCCTTCCTAGTCTCCATTTGTAAAGTACAAGTGGTTCTTGCGGTTCTGAGTACATTCAAGTCTCAAATGACAGAACATGAAAGACACGAAGATAATCAAAATCGAAAATTTTTGATTAAATATGGGTCCATTTCCTGGAATGAAGTACATACCTACTGAAAGAACATACATATAATATTTAACCAAGCGCAATTTTTGTAAATGGTTTTGTAAAAAGCGTGTACAGCGGTCGAGGACTATTTAATATCCTCTCTCAGCATCGCAGTTCGTAAGATAATTAAGAAGCACCAGCACCAAACGGTTGGAGAAAATAAGGTAGAAAGAATTAAACGCACAATAAATTGTCTGTGTTAATTGTAAACGGTTGGGTCGTGGTTGGGAATGAATTCGCGCTAATGGCGGTGCCATCTGTGGATCTGTTTATGGTCGCGAATAAGGTACCAGTAAATGGTAGTCCGGTTGTTTAGTGGTGGTGATATAAATTCCCTCCGGAGCTTAGATCGGGGCCGTACGCACCCGCGGCCTTATCTTCATCTCCAATAAAAATAGTCATTATCTCATATAATATCCCATTTAAATGGTACAGGTATATGGTTTGAACGGATGCACCATGGGGGAGGTGCGAGCCAGCTTGGCCGATTAACGCCGATTACATCTCGCGAACGGCGGGAGAGCAATAAACAATGATGGTCCGGAAAATTACTAAATTATCCACCGAGATTTAACAATAGTACAGACAAACAACTCGCCGCGGACAAATGGGAAAAAGGGACGTCTTGAGTCGCACGCTGTTTTCTTACTGCCGCTATTATAACGTCAAAATGTTAATCTCCGGAGCATTTAACCCGACTATTTCCTTTTATTTTCAAGTCGCGGGGATCCCTGTAAATTATCGTGAATTATGGCGCTCCCAACAAAGATAGCTCCGTACATGAATATTAATTGGGATCGGAACCTGCTCCTTTTTTTCCCTTCCAAAATTCGTTATAATGAGATAACGAGGCGCGTTTTTGCTCGATTTGGACCAGGGCGGATAATGAGCGGGTAATTATGGTTTTGTGTGCTTTTCACTATAACACTACAAATAAGTTTTCGGAGGGAACCGCTGCCGTATAAGGAACTTGTCAATGGATTTAACATTGGACGGCTAATGGCGAGATTGTTAACCAAACAGTGTGTGGGCCGGACATATCAACAAAGGACGCAAATTTGATTGGATGATGAATTGATGGTCGGAAGCTCCGAATTGTCTGGTTGACGCGATTTTTAACAACCACGACATGTTATTAATTTCACATCACTTTTTCTCTTAAACCCAGCCTTTCGACGCTATAAATGGCGCAATTAGGCCGCGGAACTGATTTATCGTGGTAAAAACGCTATAAATTCTAGTGGTGTGTTCGAAATCAAGGAAAGTAAACACTCGTTGCAAATTAATCACGCAAATGACGCGAAGAAACTTTGAAACTATAAATATAAAATTACACAATCTGAGCAACTGGTGGGATACAAGTAATTTGAAATCTTTGATACCATATAAGGATGCCGGTAATATTATTTCATTAAAGCACTTCCAGGAAACGAACACAATTCTACTGGAATTAAGAAAGTTGTGAAAAATATTTATTAAAATGACGACACGCACGTGGAATCTCTTTGGGAATACGTAAATGGGGCAAAGGTGATAACAGCGGCAGGTACCCATGTTGGTAGAAAAGAGGCTTGGATGCAGCAAAACAGAAAAGCAAAAGCCGATTTTATTTTGTCTATCCAACTGCAGAACTCAAGCAGATAAGTAGCTATAAGACATCAAGAAATATGTGGCTCAAGCTTGAAATAATGTACGAAAAGGCCAGCAAGAAAAAGTGCGTAACTAAAGCAGTTGATAAATGTTTAGATACATGGGGATCTTTTAGCTACTATGCTTATCCACGATCTTTCATTCTCATAAAAAAAATTCAATGAGTGATATATAGAGTCGCTGGACAAGTCACCAAGAGCAGAAGTGCTAAAAGCGAAGATGACTGAGAAGAGCCAAGCACGAAGACAAGTATCTCGAGACGCTGTCTGTTAGCCTATGGAAAGGGAAAGTTCAAGTGTCATATTCAGAAGAAGCCCAAAGATAAAAGTACTTCTAAAATTAACATTGTTTAGGTGGGGTACACTAGCACATAAACCAGCCTGAAGATGTTGAAAGAAGTCTTTGTACTCAGCAAATAGTCCTACCAGTTTAAACAGCGTTTATGTTTACACCAAGAACAGGTCTGCAAAATGAGCATTTGGGCAGATGAAGAGCGGGAAAATGGATGAGTTCCCCAGTACAAGATACATCTTGCAAAACAAACTTCAAAGGAAACATTATAACACGTCCCTGATATAAGTGCCTACATAATTTCTAGGATAGCGGACAAAGTAAATGAAGTGACACAAATACTTTTTCGATCATCGTATTCAGCGAATATTTGGTTCTTCGTACTCCTGAGCAGAATTTACTGGCGCAACGAATAAATCAGACTTTCTTGGATATGGCCAGATCTTTGATACTGCAGCCTGGTTTGAGCCCATATTTCTACTACATAATGCCTAAGCAGCGGTTTAAAAAAAAAATTTACAAACAAGAAGTGGATTGAATTGACACAAAGATAAACTACGTTAGAATATTTGGAACAAAGGTGCTGGTTCCAGATTCAAATCCAAAATGGTAAGCTGGCACAGAAATGCGTTGAAAAATTTTTTGTGGGATAATCTTAATAGCCAAAGATATTATGTATTTATTTGGATACCAAATACAAAACAAATTATCCATGTTCGAAACGTAAAGTTTTTAGAAAATCTATACTAAAATGGCATGTGATAAACGGGAGTTGGACGAATTTATGCCAACAAATAAACCAGCAGAAAACCATCCAAGTATGATTTAATCAAAACACACAACTTAATAAAAAATTATTGAGATTCACATCACACATCCTATAGAGACTGCAGACTTTTCTCAGAAACGACTGATTTCACTAAAAGTAAATGTGAAGCGTGCAGAGGTGCCAAGAGCTCTGATAAGCACGGGTTCAAAAGGGTGACCAAGGAGACAATTTCATTCAATAACAAAATTTGAGGCTACAATTGATAAAGATAAAGATGCCTTCATAAAGGTGCCCAAAATTAAATATAATTATTTCTAAGCAAATTTGTGCCAATACCATGTGAAAGAAGCTGCATGATGGAGACAATGCTTGCAGATTGAAGAAGTTGACTTTCTTACCATGATCTTCAAAGCTGGTATATGTAAATCTAGAACTAAATCTAAGTAAAAACGAGCCTTGTTTATTTATTGGTTATCAACATGCATCTATGACGTTTGTTGCATTATATGCAGACAATATACTACTGCAGACGAAAGAAATTGTATTAAGTAATTATAACTAATTGTATTGTTCTTGAGTCCGAGAGACTTCAGTCCATAGACATCTATGAATTGCAATGTAATGTATAATGCGGAAAAATTTAATTCGACTTTCTCAGGCGGTTTATAATGTGAGATTATTTTAACAATTTGGAATGCACAAATGAAATATGGTGATTACTCCTTTGGAAGTGCCACTACCAGTAATTTGGTTGAAGATTGTTGTACTCTCATGTACTTGTCAAAGGCACTGCCAATACAATGTCTAAATGAGCCCAGTTTGCAAATAAACCGCATAAATATCACGAAGACAGTTTTGAAATATCTGATTAAATGGTACCAATACAAGAGAATGGACAAATGAATAGAAGGAGATCCTTCTGCATAGATCGGCACGAAAATATGCATTTTTGCAAGCGTAGCTGCTATCACATGGGAATTCCAAAAACAACATAGCATGTCTACAAAGCTTATCCGATGCAGGAAATATCTGCAAAATTTGATAGTCGCAGGATTTGGCTGAAATTTCAATTTATGTAGGTAATCGGACATACCAAGCATCCTTTGGTTCGTGCTTCCATCGATTTTGCAATATTTGGTTTGGACATCGCGGATGTCCTTACAAAACTTTATCTTGAAGCGTTCAGGATGTGCCTCAAACAACTTAGTTTTGGAAAAACTGTGCCTTAGTGATTCTACATAAGTGTTAAAGAAGTATTTTTTGGCAATTGACTGTTGTGGCAAAATGGTTTGTTTTAAGATCAATATTGAGTTTTCTACTCCCATATTCAGTATGAAGGGCATATATTTCATAATAAGATAACAAATCGCGATAAATAAAGATGGCATAAAATTCGAAAATGTCGAATAAGCTCGTGGCGAAGACTTCATAACTTTGTGAATATTTGCCCATTATTTTTATCCTTTCAGTAATTACCGCAAATAAAAAATGTTGTAAAACCTTTTCAGAACCATATCTGAAGAATCGCGTCCACAATTCATGCATCTTTATGTCAGCGTTTAGCGCTTAATAATAAGAAAATAAAGTAAATGCGACTATAATGGGGTCCATTTGATACAGGTAATGGTCAATTGTCTGCAATTATTCGTAATGATGGAAACGATAATTGGCAGTGGACAGAATGATTGGAGTTGGGAAAGCAACAACAATGCTTTTGGAATTGTCTAAACGGCGGATGTGAATTTGAGCGCAGTTCAACCTAGCGTCAATTTGCATACATTTATAATTATATTGTACACAATCCTATCGTATAAGGCAACAAGACGAATTGTTCAGTTTCCCAGCCGTACCCATACAATTTTCCATGGTCTATGATATATGCGAGCACGTTGTTTGTGGATCAGGTTTCGATGTTGTTTCACCCTTTCTCGGCCGTAAGAGAACCAGATCAAGATAAGATTCTTGAATAATTTTCGACCGGCGATTATTCAGCATTAGCGGCTCTTTCGGACCGACAATTTGCCGCAATCTTATAAGTCAGAATCAAGAGCTAAACGATTCCTCTGTTGTGTTAAATCACAATTTTGCCACGGTCATAATTTTCGCCCGATATGTGCACACTTAACTTTGCCAAAAATGGTACTCGCAAATACGATTTAGTGCCTCTTTGCCATCGACACCAATACGGCACTAAATGATACCTTATGTGCAAAGTGCACGAAACTTAATCGGCGTATAAATTGCAACTGGTGTCATATCGTCGATCACTGCTCACTTTTTATGCAAATTGGCTTTGTTCTAAAGAGTTATTTCCATCTTTAAATTAGAGGCCACACAGAACAGAAATTATTTGAATCTTAAGTAATCGAGAACATCTTGACGCTTGATGCGCCTCTGTTGCCGCTATTTTCATCAACAAACGCACAGCCAAGTGAAATACATATAAAAGCAAACTAAAATGAATACAATTTAATAATCCAACTTTGTATATGCTTCTCTTGCATTTTTGTCTTAAAATTAGATAGGTACATATACTGCTCATGATGCAGCACCAAAAAGTATATATATAATACATATTTGATCGCTTCGTAATTTAGATGTAAATAGTGCTAATGATGATAGTAATAGTGACCGTGATGATTATATATACAGGGTGATTTTTTACAACGAGCCACCCTGAATAACTCTGAAAAGACAAGAAATATGAAAATTTCCAAAAACAGGTTAATTTTTGTTCAGAGGGGGACATCTTCTCAGGTTATTTTGAAATACGTTGCGCGTCCCCCTCACGGGGGGTGAACCGCCTTTCGAGAATTTTAAATAGAATGACCCCTCTTGTGATACCTCATTTGAAAGCTACTTTCACAAGGAATCTATCTGTGTAATTGGTTGTTTATTTCTTCTGTTACCCACAATTTAAGAGACTGTCAAATGTGTGCAAACAGGTTTGGCAAAATTTTAACATTTTTGGCTTTATTGAAGTTGAATTTTTTCCTAATTTAAACTATGGTGTGAAGATTTTATTCCTAACCAAGAAAAGTCTATGGAAAGCTTTCAAAAATGAATTGTAATCTAAGTAAATGTAAAATCAGGTGAAGATGTAATAAATTTTTAAATCTACCACTAAGATTATTGCCATAGTAATTTTAATGACCCGGTAACCAAAAGTTGTAAGACCGTGCTAAACAAAATCAAGTAAAAAATGTTAAAATTGTTCTTGAAACAAAAATTTGATTGCATTTTAATTAAAAATCTCTAGTATTGGGCAATTCTGTTTTTTTTATAGCTTCCATAGACTTTTCTTGGTTAGAAATAAAATCTTCACTCCTTAATTTAATTAAGAAAAAAAATCAATTTCAATAAAGACACAAATTTTAACATTTTGCCAAACCTGTTTGCACACATTTGACAGTCTCCTGAATTGTGGGTAACAGAAAAAATAAACACCCAATTACACAGGTGGATTCCTGGTGAAAGTAGCTTTCAAATGAGGCATCACAAGAGGGGTCATTCCATTTAAAATTTTCGAATCGCAGTTCACCCCCCGAAAAGGAGGCGCGCAACATATTTCAAAATAACCTCAGAAGATGTACCCCTCTGAACAAAAATTGACCTGTTTTTGGAAATTTTCATATTTCTTGTCTTTTCAAAGTTATTCAGGGTGGCTCGTTCGAAAAAAATCATCCTGTATATATGTTTCTTGAAAAAAACAGCTTTAAGACCTTTTGTTTTGATTCGACTATGTTGTATTCATCTTTCAAATCCTTGTTCTTCTGTTTGCTAGTTTGATTGTAAAATTTACAAAAAATGCCCAACATTTTCAGCAACTGGCACAGTTTGATTGAGTTAGAAGCTGTAATGGCCTTCGCAAGGATGAATTGCAATGCTTCCAACGTGAAACGAATTTAAAGAACTTCTCACCAAAACGGTATATAGCTTACAGAATAAGTAACCTACCAGAACAACTTGTTCGAAGTATTCGAAGTCCCCTGTGAATTAATGGGACACCTTAACAAGTGTGCCAAGTTTCGTTGGAATATATCGATTCCATCTTTCTGACCATTATATTTAAGTTCCTTGTACAACTAATCGTATTATCAATCACAATGGACTTATAATTATTTATTATAGTTTTTTTATTCGAAGTGCCGTTTCCATAAGCCATGTCTGAGTTAGAGATAGATTGAAAAGACAACGCCCGAAGTAAAATTCAATCAATCATCTGAAACACAATCTGCATCCTGTATCCGACCAAACACCTCATTGCGAAATGATTTGAAAACTTGTTTAAAAACAGACATAAATCAACAAATGAAAATTTGTGGTTTGCCTCTCGTATGCCGTTGATAACTCAGATAATATTTTATCTAGCGATCACGTCTTCCATTATAGCGATCATAATTTTTCTCGATTACATAGTATCCTACACCGTTTCCGTTTCAATTTCTATGGAGAATAATAATTATTACCGATCGAAGCACGTGCTTTGAAATGAATAATGCCACATTCGTTAAGAACATTTTCGGCTGTTCCTATCTCATTAACGAGATCCGGCCGTTTTTCTGATACTCACATCTTATTATTTATTCACGATCCAAAGGCCCGCGGCCTCCAGCGCCCAATAATTCACCATCACAGTCAAACTTTAATTATTAATTACAGTTGAACTCTCATCTCCAAATGCAATTAAATGTGGTCAGCCTATTGGCACTCTCGCTTCCATGATGGATTGACTTAGGTCACGACGGAGGCTCGAGGCTAAAATTATGATTGACATTCACCCACCTGCTGATGGTGCTTTTCTTTCCGCCCAGTTCGTTCTTCCACATTCGTTCGTTTCATAACGAGCTTCGAAAGAGTGAAAATTTCAAATCGTTTTCAATCTCTACATAACTGTTATATCTTTAATATCCTTCGCAAAAGAAAATGAAATTTTCACTTTAACATGAGAGACATTTATAATAAGTCTTGGTGTGCCAAGAAGAAATAAAACGAATCAAATTGGTAACGTATTAATATAACAAAAATTGGCAAAACTTATTTATAACGAATGTACGAACTTGCAGAAGGGCTGCATGGGGCCGATTCGAATAACTTTTTAATAGATATAAACTTACAACCATTTGAAAAAAAGAAAAAACCTAAAATCGAAGTACAACAAAAATACAATTTAGAAGATTTAATAGATAAGCAAAAAATACAACCACATATCGAAAATCATGGGAAAACAACAAATGAAAATGATAGGGATACTAAACGGAAGCCCTAAGAGCATCAGTAAAAAGCCTGACTATGCTTGCAATAAAAAGGGAAAGGAACTAAGATAATCAATAAACAAAAATTAAAGCATTTTTTTACAGGACAACAAGAGATTCCTAGAACCAAAGAAGATTTTAAAAATTTATGTTATATATTGAGGAAAACACAAAAAGAACAATAAATAGCAGACTTAAGTATGAACAAAAAAATAAGGTGATAAAAACAAACGATGAAAAATGGAGAGAATATTTGAATGACATGTTAAATGGAGAAAGGTACTATGTGGAAGACAAATAGGTATGACGAAGAAATAGAAGAAAAAACAGTTTAACTATCAAAAGAAGAAGTGAACGATATAATAAGATGCCTAGAAAATAACAAAAGTCTGGGACAAAATGAAATAGGTGCAGAATATACAGCAAGTGGAGGTAAAACTATTAGAAAAAAAAATCAAATTTATAAAGAAGGGCTGGAATACAGACAAGATGCCAATATACCACTATCGTACCACAACATAAAAAAGCAAAAAACCTAGAAGACCTGTAAACGCTTGAATACAAACATATACAGGCTGTTTTTGCTAGTCGATAGAAAATTAAATTTAAGGCTGAATTTTATTAGCATATCTATATATATTCCAATTACTAGACAACAAGAGATTCCTAGAACCAAAGAAAGATTTAAAAAAGTTATGTTAAATATTGAGGAAAACACCAAAAGAACAATAAATAGCAGATCTAAAAAATATGAACAAAAAAATAAGGTGATAAAAACAAAAAGTTAAAAATGGAGAGAATATTTGAATTTGATAGTCTAATACTTTAATCATGAGGGTTTTTAGGCTGTGAAACAATTGATAGTACTGTCGACGGTAACGCTTCAGTTTAAAAAAAAATGCAGTTCTTTTGCAAATTTGTTTCAAAAATTGAGTGCAATGGATAAATGAAGTGATTTTAGAGTTATTATTTATTTTAGGAACTGCCAATTTTTATAACTAAGGGCCGGTTTTTCCATCGTTGGTTTACTTCTAGTTAGTAGGTTTCTATGGAAATGTTTGCAATTTAACCAATCAAAATGCTGCATTTTTAGTTTAACTTTAACGAACGATTGAAAAACCGGCCCTTAAACGTCACCGTTGACAACAATATCAATTATTACACGTTCACAGCCTACTAAGAACCTTCATGATTATGAAATTATTGACTAATTTTCTAAATAAATCGGAATAACTCCAAAAGTAATTGCGTTAAGTGCTATACTATGCTATGCTAATAACACTTATCCTAAAATTGATTGAAAATATAAAATTGGCTACGTACCTACCATTTAAAAAAATGAAAATATTGACGTTATATTTAGGGAATTTTTATTAAATCATTGTAAGAATGTACTTAGAATGTTATTTAATTATTGTTGAAACCAAAGAAAGATTGTACATACTTTCGATTATTGAGTGCAAAAAAACAGTTTGCGATTTTTTTTGTATGGTCATTGAAAAATAATTTTTTAATACATTATCCCAACTGCAATTTTTTTTAATAATTGGTCTAACTCAAAAACTATGACAGACAGACAGGGACAAAATATATGGATACACTGTACTCAAATCGAAAAGGGAGACTCGAAAATAGAATAAAAACTGGGGTGTTCCATTTAAAATAACAAACATGGCGTCGGTTTCGGTATAAGCGGAAGTCCATTGAGAGTAACCAAAAAAAATTAATGGCCTCCTTCAAAAAACACCCTGTACATGTCTTGCACTTTTAAATATCCATCTCAAACCCAAATTTCAGTTCGAGATGATCTTGAGTTCTTCTCAAATTGTGACTGACAAATTGAAGACTGCTTCTTATTTATGTATAAAAAAATAATGTGAAACAAGCATTCGATCTCAAACCACTCGTCGTTTACAAACTTTTCAAAAATATTTTGTTTTTTGTAAAAAAAATATATTTAACGGACCGCAAAACATTTTAAGCTACATCAAAATTTAATTGGAGAAAATTTTGACCGCCGACATTTCGGTAATAACTTCTTGAACCACCGGACACTAAAGCGCGCACTGGAGATCTATTAATTCCGGAGATTTATTACAGACATAAATTTAGGGACGATCCTTTTTTATTATTTCTTAATATCCCGACCGGATTTCTTTCGGTGCTTTTAATACCGGCCGACTTATTGTTGGATATGTTTTACTTCCAATCATAAACGTCATGCGAGAGCCGAAATTTTACGACGTCCCAAATTAATTATAACATCGTAAAATAAAATTCAATGTTAAAGAGTTAGTTGTCGGATTAGAGAGACATTGCAATCTGCCACTGCTGCTGCAGGACTACGAATTTGTGGAAATTGAGCCGTACCGGAGTCTGCAAGCAAGAAATGCAGCGTCGTAAAGAATCGTCGCTGGATTTATTTAGAAATGTTACGATGTTCTTGGAGACAGGTGATAAATCGCTTGCATATATAAGCAATATGATTATGAGATTCTCTAAGCTTATGAGCAGGATGTACTTCGCACTTTATACACTTGTGTGAAACTAATCCAAGTGAATCTTCAATTATGCAATTTTTTCCACTCTTGACTAATGGTACAGTAGAGAAAGTCGCCACAACTGTCCGTTTTATCATCTTCGTGTTGGAAACAAAACAAATCTTTAATTCTTCTCCGAGGCTTTGACCGTGACATTTCCACGTACTTTCTTTCATTCATCATTTAGGATTGAGGCATCGAGTCACCGATCAATAAAATCAAGGGAAATGTTCCTATAGTAACAAATAAATGGTATTTAGTGCTTGGAAGTAATACGAGCTTATTTTCGCTCGCTTTCCTAAAATAGTCAAGATAAAATTGAAAATATCGCGGACTCGCTAATTGCAACAGGTTTCTGACTCAATCCGACCAGAAGTGGGAAATATTAGCAGTTTATATGTTAAAACGATCTGATTATCGCCTATGGAATAAACAAAACGTGTTTATTGAACAAAGTTTTGCAGTAAATTATCGCTGTGTGATTACATTAAGGTCATTATGAAAATTCCTTGTCAAATTAATTTCATTAGCCCTCAACGTTTCTTGTTATTAATATGCACTGTTATTTACAACAACGAATCGAATTACGATTAATATTAAGACGAAAATATAAGTTGTCATAACATTAATCATTGTTTCAACATATGCTTGTGGATCTGGAGATTTGTCAAAAGTCATATAGCCACGTAAAGATTTAATTCTAAATATTAATTCCATAAATAAATATTATTTCTCCAGATCTTGGGTGCGCAATTGAACGAATCCGGTTTATATTGTTTTCGTCATTATAAAACATTTTCTTATAATTGGAAGAATATTTTATTTCTTCGCCCATATACATATTCAACGAGTCATAAACTGCTACAAATGTGTGTCATTTGAAAAATAAATTAACAATATTATTGATCCTAAGAATGGAAATTATGTAAAACTAGATGTCCCGTGGGAATAATTCGCATAGAAAAGCGCTTTTAAAGTGGGAGATGTTAAACAAATTGTGAATAGATTGCACTATGACCAAAATGGTCCTTGGGAATAATTCGCATTTAGTGCCCTTGTAGACTGGGAGATCAGAGTTAAACAGATTGTCAGTAGATGGCGCTAGACCAAAATACGGCTTTTAATAATTTTAAAGAAACATTATCATTTTTAATAGTTTGTTTATTTTTCGCATATAGCGGTAAAGTTCATCTTAAAAATGATGGCTCAATCATTAGTTTTTTAAAGTATTAAGAAATATATGGCGTACCGACAAAAAACACATTTGAGAATAATACACAATAGTGATCTGCTGAAACATGATTTTAAGGTGCATAAACAAATAAAAAATGATAAACATTCTGTGTTAATCAAATATTTAAAAGATTTATCCCTTTACTTGATTCTCAAGCTTTTAGTCGCCTCAATTGTAACTGCAGACTGATGATGTCCACCGCGGTCGTAGACGAAACGTCTAAAGCAATGTCATCTAAGTCACCTGTAGTGGGTGCTCATTATACCCCCCTAATAAATTAAATTATATTAGAACACGGTCTTCGAACACCATTGTTGATAACACCAACCGTCAAAGTCTTGATTTTTTCAAAAACTTTATAGTGATACATCCAATATCAGCAACAATAAGGACAAAGAAACAGAAATAAACAAAGTATCATCTCGCTTCTACTATCACAAAGGCAAACGAAAAATGTAACACAAAAAACAATTATATAAGTTTTAAAGTCACTTCTTGAAACATGTCGAATCCTTGTAGTCAAAAATTTCAAAGAGTTTATAGTAAAAATTCCATTCATTCCAGAAATGAGGAAGAACAAGAGACAGAAGGTAACGAACATGCGCTCTTTTCTACAAAGGCAAAGGAAAAATATGTGGAACATTTGAGACAAAAAATAACTATATATTTTTGGTAACCACTTTTTGGGAGATGACAAATACTTGTAGTCAAAATCATAATTAAAAAGACAACAATAAAATAAAAGGATAAAGAACCTAGAAGAGAAGAAATGTCACAATTAAAGTGCTGGACCATCGAAGCGTTCTCGTTCTACCCACATTTTGAGGTTTTGCAGTACCTCATTCGATTTCAGTGTATTTGGCCCATTTTTTCATGGCAATTCTTATATTAATATTAGAGAGCGTTCTTTAAATGAAAGTCCACTTTATATCCAACTGAGAATGCAACCGGACATCGTCGTAATAATCCCATGCGTCTACAAACATCATTTACAGGTGTACATGGATTTCTTCTGCTACTGTTTTTCCTTTTGGAACTTCAGAAGAGTGTAACAAAAGTGTGCGTGCGGATCTTGTGATTACCTACTCTTCACTCGGTACTCTTTAAATAGCCAAGCGGGCACAAAGCTCATTTGTAGTCGGCTTCTTCTGAAGTACTTCCAGGGAAAGAGTTCCGTCCCGTAGGTACCTTCTGTTCCAGTCAAAAGTTATTTTAAGTTTCATTGATTATAAATTTACTTTAAATAATCGTTTATTTCCCTACTTTATATGTAAGTGTTTTCGATGTTTCGGGGCTTAATTTCCGGTACGAGCAACCTTTCAAAAGTGCACATACGCGTCACAGCTTACTTTTCGTAATAAAAAATTGAAACTTTTAGCCTGAAGCCGTTTGTTCAAAGAAGAAAAAGGGCATAATATATTAGACCCCTTCCGAAGATTGGGTCCGATCTAAATTTATTTTAAACTTTTTTTACAGAAGATTTTCATTTCACCTGCATAAATTGTAATAATTGCCAACTTTGATATGGTCTCTACTCTTTGGTAGATACAAAATGCCTACATCTACAATATCATCTAAGGAAACAGTGAATACCAACAACCAATGTTACACTTGTTTTAAAAGCAGCAGATCAGAACCAAAGAGATGACTGACTGTCGTTAAAACAGGTATAGAAAGACACAAGTTGTAAAAATTAAGTTTTCAACAAAAATAAAAAATCGTTAAAATAGAAGACAAATCAAAGTAATGAGAAAAATATTCAAACTAAGTCCAACAGGAATTGAAATAAATAACTTAAATCATTTGTTAAGATGTGTGACAAATAGGATGCCGCACGTCAGTTCTCCTTATTGACCAACGCGTGTTATGGTAAAAAAGCTTTTTGACAAATTTGAAAATAATGTCTCGGGCATCTCGAATAATGTCTTCATTATCTCTCCAAGTCTTATCAGCCCCATGTAATTTTTCACTAGCAGTCTCTTCATCTTCACCAAACACACAATAAAACATAACAATATGTGGTTAAAATAAAATACTGTGCGTCGCAGCAGGTGGAAAAAATAACACACAAATAAATTACCTTAATGTATGTATAAGCTATAGGTTAGTAAAAATATTTAGTTTTTGTCCGCTCATTTGTTACTTAACTTTTCTATTTTTGTTCATTGCGGTGATTTATTATGAAAAGCTGCATTAAATTGTATTATGTCTATAATTAAATAGTGTTTTGACCATGTGTAATTTATTCAAAACGTGATAAACATCAGATAAAAGTAGAATTAATTATAAGTCGACTAAATTACAAATACCATACAAATATTAATAATACTCATTAGATTTCTTAAGAATTCACGAACGGGAACTTGGAGCCTCTTTCTGGGCATGACTCCACCCACGCCCTTAACTAAATCGACAAAGACCTGCAACTTTATGAAAGCTCGGCCGGTATTGAAAAGTTGTGTTGAATCAACAAGTGACGTCTGGATCACAGTCCTTACCTTCGCCTCCTCCTCCGCAGAGCCGGCATCCCATTCCGGAGTCGTCGTCTGAACACTGCACTCACTAAAAGCGCCCGGAACAGTTCCCCGCGTCTCGGGTGCAAACCCGAAAATTGGCGTTTTCGACTGTTTGTTTAGCTTTCTAAGCTTAAATTGTGAACAGACCTGACGCTAAGCGTGGGCGTCCGACGAGTCCAAGTGCGACAGGCGTCTACTCGTGAACTTTGACCTTTCAATTGAACTCATCTGCCAACAAACCTCGACGAATTCCAACAGGTTTCCTGCCTACCGTTCCGCAGGATTAAGCGAGCTTTCGGTGAGCATTTGATGAGGCTTCACTGACCCGGATTGACGAGACATCAACAGGTGAATTCTACGCAGGATTCAGCCGGCTGACATTTAAGAAGAGAAAAATGGCGGAGCTTATTTCGGTCAAGAAGAACGCGTTTGAAATTTTCATGCCGTTATTGCAATCTGGGAATAAAGCGATAATTTGGTTTGAACAAACCAGTTCATGGGGTACATTTAGGGGTAAATTGGACCAATTGTAGAAGAAGATTCGAATGCAGAAAATTCCGGGCGCTCGTACGACAGTGACAAACAGGAGCGTCAAAAAAATCCAAAAAAATATGTGCTGGATGACTTGAGTTGCAACTCTTGTAGCTACAAGGTATCCGGTAGTTTACAGTAAATGGTCAGAATGTTATTAGAAATAACTACAAGTTAATTATGAGCCCGAACATCCCATCCATATAAATTACAACATTAGGGTGTATTCCAGATCATATCTTCTCACCTCCAGTCAAACATGCGTAAAACTATTAAGCTCGATCCGTAATCAGATTAACATAACCGAGCCATAAGTTATCTTCGACTTTGTTGTCGATTCGTAAATCTTCACCAAATCGACGACTAACCAATTTCATTCTTCAAAGTGAATTATTGCGGGAAAATAATAGTGTGGAGGTGATTGATAGGGGAACTGTTTTAGGCTTTAATCTGTTGACGGGCCACTTTGACTTAAAAGGAATGCCGTTTACACGATGATTACATGGACTACTGGCTATGTTTGTATAATGGAGTACGCTAGATTAATAGAAAAATAAGCGGCGACGTGATGAAAAGGAGGAATCTCGAGAAGAACGCGACGATATCTTTCCTTTCAAAATATTTGGATTATTATAATTGGTAATGTTAAATCGGTGTAGTCGTTTGCTGCGCTTCTTATTAAAATTCTTCAATCGTTCCAAACAAGAATATTAATCTCTCTCATTTCTCAGGCTTGAAATTTTTTCGATTCCTTGCTTTGTTGTTACAAGATGTGTATCAATTGAGATTTTAATTTATACAAAAAATGCTTCCTAAAATATTCAAATTCGTTAGCTATAGAGCAAAGTTAAAAATTAGTCACCTTGCTAGATTATGACATTTTTCATTATTTTTCACAAATAATGTCAGCCAAAAGTTATTGTGAGACGTTTTATATTATAGTAAATAGTTTTTGTCCTTATTTTTTGTTTTTAACTATATATTTTGTTATATTATATATTTCTGTAACAGATTTACGTTTTTCGTTCTTGAATACCGTGTCCAGTAAAATTTACTCCTTACGATGTAGCGAAGGTCCCGAAGAGTTAAACCGGCCAGAGTATCGCAAAATTCTTACAAACGTTTCGACCACCAGTGCATTGGACATCATCAGTGACGGTTCGTACGTGATCGAGGTATTCTTTCTATACCTAATCTCAGATTGGGGGTCCAACGACAGTCGTTGAAGAAACATCTAAGAAGAATTTCGTTCGGGTCCTCGATGGAATAATTTTTACTAGAGCACGGTTTTTGAACCCGAAAAATACCTACACTCATTTATCTAACAGATTTGATGAAAAAAGTAACAAGTGCTCAATAAATAGACTGATTTGATGATTTGAAGAGTTAAACCGGCCAGTGACTCGCGAAATTCTTTCAAACGTTTCTCCACGAGTGCATTGGACATCGTCAGTGACGGTTCGGACGTGATCGAAGTATTCTTTCTATAATCTCAGATTGGGGTCCAACGACAGTCGTTGAAAAAACATCTAAGAAGAATTTCGTTGGGGTCCTCTATGGAATAATTTTTACTGGAGCACGGTTTTTGAGCCCGAGAAATACCTACACTCCTTGCTCAATAAATAGACTGATTTGATGGTCAAAACTGACTACTAAATATAACGTAATAACTAAATGTATTAGAAAGTAAAACCACAAAAGAAATAAAGGAGTAGGAATAGTAGGAAACAAAAAAAATTAAATAAGGAAAAGCATATGAATCAAAACAATAGGTACTCCTGCACCGGATAAACAAGAACCTAAAGCGGAGGTACATACATGTCTCCTTCTTTTTGTAATACGTAATTTACTCTCGAATTAAGAGTATAAATTTAAAAGATTCTTAATAAATCGTGTAATAAATAGTATATGCGGAATGGGAAGCCCTAACACTAGTAAAATGATACCTTACTTTATCACATCGAAAAAACTGTATAAATAAATTTCTAAAAGATGATGATTTCTAAATCATTTTTGCTTTTAGGGTCTTCCCTAAAAGCAAAAGTGCAGGAGATGTAGTCTTCAACGAAAGAAAGGGAAACAAGATAATAATTCAAAAATATACAGAAAATAGTAAGAAACCAGTAACAGAAGCAGTAGCTCCAAAAGAACATAGAACAAAACCACTACAGAAAGACCAAAACCCAAGGAAAATACTTAACTGCAGTACCAAGAAACCCATTCTTGATAGTTATATAGCAAGATATTTATAATTTCAACCTGGAGCTGACCAACTTAAAATTTACCAAACATTTTGAATAAATATAACTAAAACTGATTCTGGAATAGTGAGCAACGAAAAACTCTTAATAAGAATACTAGAAGAATGGAAAGTTACTAAAGTTTGCAAAGGAACATAAATAATGGAAGTATTAACGCTATGAATTTGGAAGTACTAGAATGTATCAGAAGGCCAGTTTACGATCGATGCTACTTATCAAAGAAGAAAGTAAAAGATTTTTAAAAACTTGTTAGTTTAGTGGTTTGAGTTTCTAATTAGAAGAATTTTTTTGTACTTCTTTGTCTTAAATGTGAAATTATGCACTGACAAGCAGAGCGTTAACTGTCGTTTTAAACACGACTTTTCTTTAGACACTGCTTATACAGATCCGGTTGTTTCCCGGTTGTATCACGACTTGTACATACATTCCACATCTAGCGGCTCCATAAAGTAGTTGATTTAACTATCAGCAGGAAATCTAAACAATTGAAATTTGACGTTTATCGAGTACAATTCCAATTGTTTCTGCCCAATTTCTTTTAAATTATTATAATATCTTATTAGGTGGTACAAAGAGAATGCATACAACCTATTTCAAAAACTGATCAAGACACTGATTCATTAAGGAGTGGCTTAAAACTTATGATTAAAGCGTCGTTTTTGAAACTTCATACAAAATATACCATAATGTGTATAAAGTGTCGTTTTTGAAACTTCATACAAAATATATTATAATGTGTGGCCTATGACGTTTTTACGTTACTGAAAGTGCTACTTTTACATTAAGAGCCCTGTATTTCAAATTATACCTACATGTTTTCACCAACTGCAGTTATTTGCAAATTTTTATTAATTATATATTCGTAAACACATAGAGCATACAAAAAAGGGAATCTTAGAAGACCATGGAATCTAGCTTTTTATTTATTTTTTTATAGTGTAGAACATTGACATTTGACGGGAACTATGAATAAAAAATGGCTCAATCGACGTCTAAAGCGACGCCCGGAGATAGGATTTGTTAAATGTTTTGCATCGTCTCTGCAATGGTTGTCAACCGAAAATTTAATTTCAAATTTCTTATTTTAAGGTCAAATATTTTCTACGTTCTAACGACTTCCAAAGTGATTCCACGGTCTACTCTAATTTTTTGTATGCTCGTTACTACAAAAAAAGTTGATTAAATTTAATTTTGGCACTTTGTTCATTATCACTTCAAGCCTTCAATTGGTGTTTACTTGTCATTGTCATGGCCATGTAAATTACGTAAAGCACTCGCCGCAGTTTCACATTGTAATTAGCTGGATAGTAAGTAACTACGTCATATTTTAAGTAAGTCCTCGCTTAAAAATATACACTTTATTCAATAATCCTTATCCGAAGGACGTCCACACGTTACATAATTTCATTCATGTTTTTCATTCGAGTTTTAATGCGATTTTTGGAACATTTCCGGTATTTCTTCTGGCGTCGATTTATTAATGAGTCCAATTAGGATAAGGATCTGGGAAGGAATTGCATTTGGTTGTCCGGACCGCGCAACAGGTGGTCAATTATACGAGTTACACACTTTCAAGGATTATTATGTTAATGTGAATGTTATTAATACAATGTTACTAATCGTATTTGTAAATTATACATTTAGCCGTCATTATATTCAAATCCGAGGAAGAGAAAGGTGTGTTAAATAGATTTTTGTCGATTGTCCTTTTTCGTGTGCAATGGTTCGAAAGCGTGTGTCGTCTCTGTTTGAATCTGAATTAATGGTTCCTGAGGCGTGCACACAAAGCACAACTTTCCCTCGCATCTATAACATCTTCGCGATGATTAATCGTCGCCTGTTCACAATTAATTATCGAAAAATTAAAGAATCAGCGAAACGCATTTGCGGATAAAAGACTCTTCCTCGTAGAGGCGGCGAACACGGTTGGCAAATTATTTTTCGTTCGCCGCTAATTTATCAAGCCCACAACTACGTTTAGCAGATATGAAGACATTAGGAGGGAACTCATTAGGGCGCGTTCATTATTCATTGGGTTGGAGTTTCAGTCCGCCCCTTGTATATTTAAGAGAGAGACTTTTTACAGTTCCATCAATACAAGGATTATTGTTCTGTCGCAAAGACATTGACAACAGTAAATGCGACAGTCGTTGGGAGTGTCCAAAGACACGGCTCGCTATACAATACGACTCAATAAATTACGACCCTCGGTGCAAATCATGATCAGATCTATAATTGCCTGCTCTATAAATTACAGACGAATTTATTGTTGCCGCCAAGGCCGCGGTTTAATTAAAAACAGAACGCTCGCCGAGCTTCTTACGGATTTCTTTTTTCTTGCTTCGGTTAATGGATTTGACTAACGTACAGCCTTGCTGCAAGCAAACGTCTTTATCGCCGCTGATTTTATCACCGCCGATAAAGTGTTTCACTTAAACTATCACTATGTTTCCAGCACTAAGAAACTGTGATCAGCAATTTAAGTCTGCAAACCCAACCGTAAAAAAATGCAGCGGATCTTTGTTACGAATTTCTTTGACTTTATAATCAATACAAATAATCGTTCTGAATAGATTTTAAGACAACTGACAGCGGAATTTGTATTTATTATTTTTTTTACATTTATTCATTTTTAGGTATTGTGAGAAATATTCACATATATTACGAGTAGATTATTAAGCCATATACTTGAAACAAATTACTATTTATCCTAGCTTTGCTGTTTTTAAACTGAAGTTTTTTAATAATTATTTTGAAATTGTTTAAGTTTGCTATACTTATTCATATACCGGATTCTTTATTGACCAAGGAATATAGCTTTTATTTATTTTTTTATTGTAGACTTTTGTCACTGATAAGTATGATATTTGACAGAAGTTGTCAATCAAAAGCTTATTCGAAGCTATCATGGATGGATGTATGTACAAACGTATCCAACAGATAACTTAATCTCAAATTTGACCACACCAACTTTAGGCCAGCTAGATGAAGAAACTGGCTTAGTACTCCAACAGCAAAAGGACAGAAAGATCAACAAAAATCCAAGAAAATAAATGTTTACACTTTAACGAATTTCAAATTGCATCCTTTGTCTAAGTATGCAGGTTATTAAATTCTCGTAATAAAATCGTGAATTCAGCAAAAAAATTCGGGTATTAAACCTGATTGTCACATTTTGTATTTTCAATACCACAGTCCGCAAAAACAAATGATTTTTTAAACTGTTTCGTTTCTACGATAAATCCTTAAATGTTTTACCATTTTAGATATTTAAACTGCATTTTCTTCTAAAGGTTGTTGTCTGTAGGACATTTAAATATTTACAACTAGTTCCAGTTCATAGTAAAAATGCTCAAAGAGCTTTTGTAATTTCTTTAATAATATAACACTAGTGGGCCCGTGCGAATACATATAAGCTTATTGAAACAGAATGTGCTTGGGGAGTAATAGTTGTCAATAGATGGCTCTATTAATAAAATCAATGATCAATAGATGGCGCTACAACAGAAATCTAGTTTTTAATTAAACAGATAGATGGATATATGACAAAATAAGGTTTTGAATCATTTTAAAAACAGCATCAAAATTTTGAATTGTTTGCTTATTTTTCGCATCTAGTGGTGAGTGTAATCTTCAAAATTATGGCTTAATTATTGGTTTTGATGAAGTATTAACAATGATATGGCAAAAAAACGCCTTTGAGAAATAATATATAGAAATTATAAAAACAATTGTTTTAGAATTTTTTTATTTTGCTTATATGAGAATCTTTATTGACACCATAATCAAGCGAAGGCGTACTATTAACTAATAATATTTTTGAACTCATTATTTAGAAATCTGTTATTATTATTTCCTTGACTTTTTCTATTATACATACTTAGACCCTTAGAAGAGAATTATGTGCGTCCTATGTATCTGCATAAAAAGGGATACTAAGCTTTCAAATACGGTAATCATGCTGGCCCGTTGTGCAACTCTCCTATTCCCATATTCTCTTCGTTTAAATTAATGACCCTTTAGCAATAATTTGGAAATGAGCAGCAGCCAGATATGCTTTTCTTAAAATGTTTCTGGAAAATTGATAGTTACGTAGCTACAGGTAAATCAAAAAAATAATCCATCTACATCTATGTTAAGTTAGGTGAAGAGAGTTAGGATTTTTAGCAGTGTAACATTCAAACATTATTATTATTATGAAATGTTGCGACTTTTATTATAAGAATCTTTTTCAAAAATCATTAGAAAAATGAACAGAAGCTAGTTTTACTCGGTTTTTAGTGCAGTTGAATACGCTTGAATTGGACTTGGTACTGTGGTAATGATTAGGTGTAGGTATTTCAACATTATTCTAAAATGAACAAACAATAACGCATCATACCAGAAAGTCTGAAAATTGTGTGAGAACTGTTGAATAAACTCTCTGTTACTGCATGCAATTTGGTGGAGGTCGCTGAAAATAAACTGCTGATGTTAGAGTCATATTATAGAAATTATATATTTACAGCTAAATATTTGTAAGCGATTTCAAAAACTAAAAAGGCTGTAAAGCTAGTTCCTGGTGCCCTATACTTTTCGACCCTTGATATCGTTGATAAAATCAAAAAATCAATCCTTTGAATAATTGTAAGATTTGGTAAAAGAAACCTCACATTAAATGACTGTGATATGTATATGTATCTTACTAACAATATAAAAATGTTGTTAGTTTGTAAATTTGTTTGCTAATTTGGAAATTTCTCAAATTACCAAGTAATTGGCAACTTTTTTAAGCATTTCCCAAATTTGGTATTATACTTTCGTCAATCTGCCGAATGATTGTTTCTTTACGCATGAGGACTAACCATACAAAATCCACACTTTGACTATGCGAATAAGTTAAACTGTCTGTGTTAATTCTAGATTGCGGAAGCAATTTGTGAACCTAATCTCAAAAAACATGGAAATGCACGTTTTCTAATTTATTTTTTTTCAAAATACCTACAACAATCCATTACCGAAGGGAGTGGCTTTTCCACCATCTTTTCCTGATGCATATTTTTTGATCTATTCTCAATTCTCTAGTCTCCACGAACTGTATATGAATAAACCACGAATAATAAATGAAATTTATTTTTGGAACGCTTGATATCATCAAGAGTATGCCTTCCAGTATAATACCTCACCTAACCGAAAACCTAAGATGCCAAGTAGATCGCATAAATTTCCAATCCCAAACTGGTGAAGAATTCAAAGTAATATGTACTGGTTTTTCGGAGTAATTTCACAAAAGTCTGTGACTCCATAGATCTAAAACGAATTAGTCAAAAAATTGTACAAAATATTCTGCATTTTGGTGCCCTTGCTATTCATGTTAGTGATAATGGCTGAGAAATTCTTTATACAGGATGACCCAGAGTTGCGTAAACGCTCCATAACTTTTTTGCTATTCGAGGTATTGAAATTATTGTTGGATGATAGGTGCGCTTCCGCTGCACATTTTAAAAATATTTTCTTTTGTATACAGGGTGTCCAAATATTATTAAAATACCAAAGTTATGTTTTTTTAAATGGAACCACCCCATTTTGATTTCATTTTTGAATTGTATACTAAGTTCTGCGTTAAATTTACTTGGGTCATTTTCAGCTATCTATCATACTTTTTGATGTACGTCACTTTATGTTCCAAAATTCCTTGATGTAATGTTCCGTTAAAAAATTCATATCTTCTAAACTATTAAAGAAAACATACCCATTTTTTTTCTGTGAAGTCTCTAGACTTTGGTCAGTCTTTGAGCTGTGGCCGAGTGGCGAAGGAATATTCCAACGCTTACTACGATTTTTTGAAAATGATGAACAACAAATGGGGAAAACTCTATTTTTTCAAATGGAACATCCTATATATTTTATAAGCTTTTTTGTGATATAGGGTTTCTAGGGTTCAATTATGATATTAGAAAAGTTATTAAGAAAATATCATTTTTTAGATGAAACCACTGTTTTTACTAGGCTTGTGCCAAAATTAAATGTTACATTTGACATTTCTGTTTCATCGAAACTAAAGACTAAAGTCGAAATGAATTTTACACGCCAAGTACAGAACTTTATGGTGCTGATTTTCTTAATCTAATACATTTTTCGAACAAAATGCTTGAAATTTTGTATGGTTATTGGAATTATTTGAACAATATTTTATTTTTGGATAAAGCTAAATTTTAAAGTAATGGGTCTGTTAATAGGCACGATATGCACTATTATGTGATTGAAAACTAATTGGCTGCGAACCATCGACCACCAAAACAGGTGGTCATTGAATGCGTGGGGTGGAATTATTGGAAGACGCATTATCGGTCCGTTCTTTTTTGACAAGGTCCAAAATGGCGAGAGATACTTGGAATTTCTTCAAACCGATTTCTCGTTACTACTAGAAGACCTAGACTTAACTACAAGAGCGATCATGTGGTTACAACATGACGGTACTCCAGTTCATTTTTATGGTATAATTCAGCAGTTTTTGAATCAAAATTACACCAACCGTTGGATAGAAAGAGGAGGAAGTATTACTTGGCCAGCTCGCTCCCCAAACCTGACACCCATTGATTTTTTTTCTCTTGGGCAATGTTAAAGAAAAAGTTTATAGGGTTCCATCAACTACAGCTGAGGATATGAAGCAGCGAATAACCGATCCATGTCACTCTATTGACCAAGTTCGTCTTTTGTTCGTAGAATGAATGTTTGTGTAGAACAGAATAGCCGTATATTTGAACATTTGTTATGATGCGAATTACCAATTTAATACTACGATAATTTATTTTTCTAATTATTGTTGAGCTTGTTATGATTGTTGATTATTTTATTATTTTATTAAACATTGGCCTTTTGCCTATTGGTTATGTTGGATTGTATTATTTGTACTAACTGTTGGAAGATGCAATACTTGACAATCTCAAACTTGACATTTAATTCTTGCACAAGACTACTAGAAAGTGGTTTCATCTAAAAAATGCTATTTTCTCGATAACTTCTCTAATATCGTAATTGAACCCTAGAAACCTTATATCACAGAAAAGCTTAACAAAAACGCTAAAGAATGGTGTAAAAATAAACAGGATGTTCCGTTTGAAAAAATCGAGTTTTTCCCATTTGTAGTTCATCATTTTCAAAAAATCGTAGCAAGCGTTGGAATATTCTTTTGCCACTCGGCAATAGCTCAATAGATTGACCGAAGCCTAGGGACTTTACAGAAAAAAAAATGGGTATGTTTTCTTTAACAGTTTAGAAGTTATGAATTTTTGAACGGAGCCTTACATAAAGAAATTTTGGAAAATAAAGTGACGTACATCAAAAAATATGACAGATAGGTGAAATTGACTCCAGTAAAATTAACGCAGAATTTAGTGTAGAAATCAAAAATAAAATCAAAATGGGGTAGTTCCATTTAAAAAAACATAAATTTGGTCTTTTAATAATATTTGGACACCCTGTATACAAACGAAACTATTTTTAAAATGTGCAACAGAAGCGCACCTATCATGCAACAATAATTTCAAGTCAATACCTCAAATAGCAAAAAAGTTATGGAGCGTTTACGGAGCTCTGTGTCACCTGTATATTGGCCGGAGTTGAACTTAGTACATAATATACCAAGACCCAACCAATCGTAAGGAAGTGTTGGAAGGTCCAGCAGACACATCGAACTGGTCAAAAAATTTGCTGTTTGTATTAGTTTCTAAAAACAATGTTTTATCAGCCGTATACAGAGTGTCCCGTTTTTCAACGCTCACTATTGGGATCTCGAAAACTATGACAGATACAAAGTCGGTTAAATTACAGAAAAGTTGCGCTATTTTATTTCAAATAATGTCAAGATATCCAGGATATCTTTGATCGTTTTAAAATATCCAGAAAAAACTTAAAATCGGTATCATGATATGTTTGAAGGTCGTTGATCGAATGACGGCAATTATTTTTTCCTGCGCTTACTAGTTTTTTAAATATGATAAGTAAATTTATTTTTTCTTATGGACAACTATTATTTATTTACTCAGAAATACTCAAAACATTTTGTTCTTTACGAAGATATAAAGCACTAGTAGCATCATTGTTAAAATACCCTAAAAAATTAAAATAAACTTTTTTGGGAAAAAACGAGCTACCCTTTCGTCGTCATTAATTTCGACCAACCAAAGATATCCTGAATATCTTGACATTATTTGAAATAGCCATAAAAAAGGGCACTTTTCTGTAATTTAACCGACTTTATAGCTCTCACCGTTTCCGAGATCCCAATAGTGACCGTTGAAAACGGGACACGCAGCATATCATTCTCAGTACGAAAGTCTCTGGTATTGCTCTAAAGATGCGATCAGTTGCTCGGAGACTCTAGTTGATTTGCATGACAGTATTACAATTGAAGAACATTTAGATGAAAAAATTAAAAAAAATTACATCAATGATGTCTAAACGGACGCCTGGGATAAAATTTTTTAGTGAATACCTTAAATGAATAATGATAATTAAATCAAGGTGCTAAACTTGCTGCACACTATTCACTTTCAGTAAATTGATTACTCTGAATTCTTTTATTTTTGCACGTACGTTATACCATTGTGGCGTGGGTGGATCATTGATTGTGGATTTGAAATAAAACTGCCGTCTATGAATGCGACGACAGAAGAGGTGTGCCACTTTTTCCTCATACTGTGTATAAAAAGCCAATAGGAAGGTGGCGATCGTTGATTTATTCCACAATTGAGTGAACAATTTACGACGGAGCCAATGGCAAAATGCTGCAATTATTTCTCGTTTTTTTGCCAGTGCGGATATGTAGGATATCGTCGGTTCGGTAATGCATCTTTGGCCCGAAGGCTCGCAGTATCTTCTTCGCGGCCCACACTCGGTGAATCAGCGTTCAGGTGTGATCGGTTCATTAATAAAAACACAAGCCGTTGATTAAGGTTTACTATAATAGGAAGACGAAGGTGCGGTGCAGCGGAAGAAACTAGCGACTGACCTAAAATATACACACGTATGTAAATGCAATGTATAATAAAGATTGCGCAAGTAAAGAGACCGAGTAGGGGACCAGAACCGCAACGCGAACTGATGAATGAACACATGTTCATGAATGAATGATAAAGTAAGTAAACCTGTGCGGGAGATAACGTATGATCTAGCAGGGTCAGCGGGCGTGGAGCTGTCAAGGGTCGGGGCAGCGTGGGCGCCACAAGAATGGACCGAAGGAGTGTCAATAAGCTCAAACAGATCGCATCTGGTGCAGATGACGATTTTTCCCGTTTTTCACACTTTCGCGCTTTTCAAACGTTCACTTGTTGCCGCCGGTTACCTTCACTTTTCCTGCCGCATTTCTTCATTAAAAAGTTAGTGGCTGCACTTTGAAAACGAGCACGCATTCATCACTTTTAGACGTGGGAAAATGTGAGGACGGGATGCTGATAACATCTCAAGTCATTATTGCCTTATCAGGCATTTTCCGGCGACTGACGTCTAGATCGTCCTCTCAACGTCGCAACAAATGAGACAACTGCCATCTTGCAAACATTTCCAATTTAATATAAGCTTATTGAAACAACTCCTATTACATTATCGTTATACGCTCGGAGGCACTCTCAATCTTTCAAACATCTTATTAAGTTTTAGTTAAAAAAAAGCACACGACATGGAAGATCAACTAAACTCATAATTATATCTTCAAAGAGATTTTAAAAGAAATGAGCCTTAGGCAAACTGCGAGAGTAGATGAGGGCGAAACTGAAACTGATGGTGATGGGGGTGAAAGAAGCGCAGATAAGCCAAATCAAAGATGCAGTATCTTCTTTGGATGAGGACCAGTGTTTGGTTCACTTGCTTCCAAAGGAGATAAAAAACAAACCATTGTTGTGATATATACACCTCCGAAATATAAACCAGCTGCTAAGCTGTTTGAAAATAATCTAGATGCAGTATGTTACTTTGGAAGGTGTCTTGATGATGATTTAGTTTGACATGAAAAAAAGCAATAAAACAGAGCACTTTTTCAATAGAGTTTTATTTGCAGAGAACTATCAGAGGAGTAAGCCTAAGACAGCAAGTGATAAGCGCCCCAAGATGTGGTAAGACTTTCAAAAGAGAGAAGACAACATTGGAGGAAACATGTTGATAGAATGGATACTAATCGCTGGGCAAAATGAATAAAAAACGAAAAACCAAATACAAGAAGACCTCCTGGAAGACAATCCAAAAGATGGTACGAAAGTTGAACCTCCGAATCTCAAAAGGCCTAGCAAAACAGAAGAATTCAAGACAAAGTCTTAAACCAATGAAGAAAAACAAGTTCTCTTTGCAGCATGATAATTGACATCTACAAACTCCCCCGTCAAGAATGTCCTAAAGAATGGGTACCAAAGTTACAGTTATTTGTGAAAGCATCTGCAAGAATCGAATTTTCTGTCTCGTTTAAAAATATTAAGAAATGCTTAATCGAGGGAGTCCCAAAAACCGATATAAAAATCTCAAAAATAAACCGAGGTAGAAAATAATGTTTCAAATAAAATGTTTCAAGAAAAACATGTGTGAAGGGGCAAGAGTTAAAATGCATCAATTCTTAATTTATAAACGATTTCAACTTCAATCCAAGATTAACTTTTTAATTTTAAATAAAAACCTGTTTTTAATAGCAGCTTCCAAATCTGGGTGAAAATGAAGAAACTTTTGTTTATGACATCTTGCCATAAGTTAATAAGTTTCTGCAATAATTAAATTTGAAAGAAAATAACAAATATCACCCTTTGAGAAGCAAAAATCGATAACCATTTATAAAAAACGTATTATGTTATTAAAAATAACTAATGAACGAGTAACAAGTGTTCAAAATGATGACCTTCCACTTCAATCATTTTTCTGATACGAAGACCATTGGCACGATAAAATCTTTTTTAGCGAATATTCTTGCAGGCATTTTTTATTCGTTTCTTCATATTTCCAATAGTTGTAGGTACAATTTGACATACCTTTTCTTTAAAAATTCCCCTTCGATCTATCCAACGACCATCGTAGCACTTTTTACATTAGTATTTTTTTAATTTCAATACGTACGGTTTTTGTGAATGATTATTAATTTTTGCTTATTAAAATTGAAATTTGATATTTTCATACAAACTTATAGTATATTGCAGAATTTTTACATATGTCACAAAGTTTTTTTTTTATTTCCGCTCATATTTAGATGCTGCTGTTAAAAAACATAGGTCTCGTTTGAAATTAAGAAGTTAACTTTGGATTGACCTATAAATCGTTATCTAATTGAATAATTAATACACTTGGGTCTTTGTCCCCTTCAAATAAAACACATTTTATTTGAAACATTTTCCTCTACCACGGTTCATTTTCAAGATATTTTATTGTTTCAGGTTAGGTGCATCGCCCGTTATAAAATAAGACCAACAATAGACCGAATTCAGAAGTATCTCGTTGAAATTTTGTTGTATGAGCAAGTGGTTCGGTTTCAGGGAAATATAAGGTAAGGTAAGGATAAGGTAAGGAGGTACGGCACTTTGTTAGAAGGTTCAAAAATATTTTATTGGCATTACCATGGAACTTCAGGTGAAAAAAGAAACAAATTTTGTTTGGTACTTATTTCCAAAATATAGGCACTGGAAGACTTGCAGATACTTTACAGTTCGTAATACCGTTCCGGCTTAAAGAAATATTCTCAGTGGCATAGTGAAAAATTAAATCCCGAAAAGGGAAAGTTTCAAAGCAGGCTGGCTATGAATCGTACGATATCATTGTTACCTGATGATGATAGTAAAACTAAGACGAAATTGGTGGAATAGATGGAGATTAACGACCCAAGCCGCGAGTGAAGATGACGTCAAAGCTAAAACTGATGATTATAAGGGTGCAAGAAGCACAGATAAAGGCGAACAACACAAAGCAGTGGGAGTCTCAGCAGTATCTTCTGCAAATGACGAACAGCCTTTGGTTCACTTGCTTCCAATATTAAATAAAGTAAAATAGAAACAATTTTTTTTATACCTAAATTTTCTGCTGAAAATACCCCACCGCTTCATGCTGAACTGTTACCAGAAAACAATACTGATCCAGTAAGTCATTTTTGCATATATCGCAGAGCTGACTTCTTCTGACCAGAATGGAGGAACTAAATAAAACAGTACACTCTTCAGACACATAAGTAGCAGAGCCACAGCTCATTAATTGGTATATTTAGGATATCTTGAAGAATGGATCCAGAGTTTCAGTTATTTTAAAAACATTTTATTTAAATCGATCTGTTCGAAAAATATTTGGCAATGCTGTATAGCAGGAGTACGGAAAACATGATAGATCTTGTGGGCCGAAATCAAAGCACGTGTCTACAGAATGAAAAGACTAAAGGATTATCAGTGGACGAGCAATAATACGTTTTCATGGAAAGGTAAGAATGCCGTAATTTGTTAGATGACACAAGAGTTCTTTAATGACAACACAATGGACTTTCACATGTATGAAAGCAACTGGAAAACAACGAAATAATGTTTGTTTTTGTTACCTACTTCCGGAAAGTTGGATATTCTCGGCCTTTACCATTTAGAGTATCTTTTTTACCGGGCGATTCTATGTGTCAATACCAGTAATAAGAACCCTCCTGGCTCAAGAAATTACACTCACTTGCACTTTCATTCAAACACGAATTCCAAAAACGGCAAGTTTGAAAACAGACAAGCAAATGAAAAAGTTTGGCCATGACTCCCAGGATTCGCTTGGTTTTGAAGACAACAAAATGGCTTTTTATAATTAATATGGGTTCCTTGGAACTTGGAACTTAAGTTGTGGCATTGTACAATCGATGGTCAAAGCCTGATAAAAATATATTCAAATAAATTATACCAGATAACATCAAAAACAAAAAACAGAATAATCATTTATCTAACTTGGCAAATCATTTGAAATACCAAACTTTACTCAGTTTTCTATAACCTATCTGATAATTATATCTAAATCATTCTATGGTAAATCATCCATATCTCTCGATTAAACCAATTCGAGAGTCCTTGCTTAACGTAGGAGTCATTCCGTTACAAAAATGTTTCATTCCACTTAGAAAATGATTAATTTGGAAATCGTTGACCCAAAATACAGCAGGACACGTCTAAATTTTCCACAAACACACTGTTTCGAAAACAATAACGCAATGAATGCACACCGTGAATACCTTGAGTAAATGTACGAGCAAAGTTGCAATGCCAATCAGACCCGTTTAATTTCTTTAAAATGATTAATAATGCATTACAGGTACAAGAAACGTGTGTGTTAAGTCATGATTTATAAGAGAATTACAGTGAACTCGCTGGATTTGGTAGTTCGAAGCCGCAAAGCTGCTGTTTTACAACACTTTAATTGTTATCCATGTGAGGTGGGCGTCCATTAGCATAATTTCCAATAAATAACAGTTCGCACTTTCAAAACTGCGTCCTAAATATTTAATTAAGCTGAAAATTATGGTTGTTTACGCAGAACCTGGACGCCAATTAGTTCCCAACGTCCATCAACGGCTCCAACCTCAGCAACAAGAAGAATTAGACAGAAAAGCCGAATAAATCCGGCCTGCCTGAAAAATATGCTAATATATTCGACAGGTATAGCTATAATCTTATTATAAGTGCTGTCGCTGTATTTTAATGCGTTCAGACATGAATGGGCTTGAAGAGCGTTGAGCAAGCGGCGAGTAAAATTGTGCAAGAATTCGCCGTATATGGAGACAGATGAATGAACTAGAAGGAAGGGTGACAGAACGGGTGCGGAGATTTGTGAATGGCTTACGTAACCAATGACATCGTAGTCCGGTGAGCCCGGAGCGTTCCAATCTCGATTCTCAATCGAAGACACGTGCCTGATTGAGGACTTCCTTACGACACGAAATTTTCCTTCTATAGTCCCGCCAAATCAGCTTCTTAAATCCGGGTAATTGCGGTACAAATACGGCTGTCGTAACTCCAAGTGCATTAGATACTCGTATTTAACCAACGAATCTTTATTTAACGCGGTGTTAAAATAATATACAGTCTCTGATTTATACAATAAGAATTTGAAATTTTTTTACCATTCCATATTAGAGATACTAAACTAGCTTTTGTTTAATTTTTTACAGCATAATTTGGGTGAAGCGACAACTGCAGATAGGATTTGTTGAGAAAATGTAAATTTATTCAACTCAAGGTGAAAATGTTATACACTCTAACGAATTTCAAAGTAAGATTCATTTTATTTTTGTAGACACGTATGTTTATGCGAAAAACAGTTTTTAATTCCTTCCATTCTTCTGCCCGTAGCACTGCAACCTTGGGTCTTGGATGCCATCAACAATTTCTTCTTCTATCATTTCCTTCCGCCTTGCATATCCACCATAAATTGAGTTATCAACATAAGTTTCTCATCTTTTTTTATTTGCTTTGTATCTGTTTTGGTTGTTCCGGCTTCAGTCCCTAATCACGTCTCTGGAAATGGCACCGGTTGGGTGAAATTACGACCTTAATAAATACAAACCTACGCGACTGATTTTTCGCTCGTTATTAACACCGCTGCTGCTGCTGCTGCTTTCTTCGCTGGAGCATGAGTGTTAATTTATCGAAGAGGATTAGAATTAAGGAACATGAGTGAATCTGCGACTGTTTATTACTGGAGATTAAAGTCGGCGGTTGTTTAATTATCGGGATTAAAGACGACAGGAAAGAATAAGATCAATAAAGTGGGTTCTGGAAAAAAATATAAAAATACCATCCGACTGCAGTATGTGTAAATTAAAATGACATGAACAGCAATAAAAGATAGAAGATTAGTAATGAAATGTTGCAGATAAAAAATACTATGTAGTGGCGAGGTTTAATCGAACGACCATACAAGACGAGAACCTACAATAATAACAATGTACGGAACATGATAAAAATATATATTTACTTATATAAAAATAAAACTAATTGCGGAAAGAAGAAAATTAAATGAAATTACAATAGGAAAAGTGGTGTGGTAAGCAACTTGTTGTATACTAATCAGCATTGACTATTCTTGAGTAGAACTAGAAAACGAATCACTTTTTTAGGTTCATCTTGAAAGATCCAAGCAGCCGACTGTCGTTTACTTTTTAGTTTGTAGAAATAAACCCAAGTTTCATCTCATGTGACAATGCCATAAACCAGATTTGACAATTTTCCACTAATGTTTTGTAGCATTTCCTTGCACCTTTGAACGCAATCTCGTTTTATAACGTTTTATCAACACAATATTCCCAGAACAGTTTTTATTGCTCTAAAAGCACTAAGAAAATAAAAAATGCGTCCGCTAAAAACAATGTTAAAGTAGGGACCATCAATACATGTTGTTGGTTTTGATTTTGAAAGCCACGATTGAAATTCAGATGAGATAGAAAATGTTCCTCTGGGAATCTTGAACATTGAGATGGTCATTTTCTTCTTGAGGAAGGATATCCTTGCCTTCAGATCATTATATTCTTTTTTCAAAACATTCTGTAAGTTGCATCACTGTGGAGGCACTACAATTAATTCTTCTTTCAATCTCTCTAAAGTTACTCACAAACCAAAAAAAATTGACGTACTCGTATTCTCACTCAGAACTTGCTTGGCACCTTCACTTTACAACAAAACCACCAAACACCATGAATTTGGTCAGATTCATGGACAGGTTGCTGAAAAATGAACACAAAACAGTGAATTCAAAACAAAAGTGCCTGTTAAAAACGAACAAAAACGGAAAAAAATTCTAAAAATATATTAATGACTAGTTGACCCGTGCAAATAATTCGAATGGTATATTGTTGTAACGTTGTTTTAATTCGGTTGGATTTTGTTTGCGGCAATGAATGTTAGTTAAATAGATTGTCAACAGATGGCGCTATAACAAAAATGCGGTTTTTAAGAGTTTTTTAAAAGAAACATTAATTTTGAATTGTTTGTTTATATTCCCTCGTTAACGAGAGATCATTTTCAAAATGAATCATCAATCATTAGTTTTGATGAAGTATATGGCGTACCGACAAAAACACCCTTGATAAATAATACATAGAGATTTCAGTAAAATTGATCGAAATTGAGTTCTTGGTGTTGCATTTTCTACTATAAGCAGTATAGTATATTATATTAAAATATGTTGTGCACAGAATGTGTTAATTAAGTAAAAAATTCCAGTACGCATAACATGTAGGTTCCCAACCACGAATTTTTGAGTGAAATAAATAATGAAGCGTCGTCGCTATACATCTCCACCGGAGCAGATGTGTTCGTCCAAAACCGCTACCGAAAGAAATAAATTATCCCCGTTTCAGTTATGCTGATTGCGTTCACATATTTCCAGAGATTCGGTCATCTTTCATAACGTGGGATGTTCAGTTTTTTGTGCAATAAAACCAAATTTATGACCTGGAAGCGCATTCGAATGCTGAGTTACGATTCGACGATCTCAAGATGCCCAACCGTTGCAACAATTAATCACCAATATCTGCGGGAGGGAGGCAAAAAAATCATAATTATACCGACCGCAATGATTAATACTTGACTCTTCCTCTTCAAAATAACCGCCAGGTTCTTTGTTATCTGACAATCTCCACCATTTTGATCAAACAATTAACGACGTAAAAACTTGTCTTGGAAATTCAGGTGTGTACAAAACACAATCCATCAATGAATGCGAGTTGAAAAAACCATGATGTATATGTTCGCTCGCGTGCTGTACTCATAAAAAATGCAAAATTCTGGTTTGGGTTTGGCTCGAGATGGCGATTAAGCTGGCAAAATCGCCACAACGAAGGCCATCTATTTTATTATTTAAATAAGCAAGAAAAAATTCAACGATAAATGTTTCCGGTCGGCTGTGGCAGTTAGTCAAGAAAAAATTATTCAGTGACATCATATTGAAGGACCTGACCGCAGAGCAAAAACACCTTCTTTGGATGTGGATTAGTTCGCTGCAATTGATTCTCAGAACTGAAGAACACAATGGCCACCGATTGCGGCAATTTGATGACTTATAATGCAAGATTAAGCAGATGCAAGTGAGGCAAAAGGTGAAGGACATCTTGCGAAACTATATTTCAGAAAAAATGATCAATTACAATGAAAACCATTAGATTAATTGCTCATTTTTCCAGAAGCTGCACTAAGCTAAGCTGGCCCAAACTAAAATCATTTTATTTGAGTCAAAACATCTGTTACAGTAAACTAGAGTTAGATAGTAGCGGACGAACAAAAAAAAAAGGGTCAGAAAGTCCATGGAATCACTTTGAAACTGATTATAGTGTAGCAAAGTGTTGAGCTTTTAAACTGATATTTCTGTTGACAACCGTTTTGGGCACGACGAGAAGATGCATTTAGTGTCTCCAAGCGTCGATTTAAATCTTTGTCAAAAGCCGTGATGTCAATGTGAGAAATATACACTGTTAAAATTAAATAAAAGCTGGGTCTGGCTTTTTTGTACACTCTTTAGTTTTATTCCGAAAAACTGCAACTAATGATTTTATTTTATTTTAGGAAGTCTAAATTAAGCCACTGAAGCCGCCACCCACGCTCAGCCCAAATTAGCAAATTAAACGAAATTTAATCGAATTAAAAGTCACATTCCCAAACACGGCTATTCGAAACCGATTTCGTAATTGCGCGCTTTTCAAGCGACTTAACCGCCCTAAAATAGCCGCTCGCAATTTTTTCCCGATTAATTTCAGCAGGTGTCGTTGGTTTAAAAAAATCATTTGGGACCTTCGGGGTGAGATTTATATTTACCTCGTCCCACGCACTAACTGACCTCTCCCTTGGCACTTGTTAAATGTATTTTTATTTGCCACACCTACGACGTACCCCTCCATGTCTCTTTCCATTCATGAAACCCACTCAACGACCTTATTTCCTAAAAACTTTTACTAGGTTCACTTCTGATTAGGCGTGTTGCCCAAGAATCCTTCGTTAATTCATTCAACAGGTTCGTCGCGTTAATTGCAAGTCGTAAACATCGACAAAAATCAACAAGGAAAGTTGGAAAATTTACGTTTGGCTCGAGGCGCGCACATTAGCAACTTCCTCGAACATAAAGTGCATTTGCAGAATTGCAATCGCGATTTACTGCACTTCTGACGGTAAATTAATAAAGAAACAATAACAGGAGATTTGAATGAAATGCGGCGTCTCGGTCGAATATATTGTTCCATCGAGTTCCACTTTTGAACGCAATTTGTGTCGGATTGAGCACCAATCGCTTATTTCCTGCGCCAGGATTCGATAATCCTGCCTGCATAAAAGGAAAAGTAGGCGAGGTTGTTTTATCTGAACTTGACAACTTCTTGGCGTTTGATTCCTGATGCATCATTTTCTTGATTGTGGTTCTGTGTGGATTTTCTAGACAAATTTCCATAAAATATGTAATACAGATCACAACTGCGTACATGCTAAGACTGCTTTTAAGAGAGAAACTATTGGTGTAGTAGAATCATCTTCAACAACTTTTATATATTTAAGCCCAGTCACAGTTTCATAACAGTTTTAGCGTCTAATTGTGGCACATTAATTTAATCGTCGGCAATTTCTCTTTCGGCCCGAAGACGCGGCGAGACGTACTGAAGTTCGTGTGTTATCATCCAATTAAAGGGAAGAAGACATCCGGTCTCGTCATCAGCGCTAATTAGAAATTTCTTTGTGACGCTATTGTCTGCGTAAAGATTCGATTAATGGAGCACGTTAAAGCGTGCTGGTTTTACGTTGCCGATAATATCCGTTTTAATATTCGTGTTTTTGTCTGTTTGGGACGTGGGCGAGATCAGGCGCCAGTTACACTGACGTAACTTTCATCAAGTCGGCACGCGCTGGCTCTCCTTCGGTCAACAGGTTCAAGAGATTCAGGTACGGGAAAGGACAGCGGCGGCGACGGTGTCCTTTCAAGCGAAATTCGGGAGCCGATTAATATCGATCATTTTTCGAACGACGGGAATCGCAGAACAGGTGTGTTCTTCTTGTTTAAACCATTTTTTTTGGTTTAAGCCTTTTTGCGTTTTTATCAACTGCTGCATCTGTGACCAGATGGTTGGAATTTCTCAGCTGACCTTTGCAAAGCCTACACATAATACATTACGTGCCCCTAAACTTGTTGCACTCGCTTCTAGATTGCTACCTGTGATTTCTTTATTATGTCGCCTTTTCATCTTCGCTGGGTCGGATGTGTGAGTTAAAAAAAAGAAACATGAAACACGACGTTTCAGACAAAAAATCTGCAAAATCATGAAAGCTAACATTTCCACGGATTTATAAGCGAACAATGTGTCCAGTTTTCCGCATATAAGATTTAGAAATGTATTTAAAACTTAACGAAACTTAAAAAAAAGATTACGGTTTGAAATATTTTCGAAAATTGTTAGTGTTGAAATAATTTGACAAATCTGAAGCAGATTCCAAAGCAATATACCTACCGAGAGATTTTAAGGTACTGATTTTTAGAGAAAAGAACACAAAAGTTTCGGTGTAACAAGTGTAAGTGCTAATGTAAAAATATTTTCAGACATTTCGTCTATGACTGCGATAGATATCATCAGTAGTAGTATGGATATGGGTCTCTCAATCGTAAAAATGTAAATAACCACATACTTAGCAATAAATAACAGAATTGTGAAATATTGCAAATTATTGCAAAATAAAGACAATGAAGAAATAAAAACAGGTTAAACAGGTATGGAAATGTAAAAAGTAATTAATTAATTTTCAAAGGGAATAATGGATTTCATAGCAAATCAGTAAAAATCTAATGATAGTTAACGGAATCTTGAATCTTTGAGATCTGCACAATTGACAATAGATTATCGAAACAATGCGGTCCTACAATTCATGTATTGTATTTCACATAGGCATCTCAATCGTAAAAATGTAAATAAGCACATACTAACAAATAAATAACAGAATTTAACCGATTGTGAAATAATTTAATGAAATTAAATACCAAGAAAGAAGAACTAAGAAAATCTTGCAAATCTTGAAAATTATTGCAAAATAGGGACAATGTAGAAATAAAAAATATTTTTAAGGAGATATGGAAACGTAAAAATGAATTGATGTTTCCAAAGGGAATAGTGGATTTCATAGCAAATCAGTAAAAATCTAATAATATTTACGGAATCTTGAATCTTTTAGATCTGCAAATTGATTGAAGAGATTATCGAAACAATGCCTACACTTCTTATTGTATTGTATTCCACTCTTGTTCCATTCAATACAAAACATTTCACACATTAAAAAATTGTGCTGTTGCTATTTATCTTCAAAATATGTTTTGCTCTGCAGCCACTCGATAATTCAATTTTGTGACTATGAGAAATACCAAAAATGTGAATGTCTAAATTTAGGGTCTTACGTTAACCCTTCAATAGAAGCCTCATATACTAAAATTAAATTTCTTGAGTCTAAGCTTCCCGCTAAAGCAAAGCGCAAAATAATTTATACGAAAGGGGAACTTATGTAATTTCAAAAACCACTTAATGGTGTTTTAGGTTGGAAGTAAAACGCCGTGACAGAAATTTCTGTTCAAGTGATTAAAATGAAGATAGACGCTCAATTTACTCTATTTGCCATTAAAAAATCCTTTAAACCGAAAAACTTCAGTTATTTTCAAGCCGTATTGCAAAAATAAAACAATCGGAGTAAGCCTTGAATCATTTTGCAAGTGATTAGAGTGTAGCAAATGTTCGATCTTCAACTGGAGGAATTTGGGAAAACCGTTTCGGATATATACATAAAATACATTTAAAATCTTCTTCGACAAATTCCATCGTCAAATGTCGATTTAGACATCGTTTAGGCAAATTTTTCAACGACAATTCCTATCAAATAAGACACAATATTCAGACTGAGTTCAAGAAGACTGGAGAATCGAAAAATGAACATAAAATATGTGCGTACCAGACAAAGATGGAGCAAAAGCCATGCTGTCCGTAATGCAAATTCTATAGTTGTAATTTTGTTTGCTAATATTTTTCCAATATTTTTTTGTCATTCGCACTTACACTTTTTACACCGAATTGTTTCTGTCCTTTTATCTAAAAATCAGTACCTCACTCGGTATATAATAAAAATATGTAGGGGGAATACGTACAAAATGTCGTACAATACGTACAATATTGGTAATACACAGCACTCTCATATTCTACACCAATAATCTTAAGTTCTCTATTTATTGAAACCGGCAAACATTTATATGATAAAAATAACAGAAAAAAATATATTCTTATATATTTTAACTGCGATCAGCCAAAATCTATTCATAGCACATGGGCAAAATGATACACACGTTAAAACTATACAATTACTGACAAAGTTCATAAATGAAAAGCTTGGTTCTTTTAGGAAAATCAGTGCAGTGTTTCTTCTTCATTGCCGTCTTCAAATAACTTTTTAGTATTGTTTCGTCTCCTCTTTGTTGGGGGAGCTCATTTGGCGATTTAATTTTCCTCATATTAAGGGTAGAAGTTTAAACTGAAGGGGTCGGCCGAATCTTTGTTTACGTTTCTCTTGTCTACTACTAAAACGTCCTTTAAGGACTGGATACATTTCCTCAACAGGGAAACCACGAATAGAAGGCCGATGGATGCTCTTTATTAGCAGCAGATGGATGAATTTGATTTGGAAGAGGAGTTAAAACACTTTCTTGATCAGTGTTTCCTGCTGGAACCTGAGATGAATTGTCGTCTTGTTTGGTAGTTGCTGCTATTTCAGCTGCATTATTTTCGTAATTTTTATTTGTTGTTTATTGCACGCTAAAGTTTGACAAATTCGAATTATGCCACATAGAGCTTATATACAGAATGTTCAGATACAGAGTGGCGCATCAAAGTTATGTTTTTTAAATGATACACCCAGTATATTACGTTAATTTCGGATTCCTTTTCAAAAAATAATAATACTTTATATAACCTATTATAGATACCTAACTTCAGATATTTTACTATTATTTACCATTAAAACGAAAAAAGGGCTTTTTTTTAAATGGGTGCTCCCAAACCAATGAGAATTTTGGCTTAAAATTTTGACAGAAAATTTTTAATATCGTCTAGTTTATAGTGGACAAGTCAATCTTTGAATTTTAATAATTTAATATACAGCCCATAAACGCAAATTGTGAATTTATTCGCATTTTTCAAATGGAACAGAAACCTTATATATTTTGGTATCAATCGATCACATTTTTAATAAGCTATCCAATGACGTTTTTATGACTAATTATTTTCCAACTTCTTAGGGCCGTTTTTTCAATCGTTGGTTTACTTCTAGTTAGTAGGTTTCTATGAAAATTTTTGCAATTTAACCAATCAAAATGCTGCATTTTTAGTTTAACTAGAGGTTTAACTTTAACCATCGATTGAAAAACCGACCCTTCACCAATTATTTTTCAAATTATCGATATTCCTCTATAATCAATCATATCATTAAACATCTTCTCAAAAATGTAATCGATTAATACCAAAATATACGTCCATTTGAAAAATTCGATTAAATGGACAATTTTCGCTCATGATCAACTCTGTATAATGAATTACTAGAAATCAAAATTCAAATTAATCATTAAGATCTAGACTCTACAAAATGTTTTGTCAAAATATCAACCCGAAATTCTCATTGATTTGAAAGCAGCGATTTAAAAAAAAAGGAGTTTTTGTTGGTTTAAATGTAAAATAATAAGAAAACAACTAATCAGGTCTATAATAGGTTATACAAAGTTTAATTATTTTTTGACAAGGAATCCAAAAATGGCCTACTGTACCGGGTGTTTTATTTTAAAAAACCTAATTTTGATGCGCCACTCTGTATATGGACAACCTTTATATAAGCAGATATTTTCAGAGTGTCCTCCTAAATGGATTGTACTTTCTGTCGAAAACCGCATCTCGATTTGTTTTTTATTTTAGAGTAATCTTACTTATTTCCTCTAGTTTAAAATGATTGATAACAAGGACATACATCCCTATTTTTTTGTGGCAACAGAAAATGTCGTTCAAGCTGATTTACTTAGATCTTAGAGATATTGAAACTCTTGTTAAGAAAATAATGTCGGTTATAAAGACTTTAAGAGAAAATGGGGATTGAGGATAAAATCCGCACTTAAAGGTATCAAACTAAAAGCTTAAATCAAGCTAACGGCAACAGAAGTGTTATTTTATTGCACTAAGATTCCATTTTAGGTTGATATGATGATTAGGTCCACGTTTTTAATAGTTTACCAAATTTGTTTAGTAAAATCGTTCGTGTTTCAAATATAGCCGGCACTGACGTAATAATTCGCAATATTATTGGTGCTCAACAAGACATTGCGGTAACAGAAGGGGATCAAACGTGGGCGCAGTCCAACCTCTTCCAGCCTTATTCTGCAAATCGTTACGTTTTAATTGATGCTTTTTTCTCCGAACCTCTTTGTTTATTAAGCACAACCGTACATGGAGATCCCCAATTTCCTCCGTCGGCTTCCACAATCAGGATAATATCGCACCGAATCAGATAATCACGTGGCGCCGTTTTGCAATCGTGCAATTTACAATGATTTGCACAAATTGGCCTTTGGTTAAAAAAACAACACGCGCGATAAAAAATTGAGGCTTAATGGCGGCGCAAAAACGATCACGTATATAGTGTGAGCAATAATTTGTGGATCCTTATAAGGCGCTCTGAATCATAATAAATATATCTAGCACACCTTATACACCACAAAGTACACTATAAAAACTCGCAGGTTCTGATTTTAAATTATAGAGTGGCCGTACATGAAAAGGGTCGGTCTTACCACAACTCATTCATATTATTGAGCTCTCAGCACGTGCTACATAACACTTCAATACTGAAAACAACTGCATATTTTCTGGCGAATGGGCTTGGTTTGATTTAGTAAAACGCCACTCGGCCGGCCACAAATCTCGGTAGGAACCCGAGGGTTGAGGCTTGGTGCCCTTCTTCAATAATTCTTTCTCGAACAAACCGCGCTACTCTCGGTTTTGCAAATTTAAAAATACTAACGCTTTCAATAACTCACTTTTACGTAAAAGATATCCTAATAAAAAGTTCGAGATATTAATAAAATAAGATTGACATTGTGAAATAATGACATTTGACAGCAACTTTAACACAGACTTTAATCATTTTCAAAGTGAGTCCATGACCTACGGATTTCTATGAAAATATTTTAGATGTTTAGTTACGTGGCTCCAACGCTCTAACTACACTGCTCCAAGAAAGTAAAGCACAATTTCATAAAATATTAAGTACTTGTTTAGTTTTCTTACAATTTCGCTCAAGTAGTGTGGCAATGTTGTATATTTCAAACAATTTTTGTTGTTTAATTGCAGGCAAAAAGCATTGTCTACTGCTTCTTCTGTGCAAGAAGAGGAATTCACTAAACGATATGCAAATTTTAGAAGCAGTGTTTCTTCGCACATATGCATTGACATGAATACTCGATACTGAGGTCAATTTTTATTTTGTAATTTGACAAATCTATAACAATTTTAAAGATTCGTGTGTTATTTAGGGTGTTATGTTATTCTATTCCATCTTCATTGTAAATTGCTATGAAGTACCTAAAATAAAGTGTTAGTTACCTACATCACACATTTTAGTTTTACGGCGTATTTTCTAGTGATACGTTAATTTTTTGACGTAGCGTAGTTAATAAATAGTTATTAATAACCAAGAAAAATATGTAAAGTAAATGCAGAAACGTACATTTTAAAGATTTACATCTATATTTAAGAGCGCTGTTCACCCAAGAATTTCGTAATTTTTGTCCCATTTAAATATGGCTCAATATTTTTGAAAACGGTTTTCAAATTTTGCTTTGAGATTCAATAACGCATAGAGCATGCCTAATTATATTTTACAATAAAAAAAATAACAATTAAAAAAAAACGCTACTTATGATAATTGAATAATTTAAAAAAGCATGCACTCTTCTGGAGATATTTGTATACCGATCAACGCAACTTGCGATGTGAAATTCCTTCACTGATTAATAGGGGAAGAAAAATTAATTTTGCTAAGTTTTGTGACGCGACCGAATATCGGTGTCGACATCTAGCAAGATTTTTGGAAAGCTGTGTGCGGTGACTGTAATAATTTATGGAGTTATACAAAAGACGTCGCACATTGGAAACCGATAAAAATGTAGAGGACTGATTGAGTTATAATAAATAATATGATAAATTATTATCATAGAACAGTAAAATAGTTATAAGTGAAAATCGTAAAAATATTGAAAACAAAGCTAATTATCTACTAAAATAACTAAATATTTTTATATACTGAACAATTTTTTAAAACAAAATAATAAATTCTAATGCCACACACATCTCATTTATTTTTGGCGGTCACGTATTTTAAAACTGTTTTTTTTAGATTAAGGTGGGAAATTTTTTATTTGTTACGTTTCACGGCCGCTAGATGTCGCAAAGATCGATTATTTCTCCATCAAAGGCAGGCGGCCAAATTTTAGCATTTTCCCTAGTTTTTTTGCCTCAAAGATTACGATGAATCGTAGTATTCGTTGTAGAAAGTAGTTTTGGAAATTCATTTTGCCGACAGTTCATTTAGGAACGAATAGTTGATCGGCAGCGACATCTCATTTTTGAGTTGAAATAATGCTTAATCTCAGTTATTAGGCAATTTAGGGCATTCATCTTTTGGTAAAAGGTTTTGGTAAACTGAGGCATCTTCATCATAATCACATTCCAAAATAATCTGCTTTGGTGTCATCTTTTTCAGCATTATGTAAGGGCCGTTTAATTAATTAATTATTAAATAACTACTATTACTATGAATATCATATGATGTTAATTTAAATTGCTATGTTCAGTACACGCAATACCAAAAAATCAGACGATTCTGTTGGAAAATTAGGAAATTAAATTCTCAAAACCCTCCTATGAAAAAATTGCATGTTTTTTTTTCTTAAATAACTACTATTAGGATGAATCTCAAATGATGTTAATTTCAAGTGCAATGTTCAACGAATGCCATACCAAAAAATCAGACGAATCTGTTGGAAAATTCGGAAATTAAACCCTCAAAACCATCTTATGGAAAATTTACATGCTTTTTTTCCCACCTTAAACATTTATTTGATATGTATCAGAAAGTCATTTAATCGGTATAGTTTATACAGGATAATACACTGTCATTATAAATTATTGTAGTCAGTGGCGGCTCGTGATCATTATGTTGCAGGCAGGGAGTTTTTTAAATTGGTTATTAATAGCCTTAAATTTTGTTTTTTGGATTAATTTTCTGACAAGCTGCATCTCACCTGAAATTACTACCATACACATGTATTATTCTAGTCCGATGGTATCCGTTCCAATAATTTTTTAAATCAAAATATTCATCATATGACTTCTAAAATGTTCTGTAAAATACGATACGATTCAAGAAATCTCTTTCCCACGATTGAATTCATGCATTGTATAAAGCTTAACGAATGAGCGTAACAATGAATAAATAAATAGCACTTTTTATATGTAAATTATAACGATCTTCTTCAAATGGAACACGGTCAAAAATCCCGAAGAAGATCGTTATAATTAATAACACCGACCGTGAAAGCCTACATACTTTCTTACTTTTTCTATGTACCATTTTTTCGAAATTGGAGTTTTGTTTTAGCGTTTTACCCTCCTCGAAATCGACCAGCTGCCTATGGATTTGATTATTCAGTGACACAGATTACTCCAGATGAATGACTTCATAGGGCGATTTTGTCCGGAACTATCTCTTTTCTACACATTAAAACTAGGCGCATGACATCTTTGTCACAAATAGGTGTAAGCAAATGTAGAGGCGCTGTAGTCGTTGCTAATACTTTTTACGACCGTCAGATGTCACTACTAAAACTTTCATTTAAATTCATATAACATGCCCAATATTTATTCTATTTTAAGTTAAACAATAATGTACCATTCCGCGTTTTTTAAAAAGCGTGACCTTTTTTACGTTTGTTGCTTTTTTTCTGAATAATATTTTAAAAACAGCGTTTTGCAATTCAATTACAATCAAGCAAGTAAATGTCAAAACTTCGGCATCGTTAGATATTAGGCTTCATTATTCATTATTTTTGTGTATGAATTTGGGGAACTAAGACAGGTTGCTTTCGTTTTCGGGAGTCCTTCAACATTTCCATTATTATATAATAACCTCAAGTTATTATCATATGTATAAGTTATTATACCTATCTTTGAAATGTAATTGTTAACATTTTGGGTATAATTTTGTTTAATTTAAATTATGTAATATAATAAATTGTTTTTTATAAAATTGTTTGTTTTTATGCCATGTAAATAATGAATATTTTATGATTTATTCTTCAAAATTAATTTTTTACATTATTTTTGTAGAATAAATCATAAAATATTCAAAATATAATAGCATTTTTACTACATATAAAAAGAGGAGAAATTATTTAAATTTGCCGCAAAATTTGACCGATGCGCCATCTGAAAACTGTTACATAATTTGAAGATCGTTAAAGGTCATTCCGCCAAAATATTTGCATTGAGTCAGTCATGTAGTAATCTGTGTTCAGTGACATTCTTCAATTTGAATTCCATAATTGCAGCAACGGTCAAAATAACGATTTGCTGCGTCAAAAAACCAAAAAGTAGGGAAACAGTTTTCTTGCAGTGGTTATAGGTGGAACATATTATCGATAGGCGGGTAACAAAATAAGAATCAAAGCTTTAAACAATTTTAAATTGTTAACCAAAATATTTACAACAAAAGTTATTAAGAAAAGTTGTTGGGTTTGGCGAATTATACTACTGGTTAAAATTATTGCAATTATTTCTGCAACATTATATTCTGGACAACCCTCAAAAGCTGGTAATCTCTTTAAAACGAAAAAATAAAATAAATAATCAACACTGAAATTATTAAATATTTACCGTTACCACAGATTACTACAAATGGCCGACTCAATACTAATATTTTGGCGGAATGACCTTTAACTTTAAGGGTAACAGTTTTCAGATGGCGCCATCGAACGAATTTCGAGGCGAATTTAAATGATCTCTCCTACTTTTATTGGGAAAAAAATGCTAAGTAATTTTAATATTTATCTCGAGTTATTCTACAAAACAATTTTTTTAATTAGTTTTGTAAAATAAACCATAAAATATTTGTTCACAATGTGTTCATAATATACAAGTCATTATCATTTTTAGTATACAGGCTCTGCAATAATTCGTGTCAAATTATAATAATTTTTTTAAATAGAACCCCCTATATTTTTGTATACCATCGAATGCGTCTGGAGTCTCGTTACGTTTTTTATTAAGGTTATTCTATAGCTAAAATTCATAATATACGAGATATTTGATAATTTTGGCTGTGATACAGATTGAGCCAGGATAAGGCGGATAGTGTGCCATGGAAATCATTTGAACTGCACTGCACAGTTGTGTCATCATTGATTTTACATTTGATTTTCCATTCCATTATCCACAATAAATTCTATTTTACAAGAACAAATCGATATGATTTATTGTCTGAGAGAAGACTGTATATATTATAATAACTGATTTCTATTATAAAAATTAAAACCTGAAAGATCTTTCCCGACAATTAGAGCATCCTGGCTTAGTTCCTGATTTGTTTTATTAATAAAGCACCTTTTACCTTTCTTTACTTCTTGGAAAACAATGCAGTTTTCGCTTAATTTTTTCATAAACACCACAAATGTTGCAGAAAAAAACGATATTTCTATTAAATATTGACAAAATTGCCCTATAAAGTCATTCATATGTAGTAATATCTGTGCCATTACCATAATATTTGTACCTTCTTTCAACTAAGGCTTTTGCCGACATGGCCGCCATCTTGATTGGTGTAAAGGCACTAATGGAAACAATGGAATAATTTTGACTTTCGGAAGAGTGTGGCAAAATTTCGACTTTGAGTTGTAGACATTTGATATTAAGTTATTTGTTAATAACCGGCTCGGACACGGTATATTAGATATATTTTATGTCTTTTTCAACAAATTGTATCTTCTGGTCTTGGTTTAGACGTCATTTGAGAACAATTTTGAAGGACATTTATTCTATGGACATTTCCTAGCAAGTGTCATGATTTGATAGTTTCAAACGTCTACATTGGAAATGATAAAACAAAAGCTAGATTCCATAGTCTCCTGGGCCTCCGTTTTTGTTTTTTTGAACACTCGTTATATGGTGCTACAATCAAGCCATCTGCCAACATTTGACAACTTGACAGTAAAACGACAGATTATAGAAACCTGCAAAAATGTACGTTTGATTGTTAGAAATTCTTTGTGACAAATTTAGCTAATTAGCTGTTTCCAGAAAACACAATGGAAAACTTCCCCTTAAATAAGGTAGTATGGTTACGAATGACCGCATGGTACAAAATATGGGTCAACAAACTTTCAGGCACATCAGCTGGACCGGCGGGCGGAAGCCCTGGTCAGACAACGCAGATTCGACGATAGCATAGAATGTCACAAGAACGCAATGAAATTGTTACACGACGCTCTACAACAAACCGATAATCCCCGCTCAAAAGAGTCAATTCAACTTCAAATCGACAACCACGGGAAGCAAGTCGATTCCTTGCACATAAAACAGTCGCAATACGAAGACATGCGACGTTATAACGACAGCATGCGCCACAAACTAGTAAACATTGATTGCATCTGCGAAAACGGAGAGTCCCTCCACCACGAGATATTCCGAACCATGGAGATGCACGACTCCCTCATTGAACTTCTAACAAAACGAAACTGCGACGACGAAAGTCTGAAAAGCTGTGATAGCCACGAAGGCAAAATCGGCGACGAAGAGTGCGAGGGCGCGAAAGTACCGGGCAAGAAGAGACAGATTGACGATTCGGTCCTGTTAGAAGAGTTTCGTGGGCTAAGTGAGCGGCTGCGCGAATTCGTCCAAATTCTAGTGCTGCAGCTGGAAGAAAAAGACTGTGAAATTGCGCGCTTGAAAACGGAAATTGACAGGATCGAATGCCACAAGAGCAAAGGTGAGCATGCACTTGCCTGCAATTAAATAATATTTGAACTGAATCGCAGACGGGGCCAAGAACACCAACACTTTGAAGGTTATAACAGACTCGTCTGGCGGTACTTCGCCTTATGTTTTCTCACCATGCAGCGAGCTTAGCCCGGAAGTGCACGAGATTACGGGTCTTCCTCTGCTGGCACCGTTAGAAATGCCCAACTTTGACTATTCAAGCTTAATTAAGAACACCAACAACTTAAATTTGAACGGTACAAACAAAGAGTAGATACAAACATGATAAAGTGTTATGTGGCAAGTATTAAATGATATATTTTAGTGTAATGTGTTCAAAATGAACTGTGTCTTGTGTTTATAGTTCAGTTCTAGTTCTTTGACAATATCTTGCATATTATAATTTAATAATACAATGTGTGAACGTGTGGGGCCATAATGAAAGAGTGGAAATGGAACTAATTCGGCAGGAATTGAATGGGCACACAAATGGGAGCTTAAGTGACTTAAAGCACTAGACCAAGACATCATAGCTCTGTTAGATTTAAACTCAATTTAATTATAGTATTCTGTTCCTTCATAAGCCACATTTGCGCTTATAAACTATTTTTTGTAAGAGTAGAGTAGTGTCATAGTTATCTGGCACCTTTTAAAAAGATACATTGCAGACAGGTTTAAGTGTTACAGATAATTAAGAAGCTACTCTTATGATATATTTGCTTGTACAATGAATTGGGATGGACTTGATTTCAAAGTTGTCAGTTGGTTGGTACGTTTTACTTATTAGTAATTTAATGTCATTAGAATTTAGTTTTTTTTATTTCGTAATAAGGAAATAAAGATGCAGGGTTTCATGTGGTTCAAGTGATTTACAACAATTTTTAAAAATATCTTGTTGGAACATCCATAGCAAACGAAATTTACACAAAAATTAAAATATGCCATTTTCCAACACTTAAAAGATGTTATACATTTATTACGTTTATTGAAAGTTTGGAAAAGATGCGTCTCTTTGGTGATTAAGATCTTAATTAGCGGACTAGATTTACTTTCTATCACATAGAATATAACAAAATATAACTAGATTACAATATACATACAGTTACTGTCCTTTAGAGAATTCTGGTCCTATTAAATATCAAGGGGTGTAAGGTGGGGGAGGAACGTTGTAGGGTGGAGGTGGTGTGGGACTATTAAACGTATCTAAACTGTCATCACAAGCAATCAAACATCTTTCGTCATCTCTGTAATAATCAGTGGGACGATGTGCAACAATCAAGTTGTAAAAAATCCCAACAAGAGTGACACCTCCAGAACTTGCAAGTAAGTAAAAACCAAGCCCGTAGGTCACAGTGCTGGGTTTGGAAGATTTGGCCAATGAGTCTTCAACTAGTAGCACTATGTAGTAAGAAATGCTCACAATCGCCATGATCCACAATACTGGAATGTTAAGATTGTAACATATCACTTAGGGAATGTTGATATCAAACCTGTGCAAGTTCCAGGCACTGCATATCTTCTTATCATCTTGTATAAAATAGTTTTGGGGCCGATTAGGTCGAGGAAAAATCCGGCCAGGCTAAATATGATTGCCATGAAGCACAACAGAATCGTGGTTCTCATCATGTTTACAATGCTACTGTTGATGAAGTCGTATGCTGGAATGCGATTTAGTTAATTTAGTTAAATTCGTGCATACTGGCGTCGTAGTGAAATTACTGGAATAGTCGGCGTCGGTTGTTGAGTACCCAAAGAAGAAGAACTGGCCCAAAGCGAGAGTGGACATTGTGGAATCTCCGGTGATTATGAACCACGTCAAGTCCACCATGCTCATGCTGATCAGCGTTATTGTTATCATGTGGAATGTGGCCGAGACCAAATTGCGGTCGTCATCTTTGGGGTGAAGTCTTTGGAGAGCCGCGAAGAACGACCTTGGCATGGTGCGAGATGTCCGCTGGTCAGTCGGTTATTCGCACTGCGTGTGATGGAAATAATTTAAACACTGTTTTCGGTCGTTAACACACCAATACGAGCGAGAGGAGGAAATTATGCAATGTTATTGTTGATATTTTACAAACAAACTAAACGTCAAGGGGTTCGATGACAGACAACAGCTGACATGAAAATTACTAGTTTACTACCAACCTAAACAATGACAACAATAAAGCACAGAATAATGTTAATAATAACGGTCTTAATCGGGTTTTTAAAGCGTGTTCAATTTGAAGTCCCATTAGGGGGGTGCAGTCAGCGCCCCGAGGCGCTCATAAGTGACCACAAGCTCTAGACGTTTCATAGATAAATTTTAACAACAATGTTACCATATCTGGGGGATTCCTGCACCTAATTGCATCCAAAACGTCGATTTTTGGCTTTAAATTTCTATCGTTTGACCTAAAAATTTTGTTGATGATGTCCTCTGTTTTTGAACTATAACATCATTTTTTTTATGACAATTCCACAGATTACTCACAATTCCAATTTATTTGTTGGTTTTTCGATACACTTTTAAGTATATCCTCTATTCAACAATAATAAAAATTAAGAACATCGAAAAAAATTACCTTCAACTGACAAAATGCAATATCCACGGGAAATTTAAATGGGATTAAATTTGGGCTCATGAAGCGCCACCTGTCATTAGCTTTAAAACACTTTAATGGTTTTTTAAATCAGTAGATTCAGTCTTACTTGTAGATGAGAGCATTAATTTCCAACGGATTTTTCAAATTCACTGAATCCCAGGATTACCTCTAGATGAATTGAAGTTAAAAAAGAAGCATTTCTTATTATTTTATTGTTGACAAATTCAGATCCACCAAAATTATTGTGCAATGGTGGGTACAGTCATATCACAGATTACTCCAGATGACTGACTTCATAGGGCGATTTTGTCCGGAGCTATCTCTTTTCTACACATTGAAACTAGGCGCATGACATCTTTGTCACAGATACCATAAGCAAATATAGAGGCGCTGTAGCCGTTGCTAATACTTTTTACGACCGCTAGGTGTCACTACAAAAACTTTTATTTAAATTCCAATAAAAGGCCCAATATTTTTACTATTTTAAATTGAACAATGTACAATTCCGTGTTTTTTAAAAAGCATGACTGTTTCTACGCTGACTAATATTTTAAAAACAGCATTATGCTGCAAGCCAGTAAATGTCAAAACTTGCTTGTCGATTGAATTTGTAAAAAATTTTAAGCAAAAGAAGGGTCTTTTTTACATTATTTGTGGTGTTGGTGAAAACTAAGCGGGGAAACTGCATTGTTTTCCAAAAAGTGAAGAAAGGTAAGGATGTTTTATTAATACAACAAATTCAGGAAATCTAATTACATAATTCTAGAGCGAAACTGTGACAAGAAGCTCTAAATGTCCAAAATTCCAATCTAAAGCAAAAGTGGAGGGTTTGCAAAAAACACTTTTTGGCATCGTTAGATATTAGGCTTCATTATTTCTTATTTTTGTGTATAAATTTGTAAGCCAGGTTGCTCTATTGGTTGTCCGGCAAGTCTTTCAAAATTTCCATTATTATATAATAACCCCAAGTAATTATCATATGTGTAAGTTTTACCTATCTTAGAAATGTAATTGTTAACATTTTGGGTATAATTTTGTTTAATTTAAATTATGTAATGTAATAATAAATTGATTTTTATAAAATTGTTTCATTGTATGACGTGTAAATCATAAAATATTCAAAATATAATAGCATTTTTTCTACCTATAAAGAGAGGAGAGAATATTTAAATTTGCCGCAAAATTTGATCGATGCGCCATCTGAAAACTGTTACAAAATTTGAAGGTCGTTAAAGGTCATTCCGCCAAAATATTTACATTGAGTCAGTCATCTGGAGTAATCTGTGAGTCATATCGTTAAAAACATGCATTATAGAGGACACAATAGTAAGTGGTATTGGTATTGGAGAAATGTGTTGATTCACATAATTCTCCTAGTTTAGTCAAATTTACGAAATCAATTTAAACGCTAACAATTTCCTATTAGAACTAATTCCTCTGCCATCACTATTAACAAAGCTTAAGAAAAACTTTAAAAACAGTCGACTTAGATCTTGATTATGAAGTATTTTTTTATGGTCAGTTATATGTAGCATTAGGGAGTTTTTGCAATGCTTCGACGCTATTACTCTAAACGCAATTTTAAACGTAATTATTACGGTATTAGCAATAAGGTTAGACGTCTTCAACAGAGATTTTGCAAATTTATTTTAAGGTTACCGTAATACTTTTGTAACTTTGATGCACTGAGGTTGGCAGCACAAGACGTTTTGTGTTTTGTTTAGACCATAGAAAAGAGAAAGACTAAGAGGTGATAGGTCTTCCCATGTGTTTATTGTCAGTGCAATTTTGTAAACAATTCCCCTCCAAAAGGTCTAATTAATAATTCCCGAAGTGGATACCCACTATCTGCATATAAACAAAATTTTTGGTCATTATTAAACTTTGTGCAGGTTTCCAATTGTGCATAAAAATTTGACTCTCGTAATATTCCTGAGTCATGTCTTCGTCCTGGGAAAGGACCAAGCAGGCTCACTATTATTCCATCTGGAGTCAAAACAGATTGATATTTTACACAATGTTGGCGCTTATGTCCAGAATAATATTCTTTTTGTTCTACTGTAGGGCGACAAATGGCTCTGGCTGTACCATCAATAAGACCCCAACATTGATGAAGAGGACTTCCTTTCTGTGATATTATTTGAGAATAATATATGAGCTTTTCATACGTTAACCATTTTAAATTTTTCAAATTTTTAAGAAAATGTACATGACGTTCATATATAATATCCATAACTTTGTTAATGATAACAGACATAAACGGTGCTGAAAACCCAAAAAAAATTTCTAAATCTGACAGTCTATTTGGATAGGCAAACCGTCTCAAAAGCATACATAAGCCATTTATGCCAGGTAAATGACAGCGGTTTTCAGATACAATTATTTGATCTGGAATGCCCAGAACATTTACCAGTCTATACAAATCTTGCTTTTGAAACCGAAAATTTAAGTAGATGTCATCTTCTGAAAGTAATTCCAGATTAAAATTAGAACATTCATTACTTCTGATCCGTTGTTGCTTTCGGGATGCTTGGAGTAGCACCGCATCTTCAAATTCTGTGTCATTTAATTCCTCAATTGCGTATAATTGTAATAACTCTTCCATTATTATTATCTAAAAGACTAAAAAATTTAATCATCAATGATAGTTCCTTTAAAATTTGAGGTTAGAATTAAAACGGTAAACGTTCGCTATTTTAGGTGAATTAGCGAGATACGGTAATACGCTATCTTGACGCTAATGCGCAGTACGCACCCAGATGATTGTTTAACGTTTACCGTAACTTATTTCAGACCTGCTAAAACTCCCTATTATCTAGAGCAGGCCATCCTTATTTTTACAGCGTAGATTTTATTATTTCTTCGGTGAATAAAGAAAAAAGCGGTTGCTTCAAGTGTCAGAAATGGACACGATATTTCATGTGGGCGTTAATTACTTTCAAGATTTCGAGAACAAATTGTCAATTAAAACGGCTGAATAATAACTAGAAATTACTTTCTGAAAAAGTTAATATTTTTATAAATGTTTTTTTTATACTTTCGTCGAAATAATAGATATGTGGCAATTTCACTGTGTTTTTATTTGAATTGTTTCAGTTTAATATCTTGAGTGCTATTAGTATGCGTATCTCGTTATTTTATATAAATTTGTTAATTATTTAATTAATGGATGAAATAACGTGCGTACGAAAATAAAACTTGGCAACATAGGCATTGGAAGCACTTTGAAGTTCGTGTAGAAACTTTTGATCTTGAGTTGGGGGAAATTTGAGATTAACTTCTCTCTTGCGAACCATTTCGGACACGATGCATGAGATAGGTATAATAAATAATTTAGTCGTTTTTTAACAAATTCCATTCATTCAGTATGGGTTTTGACGTCGTTTGGAAACATTTTTGTTGACCGTTTCTGTCCAATGTCAGGATTTGTGACAATGTCAAAGACCTACACTGTAATGAATAAAACAAAAGCTAGTTTCCACGGCTTCCTGAGCCTCGGTTTTAATTTGTACGCTCTGCATAAATATTATTTTTTATTATATGTATTGTTGTTGTTTTATTACGCCAATATACAAATTAAAAAAGACGTTTAAAATTATTTCATCCCAATTAATCTTAAGTAAACTGCAGCTCAACGCAATCCTCTACAATTTCGAATGATTTTAATTTAGGCAAAGAACTTAATCTTCTTTGAGTAATTTAATGGGAAAGTCAATGTAAGCTTTTGTTAGCTTTTAATTTAAATTTCTTCATTAACTTAAAATTAACCATTTATTCATATTAATTAATTGACACCGATTACACCTCAAAAGCCACTAATTGGCTTCTAAATATTTCTTTTATGATACAATTAATTGCAAAATATATATTTTCAGGTGACAGAAACTTGAACGAATTTGTTTCTGTTTTTATTCCATTTAAAGTAAATTGTACTTTTAATTGAATTGTCATGATTCACAACACTGGTGTGATTTTATTAATAATTTATTTAAAATTATTGTAATCATGCAAGTGCGTCCGGGAACTCGGACTTCACACAAGTTTTGCATCTTCGACTTTATTCATATTATTATTCCGGTGAAAATAAAAAAGCAGCATAAGAAAGTGCAAAAATAATGTAAGTATGAACAGAATTACCAGTTCGTTAAATACACAATGCATAATTTAAAATTTTTGAATCAGAAAAAGCAGACTGAAATTTTTAGATGTTTACTTTAATAATTAATAAGTGTGAAGGCCCATTGCGCCATTTATAAATAAAAACAATGACAAAACTCAAAAATGCAGTTGAACAGGTGATTGTCATAAATGAAGACATTTCAGATAATTATATAGCTTTGGGAAATATTACAAAAAAACCAGAATAAAGACGTTTAGTAAGGCGTGGTCCTACCTCTTGTCCTAATGATCTTTCGACAACAATTTTATCTAAATAAATAATAATTAAAAATGATATATATTTGCATATATTATTTATGTAAATACTATATGATTATGCGATAAATTTGTTAGAAAGTGTATTATATCATAGTCTCCTTTTCAGTCTTTATAAGAAAGAATTAAACATGAAATGTGGACGAGACTTTTCAAATAAATATACAGTGTGTCTCGAGCCTCCCTTCCGATTACCTTTTTTTTTAAGTTTATGTACCACGTTTGAAGGTAAATTAATTTTAGGAAATATTTTCCTATTACAATTACAAAATTTGCGGAAATATTTTGGTATTACAACCAAGAAATTGTAATTATCTGTAAAGGGTGGCTCATTTTCGATGTTCTTATCGAAGCGCCCGTAAACTCATGGTTTTATACAACATTGTTGAGAAAATCAGCTTGGTACTTAGCGACGACTTCCTTCTTTCCTTTTTTATCTTTTAAACAAAAACTAATTGGACATTTTTAGGAACCATGTTTAAATTAATATTTTCAAAATTTAAATTGGCGCCCTTAGCACCATCAAACCAAAATGCCTTAATAGCAAGTTGGGTCCATTCGTACTTTATTTTAATTAAATTATAATTATTTGTAGAGGGTGTCCTTATCACAGCTCTCAGTAACTGATGATTAAAGATACTTTTTTGATTCCCTTCTTCTTTTATATTTAATTTTGAATTATAAGAGACTTTTTATTAACCATTTGAACGTAAACCCATGTTCACAAAAGGATGGTTTTAAGGAGACTTTTCGAGAAAATGGGCTTGGCACAAGCTAAATCTCCCTTTTTATCTTTTCTTCTTTTGAAGGAAGAACAGATTTAAGAATAAATCGAATTAACTATTTCTTAAGTACATACTATCTTTTGGAGATAAATTCATTTTAAGACAGTTTTTCATCTGGAAAATTTGTAATTAATAAAGCGACTAGACCAGCTTTAGAAAGCACTCATCATGTAATTACATTAAAATTAAAATTTTTGTACAAGTTTTGGATGTCCATATTGGAAACTAATGTTCTTAGAGACATTGCTTTTGAGAAATGATTTTGGTACGCCTCGCTATCGTCTTTTTGTTATAACCATGATGTGTATGTTATTCCGATTTTTTGTTATTAAACATATAAATTACGAAACGTAGAATAGAATGACGTAGTCAGAACTGATTTTAGACCATCCAAAAATCAAATTGTTTTTATTTTTAAATATCGGCGATTGCTTCAATGGTAGCGAGACTCTGACAAGAATAAATTCACCATATCCGCACCGCCACTGAGGATGTCTACCGCAGATGTAGCCGTAACGTTTGAAAGAACTTCGTGGGGCACTTGTCGGAGCGCTCGCTACCTCTGGTGGAATTTATGGGCCACAACCACAAAACCCGGAATACTATAATTTATCCTCTAAGCACTTTGAAGCTTTTACGTGTGGTCATAAAGCTTTTGGAGTCGCTCTTTCTCGTTTAATTTTCCATTGGTTTTGCATAAGCCTTTCAATTCTCAATTAATTCAGATTTAATCGTGCGCCTCTCGGTTTTTTGTATTTTCAGCTTCATTGACGAAATTACAATTAAAATAATATCATAAATGTTAGTATAATGGTGGCTGAAATTGTAACGAGCAGTAATAAATGAAATACGCCAACCAGCGTAAGAATATTGAAACAAATAGCTTCATTTTTAACCCTGTTTGAACACCTTGCATTTCATATTGTTGCAAATTTTAAGAGTAAATATTGTCCGTACAAATTGTTTCAACGGTCTTCTTTGTAAAGTAATTACTGCCGTTTTAGGCATTAATTAAGTTGTCTAATTGAGCAGCACATGGGAATATTTTAAATTCATGAAATCCTGAAGTCAGTGGCGATAATTAATCACCCTATTTAGGGAATAGGATGTACGTGGGAGTAGTTGAGTAGTTTCCATTGCAAATAAACTAGGGAAGAGCTGAGAATTATCCTGTTGCTCTTATCCCCGTACATGCAGCTGTTACGGTAACTTTAGACAACATTTATAAGTCTTTTACTGCCTCTGCAATTAGATGTGGTTATAAATTTAGGTATGAAAAGCTAGGTTTTCCGAGTGCATAACAGGTCTGAGATTTATTGAGCAAGTAACAGGTTGTTTTTCAGTATCTGTATCCTCCAGACCCGTGGACGGACTGCGGTGTCAGATACTGCCTGCTGGGATCGGAAGTCGTAAACGAACGGGTTCCAGAATACCCGGAACGGGTCGAAGCGGCGTTAATCTCCAGAGACCTTTGGATGGCGTCAGGTATGGGAGGTGGCGTGGGCAAATGATTGCCGTTAGCTCTGAAACCGTTCTCATCAGCCTCGTAGTGGACGGTGTAAGTAACCCCATCGGGACCCGTGTAGGAATAACTGCCATGGACAACGTTGGCCTGATCCGCTCCCGTGCCCTTCAAGTGACCGGATTCCTCCTGTCTAATCTGGTTTTCCGTTTCGTATCTGAGACACACGTGAATAATTACTAACATATCTCAGAGGTTTTATTGAGGAGATTTTGCTGTGACAAATTACGTGTTTGATGGCAAGAAGCAGGCGAGTTTTTAGGGGAAACGCTAATACCACTGTCAGACTCAGACAAATTTATTTGATCGAGGATATTTTACTATGAGAACTTTTTTGCATTGTCAAATGCATGTGCCACAAAACGTTTAGGTCGTATTTACTGCGTAATCACTAAACCGAACTGAACAATTTCTTGTTTAAGAACTGACACAAATCATTTTCAGGTGCAATAGTATAGTTCTTGATTTTAGCGCTTTCTAAATTATTGACTCTCGGCTATTTACAATTTTCTGTGTGTGGGTTCGAACTGCTAATAATAATGTCGCAAGAAATCGATAAACAGATAAAACAAAAGGCAAAACACACACACACAATGCAGAAGTTGCAAAGGAATAGCTAGCAGCTATAGAGTTTGTCATCTGATGTAAAATTCTTGCATAACATACCTCGTTTGTTTCTCTTGAAAACTAAACCAAAAGATAAATAAACATCCGAAATGTACATGTCACTGAAAAGCAGTAAATATTTGTTCGTATCCTGTTCGATAAATATAATATTTTATTCCATTTCAATGTTAAAGCAAAAAGTAATTGAAGATTTGAACTGAATTAGAATTGAAAAATCAAACGAACTTACCAAGTGATGTTCGATTATAATTGTACGTTCTTCTCATCCGAACAATCATTAACTTATGCAGCCACGGATTACGCTGCTGTATCCCGCACTAATTTAAAAGAAACTTAGTGGTATCTGACCTGCTACGGTGGTACCTCTGCTTGTCATTGTAGTTTGAAGCAAGAACTGAGTCGCAACAATTTTTTGGGGTACTATCCTGGGAGCGGTGGGCCTGATTGTTCGGATGAGAAGAACGTACAATTATAATCGAACATCACTTGGTAAGTTCGTTTGATTTTTCAATTGTACGTTCTTCTCATCCTTCCAATCATTAACTTATGCAGATGTTCAAAGCCACTTGCGGTCAAATTGTTGCGGGTGAAAAGGACAAAGAAAAATAATTTGTTATTGTGAACAATTATTTAAAGAAAGAGTCCTTCCTAGAATTACATGTTAAGATTTGGCAACCTTACACGAAAAACCAAAATTTTATTATGCACCCTCGGGTGTGTCACTGTTTGCCAAGAATGGCATCTACTAGTGGTATTGTTGTGGATAGAGGTCTACAGTAGAAATTTTCGAATGTTTTGCATTTTCCGGACCAGCCGGCCGCTTTTCGAATATCCTCGATGGATACGCCAGCCCGTAGTGCTGCTGACGAAGCGGCATGTCGAGTGGAGTAAGGAGAAAAAACGAATGTGTTTACACCGGCCTTTTGGAGAAGCTGTCTTATCCATCTGGATATAGTTGTTGTTGTTACTTTCCGATTTGGTTTCCTGACGGCCAAAAATAGGTGGTCTTCATTATTCCGGAAACTTGCTGACATTTCTATATATTGAAGGGTTTTTGCGACACAAAGATCTGGGTCTTCTGTGAAGAATTTATATTCGAGGTAAGGATAGACTCCCGTCTTCATTGAGGTTTTTGTTGGATCGGTGATCCTTATTTGACATCCTGTGTCGCTAAATACTATATTCGAAATTTTTATCAAGGATAACGTTTGAATTCGTTGTGCTGATGTTAATGCCAGAAGAGTGCATAATTTTGCACCGAGATCCTCAAACGAAAGTGAGGGATTATTGGGATGATGCTTCTTCAGGTGTTGTATTACAACTGCTGGGTCCCATGTAGCCTCATATTTCGGGCGAGATGGACGTATGCGAGCGACCCCCTTCAAAAATCTCTTTACTATTTCTTGACGGCCGATGCCGTCAGGAAGAATCAGAGCTAGGGCGGATCGGTGTGAATTGAAGGTTCCAAATTTATGTTGAGTGTCTTTCAACCGCTGTTGAAGAAAATCGATCATGCGTCCTACGGGCGCCGTAAAGTAACTGAGATTGTGCTGGTCGCAAAACTTCGTCCACAGTTTGTAAGTGACACTGTATTGTGCCATAGTTGAAGTGCTAAGGGAACTTATGGATGTGTCAATTGCTGATGGTGGAACTCCTTTCAGCAGGAATGCCTGGCGGATAAAAGTCCGACAGTCAAACTTAGGGAGCTTGCAAGTGGGTGATCCCGTCTATAAGGAGACGAAAGCATCTTTGAATTAGGTAAGAAAACCAAAGGAGGTTCTTTTAACAAAGACAAAAAAATCGGATACCAAGGTTGTGACTCCCAACTGGGCACCACGAGTATTCCCTCCGCCTTGTCTAGTCGTATCTTGTTTAAGGTTCTAAGAATTAACGAAAAAGGCGGAAAAGCATAGAACCGCAGCTTTGACCAATATATGGTAAAAGCATCGACTGCGATGGACCCAGGGTCCTGCTTCCAAGAAACGTACTTGGCGCATTTGGCATTGATATCGGAAGCGAATAGATCAATCTCTGGTCGACCAAACTTGTCGACTATTTGTTCAAAAAAGGTAAAGTCGAGATTCCATTCGGTATTCTCTGAGTGACTGCGAGATGCCCTGTCCGCTTCGAAGTTGAGTTTTGTGTTTATATAAGAGGCGAACAGCCAGATATTTCTGGCCTCACACCACTGCCAGATCTCACGGGCTAGTGAAGAAAGGAGAGGAAACTGTACACTTCCCATGCGATTCACATAGGACAGAGCAGTTGTGTTGTCTACTCTAAGCAAGATATTGCAGTTGGATAGATGTGCCGTAAAGCAATTGAGTGCATAGAGAACGGCTTTTAATTCAAGATAGTTGATATGCTGTCTCTTCTCCTCCAACGACCACCACCCATGAGTTCTGGCATCGCCGCATACTGCCCCCCAACCAGTCAGGGATGCATCCGAGAAAATTTCGAGTGCATAACGATCCTGTCGGATATCGTTATAGGAATCGGTAATGAGGTCTTCCCACCATTGCAGCTCGTTTTGAATTTCAATGTCTAGCTTCATTTTGTCGTCAAAGTTCCCCCCGACTTTTTGGAGAGCCTGAAATTTTTTCCTCTCCAATGTCTTGGTATACAAAAAACCGTATTTAACGGCAGGACAGGCGGAGATTAAAGTTCCGACCAACTGAGCAAATTTGCGAATGGTGCATTCCTGTCTAGTTTTGAAAATTTTCAAAAATTGTAGAGTGGAAATGATTTTGCTAGAAGGAAGTGAAAGCTGCATTGTCTGAGAATTCAGAATAAAACCTAAGAATTTACATTGTGTAGGTGTTAATGAGCTTTTCTCAAGATTGATGATAAAGCCCAAGTTGTCTAGTGTCGTTAGAGTCAGTTTTGTTTTTGCTAAACAATCTTTATAAGAAGAGCCGAGTATGAAAAAATCGTCCAAGTATGAGGCACAGGTTACCTCTCTTTGGCGTAGATAAGACAAGATAGGTTTTATAATCTTTGTAAAGACTAATGGCGCTGATGCTAGCCCAAAAGGCAGGCACGTGAAAGTGAATAAATCGCTTTCAAACCTAAAGCGCAAAAATTTTCGATCGGACTTGGCTATAGGGACTAAAAAATAGGCATCTTTTAAGTCTATAGTACACATAAAATCGTTGCGATTTAAGAGTTTCATAACTGTGCGGATATCCTCCATTTTAAAATGGGGTACCAATAAAGAACGATTTAATTCCTTTAAATTTAGAATAAATCGTTTTTTGCCGTTTGCCTTGGCTACAAGAAAAAACGGCGACAGAAATTCACCATCACATGAAGTGCATCTCTCGATCGCTCCCGAAGCCAATAGATCAACTATGGCCGATTTTAAGTCTTTATTGTGCGCCAGACCACTGCTGATCGGCGGAGATATTTAACGTGGAATGTTTTTAAAGGGAATAGTGTAGCCCTCTAGCCATTGTAGAATGATGCTGTCAGTGGTAATTTGTGTCCAGGCGGGGAGGAAAAAACGGAGTCGCCCAGCTGGTTTAACATCAGAAATGCTTACCTTTTTTAAGGACGGCGATTGCGATGGTAAGTTGACTCCTTCTTTGTGTCCCTGTGTTCCTTGGAGCTGATCTGTTTCAAGCCGGAGTTGGTGGGGTAACGCCCGTTCGATCGTACGCTCCCCCCCCTGGAGCGGATCGGGCCTTTCCGGTTTAAAAAACCCTGGTTTCGAGTTGTGGAGGTTATTATGACCTTAGGGTTAGCTGTAGGTGCCTTGATAACCTTGCTAACAGACTCCAAGGATTTTTGTTTGGACATAGTGTCCGAAATATTTTCTCCGAACAGAAATTTTGTCGCAGGTACCTTACTTGTAGCATCCTTAAAGGATGCGGACAAAAAAGGGAATAAGGCGTCGCGTCTGGCGAAAGTAAGTGAATGAAAAATAGAACACAAAAGTTTAGAACTGTCGGCCAGGATTGTGCCCAATGATTCTTTTTCCTCTTTTGGAACTGAAAGGGTCGCCACCGCTTTTAGTGCGCATGCATGAGCGGTCAATGCGGAAATTATTCCCTGTTGGGCGGCCATCACTCTAAAATCTTTGGATTTATTGTTGGAGGTTAATAAATTTGCGATTTCGGCATTCAATGTGGGAGCATTAAGCCCGCTTGACTCAATTGGTTGATAGGAGTTAAGAATTTTTTCTCTATCTTCCTTCGATAACCCATTGTGTAACAAATCGGACCAATTAGAAAGTAGTCCGGATGGAATTGAATGATTCTCGCTCGATTTCAATTGGGAATCTACCCCCACTGCTTGCAGAAAAGAGTCAGGGAGGTCATCTTGAGAAATATCAAGAATAATGCCTGGAGATTCACCCCGTTCGACATCCGAATCTGCAGTTTGAACTGACATAGGTGGGGATTTACCCTGCTGTTGTGAATGAGTTGTATGTGGGGATCTACCCCTGGTGTTGAAACGATCAACGTTTGACTCATCACCTGGAGATGGACGTGACCTTGATGAGGACTCTGGGCCACGACCATGTGGAGATCTACTCCTCGAGGTGCTTTTGCACGACAACGAACCACCTCGTCGGGGATCTGGAGTTCGATTTCGCTCGAAGCGATCTAAGAAAGCCTCAATACGTGAAAGGCGGCGATCAAGGTCGCGACGATCAGATTTACTGATGCGACGTCGTTTCGATCTCGATCTTGATCGAGAACGAGTTCTCTTGGAATTTCCCATGTTTCTGATGTATGCCCTAAGCTAGAGATTACGGAATAATTATTAAAAATACCTTAGAAAACGACGAGTGAAAAAACGAGGGCGTTAGCGGGATACGCACGTAAAACGCAATGACAAGCAGAGGTACCACCGTAGCAGGTCAGATACCACTAAGTTTCTTTTGAATTAGTGCGGGATACAGCAGCGTAATCCGTGGCTGCATAAGTTAATGATTGGAAGGATGAGAAGAACGTACAATTTGTTGTCAAAGCAATCTTAATTTAGTAAATTAAAATATTTGTTATTTGTTCAAGGAGAGAGGAGAGGACACGAACAACAAGCAAGTGAAATATTTATTATCATTTTTTGAATTGTTCATAAAAGTTAGGATGTGGCGCAATACAATAGCTCTGGGAAGCCGATACCCATTCTTCAGGACACTGAAAGTGGAGGATGTTTCAAGTTTAATTTTAAGGTAGAATAAGTTTTGTAAATAAGTTGTAAATAAACACACTACAATTCAATTTAATTTATTTGGTCCTTCGAGCAATTTATTCATACATTTCAATATCGATATCGTACATTTTGGTCCTTCGAGCCGGATTTTGTATACCCAGAAACAAATTTTTTTGAGAGAATGAGCTTGTTATTTAGACAAGCCTGTCTTGTTTCACTTTATATTTTTTGAAAAAAAGATAAAGTAAGAATATGGAGATAAAGTCACAATTATAAACACAAACCGAGAAATGCGCGTTTTAAAATTTTGGCACTAAAATATTTACATTTTTGGCGTCAACAAATCAAAAACTTTTAATATTGAAGAAGTTTAGTTGTGCCTGATTTAAAAATAGATTATAATTATCTAACCCACTTTTAAAGGTAACACCATTTGTATAAAAGTAAAGATGGCGCCTGTGGCGCCCTCAACTCAAAAACCTTTAAATTCAAAGATAGTTCAGTCACACCTCATTCTAAATGGATTATAATTAATTGTAAAATTAAATGATGCGATTATCGTAGCTCTTGGAAACTGATGCTCTTTTAGAAACTTTTTTTGAGAAAATAAGCTTATAACAGACATGTCTTGCTCCTTCCCTTTTTGTCTTTCGAATAAAGAAAAGACTCAAGCAAGAGCAAGTAACAGTTTTTTTTTTGTATGAACAATCTTTTAAAATTAAAACAATTTGCATAAAAGTAAATATGGCGCCTGTGGAGCTCTCAACTCAAAAAGTTTTAATATCAAAGGGAATTAAGTTGCTCGTGATTCTAAATGAATTATAATTATTTCTAAATTGGCATAGATAGCTTTATCGCAGCTCCCGGAAGCTAATGCTCCTTTAGAAACTTTTTTTTGAAAAAATGCGCTTAGTGTTTGGCTTCTTGCCTTTTTATTATTTGAAGGAATAAAGAATTCGAACAAGAAGCAAATGAAATATTTATATGATCCATCTCTTAAAGTTAAATGCATTTGCATAAAAGTAAAAATTGAAGACTCAAAAACTTTCAATATTCAAAGGCAGTTGAGTAGCACCTCATTCTCAAGTGGCGATGCTCTTTTTTAAGCAGTTTTTTTTTTGTTGAGAAAATGAGCTTGGTAGATGACAAGTCTGCCTTTTTCTATTTTATTGATTGATCAAGTAGTAGATCAAATATTTTTTATCTTTTGAAATTAAGTTTATTGACATAAAATTAAAAATTGTACCTGTGACATTTTTAAATAAAAAAATGTAATACCAGAGGAATTCTGTCGTACCTCATTTTAAATTTATATTGTAATATACCTAGAGGAAGGCAGATGTATCCTCATCGGAGTTCTCGGATACTAAAGCTCTTAAAGTAACTTTTTCTTTATTTTTTATCATTTTACTTCAGCTCTCAGAAAATGATGCTCTTAACGAGGCTTTTACTTTCTTTTTTACCTTTTTACTTCAGCTCTCAGAAGATGATGCTCTTAAAGAGAAGAAGAGGGGATTCGAACAAGAAGCAAATGAAATATTTGTTATGAACAATCTTTTAACGTCAAATTCATTTTTATAAAAGTAAAGATGGCGCCGCGGGCGCCATTAAAAAAGGATGATTCGCAAAAGAAGCAGATGAAATATATTTTATGATAAATCCATTATCATAAAATTAATGTACATTTGTTCAAAAAGACAGATACGTCCTTCCGGAGATTTCAGAAAGAAGCTGATGGTCTTAAAAATACTTTTTTGAGAAGATAAACTTGGCACATAGACCAATCTGCCTTCTTTCTTTTTTAAGATAGAATTCGAACAAAAAGCAGATGAAATATTTTTTATGGACCATTGTTTGAAGTAGAATTTTTATTGAATTAAAATCTAAAACATTGAATACAAAAGAGTCATACCTCATTTTGAATGGATTATAATTATAATTTATTGCTTTTCCTTTTATAAAACATTTCTTTTGGTTAAAAGAAAAATTATTTTTTATCGCTGGAAAACTACACCAACGGATAGATAATTATATGAAATGTCCACGTCGCTGAAACGCTGTCATGAAATGAGTCGATTTATTGAATTTGGAGTGCAGGTTATTGACGTTACGTCATGTGTACGTTCCTTCTGAAACTAAACAAACACGAAAGCAAATTACTGCTCATTAAGCGCTTGGCGATTGCAGCAAGCACAAATTGCATAAAATAAAATATATGACACTGATTGATTTTACAGATGATCACATTTTAAACATTAGTTGACTTCCATACAGTTTTCAACTAAATAAATAATGCTTAAAGCAATTGCATTTTTGGTTTTGATTAAAACTTAATCATCAGTGCAATTTACTTTTAATTTAAAATTTAAATTATAGATTTATATTTCGTGATAATGTTGCGGGCATCAATATTAGGTATAATGCGATTTTGGTACGATTAATAAATATTTTATGGCTTTGTTTCTGTACGTTGATTTATAAGTTGAGTTTATTTTCATGTAGCTTTTGTTTAATTCTTCTGCGTGTAGATTTTGACGTTATCAAATGATGATAAGTGACAACTGTCAATTAAAAGTTGCATTTGCTTCTATACTATACCGAATTAGGCACAGCTTTATATTTTTGTACGCATTTTATTGTATGGTCAATTAGTATTTATTTTCCGCAAAATTGGTGTCTTAAAATATTGTTGTAAGCTGACGGAGAAGCTTAAAATCTGTTGCTTCAGCTTATGAAGTAATGCCGATAAAATAAACAAACAACCGTCCAAGATTAATGCACTTCTGGCGCGGATGAAAGCGCTTTTCTTTTATACATTTCTTTCCGTTTCACGTTCCCATAACTCCTCGAACATAACCCAGCCGGTCCTTAGTCAAAATAAAAAATTTACACATTATGAGACGTGAGCTTCGTCGATGTTAGAAATGCAATATCGACTGCTATTGAACCGCACAATTGCAGGTTTTCAGGTGGATCCTGAATAAACAATAATTACAAATGGGAGCTTTCAAACTTCCTAGTAATTTGGGACTAAATCGATAGCACCACAACCGGATCTCCGCACAATTTATTTACCCCGTTGTGTATTTCCGTGCATGGGTAACAGGTGGCGCGTTTCGAATTGAATTGTAAAATAAAGCGACTCACTCAAATCGGTAGGTTCCAGCTCCGGTGTTGTCATTGTTGAAGCGAAGGATAGCAACAGGTGTACCCGTGGAATGGGTCTTGGCAGATGCAGAGTCGTAAGATTGAACGGGTCCAGATGGTGGAGGAATATAAGACGAGCGTGGTGGAGCGAGGAAACTACCCCCAGCGGCAAATTTAGCACTGTTCGGGGGCAGATAGATATTTTCCAAGCGATCGGCACTTGCGCCAAACACCGCCAACATCAAAACCAACTGAAACAATTACTTTCAGACTCTTTACTTTTCCACTTTGCAAATTCTGCAACCTACCAGTTTCATGGTCGCTTCTTGTAGGGATGACAGAGTTTGAATGGTGTAGGCGTAAGATATTGCCGGCTTTTATAGAAAAATAATCATTCAGACGATGAGGACGTTTTCCGGAGCATCAGAGCAAGGACGCGGATTTCAAGGTAAAGGTGTGATTTTTCACAACCGACCTAGAAATGCCTTGCAGATGATTCCGAGTCATTATCGCAAATGTCACGTAATTTTAAAGCGGTCTCCATGTAAGGCACTCCGGCCACTAATTAGGCGGATACAAATTTCGGGCGGATCAATATGAATGACATTAGTGCGTGAAAATTTCAATGGGGCATGTGGGAGGTGATTAAAATTGTTACGAAAGTTGTAAAATCGTCGACACCTTGACATTAGCGTTTATTAATTTTGTAAAAACAACAAAGTCATTAGAACAAATTATGCTTTTAAGACAATTTTCGGCCGGTTTTTGTCCTAATTGAATAACGAGCCCAGTTCGGCAATAGTGGTGCCGTGATAAAATAATCATCATTCGTTAATCACGTGGCGGGCAATGAAGTTTTGCACAACTAATATATTAAAATGATTGTCGGTTTTTCAGCCTGAAGCGGCGAGCGACTTTTCAGATCGCACCGTCCTTTTCAAGTTCCGCCTGAAAACGCCCGGGGCCTGCTCAAAACCGGAAAAGGCTTTTAACTAGCTTTATGTTTCAAACTTTCAGATCGCTTCCTTCTGTTGATTTAACATTTGCCTCAAATAATGATGATTATGAAATTGACGGGCTCTGTCAGAACCGTGGGCGTTCTCTCTCGTCTCAAATATTAGTCTTATTATCGCTGACATTTTCATCACGAGAAAGTGATGCATGAGGCTTCAATTAGGCAAATCTTACGTCTAGACTTATTAGTTTTCACACGACTATAAATAGGATGCGAAGGAGCCAATATGATATTTGTGGCTCATCATTTCAGGCTAATCTAATTCTACGTCGCCATCTCCTGAAGCAAATTTCCTTAACAAACTTTGTGTTTTATTTGAATCTCTCCAACTAGACTTTGAAGTAAATTTGAAAACATATTTGTGAATATATCTGAAATTAATGCTAGTTGGGAAGTTTGATATTTGAGCTAAAAGCCGGCGGACGGTTTTTAAATTTTTAACATACTAACTCCAGAGACATTGCATAAATTATAAAAAGCGTACAAAAAAACCGGAGACTTACAAGGCCACGGAATCTAAATTTTGTTTCATTTTTCACGGTGCAGACCCTTGACTCTCCGACATTGTCAAATCATGAGGCTTGACTAGAGCTGCAATCAAAATTTTGCCCAAACAACATGGCGATGGAATTTATTAAAATAATACTCTTAATGCAGCATGTTATCAGTCATTGTAATCAATCAATTTAACCCAAATTTCTCCAGCAAAAGTAATCTACACTCTAACTAATTCCAAAGGGCTTCCATAATTTATATCCGTTTTAGGCGGCGCAAACGCAAAACTTGGTGAAGAGAAAATACACAAACCCACTACACTAATGGACAATTGAACCGTTCTACTAAAAATGTAGAGGTTTTTAAAACATTGTGGTCATCCGATTTTAAAACGGTTTAGGTGAAAGCCCCCAAATGTTCCAAAATATGTAAAACTTTTAATCGTCATGTAATCAGTACAGTATATACAGAGTGAAATGTAAACATGTTACAAAAGTGTTGAAGTTTGGACCGTCCCCAATCAACGCAGAGGACCTTCCAATTTGATATAATAGTTCTAACATGTGCTCCCTAACAACATTTAGAGCAATACTTCTTGGTTTCCTTCTTCGCCAACTTTAAAACAAAATGTTCTTCCATTTAAGGTTTCGTAACCCCACTTATGGTTAAAAAATTATAATTTATACTCGCGTGAATCTGAAAACAAGCTCAAAGGAGCTACTAATTCAATCGATTGAAATTGAAAGTACAAGTTGTAACAAAGTCCCAAAATTTAAAGGGCCTATACATTTTAATTGTAGAATAGATTTTGCGCAGCTGCGATTAAAATCATAAAGTTTCTTTAAAAATGAACGTTTTAGTGTAAATTTGATTGTAATTTATTAAAAAGTAATGTGCGTGTGAACAAAAAACCATTTCTAGTTTTTGCGAAGAAAATTGTCACCACACCAATTACATTTCATTACTTTAGTTATAGTGGAACAATTATAAAACTGATTTTAAAATTTACGCAATTTCATTTTAAAGTTTTCTAATGGATAACAACTAACGTGGAATAATTTATTTTAAATTTGGCGATTAAGAAATGAACAAAATGGGGCTTCAATTAAAATCGGAAGACCACAAAGTAATTAACTAACTAATTAACTAACATAACAAACAAAATGTTTTGTGGAACCGTTGTCCATCAGTGTACACAAAGGATTTTAGTAAGCACGGAAAAACGAACGAAAGTGGACGGATTAGATTTAGATTTTGCTAAAGAAAAGGATATGATCATATATATTTTCAAAGGAAGAACAAACAACGGTACGTAGGTATATGATCAGATCTGGGGAATAGAACCAGCCCAAGGGGTTTTTTAAAGATTCCTAAACCCCTATAAAAAAGGTATATGATCAGATTGGTTGGAATATACGTGAAACAAGTTAAAACAAAAAATATGAGAATAAAATAAACAGTGTGGCTAAAAAGGTTGGAACTAATTCGATAACTTTTTTATAGGGAGCGACAGAAAAAATCGCGTGGACACGTGAATTTTTAATTTTAAATGCGCCAAGCTAATAAAAATTTGCTTTGTGTCATCTCTCTCAAGGTTATGACGTCATTTCCATTTTTTTTAAATGGCAACCTTAATTTTTTATTGCGTCATTTTAAAAAGCATGTTTTTTTGCATATAAAACAATAACATTTGTAATAGGTTACAAAACAATATTTTTGAGAAAAAAATTAAAATATAAAAATTAGAAATTTTGGTAATACCCCACAAAATTTAAGTAATGTCATAAAAACAATTTGAACATCGTTTTAATCATTGTCAAGAAGGTAGGCAGTTTGAACATTTAATCTGATTATTTTGTAATTTTTTCATGTTATTTAAATAAACTGCTATTGTTAAAATCATTAAATTACTAAATAACAAACAAAAAAATATTTTTTTTCAAAAATATTGTCGTGTATCACATTATAAATTTTATTGTTTTATATGCAAAAAAACATGCTCTTTAAAATAACGCAATCAAAAATTATAGTTGCCATTTAAAAACAATTGAAATGACGTCATGGCCTTGAAAGAGATGGCGTAACAAAGCAAATTTTTATGTCAGAATTAGCGCATTTAAAATTAAAAATTAACGTGCCCGAGCGATTTTTTCTGTCGCACCCTATAAAAAAGTTATCGAATTAGTTCCAAGCTTTTCATCCACATTGTATACAGTTAATAACTACGGAAGAGAAAATAAAACTTTGAGAAATTCAGGCAGAAAGCACGAAATACAGATAATGATGGTCTTTATCGATTTTTAGCAGGCGTATTACAAAGTATAATTTTCAGAGATATATAGGGCTTTAGCAGAGTAAGCAATAAATTAGTAAGAATGATAAAGCTAGCACTACAATAAACGGAAAATAAAGTCAGAACACCAGCCATCCGGAAGAAAGGTTATCCCTATCGTCAATATTGTTTACTCTAATCCTAGAAAAAATATAAGAGATTCAGAAGTGAATAAAGCAGGCTTTATATATTTGAAATTTGAAATCACTGTCTAGCTTTTGCTGATGACTTTGTCTGCTTGGCAAAAAGTCGACAAGAACTGAAAAATGAAACGATTGGGAGAACGCCTATCATTTTAAGGGATACACGAATCTAGTGACAAAATTGACGCTCCCATGGTTTTGGTTGATAGGGACAATAAAAACAATTAAGAGTTTTTTGAAAAATATATGGAGAACGAACCATGAAATAAAACAGCTATATTTATGCAAAAAAAATGTCAGGGGCTGTAAGAACACGACTTAAATAGCTTAGACATAAGGGAGAATGGGTCCAGGAATAATCCCCCTGTCCTGATGCGTTATGAAATACAAAGAAGAAGGCTGAAAACTAGATGGATGCAATAATTCACGGGAGACATAAGTGCAATGAGAACTATCGGAAGGAAAATTAGGAAAGAAAGATAGAAATGAAAAAAATATAACCAACTAAACCACAGGCCTAGGCTTGCAAAGCTATTTTAATACCGAGTTTGTTTTAAGGTAATTAGTTTTAGAGAAATTGACAGAAAAATTCAGTGTAAAGAATAAAAAATATAATAAGAAATTGTTGGCAAACAAAATTACAACCATGGAAGTGCCTTTTCCACCATTTTTGACTAATGTATATTTTATGTTCTATTCTCAATTTTCCAGTCTGTTCGAACTGTTTAGAAATAGTGGAAGACACGCAACTTTTTAACTGAAAAGCTTGAAATAAAAAAACATACATTTAACGTAGTTAAAGACGTTACGACTTGTCAGATCAAATTATTTTAATTGTTTGAAATGGTTACAATTTTAGGCAGTTTGTGGAGAACTAATCGCGAGGCGAACCAAATTTATTACCCCTGTAGTTTGTGAATCTATGAGTGCGACATGATAATATGTATCCAAGCTACAACCCGCAAGTCATGACTCCTGCCAAAGGTTTGATTAGGTTGCATGTGTGAATTGGATTATGGTTCTGATTTATTTAAATGATTTGATTTACTACAAACACAGTCTGAACTGACGTTTTTCAACGCATCCATTCCTATGTGTCTCCACGAGCTCCCTGTTTAGAGAGTAAAAGTTTAAAGTTTTAGTTGTTGGGAAAAGTGAATTTGTGTGCGCGTTTATATTTTTCCATTTTTTTCTTACATCCCATAAATTTAGGGATTTATTATACATCGACGCATTTATTATAATAACGAAGATTTATTGAACTGAGATTCTGGTAATAAATTACTGCCCTATTTTTACAACACCCTGCGCAATAGATTTAAAAATTATAGCCAAAATTTCGTTGAAAATGAGAAAATATATGGAAATGAAATGTGATATGCGTCGCATAACATGTAATCTAGGAAGAACAGGTGATTTAAACTCGGTGTAATATAAAGTTACACGGGTTTGAAATTTGAACAAGGTTTGAATAGAAATTACATTTGAATTATAGTCCTCGAACTTCGTCCCGCCACAATGTCACTATCTGGAATTATACTTGGATGGACATTATACTTAATTATTTATTCTCGTGACGAGTTTAACAAATTACACAACCATAGATATCGTTTAGTTGAAACCCAACGGTTTAATTTTGCGTAAAATATGCTCCGACATGAATTAAATTCAACTTCTCTCTATTAAGAGTGATCTGAGTTGATAATGGAATTTTAAATATTTGGCCAAATTGAGTTAAATGGACTTCATCACGAATTTGAACAAAATTGTATTTTTATTCCATTTTTATAGTGTACTACATAATGCTTAGAAAATGCAACTCCAAGGAGTAATCGATACATTTCAACAAAACTCTTTACTTTGATATAAACAGCGATGCCAAGATTTACTCTCCTGTGTTTGCTCTTAGCGTTTCGTAGTTTTATTGCAAACTGTACACAATTTTAAAGAGGGCCAGTGAATTGGCGAAAAGCTGGAATCGCCACTTCAGATATAAATTATTGCTATTTTTCCACGGCCATTATGCCCAATGATTAGCAAAAATTTGTTGCGGATGTATACTAAATTCATCAACTTAATTTGCCAATTCAGAAATTCCTAAGTCTAAGAATGACCTAGGAGCTAGTTTTTCTTGGTACGGATCCATGCGGATAAACTTTTATTAGTTTACCCGTTTATTTTGATTACTTACGTCAATGGACGCATAAACTTACTATTATATTCAATCAATCATTAATGTCTGTTCATTTATAAACACAAAATTTAGGAAAACAGTCTCTTTGAAGGGTCTCTCTCACTTGTTCTAAAAGAGGGGTTTCTCCCATAGATTATATGCTGTCATTATGAGATACTGTACAATTCCACCAGAATTTAGAAAATAGGTAATGGTTCCAACATAACTTGAGGGTGGACTCAAGATTAAAAAGGGAATCGAGAAGCTAGTTACCATTTTTGGCTAAAATGTACTTTTTTCATGTTTAGCAGCAAAAAATATATTGCAGTATTAGAGCTGACGTGCACTTGAAGTACCTATTGCTTTATTCCAGCAGTCCCTAAACTTTGGAGTACCGATACTGACCATTTTTAACAAATTATTTCTGGACAAAATACGTTTTAGCCAAAGAAGATAAATAGCTTTTAGACTCCATTTTTTTAACCTGAATCCTCAAGTTATTTCAAAACCATTACGTAACAGCCTGTATATCGAAAACCTATAGCAACTCAAATCCGATATTTTTTGAGTTAGGGTAGATTTTGTTGCATGGCTCGATATTATCAATTTGTTTTGTTTAATATTTAATCATTTATTACATACTTATATTAAATTAATCAATTGTACTTGAAATGTATCGGATTCGTTTTTGCTGTTGAGGTTGCAGAATGAAAAGTCGTCAGCTGTTGAACGTTGGAATTCGTCTTATTTTTCCGTTTATCCGATTCAAATTCAATCCACATCAGTCACGACCAATTGCTCTTCTCAACAATTTGGAGAAATTAATTTGATTGTTAAACTTTAATCGCGGCATCCTTCAAAGCGACCTAAATTTGGAAGTGTCGTCAGCTCTGTCGTTTTGTAGTTTCAAAATCGGGATCTGATGGTGCAGAAGGATCGCCTGCGTTGGACAGAGATAAAAGCAGCACCTTCAAAACTTTCGGGTGTAAATAAGTGTTTTGTAAACGAGCTGTTGAGATCAAAGCCACATTTAATTGGTTTTTGACGCACTCGAATTAATTCCCTTTTATTCAGATTGATTGAAATGTTTGGATGGAGTCTGCGATTTCAAAATGTATGACGAAGTCAAGGTGGGATGTAAAATTAGTCGATTTTAGTTTAACAAGACACTAATTTGTTTTTTCTGTTGTAAATTGAGCAAGGCCACGAGACGAAGAATGAATCCTATTAAGGAATTAGTGCAGGTTTTTTTACATTGCATAACGACCTTGCCGATTAAACCAAATTCCAGAATTTTGGAATTTTACTTGAATTTAGAATGTAAAATTTAATTTATAGATTTGAAAATCAAGACAAAAAGTGCATATCTATTGTCATAAAAATCGTACAAATATTCATATTGAAAAGAGTTCAAGTATAAAGAGCTTAGATCTAAGTGCTTGGTGCTTCGAAACCTCATTTCTTTAATTGTTCAAACTGCAACAGATTCCGTATATTAAATTAAAGTTCTAAAAAAAATACAATTATGTTTGATCAACGCCACTGTATTCTTGCTGTACAACATCGACGATTATGCCATTGTCCAAATAATGTTGTGGAAATCATTAGCATCAAATTAGTTATATCAGCTGGATTCATGTTTGAACAGCCACGAACTCACTCAAGCAACTTTCACCGTTTCGTATAAATAATAACGAGTGCGAAAAATCGATCAAACGCTTCAAGTATGTCCAAAAAAATGTTCTTTAATTTTATTATTTTATTTGATGATACAGTGTATTTTTTTCTAACGGAGACTCCTCCTAAGAGGAGGAGACAAAATGTACATGGCTATGCCCATAAACTTGAACTTCGAGACGCGACTTTCTACAAATCGTCTGCTAAGGTTTGCTGAATTTTTTTTACATGGACAAACACGGATCCGTTTAAGATGTGCTCCTTCACCACACCGTCAGCATCTTTAAAGTTGTTGCATTATATTTAGTATCATTTTTTGTAACAACATATAGATTTTGAGACATATATTCAACAGAAAGTTTTATAATCAAAGATGGAAGCATGTTGAATCACAGGTATAAGCAGCGAAGACTGACGATGAAGCAGGATAAATCTGAACTTGATAAATAACAAATTATGTTGAAACAATTGTAATAAAAATGATGGGAGGTTGGTGATAGGGAAGCGAGCAACAATTAAATCCAACTGACGTTTCGTCTATTGCTGCGCAAGACATCCTCAGTATAGGTGTGATCGTGGTCGAACAAATTTTCTAAACAATTCAATAAGTTCGCCTGCAATTGAACAACAACTGTTAATTCCATTTCGAGTGGACACGTCTATTAAGCGGACTCAATTCCAGCGACTGTTTCAATGTTTCAATGAAGTCTTCTATTAAATTTTTTCTACATATTCTGCAAATTGTGCCTTAATCGTTAATGGCGAACAAAACTAAATTGTTAACTATCGAGCAATTCGCCAGTAGAATAATTACTTTGAACGGTGATAGCAAACATAATCGTTCAATTTCCATAACGCTGAATGTTAGGCCCTAATTCTCGTAACGATTCTCTTTGAATATTCCCCCAGCACTCGCTTTAAGGCTGAATTTAATTTCCAAAGAGTGAGGCTGAATTGAATCATATCTACGACAGAACCCGGAACAGGTGAATATTTGACTTCGTTCTTGCGATTATAATGTACGCTGCAGCAGGTTCGGGTGCAGTTCTGAATAAAAGACGACGTTCGAAACATTTCTCAATTTGAAGTCATAATTTTGGTGCTTTCTTCGCTGAAAGACGGCGATTTGAGTGCTTCGCGCGGTTCCATTTTGTGAAGTGGAAAGCCCACGCATGAAGCCAATCATTTCACAAAAGAGGACGGATCGTCTAATGTTCTCGGACGGAATAAAAAAAGTCGATATGTGTAAAATTTAGTTTTATTGGCAATCGGGGAACAGATGCTCGGATTATGTAGTACGAGTGACGTTGATCGATGCGAGAAGATCGAGAAGTTGATGGCCGCTGCCAGCCTGAGCAGTGCTTTCTTGGGGTGCCGTATTTGACATTTGACTAGTCGTTTTATTATAGTTTCGTCGACGTTTACAATTGCTTCTATTGTACTCAAGTTTGGATGCAGACTTATTGTTCAAGATGAGCTGCCTCTTAAAGTGATTAGATTCAAGTTAAATTGGCGCTTGCCAAGTCTATCAGCCAGATTAGTTGTTTTATATTTGTTCTATTATGAGGCATATAGATTAAAATGCACTTAGGTATTGCTTGAAATTTCAGTTCATATGATAGCATTTCATCATACCCAAAAATATTGTTTTCATCCTAGGACCTAATTAATTTGCAGTGCCATCTAAAATATTAAAATCACATTAGTTTCTAAACACACATCAAAGCATTGAAATTCAAAATATGCTAAAGTCATACGACTGCAAAATTCATCTAATAAAGAATTTATTTGCTACCTTTGTAAATTATAAAGCAAAACAAAAAACGGAGGCTCACCAGGCTATGGTGAGTAGCTTTGGTTTTATTGTTTACTATGTACACTGTTGACAAGATGTCAATCAAAATGTAGATATATTTTAAAGTGTTTTTATGCCTAAGCATGAGTTACTAAACTAATTTGAGGAAGAAATTCAATAAGAGAGCTGTAAAAAGGCCAAAGATAGATAAAATTAAAAGTATAGTAAATTAGCTGAAAAGGAAGTTCTATATAAAGTCAAATAAGCGCACTGAGGCTTTAAGCCAAAGGGTAAGAAATCCAGGCAAAAATATATGGACTTTTGGATCATATGTCGAAAAATGAAAAAATGCCAGAGGATTGTTGTCAAGTCTCGATAACTTTGTATAAAATAAAGCACAAGATGTATGAAAATTATAAAGGCATTCCATCTTTAAATACCTATTACAAGATATTTGACCTAATTGTAAGGGAAAACGTTGAAGGAACACGAGAATATCCTGAGAATATGATCAGACAGATTTTAGGAAAAGTAATAATTTTTAATTGAATATGCATATCGTAAAATTTAAAAAAACTACAAAAAATAACACAAAGAAAATAACTCATTTTTAACATAGTTCATGATAATTCATTAGGTTTTTTGTATTACAAAGTTTTTATTTTGTTGAATATTTTCTTTATTTACGCGCCCATACAAGTGCCCACATAATATTTATAAACGTTTTAAGTGCATATCATATGCCTAGCTATAGTTTGGTATCCTTAATAATGTGAAAAATTCTGGCGTTTAATTTTTTTTATTTTACTTATTTATCTATATGTATCTACATAGGAACGCACCGCTACATAGAAGAAGAAGAAGATATGTATCTACAGTTTTTAACTCTAATCTCTTGGACCGAAAATTTACTTCAAATTAAATTTACTTCGAATTAAGACTTAATTATAACAGGCATTGTAAAAAAACACTAGTTCATACATTTGTATTTACATAATACAAGATTCATACTTACATTTGGGCATACATACATAAAGCAACAAATGAAAAAAATTATACTTGCACAGTCCCACCATTTGAAAAAATTAGTATTTTTTTGGGTCAAATTAGACCATTCCAAAACTTTGTCCTTGATTTTAAAAATAGTCGATAAAGTAATGGAGAAATTCCAAATTGTTCTGCAATATCTTTTCGCTCTTTTCTACCTCAGCAATTAATTTCAATTTTTCTTAAGTGTTAAAAAATTTTAATCTGGCTTTGATCTTTGTGACTTTTGCATCAATATCACTAATATCACCAGTAAACCCTTTTGGAAACTGCTCCCCCATCAATGCAATTGGTAAAAATAAACCTTAATGCTAAACTAAACGCGTGTTAAAAATTTGCTTCTACAAAATACAGTATGTATTTCTCCGAAAATTTTGAGTTAGGCTTGGCTAACGTGTTAAATATCAGTTTGAGTATTAGAAATATTCGAGTAATAGACGTTCAATTATTGGTAAGATTGTTAAATACTTTTTATGTTCACAAAAAATTCGAGTTCTAGAAAGGTCTAGTTAGGAAACTTTCATAGTGTAAATGTATAAATAAATGTTTAAGTACACTGACCCTGCATCTTATTTTGTGTAAATAGCAGATATAATTGCCCCTAAGTATATACTTAAATCCCGAAAATTCTACATACGAATTTCTGGAATTATTGAGGTTTTATAGGAATTATTTAAGATTTATGGGAATTATGGAGGATTTATAGGATTTATTAAAGACAGGAATCATTGGTGAATTAAAAAGATTATTTCCTTGAAAAGGATTTATGGTATACATTTTTGCGCTAGCGGTTTACCCCTCGAAATAACATAATAATGTAGAACAGGAAGTAAAAGTGTTTGGATTCGCAATAAATCCGTATAAAATCAAATAAATAATAAAGGAAAGCAAAAAAAAAGAAATCTAAAGTAACCTTAAAAATTGGAAAAGTTTGTATTTTCGAAAAGGTGGAGAGCTTTGCTTGCTTCGTACTAATAGAAAAGAAACGGCACGAGGTCCAAACCGTTAGATAGAAAATAGCAAAACTACATTTTTGAGCAATAAGAAGATTGTCCGAAGTCCAAACATACGTCCATAAATTCGAAAATAAGGATATACCTGTCAGTAATAAGACCCAAAGTGATTCATGCAAGACCTGGGTCCTCAATAATGTTTTTGGAAACATAAGAAAGAAAAATATTGAGAGCGAAATGTTGGAGTGAAATGTTCAGATGGATGGAAAAAAATAACTAACAAAGAACTACATAAACGACCCATGATTACAAAATGTTTAAATCAAAGGCACAAAGAATTCGATGGTGGAAAGAGCGTTGAGCAAGAAAGAGAGAGTGCTGTGCAGTAAACCAGTTGATGCAAGAAGAAGGGGAAGATTGAAAAGTATATGGTTTGTCCAGGTTTGTGGGAAGAGAGAAGATAGTGGAAAAAAATGGTACCACCAATTCATGCAGACTAAGATATATACATATCTTCTGTAAAAGGGCGTACAAAGCTTGTAGAGCAATAAAATTAAAAAATAATAATTGCGTCATATTCCATAGGGATCGTACACTAATCACGTGAGACTCGAAAGGGGAGGTTTGGAAAAAATCACGAACTATCACAAGTGAGGAAGGGGGGTGTAGTGAGATATCCTGAATTTTTTTTTCGTTGAAAAGCTCGCTAATCCGTGGTCCGAGGACAATGTCTATTAAATATATTTATGTACCGGTACAATTATGTTTTTCACATGATTAGACCTTCCCTTTATTATTTTTATGCCAGTCAGAAACAACCTGTAATCTGTAACTCGACATTTTTATGACGGTGCTTAATTTTCCAGAATTAAATTAGATTATACCTGTATTTAAAGATAATAATATTCTGAAAAATTTTAAGATACTTTGTACCAATAAAATACACTTCATTTTGGGTAGGGGAAGGGGGTAGTCTAAAACCTCAACTAGGCGGAGGGGGGGTTAAAATTAGCTAAAAATCATCACGTGAATAATGGACTACCCCTTCTATGTAATTCCACTAATTTTGTTTACTGGATTTAGGAACATTGTTAAGATAAAAATTGAATTTTACAAGAAAGAATTCCTAAGCTACTTACACTCATTACTGCCAGATTGAATCGGATTTATTTCTTTGTGAACAACAATTCTGGAAACGTCTTCTGCCCTGTGATTCCCAGAACTCAATCAAGTCGTTTCACAACATTTCCTTATTTTATTTTGCTGCACTTGATCAGTTCTGACCTAATTAACTCATAACCTTTAACAAATACCACTACCAAATCCGCATCGTCAAATTTATTTATTTCAGGCAATTGTGAAATTTGTAGCGATGATGGCTTACATAATTTAAGGAATTTGGAATGGATGCGTCGTTCTGCTTCAAGGTGGGCTTCTTGCCTCATATTTGTATCAAATACAGTTTAATGCATCTGACATTTAAAGATTACATAAAAACAATGTTCAGACGTCTTTGGGTATAATATTTAATGTGTAATAAATAGTCGACACCTAGTTATTTACAAATTCTAGTTTTAGTCTTTTAAAAACGGCCGTACGGCTTCTGGGGCCTGGAAGCGGCTCTCGCTGGTCCTTCGGGTCTATATTGTCCGTCGTCGACGTATCCTTGCGCTTCTTCGGCTGCATTCTGCTGAACCGCTTCAGCGATTTCAGCAGGAATGGGCGCAGCGGTCGGGATGTGGTCGCCCGAAGCCCTAAACCCGTTCTCATCGGCGATATAATTTACAGTGTAAACAAGCCCATCGGGCCCGGTGTACGAATACGATCCCTGAATTACGTTGAACTCTTGGTCGGTCCCCGCATTTCGAATTTCTCCCGTTTCTTGCTGAGCGATGCGATTCTCTGTTTCGAAACTGGAGAAAGGTTAGAGGTTCAAGTGCATGGGAAACTTACTCGAATTTGTAAGTGCCGTCGCCTCTGTTTTCGTTGTTCAGACGCACGATTTGGGGTGGCGGAGGAGTCGGCCCCTGGTTTTGTCCCTGGTAGTTATTGGCGAGACGAGCGGCCGAAGTTGCGCCCACTAAAACGACGAGCACGAGCTGCAATACAAAGAATGTAATGAGGTGTAATTGTTGGGCAAGAGTGCTTACCAGTTTCATTTTGTCGGTGTTATCAAGCGAATGATGCCGATTTGGTGAATCCTTTCGCTTTTATAGTGGCTGGAAAGGAGGCGTTTGGGATGATACATTTGTAATTTCTTTCCGAAATCGTTTCACAAGAACTTGTTTTGTAGGTCTTCTTGAATATCGTGTTGCCATTAATTACGGAGTTATTGTTATTGACACTTATTTCGCCCGTCGGTTCAGTTTCGACAGCTAAGATATTATTTTGTAATAAACTTGATGGTAGTTGCATAAAATCGATTTAAGTGACACGTCAGTGTTTTAAAGGATTCGGTTAATAATTTCCATAATGGGAACATTTCAGACGACATATTTGTATAACACGAAACTAGTTTCTTTGTTTTATAGAGCGTACATAAACAAACGGAGGCTCAGCAGGTCATGGAAAGTTGCATTTTTATTTTTTACAGTGTAGATCTCTGACGTTAAATTATCATGACAACTGGTAGTGAAAAATTTGCATTAACGACGTACAAACTCTATCTTGCCTCTTTTCCATAGTTCAAACGGAAACGCAAAATATTATCAACAGAGGACTTAACCTCAAATCTTTCTACACTCTACCAAATCTCAAAGTGCTTCCATGGCCTGCACAGGCCCATCAATCTTTGTAGGTACAATTTATGGAATTTATTGAAGACAGGAATTATTGGTGAATTAAAGAGGTTATTTCTTTGAAAATGATTTAATAGTATGCTTTTGCGCTAGCGGTTTAGCCCTCGAAATAACATAATAATGTAGAACAGGAAGTAAAAGTGTTTGGATTCGCAATAAATCCGTATAAAATCAAATAAATGATAATTGACAGCACAGGAAAAGAAACCTAAAGTAATCTTAAAAATTGGAAAAGTTTGTATTTTCGAAAAGGTGGAGAGGTTTGCTTGCTTGGTGCTAATAGAAAAGAAAAGGCACGAGGAGCAGAACGTTAGATAGAGAATAGCAAAAACACAATTATGAGAAATAAGAACACTGTCCGAAATCCAAACATACGTCCATAATTTGAAAATAAAGATATACCTGTCAGTAATAAAACTCATAATGACTCATGCGAGACCTGGGTCCTCAATAAAGTTTTTGGAAACATAAGAAAGAAAAATATTGAGAGCCAATTTTGGAGTGAAATGAACAACCGTGGACAGTCAAGAATAACACTTTAGCCAGCGGGTGTGATGCAAATACCGACTCAATGACAATATCTCATAGAGTCGGTATTTGCATGACACGGGTGTTATTCTTGACTGTCCATGACTGTACAGAAGGATGGAAAAAAATAACGAACAAAGAACTACAAATGCTATATAAACGACTCATTATTACCAATTTTGTAAATCAAAGACACAAAGAATTCGATGGTGAAAAAAGTGTGGAGCAAGAAAGAGAGAGTGCTGTGCAGTAAAACAGTTGATGCAAGAAAAAGGGGGAGATTGAGAAGTATATAGTTTGTCGAGGTTTGTAGGAAGAGAGAAGATAGTGGAGAAAAATGTTACCACCAAATCATGCAGACAGAGATATGTACATTATGTAAATGGGGCGTACAAAGCCTGTAGAGCAAAAAAATTAAAAAATAATAATCGCGTCATATTCCTAAGGGATCGTCCATTAATCATGTGAGATTCATAAGGGGGCGAGGAGGTTTGAAAAAAATCACGAACTATCACAAGGGGGGAAGGGGGGTGTAGTGACATATTACATACATTTTTTTTTAGTTTAACGCTCGATTCCTAAACCGAAAAGCTCGCTAATCCGTGGTCCAAGGACAATGTCTATTAAATATATTTATGTACCAGTACAATTGTTTGTTTTTCACATGATTTCCTTTATTATTTTTATGCCAGTCAGAAACAACCTGCAACCTTAATGTCTGTCTAGACATTTTTATGACGGTGCTTAATTTTCCAGAATTAAATTAGATTATACCTGTATTTAAAGATAGTAATTAGATTATACCTGTATTTAAAGATAGTAATATTCTGAAAATTTTGAAGATACTTTGTACCAAAAAAATACACGTTACTTTGGGTAGGAGGAAGGGGTAGTCTAAAACCACACCACGTATCACCAGGCGAAGATGAATTTGCTATAAATCATCACGTAATTAATGGACAACCCCTTATATGTGATTGCACTAATTTTGTTTTCTGGATTGTTATTGTTTTTTTGTTTATTGACACTTATTTCGCCCGTCGGTTCAGTTTCGACAGCTAAGATATTATTTTGTAATAAACTTGATGGTAATTGCATAAAATCGATTTAAGTGACACGTCACTGTTTTAAAGGATTCGGTTAATAATTTCCCTAGTGGGAACATTTCAGACGACATATTTGTATACCACGAAACTAATTTCTTAGTATTATGGAGCGTACATAAACAAACGGAGGCTCAGCAGGTCATGGAAAGTTGCTTTTCTATTTTTTTCAGTGTAGACCTCTAACGTTAACTTATTATGACAACTGGTAATCAAAAATTTGCACAAACAACATACAATCTCTGTCTTGCCTCTTCTCCATAGTTCAAACGCAAAATATTGTATACGAAACTGTTATCAACAGAGGACTTAACCTTAAATCTTTCTACGCTCTCCCAAATCTCAAAGTGCTTCTATGACCTGCGCAGACCCTTCAATCTTTGTAGGCACGTTATACCGGGTGACTGTAAATGATTGACATTTTTTGTGTTGGGTTGGCAATATTTTTTAACACTTCCATTGGGTACACTGATTTTCAAATTTAAAATTGTCAAACAAACGTCAAATTTAAAAATTGCCCATATCAGGATTGTTTTCAAAATGGTTTTTACAACTTGAAAATCTTTTCGATCACTCGCTCTAACCATGTTCTCCGTTATTTGTCACTTTTCGGTCGCCACTATTCAGTAAGTTACATTTTTTGACAACAATATTCTAACCTAAAAAGTTAATAGACATAAATCACGATGATAGTTAATCTGGTACCAATTCCTCACTGTTGCCAATCAACTAAATTTGAGTCATTCATTTATAGTCACCCGGTACTTATGCAACAATTACCCAAACTAATGAATATTAAATAAACTGGTCGTTCGGTTTCCGAATTAAATTTAAATGGCTGCGCTAGAGTTGTGGTGGGCATTTAAAATCCCTAATTAAATCATTCTCAAATGAATGGGTTGATATTCGCAGGAATGGCGGGTTAGAATTTTCGCAACGACGCTGCGAAAAAACGGATTTATCTCGAGTTATTGTATTTGATCGCGATGGAACATAAGAGCGTAAAACAATGCCCATAATTTGCATATCTCGATGTTTTCAATTTTACGCCGTGGCAGTTTCAGTGCTTTATAAAAAGACGTACGAGTTGTGTTTTCAGTTTTAAATCAGCATTTCGGCAGCGGTGGCGTTTGTTGTTGGAAAAAATCGCATTGTAGCCTAAAGATGTCAATAATAGATGAGGAAAACCATGCCGAAGTGCTTTCCGCTTAGCGAAGCGTACGGACAATATATTGTAAGCCGAAATTGCAGTATGTAGAATCCAAGTATTTAGTTCAATCTACGAATGCCTTTGTCATGTTTCAGTCATCTAATGAAATAACAGCGCGCTCGGTTACCCCCTCATTACGTTCTGTCAGTGGGGACATTAATTTTTATTAAGTAAAACGTAAAATAAACATTTATTCTAAAAACGTGTGCGCTGTGAGTTGTGCACCTTCATTCTCAAACTGTAAAAAGTTCGGAGTGTAAGTTTCAAATTTAATTTCAATACACAAAACTTTCCGATATCACAATATTGATGTTTGGAGTGTAAACAGCCGACACGAACTTAGTTAAATGAAGATAACAACTCTCTATTTTAAAACTTGCTCACTGAAATATGGGCGGATAGATAAGATTAAAACGTTTGTGCTGCGCTTGTTGCAAATAATTTGGGACATTGCATACATTTTTTCATAGTACAAGAAACCTTCTCGGGAAATTTTCTTAAAGTTAAATTATACTGTAAAGATGAAATTCCGGCTTTATGAGGCTGTAAACAACTTTTTTATCGTAAAACCCACATTTTATGCTTTAATACGAAGTTCCTTCCGGTTTCTTAAAAAAATATTACAAAACTTGTTCTCAAAGACATTATTTGAAATGTCAAGTTGTATCCAGATTTTAAATATTTATTAGTACAGCGAATGAAATTACAGTGTATCAAAAAATGGGATTTGCAGTAGGTCACAGAACTTTTGTTTTCTTTTTTACAGTGTTATGCTTTGACATGGACACACTATGACATTTGACAAAAACTCTCCATTAAAAATTTGCCCAAACGGCGTCTAAAGCAACTCCTGGAAATGGGATTTGTTAAAAAGAGATGTACCTATCTTATATGTGTCCGAAACCGTTGCGAACACACAATTTAATTACAAATTTCTCCATCTCAAGATCAAACATTTTCTATAGTTAAACGAATTCCAAAGTGATTGCATTGCCTACTCTGAATCCTTATTTTGCCTATTATTAATAAGAAGTATAAAAACAAATAAATTAGAAATTGTTTACAATAGAGTTAAAAAGAGTAGAATAAAATATTCGTTTATTAATTAATATTTAGATTTGAATTGGATTAAATTAATTTTACTGACATGTGTTGTGTCCTAAGGTTCTGGCGCTGTTGGTTTCCTTAGAGACTAATTTTAGTAAAAGGGTTCTTGTCGGTATTTCACGCTAATCAAATATGTGGTGTCTCTTGAATTATTCAAATTAAATTTCGGGCTATACACGTATAAGGCAAAGTAGTTCTCTTCCAATGAAGACAAGCAATAATGTTTTATTTCTAGAACACTTCTAGCATTTGACTTTTATTATTACGATGATCATCATTTTTTTTTCGTACATAATTTCTCGTTATATGTTTATTACCTGTCGTGTTTTAACTTTTATATTTGCTTATTGTGCTTATTTGACACTAAAAAAATATTAATTCTTGCCCATAACAAGTATGAAAAGTGCTCTAATCATGTAGTCAGCGCACTTAATGGCGAATCCGGAAAATACATGAATTGTGACGAACTCTGATTAAGAATCATTTACAGCACATGGAAACGAAACGATTATATTAATTCGTCAAATGTACAAATTTACGTTAAGGTAGATTAGAACAGAAACCAGAATTAGTACACTTGTTTGTACTTTCTTAGAATTGTTTGATTTGTTTGAGATTGATGCGTTGTTTTCGGTTTGCTTGTCAGAAATTGGATAGAGCTGGTTCGAATTTTGATGGGGGTAATTAAGACTGGACCCCATCTAGTGTTAAATATTAAAAATGTCTTTTAACAACAACGGTGGTATTATTCGGGATTGTTTACGGTGTCCCAAGCGAAGTCCCATAAGGGGGATGTAGTGAGCGCTTCGGGAGGCTAACTCAACAAGTGACCCCAATGAAACTCTGCCAAACGTTTCGTCCACAGCTGCGGTGGACATCTTCAGTGGCGGTGTGGTCGTGGTCGAAGTACTCTTCCAGCTGTCACAGTTGCGACTGAGAAGAATGTGTTGTGGTAGTTTCAGAAATTGGATATATCTGGTTTGACTTTTGATGAAGGTAACGGAGGCCGGGCCTCTGCTGAAGTAAACATATAAAATCTGATAAAGTTGTAGTGAAAATGTTATCGAATTTTTGTCAAAAATTGGATAGAGCTGGTTCGAGGTTTTATGAATCAGATGAGGCAACTGAGGCACGCAGGAGGGGGTCTTCTCTATGAACTTAGGGTAGGTTAAAATTCAGTTTTTTATTTAATTCTAAAATTTGGAGACTTATAGAAGACTGAGATTATGAGCCATGGAAGAGGAATAACGAATTAACAACTATGTCAATGAAAAAAAAAAATGTGGTCCGATCTCAGGTCTCACAACACTTCATATTTCATAAACTAAGATTAACAAAGCAGGATGAAGGAGCCATAGGTAAATCCTTAATAGGTAGATAAAATATTTTTGAAATTTGTCAAAATCCTGCAATACAGAATCATGCACCTTAAATTGTCTACTGAAAGACGCTCCTAGGCTTTTTAGAGTATAATATAGAAATGGGGTCCAGGCCACATGGGCCGCTAATGATTAAAAAGGGGTTACTCAAATTTCTTGGAGTGTACCTATTGCAGCGTTCATTCGGTTTAAAAACAGTATTCTTATTAACAGAGACTGTGTGTAATCAGTACAGTTTGTAAAAAAGTAAATATGTAAAAATGTTGAATTGGAAATTGGATAGTCCCCAAATTTGACAAACTGGTTCTAACGTGTCTCTGAAAAGATGCTAGTATTTTGCGTTTTCTTCTTCACCAATTCAACAATAAATTGTTCCAGAAAAACTGTTTTCCCTTTTAAAGAGGCTTAGCATTTTACTCTTCCTGAAATTTACAAGCTGCCTACGGATTTGATAAATCAGGGTCATTTTTTAATTGAATTCCAGAATGTTACAGTAGCAACAGTTAAATTAATGAGTTGTTGCGTTAATAAAAGTAAGGAAAGTTTGTTGTAGTGGTTTTCTGTTCTGTGCTTATTGGTGTTTAACATCGAACATTATTATTTATAGGCGGATCACAAAATAAAAGTCAAATCTTCAAAAAATTTTAACTTGTTAACCAAAATGTTTACAACAAAAAGTTATTAAGAAAAGTGGTTAGGTCCGAAGGCTATACTACTGGTATAATAAATGCCATTATTTCTGGGACAGCCTGTTATATACAGGTGTCCCAGTGCTGTGGGAAAATAACATTACTCTAAAATGGACCACAAGAAGTCAAAAAGTACAAGAGTACACTGAAATTATCTACTTATATAGATAATGTGCAGATACAACGTGGCGCATCAAAGTTATGTTTTTTTTTAAATTAAACACCCAGTATATTCGGATTCCTTACAAAAAAATAATTAAACTTTGTATAACATATTATGAACGTAACTTCAATTGATTTACTATTATTTGATATTAAAACAAAAAAAGGCCCTTTTTTGAAAAATTATTGCTCCCAAACCAATGAGAAATTTGGCTTGAAATATTGACAAAAGTTTTTTAATATCGTCTAGTTCATAGTGGTCAAGATAAACTTTGAATTTTACTAATTTAGTATACAGGCTCATGGACGCAAATTGTTAATTTAATCGAATTTTAATCAATCACATTTTTGATAAGTTTTCTAACGATGTTCTTATAACTCATTATTTTTCAACTTCTTAACCTACTATTTTTCAAATTATTGATATTCCACTATTCAATCATATCATTAAAAACTTCATCAAAAATGTAATCGATTGATACCAAAATATACAGGTTGTTCCATTTGAAAAATTTAAATACATTAACAATTTGCGTTCAGGAGCAACTTGTAATTACCACAATTCAAAATTCGAATTGATCATAATAAACAAAAAAATATTTGAACATTTTTTGTCAAAATATCAAACCAAAATTCGCATTGGTTTGAGAGCAGCGATTTTTCAAAGATCGGAATTTTGTTGGTTTATATGTCAAATAATAGGAAAACAACTGAAGTTGAAAAATAACATAAAAGATTCGACTTTTTTTGATTTGTTCGACTTGAAAGATTAATACAGACACTGTAAATAAGGCGGCGAAATGCGTTCATAGCTTTTGTATATTCTAATACTCTCTTAAAACATCACAGGCTATAGTAAACCTGTTGAATAGCCAATAGTCATTCTGACTCTTTTCAACTAGGTACTCTCAACTAGGTACTATTATAATTTATGTTTTCGTTTTAGTCTCTAACTTCCACTCTTCCAAATGTGCTCCTTCTAATAGCACCAATATTAGGATAGCTATGCTTTAATTATATTGATTTCTCAGATTCTTGCTATCCAAATTTTCTTTACTCTTTGTGTTATTCTGCTTTCTTTCTTGCGTGCCTTTTTTATTGGATCTAATAGGACCAATTATTGGGTAGCCTTCTTTTAATATTTTTTCGTGAATCGTCTGCTATAATTGTAATACGATAATGTTGTTATGTCAGTTTTGAAAAATGTCTTCATTTTAATGGTATAAAACTGGAACATTATAATTCACTTAGAGTATATGGCGTGCCCGTGTGAAATTTAATTGCGCCAAACGATACATCTGAAATTAAACTTCAACGTTCATAAATTTGCATTTGCAGAAATTACCACTAATATTAAGGATTTAAAAACATGAAATTATAATGATATACCGTGGCAATATTTTAAATGTTTCAGCAATAACGATCTATTTAGTCTTCATTACTGCTTGCAAAACACTTAATCACTTGAATAACGTTCTTAAATAAAGCACCAAACTTGTCTTACGCACTTGTATTTGCAATTATTTTTTTACATATATTTTACATTTTCAATTTTTGACACTTTACAATAAATATTTTTTGTTTTATCTACAGCCTTAATACAGTCATGCGTCCTAATATCTGTATCCGCCGGATCCGCCAGAACTGGGCTTGGGTGCCAAGTACTGGTTGTTGACATTAGCTCCCGAACTCGAAGCACCACTTCCGAAGGAACTACCACGTCCACCGGCACCTTCACCTTGATATTCGGCGCGGTACGAACCATCATCGACGATTCCTCTAGCTTCATCGGCGGCGTTTTGTTCCAAAGCCTTCAAGATTTCTTCTGGGATTGGTGGAGCGACGGGCAGATGGGCACCTTCGGGGCGGAATCCGTTCTCGTCAGCGGTGTACGAGATGCTGTAAGTTTGGCCGTCGTCGCCGGTGTAGGAGAATTGCCCCTGAACCGAATTGATCTCTTCGTTTCCTTGGTTTTTCAATTGGCCGGACTCTTGCTGTTGGATGCGGTTTTCCGTTTCGTAACTGCAAGACATTGCCACTAACACTAAAATACTGAATTTGGTACACTTACTTGAATCTGTAAGAACCGTCGCCGGGGTTTTCGCTGTCGAAGCGGACGATTCCGATTTTAGCGTTAGCGGACACAGGGCCACCGGTACCAGATCCAGCTCCAGCTCCAGCTCCAGATCCGAAACGGCCACCACCGCCGGGTCTGGGAGCGTTGAGGAAGCTTCCACTGCCACCAGCAGTTTGGGCACTTTGCGGCGGGAGGTAGGTATTTTCCAAGCGATCGGCGGCGGCGACGGCCACCAGGACAACGACTACGAACTGTGGAAGAAACATAAATAAAAGCGTGCTTGCAAAGCGCACCAACTTACCAATTTCATAACGATTTGGTTGTGGAGCTGAAGCGAATGATGCAGCAATGAAGATTCCTTTCGCTTTTATACCGAGAGATGAGTCTCAGTCGGATGATACACTTTGCATCAATTTAGGAACATTTCGCAATTCGGTTATTCAAGGTGAGCTGGCCTTAAAATTGTAGTAAGTGATTTAATTCCCAGGAAAGGTTACGGATGATGCAAAGAAGCGGTGACCATTTTCGGGGGAAAGAAAAAATTTTAAATTTATTTCTGGCGGCGATATATTTTACATATGATACTACACTGGAGATAATTAGGTGATCCAAACAACCTCCAACCAGTTTTTGTAACCATTAATTCGATGGTTTTAGAGCAAGTTATAATAATAAATGTAAAAAGTTTTGTACAAATAAGTGATTTACGGTGTTTGTGTCAATTAGAGAGTCATTTGGTAAAACTTAATCAAAGATTTAGATAAATATTTAAAACAAGGATCTCGCTTCGGGCTAGCACCGAAACATTCCCGAACGTTACACAATAACGTATTTGGGGAATTAAAAAGCCATTAAAATAAGTAAAAACTCTGAAATTTTGCGAACATTGCTGTTGCCACCGATATCCCTTGGGTATAATGATCTGACACAAAAGCGCTTCTGTACATCTCCCACCCCCTGAAATATTTAAAATGTTACATTTATTATTTACATTACAACACGTCTGTAATGTTACCTTTCTAGGGTTGAGTTCAATTGAGAAATATTCCCAGTTTCCAAACCGAAATATCCTCGTTTTACATACATTATTCATTTTAATCGTTTCGATCAACAATAAAAAATATAATATTCTTGGTAAAAAGGCCCTACGCACTCTCGTCATGCTCATGACTATGATTTATAACAAGAAGACATTGGTTCATAAAAATGTAAAAAAAATTGTATTGGTTTATATTATATTATAACTATCAAAATGCTCATTAAACCAGTGGCGGCTCGTAAATAAGAAAATGGATTACATTAGATAAATTAGCATAAAACTGCAATTAATGTTGTCACTTTTTTAGTTTAGTTTTGTGTCGTTGGTCGCGCGTGCATTATTAGGTATATCTCTTTTGACGTCATCTTTTTAACGACTGAATGCAGTTTCTAATAAATTCCAAACAATATCGTTAATCGGATTCATAGTTTGTACACTAAAATAATACTAAAATAGTCAACAATCACTCAGTCGTATAAACATACCGGGTGACTGACTGAATGATTGAAATTTTTTGTGTTAGGTTGGCAATATTTTTTAACTCTTCCATTGGGCACTCTAATTTTCAAATTTGAAATTACCAAATCAACGTCAAATTTAAAAAATGCCCTTGTCAGAATTGTTTTCAAAATGGTTTCTACAACTGGAAGATCTTTTTGATCACTCGCTGTAACCATTTTCTCCGTTATTTGTCACTTTTCGTTCGCTATTATTCAGTAAGTTACACTTTTTGACAACAATATTCTTACCTGAAAAGTTAATAAGCATAAATCACGAGGACAGTTTATCTGGTACCAATTCTTCACTGTTGCCAATCATCTAAATTTAAGTCAATCATTAATAGTCACCCGATATTATAATGTATAATCAGTAGTCAGTAGTCACAAAAATTATCGCGTTTCGAAAAAATACACACAATACGAGTATCGAGAACTAGTGAAGATTTAAGACGGCTTGCTACCAAATTCTGCATCCAAGGCAACCCGACCGGACTTTATTGGTGCAGTGGTGAATACAATTGACGCTTAGCTCTTCATCTGTGTGTATTTAGACCAAATCTGCAGCGTTTGGTCCGTGACCACATTTAAACTTCTGATGACTAGTACAACTAATATCACAATTAGTATAGGAAATGTTATGAGATGCAGATGAATAAATTTAGACTAAATTTACAACTATGTTGAAAACAGATTTCTATTGTTTTAATCGATGTTTCAGTGAATTTTTGGTGAAGAGGCACTTCACCTACTTTACCTGACCAGCCGTCAATGCATTAAACGTCACCTCTGCCCCAGCAGTTGAAAGAATTTGATAAGAAAGAAGAAAATCATGTACAAGAGGAAAAATGGAAAAAATAACAAAAAACCGAGAAGTTAGCAAAGACGTGTACGCGTAGTTTATACAGTCGTACACAAAAAAAGATTCAGAGTAGGCCATGAGATCACATTAGAATACGTTTAAGTGTAGAAAATGTTTGATTCTGAAATGTATATTTATATAAAGTCTTGCATGGATAACCGTCTCGAACAATACATGATGTATCGTGCTTTGTGTTGCTTTTAAGAAATTCGATGAAATTCGATTGTGCAATTTTTGTTTGACGGTTGCTGTCAAATTACAGTCAAATGTCAGGATTTGTCAGTGTCAAGTCTACACTGCAAAAAGTAAAACAAAAGCTAGAATACCATGGGCTCCATCCTCCTTTTTTTTGCGCTCTATATTTAAGTTGCAATGTTTTTTAAATACAAATTAATATTTTTTATTTTTTTACAAGAGTAAAAGGCTAATTTGTAAGTAATTTCTTGCGTGTGTTTTTGCTCCCTTCTTTGTGCCTGCCTTATTATGACTCCGCTTTTATCAACGATTTATGTTAATTAAGTCATGCCATAAATTTCCATTTAACTAACATAAAATGTGAAAAATGTGAATAAAATCTAAATTGCACAGATCATTCGAGTAGTTTATTTCAAGCCTTGGAATTTCTTTGTGTGCAGATTTGATCGTTGGAGCGAAACTGATCAATAGGGTTTAGGTCGGAGCGGTTCGGTGGCCAAGTTCGCGTTAATTAAACTCGTAAAGCACACGCCGCCTCAGTTCCGGAACGCAACATATTTCATCTCATTAAAACTTGTCTTTGTTCCGACACCTCCATTGTTTGACTTTTTTCGCGTCTTGAAAGCGCCGCCCTTCACCTTTGCCGATGTTTGGGGTTGTGCTCATCTCGCGCCAAAATCCCTCACTCACACCGAAAGAGCATCCTTGTCATTTGCATCAAATTTTTATTTTTGTCGAGCGAGCGGGCGTAAAAAGCGAACGGAATAAATTCAATGGTATTTCATTCGGCGGTAATCTGGAACATCCTTGAGACGCCTTTTCACATACCAAAGATGCGTGCAATTAGCGTTGAAGATGCTGGGGGCGCCTCGCCGAGTCCATCAGAACTCAATTAACGACTTGTTCTTGGCGAGTTGTTTTCAATGAGAGCTGTTTAAGAAAACAGATTTTGGGGCCCACCCTTGGATAACTAATTAAGTGATTAGGATCATGACGCTGGAAAAAGAGTTAGTCTTTAGTCGTACAACTAAAACTGCAGACGACCTGCAAATTACTTATTGATTAGGCGGTTTGTTCGAAAGTCTATTAGGAAACAGAAATTATATAAATCGTCATAATTAAAAGAACACGTTTTGGAAACGTGCTGACCTGAGAGGATCACGCGGAAGATTCGTATTGTTCTTGAAATGTTAAATTATGACGGCCAATCCACGTTTTTTCTCAACAGTTTCCTGATCTGCACCGATGACGATGGCACTAGTTGTTTCATCAAATTTAACCATTTAAGGAAACAATAACATCAACATCTTCTTGCCAAATTTTAGTCAACAAATGTTTTACGTGCTAAATACTTGTACTTATTGTTTATACAGAATGTCCCAAAAATAGCGGACCAATTGTGCAGTATGTTGTTGCGAGTATTAAAAAAGTCAGGAAAAAACAAAATATTTTTTTAAGGTCTATCTATATTATGTAGTATTCTAAGAATAAAAGTGCACCAAATAAAGAGGTAAGTAATAAAAAAACAAATATTGCCTAAGTTTAATTTAATTTGAATTAAAAAGAAAGCCTACACACTTTTATAAAAAGAACGGTACAATTTTTTACCTCAGAATGCCATGAAATAAATCTGGCATTGCTGGTGCAAGCAGTGACAATTACCTAACATAAAAGCACATAAAAGTAAAATTGAATATTGTTTTTAGTCTCAATAATTAATAATGCCTAACAAAGCTTTTATTTATATAGAACTACTCCGTTACCAAATTGAGCATGCCGGTTTTTTGGTAATAACTAAAAAGAGTAGTAGGGTAATGAAATTTTTTACTATATTTTACTGACTTTCTGAAAACTCCCGAACAAATTAGTGTACAGTTCGTCCGCAATTTTTGGGGCACCTGTATAATGTGTAAATTTAATTCAATTGAACTTTTAAATATATGTATATCAATAACAGCAATGTTATATTTTCGTCAAAATGAGCACAAATCTTTTTTACTTGAAATTTATTTACTTTACTTGAAAGTCAGTATTATTTGATATATAGATAAATTTGAAAAAACCATAGATAACAGTTAAATTAGAAATAAATCACCACTCAAAATCTATCCAAGTACAAAAGAAAGATCTTACACATGTAGACCTAAGGAGATTAAAGAAAACTAAGAAGATGAAAAGAAGAATTACAACACGAAAATAGAAAAAATTCTCTAAACTTAGAAGATAAAGACAAAGAAATAACAAGCCCGTTTAAAGAAGATGCTCAGAAAGTAGCATAAGAAGTACATGTAAAAACAAAAAAGTAAGAAAAAAACGAAAAAAAATTAACAAGAGAAATAAATTAGCTGAAAAATATCCAAAGAAACAAGACAATTAATAAAGAAAGACTTACAAAAAACTTACGGAGAAGGGAACAAAAATTTTAAATATTTGAGAAATTCTGACAAATCATAACCTTGAAGAACAGAAGCGAAGAGGCAAGAGAGACCCAAAAAAAGGCAAATAACTAAAACCTCTATAAAAATATCAGACATGTTATAAGTCCAAAAAAACGACTTTTTAGATTTTGTGTTATATTGTGTATAAAATTAACCAGATAATTTTTCAAAGGTGTTTTTGTCGGTACGCCATATCTCCCTTAATACTTCATCAAATTGAGCCACTGTTTTGAAGATTACATTTACGGCTATGGCAAATGGCAACACAAACATGATTGCGATGCGAATTATTCGCGGGGGGACCAATTAGTTCCACATATTTTATTTTTATTTAGCAACATTGATGTAAATATAAGTATTAAAAGTTGTATTAGAGGACATACTTGAAATTGACAAAGTAGTGAAATTAGTACGGATGCTATGAAAAATATCAAGGTACATATAGACGATCGTATAGCAGTGAAAATGCTAAAGAGACAGAGCGAGAAGATTATCCAAAAACTAAATACTTATATAAACTGTTTAGCAAGTGTATAAAAGAAGAACAGACATTTCAAAAAACTTCAATTTTAAGACTTGCATAACAAACTATTTAAAATTGACTTTTTATTTTTAATTGGGAAGAAGGAAATAAGTGAGCTTACCGTGCGAAGACGCCATGAAATGGCAGATGTAACACTCGTGCAAATGTACTAAAAAACAGCAAGAGACTAAACCATAAATCTACGATTTGCCGACGAAGTAGTATTAATGGCAGGAAGTACAGGAGGATTTTAAGAAATATTTAGGAAGTAGATACAATAGTAAATAAAATAGGACTACAAATGATGCTGAACAAAATGATAATGTGCAATACGGATCTCCAAATAATTCTCAAAACAAACCGACAGTAGCATATGTAGCATACATATGTATACCTAGGACATCAAATTCAATTGAGCAGAGAACACAGATGAAAGAAATATTCCGCAAAAGATGATTAGCGCCACCCTTCAGAAAGATTAGACATATTATGTTTCAAAACAAAAATAACCCTCTAATGCTCAGATCACGATTCTTCGATGAGTTTATTCTTTCAAAACTGGTCTGCGGATGCCAATCATTGACAATGACAAAACTCTCAATGAGTAAAATGACCACAAAACAAACATCTATGGAACGACAGATGCCAGGGATATGCTTAAAAAGCAAAAAGAGCAATATGAGAATTTGAAAAATGCTACAAAATTGAAAGATGCGAAAAGTCAGACGATCGAAATATTTCGCAAAAGAAGACTAGAAGACGGAGCGGTGGGACATCCTTAAAAACAATCTCTAATGCGGTGGAGACAATAGTCACATGGAAATTTGCACATAGCCAGATGCGAACACAGAAGATGGGTCCATATTATTTTAATACCTGCGACAAAGAACAAGAGGAGGACCACAAATGACGGAGGATATGAAAGTGTCCAAGAGACTTAGAACGGGACAAGCCCAGAATACAAATAAAGGGAGAGATATGAGAAAAGCCTATGTTCAGAAGTGGACTACAAAATAAGGCGTTGAGGTTGAGATATTGTAGATAAACGATGTTTTAAATACATTTTCCCAATTTTTCACATGAATAAAACACTGCAATGAAAAGAGAAGAAGTGGTGAGATTATTAAAAAGTCCATCGATTAAAGCTTTAATGTTTTGTTGTAAAAACTACTAACACAATTTTAACTGTCCTTCATCGAGTTTTCCACTGTTGACACTAAATTGACTAAACCATATACCAGGTGTGATGAAAGCAGATTTTAATTGCTACATTTACGTAACCATGACCTACACCTCCTCTGTCAAAATGTGTGAGTGTAAAAGAATTTTCCAGTAAGGTCACTTATTAGTTTATTTTTTGTTTTATATCCAGTTACGAAACATTGGTAGCATATTTGAAAACACATTTTCAGGTAAATAAAATAGCGATTGCTAATACAGCGAGCCGATACAATCTTGGAAGACCTCAGCTAATTAGGTTGAAAGTAATTGCTCTTTCTCTCGGCAAAGTTTACAACAACCCAAATAAAACCCGCATATGGTCAGTAAAGCATCATTGAACAATTTAATTATATAACATAAAAATGTCGGTTTGCACAAGCGATGCGTGCTTTCGTCATAACCGTTTAAAGAAACAAATCACAGATCACCTCTTTTCTGTAATTAAGACATCTGGGCGCATTTATCCGTTGCCCAATTGGAGGCTGTGGGAGTCGTCATCTGCGGCTGAAGAGGCTAGTGTCTCATTTTTCCACAACCGACGATGCGACAATATTTGCCTGATCGACCCCAACAGGATGCATGTTCATATTTAACTGTCGTGGATTGACATTTGAGACCCGTTCAAACTCGCACCACGACCTTTGGGTTATCTCGAGATTAATCTCGATCCCTCACGTAAGATTCGGTAATTCGTTTCCTGGTGCCGTAAAGCGGCGTCATTACCAGTAAAAACGTCAATAAAACGAAAGAAATATGAACACGCTTTGACCCAGCTTCGCCATGTTAAATCCGAGATCAAAAATGCTCCAACGTCTTGAAGAGATAATTATCGCATCTGCGATTGTTTACCACTTCATCTAAGCAAACAGCTAAAGTTTCTGCAACTCCGAAACATGTCGACGAGTATTCTAGATTACATCCAAAAGCAATATAACAACGTCTGAGAGCAATCATAAATGATGGATGAAATCCGACCTTGTGTGGATTTAACTTCTACAGGATGTAACTGTTACAGAATGGTTCTGTACAAAAATTGCGGAGATTGGACGTTGATTACCCAAAGTTGCTCCCCGATATGTCTTAGTATATGCCTGACAAGAAATATGTTGAACAGCTGCGAAGATGGAGTGTGACAAGGGTCAAAAACGACGGAGAAATCACTAGAGGAAGAAAATTTTCTTGTATAACATCTCCAGAACACTCATTGCGCTACACTTTTATCAATTTTACCCTTAATATAGTTGTAAAATGCTCTATCAATTGTTGCTGAAAATTATATTTAACGTCGAATAACGGTCCGTATTTCCGAAGATGTGTCTTTGGGATTTATGATCTTGTATCGTATGGTAGTTGTGGGTGGTATTGGAGCTGATGGCAAGATTGATGAAGAGATGCGTAAACGAGCGACTATTCGTTAACGTAAAAAAAGTGCGTCGAGATTACCTCTAACGACTCTTGCTTAAACTTTTATTGCTGTTTGTGTATCCATCTGGTAATAAATTGCGCCAATTTGTTGTATGGGTTTGGGACTTTACGCAAAGCTTGCAATTTGTCCACGAATTTGAAAAACGACAAGTTTACTTCAGTTCTTCCACTTTCAGCCGATGTGGCATCGATTTGTTAAGTGGATTAATATTCCCCGGAATGGAATTCGAAAATCGTGTTTTTTTGTCGTTCTTGTGTGGATGAACTTGCGAGGATAAATGTTCGTCTGCTTCATACCTCTGAATCAATACAGTTGTCTGCTTAAATTTATCGAAAGCAGTATGCTTCAATAATGTATGCACTCATATAAAAGCGGTTTAAGGCATCCGAAGAGAATTTTTCATTTCCGTTATAAATGCACCTGGGGTTCGAACTCGAACGCATTCATGTAAAATGTGTCGGATGATGATTTTCTTTCGCTTTCCGGTCGCAGGTCAGATGATTAATCGGAAGTATGCGCCAATACTGTCTTGGCGCAATTTCTTTCCAGTTGTCTTGGGACAAACCAAGCGCTCGTAAAAGAAATTTCATTTGTGTCTGGAAATGGATGCCGAGCACTGAGCAATTGCAAGCCGACAAATTTCCTTTCTAACCGTCGGCGACTATTTTTCCAAGATATTTTACAATTTTCATTTAAATTACCTGCGTTATATTAAAATTTTATGCAACGAAAATGTCAACGCTAAATTTAATTTTGTTTGGTAGAGACATTCCGCTAATCTTTGAGCTCTTTCCGGAACGGTTTCTTCCTACTTTTCTGTAAGTACGGAACTACAAAAAAACATTTATTTCCAATTCGTTAGAGTGTTGAAAATGTGTGACAACCGTTTTAGGCACTATACACAAGAAACATTTATTAGTGTCTTGTTTTAAAAATTTCATGCAGGCGTCGCGTGACTAATTTTTTGCTTGACATATCCAGAAATGTTATGATATGGCAATGTGAACGGTCTACACTGTGAAAATAAAACAAACCCAGATTCCATGGCCTCCTCAAAATCTTTCATTTTTTGTACGCTCTACGAGTAGGTACTTACCTACTTACTTATAACAAGTGTTAAAAAAAACGGAGCTATGAAATCTAACTTTTGTTTTATTTTTCCAATGTTGAAAGTGTCAAATCCTAAAAATTGGCGGGAGCTGTCATTTATAAATGTTCTCAAAGGACGTTTAAACCAAGACCAGAAGATGGAATTTGTTGAAGAACGTACAAAAGGATCGGATACATTTTGTACGTTATTAACAAAGAACTTTATTTCAAATTTCTTCAACTCTACTTTTGTTTTATTTTTCCAATGTTGAAAGTGTCAAATCATAAAAATTGGCGGGAGCTGTCATTTATAAATGTTCTCAAAGGACGTTTAAACCAAGACCAGAAAATGGAATTTGTTGAAGAACGCACAAAAGGATCGGATACATTTTGTACGTTATTAACAAAGAACTTTATTTCAAATTTCTTCAACTCAACTTTTGTTTTATTTTTCCAATGTTGAAAGTGACAAATCATAAAAATTGGCGGGAGCTGTCATTTATAAATGTTCTCAAAGGACGTTTAAACCAACACCAGAAGATGGAATTTGTTGAAGAACGCACAAAAGGATCGGATACATTTTGTACGTTATTAACAAAGAACTTTATTTCAAATTTCTTCTACTCAAGGTCGAAATTTTTCCACACTCTTTCGAAAGTAAAAGTTATTCCATGTCCATCACAGCTTCCGTTTATATTGACCGAATTTTATGTTTTGTTTGCAAGATAAGATGAATCTGCAGATTTATCGACGCAAATGATAGTAGCGCGACTCCAATCAAATACTGCGTTCTTGTTATGGTTATTAGCAGGTGCAGAGAAAATGAGTCACGGTTCAAGATGGACCCAGATTGTGTTATTTTGTAATTAAACGTTGTCATTTCTCATCGGAGGATTTTTAATTTTTGGAAATCGTAGGGTAATGAATCTGACGTTAAAGCAATGATTTAATCCGGCTTCCAGTCTGGCCTTATCACCTCATAATTCACGCAAATCGCAGTCGGATTTGATTCGATTTAACACGGTGAAGTTTTATTATTTATTAAATTTTCTTCAACCATAAAACTTTGAGAAGTCTCATTTGCATTTATTTGACACGAACGGAGCACAATTTTTTATCACAAACTGGCTGAAAACGAGTATTTTAGACAGCTTTGTAACGCACAAAAAACATATTTTTCATATGCGTGTTCCTTTTGTAAGCGGACAAAGGGAGGCTGATTGATGGAAAGATGTTTAAGTGAAGTGGGGCAAATTAGAAATGTATCAAACCGGGATTTGTTGAGAAAATTATTCGTTCGGATGAAAAGCTGTCTGTTGTAAAATGTCAGACCCAAGTCTCTTTTCGTGAATATTCACCCTTCCCTAGTGTGTATATGACAAGCAACTACAGAGCGCCATAGATTGATGTTCAATAAAATTATGACAAATGGAATTGGCAAAAATATGAAACGATCCAGCGGAGCAAATTTATGTTTTAGATTTAATTCAATGCAAGGATTTCAAGCAGGCAAAGAGGAATAACATAATTTTGAAATTAATACTACATATTACAATATTTCATATTTTCGATTAACTATTATTGGTATCTGAAGTGAGGGATTGTTTGGAAGATTTCTAAACCTAAGTGGAAAAAAGAAGCTGATAGTGCATGCTAGTCACGAGGAAGATAGCCGAAAAGCAGCAAACATGGAAAAATTATGCAGAATACTACAAGTTTGAAGGAATAAATGCAAGATCATTTAAAGGAAAAAATGAAACATACTTCTAAAAGTGTGAAAAAAAAAATAAAACAAGTTTCTACAAGCCTGGAAGAGACAAGGCAAAATTCAGAAAACTTGAAACCGTGTTTGACGATAAAATTAAGCCGAATTAAGACCTAAAAATTATGTTAAGTAGACGTTCAATACGATGACGGCCAAAGTAAATAAGCATGAAATTTAATGTGGTTTGTAAATAAAGTAAAGTTCCAGAAGAAAAGCGAAGAAGTGGATGAATAGTTTTCCCGAATCTAAAAAACGCACTTTTGAAAAAGGTAAAGAACTTGAACTTCAACTCGGGCAAATTCAACACGATTTTATAAAATAGATGAAATATTTTTCTAAAAGAAAGAAGATGTAAAAAATTTCTTAAATATATGCATAGGTTATAAGAAGTGAAGAACTTGAAGATTAGTGAGGCAGTTTCTTCCACACCGGTGACTTAAAAGTTCTTCACTAAAAGACATCTTTCATATTTTTTCTTTTGTTTCTCAGAAATGAAAACGAATTTCTGCATAGTGTCCTAAATTGTACTAATAACAGAAATCGGTGACAAGAGACCTGGGTACGTACAGATTTGGAAATAGTGACTTGAAAAAGCATCATGTGTTCCGTGCCGCAATTTTTGACGAATTTTTGTGGTTGATTTGGCTTAAAACGTAATTATTGGAATTTGTCAATAAAAAGTTTTGTATCTGCGAAGTTATGTAAATATGGATGCCCTCTTGTGTCCTTGTGACGACGTCTACAAGACCGATAATTAAGGGTTAACGTTAGCAGTACAAGAAGAAGATGACAACTTCATATTCAAAAATGGTCAGGTCGATTTATGGAAGATTATACAATGGCTAAAAAAAAACCACAAGTTAGAGGTCCAAGACGTGTCCCACCTTAATTCGATAGGAAAGGAGTACAGCTCTTTAAAACAGAAGAGTGACGTCTTGAAAGAAGAAGTAAAACAATATTTTATGAACCTAGAAAAGAAAATAGACCATAATTCGGAAAACTTCAAGTTATCTTTGGAGTATGGAATTCAGCTCTAGAAAGATGTTAGTGGACAAGGAATGAAGGAATAGTTCAAGAGCCATCGGCAAAATATTACCAAAAGAAGCAGAGGAAAATATCTTGGCATAAAAAAGAACTTTGGAATGAGTAAATAATCATCAGAAAGGCTTGTCCATGAGTGAGCAAAGGATCACATCCAAAAGGCGAGATGAAAACAAGACATGGCGCAAGATGCAAAAAAGAATAAGGACATGCAGTTTTCTAAAACTGAAGAATACCATGTTTGAAAAGATGTTAATAGACAAGCAAGTTAGTACTTGTACTGCTAAATTTCTATAAGTCTAGAAAAGAAAATAGGCAATAATACGGAAAACTCGAAGCTGTGTTTGGATGATAGAATTTAGCTTTAGAATAGATAAGGATGTTAGTGGACAAACAATGAGGGTAGTGCACTAAAAAATAATAATTTCAAGCTAAGGAGAGGAAATTGGCCAAAATTACAAAGGGCCCTACGAAGTGGTAATGTGTCCATGAGTCGGCGAGGGATCACATCCAATCTGCAAGCAACCCGATGAAGAGAAGATACGAGTTCAGAGCGAATGGCTCGAGTTACAAAAAATAACCCCAAATAAAGGAAAGGAAATTGCCCGAAGGTGCAAAGGGTCCAACGATGTGATAACATGCTTGAATGACGTGGTTTTTCGGATACGCGAATGACGAAACCGGAAGCCAAAGGTGATCGTCTGAGCCCATTCAACGGAGGACTTTGAAATTTAAGGTTAAGAAAGTGTAAAATATAATTTTATTCAAATTGTTTGTGGTTGGGTTTGTAATTAGATGTTTGTGTGTGCTGAATTCAGGTGTTAGTCTATAATTTCCGATTAAAAATTTCTAAATTCACGAAGACTATTCGTGACAATTTATTCTGTTTTATTGATTCTTTTAGCTGCTTAATCGTTTAAAAATTACAAGTCTGAGTGGTGAATTGTTTATCGATTTCCCACTTTTCTAATTAATTATGAAGTGCATTTCAAAGTCGATTAAAATGGTTTATTTTTATTTTGTATTCCCAAACTTTCGACACGAAACAGTTTTCTGGCCACGTATAATTTTTACAATTTTTTATATCGTGGCTATTTCAACATTTGTCCAGTCAGATAAGCAGTGTTCATGATCCACTTATCTTCCGTTTATTAGCGTTTAATAAAACGACAGAAACGTTAAATTCCCTTTAATGTCAGTCCACTGATAAAAAAAGCTATAACGTTCGGGTTTATCACATGCTATACAGAAGAATATGAGAAAATTCCTCCAGGTTAGCGTGCAATAATATAAAAAATCGGATAAGCAAGCTTTTGACTTCCGAATTAAGATCGTGTTGAGGAATGCGGATTAAACCGGCATGACTTTTAGTTCCGGTCCATTCCACTGCCATCCACATTATTCATAAGTTTCGGAAGACAGTTTGGAGAAATTCGACTTAATCTTTACGTTTGCGAAAGTCTGCGGTCAATAAAAGCATTGTTAAAAGCATACATGCTTCCACTGTTATTGAACAACATTTCCGCCGGCAATTGCAGCGAGAGCAAATGGAAGCAAATGCGCTAAAGCGCACCAGTTTCCTTCGGGCACCTATTCCACATTTATAAGGCAGAATTTAATTTGTATTTTCCGGCATTCCAACGGCGCTCTGTGACTTGACTAAAAATGCGGACCAATTAATTCGTGATTTGCAAACTTGCTGGGGTTGTTTTTCGGCGATAAATCGAGTTAAGGGTCTACGTGAGTGTTTTAAATATTACTAATTAGAGGAAATTTACCCGGGCGTGATTTGAAAAGGAACATTGATGAATGAAAAGGCGCGAACGAGGCAGTTAGCTACCACAATATCCATGATGAAAGATTAAGCAATTTAAACGTTTAGTGCGTGGGAGCTGGAGGAAGAAGATAAGTTTGTTCTTAAAACTTCTCTGCTAAATCGATCTGACAAGTGTTTATAACGCTTTATTGGGTAATCTATAATAAATTAAGCAACTTCTTTATTCTGCTATGATTTGAAATCTTCGAAACGTTTTTCTCTCATTTCCTCGACAGCATGTAAAATTTTAACGGTTCAGAATGCTTCCGCCCACTTAATAATACTTAATTTAACATCGATACATTGTCACATGTGTAATTGAACTAATTTCTATGCACACCTAATCTGAACGGAGTCATCTCCATAAGTTCGAGTCCATGGCAATAAGATTTAATATTACAAAAAAAGTAATCAAAAAAGATTGAATCCTCATTCAAATAATCGTTTGCAATTCATAAAAGTTTCTTTTCGGTCCACAAACTGTAGCCTCTTCAATTTTAATCTAAACGAGATTTATTCAAATAATATGAGTAAACAAATAAATCCCTGGCGCGAAGAGCGTCACCTCACGATAGAAATAAAGCGGTTATCCGGTTGAGCACGCGTTTAAAAATGCGCTCTCAAATATTTTCACGTTAAGGCTGATGGATTTTTTGGATGATGGAATGAAACAGGAATTACGTTCCACCAGGAGACGAGATGGAAATTGCATTCTTTAATTTTTACGCTTCGCTGGGTCAAAATGATACACCTGGGACGTGCCTAAAATCAAATTTACAGTTAATTTATTTGACGGGCATTTTTTAATGTGTCAATAAAAATTCACTGAAATGCGTTTCTTCTTACTTATTTGCACCGTTCTTTCGTGTTCAAGAGGGTTCTGATTTGTATGTCTTTCTAATATTTATAAAAGAGTGTAGACTTTCAAGCCGGCTTCATTAGTGAATGTATTTCTCGCATATATGGACCGTATTTCTATTAAAGATGTTTCAGTATTTGTTACAGTTAGACATTTAAAGTCTTTTGAAAAACACAACAATTTCTGTTTTATAAAAAAATCTAAAATGTTGTAACTTTAATTAAACGCATTAGCTAAACTCGAACTACCTCTTTTTAATATAACCAAATGAGCACAGTGTACTGAATATGCTTTTAATAAGATAGTTACTTTCCTCCTGAAGAAGCGCCGTGTACTGGGATGATCCTCCAAACCCATCATATCCCATTCATATACAGTGATAACAAGTTAGAAATTCATTCTGGCAACCATCATGAGCTTTCAAATAAAACTTGGATTCGTTACAAAAGACACAGTACACCACTGCAGACGCTGTTTCTGTGTTCTCTATTTTAATTACTATTGACGGAGCTTTCGACTCAAAGGGAGTACAAAGTGATGTCGATCGAAAAAAACGCAAATAGACAAATTCCATAATGAACAGATGACGTAGCAATTTGTTCTTCCTACCACATAATCAGACAGCATCAATTGACCAGATTGACGAGAAACTGTTTCGGAGTCGATAGAAGAAACCGATTTTGACGTTAGGTGGTTCTTCGTTGGACTGATCATGACGATTTCTTTTTAATCATTTTCTGTAAATTCGCATTCTTCTGGCTATTTCTTGAAGAAGAAAAACCAATCTTGACATTTGGTGGTTCTTCTCTAGACACGACGACCATTAAGATCGGTTATTCTTCTTCAATAAATTACCAGAATAATACGAACATACAGTTCGCATTTAACTCCTGTACCATGATTTGTAAATTTGCATCAGTGTAGAAGCAATGCGATTCATTCTTCTGGCAGTTTCTCCGAAGGCAAATCCAGCTTTTTACAAACGTACTTTTCGGCAATTTGCAATAAAACTATTAAATATTAGAAATTTGGATTCACTATTTATATCAAAGTAACGTGTGTTAAGTTCCATGGAAATATATCGTCTAGAAGCAGAGAGGCATTTTATGTAATAAGGAGGATATGTTTTATCTAAAAAAGGTTCTTTAATACGTCAAGTCTTTTTCTGATTTACGCTAAAGCCTTACTTTTCATTTCAGCCTCATATTAAAAACATGATTGAAGTAATAAATATTTTTCTTGTCATAAAATTTTTTTGTAATTTTCTGTGCGAGCTGTATAGTGAAAAGACACGAACTGCAAATAAATTTTACACTCCCCGGTCGCAATGTAAATCATAAAAGCGTTAAAGATTTTTATTTAGAAATAATGGGCTGTAAATCACATCAACATTACCAGATTATTAGACTGAGAATTTATGAAGGAACGAAACGCGCTTTCTCCTGAAATCTATCTCAATATATCACCATAAAACGGATCGAAATTGCAACATCCATCTTGGGACGCGCATCGCTATTGAAATCAGAGATGAGTTTTATTAAATGCAGATGTAAAATTAAAACGTTAATGTTCCTCGCTTATACTTAAATCCCTTTCGTTCTTGTGACGAAAACTTCGCATCGAAGCGCATTGAAATGCATTCACGAACCTTTTCCGGGCTCTTCTTCTATTGTTACAAAATAGCTATTAAGGTTTATGCATATTCATTAGGAGCCGAAGCCACACATCCCTCTCCGTCAGAAGGCTTTCCTGGTTTTGTTTTTGTTTTAAAGTCAATTGGGTCACGTCTGGTGTAAAGAGTAGTTTCCGAAAATACGACCAGACGAAATATTTGTTGGAATGAACTCGCGACGGTAGGAGTATGCTCACTATGCGTCTTAATTAAAATATTCATAATGCAAGTGAAGAGATAATTAGGAGAAAACTGTTGTAGAGAGGCAGAAGAACTATTGCAGCGGTTCCAAACCTTTTTTGTACCGCTTAACCCTTTACACATATTTTCCCTTTATTTTATCACTTATATAAAAAATTAATTAAGTATCCATATTGTAGATTTTACAGTCGATAGGTGCAAATAAATAAAAGTACCATCTTCAAGGCATCTTCAATTAACTTAACTGATAAAATAATGCTGATTTTGCAGACTTTACTGTGCAAATAGAAATGAGATATTCTTTCTGTATTTTTAACAATACTATACCTTGCCAAAGAGAATCGAAGAAAATTAAATGAAAGACCATCATTAATTTTAGCTAAGAAATCACCAGTTTGATTGAATGTCCTTGTTTAAGAATTAATCTGTATATGAAAAACCAAATAATGTATGAGTATTCACGTTCTCATTTTATCTCTTTGAATTTTCCTGTGGCTTTTTAGATTTAATTGATAAATATTCCTGTTTTATTAAAATTCTCCAGCATCCGAGCGCGATGTTTATGTTTGCTTTTAGGTTTAGCACATTTAGCTTGTCTTTTTGGAGTTGAATCCCATATCCTTTGAAAAATAAATGTCGTTTGCCTAAGAATTAAGTTATAAATTTTACGTAACAGTTATTTATTTTCTGGTTGGCTGGCTTGGCGTGTGCAACGTAAATAGGACAAACTTGGAAACAGGAAGTGTGATAGGGTGCATTCTATTTAAGATCCGAAAGCTTTTCCCAGTATCCTAGGAGTACGTTTTTAAATTTCCAATAACATATGCTAAGTCGTCTGGTAAATTGAGAAAGACCCTTGTTCCGGGCGAAAGATGTAATGAAAAAAATCAAGCGGTTTGCAAACTCTGCGCCGGACAAATATGTATAACGACGTCAAAATTAAAATTACGTTTGCCCAACGATGAGTAAGTTGAAAAATTTAATTAAGTCGTTATTTGGGTTTTTGTCTCGATTGTTTCCGGAATGTTGAGTGCGTTTTATTAAAATTTCAGAAAGGGGCGGGAATTACTCGGTCCAGATGATCCTAAATATATATTAGGTAATTAACTTTGATAATTTTAAGCTCCTGAAGTTGGCAGTTATCGTCGATTAAATTATATGAACCATCGATCTTTAAAATCCTTTAAAAAGAAGTTGGTATTTACTATAAGAAAGAATGAATCGCAAAGAGTCAATAAAGGCAGACGGAAGTAGTCATAAAGTATTGAGCCTAAAAAAATCGAAGCTCAGGAGGCCACGAAAACTAACTTGTGATGTTTTTTACAGTGTAAGTCTTTGACATTGTAAAATAATGAGATTTGTCAAATAGTTGCCCAAACGACGTCTAGACCGACGTCTGGATATATAATTTGTTAAAAAAGACGCCAAATGTATCTTATGCCTCGTTCTCGAAACGGTTGTCAATAGAAGACCTAATCGCGAATTTCTACAAATTTTCTTTCTACACTGTAACAAATTTCAAAGTGCCTCCATGGTTTAAACAGCCTCGTTTTATTATTGTATTTTTAATCTTACCTCACTGTTTATTTATCTTATTAGAAATGATCAACTGACTATGAACCTCCTCGTAGTTTATTAGTGTCATATTCAGTTTAAATTTTTGTACTCCAATTGATTAGCGTAATTGGTATTTGTTTTTTTGTGTTAGTATTTATGTAGATTTTATTTTTGCTTTGCAGTCTTTTGATTTAGAATTTCAATTTTGCTATGTTCAGTTACTGATACTAACCTCATTATTTACCTATTTATCATAAATACACTTCTAAAGATCGTACAAAAGAAAATAAAGTTTGGATCTAGCTTTGTTTTATTTTCTATTGTAATTTACATTCCTGGACATTTGCCAGTATAAAATTTGTCTGCGTGAATGGTTCAAACCGACTCCTACAGATGGGATTTCTTAACAAAAGGTATTAGAAACGTTTGCCAGCAGACAATGTACCTCAAGCTAAGATCAAATATTTTCTACACTCTAGCCAATTGCAAAGTATGTACCTCTCCCTACACATGTTTGTCTTTGAGTTGAAGCAATTTAAAATTGAGTTCTTTATTGACAACTATTTCCGACACGATACCTAAAATCCATTTAGTATGTTTGCCAGCGTCGGTTTATACGTCGGGAAACTTTTGGATTGATAGTTTCTGTCAAATGTCAAGGATCTACACTGTAAAAAGAAAACATGCGCTTCAGAGAATCCTTTATATATACGTTTTTTATTTGCGTATACCTACGTTGTGAAGGCAATTTATAGCTGGACGCTTTTCAAGACGCTCGTTCGAAGCGCAACGATAAATTTAAATGCTTTGAGTGTGTGACAGTTTTATTGATAAATAAAACCATGTCCACCGCAAAAAAGAATTACGAACTTCTCGGTATTTTACATTGTTCCAAAAAAACTGTACTATTTTAAATCCAATCGCGTGGTTATGCAATTCGAGTTTGTATTCGTCACGAATAAAGCCTGTTGTGACGATTTTAAATGGTGGTGTTTTTCCTGAAAAGCTTTTCGATGTAGCAGTACTTCAATATCCATTATAATCCAAATTGGAGAACTCCCCCGCGGCTGAGATTTCTTAGCATTCATGTAATTGTGCCAACTAAAATTGTTACAAATGCTAAAGTTTGTGGAGATTTCAATAAATAACGTCGCAAGTTTTAATGAAATTTTTCAAGTGCAGGCACTTTGACGTGCAGCGTTGAAGGATAGTTTCCAAGAATTGACATAATTGAGTTTTCTTTTGAGCGTAATTTCCAAAAGATATTGCAGAAAGAGATGTTTTGCCATTTAGGCTAATGGCGCTGCGCTCCGGTTGTAAAAACTCCGAACTTTTAATGACGAATAACTTAATTTAATAAGTGCAATGCGAGAAAGTAATCACTTTAGCTCGTTAAGCTTATCTCAAACAGTCTATTAATTACTCTTTGTCGCCAGCGCAACGTACAATATTACGCGACTGAGATTTTAAATTCCCTTGCCTTCAACTTGATCCTCGAAATGACATTAGACTCTAAACTATTTAACTGCTCCAGACAACAACGACTCTAGCACTAGAAGAAGGACAATTCATCTCCGATTCAAGCCTTTCTGACACTATTGTTGAATTTGCTTTACTTATCTGTTTTTCATGCATACGCGACTGCTTATAAATAATTGACAGACGTCTCGCATTGTCGCTTTTGTGTGCGCGCCAAGAAAAATGTAATTTCGCAAAGATACTAAATAAAACGCCTTCAGTTTAACATGCACACAATAGAAAGTGGCATATCTGTCCTAAATACACAAGGTCGAGTGATGAGTTTCTGTCAAGAGATTATAACGGAAACGCTCCACGACTTTTCGCTTCTCACGTATTCTCGAAAGCATTGCAAAATTAAGAAAACTTGGAAGCTCGGCACGTTTTACTGGCAACAATTGCAGCAAACACTTATATTGTTGCTGATAAAATTGTACTTGGCTGGAGGGGTTGAGATCGTTGAACCAATTCCTTAATGGTAAACTTGTATTAATCACTTTTGTACTTGAAGTAGCCGCAGCTTTGCGTGTTCATTAGTTGAGTATGGTTAAGACGCGACGTTTCAAGCCTTTACTTTTAAGATTTACGACTGATCACGCCTGCTTTTACGCGAATATCACAATTTCAAATTAAAATGCTTTTACGTAAAGACTGGTGGATTGCTTGTATTTGCAGCTAAATATACTTCTTTAACAACCGGAAAACTTTGTTCGCACCTTTTATGCGCCTGGCCATTTCAGTTAAGCCAACTGTGACTATAAAATAGTATAAACTTATAGAACAATTGATTTTGGCAACACGGTCTAGGAACTGTGTTTTAATAGAAATTATTCCATGATCTGGCATGCGTCTTGAGGTGCTAATTTCACAAGAAACCTCGACAAAATCCTTACAAACGTTTCGTCTTCTTTTGCGGTAAACATCATCAGGGCGGTATGGATGTGTCTAAATTATGCGTGTCCATGATATCCTGCACTCTCTATTTGTTTTGGATTGATTATTATTGATGTCAATGGATCACTAATGACCATAAAAATGTTTTTAAAGCAATACTAATTGTGGGGTTTACTATAGTAATTAGCACGACGAACAAATAACAACACAACGTATTAGCAAAATAGTTTGGGAAATAATATATTGCTTTGATGATCGTGGTTCTTTCCCTAGTAGATAAGAAATCGGACTGGACTCTATTCTTGTATTTTTTCTGTCTTCATGTTTTGTGTCTTCATGTTGGCGCTGTCTTTTGGATAGAACAAGCATCATCGTGGTCATCCTCATCTTGAAAAATAAGAGCGGGTTTTATTATGTCCAAATGGATGTGTTCGTGCCTTGTTGTCTAGGCAGTTTTGTCTCTTGATTACCGGTAAAGGTCCATCATGACGATAAATATGTTTTTAAACGTTTGAAATTATGCAAACAAGTATATACTTTTCCAGTCAATGGCATCGAGATGCTCTTAGATTTTGCAACGTAGTTGGTTTACGAAATTAAATTTCAGTTTTTGTTTGGTCGCCCAAGATGTTCTTGGGTTTTGCAACGCAGTTGGTTTACGAATTTAAATTTCAGTTTTTGTTTGGTCGCTTGAAAGCTCAGTTGTTCACCGTTAACTAGGTCTGAGGTTTTGACAAGTGTTCAAAATCCTAAGACAACAAATGGAATAAAAACTGGCACTTTTTTGTTGTGTGGCTCTCTCCACTTCTCCTACTCCCTCCTTCAGTACTTCCATTAATTACACTTTTTTATTGTCCACTCCTCCCATTCCATTTTCCCACTCCTCCCACTTTCTTCCTCCTCCTATTTTTTCCCGGTTCTTCTCTCGTTCTCTTTTCATTTCCCCACTCATTTATTTCTTCCACTCCCTGTACTCTTATTATTTCTCCACTCATTTTATTACCTAATTTGCGCGTTGGTGAAATCAAAAGTATTAATCCCGTAGAGATTAAACCCGCTCTAAAATAACGAGTTTACTAAAAAAGTTCTTTACAGTGGAATCACATTGGAAATTATTAGGGTGTAGCATAATTTAACCTCGAGTTGGAGAAATTCGGAATTAAGTTCTCTGTTGACAACCGTTTTGGACACGATGCATACATTATTATTAGAATGTGTTTTTACCGAACTCAATTTGTCAAATGTCATGATATTTCTATTTTAGTTAAGAATTCCTTTTTCTGTACGCTCATTATAAAAGCGTATTTGTATGTTTTTTTTGGTATTGCACTAGTGGTTTATGATGTGTGTTTTGACAGCAAATATATGTATTTAGCTCCAGGCCTGTTTGCACATCTCTTGGGCTTTATTTAATTTTTAAAATATAAAAAACCGCATATATAAACCGCGCATGTCGCAGGTAAAATATGTAAATGTGTGGTAATATAATAGATTAAAACATAAGCAAAACTTTCTGCATTTATTAATTACTATGTTTTTACAGTACATTTAAAAATGTTGATGCAGGTTGAGTCCGTGATCTATTAGCATCGATCCAACTTGCAACTACAAAACACATTTCACAAATCAATCGCAATGTTACGCTTGTAGTATATTTTTTTTTGAGTTTTATACAAATATCACACAGGAAAGTCCATAATGGTTGTGTTATTGAAAGAAGACCTATTTTGATGTTTGCTTTTACTACATATGTACAAATATTTGAAGCGAATGTACAATTTCAAATGGCATCCAACAACATCAACAGTATAAATAAGCGTAAATCTTTGCCGAATCCGTACGGAAGCATTGGGCTCGAATGCTTCGCTGCAGAATCGGCAAGCAGCATGGAATGCTCTACATAACAAATCTGCCTTAATTCTAACAATAATTCTACACCGACACTTATCTATAAAGGTCAGTCTTCAGAAAACCGCGGGAATCATCAGTTAGTTGTCGACGGATCTACATTATATATTATTTTGCAAACACACGCGTTGAAATCACGGCCGCATCCCCAGAAGCTTCCTAAAAGCACGTCGAAAGTCTAAATTGAAAATGGTGTAAATAATCGGATTGAGGACTGAATTAATGTAACCCAGCCATGTGATGAAATTTATGAGTCGTTTCGACGGACAGCAGCTAGGGCAAAAGGGGATGATGACGTACATAAGGAAGAAGGGGAGCCAACAAACCACAAACACCCCCATTATAATACCGAGAGTTCTGGCGGCGCGTCGTTCCTTTGACAGAGAAATGCGTTGTTTTTCTTCGATGAACTGATAAACGATTCCGGGCTTTTTCGTCTCGGTTAGCAGAGCTTTATTGAGGTTGTTACACTTGGATAGTGGTGAGTTAGATACGGTGGTGCTTTCGGAAATGACTTTTTGGTTGTCGGAAGTGCAAGGATTCGAAGCGCGCCTTTGCGATATCGAAGAGGTCTCGGGATTATCCGTTAGAGAATCCTCGTGCACTAAAATAGGTTTCAAATAAATGCTGTTTTCGGTATTGTCGTCTTTTCGCTTTTTCTTACTCTTCTTCGGCTTGCGCTCTTTGGTTTTGCCGTTGGCTGCGGTTTCGGGATGTTCGTTGTGGTTGGTTTCGCTACTTACACTCTCCCGATCCGGTTGTACTTCTTTGTTCGAGGCCATAACCGACTGGTTTTTAGAAATTGCGTTGATTTTTGAAGCTTGAGCTCTCTCCCGCAACCGCCGCTTCGTGGCAATAAATATCTCTACGTAAACTATTGTCATGATGAATAAAGGGATGAAAAAGGAACCCAGCGAAGAGTAAATCACGTAACCCTTGCGCTCTGTCAGTTTGCACTTCTGCACTTTATGAAACTCTTGCGGATCGGGCCAGTCGTTCCACCCGATCAGAGGAGGCGAGCTGATAAGAAGACTTAACACCCAAACACCTCCGATCATAAGTAACACTCGTTTCACGGTTCGTTTCTGCGCATAGTTGATCGGATCAGTTATGGCCCAGAAGCGGTCCAAAGCAATCGCGCACAAATTAAGGATCGAAGCCGTACAACACAGAACGTCCGAAGTCAGCCACATTTTGCAGATGTGGATGCCGAAAACCCATCGACCCAGGATTGATACCATCACGTTTAGCGGCATGACGAGGATGGCGACCGTTAAATCGGCGACCGCGAGTGACACTATGAAGAAGTTTTGCACTATTCGGAGCGGTTTGTAAGTGAACACGCTTAGAATCACTAGCACGTTGCCGATTATGGTCACGAGGATGATGAACGTGAGGGTGACGATTGTGAGGATGGCTTCCCATTGTGCGACGTCTGTTTGCCCGAATATGGTGGAGAAATTGCCAGCGATCTCGGGCGGGCAGCTGCTGTTCTCCTCGGACATGCTGATGGCGAAATAAAGAACGGATTCTGCAACGAAATTAAATGTTTCAATCGATTTGTCCACAAAGAGCACAACACGTTTGAATTTTTTATGTGTTATATCCAATTTCGTTTTCTATTATTTTTATATTAATAATTTCATTTGAATATTATTTTGAATAAATTACCTAATTATTGGTTGGTATTTGTTTGAATAATAATAATTTGCTAATCAAGATACATATGGTGTAAACATATTTAAACAGCTTCTCCTCTAATATAAATTTTAACAAGGTTAACAACTTAACCCGGCGCATCCACCATTTGTATCTAAGAAATGTATGTTATTTATATATTAATAGAAGTTATACGGACATATATTAAATAAAATTTGTAGCTTTAGTAAATTTATAATTCTACAGGTATCGCACATTGGACAATTTTATGGGGTGTCGCATATTTTCCTAATAGGTCGCTGAATGTAACAACTATGATACAAAGTGTTAGGTAATGGTTTCAAAATAATTTGAGGGTGAATTCCGGATAAAAAATGGAATCTAAAATCTATTTACCAGTTTTGACACACACATTGTTTTTTGAAAAAAAAAATTAAAATGGTCAATTGCCGTACTTCAAAATTTAGGAACAAATATAAGTTGATAATAAAATTTAAACATGCTTAGCAACAAAAAAATTACTATAGGGTCAGTGCTGATGTGCTTTCGACCGTATTGTATTTTATACCAGCAGCCCCTAAACTTAAGTACCGATATTGACCGAATTTTTTCGGAACCATTATCTAACACCCTGTGGTTATTCGATATGAACGGCGGAAGACCACTTCTGCAAATGACACAATAAGGTACGTCTTCTGCAATAAACCAAGAGCAAAAACGTATAACAAACAGAAGATTGAGATGAAGCAAAACACACAAAGAAAATACAAAGTGATTCGGGTAGGTAGAACAAGAATATAGGGCAAGTAGGATTTTAAGAACATAATTTCATTACGAGTAAATATCGACAGTCCAGCGTCTCCCCAATTTAAGTTTTAGTAAAATAATAGCTTTGTGAGAGTAACTCTTAAAAAAATGTGTGGAATCCTCCGATTTGCGAAAATGCCATTTGGGCCGAAGCAGCTATTTCAGGAGACTTAATTTCTACAACTGGACTTTTACAATATACACAATGTCTATAAAACAAGGCTATGAAATATACCACCTTTCTTTGATGATGTGCATTACTATCCCAAAACTGTCCCATTACTGTCCCAAAAATGACGGTCAAACTGTGCAGCACTTTCGTGGGGAGACTGTAAAAAGTCAAGGGAAAATAGTAACAAAACTCCATCGCCCCCTATTCTTTTTAGTCAGCAGCATTGATTTATCAGCAAAAAACTGCATGCTCAATTTGGCAACGTTGTAATTTTATGCTGGTAAAAGCTTGTTAGGCGCCTTGTTGTTGGCAGTGACCATACCTAATGTAAGTTAAATAAACAAAAATCTTCGTATTGCCAAGAGAAAACAATAAAATTCTCACTATTTAAAAACTTAGTGCAAAATATCACAAAAGCTGTTCAAAATTTTGATCGGACAAAGTGACAATCAAGTGACAGTGACACAAAGATAATTAAGTTAATTATTGTAAGTAAAAACAATATTCGATTTTCATTTATCATAGTTAATCGTCACTGTTTACACCAGAGATGCCAGATTTATTTTCATATCATTGTGATTTAAAAAGTGGCAATAGATTTTTTACTTGAGAGAAGAAAGAGGCACCTTTAATTGGAGTACTTTTATTCTTTAAAATATCGCATAATATAGAAGATATAATTGTTATGTTCAACCGTTTATATCTCTTCTAATTGGCCTTAAACAATTTTATACTGGTTTTTCCTTGACTTTCCGAAGACAACCTACTGAACAGTTGGTCCGCCATTTTTGGGACAGGCTGTATACTGGTTATGTTGTGTTTTATACAGTATGGAAATTAAGAAAGGCATAAATTCAGTAACTCCGTTAGTATTTGCGCTAAAAATAACACTTAAAAAGCATGTGGTAGGGTTAATTATAGGACATACGCGGATTGTACACAATTTTTTTTTCATTCGTTTTTTTTTTCTGACAGTTATGACGTCATCAAAAATTTTTTAATGGCAACCTATGTTTTTTATTTTATGTTCAAATAGAGTTTTTTATTCTGATTTCAATGATATAAACTATTCAATAGGTTACATAAGGGAAATATGTATAAAAACGCCTTTAAAGTTCAAATTAGTAAAATATCAAGTTGTCTAATGTTATCTGAATTTGAGAAAAAACCGTAGAGATACTAATAAATAAATAAAAAATAAACGTATTGGCTGATTTTTATGGTCGTCTTGGATTTTGTCAGAGGATGCAGAGTCATCAGTTTGAACATTTGGTGTAATATCTTTTTATAATGGGAAATTGTCCTCAATTTGGGAATGCACGGAAATGAAAATTATTTTAAAATCTAGGTTGGGTTTAATTAATCAATTTTTGTTGTTAATTTATAAAATGGGTAGAAAAAAAATTTTTCAATTTTCTCTCAAATACCTAAACCAAACTAAGTGGAAAACAACAATGAATCAAATGTTGTGTTCTGTCATTTTAAGTTTAAGTGCCCATAAACTCACTAACAAAGGGATCAAAAATCCCCATATTCTCCAGCCGCTCCTACTTGTCTTTTCAACACGCAACATATCACATATATCTCACATTTTCCAATCTTCCACACGTTGCCAGACTGTGCAGAACAACAATTGTCCTATAAATTTAAAAACCCAGACTCTAAAATGCTGTTTTTGGCTAAAATGGTACGTTTTCGACATTAAAGAAAAGCACGGCAAGACTAACCAACATTATGTTTTCGATGTATAAAAGCAGAAATTAGGTTTTCAGGCTTAGGACAATTCCCCATTCTTACCCCCTTTTTTTGTTAATTTGTTAAGCCTACTTTGAAATGTAAGGTTGTTTTTTTACTTTTTCTCATTGATTGCTATTTTCAACCTTGTTTTGTTTAATTTCCGATAAAATAGACTGCTCTATTAATTTTTTGAAACTTTACTCATTTAAACTTTAGAGCCGTTTTTCATTATTTATTTTGTATGTAACCTATTAAGTATTTTATACCGTTGAAATCAGAATGAAAAACTCAATGCGAATGTGTAATAAAAAATATGGGTTGCTATTAAAAAACCTTTTGATGACGTCATTACGGTAAAAAAAAACACATGAAAAAAAATGTGTATACTTTCCTCGTATGCGCTTTAATTAATCCATCCAGCTTTTTAAGTTTTATTTCTAGTGCAAATACTAAAATATATATAAATACTGTATAAAATATGTATATTTGGTAATTTATGGATTACATAAACTTTTATGTTACTTTTTACAGTTATTTTTACAAACCGACGCATATAGATTAAATTGGTTAAAATCGACACTAAATGTATCTTAAATTTTGTGTCCGAAACGGTCCACAACAAAACTTTATTGTAAATTTATCCATCTCTAGGTCAAAAATGCTCTCAACTTAAACGAATTCCAAAATAATTCCCTAACCTACTCTGTATTTTCTACGCCTTTCAGAAACTGTACGATGATCTACCATTTATCCAAAAGATGCACCTGCCTATAATAGCGAGAAATAAATAATTATATCATTTGTCTTAGGAATAGAAAAGCAATACTTTGAGCATCGCCGAAAATAACCACCTTGGATTCATTTCGAAAGAATGAAAGATCTTATAGGCAATTTCCGTAGTACCTACGTATGAACATACGAATTAGAGACTTTCTCATTTGGTTTAATTCTGATTTTTCGGAAAAACTGCAATTCAGACGACCGTATGAAGGTCTTGAGGCAGTTTTAAATGCCGTAGGTTCCTGAACCCCTTAGAATCAATGGTTCATAATTGGTTAGTAGATGAATATGAGTTTTATTCTTTTCTCCGAACAAAACTTACTGCCCTTACACGATTACGACTTAAACTTAAAATAGCGCGGCCCCAAAACCGCTTTCACAACCTTAAAACTTTTTCGAATGCCACCGACGTTTAATGCAAAAAACGATGTGAAAAAATGTGAAAGCGTCTCATTGTTGAGAAAAAATGAGATTTTTATAAGTTGTTTGGAAAATATGAGCAAACCCGCAAAACTATCGGAAGTAGAACTATATACTTTGCCCGCCGCATTCTCCAATTGTAAGTTCGACTAAATTTAGATTAAGCTTTAGAAGTTTTTGATAATTTATTTTTCATTGGTCATGGTAATAAATGACGAAACATAATTATTTATAAGAGCCGTCTGACGCGATACTAATTTTAGTACTTATATAAGAGTACCCACAAAATGTACAGTTTTATCAGGAAATTCGATAATCTGTTTGGAAAATATGAGATACCCCATAAAAATATTGGATTTGATTCACTTACGTATATAATTTTCCCGGCGCATCCACCATTTGTAATTATAAATAATTTTATATTAAACATAATCAGTCAAGTCTTTGATAATTTCTATTTTATTAGGCATTTTAATAACAAACGGAGCATAGTTATTCATATAACAGAACCCACCAAAAGTACAGTTTTATCCCCAAATCCACAAAGAAAAGGTTTTTGTTTCGTAGCAGCGCTGTGCACCTCAGCAATTGCTTTTATTTTGAATATTTATCAAAACAAAACTATATATATTACATTTCTGCGTCTCTCCCTTAGTTTAATACAAATACCTGATCCGTTTAATCAAAACGCGAAAAATGTATTTTTAAAATTAGATATACGTAAAGTGTTGAGAGCCGTCGCTTGCACGCCTCCACATCCATTACCTAAATAACATTAAGAAAATGAACGAAGTAATTCATCAGCATCGACATATTTGTGTCAGTATTCAACTCCAACTCATGTGTTGAACAAATCGTTTCGTTAAGCCCGAGAAGAAAGAATATTATGTAAAACTTTTCCCTTGTCGCTTTATTTTTTTTATGTATTATTTGTAAAGTGCAATCTGTATGGTTTAGCTACACAAACAAAAGAAAACATTTATGACAGCATTGATTCTAACATTTTGATTTTACATTATTGTTAATTTTAACGATTGACATTATTATTGTTTAATTAATGAGATGTCCATCCGAATAAATCAATACGAAACGGTTGGATACTAATTATAATGCTAATTATGTATATATAATTTTCGTCTCCAATAAAAACAATCGTTTTGATAGTGAAGCAAGCAGGAAAAAACTTACAATAAAATATCCTGTTCGATGTATGCTTAGAGTACTAGTACCGAAAATAAAAGGCATTTTTATTTTTAACAATACAATATTCTAAAGAGTTCAGGAAATGTCTTATGATGTTGATGTGACAATAATTAGCAGAGTTAAAAGTAGTCAATTTTCCGCTCTTCAGATGGATGAAGGGCTAATTTAAATTAAATTGTGTTTTTAAGATTTGGGCAGACATTGGCGGAGAATTTAAGCTGTTTTCTGGTGCTTAAGTGCTTAAGCTTCTGTTGGTATTTACAAGATACGGAGCTTGCGGCAACATTTTTACCAAAAATATGTATCGGAGTAAGCTGGATGCAGTTCCATATTTAAGAAGATTCAGTTGAACCCGATATCAAAAAATAATGTGACGAAGAAGATGGATAAGGGTCAGATTGAATACTATTTAATTTGAAACACATTGAACTTTCAAATTAGTTATTTGTGAAGGTTAAAATGTTTGTCTTAATAATTAAAAATAATTTTTTTATATTTTAAGAAATGGACATAACGAGCTTAAAAGTACCTACGAGAAACGTAGGCCATAAAATTCGTTAGAATGTACAAATATTTTGATCTCTGATCACAACCGTTTCGGATACGATCCTTGAGATACTTAGGATCTTATTTAACAATTAACAAGACGATGTTTGGCCAACTTTTAAATTGACACTTCCTGTCATATGTCATAACTTGACAAGGCCTACACTGTAAAAAATTAAACAAAAGTTAGTTTCCATGGTCTCATGAGAATTAGATTGTTTTAATTATTGATTTAAAGTTGCAACGGGTAAAGTCTACATCGGTTACTTAATAAACTTTTTAAAAGAACGAAATTACCTGTAAAGGGGTTCGCTAATGTAAAAAGGTTGGGAACTACTGTTCTAACGGCATCTTTTAGTGCTCGACTTTACATTGTAAACTTGCAAATTAAATTTAGGTTGTGTTCTGTTTTCGTTGTCAAGGCCCAGAAAGTCCAAATTAACTACTCATCTTATTTGCTTGGGTTCTTTCATGAAACGAAATTACGTCTCACAACATTACTGCCCACAAATCGAACAAAACTAAGCCGCGCTATTCTTCCGACGTAAATTACAAAATTCATGATAGCTCAAAAGAATAGATCCAACGATGTGGTCGCTCGTACAGTAAAGCTTTGAAGTAATGTTCTGAAATTTTCAATTCTGAAATTGTAGTCGACACTGAATAATTCAAAGTGTCATTTCAGACGGTGGCGGTTGTCTTTGTCGCGTCTGTAAATTATCACTTGGTAAATTTAAAAGCGACCCCATTTATCATTTCAGCGTTTCTGTTGATGAATTTCTGTAAGGGAAGAGTGATAAATGCATTTTGTTGGGCATTAATTAACACCTCTCGATTAAAAATTGCCACGTGATACTATCTGCATAAATTACAGTCACTTGTCGAATATTAACGACGTCCTAAGTGGCTGTTAGGGAATCGATGATATTCCGGAAGCGCTGATAATTAAGCATCCCTAGAATCCATAATGATTGCGATACCGAAGCCAAAATTCATTCGATTGTAAGTTGAAAACGTTTTTCTGACACAAAGACAAAACGGATTAAATTCGGACTCGGTTTTGAGTAATCAGACTAGGGCTTAAGGCGTCCTTCTGTTTCGACGCCCCTCCATGCGAGATGCAATCGATTTCCTTCCAAATCGGCAATTTTTCACTTTATGAAATTTGTCTGCGTTCGCGGATTTCGTTTAACACTTGAACGCCAAGAAATCTAAACAATTTGCATTTATCAGCGGAACAAAAATTGTAAGGCGGTCGGAATTTCGAATGTAATTACTTCGATAATTAAAACGCCTTTGCAAAGTCTGCAACAAATTTATTGCGGACGTTTCCCAAACAATATTAAAAAAGATGCGGTCGAGCGCTTCGTCTCGAAAACACAATTCGCGTTGTGGTGACTAAAGGAAATATTTTTTTACCTTAATTACATCTTCCCATTTTTACACGCTTTCAGCAAATCATCCAATCTCGTCCGACTCCATTACGGCCCTGAAACAACAAACAGCTGGCTTTATTTTCGCAGAAAACACAGTGGAAAGCTAAAAAGTAATGGACACTTAACAGAATTTTCCATTGCCTGGTACATGTGCTAAATTAATTCCGCCGTTTTAGTTTACTTGTTGGGCCAGATTGGTGCTGGCGCTGTGATAAGCTCGCTCATTAACTTAATGGCCTTCAACAATGTGCATCTGCAAGAATTATCCAGTGCCGTTGTATTTATACACAATTTTAAGGAAACTGTTCCATGCGATGCATATTACCAATAAAGGAAATGATAGGAAGATGTTCAAAGGCACATTTTGCACACTATAAAATAATTTTAATTTAAGTGAAACTTGCGGTGGCGTTATGACAAGATTTTCAGCACAATTCGTTTAAAGTACAACAAACTCTATTCTGAACATAAACAGGACCATTTGGGGCGAAATTGCACAACCGGCAAAATTTGCAGCAGTTATTTGAGACAGTGGAACGAAAAGTAAATAAACCCAGACGTTCCAAGCTTCACGTGGTGCTTATAAATTTTTATGAAAATTCTAAAATCTATAATGGATTAAAATGTTCTTTTCCCGTAGTTTCAATCCTGATTTTCTCAGCTCCTGAACGTGAAATTTGTTAATTACTATTACATACAGCCTCACTGAAAGAGATCCCACCACTTTGTTTTCGCTGCTGATAATTAGTAATTACAGCAAGAAGCTGCCAGTCACACACGAACCTGAAGATAATCGGCTTATACCTCGTCAACATAAAGTAAAGCCTTTCAGCCGACCCCACAGAGAGCAAGTAATGGTAATTCGTATTCCTCGTAAATAAAATGATTAAAAGAAACAAAATAATTTTCTCCTAGCCATCGCTCATATAATTCAATATTACCCGGAAGGGGGGAAAGTGCATCCTTGCTGAGCCTGCAGGTAAAGGAAATGGACTTTGGGTTGCAATATTCGATTTCGAAACGCATAAAGGCAGGAATAGTGGAATTATTATAATGGCGTTGAAAACGTGATAAAACAAAGCCACGACTGCCGAAAAACGTAGTCTCACCTAATCCTAAATTGGAGAATCGCACAAATTAATTACACCTGAAGATTTAAGAGCTTTCTCTGCTGGCAAATCTGTTCCGCCAACTTGCTTAAAACTTGCCGCAACTTCTAAGAATTCTAATTGAGTTTTTCTACTTTTGAACCGGTTCCGGGTACACTCAATTAGCCACGAAGACACTTTCAAACGCAACGAAATGTAATGAGGTGTGCACGTTCTTGACGATGTAAAACCTATTTCTGGCTGCCTGAATCTTGAAGCAACTAGTTTTCGCCTAATAAATATTATTTTATCACATTCGAAGCACGTTGAGTCGTAAATACAGCTCGTTATTCCCATCAGTTTTTGATAAAGTTTAAAATAGCAAGAGGTGCTGGTTTAAAATTGCTTCACTTTAAAGCGCGCGATCTGCACCCACGCATCTATATATAAGTAATGGCGCTTTATCAGTCATGATAGTAATTTCTTATTATTTAGATTTTTATTATGAGGAATTTCTTGAATTTATGAGATAAGTGCATTGGGTGTAAAGAGCTAGCTCCTAAAACGGTAAATAAGCGTTGTGTAAAGCCCATTAGGAGTTTATTATAGCATATTAAATCACATTAATTTTAGAAAAAGTTGCTTTATCTAGAATTAGAAAATTGTGGTTGTTTGCTTCTGATAAGAATAATTATTAACACACACAGCCACTTACACATGTTAGAACAAACTTTGGAAAACTGATCTAAACAAAAGACTCAGCAAAGTTCAGCGTGAATGAGGAAAAATCCCATAAAAAGCCGACCAAACATATGTGAAAGCTGAGAAACGTCACTTTGTCCGCATTTGGGCGGCATTTTTGTTTTTCTTAATAGCATAATCGGCAACACCACAACCTTGAACATTTTCAAGGTTGATAGTCGGGTTGCGCATGCGCAGTGGCACAATGCTGCGCATGCGTGGTAGAAAGTTTTGAGGAAAATATTTGGGTGGGGGGAGGAGGGTCCAGAAACTACTTATACACGTACTCATCTTTTTTCAAAAATTAACAAAATGCATAGTGCAACGTCTCGTTGTAAGAAAAGGCCTAATAGCTTACAACTTGTATCATCATATTCGAATAATTCGTAGACATGTATTATTAGTAGACTACATTGGTTTCTTTGTCCTTTCATCACAAGGGGATTGTTCCGTTTGGGCTAACGATTAGAGATATATTCGTCTTCTTGTGCACCTCCAATACAAAGTGGCGTCCTTTGGTGAATGTGTCCGGTTAGTAGTAAAGCTTACATTCTTCCATGTCACTTTAAAATTCGGTATATTGTAGAAACATTGCGACTTCGAGTTTGAGGAGTGTCAGATTGAATTATCTACTAACATTTTTTTGAGACATAAGACATATTTAGTACCTTTTTCAACAAATTTCAACTCTAGAAGTCGGTTTAGAGCAAAATTTTAATTGAGAAATTTCTTGATATGACAATGAAAACGGTTAAGCTGTAAAAATTTAAAAATTAGGCCTCATCTGCTTTCGTTTTTTTGTATCTCTATATGTATAATTCAGATTAGGAATAGTTGAAATTTCGAGATGACGTAATTCAAAGTCTGCTGAAAATACAGGTTTACGAGCAGTTGAGAGCGCCTTAACATGAAGACCCTACAACTCTGGAAGTAAATATTAGTTGAGGTTCTCACATAACAAGCATTGTATTACGACACTATTAAATTAAGGTATATAGTGCAGCTGTCTATTTTATTAGTTTTCCCAACGTTATTATCTTGTAAATAAAGCTACCACAAGTTTACTACGTCAGCGACAAGCACACAATTTCTTTAATGATATCTATATATTGTTTGGTTAGAAATTGGGACGTTCAAGACAAAGAACCAAACTCTTCATTTAAAGTAACGTTTAAGTCAGCTAGAAATAGTTTTAATGCGAGAACATAGAAATTCCCAAAGCGTTTACACAATTTACAAATTACACAAGTTTGTTTTAATATATTTTGTCTGAGGGACAAATTATGCTGTCATAAAACTGCTAAGAATGACTAAATTCAATTGTAGTGGTATCAAAGCTGCAAAAATACAAAACATATATATGTGATGTGAGGCACGAGTCAAGTCATTATATATAACATGTACAGCAGGTCCCAACTTTGAGTTGTTAGTAACAAACAGGAAAAGAGCCTTCGGCAGAATAGAACTTAGAAACCAACAGACATGTCGACACACCTAAACTCGTAGGTATGTCTATTTGAAACTAAATTTGCACAAATAAGATCAATCCAATTAGAGCAAATTGATACAGATGAGCGAGTCAGAAGTCGAGAATGTCAATTATTAATTAGATCTGTTCAAACATCTACATTTTAAATCAATAAGTTTGTGGGAGAATTTATACTAAGTATGTAGGGTGTGTGTAAAAACAAACTAGTCTGAGAGTGTAATCTTAGTCTTTGTAAGATTTATTCTTTATTCAGGGAGGTTCGTTACATCCCTGTTCGAGCATGCACTTTGTTGCCACACCCGTTCTGGAAGGGTGACTCATTGTGAATTAATTTCATCTTGAGCATTAAGAGGATTGTCTAGTGGAGATTTCGGCATTTTGCAAATTTCTCCTTTATTTCTCACTCGATTTTTGTGCGGTTTTCACAGATAGCTTTCAAAAATAATCTAGAATCATGGTAACCCTTTGAAACTTCATTTATTTAAAAAAAAGTGATTTTTTTTCTAAACTAAAAGAATTATTTTCAAATTATGGGGTTACCATGATGAAGAATGTATTTTTAAACATAACCGATCAAAAATTTCTTAAGTATTGTTATTTAAAACCTTGTAATTTGCAAACTAGTAAACTTTCGATAAAGCGCTCGTAAAGTGGCGCCACGGCAAAATTGTGGCAAAAGGAGCATTACTCGATAACATCCGGCAACTCTGCAACTGAGGTACGGAGTCGATGGCGAGCGCAGCACATGAGTTACTCGACTTTACTGTTCCTGGATCTACTAGGGTTGAGTTAAACCGCTATTTTTCAATCAAGCGTCTGCTATTTCACGGTTGCTATTTTTTAATAGCAGTGATTTTAACGCGCTATTGCGATAGCGGATTAGCTTAGCTTAATTTGCAAATTGAATCGTTTTTAGCGATCACCGATGAAGTTCTAGGAGAAATAATTGTTACAATATTTTATAGAGTGTTAAGAAGTCCAAGAGCGAGATCAATAAAACAGGACAAGAGCCACTGAAGGTTCAATTTCATGTAAATTGACTGTGTAAATAGATTCTAACGGGCGTAAAAAATGCGTTCAAAGTAGGTCATGGAATCACTTTAGAATTCGTTAGAGTGTAGAAAATGTTTGATCTTGATGTGGAGAAACTTTAAATTCATTTCTCTAGTGACAATCGTTTCGGTCACGATACATAAGAAACACATCTAGAAGTAGTTTGAGCAAATTTTTGATTGACATTTCCTGTAATAAGTAATGTATCACTATCAAAGGCCTACCTACACTGTAAAATAAAAACAAAAGCTATTTATTTACAAAAATTGTGGTACCACACAACGAAATACAAGAGTCTTTTGTCAAATATATTTAAACAAAATAATCTTCCAATTCCACTTTCTCGTAAGCGTTCGTGAAGTGTTTAAAACTATTTCAATTGCAGCAAATACTAGAGCTTAAAACGACCAAAGAATTCCATACTTTTGCTGCTTTTTCCGTCATAAATATGAGTTACGAGCATGCGAGATATTTGTTCAAAAAAACTGAGACGCGTTTATCTTGTAGTAAAATACAAATTTCGTTATTCAAACCACAGGCTCCGAAAAATACGGCTTTGCATCGATCTCGAAACTTTTCAATTTATGTCCAAAAGTTTAGCAGTGAGGGAGGATAATTGTGACAAATAAAAGAGCGATTTTCAAGGTATCTAAAATGGAATCTTTTAATCTTTTGTCAAAAGTTTTAAAAACTCATTTAGTGTTTTTCATAATTTACATCGCGACACTGATTTCACATACCCGTTCGAATTTCGGAACACAAAAACAAAAGGATTCGCAGTATCTAATCACTTCCTTGAAAGTAATTAGAGTGTAGCAACGTTCCGAAGTTGGACTTTGATTAACATTTATAACGTCCGTTCAAATATAAAATGAGTGCGTAGATCATGAAATATCTTTGTGTTGTTATCCAAGTGTTGCAAAATTTCCACTTGGAAAAATGTTATACTTTATATATATGTTATATGTTAAGAACCGTCTCGAAACTATAAAAAATAAAACAAAAGCTAGATTCAATGGCCTCCTGAGCCTGTGTTGTTAATTATTCGTACGTTATTAGGTGATATACGGTTGTTGTCAGTATTTTGTGCCTTTTTCTAGAGACGTCACAGCACAATCGAAATTGTTTCGTTTGTGTTAGACTTTTTGATTCAAGTGTGTAATGCGTTTGACAGTAAGTACAATTGTGTCCGCTTTCACATGTCACAAATCTGGAAATATAATTTGTTTAGTCGGAACATCGTCCTGCTGTTTGTATTCTCATTTTAGATTAATGAATAAATAATTTATAAGCTGTCAGCTCGTGTAGCAGTTGAAAACTTGAATACATTATAGAATGACGCGTGGATGATTTGGGTACGTTTTCAGTTCCATAATTAATATCGCAACCCATTTGCTTGTTGTAAATATTGAACCGTGCTTTTCCCTAAATGAGTAAATTTTTTCCACGATTTTTCCTGTCAATAGAACAAGTTGAAAGTAAACAATGATTTGTGTAGAACAAAAACGGAGTGGAATGTAGCTGAGGGATGATTTTTTGTGTCGATACCTTCAGGGTGAAACTGGAGGAAATATTTATCGAAAGATAATGTTCGCTAACACAGGATGTCAGTTTGGAAGTTTTTGTGATCATCAAAGAATCTTCAGGCCAAAAATTCGCAAGTATAAATATTCATTATAAAAGCGAGGGTTGGCGAGTGAAATATTTGTCGGAGTACAAAAAACTTTCAGCGTGAGTTAGTCCAATTTTCAGGCCCTATGACCGTTCATTTCAATAATTCAACAATAAATTCCTTTTCTGCCGATGCGACTTGGAAGTTAATTGTTTAGACGACGGCTCAGTTTCACTTTTATTCCAAATAAAAAATTCATCCATAAACAGTTTAAAGTTTCATAACAGGAAGCATTTAAGGATTTAACTCACCGGAAAGCACATAAATTATTAGGTTTTGTCGCCGGCTAGAATAGCGGAAACAAAGAAAATCTCATTCGATACTTCTGCAGGCCGGAAGTGCAGCTGACTTCAGCCGTTATTGGACCTAAATATCCATGAATTTGCGCTTCTGCTTTTATCGCGAATGCCATCAACTTTGATCTTTGAAAGGGATTTGTGTGTGAGGCGGTATTTCCATTACGACCTATTTATTTATGAGCTGAAATGTTTTTCAATTTTTTATTCAATTTAACACTATTGAGATTAGTCCCAGTTTCCCTACATTATCATTTTTTCGTAAACTCCATAATCAGTGCCTCGGAACAGTTTAAAAACTGTTTTTATTTTATCCGATAATCGAAAATTCAACTGCGAGTTTGCTGCTTTGTGACACTTTTATGATGCGGAAGTTGGAGCTCCTTAAAACTTTGCTCGTGAGGATTACGATGTTGCTTCCTTTTTTTTCTTCGATAAACAACTTCATTTTCGCGTTTATGGAGCGGGAAAGCTGTTAATGTGGTCATAAATAACTTATTCATGAAGAATTTTATTTTTATTGGTTAATTTGACCCGTATGCTATTACTGAACTAAATTAGTATTCTAATTTTGAATTCAGCTTTCATCCTTAAATTATACTGATTTTGCATGACTATTTCCATTAAATCAATTGAACTCATATTGTTACACGAGTAACGGTTTAAATTACATTTATAATAAAATTATGTTAAAAAATTTTGTAAAAAATTAAGAACTCGCTGTCGAAATAGCTGGAAAGTATATTGGGAAAATTAGCAAAGTAAGATGACAATTTAAGAAAGTTGGGAATAAAAGATTGATTGATTATTAAGTCTTCTGGCTCACCAGCTCCTGTCGCTCCAAGCTCATCAACAAAATAATTCCCTTTTTGTAATTTATGATATGGCACCTTAAAACCGTCCACCGACAATAGGGCCCTTTTCAAGACGGTCAATAACCCATTAAAATATAGAAATGAAGAAAATTAAACTAAATCGCCATCTTACACATGTGTTTAACAAACGGGTCGAAAGTTTGAATAATAAATAGAAAAACTGCCCTTCTTTCAGATTAGTTTATTCAAAAGCATGAACATCGATTCTTATCTAATTCTTGCTTATGTATCGCCATCCCCAGTCGTATTGATAAGGTCACAACAAAGAGATGAGTTATCACCAGTTCATGGATGGGACCAATATGGGCTATGATAAAAATAAATACTAAATGATACTAATAAAAATAAAAAACGTGCCACTAGTTTGAGATTTGCCGTTTCTTCCATACATATACAGACATATACAGACTGAGTTCGAGAAGACTGGAGAATTGAGAAAAGAACAGAAAATATGTGCTAGACAAAGATGGAGCAAATGCCACTCCCATTTGTAATGCAAATCCTATGGTTGTAATTTTGGTTGCCAACATTTTCTCAATATTTTTTATTCATTCGCACTCACACTTTTTACAACGAATCTATTCTATCATTTTCTTTAAAATCACACGGTACTCTGTATTGAGCCTTGGACAAAGTCAAGCCACCTTTTCCAAAAATGACTTCCATACCGAGTGTTGAAGGACATTATAATGAATAATCAATTGGGAAAATTAGCAATAACATGACAATTTAGAAAAGTTTGAAATAAAAGATTGACAAAATTATTATGCCTTCACTGAACCAAAAGTCGTTCAAGAGTGCTACAGGCAGTTTTACGTCAGTATCTCGTGTATCATTCGCACCGCGGTCGTAAACAGAATAATTCGCAATTTGTAATTTATGGTAGGGGACCACTTGACACCGTCCTCCGTCAACAGTATTTTATTAATAATTTTTAAGATAAAAGCAATATTTCTTGCTCATTTTCAGTCTTCAAATCAATTACGATCGCAAGTGGAAAAGCCGGAGCTTTTAACAATGAATGGCAGTCTGAATTATTGAAAATATTTAAGTAACTAATGTGTTTCAGTGTCTGTACTTTTCAGATGTATAATGTCTGTCTATTATCATTATGGCAGGCTTTTTTTATAAACGGGCAAACAAGCAATACGTCCGGGAAATGGACTAGTTAAGCTTTCATCATGGCAGAACGGCTAATAAATTACTGCTTCCTTGCAAAGACCATTATGAAACAATTCTCTCAATTCCATAAATGAACAATCAAAATCGGCACCAAAGGCATCTCAATTTATATGCGCCGTTTGCAGCTTTTAATTCTTGCACTCGCGTCCTGAATTATTTTCAGAGCTGGGTCAGTGCAGTTTTCAGCGGCGTGCAAGTATTAGAATTGCCGTTTGCATAGTTTTTGTGAAATCTTTTCTGCTGAAAGCCACGTATTTGGTGTTGCGACAGCAAAAATTTATTTATTCAAGACAAGTCCGTCGGAAATCTAGCAAATTTGCACAATGCACCATGCGAGATTATTTCCGGTTCGAAATTTATAGTCCGTATTTAGAGCGCGCGCACGTTATCTTCAATGCAAATGAGGTTCATCGTAATTGACAGATGAATGCCTCCAAGAAATCATAAATCACAAAATGCGCAATGTTTCAGTGATAAATGCACCTGTATCAATTACAATTAATTCGCTTACACTTAACTGTTGCCGTTATTTGAGGAAACACTTTCAGGATAGCAATTGGAATTAAACGGAGAGCTTTCGACGCTTGGGTAAACAGCGAAAAAGTCCTTTGGTGTGTTTAATCGTTTTGAGCGTAACGAGATTTTATTTGGCTGAATGCTGGCGAGGGGAATGAATTGATTTTCCACTCGGAGAGAACTGACCGCTTTTAAGCGCTTAAGTAAAGCTAATAAGAAATCCAAGAGATGATTCCGCGGTGGCTCGTTAATAGTTTCCTTAACGCAAGTCCAGCGAAATGGTGATGGATGATATACCATGAAAATGATTTATCGCACCATGCACATAATCAGCCCCCAAAATTAATCAACATGCACCCTCATTACTCAATTAAATGCTAACAAATCGATCGCACTATCGCTTATTTCCGGGACAAAAATTTTTGAACAAACCTTGCATCAATTTTGATTTGAGGCTAATATTTATTGCGACAGGCGATTTCCTGTCGCAGTCCAATGCGTCGTAAAGTGGGCTCGAACTGTCACCAAAGGGTAAACTAAAGCCGTGATTTATTCAGTCACGTACCGGAGTTTCGACCTTCGCTACCGGAATTTTCAATACAAAAATCCGAACGGTGGCGCGAATGAGCGAAGGATTCGAGGATTTCCACCTGAATTTTATGACTATTATCTGGATGATTTACGCTGAATCCAATTGACAATTTTCAAGTCGGGACAATCGCGCAAGGGTTATTTTGTTTTGTTCATGGAATCGCTCGCGTGTTCGCCTTTAAAAATTTGACACATGTTACGAGGAATTATTACGATTTCCAAGATTCATGTTCTTTTATCAAGTTTTAGTGGGCAATTTCGAGGTTATTGTGACGCTTGACGAATAAAAAAGATCCAGAACAGGCCGTGGAAATTTGCGTTTTTGTAGTGTAAACCTGCTATGTAAACCATAGGGTAGAAATTGTCAGTCAAAAATTTGCCAAACTGTTATAAATTCATAGTGTACCTATATGGAAAATTTTATTTAAAATATTTGTAGCAAATTCTAGAAAAGTCTAACCCACTCTTCTAAACATAATGCAACCAACTCTTCAGTTCATTCATGACATGCTCGGTTGCTCAAAGAACCTATTTTATTTTCTTGATAACGCAGTATTTTGTTTAGTTTTAGTTTTAAAATGCGTTGCAAACCCAATTTTTTTGTACGACCCTATAAACACTTGTTTTATTTTTATATGTATTATTGCATTCAATTGCAATTCTTTCGGCCCAATTTTCTTTAAATGATTATTTTACTTACTTAATGTGTTACATAACAATATTTACGACAAAACAATTATTTAATTGTTTCTTATTTAGTAATTTAATGATTTTAACAATAGCAGTTTATTTAAATAACATGTAAAATTTACAAAATAATTAGATTAAATGTTCAAACCGCCTACCTTCTTCAAGTTGACAATGACTAAGACGATGTTCAAATTATTTAAAATTTGTGGGGTGATTACCAAAATTTCCAATTTTTAAATTTTAATTTTTTCTCAAAAATATTGTTATGTAACCTATTACAATTTATTTTTTTATATGCGAAAAAACATGCTCTGTAAAATGACGCAATAAAAAATTAGGGTTGCCCTTTAAAAAAAATTGAAATGACGTCATGGCCTTGAAAGAAATGACATAACAAAGCAAATTTTTGTGTCAGAATTAGCGCATTTAAAATTAAAAAGTCACGGGTCCAAGCGATTTTTTCTGTCGCTTCCTATAAAAAAGTTATCGAATTAGTTCCAACCTTTTGATCCACACTGTATGTATTATACAGAATGAGGCGGATGATAGCTTAGGTATTATAAATGAAAGAAAAAGTTGTTTGTAATTAAGTGCTTTATCACCTCAACAGTAGAAATAATGAAAAAAAATTAAGTTGTATTAACAATAAAACGGCTGAAAAAAAGGTATAAGTAATTTAACTAACATTTGAAAGACTATTAAAAAAGGGAATCGACAACATTAAAAAAAATGAGGGTTCCCATTTGAAAAAATGGAGATATGTACTTGTGAAACATGCAAATTGAACACGTTGTATTCAGCGCCCTCTAAGTATGATACCAATTTACCATTACATTTCTGACAAGAGAAGGCAATATTCTAAAGAATATCCTTGGCGCAATGACGGCGGTGTATGGATAGAATTGCCCAAATTATTTTGGAGTTGAGTGCTAGTGCAAATAGTTTAAATCGAGCACGGAATCCATCTAAGATGACTTAAGAAGCGGGAGGCCTGCGGAAGCACGAACCCATCAAAAGTATGTCTTCTTGTAAGATCCGCGTAGCGGCGAGTTTTATAAAAGTACATATGTCGAAATGTCTTATGACACGAGTTCTTTATACTAATATATTTGGAAGAATTTGGAACAGTTATTGAAATTAGAATGAGGAAGGTGATCCAGGGACTTTGTCGAAAGGTGACAGCGTCATGTCACTAGATCCAAAATGCCGCTTTTTGTATATTTTGTTTAGGTATTTCTAAGTTAGGTTTCCATAAAACTAGAAATAATGATAATAATATTCATTTGCTAGGTATTTTACTGTCTGATATTAAAATGTTGTCTTGGAGGCTTTGATTAGGTTAACAATTTTAACGATGAATGAATGACACTGACATTTTGCTTTGCCAACCGTAAAGCAAAAATAAAAAATCCTTCGCGCTATTCAGGCTCATTACGAACTCCAAATCAGTGTCGTAGTGGCTTCATTATGACACACAAATATAAAAAATTATTATAAGTGACATTGGGATATCCGTAACAATTGTTTTCAACATTTTGTATAAAGATTTGGGAATGAATAAAGTGTCAGCGCGATGGATACCCAGGGTAGAAATTTGCACAAAAATTTGCTGCTTTGTCAGGAAACAATTAATTTCCAAAATTGTGAATGGAATCCCCACCAAAAAAGGCAAGAATCCAACATTTTTCTGAAACTTGGAGGATATACTCTTGATTGAATCATGACAAAATGGACTACAATAAAAGGGAATGTATACCAAGAAACAATCAGATATCTGAAGACTCTCTTTCACAATCACGCCCTGAAACTGAAAAGTCTTCTCGGCATGACAATGCAGGGTGCAGAAGTCACCAGTTGTGCACGAATAACTTAATATATTATGTTTTCAAGAACTTCCTGATTCACCTTACAGTCCTCATCTTGTTTCTTCTGACTACTATCTCATTCCCGTTCTCAAAAAAACACTTAAGAGGCACCCGTTCTCGAAAGAAGACTTGGAAAAAGCTGTAGACGCCTATTTTGCAGTTACCAAAAAAGTTTTTTTTATTGGAGAAACATTTGAATAAATGTGTACGCGTTCAAGAATCACAATCACACTTTCCCGTTCTCAAAAAAACACTTAAGAGGCGCCCGTTCTCGAAAGAAGACTTGGAAAAAGCTGTAGACGCCTATTTTGCAATTACCAAAAAAGTTTTTTTTATTGGAGAAACATTTGAATAAATGTGTACGCGTTCAAGAATCACAATCTGGAAAAATAAATTTTTGTTTGTTGCCTGTCTCGCTTTCTTTATGGCTTGGTAGATTACTATACAAACTGTCCTCGCATCAACACATGTTTAGTGTCAAATAAACATGTATCGAAATATTTTCCATAAAGCATCACAACAGTTGATCTTTCTACAACATTGTACATCGGTCTTCGACGTGTTGATGAGAAAAAAATCTTGACATTTATTATGTCCTTAGAATCATGCTTGTTTATTGGTATCATTACAACTCAATCCTCTGGCCAGATTGTTACAACTCCACAATTCAGCCTCCGTCAAATTTAAATAAAATTTTTGTCGTATCTCAATCTTTGTACACGCAAAAACTCTTAAACGCCAGTAATGCGACTTCACAGACAAGGAGTTGCTAAATGAACGCAGCGGAATGAAACCAGCACAAACGACCTAAAGCTGATAGAGTTTTCCCGGAACCTAATCATCTTCTATTTATGTGAAAGTACGGAAGTGTCAAGTTTCGCTGCAAAATAGCGATTACTGCTTAGTGTTGCATTTTCTATGATAAACAGTGGATGTTGTAGGAAAGCTCTCAAGGTATTAACCCTCTCTACCACCACACCGTACATATAAAAGTTACTCGAACAGCTAAAGTTATTTCAATAGACACCGATGAAATTTCATATAAAAGAACCACTTCGTTTAAATAGGATTGAGTCTTGATTAAGAAACTTGGAAAATGTTCTCACGACTTTATTAATACTTTCATGTCTACGATGTTTTATTGCCACTTAGATACGGCGAAATATGAGACCATCTATTTTATTGGTCATTTAGGTACGGTATTTGCTCAAAATATTGGAATTTCAAAAAGTTTTTCGTACAATTTTACTTTAGTCTTGTTTTCAGTAATTTTGAATTTATTATAATTATTTTCAATTTTGTAAATAAAGGTTTATGTTTAAGATTTTATGATGAGAATGTAATACTTTCAGAGAAAGCGTATTTCAGTTTGTCCAAACACTCATTATTAAATTTTTGTGGAAGCAAACAATGCTCGCGGGTTTCTTTTCTGAAAGCGGATACATGAGTTTTTGCGCGTTTGACTTTTCAAGTAGGTACACACCGAATTTATCTGACATGTGGAGAATGAGTTGTTGGGAGTAAAAAATGCAATATTGCACATGTGCTCCAACGGTAAATCATCTAAAGTTCAAAACGCAAAATAAAAATAAAATGCTGTGCCGCAAAAGCCATACTTGTGCACTTATTAAAGCCGTTATTTTCCCAATAACGCTATTTTAATAACAAAATATTATTTAGAGGGTCCTTTTATAATACGAAACGTATAATCCCGACAACACGCCGCTAATTAATGTGGCCCGGGGTCAATTCAATGAAACATTTCTCGTATTGCGAGGCAGGCAAGTTTCTGAAGCGGAAAAGCTCCATAAACACGTTACTGTCCGATTTAAGCGCTTTTTTGCCCACATTTTCGCCATTCAAACTTCCTTTTCAGTTTTTCATCCGAAATTAATTCGGTTCAGCTTGTGTTATGCGACAACGAGCGGATATCCATTTTTACTTTGTTTTCAGCTTGTTCGATGGACACATTTGTGCCAAAACATAAATAAAACAATAATAGAACGAATAGAACCGATGGCGATGTATTATTAATTTACTCCCAGGAAATTTATAGACGCGGCTTATGAGGGACGAAAGGGCGCCTATTAGATATATTTTTGAAATATTGCTGATCTTGCTCTTTAGTTGCGTGAAAAATGATGGAAATTAGAGGCACGTTATTGCTTTCCCAGAAACAGTATTTCCGCGACTTTACTGATGCGACTTGATGTAACAAGTATTAAGTAATACACAAAGATATCGATTAACTCGCTGTCTTTGTCAGACTTTAGCTGATCGAGCTAATTTCAGATTATCTCGCATTTCAATCGACATAATTACTACACCTTATCTGCGCGTTTGTGGAGTATTTTCTTGCATCGAGTAACTCTTGTTAGAAGCAAACTAATGGATAGTACAGGAAACAGAACAATTCATCTCACTAGAACAGTATCAAGAAGTCGACTACAAATTGCTAAAGCTCGCCGAACGTGGTAAATCTTTTGCAGAATTTAATCAATTACCGAAATGCGAGTTTAATTAGATACTAAATCCGCCGTGCTCATTCTAAATTCTACTTAGCTTCTATTTTTAGACGTTTCAGCAGGTGGAAAACAACAAATTTGCGAACTGCGTTTCTTGTTTTAAATGAAAGGAAAATATTTCAAAATTATATTTTCTATTGAGTTTGCTGCGCTTCATACGATTGTTTGTGAAGTATTTTCAACTCTTTGGCAAAAACTTGTGTTGGAATGTGCTGCAAGCCAGGTCGATCATGTGAAATTTTCTTGAGTGTTGTTCAGAATACGGGAAATTTAGAGACGGATCGAGAAAGACCCGGATGCTGGATTTTATTTTAAAAACAAATTGTTAGATGGTGCACTGCAAAATTGTCTCGCTACTAATCCTCTTGTTATTTTCAATTCCTCTCAGATATTACGTTTCAGCTGCAGTTCATACAAATAGAGACTAAGTGAGTATTTTTATAATTGTTATTTGTTTTGCAGTCTCACTAATAAACACGGGTTTTGCTTTTCAAATGTTCCTTTTTCGTTCATTCCTGTTTAGATACTTTTATTGTCAGTACGTGAATTAATTTAATCTGGATCCGCAACAAACTGTGAGGCAAAATTAAATTCGAGAAAGTCGTAGTTTGAAATCATGGTTAGTCATTCTCATTTGTCAAACTTTCCGTCAACGCATGACAGATTATCGACGAAGGAATGTTATTGGTTGTCAGTGTTCGAGAATTTTCCATCATACACGAGTTTTTAAAAACTGCCTGTAGTCGATATTCTCTAGAAAAGTCGATAAGGAGATATGGCTCCTTTAATACTTCATCAAAACCAATCATTGAGCCATAATTTTGAATATTACCTTCACCGCTAATGACGAAAAATAAATAAACAATTCAAAATTAATGTTTCTTTAAATAACATTTTTAAAAACCGTATTTTAGTCATATTGACAAGCTGTTTAATTAAAAACCGTATTTTTGTCATAGCGCCATCTATTGACAATCTATTTAATTAAAAAGAGTATTAGCATTAGTCAGCATTCCAAGCAGTAAATCTTAATTAGTATTAATTAATTAGTATTAGTCAGCATTCCAAGCAGTAAATCTATAAAATTGGGAAAAACAAACATGATTGCAATGCGAATTATTTGACTGGCCAACTAGTTTTGTTTGGTTTGTTTTTTGTTGCATACCCTATAGGGTATCTTCTCAATAACAGTATTTCAATCGAAGAGGGCTACTTATGATAATTGGTATTGGAAGTGTGGTATTCTAGAAGGATTGAAGTAAAGTGGAAAAGAAGGTGACCATAAATTCCAATAACATGGAAGCTGTGGAGCAAAGCATAAAGAAAATTAAACATAATTCTATAAGTTTAAAGATGGAAATTAAACAAACAGGAGAACTTTGAAGAAAGGAATGGAACAAAATTCCACAAAAGTGAAGAAGGGATTAAAACATAATTCTACAAGTTTGAAGAAGAAAATGAAAAAGACTGTGCAACTTTGAAGAAGGTATCAAAATTCCACAAGTTTGAAGAACAGTAAAAATGAAATTCTACAAACATGACGAAGAATTTGAAACAGAATTCTACAAATTTGAAGGAAAAAGATAAACACATTCTACAAGTATGAAAAAATAAGTTAAACAAGTATAAAGCAAAAAATGAAGCTGAATTCTACAAGCTTGGAAAAGAAGATGAACAACAATTTGGTTGTCCTGAAAAAGAACCTGGACATGATAATATTAAAATCAGGATGTGATTATGATCAGAATGTATTAGTCAATTTGAGTTTGAAAATGGAAGTAAATAAAAAGACACAGAAGAAATTTAAAGAGCTGAACGAAATTGAGAAGATGGTATATCTGTAGAAAACTTTACAAATTCTCTGGTCAAAGCGCAGAAAATCTAAGATATAACAAACGAGGCTGGTCTAACAAGACCCGCGCTCACGAGGAGAAAATATTGCAAATGAATACAGCCAAAGTCTTCATTCAATAAGAATATTGCGTCTTAAAAGATTAATTGAAAAACATCTAAGAGCAAGTTTGTCGACAGTTATTAACAAGAGAAAGCCGGAAGGCACAAATTTAGCTAGCCGTAACGTGCAGAGGTAGTTTAGGTTAGAAGAGCAAAACATTAGTCATTGAATATAGAAAAAAGACCTGTGGTGGACGGGTTAATTGAAAACGGGGTTTATCGAAGTCTCTTCGAGAGAATTCTTAGAGAATATGACGAAATTCTACCTCGTGTTCAAGAATTTGGATGAGAACAGTAAACGATGACAAGATATCTGTGGGGATGTCGAAATTAGAATTAGTAACTTCTCAAAGTAGCATAACTGTTCTATGCTACATTTACCGACGAATGCATTCTTGGTATCTTAATAAAGAATCGGTGTGTCGTCATTTTGGTCCGGAAATTATTGCCGCTAAAACCTTGCTGTTTCTAGAAGCGTTCAGAAAAGATCAACCTAAAAACGCTGAATAACTAAGTTAACTTACCAGAACGTCACCATAAGATGAATTCCAAAAAGATGACGATTTGATACCTACCTTTGGAAGCGCCCAGGAAAACTCAAGCTGAGGATACGGAATTAATAAATATGTAGATGCCTTCTCGCAAAGACCTTATGACGAAAACATAGTGAGTTGAGAGTTAAAGTTACACGAATTGAAGAGTTTCAAGAAGATGACAACATGATGTTTGGAAGCGTTCGGGAAAAGTCTAAAGAAACCTGAAGGCGCCGATTAATAAAGATAATGGAAGGGTTAACAAACAACCATAAGCTAGAGTTTCAAGAAGTATCCAACCGCAAAATTAGATTTTGTGCTACTGAAGAATGGGGTCTTAAACCATATTTGTGAAGATGTTGAAGCAGGTCCTGTCTTTGAATCTTGACTTGACGTATTGTTATAAAAGAACTGCACGATATAAGCAACTGTAAAGAATCTCCTCAATAAAAATCCCTGAAGCCACGAAGGCTACTCGTGACAAAACCAAAGAGTCAGTAGATTCTAAGTAATTATATGAATATTCATGGGAGTTTATAAAATTCAATGTATCAGGCAGAAACTCCTCGCCAGCTCCGCATTCGTAAACTTTGAAAACTTCGCCAATGATGATAAACAGCGCCAGTCTTATCCAACTTATATCCGTTACTTATTTAACAGATTTAAGTCAATGCGTTATTTTATTACCTTCATCAAGATATTTACTGCTTCGAGTGCACGCCAGGAATTTTATAAAAAAAATCGTTTTTGCTTACCGTTTTGGTGACACAGTTTTAATTCTGCAGTTCTCCAGTACAAAACGTTTTATCCGGAAACTGTGCCTTTCAGTTTTCAAGCACATCGCAAAAAGTTTTAAAGTTGCGGCGTCGTCAGACTTGCACTAAATTCGCTTTAATATAAACATGATTTTGCATAATACCTACTGAGGGCTTGCTTGAACCTTTTTCTGGCACAATTTCTGCTGTGGACGCACGGCTGTATGCATATTATTAATTTGCAACGCGGTTGCGACGACGGAAATGTTTTGGTCTTTGTAAATTCGCTCCTACTTGAACTCTACTCAAAAACTGTTAGATTAATTAGAGGGACGTATGTCAAAGAAGTTGAAATTGGGGCCACGATTTCAAATGAATGTTCGCTTTTATGCGACGAATCCCGTTCTGTCCTATTAATTATCGGTTAGTGTAAAGTGCTGAGAATAGATTTTAGTCTTTTTGGGCTCTACTTGTGTCGAGATTAATGAAACACCGAGCCGTCAAGGCTGAAATATTTGTAGGTGAAGTTTTGTTTGTTAAATTAAGATTCATCCCGAGCAAGTCGCGCCGGATATCACTGCAAACTGGCGCTGATTTGACGACAGACAATGCTAACGTCAATTTGCCAGAGATCTAAAGAAATGTATGTTCGTGACCATTCAGCTCCCGACTATTGATCATCGGTCAATTGAGTCATATCAATGGGGGCTTTACAACGCTTGATGTCCATATCGAAGTCCAAGCGTTAGCTGCTGGGACATCTTTAACTAATTTAACGTGATTGAAGTTGGCAGCTCGTTTGCGGCCCGAAAATAGACGAAATATGTGTCAAGTAAGTCTAAGCGGAACGACACCAATATTGTCTTTGACACTCAAGTATTGTAAAGTGATACAACGCTGCACTTTGTACAAAATTTCATAATGACTTTAATGGACGAGCACGCCAAAAACACATAAGAAAACACTATCGGTTTGTGATACCGCTGGAGCTTAATTACAAAAGACTCGTCGAGGCTCTTATCCTGCAGTTTGTACAATGTTACAAAAAAATTTGTATACAAATAAAAACGCAGGCACAGGGGGCTTTTGTTTTATTTTACCGTGTAAACATTTGAAACTGTTAAATAATGACATTTGACAGGATTTGTCATCTAAAAATTTGCTCAAACGACGTTTAAACCGAAGTGGAGACCACTATTAAATTTAAATGGTTATGTGCAATAAATAATTTATAAAAAAGTCTTCTGTGAGTGATGGGCCTCCTTGAACGTTAAAGATGGCACTGGTGGGGGGAGGGGGGAGCATGTTCCAGAACTTTAGTACCTTATATAAGATATTTCGGCTTTCGGTTCTTTTGCTCGTTTCCAATTAATCTTAGTTAAACCTGCAATTTTTTAATGGCGGAGCTTGACAAAATAAATTAAAAATAAAGTCGTTTAAGCGTACCCCGTACAAATTTTCTGCATTGTTGGAGCAAAAAAGCGAAACCGTGTTTTTAATTTAGCACGAAATTTGTCAAACCAGGCATTAAGCTCCATCACTATCCGTTATTGATAACGCTGGTCGGAAATCTCGTCTGTGCACTAGAGCACAAACAATTCGCTCGTTTAGAAAAGACCCAATCGATTTGTGACTTATGGTCTAAAAATAGTGGAAAAGCTGAAGTCCGCCAATTTGTTTGTCGCAATTTACAAATGTTTAAGTAAACACCAGATATTTCCGTCAAAAAAAGGCTTGTAGTTGTTTTAAAAGCTTTGGCTTTCTGCCGAAAGCGGCCGAAGAAATAAAAACATTAGAGCTTTCACACTGGCGCTATGTAAACCGGAATATGCAGCGAACAGAGTTCATTTCCCGGTGGCAAGTTCAGGCTAAAAATAGGCGAAAAGGTAGTTAATTTCAAGACTAGGAATTATCGAATGATAGAAGTGTGTGCCATTACAATAACGTCGGCGGTTTAATTAACGCTTTCCTGGAAAATCCTAATTTATCGGCCCCGATATTTTCTTAACGAGATCAAAAACATTAATTCGCCGGAGTTTATTAGATCTTTCATCGTTCAACGCAAATACTAAGCGAGTTGCGTATAATCAAATGTGTTTTCCGGGAGGGTCGCCCCGTTTCCATTTATCACATATTCAAAACTGTTTTTATGCGAAACCAAACACACCATGTGGGCAAGAATTGTTTGTTTTTTACCCTAAATATTTGTATTCTGGACGAGGCACGTAAACGAGTTATCGCCGTTCTGCTGACGTTTGAAATAATGTTTGGTAACTCGTTACTAGATATTATACATTTTCCGTTCTCTATACTTGCGGTTCCGGGTTAATTTTATAAGGCTTTGCACTTCTTTCTGTGGCTACGAACGCGGAGACAGTTCGCTCTATATCACGTTTTATTCATGCGCTCGGCTGAAAATTCGATCATGGAGATTCCAATTGTGATCAGCCCAAGTCCCGTATTTTCCGTTGAAATCACCGATCGCATATGCAAGATGGTGCCCAATAGACATTCAAAGCTCGCACTCAACACCTCTTCAATCTCCCATTTCGCCGTCGTGTTCCCAAATCACGCTAACACCCAAACGACACTAATTTCAAGGCTCGTTATTTTTACAAGATCCGGTGTTGCGTTTATGCGTAAGGCGAGACGGTGTTGCTTTTAGTGTAAATTTTCAGTTGCGAAAATAAGTTGTTACGTGATCGGAGCTGCCATTTTTAAAAAGTGGCGGTGGATAAAGTTGAAAACGGGGTGCATATGTGGGTTTAGCATTTTTATATTTTACTTCGAAAAGTAGCTGGACGAATTGGCGAAATTTCAATAACACAAACGAAATGTGCTTTGCCGAGACGATTATGCAAATTTCACTACGAATGTGTTCTTATCCAGGTCGGAAAAATGGTTTTAATCAACGATGTGGAAAGAAGCTAAATCACCAAAATAAATTGTTGCGCCTTTGACGAAGTTTCTTATGCAAACTTTGCAAATACTAATTTATATTGTAATACGTTTCAAATAATACCTGTGCTGAATATGTTTAGAACTAAAACACCAACTCGATTTTCCTCAACTTTATCCTCGAGCCCAGACTCCGAAAAAATTTCAGAACTTAAACTCCGCATTCTTTGAAGTCTGTTTTAATAAAAAGCGCAAGAGCCAAGTTGTTATTTTTGACTTTAACCTCCACTGCAGCACTATTTCTTAAACGAGATCCGATTCCCATTTAGCTATTTAGCCTCTCTCTAGACCAATGCGACTCTAACAGGTTCAGTGCGTCCGTTATTTCGGTGTTAATTTGAGCCAATGATAAAAGCGTCATCGTATATTTTCCCTGTTCCCGCGAGACAGACGATTCTAAACAAAGAAGCGTAATGGCGATTCGGTTTTGGCTGCGGTCCTAATTTACCCACACAAATCGCCAGAGACGAGCATAGACTTAATCTCTCCAATTTGTCCGCATTTTTCGCGCTGCGCCTCCGAACAAGTGAATAAATGATTATCTGCAAAGTAAACAAATTCGCTCTTAAGAAGCTTTAATTTAGGAATGACAGAAGAGTTTGTTAGCAACACAGCCACGGTCAAGTGCTTTGATTACCGAGCTGCCAAACGCCGGAATGTGAAAGCGACAAGGGCGAGAAATCAATTTAAAGTTCCTACCGTCCCATTGTGTTCTGGAATACAGGAGAAGCAGTGGCGGCGGGGACGTCTCGATCCAACCTCAAATATCCTCCCCGAACGCGTCATCACTTAATTATCAACCCCAGTGAGCCAATAAATCACCCCCGTTGCTGGCCAGGTTAACGCTGCTACATTTAGTATCTATTTAAATCTGCCTCCCTAAATTATGACAGTAAGTGATTAAGTCTGCCATTTATATCCCTTAAAAATGTGGCAAGTAATTCGAATGCTCAATTCCTGGTTTTACACGAAGGATTTGCGGAAATTTGTGACGAAAACTTTTAGGGCTGAAGGGATTTTATCCAAGAAAACTGATCATTATTTTGGTAGCTACAACTCCAAGGTGGATGAATATATGGCTATTTCTCAACTGAACAGTATTTTATTAACAGAAGAAACAAACTCGAATACCTAATTACTATTTGTAATGCCTCAAGGTGTTATGGATTTTTTTCCTCCTTGACTACTATTTCTCCTATTGCCTTATCGTTGGTCTCAGTATTTCCTTTTTTCTGTGCTCTTTCCCCTATAATTTTTTTAATGCTCATGCCTTAATCATTCTTTGTAAATGCCCCCACCAACTAAATTGTCTACTTTATATTAAGTCGACTATTGCTTGCAACTAATTCTTCTCTCATTTTATCTTTTTTGGTTGCTTCTTTAACTCGTCTGAGTTATCTTATCTCTGCGGTTGGTATCCTAAGTAGGTACTTCTTTGTGGTTTCCTTCCCTTAGTACCCAAGATTCACAGTCAAAAGTTAATATGGGTCTGAAGATGGTTTTAAAAACATTTGTTATATATTTTTTTGTAGATTTCCTTACTACTAATAAAATTTGTATTCATAAGGTGCTATGATTTTAGCGCTTTTTGTATCCTGTTGTTGATTTCTCGTAATTATTGTTTTCCACTTTCTTCTAATTCCACGCCATATATTCAATGGAACATATATTTTTCTGCTTGCTTTTTGTCCTACCTAGGACCATTATGTTTGTTTATTGTCATTCCATATTCTTTCAAAACTGTGTAGTAATTATCTAAGTTATTTTGTAGATCGTTTACAGCAGTTATTGAACGGGAAAGAATCTTAAATTGAACACAAGACGTTAATTATACATATTTCTATGTAAAATAAAAAATCCCGCGTACGAAAATACGATAATTCATGTTACATAATTAAGTACTAAATAATACTGTACTTTCTATTCACAAAAAAGCACTCAATGCATTTTAAGCGAATTATGGAAATTTCTTCTATTTCGCAACTTATAGAACTCGTGTAATTTCATCTAAAATATTCCTGCGAATTACGCAAAATAATTTATTTAGAAGTAAGCGTGATTTAGAAAACAATTACAAATCGTATAGTAAAAACCGTTTTTGATTTCGATAGATATTAACAAAGTTAGGAGTAATTTCTTTTTGGTAGTGCTAGTTCTCTTAAAGAAAAATTGAAGCAAAAGAGAATTTGTACATTTCCTATTCCATCTTTTAGGGAAACAAAAGATAGTAAATGTTCATCTTGTCAGATGGAAATTCAAAAATTTAATGATTTGTCGAAAATGGAAATTTTCTTCCATAGCTTCACAAAAAAATGAAATTTTTTAAACTTGTTAAACGCAATTTTTTTGTTGTAATCAATAATTAGCATTTCGAGGACACGATGAAAGTAAAGAATTGTTACGCAGAGTTCTCTTTCTTTGAAAAAAATTGTAAGCAATCAATGTGCGAAATAATTGTAAGCAGTTGGACCAACAACTTGTAAAAATGCGGTTCCTCTGATAAAATTCTCTTTTTCTGCTATTATTATTTTGTCACCAAAGAATGTACCTTTTGAGTGTTTGGGCATCTGAATTATGAATATAGCATTTTTTTGAACGCTTCTAACATTTAGCTCTGTCTAATTACACAGTTTGCATTGTTTTTTGTTATTGTTATTGATGATTCTGCCAAGTTCTAGATTCATTCCTTTTTCGATTAGGATTTTTTATAGTTTTTCTATTTGTACCTTTTCGAAGACCTTCTCTAGATCAATGAATATCAAATATACTTTTCTTTCTTATTCTGATACATTTTATATTTTATGCTTGTCTTATATTATACATATTTATTATTACGCGCTTTGTGTATTATTGATATTGCGATATGTTTAAATGTAAATACAGTGCATGGTGAGCAACAAAAAATTGAGACCAACTTTTGTTTTATTTTTTATAGTGGGAATAATTAAAAATTAAGACATTTGGCAGAAATTTTTAGTCAAAAGCGCCGTAAAAATCTCGTGCGTGATTCTTGTGGAGATGGAATTTCTTAACAACACAAAACCATAATCTCAAGCTTATCCTGCCCAAGGTCAAACATATTCTACACTCTAATGAATATCAAACTGATTTATTGGTCCACGTACGTTATTTTGTAGCATCAGAAACTGGTACAAATAAAAGATTTCGGGGACTGTCATGAAATTTTGGAAATAATTCAGTTGAATAAATTTGGAGTTAAATATGTTCTTTGCTGCATAAAATGCTCTAAGTAATTTTTTGTGTTTTCTTTAACAAATATTATCTCCAGGCGTCGGTTGGGACGTCTCGTGGGCTACTTTTGATGGACATGTCATAATTCGTGAACTGTACACTGTAAAAATTAAAACACAAGCTAGCTTCTGTGGTCTTAAAATTCGTATTTGTCCTAATTCTGAGGCCGCTCTTGTTGTGCTTTTAAAGTTTGACGAAATTAATCAATGTTGTTTACATTTTAGGCCAGACGAGTTGTGTGTTTCTAAAAGAACTGAAATCAAAAGAATTATTTTCGAGGCTGTAGCTTGCCACAAAAGCTTTTAAGTAATGTCAATGTTAATAAATTGCTTTTCTATCGAACCGAAAAAAGATAAATAGGCCCCACTTTTTTCGTGTGACTCCTCCTGTTTGCAGCAAATCCTGCTTTCTGGTAAAATCATTACTTGATTGATTTGGCGCTTTTTGTACCACTAATTCGACTGAAGTGAGCCTCGAACTTCAAACTGCACTATGAAACTTTCCAAGTGCATTGAGCAGAGGCGGAAGTTACAGTTAGTTTAACTTTGTTGCCTAAAAACAACAACATATAAAAGACCAAAGCAAACTGGAACGCAGTGTTTCGGTTAATTTTTCACTCACACTCTTAAATTCCGGTGCAGCTTGTAGTTTTGGTTATTTAAAGCATGTCGAGTATTTCCACTATTTATTCTACAATTTATACACACCGCAGTACCAGAAATGAAATACACAAAACTTTCTGTCACCAGTTCTTAATTAGTGCCGCGGTTACATAAAAAACTACCTGAAACGAGATATTTACTTAACTCCCGTGTCGCTTTTAAGCAGGACTTTAAAATACTGTAAAAGGTGCAAAATCCCAACCGAGAATAACTAACTGGTAATTTTTATGCGGCAAACTTGCAACTTAATCCTCGTCATGTCACGTGTTTAATTTTTTTTTTGGAAGAATATAATTGAAGTTGGACTAGTTCCATTTCGGAGCAAACCAAAACGAATTTCATTTGCATACTGACAAACAAAATTTCTACAAAATCTGTGTTTTCGTTTAAGCAAAACCACATAATTCTGGTGCCGGTGGCCATTCATTCTATTTTTGGTTCGGCGAATATTTCGTTCGGTTTATAAATAAAACGAATTGCTTACATTTTTCCTTGTTAGCAAATTGAGTCAAATATTTTAAACAGACATTGATTGGAATTAAATAAATAGCACAGAACATAAATTAAGTTTGTGTTTCCATTCGTGTATTTCAAAAATGTCACTTTTATAAACTATCCTGTCTTTCTTTCGTAAAGAAATGCTACGTGGGTTGGTTGAAACAAATAAAACAAAAACGTTTTTAGAAGTAAAATGTAGGGCTAAACATTCATTCATTGGAGAGAAATCGGACGTTTGTCTTGTTTTTGTCAAAACTTAATATCATCAATCAAAATGTAATCTTTTTTAAATTTAAACTTGCTCTTACGATAAGGATATTTTAAAACATCGACGTCATAAACCGCCCCAAATATTTGGCCAAACCTGCACGAAAAATATTCAATCATTCAATTTATCATTCACAGGTGTCAGAACAAATACAAAATACATATTTGTCGTTATTTACTAATTTTTTGCGTGACTTTTACAAATCCAGACACTGAAAATGTAAACAGGAAACAACCCAATTAAATGGGCCGAAATTTGCGTACCTAAACCGTTATCAAACACACATCAAAGGAGTTGGAGCGTGGGAATATTTCTTAACTGTGTCATTCGGTTTGGGCCTTTTCGAGCTAAACGCGGCCTTTGAACTCGCAACGCAATTGTTTTACTGAGCCGACATATCTGTATGAATCTCTGAAGCCGGATTATCCAGCATAATCTCGAATCATAAATCACGGCTTGTGTGTATCTACCTTCCAAATCAGATTTCCCCAATCTTTTTGTTGATTTTTTTAAATGCGGATGTTATAAAATGTATACCGCAGTCAATGTTGTTCAAACCAACTCCTGGATGTAAAATTTGTTATAAAAATATCCAAAAACGGTCGCCAACAATGAACTTAGTTTCAACTCAAGGTCAAAAGGTTTCTACACTCTAAACCCGTTCAAAGTGCATCCATGGCTTACGATTTATTTTTGCACGCATGTCTTTGAACTGCCGTCTTACAGGTATCAGAATTTCATCACGAATTTATTGATTAGTATGCCGAATTCCTTAGAAATTACCAAAACCTGAACTGTACTTTCATCGTGGGAAATTAGGAAGTGAGTTCAACCACTAACTTTAATTATTTTGCGTCTATAGGGACGCATTTTAATTATGCAAACTATTATTAATTTTACCTTAATGAGCCAGCATCGGCGCACAAGGAAACTGGCAGTGATGGCTCCTGAGGGACGGTACGGTCAGCCGGGCCGTACCAAACAACATAAGACACAGAGCAATTTTTTTCAGCCAGCCATCCCGTGACCAGTTTTTTACAGACGCAGATAAGTCAAAACGAAATGAGCTACCGCGAAAATCGGCTTATTATAGGATTTTTTTTTTCTAACCTCTTTTACGTATCTTAATTTGTTGGCATCCGGTATATTTAGCCGACCCCCAGAGTCCATAATAGAGTCTAGAAAACTGTAGAAAACAAAACAAAAAGAAGTACCTTCTCATACACAAATATAGCAGATGAACAAATCAAACTCAATTATACTTTACTTTAATTAGTTTTAAAAATTTTCGAACTGTGTTGCAAGCAATGTGTGTGAATTCGGGGAGTCTCAGATCGGGCAAGACTTTTGTGGTTTTTCGTATTGTTGAAATTAGTATTGGTACACTCATCACGTGATTTCACTTTCATGCATTTAGCCATATATCGATCTACTACTTTTTGATATTTTTTCGTAACGTTTAAGTCAAAGGGTACAGATACGTTTGCGATACTCGACTACTACTACCACTTTGCTATCACAATTTCCGAAAAAAAATACTGTGTGGGATCACCTCTTGAATATGCTTCTCCTATTCATTGCTATTTGAACAAAACTTAAAAAAATATATCTATAGCAACTCGAAACCGACATTTTTTAACGATATTCTTCGTTGCATGGACCGACATTTTCACTAAATTATCGCATTTGGCTAGAAGAAAAAGTGATCTTTAGTCTCAAAATACATCAATTTAGAAGGGACCTGATGGCGTTTAATACGCTTTTTATGATCTAGGGCAGGACAAACGATTTTCAGAACGGAGTAATGTGGGGAACAATTTCGAGTCGTGTACTACTTGTGAAGTTAGTAGTTTTGGATGCTAGGAAAATGTCTCTAAGCACCTGAACTTGATACAAAGACAAGTTGACAACATAAACGCATTATATCCTTAAGAAACATTTCAACACAATAATTCGCCAATCCATATCGACCTGATCGAGTGGCCCACTCTCTACGGGGATGGAGTTGTATAGTTAAACATGTTTACGAAGGATGGCGGCAGTTTAATACCAAAGACGAACTTGTTGCTGCAATTCGACTCTCCTGAGATGCATTTCCAAGAACTGTTTTAGATAATTTGTATAACTTATTGCAGCATTTCATGTTGGCTGTTAACGAAAGTTCTGTTAAAAGTTATCTATTAATCTAGATTTTTTTTTAGGTTTTACAGTGTAGACCTACGGCGTTAACATATTATGACATTTGACACAATCTGACTTCTGGAGATGGAACTTTGTAATGAAGACACGTTACATATGGTAATGTGTTTAGTATCATTTTTATTGTAAACAAGTTTAATAAAAACTAAATAACGTTACGTAATTACAATAAAATTTCCAATAGAGCAGTTCCAAGATTTTTTTGCACGTTTTTTCCAGTTAGATTATTATTCATAACAAGTTATCAAAAATTGCAACGGCGTGGCTAATGAACTGCGATAATATTTGAATTAGAAAAATGCTAATAATGTGTTAATGGGGCAGCAAATAGTAAAACACAAAGAGCAACTGACAATGAGTTTGAAACGAGGTAAAATACTAGTGTATCTGCCCAGTCATTATTTTCAAAGAGTGTCGGCAACAAGCAAATCTGCATAATTAACGACTAGAGTGAGGAATAAAACGCGCCGAATTTGATGTTTACGCACAATGTTCAGGTCGGTATATTAACGGCGTCGCGACGCTCCAATAAACTAAAATAAAACCGGAATGGTGAAACAACCTGGGACGAAATATCGGCGCGTGGACAAGCAAGTGGATATAAGGCAACTACCATTAGCACTTACAATTATCGCAATTATCATAATCCTAAATCGGTTCACATCACGCACAGCGGCCAAAATCTGTTTCATCTCCACTTAACCGGTAGTTTATAAACGAGCCCGAGTAGCAAGTCACACGATGAAAACAGAACAAACAATTCGAGCTTCCACAGCCCACAGCGTAGGTGCTAAATTAAGAGCTAATTCACACTAAAACCAAGTAACCCACAATGTAGGTTGTGTACTAGGAATTTCAATAAATACAGACGTACGGAAGGTTCGACCAATAAAGTTGTTTGGCGTTCATAAATCTAAATATTTGCGCGTTGTTTTTGTTTGGGAGGCGTGATACGTAAATTTGAACGAGTCTTATCAGGTGAAACACGTATGAAAAATTCGGAGCGGAATCGTGTGCTCGTAGTGAGTGGTTTTGGGACAAAAGCTATAAATGCTTCACTTAGTGCAGCTTTCGGGAACAATGAGGTGTCATCGAGCTGAAAGTAATTGATAATCTTAGCCTAGTTCCGTAAGGGATGATTTAAAAGAAGAAACGCGCTCGTCTTGCTGAATTGTTAGACATTCTGCCACTGCTAAAATAAATCAAACGCCTCTACCGTGTTTCGCTAATACAATTTGTTGGTTTAACAATTCTTAAGTTTAAATAATAAATATGAAATTAGAAGAATAAAGAAAATTAAGAAGTTGTGTTATTGTTATTCAGACCTTAACAAGTTGTCCTAAAAATTGCGAAAATATTGTGCAGTACGTTGTTGAGGAGAGTCTTCAGAAAGTGAGGCAAAAGGTGTAAAATAATTCGTCAAAGTCAATCCGAATAGGTATATATAAATGGTTTAACACGACATTTCTATCTTCTACATTATGTATTTTAAATAATATATAAAAGAGCTCCAAATAAAGGGGTGTCTTTCTGCTCTCAAGTAATAACAAACAAATTTACTGTTAAATTAAACAAAATTATTTGATTTATTACATTACAATTCCATGAAAATAAATCTGGCAACGCTGGTAGAAACAGTGACTATTACCTAAGATAAAAGTAAATTTGAAAATTGTTTTTAATTACCATAATTAATAAGTAATAAATTTATTATTTTATCTTAGTAATACTAGATGGTTATTTATTTATTTTACGTTAGGTGGAGTTGTAAACAATTGCCATGCCTGACACTGAAAACAATAAGGCGCCTAACAAAGCTTTTTACAGCATAGAATTACAGAGTTGCCAAATTGAGCTTGCAAGTTTTTTGCTAATAACCACATAGAATGGAATATTTTTAATATTATTTCCTGACAATTTGAGTACGGGGGGGTGACTTAAGCTTTTCCCCGTTTAGAATCAAATCGGCAAATATTTGAAAACGGAAGTACAGGAATTTAAACGAGGCGAAATTTACAGGGTAAGTAATTTCGAATTTTGTACCGTCTCCAATCTCCGGAAGGGAGGTTATAATTATGCTTTTATCTGCCTGTTAATATTTGAACCAACGATTTCAGATTATCTGTGTTCCCTTTGTGCTTTCGTAACTCTCGTGCCGTTAAATAAAAACGAAGACACATAAAGTTCAAAGGTTATTTTGAAAATAATTCAAAATATTATTTTTAGTGAGACTAAAAGATAAGAGCTTTTTGCCACAGCTACGAAAAATGTATGCCATCAATAAAATTTCGCCGCTATATATTTTTGTACATTTTCAACGATAAGAGATTTACGGAAATTCACAGAAAGTTAATTCGAAACCATTTGTTCTAGACTTTGTGAAGAGTCTGTAAATCATGCTTGAAAGCACATGTAAGAACCTTTATGACAATATCCGAAAATTTAATTTCACTCTGTATAAACTGTACAAAGAACAGTAGCTCAGATGAGGCAACTGAGGCCGGGCCTCATCTATTGTAGTTTTAACCAAATATTACAAAACACGTTCCAGCTGTTCCAGAACAAGTCTCACAATCTAATAATGACAGGCAGTAATTCAGTAATGTAATAATGCACATCATCCACGATAGGTGGCATATTAGCCACATAGTCCTCAGCGATGTTATAATCATTTATAGACACTCTGTATTATTTAACGCTTTAACGATCTGTATAAATTCACAACACTCATTTTTCTTTGCAAATAGAGTCGGAAACTTTCTTTCGATAAATTACAATTTTGTTACTAACGGCGCCGGTAAAATCTAAATCTTAATCGTTTCCATTTTCATAAAATTTCAGTGGCTTCCTTAAATATGCATAACGAATAAAACTTGTGGTTAAAGCTTCCTGCAGAATATTCAACTACCATTAAAAACTACTAAAATAATAAAATATTTAATAAATAAGTGAACCATTAAAACACTACTATAAGAAACGTGCTGAAAAGCTTTGATTTTATGGAACAGCTTTATGGCCGCTAACGTCTGAAGTAAAACGGCATAATAAAGTACTAGCAGCAAATTAATACCGGCATTAAATAATAATATAACCGACATTAAATTCGGGCAAGAATTTATTAAATTATGTATTGTGAGTTCAAAAACAAAACGATTCTGAATAGGTCATGCAATTATTTTGAAAGTTATTAAAGTGTACGAAATCTTCGATCTTGGATTAGAGAAATTTAAAAGTAAGGTTTCTATTGACACCATACATACGATTATAAATAGAATCAGTGTCTTATAGATATTTCACTTTCAAGCGACGGTGTAGACAGTCTCTGTCTATGTCAATATCAGAGTTCCGAGTGTAAAAAATTAAACAATGCTAACGGAACGTAATGACTAGCCAAGTACGCTCTAGATGTGTAAAGAGCGTAAAGGAAAAAATGAATTTGCAATAGTCTATGGATTTTATTTTTTTATATTTTTTATAGTGTAGACCTCTGGCTAAACAGTCGCCTCGAGATTTATTAAAGTAGACACTAAATGTATCTATCTTATGCATCGCGTCCGAAACGATTGTTACCAGAAAACATAATTTCTCCAACTCAAGGTTAACAGTTTGGTACACTCTTATCTTTTTAAAAGTGATTCCATGACTTAGTCTGAATGCCTTTTTTTGGTTATCATTAAAGTGGTAGCTATTTTAAATATTGATACTGCTTATTTAGAATAGATAGAAATTTAGTTAACTTACAAAGTGAAAACTTAATCTACCTACTTCGTTATTAATTCTCCCAATTTGCTACAATTAATTAACCGTTAATTAAAATTTTTACTCAGTCACAAATTATCAATTACCCTGCAATTATTTTTAAGCCCACTCTAAATTATTTTTAGCGGCGGGGTAATGGCTGCGCCCCTAAGGATTGCTTCTTCTATTAACACCAAGAAATTTATTAATAAAATTCAATTTCGTAAAAAACAGAAAAATATATAAGTAAATCAATGAATTTGAAACAGTAGATATGTTTTAAAAACGAGTATTTTGAAATGTTTCGTTTAATGTGTAAAAATAGTCTTGTATACCGAGGGTGAAATTTAAGTAAACGGTCGTGTATTCAATGCTAAGACGAGACTGGAATAGAACACCGCTGATTCAGGTGGAAGTTTGCTTTGGTAAGTTTTGTGTTTTTTGCGCTCACATTCAGTGAAGTTTCCTATTCTCAAGAGAGCGGAAAATTTCGTATTACTGGAACGGTGTGAGCAGACGACTTAAATTTACGGCACAAGTTTGAAGGCGTAAAATATTTAATACAATATGTTCTTCCTTTTAAGCTGAATAATAAATACAGAACGAAGCTAGATATCAGAAGTAACACGAGCCGCCCGTCTAAAAAAATATTTCAGCCGCTTCCTCGAATTAGATAGCGCTCCCAACGGATAGCAAACTTGGACTTCAATCTAGGGCAGGATTTTTTGGATTTTGTTTTAATGTTTGAATTGGTTGTTGATTTTTCGACATTGTCCCGCATGGGGAAGTGCCAATTGCTGTAACAAACCGAGCTTTGTTTATCCAATTTATAAATTGAATGAGCCTTTGTCAGGATAATTCGGATTGCAAATTCGATCAATTGTATCAGGCGCAGCCATGTAATACATATTGCTGTTCTTGTGGGATTAGTGTGGGCTTGACCTGGGCCAAAGAGCTCATTCGATTCTGTGGCAAAAACTCGGCTTAGATCTGAATAGGCGGATTTGAATTATAAACCAAGTTGAATATAACAGAAATTAGGCACTTAGACCAACTCCAGCACCAACAAATGGATTCAATTAACCAGATTGTGTCATATTTCAAGATTGAAATCATTAGCAGTACTTACTACAAAATTTAGAACTGAGCCAAAACAAAGACTTTTATTTAATTCGAGCAGCGAGCAGTCAAGCGCACGTCTGTTTTGATAAGTAAGAAAATCAGCATCTATATGCAAGCAGGCATTCAAAGGGATGCAGGAACCACTTTAATAATGATATCTACTCATGCTTGAAACTCGTTTTTGTCTACATTAGTCTAATTTACAACGTAAATAAGTTCGGGAGCGACATAGGTATGTCAGACTATGAATCAAATCTCGTCCAGATTAAGCTGACGTTTCTATGAAAAATGCTGCGATTTTTTCTGGACCGTTCCAGGAATTCAAATTAATGACGCATGGAAGGAATGTTTGCCTCCGACTTTCCGGTTAAAAAAGTCTTTGACGTCGACTTTAATAAAATTGACCTCGGTGCTGAAAAGAATAATGACGATATTCACTAGGGCTCAATAGCTCGACAGCGATCAATAACCGGATAAGGTTTTGATGCAGTGTTTAGAAATGCGCTCATTTGGCCGTTTGTTCAAAAAAAATTAAACGATTTGTTCGTAACAGATTGTTGCCTAATTAATTATTAATCGCACCTTTTGATCTTGCAATTAAACCGAACTTTAATTATTCCCTAGTTGCTGTTTGACGAACCAAGCTTTATGAAAACTTGGGTTTAATACAAATTCTGGAAAAACGAAATAGTCCGTCTAATATAACTGCTATCAATAGACTATTAATTTACCTAAGTATTTCTTGAAATTGTCAATACATTATCAAACTTGAAATTCGCTTTGGGACTTTAACAGACAAAAAAGCTCTCGCAAAGTTTATTTCTATCTTGTTAAAAGTGCGCAAGTTAAATGAAAGGACAAGAAAAATTCATTTTGCTACATTGGTGTACGTGACTTTCATGCCTTTCGCTGCTGCGCCTTTTAGTAAACGATTTAAAGTGCATTGTCCTGTATTGCAGGATTTTGCATACATTTCAAAAAGATTTTACACAAGGATTTACCGGATTCATCAACCGATATCCTGCTTTGTAAATCCTAGTTTATGACCTGTGAAGTGAGGCTCGTGAGGTTGCGATAGATAAGGTTCGTACTCCGTTCTTGTATTAAGCTCATAGCATAGCGTGATTGATTCGTGACATCCCAGCTCTCGGTCAATATATAAACGACGCTTAAAAACAAAATAAGCAAAAGCGTAAAACTAAAGAAACTCATTGCATTGACTCAATTTTAAACTGAAACTAAAAGGCCCACGAAGGTTTGGCCTCATTCAGACTGCATAAATGGGTAACATGTGTTATCTCTCAATAAACCATAGCCCAATAAACTTAACTGAGACTCGGTTGTACATAAAGTTCATAAATTCTACTTAACTATCTAACTCAACTAAATCGCTAAAACTATAAAATGAATTTTTTCTACTTTGTGTCTATAACAAGGTTGGTCCAACAAAGGTTGGAAATAATTCGGTAACTTTATTATAGAGAGCGACAGAAAAAATCACTAGGACAGGTTAATTTTTAATTTTAAATGCGCTAATTCTGACATAAAAATTTGCTTTGTTATGTCATTTCTTTCAAGGCCATGACGTTATTTCAATTTTTTTTAAATGGCAACCCTAATTTTTTTATGCGTTATTTTAAAGAGCATGTTTTTTGCATATAAAACAATAAAATTTGTAATGTGTTACATAACAATATTTTTGAGAAAAAAAAATATTTTTTTTTATGTTATTTAGTACTTTAATTATTTTAACATCATATAGACATAATAACATAGCAGTTTATTTAAATAACATGTAAAATTTACAAAATAATAAGATTAAATGTTCAAACTGCCTGCCTTCTTCAAGTTGACAATGACTAAGACGATGTTCAAATTATTTATAACATTATTTAAAATTTGTGGGGTGATTAGCAAAATTTCCTGAGTAATTCTAATTTTTAACTTCATTTTTTCTCAAAAATATTGTTATGTAACCTATTACAAATTTTATTGTTTTATAAGCAAAAAAAAACATGCTCTTTAAAACGACGCAATAAAATATTAGGGTTGCCATTTAAAAAAACTTGAAATTAAAAATTAACCTGTCCGAGCGATTTTTTTCTGTCGCTCCCTATTATAAAGTTATCGAATTATTTCCAACCTTTTGATCCACACTGTATGTAGGTATATAATATATTATTGTGCCTGGCTAGGACTTTATGTACGCTCGCGATCGCCAGCCGGCTGATGCTGATATCAATTTAAAAACAATTGTACAGAAAATCACAATTTATTACTTAAAAGCTAGTAAAAATTAAAAGGGTATGAAAAAATATGTTCGTATTTCTCATTGTAAATTTTTATTTCTATTGAATCGTCTATCAGTTATTTATGGAAGAAAATAAGTAGAATTTTTGCAGTTTGTGTAGGTTTTTACAATTCTCTTCATATTATTATTTCAAAGTTCCTATCTTTTTGAACTCTTTGGATAACAAAAGTCGTTTGGTATCCACATACAAAAAAATAATAATTTTTATGGTGACTTCAAATTGTCCTTAAATTTGATAATAATAATCGTAATGATTATTTCAATGCGACTATGTTATTCTGAATTTGTGATTTTACCAATCAATGTTGCTTCGAGAACTATAGTCTTTTGCAGCAAAAGGACATTTTACTATTTTACCTCAATGATCCCATCATTATCTACTGGTGCATCTAGAGAAGCCGCTAAATATGACTCAGACGGATGTACAAAAAACCCACATTCACAAATTGACTTTTGAGACAGACGTATATGTTCCAAGTAGCTAATTTATGATCTTTACCCCATTTTGTTGAAAAGGTTGAAACATTTTTATACAAATAACAGTTTTTGCACGAGGGGTTTTATCTCTCATCTTGAACACACGAACAAATTATCCATAATATCTACTTCTGCTTTTCCATAATTTCTATCAGATTCAGTACAATGCTTCTTAGTTTCTGCTTTGGTTCTAATTTTAGCTTCCTATAATGCCATATTCTTGTTGCGAGTTTTTTATACAAGAAGTGCCAACACATTCGTGCAACCGACTCTGCGTGCCATTTAAAAAAAAATTAAATTGTGAAGTTTTGTTTTGGCTGTTTTTATTGATCATTGTAAGTACTTAGAATGTGATTTAATTATTGTTGAAACCAGTAATATATTTTAAAAATTTTCGATTATCGACTGCAAAAAACAGTTTGCGTTTTTTCCGCATGGTTACTGAGAAATTGTTTTATGTATAGACATCGTAAATGCAAAATTTTGTAAAATAATTAGAATATATCTAAAACTATGCAAATAGACTCAGATAGAAAAGGGGGACTCGAAAATTGAATAAAAACTGGGGTATTTTGTTTAAAATAACAAATATGGCGTCCATTTCCGGTATAAGAAAAAATGCCGTCATATTGAAAATAATTTATTTCAATTCAGAATGGTTAATTTCGGCCCTGATCCAAATTTCAAATTTGTAGCCCTATAGCAAGTTCAAAATTTCTTAAAGACCGCTTAAAAAAACAGCCCTGTATTGAATGCAAAACAAATTGATCTGATTTATTTACAATTTATTTATTTCTGAAATTCACATAACGTGGTTTTTATGCAAACCGATGAAAAATTAATCTTATTTGGATTATTTAATTCAGAGTTTCTTATATCGCGGTCTCTATATATAACGCGGTAGGAATTAATCGCGATATTGGAGGGTTGACTGTAGTTCCAACAATTTACATCGGTCCGAGCCACAGTAAATAAAAGCAGATAATAAAACGGATAATAAAAATTCTGGGTTGAATATGGACAGAGCACCGGTAGTGGGTAGTGGGGGCGTATTCCCCTCTTTGCTGACGGCCGATGTTGTAAGAAATTTGTCTTGACGTTCAGTTTTCGTTGATATTTTACTCAATTATGGAATTTCCTAGAGAAGTGTGAATTTTAATCTGTATTGTGAAAGCATGTCTTTAGGGCGGGACAGGTCCAAATTTTTAGACTTCTTATCCATTGCTAAGTTAATTAATGTTGAAAATGTCGTAATTTTAAGCAACTTTCGTATTTTTTATAAAGGTTTCCTTAAGGAACTTTGGAAAAAGGAGCCTGTTCCGCCCTAGAATTAACGTTCCTTTATACACAGAAAAAAATTGAGTTGATATCTCTTTAAATAAAAGAGAAATTTATCTACGAATAAACGTCATTTTTAACATGAATTTGCCTGCCGAAATCTCCCCTTAAAGCACTTGATCGAATGCATTAATAACTATTTGAGTTTCATAAAAGTGTGTAGGCTATTTGAGTTTCGTAATAAAACTACTGATATTTAATTTTTCTAGGGTGGTATGTCATGCTTAGAAACGTCATGTCAAACGTCAAAGTAAAAACCAACACAAAACGTTACAATATTTTTAAATAAATATATCTTTCCGGAATTATTATAAACATTTATCGTTACGTGTCTTGAGCACTTAAATTAATCTTATTGTTGCTCGCAACAGTATTTTGGTGAAATTTATTTTCACCGTCAACTTGCTTTTAAAAATCTAAATCTCAAGTTCCACAATTGTAAACTAACCCATGCAAAATTCCCCAAATTATAAAATTGCAAATGTTTAATTAAACATTGCATAAAAGATGCGAAGTAGAATAAATAGAATAAAAAACTCGTTCATAAGGCTATTATGGCCCTCGACCTTTATAAAACTTAGACTCGTACAATAAAATATGCCTTATGGAACTCGTTCTTTAATATACTATTTTTTACATTAGATGCATATTTATATTTAACCTTAGATGAGGCCTAGCCTCATCTGACCGGCAACTCTTGATTTATTAAAAGTTGAACATGCTCTATCCTTTTTGTTAAAAACAAACATAATAAACACTCATGTACAAGTTTACAAGACATTTTATAAAAAATATAAAAATTATATACTTAGATACAAGATTATAAGTTTATAAGTTGTAACCAGCACATATCAATTCAAAAAGATAAACAATAAAAAGAAGAACATAGAAATGCAGTAGTTGATTGATTGCTTACATATTTCTAAACTTTTTCATGAAAGAAAGTGAACTCTATTCCACAATTCTTTACTCTCATCGTGCCCGCGAAGTTCTAATTCTTGTTTACAATGAAAGACAAATCACCTTTAATTACCTTAGTACATTTTTTTTAATTTTCAATTTTTTTATGAAAGTATGGAGAATTTTTAGTCAACGACTCATTACATTCCATCTGACGAGCTGAACATTTACTACATTTTGTTTCCCTAAAAGATTCAATAAGAAATTTTCTTTCTCTCCGAATTATTCTATAACGTCTTGTGTTTAATTCAAGACACTTTCCAGATCAATCAGAAGCTGTTCACTATTTTTTTTATTTGCCGGTTTGATTCTAATGTAATGTCTAGACTACAGATCAACTCAGCAAAGCGAATACAAGTCGAAAAACAAAATTAAATATCTAACGCATTTTTTTATTCGACTTTCTTCAACTTCACTTCTTTGCTATAGCTGACTGCAAGTTATATTTACTAAGTTTCGATGTTTCCAGAAAATTCCCAAAAGTGGAATTTTCATTATTAAAAATTCGTATTCCCTGACCTTTTTTGCGGACACTGACAATCAATGACATTACTCTATTAATTACATTAGGTGAGGCTCGGCCTCAGCTGCTTTATCTACTTTTTGACAGATAAAGCTGAGGACAGATTAGACAGAGGAGTTGAGAGACGATTTCTGTAAAATGTCATGATGTCAAATGTCTACACTCTAATAAATAAAATAAAAGCCAGACAAATATTTTATTTTACACGCTGCAATTTAACTTGAAATTTTCTGATTTTGACTTTGCAACAGTTTACTGGCTTTTATCGTTTTAAGGAATTTGCTATCAGTGTGTCAGTTTGAGATTTCAGTGCATTACGACTTACTAGCGGAAAAGTTTGTTGTGTGTAGTTGCCAACAAATAGAACTTTTACTAAGTTGTCCAACCTCATAATTTTATAAAACTGCTTCACACTTCTCCATAGTAAAAACACCTTCTTGCCTTAATCATTTTTAAGAAAGAAATGTTTAAAGCCATTGCGTATTCAATTTTCATTCAGTTAGATTTCTAAAACTATTAAGTACAGGTGGTCTTGTCATTTTAACGATAAAACATATTTGCTTAACTTTTAATTTTTTTGCGCATGTTGTCAAAATATTTTTACACCAACATTACATGATGATATTCAGAAAAAAATTAGCTTTCGAATGATGTCAAATTTGACCCATATTGTTATTTAAAAAAAATAGTTAGCTGTGTATCTCGTAAACTAACAATGCAAAACAGTTGAAAAAATTTGGGATAATAGGTATTAATTAGTAGAATTCATATCCCAAATATCAAGTTATTCCGCTTAATATTTTTGAAGACATTAAGCCAATTCCATACTTTTTGAACACCTGTATATTCGTTTATTATTTAACACTATTTTCCGCGACTGTGGAAATGGTTGCAAAATTTCTACACAATTTCTGATCGGTTTGTAGTTAATTTGTTAGTGGTGGAAATGAGGTTTTCTTCTACCATTAATGTGTCATTTGTAGTAAACCGAACTCACTAACAAATAAATTAAAAAGTTTTCCAGCAACGAGACTCTCGAGATTTTTCTCTCTTTTTGTAAATTTAAAAAATTCTAGATGTGCATTTCGTTGCCTTTAAACTACAAACCGGATTCAGTGGATGCGCCATAATGTTCCCGCACCGCTTGTAAATTCTTTTATTCGTGGCGTTTCCGCATTTTCCACCTTTTCGTGAACCTTTCACGTCGTTTAAAAGCACCTCGACGTTTCGAGTGGATTATAATTAAAACTTCGGTTCAACGTTTAATTATATTTATTTTTTGCCCAATTATTCCAACGATAAAGGACACGCCACAGAGTTAGTGTAATTAGTACAAATTTGTTGATTCCAACAAAAAATGGCGGTCGAAATTAAGAAGTGGAATGTTTTTACGTAGCTCAGAGAAGAAATCTATAGAAAACGCTTTCCGTTCACCGTTCCTTTTTAATTAAGTTTATTCCGAGCCTGTAAGAAACTCAATTATTCATACAACTTGTGAAAATTAGATCTTTTATTGGTTATTAAATTTCGTTTTACCGCGTTCCATCAATTTTCTGCTTGAACTCTGACTGACTATTTGAAAATTTCTCATAATATTGCCAACCAGAGCTTATAGGCCAAAACATTAATTTCGCCCCTCGAACTGTTCGAACTGTTGAGATTAGATTCTTGAAGTAAAATGCAGTGCTCAATCACGTCGTATTTAGCCTCTCACTCATTTTTGTCGGAAACCGAGATAAATGAAACGTCTTCTGCAAAAATGCTTCTTATTAAATTGTCTTAATTTATTATGAAAACCCTGTTTTCCTTGTACGTTTAAATTGCATTTTCTGTAAAGAATTTAGTGGACTTTCTTGGTGACAGTGAGGTACAGCTGGATTGGATCGCGCTGGAAGTTTCATCTAACTAAACATATTGAAGATACAACCAATGATCAATGCACTGACATTGTATTTCTAACGAAGATAATTACACTCCCGAGAGTCAGTGTTAATTGTGCGTTCGCCGCAAGATAAACCATCTTATTGGAAACTTAAATTAGTTCATTGTACTTCGTTGCACGATAAAAACTAAACTTCGGACGTAACTAATTTGCCACACTCTCAGAACAGTTTTCACACATTGGAGTTCTGGAGGACACCGTGCCTAACTAACCTAAAGTTGTTCCATACCTGTTAATTGCTGCTTGCAACTATCTTAAGTAGAACCGCGCATTATCAGGTGCACTTTTACAAATTACATCGGCTAATGGTTTTGCCTCCAAATGTGAATTTGAAAACAACTTCTACACTTGCACTGCAGGTGTTCTATGAAGTGATTGAAATCAAAATTACTCCTTGTAGAGTAGCTTCAATACTGGACCACAATACAGAGGCAATCACCCAACTCTAGTCACGTTACAAGTTTTCGGGGTTCTAAGTATTTAAGGCTTCTCTCTAGAGTTGGTAACAACGTAAACGGAGCGTGACAACGATATTTTCAATGTATTTTTTTGTATTTCAACTGAAAGGATACATTTTGATTCTACACTTCAATCTGAATTATTTACATCGTATCAACCATATGTCCCAGAAAAACCATGTTTCATATATAATATTTTTTTGTGACAAGCTTTCTAGTTGTGGTGCTGGGCAAAAAGGATGAGATTGAATTCCTAATTGTAATGTGACATTCTTATCTTGGCAAATTACTGCACCATCATTAACTGTACGGAGGTGTTCAATATTAAATCGAAACTCTCCAATATTTAGAAGTTGCTGTCATTCAAAAATTAGGATGTGCAGTACAAGATGCCAACAAAGTCATTTTATTGCCTTCATTCTGAGTAAGTGGTTTCCACAACTTTTATGCCTGCAACTGTTCAAACGGTAGAAAACTATTTTCGAGTGTTCTGAACTTCTTATTTGTCAAAGAGTCTATGTGCGGATATGTTGTAGAAAGTTCTTTCGACAACCACCGCGTATGTAAAACAAGTTCATTATATCTCTTTTCAGAAACACTTTGTTATCGACAGTTTAATTGATTGTTAATATTTCATGATGGGGTACTTAAAATTTGCAAAAACTTAATTTATGTTTTTTTTCTGTTAATAAGAAAAGCATCATAAAACCATCCTGGATCTCATAGTGTAAAAATATTAACTTTTGAGCCTTTGAATAGTTCTGAATTGAAGGAGACTTCTTGAGTTTTTGCTATTCTTAATATTGTTAAAGAATCAGATGATACAATAATTTGCCAGGATAAGGCTTTCATACAACAATTAGAAATTCAACATAAAAGCTTTTGCACATTCTAATCTCAAAAACGGTTGCATTTATTTGAAATGAGAAAGTTAGTGGTCAAATACTTTGAAAATAAAATTATTTGAAGAGCGCTATCACTAAGTTTTACACGATGTAACTGGAACCCCAACGAACCAGTTGTGCGAATGATCTTGTATATCATGACTGTAACAAAAGACTCGATTCAGGATCATCCTGTATATTTTTATTTATTTTTTATTATATTTTAATATACATTTGTGAAGGAGGAGGAAAGAAGAACAACAAATAACTGATCTGGAGAGTATCAGAAAAAAATTATGGCAGACTTCTATAAAGACGTCAAAGCTATCACAAGACGATTCAGACAAAACTATACTTCTGTCAGATAAGAAGGAAAACCTCGTCCAAAAATTGAAAGATGAAAAATGTAAAATGGAGAAAGGGATTATGTGGCAGACAAATATGAAGAGAAAATAGAAGAACTATCAGAACAGAAATTAAACGACATTATAAGATGCCTAAAAAATAAGTGCGGAAAAAAATCATTCTTTAAAGCAAGTACAAGCGTAAGAAGACGAGTATAAAATACCTAGTCTTGTGATACTTCTAGAGTTTATGATACAGTAAATAGAAATAAGCTACTTCGAGTTCTAAAGGAATTTGGACTTCTAAAGAAAATAATAAATCTTTACTCTCAGTAAAAAACGTGGTTATGGTCGAAAATAGTAATAAAAGATAAAAAGTAGCATTATAGCATAACGATGAATTTAGAAAAAAATGCTTTTTTGAAAAGGGTATTTTTAATCCATGTTGCTATGTAAAACAAAATTAATAAACTTTCTCAGAAATAAATGACGGTGTGACCACAAAAAAATTATAACAAGTAAACATTATAGACCCCTATATACATTAAAAAGAGAAAACAAAAGTAAAAGTACATAGGCGTTCTACGTTGCACATGGACGGATCAATGAAAACCGAGCAATGAATTGAATTTTAAATCCGCGGTAATTTTGACTTTTTGTCGTATCAATATAATTATTGTATTTTACTTATTAATTATTATTTACCCCTTTAATATTTCGAATATAAAAAGGTAACCTTTATCAACACAAAATTGAGTAACTTCATACCTATATTGGGAATGATACGTACGGATCAAAGAAAGTTGGTATCAAGATAGTAAATTCTTTATTGTAACAAATCAACTACAATAACACACAATACAAATTCTATAAAACAAATAGTTTTACATAAAAACTATATGTAATGTTGATGTGTAGGATTTGTGTTCACTACAAAATTGAAGTGTATCAATCTAAAACTGGTCTACTTCTTCACCACATGTTGTTTACATCATCTTTTTTCGGTAGTTAAATTTGGTATTGGAGGTAAATTTTTTGATAGCACTCACTTTCTAAAGGGATCTAATTCACTATTAATTCTTACCAATATCATAGTTTTTAATCTTTGAACTAATATTATACTGATCAACACAAGTCACTCAAAATTTTTAATAACTTCTATTTTGGTCCGAAAATGATTCAGTTTACATTAATTTCTGAAGACACCTACCCAAATTCTTCCAATTCTGATGTTTGACGTTTGAATTCCGCGATTTTAATTGGCCCGTTGCATATCTATGCGCGACTCTGTATATATTTGAAAATAAACATAATATACATAATTTAATTTGTTATTTCACTGCATTACAAATTTAATTAACGAGGAATCATTTTCTCATTGCGGCTGGCTAATGGCAACAGCACTACAGAATAACAATCACATCTGCATCAATTAACTGTGCTCAGTTAATTGAATCTTTTTTTATTCGTAATTTGTTTAAAGTAATAGCTTTTTTCTAATAATTGATAGAGTTGAGGTTTGAAATGGATTTGCTGCACCACCAAATTCTATGTTATTCATCATACGAGTAGTTAGTTATTCGATGTAAGTAGCTGCGGTCTGAATATGACCAAATTATGTTGTTGCCATTCGATTGAGTGATATTTGCTAATGAACTCCTAGCGCTTTGGTGAAATTAACTGCACTGATTAGCAATTTAATGCAACGCTCGATGTGACGCAATAGGACCCTCTTGAAACTCTTCTCCATTATATGAGTCTGCTAATTCAGTTTACGCCGACATTCCAAACTTTTGTGTATGCAGTATAGAGCAGTGCGACAAACTTTTCCGATATTTTTCCACGAACATAATTACGACTCGTTATTTTATGTCCAATGATGTCAATTACTGTGCGTGTCTGAGTGATTATGTAAAAATTGTCATTACGAGGTAATAACTCTCATGTGTCCATTTGGATGGGTGAGGACAATTAATCAGTTATCGCTATAAAGCAGAATGACCCCATTTCGCAGATTTGACGCAAAAAATTTCGCTCTTCATGCGTGAATGATCGGTGTTTGTCCTTTTTCGTGATAGGGGAATGTTACCTCACAATTACGGGCATTTACCATGTCTGTAATCAAATTAACACACGCGAACACATGTGCACTACCATTACGTTATTTGTAGTTCGACCACCGAGCGATTGGTAATTACAGACAAGACGTCGAAGGCTGCAATAAATTTCTAACTAACTGTTTGATCAGTTAGATAAATCAGACGATTCCAATGCGCCGTCAAGTTTAATAGGTCGACGTTGGTGTTTCAAGTTTTTTCGATTGTGTCACACAGTTGCAATGTATTGAAAAATTGTAAAAAAAATAATTTTCAATATGCCATTAGTTTAGCTTTTGTTTTATCTTTTACAGTGTAGACTTTTGATAATGACATTCATGGTGTCTCACGCTGCAAGCTTACTGTAAAATAAAAATATATATAATAGGTTTCTGACAAAAGATACATACAATGCATTTTAAAGAATTCTCTGAAAATATCTGCTTATATGTATACAGTATGTCCACATACAGACAGAATTACGCGTCAAGGTACCAATATATTTTAAAAAATATTGAAAAAATACATATGTACGAGTATTTATTTTACACAATTTTATATGGACCCAACTTTAGTTGTTTTGCTACTATTTGACTCTTACGCGAAAAAAGACCCTTTTTGGAAAAATCGCTGCTGTCAAATCAATGAGTTTTGATCAGAGAGAAATTTTTGCAGGAAATTTTCAATATAGTTTAGTTTATAGTTAGCTACCAAGTCAAATTTTGAAATGTAATAATGAATATACAGGCTGGCTAAAGTGAAGAAAGGTAAGGATGTTTTATTAATACCACAAATTCAGGAAATCTAATTACATAATTCTAGAGCGAAACTGTGGCAAGAAGCTCTAAATGTCCAAAATTTCAATCTAAAGCAAAAGTGGAGGGTTTGCAAAAACACTTTTCGGCATTGTTAGATATTAGGCTTCATTATTCCTTATTTTCATGTATGAATTTGAAAAACTATACCAGGTTGCTCTATTGGTTGTCCGGCAAGTCTTTCAAAATTTCCATTATTATATGATAACTCCAAGTAATTATATGTGTAAGTTATACCTATCTTAGAAATGTAATTGTTAACAGTTTGTGTATAATTTTGTTTAATTTAAATTATGTAATATAATAAATTGATTTTTATAAAATTGTTTGTTTGTATCACGTGTAAATAATATTTTATGATTTATTCTACAAAACAATTTTTTACATTAGTTTTGTAGAATAAATCTTAAAATATTCAAAATATAATAGCATATTTACTAACTATAAAGAGAAGAGAGACTATTTAAATTTGCCGCAAAATTTGATCGATGCGCCATCTGAAAACTGTTACATAATTTGAAGGTCGTTAAAGGTCATTCGGCCAAAATATTTGCATTGAGTCAGTCATCTGGAGTAATCTGTGGTTCCAGTACCTGTCCTTTTTTTTCAAATTGACAGCTAAAACTTAAAATGTATACCAAATAAAATTACTAACAATGATTTGTTTCGAAGCAATGACGTCATTGGTATTTTTTCAAATGCCAATCTATATTTTTTTTAATTTTGATAAACCTCTTAATTGTCAAAATTACAACAACTCACTTTATAACAACTAGACAAAATCAATCAATCAAGTGTCTATTTCATTCGTTTGTGTCATTTGTTATATAAAATTCTTTCAAAATGGCACATTTAATAGAAACACAACGCATATAAATTTAACTCAACAAAAAGAGTGCAAAGTGCACAGTCTGTAAAAAAAATTAAAATTTATGTGTTGTGTTTCTGTTAAGTTAAGTGTACCACCTAATAACACGAATAATAATAATAAGATGATCTTTATATTTGTGAGGGTGCACAAGGTATACAAGTTAGTTACAAATAATAATAAGGAACTCGTTCGGCTCGACCAACACAAAATGGAAGTCCGGTCTTCCATAAGTTCCTTAATTCAAAGGAGAAAAAACAAGTCTACTATCTCACATCCAAAAGGCAGAAAAAAATACTAATAACTATTAACTTACTACAACCGTACAAAAATAAAACTAAGAGAAATTCTAACTAAACTAACTGCAATTCCATCCCAAGCCTCAACTGTTCAACATTTAGAAAACCCCACACCCAACTGATCTACATAAAATCATAACCCACAAACAACAATTGTTTAATATGTTTCTTAAATGCTTCTGAACTCTAGGACTTAATATTGCACGGCATTATATTCCAGATTCGGATTCCAGAATAAGCTAATTTCTTTTTATGGATAGCTTTTAAGTTAATTATAACGATCTTATTCGGGATTTTGGACCGTGTTCCATTTGAAGTTCCATTAGGTGGGGTGTAGTGAACGCTCCGAGGAGCTAATTCAACAAGTGACCCCAATGAATCTCCAGACGTTTCATCCACAACTGCGGCGGATTTCATCAGTGGTTTAAGTTGCGATGTGGAAGAGCTCGAAGTGTTCTCTTCGCTGTCACATTCGCGACTGTCACATTTATTTTCTGCGGCGGCGTTGCATAATTTTTGTTGTTATTTGTAGTGTTTGCTTGATTTTCTGGAATAAATGACATTACCCTTCTCGTTGACAGTACCGGTTGCCAAGTTTTGTCCATCTTTAACCCTTCACCCATTCTATTGAAATTATCTTGGTGTTTATAAATTTCAATAGCTTCACGGTGTAGGCGTGGGTAGTACTGTGACGTGGACGACAGAAGTTTTGTCTCATCAAATTTTATATTATGATTCCCATTAGACAATCCATGTTCAGCTACGGCAGATTTATCAAACTCACCTAAACGACAGTTCCTCTTGTGTTCAGTTAAACGTGTTTTAATACTTCGTTTAGTTGTACCAATATACACTGAACCACAAGAACATGGTATTCTATAGACTCCTGCTGACGACAATGGCTCTCTCTTGTCTTTGGCTGAACCTAGCAATTCTCTAATTTTTGTTGTTGGTTTGTAAATTGTTTTTATATTATTCCGTGTTAGAATTTTGCCAAGGCGGTCTGTTACATTTTTTATATATGGTAAGAATACTGTTCCTTCTGGTAGATTTGTATTATTGTTTGTTTTTCTTACAGACCTATTTGGGCGAATTGCTCTTTTTATCTCTTTGGTAGAGTAACCATTGGCTTGTAGCATTAGGTCTAAATGGTTAAGTTCATCTTTCAAATGTTTAGGTTTTAAGTTGTTTCGGTTCGTATTAAAATTAATTTTTTCCAAATTTTAATTGTCTTCTTCTCAAAAATTTTATTATGTATCACGTTTCTGATAAGCACACAGTATATAAGTGAAAACCAATCTCTTGCACCCCGTTGCTTCTTGTTCCGTACTAAAACTGGGAAGAACACGGTCACTGGAACGTCCAGTTGTTCGTACTCTCTTCCGGCGCATTTCCGGTAGTTTTATCCGTCTCGGTTTAGTTGGTGAGGATTTTGATGTCATATTAGTAACAAAGAGTGCTCGACGGAAAAATACATTACACACAGTTTTCAGAAATTCCCAAACTTGAGATAAATACGTACAATAAAGTAAAATTGAAATAAAACTGGTAGTATTCAAAAGAAAATAAAGCAAATACAATTTTATTTTATTACGAGTATAATTTATTTCTATTTGTTGCGATTTTTGAACGTGCGATTTATATTCATTAGTTTCTGTTCTACATTCCCTGTAATTATTTTTAAATTGTTATTTAAATTAGTCCAATAGGTAGTTAGTTCAAACATATTATTACTCTTAGTACGTATTTCAAAATAAACTTTTTTTAAATGTTTTATTTCAAATATAAATTCCTCATCCGTTTGTATGAATCCTGTAAAGTAATGGAGTGATTGAATAAAGCAAACTGCAAAAATGGTGGATGCGCCGGGAACATAGATATTGCTGCGGAGAGAAACTAAAAGCTTATGCTTGTTATGAGAAATAAAGCCGGTTAGCTATTTGTGGTTGGTTGCGTTTTAGAAAGGACATTTGTCGTAGATTTTACATCCACTACAAAGGCGACATCATGGCTTTATTTCACGAGCAGCCGCCACTCGTAAAAAATAAGACAAAAATCCAACGATTCACTTACCTTGCATTTTTGGAACCAAATGGGCGTTACATAATCCGCCTGCAACAAGAAGCAATTGAAGCGATGCGAATCATAAACGGCTTTAATGGAATAATGATCAAGCAGATACGTAAGCCTATTGTAGGATTACTGCGTAATGCCACTTATTTCTACTTTTATTGGTCCTAAATCACTTTAATAGAGACGTGAAACTGTACCGGTTTCATATCGAGACCACTAAATATATTTCGCTGATTGTGCCGTGTTCATTAAGAGCATTCCGGTGCGGAACGTCGCCGAAGATGCCGAAGGGAATAAACTAATTCCTTGCATTGTATTAAGCAATTTGCAAATCCGTCTTGCTTCCTGAGATACATTGCCGTACATTACTTGGGTTTATCGAGCTCCGCCGCAGATATTTTAATTTGCAAAACACTCTCCGCTTAAAGTTTTCAGTGCATTTTGCACTCGCCTAGAAACTGCTCAATTACGACAATGTAACACATAGTATGGTTTTTTTATATTAACAGTTGATGAGGTGTTACTTTACAGGTATTTTAAACCATTTAACAGATACTTGATCTTTGCAATGAACTCAAACAAGTATCGCACAAAATAATTTCCCATCCGCTCAAGATTCTTGAAACGAGTTCAGAGCAATTTATGTGGCGTTTTATGAATCGGACTTTTGTGCACTTTTTATTTCGTTTAAATAGAAATAACGATAATATTTAGTTTGGCTTCTAACTGGAACTTTGCTCAAGTTGCTAACACCGCCTTTTATAAACAGTCTTTATTTAAATTTAGTTTAAAACATAAATATTTGGCATTAACAGTTATCGGAAGCAGAAGTCGACTGTTAGAAAAATTGAAAAGCTTCGTGTTTATGAAACACAATTCGGACAGTTTTCAGCATTTTATTGTTTGTGGGAAATTAATACCACCGACATCGCATTTATCATTTAAGAGCACTAAATGAGTGGGAACGTTGCCAACTTGTAAAATCGATCATCATAGATTAGTTTCGTGGCAACTAACGAAACATTCCACATAGAAAACCCATTATGCAAATGTCATAACAATAGAGCCGAATGTGAATAATAATAAAAAACGGTTTAGTTCGTTAGAGTTTTCAACGAATAACGCGAGAGAAAATGATTTAGTTTAAAAAATTTAATTTCCCTGTAGTCTTAGCTCGATCCAATTGACTAACTTATAACAGATAGATTTTACTTTGGAATTTATTTCCATTTTCAAATCGTTCAAACCGAACGCTGTTAATGTTTCAAGAGGGATTTGCTAGAAATTTTTTTCATCTTTATCCTGTCTGTTGAAGTGGAATATTGGATTTATTTCACATGTATAAGTTAATACTGGAGGCAAATCAGCAAAGTGCGAACAAAAGCAAATATTTAAGACCTGATTCGCGTTGAAAGCTGCTTTCGTGCTTTGGAATAAAAACTTATGTTCAGTATTTTGTTACGCACTCACGTTTTTAATTTCGGCTTCTGAAGAGATTTAAAACATTCTGTACTATGAAAGAGTGTCGGTGGTATCAAGAGCAGCAACTGAGATGACTGATGATGTCTACCGCGATCGTAGACGAAACGTCTAATTGTCGGGACCCGTGCGACATTCTGTACTAATTGTTAATTTTCATTTCTTTTTTTCTTATATATCTTAGCAAACATTTTTATTAAGATTGGTGTAACGTCTTCCTGTATATTGTCGACTAATTTAGTTGTAAAAATTGCATTCGTTTAATATGATGATTGTTTCTTAAGTCGTAATTCAATTTTAAGCTTAGAACCCGTCTTCCAACCATTTAATCAGTTCGCAGCCTCATTTGCTATATCGTGCGTGATTTCGATATAAATCATCTCAGATTTAAGCGTCTGCTAAGAAGTTCCGGTCGATTTGGTTTGATACAAGCAAAGCGTTTCCGGCTCGGTTGTAACGCGAAGAATTATAGCGATTTTTTCTCATAATCAAACGACGGGAATATATAAACACCATCGATAAGCTTGTCTGTAGCACTTTTGGGGTGTTTAAAGCTTCCATCTAGTAAAAGCTCTTAACATTTTCCCATATTGCCAATTTCAGGAAGTATACATTTGCATCGCAGACTGACAAACCACACCAGGAATTACAAATTAGATACCGCGTTTCCCGGAGTTGTAAACCTCACCGCAACAACTATTTTCCGGGTTAGTTCGATAGGTTTGGCTGATCCGACCGCAAAAAGAAACGGATTCCTACACGAATCAGAAATAAAGTACGATAATTACATTGAAACAGGACTACATGTTTAGTCGTGCATATTTTACCAGCACAATTAATAATGAATCAAAACCGTCCGATTTGACGCAGTTAGCTTTCGTTTCGAATAAATCATCAACAAGGCAATAGCCGAATTTATGACTTGGCGCTTAAAGTAATCTATGTTTAATTACCCGTTTTGTTTTTATTCGTGTGTAAATAATTCTTACTTGGCAACTGTCCAAACGAAATCATCGCCGAGCTATAAAGTAATATGTATGTGTGTCTTGAGAAGACTGTTGAAAACTTTTCTTGTTATGGACTGTGCGTCACATTTCCTATAACCCCACCCCAACTACTGGAAAACGTACACCTGGATCCGTATTTGCTGCACCTATTAAAGCATTTTTGTACGAATAATATTTAAGTTAAGCTTTGTCAGAATGATAATCCTGTGAGAGGAGAAGTAAATGAGACACTACGGAATTATGACGTACAAATCTGCATAGAAAATATGAAGGCAAGGATAGGAAGAGAAGAAGAGTACATAAATATAATGCGAGACAGAAGTAAGCAAGAGAAGTATAATAGAATTCGTAGAAGAAAATAATATCAGAATAAAATCAGAAGCACAGAATTCGAGCACAAAGATACACAACAATTACCGTGTGTACAAAAATAAAAAGAGGCTGGGTTGGCCATGGAAAAACTTCGTGCCTCAAATCAGTGTAGCAAAATTTCAGATAATTTTTAGGTTATGTTCTTTGTTGCTAAGTTGCAACTTAAAATACTTTTTACACTTTATATATGTATATTTTAAGGTTGACATGCGTTTCGGATACGATATATTTAGTGTTTAGGGTATCAAATTCCATCTCCAGGCGCCTATTCTTCTCACCTTTCATCAGGACTTGGTGTTTTGTTTTCTGCACAAACAAAATCAGTTTCCTTCGGAACTTGACCAGATTGAGTGCTCATTTGCTTTAGCGTTTGTAAAAAGACAAGTGAAACTTTGACGCCACACATTTTATGTTAGTTTTGAGATTTGTTGTCGATTGAGTGAGAAATGTTTATGATCGATTGGCAGTTACAACATGTTTGACAATATGTGAACGAATTGAAGAATTTCACATTTTGAATGAACTACTGCATACTCCTAATCGCTGTTAATTCCAATTAAGCAAGTTTTTATCTGTAATAAACTTATAAATAAACTACATTATTATGAAATAATTTTTAAGCGAGCTTTTGATCACTAGAAAAATCTGTATTATAGGCTATTAAAAGCCCTAATGCAAAGAATAATTTGAACTTGGAAGGTGAACTTGGATTCAATGATCTCGTACTTTCCGGGTTTAATTTGTGGTCGAAGCGAACAATTCCATTTTCAAAACACTTAAAAGTTACACCTCTTAAGTTAAGAAAGTTACACCTTTTTTAAAAACATCCAAAATTTTAGAGGGAACGGTTCAATTGTCCATCAGTGTATTTTAAAAAAGCAATGACTAGAAAACTAGATTACATCAAACCACAAGAAATTGTAAAATCTAGAAAAAATTAATCGGTCTGACAAAAATTATCCTAATGGGCACACAAACAAATTAACAGCAAATCGAAAAGCAACTCCATATTTTAGAAGAGAAACCGGAGTTAGACGAGGTGACTCATTGTCGACAGTGTTAGTTGTTAATATTGTGATAGAAGCAATTTTTAGAGATAGTGAAATCCGAACACAAGAAATAATATACCACCCGAAACAACAAGTAGTTGCATTGGAAACAGGGTCAAAAATGAAAACAAAAAAAGCATTTAGGAAAATAGGAAAAGCTGCACGCATATACACTTGCAGATTGAAAGTCAAATGAAGATATAAAGAAACATGTAATAATAAGACAAGAAACAATAATTATAGTAAGTTCAAGCAAAAATCTAAAATTTCGAGTGCGTAAAACACAAAAACACAGGACTCATTTTAAAACCCCTTTGTGGTCTTTTCAGCACATAATAATTATATGGGTAAGAGCGGGAACAAAGATGAAGAAGATTTCTCAGATGCAGTCAATATACACATATTAATTCAATTTTACGATTTGGTATTGATACCAATTTTTTACAGCAACTCCAGTAACAAAGGACAAAATACAGACATTGAATTGTTTTTTTTTAATTGGTTAAAGTCTAAAAATATAGAGCGGACGAATAAACGGAGAAACTAGCTTTTGTTTCATTTCTTATAGTATAGTCTTCTGACACTGTCAAATCATGACATTCACAGATACTGTCTACGTCTGTCGACGTCTAAACGAACGCCTAACATGAAATTTGTAAAAAAACAGACTAAATGTAGTTTTGTATCGTATCCGAGACGGTTTTGAACAGAAAACTCAAGGTCAAATTGTTTCTACACTCTAACGAATTTCAAAGTGAAAGCCTACGCCGCCTCGTTTTAATTTTGTACGCACCTAATATACGAATGTAACGAACAGATAAAACAGACCGGCAATGAATAAATTCATTACGAATGTGCAAATCATTTTCATTTTTGTGCGTTGTTTGATCGATGTAACCCAAACGGGGCTTGCTTAGATATTTACCTAACGGAATTGTAACGTAGGCAGCCCGTGCAAAGTACACAACCTAGCGTATTATGTGTGTTGTTTCAGCATGCACAACTCCACAATAATTCCAGACTTTCAGCAAAGCACGAATCGAATTATCGACGCGTTTTTGGAAACCTCGTAAAACAAACAGCAATTTGATATTGGATTGACAAAATTGCTTTGCAAATTCGCTTTCTATTTCCAAATTCGACACGCGGTAAACATCAACGATAAACATCGAGAGACAACGCCGAAATCGTTAAGAATCTTACACTTTAAGAGAATTGGAAATCTAAAATCAATCAAAGTCGAATTTTTCACTAACTCCGACGCCTGGCGACTTTTTGTCTTACTTAATGTGGCTGCTGGAAGTTTTAAGAGCGAGGGGGAAGTTGACAGGATCTAATTTCCGATCAATTGAAATGAAGTTTGATGGCAATATAGCGTTAATGTTTATATCTTGTCAGATCGCCCGGACACGATTATTATTTATCTTCTTTCTTGCACTGTCACAATGATTGGCGACGCGCCCACGACAGTTTGTTGTTGACAAGATATGCCCAAATAAACATGACTGTGACATCCCTAATTCATCTTACCAGTCGCTCGCGTCCAAAATTGGGGCAACATTTTTAAACGACACAAACTTTGAACAATAGTTACAGCTCATTGTTTTAAAGCGCCACTAATGGTTTAATTATTTTTTCAAATAATCCACAATGGAAGTAATAAATAGCGGGCACACCATTTTGCATTAACGCTTCAAGTTCATTTAACAATTTTTAACACACATGTCAACGCCATGACAATTTCATTTCGCATTCGCGAAATTCTGCGGCAAAAAATTCCGCGCTTTTGTGAAAGCTCTCGTCTGAATTTTACATTCTTCTGACGTTTAGGTCGATTTCCGACGTATTTGAACAGACGATTGTCAAATAAAATTCAAATCGGAGATTGTTTAATCAGAAATCTAATTTATCTTTTCGGATTTATCTAGATTTGAACTCTGTTAGGATAAAATCAATACGCAACCTTTTACGCCTCGTGGCGCCTTAAAATATTTATAATTGACGCCCGGTAAGAATATAAATTAATGCAACAAACTTGTAACGAATTAAATTACAATTCCAATAGCATGACTTCCTAAAATAGCCCCTACTTCCATTTCCTATCCTGCGCTATGACTTGAATGTAAAAAATTATTTACTAAAAAATACATTATTTTAAATGTTGCAGTATAATAAAGCGTACAACAAGAAACGGAGGCTCAGGAGACTATGAAATCTAGTTTTTGTTTTATTTTTTTCAGTGAAGACCTTTGTCGTTGACTAATGATATAAAACAGATAGCCGAACAGAGAATTTAACGAAGAAGTCATGTATCTTATGTATCGTCCCTGAAACAGGATATCTAATGTCGAATATCACCAATTGCTACACTCTAACGATCGTCGACTTTATTGTATGGCCTACAGGGCCTGGTTTTATTTTTCAATGCACGTTAGTTGAATTTTAAATCATCGCAAAATCGTTTTGAATTAATTTGAATTTTATTTTCATTTAAACGGGAATTGATATAATTATTGCCGTTTCAACAAGTCCAACTGTTCCATAAATTATGATACTCGGTGCAAGAACTATGAAATATACGAAATTACGAGAAATATTATGTCATTTTTATTTTAGTATGATTATATCACAGGATTATATACATATATGACGTACAAAAAAAACGTTTTGTTTTATTTTTTACGGTGTAGTTTTTTGACATTTCACAGTAACTGTCAATCAAAAATTTGTCTTGTCTCTTGTCCATGGCCCAACTCCCTGAACCTGAAATTTGTTAAAAAAACACAAAATGTATTATATCCGAATTGATTTTAAACAGCGAGCTAAACTTTAACATTTTTCAATCCAAGGTCAAACATTTTCTACACTCTAACCAATGTGACAGTGCATGTACGCAGCTTCCCCTTATTGTTCAATCCTTGTCAGAAAATGTGAACATACAAATTCCCATTAATTGAACCAGCGTGTCTGCACGAAGTTTTCTTTTTGTCAAATGTTTGTTTGATGTTGGTTTTTATGAAAGACTTGGCGTACGTAGCTGTCAAAGCAGCAACTTGTAAATGAAGTGATACACGACGGTGCCGTTTAAAATTGATAAATTCGAAATTATTGAATTTTCACGAGGAGGAGTAAATGGAGTCGTAATTTACAAACGACACGTAATCTGCGTAAAGTTGCTACAAGTGCATCCGAGTACCATTTCGAGATTACAATGAACGAACGGCGGAGTTCTAAAGGAATCTGTAGGAATAAAGTTTCACGATGCAGCATTGTCTCTCTCAGTAGTTTAAAACGAACGTCTTAATCAAAAGATTGAACAAAAAATACAGTTATTTAACGCGGAAAATTAAACAGATACAAATGATTGGGAGAAAATGAGGTCTGGGCACGTTCACACGTTCAGAAAGAGAAGTTAGCACTATTTTCGACGAATTATTATGTTCGCGTGAGTTCCTTTCATCTATTTGTTTCAAATCGTTGTCGAAATTTTGTAGGTCGCCCCGACTAGCTTTTTATTCCACTATTGTTGCTTCGGTGATTGATGGAAGTATGAACTCGGCTGTTATTAGTTTGCGACTATTTGAAATATGAAGCGTCGATAAGATGTATTTTTTCACTCTCTTAACGATTTTTTTTATGGCAATCATTTATCTAGCGGGAAAGAGTATTATCATCAAGACGTTCGGCAAGTTGCTAGATATGGCACAAACGAAAATAAATCTACCGGAAGTTTTATGCATCAAATGAAAAAATGATTAAATCAATCATTTGAAATCTTGAGTTTTCTTTTATTAAATTTGGACACACCGTTGGCGAAGAGAAAAAGTCGAGCGCTGTTGTCGGTTGAATAATGAGTTGAATGGAAACGATATTAAAAGCTTTAATATTTCTAAGTGCAGCAACGTATCCTTGCATTCGTTTCGTTCTGCCAATTTTCCACAATGCATAAAGCAAGCGGACACATTTTAATCGCATGAAAGCAACGTTAGGTAAATGCGTTACTGAACTGAAGTGTCCTTTATCAAAGTCTAAGCTTTCGAGCTCTTTTATAACTTCTGAATGCCCAATTATGATATCTTTTGTTTTTAATCACAAACTCCGAGAACACGTATCACATGCGAGCTTTGAATTCGGCCACCAATTTACATTTTTTGTAAGCGAATTATGCTAATTTCATGCAACAAAACAACACCGTTTCGTCGTGTAATTTTCTCTTCAAATCTCGCGACTAAAAGCCACGAAATATTACAATCTTTATTCGAGAGGACGTACAAACATTTTTGGTCCGCTTGAATCAACCGTGCGTTTTGTAATCCATAACACTGTCATCTTCATTCAAGATGTGAGTTTGATTCTGTCCGACTTCGACGTAACTGATTTGACAAGGTCGAGGGTTGGGACTGTAGAAAGCCAAGACCTGGAGGAGCTGTCGCCGATATTGGCCCCATATAAGTGTTTGTAATGTGCGTATTGATTAATGATAGTAAGACCGATATAACGACGGCGTGCTTTTAGAATTCATTGTAATGAGATCCGATAAAGTAATTACGTCGAATGCGACAGAATTGATTCGTGATATCTAAACGTAGAGACACATCAATCAAGAAAGGGATCAGGAGAATGTTACGAAACACTAAATCCTATTTTGGAGCTGTTAAATGGAATTCTGCTTCGAATTATAATAATTGTGCGTCACAGATTTATTTAAAGCTCTCATCTTGTAATTAAACGTTGTTCGCTACACGATTTGAATTTTGAAAACGAAGCGGAATCGATTTTCATACTGCTGGAAAGTAACAATATTTTATTAGGAATCCACTATCACACCCACCCGAGAACTTAAAATGTATAATCGAAATACAATATTTGTTATCAAATATATTACAAAAGGGTTATTGGAAATTTTCTAATAAATACCCGGAATTAAATTTCATAAAGTACCCTTAGATGAGTTGTAGTAAATTCACCAAATTCCGATAGAACGCTGTTTTACCACTATAAAAAGAAAACTGAATTCACCAACTAGAGTTTTTGTTTGTTCTATTATGTTGCAGCTTGTCGTGTTACTGATGTTATAATAATGAGCTCGACGAAGAAGCACGTGTACTGCAACGCTTGTAATTTTTTTATGCGAAAAAGTAATAAACATTATTACACACGTGACGACGTTTTTTATGCTAGGTCCTGATATACGCATCAACATTAAAGTTTTCTTCAAAAAAATGCTTTACCAAAGAACGGTAGAATTTCCGGGAGCGACGTTTCGTCGAATTTGTTTGTTTTTAGAACAATTCCTAAAATTGTGTATACGGTCGCTGTTATTAATAATAACGACCTTATTTGGGTTTTAAATCATAGTAAAAAATGGGACATCAAATGAAACACGGTCCAAAAACCCCAAAACGATATTATTAATTCCTAAGATATTGCACAAAGTGTTGAAAAACTGTTCGGTGCATATCGAGGTAGCTAAATGAAGCCCCAGTTTTGAAATAAGCATCGCTCGACCTGGAACCTAATTTGAAGCTACAAGTGTTAGAACAATATAAAATGACACAAGAAGAAAATCATAAACATAAACATCATCGCCTGTAAGATTTTCCCATTCTTGAAATTCTTCCATTAATCCTGTTTCGTCACATGACTTTTATTGTCAGATTCACGCACAAAACAACCCAACAAGAATGCCATTTCTCATGAACTTTCCAACGATTTTTGTGCATGTTAATATTGGTGGAATCAAAAATTATAAATCATAAAATTATTTTCAATACTATTTCACCAAACTGTTTTTCGTATTGCAAATAACAAAATTAATGAACTCAGTGAACCGGAATTTGTGCATTATATTACTAATAATGCAGCAGTGTTCATGTACGAAGTATAATAGTGAACTTATTAGATCATTTCCTGGTAAGGTTGCGTGCAAATTGGATTTCGAACGAGAAGCACAAAGAAAATGAAAAAAAAAATACAAAACAAATAAAAGGAGGAAATAAAGTAAAGCACTAAAAGGCTTTAGCAAAGTCAGTTAGTGGAACCATTATGGAAGAAGCAGCAATAAAAGAAGCCAATGTGACAGTTTTACATAGAAAAGCAAAACAAACAAAGACCAAGGAATGGTTTGATAAAGAATGTACAGAGCTAGCTGAAATCAAGAGAAAAAAACGCCAACAAATGTTATCCGTAGCGAGTAAAGAAATGTACAAAACTGTAATATGTGTATTCAAGAGAATATGTACAGAGAAGATGAGATATTCTAAAGAAAAAAAGTTGCAAAAAATAGAAAATTAAACTATTATCATTGATTGTAAGTGTGCAATATCCTCGGACTCAAAGACCATGACCCAGTCGCAATTTAAATGACTTCGTCCTGATGATGTCTACCACACTCGTGGACGAAACACTTGGAAGGTTTTCGTCTAGGTCACTTGTTAGTTGACTAGCTACATCCCTTCCAGTGAAATAACTTCTAAAGATAAATAATGCTAATTGTTAGTCCTAGTGGTTTTATGACCAACGAAAACAATTGTTTAGCAGTTATAGGACAACTTAATATTTACGTTGTCTTAGAAGTATTAGGATTAAACTCAATTGGACAAAGGGTGATAGAGCACACAACTCAGCAAACTCATCTAACGCTTTCAACTTTTATTAACCTGCGAAAATTTATTTATCACGGTTCAAGACGAATTATTAAAAAACATAATACATTACAATTAAGTACTGTCTAGACAAGTTAACCTGAACATCACTTAAAATCCGTTGTCGTGCTAATTTGGTATGATGGAAACACATTAAAGACGCCTTGTACCTGATTTTGGAAATCAACGAAAAATAGGTTGCTTGGTGCAAAACTTCAACATTTATGGACCGGAAAAACTAAACTCCCCATAATTTTGCCTTGAAAGTTCGTTGTCTGATACTCAGCAAATTAAACAGTTTTAAGTGATCCTGCAAAGCGATTACAAATAATAGTTCATTCAAGGTCATTCTAAAAGAACCCTCCTACTACTACTACTACTACTACTAAGTACTAGACGACTCGCGAATTCAGATAAAATACCTCTAGAATGTGAAGCAAAGAGAACTCACATCGTTAACTTCAAACAGTCGATAATGGAAGTAGGTTCAAAAACGACCAGAAAGTCATTTGTGGTAATTTGAATTAAAGGAAGACCAAACAAGATCATCTACAAAATTACGATCGATTCATTCTATAACCGAACCGCCATCTTGAGCTCTCAACTCAGACGGAAGCAGTTTCGAAATAAACCGGAAATTTCAATTAGAGTTATCGAAATATATTTTAGTAGCAAAATTTAAAAATATAACCAACTGTTGCGTAAATTAGGGAATTCGTAGTGAGTGTAGCTCCACGTGCGGAAAATAACAACGAATATCAGGTGATGCTTTTGAATTTTCGACAACCAAATTGCTTGTTAAAATATTTCTCGTTTGAAATCGTAACCAGTCGAACAATTTCATTTTGATATTCGCGTCGCTGACCTACAGAGGCCGGTACTTAAAATTTTATTGTACGAGCATTGATCTCATAAACCTGGCCAGCGTCATGCGTTTGTGTCAAATCAATTTGAAATAAATCCACGCGTTACGATTCCCACATTTGATCCAATTGCCTCGTTAATTTCTATTACCGTTTTGACTAATACCCTGTAATTGCAATCGCAAGTGACATCAAACCGCGAAGAGTCGCTTTGTCCCGTTCAAATTACATTTAGGAAAATCCTGCGATATCCCGCAAGCATCGTGTAAGTCATCGCGAAATTACAATATTGCATCGCTGGAAAATAGAAAAATGAGGCGCCGTTTTGTAACAAGAATCGTAACGAGATGATATTCATTTACGTAGCAGCGTTCCCGAAGGACACAATTTTATTTTTAAGTTGCGTGTGCAAATTGAAACGGCCATAAATTGTGCGTTCAACAGTTTGTAATTGACTTGCAAATTCAAGCGAAATGAAAAACTGCAAGTTTGCCTGATTGGAAATAAATTGCTGATTACCTGTTTGAATATAAAAGGAATCGTTTGTTCTCGACCGATATTGAAACAAAACACCGGAGATTTAAAAACAATTTTAAAAATGGGTCAGCTTTACTGTTCTTCGTGGTACAACACAGTTGCGAGTGTATTAGATGATATCGAAATGCGGATGATCGCACAGGAAATATGAATCCTCGTAATTCTTGCAATTTTTCTGTTTCGTCGCATGACTTTTATCGTCAGATTCAGGCACAAAACAACCCAATACGAACGACATTTCTCATTACCTTTCTAACGATTTTTGTGCATGTCATTATTGGTAGAATAAAAAGTCACCTAATATTAATAATTAATTTAATAATTAATGTCATCCACTTCATATTTCAATATTTTCAATACTATTTCACCAAACGGTTTTACACATATCAAACAATAAAATTAATGAGCTCAGTGAATCGGAATTTGTTAATTATATTACTAACTAGCTGACCTCGCAGACTTTGTTCTGGCTCTAATATTTTTTTCATTTTGCTCACCAGCAGCGTATTTGCCCCCGTTAGTTAAAAGTTGAATTTGCATAAAAATAAGTATATCCATAATTTATATATTTCCATAAACAAATTTACATCTCCTTGCACTTTCTTATTTGTTAAATTCCTAAAAAATTTTTTAATTAGATGCCTACGGCATAAGGTTTGGAACATAGTGTGGATAATTGTCTATAGGTGACATACAATATCCTTTAATGATAACTGACAAAATTTCAAAACACCAAAACACGTTCCAAACATACTACATATAGTTACATATCCAAACCACACTCTTTACCTTCCCGGCATCAAAACATACATGTCCTGTAAATACCAAAAAATGCAATAATATAGGTAGGTATAGGTAGTTCTTTTAAAATAAGAAGATGAAGTTGTGTGGGCTAAAGAAAACACCCCGTATATTCAAAAATAGATAATTTAGGTGATAGAGCCGCTTAACTGCGAGAAACTTAAGTCTAAAACATTTTCTTCCATCTTTAATAGCTGAGTCACAATCCACCAAATATAGCGTATTTGCATACATTTAGCAGAATCTGAGAGAGAAATCTGAGCGTAACATGAAATTTAAAACAGGAGTCAAGAGTGTTTGGACCAGAATTGAATTTGCAGAAAACAAAATATATACGAGTACATATACAGGTGGCCCAGAAATAATGACATTAATTTTAATCAAGAGTATAAGTCGTCAAACTTTTCTGAATAACTTTTTGTTTTAAAAGTTTTAGTTAACAAGGTAAAATAGTTTAAAAATTTAACTCTTCTTTTGTTACCCGCCCATGTATAACAATAATAATAATGCTCCATATTAAACACCGATAAGCGCAAAACGAAAAATTACAAGAAAACTTTCCCTACTTTTTGGTTCTTTCGACACAGCAACTCATTAATTTGACCATTGTAATTATTGCAAAATTCTAGAATTCAAATTAAAAATGTTACTTATTTATGAAATCCATAGGCAGTTCATCAATTTCGGGGAGGATAAAATGCTAAAACAAAATAGCGATTTTGAAAAACCTGTATATTCAGGGTGTCGCACTTAAAATGAATACACTCCTGTATTTTCGTTAGTTTTTGGAACGCAACTTTGAAATTTGTAAATGAAAGTTACATCTACTGCAACTTGTCATTTTGCTTCGCGTTACAGATATCGTAAAAAGTTACTAAAAAACCAACATTTTGCATTACTGGTCGTTAGTGAGTTATGGAAATAAGTTTGTTAAATAAGTAAGACAATTCAACTGTGATGTAGTAGAGAGTAGAAACTTATAAGAGGCGACTCATCGGTCGGCACCTTTGATGTTTTTGTGGAGGGAAGAGTGACTTCGACCATTTTATTTGAATTATTATGGCGGAAAATTCAAATCACTCTCAGCCAACTATAAACTGATGTAGCGGTAAATTTAAATTATAATACCAGGTTTATTACAGTGAGCATCAGAAACTTAATATGGTACTGTATTTATGTCACTATAAAAGATTCGTTAACTTTTTAATAATACAGAATTAAATTGAAGCGATGAACAGGATCTACCTAATGTTTTGAATTTTAAGTCGTAAATGTTTGTAAAATGCATAAAAATAAAACACATTTTCAAGACTCATTTATATTCTATTTTTTAAATTACATATATACTTTTTTAAATAAATTCGTATCCAGTACCTTCTAAAGCTTATAAACGAAAATCACTAACTACTCACACTAATCAGTAACTAGAATAAGATTCTGAACAAAATTTTGTAGGAACTTTTTTTGATATCTGTAACGCGAAGCAAAATGTTGCAAATAAGCCCTTTTTGACAAAGTTACATCAAGCCGCTAAGACATTTAATATTTGATCTGAATACTCTAGGAGAGACCACTATTGGAGGAAAATATACAGAAGAAGGATGGAAAAGAAGAACGAACAAAGAATAACATAACTGGCCGTCATAACCAAATTTTCAAAGGCATAGATAATCGGATAGCAGTGACACGTGGGGAGACTGGGGGGCCAGAGGATGCCCAAAACAAGTGTTGCCCAGAAAATCAGATGGTACAAAAAAAGGGGGAGACTGAGTAAGAGATGGTTGGACGAAAAACGACGTAAGAGGTGTGATGGAGTCAGTGAATGGATAAATAAACAGCGAACAGAGGAGAGTTGAGAAAATTTGTATAGGTGCATACCAATTCATGCAGGCAACGAGATGTACATACATACCTAGTGAAATTAAATTATGTTCTTGGCCTACAATGCCTGTAGAGCAATGAAAATAAAATAAGCCTGAGTTTTTTTGGACATTATGTTTTTTATTAGGCAAGAAACGCATTATATCTATAATATTTAATAAAATATCTATATTATCTTTGCATTATTATCGCCATCCCTACCGCACTTGTAAACCGCGACTCAAGCGTCGTGACGCCCTCAACACACATTATCGGGAAACCGAAACAGTCGTCCACACAAAACCATTCTAGAAGAACGCAAAGTCAACTTGAAAACAAAATAAAATCCACTGAAAAGGCCGAAAGGTTCTTCTTCCACTTTTGAAAAGAAAACAGTCACACGGAGCATCTCTAGAATGTACTTATAGCAAAGACGATCCACAATCATCCAAAATGTCATCTAGTGTGAGTTGAAGCAAAAAACCCAAAAAGGGAAGATGGCAATTTAAAACTATGTATATATCACCACCGCAAACCGCGAGACACATGCAAGAGAGCTCTACGAAAAGCGTCTTGCAAGTCAGAAGATATGGTGTCAGTAAATGAAACCTACTCAGTACATTTTTATCTATAAATAGGTCTGAATATTCAGTTTATGATACAATTGAATAGTGTCTTGCTTCTAGTTTGTTAGTTTTTGGAACCTTGGTAATGAGGACGAGAGAAAACGCTACAATTGTCGCGTCAAAAACGGAGACTGTGCTATGAGAAACAAAGGAGCGATTCAGTTGACAACTCATGACGGTACGAATTATTTCTAGAAGAAGGCAATACCTACAATTTATGGTACGTGCCGTGTATTCAGATCTCCCGGCGCAGTATTGACTCGCTCACTTCTTTTAATCATTACTCTTTTACGAAAATCAGCTTCTTGACTCTAGGGATGAAATTGTTTCCGGAGTATATAGTATGCCCTCAAATTACTTCTCTACTGAGTTAAGGGATCTGATTGTCTCTCTTCTGTCCGTGCAGATGAAGATGTGCTTGTCACTCTATCGAGCTTTTCTTGTGTTCATCATCTCAAGGAAAGAGACATGTCCAAACCAAGATACGGATGGACAGAGCATGGTTCACCCTTATTCTACCAGTCCTCTCTTGTAGGAATACTGATATACGATTCCTTAAAACGCAAAATGCGTCGCACTTCATCCTTTGGCATTTCAGATAAGTGATTTATTTTTTGGATTCGACAGTACTATATAATATCCAATTTTTTCCGACGTTAAATGCCACTATAAGATGATGTAGGTCAAGTGCTAAAAGAGCTTCAATAGCCGTAGTCGGTCATCATTAGGCATTCCAGTTTCCGAATTCGCTCTAATCGAATGTTACTCTGTAGAGTGATTCCACACCAGTGGATTTGGAATACGACCAGGGCACTTTAACCTTCTAGTAAAACTGCAAAAGCAACTAAAAAGTAGCTCAAGTCCCAGAAACGCTTCCATTGTCGCAGAGGGCTCTTAAAACTTATTCGTATGCCACCGAAAAATTATGCAAAGACCTATGTCCAAAAAGCGTTTAGGGGCGGAAAGGATTTCAAAATCTGTAGTGAGGGAAAACGTGTTGATTTACTAGGACGCTGTAAAAACCTATCCTGTAAGATTGTCCTAGGAATACGCTGCAGAAGTCAAATAATATTCACAGTTTATTAATAACAGTGATACTCTTATCATGGCTCCTGATGTCACTCTTTGGTTGAAATAGTGTATGTTCCAGTGCCTACAATATTTTACGTCTTTGGAAAATTTTTACAGAATGAGTGGGACAGTCTTTCTTAATATCGGCGGATGCTTTCAAGTAGGCTCATACCACAAATTACCTTTTTGTTTACGATTGTTATGTCGAGGAGCAGCGACTGATGACGGGTCAATACGTAATAACTTTTTCCAATTTTTTATTCTGAAGTTTGCTAATTTGCTCAATATCGTCCACCTAATTCCACATCGTGGTCCTAATTTCATTCCGCCGAAATTTGTTAACATTCTTCTGAAAGACAGTGAAGTGAAGTTTTCGGAGCTGGAAGCGGCGCTGCAGGGAATTAGTTAAGCATCTGGGTCGTCAGTTAGAAAAATATTCGCCTAATATTTTACTAATTAAAAGTGTTCAACGTCCTCATCCTCTGCATTATTTTTTATTTTACTTTTAAAAATAATTTTTGTTTCAATACGAAACAAAAAGAATAACTTGGAGCATAAGTGTCTATAAACCAGGCATTATCACGTATCGTAATTATTTCTAACATAAAATTGCTTTGCTCACAAATTAAAAAATCATTTACAGTTCCAAACATAGGTTTGGATGTTTATGTTGCAATGAAGGCTAAGCAATAAACCCAACTAAAGCTGTTACTAGAATTTTCCAATTTTATAGGCAAATTCGATTTGTGAATTTCTGTTAGACTGAATCTAATAAATCATTGGGAAAAGCAAAACTGATTGCTTTTGCGCCCATTTACGGCAAATTAGGCAAAATAAGTAAACTAAAACTAACAAATTTTACGATTCAATTATTCCAAATTGTGTTTACAAACATCTATTTCATTAAAAACAAATACGATAAAAAAGTAATTATCCGTAAGTACGTGTTTGACTGATGCAAATTTGAAACGAATGAGACGCGGGGAGCCAAAATAAATTAAATTCGATTCCGATCCGGTTATAATCACAATTATAGATTATTTAGATAATATTTGCTCGTTTTAACTTGGAACGATAACATGTGGCACGTAAAAGGTGCCCTTGAATGAATAGGTCTTGCAAAATGCATCGTTCAGAGAGCTAATCAAGTCAGTTATTTCATTCAACAGATCAAAGAAAACTTGAACTCTTCATTTCGCACAATTTCCATATTTCGCGTTGTATTTATTTCAATCGAAACACATGCAGCTGAGATTGTTTGTAAAGTATCAAAAGCATGAAAGGTTTTCTTGATTGTTTTGTTGTTGCTTCGTTCACTATCCGTCAGCATCTTCCCTTTGTGTAGTCGTCCTCATTATTAAAATCGGCACAATTAATTTTACAACTAGTTCTAGACTTAAACGCACTTCGAGCAACTTTGCAAATGTTTAAAAAACGTCAATGACAGGATTTGTTTTAAAAATGTTACTCGTTGAGTAATTTGTTTCAGGCCTGAAATAACACTTGAACATAAACTATGTAAAAAATATACCACAGAGCAATTGATATTGGAAAATGATTTAGTAATTTGAAATAATTCTTAATTCCGATTCCAAACATTTAGATTTCTATTTTAACTGAAATAACATTATCAATACCTACGAAATTGTTCGGGAAACGCATAAGTAGTAATTGAAATAAAATAGCTCGAATGGTGTTGAACATTTTGCCGAACCAAGAGCCCATGAGGAAACTTGACAGCTTTGGGGAAAATGGGTACCGTACATTTACAGCCACATTTTTTTACCGAAATATTTTGATAAAACTTACCTACGCCAAGAACTGCGGCTGGTTGAGGTGAAGAAGAATCGTCCACATTTTTCAGTTTTAAATCACAGAGTCACCAGTTCGGATAGTTCGAATGGTGAAGTTCGTAACTGAAACGCGCCGTCTTCAGCGTCGAATCGGTGGCGTCGAAACGGTTCGTCGATGTGGACTGAAGTCGACGTCGAGCGTCGGACTTTGCCAAAAACAACATTCAGCTTCAGTCGCGCTTGCGTCTTCCACTTCTTTGCATAACTTTTATCCCGATTTATTTATCACAGATAAATTATTGTCACTCCCATTGGACACGTTTTTAATAGGAAAAATAGGCGCAATCCGTCTTGAAGCGATATTACTTCTTTTAATGTAAGTCTCCCAGTCAATATTTATTGGAGATTTGGAGCGTATTTGGAATTCCAGACCACGAGTGTCTGTCTTCAATTAGATACCCAATTAAAATTGGGAAGTTCAGACGAAGAAAGGACAAGGAGAAGTTCCAAATTTGGCGAGTAAACACATGCAGATTAAGGCCCACTGATAATCTTCAACACAATGATCCAATCTAAGTGGCTCTTGCTCGGTCCAACTTAATAGAAAACAATGCAAAATAGGAACAAATTGTCACCGCAAAACTAATCGAATTTGGCACAAATCGTTGGCTGTGCAAAACAATTTGGTAGCGTGTTTCCAGTCACGATTGTATAATTTTTGATATGTAAATCCTGCGGGATAAAAATATATAATTTGCAGCGTAAAATCAATCTGACCCAGCACAAATCAAACTTATCTCAGACGTAAAGGTTAAAGATTTGGGAACACGAAAATGCAGATTTCACTGCCTTCAATAAATAAAATTACATCTTCAAAAACATTTTTAATAAAAATCGTACCGCCGACTTTGTGTGCGAACAAATTGATTTACATGACCGACATAAAAACACTTTGATCTTTTACAAAGTTCACAGAACGACGCGTCAGATATTGGGAAGTGGCAAGATGCATTGTTGCAAGAGATGAAAATAATATTTTCTTAGGTAATCCGGAAACTGAAGCCACTCCTGTGAATAAAAGATGATTTTAAAATCTAAAGTAATTCGATTTTACTTCGTCCTGTGTAAACAATTCATTGAATTAGCTTGGAGTGGAGCGTGGATGGAAGGATCTGTACGAGCCCGGTAGCTTAGTTGGTAAAAGCATCAGACCGGAAATAGTTATCCCAGTCTATACTTCCAACTTGTCCAAAAGTGGGATAAAGTGATTTTTGTCGATAATATTGTGCGTGAGCATGGAAATATTCCGAATTGGGCAATACCATCACCCCGGTCCCTTAAAATGTGATATACAGCCTGCATTAATTAAATTCTCTGTGGTTGGAGCCTGATTGAACCGGATTGAGTAAAGCTTCACATTACGAGAATCCAGAATACTTCAATAAGAAGAAAGTGAGAAGCTGTGAACGAATTTTCGGTCCCAGATTTGATCGATAATTTGTTGCAAGGGTCAAGAGGTTAGAGAGGATAATGAGGAAAAGTTCAGGCAAAATTTCGGTTGAGTGTCAAACAAAACCTCATCCACGAAATTTTCATAACGTTTTGAGACTAGAAGATTTATTGAAGCCGTTGACTCGAGGCAAAACGCACTACACTAATGAATGACTCGCAACGATTATTTTACTAAAAAATCGCAATTTGGATTGATCGAACTTTACCTCCAAGATCTTCACAAAATCTAACGTAGAACGCCTTTTGAAGAAGGTTTCGAACAGAATGAACAGTGATGATCTGCATCAGCTTTTAGACTAGCAAGAAAAAATACACATTTTCGTAATTAAAACAATTGTGACAAGAAAACTTAGAACACCCTGGCGAAATTCACATGTTGGATTCATTTTAACATTTCAAAATATTTATATTGTCATTGATGATGTTCTCGTCGTGCATGCAGCTCCAGGTCGAAGGTCACCATCTTTTACATGAGACCTCGATAGAGTTGGAGGATGTTCCTTGAAGAAACAGAATCAAATTGGAAACACGGGAGCATATTGACCCGATTGTTACATCTCCCTTCTTGAAAGTGGTACATTCTTGGCCGTAGAAAACGGGTCATGCCTTGAAGCAGTTTTTAACGATTTTCTAGTTATTTGAAACGGGTTTATAACTCTATACGAATGTGAAAAGGTCTCAAGTTTTTATTACGCAAAAAAATAAACATTATTATAATTGTCATCAACATGATTTTTCTCAAACCATGTCCGAACCACTCCTAAATAATGTCCTCAGAACTGGAGGAAATTCACAAATTTAAAGCGACAAAGAATAAAAGGAGGAATCTTAGGAAGAATACTAAGAATACTTAATTTATTACCTTCTATAATTTACCTTAAATTATTTAAGAAACACATTTAATAACTTATTATTATTTTTGTTTTCACAAATTGAATGTCGTTACTCTTAAATCTAGGAGTTTCAGTTTTATAAAAATTACGTCCATGATGAGGGATTTAATTATATATTAATTTTTAAATATAATGGCTATTTAAGGTTTTTTAGTTATAACACAACGAATAGTTATTTGTAATTTTTTTAGATTTAGAATCAGCATGAAATAATAAAACATTTTCTCATTTAACCAATATTCTACTATATACAATTCTATGACGTCATCTTGTCTTACTCCTTGGCTTGGCTGTTGGACCTGACAATTCGAGAAAATAACAATTTTTTCAATTTTTTGTTCAGCAAAAGGGTTTGGTGCAGAAATGAGTTCAAACTCAAACATCTGCTAATTCTTTTTGAGGATGAGGTTGAACCTATAATCTTCATTACTTTCATTATAAATTTCTTTGGATTCAGCAAAGGACCATTTTCCTTTTTTTAGAACCGTCTCCAATATGGATCATTCGATGCAATCATTATTCCATTTTTATGAGCGTTTGAATGAATAATTTTATTCCTTATTTCTTTTGTCAAATGACATTGCAAATTTCAAATGTAGAAATTTTTCAACATTAAATTTATATATGTGCGTGGTGCTTCTTATTTTTGTAAGACCCGTAAAAAAACCTTCATCACGCACATATATACTCTTACACTACATAAGATCATATTTATACTAGGTATAGGTAGTAATCTGTCATTTGCTTGAGTGTTTGCGTTTATTTCCTGTTTCGAGTTTTGATCACAATTTTTGCTTTTTTTGGTAGTTTTATAATTTCCGTGACATTTAAAACAGTTTTTCTCAAAACTACGCAGTTCAGTAAAGTTTATTTTAAGGCAAGCTGTAAAGAGGCATCTTTGTTCTTTACGAGTTGTATTTTAGGAAAAACAATGCCTTATTGTCATGAACAGGATATATTGATTGTTGTCCTATTTTCGGAAAAATACCCTGGAAAATGGAGAATGGACTTATTCGGTAGAGACCCGTAAGAATGGGTTTTTGGCAAAGTTTCTTGACATCGAAATACAGGAGACTTTAATGGTAGTCCTTATTGGAAACGTCGTAAATAGATTTTTCCAGACTGGAAATACGACTGGAAGGGCTCAAGTACCAGATGATACCATATGTGTCGAAAAAACCCAAAAATATCCTTAGGGAAGTTGTCTGCAGAATGTGGGGTACTTTGTAATACGTGCAAAAAAATTTAAAAAAAAGTATTTGCACCCTTTCAAGGTCACAGCTGTTTATCGAATCTTACCGTTAGATTCTCAACTTCGTGTTGAATACCTACTGCAAATGGTTTCAACAAAACATAAATAACAATAGACTATTAGATCTTAGTTTTTTCCCCGATGAAGCCTGGTTTTACTTGTGTTGTATCTACTCGCAGAATTGTAGATTTTGATCTTCTGAAAATACTGATCTTTTTATTGAGACACCTTAACATTCTCAAAAAATTGATGTATGGTTAACAGTTTCTGGTAGAAGAATATATAGGCCTACTTTTTTAATGACAAAATTAATGAACATATAGTAAAGAACTACTACAGCCATTCATTGATGAGCTATGTGATGAAGAACTTCAGTAGATGGAACTTCCAGAAAGATGGGGCCAGAACACACACTGCAGTTGCAACTTGGACATATTTGCAAGAGTTTTATTCCAATCGCGTAATAAATCGAGAAGTTTATGCAGCATATCCACCACGTTCTCCTGATCTTATGCCAATATTAGACTTTGCCATCTTAAGTTATTATAAGACAGCAAATTTAGAAGAACTACAAGAGAAAATTACTTGTTGCTGCAGCGGTTGCAAAATCATCTTGAAAAAAAAGAACAATTATAATATCTAGAGTGAAATGGGCAACATTTTGAAAAATACTTGATTTTCATTTTAGAATAAAAGTTAGGTCGACGCGAAATTGTTAATAATAATTCTTGATAATTTCCCTTTCATAAAACATTAGTCATTTGCTTAAGACTTGCAAGCCCCCTTGTTTTATGCAATCAATTAATTACCAAATATACAGGGTGTTTCCGTGTGGTATAGCCCAACATCAAGAAGACGCTTGTGTCGACGTGTTTTGGATAACAGAAAGGTTTAGACGTCGTTTTGGTGAATTTCTGCGTGACAGTTTCTGTCAAATGTCTTAATTAGTTAAAGTCAACAATCTACGCTGTAAAAAATTAAAACAGCTAAACTCCAAGGTCTCCAGATCTTCCGTTTTGTTTTGTACGCGCTAAATTTCATTTATGCCGTTCAAACATGCTCTATCCCTTGAATAAGGTCACATTTTCGTTAGCGTCACATTCATTCACATGCATTCTCAGAATTCGTAGCAATAGTTTAAGTGTAAAATGCAATATGTGCGTGTACATTAAAAAATACTATTACAATCAATTTACAATTGACACTTTTAAACTTTGCTTAAAAATATTTGTTTTTGTTTAGTAGATCCGTTTCGATTTACTGAATATTGTATAAGTTCCGGACCTCAACTGTCTGACGAAGCGCCACTGGAATCGATATTTTTTATAAATTCATACAAAACGATCTAAACCAAACCGGTGGAATTTTTGACATTGGATTTAATTAAAATAACGATGTTAGGTAAAATGTGTGTCAAATTCCCCGCAATAAATCATTCATTCAACTCGTTCCGCCGTGTTGTTCAGTTTAAAATAAAGTAAAATGCACGTTTTATGAATTCCACTTTTTAAATTTAACTTTTAATAAAAATATATTATCCCAATTTCGAACGGGAAGAATTATAAGGTGGCTGTCGTTTTTGCAAATTTATGTTTTAGCAGATTACAATAAGCTTCTCGCGAAAACTTCTTGCATCTCAGGAGAGTTTCCTGCATGTAGCATTTATTGCAACTCAAGCTCCACTAAAGTTCTCCCAATTATTCATAACCATCGCAACGTAAAACGACGGTTTGAAAATGAAATTAAGATTAAAAGGGTTTGGAAACGGTGAATTATCAGAATGCCGCTTTTCATCTACGCTGTCGTATTCCGCTACTAGAGCAAGAGTTAAAAGAACCTGGAACTTTGTTGCTACATATTGTTTGTTATGTTTCAGCCTGGTTAAATAAAAGTCTGCATACAAAGTTCACAATTGCGTTTGAAATCAGACAGTGAACCGTAACAAATTAGAGGCGTACAAGTGCAGGGGTGATTTCCTGGATGCAGTAACAAGCTGTTCCTGAAATTTATTCAGCATTTCAGCGGTCGCTGAGCCGGACCGGTATTCAGCCAACGCATCTCATTAAAACCGATAAACAGAATTAGAATTGCCAAATAATCTGCAGGTGGTGGAGCTGCATTGTTTGCTCGTTCATATACGCAGAGCACATACACAACTTTGTCTGTAATAACGTAGGTACCAAAATAAAGGACTGGAATCACATTGAAAGGGATTAGAGTATAGCAATCTTTTGATCTTGTTTTGGAGAAATTTAAGGTGGAGTTTTCTGTTGACAACTGCGGACACGACACATCTTAAGGCAAATTTTGTGATCCCTACCTCTAATGTCTACACCGTAAAAAAATAAAACAGGAGCTCCTGAGTCTACACAATTAAGATTTAGCGTTCCATACAAGTAACATTTAATCAATGCAGACAAATTCTAATCTAAAATTATCTAACAGCTACAAGTATTTTTGTCTTCAAATGATGAATACATTGTTTCAGTTAACAACTATGGAATAAGCCTATAAATCCTGATGTTTCTCTCTCGAGATGGTGAAGGTATGTCAAATTTACAGATTAGTGGAGATGACATAAATTTTCTGCCACCCATTTAAAGCTTTTTAATATCACTTAGAACTTGACAGTATTGTGGAATTTATGGGACTACTATTGTATTGTTATTTCAAGTCGGAAAATTTTATTATCTTAAATAAGTTCTTTTACTTGATGCTTGTTATCTTATCAGGTTGGATCTAAGTTAGGAAAAATGTTGTCTGGACCTGTCAATTTTTATTTTAGTTAGTGGAAACAAATCCGGTAAAAACCTGATATTGTATTAATGATAATAATTTTATAACAAGTTGTTTTGAGTATTTTGTAGCAGACAGCACTCAACTGATAAAAGATATTATACATTATTATTGAAAACCTAATTATAATTTGTAATGGTGAAAGGGATTATGGTATTACATTTATATTTAAATACGCTATACGGTCCTGAGTTCATGTCTCATGAACTAATTTTGCCCACATCTTCTTGTTTTGTGCCAACAGTCTTACTCCTTTCCTTCTTTGTTTTGTGTTTCAACTACTGCCTTTGATATTTCATTTTTCTCTCGGTCTTCCCCCTTGTTTTTTTTCTGTATATTTGCCTTCCATACTTTTTCGCTGGTCTGGCATTATTAGTAAATGCCCCCACTAACTAAGAGGTCTTTTTTTTAATAAATTCTAGTGCTGCCTGAACTTCTCTGAATTTTTGGTTTCTTATTTTATCTCTTCTTGTTACTCATTTAACTCGTTTGAGGTACTTCATCCTTGTGGCGTGTATGCTAATTTTTGTGCTTTCTTTTATACCCTAGATTTACAGCCATATGTTAAAATGGGTCTGTAGATGGTTTTAAATCTATTTGTCTTGCTTTTTTCGTGTTTTCTAATACTTTGTTTTTTTATAAAAACTTTAAGCACTTCTTTTACCTTACTTTTTATCTCTTATTCTTGTTTCCCTTTTTTTGTATTTCTATTTCTAGGCTCTTAAAATGTTTCACTTGTTAAATTTAAATCGTCAATTTTTATGTTTATTGCTTTTTGTTCTGTACCTACCTAAGAGCAATACTTTTGTATTATTTTTGTTTATATTCTTGCAGAACTGTATTGCAAATTTCAATGTTTTCCTGTAGATTCTTATCTCTTTCTGTCATTATTATTACATATGTCGTCAAAAATAATGCTCTTTCTGAGATGTATATTTTGTTTAAACGCCTGGACCCCATTTTATTTCTTTACTCTTAGTTTACCTCTTATTTGTGTCATTTGGGCAATGATAATATGAACAGAGCTTAACTTAATCCCTCTGCCTAAGTTTCTCATTTGTTGTTTGTATGAAATTTTCCTCTGTCAAATTAAAGAGATTCCATTGTTTTTTGTATTTCTCCTTGACGATTCTAACAGGTTTTTGATTAATTACTTTTACCTTATACCTTAAATTGTACCGAATTGCTATCGAATGTCTCTCTAGATCAGTGAATACCAATCCCAAATATACTTCTCTTTCATGTTGTGCTTCCTTTTTTGTCATTTGCTCAATTGTAAAAATGTGGTCCTGTATGCTTCGTTATTTTCTAAAGCCATTTTGAGATTCCTCAAATGTGTTCTCAGTTATTGGTTTTTACTTATTCTCAATCATTTTTTAGTACACATTCATAACCGTACTAAGCAATGTTATTCCTCACTAGTTGTCACTTTCATACTATTGTCTCCCTTTTTCTAAATTGTTGCTATCAGTAATGCAAACAAAAAACAAATAAAATCAGAAAACAACAGTTTCTTGGTTCATTTTCTCTTGTGTATTCCTGGTAATTTCTCTAAACTGCTATCAGTTTCTGCAATACATTGAAATATTACTAGAATTATTACAGTTATTAGTTTATCACACTCTGCTGCCTTTCTATTTATGAGCTCACTAATAAGTTCTATTAGTTCTTTCATTTATAAATTCGTCCTTGTCTTGTATTCCCACTGATATAAGATGTGCAATATAAATAAAAACTAGCATCTGTTGCAATTTTTTAAAATTCAAACGTGAATGTGTCTCACTTTTGTTGTACACCATCAATTCTTCAAAGACTAGTGCTTAGAAAATTATTTATAAAAAAAAAATCCAAATAGTGACTTGGATTTGTCCATAGTTCGATCACATAGAGTCAGAGTATACCACTCTCTAGTCTGTGGTTTGAGCATGACGAATAAGAAGTAGAGAGCAACCAGTAATACTCTCCACGTTCACAGTACATATTATTTGTTTGTTGAAATATTGTTTCAGTCCAGTTTCAGCATGAAATAAACTCTTTACTCGTACTATCACATTTCCTCAAGTGTGTAATTTATAGAGTGTGCTAGAAAATTGTATTTAGTTCACTTTATATAAATTATAAAAATGTGTTCGTTGCAAACTGGTTGAAGTCTTGATACGTTGTATTTTAGTTTCCCATTTAGAGAACCCCGCTCATTAATCAAAATGAAAAGACATTTAACCCATGCTGTCATTTGAAATTCTTTGAGGGTCGCTACATTAAAAGATGACTCGCCAAGATTGAACTTCCGCCCCCTCTCCTCCCAACTAAAATTGATGTGTTTCGACATTTTCCGTAAGTAGAAAGTAAACAATGGTTCATTCTGCTGGGAAATTAAATGCAAACAGCACAGAAAATAATGTTTTACATCGCCTGGGTCTGACGCGCTTTTGCCTAAATATATCACACACAGAAAAAAAGTTGAAGAAGTATTGATTCATGCAGCATTTCTGTAATTCTGACGTTCTATTTGTTATCCTCGCTGTCAGAATCAAAATGATGATTAATGAAGCTGAGCTGGGCAAAATTACAACCTTTCAATTTGCTTATACGAGCTGTCGTTGTGTCAAATTAACATTATCGATACCTGGTGGAAATAAATAATTCATTTACGGTTAAATTATCGTATCTGCGAGTTCGGTTTAAAATATTGTCGTGTTTTGTTGATTTCAGCCAGTTAGAATTGTGCATATGAAACTCAATAATTTGACATTAATTTATATTCCACAAACAATTCGCATTTTACTTGCTAAGTGTTTTTTATTATAAATAAAATTTTACAAAAAATGTTGCTTTGAAGCTTTGAATTAATGGCACCTGAAAATTACACTGGTCGCCAAATTAAATTTGCAGATAAATTAGTTAAACAAAGTATAATTAAAACGAGCGGTTTTTGCTTGTAAATGGCCAAACAAATAAATTAAATAACAAAACAATTTATTAAACTTGTTTCCGAAAATTTGGCGACTTCTAAAAAACGTTGCTAACTATATAAGTTGCTCCGTTATATCCTAACTTAGAAAGGAAATGGGGCAAAAACTGAAATTCTGATTAATCTCTCTTGATCCTGGAAATCCGACGAAATCGTAACCAACTTCATTACGCGAACCAGAATTTCTAACTTTTGTAATCGTTTTCGATTATTAAATATTTCGGTACTTTTCTAACGTGATGATATAAAAAATAGCATTTTTTTTAAGTTCTAGGAAACTCCCTTTGAATTGTCCCCAAATTCTTTAGACAATTTTTATAGTGAATTTAATAGATGTATGGTTTCTTACATAGGCTACCTGAGATTAACACTGTTCAAAATTCAGATCACTGGTCGAATTACAGAGTTTTCTAACTTTCCTGGCTCGCAAACCGCGATTCGAATAGGTATAATAGAATTTGCGCACTGTAAGAAGTCCGTCAGAAAAGCTAACTGGCCGGATGGTTTAGAAACGCCTGACTCTAAGCAGCGCCACTGAATGCTCTAAATAAAATAAAAAGTAATGCTCAAAGTGACAAAAAGATTTTTACATTAAAAAATATATAATTATCAACTTTCAATATCTCTTAGTTTACAGTGGTCAAATCAAATTTTGAATTATAGCAATATAATATACAGGCTGGCACAATTACGCAAATTGTTAGTTTAATCGATTTTTTCAAATTGAACACCCGTATATCATAGTATCAATCGATCTCATTTTTGATGATCTTTTTATTGACATAATTATGCCTCATCATTTTTCAACTTCATAGTCAATTATTTTCTAAACTATTGACATTCCCTTACTCAATTATTTATCGTCAAAAAGCTTATCAAAAATATCATCGATTGATACCAAAATATGCAAAGTGTTCCTTTTGAAAAAAACCATTAAATTAACAATTTGCATTCAAAAGCCACCTGTATATTAAATTATAATAATTCAAAATATGCTTTCTAAAAACTAGACAGTATTATAAAATTTTTGTCAAAATTTTAAGTCAAAATATTTATTAGTCTGGAAGCAACAATTTTTCAAAAAAGAGCCTTTTCTTTGCTTAAATGTCAAATAATAGCAAAACAACTGAGGTTAGCAAGTTTGGTCCATAGAAAATTATGCAAGCAATAATTAATTTTTTAATAAGAAATCTAACAACATACTGGGTGTTCCATTTAAAAAATATAACTTTGATGCACCATTCTGTATGTGGACATCCTGAACAGAAGCAGATATTTTCTGAGTGTTAAAAGCATTCTATATTCATCAAAAACCGCATCTTGATATTTTTTTCGTGTTAGAGTAATCGTTCTTCCCTACAGCGCTGGGACACCTGTGTACAGAGTATTTTGTTTTGCCAACATGTTACTCCACTTTCTCATTTTAAATAGAACACTATATAATGTTGCATGTTCCTCGTTTGATGTTAGCTTGAGTGTTTTACAGTTTTCAACTTTATTCATTGAAATGGACTCTTGCAGCGGTCTGAAATAATACCAATATCAATGTTATGGTTAAAACAAATTTTGTATATCCTAAGGGCCACTAAATACAACGTGTTATTTAACAATTTCAAATGTACATAACTCAATTTTTTTCAAATGGGTCCCCAATTTTTTTTAAAGATATGTTTGAATATGTTTTTGATGTTTTATGTGTTTGCAGTTTTTGTTATATTATTTTTCAATTTATTGTATAAATTATAGTTTTCGTGTTAATTAAAAAATTATTCTGTAGGAGTACTATTTACAGATGTATAAAACAGAATTTCGAATACACCTTTTTTTGTTTGACATTATTCACAACCTTTTGAGAGTCTTATCTTTTATGAATGGGACGCCGTAGTAAATGGGCCTCGTACTTAAATCTGCCATTGGCCGAGCCTCAGCTAATGTTAAATACAACTACAGATAAATGTTTTTATTTTTAGCAATTTTTGTTATATATTTAAACTAACACCGATTGTATTCAGTTGATATATGTTTTTGAATCGTTGGTCTGCAACAGAGCCTCAGTGAAGAAGGCATCCGATGATAAACAGAACTCCAGATAGCTGTTTAACTTTTCAGCGTTTTTGTTGCTACATTTTTGGATTGTTTGATATTCTGCTAATGAGTTGACGAATCGATCAACTGAGCCTTAGTTGAGACACTGTGCGCATGCGTATTCGAGAGAAATATCAAATGTTAGTATCGTTTAAATCAGACCAAGCATTTGTTGGTCTCTTTACACGCATCACTACCAACATTCGTCACAACAATTTCAGTTTAAAATAAATGCCATGTACAATTTTTTGTAGTTTTATATTTCTCCTTGTTTTGTTTCGGTTTTTTTTATAGTGGTTGGAAATAGTGGTCAAGTTTAAAGCAACTCAGTTATTCGTTAAATCTGATTTGTTGAGAAGGGCTGTAACTGCTTTGTATTGACACTACAAGCCTCAGAACATAATAAAGATACGGGGTGGGCCTCACGAGCCTTCATTGCCTGTGTTTGTCAACATAATCTAAAAGTACTAATATCCCGTTTTGTTTATGGAAAGGGAGCACCCTCAAGCGGACTTAATCCTTCTTTTTACCCTTTCGGATGTAATCATTAGTCTTTAACATGTAGCTTGGTTTTCTGCGGAAATTACTAATAACCGAGCTTTCAGCTAAATAACCATGTTCCAATATTTGAAAATTGTTCGCAATATCCCGTGTTGTGAAATGAAAATGTATGCCTATTAAACTCTTCAGTGGACCGTAGACACTGCGCTGACCAGAGTGTGTCTTCCGAGGGCATATTATCGCAAATATTTGTTAGCAATTTTGCGACTCGTCATCTTTTTGCAACAAAACCCACTTCCTTTGAGTGTGTTTCGTTTAAGTCGTGGCGGAAGCTGATTTGCAACGCGCATTTCATTTAGACCAACGTGAGATCATTAAGCGTAGCTTAAATTGTTTGGGCGATTTTGAGGATTGGTGGTAGAACATAGAAAATAATGAGCTTTCCGAGTTTTGCTCGCATTATAAAATTGTACAGGTGAGATTGTTCCACCCTTGACAAAGAGACGCATAGGAATCTTTTTTTAACAAAGGCAATTCCGTAGGTAAACAAAAGCTCCTTTACACCCGTCCAAATCCCGAGGGATTAGTGAGTCGCAGTCATTAATCGTCGAACTGTGAACCGTTCCCCGATCTCCTTCAGCTTCCAAATCTGGAAACGGCGTTAATTTCGTTGGCCACTGCAACCTAATCCAAGGTAAACCATCAAATTCAATTTCATTTCACTGCAAACAAACGCGTCCGAGACACAATACCGCTGCACCGATTTTTTGCAGATTAATTACATCCTGCAGGCGTTTTAATGAGACTCGATCACCGTTCTAATTGCTTCCGAACACCTAATTATCGCTGTCGTGAAATTTGACGTTAATTACTAATTATGTAAATTCGGCTAATTGGTTTCGCTTATTGACGTTTGGCAAAATCAAAGAAATTTTTGTTGAGGTAATCAAATTAAATGGCGAGAAGGGACGACGCTCGGAATGGCTGCAAAGTTCTGCTGAAAGCTCTAAAAGCTCACACGGTTACGTTTTGTTGGACTTTTTCTCCAGCATATTGTAATAAACGTGGAGATCGCAGCGGTTAGAAGAAATCAGCAAATCGAGTTTTACAGCGACTTTAGCATTTCCTAGCGTTTCTATTGATTGATGAGTCAGTTTTTCTATTAAGAAACTCCAGAGCTAAGTTGGTGGTAACAGGAAAATTGAATCAGCACCCCAATTTACTCCCAGTTTAAAAAACTTGCCAGACGCTCTTAAAACTTAACAGACGCTGAATTAACGAACTTTACATGAGCCATTTTAAACCGGTGTTGTCATAATTACGAGTATCAAAGCATTGTAACGCATTTCAGGTGAATCCAAACGCTTAATCTCGTAAACTGTTTGCTTTGCCCGTATTGTAATTATGATTTTGACGGCTGTGCTCCTGGTAGTCACTAAAATACTAAGTAGTTTAATGTCTCTTCCGGCGTGTGAAATGTGAAAATTTCGGTAGCAATTGAGTAACAACAAGTATTTATTATATAGGGCCTTAAAGGTCCACGTTGGATGGTATTAGAGTTTCCTGCTTTACAATTTTATCCCTGGGGTAATTTGTTTAACAATACCCAACACGTCAATATAATAACGCTCAGCTACTCGAATTAATTCTCAATTTATCACACCTCCGCATAGGAAAATCCTATTACATGATGTAACAAACTTCCAACAGAACGCTATTTATAATTTATTAGAAATGAAAATTTATACGGAGTCCCGGCACGAGTTTATGACTTATTACAGTTTTTATCTGACCATTGCATTATTCAAAATAATAAAAATTAAAATATGTTTTAGGTATTTATGTTGTACCCACAACTTTGCTAATACAGCTTTAAAAGTTTGCATTAAAAAATTGATTCTAAAACATTTTTATTATTTTAATAGACAACAAAAGGAATAATTGTTGGTAATTAGTAAAATAAGAAACTTTAAAGGACAAGTTAAAGCTGATTATGTCTTTAACTAAACAATTCATATAAGTCCGGAATATTTTAAGACGTTTCACACGCCTCGATTTTAAGGATTTGTCTCAGCTTTCGTGTTAACATGATAATGAGGCTTCAATTATTAACTAATTTCTTATGCAACGTGGGTCCATTTATGCGTTGGTTGCAGAAAAGCTCAGGGAATAACATACTTCTCTGTATGCCAACGCCATTTCTTTAAATTTTGATATTTTTAAGCAAGTAGGAAGATGGAATAAAAGTAATTCGGTGCAGTTATTGCGTCTCAAATTGATAAAAACCTTTAAAAGATTCAAATGTCGTGGGCCATTTTACTGCAATGAAGTAATTTAACTGATAATACCACCAACTGTCAAAGCTTCACTCTTTCAAAGTAACGAAGAATATTTAGAAAAACACTAAAGTGCTTTTCTAACACCTTTTCTGTTTATTCCAATTGTCCTTATTTTTTTGTAAATGCAGTGAACATTTTTTTAATGTATTGAGTATACAAAAAAACCTAAGGCTCAGGAAGCCGTGTAATTTATTTGTTGTTTTATTTTTTACAGTGTAGACTATTCGCATAGATAAATTATGATATTTGACCGGATCGACAATCAAAACTCTCTCTTGTCTTTTGTTCATAATCAAACCGATGCCTGGTATGGAATTTGTTAAAACGAACTCATAATATGTCGCATTACACGGTTATCAACACAGAACTTCTCAAGGTCAGCATTTTTTTACTCTCTACTTCCATGAGGCTATCCAGCTTTGTTTTATTTTTGTACGCACGTATATTTTATGGCAAAAAATATGGAAATGTAATAACTCCCAAAAGTCATAAATTTAGACGATTGTTAATTAAAAGTGTGAGAAATAACAGAAATTGCGTTCATATTTCTTTGAAATTAATAACAGCCGCCGGATTTCTGCAGGCGCAAAAAACTAAATTAAAAATTAACAGGAGCGAGAATCGTCCGAAATGAACAAAACTCGATTATTTGGCGTATCATTTAAAAGAACAACTTTTTCATTTTGTTTTAAAGAAGTGATGAACAAACCGACTTAGTACTGGATTAACCTGAGAACGTCGGGCGTAATTAAGTTGTCTGCAGTCAACAAAGTTTACAAGAGTAATAATAATGAAAAATTTCGAGTCAAAGAAGTTTTAATTTTTTTTTAAAGATGTAGCAAGTTAATTTTAAAGCAACAATCAGAGCAGACATTATTCTCGCCTACAGATTTTACTCTAAAAACACTAATCTGACACTGAAATATCTAGTAGATTATTTTCAGCCCCCTCGCATTATAGCGTATCAACATAAATATTTTGTAGTAATTAATTGCCTTAACAGACCATCTGTCTAACACGGGTCAGGGTTAATCACTTCCCAAACTTACATCTCGGTCAGATTATGAAGATAAATGTAACGGTAGAATTTATTCCGGTTTCTAGGGATGCATGGACAATATCTATGAAAATTTACAGTTGCGATGTGACAAACACACCCTTGTTACTAACTCACCCCTAGCGAGGTCATAACAGGAAAATTACGTAAACATCACATGGACGTCTCCTACATAGGTAACTATTTCCAGGAATTTATCTTTGTATGAATAATCTGTACTGAATAGATCTCCCATTTATTATTTCCCCTTACTTTATTTGTATTTATTAAAGACGTTTTATGTTTTCGTTGAAAATATGCTTCTTCTAATAATAATTAATAATAATAAATATTTTTTTACATTTATATTTTAATGCATACAACGGTAAATGATAATGTTTTGACTGTGATCATTTCTATTCAACATGATTTATATAGTAATTATTTTAAATAAAATTTTAAATTAAAAAAAATAATTTAAATGCAGAAATGTTTAAATGTTTAGGAGAAACTGGTATACAAATTCTCCTAAAGATATAACGCGCGTTCAAAGAAAAGCGTAGGCTTAGGAAGCTACGGAATCCGGCTTTTGTAGTATTTTTTTAATGGACATTTGACAGGAACTGTAATTTAAAAATGTGCTTAGATAACGTCTAAGTCGAGACCTGAAGATCGATATTGTCGAAGAAGGCACCTCATGCATTGTGTTCGAGACGGTTATTAACAAAGAACTTAATTTCAAATATCTCAAACTCTACTTTTCGCTACTTAAAATTTCGCCACACTCTTTCAAACGACAAAATTATTCCATAGACTACGCAGCCTCCGTTTTTTTTTGAACGCTCGGGACAACACAACACGTACCGAGGAATAATATAGTTTAGTATGGCCGTGAAAATCAACGAAAAAAATGATTCACAAGAAGTTGAAACCGATAATTGAAAACAAGAAAGAAGCATTTTCTGACGACATAACAATATCGGCAGAAAAAGAAAAGGATTTATAAAAGAACCTAGGAAAACAGTTCTGCAAGAATACGGAATGAGAATAAACAAAACTAAAACAAAAGTAATGGTCATAGGTAAAGAACGAGAAGCGATAAACATAAAAATTGATAATGTAAATATTAAACAAGTGAAAATCAAGTATCTCGCAGTGGAAATACATAGAAGAAAATCGGAAACAAGAATTAGAGATCAACACTAGGATAGAAAAAGAGCAAAGTGTATACCATCTTATGAATTAAAATGTTATTAAAAGAAAGGGAATCTCACAAAAAACATGGCAAGTGTTTTTATAACCATCTAAAGACCCATTAATTAACCTTTGGTTGTGAATCCTGGGTAATAACGAAAGCATAAGAAAGTAGAATACAAGCCACAGAGATGAAATACTTCAAACGAGTTAAAGTAGTAACAAGCAAAGATAAAATAAAAAGCTAAAAAATATGACTTAGTAAATATCTAAGCAACACTCGGTTTTATAGAAACCAGCCAACTTAGTAGGGGTTACTTACAAATAACAAATACTACAAGACCTGTGAAAAAGTATGAGAGGAAAAGCTCAATGTCTAATTAAATATAGCTTTTGCGAGAACAAACAACATCACCTTACAAAAAGAGACGTTTAGCTTTGTCAAAGTTGACGATCAATATTCCTCTCGGTAATTATGCGACTACTAATACTCAATCAAATAGATGGTACTACAACTTCGTCAATGCAGACTAGTGGGTTATTAATATACCTACGTCTTACTTGTCCTCTTTGAACTAGGGTACCTAACTCGACACGGAAATAGAATCGGTTACAAACTTACTTTATTAATATTGCTTATCTTAAAATTCAATCACACTATAAGGAAGAAAATAAGAAGCCGCAATCTCTACCCAAAATAGGTTACTCATCTCGACAAATATCATTAGGAAATCCGATTATATTTGGCTTCTCAGTTGCTAAATAAGCTCAAAGAGTGCATTACTCTCTTGGATAAATTAACTTTTCTAATGTCTGGTGAGTGCTTCACATGAAGAAGATGCTCTCTTAATTCACCCAGCAGGTTCTTCGTGCTGATTATCCAATTTTCTTTTAATGTGCTGTGGGTCTTTTCCCATGTAATTTTAATTTTTGGTGAAGTGTGTTAAAGCGCCAACGATTTTTTTCTTGGTTGCCTTCTTTGCGACCTCGTCAGCTTTTATATTTTCCGTGCACTCCGCATGGTCCTTGACCAATTAAACATTAATAATCTATTTCATTCCAATAACGCTGCTCAAATCATATTGAAATCTTTAATATCGTGGGAACCTTGAGTTTCTGTTTTTGATTTCCCATTAAAATGGGTCATTTGGAATGTAAACTCTGTGAAACAAATTCTTCAAAAACTTCAGGCTTTGAAAATTCCTCATTGCCGTGCAAGGAAAGTTTTCAGAAACGGATGTAATAAGTTTCCTTTCAGCAAATTGAACCTGCATTGCCACAGCGACCCTAATCATTTGTCAAATACAATAAATCAGTTTAGTAGAAGTTGAAAAGAGTACCTTCGACCACCTAGCTAGATTATTTGATTCCTTGGGGACATACTTAACAGATTGAAGTATTTCAAACAAAACCAGACAATAATAAAATTGACTTATATAAAAATTATATTGTTTTCTGACGTCGAGTCGGAAACAACTAGATTAATTTTTTTAAACGTATAAAAAGACACAAAGACTGGATGCTTGACAACAAAGCAGTCTGAAACATATTTCAAATAATAACGCTTCAAAGGGCCAAAAATATATAAAATTATCTGATTATTATAACTTCATCCTTTTGAGTGTTTACATTTGTATGTCATTTTCAATTTTCCTGGTCTTCCTTGTGTGTAGGGTTATTAGAAAATAGAATTTTTGACGTAAATTAGTTTAAAAAAGCAAAAATGTATCTTCTGAATGATAAACTAACCACGGGTTTAAATTATTTTTAAGTGACACTTAAGTGCGTTAGAAAATCAATTTAGATAAGAAAAGTAATAAAAAGCAAAAAAAAAATTCCATTAGCTCAGAGATTTTTGTATCGCAACCTTGAGCAAGTAGCATGAAAGCGCCCCATGCATACAAAGTTGGCAATTTGTTTTATTGACATTATAAAAAAAAATATTTTAATTGCTGCTTATATTTTTTAGCCACGTGCTCCAACGTGTGATCGTTCAAATTTAAATTTGTATGAAAACTAGCTTTTGTTTTATTTTTTACGGTGTACATTTGATATTGTCAAATTACTATAAATGCATATTTCATATTTACAGAAAACTTAGTTTAAAACTTCCCCATCTCAGGATGTAACATTTTCTACACTCCAATGAATTTTAAAGTAATTTAATAGCCTGCTGTATTTTTGCATGCACTTTGTAAAGTCAGTCGGTCTACCAATTGAAAAAGTTTCCCACGCTTAATTTCTATATTTAGAGTTTGTTTGCGACTCGAGCTTCGTGAAACGATAATATTGATTGATTCTCTTAGTTACCCGTTGCAAATGTTTTCTGCACGGGCAACTTCTGAATAATTAGAAATCAATTAGAAATTGTTTCCTCGCACTAAATAATGCACGAAAACAAGTGCATTTTCAGTAGGATTTGGAATCTAGTTGTTGTTTAATTTTTTACAGTGAAGACCATTGAAATTGACATATCGTGGCATTTGAAAGGAACTGTCAATAAAAAAGATGCCCAAACGATATCTAAACTGTACTGTAAAAGATACCAAGTGTATCTTATGCATCGTGTTCGAAAAGCCTGTTGATAGAAAACATGATTTGGAAGTGCTCCAACTGAAAGACAAAGATTTGCTGCACTAAAATCATTCAATATGATTCTATGGCCTACTCTGCTGAACCTCTGTTCTTTGTACTTAAAATCAATGACACTGACATCCTTTTGTGTTTTTTATGTCTTATTTACTATTTTGTTTTACAAAGCTGACATAAATAAGGGATTTTACTAAATACAATTTTTTATTATACAATTTTGATAATTTCTTATTTGTTGTTAAATTTCGCGTGGCATGTGCATAACAACACATGGAAAGCAAGGTTCAAACTTATCTAAAAAATTCGTTCGACTTTGAGCAATGACCAAAATAAATAGCACACAACATATTTTAGGGTCAGCACTTGGACTACAAGCATTGCAACATTGAGCTATTTACTTAATAAGTTTTTATCAGCATCCTAATAAAATTTTATTGTTATTAAATAATATTGTTTCACCTTTTATATATTGGATTTATAAAAACATTTGAGTATCACTTGCAGCCGAAGCAACTCTTATCAAAGTAGCATTTACATATCAATAAAGATTATTACAAGAGCTGACTAACAAAGTTCAACTATGGTCTGAAGACAAGTCGCCGATTTCCAGTCGATAAAGTTCGTTTTAGGAACACCGGTGCTAAACCGCAAGATTTGCCAGACAAATCCTCATACTCAGTCCCGACATTTCCCTTTCTCTGGTAGTGTTTCATCTAATCATCTACGCAAAGGGAATTTGCACTCTCCAGCCGCAGAAATCACTTAATCCCACGTTACAAAACGAAGCACTCGGTATACTTGAACGAGATATAATCCCCGATAAAGTTATTTGTGTACACAAAACAACCAAGCCATCATCACGTGTAACATTTATCGACACGAACAGAGTCCGAAACGTATCTCCAATCATCAGGGTTATCCTAATCAGCGGATTCCCTTCGACTTGCAAACCGAGAAACAGTTAGTTCAGTTGTCGGGTTCGATTCGCGCAAAACGAAAATGTTCGGTGGCAATATAATGAGGAATGGCCGGTACGTGGCCTTCAATGGGCTTTTCAAAATTCCGGCGCAGATTGCAGCAGTGCGTCCCGACGCCGTTAATCACATCCGGACTGCGGCTACGACACCTGGACTGTGGGTCCCGAAACTCTCACAGGTATTTGCCAAATTTTAAGTCAACAAACATCTATCCGATTATCACCCAAGAAAGATGCTAACTAACAAACTCTGTCAAATATGTTTTCAGTTCAGTTACTAGCAAATTGAATTTGTATATTGTTGAATTTGTTGAGTGACAAATTTATTGAATTTGGTCATTGTGCACTAAGTGTTTAGCAGATTCAAGTCTTCTGTGAAAAACAGATTCAGTATTGTATCAACTTTTTACGGGGGAGAATGAATAATGGAAACTTCAGTCCGTGAAAGTTTGGCGCAAATCGAAGTTCAATTTAAATCCAAAGCTCTAATTGCTTTACATTGGATAAATATTTTAAGCAATCGTAAATAATTTAAATCCAATAGATTGGAGATAATCTATAAATAATTACTTTCTCATTCTTTAGATTCTGTAGAATGTACCTACCTGTAATATCGTTTTATTACAAAATCTTGATTTCTTGTCATTGATAAGTTTGTGGTAGGGAATTGCAAGCAGCGAATTTCCTTTAACTGCAAAGTATCCTAAGTCCATTTCCAGTTTTTAATACTTGTGGCTTTATCTTACTAATGCTCTATTGTTTTTATAATATTATAATTAAACATTATTTCTTCTTCTTTCTGTAAAATTTCAATAAATTGACTTACGAGCTTTTGCAGTTTAACCATAGATATGTGTGTATTATTGGTTGGTTCGTGAATAAGATTGGTAGTAAAATACTTGTAGTCTTTTCTCCATTAGGGAATCATGCCTCCAGTGGCGGGTCGTGATCGGTTTGTCAGAGGAAGCAGAAAGTTTCTTTTAAATGATTTGTAATTGTCAAAAAATTTGAATTTTGATTTATTTCTCTACTAAGCTCTTTCTCAGTTGAAAATACTGCTATACTCATATTATTCTAGTCCCATGGTATTCCTTCTCATAATATTTTTTTCACAATATTCATCCTATCTTCGAAAATGTTTTGAAAACCACGATAGAGAAGCTATTAAATTACCAATAAATCTCTCTTTCTTGCAAGAATTCATGCATTGTCCAAAGTTTAACGAATGAGCCTAACAAATATAAAAAATTGGAGGAGCGATTATTTTCATTTTAGGTCGCCAATCATTCAATGTCCTAATAATTTGAGCAATAAGTTTTATTAATTTATTTTCCAATTCAAATTTTCTAAAAAATCAGTTAGCGATAGTAATTCAAACAATTTCTTGAAAGTGCGTCCCAAATTCATAAAACCCCATGAATATTTTCCTCTCTTTACCCCCTTTCTTTTAATAAAATTTCAGAAAATCCTGAATGGCAGTTTATATCTATTGTCTTATGAATTGTACGTGCCAAAAATTTGAATTATTACGTTATCCAGTAGTTCGTTTTGAGTTGTTTTGGATGTTCCCTAACGTCATATAGTCATCAAAAACAATAATTATTTAAAGTCTCATTTATTCAACGGTTCGCAAATTCCTGTTAATTATGAACTAATGCAGAAAAATATCTACATGTGCAGATAAACCTTTCTATGTATTTTTATGTGACCGAGTTATAAAATATTTGTTAAATTTCCATGTGATCCGCTGGATGAATTAATTGGATTTATTATAGTTTATTTGCTTAAACATGCAATTTACATGTCAAATATGGACCTGACTTTTTGTATGGCGCTGAAGCTATTTAAATTTTTAGCAGAGCAAAATTCAGTTATCGATTAAATTTATCCAGCACTTTTCAAAAATAAAACAGATTGTTCCAAATTAAGCTACATGTTAATCATTTTTATTTCCTACAACAAGAATTAAGAAATTCTCGAGATGAATCAATAAACGACCGAAGTGGACGAGGACGTAGAGGATATGTGCCGTTCAGAAAGCTGAGTAAATTTAAATTTAATAAAAGCAATTGCTTACACATAAAATCGCTGTCACCTAACACACTAACAACCTGGTTGCTTGTCTTTCCATCTTAAAATTGTGAAATTTAAATTTCAATAGAAATGTGACCGAAGAACGAACACGGACAGAACGGTTTGTCAACTGGGAAATGAGGCAAGTAAACAAAGATGATAGGTGCTAATCAAAATTCGACTCCTGAACCCGAAAATATTTTTCTAACCCAATCAAAATTTTAACAACTTGAAAGGTGATAAAATCATTAAATCGCTAATTCTAGAACTAGTTGCCGCCTTTAACCACCCGCCACTGAATCCAATGGGCCTCTGAATCTGCATCTCTAATGCCACATTTCATTGTCTTTTTGCAATTAATTTTCCAATCTCAAATTATCGACAATTTAGAAATGCGTTTTACAATAATTTAATCTTTAAACTGATAACTGAACTGGAATTTAACCGGTACACAATTTCGAGGCTGGGCTGATAGGTACACCCGTAGACAGACACTTTTGGCATCACATACTGGCGATTTTGGTTGTCCACGGCTGTACATAAATTTAAATTACATTATCAAATGTTGCAAATTTCATTAGTAAAACGAAAATGTGTAAGTTCATTTGGCGATTACAATCTTGTAAACGGCCTAATTGTTCTATGATTACACAGTCTTTATTGATTTATTGGTACAAAACGCAGATATTTACACTGTTGACCTTTCATACACTGACCTTACAATTTTTCGAAACGAAGTTAATGACGTCAATGTAAATTATGATTTACTCACTTAATCTGTGGAATAATTAAAGACACGCCGGGGTAAAATTCGAACTTTGTTACATTTTTTTAATCAATTATAGATTTACCAGATCAATGAATATTGACTTTGTTTATTTATCGAGTGTCGAGGAAGTTGGGTTTAGACTTATTGATAAGAAGGTCAACACGCAAGCTTTATCACGAAATTGGCGGCGGCAGCGTGTTTACTGTTTATATTGTGTGACAAATGGATGCAACACGTGGCTCGGTTGTAATAATCCTTTTTCCTTGCTTTGACAGGCCAGCACGGAAAAGCGTATACCGCAGGAGAAGAGGCAGTCGACGTTCACAGACCGGAGTCAGCTGAAATACGCCCGAAGGCTGGTGGTGAAGTTAGGAAGTGCAGTGATTACCAGAGAAGACGAGCACGGATTAGCTTTGGGACGGCTCGCCTCAATCGTCGAACAGGTAAGTCTGGATTTATAGACGTCTCTATTGCTGTAGACCACTTTTTCCGGCTTGATTTATGCCAGATGCACTTGAATTAGTGAAAATGGAAGTGCAGCTGGCTGATTTTAATGGAGGTTTTTGTGTTTGAGTAATACGCGGGAATATCTGCGATGGCTGGATATTTTTCACAAATATTAATCCCTTTGAATGGACACATAGAGCTGGGTTTCAGTTTTGGGTTTGATTAAATAATGCATCTGAAACAGAACAATTAATTTCGTTCAGTGACCAACATCATTCAGCGCTGTTTTGCCCTTTTCACGTGACTTCGTGCTTAAAATATTTGTTATTCTTATGAAATCAAATTCGTTGGAAACATTCAACATAATGCACCTTTAAACTAGGGACCAACTTCTTATAAGACACATATCAAAGCAGCTTGAGTTTTTGGGCTTACATATTCAAACGTATTTCAAATTGAATCCTCTGGAAAATGATACATTTTAAAAATATTTTATTAAAAAATAAGTCTTGTAGTTGACGGAGTTATGTTGTGGAGTCCTGTATAAGAGAATCGAGGATTTTATCCAACGAAAGCTGTTTTAACATTTAATATTATATACATACAGGTTCGCTCAAAAGTATGGTATAACCTCGATATCTTACAATTCCTAAGTCCGCTCTGAACAAAATTCGGCACGCATATAGGGGTCTATAGTATGTATCTACTTGCTGCAATTATTTTTATAGTCGACCATCATTTTGCAAGTTACAAAGCCAAACTATTTTTTATGGCAACATGGCTTGAGAATAATCTTTTTGAAAACACCATTTTTTTTATTTAATGAAATGTTATAATGGTACTTTTTATGTTTTGTCTGCAGCTAGAAAAAAAAGTATATTGATATAACCAGCGATTGTAGCGATTATAGGAAAATTACACACTAAAACACGTAAGAGGAGTTTAACTTAATAGAGCCATGGAATAATATCATAGAGTTAATTATTTGTTTTGGCATTGGTTTTTTAAGTAATGTGATTTATAAATTCCTCTTTCATGTTGTTACTTTTTGTTATAATGGACAGCAGATATTTGAAAAATTTGGAATGTTCTAAGTTAATATTATTTTCATTTAAATTTTATTATTGTTATTTTTATTTTTGTGTTGAAAAGCAGTGAGTTTAAAAACACGCCGAAATTTGGATGGAGCCGTTTAATGGTCAGCGGTTTATGATCTATTATCTATTACAATTATAAATACATAATACACAAAATTAGTGAATTCTGGCGAAAAATAATACAAGCTGTCTGAAATTGACGAAAATACTATAGTAAACACCACCATTTTTTAACAATAATAAATTTTCAAGTAAATGTTGACATTTTCCAGTTTCAAGGTTTTGTGCTTTTTTAAATTTCTAGGTTCTATGCTTATATTTGCCTATTCTTAAAAAAATATTGGATACGTTCATTCAATTGGATATGGATTTTATACAAAGACTTCATTCTTCCCTTGTATTATATGTACACAAAGATTCTACTCAGCAAAATCGTTTCGCTTATAATTTTAGTTTATGATAAAATGTGTAATGAATTCAATTTCCTAATCGTCTAAGGGATAAGGCAAGAAAACATTTCTTACATTATAAAATTATTCATTGCCAAACACATCACGTAGATTCTTAGAATTGTAAAAAAGTCTTCAAGTGTTATGTTTTTTTTAATAAAACTTCAGATGGTTTTCAAATTAATTAATGTTGTTATACCCATAGATATAAATAATCTGGCGGAAATGATTATAATGTTTAGTTGTTAATTTCTTAGGAAAGAAGGATTAGATCAGAAGCTGGGCTCATATTAATGCTCCAAACATATAATTCCGTATGAAAATGTTTACCTTTTGTGAACTTTAACAGACCAATTAATTCATGAATTAATGCACTGTCAATAGAAATTGCAAAAACTTTCATAAATTACAAACTCAAGTCGAAACGAAACGTCTAAAACGAAAATATCATTTTGTTTTATCGTCTACGGCTTAAAAAGAAGTCTGCTGAACTTAATTTATGTAACTGAAACTGAAAAATAAATTAAACTATACGACCATTGCTGAACATTATTTCAGATGCCATTGTAACAAATTTGAGACTGCAAAAAGTTTTTATGGCTTTATAACAGTTATGTCTTATTGTTTATAGCATGATTAGGATTGTTACTTACAGGATTACGAAAGTTTATGATATAAAACCGATCAATAAATTATTTGTTAAGTATAATATCGTTTTTAGGGTGTTTGTTCAAAAATAAATATAATTCATAGTATTCCATTGAATCTAAACTTTGCAAACAATTGGCAAACTGAGATATAAATAAAATGTTTAGTGTTACAAATGGACGCTGAAGAGCAAGGATTGAGTTTCGATCATAATTGCTTGAATGAAAACGACAAGTGTTAGTCCAGCACTATTATCAGCTGGGATATATCGACTGTCAAAGCTAATGAGGACTAGACACGCAAAATAGTTTATAGTGTTTTAGCATTTTATTAAATACATGGAATCCAGATTGTTTATCACGTGGAAATAGATATTGTGGTTTGTATCAGGTCAAACGACGCTGTTAATAAAATTTAAAATAAGAAAATCACAAAAAAATTCGTGGACATATTACGACTTATCCCGCTATCGATTTTCTATAAATGATTCAAGTTTTTTTGGTGTTTTATCTTGATTTTCATGAAAGTGTCTAAAAATCTAATAACAGCTCATTACCAATGAACTGTGACTTTAGTTACGCGGTTCTAGGTCAGTTTCGAATCACTGGTCTTTTATTTTGTACTAAACGAAAACATCTAATGGGCTCTATCAATTTGTTTTCGTCTCCTCTTAACTCGTTTGTTTGCCTATTTTTATGGAATAATGTAAGGTGGAGATTCTCGAGTTTCAAGGCCGTGTTTTAGTAGCGAGGTCCCCGAGAGGCTATCCTCATTAAAAAAAAACGTTTCAGACGTTTCATCTTCGACAGCTGCTGGCATTATCAGTCTAAACCTCTATTCAATTTACTAGTTGGCCATGCGAATAATTCGCATCGTAATCATGGCTGTTTTACAGTTTTACTGCTTGGAATACGCGTGGGGAGAGGGAGATGTTAGTTAAACAGATTGTCAATAGATGGCGCTGACCAAAAAACGGTTTTAATAATTAATAAAAAATATTAACATTTTGATTTGGTTGTTCTATTTTTCTCATATAGCGGTGAAGTTTATCTTCAAAATGATGGCTCAATCTTTGGTTTTGATGAAGTATTAAGGGAGATAAGGCCTACTGACAAAAAACACCTTTGAGAAATAATATCGCGATTCAATTTGTTTTAGATTCAGTACACTTGGGTTTATGTAGATGGCTAGCAAGTCGACTTATTTCTGTAAATACTTTAAACACTCCATTTTCAATTGATTTAATCATGTGTTCGAAGCAATCCTATGATGTTTTTTTTATAAATTAGCTCCTAAATTTTAATAAAACGAGAAGCAAACGTCTTCTAGTCGAAGATATTCTATTGGGGGATGTAGCGAGCGCCTCGAGGGGCTAATCCATTCATGAGTTTGACCTCGAGGCGGAGACATCTTCAGTGGCGGATATGTGCGAGGAACTCTTGTCGTCGTCTTAATAGCGACTGCAGTTTGCAAATTTCATCACTCGTGGACTACATCCCCCAAAGGAATATATTCCACTAGAACACGGTCTTCGAGCATGAGAATCGCCACCACTGCCTATTTTTAGTTGAAAGGGTTGTGGGACCTGAGAGTCTAAAGCAAACACAGTTGTTTGGTTGAATTTAATCGTTCTCGGTCGTTTTCTGCAAGTAAACAAGATACATAGATGATTGCACTAAAAACTTAAATATGTGATTTATGAACAAGCTAAGCCACCCACGTGTTCAGATAACACAAAATGTGATCGGGGCTTTACTATTACTTAACTAAATCCTATTTCTAGGAGAATAGATAAATTAATAAAAGCTGGGACTACCGAAATGCAGTCCTGTTCTAATTTACGTGCGAATTTTTAATGAATTCCCTTTCATCGCTGGTTTTAATTAGTGGGATTAAAACAATCAGGAACCAGTGAATGGAAGTCATTCAATTTGTGTGAAACTATTTGAATCCAAGTAAGAGATAATGGTATAGTAATTGAACAGAGAAAAAGCGAGTAATCTTAGCCGACAAATTGCTTTCAATGGATAAAACCCAGACGGAATAATCTTTCCCGACTGGACCTGTTTTATCTGGAAAAATTCGTTTGGTGGCAAAGCCTTTTTGTGTCCTTTCAAGCGAAAGCTATCCCAAACTTTGACATTTTCACATTAAGGTAAAAATCAAGGTGTTATGCTCGTGATATTGCGGCTTTTGAGTTTGACTGAAAAAGCCAGCCGAGTTCATTCGTTTTATAATTGAGACGTCACGTTCACTCGTTGTCTTTTATTGCAGGTTGCAGAATGCCAGAACGAGGGAAGAGAGTGCATAATGGTGACGAGCGGCGCCGTTGCCTTTGGAAAGCAAAAATTAACCCAGGAATTGCTCATGTCGCTGTCGATGAGGGAGACTTTATCACCAACGGATCACACCAGAGAGGTACGTGCAAAAACCAATTCATTTCGTACTCAGCGGACATCTCTTTAAACACCCCAGAGGATCGGTTACGGCTATCGATTGGGATTCTCTCGCCTTTTTGTCGGCGTTTTTATTCTCCTCTGGAATTGTTTTACAATGGGTCCGCCAGGATTTTGTCGCGGAAAAATTGGGTTACGACCCCAAAGTCCACAATTCCTAACTTCTGGATGTTGTGAAGAGGCTCGTGTTGGTATTTCCGATATTATCAATATCGCAACCTGTGGAATACGCGATGAATATGAACGCGGAATTTTAAGTGGGAGAGTCGCCGTATGAGTTTCAGGGATTGAGAAGTCATGATCTGAATAGATTTTGCTCGACAAATTTCAGTATTGACTGGAATTAAAAACAGTGGGTGCTTAGGAAAATAAAAGGTTTCGAGCGGAAACTGAGTAATTCTGTTTTCAGTCTAAAGTCCTGTTTTATATTTCTACGTTCTAGGAAATGTGTTTTAATTGCTTTAATTGGCGCCGCCTCCGCTAATCTCCTCATCTATTTATCCTTGCCGATTCAAAGAACCTTTCACCCACATCTTTTCTATCTGAGTGGAAAATACTGAAACCTAATACACTAATATACTGCAAAAACAAGAATTCGGGAAATTATATACTTTTCCAAATTTCAATTTACGAAGGTAATGAGTCAGGGAACAAACAAAAATGTATTTTTCCAATATGATATTTGACCGCGTACAATCATATTCCAACGTTTCTGATAGCTATCGCGACAAAAACTGTTTTGGTAACTCTGCAAAATGGGCTTCTACAGCTTCTTCCACCTCTTCGTTCGACGAAAATCCGCTCCCTCGTTTAAAGTGTATTTTTAGAGATTGGGAAGGAGAGGAGTAGTCAGAAGGAGCCAGGTCAAGACTGTAGTAAATGTATGAGCATTTATTAGGTTTTTTTCTTTCACAATTCGTGCCTTATGCACCCTGTAATTGTTAAGCAGAAAATGGCGTTGAACGTGAATGTGAGGTTTTTTCTTATGAAAGTCTTTAGATTGTTGATTGTTTCTTTCTGCACTTTCCCATTTCTTCTAGTTCCTTTCGTCATGTATACATTCAACAATTACCTTTTGATTCCCAAAAAACTGTCACCATCACCTTCCGTGAAGAAAACTGGGTCCTTTCTTTTTTTGGTGGTGGAGAGCTTTTATGCACCCACTACATGGGTTCTTGCTTTGTTGATGGATCTCAGTAATCCACTCAAGTCTCCTTTCAGTCACAATTGTAAAAAACCACTCTTTCTCTCCGGACAAAGCTGCCAAAATCCTCTGCAGAATTTATCTTCAGAAGTGAGAAGCTTGGGAATCCATGTACCGGACTTTTGATTAATTTTCAAATCAAAATGTTGAAAACACTTGTATCGAATATCTTGGTGTCTCCAAAACCGACTTATAAAAATGATTGAATTAATTGCTAGAAGGACCAAATGAATTGAATTTCTCTCGTAGTGCAAGAAAAATTTCTTGTTTGAGGGTTTATTTGCAAAATGTATTCTACCTAAAAACTATGCTCCCACCCGGAGTCCTCACCCTTTGGGCACCAACCCCTCTTCAGTCTCCTCAACACTTGAATTAATTTTAATGCTCACAGATCGTTTAACACGATTTCTTCAACTTTTGTGCTCATCCCTTAGACCGATTAGGACCACAAAATACTACTCAGACATAGCACAGTCCTTTTACTTATTGCGATTGCATTTTGTATGCATGGCTAGGTAGATAACTTTGTAAACTCCCCTCGTAGCATGTGTTCAAAACCTTGCCCAAATCAACAAAAGTGTTATAAGGTTGTAATAACTAAATTGTTTATAAATTCCAATACTCAATAGTCAATCGCACCAAGATAAGATAAAATAAAATCGATTTGCCTTGACTTTAAAAACTTGATCAACAAAGTCAAATGCTTTAAATCCTGCTTTAAAACCAGTATGTTTATTACATTGGCATATTTTGTGCTTCTTTCTTATATCTTCACATCATGTTATACAGTGTGGATGAAAAGGTTGGAACTAATTCGATAACTTTTTTATAGGGAGCGACAGAAAAAATCGCTCGGACACATTAATTTTTAATTTTAAATGCGCTCATTTTGACATAAAAATTTGCTTTGTTATGTCATCTCTTTCAAGGCCATGACCTCTTTTCAATATTTTAAATGGCAACCCTAATTTTTTATTGCGTTATTTTAAAGTTTTTTTGCATATAAAACAATAAAATTTATCATGTATGACATCATAATATTTTTGAGAAAAAAAGTATTTTTTCGTTTGTCATTTAGTAATTTAATGATATTAACAATAGCAGTTTATTTAAATAACATGTAAAATTTACAAAATAATCAGATTAAATGTTCAAACTGCCTACCTTCTTCAAGTTGACAATGACTAAGACGATGTTAAAATTCTTTTTAATGACATTATTTAAAATTTGTGGGGTGATTAGCAAAATTCTAATTTTTAAATTTTTATTTTTTCTCAAAAAAATTGTTATGTAATTTATTACAAATTTTATTGTTTTATATGCAAAAAACATGCTCTTTAAAATGACGTTAATTATGATGCAAAACAAACGTAGCGTCATATCAAGAGACAGTAAGAGATGAGGGTAACAGTGCATGAAACCTAATGTAATCTCGAGACAGAATTTTTAAATTAAAATTTTTTACAAATATTCCTGAAATCGTTAACAGTTTTCTATACAAGCTTTATGTTGCCAGAAAAAGTTATCAAAATTACTATTTGATGACGATATGAAACATAGGGTGTTCCATCTGAAAAAAGTTATCATACATTTTGTAAATAAAATTGCTCACTGTATTTCAGTATGCATTCCATTTTATTTTAGGTAAAGTAAACTGTAAATCGTCTTTTTAAAAATTTATTAGCAAAATAGCATATAGTTAATTTTATTAGAAACACTTACCATAAAACCACCATAAAATACCCATAAATCAAGAAGCATTTATAACAGACCTACCATTATACCATTTTGCCCAGCAATTATTGTTTTTTAAACTGTGATAGTATATGTATGAGTGTGTGACGACATATTGTATCTATCGATTGAAAAAAATTGCATTTTGATATGTATTTAAATAAAGGAGTAATTGTACTCTCACACACCTCTGGGACACTCGGTATCTACCCAGTAAACACACAAACGTTTATTAAACGTTTATATTTGACGTTGATTTAACGTTTTAATGTCCCTCGATTTAACGTTATTTGAAACCACTTTTCAACGTTTTTTTAACGTTTATTCAACGTTTTATTTGACGTTTATTTAACGTTTTAATGTCCCGAGATTTAACGTTATTAGAAACCAATTTTCAACGTTTTTTTAACGTTTATTCAACGTAAATTAGAAACGTTTTTTTAACTAAAATTAGAAACGTTTGTTCAACGAAAATTAGAAACGTTTTTTTAACTAAAATTAAAAACGTTTATTCAACGTAATTTATAAACGTTTTTTTAACCTAAATAATAAACGTTATTTCTACCTTATTTTTATACCTTTATTCAACGTGTTTTAAAAGGGAATTAATTATGAATCAAAAGTATGTTTAATTTACAAATTACAATGCCAATAAAAGAAACGCCAGAAAAATCAGCAATGAAATAAGTACAGTAAGATTGCACTTGGAGGTGCTTCTCAGCAAAGATCAGGGTGGGTCCTGTAAATTCCGAGAAAGGCCTAGAGCTGTTGTGAAAAAAGCGGAGACCGGTAAAATTCGAGTGACGTAATCGATTGCAGAATGCTGTGATTGCAAGTGTGATTGCTGTGACAACAAATAGTCCCACCATTATATTCCCTGTACTTCCGTAGTCCATTAGTAAGTTGTACCAGGGCGCGGCCTCTTACGTTCCTTTTTGGAACTAATAAATGAATGAAAATAATGCATAAATAACCTATGTTTCAAGTGTTTATCAACGGTTATAAAAGGTTCGCTGGTATGCTAGTATCTAATTAGATCGCACTAGAATGGCAGTTTAATTACAAATTACATATTAATCTATTAATAAATATATTGATCAAATATACGTAATAGAAATGTGTTTAACAAATACGTCTCTAATATATCTCTTATTATTATTGGTTTCTAATAACGTTAAATCTCGGGACATTAAAACGTTAAATAAACGTCAAATAAAACGTTGAATAAACGTTTTTAATTTTGGTTAAAAAACGTTTATAGTTTACGTTGAATAAACGTTAAAAAGACGATGAAAATTGGTTTCTAATAACGTTAAATCTCTGGACATTAAAACGTTAAATAAACGTCAAATAAAACGTTGAATAAACGTTTTTAATTTTGGTTAAAAAAACGTTTATAAATTACGTTGAATAAACGGTAAAAAAACGTCGAAAATTGGTTTCTAATAACGTTAAATATCTGGACATTAAAACGTTAAATAAACGTCAAATAAAACGTTGAATAAACGTTTTTAATTTTGGTTAAAAAAACGTTTATAATTTAAGTTGAATAAACGTTAAAAAAACGTTGAAAATTGGTTTCTAATAAAGTTAAATCTCGGGACATTAAAACGTTAAATAGACGTCAAATAAAATGTTGAATAAACGTTAAAAAAACGTTGAAAATTGGTTTCAAATAACGTTAAATCTCGGGACATTAAAACTTTAAATAAACGTCAATAAAACGTTGAATAAACGTTTTTAATTTTGGTTAAAAAAACGTTTCAAATTTACTTTGAATAAACGTTAAAAAAACGTTAAATCGGAAACGTTTTAAAATCAACCGGAAATAAACGTTTAAAATTCAACGTAAAACCGTTTTTCAACCGACTAAACGTTTCCTCAACGTTTAATAAACGTTAAATGCGTTTTGTGTGTTTACTGGGTAGTAACTGATTAGATTTACAGGAATAATGTTATGTTTCGGGTTTTTTAGCAAGAGTTTTTTTAAACTCTGGTGTGCTTCTATGTAATTTCAGATTCGTCGCTTTTGGCAACTGTGTAAACTCATTATTTCCTCAAGTGGGAATAATACCAAATTTTCTTAAAATTGTGCATTTTGAAAGACACCGAATACCGAGTTTGCACTGATTCCACAGTGGTAGTAGTTAGAAGAAGATCGTCAGGTGCCCAGGTGCCTACGTCTTTTAATATTTACTTAATTAAATTAAACTGAATATTCTCTTCTTTGAAGACTAATATTTCAGTACGGCACTTAAAGCTGTAACTGTGTAACAGTTTTCTTGAACGAGCAGCTAATACCTAACTAGGGGTACAAATTAATGCCTAATTAGACCCAAAGGTATGTCTCCTTGTTTTGTTTGGCTTCGTCTCCGAACTGCAATTACCGTTGCAATTATTTCCTCAGATGCAATTAATTAAAGTTGTCTCGTTATCGAAAAATCCGCTTTGTCGTCGCCTCGCGTGAATTTATTCAATTAGTGCCCTGTTTCAGGACGCCGGAACTCTTCTCGAACCCCGCGCCGCCGCCGCCGTGGGCCAATCTGGTCTCATGTCCCTTTACGACGCCATGTTCGCCCAGTACGGAGTTAAAATCGCCCAAGTCCTGGTCACCAAACCGGACTTTTACAACGAGGAGACTCGTCGCAATCTTTTCAGCACCCTCTCGGAGCTGATTAGTCTTAACATCGTCCCGATTATTAACACCAACGACGCCGTGTCGCCGCCGCCCCAGGTCGACGAACCCATCATCGGTGGCAAGGCTGGAAAAAAGGGCATCAGCATTAAGGACAACGACAGTTTGGCGGCGATGTTGGCTGCGGAGGTGCAGTCCGACTTGCTGATTCTCATGTCGGACGTGGATGGAATCTACAACAAACCCCCGTGGGAGCAGGGCGCAAGGTTCTTGCATACTTTCACGTCGGATTTGCGACATACCATCGAGTATGGACGGAAGAGTAAAGTAGGAACGGGAGGGATGGACTCCAAAGTAAACGCGGCGACGTGGGCTTTGGATAGAGGCGTCTCGGTGGTCATATGCAACGGGATGCAAGAGAAAGCAATAAAGACCATTCTGTCTGGAAGGAAAGTTGGAACGTTTTTTACGGATTCCAGTGCTGCTGGTGGCGCGCTTCCCACGGAAATTATTGCCGAAAACGGTAAGAATATCTTTAATAGCTGTTTTTCTAATTTCCTATATCATCTTCTTATGAATTTTATAAGATAACTAGCTGAAATTACCCCGCATGACGCATCAGCTCGTTGAAATTGTTGTGACTAAATACGTGTCTTTAACGCATACATCTAGGTTTTGTCGGTCTCCACCTATTTGCTTTATTCTTTAGAAAATCAACACTAGAGTCGGTTTTTATTTAATTACAAAAGAACCGGACTGAATTTTCAAAAACCCTTTCTTAGTGTTCACTTTCGACACAGAAGCCAACCGCGCCTAAAATTTCAAGTCGCCAGCCCTCACGGTTTGGGCTCTGCATTGATTATTAATGAGTGAATGTGTACATTCGCTTCATATACAGAGTAATTCACATATACCGTTTATTATAAAATTTTAAATTATTCACAAACCTATAAATCGGAATTCATAGATCATTCTGAATCGAAGTAAAAAACTCACAAAATGACGGCACTTCCGATTATATCGTAAATTGACATCAACTTTGTTATTTTAAATGGTAACCCTTTATTTTTATGTTAATATTAATTCGATCACTCAATTGTGAATCGAAAAAACCAGATTGTCGTTTATAGTTTTTTTAATATTCTTAGTTGTATGCTAAAATTTAAAAATGAATGAATCTTTTTCACAATTGATAATTATTGAACCATTTGAAGTATTGCAATAATTCTTCTTTGTGTCGATTCGTATAATTTGAAAAAATCAATCGAAAATATTTCTAATACGATGAATGATATTGGCTCGCAATTTTCTGAAATTTACTACATATAACAAATTGACAAAAACTCAAATTTTTCAAATTAAAACCTCTATAATAACGGAATTGGATGTAGAAGTAAAATGTAACTCGCTTTTTATAAAGGTTTGTTATGCCAATTCTCGATAGTTTTTACGATATTCCGCATTTTGTAAAAAAATACATCTTCTCTTTAGCTTTTGATGTATAGGCGGAATAAAAACATTTGAATAACAAAATTGAAAATAGCATGTCATATGATTTATACTTTTTATCAAATCTTTACTATAAATTTATTTTGTAAATTATTACAATAAAACAGCAAACATGAAAGTAAAACAAAACTTTAACTTAACAAGCACTGTAAATCAATTTTAATGCAAATGTTCAATCATTCATTTGTGTAATTATTATTTGCTATTGCAATAATAAGTTGTAAGGAACACTTTACTGGATCTCAATAATGTGACAGGTATTGATTAGAATTGTTTGCGATTTATTTTTTCTTTATTTCACAGCCTACACATACCAAAATCTTAACAAAAATAAACTTTTATATATAATGGCAGAACTGGCATTTGATACTTTTATAAAAGTCAAGTTATTTTTTATTTCTACATCGAATGATGCTTTTAGATTGTGGGGTTGCTATCGATTTGAAAAAATAAGTTTTTTATATTTTGTTATAATCATTTTGAAAAAATTGTAACAACCCTTTGAGACATTCGAATTGTATAAATTTACTTTTAGATTATGCTCTGAGGGTATGAACAACGACAAAAAAACTATTGTATTGCTTACAACTAATGAAGGGTTATTAATTTAAAAAGAAATATTGCATTTCCAAATTTTGGCACTAAATTAAAAATATTTCAAAAACTATGAGAGGTAAGTGCCGACAATCTTGGTGCGTCTTATTTAAAACTGAGTGCCAAAATGAACGAATGCATAAAAATATTGTGTTGCCAGTTAAAACAACAAAGTTGATGTAAATTTCCTGTATAACCAAAAACGCCGCCATAAAGTATTTTACTTCGATTCAGAATGATCGATAATGATGATGTACCAAATTTCAACTTACTAGCTATACGGGAATTTCAAAATTTTCTAATGAAATAACCCCGTATATAGATATAGGTATACACCACCATGATAGTTATGATAATGATAAAGAAATATTTATCTTTGTTTTCAAGACGATTCTCTCTCTATGAAATTATTGCTGTAATATTTATCAGTAGATAACAAAAATGGTGTGCAATTTATTTATTTGTCCTGTACATTTACTGATAATGATATAATTTTCGCTAATACGTGTGACGTAGTTCCAAATTATGAAATGATACGTCTGGAAATGTTCGTATTCTCAGCTTGTTTGTTGATGCAACTTCACGTGGTCAAATGAAGCAATTGAGTTTAATGTAAAACTGTTTAACAGTTTCGATTTTTTAGCGCCTTATTTTTTTAGCCGGCACCGATATTCCACATGCCTTCAATGTTGAATGAAATTATCAAATTTAGTTTAAAAACACTTACGTCAATTGCGGGTGGCTGATTAGACGAGGTCAGGTCTCATTTAATGCTAAACAAAAAACAGATTTTGAACAAAGTAAGTACATAGTTGAATGGGAATTTAAAGGCTTATCTCTGATTTTGACTATTCCGTCAATGAACGTTTACAGTTGAAAGAAAAGTCACCTTTAAAGGGAATTAAGATTTATTTGAGAAATTTTATGGTCCAGCAAAGGCTCAACAAATTTATCTGTATCTAATGGCGATAAAAAATAGGTCAACGAGTTTTCGCTGTGATGAGGAAACTTATGTATTGATACTTCTCATTCTCTCAGAACATGTAATAATTTGGGAACTCCGGGCCTCATCTGTCTCGAGCCTCACACTGTGTTATGGATTGCAGTCGTTTCCTTCTGAATTTTTCATTAAAAACTAGTATATATGCCAGTGGAGGGAATGTTGTCCCTCTGTTTCCTTAATACCTTAACTGATGATATAATTTTCGCTAATGTGAGTGACCTAATTCCAAATTAACAAATGATAAGTCTTGCAATTATCATATTCTATCTTGAATTGGAGAAATTTTAAATTAAGTTTTTTAAATAACCATCTCGGAATCAATAAATAATATCTAATGTGTTTTTCACCAAATTACAATTCCAGGTTTCGGGATAGACGTCGTTTGAGGAGTTTTTGATTGTCAGCTTTTTCAAATGTCATGAATTAACCGTTTCCAAACACTACACTGTAAAAATAACACAAATGGTATCTAAAGCTACAATCAAGTTCCAAACTGCTACACCATTTTCGGATCGTAAATATGTATTTTCCCTAACTGCGTTAAAGTATTTACATCAGAGCTATCATCGCCGCAGAAAGTATTCCCAGAATCAATAAAATAATTAAATCGAAAATAATTCGACGCACCTAACGGATTTATGCTGTTTGATTTATAATTCGCTGAAATTCTTTCATAATGACCGTGAAAAATCGAGATTTCAAATTTAAATTTGACGTGACCAACTGCGAATTTAATATTGAGCTCGCTGAAAAACGAATTACGAGAGCTCCTCCCGTATTTCACAAGCTTATCTTTGTAGCGGTTTCCATTATTACTCTTTTGCCAACATTTTTTGCCATCAGTTGAATGAATTTGGCGGCTGAAAATTCAATTATTCAAGTTGACTCTCAAATTACTTGTTGCCTGACAAAAACAAACCGTCTACGCTTTCCTTTTCGTGGTTTTTCAAATTGTGAATATTTATTCTCGTGCAGGGCTAAATTTTATTTCTGCCCGGACGATTTAAATTGGCAAATAAATTTATCTGTAACTTACGACTTACAACATTCAAGAATTATTAAATACAAGGATATATACATGAATACACGACCGGTGAAAAACAGAAATGAAAACTCGATAAGTAACTACGTATTAATAGAGAAAAAAAACAGGAAATATGTTGCAAACACAAAAGTGAGGAGGGGCCCAGAATTAACCAGCAACCTTTCTTTAGTCGTTAATTAAGTCAAAAATTAAGAAAACGAGGGAGAATTATAATGTCGAAAAAACAAAAAATGTAAATATAATGAAACGCAAATATATAAAAACGTGCAAACTAAAGAACAAGAAAATTGCTGAGAAATGCAAAAAAAACTTAACACGAAAGGTGGAAAAGGAAATTAAAATAATGAGAAAGAACAGTATTAAAAAATTATGGAGAATATTTAAAAAATACACTACTACTTACAGCAAGTCAGCATGTGTAAGTGGTGAAAAAAGTAATTATATAAAACAAACCGCTTGGTGGACAAAATAAATAGAAGAGAACTACAAATTAATAAAAAACGAGAAATATACCTAAATAATATAATAGAACAACAGAAAATTATGAATCATACATATAAGGAATAGAATAAAAGAGTTGGTAAACAGTTAAAAGGAAAGGGTGGACATAATTTTTTGAAAAAATAGATAATTACAAAAAAATTTTATAGAACATAAAGTCAGTACGAAAAGAAAAACAGAAGTTGTAAACCGTGTTAAAACCAAAAACGGAGATATACCACATTGAAATACTGAACAGATGAAAAGAACATTTCCAGCAACTGTTAAAAAGCAACGAAAATAAAAAACAGAAACCATATGTAAATTATACTGTAAATCAAAATAATAACGAATCGGGAGGACAAGACAGTAAGGAACTTATAAATAAAAGAGAATTGATAGAAGTCATCAGCGGGCTCAGAAACGGAAAGGCACCAGAGTGTGATAAACTGACTACAGAAATGTTTAACACAAATTCTTCTAGTAATAATAATACAATTGACAAGAAGTTGAATCTAATAATTGAAAACTCAAAGTGGCATTCGAAAAATACGGTGCATACAGGACCATATTTTCCCAATTCAGCAAATAACAGAAAAGGTAGCATAAGAGCCGTTGGAAACGACACTAAATTTGGTACTGAATTTAGTACTGAAACTGCGCGCACAAATTTAGTTTAAAAGTTGGTACAAAAAAGATGAAGAGAACTGTATTTGGCACTCATTGATCTTGGGAAAGCATTCGATAATGACAAAAATTATTGAAAAGCTCAATCGAAAGAGAAAATAATTGAAAAACTTGTCAAAATCATCAAAAACAAATACAAAGGCAATTCAAACTGCCTAATTAGGCAAAGCAAATTTCAGAAGAGTCCACAACAAATGAAGGGCTTAGACAGGGAGGAAAATTAAGTCCAGTTCTATTCATAATTACCAAGGTCAAAATAATAAAGAAATGAATAATAAGAGAAGAAAAATAGTAAGTAAATGTATCATTTCAGAATGAGCATTTTCTGACGACATAATAAAATTGGCAGCAAAATCTACAAAAGAGTATAGGGATTTGGAATACAGTTCTTCAAGAATATAAATAGACTGAGAACAAACAAAAATAAAATAAGGTAATGCCGAAAAACAAAAAACATAAACATTGATAAAATAAATATTGAACAAGTAAAATTTTTAAGAAAGAAATAGAAGAAGAGAAACAAGAATTAGAAATCAAGACCAGGTAGAAAACGCACAAAACGTTTACCATCTTAGGCACATAAATTTTACTATAGTAAAAAGGCAATCTCCAAAAAAAACAAGACATACTTTTCAAATTATCTACAAACCGATATAAACCTTTGGTTAAGAATCTTGGGTATTAACGAAAGCACAAAAAAGTAGGATACAAGTCACAGATGAAACACCTGACGAGTTAAAGGAGTAACAAAAAAGGATAAAATAAGAAACAAAAAAATAAGAGAAAATGTTCAAGCAACACATTATAGAAAAAGACAACACAAGTTAGTCCAACTATAGGAGTCAAAAGTACAGAAACTGAAACAAAGGGAAAGACCGAGGCAAACATGGCATAAAACAGTAGGTGAAATAGTAAACAATTGAAGAAACAAGGGAAGAATGAACTGAAGCAGGAATGCTCGCACAAAACAAGAATAAATAAACAAAATTTGTGCACGAGACAGCGTATTTAAACTAAATGTAACATACGCATACATCATAAAAAATAGCAATTATTTTAAGTAGTATTTAGTATATAGTATTTTAAATAGTAATTATGATCATGTTATGATTGTATACAACAACGAACCATTCAGTTTCGGAAAACGGTTTTGTAAAACAATTTATTGTATCCGCTCTGCACTAATGACATGTGGAATTGGTCATGCAATTAGCTCCTTCTGCAATTCTTGTTTCGCGTGATAAAAATCATCATGCTTGATTCATAGTTATTGGACATGTTAGTGATTAGAGGAAATGGAAAAATTTGTCTTAGCAGCACGTTTAGGGCGAGAAATTCCTGAAAGAATATTTTGACTCGGGCGAGACGCTTCAAAATATTTTTTTCAATTTGCGCTTTTTCCCCAGGGAATTAAAAAAACTTTTCCGCATCGCCTTTCAACTGCCACATTTATTATCATTTCTGGCGCAATTTCAGCCAGGACCGGCGGAAGACAGTTACAAACCCTGACGGCGGACCAGCGCGCTTCTTGCGTCCACACCCTCGCGGATCTGCTGGTATCGAAGCAATCGGATATCCTGGACGCCAACGCCAAAGATTTATCGGAAGCGACGAAATCCGGCCTGGCAAAACCCTTGCTTTCGCGTCTCTCCCTCACCCCAGCCAAACTCCGCAATTTGGCTGTGGGATTAAAGCAGATCGCCGATTCCAGCCACAACAACGTCGGACGCGTACTCAGGAGGACCAAATTGGCGGAAGGATTGGATCTCACCCAGATAACGGTGCCCATCGGCGTTCTCTTGGTCATTTTCGAGTCGCGTCCTGATTCGCTGCCTCAAGTCGCGGCTTTGGCCATCGCTTCCGCGAATGGATTGCTGCTCAAGGGAGGCAAAGAGGCCGCTCACAGCAATAAAGCGCTCATGGACCTCGTTAAGGAAGCTTTGGGGACGGTCGGCGCCACCAACGCTATTTCCCTGGTAAGTGATGGCCGCAAAGCGTTTAAATAGTAAAATAGTGCTTTTATCGATTTCCACAAAACATTTCATCTCATTACAAATTTTTGATGATCCCCTTACACGATTTGCTCGACCCGGATGGTCTTCTATTTCTATCTCATTTATAAATTACGGCTCTGCATTTGTACTGGCATTTGTGCCCTTCAAATCGTTTTCTCTCAATGAGTTTATAAATGCTATTCTATGCATTCATGTTTATTAACTAATTTATCTCATCTTTTATTGGTCATTTGTAGTTGTACCTGTATTTGTGTCCCACGTGCAAAAGTCTCAATTTTTTAGTGACTTTCTAAATTCTTAATCGTTAAAATATGTTTCTCAACACTGATGGACAATTAAACCGTTTCACTCAAAATTTTTGGGTGTTTTTGAAACAGGTGTAACTTTGTGGTCCTCCGATTTTAAATCGGTTTTCTTTATGTGAAAGCTTCATTTTATATGTAGCAAAATATGTAATATTTATCATCGTCATGGAATCAGACGAGTATATACTATACTTTGTATAACCTATTATCAACCGAAAAATCGCTGCTCCCAAATCAATGAAAATTTTGGGCTGAAATTTTGACAGAAAATTTTTAATATCGTCTAGTTTATAGTGGTTAAGTCAAACTTTGAATTTAAATTTTTTAGACTCATGAAAACAAATTGTTAATATAATCAAATTTTTCAAATGGAACGCTCTGTATATTTTGGTATCAGTTGATCACATTTTTGATAAACTTATGACGCACGATTTTTCAACTTCTTAACCAACTATTTTTCAAATTATCGATATTCCACTTTTCAATCGTATCATTAAAAACCTCATCAAAAATGTAATCGATTCATACCAAAGTATACAACGTGTTCCATTTGAAAATTTGATTAAATGAACAATTTGCGTTCTTGAACAACTCTGTATATTAAATTACTACAATTCAAAATTCGAATAGATCATTATAAACTAGAAGATATTTGAAAATTTGATTAAATGAACAATTTGCGTTCTTGAACAACTCTGTATATTAAATTACTACAATTCAAAATTCGAATAGATCATTATAAACTAGAAGATATTTGAAAATTTTCGGTCAAAATATTAAACCAAATTTCTCATTGGTTTGAGAGCAGCGATTTTTCAAATTACGGACTTTTGTTGTCTTAAATTTCAAATAATAGGAAAACAACTAAAGTTAGGTCCATAATAGATTAAACAAAGTACAATAATTTTTTGACAAAGAATCCGAAAATCCCCTAATACACTGGGACTTCTATTTAAAAAAGGTAACTTTGATGCGCCACTCTGTATGTGGACACACTGTATATAAGCAGATATTTTCAGAGTGTTCTCTTAAATGGATTGTACTCTTTGTCTAAAACCGCATCTCGCGTTATCTTTTTTCATTTTAGAGTAATCTTCCCCGCAGCGCTGGGACAGCCTTAACAACATTTAGAGCTATATTTGTTCGTTTCCTTCTTCGCCAACTTTTAAACTAATAATCCCACAATAACTTTTTTCCATTTGAGGTTTTGTAACCTCTTGTGATTAAAAAAATATACAATTTATTGTACTCATGTGAATTTGAAAACTTCATGTCCGAAGGAGCCATTAACTCGATCGATCGAAATTAAGGAGTAAAAGTTGTGGCACGGCCTTGAAAAGTCACAAAACAGAGGGCCTGTAATTTTTAATTGTAGGATATATACATATATTTTCCATAGCTGCGATTAAAATCATAAAGTCTATCTAAAAAGGAACATTTTAGTGTAAATTTAATGTTTTTGCGGCGAAAATGCCAGATTACTGCCGTATCAAAAGCTAAATCATGAATCCGCCAGTAGCATATATTCAAAGGTTTCCTATTCTCCAAATTTAAAAACCGGCTTTTTAGGATTATCGGGCGCAAATGTTGCTATTCCAGCTCATGTACATTACTTAGCAACGGTAACTAAGGACTTGTTACATGTCAAAATCAGTCAAAATTTTAAAATAAAGTTGCGTAAAATTTAAAAATGATGTATGTAATTGTTCTAATCATTTCCATACATCAATTAAATTTCAATGAAATGTAATTTGTGTGGTGATAATTTCATTTTGAAATTTCTATTGATATTGACATATGTCTTTAGTTACAGTTGCTAAGTAACTGTACATGAGCCGAAGTAGCAATATTTGCGCTGGATGATCCTAAAAAAGCGGTTTTTAAATTTAAAGGAGATGTATTGCCGTAAATCACTAAGAAGAGATTAAAAAATCTCATTACTTTAGCCAAAAGTTTTTCGCAGTTAAGTGCTGCATTACCTGAAAAATGTTTTGCATATACGGAGAATTCCATTTAATTGACCCGCAACTCATATTTTATTAGGGAGCAAACTCTATATTATTGCATTTTTGGATTCCTCGTTTTATTTTAGGTCAAGTTTATTAGTCATATGTAAGGCCTAAAATAGACAGTTTTCGATTCAATATTTTTCAGTGAAATGGACTTTTGCAGCGGCCTTAAAAGATGCGAATATCTCTCAACCTTATAAACCTAGAGTCATGTGATTTGAACTGTTGAATTCAGCATAAATTGCTCTTTAATTTTACGATTAAAAAAATCTAGTACCATATTTAGAGAGCCCTAAATACAACAGTGTTCAATTTGTACAATTTCAAACGTAAATAACTTAATGTGTTCAAATGGGACCTTCAATTTTTTATTGTCTTCAATGCCTCTTTTAATTGCCTATCAGAAATAATTAAAATTTGTGAAAAAAAATTAATAGAAATAAAATCGCTAAATATAGGATAGGAATCTATAGTAATATTATAAATGCGAAATTTTGGATGTTTGTTACTCAATCACGCCAGAACGGCTGAACGGATCTGGATGAAATTTGGAACAGAGATAGATTATAGTCTGGAATAACACATAGTCTACTATTTATCCGGGAAAAATGTTCCAGTGGGATAGATGTTTTTGTTTTTCATACAGCAAGGGACCAACATGATTTTTTGCTTAGAGGTAGATTTTTTTACGTAGTTTTTAACGTATTAGGGAATGGATTAAGAAGAGGAAAAAGTAGGGAGAGAAAGGAACCTTCCGAATGGGAGTTTATAGATAAATAAATTGAGAAAAAATTCGGATAGTTCGAACTGAGACTCGAACCCAGATCCTTACATGTCGAGAGCTGTATGTAATGTTGTATACAGAACGGTATTGCAATAAATAAATAAGTCAATCAATGAGTTACAAGATCCCTAATTCATTCAGCACCGTAATGATTCGGTTTTTCATAATGATCAGGCCGTCAGTTCACAAACATACACAAAATTTCTACGCGATCGAAGTCGCGGGCAAAGGCTAGTACAGAATAAAAATTTGATAGACAATTAAAAAAGAAATCAAACACAGTAAAAAAATGTTGAGATCCTATTTGAAAAAATTTTGTTCAATCATAAAATAAAGCAATTTATACTGAATTCAACAGTTCAAACCGCACTAAAGCTAGCTTACTAAAGTCCAGAGATACCCTTTTCAGACCCCTGCAAAGGTTTCATAACTCGAAAACTGTGTGATTTAGCTCCTACCTAATATGAATAAACTCGACGTAAAATGAAGCCAATAATCTAAAAATGCAATAATAGGGTGTCCCATTTTAACTATTGCGTGTGTGCTAATTGGAACAGCCCTGTATACTCAAAATTATTTTTAGGTGATAGAGCACTTAACTGCGAAGTACTTTTGTCTAAAACAGTTTATTCCATCTTTAATAACTGAGCCACAATCCACCAAATACAGCGGGATGCCCCAACCTGTATATTATCGGCCTATTCTCGATTTAGTCTTTGGGTTGGCAGCAAAAACAAGAAATGGTTTATTGTTCACACACACATTAATTTTTACACAAATTACGATCGAATTTATGGTAAAACAATCCTTTTTACAGAGACAATGAATTCAAGCAGCTACGACAAATCTATCCGACAATTAATATGTATAAGTAATGTATAGGCCGTGCTACAACTTTCACTTCTAAATTTCAATCGATTGAGTTAATGGTTCCCTTGAACTTGAAGTTTTCAGATTCACGTGAGATTGTGGATTAAAAAAAATTATGGTGTTCAGATTAACGTGAGTACCATAAATTGATTTTTTTATACACAGGGTTACGAAACCTCAAATGGAAAAGTAGCTATTGTCGAATCATTTGTTTAAAAGTTGGCGAAGAAGGAAACAAGTATAGCTCTAAATCTCTAAATGTTGTTAGAGAGAACATGTTAGAACCATTATGTCAAGTCGGAAGGTCCTCTCCGCAGACTGGGAACCAAATATCAACACTTTTGCAATATGTTTACATTTCACCCTGTATACACTGTATTGATTACATGACGATAAGTATTAGATATTTTGGTAGTTACGTTTTTAAAATCGGATGAGCACCGAATAAGTTACACCCAAAATTTTGAGTGGAAGGGTTCAATTGTCCATCAGTCTATTTACTTCATTATATGTATTGGACGATTCTAGTTAAGGCAACGCTTTTGCTTGGTGCAAAGATAATAATGGTGAGGTCTCAGTGTTTGAGTTTCCAGAAGCCCCAGCCTGAATTTCTCATCCACTTACACGCACCGTTCAGTTCTTATTTTTGCATTGTAATTGAGTTTCAGTCCATCAAGCGCTGTGTGCAAAGTTAAAATATGGTCGCATCTGGAGTTAATAAATTTTGTGTGGTAATGTTCAGTAAATGAGTTCCGAGATAACTAAGCGTGCAACCTTCACACAAAACAAACCAAAACCAAAACTTTCGCACCAACTCCCGGAACGCTCTAATTCTCAGTGGGCCGTCAACTCCAGTAACTAAATTTCCTTTGCAGGTATCAACTCGCGAAGAAATCGGCGACTTGTTATCGATGGAGCAGCACATCGACCTGATCATCCCTCGTGGCTCCAGCGAATTAGTCCGCAGCATCCAACAGCAGAGCCAGCACATCCCAGTTTTGGGACACGCCGAAGGAATCTGCCACGTCTACGTGGATAAAGACGCCGACTTGAACAAGGCGTTGAAGATAATCAGAGATTCAAAGTGCGACTATCCTGCGGCGTGCAACGCCATGGAGACGCTTCTCATCCACGAGGACCTGATGCAAGGCGAATTCTTCTCCGATATTTGCAACATGTTGAAAACCGAAGGTGTGAAAATCAACGCAGGACCAGTTCTGAGCAAGATACTCACTTTTGGTCCACCACTTGCCAAGACCATGAAGCACGAGTACGGTGCTTTGGAGTGCTGCATTGAAGTGGTGAAGAACATCGACGAAGCTATTCACCACATCCACAACTACGGTAGTGGCCACACCGAAGTGATTGTCACGGAAAATTGTAAGTTATAGTACTTCACTAAGAACTACTTTGTGACTTGTTTGTATTTCAGCCGACAGTGCCCGCAGCTTCCAGCACAAAGTAGACAGCGCTTGTGTCTTCCATAACGCTAGTTCTAGATTTGCTGATGGGTTCCGATTCGGGCTTGGAGCTGAAGTGGGTATCAGTACGGCGAGAATCCACGCTCGTGGTCCAGTAGGTGTTGAAGGTCTTCTTACCACCAAATGGGTGCTCTCAGGTACTGGACATGCTGCTGCTGACTTTGCTGAAGGTGGCAGCTGTAAATGGCTTCATGAAAATCAGCCCATCAACTAAGACCTCCTTAGATTCTTTCCTCCAGTTATTTAACCTTTTTATATGTACATTTTGTAAATACAAACTTGTTAAGTTTTAGTGTTAAGTTTATTTTTAATAAAGTTGCGCTCATGGGCACAAATGAACTACTTCATCTTAACTCGGTTTCAATTCAGCTGTCTTTTTAGTTTTTGGTTCTGGATTGAAATGTTGTGATACTGATTTGTCGTTTTCACTTCTTCTTAAGCACTTTCTAAGTATTGTCCTCAATATCTTCTAACAACATCAATTTTAGTGCAATTATTAAGTCATTCTTCTAAATACCAGAACGGAGTCATTCATTCAATTAACTGGCAACTGAAGCAGTTTGAAGGAGACTGAAGATTGGTATCCAAAGGACCTGGAATCGTCTTCAAAGCGATTCCCTTATTTGGGTTTTTTGGTCTCTCACTTGATAGGACTCTCTTTGATTCGAGAGCACTGACCACAGTACCTCATTGAAATCAATGAACATTGAACTTCTTTGAGCAATCTGTGGTAAACTTGCTCTTGTACCCTTCCAAAAGTCCTGATCTGTACTCATCAAAATGTGCGATCAAAATGCGTATAAAAATACCAGGTGCTTAGGCCATGCAACCACTTTAAATTCGTTAGAGTGTAGGAACATTTTGGCCTTGAAGTGAGAACTTTGACGATGCATAAAAAGTATATAGTTGGTGCCTTTTTAAAAAAAATCTATCTCAAGTGTCAGTTAGTCGCATAACTGCTCCTGTAAAAGGTCAAAAGTATAGACTGTAAAAAATTTACAAAAACTAGTCCGTCTATTCCTTTTTGTGTGCTCTATATTTAATTAGCTTTCACCAGTTACGAAATATTTTAAGGTGGGAAAAAAGCATGCAAATTTTCCATAAGAGGGTTTCGAGGGTTTAATTTCCTAATTTTCCAACAGATTTGTCTGATTTTTTGGTATAGCATTTGTTGAACATTGCTCTTAAAATTAACATCATTTGAGATTCATCCTAATAGTAGTTATTTAAGAAAAAAATAATACATGCAATGTTTCCATAGGAGGGTTTTGAGGGTTAAACTTCCTTATTTTTTAACATAATCGTCTGTTTCTTGGTGTTACCGTCACTGAACATTGCAATTTAAATTAAGATCATATGAGATTCAGCGTAATAGTAGTTATTTAATAATTAATTAATTAAACGGCCCTTACATAATGCTGAAAAAGATGACACCAAAGCAGATTATTTTGGAATTTGATTATGATGAAGATGCCTCAGTTTACCAAAATCTTTTAGCAAAAGATGAATGCCCTAAATTGCCTAATAACTGAGATTAAGCATTATTTTTAACGTGTTTCATGTAAAACCTACGTTCTCAACTTGAAAATGAGATGTCGCTGCCAATCAACTTTTCGTTCCTAAATGAAATATCGGCAAAATGTATTTCCAAAACTACTTTCTACAACGAATACTACGATTCATCGTAATCTTTGAGGCAAAAAAACTAGAGAAAATGCTAAAATTTGGCCGCCTGTCTTTGATGGATAAATAATCGATCATTGCGACATCTAGCGGCTGTGAATCGTAACAAATGAAAAATTCTTCACCTTAATCTGTTCATAAATATTGACTGACAAATCTATTACCTTCTAAAGGCAACTGAATAGCGAATTAATGTGGTTCGTATGTGGTAGATGGCACCACAAAAGAACAAATTGTATTAGATTTCTGTACCCTGTAAATATTCAATATCAGGATAGTTTCTATGGAAGGGAAATAATTATTGCTTTTTGTATTTAATGGATATGAAATTAACAACACAAGACACATTACAAATGCATTTATTTGTACCGACCAACAATTATTTATAATAATGGAAAATGCCACATATAAAAAATCACAGTAAACTCTTGAATACGTTCAAAATTAAAAAAATCAGTGTTTAAAATTATTACACAACTTGTGTTAAAATTGCCAATTCCTGAAATGTGTAAAACGATACATTCTAGACTGTCCACGACTATACAATGTTTGCACTTATAAATATAGTAAGATTGGAAAAGAACACAATTTTTCCTGCATACGACCACAATACGCCTATGAACACTTTTCCACATGCATATTTATGTGCTTCAAGCAATTTGTTGTCGATTGTGGAACAAAAACAATGAATTGCGATGCATCTCAAGACATTCGAAAAACCAGTTAAGCAAGTACAATCATAGTAGCAAATAATTACTAATTCACATTTCCTTATTCTGTGGGTGACTCTTCCTTTCTAGCTTTCTTCTCAACACTTTCAGACATGTAAGCCCAATATTTCGCTCTGACTGTATCATATTTTTCAGCAAGTTCAGTACATAAATTCTTTGCTCTTTCTAAATTGTATAATGGATGGTCTCCTTCTTGTGCCACTTGTTCTGAACACATGTCTACTATTAGAGCTAGAAGGAATGGAGATCTGTTGCCTGAGTTGTATAAGTCTTCACAAAAATTAGTGACCCTCGTGTTTAAACTGAGCCCACTTTTATCATGCAATAACACCCTGAAACAACAGAGATAATAAATTGTCATTTGCGTAAAAATGGAGGTCAAACCCTCTCAAATAATTCCAAGCACTCTCATTCTCTGTCACTATTTTAATGCTGGCAAGTGCATAATCAATTTCCCTGTTTAAAATTTCTTCAGTAAAGCCAGTGGTGCCCATTATCACAAAATATCGTTGATTCCAAGCCGAATTGTTTCTGATATCGTCGGAAATGAGGCTGTCCACATATTCCAGCTCTCCCTCGTATAAACTGCAAGTCAGTTTTATTACAGAATTTATTTGTTATTAAATTTACTTAAAAGTTTTGATTATCCATTGCCTGTGTTGCCACGCATGATAGTTCTTAGCGTCTGTACCCAAAACCGTTTCAGTTATATATTTCTCTTTGGATGCATCCTGTAACAACTCAACTAAAATCTTGCGATGATGCCACACTTGATAGTTCTTCGGTTGATTATATACAATGATTTTCTCAATAAAATCCATCTCTTCGTTCAAATCACGTTTCAACGCTTTCAGTATCTCACGCCTTCAAACAAATTCATAAACACCTAGTTCCAGCTTTGAAAATTACAGGTACCTGTACTGCCAAACTGTGTAATTAGCTGGATTCAAAGCTGCGGCATCTTTGGTGAGAGTCAGGGCCCTTTCCGACTTCTCTCCACTTTGTAAAACAGCTCGAAAGTAGTCGAAAACGTCTTTAACTGCAAATAAAGTTTCCAGTAATTTGAGGTTAGGAGTGCTGGACTTACATCGCTCGCTGTAGTCGATGGCAACGATGGGTTGGTCCCCGTCGTCTTGAGGGACTGGGGTCACGTCCTTCCATTCGGTTCGATCCCTGTAGAGTTGGAACGCCGCATCACTCTCATCGCTGCTACTTTCAGCCATTCCCACAAAACTCACTCCGGACTCCTTAACCTTACTTTTTCACTTGTCAAACAATTGTCAATAATTTGACGCAAGCCATATTGGGACTAGGAAGCCGTTAGAGGGAGCTTTCTATAAATTTTAGACTAGGTAAATGTTTAAAATTATTTCCAACAGGGTGAAACTTTAATTCCATTACTCATTAATAACTCTAATTATGAAATATTTTAATCTGTCGCATATATATTGACAGAAATTCTTTGAGCTTTATTTGTAGTTCATGTGCATAACCAAATAATGTTGTTTGAATATGGTAGATGGCACCACAAATAGAAAAAACTTAACAGAATTCTGTAAATGATAATTTTAGTTTCTGGGAGCAATTCCATTAGAAAAATTTGCCACAAGCATGGAAAGAATAGCACGACGTATTGGGAATACTACTGTTTTTTTTGGGTAATATCGTTTCAGTACTACAAATACAATTTCAAGTGTTAAATTTTACTTCAGGTATTTCCCCGGTTTTCCCCAAGATTTTTTTAGGAAGAACCTTAAAACAATGCCATAATGCTATTCCTGATAATAGAAGTTTGTGAAAATCTCTCAAAACTTATCCAATTTTTTACCCAGCCTTTAAGTAGTTAGATGATCTACAAAAAACAGAAAAAAAAAGTTGGGGTTGTTATTGAAAAAAATTCAACGATTCAACGAGGACGTCATTGTGCAAAATGACATGACGTCATAAGTAAAGTTTTTATGTGATAAGGTGACTAATTAAAAAATAAAATTGACCTCTCCGAGCGTTTTTACTGAAAAGATTAAATAACGCAATTATAAATTTTGTTCCTTATTTTATCACCATCCTGTATGTTTAAACGAATGTAAAGTCTTTGCCATTATTTATTTAATATTTAGTAAGCGCCCCTCCACAACAAGTGTCCCCAATGAAATTTCAGACTTTTGTGGTAATGGGACTGTAATTTAACAAATTGGTTTGGCAAAATCTCATCGACATATCATCAATTAATTCGTACATAAAACAATCAGATAAAGAACAGATCTCATGGCTTCTACATTTCTTTTTTATGTCGAATATTTGTTATTAATTTTGAAACATTACGTAAAAATTTTGAACACCGATCTTCTGTTTGATTAAAATAAAATAACAATATGACTTGCTAACAATTCAAGACTGATTCCATCATCGTATATAACAAAATAATATGGTAAAATCCCATCGACATATCCTCAATTAATTCGTACATATAACAATCAGATAAAGAAGGCACCTTCCATGGATTCCACATTTCTTTGTTTTTATGTCGATATTTTTATTAATTTCGAATAATGATAGAAAAATTGTGGTAAAAACGATCGAGCTGTTCGTGTCCTCTGTTCATTTGAAATGAAAAACAAAAATGACTTTCTAATAATTCAAAGAGCAAGACTGATTCCATCAAAATAATTCAACAAAATAATTTTGTAAAATCTCATAGACTTAACTACTTCGCACATACAACAATCAGATAAAGAAGACATAGCACTTAATTTTCATAGCTTCTACATTTCTTTTTTTATGTCGATATTTCTTATAAATTATACAGGATGAGTCATTAGTGAGGGATCGGTCCATAACTTCTAAATCATGTAAGATACAAAAAAAATTTAAAGACAATTTGTACACCGTTTGTCAGGCTGCACAACCTAAACATATTTTTACGTATACAGAGTGTTCCAAAACTCATAATTGCTACACAACTTTGTTTTTTCAAATACAAACTACCAGTATTTTATTTCTCCATTAGAACCCCTTTTCACATAGATTTATGGTGATATAAGACATATTACATTCTAAATCACCGTTATCAAATTATCAATATTTTTTCACATTTTTTGTCATTTACAGAGGTTCACTTAAAAATTTACTGAGAGGTTGTTTTAGCAGCTAGAAGTCTGAAGTTTGACACAAATATGAAGAAAGGATTGCTCTTTACGCCAGATGTGCAAAATATCATTTTTACTATACAGGCTCTGCAAAAATTTGTGTCAAATTATACTATTTTTAAATAAGCTTAACTTAATTTTTTTAAATAGAACTCCCTATATTTTTGTATGTCATCGAATTCGCCTGGAGTCTGGCTACGTTTTTTATTAAGGTTGTTCTATAGCGAAAATTCATCATTTACGAGATATTTGATATTTTTGGATGTGATACAGATTGAGCCAGGATAAGGTAGATAGTGTGCCATGGAAATCATAGAAATCATAGAACTCACATTTCAATACTGCACCGTTGTGTCATGACCGACTTGTTATTTGATTATCCATTCCATTATCCACAATTAATTCGATTTTACAAGAACAAATCGATAAGATTTATTGTCAGGAAGAAGGCGAAATAAATCCTTTGCTTGCGGCAAGAATTTACGCTCAACGTTAAATAAATCAACAAATAAACATTTAAAGAAATAAATATAAAAATTCAATAAAGTAAGCTAAACTAAATAATATATTCAATGTTGCGGCCACCTCTCTGTGCACACTTTCACGCGGTGGGTGAATGATCTTCCAATATTTCGTAAAATTTGCTGGCAAACGCTTCTAAATGCATTTTAGATTCTTATTTTCATGTTCTCTTTGGTTGTTTCGCTTAATTTCAGACAATAAATCAAATCGATTTGTTCTTGTAAAATATAATTTATTGTGGATAATGGAATGGATAATCAAATGACAAGTCGGTGACGACACAACTGTGCAGTGTTGAAATGTGAGTTAAAATGATTAACATGGTTTTCATGGCACACTATCTACTTTATCTTGGCTCAATCTGTATCACAGCCAAAAATATCAAATATCTCGTAAATTATAAATTTTAGCTATAGAACAAGCTTAATAAAAAACGTAGCCAGACTACAGACGCATTCGATGGAATACAAAAATATAGGGGGTGCCATTTAAGAAACTAAAGTTAAGCTTATTTGAAAATATTATAATGCGACACGAATTATTGCAGACCCTCTATAGTAAAAATTATATTTTGCATGCCTGGCGTAAAGAGCAATCTTTTCTTCATATTTATACCAACTTTCAGCCTTCTAGCTGCTAAAACGACCTCTCAGTAAATTTTTAAGTAAACCTCTGTAAATGACAAAAAATGTGAAAAAAAATTTATAATTTGATAACGGTGATCCCAAATATAAAATATCTTATATCACCATAAATCTATGTGAAAGGGGGTTCTAAAGGAGAAATAAAATATAGGTAGTTCTATTTGAAAAATCAAAGTTGTATAGCATGCGGCAATTTTGGAACCCCCTGTATACATTAAAATATTTTTAGGTTGTACAGCCTGGAAAACGGTGTACAAATTGTATTAAAAAATTTTTCCTATCTTACATGGTTAAGGAGTTATGGACCGATCCCCCACTAATGACTCAACCTGTATATAAGCTATTATAAAAATAGCAACCAAGATAAGAAATACCACGCATACGTGTAGACCGGTCTTAATTTATATCTTATTTTACGGGTATTTTTAGTTTGTATATTTTATAACACGAAAAAATAATTCAGAGTAGACCATGGCATCACTTGGAATTCGTGTAGTGTAGAAAATGTTTGACCATGAAATGGAGAAATTTATAATTACGTCTTCGGTTGACAACCGTTTTTAACACAACATATAAGTAGGTACTTACATTTAATGTCTTTTTTAACAAAGTTTAATTCTAGGCGTCGATTTACACGTTTGTGCAATTTTATGCTTGATAATCGAGTTTCAATCAAGTCATGATATGTCAATGTCAAAGGTGTACATTGTAAAATACACACACACCCCTGCGAATCTCTTTCTTGTACGATCTACATAAAAACGTTTGATGTTGCCGCAAATTGAAATAAAATTAAGAAATTTAAATTGAAAAGAATTGAAATAAAACCAACACTATAGACTCTGCTGACCTGTATTATGTACAATCATAAGATATAACAATGATTTCTGAGGTAACATTAAGATGATCCTTAGACTATCCTATACAGATATAAACAGTGATTAAGGTATCTGCGTGGAACAATTCGACCATAATTTGGTAAAGCTGAAACTTATAGAAACGTGATAAATCTGCACCATTCATCCGTTGATGTGTACGTTTGGAATTTGGCACAGCACTAATTTTGATACCCTTGACATCCAAAACTTAGAAATTATACACCGATCACATTTAATAATAATGATACGGACAACAATATAACCATCATCGCTTTGGTACATAGCACCATGATGCTCCGTTATCAAACAATACTCGTAATAAAAAAGCTACCAATTTACATGTTCTAACCAAAATATTGTCAGTTTTAACTAACATAGATTATACATTTAGAATCTAATACATCAAACAGTCTTACATTTATCAACAATTTCTAAAATTTATAATGACATAGATATGTCTAACGAATACGGCTCACTAGAACTAGAGTTGTGATATCGTCGCTTTCACTTTAGAGCCAGAATGTCTTTCAAAACGTGAGTTTTTAGAGTAATGTAACAAATTGTACTCAAAGCAATTCGGTGTTGCGGCTTCTATCATGTTTCCAATTATCTAACGAGCTGAATAGAACTTCGCACGCTGTTAACGGAACAATATTATACAATAATGTGGAGCCAGAGTAAAGCGTAAGCGACTACACCGAAGAACAATATCAGTATCGTAAGAGTTTAAAGAGCGTAATTTCGAGGTTACATGCGGTAAGAGTGTAGGTCATACGCGAATTCTTTTGTAAACTCATCTCGTTTAACTATGCTATATTTATCTGAATTTTAATATGTCTATATATTTAAAATATATTTTATCTATGCTTTTATCTACATCCTCTTTTATAAAAACTGTAAGAAATTTGGTATAAACATACAAACGAACGGTGTGCAACGAATCCGGCTCGCTTTGGAAGTTCCATCGTTCCACACCGTGGCTTGTGGGCGTTTCTTAGATCGTTTTAATTAAATTATCACTGTTTCATTTAAAATATTTTAATTACGTTGGTCAGTATTGAATGATGTGGGGTCGACGCTCGTTCATGTCCACGACGGAGGCGGACGAACGCCGACTGGTGAACGTCATATCGACGAATCGAAGACGGCCATCGACGTCGAGATGTCCTCGTCCTTCCGGCAGCACTCGAGGAACTCGTCCAAAGTGACGACGCCGTCCTTATTCTTGTCCATTTTCTGGAAGCGTTAAATTTCATGAGGGTATTATCGACTACCGCCGCCCTAAACATGGTTCTTACGAGTATTTTAAAAGCGTCGGGGCACGCGTTCTGAATAATTCCCCTAAAAAGTGAATTTTATCTTGCTTTTGTGAAACGTCGGTTTTCTCTAGGGGCTTGAGTTCGTCGGTGGCGGTGTAAAATGCGGTCGTATATGACTTTTATCAAAAATTGTGAAAATGAACCCCGACGGGGGGCCCCAAGGGGGCGGCTTTGTATCAACGCAGTTTAGCGCCAACTCGAAATGGCAAGTTTTGTACCGGGAATAAGTATCGGAGATAAAAATGGAACGTTTGCTTAAAACTAAAGCATCTCTTCTTTCGAGATTTAGGTCAAATAGCGACTAAAGATAAAAATAATAGATAAAATTACTTCAGAGCTTTTGTAAGAAAACGGAATCACATAACGAAGGAATTATTACGTAGCACTCCAAACCATGGAAGCACTATAATATACAGATGTTCCAAAAATGGCGTATAAGCTCTTAATTACGTTAATAGAATGTGCTCAGGGAACAAGAAAATTGTTTTTTAAAAATCCATAGTCCTATCAAAAAATACAGAAACATAATGTAGAAACTTAGCACTAGAGTGAGAAGTACAAAATTAGAGAGTGATGCAAAATAATTAAAATATAAAGGAACATGGTGACAGATGACGACACACATCGCCTGTCACTGTCAGTTTCCAAAAAGCCATAGGAGAATATTCAACTGCATTTTTGTGAACTTTTTCGTGCAAATTAACGAAAAATTTTACACCAACGGTATATTACAAACTTAAAGAGAAATGATAATGTAGCGGCTTGAATTTGAGTCATCTTAGTAAACTCGAGCGGGTTTATGGCAAGAACTTTATAAGGTGCTGGATGCGAATTTATCAGTATTAAATTATCTAAACTAAGTATCATTTGCATCATTTCAATAGATTCTGTAATATTGAAAAGTTATCGAATCTTTTGAAGAGACAAATACATATTTTATAGTATATATAAAGTTTCTAATGCTCATTGTAATAAAACTGATTATTTTAATTTAAATTTACCGCCACATCACTTTATAGTCGGCTGACACTTATTTGAAGTTTCCGCTCTAATAATACAAATAAAATGGCCGAGGTCAGTCTCCCCTCCACAAAAACATATAAGTTTCTACTCTTTGGTCCTATTTTTTTAGTTACTAGCACAGTTTGTTACTAGCAAAAAACTGGATGTTCAATTTGGCAACGTTGTAATTATCAATCCAGTATTACCTACTAGGAGAAAAGAATAAGATTGTTAATTATTAATTATTGTAAGTTAAAACAATATTAAATTTTACTTTTATCTTAGGTAATTTGCACTTTACCGTTTGCACCAGCGATGTCAGACTTATTTTCATGGCATTGTGATGTAAAACATACCCCCCTTTTTTAAATTTAACAGGATACTTGTTCTATTTTTGTACGCAAGACTTTGCAATTAATGACACTGTAGAAGATTCTTGACTTTGGGTTGGGGTTCTCTGTTTAATATCATTTTGAACTCGTACAATTATATTTTGTGTTGTTTTTACGAAATTCCATCTCCAGGCGTCGGTTTGGATCACAGACAAGACAGATAAGCCAGGTTTGTACGTCGTTTGAGCAAATGATTCGTTGACAATTCCTGCGAATGCCATAATAATATAAAAGAGAGTAATCAAAGTCAAAATCAAAGTACAGTAAAAAATAAAGCAAAAGACAGCCTCTATTTTGTTGTACCGGGTGACTATTAATAATTGACAATTATTTTATTATATTGGCGTAAGTCAAAATTTTAGTTAATACCATGGAATGTCGTAGTGTAAGACATATTCTAACTAACTAAAATAATCAAGGCATTTGACTTAGCGATGTGCGTAATTGAATCTTTTATGTGAGTGAGAACAGTTTTTAAATTTACGAGTCTCACTGTACGGGTTCTGAGATCTGACGATTTCATATATTTAAAAAAACTATCGTTGGATTTAAAAAGTTTGTCTGTCCGAAAACATGAGATCGGAAGCATGATAAACTGGACAAACTAAAGTTAATAAAAACTCATCTTATTAAATGTATTACAAAAAACTCACATGTAGTCGGAATACTGAATTATCGGTTTAAAAAGAACAGCAGTAACGTTTAACTATATCAAAGTCTTCCAAAAATAATCAACGAAATATGTACGCAATGAAAACTGTTTGTGAAGAACGAACACCAATTATTTGTATTACGGAATATGTAAATTTCTATAAAAATGTACCACTTCGATATGTTGTTTTTATACTGTTGTTCAATTTTTTCTCTTGTCTGTTCAGTTCTGTTTTTATTGTTAAATTTATAATTAGTTTTAAGATGGAACTAATTTGCAATACAAATTACAATTCATACAATAATAAATTATTTTTCTTGATATAAATGCATATTTATAATATGTAGTTATGTTCTGAGGTGTAAGGTACAATAAAATTCGAAAAATAGAAATACGAACCGACTTATAACTGTAATTTCTTATCTCATTTCACATTATAATATAAAACCAAATTACGGTAATATGTCATTAATTTTGGCCAGTGAAAAATAAACCTCATGTGTTAGACGTTAACACAATTAATTTTCTTTAAAATCGCTTTATTGCATTTTGTAATTATTTGAGATACGTCGTCTCAGTGATAATATTTTAATAAATTTACAGAATAATAATTTGAAAATTCGAAAAGCTGGGATAAACATTTTTTAAACTTTGCATTGCATGTGTAAATTATGGATTTGCAATAATAATGTGGCTATTAATTTTAGTTGTAATCGGCTTTCTGTGTGTGTAAACACGAACAGCAGATTTGTAAATTACTTTTAAATCACAGCAATTGTTGAATATTGGTTGAATGTTTGTTGCACTCTGGTTAGAAGCTGCTAGTAATTGTCGCACCTGAAATATCCTGTCCACTTTCTCTTTAACCGTGTCCTCATCGACGCAGGGTTCCGCAACTTTTCCCATCAAATCGTAGATTGCACTAACAATGTCAGTCATCTCGTCGCGTGTTATGCACCCATCTCCGTTGATGTCGTACAGGTTGAAGGCCCAGCGCAGTTTCTCGTCCAAAGAACCCCTCGATAAAATCGACAAGTTCTGCACAAAATCCTGAAACAAAGAAAAAATAAATTGACCGAAAAGTTTGTAAGCGAGTTCTGAACTCGGTAGTGTACGTCAGATGAAATCTTGTCAATTTGGACGCATCCTTTCGTTCAGATTGGAAAAGACAAGGCGGCTTCGAAAGCAGATTAAAAATATGGAAGCTATCGATTTTTAGAAAGGTTCCGCTTTCATATCAATCTGCATCCCAGAACGTAAACTTTGTTACGATGATGAACCTTTATTTCAAAGAACTTCAAAGAATGAAGTCGGATAAATTCGTAACGAGACAATTTTTAGAACGAGCTGTTCGTACATTTCAGTCACAATTGAGCACTAGACGTTAAAATTTAATATTTGAATGCATTTATGCACTTCACTTAGACAATTTTCGAAAACTGGTTTGTTTTTCAATTTATGTAATATAGCAACGACTTGAGTTTAAATGTAGTAAGTGGGACATAAATCATGATGAACTGTACGTATAATGAGTACAGGATTTCCAGATAGGTGTTATCAACAGCGGTGGTGTTTCTCGGTCTCGAGGACCGTGTTCTATTAGTTGTTTCATTGGGGAGATGTAGGGAGCGCCCCGAGGGTTTATCCTGGCAATTGACCTCGCCTACGCTATTGAGACGGCAGGAAGAGTACTTCGCCCACATCCAACTTTGATAACCCAGACTTATATTATAGTTTTTGGTTGGTGCGGATTACCTTTTATATTTCCAAGTGCCTCTAATAACTAAATCTTCCAGTAGATTTTTGATTTACATGTACAGGATGGTGCATTTTCGATCGCCATGGAAATATTATACAGGCACATTTTTACGCAGAATACGATCTAGTGAAATTTTATTTCAGGCTTTTTGTTTAACTGTAATAAATCAAACTTGTGTTTTTTTAAATATATAAACAATAAAAGACAATTTTATTTTTTAAAACGCTATTATTTTCTAATATCAAAAATATAAATATTTTATATGATGGTCCTGAAGATTCCTAAAAATATGTAATTTACTAATATTTCGTAATTTCTTTTAAATTGGCCACGCAAGGTAAATGATTTGTTTTGTTACATTACCAACCAAATATGCAAAAAATGCTTAAAGTGTTTCTTTTGTTTTCAAACGAAAAATGCAAGTTAGTAGAATTTTGAAAAGTACCACATGTTAGAGTGTTACATCGTCCAAAGCCAATCTCAAGACGCATTTGGAACATTTCCTGAAAGACGCTTACCAGATTTTAAAATTTGCGGACGACTATTAGAAAATTTAAAATTGCTTGGTTCCTTCATACGATCAGGTACAAAAGAATACGCCAAAGAAAATAGGGAGCAAGAAGAAAATAACGCGCTAGGAAGGGTTGCGGCTTATCCGAATATTTCTTCAAGACAAATTGTCTTGCGATTGTTGCATTTTTGTTGGATTTGATGTAACACTCTAGCATGTCGTACTTTTCAAAATTTTCGTAACTTTGCAAAAAAAAAGATTTTTGAATGTTTAACAATTTTCTGCACATTTGGTTCGTAATGTAACAAAATAAATCGTTTGTTTTACATCGCCAACTTATAAGATATTGGGAAATGAATGTAAATTATGCATTTTTTCAGGAATTTTCGGGACTATCATAAAATGTATATATTTTTGAAAACAGAAAAAAATAGCGTTTTTAAAAATAAAATCGCATTCTATTGTTTTTATAAAAAAAGCACAAGTTTGATTTATTACGGCTGTATAAAAAGCTGAAATAAAATGTGATTAGATCGTTGAGTTATGCGTAAAAATGTGCCTTGTACTGTTTTAATCTTATGTTAATAATATCAATAATAAAAAAGCTAGGAAAGTTTAAAAATTTTGCCAAACTGTCAACTTTTGGTTATATCTCAAAAACGAACGATAGCCGGATGCGGTTTCCACCTTAATATGTTTCTCAAAAATCCAAAATGTGCCGCTACACTTTTTTTCTAAGTCCATTATTTTCCGAGATTTCCTATATAAAAAAAAAGGACCAGTTTGTACATACATAAATATACCTACATCAAATACCAAAGTACTTGTAGATACATAACCAGGAGATGTTACTTGTTTGTACATACATACCAAGTGTGGTAAATATTTTTGCCGTAGTGCCTCTTGTTATTATTACAACATGTTTATTATTTACTAAAGATTCAAGCACTGAAAGCTACCGTTGAAGAGGAACCAGTGGAATATCCTTTTCATCAGCAGCTGCTGGTTTCTGAAACCATAACTTTGACCATCAACTCTTATAACGGTGTTTTCTGTTATAGTTTAATCGCAGTTTCCTTTAATATAAATTGTTTTAAATGTTACATGATATCGACATGATCTTGTGACATTAAGTAAATCAAAAATATTTCCCTATAAGAAATGTTTATGTTCTGAATTAAATTTTGATCCATCGGCTGTATAATAACATTACAGTTTGGTGGTAACAATATAAGTTTGAGATTTGGATCATCAGAAATGATTTCTTCCATTGGATGAGAAGTAGCGTTGTCTACAAGTAACAATGTTTTCTGTGGTATTTTAATTAAATTAATAAACTTTTTGACTTCAGCTACAAAAAGGTGTTGAACCACTCATGAAATGTGGTTCTGGCCATGCATTCTTTTTTGTTGGCTTTGCATGTTAAGGTAAGTGATAGTTCTTGAAAACTGGTGGATTTAAAGCTTTACCAATAACCAGGAGATGCAACTTGTGGGTCACAGTTGCATTTAAGTAGAGAATTTGAACGTACTAATACTTCTGTTTGAAAAGGGACCTCAATACATGGAAATATGTATATAGAAACAATAAAAAATCTGAAAGCTACCATTCGCAAGAAAAAGATTCAAAATCACGCTCAGAAAACTCTCTTTCTGCATGACAATTGCAGGCTACATGAGGCATATCTCTTTCCCAATCTCAAGAAACACTTAAGGAGGCCGGTTTTCGTTCGGACGAACGAAGCTATAGAAGCTTATTTTGTAAAATTACCAAAACAATGTTTTCGATATTGCTTTATTAACGTTGGAATAAATGTGTAAGTGTTCATAATGTACAAGAATTTTTTTTGTTCCCTTGCTCGTTTTTATCAAAGTATGTAATTTTATAAAGACCCCTTGACATGTAGTATTTTTTTTAACAAATTTCATCTTTAGGTGTCAGTTTGGACGCAATTTTACGCAAGTCTACACTGTATGAAATTAAACCAATCTAATTCCACGGCCTACTCAAAATGTCCTTTTTTTGTTATCTTCATTATCCTCTATGCCTCACTTCTTTTCTGTAATTTCTCAAGTCACTCTTTCACACTTTGTACTGTATTGATTTGCGTTTCGTTTGATCCAAACTCCACTCCTGTACTGACTCGCTTGTCATGGTTCGTTTCCTTTCCTCAATACGCTTCGGCTATTAGAAATTCAAATTGTGTCCGTAAAAGCAAATTCATTGTAATAAAGTTATTTTAATACATAAAAGCATAAATTTGTACTGCAGACAATTCCGGATATGTGCAGCTCTAGAAATGTGAATATTTCAATAAAAGCTCCAGAACTGAAATATTTCCGACATTCAGGTCGCTTTGAAGCTCTGAAACAAAAACGCCACGTCCTTTATTTTGGCGAACTGCAACGAACTGAGATTAGTAAATGAATTATCACGAAACGTTCGCAAAATCTATAATTTCGCACTAGGTTTGTATGCCTCTGGCGATTCGCGATTTATCGGCCAATAAAACGTCCCTTCTTGAAGTTCCTGTAATCAGGCGGTTCCAACATCGTCTTCGGTGCACTCCAATGCGCTAAATCCACAGAATAACAATGAAAGTTTTCCGTTAAAGCTGCACTTTTCCTCAATCGAATATAAGTCAATTTCGCAAAACGTGCGCATTCTTTTCGCTGTTACAAATGCTGGGAAATTCGTGAACGCCGAGTTATCCTTTAATTGGGATGCGGATATTGGCGCGGGCGCAGGATAAAACGCATATCCATCCATCAATCCGACGGACTAGACGCCGCATAGTCCTGAACTGTTGGAAACACCGCGAGTCCATTATCCTGACGGTCTTCACATTCAACGATCCCATTTGCATTGCCCATCGAACAAAATCATCCCCTTTTCGCCAGTTAACGCGGTTATATCTGCACACACGCGGGGCGAGTTTTGCGGTCGATAACGGCAACAAGCGGTGGGTAGCGCCCACCTATCGAGTTTTAATTGAGTGTTTTATGGAGCTGAAATATCCGCGGAATTTTGGAGAGATCGAACGTGTCGATAAATTGAAGTTGACTTTAGCCGGAACAGGCTACGGTGTGTTTGAAGCGCGGTTTTTGCACGCTAGACGAAATCAAATTGGATTTATAGAGTTTGTTGTTTATTCAATAATTTAGAGCGCTTTGTAGCATCCGACACGGAAAGCCACGTTTAGAAAGTAAAAAACTACAAAAATTAGTATGCTGAAAGTCATTCTGAACCTTAGTAATTAATTTTTTAGTAGAAATTCACTGAAAATTTTCTGTAAGATGTAGGGTGTCCTTTTTTGTATTAATTAGAAAGAACTAAAGCCATTCTTAGAAACATGTCAAAAGCACAAAGTGAGCTCTTGGTTATTAAGACACAATTTGATTTGCTATTTCCGAGACAAATCTAATATAAAATATATTCTATAAAGACGATTGTACGAGATATCAAGAAATACTAAGTGATGAAAGCAGACACAATGTCATAAACGAATAGCATAATAAACGAGAATTGGAAAAAATGACAAGTCAAATATAATCTCAGTCACAAATGACGCAATTGGACAAAATAATAAACAGGAACAGGAAAAGCAAACTTTGATTTTCGGAAATTGGCTAAACACAAACTGAGTTTGAAGAGACTGGAGAGCTGAGAAAAGAACAGAAAATATATATCAGACAAAGATGCTTAAAACTCATACCGTACATAATAATATAAAACTATAAGAACGGTTGGAGAAAACGACTAATCATGCAACTAAAGAACAGGAAGAACTGAAAGATTTTCTCAAAAAATTGCAAAATTACCTATACCTACGGAGATGTGGAGGAATACTAGTAGATTTGGAAAGTATTGTATCTATAAGAAGTTCAATCCAACAAAGCGTTTCAAACAATTAAATTCAGCTTGAAAAAATGGACAACATACCTCGAAGGGGTATGTAGAAAACGCAGCTATTGTGAGGATGTTAGCTGAAATTCTAGAAACGGAAAGGCCACAATTACACCATCACTCCTTTGATATTATACCAGAAATGGCACAGTTAAGACTTTGTAAAAACAGAACATTGAAATGACAAAACATAAAAGAGCAAAAACCACAGAAGGAATAATAAACAATTTTTGAAAAATAATGCTTGATGGTAAAATCCCGTAAGAATATGCAGACGAAAAGCAAAATTATAGGTAGAAGGTCTCTGTGAAATCGATACTAATTTATGCAGCTAAGACTCCTAGAAAAACTGAAAACAAATACACCAATGGAAGAACGTCAAAATTGATACAAGGAATTACCACGAATCCGAAGTAACACTATAAAAGATGACGAACGAAAAATTGAGGACTTGTTAGATCGATAAGATTGAAAAATACATCGATATGTTGAGCAGGATGGACAAATGGGTTCAAGATCAAAAACCATACAGGTCGACATCCTAAAAGATGGAGGACGTCCGAATCACAAAAGCAAATAGCGGGAATAACAGAAACTATTGTTTAAGTTGTTTAAATTTGTGCATATTATGAAACATTTCATCGTTTTTTATACCATCGATATAGCAGAAAAGTGCAGAAAAGTCCACCACCTTCAAGAGTCACAATCATTTCATGCATACTTTCTATTTTCTTCAACTGTCTCGAAAGATTCTTTTAAATAGTGCGACCACAATCAAGGTAACTAACTACTTTAACTTAAAATAACCATCGTCAATACGAAACCGATACTCTTGATAACGAAAAAAGGAATTAATACAAAAACAAAATAAAATCTTGTAGCCAATATAATGTGGAGCAGGCATACGTATATCGTAACGATATACTTTGGACATTTCCTTGCATAAAGAATGCAAAAAAAAACATCAAAATGCGGAAAAGACAAGACTTCCGTTGTTGGTTCTCTATCACTGTCAAAGACAGTTTATAGAAAAAAGATGTGACCCCAAAAGCTTTTGTTTGGTGCGGACAAATTAATATATCGACCGCTACTCAGGTCGTGTAAATTAAGACAATTTTTTCTAATTCTGTAGAAGCTCATAATCAACTGAAGGAATTGTTTGCTTTGTTACAATCTGAAAGCTTAAATTTCAGCGAAAATGCGAATAGATATGTAAGTTCATTGGAGGTTCAATGAAGTTACTTATACACAAGTTAGTGCAGGTGACAGATCCAAATGTTATCGATCTCAACGAATATTAGCTTTTCTTAGCATTTCGTTTTGGGGTGAAAATGGACTAACTGGACTTGCAGATTACGCGTCAATTGTCTCGATTTTATTTTATATTGGAAGTCTATTTTGGTAAGCACTCTTTCATTATATGCATGTTGTTTTGATCACGAAGGCAATGTAAAAAATAAAAGAAAATTTTAACATAATAAAATTTATTATAATTTAAAATAAAGTGAGAAATAGTTATCTGATGAATAAAGTTATCTGGCAGTCTTATTCGCATAATAACTCAAAGGCATCTATTCCTCTTTAAATTTGTTCTAAATAGTTATTGGTGGCTTGGTTATGTGAAACAAGGATCAATATAAGTATATAAAAAACTTTAAGATAAATAAGGTACGCAAATTTGCAACTATTTGCAACACTTGAATAATTAAATGTCAATATCTTTGAATATAAAATATTAATTAGTCTTGAATTTAGTACTTTACTTAAACTGCGCGCGCAAATTTAGTTTAATAAGTTAGAAAATAATACGAAGTTGCTGTATGACACATAACGTAAAAATTAGGATCAAATTAAGTGTATATTGTGAACTTTTGATAGCACATGTTCTGAATTTAGTACCTACTGAAATTAGTGTCGTCTTAAACAGCTCTTATTAGAGCTAATTGGTAAATTCTTAAAGGAATTCTCTTAAAAACCATATATCATTTTGATTGAGACGTGTAGGGCAAACCTCGTAACGGTGGTTCTTCTAGTTTTTGTTCAGTGTCGAGCTTTTAGCTTTCCCAGCTATTTTAATAAGGGCAAACGCTTCACTGTCCAGCGAGTTTTGTTGTAATTGCTTCTGTTTCAATTATGGCATTGAGTGGATGTTATCAATTGCAGAACGCCCGCGACATTGTTCATTTTTCATTGATTAATCCATCGTTGTTTTACCTTCGTTCGTTAACACTATACAGACACAATGCATGCTTCAGTTAGCGACTAGTTTCAGCTGTTTTATAACGCAGTTTGTACTTTTAAAGAATAGTTGCTCTCATTTTAATTTATCCAACTTCATTTCAATGAGCATGAAAACGGAGTCATTGGTTGTCACCTGTTCACTGCTGAAGCCGTCTTTGCTATACCAATCTTAGATGCACAGAAATCATTAAAGATATTGACTCGTTTGCCTTTCGAGAAGCAATTATGGTAATTTACAATTTATTAGACGCAAAATATTTGCTCAGCTGTGAGGCGCTACATACACTTTTTCAAACGATATGATACCAACAGAAAATTACAAACCATTTAGGTGCTGATAGACGAGCGAGAAACTCACGTGATTTTCTGTCGGACACTACTGTCGTATTGTCGACTCGGCCGACAATTTCTCGCGACACTTATTGCTTGTAGTGAAAATGCATGAGGAAGTTCTCGCGCGAGTTTTATCGCAAGAAACTTCCTAATCTATCAGCACCCTTGGGTTCTATTAAATTCTAAAGTTTCTCCTTCTAATCGTAGTTCTAAAAATAATGATAATATAATACGAAAAATGTGCTTCTTTTTATTTGTTTTTTACAAGAGATTAATAGAGTAAATCTCATGTAAAAAATATCAAAGAAGAACTTATTTCTTATTAAATTCAAGACATGTCAAAATAAACGACAAGGGATTTTAATATATTTAGAAAAGTTTATATGAAAAAATGCTGAAGCCAGGGGGAGTCTAAATGTCTTGTCTCGCTAGCAAAGTATGAAAAAAAGAGATTTGCGTATATTATCCAAATTGTTTCTGGTTTCTAGCTGAGGAAGATCGTTACGACTGTTATTAACAGACATTGATCATCAGCTTTGGAGTCAATATCAAAACAAATTTATGCGGCAACTCTTTGGAATCAGTTAAAATTGGCATGGCTAAATTTTTTCATAAATCAAAAGCTAGATTCATGGGTCTATAAACGGACGTAAAAAAATAGATGTAGCTCATGGAATCACTGTGAAAATTATAATAGTGTAGCAAGGTTGAAGTTAAGTTGAAGAAATTCGAAATTAAGTTCGTTGTTGACAACTGTTCCAGACACGATGCACAAGACACATCTATTTGTACTTTTTTTTAACAAGTTCCATCTCCAGGCGTTTGTTTGAATGTCGTTTGGGCATATTTTTAATTGAGAGTTTTGTCATAAGTCAGATATGTGAATGTGAAAAGTCTACACTGTAAAAATGAAAGAAGAGCTAGATTCCATGGCCTACTACCGAGAATACTCTTTTTTACGACCTTTACAACCCATTCGGCTTGACATGTAAATGCAGCAGTTAGTGAGAACTCAATTTCATAGAATATTTCAATTTTCTCTTCGACTTATGTTTATCTCATGCACAATTCAACTGGGATTAATGCCACGAAACAAAATCAAGCGAACCCTTGGTTTAATTTTCTGAGAGTTTTGCGTTACGCAGGGTTCTGAAGAGTCATATAAAAAACTGAAAGCCTCCACGAAAGCTCAACAAGTGCGTCCTCGAAGCGAAGTAACGTGACGAGGGGTTCGATTATTTTTTAGGGCTGCGCCAGATGTAATAAATTTTATATAAAAGCAGAAAGCTATTTATGTGCCAAATATGAAATAGCGCAAAACAAAAATTTGGGTAATAATGACCAAAATTGTTCTTTCAAGCAGCAACAAGTGGTATTGGAATTCGCCCAAGTTTTTTAAATTCAGGGGTTACAGGTTTTTACTAAGTGCGAGGTCGTTGCGTGTCGTGGTGAAAAATGGTTGCGTTTCTTCAGCGGCTTGAAATATTCAGGATTAGGCAGAGGATAGCGAAAGAACTTCGGGACAAACATTACCCTCGATAAATCAGCGGGAATTATGCCTGTTACAAATCGAAATGTTCCCGTGGCAGAGACAAGAAATCCTCCGCCATATTGCATTTTCTCGTTGTACGTGCAAGCACCGCCGCACGAATCCGGAAGATAAATTAAGAAAAGCGGCGACGTCACGCCAAATTTATCGCCCAAAGTGGATATTTCTGTTCCGTAAAAAATCATCGATTTGCTTTTTGTCTGTTTATTGGAATCCGCACAAAAAACGGCTGCCGAGCGTGACTTTGTAGCGTCAATTGCGTTTATTTCGCAAGAACGAGTTTACGCCCCATTTTCCGTTATGGCTGCAATATGTCACCCGGGACATCTGGGTATTATTCAAAAATGTGTTATCGTCAACGCACATGCAGCATTTAGCCGTGAAATCTGCTCTCTGGCAAGGAAAATGCGGCCGGATTGGTCCAATGGGACGCAAAAATTGCTTTTAGGAGCCCGAAACCTGAAATATCCATTGTGCTTATCGCGAAAGTATTTTCCGTATTAATTAGCATCCCAAACAGTATCACGTAAAATATTTGTCTTAATGCGACCGAAATAAGCGACCAAGTCGCTTTGAATTCGCCACCTTTTCATCCGCCTTATGCACACAAGATTCCAATACTGCTTAAAAGCCCCACTGAAACTCGCGCTTAATGCAACATACCACTGCTGAAGCTCTGATTTGCGTAACAAAGGTCTTTCAAAACCACAAATTTACAAGCACAATATTAGCGCGATGGATTAAGATCGGTGCGTAACATATTTCTGATTAATTGAAGATGCTCGCAAGAGTGATCTTGGCTTGCATCTAATTAGTCGAACTACGCTCGATTGCAGGAGTTCAACCCACTTCAACCTCAATTTCCCGATTTCCGTTGAGCACGTCCTTACTAAATGTGAAAACGGACGTGTACAAAGTATGCCCTATAGATTTTTTCGTCTGCCATGTGTGTGTTGTTTTATGTTCTGGACACGCTTTCATAATTCCGCTATGCGTTAATTAGAACTGAAAATTGATTCTTCCAGAGATAACAGTTCTAATTCGCCGCATATACTTTGGAGCCCTGCTTCTTTCAGAATTTAAGTTACGAAGGTCACTCAACAGCACTCTGTAATTGCGACAAAATAATACATGAATGTTGTCTAAAATTGAGAGAATCAAGTACACAATCCTGCAAGAACATGTACCTACTCGTAATTAAAAATTGCGTTCGATCCAATAAATGTTTACCGTCATCTACGGTGAATATTGAATATGCAACTGCGACAACACATGCACATGTTGTAATTAATCAGTAAAAGAAACACTAAATCTAATAATACGACAAATCAAAAATCAAACGCTCTCTCACGCACTATCTGCTAAATTACCTCAAAGCTAATTAATCCGCTGTGATCTTGATCCAGAGTATTGAACACGTAATGAGCATATTGGCTGGTGTTTGCTGCAAAAAGTAAACAATTATTAATCATCAACCATTTTTCGTTCGCACAAAAATAACAAGACTAGTCGCAGAACTGACGAGACGTCTGTACAAATGCAAATAAAATAATGGCCTGAAGCTTAATTAATGGAAGCTCTTGCAAACAATGATCGGTGGCAAAGTTCCCCTCTTGTTTCATTTGTTAGTGGAAGAGATGGATCACGTGCGTGTGGCAAGAATGGAAATGTTTAATGAAAATTTGTTCATCGCGAAGATATATCTTGTCACCGCTCATTTGGAATTTATTTGATTACTGCTAGAACGAAGTGTAGAATAAATTAAACTCTCATTGTTTTCTTTACTAAAGTTATTTAACTTGATTTGAACAGTAATTATCATCAAGAATTTGATATGTTTAAGTAAAAATTAATAGTTTATTTTATGTTCATATGTGCACAAAATATTGCAAATACGTACAAAAAAAAGATCTCAGTACGCTATAGAAACTTGGTTTTATTTATTTTTTAAAGTGTAGGCTCTTGACATTGGATATCCAACTTTTTACAGGAACCGTCAATCAAAAAGATGTCCAAACGCGATTTGGTGATGGAACTTTAAAACAAGAACAAAATGTATCGTAGTTGAACGGTTGTCAACCTCTACCTAAACTTCAATTTTTTCAAATCAAGAATAATGTGTTTCTACACTTTAACGAATTTTAAAGTATTTCCGTGGTCTACGCAGACTTGTTTTATTTTTGAACGTTGTTAGATTATTAAAAAACTTTTTACAAAATAAATATAAAATGTATGTGTAAAAACGAGAGTGAATAGAACTTCCCCAATATGTATAAATATTTAAGGTTTGATACACTTTTACTTTGAGTATGCTTTGTAAATATTATGAAATATTTAGACATAAATACATATCCCGGCAAACTACACCGAGTAAAAAGTTTTAATAAGCCACACCATGAACTAACATAAAGAAGAGTTAGTAATATTAAAAATTCAGTCGGACACTAATCCTTGTTTTCCTTTTTGTTTAAATCTGTTGAAATAGTTTGTTTAAATTCTGATTAACGGCAAGCTGGTTTCAAAATGTATCTCATTATAATGCTCAATTTCTAGTAATTATCCTATTGTGATAGATTTACGAGGATGAGTTAATGTTTAAGAGATTTGAAGGGTTCCACCCAAAAATCAGCGCTTTGTTAAACAAGTGTAAATATTCGGATTGTCTTTAGATGAAAGTTTCATCTTGTCCCATGTCCAGTATGAGAAACCGACATCTAGTTCATGAAATGGAAATAGCAGCTTGTATAATTTGTGTTATAAATTTTTATATATAAATTGAATACGTTTATTGTTAAGTTCAGGAAATGGATGCAGTACTTATTCAGTAAATAAAATATTTCAAAATTACACGATCATGACTTAATAACTGTCCAATCGCTGCCGCTATGTTTCTAGTCAAAAACATTATTATTTTTATGCAAAGGTATACATAATATTTATTTGGGTAAATTAAACTAGGAATTAAAGTGTAGCAACCATTACCAAAAACGAAACATAAATGAAAAATCAGACAAAAAACAAACAAATAGAAAGCCTTAACAAAAAGAAAGTAGTTGTGTAAAATTTTGTATGGAAAAAACGTATATACAAACTTGAAACAAATAATCTACAAAAGAACGTAATTACGCATTTAATTCATTTTTAGGGACGCACCGATATCAACAGTATTATTTGGTTTTCATCTTTTCAATATTTTTGTGTTGGCAAAATAATTCCTTTATAATGATATTGACGAATCCTTTTCCGTTTTGAGTTTGAAGTATTCGAGATGCACCAAAAATTCAATAAATCTTCAGTGGCTCGTGCGCTACTTCAGAAGCTCTTTTAGATTTCAGTAGTCAAAGACATAAAACTTGGTACCATGGTTCTGGTAATGGAGTATCCATTTATACTCACCGTCTGGCATTGACTAGTCAGTTAGGTTCATACTTTAGCAGCTCTTTTAGTCTTCCGAAGTCGAAGATATACATATATAAAATCTGGATTTGTGGTCGTGGTAATTAAATATATCTTTATAGGCACCGTTTGCCATTGACTGAGGTGCACCTGCTTCTAGAATTTCATTGATATGTGCTTAAAATCTATATAAATATATAAAAATGAATGTTTGTTTGTTTGTCTCGTAAAGACTCGGAAAGTACTAAACCCATTGCGCTCAAATTTACAAGATATGTATATTTTGATGCGGGGAAGGTTACTCCTCCTGTTCATGTGTCACAAATGTTTTTTGTTTTATTGTTTATTATAGTGTTTATCCAGTACCGAATGAAAGGTATATTTAGTCTGAAACATTTTGCTGGTGCCGACTTTGAAGCTTACACTGTCACGGGTGCCTCCAACAGTTGATGAGATGACACTTATCGTGTATTTACATCTGATTTCGGAAAATTTCATCATCATCAAGTGGAGAAATGAACTAAATAAAAAACGGGTCGAATTTTTTTAAATTTTTTTACGACAGGATTTGTGGAACGAAGGAAAAACTGTTCATCTGGAACCATTTGTTCTAGAGCCGGCGAAGGACGAAACTAGCATGTAACCCTCTAATGACATTCGGAGGCACATGTTGTAACCCTTATGGCATTTCAGAGATTGGAGACGGTCTAAATTTCATCATTTTTACTGCTCTCTGGTAGATATGAAACGCGGCTTTTATTGAAAGAAAATTGTTTTTAAATCCGATGAGTACAGCAAAGTTACATTTGAGTGGAACGCTTCAATTGCCCAACAGTTTAGTGAACTACCAAGGACCATCCAAGTTGTAATTTTTAAATCGAAGTAAATAAATTAAAATAGTGTCAACCTAAGGATGTTTTAAAATCAAACAAATTAGATTGATAAGAAAAGTTATAATTTTACTTTGAATCTTGTTACGATGTTTATGTTTTTGATGCGCGGTCGATAATTAAGAATAGGTAATATCATCGATAATGGATATTATTATGGCGGCAGATGCCACAAATTTTCGCATTAATGAGAGTCATTGGAGGAGATTACAACAATCTGGCGACAGCAGCGTGTTTACAACTCCTGTAAATCATGCCTGCGACACCAATTCGTTTTTGATTTACTGTCCCAAAATGATGCCGTCATTAATTACCTCATAGATTTTCATTTAAACCATGCAAAATTAAACAAATTAAAAATAGCTTTTAACTAATGACAGGCGACGTTCCGGCAATAAAACCATCCATTAGGATGCAGAGTGTGCTTTCAGCCTTTTAACGAGCGAAGATTTTTTAGATAATTGAATTAAAGCTTGGCTCTTTGCAGGCTTGCAAATCAAATAAAAAGTATAAGGTCCGATTTCCAAGTTCGACAAACACGGAGCTTAATCGCTAAAACTTTGAATTTATACAACTGTCAACTTGTTTTTGGATTTATGCGTCGGTATTTTTAGCTCTCACCAACACACGCTCATAAATAAAACTTGAGTTAAAAATAAGAAAGCGGTAGTGCATGCATGTCGTGAAAATATACGTTACCGCATCAAAGCCCAAATTGCGACAAAAAGAAAATCTCATTTTAAATGCATCAGGGTTTAATTAAAAAGTGTTGATTAGAAATGTCTGCATTGTTTACTGCGTGCGCGGAATTAAATTTCACCAGCTAATTATAAAAACAAAGAGATTGGATTTGTGCACATAAAGCGAAATATTTGTAAAATATGTATATTTCGAATGGCGAATGTTGATTAAATATTGCCCACTCAATGTCTTCATTTCATACCACAGAAATCGTTAGTTTTTGGCAGAGGGGCATTTAAGCATATAAAACTGTTGAGTCAACATGAAAGACTTTTATTATTCGTTTTGGTGCGCTTTTTCGTTTAACAACAAACGTTTTCCGGTTCGTTTGCACCGCTTCGATGGCTTGCAGCTGTGCTGAAGAAAAACAAAGCCTTTATACTGAATGCAAATCAAGGATATTGTCAATTTTGCGTTTTATTGAAAATCGCTTCGCATGTTTAATTCATAATCGTGGCGTGCCAAAAGATGGAAGGAGAAGCGTGGTGTCGTTATCACATGGTCTGATGAAGATATTTAATTACCCAGATTCGTACAAATATTTGTGCTTTGTTCAAAGTAAACCTGAGCAGTGTGTGGACTCGCCTAAACCATTTTCCAGTCGCCAAGCTCCTTCAGGGTTTACGCTTCCACGTAGCCCGTGGCTGCGCAATTTCCACAAATCAACACGGTTAACCGAATTATCCACCGAGCATCTGCGTCAAATGCAAATTAAAAACTGCACTAAACTTTTATTTGTACGGCGTTTCGTGGGAAATCTTCATAAAACACATCTGATGCGTTTCTGGTAATCGTTATTTATGGGCGGCGATCGGTTATAAAACAAACAATAAAATGCAGCCTTCGCTAAACTTGGGTGTCGACATTTCACACAGGAATTTTTCCTACTCGTTGATTTTGGGTCAATGGAAATGGTGATGGAACGAGCACGCAATAAAACCTATCGACTGATTACAGTTGCAAATAATGTGATGCCATAAAACTGTTCATTGTTATTACAGAACTGAATCTTGGTTGATGTTGCACCGCCAGGTGCTTGCATAACCAAATATAAACATATACATCACAAGGTGGGTAATATATTCCCAGGGTTATTGGAAGCAAAATATATAAGCGACAAGTTTCTCGCCGAATGTGCTCTATATATTATTAGAGCAGACACACTCCTTTAGCCTATAATCAATTGCTCAAAATTAGCATTCAAAGTGTAAATACTCGTATTTAAATTATTTGAAACAACTTTAGTCTAAAATTAATTATATGTATTTTTAAATTAGTTTGCACTTTTGGTGGAGGCGCCGGGCAAGCTTTTAAATTATGTAGTTTCTCATAGAAAATGCAACACCAAAACGATGCATTTCAACGAAACGTACACACGTCTGACCTTCAATATCTGAACGATTATATTTTCAGAAGGAGATATCAGCTTTAGGTTGGATTTTGCGATTTTTGTTTTTATTTCACTCACACTTGTGGTGGTGTTTGGTAGTTTTATTGAAAAGTGAACAAGTGAAACTACAAGAAAATGTTCGTTCCTAAACCGATGCAGTTTGAAACAGATCCTCTTATTTTGAACTGGATTTGCTTTAAGAGAAATGCTAAAAGAATGAATTGACGAACTCGTCAGGGGCGTTGTTGCGGCACATGTGCCCAAAGAAGGACCACCGGTTCGTTTTCCTCATTTTCTCGCCCTCAGCTATCAAATATATAGTAAATGGAATATGAGGGACGGAAGATCAGCCATTTATCTCATCATCCGCAGACATCGGTTGCATTGCGACAGGAAGTGCGTAAAATTCCTTTTCCGAAGAAAAGATTGACCGACCACTTTTTTGAAGCATGCCTAAGCGAATGCAAAAATGCCCCACACATTTTTGCGGAGTATCCAATCATGTTTTACCTAATCAAAACAAGTTACCTCGAAATAATATATCGATTTTCTATGATAAGCTGTATATTTTAAATTTGAATATTAAAATACGCGTCACACACATTATTATTGTCAAAACAAATAACACGCTTTGTTTTTTCAATTTATTTGTGAAATGTTAAAACCTAAATCAATGTTCAAAATGCGCAATTCATTTTGCATTTGCAAATTTGGTAGATGCGCCGGGACAAATCGTTATGCTTAAATTATGCTTAAAAATATAATTTAAGAACAGCAAAACGCAGCGTATTTAATTATTCATAGGAAGTAATACAAAGTCAATAAAGTAATTAATAAAAATTTAGAAAAAAAAACAATTTTTTATTGATTTGAAACTATGTACGTGACACGAAGCAGTGCAAATTTTTCTCGGAGCCTCGTATTTGATGCCTGACCATATTTAAGACTTGGCAAATACATATATTAAGTAATTCTGAATGAATTTAAAAGGATAGCGGAGAAGGACGTGTGTATGTGCGCGAATTAGTTTGTTTTTAATGAAATACAGGTAGAGAGGCAACTTAGAAGATTGTACGCCATAATTTCGCAATCAATTGGATGACGATTTAAAGGTCATTTTAAATTGTGACTATTTTTTGAGTCTCTTTGAATCAGTTGAGACTGTACGAACACTGGCAGCTCGTCTGAGACAGGTGAGACTCAGTTAATATATTATGCTCTGAGAAGAGTAGTTTCCATATGTACTTCGTTTTTTTATGACCCAGAAGATTTTTGCTTATTAAATCACTAGACTCCCAACTAATCAGATAAATAATTTTAAGCGGTGCACTTTTGGTGGAGGCGCCGGGATAGATTTTAAAATATGTAGTTTATCGTAAAAGATGCAACACAAAAGTTTCAACAAAACGGACACATATCTGAACGATTAAATTTCCAGAAGAAATACTTTTTAAAACTGTATAAGCAACAATTATGTTTCATCTATCCTTGATTTTAATGGCTCACCTCACAAAAAAGTTCATAAATTAAAGAAAGAGCGAAAAAAGCGATCCGTCCCAACTCCAATAATTTAATGGAATCGAATTTGGAACATCAGTAGCAGGTCCAAAATGTTTTTTAATGTCATTACCGCAATATTATTTTTTATGTAACAATAAACGAAGCCCGGTCTCAGTTACCTCATCTGAGCAGCCGCTGTCTGAACCACCTTTTTTGGATAGTAACAGAGACGCAACTCCGCTTGTCAAAAGATATGAAATCGCAAAGATTAGTACAAATCAATTCAGCGTTATTAATATTCTGGAGCGTTGCAACCCTAACACGCGATTCGCCAAATGATGAATGTGATTTTTGCGGGGGCGTCGAGATAAATCTTTGAAATGAAAACAAACAAAACGAACGATGTCAAATTGGTTGCATTCTGCGCGTAGAAAATAACGAACGGCGAATGAACTCGCTTCCATTCGAATTTTCCATTACTCTCGAACTATCGAAGACATTTCGCAAGGAACCGGTAAGCGCACCGTCATTCCTGGCATATGGCAAATATTTGTGGAGCTTTGTATATTTTTCATTTCCCACCGATCGATAGAGGCGCAAAAACAGTCCATGAAAAAATTGCATCCTGCAGCAATTTTTCTTGATTTGTGGCGACAACAATTACAATAAATTGCCGGTTGTTTGTCAAGAGATGGCTTCTTTTCCTGCTAATTTTTTGCAAAGCCACAATAAAAGAAATGTTTTAAGAAGATCAACAATGAGAAACAGACGTCGTTATCTGCAACTGTGTAGTAAGAAGTAAAAGAGTGTTGGCGATTACTTGACTTTACGATGATGACGGAGGAATCTCCAAGTGCAGCTTCGCGAGCATTTATAATGCGGTTTTTATTATCGGCTTGTAATAAAATATTTAACATTGCTGAAACAAGAATGGAAAACAATGACGTTTTATTGACGAAAATTCGAAAAAGTATGTTAATCTCCTGCAAATTCCACTCCTCTGTGTTTGCGTAATGGCAGCCGCTCCTTTCCTAATTCCACTGATGAAAACTGAGTCGTGTATAATTTGCGCAAACAATGACGCAGTCTTTGTCATTTTTCCATTGTCGGTACGAAAATGCACCCAGCAACTACGCTAGTTGGTGGAATAATGGTCAAGTTGATTAATGATAGTGCTATTTATCACGAGCACTTCCCACAAGAGATTGAAATCGAAATCAATCAATCGCCACCGTAAACCGCAATTTTTAATCAACTCTTAGGCGAGAAATAATAGAGCCAGGCTCAAATTAATGGGTATGCGTTTAGTGCATCTGCGTGATGATATCTCCAGACTACAATTTGCTTACTAAATGGCGGTCTTTTAAAGACTTACATTAAGGACAGTGACAAATGATTCAGGGGTCAATTTGTCAACGGTGGCCTCTGGTCAGGATAACGCTTTATCTGCATGTTTTATGATGCCACTCACGACGGTCTCACCTCAACGCTAGTAACTTCCTGCAGTAAAATAAACCAAAAGGGACAGATAATCGCTTCGTGTAAATACTTCGTATTGCTTTTTTCCCAGCAACGAATATTTACAGCCAATATCGCAGGTTTCATTACACCACGGCCACGGAGGGATCTTATTTTATAAGTAAAATTATGTTTCATTGCCATTTCGACAGACAAGCTAGTCATAAAAGCAAGTAAGTTTTATTGTTTCTGTAATTTAATAAAATTTATTGTTGAAACAAACCGGGGCTCCGCGAAGGGAAGGAAACAAATTAAGTCTGAGATAAAAATGATGCCTGACCAGAATTAATGCGAAAAAGTTTGCCGTTCGGCTTTTATTTCCACTGTTTGCAAGAGGTGGGTTTCGGTAATTCGTTTGAGGTTTATGAAGCTAGAAAATCAAATTCACCGCCTGTTTTGCGTGACAGTTTTAAATTTGTTAAAACAGCTTCAACATTCATGAGGTGGCAATTTAAATCGAAAAATAATGATTTTAACGTTTAAGGTGAACACGGAACACGGGCAAGTAGCGGAAGTAAAGGCACTTTGCGCGCTGCAGCTATGGCACATAACATAAGATGTTAAGGGTCGCTAGGTCTCCCACTACACATCTGAGTAATAGACATTAAAGCAGTATGGGAATCTTGAGATGTAAAACCTTGATGTTCGCTTATAGCGAAGTTTACGAAATGTGTTAAGTTTACACCAGCAGGAAGTGTTAAGCCAACAATAAGGAATGTATTTTCATTTAAATAGTTCAGATAATTATTTTAAATTATGTCATTTGCCGTGCTGTTGGTTTTTGAAACGTATCATTTTGATGAACTCACGCAGTTTATTTGACAGCTTATGATGAAGCGGTGTTAAATTATATCAAAATCGTTAGCTTTAAAATAATGTAGCAGTGGTAGTTATGAGATACGGTACATTCGACCGGGCCGTACCAAAACAATTTCTGTTTTAGTTTTTTTGGGTATAATTTGTCGAGTAATAATACTAAAATCCACGTGTACACCTGTCGTACACATATTACTCGTATTATTAAAACAAATAACACGATTTTTTCCAGTATGTTTGTAAAAGTTTTAATTGAATAAATAAAGTGGACATCTAGACTAGTTCCGGAAGAGCGACAACCTCCATCATCAATGCAATACGAATATATTTGACAAATATTACACACAAAAATATTAATAAAAGTTATACATATATATGTATATGGTATAAAATGGATAATATTGTAAAGTATAACTATTTAAATAGTGACACCTCTAGAAGCGAGGTTAAAGTTAGTAAAAGTAGTAAAAGTAGAAAAAGTGGCGGAGGTATGTATTAACTGAATAAATTAGTAATGAATAAACGGAATACATACTGGTGACAAGTAATAAAAAGGAGAGTTTGTAAACCAAACAGTAAGAGTATCTAACCTTCAGAACATTCTTCAACTGAAAAGTTTGTCTGAAATAATTAAATTAAGAATTGGGGTGGAAAAGGAAGTTTGGTCACTGACTAAGTGAAAATTGGAATCGTCCAGTACTTTGTGGATTTCTAACAAATTAAGACGAGATCTTTTATGACATTTATGTAACACATGAATATTTTTATCTTGAAAGAAGGAATGTTTTTTGAATCTAATAATTATATGGTTGGCAAATTGCAATGTGGCACTATCATTTTAAAATTTTTCAGTACATTTTAGGTGTTCATAGATCTAAGTGATGATCTTCCTGCCAGACTGTGTAACATAAACAGAATTGTCGTCATTGCATTTAAAGATACAAATTAAAGTGCAAAACATGCACTTCAGTTTTGTAATATTGGTGGATGCGCCGGGTTAAATTGTTCGAAATAAACTATGGCTAGAAGGATTATCTAAACCCAACAAAACACAGTAAATAAATACAATGAACCAAAAATTTGGAAAATTATGAATTGAAACTGCTTGACACGAAGCAGTCAGATATATCTGAGTCTCAGCTTTGAGGGCCGACGAAATTTCGGAAAAAATATTAAGTAAACCAAGATATTCTGAAATAAATTAAAACAATACCTGAGAAGAACTGAAAAAGAAATTACATGCGCAAATATTTTTAGTTTGTTCTTAATGAAAGCCAGATAGAAAAGCATACGCATTTTAAAATTTTGCCACAATTGGATGACGATTTAAAGATATTTGAATTCAACATTAAAACTGCATAAGCAACATGCGTTTCATTTAGCTTTTAAAGGCTTCACTCAGGTTCCGAAAATTTTGCCTATATTTACTATAAAATTTTACAAATAATTTGATCTGATGGTACTAGGGCCACTGACGAGTAGTACGAAATTCTAAAATATCCCTTTGTTTTAATTTTTTTTATAAATTTTCTATGGTTTGATTTCAATCCTTGGGGCCACATTTAAGGATAGAACCGAGGACGATAGAGAATGCGCCTGTAGGTTTTGTCTTCAATTTATTTGAGAAGACAGGACTTGTGGGTTAAATACTACGAAGGCACAATAAGCTTGCTGCTTCAGTGCTAGAGCCTTGAACCTAATCTCCTAAGAATAATAATATCTACTTCATCAAAAATAATTAAAAACTATAATTTTGAAAATTACCTTCAACGCTAGGTGCGATAAATAAACAAAAAATTCTAAATGTTAAAGTTTGTTTTAAATTTACTAAAAACCGTATTTTGTCCATGTGTTAATTACACAGATTACTCCAGATGACTGACTCAATGCAAATATTTTGGCGGAATGACCTTTAACGACCTTCAAATTTTGTAACAGTTTTCAGATGATCAAATTTCATTATCAAATTTTGCGCCAAATTTAAATATTCTCTCCTCTCTTTATAGGTAGAAAAAATGCTATTATATTTTGAATATTTTATGATTTACACGTCATACAAACAAACAATTTTATAAAAATCAATTTATTATATTACATAATTTACATTAAAGAAAATTATACCCAAAATGTTAACAATTACATTTCTAAGATAGATATAACTTACACATATGATAATTAATTGGGGTTATTATATAATAATGGAAATTTTGAAAGACTTGCCGGACAACCAATTGAGCAATCTGGCTTACTTCTTCAAATTCATACACAAAAATAAGGAATAATGAAGCCTAATATCTAGCGATGCCGACAAGTGTTTTTTGCAAACCCTCCACTTTTGTTTTAGATTGCAATTTTGAACGTTTAGAGCTTCTTGCCACAGTTTCGCTTTAGAATTATGTAATTAGATTTCCTGAATTTGTTGTATTAAGAAAACATCGTTACCTTTCTTAATTTTATTGGAAAACAATGCAGTTTCTCCGCTTAGTTTTCACCAACACCACAAATAATGTAAAAAAGACCTTTCTTTCGCTTAAAATTTTTCACAAATTCGATCGACAAGCAAGTTTTGACATTTACTGGTTTGATTATAATTGCAGCAAAATGCTGTTTTTAAAATATTAGTCAAAAAAAAGCAACAAGCGTAGAAACAGTCATGCTTTTTAAAAAACACATAATTATACATTGTTCAATTTAAAATAGTAAAAATATTGGGCCTTTTATTTGAATTTAAATAAAAGTTTTTGTAGTGACATCTAGCGGTCGTAAAAAGTATTAGCAACGACTACAGCGCCTCTACATTTGCTTATGGTATCTGTGACAAAGATGTCAGGCGCCTAGTTTCAATGTGTAGAAAAGAGATAGTTCCGGACACAATCGCCCTATGAAGTCAGTCATCTGGAGTAATCTGTGGTTAATTAAAACCGGGACTTTGGTCATAGCGCCATCTATTCACCATTATTTTAATAAAAAGCGCCACCTATTGACATATTGGCGAGTGGGAGGCCAAAGGCATTCTCTGGGAATTATTCGCACGGGCCAACAAATTTTTTATATTCCGATTACGCCTTATTTCTGTTTTATGTGCTTGAAAAATAATTCAGCAAATTAAAATAATACTAAATTCCTGTAAAAAGATCCATGTATGACTTCGTCGGCCCCATCTGGTCGCCCTCACATCCACAAAATAAAACCACATGAAAACATTTCATTATCCAGCCGAGCTGAATTCCATCAGCACAAACTGAATAACTCCTTGTGCACCTTACGCAAACAAGCTACCTCGAAAATATTTATGTCGGAAAATTTATGACACGCCTCCATTTTTCATCGGGGCAAAGTATATACAATTAATTTTAATTCGGAGACCACCGAACCCAGATGTATACATACAGAGGTAGAGGAAATAAACAGTGAGATTTTGGGAGAGCGATTTGTTTATCCGTGCTAGTAGCAAGGAGTTTGCACTTGGTCAGACATCACAGGGTGCATCGGCTGCGATCGTTAACACGAAACATAAACATTATTAAACTTTTACTGGCAAAACAAAGCGAAAACAATGACGGCAAACGCGACCTATTGTCATTCACTTGGCACGATTGATCAATAAAATTTCCTATAAATACTCTTTGGCATACAAATCCGAATCGTAAAAGTGACAGATAAATCGCAAACATTCTGGATAAAGTCTTCGTGGAATAATAGTGTAAAATCTGAATGGAAATTTATAGAACGAGATAAAACTAAAAGTTGCGCTGTATAGATTACATCAGTTTGTCTGGCCCGATTTATGGAAACTGAAAATCGCGTTGCAATGAAACAAGTGGTGGCTTCCAAAGAAAATTTGACGCATTTGCACGTTTTAATTAATTCCGCCAATTTATGAACAATAGAATTGAATTTTGAATCAATACGAAAATGAGCCCATTAAAATATATTTATAAACACAAAATGTTGTTATTCCATTAAAATGACAACATTTAAAACAAAGCCAGCCTCCGCATAAACAAACAATTAAAAATTTATTACCAGAAATCATTTGTAACAGTTTTCAGCGCAAATTTATGTCTTTGTTACATTTTACAGCTCAATATTTTGTGCTTTATGATCTTTTCAACATCCTGGCACAATTCGGTTTTTCTTCCTTGTCAATTATTATTTCGACTTGCCTATTGTAACCGTTAATTAATGATTAGAATCAATGCGTTAAGGTAGAAACTAAATAGGTGAAAATGTAACAACACACGTCTTGGTTAAAACTATAAAATATTAACAGCGCGAAGACACAAAATGTATAAATAAATAAAAGCAGACCGGTTCACCCCATAAAATACACAAACACTTTAACCTTAAAGTTCTCAACTAACAAGAAAGCTCCATTAAGTAAAGTTTCCACCAAATTTATAATTTCTGTTCTATTTATCTTAGTTACAAACTCAGTACGTTGGCACCGCTAAGAATGAAATTTCACCCGGTTAAAATACAGAATCGAGCAAAAATGAATTCTCATAATTTTTTTTCTTAATCAAAGTTGTAAACTGTCCATTTTACGAAGGTTAATTGGATTTAAATTTATTTTTATGTTAGTTAGATGGTTACAAAATCGATGCGTTGACACAGGTAATATTAAAGATTTGCACTTTAGTAAAATGCTAAAATTACATATTGCCAAATTATGAGCTCAAATAGCTCAAAGTAGCACAATCCTTCTACTATAATTTTTGTAACGTGCGTAGAACTTGGAGTAAGCTATGAAATCTCTTTGAAATGCGTTAAAGTGTTCAACATGTTTGCTATTGAGATGGTAAAATTTGAAACTAAGTTATTTGTTCACAACCCTAAAGGACATGATACAAAATATACATTTAGAGCCATTTTTTTAACATTTTCCATCACCAGCAGTCGTTTGAAAAACTTTTTATTGATAATTTGGGTCAAATATCATGATTGTCAATGCTCTACACTGTAAAAAATATAACAAAATCTAAATTCCATGGCCCACTTGAGCATAATTTATTGTGTTTATTACTTTTGTAACTTATGTAAAGTGGCTTTAAGGTAATGTACTACATTCCTTTTTATTTGTGTCTCTATATTGTACAATTGTAGGTCTTGAAAATTAATTACAAATTGTCAAAACTTATCGTCCAATAAACATAATGAAATGAGTAATTCAGTTTTATTCTACACCTTTCCGAGGGGGAGGGTTAGGGTTAAAGCAATCAACAATCAAGATTAAAATTATTGTACCTCTATTGGCAAATTGTGCCGAATGTATAATATGATAACTTATCAAAAAAAGCTGACTGACAATATTCGGACAAAATCTAAATTTAGCAGGGGTTTGATTTGTTTTTTTTTAGTTTCTGCGTTACTTTGACAATTTTTTGATGGCAAAACGCAAACACAAGGAGTAAATTCTAAAAAAAAATAGGACAAGTATTTTGTAAAATCATAAATATCTTCTTTAAAAAAAAGACATCCCATTCTTTCCAGAAACTACCGAATTATAGGCCGCTACCGATAGAAGACTTTGTTTACAAGAATGTAAGAAAGTGCATGAATAAGCACCTTATGAAAAGCTACCAGAACCAAGTAATAAGACTGAGTTGGTTGGTAAAAAAAGTAAAATGCTTTCCTAATTTGAATATGAAGAAGAGATCTTGGTAGGATGAAAAGAAATTACATGGAATCTCCTTGATAGAAGAAGACTAGTGGTGCCTTTCAGTGACGAGTCAAAGTTAAATGTTTGTCGAAACGAAAAACCAGAGCGAGTTTCTAAAAATCCCTTCTTAGTGTTCACTTTCGGCGCATGAGCCACCCGTGTCTAAAATTTCAAGTCGCTAACTCTCACGGGCTGGGCTCTGCGTTGATAATCAATGAGTGTGTTAGTGAGGACACTTCGCTTCGTATATTCCTATTAAGATAAGATACAAATCAGAGACATCTCATAAAAGAAACAGTAAAGTTTACGAAAAGTTAAATATTGGAGAATGCATGTTCTCTCAAACAGGACCGAAATTTTCAATTTACTGAACGAAAAGTAAATGCATTTAAACATCAAGCAATTCAGAGTGTAGAGAAATTAACTACATACTGTCGATAGTCCACTTTTTGCCTAAGATAAATTGACTAGTTCATTGAAAATTACATTTATTATGGCGTTACCATGGCCCTGAAATAGCCCAAAACTTAACGTTGTTAAAACACATAAACACATTGGCGTAAACAGAAGAAGAGGCAATTCAAGAGGAGTGAAGGAAAATTTGACACAACTACAAAATGGATTTACTCCGGATCTGTTAAAAGATTTTTTGTTCAGACCATGCTTGCAAGAATATGAGCTGTAATTAAGGCAAAATTGGATGGACTTCTTCTTATTATATAAAAAATTCTGTTATCCAAATTTTTTTTTCTGTTAATTTACTACCGTTCTGATTTGAATAAATGAACAATAGGTAAGGGTACATACATCTAAATTACGTTACAACAGAAATAAAAATTGGACTTAATAAACAGATAAAATTTCCTTGGTTGAACACTCATTGACCCATAATTTATTTAATGCCTCTTTTCTTCGCTGTTTTCGTAAAATTTCAATGAGAACAGCTCTTTTCCTAGACATTTTACTGGAATTACTAAACGCGCAAGCAATTACTTGCTGCAAGTATACAGGGTGATTCACGTAGACCGTTCATTAGAACATTTTTCATTTCCCGTAAAGCTAGACAGTTGAAATTTGGTGAATCATCATTATCGATTGTTCTGAATCGAAGTAAAATACTATCAAGATGGCGGAACTTCCGGTTATACGGGAAATTGACGCCAACTTGGTTGATATAAATGGCAACCCCTTATTTTTATGCACTCGAACGTTCGAAATTGTCCATTTTTATACTCTCTCCTTCCATTTCACATTGTTACTTATTCAAAGTAATAAATTGCCCATTTTTCGCGAAAATGTGCTTGGAGAAGATGTATTTCCAGTTAGTCGATTTAAATTTTTCTCTCTCGCTCGTGTGCACGGCAGAATTACAAGTTTTAAAAGAGTTATCCGGAAGAGAAACTTTTATACGATTCTATATGTGTAGGTTTTAGTGTTTCTGAGCTGGGAATGCATGACGCCATAAAAATATGCGGCGGAAATGAAACGCCACACGATCCTTGTTCATATTACGCTCAGACCTAGTCTTTAAAAACGAATCTCCCAGTAGATAGCAACCAAATATCTCGTCTCGTGTTTGTTTTGAGTGAAATCAAATAAATAGCATCAGATAAACAGCTTTAATGTTATAAAGTTGGTGAGTCTTTTACAGGTCTCAGGACGGTGCTTGATGAGCTCCAGTGAGCATCCGGAGTTAAATAAGTGTATTTTGGGGTTAATTGCATGTCTTATCTCGCGCGTCCCCGAATTTATCACATACCGCTTTGTCGGGAAAGCGATCCCGACGTTTTCAACGTGCAAAAATGAAACCTTTTATCGGATGATATATGAAGCACACGTTATCCATAAATTGTTTTTAAGCGCGACCGCCTTGGCAATGTTCTTTGATGTGCAGTGGCCGTGCAGGGCGAGCTTCAAGGATGAGTAAAAATGTGCAGTGCAACTCACCACCTTGCGGGAAAAACTGTGCATAAATCATCTTGAAGGTTTCTTCCTTGACGACGCCCGTCGGACACTCCGCTTTGAATCCCCGGTATATTCGTTTGATTTCTGCCTGCGTGAACCTGGTGGCTTTGCAAAGGGCTTCCAGGCTGTCGGGCCGGTAGCGTGGGGGCGTTTCCAAGTCCTCGAGCTCCGAGTCTGCAACAGACACGCAGTCAGTGACACTCCGGAGACGGGAGTCGCCTACCCCTGAAGATTTGCAGGAACTTCATGAGGACCGCGGGATGAATTAGGTATGAGTCGGGCTGAGATTTCGTCTGAGTTATGGAGGAGGAGGTGGGAGACTGGTAATCGTCGGCGGTGGACTGGACTTATCGAAGTGAACACTGCAGTTGCTTGTAAATTATGGCCCTCTGGCATTTCATAATCAAAATAAATTACTCACGGGCTTGTAAACGACAGACTGACGTAACCGCTAATTTACGCCCGAATGTGTAAACCCACCACCATTGCACCCCGTAAACGACACATATGACGACTACCAAATGGTGTCACCAAGTGACGCAAAGACATTGCGTTTCAGAAATAAATATTCGACATTAAAGTCATTACGCTTGAGTGTAAACGTTTTCAAGCGCAATTTGCTTCAAACTTGAACATCTCAGAATAGATGTAACAGGGTGGCTTAAATATAGATTAGGATCAACATCAATAAAACGCCGTGGATAGAAAACTGTAAAGTTTTCAGATTCACCTGCGTCATGAATGATAATAAATCCCTTCCACTAGGTACATGGTCTTTATCTGTCCTAGCGAAATTTATATTGTGTTATAAATAACGACAGAGTCGAACCGAACGTAATTACGGTCCACGTAATTTAGCTCATAACGCTTGATTTTGCTGGTACTCTTTGTTGGGGAAGGCCGCCCGACAAGCTCGATTGTTTTCATTGTCGAAATTTTGAAATTAACGTTTCAGAAGAGTTAAAACTTCCCTTTTAACAAACGCTGAAGATTAATAATATCAGCGTACTATTGCATCCTGTGTTCAAAGAGGCATAGCGGGGATTAAGAGATAATTAAGGCGGAGTTAATACTTTTACAGCCGAATTGCTCCAGTCGATTATAATAAGAGTACAAAATTTGTTTCAAAAGATTCAGAGTAGGCCATGGAATCAAATTTTTGTTTCTTTTTTTCTAGTGTGGACATTTGACATATAATGGCATTTAACAAGAACTGTCCTTCAACAAAATGCTTAGACGGTGTCTAACCGCCTGTGATGGTATTTGTTAAAAAATACATTAAATGTATCCTATATGTCGTATCCCAGTCTGCAGAGAAAACTCAATTTCAAATTTTTCCATCTCAAGATCAAACAATTTCCACACATTATTTCTTGGGAAAAACTTTTTATACGCCCGTTATAACAAGAATTTAACAGAAAACGATTTTTAGAATGCATCGGTAATTCCCAGTTGTTGAATTCATCATGTTCAACATCCTGTCATCGGTTCTCCGGTGACATTTTCATGCATGTCTTGAATATTTTCAGCATTTCAGGCATGTACGTTTGTACGTCCAGTTCAATCAAATCTTGACGTACATGCCACCGCCATCGGCAGAATCAAATATGAGTTCTTGGGCAAACTGTACACGTTGTGTCGTCGCCCTTCTGAGGATTATATTATAATATGTAAATACAAATTTAAATTTTTGTTGAAACCCTAGTATGAGTTTCTACTGTAATTGTTGTGTATCACTGTTTTTGAAAAAACCCACTAAATTCGCTAAATGTAAAATTATGTCTCCTCAGAAGTCATAACTCACTTTGAGCGTCGCTCTAAAAAGAAACAGGAGCACTCTAAAAAGATATGCATTGGGGACACTTTTAAGAAGTGTGTGTGTCGAAGAGATCTAGACGACAAGAGCTGAGTGTTTTTTGTCTATATGTGGATAAATAAACGTTGTAAACGATCAGACTGTATTATTGGAAGTTACTTTTACGCTATGATTTGTGCCATATCGTCTTCGTCAAAGTTTGTTAGTCGCGCATGCGCAGAAAGACGTGGTAGGGGGTGGCATTTGGGAGGGGGAAGGATGGTCCAGAATCATCATATCGACACTACGTACAAGTGTAAACAAAGTGTCAGCTTACTATTACGGTTCAGCCATCTCAACATTTAATGAGAAGTATCGGTTAGGCGAGCTTTCTTACGTATGTCAATAGTAAAAAGTGATCGGTGGTGAAATTCTTGGAGACAAGTTGGTCGTCGACATGTATATTCGAAAATGTGCTATGGATTTCCAAAACAATTTGAAGAAATCTAAATGATCTGGTCGTCGTCCATGAATGGAACCTGATAAATGGATACGTGCCACAACTGAAGCATGACAACATTGTAAAGGGGAAACCAAAAAACGAGATTCTCAGAAAGCCATGGAATCTAGCTTTTGTGTTACTTTTTACAGTGTACACGTTTGACATTGATATATCAGCACTGTCACGTGACAGGAACTGTCAATCAAAATGTCGCCCAAACGACGTCTAAACCGTCTAAAAGACACAAATGTATCTTATGTATCGATCTAAAATAGTTGTCAATAGAAAACATCATTTCCACTATGTCTTCACGATCGGAGTCTTGTTTCCACCGTTTCCACTTTTTATTCTATATCCACCCTCAAGTTATTTTGCAACCATTACCTAACACCCGTATATTATTCGCCAAAGGTGTTTTTTTAGTCGGTAGGGCATATCTCCCTTAATACTTCATCGAAACTAAAGATTGAGCAATCATTTTAAAGATTACCTTCACCCCTATCTGCGAAAAAACACAAATAATTCAAAATGCTAATGTTTCTTTTAAAATGACTAAAAACCGCATTTTGATTATAGCGCCATCTATTGATTTTTTCCCATCTCCCAAACGCATGCGCATATGAAGCAGTAAAATGGTATAACAAATATGTTTGCAATGCGAATTATTCGCACGGAGGCTATTGTATTGCTACTAGTCCTATTTTATTCTTTATTTAGTTATGAGGATTGTTGATGACGAGTAAACTAATTATTTAGCAATAATAAAAACGAAACGAAACGCTCGGCAGAAAACGATCTTAAATATATAATAGATTAATAGCCAACATGAAATAGGTAGCCACAAAATTCTCCTTTTTGAAAGAGGAACGTTTTGTTTTTCATTACGTAACGTGTTGCGTAATGAGGGCGATTCATGGCCTACACTTCGTGTGTTAAGTTGAATTTTCATTAGTGGTCGTAGATAATAGTTATTTAACAAACAAGTACGTTAATGAAGGCGATTAATAATGTAGTCAGTTTAAAGCACGAACGAGCGGGAGTGAGTGAGCGTCTTTAATTGTCGAGACTATTAATCGTCCATTAAGATACGAGTTGATTACATTACTTTTTCGTTGACCGTAAACACTTTTATTCCTTTTTAAAAGAGACAAAAATTTGCTCGCAAAATTACAATTCGTAAAATAATACTATCATCTATGCCAGTAACCATGGCTACCACTGAATAAATCATGCATTAATCGAAAATCGTTCATTAATATAAAATCATGCATTAATAGGCCTTTTAATAAATGGTCGACGAAAAACATAATTTTACCATGGTATTTTTTGAAAGATTTCAAATTATACCACGGATGTTTTTCAGGATGAGGTCCAACTACCAACTGATGATTCAAATATGTTGCTTCTCACGGCGTAAATTCGTGGAAAATATGACGAATTTAGAACTAATGCTGATATTTGTGCTAATTTAGGAAGATGATAAACTGTGTGCGTTTTCTCCTATTTTCGTGTAATTTTTTGCCGAATGTTTGCTGGCATATCAAAAAAATTTCACTAATAAATGTAACGGGTGTACAATACAGCGGAAATTTAGAGTAAGCCATAAAATCACTTTCAAAGTGAATGAAGAAATTTGAGATTATGCTCTCCGTGGACCACGATATATAATATACATACTTATACATTTAAGTGCTTTCTTTAACACAACTCACAGATGCTTCAGTCGTCGTTTGGACAACTTTTTAATTGACAATTATTGTCAAATGTTAATTGTTGTCAAAAGTCCACAATTTAAAACATAAAACAAAAGATATATTCCTACTTTTCGTAACTACAATGTTGAACAAAATGATTATCATCTAGTTACATTTGGAATCTTTTCACATGTAAATTTTCCAGCGCTGCTCTGCCATTTTTAAAGTTCAGAGTTCTGTCAACAAATGTCATCAATTAAATTGACAGTTATTACAATTTATTGAAGTGAATTAAATTAACAAAGACTAAAAATGTATACCATGCAAGAGAACACTTTCATCATTGACGCGTATTTTTGATCTGGACGCATAGTTTGTATTTTTTGAGGTTAGGATACCGCCCTCCATTTTTTGTAGAGCGGTACTTCCTATTTTCACAAGGGTAATGCAAAAGTAACTAAATGACAATCATTTAGTTCCACACTACTAAGTTTCCCTTTTTGGTACACTCTTTGAATTTTAAAAGTTTGTTACAAAAACAAGGAAATTGGCAATTCTAATATTTCTGATTGATAGATTGATATAAAATATTAATTAAATACTATGGAGGCTGTGTTTGAAATATTGAAAACAGGCAATATTTTCTACTGCGAATAACAGCGTATATCCAATACTCTTTACAGTGCTTATATAACACCCAGCGTATTTTAACAAATCAAGTCCCTTTCTTCATAGATTTAAAACATATTACGTGTGGTCAATTGGGCCACGTGTTGAGAGCATCGCATCGAGATCGTCCGACCAAATTACTTAGCAAATGCCACAGAGTGAAAAGTGCACCTATTTGTTCTTAAGAGGTCTTGGTTCAAATAAATTGAGGATGACTTGAACAAAATCTCAGCGACCCTCTCACTTGAAAAGATATAATTTGGAGCGCATGAAGCCATCAGCGTCAACTTCAACATACTCTTAGCTGCGTGGTTATCCTTCTTGACTATATCATATATATAACCTCTCAAGTTATAGACACTGATATGAGAGTTATACTCGCAGTTCGAGTTTTAATGGTTTCAATATTATAGCCCAAGCTGGATGATAAGTAATTGAGTTAAAGTCCCAACCTCTCACTGACCCTTGAGGAGTTAGGCTTTGTACATGAGTGAAGCATATTTAAAACGAAAACATAACCAACCAGCCGCAGATGAGGCATTTTTGTATCGTAAGTCTCATCTTTGAATGACTTATAACACAAAAATAAATAAAAGTGAAAAAAAAACGAATGGAGATTTGTTTGTTCAAAATGCAGTAATTTACTACAAAACTCAGCAAATAAACACAGACTAGCGTTCTGTTCGCAACTGCTTCGAATTTACTAATGTTAAAGGCTAATGTCCAATTACTTCTCTGCATGCTTTGTTCCTAGACGTTAAAATATGCACCAACTTTCCCAATCGACAGAATAAATACCGTTTAAACCGAAACTTCTCGGTCTAACTAAGCAGATAACATCTATTGACTCTGCACATCCATTAATTCGGTTGTTTTTGTATTTAAATCCTGCTGCATTTTAATTAAATGCCAAACGAAATTTACACGGACTCAACAAACAACAAGACATGTGGTTGAAATTACATTTGAATTGTTCCGAAAGAAAGTTTTGCATTTCACAACTAATTTACTTTGACTGTGTGTCACCAACATACGACAACATATTTTATGCACTTGCTCTGCAAGCGCAAGCTTCCCGTGTTTAATAAAACTTCCAAATTACACTATTGATTAATGAGATCAGATTATTGAATTAGTTGCACTCCACTGAAACCGCAATTTACAGTATCAAGTGCACTCGACTTTTTAAAATAGCCCCTTTGTTGGAAGTTTTCGAATTTAAGTCTTGAGGGCACTACACCTTCGGCTAATTGGTAGAAGCTAAGTTACCTTTTTTGAAAATCTGCAATCTCTTCATTTCATCACGGGAAACGCGTTGTACAACGATCCACACGGTACTGGGCGGGAATATTACAAAATTAGTAGTTTGGAAATATTTGGAGCAAGTGTAAATATTAGTGAGAAAGTGGTCCGCTGCACCTACTCCCGCTATTTTAACAAATTTGATTTACTTTTGATCGCAATTTGAGAGGAGGAATAAATTTTTAATCATGCCGACGGTTCGGAAATTGCATTAGCTTCAATTTAAGTCAAGCGCTTGCATTTAGAATTCCCTTTCGAATATTTTGCTGGCGCGAGTTTGCATCTCATTTGGTGGAAACTTACAAGAGGGCTTTGTTGTGGCGACACCGAGTCAGAAACGAAACGGCGACAGTATTCACAAAAGTGTGGAATTTTGGAGCGGAATCTGCTTAATTATATTATGCACCGTGTTATGTTGTCAAAGTGCACGGAGGTGATACGAAGTTAATAGGGCAATAGCTAATTACAGAGCAAATAGCTGTGCTTAATTATATTACGGTTAACTGAATAGATTTCGGAAGTACTTTATTGCAACTTAACATTGATTTATGCTGCCATTTTCTACGAAATTTACACAAATCCCAGAATGAAATGTGCATAAATAAACAGGAAACTGTCACTTTCTACAATATTATAAGAAAGATATTTGTACAAAAGGTAGTCACCCATAAACAAGAACAAGCAGTTTGCTGCGAGCAAAGATAAAAAGTTTTTGTGTAACTTGCCCACGTTCAAAATGTACGAGTTATCCTGGAACTTTTATTACAAAGAACAATAAGTGAGTAGTTCATTCAAAAATGGATGTGTGAAAATAGACAATACGATAGACAAAAAACTGACTTTTGTTAATATTTCTGTCACAATTATAAAATCAATAAAACACACATAACTACGAGCCTTAACATTGTATTATTTAAAAAAAATATATACAAGCAGAAATGCATGCATGATATAACCGTGATAACCGTTTCTGGGAAAAGGGGTATAAATTGAAATAATATATTTTTTAGGAAACTTGATTGAAATATTTTTTTTGGTAGAGCAAATTTAAGAAAAATGTGCATGAAATGTACGTTGTGAAATAATCAATTACGTAATCATTTCTCAAAGGTGTTTTTTGTCGGTAGGCCATATATCCCTTAATAATTCATTAAAACCAATGATTGAGCCAGCAATTTGATGATTTCCTTCACCGCTAATGACGTAAAATAAACAAACAATTCAAAATGTTAATGTTTCTTTTAAAGTCTGTAATTGAAAACCGTATTTTGGTCATGGCGCCATCTATTGACGTTTTGGTTAATAAAAAACCGTATTTTCGCCATACCAACTAATGCATACATATCAAACTTGTCCAAAAAAATAGTTATTCCCTTTGTCCAGAAATCACGAGATAAACCGGTCAAAGAAAGAGATTCTTTTTATGCCACGAAATCTAGCTTTTGTCTTATTTTTTACAGTGTAACATTTTGACATTGATATAGCATGACATTAGAGAGGAACCGTCAATCAATAAATTGCTCAAACTACATCCACACTAAAACCTGCAAATGGAAAATAAAAAAATATTATGTTAACGTATCTTATGTATCGTGTCCGAAATTAATATCAAGAGGAAACTTAATTTTAAATTTCTCTATCTCAGGGTCAAAAATGTTCTACACTTAAACAAATTCGAAAATGAGTCCATGGTCTACTCTGAATACTTACGCTTAATTGTGAAGAAGCTTTAAAATGTAATAATGATATCACAGAAAGTCAAATTGTGTTAAGGTGTGTAAACGAAAACAACTCCGACAAAAGAACATTATACCGTTCATGGGTACAGCACAATTATTTAGGCTGCTGAAAATATCTTTGGCAAGTCAGTCCAGAAATAGATGGTCGACTTGGAGGTGTATATAAAGCAGGGGATGTTAATTAAACTTTCCCACAGGGAATAGATTGCGTTTAATTGAGGGTTGAACATTTACGGAATGAAGTAGAGGTTGGTGCATATTAGCATTGGCAATAACGATGTTTCTAAAGAGTTTCTAAAGTTATTTAGACCTGAAATGTGGCTTATCTGCGTGGTGGACCAACATCCACAAAGCTGTATATCCAAAGAAAAAATACCGAGGGCGATAATTTTGCGGCCCCTTGATGGCAACAAGAACAAACACCGAGAAATAACACTACTGAAAAGGAATGTAAATAAAAAACAAACACCTATGTAGATGATAACAATTTAACAAATAAAAACATATTTGCATGTAAAAACACCGAGAAATAACACTATTGAAAAGGAAACTAAATAAAAACAAACACCTATATAGATGATAACAATTTAACAAATAAAAATATATTTGCATGTAAAAGAGTAAAAACATTCGTTAACTTCTTATTTCGTTCCTATTTCTTTATAAGTTCATTTTTTTTATTCCTAAAAATGAAAGATCGATTCAATTTTGATTGGTTCATTTTGTCACGCCGAATATCTCCAAACAGTTTATTTTAGAACGAATGTGAAAAACGAACTTAGTAACAAATGTCACTTTATATCATTCAGATTCAGATATCTGGTGTTTCATAGATTATGCAGGCTGTAACAGGTATAGTTTTTCTATATTATTTGGATTGTAAATCATTTTCTAAATAGAACGATACTATAAAAGTGCCATTTGAGATTATACATTTATTTCTATTTCTATGATCTAGATGGCTACGATACGCATCAAATTTTTCTGATCGATATCGATTTTATTCTCATCCAACAATTTGGGACATTTCAATCGAGAAATATTTATATCAAAAATTCTATTTCATTGACAAAAAAAAGGGAAAACAATCCGACCATACGTATGTACATACATAAATTTTAAAATTTTGCAGAAGAAGCATTCTGTCCAAATTAAGGATATCATAGAGAAGAATCTAATTCGTTTTTAATAAATTCCATGTGTATAAGGTTGAAGATGTTAATGAGAAGAAATTGAAGCGGAATTAGATTTTAAAGAAAAAGTGGTTAAAACTAAATTTAACGTTTCAAATGCCACTTTTGTTTTGTCGTTTGAGTCAGAAAATCATTTAGTATCCAAAAATGTAACAATATACATATAGTCCCATTTACAAAGCAAAAATTGGCGTCATTTCCGGAAGTTGAAAAAATTGGTTTTTATTCAGAAAAGCGACAAATCACATGCATATTTCATGTACCAAGTCTGAAAAAGTTATTCTAGATATTACGGGAACCTTTTACATCTTGTATACAAATAAAAACGGATTCAAAAGCCAATGGAATAGACCAGAAGAAAATGACAGATTTTGGATTGTGATTTTACCCAGTATGTCTTTCAGAGGACATTATGATGCGTATGTTCTAATGATAATTAAACAGTCATCCTGTGTTCTTTATGTGGAAAAGTCTTCATTTGTTCGCAAAATATAAGTTTTGATACGATTTTAGGCTGCCTTGTGTCCTAAAATTAAATTCATAATAAAAATTTATCGGAAAATTAAAGGCATCTCGTTGATGTGTGTCCAAAGGACTATTATGGCCACGTTAACTTGTATTTAAATAAATAGTTTTTCTGCGTTTCTGAACAGGCTGCCAATGACAAGTAGATAAATGCTTGTTATAAAACTGACGAAGAAAAGATGGCATACCGTTTACGTGTGCCCAAATATAGTTTACATTGAATAAATATTAAGTTTTCGTTGACAATTCGTGTCAATATCATCATGTGTCAATGCAAAAGGTCTACACTGTCAAAAATAAATAATTTTTCACAATTCAATTTTATATCATCTTAGTGCAGATTATATTGCATTGAATACACTCAAATGGTATGCCATTTTTCCTTCAGCAGTTTTATAACAAGAATTTGTCAACTTATCAGAAATGCGATATGTGTTCAGAAATGCGATTTTTTTAAAATTCAAGTACAACTTCACGTGGCCCTAATAGCTCTTGGGGCCCAAGCTAACCATATGCCTTTGATTTTCCGATAAATTTTTATTATGAATTTAATTTTAAGACACCTGCCAGCCTGACTCAAATCGTATCAAAAGTTATATTTTGAGAACAACTAAAGCCTCACCTTTGAATACGAAGAACACAGGATTACTCTGTGATTTTTGGCTTTGAATCATTAGAATATACCCATCATGATGCCTCTGAAAGGCATACTGGGTGAAATCACAACCCAAAATATGTAACAATCTCCCGGTCTAAACTGAGACTTTGGCAAGTAGCTTTTGTTAAATTTTTTCAGTCTAGGTCACAGATTACTCCAGATGACTGACTCAATGCAAATATTTTGGCGGAATGACCTTTAACGACTTTCAAATTACGTAACAGTTTTCAGATGGCGCATCGATCAAATTTTGCGGCAAATTTAAATAGTCTCTCCTCACTTTATAGGTAGTAAAAATGCTATTATATTTTGAATATTTTATGATTCTACAAAATTAATGTAAAAAATTGTTTTGTAGAATAAATCATAAAATATTCCTTCATTATTTACACGTCATACAAACAAACAATTTTATAAAAATCAATTTATTATATTACATAATTTAAATTAAAAAAATTATACTCAAAATGTTAACAATTACATTTCTAAGATTGGTATAACTTACACATATGATAATTACTTGAGGTTATTATATAATAATGGAAATATTGAAAGACTTGCTGGACAACCAATAGAGCAACCTGGCTTAGTTCTTCAAATTCATACACAAAAATAAGGAATAATAAAGCCTAATATCTAACGATGCCTAAAAGTGTTTTTTGCAAACCCTCCCTTTTGCTTTAGATTGCAATTTTGGACATTTAGAGCTTCTTGCCGCAGTTTCGCACTAAAATTATGTAATTAGATATTCTGAATTTGTTGTATTAATAAAACATTTTTACCTTTCTTCACTTTTTGGATAAAAATGCAGTTTCTCCGCTTAGTTTTCACCAACACCACAAATAATGTAAAAAAGACCCAACTGTCGCTTAAAATTTTTCACAAATTCAACATACAAGCAAGTTTTGACATTTACTGGCTTGATTATAATTGCAGCAAAATGCTGTTTTTAAAATATTAGTCAGAAAAAAGCAACAAGCGTTAAAACAGTCACGCTTTTTAAAAAACACGGAATTGTACATTGTTCAATTTATAATAATAAAAATATTGGGCCTTTTATTTGAATTTAAATAAAAGTTTTTTAGTGACATCTAGCGGTCGTACAAAGTATTAGCAACGACTACAGCGCCTCTACATTTGCTTGTGGTATCTGTGACAAAGATGTCATGCGCCTAGTTTCAATGTGTAGAAAAGAGATAGGTCCGGACAAAATCGCCCTATGAAGTCAGTCATCTGGAGTAATCTGTGGTCTAGGTATTTGACACGGTAAATCGTGACATTTGACAGAAATTGTTGATCACAAATTTGTTCAAACGGCGTCAAAATCGACGTCTGAAAATTGATTGTACTCATGCAACGTGTCCAAAGCAGTTGTGAGTTCAAGGTCAAAGTGTTTCCAGCCTCGTTATATTTTTGTGTTTGCTATTATAATGTTGTGGTGTCATACGAATTATTTAAATAAAAGTTGAATCAATGCATGTTTTGGTTGATATTTTTATTCCCTAAACGCACAAAGAAACTCTCACTAAACCCGTTTATCCCGTCCGTTTACACTAAGCCGCTTAACAGTGTTTACCTATCGCCTGTTATTTACCTAGGGCGAACTTAACTCCTGTCCACGCTTCCCGTACGTAGTTGAAAAGCCTTCGATAGAGTGGCCTTCGCGATCTCTGATGTCTTATTCCCGTCTCCTCCGCGGACTCGTTATCCTGCTCTTCCTGCTGATTTGGCTGTTGCGGTTGCTGTTGTTGTTGTTGCTGCTGTTGCTGCTGTTGTTGCACCATGGGGTACATCATGCGCCCGACATCGTACAGCCGACCAGCGCCGCAAAAGCGCCACCCCTACGCTACATTACCCGCTGAGAATCGACGTCGACGTATGCAGCATTTTGTTAAGGGTTAGCCGAGCGATTGGTTAGTGCGGTTAGTTTGCTTCTCCAAGCATCTGAAAGAAAATCCACAAATTACAACGGCGCTCGATACAATTTGAATTTCGCCTGAAAAGATAGCTCGAGTGGAAGAAGAAACGTCTTCTTCGCATAAACGGATTTCGAGATGGAAACCTTTCACGCCGAATTTTGAGTACATCCACTACACACACGAAAAACGGGTTTGAATGCATGCGAAATTTTATCCGGGATAAACATCCGATTGGATTAGATGCCGCGGGGCCGGGACACCAAGGCGAACTTGTCGGATGCAAACTTGTCTCGGATCTTGTTACTTAACAATCAAAGTGCAACAAACTTTCAGCTAAACTAGTTCGCTAATTTGGATTCTTTCAACCGATGAGTTGGAAGGAGAGACATTTTAGCGATAATGGCTTTTTGATCTCATGAAAATTCTTGCACAAATGTTCGCGTACAGTAGTTTCGCTTTAACACGAATATATCCGGATGTTCCTGTAATCCGGATTCCTTAAATCACATTGACTTTTTATATTAGATAGCACAGATGTTACAGGCTTTTTGTAAAAAGCTTCCAGTTCACTTATATACAAGTAAACGTATATAAAGTCAGTGAATTCCGTGGTTATTTTTCTGACAATATGGCCCATGGTAAGAGGAAACATTAAATTTAGAGAAAATTAAAGGGTAAGTTTCTAAACATTATATGTATGTATGTATGTATGTATGTATGTATGTATGTATGTATGTTTATATGTATGTATGTATGTATGTATGTATGTATGTATGTATGTATGTATGTATGTATGTATGTATGTATGTATGTATGTATGTATGTATGTATGTATGTATGTACCTACGTACGTATGTATGTAAATAATTGACGTAGATAATTTTCAATTTGTTGTAAATTGCGTTTCTTGTCCGGGTAAAAAAATAACTTTGAAAAACCCCTAATTTCGGAAAATGCTTGGTTCGTAAGTCTAAGGAATCGCCAAATGCGTGTTGCTTCGGAATTTTTAGCGCCGAAAGCAAAACTGCTTCATGCTAAATTTTATCCCAACTCCAAATTAAAAAAAAAGTATGGCATCCGAAAACTTGCAATTTGTGGCTCTTTCCCGGTAGTTACTCCTACTAGTTACTGGTAACATTTACTAAAAAGCTGCGTCAGGAAAAAAAAACAGTATTGAATTTGTTACATTGCTAGCTTGTTGTAATTCTGACAATACCCAAAAACTAAAGCTTCTAATTATCAAAAAATTGTCAAGAGCATTCAAGAACGCTCACTACTACCAATATAATATAACCAATAATAAAGTCTAACGATCTGCAAATAATGGTTTGAAGGTTCCTTCTAAAACCAGAAACTTTCAAGGAAAGCTGCTAATTGATAATGGTTCTTCTCATTCTAAAGATGTGGAGCTTGTTAGTCTTTGTTGACAAATTCATTCCCCCAAATACGACTTTGTTAATTCAGCCAACCTATTAGTTTGACAAAACTGCAGTATCGAAAAAGTCTCCTGGCTAAGATTTTAACCAACTATGAGAAGAGTCTGGTTAAATGCCTCAAAATATGAACTTGAAAACAAGTGCAACTTTACTTCACAATGCTTTGGAACAAGTGGTCTCCAAAACCGTAGACAACAACCTCCTAAAAACCAACGAAAACATTGCGGAAATTACTGACTCGTTTCCAAAAGCGCTGAGACGCCATCCGAAGCGATGCCCAGATTATAGATAAGATTTGTGCACTGTAATGTTGAAATTGATGCACGAGATGTTGTGGACTGGATTGATGACGGCGCAAACTTTATCCAAACCGATAATCGGGACTTATTTATCTGAAAGTTCAGATGAAGAAATAAAGAATGAAGATGCTGTGAAAAGTTTAAAAATTTCAGTGAGTCGCGGAAAAATAAAGTAAATAAATATCAATAACCGATATTATCACATTGCAACGTCTGAAAGAGACAGCTTTTAGGAACATGCAGATCAAAGTTCGACAGATAAATATTAATATCTTATAGGCGACATAAAATAGGTATGCACAAAATTCCGAATTTAGAAGGACGAACCTTTTGTTTTCCATTACGTAACGTGTTACGTAATGAGGTCGATTCATGACCTACACTTCGTGCGTTAAGTTACATTTTTAATAATTTAATTATAGTTATTTAATAAACAAGTATGTTAATAGAGACGATTAATAATTGTCGAGATTATTAATCGGCCATTATTATACAAGTTGATTACAATATTTTGTGTTGAGCATAAACCCTTTTCAATTTTTTAAGGGACAAAAATTTGCTTCTAAAGTTTCAATTTGTAAAATATAGTGTCACCAATGCTAAAAACCATAGTTACCACTGATTACCATGCATTAATGGAAAATCGTTCATTAATGTAAAATCATGCATTAATGACCTCCATTAATGGACCATTTCTTAGACAAAATCATGCATTAATAGGCCAAAATATAAACGGTCGACGGAAAAATATATTACGCTATCTATAATTATTAATGACCGTTATTTTAATTACATTCTTATCTACAAGTTTCTGAAACTGTTGTCCTCGAGATCAGTTCCCAGTTGGATGAATTTCAAAGATTTACTTCTTGAAGTACCTATAAAATAATGTGGCCTTTTATCTCAAATACAGGTGCAAAATTGCTATCATGATGAAATTTAATTACTCTGAATCATCTGCCAAGTTTCACCAGTTCCGCTGAACCGTTTTCAAAATATTTAGGTGCATCCATTGTTTTTAACAACCCGGTAGAATAAATAATTTCATTCTGCAGGTCGATTTTCAAATGCTTATTTTAGGTAAAATTCTAGCTTCGGAAATCCGGATTATTTGGTAGTTCGGATTGCCCCGTTTTATTTAGTAACACACTGAACATTGTACTAGTCTTTAATTTTTTTAGTCATTTTCTTATTGTTCCTTCGAAAACCCTACTTTTTCACATATCGCTGGAGGACACACATTATCAAGCAGGGTAAATATAAACATGTGGAAGGACCAGACAACAAATATTAGTTTGGGAAATTGTGCCTAAGCTTCGTTACTGGAATTAAGGTATTGTTCCTTCATTTCGATGGATGATAGATAATCAAATGGAACAATTCATTGACGTATTATGATTTCTAGAACATGGGAGGAGACTTAAGCACAAGATGGTCTAAATTCAAGCCTCGAGCATTGTCGTTCATCCCCTAAATATAAAACAAATGCAGAGTATGTATGCACCACGCATCCGCCGGTCAGAACTCGAACGCTTCGCATAGTTTGTGCCGACCCGAGTGAATTATGTCGTCGGTCGTCTCGAATAGGAATTCCCAGACAAAATTCTAATAAGGAAAACTCTTGTAAATTTTGCTTTGTCTCAAATATATGAGCGCGGATCATCAATTTCATGCCCCAACGATTGAACCAACTTTCTAAGGATTTCCATAAAATTTTATTGCTGGCGTAAAACGAAAATTTTCGCAAATGATTCTAAACATTGTACATTGCAGCCGGCGTCTATTTCAGCGTCAGGATCGCTGGGAAGTGGCTCGTAAATCGTGTTTCTGAACAATCGACGTGCGCCATTTTTCTGCGGCCGAGCTAATCGGCCCGATTTCCCCAAATCGTGCATGCATAATTAAGTGCCTCATCTCCAAGACCTCACTTCTGTGCATTCGAAACTTACATTCACCCCGTAAAGCGCCCCAACGACTAATTATATTAATTGGGGCATAAATTGAAACAGGACGTAATCAAACCGTAATTATCGTCGACTCGATAAAATCGAGAACTAAGCTACGAGTCGGTGAGATTGATGGATATTTCGTGCAGATCCTGGGGGTGTTGTGTGTGGTTTTGCTACGTCACAAAACAGCGCTGCCGACGCTCAAACGTGGCGATACAATTTTCGGGCGACCTTACCACGTGGGGTTTAGCGCCCTCAACTCCATTTCCAGCTTAATCCACGAAGGGACGCTAAATACGTGTCCAGGTAAATATATTAGGAAAGTTGGAACAAGTTCCGATTCCGGTGGACTTAATTGACCAAACTCGTCTCAAATTGCCACCAGGATATTAATCGGTAACAAGTAGAGGGATTAGATTGCAGAAGAAGCGTTGTAATAAAAACGACTAAACGCGTTAAGACCGCTCTTGGCAGCATTAGTGAGGAGATAAGTTGGGCAAGATTCCAAAACTACGATAGAACTTGGCAGGTCGGATTCACCGCCATAATTTTCTATAACCACAAAACATTATCTGAATGAATCTTATTAAAGCCAAGCCGTTTTGGGGCAATCTGGCTCCCACATTTATCTCGCCATTTCTCATTCTCTTTTTCTCATGAATTATGCAAATTGTTCAATCGGGTAAACTGCAACAGAAAGTAGAATACGGAGCCCCGTCCAAAATATATAGCTAAATATAGCTTCAGAAGATACTGAAGTAACAAGCATAATTGTATGAATTCGTCCATTTCCAAATTTATTGAATATGAAAGTTTCGGGTGCACTTACGTTTTTCCATTTCTTCATTGTGTGTATAAAATATTATTTGGGATTCATATTTCTCTCCCACAGTATTTTGATGCAGCTTTCCATGCAAAACTAATTGGCCAATTAATAGCCCCCAAAGTAAAACCCTCAACATTTTTCCGGTCTATCGTTTTAATTCACTCCGGTTCATGTAAATTCGATTCAAATTAAATTTAACCAAATCAGCAATTCTATTCCGGCTCGTTCGGCGGAGGTACTGCATTTCAATCCATTCGATTCGGATTCAGCACTTTCATTTTAAACAGTGGAAATCCTCGTGGGCAAATAAAGATTAAATGCGACGTTAGAAAGCGACTGAAAATGTTCAGGCGGCATTAACAATTCGGACTGGAACTTCATAAATATTGTAATAACGACAAGACAAATATTAATTCAAAAGCCGTCTGCATAAATCAATAATCATTAGAATAAAATTCATTTATCCGTGAACAAGGTGAGAGTAAGAAATGTATTTGTGCAAGTGTGAGTTCATTTGAAAGCTCCTGTTTTTGGCAATGACGCCAAAGTGTGATTAACACCAAAATCGACTAATTAACACGGACAATGCGTCTTAGAAACATTGCCGATGAATGGGACATTAAATGAATTGAGATGGCAACAAAGGCTTGTTCCTCGTTATCTCGCGTCCCGTGTCAGGAAACATCGATCACGATGAAAACACAAACGTTCCATCTGTTTCCAGACCATTGTCTCCACAAACCCAAAGAAAATTTTGACGTGAATCACGTAACGTTGCGACAAGGAAATTAATTAAGTTCTGCGACGACGCGTCTACAAATGAGTTTTCTACAAGTTTTTCAGAGAGTTTCCCTAATGTTTTAAGAAATTTATGACATTTGGCCGAGAGCACCTGTTGCGTGAAGGAGATTGCTCGTAAGCTCGCGGTTTCGATAAGCTTTGCATGAAGCCTTCCTCGAAGCCTATTGCTAACGAGGTAAACAACAGGTGTGTCTGCAAAGCGCACGCCATACTCAATCATTAATATTTCCAATTACCGCCATCTAACGAGTTTTTATCGATTTTGCTGGAAAAAGTTACTAATTTAACGGGAAAAGCAGTTACCAACATGACAAATAAGAAAAACAGGATATCCATTAGGTTTTTTGCCGGTCCCTGCCTTTATTCTGCACAAGATAAGATTCTCTTGAAGACTGCGAGTACAATGAATCCTTTCAAGTGTCTTAACAAATGCTTGTTTTTATGGGTCTTATGATGTTGGAGATATCGTTACGCGCTTTGTGCACTTGCAATAGGTGTTCTTGAAAGAACCATAGGAAAACTATTTCAGAATTCTAATAATATAACAAGTCTGCTAAAACACCCCTTTATAGCTCAAAAATAACGATTAATAAAACAAATATTAAAAATTAGCCCGGCGCCTCCACCATTTTTACAAATAAATTGTAATAATTATAAATAACGTTGCACTGCAATTGCCAGTTATTATTTCAACTGATGTAAAGCCCTACACTCAATTTTATATGAAATAAATATCAGAATTGTTGATTTCAAAACTGTTGGAAAACAATTACGCAAAGACGCAATTCCTGCCTAAAGCTGTTGGCATTATTAATCCTCAGTGCTATAAAATTATGCAAAGCTGCGCTAATTAACTGCAACACGAGATATCGGAAATTGCAAACAATAGAAATTAACGAGATGGCGTCACCATTCACTGCGACTCAGTCAGAGCAAACATTACAACATAATGGTGACGATTAAATTCACAGAAGCCATAAAAGAGAAGCACATAACGAGTAAGAAGCACAAATACGTAACCCAAAACTTTAAGAATCGCAGAACATGAAAGAAAAACACATTTCTTAAGACAAACAAAATACGAACTTTTAATTTAAAACGCTGCTTGAGACAAAGTTGCTTAAAAAATAACTCTATAAATTCTTAATTACTGCATTATTTAAGTTCTCATTTCGTGTGGTTTTAAAATATTAAATCTTGCTGTTTCCACAGTTAAGCAAATAACAGAAAAAGTAGCACAACAAGGGAGAGATGCTTATTTAGAATTCATTAATTTATAGAAGGCCTTCAATAACAGAAAAACTATAAAAATCTTCATCGAATGACAAATTGATCAAAAACTTGTCAGAATCATTATGAACATACAGAGTGTCCAATTAGGAAGCGGGCCACCTCTCTAAAATTAATATTTATTGATTTCTATAAATGTTTTTTTATAGAGCTTCAACACATCTACAATAATGGCAAATTAAAAAAAAATTCTTAGCATCCTGCAAATTTTTTTCAATGACAAAAATGAGAAAAGAGTATTAGCAATTTTTTTATCTCACATCTCACGACGCCACTGTATTTAGAATATTTTCAAATGGATGTCACTGAAATTTGATAACAAATATTGGTTGGTAACAGAAACATATTATACCATTATTCAAATTTATTGATTTTACCCAAAAATTTCGAATAGTCGTCATGTAATTCACAATTTTATGAAAAAAATTGCTGTACTACTGTAATCCTACAATAACGAATTTGGACAACAAGACCATGACGAATTTATAAACGTTACAGAACTGATAGAAGTCATTAGCGATCTAAAAATCGGAGCAAATAAAAGAAAAGACAACAAGAAAGTGCAGTGCATGTTTAGAGAAGGACTTCGATAAAGTGAAAAGAGAAAAACTAATAATCGACAAAGAAATTAATTAATAACTTCTCAAACTCATCAAGAACATATACAAAGGCTGTTATTCATTATTATCATGAAAAAAATTATGAAAAATTGTACACTGAGAGTAAAGAAATTAAATGTAGGATCCAGATGCCTAAACACAAGATATATCTCAGAAGGAAAACTTGCTGAAAAAAATAATAATAATGACAGCAAACATAAGAACTACAATAGAACTGTGTAAGATTTAGAATACACTTCTGCAAATGAGAATAGACAAAAATAAATCAAAAGCAATAGTATGTAGGCTTTCACGGTCGGTGTTATTAATTATAATACTCTTTTTTGCGATTTTGGACCGTGTTCCAATTAAAGTTCCTTTAGGGGGGGTATAGTGAACGCTTCCTAATCCCGGAAAACATCGTTCTAGTTAAAAGTAATAGTCATAAGTAAACGAAAAGCAATAAACATAAAAATTGATAATTGTAATGTAAATGAAAAAAAAATTGGAAGCAGGAATTAAAAATCACCAGTATAATAGAAAATTATCTAAAAGTACATTACTTTAAAAATAAAAGTTATTACGAAGAAGGAAATCTTCAAAAAAAACTAGGACAAATCTAGAGTATTAACAAAAGCACAAAAAAGTAGGATACAAACCGCAAGCATGTAGTACTCAGACGAGTTAAAGGAATAACAGGAAAGGGTAAAATAAAAAACCAAAAAATAAGAGAAGACTTAGATGTTCAAAAATATTGAAGAAAAAATTATGCGAAGTAAAAATACAGAAATATAAACAAAGGGAAAGGCCGACGCCAATATGGGATAAGACCAGTAGGTAAAATATTAAGTAGTAGTAGTAGTATGTATTAATTTCAAAATTATATACCGGGTGTCTACAAATGATTGTAATAAATTTAGTTGATTGGTAATACTGAGGGATTGATACCAAATTAACTGTCATCGTAATTAATGCAATTAATTTTTTGGGTTAGAATTTTTTTGTCTTTATTGTTAATTGTAAATCATTAATTTATTGAATAATGGCGGGCACAAAGGCACAAGTAACGGAAAAAATGGTTATAGCAAGTTGGTTGTAAAGTTGTAAAAACCATTTTGAAAAATGAATTTGACGTTTGACAATTCGAAATAAGGAAATGAGTCTAACCAATGAAAGAGCAAAACATTAGCTACCTAACAAAAAATTAAATCATTCATAGACACCCTGTATAAATCTTACATATTTATGTGTAGTAAAAAGTTCGTAAGTTGGCGAGAGGCAGGAGAAACTTGAATCGAGAGTGACACAAAAATAGCAATTTATCTGTAAAGCTGATCTTGTTGCGTCCGGCGCTGCATTTCCCATAAATCTCTGGGATTAAATTATATAAATATAACAAGATAAATAACTGTAATCCCATTTATCCCGACGCCGGAAAATCAATTAGAACAAAGCCGCACTGACAGTTTTCATTGATCACAATTCGATAAAATCTGCGTCGCATATCAAACTAGTGTGCTGTTTGCTGAATTTTTGCCGTAAATAATTGACAAATGTCAGAGTCTGATGTCCATTAGAGTCCAGACTGCTGATGTGACACGTTCGGTATAAATCTGACGGATTTACTCAACAAAAGAACTCGGGACAATGTTAAAATGCAATATCGAGCTGGAGATGTGCGATAATACAGCAGAAGGCACAAATGGGTCAAACCTGAACACTGTTCGAGGATCTATGAATATGAAATGTACATTGTGAAGTGGCGAGAGGAACAAGCTGGAGTCCAGCGTGACCGTTCTTTGTATAATGGAACTCTTGTGTCAGGGGGAACGCCTTGAGTTCCTTCATAGATATACTTCTTTTGGTATTACAAATTGTGTTGGCAATGCTCGCAAGGCAATATAATTATTTGTAAAATTGTAACGAGGATTAAAACATCCGGAGTTCAGAGCTTCGGAGTTGCGTGTTCAAACTGAAAATTTATTACTCTACATTAACGAAATTGAAACATGCAAGGTGTTTAACACGATTTATTTAATTATATTTACAACTCTACAAAGTAACAGGAAATAATTTAATAGGTGAGATACTTTAAGCTAGTAATTTAATGAGACAGCAACAGCAGATGCGAGCGACTATAGAATCAATTTGCGACAACAAAAGCAAAGAATCGTTTTCCTAATCAAATTGACTGTTGGCTTTGATCAAATTACTCACGTTCCGGTAATTTTATAAGCGCTGCAGAAAATCACGGAAAAATAGGTGAAATCTGTGGCGGACCAATGAGAAACATTCGATAAACTACTCAAAAGCAAAGTTACTTCGCTTAAGTGCATCACGTCTAATTATAAGATGCGAGTGAATGGCGATACTAACGAGCTAGCTGAATTATCTCCGTTTTTCTTTTGACGTTTGCTTGAAGCACCGTTTCCGGTTAATCTCTCTTTCCCTTCAGAACATTTCTTTAAATTAGATTAATAGGGGAACAGCATCACATCTCTGTCAGCCTAATGGAGTAATTTCACATTATCGTGTAAAATTCGAACGCATTTTCTAATTTAATGGCAAAAATACGTCGCGCCGTCTACCGAAATGAACGCAAGAAGCGTCTGTTTACCGCTCATCAATCTCGGCCTCCTTATTTGGGTTTCAATACCTTTTTTATACTCAATTTCCATCAGGAACGTCTTATCTTTAGCATGCATTCATCATGTTAGGATTGCTTTATTGGATTTATAGCACACGGCTTCATAGCGACGATTTTCTAGTCGTGAATCAATATTGCGAATTTTGATGATGCCCGCAATGACACCCCCAGGAATTGATGCGATCTGAATTAAAAGTAATGACTGCTGAAAAATTCCCCAAGGTGGCCGTTATTGACTCCAAAAAATGGAATTATTTAAGCATATCTCGCCAAAACACACTGATATTGTGCATGCTACATCTGGACCAAATCTGGGTGCAGTGTGTGTGTGTGTTTACATATGCTCTGCATTCGTTACCTATTCAAATGAGTAAAATGAGTAGAATCATGCAATCGAAAATACCCTTTGACAATAATTGGTAGCCAACATTATACTTGTACAAATTGTTTCAAATAATTTCACGCTTGCAGCACCAAATTGCATAGACAAATGTAAAATTTGTTTGGAACAAATGGTAATTAACCAAACAAACAATTAATTACTGCAAAGTGGGAGATCCGCAAAACCACTGCTTGCATCAATTTAAAACCCGACTCTCACTAGCGGTTTAATAAAACAAGTAAAAGTGTAAAAATTCAAAACTCGTTGGTACCACTGAAATCCATTAATAACGCGAAGGTTACGCTAAGTTTCATAACACAGACTATTTATGTGCATTTTATGTTTGATTCGTTAGAAACATCGCCTGTCAACAATAGATTAAATTATGTCTAAACTATTTCTGATTTCTCAAATTTGAAAAGTTTTTTTTTAGTCTAGATGATGCTTCTCCTGAGGTGTACATTCCTTATCCTCAGGTGTAACGGCTGTTTCAACGCAATATAATAAACAGATAAATTAGGTATCTTTTCGACTCGTTTTATACTGTGCGTATAAGTTTTCCAAATTGTACTGAGAATTTCATTATGAATGTATAATGGTGCTTCTTTGAGCTTCTTGCCCAGAGGTGTAATAAGGATAGTTGCAACTTAGTATATAGAACGTACTCCTCCTTTTCAAATCGTTTCAAAGTTTTCCAAAACATACCAAGTATTTCCTTTAACAATCAACAAACTAGCTAAGTGGTACTTCTTTGAGCACTGTTTATTTAGAGGTGAAAGGATAGTTACATTCCCCTTCTAACCATTCTATCATCTGCATAGCAAGGTAAAGTTTTCCAAAATATTCCTATTCCTTCAAGAATCCGCAAATTAGCTTAATGATGCCTCTTTGAACACCATTTATTCAAAGCGGTAAGGATTGTAGGTTGCAATGCAATATATTCAACGGACCCCACCTTTTTAAATCGTTCTAACCTCTTCGTAAAAGTTTTCAAAATTATCCGAGTATTTTCATTAAGAATCTATGAGCTAGTTCAATAGTGCTTCATTGAGCTCTCTTTATCGTGAAGTATCCAGAGATCTATAGACTGTTTTGACGCAATATACACAACCGATTTTATCCTATTTTATACAATGTGTAAACGTTTTCCAAAATGGACTGACTATTTCCTCCAAGAATCTATGTATAATGGTGCTTTTTCAAGCACCCCTTATCGAAAAGTGTAGGGATAATATACTATATATATTATATTCATATATATTTTCTTCAACAATCAACAAACTAGCTTAGTACTGGATATTTTCTTCATCAACGTACGAACTTGCTTATTGGTGCTTCATTGAGCACTATTTTTCCTGATGTGTAAGAATAGTTTTATAGCAATATATTCAACGTACTCCATCTTTCGAATTATTCTATTCTCTGTGCAGCAAGGCAACAGTTTTCAAAAATGTACTAGCACATTAAGATATAGCTTGGTTAATTTAATTTGAATTCCCGATTACAATGAAGTGCTTAATAATCCGTTTTTTCGTTTAGTTTTCATTTATATATTGTATTTACTTGTATCTCATTGACATCAATTCGTGTCCATTAGATTGAAGAATCACATGTAGACCTGTTCCACAACCGATTTTTTTGGAAAAGTTTTAAAAATTCCTAGTTCCTTCAAACTTTTTTCTTCCACTATCTAACTCAACTCCTCCGCCCAACTCTGACCAGTACCAATTTCCTATCGGACAAAATTAGAAACAACAACTCTTCAATATATAATTGCTCAAGCCATAACTTTTGTAGTTTAAAAAGTCTGAAGTTAGAACCCTAATCCACACTCACAACTTTCAGCTCCCTCAAACCTCAATCACAACCTGAAACTTTCATTTCAGCTTCAGCATCCAGTTCTTAACTTTCAATTCACTTGGGTTCTATTCCCAAAATCATACTCAACTTTTAAATCCTAAACTTTCAACAGCCAACGTTCAACACCCAAAATGAATAATTGTGGAGATACATGATGACATTTTTGCCAAATGTATTTAATATGTTGTAATTTGTTGTATTAAATTTTAATTTCTTGTTGTATATTTTAAAAATTAATCAGAAATTTGTTACTTGCTCAAAACACCTTTTTAATTAACTACAAATGATTTACTAATGAATTCAAATGTGATATATTGATATAAGACCTGTTTATATTAGATTTACAAGTCAGTGTCTATCGTTCAGATATTTACTTCAATATTATGTACACAATTTTGTGAAAGCACCCGAGTAAGTAGAAGCTCCACTTTTGCACACGACAAGCACTTGTAGGTTTGTATGAGATGCTGGAGTTCGTACACGGCGCCTAACGATAGCTCTGCACTACGAAATTTAGGTAATATAACTATTTGTATGCACCTAATACCCACAAAAGCATCGTGCGTTCAAAAATAAAAAGAGGTTTGAAATTCGGTAAAAGTGTAGAAAAATTCTGATCTTGAGAAATTTGAAGTTAAGTTATCTGTTGATCATCAGTAGGTCACGGAAACGCTTGAAGATAAAATTTGTTAAAAATTATATCAATTATCCTAATCTAAGAGAACTTATTCATAATAAATACATTTCTCTAACTCAAGGTCACTAATGTTATACACTATAACAAATAGCAAAGTGCTTCCATGGCCTATGCAACTTCGCTGTACTTACGAAGTTATGAATATAAAAATTAAATATTAAATTTAAATTTTAAAATTTATATTATATATCCTAACAGTATATGACAGATACAGTACAAATTATACATCCAATTAAAAACAAATAATGCAAATTCTGCAGTGGTTCTAATAACTGCATCGATTGAAAATACATTATTTGGGGCTCCTGTCAGCGTGAATTTATTGGAATTGTTACCATTCCCATAGATAATTAGTTACACATATTAATGAAATGATTAAATATTATCTGTTGTCGTTTTGAAATACTTGACGAACAGTAATAAAAAATAATATATTTTCGTCATAACAAAATAATAAATGACATTTCTATTAAAAGTAGGTACTTTAATTAAATGTTTATTTTAATATTACCTAATAAGAAACTAAAATTTTAAAAATTTTTAGTGTATCTTACGCCTGACGGATTTACTGTCAAAGATAAGGGTTGTTTGCTATGAACAGGTTGCAGTTTTATGACGGTACGTGACTAACAGCTTAGTTCGCTGGTTAATTGAAAACTTCAAAAAATTGATGTTCAACGACAATGTAAAATTTTTAATCAAACTCCTTCGGAGATAACCATGAAAGTTTAGCAGGTTTTACGAATGCATAACATTTTAAGGACCTTAAATACTTCCAAAATTATTGCGGCAAAGGGAGCCGAAAGTGGATCCAGATAATTTTATTTGTGGAGGAGTCGTCGACTCTGTTTTCGAAGGCAATTAAGCTCAATTGCAAGCGCCACCTAAATTTACCTCAAAATTGTGTTTACAAGCCGAATTTTTTGCCCAATCGGTTTGAGTTGACCGCTTGCATATTTAACGCCTCCACATAATCCTACCGAAAAGTGATAATTTGTACTGAATACAGTCGTATCCACAACTTTTAGAAGCAATAAAAAATAATTACGTATTTTTTTAGCTACTAGTATACATTTTGAATAATTGTTTTATTTTTACAGTGTAAACCTTTAACATTGAAATATCATTCAATGTCGGGTTGATTAGACAAATCGGCGGTGAAAGTGTGTTAAATTTTCTTATTGCCAAAATATCCGCCAACTCATGAATTCCTCAAATTGACAACGTGAGCATGATTGCTCGAAACAGAGACTGGATATCGATCATTTCTAATTGTCGTCCATTTTCTCTACTCTTTCATCCCGTTTTTTCCGGTTCTGAAAGCTTTCGAAGCGATTACGTGATAATAATTGAATTTTCGTAATAATTTGAAGTTCCCGAAACATCTATGAGAAAAAGTTTGCTTTGAAGGTGTTCCAGTAATTAGAGGATATTTACTTACAAAAGAAAATGAAATAGGTAAAAGTCCGAATTTGCTAAAATTAATCATACCCGAGATGTTCCTTAAAAAATCATTAAAACTATTTTATGAAAGACGACGAATGCATTAATAAAAAAGTTAAAGGAAGTTAAAAACACTAAAGACGAGAGCACATAAATAGAGAAAAACATGAAAAATATTCCGCATAAATATGCAAGGCTTTAGTAATAACACTGAAAAACAAATTTCATGTAAATTGAAATAAAGTGGGGATTTCTTTCCATAAAACCCTGCAATAAATAAACGTGAAACGAAAATAGGAAAACTTGTTCGGCTCCGGCAATATCTGTTTGTAACTAATTCTGTTAAAATAAGTATTTGTTTAAATTTATTATACTCGTATTTATAAATTAATAGATATATTGTATTTGACTGTATTTCATTTTATGGTGTACGAAGTACGATAATGTAAAATGCAAATATAAATTTGCGACCAATCATAATAGTAAGTGTTCTCCGCAGTATCGGATTATACTCGTACCAATTTAGCATCGAATCGGGCACGAAAAGGGAAAATCTCTGGCAACAACTACTAACCTAGAAATATGACAAACTTAGATGAAGGCTGAGATAAATTCGTGATTTGATAGATATCACGTTACTTCTGAGCCGAGTGAACGTTATTAAAAACCCATGTCCAACTATAATCCGGACTAAAAGAAGGATTAACTATTGTTGGAGGTTTACAACTTTCAGATCGATCTGTGGAACCGAACTTTGAACGCCCAGCAGTTTATCCGATATCCGAAAAGTTTTCTGTCGAAATAAACAAATAGCTGAGTGACTTTTCGATTTTCTATTTGTTTTCGGCTGCTGTTCGCGTTTTCGACATAAGGAAATTCTCTGGAGATTAAGACCGAGGCGGGCTTTGTTTATCACCGTCGTGAGTATCTCCAGCTTCTTTAATCAAATTGTAAAACAGTCATGTTCAATTCGAATAGACATCGTGCATTTTTGTGATCTTTCCATTAAACGAGCCTCATCAAATTGTATCAAAATATTGCACAATTACGTTGTAGAACAAAAAATTGATTTTAAAGTTTCCTGTTGTGAATTTCACATATTTGAAAGAGCAGGGATTCAGCAAAGAACGGGAGTCAGGGCAATAAATATAGCTTTAGTTTTATTTTTTTACATTGTAGATATTTGACAATAAATTATCATGACTTTTTAGAAAAACTGTCCAAACGAAAATTATCTCAAGATAGAATTTGTTAAAAATGACACTAAATGTAACTTTGTTCAAAACGGTTGGCAAAAGAAAACTGAATTTTAAATTAATAGTTCCAAATCAAGGTCAACACTTTGCTACCCTCTAATCCTTTTCGGAGTGGCCTACTTTTTCGTACGCTGTTCGTTTGCCGGTTTGGGTTCCGTTCTATTTCAACTAATTTGCAATATGTTTGTTATGCACCATAGCAAGAATGTCAGAACTTTAATTAGAACAACGAACAAACATTAACTTTACCATTAAACTCAATTCTAGAGTAAGTTAAGTTAGAAGGATGTTGGTAGCAATGTATGCATACGATAGTTTGTAAAAAAATTTAACGTAACGAAACGTAAGAACGTGGAGAAATGACAGAAATGGAAAAAAATATAAAGAACCGAAAATTCATAGTTGATGCAACGTAACTTATTATTTGGCATCACTTACAAGAAGTTACTAATGTGGGCGTGGAAAAATTTATATAATTTAGATCTTGAAAAGAAGATACGAATACACTAAACAATTATCGCATTATAATGTAAGTTATATTTTCCGCTTTAAATGAAGACAATGGTATCAATTTAATACGATCTCCAGTGAAAGCTCCAGGAAAATTATGTAAGCTTTCACTTTAATTAAAATAATAAAAACTACTAAAAAAAACTTATATAATACAGTAATGTTGTTTCATCTTTAAATAGGGTAGACATTACCAGAAAAGCGTTACAACTTCAATGAAAAATATCTTTGAATATGTACTGGAAGCTCTAACAAGCTATCGGTTTCAAAATATATTAAGATTACTTCATCGTGCGGTTTTTTGTGTTTTCATAAAAGAGTCGGACTCGATTTTATAAAAATAGTAAAAAGTTCTTCAGTTCAATGTGTGACAAACATTTCAAACCACAAAGTTTATGATGTTTGACAGCAAAGTTGCAAACTTGTGAATGCCACAGGGTCCTCTTTAAAGTAACGATTTGGAAGCTCTACTCTCTTTGCCACTGATGTCCGCACAGTGTTGTTCTGGAAAATATTTCATAACAATTTGTGCTTTGTGGAAACCTTCGCAAAATGCGCCTTTGGTGTTTCTTTTAACTTATACGAAACGTTCGGGGCGGAATTTGTCCAAAACAAATTCAATCCGGCCTCACTGCTTTCAATCACTTTTTCCAATATCACAGACAATTTGGAGGACTCTAAAACGATCATTTCTACAAGAGGACTTAAAAGTTCCGGTCTCATTACTGAAAAAGTTTAGTTTCGCTACTAGCCTGTCTATAAGCTTTTTCAATTCAAATAAACTCCAAACTCGCCCGTGCAAATTTATGATTGTGCCTTTAAATTTAGCAGCATATAAAATGCACATTTGGAATGTAATAAAAATTCAATTACATCTCTTTGTGTGCGGATTGAAATTTTCGGACGTACAAAATGCGCCGCATAAATTTGGAAAAATGCATTACACTCAAATTTCATTATCCTCCCTTTGAATTATCTAACTGCAAAGTTGGCACCCTGACTGACTGCGCCGAATTCCGAAACTACAACACATAAAATTAAACATTTACTGAATCAATAATAAGTTCGAAGTGTAGGAGCACCTAAGTGGCTTCATCTCTCGCCGCAACATTTTACATTATTTGGCCTTCCTACCTCTGGACTCTATTTTCGAAGATATCCGTAATTAATTAGACCTCATTGAAACCGTAAAATATTTACACGACCCCTGACCGAGTGCTTTCATCGTCTATAAAACAAAATTTCATTCCCGTGATATATGGGCCGTAGAAAAATTAGTGGCGTTTTTATATAATTACACAAACCAATCCTGGACGCAATTAATTTATTATTGGTATCCATCAGCGGTGATTGAAGGAATTTAATTGGATTGATTAATGTTGAGAGTGGAGTGGTCCAAAATTGACAGACGCCGCTATCAATCATAATCAACGAACTCTTTTCTGGTATAGAAAGTGTATTAATTTAAAATACATTAAAGCTTCTTATAAACCGGCCACGGAAATACTCAACTTCGTGGAAAACACCGTTAATCATGCCGCACCAACAAATTCAATCACTTCCCTCGTACGACATAAATTACCTTAACCCAAGGCGCCAAAAATTTTCGTTCAACGAAGAAGCAGAAGCTTTGGAACAATAATTGCGTCTACGGCAACATTAACCGCCTTTGAAACATCCCCCAAGAATTTTCCTTGCGGACTTATAATTGGATGCAACAATGGAAATCATGACACAAATCAAATTAGAAGAAAACAAAGCCTTAACGTAATTAAGAGAAATTAAATATCTTGGATGGTTATTTTTACATTCCCTCACAGGACAACGTGGACCAGATTTTGAGCTTTTGCAAAAAACAAACTTACTTTGATAAACGCAGTAGGAAATCGAATGGAACTTTTTTAAAGTTCTACCCGTCTGACTTTTGCCTGCAAAATTTACGGTTTCAATTGTGAGCTCAACACGAGGTATTTCTTCGATAAGCAAAGATTATAAAAAAATTCACGACTCAGCTTTCTACCTTGTAATACCGCAGTAAATAAGATTTATATCAAATTGTCTATTATTATATGAATGGATGTCCTGCACACGACTTAGATGATAGTAAAGCAATTATCCTGTGCTTTGTTGAAGCTTTCGGAGCTAGATTAATAGCAATTGGATTAATGAAGAATGAACGCTTTACAGCTTCACGCAGTGGACCACCTGTTATTGTCCATGCAAACTGAAGCGACAGAAAGACAATAAAATTGTGTGTAAACTTACGAATTGTGCAATAAACACGATCACAATATGTTCGGCGCACTATCAATCCTCGCCCGATTATACAAACAGCGTATATCCCGTAGAGCTTTCGCTGAAGCTTTCAGCAAGCGAGCTTCGGTGACACTGGCGCGTCAGTTTACAGTGGGCTTTCAGCATTCGCTGCTTAGCAACAGAACCACGCCCACTGAAAGATCCAGCTGGAATGAAAGCACACACTTCGGCAGGTGGAAGCTGTGTATCTTTAAAGGTTAAGCTCGCCTAGAAAAATGCGATCTACTGCAAACAGATGAGACGTTTCCGAGATTACTTGAGATGAAGTAATAAAGTCGCGATGTAATTTAAATAAGATATGAAATGCGATTCCGGCGTGCTTCTCCACTTCTACGGCGTAGGATGATACATGAGAGAGAAATAAATGAATCGTGATTACATAAAGTGTAATTATACTTTTCATTGCTCGCAGTATTGAAGCACACACTCGGATTTAAATTTGCAAATGGAGGCACTTGATATATTCGTCCTGAAAGAGAGTGCACTCGCGCCAGCAGGAATCGGCGACGTAACAACAAACAATGAGTGGTATAATTAATCATTTGAACGCCGTCACTAAAATGACAAGACCCGACTTCATTATTGCGCTATACCTGGATTACAACAAAATTAAATGAGACAGTGCGGATTGGGTCGAGTCAACAATCTGGAAAATGTTTTGCTCGTTGAAAAGCTCAAAATAAAACCCATTGTTTGGATTCGATGATTCAAGCTATAACTAAAAGGAAACACGACCATAAAATTAGGAATATAAAATGAAATGGCCGCATTAAAATAACCAACAAATGAAATGCACTTACTGCAAAACACAAATGTGTTAATAATATGATAATGTGCTAAAACAGGGGTAGAGCAACTTTTTTGTCGATGATATTTTAGGCGGACATAAACGCCAAAAAGAATTATAGCGAAAATTAAATTTCAGTTAAAATTTATGTGTTGGTTTTTACGACGGACACAATTTTACAAAAGTGTTTTCTTGTAACCCACATGGACGTACTTTGGCTTTTTATTTAAGTTTTACAACCACACCTATTATCTGTGGAATTGGAAATTAAACTCGTCCAATAAAATCTGATCCAAAACCAATTTCTCATAGATTTGAGGACACCAATTCCGGATTCAAATGAAATTGCATTTTAAGCCTGAAAATGAAAATTAAATCGGTCGTACATGCAAATGCACTGAAAGAGCGACAAAATATTACAGCTGTTTCTCCTCGCCACCGTAAGTTCGTTTTTCAAATAAAAACTCCATAAATTAGAGAAGGTATCTGTCATTGGCAGCAATCGAAGAGCCATTATCTCAGCAATTCGGCTCATCTGAGTCGGGACCAACCCTCTCGTCCACGACCGGCTGATATTGATTGAATTTATGTAAAGTGGCGAGGAGGAAGAGTGCTTGTGATTGCACGTAATGGCTCGTCAGCTCCTTTATTCTGTTCTGTCCATGCATCGTCTTGGGAGCACCTTACTCAGCTTTTCCGGTAAGGCGACTCCTCTAAAGCAATTATTTCCACTAAGGCAGGTTTACCCACCCGTTTTTACCCAACCTAACCTGCGTTTTTACATTATCAAGTCCCAGAAGTAAATTTCCAAATTTTAACGAAATCAATTACAAAGTTTTAAAGCTCGGTGGGGATATTACTAAAGCAGGCGTAATTAAGCCCAGCTTGGTCTGCCCCGCTTTAATGGGCGGAGGTTTTAATGCGACAATATTGCGATTTAATATATGTGGGGTTATTTACAAATTTGATATTTCACATCATTTGAAAATACATTTTTAATGAACTAAAATTAACGAACCTAGAAAACGACCAGAGTAGTAGGCCCTGGAATTTTTTAGTGTAGAAAATGTTTGATCTTGAAATAGACCAATTCGAAAGATTTCAATTGACAACTCTTTTGAACACGATGCGATAGGTACATTTTGTATATTTTTTTACAAATTCCATCTTAAGCATCCGTTTAGACGTGGCTTGAGCATTGTCAAATATGTGTCATGATAAGAGTTTGTCAATGTCTAAATACTACACTGTAAAAAATAAAACAAAAGCTACTTTCCAAGGCCTCGTTAGAATTCATTATTTTGCACACTCTTTATTTGCACGCTAATTAAATATTTTTTCCCTCCTTTTTAGCTGAAGAGCCGCTTCATTATTAATTCTAATGCTACTGGCATTTTACGAAAAGCTTTTAAATAAAACGTGTGTTAAATGCAGCGGGGTCAAAACGTTTGACCAAATAACGACCTAAAGCTTTTACTTGTTTTTATTAACTACACATTGGGATAGCAGCTCAGGTCATTTACCATATGTTGCTTTTCCGCTGTACCAAAAACTGTCGAAAACTGTTAAAATTAGCTTTTTGAATAATCTACAATTGGTGGATGCGCCGGGCGAGAATAATACCAATTATGCTAAATCACGTTAAACATGTATAAATGATAAAGTTTGTATCGTTGCCCTGATTTAGATAGAAACCGGGGTCAAAGCTGTTGCGTGCGACATTTGGCAAGTCCATCTATTCTCTTGTCCTCTGTGACCATAAATCACGCCGGTCTTAATTGTTCTTGTAGGGAGGTGGATAATAGATAATCTTGAAAGACTCTCGCCAAACAAGTGTCACTTGCAAATACTTCCTCACGCCCATTTCTAATACAAAACAAAATTTGTGTTAAGCTCGCAGGGTATAATTTAAATTTTTATTAAAACCAATTCTGTTCGGGCAAAGAATAGAGCCGATTTAACCATATTAAATTTTTGAATTTTAAGCAAGCGCATAAAGGCGATTTAATGAAATTGAATTCAAAAAGTTATGACCTGGCAAAAGAGAATGCGAGCAGTTTAAAGCAAAATACTGCAGAGCTTTCAATGCATGTTTAGGTATTACGCAAAATGACCGGTGGTATTAACATTGTCGTACAAACAAGTAAAGTAATACTTTTTATTGTTGATGAATTGGTGGATGCGCCGGGATGAATCGTGGAAGTGACTTAGGTTTTTAAAAAAAGCTGGAAACAGTAAAATTCATTTGTATAAAAAGCAATAAATGTAATAATAAAATCATTTATAATAAGTAATAATAAGTTTTAATTGGATAAAATCGTCGTCTAGAAAAACTCTAATGTCTATGTGCTTAGCTCGTAATTATTATTGATTAATACACTATGTAAATAGTTCTGAAACAATTAGGGACAAGATATAATAGAATTTGATGAGCAACATAAATACAGATTGTAAAACACGTTTAGGAAAGTTGTAATTTTTTACAAGAAACGAGGTCAGGTTGAGTTCTTCATTTTCCATTAATCACAAAACTGTTCCGGAAAATTATGCAAAGCTCCAACAACTAAAATTAAATTTTCGAAAAATGCCACGATTCAGCTCGGTTTTACAGCGGACATTGCTTTTATCAAAACCGCAGCAAACCAATGCGCGAATACCAGACGTTTAAAAATGTAACAATTTAATTCCCGCTTCATATTTTTATACGAGATATACAAACCACTCCAATCCTCGGTTTACATCTTTCATCAACTTAAAACGCTATCGATTTGCACAATGTACAAAAATAGGATAAAAGTAATGAAATGAGTATGGAAGCTGAAAATCGATGAACCCTTTTCAGTCGTTTCCTGAAAAGCTCGTCAACCGCGTAAGTTTTTTAGCAAAATCACAGAGGAAAAAGCGGTCTGCGACAAATATTGCTTCCGGCTTCCTTTATTTCAAGAAGGAATTGACGTGCGTTTGAGCAAAATTATTTATTTTTCATGAGATAAACGGGGGCTGCTTTGGGTCCACTTTCTCTCCCACATATTCTCCATTAAAACATAAATAATTTACGAATGAAATACAATCGCCTTAATAGAGTTCTGTACATAAACTGCGATACTAACAAAAGCAACTGGCTTACTTATCTTCTCATCCTCCTACGACTTAATTAGTTTCTTAGTTATTCTGGAAAGTCCGCAAGTTTATGTTTCATAAAATATGTATAGGGAAGTTAATTCAGACTAAAATGGTAACAAAAACTACAATTAACTGAAACAACCGCATCTGTAAAATTTGGCTCCGAAGATAAAGCGCTCAATTGGGGCGAAGGAATTTGTATGCAAACTCATTGCTGCATTGTTTCTGCGCGTTCACTAGTCTTGTTTATGGCGCTGGGTTCTAATTTACGTGTGTTTATGACGGACCCTTTGACAACTCCAAATTTATGTGACGCTACTTGAAAATACCAAGCCATTAAACCCGATTTTAATTGGAAACGTAGGTAAGCTGCAGCTCGCGTTTTCACGCGGTTTTACCGAGTATTTAGAAGTTGACATTGATAGATCGATAGATTTTGACGCGAGATTTCCTCTGGATTTTTTCAGTACATCTGCATAACGACGGCAATAAAATCAGGACCGCCCTAAACAGGAAGCTTGGTAGCGAACACTTCGTCAAACTAATTGGGACTCATCGACAACATGGCCGTTAACGGCGCAAACAAATTGCGGTAAAAAAAAGAGAAATAAAAACGAATTACAATTCACCGATTAAATTAGAGGCATTGTGTGAGAACGCTGACGTCAATGGCGGTTGCATGAATATTAATAAGATATAACGAATCGTTACAAATTCAAATTTGCGTATACAAAAGATGGGACTGTATGCCTAATTTATTCGGCAGTTACTTTTGATTTGGGCCACTTTTAACGGCTAGTAATTTAGGGAGCTTATTTGCCTTTGTTAATGTTTCGAGTCAATTGGGTTACAATGGTTGTAATTTAATACTGAGATGCCGACCGATGATTCTGCTTCTCCACAAATTAATATTCATATCCAGCAAATAATAGCTTAAATAGATGCTAGAAGATTTGCAGTCGATAACGTTACAACTTTTACAAATAACATGTAAAAAGAGGAATTCTAGCTTTCGTTTTATTTTATAAAGTGTATAGCTTTGATATAAGTATGGTGGTGAAACAAAAAAGGAGTACAAGTTCTATTTTGTAGATATTTTAAGATTACATTTCGACTGGTTTAAACCGTATAAGTTAATTTCTTTAAAATAATATTTTAGTCGAACCGGAGATCCCCTAATCCCAAAATAAAAAACCACATTCTGGTGTTAAAAAATAGAAAGATTTTGTATTTGTAGGCATTAAATCTACTGGTACTATCAAGTATCGAAAAATTCGTTATTATTGGTCAAGTGACGATGGTTTTGAGATAGGTATGAATCTATCCTCAGATATTTGCATTTTCTAAATAATAGCGATTTAGATGAAACTATTGTAATTCAGATAAACTCGACCCTTCTTAGATCAGCTACAAGAAACATTTCTAGCTGCTGCTGATCCTGAAAAAATTCAGTCTTTAAATGAACAGATTGTTGATATAAAACAGTATCTTCCAAAGCAACCAAAAATGGTGGTTAATAAAAGTCTGGGTAAAAACCATAATCAGCGGAAAAGTATGTATATTACCAGTTTCATGTCTAGCAAGAAGCGACAAGAGGTCATACGTAATTTTAGCACTTGTGGAGACATTGTTATTCGCCTTAACGAATGTTGCTCAGAAGCAACAACCACAATTTATTCTGCTATTCTATTCCTCTCATAGAACATTGCGTAAATTATCTTTTTTATTCTGTTTTTCTCATAGAACATCGCTTGGATTCTGTACAGGAAAAGTGGACTTTAGGAGTTCAACTCATATATTGGTAGAACGTTGATAAATATATAAAAAGAATCATTAATGAATCGACAAGATAAAACTACGCCTTAGTGAAAACTTACGGAAGTAAAAAATGCTAATTTTTAATCATGTTATAGGAAAACCAAATTTTTATGCAAAAAATGCGATTTTTAAGCAAAACTATGTATTTTTCATATTCGTCTTTTGTACAAGTTCTAATTATAAATAAAAATGTTCGGACAGCTTTTGAAAATTTTAAAGAAATATATCATACACGAGAGGGTTAAATTCGAGTTGGAATACAATTCGAACTTACCACCTACGCGAGCCTAAAAAGCTGAAACGAGCGTTCAAACAGACCAAATGTAAACTTGAATAGTCTCAGATGGAATAGCAAATTCCAGCAGGACCAGTTTGGAAGATATTGATTCAAGCATTTCCGCTCATTTCAGTTCTTCTTCTTCTTCTTCCTCTTTTCCTTAGGCATTTTGCCTGTTTTCATTAGCATACGGCCTCATCGTGGTGGCGATTCTATAGATGATGAGGTCCAACTTTCGGCCCATCTTTTTGGTGGTCTTCCCGGTTGTCTTTTGCCGAAGGGGATTCCGTCTCGCACAGTTTTTGGTAGCCGATCTTCACCCATGCGATCGACGTGAGCGTTCCATTCTTTCCTTCTGGTCTTGGTGAATTTGATTATGTCCTGGATGTCACATTTTTTCCTGATTTCTCGATTAGGTATTCTGTCGTGGAGAGTTACACCTACTATCGTCCTTAGCGCTCTCATCTCGGTTACTCTGAGCCTTTGTTTTGTTTTGCTCGTCTCAGCTCTAGTTTCGCTCGCGTATGTCAGCGTTGGTCTTACTATGCTTTTGTAGATTCTGACTTTATTCGTTACCGACATGTATTTGTTCCGCCATATGACGTCTCGCAGGCAACCCGACACTATGGCGCCCTTGTTCGATTGTTTCATTACCTCCCTGTTCAGATCACGTGCGCTGGAGATATCAACGCCTAGATAGTTGTAAGTCATTACTTGTTCGATGACGCGGCCGTCGATTTCCAATTTGCACCTTAGAGGTTCCTTTGATATTGTCAGGCATTTTGTTTTCTCCTTCGATACATCCATGTTGACGTTTTTTGCGGTTGTTATGAACTGGAATAAGAGTTTTTGGAGGTCGTCTTCGCTGCTGGCAATCAGGACCGCATCGTCAGCATAGCATATTACGTTCACACTGCTTCCCCCCATTCTGTATCCGTTCTTAGACTTGACGCTGTCGATAATTTTGTCCATTATGATGTTGAACAACATAGGGCTTAGCGAGTCACCTTGACGTATTCCGGATCTTGTTGGGATTTCTGCTGTTGTGTCATCACCTGCTTTGATATATGTTGTCGTATCGTGGTATAGGTGTTGAATCAGATTAGTTAGCGGTCTGGAGACTTCCTTTTCAGTGAGGGTTGCTATAACGTCTTCGAGCTTCACACGGTCGAACGCTTTAGAGAGATCAACAAAACACATGAAGGCCGGAGAGTTGTACTCGATCGATTTCTCAACGATTTGTCGTATGACGAATATGGCGTCGGTGGTTGACCTATTTTTCCGGAATCCCATCTGTTCTTCGTTATTTTCCAGCTCCAAGTTGAGCTTGTTCAGAGTGACTTTTGTTATAAGTTTCAGGACGGAGCTGAGCAGAGTGATTCCTCGATAGTTTTCGGGTAGTTTTTTGTCGCCCTTTTTATGTATCGGTATGGTGACACTGGTCTTCATTTCCTTGGGAATTTCCTGGTTGTCAAAGATTTTTTGAGTCAATACAGTCAGTTCTGACATTAGATCGGCGCCCCCATATTTTAACAGTTCGTTTGGTATACCGTCCGGCCCTGGTGCCTTTCTCCCCCTCACACTTTTCAATGCTTTCTCGATGTCTTCTATATCTATTATGATAGTATTATTCTCTATCTGTCTGCTAGTGTGGTCGCTGCCTGTTGGTATTTGGTCGTACATATTTTTGAAATGTTCGTACCACTCCTCTGTGCTTATTTTACAGGTGGTGAGATGTTCATTTATTTCCTTCCTTTGATTCCGAATCATTTTCCATACTTTATTCTGTGCTCCGGTTATGTCATGTTCTAAGTCTTTGGTAAATCTTTCCCAATATTCTTCTTTAATTTGGCGGATTTCAGTTCACTTCACTAAAACTGGCAAATTGCTTCCGCACTATAATATTTTCTTGCTACGTTATTCGAGCGCATCAAAAAATCGCTGAATTTGCGTCGTCGTCGACTGATTGTTGATGCTTAAGCTCCAGAGAGCGACGTCACTTCCGATCCCGAGTTGGCATCTGCGACTATTCGGCAAGCTGTACGAATTTCCGGGTGAGAAACTCGCCCCTTAAAATTAGGCATAAATCGCTTAATCGAACCTGAAAACAATCAACGCATTAGCTTCTCCCTGGAAAAGCCCGGAAACTAACCAACACATTACCAGCAATCAATTGTGATGCTCGTTATGATAAAATATATTGCCTGAAAGCTCGACTGAAGTTGCGCATTACCAAACAGCTGTATCTGATTCAGATTCGGAAGGGGTTTTCTATAATCCAATCTCCATATATATTATTTCTCAAAGGTGTTTTTTATCGGTACATACTTTAAGCCATATATCACTTAATATTTCTTCAAAACCAATTATTGAGCCATCGTTTTGAAGAATACCTACACTGCTAATGGCGAAAAATAAACAAACAATTCAAAATGTTAGTGTTTCTTTTAAAATTATTAAAAACCGTATTTTGGTGTTGGCGCCATCTATTGACAATCTGTTAACATCTCCCACTCTCAATCGCATTCCAAGCGGTAAAACGGTAATACAAATATTAGTACTAATACTAGTAATAATACTAATAAATACTAGCCAACTAGTATTTATTCAATACTAGCCAACTAGTATTTATTATTTAAATTCTTGAAATTCCAAGAAAATATCTATTCTATGCTGTTCAATCGTACGAGTACATAGGGTAAATAATTCTTTCTTCCATCAAAATAATAGACAACCTCATTCAGCAGAGGTAAGAAGCAAATCCGACAAGACGACACATCCTTAACATTTGGAAGGCTTACGCCCAATTGGGCACAAGTGGAACATGTAATTGATTAAACAATCTGTTTCTGACTCTAAAAGTCATGCTGCTTTGGACATGGGTTACACCTTTGCGTCATTGCCGATCTTATGAGCATCAAATACCATCCGATTAAATTTCGATTGAACTATCCAGAAACGCTTCCATGTGTGCACCCCAATTTATAAATTGATATGTAGAGCGGGAGCGAAATCGTGGCCAGAGCTTGTCCGAAGCCCCGCGTGTGTCGTCGGAACGCAATCTGAATTTAGCTAAACCGCATCCAACGTGGCGAGAAAATCAGACAGTGTCAGGTAGCAGCAGGATTTACATATTCAAATTGAGACATTTGTGCAGCCTTTCGGTGAATAATGCGCTGCACAAACTCCGAGATCAACCCGGATCGATCCTTGTGAGGCGATACAAGCAAATTGGCGTGGGTGCCGACTTCAAAGGTATTACCGCCAAGATATTTTCCATAAGAGTGCGTCAAATGCAAGAACTTTTAGCTCTGATCAAACGGTGCCGGGACCGAACGCTCGTAAATCTACATTCCTTCGAAATTGGCGAAGAACGTGAGTATCGAGGAAAGCTGTCTCAAACATACATTCACCAGAATACAAACGAATATTCTTTAATTAACTAGCTGAAATTATCCGGCGTTGCCAGGGAATATACTGATGTAGGTATTTCAATGTGATTTGGCGTTGTAAGAGTAAGTATAGGAGGGAAGAGTAAAAAAACATTGTGAAAATAAAGAGAAATAAGAGAATAGGAACAGGGTGTCTGTTAATCTCTGTGTGTTGTTGTGTATATCTATGAAGTAACACGACGTTGAAATTGTTTTGGTTAAATACGTGCCTTAAACACATATACAATCTCCGACAAATTTGCTTTGTACGATGAGCAACACGACAGTACGTTTTTATTTAATTACAAAAAAAAAATTAAAAAAATCCCTTCTTAGTGTTCACTTTCGGCACAGAAGCAACCCGCATATAAAATTTCAAGTCGTCAGCTCTCACGATTTTGGCTCTGCGTTGATTATCAATCAGTGCGTGAATGAATGAGTGAGTGAGTCAGTGAAGACAGTCTGCTTTATACAGAGTGTTTTGCGAGAATATGGAGTGAAGAGTGAGTTCCACACCTCATTTTAATCAAAAAATGCCTCTTCGCACTTTTCGAATTCTCAACTGTCTTTTGAGTTTTCAAGCCATTTGAGTTTTTGTGATGTTTAGACATTTCTCTACCTTACTTAATAAAAAGGCTCATAATTTCTAAGCCGTTAAAGCTACAGCAAATTTGCTTACACTGTTAGAAAGAACACACTTTTTTCTATAAGATGACGCCATAGTATTAGCTAATATTGTTAGAAATATCAATATTAAGTAATTCTTTTAAAAAATGTCGAAATTTGAATTCATTGTATAATTTTCACTTTGCATATCATAATGCTTACAGCTACATACTGACAAATTTCACAAAAACATCTTCTTTTACTTAGTTTGAAGCTCATGTAATTACCTTGAGTTATCCATCTGACTTTCCAACGGAATCGTCTTGTTTATGTTGAAAAATGTGTAGTAGTAGTGGACAGCGAGTCAAACTACATGTTAATAAAATTATTTATTTATTATAGAATTCGTCAAATTTAATAGATGGGGATTGCCCGAATGCTTCTACATACACCAAATGGTCCCAATTTAGTTCCATTCCTTGTTTGCGAACTTCAATAAATGCCTCAGCTGTCACTGGAGATCATCGACGCTACAAAAGCTCTTTTGAAGGATTAGCGAAATCGTATTATTCGAATGAATTCCAATGAGGAAATTTGAAAAACGAAGTGAGACAATAAAAATATTCCGTGTTTATTTTTATTGGACTTGCGACGATCACTCCGGCCGCCCATGTAGCATTTTACTGCTCGGATTCTCTGACATTGTATCTTTCAATTTCTAGAGTAGTTTTGGATCGCTTCAACGGCCGCACTTGGCAAAAAAATTACAATGCACACATGCAACTGCATAAGTTATGCAATTTTCCACATACACCACTTCCTGTTTCCCAAGTTCAGTAAATGACTTGACTCTAATGACGTAAACTGTTCGGATGGGGAAAGCGTTAAACTAATAAAGACAAAAAAATACTAAACTTACCAGTACTTCTCCACTTTCGTAAACGGCATATTTACTAAAAGTGTGTAGGCTTTCACGGTCGGTGTTGTCAACAACGGTGGTATTAATCGGGTTTGTTGACCGTGTTCCATGCGAAGTTCCATGAGGGGGGGTGTAGTGAGCGCCCCGAGAGGCTAACTCAGCAAGTGATCCCCATGAATCTCTGCCAAACGTTTCGTCCACAGCTGCGGTGGACATCTTCAGTGGCGGTGTGGTCGTGGTCGAAGTACTCTCCCAGCTGTCACAGTCGCGACTGGCACATCATCACTTTGCGCAGCTCTATATATAGCCTCAGATCGGTTATGCATCGTTCCGGGTGGGCGTGTCCCTGCATTCGTCAAAGGTGGTGACGTCACTCTTCTCGTTGTCATGGTTGGCTGCCAACTCCTATCCATTTTTAATCCTTCACCCTTCTTATTGAAATTGTTCTGGTGTTTGAAAATTTCAATCGCTTCTCGGTGTAGACGAGCGTAGTAGTGTGAGGTGGACGCCAATCGTTCAGTCTCCTCAAACCGTATCTGATGGTCTCCCTCAGAAAGAGCGTGTTCAGCTACCGACGATTTCTCCACTTCACCCAGACGACAGTTCCTCTTGTGTTCCGTCAAGCGCGTCTTGATGCTTCTCTTTGTTGTACCTACATAAACAGATCCACACGAACACGGAATTTTGTATACCCCAGCTGACGACAAGGGATCTCTGGGATCTTTCGCCGAACCCAGTAGTCCTCGGATCTGTGTCGTGGGTTTAAAGATGGTCTTAATATTATTACGGTTCAATAGTCGGCCAATGCGGTCTGTCACATTCCGCACATATGGTAAAAAGGCCGTTCCTGCAAACTCAGTTGTGTTATCAGTTGTAGGTCTCACCGACGTCCTTGGGTGTATAGATCTTCTTATATCTTTTGAGGAGTATCCATTGGCTTGTAGCATCTTGTCCAAGTGGTCAAGTTCACCCTTAAGATGTTGTGGTTCGCAGATCTTAGTGGCTCGACTAACCAAGGTCTTGATCACCGCTCTTTTTTGGGATGGATGATGGTTGGACTCCTTGTTGAGGTACCTATCTGTGTGGGTAGGTTTTCGATATACCTGGTGGCCTAGGGACCCATCATGTTTCCTGTTCACTAGAACGTCAAGGAACGGTAGGCAACGATCTCTCTCTTTCTCCATTGTGAATTGGATTCGCGGATTTTGTTGGTTAATGTGGTCCATGAATTCCTGTAGCGCTGCTTCACCGTGGTCCCAGATGATAAATGTGTCGTCCACATAACGGAACCAGCACTTGGGTTTCTTCGGTGCCGTTTGAAGCGCTTCTTTCTCAAACGCCTCCATGAAGAAATTAGCCAAATTTCTTCATGGAGGCGTTTGAGAAAGAAGCGCTTCAAACGGCACCGAAGAAACCCAAGTGCTGGTTCCGTTATGTGGACGACACATTTATCATCTGGGACCACGGTGAAGCAGCGCTACAGGAATTCATGGACCACATTAACCAACAAAATCCGCGAATCCAATTCACAATGGAGAAAGAGAGAGATCGTTGCCTACCGTTCCTTGACGTTCTAGTGAACAGGAAACATGATGGGTCCCTAGGCCACCAGGTATATCGAAAACCTACCCACACAGATAGGTACCTCAACAAGGAGTCCAACCATCATCCATCCCAAAAAAGAGCGGTGATCAAGACCTTGGTTAGTCGAGCCACTAAGATCTGCGAACCACAACATCTTAAGGGTGAACTTAACCACTTGGACAAGATGCTACAAGCCAATGGATACTCCTCAAAAGATATAAGAAGATCTATACACCCAAGGACGTCGGTGAGACCTACAACTGATAACACAACTGAGTTTGCAGGAACGGCCTTTTTACCATATGTGCGGAATGTGACAGACCGCATTGGCCGACTATTGAACCGTAATAATATTAAGACCATCTTTAAACCCACGACACAGATCCGAGGACTACTGGGTTCGGCGAAAGATCCCAGAGATCCCTTGTCGTCAGCTGGGGTATACAAAATTCCGTGTTCGTGTGGATCTGTTTATGTAGGTACAACAAAGAGAAGCATCAAGACGCGCTTGACGGAACACAAGAGGAACTGTCGTCTGGGTGAAGTGGAGAAATCGTCGGTAGCTGAACACGCTCTTTCTGAGGGAGACCATCAGATACGGTTTGAGGAGACTGAACGATTGGCGTCCACCTCACACTACTACGCTCGTCTACACCGAGAAGCGATTGAAATTTTCAAACACCAGAACAATTTCAATAAGAAGGGTGAAGGATTAAAAATGGATAGGAGTTGGCAGCCAACCATGACAACGAGAAGAGTGACGTCACCACCTTTGACGAATGCAGGGACACGCCCACCCGGAACGATGCATAACCGATCTGAGGCTATATATAGAGCTGCGCAAAGTGATGATGTGCCAGTCGCGACTGTGACAGCTGGGAGAGTACTTCGACCACGACCACACCGCCACTGAAGATGTCCACCGCAGCTGTGGACGAAACGTTTGGCAGAGATTCATGGGGATCACTTGCTGAGTTAGCCTCTCGGGGCGCTCACTACACCCCCCCTCATGGAACTTCGCATGGAACACGGTCAACAAACCCGATTAATACCACCGTTGTTGGCATATTTACTGTTTCTATTCTCTTATTGTATTTGCAGAGCAGTAATGCTTCGAAATGAAATAAACAAAAGTTGTAGGATGTGCTAATCGTTAATAAAGCTAAGATAAAGCAATTAAGCCAAACTATAATTTAATAATAAAATTTACAACTTGCCTCAACCCTCCCGCCAAAGTTATTTGCAAACTCCTGCTAACAACCAACCCTTAAAACCAGTTGTCGGCCATTATACGTAATTTGTAAAAGTTTTTTTGGGTGAATATTTTATCACGTTCGGGTGAATACACTTCCGTTTCAAAACTGGGATTTCATAAAAACCAATTAGGGGTTATTGTCAAATGTACTTTCAATTCGATTGTAAAGTTTGTAAACATTTTCATTCCACTATAATTTTTTATTGTTAATATTTATTCGGTTTTGCAATAACAAATTGCAGGGAAATGAATGTTGGCTTACTTGAACGATGGCTAAATTAACAGTGGTTGTGTATCTCGAGATGATTAAATTAATCGATCAGAATTTTAAGATTTAAGGCGTTGGTAATGAAACCAACATCGACAAGTGCTTGACCTATATAGTAAATAGTAGTAGAAGAAATAGAAGAAAAGCATGACAAAAAATTAAAATAATATGAGGACGCATATCCTTTGGAAGTCTTTTGAAACTTCGTATGCATTTTGTGTTTGTTATAAACAAATTCCAACTCCGGGCGTCGACTTGGACCATGGGCAAAAGGCAAGAGAGAAGTTTACGCGTCGTTTGTGCATATCTGTCAAATGTCATGATTTCACAATGTCAAAGGTCTATACTGTAAAAAATTTCAGGCATCCTGAGCTTCCATTTTAATTTTGCACGTTCTATAACCGAAGTTGTTAAGAGAAAATAAGCAAATTTTAAACATAATAACGCATAACCTTTTTAACCCCCTTGCTTAAAACCTCGCTCACGTCCACATATTAACTCTTGTTTACCATTTCGAACGTAAACAGCGCGACTATTACAGCAAACAGCATTACTTTCGTTGTTTATTACATTGTAGCCGCTAATTGAACCATAAATAAGGAACCTCCGAGATTGTAATTCTGTTATGATTTAATTGTTTGTGGCACCCCTGTAGTTTTATCCCCAACTCGACGCATAATTGAAACGAATTGATTTCAGACACGCTTGCCACAAATTATTTTTTAAACGAAATTTATTGAGCTCTAAGAAGCGAGAATTAGCACGACTTACATCATTTCGAACCCATTCCGGTCAACACTTCTTTATTCGCATAATTAAAAGGATGGATAATATTTTAATCAAGCCGAGAACTTGGGCCGGGCTAAATTTAGAACCGTCCGACCTTTAGAAGATGAAGCGAGATGCTTTACAGGACAGAAATTCAAAATTATAAAATTTATTCCTTGCGGCACCTGTTCAAGGCGAGTGTTAATTTACTAAATACGCTTTTATTTATTATTTTAAAAAGCTGTTGTTGGTTATTAACGTTCGTAATTTCCTACACGAATTTTCCGGGAGAATAAAATTAGAAGCTCCTGCAGGTGAGGCGAAAGCTCCCGTTCTAATGTAATTTAGCAAACTAGCAGCTCTGTCCCTACATACCTATGTGAGTAAATGCGAGCTTGGTTTAATCAATTTGATTATAAGCCGAGACAGCCATGCAAGAAATTTAATTTGTTTAATATTAGCCTTGCTTGAACTAATTAAACTTAGTAAAAATCTTAAAGTAAGAACTGAAAGCAATGGGTTTGTAAAAGTGCTGGATTTTTGCAAGCATCTCGTGATATTTGAGTGTTTTGTGAGAACCAAAGTTTAGCATAGAAAAGATTATAGGTTTTAGAGCAATTTCGAAGAGCGTACATTATGGATTGCTGAAAAATAGTAGTGAGTGGCGTTGCAAAAATAAATCCTACACCCCCGAACGCTGGAAACTTTTTTAAGGCGCGAGTTCTTGTCGTAAGTTTTTATTAGCACTCTTTCAACTTGGAAACACCACTTTGTATTCAAACACAAGTCCTACGCGATGGGAGTTTTCGTTTTAGTCTGTAATAGATTTAAGAATATCAGCGTCGTTAAATGAGCTCAAATTCGTGCCGAAACCATAGCAACACACGAAATAAGTTAGATTGATAAGCCCCAGATATAATTTTCGTTCGTGCAAAAAATTCCACAAAAGCTAATCTCAGATGAAGCGGTCTTCTCATTAGTCGGATTTCAGCATAATGAATTGGACGTACGTAAAGTGTCTCGCAGGAAATTTTAGTCTGAAGAATTTCTAAGGAGTCTCAAACCGAACATTCCGGAAGTTTTACTGGCTTTCAGATTAAAAATTCAACAGTTTGTGTAAAATTTTATTACTTAACATTCAAATTTGAAGTTTCTTAAAATCTGGAATTTATAATTAATCTGAAATTTCAGTAGTTGGCTGATACTTCCAAAAAGTAGAGCGTAAAGCTCTGCGAATATAACTGATATATAAAACGCGGGAAACGTGAAACTCATTGTTTTGTAAATCACAGATGGGGTTTCAATTATCTGTATTTATATTTACACATAGTGGGCATAATGGTAGATCATGTTTACAAGTTACTCGGACCTTCAATTACACATACAACCGATAAATTACAATGCAAATAATTAAATGGAGTGGTTGGGCTGGAAATTCAAGGACAACGCTCGACGCAAGTGCAAAACTTAATCGCGCTGGAAGCCAAAAAGGACAATACAGTCAACCTTTTCATTATTTCGTCACTTATTCAGCGACGTGTATTTGAAATGAAATGATCCATATCGCCTTACCGATGCTGCTAAAGTTTTTTGAGGGTAAATGAGGGATGGCGCAAATTCTGGAATATCGTCTTAATACAGTGCTATAATAATAATAATAATAATAATAAAAGTGCTAAAGAGTAGGTATTTTTATCAGTAATCAGTCTAAAATCGGATGCTAATACGGAAGAGTACTGAAGACAGTGGCGGCCCAGCATAAAGTTTTTTAGTTCGAATCCTGCGTGTTTAAATGATTATTCTCGAAATAAAAGTACCGCAGTTACCAATCGCATTATCTCTGCGTTTTGTAAATCTTAAGCTGCTTATTTGTATATATATGTTTTAAGAAAAAGGAGTTCAAATTTTCGCAGTTACATTAAACTTTAAGGAATGACTAAAGGAATATCCAGAATTAAAACACTTAAAAACTAAGTAAACAGCCACCATGAGCTTGAAATTTATCCATTGCCTTTTTTATGCCTCTCAGCTTCTGATAAAATACTGGAAATTTTTCAAAATCTTAACGTTTTGTGTAAAGCTTCATTATAATCGTAAAGAAAAATTGAAATCCTTGAATCATCTTTGCTTAATAAGGACAAATACAAGTCTTCATAACGGGAGAGGAGTGTAAAAAATTATGTGAAAATTGTTGTCTATGTCACAGTGCTAAGAGTTGTTAACAAAAGCGAAAATAAAACAAAAAACTGTTTCTTTTATTTTTCAAATTAGTGGGTATTAATTCCTTAAGATTATGATTAAACTTGATAAAAACTTTATCAGAACATTGATATATTCAAAAAAAATTTAAAGAACTCAAAACACAGAAACTGATGGTGGCATCCGTATTTTAGTTCCAACTGGATCTCCTTTTAGTGCCTTAGTTATTATTCGAATTTGTAGGTGCCATTTGATTATCAGTGACATTAACCAGGAACTGTTGGGTTTTTTCAATCAAACAAATGGCAAAGGTAATGCCACAAAGATGTTAAGTACCCGACCGGACTAATAATATCAGAATTTAAACAAATCCAATTTTTATTTTATGACCCCATTATGAATACTGTTAAAATCAATTTAAGATGAAGTAAAACAAAATACGACTTGACCATCCTGTAATTTTTGGTTTGATGATGACGCCCACTCGATATTGTAAAAATGAATTTACCTTCAAAATATAGTTTATGAAAAAATATTTTATTTGGTTTTTAATGTAACGTCATGAACAGATTGGTATCATTAAGTTAACAAAAGACAAATACGAAGTTAACGCGAAATTTTGAATAGTTCTCTACAGTGCCATCTCATCAAATACCTCTGACACAACAAGGGTTATTCCGATTTTTATTTTACGATCTCATTTTAAAGTTATTTAATATCTCTTTAAAATTAAGTGAAAAAAAAAATGCGACTCAACCCCTCCTTGTCATTGAAAAATTGTTGTGTGGATGGTGCCATTGGCGCCATCTCCAATTTTTCAAAAATGAATTTACCTTTAAGATAGTTTTTGAAAAAATACTAAAATAATCTGGTTTTGATGAATTGTCACGTATATTCTTGGAGGAAGACTTTAGACGCGTAATGTATAGTGTTATAACCTTATGTAAGATTTATCTTACACCTTTGTAACCAGTAAAAGAACGTATATTGAGAGTCTTTAGAAATTTGTTTTTTTTCTGTACCTACTGAAATTTCCTTTTCCAGGTTCCTTATTAGCAAAGTAACGTCAGATTTGAAAACTGACAAATCACAGTACAGTTCTATAAACTTAATTCACTTTACGTAATCTTCGAGTCATTAGTAACCTTCTCAGCTATAGTTTGGCGTGGACATTTTAATAATAATAATACAACACAAAACAAAATACTTAAAAATAAACAGTTCTTGTTATTTTACTATTTATGAACAACACTTTAGAAAACAATTAGAAAACAAAATAATAATAATAATTCTACGTATCATATCGGTTATTGACAAAACTCTTTAAAAGTATTTGTATTAGGTTTCTAAACATTTTAGGAAACATTTAACCAATGATTCTGTCAACGCACTCTGCAAGAGCGTTGAGGTAGTTCCAACTAATCGCATTAAGCTCTGCTTCCTGTATAACCGGACAAGTAGCAAGCACAGCTTTTAATTGTCCTACGTACCGAATACCACTATCTTTCTGTTTGATAATGTCATTAGGAATTTCAATTGTCTGAACATTGATCTTAGTTATTACATCTGCCAAACATATTTCATTTTTTTGACAATTGTTAAGTTGCCTCTGAGTTTCATGAGTGTCTTCAATTAAATTATTGATGGCACCCAAGCACTTGCCCAGAATATTAAGACCTGTATTAAGAATAGAATTGGTGCAGTCGTACAATCCTAACTTGGCTTCACCGATGGTATTGTTCAGGTCGAGTTCGTATTCATCAAGACAATATGTTATGTTAACCTGAGCAGCGGCAGCACCACTTTTAATATCGCCTAAATATTCAAGAATCTTATCAATCGAGGATTGAATTAAAGGTAGTCCCACTGTTACGACTTGGTCTGCTGTCTCTGCTATTTCTGCACTTCCGGTCCACAGCTCTTGTAAAGCAAAAGTTGAAGCATTCTGGGTGACTTCAAACAAATGCTGCAGGAGAGTTTCTGCGTCGGTTTGAAGGTCCCCTTTCGAGCAAGTGATCTTAAAAATGTATACATCGTTGGATAAACGAAAAATAAATTCTAAAACTTACAAGGGCAAATGCAATGAAGATGAAATGTACTAAACCCATATCGAATGATTAGTTGTCTCGGAAACAGTAACAAGCATTTCATTCGAACCTTATCTTATATACTCGATCTTTGCACAAATACTCCAGTTCCGTTTGTTTTGATATATCTTAAATATATTCAATTACTAAGATAACCAATTAAATGCGCCACACTTAAAACAAAGTAAAATTGAAGAACTTTTCAAATTCACGTCAATATAAAAACTTGTGTAACTGTTGTTGTTGTACCTAATTGCAAAACCACAGAAATCGTATAATCTTATAAAAAGCTATAAATCTTAACATAAAAACTATTAAATAATTATGATATTCTGGAAAGCATACAACAAAAAATGTATACTAAGTAAGGTGTACATTATAAAATGTACAAAAATCAAACGGATTCTTAGAAAGGCATGGAACTAGCTTTTATTCAATTCTGTACAGTGTAAATATTTGAAAGTGACATATCATGACACTTGATGCTCAAACGTCTAAACTTCTGTCTTGTCTCTTGTTGAAGGTCCAGCCAACGCCTTAAGATCTAGATTGAGTTATTAATAAAATCAAAATCGTATTTGAAAGAGTTGGCAACAGATAACCTGACCTGACCTGACCTTAAATTTCAAGTTTAAAAATGTTCGTCGCTATAACTAATTTCAATGTATTTCCAAGCTTCTACGAAGCTTCCTTTTACTTTTCAACACTGTGTATATTTATAAACCGCAATGTTAAAATAAAACATTAAATGCATGAATTTATATTATTTATTGTAAAAAACTTGTTATATGTTAATTTTTATTGTATTGTATTGTATTAATTGTAGTGCTCGTATCAGAACCAGTAATAGGTGAAGTGGTGGTCGGTAAAGAAGTTGTGGAAGTTTTATCTCTGATAAGACTTTCAACACAATTTTCAAAATCGTCAACATAGTCTCCACCCTGCAAGTTGACCAGTGTTATCTGAAAAAGACCGCAAGCGGCCAATGAAACTTTCATCTGCTCTGCCATATTGATAGCATCATTCTTTTCCCTATTCATTCTTCTTGGAATATCGACAATTTGATATTTGATCTTAGCAATGATCTTCGTTAAACATGCTTCATTGTTTCGACCACAATCAGTAAGGGACCTTCCAGACTCGAAAACTTCTTCTATCATATTGTTGATGTTGCCTAATGAGTGTCCAAGAAAATTTTGAGCCCCATCAACTGCAAAATTTGAGCACTCGGTTAACCCAACGAAAGCATTAACAAATGTGAGATTAAGTTGGGGTTCGTATTTGTCGATACAAGTTGTTGCGTCGATTTCTTTTACAGTGACATAGTTTTTTACATCGTTATAGCGTTCATAAACGTCGTCTATCTGGGCTTGTATTAAAGGAGTAGTGTTTGTTACAACTTCATTTGCAGAATTATAGATTTGAGCACTTTCGGCCCAGAGTTCTTGCAAAGCAACATTTGCAGTCGATTCACTGACATTAGTTAAATTTCTATAAAGATCTTCGGCATCGTTTATTAACGCACTGGTCGATAAATTTACCTAAAATGCCTCTTATCAACCAACCAGTTTTTTTATTTTCAAAAACTTACCAACACTGATACAGTTATGATTAAGTACAGTACCGCCATACCGATGTTTTCTTATGCACTAAACGCCATCAATCTTGGCGTATCGATTTTATCGTACATATAAACTTAACCTTAGAACAGTGTAACGAATTTTCGGAAACGGAACGATTTGCGGATAGCTTAATCCAGCTAAGTGACTATAAATTATAAGTAGTTGATGACGTGTTCGGTTAAATAAACAATAAGTAGGACATATACTTGATATTTCGATAAGTGTGTGATTATATTGGTCTAAAGTGAAAGTAATTTCCTACAAATCCACAAAATAGTGTTTCAGAACGCTCTCCACACAATGAAGAAATGAAAAAGGAGAATGAAAGAAAAGTTAAGATGGCAAAAAATTGTTTGAGATAATAAATCGCGCAGATTCCGCGTTCTTTCCTTGTCTGTATTTGAAAATCTGCAAACTTTCCAGGGGTGTTCCTCACCCAGCCTGGCTCTGGTTTTATTAATGACTCTGGTAATGGGACGCATTTTTAAAGACAACATTTTTATATACTATTTTATATCATAAATTTTTCAATTGATTTTTGTTTACAAAATTATTTTATTTGAGTAGTTGTGGTATCAGAAGAAGTTGTTGTAGGTGTAATAGTGGCAGAAGTAGAAGTTTGGTCATTAATAATATCGTCAATGCAGGTTTCAAAATCGTCAACTTGATCTCCACCTTCTAAACTAACATTTGTTAGCGCCAAATTGCCGCAATAAGCCACAAAAGGTTTCAAAACTTCAGCAAGGTTGATGGCATCATCCTTTTCCTTGTTGATTCTTCTGGGAATAGTCTGCATTTGATGAGTGATTCTAGCTATCACATCTACTAGGCACCCTTCATTGCGTTCACAATTAGAAAGTTTTCTTCCAGTAGAATAAACTTCCTCTATCATATTGTGAATGTTGGCCAACGATTGTCCCAAATAGTTTTGTAGAGAATTAGCCCCCTGATTTACGCACTGTGTTAATTCCACAAAGGCTGAAGCGAGAGTGAGATTGAGCGGTCCTTCGTATAAATCGATACATTCTGTTACGTTGAGTTGTCGAAGAGCAGCGTAATTTTTTACGTCGTTATAACGCTCGTATATTCGCTCTATTTCGGATTGTATTTCAGGGGTAGCTATGGAAATAATTGCATTCGCTTCATTAAAAACTTCTTGACTTTGCGCCCATATCTCCTGGAAGGCGACTCCCGCGGTGGATTCTGTGACCGTAGTTAAATTTCTATAGAGGTCTTCAGCATCGTCTATTAATGCCCCGCTTGACAAATTTAGCTATAACGTTTAGTTCATGCAAATAAATTATAGAAGTACTTAAACACTTACCAAAGTAGTTACAAGTAGTGTTAAATAAAATATTGCCATATCGACTGACTTATCGTCCTGAGACAAAAAACTAAAAGTGAATTTGTCGGTTTATCTGTAAATATAACAACCACTTCCAATAGGTATCTCAGATTTAGTCACAACTATATAATTTTCTCTAATCTTCAAACTTATAATCAAAAAATTGTTTGTAGATAGATTCAAAAAACCTCCCAAGTGGAACTTTTAATTGACAGTTGTCAAGTACAGCTGTCCTCATCTTTGAAAATTACTCTGAATATATTTTCCAAAAAATTAGTCTCAAACAAATATATGAAAGCTTAGATATTATTTGCTTATGTCTTGTCAAACCTCTCTTTAAAAATGGTCACCTTCAGACAGGCCAATGAAGCTAATCTCTTTTACAAAATCTAGCCAGGTTAAACTAATTTTATTTGTTAGAAGAGGGTTTGCTCAAAGCATGAGTCACGTTTTCAGTAACGCAAAATTTGGTCAGTTCGAGACAACCTAATCTCTATTGAGCTGAAAATAAAGGCCGCGCAGAACTCAAAGACAAGATTCTCTAAAGAAATGCATGCTTACACAAATGGTCTTCTTGAATAATTAATTAACTGTGTCTGAATCCTGAAATTATCTCTTCACGTTACCTACAAGCGCGCCCGTTCGAATTCAATACTTCTTGCAGAATACCACAATGGAGAAAAATATTCGGTTTCATATACTTTCAAATATTAAACATCAAGATTCTTATGATTGCTAATTCCATAAAAATGTTAATTAAGTGATTAATGTATGTCAATGCATGTTCTAAAAAATTGAATTTTTCCGAAAGTGTCAAGGACTCCTTGGTTGATAGTATGGGCTTCTACTAGTTCTACTACTTTTCACTTCCACATCTTTGATTTGATTAAAAAATTGTTAATTTTTAACTCCAACCCACAAATACGATACGATTTAGACTATATATCACACAATAAATTAACAATCGAAAAGCAATAAATTATTGTTAAATTGTTATCTTATGCAACTCACATCATATTGTCTAAAAATCTAGCTACAGGTGTATATTATACATATGTTCTAGACATAGTTTGAGTAGATGAAATTTTTAACATTGAAAATGTTTAACGGTTGAGTAGGATGGCATTTTAAGATTGTAGGTGACAGTGGAAAATTTCGCGGTTTTTGCATCTTTGTGTAAGTTCTACTGGATGTTTTTGGTGTGGGGGCGGAAATACAAAGGTTAAAACGATTGCTTAAACATCATTGGGTTCGAACCGGTTACATACTTTTTGAAACACCCAAATATAGTTTGGTCTTCTTAGAAAGAGGATTAATCAGCGCTCATTTGAAGGGTTAGTTAGGGGGGTCTATAATCTACGGGGGTGGAGTTACAAGCGTGTAAAGTTGAGGAAGCGTTTTGAATTTGCAGAGTAAGTTTGTACGGACCATAACTTGTTTATTATCAAAGTAAAAGGTATAATATAAGCAAATGAAATGTTCCTTGATTAATGTGCAAGGTTTTTTACTTGAAACATTTTTTGATATCTTTAACGATTAGCGAAATAATTAAATATATAGTTCAAAAAGTAAAAGATTTAGCGACCGAGTCAGGTCCGCCATGAGTAATTGCGTCGCAACATGCGCACTTGATAAAACTATAAAACTCGCATTTGGTAAAACAGGAATCTATAAAATTCTATAGATACCTTTATGTTTGCGCTAGTGAAAGTAAGGGATACTTGTATTTTTTTAATGGTAATGCAATCCTGCCATAAATAATTAATACATATATTACATAAAAGACAAACAATAAAATCACATCCGATCACCGAAACAATAGGCGACTTGGAATGTTCAATTTTTCTCGACAACGAAAGTCGAAAAATAATCGTCGTGTGCCAATGTTAAGTGCTGATACTCGAATGTATATAAATCAGGTTGTTAATCTAAACAATGCGAACATTGCGTCTTTGCATTCGTGGCCTTGCCCTTGCCGTATTTAGGTCGGTTCAGCTACTTCAATAATATCAACGCGTGTCTCATCAAACATTATTATTTGAATTTATTACATTCGCATAGTTTATTATGTGTTGGTAATGTTGTTGTAGTAAGCGACAGTGTAAGGGTCCTTGTTAGCAATAAAATTTTGTCCTTTGTGAGAACTGTAGCTTTGCTCTTCGGTTGAAACCATCAATTACAACGACGACGATGCGGCTGTCGCCTAAGTCTAAGCCTAAGGAACGAGTGCATAAAAATAAGAAGTTGCCATTTAAAATAACAAAGTTGACGTCAATTTCCGGTATAACCGGAAGTGCCGCCATCTTGTTAATATTTTACTTCAATTGAGAATAATCGATGATAATCATGCACCAAATTTCAACTGTCTAGCTTTACGGGAAATTGAAAATTTTCTAATGAACGGTCTATGTCAATCACCCTGTATACCCACAATTGATTTTGTTGATTTTAACTATCACATAATTTGTTCATCCACGAAAAGCTCAATACTGTTGCATCATCTTTCATTTATCTAAATGTTTATACTTAACCTTGGAGCGCGTGTGACGGATTTTTTTGAAACGTGAAGATAATCTAATAGACTTCCAGGATTCTCGTAAAATGAAGTGAAATCTTAACAGGTGCTCTTAAATTGGACATTTATAAGAAAAATATTTTTTTAGACGTTGTTTATTATAATTTTCAACACTAAAACATTTCTCCTGCGCCTTAAAACACTGACTCATTTAAACAAGTCAATGTGTTCGGTACCAGTTCGCCGGTACCGAATTGTCTGCTTCCTGTCTAAGTTTATGGTAGCTTAGGAATGAGAAATTGTTAAATTAGTTTATTAGTTTTTGTGTTTCTTTGTGTGCGGCCGAGACAGACTTCCTGTCCGTCCAATTTGATGGTGCCGACAATGGCAACGGTTGTTTCACCCCGGGGCTGGGTTTTTCCAAATGGATGGTGAAAGTTCACCCCCAGCCGTTGTCAGGTGACCAGTTTTGGACGGAAGGGGGTTGTCGTTATAAGCCTTGACATGGCCAAATGTCAATGAGTTCAATGATAGTAAGTGCAGAGTTTGTTTGAGTTTAAGTTAAGAAGAGTTGTTGTTGAGAGTGCGATTGATTGATGTTTTAAGTGTTTTTAAAATATAGTTCTCTATTTTCGTTAAACCGAGTGCTTAGTGTTATTTGTCTCCGTGTATGCTGGTACACTACCACCAGCTGGTCCTTCGAGTTAGTTTTTTCGATCATCGTAACAACAAAATTCAAAGAGTCCACGAGAGCCCGTCCGGGACTAAACACAATGCTATAGCTCTAAAATCCACGCTTACTTGTCACTGGGAGTTATCGAACTTTCAGTAGAGGATACGAAAGTTTTAGCAACATTCCTTTGGTCAAAGAGAGGTAATTGTTATGAACAACGTGGCCTCATAAAAACAATATTGTCAATTTTCGTCAAAAAGCCAAGAAACTTGACAGTAGCGAAAAACTCTTTTGCGCCTGCGGCTTTTAATTAGGTATGCTCACACCCACAAAGTGCTCATCATCATAAGTTTCAAAAATTTTGCTACAAAAATGCCAACAAGAACTTGTTTATATTAGAAAACGTAATTTCTATTTTTGTCTTATGTAACGCTATAGGGGTACATTTATATATTTTTTCGTCGGTCGTTTACAAAAAGGTCTATTAATGAATGATTTGGTCTAAGAAAGCGTTCATTAATCTAGACCATTAATGCATGATTTTTACATCAATGAACAATTTTCCATTTATGGATGATTTTTCCAATGGTAACCATGGTTACGAGCAAAAGCGACAGTATTATTTTACGAATTGTCATTTTAGAAGCAAATGTTTGTCTCTTAGTAAAGCTTAAAAGAGTTTACGGTTAACGAAAAAATTTTGTAATCAACTCGTATGTTATTGGGGCAATTAATAATCTCGATAATTACAGACACTCACTCGCTTCCGCTCGTTCGTGCTTTAAACTGTTTCAAATATTAATTGCCTTTATTAACATATTTGTTTATTAAATAACCATTTTACTACATAAGACTAATTAATATTATATTGAATGAATTCATTGCTATATAAAATGTTTCGGAACAATTTCAAGCATTTTCATAATCTCCACAATTGTTACATGCAGCTTTTTCTACCGTTTTATAATCTACTTAATAATAAGATTGTTCATAATGATAATTTTAATAGATGGCGCATTTTTATTACATGGTCATCAACAACGTCGAAAACTGATATACATAAGCAATTTTATAGGAATGGAATGGCGGGCTTTTAACTCAGGAAGTGGCTTAGGTATCTCAGGCCTCTGTAATTTTCATAATACAAAAAGAGAACTCACCGACGTATGTCATGTTATTCGAATTGAAATATGAAATGAAGCAAACAGAAAATATGGAGTTGAAAGGATAAGTACTTGTGTTCATAAGCCCTTTAAAAATCAGTAAAATCAGTAGCCCTCAGTTGATTTGTTTAAAAAAATATATTTTGGGTTGTTTTTACTTCGTCGGTTTAGAACATAGACAAAACACAAGAGAGGGTCTAGGTTTGGATATATTGTGCAAATTTTTGTTTGAGATTCTCTGTCAGATGTCATAAATCTACAAAAATAAAACAAAAGCTAGATTCCACGGCCTCTCCATTCTTTTTTACGCTCTATAAAATGATACTGAATTTCATGATTCAACAAAATATGAAATGGTGGCATAGTTTCGGCTTATATTTAATTTTGCAAAACACTTTTAATGCACATACATATTCGCGATAGTATGCTGAACAAATATTGGGGATATTTATATGTTTAGTTGAAAAAATCGTAAATTTCCCTGTTACATTTCGCGTAATGCAGCTTTCACAAAATTAATTTAATATACGAGCTGATTTTAGCCGTGGAACTGCTGCAAAAACGATTATGACCTTTTCCTTCTTCTTATTTCGAACTGAATAAACTGTAAAATAAAAATTCCAAAGGAGCCGAAAACCACAAAGTCCGTCTTTGATGTAAACAAAACGCTATAGTTGTAAATATTTTGTCAACACAAGTCATAAAATGTATTTGTGATATTTCTAAAATCCAGGTGCCACATCTTTTGATGATAACTCTAATCTAATAGAACCGCGTTTGAAAGGGTTTATCAACTCAGATACTTATTTAGGCTTTATCCGGTGATTTATTAGAGGCACTTTTGATGTGGTTTGACGTATTTTTTCCGTTGATAATTTTAATAAACAACATCGCTTTTGTGTGTAAAAGTATTTTCCACTGTTAAGATATTTACATTTCTGGTCAAGAGCCTACAAAAAACCGAGGCTCAGAAGGCTTTCGAAACTAGCTTTTGTTTACGTTTTTAACAGTGAAGACAGTGTAACACTGGCATTTGAAATTTGACAGAAACTGCGAATCAATAGTTTCCCAAAAGCGTAAAGATGGCATTAATGTTGAAGAAGATATCGTGTCTGGGATGCTTTTCAAAACAGAATTTAATTTCGGAGATCGCAATTTTGCTACACTCTGCGGAACATCGAAGTTATATGAGGGCCTACGCTCGTACGCACTTTATAATTATTACCCTAAAAGTTCGTTTAATAATTACGGAGAAAATTTAATAATCATTTCTACACTATCTATCTCAGTACATTTCTACACTACAGACAATAAAAGATATCTAGTTACTATAAATCATGTGAAATTATTCCAGAAGCTTTATTGTATCCAATATTATAAAAGAATTATATTTACGACTAAGGAATAAAAGAATATTGATTCCAAAACAAGGTGGGATGTAATAAAAGTAAGACTGAAACGGACTCTGATAGCCTAGTTAAAAACAAATTACTTAACCGATAAAATATATTTTCTCTAAACCACTCAGCATTTTGTTGTTAATCAACTGATTTGTAAGCAAACTAAATAATACGATGACTTAAAGCTTTTTTTATTTTCAACCAATAATACCATTAACACATTGAGTTATACTATTCAAAATAATATCAGCAGCTGACACAAAAAGGGCCGTTTTCTCGCTTGCACACTCCTCAACCTCAACAATCAAATCACCCAACATAGTTGCCGCCTTCTCCAACTGAACCTGGATGTTTAACGGAATCTTGACTGTTTCCAAAGCGATCTGGTCAGAGAGAGCCGAGTAACATTGCGCATCATCAACTTCACACAGGTTCAGTTGAAATTCAAGAGCATTAACTCTGTTTATGGTAACATCAATCAAATACGCGGATGCATTTATCACTCTGTCCTTTTCGTCAAGTTCACCCTGAATGCAGGTCCACATGTCGTCGCGGACAAGAACTGGCAAATCGTTGAGGTAGTCCTCACGTCCGTGCAGACAAGAGGAAATGTTAACATTGACAGAAAGGGCCAAGTTCTTGATGTTGTTGAGTTCACTGTGCACTCTTTCTGAGTCGCTTTGAATGTCGACCAAACCCTCTTGGAAGCGGGTCAAAGTATCCACCCGGAAGTTTATATCCAAGCTGTCTAAAGTACTATCGGCGGCCAATATTGTACCCAGAACTGTTCCTCGAAGATTGCCGAGTTCGGTGTAGGTGTCATTACGAATGTCGTACGGAACATGAGCGTAAATCTGTGATGAATTAAAAATGAAAAAAAATAACAGTGAAATTTTAATTTACCTGCCCGAATAGAGCAAAAACTAGAAAATATTGTGTCAGCATGTCGATCGTGGACTGATGTTCCACATTTTCTGTCAACTAATATATAGGATTAGGTATTAAGCCCGGCCATAATTGATGACCCGAAAAAAAACCTCAAGGACATTCTGTAAGCCGGATGATAGGACGCGTGAAAACATCCAACAGGAGTTGTAAATATCAAATGGAAACTAACAAGCCGAAATGCACAGAAACATAAATGCAGTCAACAATGGAGTGTTGTAAAAAAAACATGCATATACCTAATTTTCCATTTAATTTATCTTATCTACTTTTGCATTTCTTGAAAAGGAATAAGTCATAGATTATTCTTGATAATCGCATTCTCAAGTTTTTATACACCAGAAGGAAATTGTACAAATAAATAAGGAACCAGAAGAATTTTTTGCTAACGTCCACACCGCTACTGATGATGTCTTTATAGCACAGTCGTAGAAGAAACGTCTGGAAGGATTAGTCCCTTTAGTTCAATGAAATAACATTTTATGGAACGCGAATCTCGAGCACAAGAACACCAATGGTGTTAACAACAATTTCGAAATAATTTCTGAGCAAATAGAGAAGGCGGCTCAAGCTGCTTCGTCCAAATAGAAATTCTTGGAATCACCGACAAATTGTTGCTTTTGATGGTGCTTCATCACCAGAAGCCACAACAAGTCGTTGAAGACACTGTTTTGATAAATTATTTCGAAAATTATAAAATACAGACCAAGAAAAGACTCACGACACACATAAATTTTTCTTATGATTTTTTTAATTTAACATAATAAAAAAAACAAATGCTATAAATATCAAATTTAAAATATTCGTATTGCCAATATATTGGTGACGTATGCAACGTATGTTATAACAGTTTTGGTTAACAAGTTAAAATATATAGTTTGAAGATGTGACTTTTATGTTCTTAACCGGCTATGGATAATAAATGCTCCATGTTGTACACCAATCAGAGCAGATAAAATTAACTTTCACTACTTTTTCGTTCTTTCGACGCAGCAACTCAACATTAATTAGATGGCTTTTTCTGTAAAATACTTGAATTCAAATTGAACAATGACACTGATTTATCAAATCCATAGACAGTTCGTCAATTTGAAGAAGGATCAAATCCTAAATCAAAATTCCGATTTCAATGGTACATAGAAAAAGTGTTTGTCTTGTCCAGTTCTACTACTGGTTAAGGCTATTATTTATGGGACACTCTGTATAGGTTTTAAGAAGAGAACATGTTCCATATAAAATAAAACAACACTTTACTAATAACATTAACAGTAAACTAGACGCAATATCTGCTAATACAAAATATTTAGTAAAAAGTTGTTCCCTTAATAGAAATCTAACTGCCTGAAATCATCACCCAGACGAGGAACCCCAAACTAACATTTTTGAAAAGTATTTTTAAAACCATGGCCACCTCGTGGCAAATACCGTTTCCACTTTATGCTGTACTTGCCATTACTCATCCATTTTAAAACTATACTGGAGAGTTAGTTTCTAATTAGAGTAATTCTGTCATTAACAGTTATGTGCTGTCTACATCTTCATAATTTGTATGAAAAGCAATGACGAAACGAATTGAAGGTTTAAAAGAAAAACAAAAATTATGTGAATAAATCAGTACGAGGAATATAATAAAATGAAAATTACAATATAATAAAATAGAAACCTAATCTAATCCGCAGAATTTCATTATTATCATCGGTTCATAGAAATATACCACTCTTTTTGTTTTCGGTTTTAATTTTATAGCAGTTTTAAGATAACCAGCTTTTCATTGAAAGAAATAGATTATCATAAAGATGTAATATGTCATGTACTACCAAAGATATACAGGATGATTCACGTGGACCATTTATTAGAAAATTTTGAATTTCCCTCTAAGCTAGAAAGTTGAAATGTGATGTATGATCATCAGTGGCCGTTCTGAATCAAAATGAAATACTTCCAGGATGTCTGCACTTTCAGTTATACATGTTATTGTTATTTTAAAAGGCAACACCCTATTTTTGTTGCTAATATTGATTCATTTGTAAATCTAAAAAAAACAGATTGTTGGTAGGTACATACCTTTCATGGATTGTTTAATACTCTTAATACTCTTAATTGTAAGAATTAATCTTTTCATCATCCTGAATATAATATATTCATAGTAATTTATTCATCATCCCTTGCCGTGTTTAGGTCGACCCAGCTACTTCAATAATATCAATCCGTGTCTCATCACACATTATTATTTGAATTACATTCGGATGTGTTTATGTGTTATGTGTTTCTAATGTGGATGTACTAAGCGACAGTGTAAATGCCCTTGTCACGCTCAAACATGTAAATTTGCACAATTATTATTTGACTCTTAGCAATAGAATGTTGTACTTTTCTGGGAACTTACTTCTTATTGTAAATTTACTCTGTGTTTAATTTTATCTCTTTTTATCATGTATATTTTATCTTTTATTTCGAATTTTTATTTACTTAATATAATATATATGTGTTTAACCACCAATTTTTGTATATACAGGGTGAGTCATTAGTGAGGGATCGGTCCATAACTTCTAAATCATGTAAGATACAAAAAAATTTTAAAGACAATTTGTACACCGTTTGTCAGGCTGCACAACCTAAAAATATTTTCACGTATACAGGATGATTCAAAACTCATAATTGCTACACAACTTTGTTTTTTCAAATAGAACTACCAGTATTTTATTTCTTCATTAGAACCCCTTTTCACATAGATTTATGGTGATATAAGAGATTTTACATTCTGAATCACCGTTATCAAATTTTCAATTTTTTTTTCACATTTTTTGTCATTTAAAAATTTACTGAGAGGTTGTTTTAGCAGCTAGAAGGCTGAAGTTTGATACAAATATGAAGAAAGGATTGCTGTTTACGCCCGATGTGCAAAATATCATTTTTACTATATAGGCTCTGCAAAAACTTGTGTCAAATTATACTATTTTTAAATAAGCTTAACTTAATTTTTTTAAATGGAACTCCCTATATTTTTGTATGTCATCGAATTCGCCTGGAGTCTGGCTACGTTTTTTATTAAGATTGTTCTATAGCGAAAATTCATCATTTACGAGATATTTGATATTTTTGGATTTGATACAGATTGAGCCAGGATAAGGTAGATAGTGTACCATGGAAATCATAGAAATCATAGAACTCACATTTCAATACTGCACTGTTGTGTCATCACCGACTTGTTATTTGATTATCCATTCCATTATCCACAATTAATTCGATTTTACAAGAACAAATCTATATGATTTATTGTCTGGAAGAAGGCGAAATAAATCCTTTGCTTGCGGCAAGAATTTACGCTCAACGTTAAATAAATCAACAAATAAACATTTAAAGAAATAAATATAAAAATTCAAAAAAGTAAGCTAAACTAAATAATATATTCAATGTTGCGGCCACCTCTCTGTGCACACTTTCACGCGGTGGTTGAATGATCTTCCAATATTTCGTAAAATTTGCTGGCAAACGCTTCGAAATGCATTTTAGATTCTTATTTTCATGTTCTCTTTGGTTGTTTCGCTTAATTTCAGACAATAAATCAAATCGATTTGTTCTTGTAAAATAGAATTTATTGTGGATAATGGAATCTATAATCAAATGACAAGTCGGTGACGACACAACTGTGCAGTGTTGAAATGTGAGTTAAAATGATTAACATGGTTTTCATGGCACACTATCTACTTTATCTTGGCTCAATCTGTATCACAGCCAAAAATATCAAATATCTCGTAAATTATAAATTTTAGCTATAGAACTAGCTTAATAAAAAACGTAGCCAGACTACAGACGCATTCGATGGAATACAAAAATATAAGGGGTGCCATTTAAAAAACTAAAGTTAAGCTTATTTGAAAATAGTATAATGCGACACGAATTATTGCAGACCCTGTACAATAAAAATTATATTTTGCATGCCTGGCGTAAAGAGCAATCTTTTTTTCATATTTATACCAACCTTCAGCCTTCTAGCTGCTAAAACGACCTCTCAGTAAATTTTTAAGTAAACCTCTGTAAATGACAAAAAATGTGAAAAAAAATTTATAATTTGATAATGGTGATCCAAAATGTAAAATATCTTATATCGCCATAAATCTATGTGAAAGGGGGTTCTAATGTAGAAATAAAATATAGGTAGTTCTATTTGAAAAATCAAAGTTGTATAGCATGCGGTAGTTTTGGAACCCCCTGTATACATTAAAATATTTTTAGGTTGTACAGCCTGGGAAACGGTGTACAAATTGTATTAAAAAATTTTTCCTATCTTACATGGTTAAGGAGTTATGGACCGATCCCCCACTAACGACTCAGCCTGTATAATGTGGATGAAAAGGTTGGAACTAACTTTTAATTTTAAATGCGCTAATTGTGACGTAAAAATTTGTTTGGTATAACATCTCTCTCAAGACTATGACTATGAGAAATCCATTTTTTTATTATGTTAATTTTCATTTTCGAGGTCAACGAAAATGCAAGCGGCTGCTCACTTTGCTGTAGTAAGCTGTGATTTTATCCTAGAATTTTTAATTTTTTATTTTATTTTATGGGTCCGAGCTATTTTTTCTGTCGCTCCCTATAAAAAGTTATCGAATTAGTTCCAATCTTTTCAACCACACTGTATATAAATTTATTGCGCGTCTCGGAAACGGCTCTAACGATTGAAATTTTGTATTTAGAATAAGGTCTTGCTTTTAAGTGTACCTATATTCTCGTATTTATTGTAAAAACGCAGTTTTACACAAAAAATTTTTATAACTATTTATTAGAACCTTCTATCCGCTTTCATGCTGACAATTTCATATAGCGCCATCTCGTAAATATTTGTGGTACTTGTATTGTTGCCGATGGATGATTTTGTGAGATGGCGCTATATGAATACGAATATGTTCGGCTTACATCCAATAGTAACAATGCAATTATTGTGTTAAGCAATCAACGTCTCGAACAAGTTACACATTACCGAATTGGAGCATCAAACCAATGTTGGATTTTTTGTTTGTTTATACCACAGTTATACCAAGAAATTCATACGTTTTATTTTTCATGTGTATTTGTAACTAATATGTATGTGCATTTCACAATGCCTAGAAAACCTTCAAAGAAAACATTTAACTTTAATTTACATACGCAAAGCTCATTTCAAGAGATTATCGAAGAAATCCCTCAGGCGAGCGAAACTCGGTCGCACAGGTACTATTTTATTTAATAGGACCCGCAACTATTTTTTTCATTCGCAAATGCGCCCAAACCACATTAAGGTTGGGACCCCCTGCTTTAAAGTGTTTACTCTTGTTTATACAGAACTGTACAGTCTTTACATACAACTAATAGGGTAACCCACCCCACTCTCTTAATTTTTTTCACCAAGTGAATTTCAAAGTACTGATTTTTTAGAGAACACGACAGAAAATATTCGGTGTAAATGGTGTGAGTGCGAACGTGTTTGCTGTCTTTGGTACATTTAACACGCGTAAAAAACACATTAAAATTAGACCATAATCTCTTTGGAATTTATTTAAGTATAGAAAATGTGTGACCTTGAGATGGTGACATTTTAAATTATGTTTTCTCTTGATGTAAATAGTGTCTTTTTAAACAAATTCTCTCCCCCATCGGTTTGATTATTTTTTCATTAACAGTTACTTTCAAGTGTTAGGATAATTATGTCAATGTAAAAGGTCAACACTGTAAAAAGTTAAATTCCAAGGCCTACCCCTTTTACATCTCTAGAAAATAATGGTAATGGTACTGGTATCAGGATAATCTGCATGTTTAAAGTTGGTGAGACGCATAATAAAAATAATACGTATCAAAAGAAGTTTATTTTAGCAGAATGCGTTAATGTTTATAAATCAATGACCGATAATAGCATTGGCGCACGCTGTTATGGTGTTGAGGATGACACTTGCATCAGCGGTATAATCCGCAACATTATCGACAGAGCAGGAATCGACGGAAATCCTCAAAGTCGTGATGGTAGTGATGGCGGAGTCGGTATCCGTTTTAATATTTTGCGGTAGACGAACTTTCTCCAGTTGGATGTCATTCACAAGCGGACTCAAGCAGAGAAGGTTTCCACTACAGAGCGCAACCCTGTGCTCCAGACTATGCACTCTGTTGATGGCAGTGTCGACAGTGTATCTTGCTCTGTTTATAATCCTGGCCTCTTCTCTATTGATTCCAGTAACGCAGTCCCTCAAACGGGTTGCATACTGCTGTCCCAAATCCCGAAGAATAGGTTCGTTGTAAGTTGTACAAACTGAGATGTCCTTTCCTGCACTCTGAGCCAGATTTTTGATGACATCCAACTGCTCATTGACGGTTTGAAATTCCTGTTGGATCTGAATTTCGCTATTGGTAACAATGTTGTTGCTGTTGGTCAAAAACGCGATTTCTGCGTCGCCAAGTTTTCGATGCGACACTAGAATCTGGCCCTTGACGGTATTTTCAAGATCTGAAAGTTCTTTGTCGATCTCGTCGAGCAAATCCCGCGGATCCTTTATGGCATTGCCCTGAACCTGCATCACGTGTGCGTTGTAGTAAATTTAAGTCATAATAGTGATACTCACATTGATGGCTATCAAAGCAACGAACAACAACAGCACCTGTTTCCTCATTTCGTGTTTTAAGCAGCTGGCTCAAAATCACAACTTTTATATACCTATCGGAGAAAAAATATCATTGTTATCGATAATCCTGTCAAATACTTAAGATTAATAAGTTGAAGAAATTGTAAATAAAAATATATGAATATGAGAGTTAGCTGCCAAGACCATTTTGTGCTTCTTTCTTTCTTACAGCATTTATTCGCTTCTTTAGGCAGCTTTATTAAACAACCTATTATATGTTTCAAAGAAATCATTAAAAGTCAGAATGTTCTTAAAATGGTTTGTCATGTAGTACACGAAGCGATAATTATTTTTATGATTAGTTTTAATATGAGGATTTGAAGATAAGATTTTGAGCTTTAGATTGTAGTATGTTTTGCATTGTCGTAAAATAGGCAAATGATAATATTCCAAACGTCTGAGTTGGTTCTAGTATTTGATTAATTTTACATGATAGCTGAGTGGTTCCGCCTGAGTGGTTCCGCTTTAACTTTCTTAGTTATGCAATTACAGGCTGTATAAAAGAAATAACATATTATCCCATTGAATTTCATGTCCACCGATTCGTTTAATAAATACACAATGTATAATTTATCAGTATTTCTACTGATCTACAAATATCTACGAGTTACAATAATTTGACTTAAGAAATAATCTGATTGACACATCTTGTTATATCACTCAGAAGGGAAGAAGCATCGGCCGTATATTGTGAAATATTGTTGTTGGAACAAGTCCCAATCGACACTCTCAGAGAATTTAGCAAGCTAACTGCCTCTTCAACGTCCTGCTTGATAACTTGTGGTAACTGAGCTTTTAGAATGTCGATTTCAGTAACAATCGGTGTAAGACACAACAGATTCCCTTTGCAGCTGTCAACTTGAAACTGGACGCTGTTCACTTTATTGGCGGTAATATCAACAGTGTACTTCGCTCTACTGATGATCTGGGTTTCATCTTCATTGACCGATTGAATACAGTCTTTCAACAGCCGGACATATTCTTCAGGTAGTCGTCCCAGGATTGGCTCTCGCACTTCCGTGCATACGGAAATATCTTTGTGAATGTTGTTTGCAAGATTTTTAATAATATTGAGCTGTTCCGTAATAGAATCACGTTCCTGAGCGATTGTAATTTGGCTGCTAACTAAGACATTATTGCTGTTGGTGAGAAACGCCAAGTCGGTGTTGTCAAGACTGCCATGAGCAGCAGTAATCTGGCCCTGGATGAGAAAGGCTAATTCGTCAACTAGCTTTTGGACTTCAGCCGCCAAATCGCGCGGATCTTTAGCTACATATGAGTTTCCCTAAAATCCAACTACAGTATTTCGAAACGCTTGAAGATATAGACTTACGTGTACGGCCAGTAAAGCCACAACTAAGAGACTCACTAGTTTGTTCATTGCAAATTCAAACAGCCAATTACAGTGTACAAATGTCACTTTTATAGCGATTGCATTGACTTCGACGGAAAAGACGTTATCACTCGAATGATAACTGTTATAAATGCTTGACAGAGACAGCACACGTGGCTTTTCCTAGATTCAGACGATATTCCTTCATTAGCAGTGATAAAATATAAAAAAATAAGTTTTGTCATTTTTTCCTTTTTTGAGTGATTGATACTTATGTGTGATTAAAGTTTCTTTGTCCTTTCTGATAAAACAAATGTTTGGCTTTTATACTTCCTGTGCCAAGATAACAACCAGAGATAAACAATTGCGTAATATTACTCCTTCAGATATTAGTTTTCCTCAAGAAGCTGGCTTTACTTTGATGGACAAAAATGTTTATACTGGACTACTAAAAATACCCCCAGGATCAAGAGTGTATTCTCAGCCCCTCAAAAAATAAATGGTTGCATGTTTCTTTGTAAAACACTAATAGACAAGAGATATATGCGTATATCTTAGAATAGCCTGGCGTCTACAGGATATCCCCATTTTACAGTGATACAAAAAACTACTATTTTATTTTGCTTAATGCAGCGGCGGATATAAAGAGGAGCTACAGTGGTTATACCCCCAAGGCAACAAAATCCGGATGCGGCAATTTTTGCAAAATAGCAACTGCTATTAATAAACCTATAGAGAGACAACGTGGAAGGCAACTACCGAGGAAGAAATTAGGTTTTTTAATGAGATGTTGAGTGAACATTATTGCTGAGTTGCTGGTTGCTGGGAGAAAGAAGCAGAGAGTGCAACGTTTACTTATGGCTAAATACATAGATGGACAATTACTTGAGTTGCCTTCAGGACATTGAGGAAATAGTCACAGCATATACATGCAAAACAACAAGAATATCAAAGAAAAGATTAATCCAAGCAAAACACTTAGAGAAAAAAAAATAATCAAGGAACAGTGGCGGCTGGTAGGTGAAGTGCCTCTTCACCTAAAGTTTATTGAACCGATATAAATATTTATTCAACATAGTTGTAAATCTAATCTACATTTATTCACCCTTATCCCATACATATTCGATTACTAATTCTAGGACACGTGACATATTGGTAAAGAAGAGGACTTCCAAATTTTTTAAGGAAATGTTTAGCAACGCAAATTCAATCACAGATGTGAAAATTTCCAAACGGCAATATGTTCGTCTTGATTGGAAACAAATACATGGAAATATAGAGCAAATTTTTTTGAATTATTCGTTCACATTTTGATGGAAATTGATGTAAGTTTCAGGATTGTGAAAAGGCATTAATTGTTTGTCTTGCTGACACTACAAAATTAGAAATATATAGTTTACGTTTTCCTACCAATGTGTTTGAAAATCTAAAGAAATTTTGCGGAAAAATATTTGCAAAAGGAGAGCGATTAAAAAATGAATCTTGTCCTTTATATACCTTTGAAAGCTATAAAAATATATATGTTCCTGCAAGAATTCCTCAGAGAACTGAACGAAAACAAAGACAATTTTACAGAATCCGTGTTTTGCCTCATTTTGACTGTACCGTCAACAAGAGCATCGGTGGAGGATAGTTTTTCCTGTCTTAAACGCATTAAAACGTATTCGCAAATTTCAAATCCTTAAGATAGACTCCCTCAATTTTGGCCAATATTTTAATATAAAAGAATCTTCTGATGGAACTGACGAAAACACAACCTTGCGATTTAGACATCATTGATAAATTTGCAGCTCTAAACGACAAAATAATCGACTACGGTGTACATACAAAAGTTAAGTAAGTCTAGCTTAAAAAAATATGGCTTTTTAATGGTAATGTTCCTAATGCACCCATTTTTACCTGCGAGCCGCCACTATTAAGAAAACTACTAAAAAAATCTAAAGGAGGCTTAAAAAGAGGGCGACGTGTGGAGATATGCATAAAAAATCGCGACCAATAAAATGAGAATAAGAATAACGGACTACTATAGACACGGAAGAAAAAATGAAGATCGCAAAGAGTTTATTCCCGTAGCACTCAGAAACATTATAGGAAGATGAAGAATCAGAAAAGCTAGAATGTAAAGAATTTGAAATGCGCTAGATAGAAAGCGCCGTAGCAAAGAAAAAATGGAGCAACTCCAGGAAACGACGGCACAACAAACTAGATTACTTAAAGAGTGATAAAGCAAATCCCGGAGAGCCACTAAAATTAATGAAGTGTTTGAAGAATGTAATTTTCAAAAGAATGGTAAAATGTAATATTGGTCTGGTCGAAAACAATCTAGGAAGAAAAGAAATTCAGATCAACATATCTGATAGACATAATGGGCAAGCTGCTCGAAAGCTTGATAGAAAACAGAAATCGATCGTGGATGCCACCAACAAAGTTATTAATTGAGCTGAAATGACGAAAAGAGGAAAAATTACAGAAAAACGAAGTTCTGCCTGACGGTGTTGGACGTACAGAATGCAGCAATTAACATTAAATATGAAGATTTCGGAATACTTGAATATAATGGTGAAACATTATCTTTAAGAAAAAACAATGATTGTGAAACAAAATTAAGAATTGTTGAAAATATGGACACAGAGTTTTATTTTAGGTCCATTGCTATTAGTGTTCTTTCCTAATTCTGACGGGACAAAGAAAAATTAAGAATTAAGAATTACGATAAATGTAAGAGAAAAATACACAAGAGTGTCAACGGACTACTACTACTACTACTGGTGATTACCACAATTCCACCGCTTAACTTGACCACAAGGAAAGAGAAGAGGAGAAAAGACAAAAAAGACGAAGAGGGAGAAAAACTCTTTATGAAGTGGTAAGAAAGGTGCACGAATGCCAACGTAAGCGCTTGGACAAGAAAATTAATACCGAAGATACAAAAATAAACTAAGAATTAAGTCAGTAGCTACAGCTTATTACGTGTCATATTACGACACTCCTGATCGGACCCAGAAACTTCGAAAGCTATCTGAAAAGGAAAGGCAAAAGAAAGAACTATGAGTGTAGGTATTCCAGAAAGACGGATACACCGGAACACATTCTCGACTGCTTAAGATGCTCGAAATAACAAGCTATAATTATGTCACGTTGAGAGAAGAACTACCTATGGCAAAGAATTGCAAGAAAAAAGTGAAGGAATAAAATTGGGGTATTACCGTTATAATATTCATATATATTATGAGTAAATAATGTACCAAAACTTCTGAGAAGAAGGAATTCAAGAACAGAATGATCAATAAAGAAAAAGTCCCCTATCCAGATATAATGCCAAAAGGTGGTTGTTTGGCGAGATTACTTAATGTTAACTCGAAGAACCATAATGTTTTAGGAAATTATAAGTGCAGACCCTCTTGCTTTAGAATTTATTTATCAACTAACTACAACTAATCATCCCTACTGAGGCTGGTAGCAAATGGTGGGGACTAACCCCTCCTTGGTCAGGTACTGAACAGTGGTTTCGTTGGTGAAGAACAATGAAGAGAAGTAGTTTTAGTGGGTAGTCTAGAGTATCTAGAGAGAGAGGATTCTCACACTAACTTCACATATTCTTACATTAACTGAAGTCTTAATGAAAAATGATGATGAGGTGCACCTAGTGACGCCTAGAGATGGAGCTCGTTTAAAAAAATTATGAAATATTTTGTATCCGTTTCCTCCGAACCCCACCTGGCTCAGGCGATGTGAATGTTAATCTTTTCGTCTAGACATTAATTTCTAATTGAACACGGTCCTTGAGGCCGCGGAATACCACCACTTAATTCTTATAGTCTCAGAACATAATACAGGAAAGGGTCCGGGCCTCACCTGTCTCAGGCAGTGTGAGTGTTCTTCTTCGACTCTGGATATTTATTTCTAAAGGAAGAGGATCCCGAGTCACGAGGCCAAGAAATACGAGCACTGTTGACTTGTCCCAGTCTGAAAACTTAGTAAAGGAACGGGATCCAGGCCTCACCGGGCCTCAACTTTTTCTCTGCACATTTAAATAAAAAATTACAAATTTTTGAATTACATTATTTTATATTCTTTTCCTAGAAAGTATGTTCAAAATAAAAACAGGTTTTTCAAAAAATATTTTTGTACTTTTGGCAGTTTAGCTAATATGTTACGTCAGCAGATGGATCTAAAGACTGGTAAACAAGAAATGAAAAGCAGATGAAATCAATAAATAGTTTATTATTAATATTTTTTAGATGAGACAAAATATTTTAAGCGAGGAATAAGACTTAAGGAAGAAGTGCATTGACACAAACGGTAATGTCACGCAATATAGCGGATGCGCTGGCTACGTACTGTGAAATATTATCATCTACGACAGCGTTGGCTGACAGTCTCAAAGTGTTAAGAGTGCTGACTGTTGCTTGGACTTCAGTCTTAATGTTTTGTGGTAAACGAACCTTCTCCAATTCGATATCGTTGACAATAGGCGAGAGGCAAAGAAGATTTCCGTTGCAGCTATTCACTTCAAACTGGATGCTGTGTACTTTATTGACGGCGATATCCACTAAGTATCTAGCCCTGCTGACAAGTCTGCCCTCTTCCTTGTTAATTGCGCCGATGCCATCCCTTATCTGAATCCCATACTGATCGGGCAAGCTATTGAGAAGTGGTTCACGAACACTCGTGCACGGAGAAATATCTATGTTCTCAGTCTTTGCAAGGTTTTTGATAACATTCAGTTGCTCGTTGATGGTATCCCGTTCTTGGCGAATTGAAAATTCAGCACCGATCAGTTGCTGGTTGCTTTGGGTAAGGAAAGCTCTTTCGATGTTCTCAAGATTACTATGACCGATAAGAACCTGACCCTGCACAATGCTGGCTAGTTCGTCTAATTGTTTTTGGACTTCATCAGCTAAATCGCGGGCGCTCTTGAGCACCGAAGAGTTAACCTGAATTTAGAGTTTACAGATTTTGAAAACAGATAGGATGTCAGGACTTACTTGTACGGCCACCAAGGCCACAACCAACACAGTTACTAATTTGTTCATTGTCAATTCAATAATTGGATCATAATGTACGAGTTCCACTTATATACCATCGAATGAAATTATGTTTTATTTCGTTATCAAACAATTGACGCGTACTTCACAAAATGGAACATGTGATTTAGAATTACTTTGTCTCTATATGTTATCTCCGAAAAACTAATCCTTTCATTTTGTCTGCATTATTTTTGCCGCTTGTTCCAATGCCACACTTGCGAGAGATTAAGAATATTTTTGTGTTCAAAGTGTTTTTAACACATATCGGAAACAACAGATTAAAGATACATGCTCGTATGTCCTTCACCTTCAAGAGCAAGATGTCTATGAAATATCTTAGTCTCGCTGTCGTCAGCACAAGTACAAATTGCTTAAAATCTCTTGACTTTACGTTTATCTTCCGCTTTAATTTTTTTTCAACTAAAATTTTGCCAGCTCCTTCGAGACCATCAAGATTTAAATTGCAAAGTTTGTTATATGCCTAAATTATTCAAAATTTCTTCAGCTAACAATGCACGCATAATAATCACCCATTTTTCATATCGGGCTTAGTAAAGGATTGCCAAGAGTATTTACAAAGATACAAGAACTAGGTCCAACCGTTTCAGAAAGCTCTCAGCGCTCAATATTGCTTAGTTTCTTCTCTACTGAGTCGCCTTGCGTTGAATAAATGAATAACATTTTTATGTTCTTGGATTTTAGCGTCGATTTCGTCGATCAATTGCAGCACGGTTTTTTTGCCTAATTTGCACTCTTGTTTTTTTTTAGTTTTAAGTGTCATTCAAACAAGATTCAGGTGAGCAAAATGGTTTACTGCATCTTATATTTAGTAGTATAAGAACATAATAGCGAGGTTCTTATACTTAATGAGTGGGAAATCGGTATTCTATGTCACCTGGTGCATTGGAGAAAAAACGTGATCTTGTCTTATAAAAATATAAATTTAAAAAAGAGTCTTTTACGAGATAATTCAAAACAAATTTAAAATGTCATCTCAAAGCAACAATATATCTTCTTCACACAATCTTCTAATTCAGTGCGAGTTTTTTAAATGGAAAACACAAATTTGATATATTTTGGAAATTTTGTTGAATTAATTAATTTGATGTAGATCTAGTTTATTTGAAAGTATTTTTTGCTCAAAAATACATTCTCTGAATATCGTTTCTACTATGTATTTGGGCACGAATTTTGAACAGCGACTACTGTTACTAATTTCGAATTTTCGCGCCAGTTTTAGGGAAACTACCTGTCGGAATTGTACGAGTGTGCATACTTTTTATAACAGAATAGTTTCAAACGTCCAATTATGTAAACAAATTGAGGGATGCTGTTTAAAAAAATTAAAGACGACGCTGAAAAAAATTCCAATAGGGCGGAAGAAATTTTGAAAAAATCGCCGAAATGTTTGCAAGAAAAAATTTAAATCCATCTTCAAGTATCAAGGAAACTCTAAATTCAAGTTTTCTTTCCTAAAAACTCGCACTGTGATAATTCAAGAAGGCGAAATGTTATAAACTGTAAATAGTGTAAGAAAGAGTTAATGAACATTAAAAAAATTCTAAAATTTTGGCCAACATTTTAAAGACAATTTTAAACAATTGCAAAAACTGAGCAAGTACATAGTGTATTTTGTAACAAGTTTGAACAACTTTAGTCACGAGTGCTAATAAACGAGCGTCTTGAAATATTTTTGAAATGTGCAACTATGTGTTGCAAACCAACCTTTTTGTAGGGCCGAATAACAAATTTATATATACAGGGTGTTGCAGAAACAATACCATTAATTTCAACCAATAGTAGAACTCGTCAAGACAAACACTTTTTTTATGTACCATTTTTTCAAAGTCGCTATTTTTTTTTAGTGTTTTACCCTCCCTGAAAGTGACGAGCTGCCCATAAATGTAATAAATCAGTAACTTTTTTTCAATTTGAATTCCAGAATGTTACAAAAGCGACGGTCAAATTAATGAGTTGTCGAGAATGAGAGAATGATTACAAACTAAAGTCAATTCTTCAAAAAATTATAGCTTGTTAAGCAAAACGATTCCAACAAAAAGTTATTAAGAAAAGTTGTTGGGGTTGACGAGTTTACTACTGCTTAAAATTAGTGACATTATTTCTGGGACATCTATGTAAAACAAAGTGTCCTCATTGACACACTCACTATTCACTCACTGATCCACAATCAACGCTGAGCCTAAACAGTGAGGGCTGACGACTTAAAATTTTAGAAGCCGGTGGCTTCCGTGCCGCACTTAAACACTAAGAAGAGATTTTTCGAAATTAGGTCCGGTTCTTTTGTAATTATATAAAAACCAAGTGTGGTGTTGGTTGCCTATTGTATAAAGCAAATTCGCGGAAACCGTGTATGTGTTAAAAGCATGTATATATTCTACCAAAACAATTTTAAAGTCGGGCTCTTGCGTTTATGACCTTGACCTTGCCGTAGCGAGGTTGCTCCGTCTACTTCGATATTGTCAAGCCGTGGCTCATCAATCACTTTAAAATGACTAAAATTGTCTCCAAATCATCCCAAATGTAACACGTCCACGTCTAACGTCCCCAAACATCCCTTAGCATTCCAAACAACCCCAAATCAACATCAAATTGCCAAAAATTCCCAGAACCATAGCCTACTACGCCAAACTCGCATAAATTACTTCGACTACCCTATAATTTATCCAATAATTTAGTAGAAATATCTCTCTTTCTACCACCTACTAGAAAATCTCGTAAGAGATGGAAAACAACGGCACAACCGGCAATTAAAAAATGTTGATGCAGCTTTTACTGAAGGAACCTCCTGCTAAAAGGACCTTGTAGCAAGTGTAGACAACATGGCGTACTACCAGTAGCACACCTGGAAGGCCGCTTGGACATTATCATTAAAAAAAGCAACTTTCAAAAATTAACAGAAACAAAAAATTTAAAAAATCGATTCTATTTTTTTTGGAAAAAATGTCATCTATCGCAACTTAGGATTCACCTAACAATGTAAATTATAAAATAATTCAATAGATCACAACAGTTCGGGTGGGCTTCATCCTGTTTTTACTGATATGTGACTACAAAATATTTTTTTGACTAAGCCAAGTGTTCGAAGTGCTGATAAGGAGTTAAATATAGCAACTTAAAGATTAGTTTATTTGGCGCCACGAAATACAAAATAAATAATATTCCTATGTTAGTCGGTCCACGCATGCTACTATGTCTCCCAAAATAGTGCTCGCCTGTGAGACATACTGGGCTTCGTTATCGTCAGCGCAAGAATGCAAAGACACCTTCAGAGTATCCAACACGTTCTGACTTGCATCGATTTCCGTTCTGATTCTCTGGGGCAACCTGACCTTATCCAATTGGATTTCAGTGAGCAAAGGCTGAATGCATAGCAGATTTCCGTTGCAAGAGTCAACGTCTTCTTCGAGACGAACGACTTGAGTGAAAACTATGTCAACAACATATCTAGCTCTGTCTAAGATACGGAGTCCTTCGGAATCCACGAAATTTACGCAGTCACCCATTTGGTCCAAAAATCTTCTGGGGAGTCGTTCAAGGGTGGCTTCTCGAATATCTGTACATGGGGAAGGATCAACCCCAACACTTTGGGCCAATGCTTTAACGACAAGCAATTGGGAACGAATTGTTTCAGCTTCTTGTTGGATGCCGAGTTGCCCGGTAGTTAAAACGTTTCCGGCATAAGTTAAAAAGTTAATTTCTTCGTTTTGGAGATCGTCATGTGCCACCAAAATGTCGCCTTGGATTATGCTTTTTAATTCTGCAATTTGCTCCTTGACCTCATCGATCAAATCCAACGGTGCGATTTTGGAGTAGCTTGCCTAGTTCATCAACGAATCATTTTTAATTGTACATTTAAGCTAAACTTACCGCAAAAAGGGCACATAGAACTAAAATCGTCTTCATCACTGTAATCTAGTGGTTTTACTATAATCTACGAGTTGATTCACGATCCTTTTATAACGAAGATCACTCAAATATAATGAGCTGATAGCGGTGGGTTTCAAGTCAGTCAAACTTTTGATAAAAAAGAAATATCCAATTTTGTATTATAAAAATAAACAAAAATTAGTTAATCAATAACTTAGAGTTGTAGATTTGATTAATAACAATGACAAAATAATGGCAAAATTGTTCGTTGGAACTCGTGCAACAACTCGAAATTTAACCTTTGAAGCTTCAAATCTTTAGCTAAAGTGATAAAATATTGGCAGAATATTTCTTACAACTTCATAAAATTAAAGCCTAGAATTTTCGACTCTTATTGAGCTTATGAAACATTGAGATAAAATTTTTGTCCGATTGTTTATACTCGTATTTCTATGTGAAGAAATAGATAAAGATCTTGAAAAACTTATCACAAGTACTTTATTACTAGTTTTAACCAACAATCCTTTTAAGCTTATTATTTGACAAACAATTCTGCTTGTCTGAAACACTTACAACTTGACCGGAAGCATCGATCCAAACTTAATGCTAGCTAACTATCTTGGACCAATTGGACCACGTACTTTGCAGACGAACGGAACTGATTCCATTCTGTTCGAGTTTCTAAGAAGAGATTGTATCTTTTATAATTTCAACATCGTTCACGTACCACGTCATCTCATATTATCTACTTTCAAGTACACCCTCGATTTTAACACATTTTTATGATAAGTATTGAAAAATAATTTTTTAACACCGTTACTTCTAAAAAGTGTGTAACTGCTGCCTTTATTACTTTACTATGTATTAAATGGTTCGTCTTCATTGTCCCAAATAAAATACAGTTTCGAAAAATTATAAAACCTGTTTAAGAATAAAGACCAAAGAATCTAACAATTTTGTGCTAAATACTCTGATGGGGTACCGATTTTCAAAATAAAGTGCCGTTTTTTTGCATTTGAATGATCCAGCATTAATTTTCCTATAGTTGCAAACATGGTGGAGGTGCCGGGCTAGGAACATTTTTGTTGTAAAATAAAAAATAGGGTTAGATGATAGTTAGTTATAGGGAACTTAACATATATAGAACCTGAAACAGTAACATATCTTGAAAATGAACCGTGGCGGAGGAAAATGTTTCAAATAAAATGTTCTATATTTAAAGAGGCCAAAAGTACAGATGCATCAAATCTTAATTTGGATAACGATATAAATGTTAATTTCTTATTTTCAATTGAAAATCTATGTTTTTAATAGCAATAGTAAGTTTAACTGAAAATATCAAATTTCAGTTTTGAGAAACAAAAATTAATAATCATTCATAAAAAAATGTATTGTAATAAAAAATACTAATTTAACAAGTGCTACAATGGTCGTTGGATAGAACGAGGGGATTCAGTGTCTTAGCCTGCTATATCTACATATTTAACACCGCTAGATTTTTTCGATTAGGATTTTTTAAAGAAAAAATTTACCAAACGATCTAATACTTACATCTCATGAAAATATGAAGAAACGACTAAAAAGTGCCTTCAAAAATAATCGCAAAGAAACGATTTTGCTTGGACATATCAGAAAATTGATTAAAGTTGAAGGTCATCATTTTGAACAATTGTTACTCGTACATGAGTCATTTTTACTTATACAATACGTTTTTTGTTAATGGTTATTGATTTTTGCTTTTCAAATGTGATATTTGTTATTGTCTTTCACATGTATTATAACTATTACAGAAACTTCACTTATGGGAAGTGGTCATAGACAAAAGATTCTTATTTTTTCACGCAAAATTAGCTGCTGCTATTAAAACATAGGTTTCCATTTGAAATTAAAAAGTTAACTTTGGAATGACTTTGAAATAGTTATCCAAATGAAGGATTGATGCACCTGAACTCTTCCCTTCTAAAACATGACCATTTTTATCTACCTAGGTCATGTCAAACCTTGTAGAAGTATAGTTATATGGAACTAGCTGAATGTACCCGGCGTTGCCCGGACGTAGATTAAATAAACGCAGTGTTGACAAAAGTGGTGTATTTGTGATGTAGACTAATCGACATTATAATACAATTAAACAGGAATGCTCTACTTTTCCAATCACAAAATAAACAAATTTGCTGAAATTAACCTGCATTGCCAGGACCGGGTACTTCAATATGATTTGGAAAATGACGATAATTTCGTTTCTGGGTGCATGCTCCTTTTTTTTCACTCTTTTTCACTCTTCAAGAGAAGGAGAGTTGACAGAGAAGCTGAACTATTCCAAATTATTCCCATTTAGTTCTCTAACAACGTTAAAGAATGTCGTCGAAGAATGTTGAAATATATAAATAAATAATTTCACACCATGAAAACGATGTATTTGGTGTAGTTTCGGATGATAAGGTTTTTTTTGGGGATTGTTTTGAATGGTTATTGATAGTTGGCGGGGTTTAGCTTTGGCGGATTAAACGAAACTTTTGGTAATTTTAATGCGATTGGGTTTTGTTTGGCTTGGTAAGAAGTGGTTGGGGTGATATAGCGGAAGTCGAAGTAATTTATGCGGGTTTAGCGTAGTTTGCTTGTAATTCGTAATTTTTTTACATTTTAGGTTGATGTGGGGTAGTTTGGAATGGCAAGTGTATGATTTTTGAGAGTAGTTTGGAATGGTACATTATGTTTAGGGGTGTTTAACGTATTCAGGTAAAATATACAGAAAATTTTAGTAATTTTAAAATGAACAATTATAGTGCGAACCTCTTGAGCTCTATTTTCGGTAATAAAATGCAATAGGAAAGATAGTAAAAAAGACTATTTCCATCACTTTTCAGAGGAATTATACGTGGTGGTATTTGTACCCCGCTTACTATTCCTCCATCTTAGTTATAAATAATGCAGAACAATAATGAACACAATGTACATAAAATAAATAGTGTAAATCGTGTATAAGCACACATTACTTATGATGTCAGTGAAATCCGGTAAAACTGCAAATTTCGGATTTTGGCCGGAGCAGGTTTGGTGAAGATCAAATACACCACTATCATTAAATGAACGTAAAAATTAGCGTACGGTATATAAGTGGAGTCCGGTACGACGATGGTAATTTTTCGAAAATCGATTGGGGAGATATTTACTTAACGTCAAGAACAAATCGGGAATATTATATTAAAAAAATTTATTTAATAGCGATAGAACTTCGAATACTGATTCGTCGCCTCGACCTTGGCGACGTTGAGTACCAGCGTTCCAGACGCTGAAGCAGCAATTTTAACAATTATATTAGGTGCACGTGCCTAGTGCGTATTAAAAGAATTTGGATTACCAAATAATACTCGCGCAGGTGTACTCGACTGGCCCGTCATAATTTGCACAAAATGAATTAACATACTAAAGTAAATAAATATTTTGACGGGAATGTGGTGGGTGTAAAAATCTTATTCGGCCTCTCCGACAAACTAACACTTGTTTACATTAACATGCATGCCTTCATGGACCTGTGACGAATTACAAACAAATATCTAAATTTCAAGTGTTCCATTTGATTTCGTTTCTGGATGCAAGCGGTTTTTTTCACTCTTGTCAGTCTGAACTTATTACATAGTGATATTTTCACATCCAGGTGCCCTAAATTTATTTTGCCGCTGATTTCAAAAATGTTTCTGGAAGGAAAGTAGTCAGCAGTGGGGCTCGTCAGGGGTGGCAGGGTTGGCAGTGCCACTCCAAGTATAAATTTACTATCGAACACAAAATTAGTTCTGTAATTCAGTTGCAGAATTATGAATTTTTCAGATATTTTCACGAAAATTTAGCGCTTACACCGCCGCTGGTATGAATGTCAGTGATATCTGGTACATACAACGGTGAAAATTTCGGGGCAAATTTGGTGAAAAACAAATACACCACTATCATTAACTAAACGTAAAAATTAGCGTACAAATATAAGTGGAGTCCGGTCCGATGCTGATAATTTTTCGAAAATTGATTGGGGGCAGATTTGGTTAACGCGAGGATGAAATGTTAAATTAAAATACTTTATTTGATAGCGGTAGACCTTCGAACACTGATGCGTCGCCTCATCGAATTTGGCGACTTTGCAAACAGTTTCCGACGCTGGAGCAGCAATTTTCACAATTGTAGTTGTGTTAAAATTAAACACCGCGATCGAGTACTGCTCCACACGCTGAACCAGCAATTCTCGAATTCTAAGAAACGATAAGAAAGCCTTATCATCCAACGCTTGGTATGTGCGAATTTCTGCATAGACACTCAATCAAACTAAATCGAGCATCGCCTTTTCACGTTTCTGACCTTGCCCTTGACGTGGCAGGCTCCAGCTGCTTCAATAATGTAAAAATCTTATTCGGCCTCTCCAATAAACTCACATTTGTTTACATTAACACGCATTCCCTCATGGACTTGTGACGAATTACAAACAAATATTTCAACTTCAAGTGTTCCATTTAATTTCGTTTCTGGGCGCAAGCTCCTTTCTTTTCACTCTAGTCAGTCTAAACTTATTACACAGAGTTATATTTTCAAATCCAGGCGCTCTAAAGAATTTTGTCATTGTTTTCAAAAGTTTCTAAATTATTCCAAATTATTCCCATTTAGTTCTCTGACAACGTTAAAGACAATGTTGAAATATATAAGGAAGTATTTAGGAATTATGTATAAAAAAGTCGAAGTTATTCTTCGCTCTTGAGCTCTATTTCCGGTATTAAAATTGCAATAGGAAAGATAGTAAGAAAGACTATTTCCATCACTTTTCACGGGAATTATACGTGGTGGTATTTGTTCTCCGCTTACTATTAGATTTTCAAACTGCTCCATCTTAGTTATAAATAATGCAGAACAATAATGAACGCAATGTACGTAAAATAAATAGTGTAAATAAATCGTGTCTAAGCATACAATACTTAAGCGTATGATGTCAGTGAAAATTTCGGATTTCGGCCGGAGCAGGTTTGGTGAAGAACAAATACACCACTATCATTAACTGAACGTAAAAATTAGCGTACGAAAATAAGTGAAGTCCGGTCCGACGCTGGAAATTTTTCGAAAATCGATTGGGGAGAGTTTTGGTTAACGGCAAGAACAAATCGGGAATATTATATTAAAATAATTTATTTAATAGCGACAGAACTTTGAATACCGATGCGTCGCCTCGACCTTGGCGACGTTGAGTACCACCGATCCAGACGCTGAAGCAGCAATTTTCACAATTATATGAGGTGCACGTGCCTAGTGCGTATAAAAACAATTCGGATAACAAAAGAGATTAATTTGTATGCACCAAATAATACTCGCACAGGTGTACTCGTATGGCCCGTCATAATTTTCACAAAATCAATTTAAGAAATTAACATTCTAAAGTAAATAAATATTTTGACAGGAATGTTAAAAATCTTATTCGGTCTCTCCGACAAACTAACACTTGTTTACATTAACATGCATTCCTTCATGGACCTGTGTCGAATTACAAACAAATATCGAAATTTCAAGTGTTCCATGTCAGTCTGAACTTATTACACAGTGATATTTTCACATTCAGGCGTCCTAAATTATTTTGACGTTGATTTATAAAGTTTCCCTGGAAGGAGAGTAGTCAGCAGGTGCCTCGTCATGGGTGGCAGGGTTGGCAGTGCCACTCCAAGTATAAATTTACTATCGAACACAAAGATAGTTCTGATTCAATTGAAGAATTTCGAATTTTTCAGATATTTTTACGAAACTCTAGCGCTTACACCGCCTTTATACCTCTTTAAAGTTAAAAACCATAGAGCTGTTTATACAAATGCACGCATGTTGAAAAGGTAGGGCTTGCCCCGTCAGCGTGTTGCAATTCAGAAATACGTTTATGTTTGCATCTCAACTGGAACAAATATTTATTGGAAGGTGGAAGAGAATCAAAATAGGTATCAGCATATTTAATATTCAGAATAACGACTATTAGTCGGAACAATATATTTTATGTGCAGATATTTATTAATATTTTATGATTTAATACGATAAGGCATTTATAAATAACACAACCAAATAGAAGATTTTGATTGAAAACGATTATTAATTTATGGTAGCCGAAGAAATTTAAGTGAGTTTGGCATAGTTTGCTACGGTTTGTAGAATTTTTTTGTAATTTTAAAGTGGTTGAGCCTATTTTGGGGTGGTAAGGGGTAGTTGGGGGTGATTTATAGAAGCCAAAGTAATTTAAGTGAGTTTGGCATAGTTTGCTATGGTTTGTAGCATTTTTTGTAATTTTAAAGTGATTGGGTTTAGTTTGTGGTTGGTAAGGGGTAGTTGGGGGTGATTTATGGTAGCCGCAGTAATTTAAGTGAGTTTGGCATAGTTTGCTATGGTTTGTAACATTTTTTTGTAATTTTAAAGTGATTGGGCTTATTTTGGGGTAGTAAGGGGTTGTTGGGGGCGATTTATGTTAGCCGAAGTAATTTAGGTGAGTTAGGCATAGTTTGCTATGGTTTGTAGCATTTTTTATAATTTTAAAGTGATTGGGCTTATTTTGGGGTAGTAAGGGGTAGTTGGGGGTGATTTATGTTAGCCGAAGTAATTTAGGTGAGTTAGGCATAGTTTGCTATGGTTTGTAGCATTTTTTGTAATTTTAAAGTGATTGGGATGAGTTAGGGGTGGTAAGGGGTAGTTGGGGGTGATTTATGTTAGCCGAAGTAATTTAAGTGAGTTAGGCATAGTTTGCTATGGTTTGTAGCATTTTTTGTAATTTTAAAGTGATTGGGATGAGTTAGGGGCGGTAAGGGGTAGTTGTGGGTGATTTATGATAGCCGAAGTAATTTAAGTGAGTTTGGCATAGTTTGCTATGGTTTGTAGCATTTTTTGTAATTTTAAAGTGATTGGGCTTATTTTGGGGTAGTAAGGGGTTGTTGGGGGTGATTTATGTTAGCCGAAGTAATTTGGGTGAGTTAGGCATAGTTTGCTATGGTTTGTAGCATTTTTTGTAATTTTAAAGTGATTGGGATGAGTTAGGGGTGGTAAGGGGTAGTTGGGGGTGATTTATGATAGCCGAAGTAATTTAAGTGAGTTTGGCATAGTTTGCTATGGTTTGTAGCATTTTTTGTAATTTTAAAGTGATTGGGCTTATTTTGGGGTAGTAAGGGGTTGTTGGGGGTGATTTATGTTAGCCGAAGTAATTTAGGTGAGTTAGGCATAGTTTGCTATGGTTTGTAGCATTTTTGATAATTTTAAAGTGATTGGGCTTATTTTGGGGTGGTAAGGGGTAGTTGGGGGTGATTTATGGAAGCCAAAGTAATTTAGATGAGTTTGGCATAGTTTGGTAAGGTTTGTAACATTTTTTGTAATTTTAAAGTGATTGGGCTTATTTTGGGGTGGTAAGGGGTAGTTGGGGGTGATTTTTGGTAGACGAAATAATATGTGTGAGTTGGACTTAATCTGCCATGATTTGTGTCATTTTGTTTTATTTTAAAGTGATTGGAGTTGCTTGGGGTTGCTAAGGGGTGGTAAGGGATGATTTAAAATAACGGATCTAGTTTATGTCAGTTTGGCATAGTTCGGGAATTTTTTGGGGTTGATTTGGTAAAGTTTGCAGTGGTAAGAGATATTTGAGGATGTTTAATGTTGACGGATTAAATTTGGAGTGATTTGGTAATTTTTAATTGAGTCACGGATCGACATTATAATTGAAATCAAAATTATAATTGAAATATCTGCGGCCTCGCTAGGTACGGCAAAAGTATGATCACGAAAGCAGAAACTCGACGTTGAAATTGTTTAGGTTAAATAAGTGCTTTTAATGTAAACCGGTCGCCCGTCGTCGAAGTTGTTTTGGCTAGATACGTGCTTCTAACATAAACACGGTCTCCGCGATCCGATCATTTTTTGTTTATTTTAGCCGGTTTTTATTGAATTACAAAGGAACCGGGCCGAATTTCGCAAAATCCCTTCTTAGTGTTCAGTTTCGGCACATGATACACCCGTGTCTAAAATTTCAAGTCTCCAGCCCTCACGGTTTGGGCTGTGGGTTGATTATGAATCAGTGTGTAGATGTGTAGATGAATGAGTGAATGAATGAGTGTGTCAGTGAGGACACTTCGCTTTATATACAGGGTGACCCAGAGCTGCGTAAACGGTCCATAACTTTTTTGCTATTCGAGGTATCGACTTGAAATTATTGCTGGATGATAGGTGCGCTTCTGCTGCACATTTTAAAAATATTTTCTTTTGTATACAGGGTGTCCAAATATTATTAAAAGACTAAAGTTATGTTTTTTTAAATGGAACTACCCCATTTTGATTTTATTTTTGAATTGTATACTAAGTTCTGCGTTAATTTTACTTAGGTCATTTTCACCTATCTATCATACTTTTTGATGTACGTCACTTTATGTTCCAAAACTCCTTGATGTAATGTTCCGTTAAAAAAATCATATCTTCTAAACTATTAAAGAAAACATACCCATTTTTTTTCTGTGAAGTCTCTAGACTTTGGTCAATCTTTGAGCTGTTGCCCAGTGGCGAAGGAATATTTCAACGCTAACTACGATTTTTTGAAAATGATGAACAACAAATGGCGAAAACTCTATTTTTTCAAATGGAACACCCTGTATATTTTTACAACATTCTTTAGCGTTTTTGATAAGCTTTTCTGTGATATACGGTTTCTAGGGTTCAATTATGATATTAGAAAAGTTATTGAGAAAATATCAGTTTTTAAATAAAACAACTGTTTTTACTAGGCTTGTGCCAAAATTAACTGTTACATTTGACATTTCTGTTTCATCGAAACTAAAGACTAAAGTCGAAATGAATTTTACACGCCAAGTACAGAACTTTATGGTGCTGATTTTCTAAATCTAATACATTTTTCGAACAAAATGCTTGAAATTTTGTATGGTTATTGGAATTATTTGAACAATATTTTATTTTTGGATAAAGCTAAATTTTAAAGTAATGGATCTGTTAATAGGCACGATATGCACTATTATGCGATTGAAAACTAATTGGCTGCGAACCATAGACCACCAAAACAGGTGGTCATTGATGCGTGGGGTGGAATTATTGGAGGACGCGTTATCGGTCCGTTCTTTTTTGACAAGGTCCAAAATGGCGAGAGATACTTGGAATTTCTTCAAACCGATTTCCCGTTACTACTAGAAGACCTAGACTTAACTACAAGAGCGATCATGTGGTTACAACATGACGGTACTCCAGTTCATTTTTATGGTATCATTCAGCAGTTTTTGAATCAAAATTACACCAACCGTTGGATAGGAAGAGGAGGAAGTATTACTTGGCCATCTCGCTCCCCAAACCTGACACCCTTTGATTTTTTTCTCTTGGGCAATGTTAAAGAAAAAGTTTATAAGGTTCCATCAACTACAGCTGAGGATATAAAGCAGCGAATAACCGATCCATTTCACTCTATTGACCAAATTCGTCTTTTGTTTGTAGAATGAATGTTTGTGTAGAACAGAATAGCCGTATATTTGAACATTTGTTATGATGCGAATAACCAATTTAATACTACGATAATTTATTTTTCTAATTATTGTTGAGCTTGTTATGATTGTTGATTCTTTTATTATTTTATTAAATATTGGCCGTTTGCCTATGGGTTATGTTGGATTGTATTATTTGTACTAACTGTTGGAAGATGTAATACTTGACAATCTCAAACTTGACATTTAATTCTTGCACAAGACTACTAGAAAGTGGTTTCATCTAAAAAATGCTATTTTCTCGATAACTTCTCTAATATCATAATTGAACCCTAGAGACTTTATATCACAGAAAAGCTTATCAAAAACGCTAAAGAATGGTGTAAAAATATACAGGGTGTTCCATTTGAAAAAATCGAGTTTTCCCCATTTGTAGTTCATCATTTTCAAAAAATCGTAGCAAGCGTTGGAATATTTTTTCGCCACTCGACAATAGCTCAATAGATTGACCAAAGCCTAGGTACTTCACACAAAAAAAAATTGGTATGTTTTCTTTAACAGTTTAGAAGTTAGGAATTTTTGAACGGAACCTTACATAAAGAAATTTTGGAAAATAAAGTGACGTACATCAAAAAATATGACAGATAGGTGAAAATAACTCCAGTAAAATTGACGCAGAATTTAGTGTAGAAATCAAAAATAAAATCAAAATGGGGTGGTTTCATTTAAAAAAACATAACTTTGGTCTTTTAATAATATTTGGACACCCTGTATACAAACGAAACTATTTTTAAAATGTGCAACAGAACCGCTCCTATCATCCAACAATAATTTCAAGTCGATACCTCGAATAGCAAAAAAGTTATGGAGCGTTTACGGAGCTCTGGGTCACCCTGTATATAGATTTAACATGTGGACAATGTTTTGTAAATTTTTGTAAAAAATTAATGTATAACATTTTGAAAAAAAAAATTAATAATAATTCACAGCTAATAACTTTCTACAATTTGATAATAAGACATTAAATACTTACGAAAGAATTCAATAATATTGGACCACGAAACCGGACACACTTTGATATGTAATGATTAGATATTAAACAAAAAAATTGCTAATGTGTGCCAGCACTTTTAATTTTACTACAGTGTTGAATTAGCCCATGCAAGCTTTTACTAAGATGATCAATTACCTCTTAGAGATACGACTTCTACTTCATATCGTAATCGTTGTAGGATAGGTAAATTACTGTCCTCCAACCTATCTTAGCCACATACATGTTCAATGGGTGACAAATCCAGACTTCCAAAAGAGCATGAATTAAGTTATCTTCAATTCTGCTTCTCAAGTTCATAGTAAAGACGAACGATAAGTTTTTGGATACGACAAGAATGGGTAATGAAAACTAGTTCTTATTCAATAATTTTTAATACAGCAAAGTGTTGTAAAATAACACAACAATACAGTGTCTAGCTAATAATTCTGTCCACGCAATAAGCAATACTTGTCAAAATGAGAGAAGACTGTTGGGTGTATTGGACCTCTCTTTCCTCCACGCAATAATCAACAGAAGGTCTCAAAGAATTCAGAGTGATGTCGGCAGAGTCGACTTCAGTTTTGATATTTTGAGGCAATCGAATTTCTTCCAACAAAATTTCGTTGACCAACGGCGCAAGACAGCTTGTTGCACCTGCACATCTGTTAAATTGGTCTTGCAAGCGATGGACGGTGTTAACAGCAATATCAACAACATAAGTGGCACGATCCAACAGCCTCCTAGCTTCGCGATCAATGGCCCCAACACACTGGGTTAGATTTCCAATGCTATAAGATCCCACTTCTTGAAGTCTAATCTCGTTGTCTCCAAAGCATGGAGTAACGTCTACGCCGGCACTGTTTCCCAGTTGTCTTAAAGTGTTCAACTGGGCATAGACTGTTTGGGCCCTTTGTTGAATTAAAATGATACCAGAGGCAGAAGTGCGACCGCTGTAATCTAAGAAGTCGTAACGAAGTTGACGGAGTTCATCATGGGCCACCATGATATCGCCTTCGACGATGTTGTGAAGCTCATCTAGTTGCTTCTGGATTTCATCGACAATCCCGTAGGGTGCGATGTTCTTGGCATGGCTGATCTACATTCAAGACACATATTCTAAACTAGAATCTGAATTTACTTCAGGTGATGTAACAATAAAGACACCACCTGGGAAAAATACGATCATACTTACGGCCAAGGTGGCGCACACAAGTACGATGGTTTTGAACAACATTTTACTTTTTACTGGCTGCACGAAAGTCAGACCTTTATATACATACTATCAACCACACTTCAAACACTTATCGTAACATATCTAGCAATCATGAATATCTGAAGAATGTAAGCAACAGATGAAATGTATTATCTCAACAACAAACTCTAATTCAACAAACAATGAAAAACATGATTTATTTTGTCATTAAATCGGACACTTAAATACATACAGGGTGATTTACATAGACCGTTTATTAGAGACATTTTGAATTTCCCGTAAAGCTGGAAAGTTGAAATTTGGTGCGTCATCATTATCGATCATTCTAAATTGAAGTAAAGTACTTTCAAGGTGACGACATTTCCGGTGATACATTAAAAGTAACATTAAAAGTATTAGAACCACTATAGAATTATTTTTTGAAATTATACGAATCGACAGAAAGAAGAGTTATTGCAAAACTTTAAAAGATATCAATTTTTAAGAAGATCCATTTATTTTCAAATTTTAGCATACAATTAAAAATTTTATAAAAACTATGAAAGGTACGTAACAACAATCTGGGTTTTTTCGATTCACAATTGAGTTATTGATTGAATATTAACATAAAAATAGGGTGTTGCCAAGTAAAATAACAAAGCTAATGTCAATTTCCGGTATAACTAAAAATGCCGCCATCGTTAAAGTATTTTACTTCGATTCAGAATGAATGATGCTACAATATCTTTGCGGTAAATTCCAAATTTTCTAATAAACGCTTTACTTGAATCATCCTGTATAATAAACGTACTCAGAAGGTTAGAGAATCCAGTTACTATTTTCATCTAATGTAAAAATTTTGCTACACTCTAATCATTTTCAAAGTGATGGCTTACTCTGAATTATTTTCTTTCTACACCTGTTATATCATCTAGTATTTACGGGTATGACTTTGAGTAATATTTAATAATTAAATTAAATCTCCTTCAGCATCAATTAAGAAATTTAGAAGAGAAAGTCCCTTAATCACAAATCAATGAATCTTAAAATTATAATCATACATCATACATCATCACAAACTTTTCATAGTATCGGCGACTGTGCATTTCCTTTTCCAACTTTCACATTTAAAAAAAGGAAATTTCATAAACTGTTCAAAGCTTCGATAAAAATTTAAATCATGTTTGAAAGGTTTATTAGTGGCGTAGTATCCGCATTTCAATTCAGTTAAATACACTTTTACTGCATCTGAGACTCTGGTTCTCGTAATTGGTTTCAATCGAACAAACGAAAACAAATTATTTGAATTTTGTAGTTCTTCGCTTGAAGGGTGTTGGGAGAAAACTATAAAAGGAATTTTTTTCTGTAAATAAGCCACAAAGAAACAACCCAAAACTGATGAAAGGTAACATTGTCAGTTGGAGTGAGAAAGTGAATATACGAAATGTATCCTGCTCACCGTCAATTATATTCTACACTCTAACGATTGTCTTTGGATTTATTCACTGGGACAAGCGTTTGTAATCTTAAAAAGGTACGAGAATATTAATTTAGTAAACACGCAGAAGAGCGTGAATTAGTTGCTAAAATAAGGCATGCCCCCCCAATCAGAACTTGTAGTAATGAAAGGAGTTGAGGGTCATTGGAGAATCATTGTCGTAAGATATTCCATAGAAGGATCTTTGAGTATAATGGTTTTACAGTTGAAGTACCAATGAAAGTATTTTTTGAGATGTGCCCTACAGAAAGTTTGAATGTTCTGATCAAACATCAGATGTTAGTTAAATTTATTGTCGATAAATAGCGCTATGACCAAAATGGTCCGTGCGAATAGTTTTGCATATAACCAAATAGGGTTCTTAATAATTAAAAAAAACATTAATATTTTGAATTCTTTGTTTATATTTCGCATCTAGCGGTGAAGGTAATCTTCAAAATGATGGCTCAATCAGTGGTTTTGATAAAGTATTAAGGGAGATATGGAGAACCGAGAAAAAACACATTTGAGAAATAATATATAGTGATTACTAAAATTTAAACAGTTAATTTTCAGAAAAGGTCCTCAGATTTGCCATAACGGTTCATAGTTGCTTCCGAACGTCATCTGTGGACGAACGGTTTTCCTTTTGAGTCTTCGTAACTGTTTAAATTTCGAACTCGAATAGACCGTGAACTCTCCTCATGTTCAAATGAACCGACGATATTGAAGAAAAAAGTACTAAAAGTTGTAGGACCGTCCTGAAAAGTGTCTCTCTAAACTCCTCTAAATCATCAATGGCGATAACAGTTCTCTAATTTTCAAACAGCCTCTGTCCAACTCGTTTAATGTTTAATCACCATTAAAGTATTTTTGACAAGTATTTTGTATTCTACGGTCAAAATTTCCATCCTTTTTAACTTATTTATTAGCATTTATTATTTTTTCCTGATTTCCTTTATTTTGTCATCGATTTCTAATTGGCAGCGGTGGACATAACTAATACCGTCCTTAACTCAATATTTAAAAAAAGAATTTGAAGAATATAGACTGATTTCCTTAAAATAGACACAACATTTATTAAACATGTTTACTCCTAAGATAATGGCTATTATCTAGTTGTAGTAGTACTAACAAAAGAATAATCTTCAAAAAATTGGGATAAAACTGTAAAGCCGAAAGCAACACAAAATGGGTTCATAAGTGTTACACGAGATTGCGATAAATGGTATAACATGTCAAAAGTAAAATTCTCTCTTCGTAATAATAACGTTTATAATAATGTTTTCATAACAATAAACAAGCATTTTGAATTTACTTTAGAGTGTATATTATGTTTGACTTTAAGTTAAGAAATTTTAGATAAAGTTTTCTGTTGAAAATTATGACACGATGCATAAGAAAGATGTATTCTGTTACAAATTCCAGCCATATTCATTACATGACAATTTACAGTACTTGTCGTATTTAACTATGTACAAAAATAAAACAAAAGCATGATCATGCCCTCCTGATCCTTCCATTTTTTACGTTCTAATATTATAATGTTTCCACAAGATTTTACGGCATAAATAGTACGTTTTATATGTTTAGTATGTTTCAGTCTTCATTTCAGCTTTTTTTCAGTTTTTCTCGAATCTTATAAATCGTTTGCTTTTTAAGGTCATCACTTGATTGTTAAATTGATTTTTCTTAGTTTTATGCACACGTTCAGCCATTTAAGTCCTTGGTACTATCTTTTTCACATGACACAAATTGTAAAACTTGAGGTCTTTTTAATTCAAGAGCAATCTAGAACAATGACTCGCCTAATCATGAGTCTAATGTTGTTGAAAATATATTTAAAAAATTATCTATCACGTAGTAATCTACAATATTATATTGTTAGTAAACAAAATTTGAAAATTCGACGAAATCCACTAAAAAATAATATTTGATTTATTCTGTTTTGCTTCAAAAACAACATTTATCACACTCTTGTGTAAAATAATGTGTTACTCCTTTTCACACGCCGACGATGCCTATCGTATATAAAGCTAAATATCTGATTTTATCTTTCAATGTCAAGATTTTTCTGAAAATTTGATATATCAAGGTAATGATGTTTCTAATAACATGATTTTGTAAATTGTGATAATTGTGACAAATTATCTATCATCAGATATACAGCTGAGACAGTATTGCTGATTCCATAATCCTCAGGATATTATGTAAAGATAACGCTAGCTTTTTTTGTTCCACAGTAGGAAAAGTATTACACCGATTCCTCAAGATCTCTCAATTGAAAGATGCACAGTTCCCACTATTTATCAAAATTAGATGAGTAAATTAGAAGGCAGTTCCATTTTAGGCACCAGATGCAAATTGAAATTATACGAGCAGACCACTATCGAATTCACTTCACAATTCGTGATCAATGGAAACTTGTGATTAATCCTCACTGATATCTCGCCAATGATTAAGACATTCAAATAGATTTAAAATAATTTTGATAATGCTGCATAAAGTTTTAAATTATAATAGTAATAGTATAAGTACAGAAATAAATATTCTGGTCCTAGCAGGACTACAAGAATAAGATAATATCTGATCTAGTGAAGGATAGTGAAGGAAGGTGTTTTATTAAAGCGGCCAATATAAACTTGAATTTTGGAACACGGCTGAAATTGACCATTCTGAATCTAAATATATTACTTTCAATATGGCGACAAAATGTACACCCCAATTTTTATTCAATTTTTGCGTCTTCATTGTCGATCTAAGTAGTCTAGTTGTATCTAGTTGTCTCTATCTGTCTGTCATAGTTTTCGAGATGTGACAATTATTTTGCAAAATTTTGAATTTGCAATTAATTAAAAAAATATTTCTCAATAACCATACGAAAAAAACGCAAACTGTTTTTCGCAGTCGTTAATCGATAATTTGTAGAATCTTTTGTTGGTCTGAACAATAATTAAATCACATTCTAAGTACTTACTAAGTACTACAATTTAATAAAAATGCCCAAAACAAAATGTCAATATTTTAATTTTTTTTAATGGCACGTACCAAATTTTATATCGCCAATCCAGAATCCTCATCATAAAATTATTCTTGTAACTACGGTCTATAATAAAAACGTGATCAGAGAGAAAAAGTAATTTTGCAATCGAAAGATAAGACCATATCTCAACAATCCTTTGTCAGAATTGGTAGTTTTCATCCACGCAGGGAAAAATACTTCACAAGGACAATGATATAAAATATTAAACAGGAAACTGATAAAATCTCTTATAAAATGTTCTTCAGCAGATTTTTATTTAACACAGAAACATTTAGGACAGGATGCTACTGACACAATCTGTAATTGTTTTTAAAAGAACATCCGCAGCGTGGACATACTCGGCCAAACCATTATCAGCGCACAACCTAATTTCAGTTTTTGTGACGTCGGTTTGGTCAAGAGCTTTATCAACTTCTTTCCTTACTGTTCCCGGAATGATCACGCTGTAATTGGCACTTTGGTCAATAACGCTTTGAAAACAGTCTTCGCTGCCTGCACACTGTCCAAGTTGAGCACTCAACAACTGTACAACATTAAAAGTAACATCGATGTTGTAATATTCCTGACTCAGGAAGGTTCTGTGGTTACGCTGCGAATCAGCAATGCAACTGTTTACTTGAATGTAAGTAGTGGAAGGAAGACTGATTAGTTGCGCCTCGTTCTCGCCCAAACAAACTGAAATGTTCTTTCCGGCAGCTCCTGACAGTATCTTAATATCGTCCAAGCTTTGTTGGTTGGAAATTGATTCTTGATTTATGTCGATTTGTGACTGAAGACGGTTGTTAATTCCTGCACCTACGATCTCGTAAGCTAAGTCAGACAACTGGTCATGGGCGGGAAGAATAACGTCAAGTACTGTTAAGTTCAATTGGTGGATAGCTGCTCTTGCGTCATCGATCAAAGCAAAGGGATTAACATCTGACAGGTGATTAGTGTCATGATGTATTGATAAAGCAGTAATCTAAAAATTTTATAGTCGTGATTTGAAGATTTAAGCTGTGGTACTTACTCTTGCGAAAAAGGCAAAGCACAAGAAAACCAAGACGTGTTTCAGCATGATGATGATACAGTCGCTTCTGTACTTATTATTGAGGAGTATAGTGGTAGGTTTGAGTTGATAAGTAAGCAAAATAAGACAATAATCGAAACACTGATAAGAATTATTTTTAGTATACACTTGTGCTTGTAGTTTTACAAAACAACGCACAAAAAAATAATTCAAAGTAGGCCATGAAACCACTTTTAAAGTGATTAGAGTGTAGGAAATTTTCAGCACGGTACATAACATTAGGGACCTTTAACAGATTACCTATTCAGGCGTCTGTAAATTTATGACAATTTCTGTCAAATGTGCTGATTTATCAATATCAAGGATCTACACTGTAAGAAATAATACAAAAGCTAGTTACCATAGACTCCTGATACACCGGGGTAGTGAAAGATTTTGGGTTGTGACTTTAATCAGTACGGCTTTAAAAGGGCATTTTGATGGAGATATTCTAATGATAATAACAAAAAATCAAAGAGTTATTCTATGTTCTTCATATGGAAATATGAGTCTTTTTTTGTTCACAAAATATAAGTTTTGATACGATTTTAGTCAAGCTGACATGTGTCTTAAAATGAAGTTCATAATAAAAATTCATCGGAAAATCACAGATACATCGTTAGCTTGAGTCCAAAGGCCGTTATGGCCACGTGTACTTGTACTTAAACAAATAATCTTTCTGCGTTTTTGAACGGGCGTCCAATAAGAAGCAGGCAAGGCTTTGTTATAAAACTGCTGAATAAAAGATGACATACCGTTTGCGTGTGTCCACGTGCAGTTTATAATTGAATAGATTGTGTAAAATTACTTATTTTTTGCAGTGTAACCTTTGGCATTGACACATTATGATATTTGACAGGAACTGTCATCGAAACCTTCTTTATTTAGTTTATTACTTTTCCATGAAGAACCCAGGATGACTCTTTGATTCTTTGCTTATTATCAGAAGAATATTTGCATTATTATGCCTTCTGAAAAGCATACTTACTGACTAAAATAATAACCCAAAATCTGTCACCATGTGAATGCCTCGTTGTACGTTTTGTACCGCCATAAAAATGCTAAATATGATAACATTGTTTCAAATAAAATACCACGTTCAAACGATGGCTGTAACTCTATATTGCATAATATAATAAGGACACGCTACACAATTGTAAATAATTAAGCGACTAATTTTTAAAACTTGGGTTGATTAAGCTGCATTGGCACAATCTTCAAGTTCTTCAACAATTAAAGATGCATTAGTCACAAAAGCGTCGACGCTGCTCACTGGACATTGGTCCACTTGGTTGCTGACAATCTCAACTTGTTGAGTAGTTCTGCGCAACGCAACTTGAATCTGTTCCGGTAATTCAACCTTATCAGCATCAATCTCTCTAACTATCGGAGAGATGCACATGATGCTTCCAGAAGGACCACACGCGAGAAGCCGCGAATTAAGAGAGTTGATGCTGATTGTTGTATCTTCCACGGTTTTTTTTGATTTAATGGTATGCTCGCTGATTCTGTGACTTACATCACTAATGCAGGATGACAGTCTCCTCAACTGAAAATTGGTAATATCTTTAATTCTGTCCTCTACGCCATATAGGCACGTTTTGATGTTAAGATGCGCGGACGTTGCCAAGTTTTTAATTGAATCCACGTATTCGTCAATTCTGGAAACTTCATCGTAGAGCTCCAATACACCCTTCGTGCGGACATCTTCGACATGATTTTTGTAATTCTGTTCTAGTTTTTGAATATGGGATTCGGCGGTAGAAATGGATACATTGACAATTTGAATCAGTTCTGTTAGTTTGATTTGGGCTCGGTCACGTAGAGATGCACTCTGAACCAAACTGCAAAACTAATTAAAAATAAAAACGCCAGATATTGATCATGATTTAAGTCTTACGTTTGCAGTCAGCACAAAAATGCTAAGGATTGAAATATGTTGTTTGAACATTTTGGTTGGGTCTCACTAAGTATCGTTAACGACACGATTTATATAGTGCAAATATTATGAAACTTGGATGATTAAAACAAAAAATTGTAGTTAAAGATAAATGTAACAAATCTCTAGGGGGAGGACCAACTGATTTCAGCGTTAATGTTCGCTGCTTTTTGTCGGTCTAGCTTTGATGTTAAGATGCGATAGGCAAATGATACTTTAGTGATAACAATAGTAGCTTGCTGTTTCAGTACTATGGCCGTGAATCTAACCACCTAAGAATATTTTTAGCCTTATTTCGTACTCTTTGACTCGAGGGCACCAACAACAACGAATACTGTTTCCGTTGTTTTGAATGACGCACAGTGATTCTGTTTGGGAGCTTAAGATAGTCTTCAGAAGATAAGAACATGAAGGAGAGACCAACAGAAGTTGACATTTTCCATAGAATGAGCTCAATTCTGGGGTTAATGGTACTGAGTGCAATCAGCATAGGAAAAATATGTATGGTAGAAGATACAGCAGAGCGTACATACGAGATGTTCTGCGGGAGTATACTCTTTCCTACATTAGAGGTAAATAAACAGTTTTAAATCAGCCTCTGGCAAATATATTTAATATATATAATAATATATTAATAATATATATATAATATGTAAACTTATTACAGAAGTAAATAGTTATATGTACACAAAAGCATGGAGTATGCGAAAGTCGACTAGTTAGACTTGAATTAAATGTGTTCTGTTAGAAAATTTGCATGAGCATGAGCATAAACATTTATTTAGAAACTCAAGCGACTGTGCACGGTAATCTGCACAAGAAAATCGTTGTATGAAAGCGTAAATTGCATGAGCGACTAAACCAGCCTTTACATGGACAAGGAAACTGGCTTTTATTTTATATTTTCCAGTGTCGACCCTTGACATTGACCGGTCAGTTGGTGTGGAGTGAACCTGGGCAATTACGATTGAGACTAGAAGCGCAACTCCAAAATCCCGTTACGTGAACCGGTTTTTAGCTTCCAACTTCCAACAACACGCACAGTACTTGAGAATTCTATACAAAGCAAGCAACTGAACTTCAACATCAAATAAGAACGAATTTGCAGGATAATATGCAAATCTCTAAACTACACCCTAAAAAAAAGACGAATGTTCCGCAAGCAACCACACGTTCACGTTGCTTCATCTCGGAAATTAATAGGAGCAAGATAAGACAAGGAAACGCCACATGAGTGAATACTGCTCACAGACTAAAATATCTAGCAAGTTTACTAAGTTAAACCTATGAAACCTAGAGTTAGAAGAGTATGTCGAGAGTTATAAAATATCCACATAATACCTACTTCAAAATGACGAATAATCGACAAATTTAATATGAACGGATAACCTCAGCAAATAACTTATCGAGGATCTGCGTGCTCGAAGAAAATATGGCCCAAGCAAAGAATCGTAGAAAATCTATTGATGGACTTTGAAATAGTTTAGATTTGAGGTGCAACTAGGTTTTGGTGGGAAATTGCAAACCACAGAAGATGTTGATTTGCTGGATCGAACGATTCCAGTATGTGGATTTTTTTGTTTCGGAATTCATAAAACCAGCGCAGCGTCAGAAGAACTTTGAAGAATGTGGGGAAAATGCGGGATAGAATTGAAAGCGTTACAACGGACTTGCAATAACAAATTGACATTGTCCTTTAGTCCTTTGGATGTGACCAGAAGACGAAGCATTTTGCTCGAGCTTTGGAACTCCAAATGATAAATAAAATCGAGCTCCAGGAACATTCAAAGACTGAAGCGGCTGGAAATATTGGACTTTAATGACGTCGAAAATAACAATTTTACTTTTTATCACAACCAAATGGTTGAGTCAAAAATTTACATAGTGGCCATCAGTCAATTAAAAGTTTGTCCATTAGCTATTAATTTTATCACTTATTTTAGCTCTTTAAACCTAACTAAAATTTGTATTCGCAAACAAAAGTGATTCAAAAAAAAATCGCAATTGCTTCTTTTGAAGAGTTTTTGTCTAGATTACTAGGAGTAGGATAGCAACACTGACGATTAAATAATATAGACTTGGCAACTCCTATTCCTTACTACAGCATATTTACGTGCCAAGATTAGAATGTGAGCGGGGAGTAGAGAGGTAGAGCGGGAGTACGGTGGTATACAATGGCGGTCTAGCCAAAACAGTGGCGTAGTTGTGTTGTGAAAATAAAAACGTGGCCACGGAATTAGAAGCAACCAAAAATACAGGAAAAAGGAAAGGCATGTTTTTTTATCAGTAAACATGTTGTTTATGTTTAGAATTAAATGGGGGTGAGTAAAAAACGGGGGGTTTAGTGGATGGTACTAATCACCTACGCCACTGACATAGCCACTCGACGGCACACGCGCCATCTTGGACCAACATTAAGGTTGATTTTGGCCTGCTCCCACACTTAGAATGTGGCGAGTTCATTCCTCACGAAAAGATGTAAATAAATCGGTCTATATTATTTAATCGTCAGTGGATAGCAACAAGTTCAGAAAATAATAATACACGTACATGTATTTTGGGTTGCAAACGTAGTCTTCTATGGTTTAGTTTTTATCACAATTTTATCACGACTGTTATCAATATCTCATAACGAGCAAATAATTTTAAATATAAGTCAAAACTTATTAAAAAGTAATGTAATTATATATACAGAATGACCCATTAGAAAGGCGGACTACCTCTGTAAAATTGTTATTTGTTGGTCGATTTAAACGATATTATATTATACGATAAAGCTTCAATACATTTACTATGGTGCCAAATTTCAGAAAAACATTTTTTTAAGGTTTTAATTTTAGAGAGGTGGCTTTCTAATGGGTCACTCCCAATATACAGGTTATTAAAAAATAGTTGGCGAATAATTTACTCACTTATAGTACTATATGATTAACAACAAACAAAAATTTCTTAGTGAACCTGGGTCCGCAATTTAATTGTTTCAGAGATATGACTCATTTTCTATTTTAATGGGATTATCATTATTATTATTATTATTACTAGTTGACCCGTGCGAATAATTCACACGGTATATTTTTAGTACGATGATGTAATTCGATTGCAGTTTGTTTACGGCAATGAATGTTTGTTTTACCGTCTTACCGCGTGGAATGCGCTTGGGGAGTGGAAGCGTTAGTTAAACATATTGTCAATAGATGGCGCTATGAGCAAAATTGGGTTTTTAGTCATTTTTTAAAAGAAAGATTGATTTTGAATTGTTTGTTTGGTTTTTTTTTGCCATTGGCGGTAAAAATAATTTTTAAAATGATTACTCAATCATTGGTTTTGATGAATTATGATATGGCGTACCGACAAAAAAACACCCTTTAGAAATATGTAGAGATGTTATCAATTAACATTGTGTACTTTTCCTTGATAGGTTGCAGCATTGATGCATGATGCGACTCCTGCACGCTTTTTAACTACGGTCTTAAGTGTCCTAAATCAGCATTTAACGGCAGTTGTATAAAACAGAATGACCAACTGCATGGCTATCTAGATCTCCCGAACGGATTCCACTAGATTTTTTCCCCTTTTAAAACTCTGGTTTATGCTGGACTTGCTAACGACTTAGAAGAATTGAGATAACAGGGAGAAAACGGCTGCCAGATGATTCACGAGAATTGATTTCGAGAGAGAAAATTCAATTTATCGTCATTAAAATAGAAAATCCAAAGCATGTTGCAACGTTTACTTATGTTGCTGATTGTGGTTCTTTCTCAATATTATTGTTGCACTTCTTTGGCCTATAATTGGTTCTTTCGGACCTGTTGACCACATTAAATCGACATAAAAAATTGACAAAATCTCTTATACTGTTAAGTTGCGAACCCATGTTAACTAAGTCTATTTTTATTTTAATTAGTACTATAAGTGGATAAAATCTTCAACAACAATTTTTTAACACCATATATTTGTATTGCATATCGATGGCCTAAAATCAATTCCACGTAAATCTAAATTGACAGTTTTGAAAAAACTCTTTAATTTTATTAGGTAGGATTACCACTTTTACAGTTCGTTATAAACAATTAAATAATGTGACAATTTAATTTGATGATGCATATTTGTAAAAATAGTAAGTTTACTGTTATAATCGATATTCGGGATATTGAATGAAAAAAAGTGCAATGCAAATTTCGGATTTATGAGATATTGATTTGAGGCCATCGATATAAAGGTATGTACATACATGTAAACGTATAATATATGAAACTATATTATAATATATGTAAAGATATAATTTTCATTAAAAAATATTTGATACATTTATCCTAAGATACCGTTGACGCACCGTTCTATACCATCCAAAATAGCACCAGATTGCGTCACATACTCCGTAATTCCGGCAACGGGGCACTGATCGATTTCAGGACTAATGGTCTCCAGAAATTCGGAAAACTTCCTAACTTCTTTATCAACTTTTTCTGGTAACTCAATCTTGTCAGCGTCGATTTTTCTGACAATAGGAGAAATGCATATGATACTTCCGTCTGCTCCACACTTATCAAGATTGCCATTTAAAGTGTAATAGTCACCCCAAACTTGCTCAATTACATTTGTTGTTATCTGACGTTGTTCACCGACTCTATTGATAATCTCTTGGACGCACGAAGACACTTTCAATTCTTCACTTTGCAGTAAATTTGCAAGTTGTTGTTGAGGCCCGCGAAGACAACTTTCTATGTCAACACCATTAGCCAAATTCTTTATATCTGCTATCGATCCGTTTATTCTAGCCGATTCGTCTTCAAGTTCCAATTTCGCTTTAAGGTACACGTCGTCACCGTAATCTATTTGAGCAGCCACAAGATCATCTATTTTATATTCAGCATCGCTGACGGACGCGTCTAAGATTCTGTAAAGCTCTGCAAGTTTCTGTACTGCTTGGTCATATAAACTGTATGGAACACGAGGAACATATGATCTTCTCAACTGGATTCTTGCTGAACAACCAACCTGTTAGTTCAACATTTCGTTACCATCCAATAAAAAGTAGGTAATTACTTACTTGAATTGATAAAGTCATCAGACACGCAATAAGTACAAGTGGTCGGAACATTGTTATTTCAGTCTAATAAGATGCTACAAAGTTTCTAAAAAGCATATGGCCTTATATAGGTGTACCTAATGATATCTCTAACATCTTGCTATGATAAAATTTATTTATAGAGAAATTTTGAAAGGAACAATTTCGCAGCTAGAGATAAATTGATAAATCACTAGAATTATGGATATCTCCGGAAGTGCTCAATTAAAAACACATTTCACAATATCTTTAAAACTTTCTCCTTAGACTGATGCAACGGTTTAAAAAAAAATACTTCAGTGCCTCTTAAATTGCTGATTTGTGATCAGTTATAACATTACACCTATTAATGTTTTAATAGATTTGATTAGGAATATGTGGTGAAAAGACAACTGGATCAATATTTTTTCATAAGCTAGAAACGATTGAGACTACTGGAAGAGTTCTTCAACCACGTCCACACAGCCACTAAGAATGTCTATTCCAGAAACAGACCACACGTCTGAGAATATCTTCCGGGTCATTTATTGTGGACTGAAAAATACCAATATTGCTAATCTACTCTTTCATTTCTTCCTAAGCTTTAATTTTAAGTGTAAAAAAAACAAAGTGTGCTTAATGGCGGCACCCCAGAAGTAAGACTTCTTTGAAAATGTTCCTTTGAACATGATGCAACACATGTAATGCCTGAAGTTAATTTTTTTTTTGATAAAAATCCTGGAGCATTACCCTTAAATTCAAAGTCTGTATCGCTCCCTGCCAAGACCTTATTATTCACGAAATTGACAGCAGCGTCTTCAAGTTCGGTTTGTACTTTAACAAATACGTCCTCGCCATGACCGAGATGATCGTCTCGAAAAATATTCTCATTTGCATTAGTAAAATTTTCATCCACTTCCAAAAATGTAACACATAATAAGAGTCAAACCGCTCTGATATCTTACTGTTATATCTACGGTTGCGATAACTTACGTTTGTGCACGATATAACGATTAAATCGCATAACAAAAACATAATCAAGATCATTTCATAAATAAGTGGTTCGTTGATAACGCATTAAATTGTGTAATCTTGTGCAGTGTATAATTGAGGAAGTCTGGTAACAAAAAACACTTAAACTAGGTGTCCTATCAACATCTATATTTTGTTTTATTTTTTACAAATTTGACAAGTTTTGTCAATCAAAAATTTCTAAAAAAAATTCACAAACCGGCGCCATGAGATGGAATTTGTTAACGAATGAATGAAATATATCTAACAGGTATATCGTATCCGAAACGACTGTCAACAGGATTGTCTAATACAAAAAAGCTGCACTGACAAAAAATGAAACAACAGGAATTTCTGCTGTTTGCCAAAATTTTTGCTTGGCTTATTTTTGATGAAAGATTGTAGGCTAGAGCGTGTTAGAATTTTTTTCTGAAAGTTGGCATTGACAGATGTGTTGAATCTATTTTCGCATATCTTTTCAACATCAACTCGTTTTTTCTTTTTGGGATGCTGCACCAGTGCACTAACTAGTTTTTTAATGGAAAGGGAGGTAAATGATACATCGGTGAAAAGGACATCTTTTCAGAGAACAAAAATGACTGCATGGCTTCAAACTTTATTTTACTACAAATCATACTACCCCAAGACCAAAAATTCAAGCAGTGAACAACTATTAGTTGCAGAAAATGATAAAGTAAAATAATCTCGCTATTATCACCAAAATTGTTAATCTGACAAGAAGTGATAAAAATGCTCCTTGTTTCTAGAGTAAACAAAATTTGCAACATCCTTTGTTATTTAAAACTGTAATTCTTCTAAATGGAGTGGTCTTTTGAGTGTTTAAGTAGCCCAGTAAAAAAACAGGCGGACTTAAATTAAGAAACATTGCTGGCCACGCAATTTAATAACGCTTTCCAAACCACAGATTCGCACAAATCTCGTAGTTTTTTGAACGTTGGCTAAAAACGTGGACGGGAGTCTTGCTCCAACCATACTCAGATAGCCGAAAATTTTTTTCATGTTATGGGAAAATGTTGTCTTTGGTGAACAGTTGTCCTATTTAAAGTGGAACTCCATTACAACTAAGCAAAAAAACGCTGTCAAAAAGCAATATCCAATGTAGATTTTCTTCGTGATTTATAGCAGTTTTACAGAATTACCTCTTTCAATCAATATGGTATATATTAATCAGTTCTTGCACTCTTTGAATTTGGAGAATCAGATTAGAGATTTAATTTTTTGCAGATCTACACATGTGAAATATCACCAAAGTCGGAGCGGAAAAGGATCAAGAATCATTTAATCCCACATTCGGGATCTCCAGAACAAAGCAACATTCAATGCTGAAAAAACTACTGAAAATAAATTCGAAACACTTCTACGTAGTAGTTATCTACCTAATTTCAGAAACATCCATCAAACATAGGTATGTCTAGATATCCTGTAGAGTCCTTGCTTCGTGCAGACCCAGAATACTACCATGAAATAACGATCTTTATTTTCCCTTTCTTTGTAGACCAGTTACGATGAACCAATTAATATAAAATGAAACAAACACAAAAGATTGTAAAAAAAACTAGATAATAAAATACAAAATACAAAGCACACGATGAAGACTCAAAGATTATTTTAGTACATTAACATTACTGATCCATTCCAGAGTTTTGTCTGTGATAAAATTTGATAAAATTCGTTCTTGAAACAGGAAATCGGAGTTATCTTTATGTAAGATATGCTCTAATGCTGAATTATTTATTTATAATGCGACACTGTTAAACTGGTAGATGTCATTGTAAGAAGGAAGGGCTTTGCAATTTTTTGGAACTAGGAATAAATCATACACATGTTAGAGGAGGATTTTTTTATAACGTTTTGGTATCTCTTTTTCGAGCGATGGTGGAAGCTTAAGTTTCATTACCGGTTTCATACAAAACTACAGATAATATTAAGCAATAATGTAGATTTAACAAAAACTCTAATAGTCAGATTTAATGAATAAATACTGAAAACTGATTAATTATACGAGAGACGACATATTTAAGTATTTACGAGTAGATCATCTTGAGGCCAAAAAATGTATACGTTAGACGGTAATACATCCTCTAGCAATTAGATATTTACAAAGTATTGTAAAAGTAGTGCATTGGCCACAAAGGTGATAACAATTTCTTTAATGGCCAAGTGTCTAAATTTATGACAAACCTCGTTTGGCCAAATCTAACCCATGCCAAAATCAACCCCACTTGGATGACAATCTGATTAATCGATACATCGCCTGCATTTGACACGTATACCTTTATCGGCTTTTGTGTCGGTCTAATAAATAATTCATTCGGATTTTAGTATCTGTCTCAACGACTGTGATTTATTCTCAGCTTTAGAAACGCGACACAAAAAGCAAAAAAAACACCGACTTTACTAAATTTAGTAAATAAAATTGGCACGGAAGCGATCCCAAACAATCTAAACTTTAAATTACAAAATTCTTTGAGGAAATCGCCGGTTTCATTGCAGCCCGCAGAACTTTGCGTTACGGTCCCCGTACGATAATAAAACACACATTATCGGCGCTTTCGGCATTAAAGGTTCATTTCACACCGGAAATCCAGCATTCCGCCGGTGTTAGACGGTATCCTGTTGCTTAATGTAACGCGATTTCATAGATCATCTTCATAAATCGTTTAATCTGTTGCCGTTGCTATAACTACCGTCTTAGTATCTCATAAAACTTGTAGGTGCAAGCTTTTAGCTTATAAACAACACCTTCCTCGCGCTTTAATTAAAAGTCCAGACGCACTCTCACAATAATTTACGGCCCCAAAGTCAAATTAAAACGAGAAATATTCGAGCATCGGTCGGGGTTTTTTTTGGATCCGTCGCAATGTGACAAAGACGTTGACGAGGAAATTGCCTCTCCGGAAAATATTGTAATGAGGGTGGCTCCAATTTTATTCGAATTCCTACCTCGTTCCTGCGGGAACGTACGGGATTCAAATTCAACCGAAAATTGCGGATTGAAATAGTGACCGAAGTTGTGCTCACTCGTGCTTGAAACGTTCATCAGAGCCGGCAACTTCTTGCGAAATACTCTAATTACACTTTTACAAATATTCAGGAAATACCACTCTTCAGTGCAATTGCAACGAGATCAAAGCGGGAAAAAACACGGAAAGCGATTCCTGGAGGGCTTGGCGTAATTGAAATTTTTTCCCTGCTAATTAAGTCGCAATTTATCTTTGCTGTCGATAGGCTCGAGAGGGGTAGAAAACGAAACCGAGACATCGTCTTTAAATGATAAATTATTCGACATTTTTCCTAACGGCGACTTGATATCCATAATAGAACAACTTGAACTCGTGCTAATTTTGGATAATGCTTCTTCTGTAACAGTCTTTCAGCGCTAGTGTAGTGTTCATGAATCGCTGAACATTTACGGAATTGTTTTGACAAGGGACAATGAATCGCATCCTGCCATGTTTCAGACCTGAATTCCATTCAGGCAAGGGTTTTTAGTGACACAATTCGCCTTAAAATTAACAAGAAATGCCAGACAGCCGAATAAAATCTTCAACTAACGCGCTGATAAGTGAATTGTTATCAGGAACTCGTACTCGAGATAAATTCCGCTAAAATAATATAAACTCGGCAGAAAATTGCTTTTCCGATAGACAAAAATATTACGCGCCGAAAATGACGGGCTATAAATTCTAGAATACGCTCCTAATTTAATACTTCTCGACGTTTATCTCTTCCGTTCCAATGGTTTTTGTTAAAAGTTGTAATTCCACAAGACGCGTTACAATATTACTCTACTCGCATCTCTGATACAATTTGCAAAGACTTTGTAAGTCCTCCAAGTATAAATCACACAAGCTTTCCCGAAATTAAATAAGGTGAGCGCGAGACGTTTGCATTTGACAGAAACCCGATATTTTGTTTCGGTCCGGAGAGCCATTATTTCCGAATAACAAATCGAAGAGTCTCTTGGTGAAGAAATAAAAGCTAATGACTTATCGCTGGAGGGAAAAAATGGGACGTTTACGTCGACCTCCAATCGAAAATTTATTAAGCCGGACTCGTAAAACACTCCGGAGTTATGACAGTGTTCGAACATTGACACGAAAATAGAATAATTCCTCCGAGTGCTCCTTCTTGATCAAACACCGTTGCCTGGCAACAACCGGAAGAAGTGCGGCTTTCCTATTTTATGAGGGCGTCTCAGCTAATTAGACGCAATAATTAATTTACACGTGTGGTGGAAACACCCCGCAGTTTTTATGTTTGTGAAAATTGCGTTGCAAATTTTGCCGGAGACGTTTAACGTCGGAAACGGTGAGCTTTGTTCGAGCTTAGCCGTGCGGAAAATTTGTCTCTTACAATCCATTGATTGCTCATATGGCTCGGGTTCAGCTTATGCACAATTTCACGTTGAAACGGTTCGTTCTTTTGCGGCGAAGTGCGATATGGAATTTTAATTTAGAAATTTACTGTGTCTCGTGGGTTGACGTAGTGGGAAAAGTTTTGTATACTTTGCACATCCGCCGTTCTCATTATGCAAAATTTGCTCTAAAATGAAAATTAATCTATGAATAATATTAAAGTGTAAAAATGGTTAGGTGAACCACATCTGTAAAAAGCTACAACAATTCGACAACTCGATCGCGAAATACATATTACTACTTAAAGAAGTAAAGAAAAACAAGAAATTAGTGTAACAAAAATTAGCACAAAAAAGTAGTAGTATGATCTGAGTATAATGACTGAACATATTATTTCAATTTAGTTCAAGGATGCAGCCAATTCAATACCAATTAAAATTTCAGCGGGGGTTAGTTTTGGCTTGAATCTCGTGAATACCTTATAACCTGTGAAAGCTGTCATCTCCCATAAAATGTTGCCGTCAAACCTGAGAGCATTCGATAAATTTTGAATGGTTTCTATTTGCAGAAGGAATATTCAAAAATTGCAACCTCGTCGTTTATTCATTTTACACAGGTTCGAACAAAATATAAAACGTCTAACTGCTTTCAAAAACGTTAGAAAAAAATTATTTGACTATCAGGTGGGATCATTCTACGATTTCACAACGAGCAAGTTACAGTTGCAATTTTTTCAGCACTAGCGACGCGTGGAGACGAACAATGCTACTTTTCATTAATTTTATTGGAACTGTGATAAATTGTCACCGAAAAACGCCAAAATTAATGATGCAATTTTAACCTGTCATAAGTTTCTTGTTGCAGTATTTCATCGCGGAACATTTATTTCCAAATAGATTAATTTCTCGATTTTGTAAGCAGTGGTTTGTCATGTTGTATAAAACAGATTATTCTGTAATGCCTAAACGCCCCGTTTTTACTTTCAAAAAAATATTTAGATCAATTTGCACAAGTCCCATACACCAGATTATGAAAATATGTTACAATTATGAAACTATTCCTTCAAACGAAAACATTATTAACGATTTCCTCGTGCGAACTCCAAAACTGTTGAAAACACACAAAGGTATACAATAATGTTCCGAAAAGCCAAAATAAGCTCCTCCCGATTCTGGTCACGGACGTACAAACAAACCCGGATTGTTATTTAGACAACTTGCACCCAAAAGAATTAGAAAAAGGAATAATTCAAAAATATGCCTAAAGAATTTCAATGCACTTTCCCAATCGAATAGCTGAAAATCCCTTTCTGTTCCACTCACTTCGCGCATTTGTTTGTGTTTCGAATGATAAAACCGGATATTGTTCAAGCTTACTGCAGCTCTAAACACAGACTTGGAGGAGCTTTGTCGCCTAAATTGGAAAGCGTCAACTTCTAGGCTAAACTATAAATTCGCAATTTGAGTTCCCTAAGATAGCGTAAGTAAAGACGATTGTTATTAAACAACCCTCGCATTATAATCGCTTTAAGGAACTCGTAAATTATCGATATCTTGCGGTCGATGGTGTAATGGCGGCGCCGATTAAATTTATCTGATTAATGCAATTATAATGCTTCGATGTATTGTTTGGGAATGCAGATGCTGAGTCTCACGCGTTTTAGCAATGCTGCAAATACCATCAAAATTCGCGGCTGTAAAATCATCCACAAAAAATTACCAATTTACGATTACTCATATTTCATAATGGTGTAGCCACAAATTATATTATACATATTTGGTAACAAATCAAATTAACAAAACAAAGAAACAGTAAATAGTTACAAACGCCGAGCCCAGCAGTTCCATGTGTAATTTATTACATAATTAATAAAAATAAAATGTACAAGAATGGTGGAGGCGCCGGGATCGATTGACTTGTAAAATGCGGAGCAATATAAATTCCTTTGATAGTTTTAGTTGAAATTATGATCTTAAAAACACACTTACGATATTAGTTTTGTTATTAATTTTACACGATTAAAATTCGTTTTTGTCTCTTATTTATTCCTTGTTCTCTTTTCAATTTAACGGTTCACTTCTTTGGCTTTAGCACACTCGCCCCAATTATTTCTAAAATTTTAATGCAAATCTATGACTTTGACATGGAAATAATTCAATCTGTGTTAGTCTAGTGTCTGAAAACGATTAGAATAATCCAGGATATTATTAAATCGACCTAAATGCGTTTGTGTGGTTAAAACTGCACTTAATATATCAGTTCAAAACAGAGTTCTAATTCTTTTAGTTTCGGTTAAATTGTCTTCAAATGTAAGAGAGCAGAGGCTTTATCAGATATCAAATTTCGTCTGTACAATTCCGGTGGACTTATTTTGGTTTGATACAAGACTGTCTCGACCCTGTGCCAAATCTTGCGGAGATACAGTCTCTCAGGTCTGGGTTTCAATTTATACGGGAGCGGAAAAATCTGAGGCAACAGACAAAAATGCACTTAATAGTCAGTTTTTCTCTTATTGGAGGAACATTCCCAAGCTTAGCTTAGGCAGTCAATAGCACGCTGGAAAGAGTATTTCGAGGACCTACGGAAGACAGAACAAATAAATACTAAGATAAATAAATAATAAGAAACGAAGAAGAAAATGGTAATACTGAGCAAGGTATAGAAAAGTTCGACGAAGAAGATCAGTTTCGAAGATATAAAAGATGCAGCGAAAAGTTAAAAAGAAAGTAAAACAGCTAGAAGACAACCCTAGAAGACAAAACTTTAGAAGTAGTAACAAGTTTTCTCAATTGAGTTTGAAAGGAACTTTGTATACGCAAGGACTAGGAAGTGGACATAATTGCACTGGTACATAGAAGAGTAACAAAGTGTAACAATAGAAACTGCAATAACTGTAGATGCATAACACTACCGAGTACGGTAGCCAAAGTCTACGAAGCATTACGTAGATTTACATTAACCACAGAAAGTCAACTCGAAAAATCCCAGAAGCGTCTTCAGAAAAGGAAGAGGAACACAGGACCATATATGTCAAATAAAATAAATGATAGAAAAGAACTTCAACAACGTATACGTGACCTTCATAAACATTTCAGAGCGTACAATGGAAATCTGAAAAGAAAAGGCGCAATATGTATGGCCAGCATATAGAAACATACAAAAAACACAACACACAGAATTCACAATTTGGAAACAGAAGAATTTGGGACAATACAAAGATTAAGACAAGGTGGTGTGTGGTCTTTAACGTAATAAACATATGCTAGATTATGTAACAAAAATGTTAGTTAAAAGCTAGGAAGTTACAAATAGGATACAGATATATGTAACCAATATACATAACAGAATGTGATATCGTCAATTATCTGCTGATGCCAAAAACTAGAAATAGCTACAGCAAAATTTGGAATTATGCAATACACTACTCAGAAAGAGAAATATAAATATAAACATAAAGAAAACGAAGATAATAGTGATAGGACAAAACGATATTCAAACAGGAGTAAAGCTTGAGCAGATGCAGAACAATCAATACATTTTAAATATTTAAAAATATAAATACAAAACGATAAGAATAATGAGGCAGAAATAAATAATAGAATAGAAAACGCAACAAAACTATGCTACTACTCACTAAATAATGCCTTCAGGAAAAAAGGAAATAACAAATAAAACAAATATGACAGTATCCCAGGCAATATTCAAGCCAAAACTAACCCAGGCATGCAAAAGCTGGAAACTTACAAAACAACAGTAAAGTAAGTTGCAGGCAGTAAAATGAAATACTTCAGAGGTGTCAAAGAAATAACAAGAAGAAACAAGGTAGACAACAGTAAAAAATGAATGAAGAATATATACTCGACAGCATTAAACAACAGTTACTAAAGTGGTTTGGACACCTGTTGAAGATGAAGGAAGACAGACAGGTGAAGAGGATATGGCAGGATACGCTAAAGAGGACAAGAGGTTAACCAAAGAAAACATGGGACGATGTAACGTGTATGTGCAACCTGACAAAGAAGAACAAAACCTGGAGAGAAGGAAAAGAATTGGCAAAAAGAAATGGACCCAGTTAGTTTATACCTGAACACGTACACCGTAACACCTCCAGGTAAAAGAAGGGTTTGATTTAATCTAGAGTCACCTTTAGTTAGAAGAATTTGATTATTTTTTCGCATGCGTTTCGGACACAATAGATAATAGATCGATGTTTCAATCGACAGTTCAAATGTAATGATTTTTCAACACTGTAAAAAATAAAACACAAACTGGGTTCTATGGCCTCCTGTGCCTCCGTTTTTATTTCTACACCCTATTATAAATCGGGAAACATTTAACCAGTTAACTGCGTTCGCGTTCGTGTATACACGTCAATCAAAATCCTTATACTAGTGTAAAATTGTATTAGTTACATAAATTCCAAACTAGCAAACTATTATAAACTATATTTTGTAGAATTTACCCTGCGATTTGCGTATATATTCGTCCTGGCTTGAATTATTACACACCGTGAGTGACTCCACGAAAAAATCTCCGCAGTTAACTAAATCTCCTCAGTAGTTAAGAAATGCCAATTCTAAAACTTCTAGAAAAATAACAACATATTTCATAAACAAAACGGTTGAATTGCATTTCCTAAAATTATATTACAATATTATGTTTTTGACTTTTCAATGCGCCATTTATGTATTATGTATTAAAAATATGTCATAAAATTATCGAAATTTCCAAATACGAGTCGGATTAAGTTGGATGTAACTTCTCAGTCAAAACCATAACGTATTCAGTTCACAGTTTCAATTTCGCCGCTCAAAATTGAGTGCATCCCCTGGACCACCTGTTGCCATAGTTACAATTTAAAGTAAGTCGCCTGCAGGTCTCATCCCACGATATAAACACTTGATAGAACTTTGAAACCTGCCTGAGGCCATCGTTTTCATTAAACTATAACGACCAGCGTCACCTCGAGAATTGCGAGAATTGTGAGCATGCAAAAATAATGTCACAATTTATCAAAAACTTTCATCGAGCTCACAAATTGTATAATTGATATTTTATGGCAATCGAATTGAACAGCGAGCAGAAAAGTCGAAGATTTCTATCGACACAATTGGAGGTGCTCGAATTCCCCGGAATCACCCTCGCAAAGGGGTGTTTAATTTGATTAATGGATATTTAAGAGGCTGCTATTTCATGCTGTGGTTATGTAGAAAAACACAACACGACGTCGTTAGGTAAGCAAAGCTTACAAAAAATTTGGAGGCGCGCCAACGATGCTAATGAAAAATGATTCGGTTTTGTCCCACCGAAATAAGTTAGCAAACGAAGCGTGGAGAATGAAGAGAAAAAAGACAATTTGTTAATACAATTAACAAAGCGCGACGATAACGAGATGAATTTGATTTGAGGAGCGTGACTTACCAAGCCGAAATTCTTTACAGCTGAGATAAAGCGAGTGAGAATTTAATTTCGGCGACAATTTCCTCGAAAATGAGCAAATGTTGACAAAAACGCTAAATTAAAACTACATTAAATACATATTTAAATAATTCATAACATTTAGTGGTTTTATATTTGCTTGTGATAATAACAATTATTCGTGTAACATCCACGGGTGCTTAAATATTTGATAACAGTTCATAGTTCTTAATGCATAGCATAGTGCTTACAATTAATTATCCCAGCTAATATTACCGAAGACTGAAATCACTGAGAAAATCCGCGTCATAATCTAAAAAAACAAATTTACAACCCAAGAAAATTTAAACCAATCCAACGAACAGAAGTTCCCAAGTCGTAATTCACAATAAAACTTTCGGAAAATTTAACCCGAATCGGTTTCTGGCAGTTTGTGATATAAATTAACAGATCTTTCTTAATGTCTTGTCTCCAATCATACCAGGGATGGGATAAAATAATACTTGGAGTTTTATCGGACTAAAATAGAAGTGTTGAAAAAATGAAACACCTCTCATAAGTATGTACCTCATCCTGAAGCATCTGCCCAGAGACAACGATTGCTGCCGTTGTGGAACAGAATACAAGGAAACTGATAACTACATCAAAGTAATTGTAGTACAATGTCCCCTAAAACTGCCAAATATTTTATAATGAAACGTAATTGTTTATGGTACTTTAAAAGCATTCAATAATATTGTTACTCCTAAACTACAACCGATGATTGAGAGCGAAACGACGAAATACTTTATTTTGGAAGTCATGATTGAAGCCAATCTAAAAATTAAGCAAACTACATTTAGAAGCAGACGCTGAGTTTAAATTACTCGGCAATTTGTATGTGTCTCTTGATGCAAAAATGAAGCCGTTTCTTTACTTCTTCTTGATAGCTTCTGGTGCAATGATCGGGCGTTATATTTGTCAAACAACTATTTAGCAGTACTAACTGCAACTTTATGTGTTCCGTTATATACATAAAACGAAAATTTACAAATGCCATGGCGACTAAATCAATAAAAAGTGTAATTCGAACGGGTAAAGCCACGACGTGTCTTTGCGGATAATAATTATGAAAAATAAATTTGTAGATAAGATAATTTTCTCCATCTATTTCGCGCGGAAACGTGAAAACAATGGCAGTAATAAACGAAATAAGTGTATGAAAACTTGCATACAAATTGATGAAGAATATATGCCTCTTAATTTTTTTAAACGCTTTTAGGCCGCAGCTGTCTTCCGCCCAAAGCTCAAAATCCCTTATTTTATCACTTCGCTCCGCGTATCCCAAAATCTCATAGTTAATTTCCATTGCCTGTAAATCACAAAGTGTTACACGCAGAACATTTTTCATACTTGCAAAAACTGTAGCCACAAATCCGGTGGAAAATTTAACGAAATCTAACACTGATGGGGCCTGGGAGAAAAGGTACACTTGAAACACTACTTCCGCCAATGTAAGCACCAACATAAATTTTATTAAAACATTCATCAATTTGAACCCAAAAATATCGATGCTGATGCGACGGATAAAACTGAAAGAGTCGCCTTTACATTTCATTATACGCTGTTCTTATTTAAAATTTCACCTGACATGGGTTTCATGTCGCTGTGCTCTTGTAAACTGTTATAGACAGAATTCTTAAAATATGCTCATTTATATAGACGAACATGAAACTAAATTAGCATCATAATCATTTTTAAAATTACCTAATCCAGCACATTCGAAGAAGCTACTTAACGTAACAATAATAAACCAACAGCAAAACAATAAAAAAGGCCATTTACGGTGCACTAGAATTACGACAGTTAAAGAAAATTCAACTGCTCGCTCCAAATTACTACTTAGAAAATTGTAAATGTTGCTAATATAAACATACAAATGAGAAAATAATGCTCCATCAAATCAGTTATTTATCAGACAAATTTCTGATAATAAGCATAAGAGTATCGATTTGGGATGCGAATTTAAACAATTCAGCAAATCTTGATCAAAGAACGGAAACAACTATGACAAGCTTCGTCCACATAACATTAGTTTAATAATTATTAATCGACTGTAACATAAAAATATATGAAAAATTATATCGTTTTCATATAAATGATTACAGCAATCTGTAATTCTGCTTAAATAGTAAAGAGCAGATTTCTATACTGTATATCTGCAAGAAGATACAGTTCTCCATCACAGGTATAGATGGCAAACCAATACACAAAACTTCACACTGTTGTAAATATCATAAAAATTACTCACAGAGGTAATATTTTTCCAAGCTGTCCAGATCGTCATCGCTGTTCAAATTCCGCGGCTCGGTAAACTTCCTCCAACCTTAAACAAACCACCATTGTCTTCGACCCGAGAGAACATAAAGAGAAACTCACCGCTCTTCAGGAAGCTCAAACAACTACTTGTTTCTTTCCTCAAAGGTCTGGCGGCATTTTTCTCGAATGTACTCAACTCCACACCCTCGCCTTCCTCGTCTGGAAGCTGTGACAAAACAACAATCACAAACACTATAAATAAGAGCAGTTAACACTACTTGCTGAACTTGGGACGGAGATTCGGATCGAATCATTGTGCAAATTGCTCATAAAGTCGATTTCACGCGGGTTCCATTGAAACTAAATGACATTATCGAAAACTTCAACGCTTACCAGGTGGTATTGGCATGGGACCAAGTTATTTTAAAGCGCATAATAAATTAAGTGGCACGAGATTGTTTTAGTACCAAATACCCGCAAATGCATGATAAAAAACCAAGTGCTTAGCGAGCTTACTTTATATTATGAACGACCCCAGAGACAGCATATTATATTTTATAATATTATGTCCGATTTCGAACTTTAAAAATTCTATAAAATAATACCCCCTTTGCACATATGGGTTCGTGTTTCATAAATTTACCAAAATCGCTCTTTGTACGATGTGTATAATAAGAAAAAACGATATTTTAGAAGGCCATGATTTAGTTTTTACTGTGTAGACTTTTGACATTGACATGTGACATTTCACAGGAATTGTCAATCAAAATTTTCCATATAATGTTGAAAGCTCTCTTTTATGATTATAATCTCTTGTCGAAAATTAATTACGACGATTGAAAATGGAACATTGTTAATAAAATGACGAAATGTATTGTTTCCGATTGTCACCTGTTGAAAGTCAAACAAAAACATTTCCTCAAATTTCTCCAACCCAGTTCAAAAATATTCTACATTCTAAGAAATTTCAAAATACTTCATGAATAATAATACAAACACGAAAGTTTAAGAGTTGCAGAAATGTATTCATTTCTTCTAAAACAAGCTTTTATCGATGTAAAAATATCACCGTAAAATTAAAATTTATGCAAAACTGGTACTGTCAAGCAAAAGAATGTCGAAACAAATAGTACACTAAAAACTAAAACATGCAGTTCAATAAATCTTAAGTTATGGCTGCTTGGGACAATTACGGATTTCCAGTAAATAGTGCTTTAGGCGTTTCAGCGCCTCCATAAATTACCAAATATAATAGTCCGGAATCAAATAAAATATAATTAGCAGTCCAATTAAAAAGTATAAATCAATAGTCGAAATTTTTGCTGTCATCAACAATTAAAGGCGACTTCACATTCGCTTTGTTCATGTGAGCACATAAAACATAAATAATTTAAAATAATTAACAAATGTTAGACATTAATGTCATGCAAGTGGTGGTTCATATTTTTTGTATATATTCCAATGCAAATTGTAATTTAAGAAGAATTCTGAGAAAACTCCAGCCACAAATACAGTATTTAAAAAAAGTTATGTGTGTTCATGGAAGCACGGAACTGTGTGGGCCATGGAAGCAGTTTGAAATTTGTTAGAGTGTAGAAAATGTGTCAGTTGCGGAAATTTGAATTTCAGACACGATCTACTTTGTGCGTTTTTAACAACTAAGACATAACGACATAAGTTTGCTTACAAATTAAAAGGTAGGTAGGTAAATCAGGGTAGGCCATGGACACTTTGTAGTTCGTTTGAGATGAGAGTAGCGATAAATATTTGACTGTGACATAGAGAAACTTGAAATTAAGTTTTCGGTGACAACCATTTCGGACACAATACATAACATCTTCTTAGTACTTTTGCAAACAAATCTAATTTCCGGGCGTCAGTTTAGACGGCTTTTGAACAACTTTTTGTTTAGTAGTTCGGTCAAATATCAATGTCAATCAAACGCCTAAACTGAAAATATAAAACAAGAAAGATTCCAAAGCCTAGTTTGAATCTTTTTTTTGTACGCACGTTTTGTGCAAATTTTGATTTAGAGCTTATGTCGTGATTTGTCAATGCAAGAATCGACACTGTAAACATAAAACAAAAGCTAAGTTCCATGGCCTCCTAAGCCTCTTTTTTTAAATTAATTCCATTGCAGCAAACTGCAAGACGAAATTTAAAATTGATAGACTTCAGTCGCCCTCTGTCATTGATCGGAGCAATGAGCGGAGAGATCTCTAGCTTTTCTGTTTTCAAGTTAACTTATTTACAGAACAGTAAATTATTGTAGCACGCGCGGCTTACAGATGGCACCCAGTTGAATTAAAATTGAATTCTGTGAAACTTTCATCTTCGCCCACCCTTGCAGTTTTTTATACATTTTGCTCATTTTCAAACGTCGAATAAATCGACGAAATGAGCCACTTTCATTATCATTCGGCAATGAGAAAAGTTTCACAGGAAATAAATAAAGGGGAATCCGTTCCGGTGCTTTGAAAGCATGCCAAAACTTAACTGCACACAGCTAATAAAAATAAATTTCATATTTTTGTTAGGCGTTACTGATGTTACGATGACACAGACGTGCCGACAAATCGGCCTCAGATCTGTGCGAGATCGTGGCCGATCCCACGTCAAAGATGATTATGCGAATATTATTTAATGGGCAGCAATTATTATTATTGTTAGTTGCAGTGCGTCCGTGTTTTTGACGAAAAGATAACGTAATTGAGTTAATTTACAAGACATTAAGCAGTGGTTTTATTGTCGTTTTACAGTTTATACAAATTATTTTCACAAAAAATGGCTTAGGTTTCTTAAATTTTACGACGTTCGGGCCGAATTAAGGCGGTTGCACACCAGTATACGAGACTGGAAAGTCCAAGAACGCATATTTGTTGTTGATTTATAATTAAAATAAATAACTTTTACAGACGATATTTAAATAATTTAAACGAAATTCAAATAATTTATATAAGGCCTAATATTATTGTAATTAATTTAAAAGATTTTTGTCGGGATTTTGGACCGTGTTCCAATTGAAGTTCTATTAATTGGAACACGGTCCAAAATCCCGAAAAAGATCGTTATAATTAATAACACCGACCGTGAAAGCCTACATACTTTCATTATTGTAATTGTTATTTTTAAACGTTTTGATCCCAAATTCGGTGCATCTTCGGAACAACTCGAACGCTTTGAGCTTTATGAGTAGGTATTTAAATACATTTTTTAATATGGCTTAACTTATATTTAGAAATAGGTCCAAATTGCAAAATTTTTAGTGCTTTATTTTCCAGATCTATTATGTTAGACGTACGTTAGTAAGTTACGACGGGTGAGGGGACAGGGTTAGTGTGAGAAGAGCTTAGTCGGGGCCGGTTTTTAAATTAAAGTCGATATTTGCACATGTTAAAAATGCATGGAAGGGATCCAGCCCGGCGGCAAAATTTGATATATTTTGTGTATAATTACATACGTGTTAATAGTTAAAAGAGGGTACGCGCGGTTTAGACAGGAGGGATCAAAGAACCCGTGCAGACATTCCAGGACCGGTGGTCCGGACAGCCTGTGGCGTATGTGAACGTGATTATATGGAGCAAATAGCTCCTCACAAAAACAAAGTTTCTTGTCACCGTGCAATTTACTAAAGTCTTATTTACCGGATCGACTCTTCTGATCCTTAATGACAGAGCCGAGGTCGGACACAAAACGACGGGCACGCAACTTCTTCCTTTGACTGCTTCTTCTTCTTCGTCCCGCTGATTATCGGTTTATTCAAGAATTTGTATAATTGGATCGCGTCAGAGCATTATCTCCACTTTTTCTACGCCGCCGTTGAATATGTAGCAATTTACGACCGACCCAAAGGTGGACACTTCTCTCTCACGGTTTGTGTTTCGAATACTTAGCTCTTGGCTTTTGTTCAAAATGCTTTTTAACGCATCTGATAGATTTCCCAATTTCCTTTGTTTTATCCTGAACGAATGTTTACTATGTGTAAAAACACATTAATTGGGAACTTAGAAATTGTACATTAGTCTCGGCTTTGAACACATTTGAGTGGTATTTACAAAAGCGGCTTCATTTTAAAATTGGTTTCCGAATATTCACAATATAAAAATGAAAATACAAACAAATTCCAATTATAAAACAAAACTAATTAAATGTCACAAACTGTAAAAGCTTTCTAGCTGCAAACATTTGAATGTTTTCAATTCTAAAACTATTCTACAAATTAATAATTTCAGTGATCAAACTACCAACTGTCAGCTTTGTGCTAAAGCCCTCAAGTACGTGAGTTGCGACAAAAAATGTGAACAAGCAAAAACATGTTTCTGTACTCCCTTCTCTAAAATGTCAAATTATGCACCGAGAAGCACCGCAAGCAGATCTCTAAATATCGTTTTATCGGTTTATACAAATTCGGGTGTCTCCGGTACGGTTTAACTGTCAGTAGGAAAACTAAACTGATCTAAACAATCAAAAATTGACGTTTATTGGATTCAACTGCATTTTCCGCCAATTTCTTTTAAATTACTATTTTATTTGCTTATTAATTGGGTCGTAGAAAAACAATGGTTTGGAACGCGTTTCATAAACTTCTCAAAACACTCGTGTCTAAAGTGTCGTTATTCCAACTTGGTACAAATTATATCTACTATTATTTACTATATTATTTACGTTATTGTTTTTCTTTAATTCGTTACTGTTACTAACACTTTTGCATTCGTTCAAACCATTTGTTAACCATTTGTGCAATTCGGAACAAGTTATATCCAAAACAAGTAATTTGTAAGCTTGCACAGCTTTTTTAGCTATCCCCAATTTTTTCTTATCTCCTGGAACAGAAAAAAGTCATTGGATGCTAAATCAGGACTCTAAGAGCAATGCAACATTAGTTGTATTTTCTGTAACTACACTCTTTATTTGTATTTTGCATCTTCTGTGTTTTAAATATACAGGCTGATTCACGTAGACCGTTTATTAGAACATTTTCAATTTCCCGTAAAGCTAGACAGTTGAAAGTTGGTGAATGATTATTGTCGATTGTTCCGAATTGAAGTAAAATACTCCCAAGATGGCGGCACTTCCGGTTATACCGGAAATTGACGTCAACTTTGTTATTTTAAAAAGCAACCCCTTATTTTTATGCACTCGTTCGTTTGGGCAATCAATTCTGAATAATATGCGCTCAGGTTGTCGGCACTTATCTCTCATAGTTTTTGAAATATTTTTAATTTAATGTTAAATTTTGGAAATGCAAGGATCTTTTTAAAAATTAATCTCTTGAACCATTTGAAGTATTGCAATAATTATTTTTTCTATCGATTAGTATAACTTTAAAGAATAATTCGAGAGTGCTTCTAATACATTTTAATGCTTCGGGTGGTCGTTGCGATTTTCTAAAAACTACTATAACAAAATGCCAGAAACTCAATTAAATTAAGAATATTTCTAAAACTATGAGAGATAACATAAGACAACTTGGGCGCATCTTATTTAGAATTGATTTCCAAAACGAACGAGTGCATAGAAATAAGAGGTTGCCATTTAAAATAACAAAGTTGACGTCAATTTCCGGTATAACCGAAAGTGCCGCCATCTTGACAGTATTTTACTTCGATTCAGAATTATCGATGATAATCATAAACCAAATTTCAACTGTCAGCTTTACGGGAAATTAAAAATTTTCTAATGGACGGTCTACGTGAATCACCCTGTATATTTAATTAGTGTTATTCCTTCATTTATTGACTGTGGTAAGCTAATAATTGTTGTATATCCAACAACAATTATTGTTCTTCGATTTTCTAAAACAACGCTAGCAATGACCAGGGCAATCAAGTGTTTCAAACAATTTGGACAACGAACTATCTTTGTTGGTTTGGCTCATCTTGGAAGAGCTAACGACGTTTCTGGCCCCCAGAAAAAATTCAAGATTTTAACTTTTGTAACATTTCTTTGCACTATTGCACACATTTTTGAGAAAGCACATATTTTTTCAATATTTCTGGAAAATGGTATGTGTATGTTTGATATCGTTGTCCAATGGTATGTCACATGTTCCACAGTTATCATTCGCTGTATGTTATGTTATCATGACACTGTACAAACAGCGTCAATATTTTTTGAAGCAACCGCTGTTATTGTTTAAATTAAAATTTTTGATACCACCAAATAACTGTTGATTTTGATGGTGTTTCATTATCAAAACCCCTAACTAGTCGTTCTAGGCACTGTTATGATGAATCACTCCCAAATTCATAAGATTCACAAAAACGTTCACAACCCAAATTAAATTTTTGAACAATATTTCCAATTGGAGACAACATAATAACATTATTCATTCTGTTAACAACAGCTTGCTTATATAACTATAGTGCGTGGTCAAACTAGAACAAGTCAACCTTATGCAAACCGAGTAAAACGCGTTTTAAAATTTTAGCACTAAATGATTTGCTTTTTTTGAGCTATCGTTTTGAGAAGTAATTTATAAACTTACAAAAATATGTTTTCATTATAAAGTTTATAAAGTTACTTATGCTGTTTAGACTAGTCAACGTGAAATCCTAAAATACTTGTAAAAATAACATACTTGTGCTCGTTTGACCACCCACCATAGATAATTATGTAGAGCGTACCATTTGCAATACACATGGAATCTAACTTATGTTTTATTTTACAGTGTCAATGATTGTCAGGAACTGTCAATCAACAAATTGCTCAAGTAGCATCGGTTTCGACGAAGATGGAATTTGTTAGAAAAGACAGTATATGAATCGGGGCAGAAACGGTTGTCAGCCGAAAACCTAATTTCAAATTTCTCCGTCTCAAAGTTTGTTTCTACCCTTAAACCAATCCCAAAGTGATTCAATTTCTTACTCTGCATCTTTCTATTGTTGTTTGTCTTGTAGTCGTATAACAAATATTAAGAAAGTGATATCACCATGTTACCAAAATCCGTAGAATTTGCTACGACCGAAAGCGGCAACCAAATAAGTTATAGAAAATTTTAAATATGTAAAAACAACACAAAAATAATACAGTAATTCATATACTCTTGAAAAAAATCACATCAAGAGTTGCGTATCAAAAAAATTATAAAAAAATACATATATAAGCATTATTAGGAGGTAAAATTGAAATTTACCATAAAGGGGGGCTACATACCAGAAGATCAAAGAAAAAAATCTGCACTCTTTACTTGTAAGTTTGCATCTAAATATTTATATTTTTATTTATGGCTGATCAAAACACACGACAAATAATCTCATTATATCCAATGGGTTCAGTACAAATTTATCATTCCAAAAATATGTGAAGCAGGACGCCGCTTGACACACTGTCCAAGTCGAGTTTAAATAGATACGGCAAATATAGCTGTGGCATTCTGAAATCTATTTTTAATAATTCAAAGTTTTCCAAAAATTGTTTTTACTACTTTTATATTAAACATCCCATGAAAATAATATAAGTGTAGTGCGCAAATATAAACTGCACTCGTCACGAATTCTTAACAATTATTTTAACACTCCTTACAAGCAAGACTTGTTTTATTAGTAAACTGATACAAATAATTACGAGTAATAATTAGTAAACATATTCGATTAGCAATAACGATTATATTGAGAAAAAGACCAAAAAACGGTGCACTTATGCACAGAACGGGAAAATATTTATAGGTTATTTTCGTACCTGCAGAAGAGGTCATATAAAACAAGATGGATTATAAAGAAAATTAGTAAGTGCAGAAATTTAAGACACCCACGCAGGGTACTGCACTCACATGATCCTATTGCTTATGTTGTATTTTTAGTGTTATAGTATTTACATTTGATTTAATTTTGTTTCAGAATCTGGTGGCATAAGACATTCTAGGGTTGAGGAATAAATTTTCCGAGCCGATTATTTCGGCGTCGAATTTCGCGTGGACCCACGGTGGCCATCTAACCACGCATTACGTCTGGCAGGTCAATTTTATGGTGGTTAATACAATGTTGTCTCGTTAGACACATACCTCCAGCGCTCTTTCGGAACCCGCGCTCAAATTACAGACCTCTTCATCGGCGTTGACAGAGGGATGAGCGTGATTCATATCGCCCGCGATGTTTTAGATTAACCGGGCGCCGGAACTTGGGGGTGAACGTTTTACGGCGAAATTAACAGTCCGACACACAAAACGCACAAGAGCCAGACTTTCGGACGCACAAACCGAACCGTTCCACGCTACTGGATGCTTGTGTTTCGATCTAAATTTATTTTTTGTTTTTCTCACTTGGCAGGATTATTGTGGCGCAAATGCGGGGCGCTAATTCAGCCCGATTGAGATGATTGAGTGGTTAGAAGTTATTTCTGACTTGCCCAATAAAACTCATGTACCCGAGCGATTGGGCTATTCTCAGAATTTTCCTTCGGGGTTTATGAGTTGATGTATGTATGTACATACCAATGTAAACAAGACTGTGCGCTAAATAACATTGTACAACACAAATTTCGTACTTTATTCCAATCAAATTATACCGTCTGCATCTTTTCATCCATTCACCTTTATTTATACCACTGCAGGCTTCAGCAATTACCTAAACAAGCTTCGAAAGTTGAAGTAAAATTACAAACATTTTGAGCTGTTTTCGACTGATCGATACGTCAAAATATAAAAAAGGCTATGGAAGTATTTTGAAATTGACTAGAGTGTAGACTCTGAGATGGAGAAATTTTAGGTTAAGTTCTGCGTTAACAGCCGCTTCGAATACAACTCATTTAGTATTGTTTTTAAGAAATTTCATGTCCAGGCGTCGATTTGGGCCATGGGTCATTGCTTGACAGTTTCTGTAAAATGTCACAATTAGTCAGTGTGTAATCAAATCTTTAAAAAATAAAACGAACGTTAGGCTCCATAGACGACTGAGCCTCTACTAAAGTGTGTACACATAAAATCCGAAGCTCAGGAGCCCATGGAATCTGTTTTTTTTTCCAGTGTGTCATTCAAATATTTGCTCAAATGACGTCGAAACGGAAACCTGTATATGAATTTGTAGACGATTATTAACAACGAACTTAATTTCAAATAACTTCAACTTAGAAGAAAACGAGTGCATATTTTCGAGCTCGATTTTTGAGAAAATTATTTTAGTAAAAACTGCATCCCGCTATCATCTTTCATTTTGGAGATGCAAGCCAAAGTTGACATTTTGTCGAAATCTTTAAACCTTCCTAACTTTTTTATTACCTATTGATGTTATTAACTTGAAATAAACACATTATGGAGGCACATTTTTACGTATAATGCAACGATCTAGTCATATTTTAAACCGGGCTATTTATTTAGCCACCATAATAAATCAAACTTTTGTTTTTTAAATATAAACAATAAAAGACGATTTTAAAAACGTTAATTTTTTCTTATTTAAAAATTATACATTTTATATGATAGTCCTAAAAATTCTTGCAAAATTGATAATTTACATTTAATTCGCAATTTTTGATAAGTTGGCCATGAAAAACGAAAACTGAATGCAATAAACTGCCTTTTGTTTTTGTTTTGTTTTTAGAAGAAAAATGCAAATTTACGAGAATTTTGAAAAGTACTAATGATAGAACGGTACATCGAATCCAATAAAAATGCAGCCATCTTGGAAAAGCAGCAACACGTCCTAGGACAGCAATTTCTTCTTCCTTCCTCTTTTCTTTGGCGTATCTCTACGATTCTAGATTCAAAATTTTCTAATAATCGTTCTAATATATTCAAACCGAAATAGGTGCTTCTGGCGATTGCGGCATTTTTGTTCGATTTGATGTAATACTGTAATATGTCGTATATACCTACTTTTCAAAATACTCGTAACTTTGCATTTTTGGTTTAAAAACAAAACAGAAACAAAAGGTAAAAAATTCAGTTTAACAACTTTTTGCACATTTGTTTGGTGATATAGCAAAAGTATTTAAGATTCCACATGGACTGGTCCCAAACATATGAAACAGATGACATGGGCGTATCTCAAATAATTCCAAACGTGGTAAAGCGATTTTTAAGAAAATTAATTGTGTTAACACCTAATATAAGCAGTTTATTTCATCACTGGCCTAAATTAATGACATATTAACGTAATTTGGTTTTATAATGTGAAATGGGACAATAAATTAAAATTATAAGTCTGTTTGTATTTCTCTTTTTAGATTTTTATTGTCACTTACGCCTCACGACAAAACTACGACCAGTAAGCATTGATATCAAAAAAACTAATTTATCATTGTATGAATTTTTTAATTTATTGCATATTACAGTTTGATCTTACAACTAATTGTAAATTTAATAAAAAAAACAACAGAACGGAAGAGACAAGAGAAAAAATGGAACAACCATAAAACAACAACATTCGTTCTTCACAAAGAGCCTTCGGACCCATAAATTTTTTATTGCTTATTTTTGGAGGACTGATATAATTTCGAGGGCAAAGTGTTAAACGTCACTGCTTTTTTTTAACGGATAATCCGGTATTCCGACTCCAGGCGACTTTTTTTGTAACAAATATAATAAGGTGAGTTTTTATTAACTTTAATTTCACGAATATTTGTCCAGTTTACTATGCTTCCGTTTCGCCTTTTCTGACAGACAATATTTTTAAATCCAACGACAGTTTTTTAAAATATATGAAATCGTCACATTTCAGAACCTGTACAGTGTAAGGTTTTGACCGCCTCGAAAATTTAAAAACTGTTGATTTGACAATTTCTGCTTTTCAAGATGCTCAAAGGCACATTATCTTCTAGGGCAAAAGAAGTGTTACAGTGTTCATCTTTCATGGCTATTACTTTTACAAAATACCATCTTTTGGTCAGAACATCTTTACTTGGACGTTCTCTTTTAACGTTTTTCTTTTCGTATTGGTTTTATATCATTTGAAAAAAAAAAACACATTAATCGACCTATCACCCCATTTCACTAATACATCCATTTTGCAACGATATTTTCAATATATCACAAGAAAAAATACGCGTTTTTGATATTTTATGGGATTTATGTGATACTTAGTATTTTGCTGGTCTACGACGCCAGCTTGGATTTCTGTTAATGTGGTAATTTTGAGTTACGCCAGTTTGTCTTGTTTAAATTACATAAAAAATCAGTTACGCCCATCGCTAAGTCAAATTCCTTAATTATTTGGGTTACGGAGGTTTGTCAGAAAATGTCTTACACCTACGACTTTCTTATATATGTATTAACTCAAACTTAGGTTTTTTGAGTTTTTGTCTTCTCAGCGAAGATATAACTATATATTTTTAAATAATATGTTAGTTGAATTCATAAGTTAGGTCAAAAGAATATAAGTCACTTTTTCTTTGAAAATTATTATCAACAAAAAGTCATTGTGATCATAAGTAAAAAAATAATAATTTTAATTAAAAAGAGTCTAAATTACTTCCCAAACGACGTTTTTCTCTGTTTGCATAATTTTGATTTGTACTCATTTGACCACGCACCATAAATATTCTGACTGAATTTGAGAAGACTTGGGATTTCAAAAAAGAGCAAAAAATGTGTATCAAACAAAGATGGTGGAAAAGCCACTCCCATCCGTAATGCAAATCCTATGGGTGTAATTTTGGTTGCCATCATTTTTCCAATATTTTATCTCTTTCTCATTCACACTTTTTTCACAAAATCATTACTATCCTGTACTCTAAAAATCAGTACCTTGAAACTCACACAGTATAACCAATTTTTAAATAGAAGAAACTGAAGAGATGAATTCACAAATTTTCAGTGGAACGTGACTGAGTGGAAGTAATTGGAAATTTATTATCATTGTACTTTAATCCGTTGATAATGAAAGTACAATTATTTCGAATGTAATACTCTCCATTTATCGAGAAAAAATGGCGAAATAATTGAAACTGTGCAGTCATACAGCGGTCCCAATACAATGGCAGACGGAATGAAATGTAAAATGGGCGGCAGGAGATAGAAGGCGGATTTTTTTAATGAAATTATTCGCTCGTGATGAGCTCTTTTATGCATGTAAGTGTGAACGATCGTTCGGCAGCATCTCGTATTTAGTAATCGGAAGATCGCCGCCAAACGGTCAAAGGCAAAGAACCCCAATATAATCTGTCGGGATATAAATTAAAAGTGAGTTAATAGGAGAGTCGAAGAGATTTTTATGATTGAGGAACCTAATGTGTGTGGCCGGCACGTTTATGATTAAAAAATCGGTCGAAATCCGTTTGGGAAACAGTAAAACCGCCGATATCTATTTAACAACTTATTCCTCATCAGTTGGACCCCAATAGGCAATAAAATTAATCGTTTCGTCGGCGATAAAAAAACCAAAGGGAGGACTAGTTAAACGGCGATTTCCCCTAGGAAAGCGCACAGAAAAATCGTCGAAGAATGCCGCCCAGTAAATTGAATATCTAGTAAGATCTTTCACACATTGTAAAGACACGTCTTTTCCTGGAAGTGTTCTCAACACCGCGTCAAAATTAATCGGATCATCTATCTATCGATTTTATTATGAAGGCAAAGTAATATGATTATAATAGGATTCCTCTCTAATAAAAATGATTGCTCGCTTTTTTTCACTTTCGGTTTTGCCGATGCACAGTTTTTTGACATATTCAATTACGGTTTGGTAATTGAAGTGGAATTTCTTATTGCGCAACAATCGGAGAATAATTGCGGCCATCGCCAGATAAATCAATAAGTTGTGAAAATTTCAGCCGCCGTAAAAGCGCTCACAAAAGAATCCTCCGGTTTCGTTGTAAAGGCAATAATTTGTGATAATTTGCCGGCCGTTTCGAAACCGTTAACTTAAACTATGACATTGTTGGATGTCACATAAAAGCGGCAATAACACTCGCTCACAAACCAGTCTTCGTCTTCGACTTGATGAATTAGACAGACGGCCGCCAGAGTGAGTGAGTGGTTCTCTAATTGTCGACGATATGTACACCTAATGTTTCCGTCATCAAATCTGAAGCAAAGCAATCAATCGGCTTTTTGCGATTGGCATAAGCTACCACGGAGGCCAAGTATGTCGCCGAAGACGTGAAGCGCTCTGCGTCGTGTGCGGTGCCACTGGAAACCACTTGGACATTGCTCAAATTCTCCGGATATTACACAACGGAGATGCTTTTTCTTATGTCGGACACGTCTCATCTTTGCTTCGAATATCATCGACAATTATTAATCGCCAGCTCCTCTCCACCGACCGCACCGGACTCCCGATAACCAATCACAAAACGGATCCAAATTATGGCCCTACAGCTTTCATTGGTCGGACGATTTTAATATCATGCTCTGTCTCGCAAAAAACGGGACGCTCTTGCGGTTTAACATCTAATAAGACACACCGATGCCAGTCCCAACTGCTTGCTCTTTTACTCTTCGTCAAAATCAGAAAAACAATTGACGTCATCCTTCACAGACTCCATTTAACTGCAAATCCCATATACCCCATCAATACAAATTAACGTTGTAATTGAGTTGAGATTTTAACATCTGGAAGAGCGGCATTTCCACACACATATCATTCAAACAAATAGTTAGGTGCCAAAATAGTTTATGCGCTCCTATCAACTGAAGAAAGCGTTTGATGAAGAGCAGCACTCGTACGAAACGAAACTAAAATACGTTGGACACAAGCCAATAAGAAATAAAAATTGTAGAGAAAGTGAAGAGTGTGGTAACTGTAAAGGCCGTTAATTGAAATGGGACAAATGGGTTTTTGTGGCATTGTTGTCTGAAATTTGTAAGTCAGTTTTCCTCGAACGCCTCCCCAAAAGCAACGAAACCGAAAGCCAGTTCTCTCCTCCACGGAATCTCGCTATCTCTTCTAAGACATATCCTCGCCTTTCCTGGTATAAAATCAGGTATTCTCCGAAAAAACCCGGAAAGTTTCTGAGAAAATGCAAATTTATTTCGAAGTATCGCTTCGAATCGGGGCTCGATCTCGGCCGGTCGGGTTCTCTCAAACAACAAGTCGAGATCGTGTTATCAGACCGTTAGGTGAAATAAAGCGTTTCAATCAATGCCAGACCTGCTTCCTAGAAATTTGTCTGAAAATGTTTAGTACTCATTAGATTTAATAATATAAAACGATACGGATGAAATGCTCATTTCAAGAGATCACCGACATCAAAGCGTGATGAGATTGCTAGAGTAGAGGCTCGTACCTATCAACGTTTCATGTTAGAACAATATCGAAATTATATACATGCGAGTACAAAATTCGGAGAAAAAAATAATTGTGCTGCTCTTACACAATAGAAGACCGCCGAGTAAATTGGGGGCCCACAGTCTCCGCTTCAAAACGCGTTTTGCTGCAAATAACCAACTCGCAAACTTCCCCTGAAATTGTTCTTTGGAAGTTGCTTCCAAACGAACTTAACCAATTTGAAAGTAATATAACATGCAAAAAAACGCACAATAGGACAATCGAATACTCGTGTTCGCTTCCAAATTCACAGTTCAATACACTCTTCTCCAACAATCCGTTTATCTTATATCCAATTGTTTCGATTGTTTTTTCTTCTCATTCAGAACGTGTTATAAAAATATGTGTTTCCTGCTGTTCGAGTCACAGTATACGTTCAATTACCTAAAACACGATTATTTTCTTTGAAATTAGCGCAAGCACTTCCTTTTATCCTGTTCTCACAATGCAGAAGCTTATATCCACTTTTTTTGTCTGACCTGACCCAACTACTGCTTATCTCATTTTAACAATCATCATATCTTCGGCTGTTAGTTGAAACATTTTTTTTGTGTATAGTTTATAGCAGTTTTTAAATTCTCTGGTGCCAGAAAGCAGCAGAAAAACTAATATTCACTTTCAGGATGCAAGTTAATTTCATACGATTTTTCCAGTAATGGAGTGTGGATATCAGTTTTAAAAACAAAGCTAGTTGCTCTGGGTTAGAGATTCTTGTGGGAATATCTTTGGTACGATAATGTGTCATCTTGTATCTTTGTATTTTGGGTCAACTGTAAGAATTAGGCATGATTGATTTCTTGTCCTTCCTTCATAATCATTTCGAATGAGCTCTTACCCATAATACTTGTGTAAAATAACTTATCACAATGCCCAAAGAGGATTCTTATCGCCCAACATGGATTATTTTAATAGACATAATTTATTAAATTGTTTTCTTTATTAATAGTATCCTGCCAGAATGTACAAGTACTTCCTGGTTATTATCCAGAAGTTCATTGAGATCTAGTTGTTAGTAGCTTCTTAGGAAGATGGTCGCCCTTTGAATAATCCGGTCTTCCCTTGAATTTGATTATTTTTATTTCTGCCGAAGTTGATGGTGTGTAGAAAAGCCAAAAAGTATTTTCTTGGGTGCCTTTTCTGCCATCTCGTCATACAGATCTCAGGCCTTTGACCCAGCAAGCAAACATTCTGTTCGCTCGTATCCAGGATATGCTCAAATTACTGACGAAAACTTTAAGGGGTGATTCTACATCGAGAAATATGAGAAATAGTTTATATAGACGTTCGTCCGAAAATGCTTTCTTACTGAGCTTGAGGCACTCAAAGTTGTAAAAATGAATGAAACTGGCTAGAGATTTAAAATGAAATGAGGACGTAATCTATGATCTCGATATGAAAATAGCGTTAAAGCCCTTGCAAAAGCAATCTCATGGTTTTTAAAAAGACAGATTTTACAACTTCTGTTCGCTTAATATGAGCAATCCAGAAGGAATTTTTCCTGTTGTCTTAAATTTATAGTCAAAAATCACCAAGAACTCATGCCTAATAATTTCATATAACTTCGTCTATTTGTATTGTTGCAGCCGAAATGGCTGCTTGTTCAAAGGAATAGTTAATAATGTCTACTCTATGATATTATACGAGAGGTCTTGACAAGATCTTCAAACAAATTATAATAATTGTGCAGTGGAATTGTAAAATTTAAGGAGAATCTATTTGGCTGTGACTGATTTAGACAGACAGAATAACACAGATTTCCAACAGGTTCGAGGCTAACCACAAAGGTACAGTTTTTCAGTTACCTTTAATATTAGCAAGTGCAGATAATATTGCAGACAGCAAAAAAATCAAGAATTTTAAACAATTCTGGGATGAAGATGTATTCAAACATTTGTCTACACCTTTCTGAATTTTCATAACTACTTCATAGATCTCAAATTATAGAAGACCAATCCACCATAGATGACCACCACCACCAAAGATTTAGACAAAGCGATCCTCGACACTATATTTTCGGTTATTTTCTAAATTTGTGCATTTTTTTTGACGCGTTAGTTATACACAAAGTACACCTTTTTCTTCTTCAGAAATGCTTCATCGAACGAAACAAAACTCTGTGGCATATTTAGCAAGAGAAGGCATGGTATAAATTCCTGCAAATGTCTAGTACTTTGCAGAACGTTTTGGTGCGATGTATGCGAAGTTGCACGTGGTATCTTGAATCTTGGATGCACATGTCGTCATGTTTTTGTCATGGCCCTATCACAGAATCTGCAACGATTCCGCACAATGCACTTGCCGTAAGTTGACGTTATTTAATAAAAATCTGGTGAAACGTCGTGTAGCTGCTTTGTCGTTCTTTGTGCTTTTGGCATTGAAGCAGTGCGGATTCGGTGTGGGTTTGTCTTTGTACGGTTCGAAATCGAGCGTACAAAAAGCGACGAAAAAGGAGCGTTCCAATGGAATTGAAATGAAGCAAAATTGCTCAAGCAGAGATTTTCAATTGGCATGTGGACGTGTAATATTAGTGGCGCATTGATGGACGTATATTAATCCAATAATGTAAGGTCTAATTGTATCTGGCGGGACTAAATGCAGCATCATCGTGAAATCAAGACCATGGCCACATAGTGCCCTGCGATTCCTGGAAATCTGACCAGCAACTCCACTGACACGATAACTACCACACTACCGACAACAGTATTCAAATTAAAAGTTTGTTCAGTTCGGTTCCACAAGGCAATATTGGCTCGATCAAAAAGAACACAGGTATGTGTCTTCCGAATTATTACCACAAAAAATATTATATATTGTTATTGGCCGACTTGAGGCGGCATTATTTACGAATTGATTCCATCTCGACGACTTCTGTCACCAAGATTGCTGTTAATTTGAGAAATAAATAACGAAGGAATTTGTTTAATGCGGTTTAGATTCTCGTAAACACTGACGACCGTTGTAAATATACGGTAACTTACATTTGTGGACATATCTATCATAACATTGGAGATTCTTTGGGACGTTTTTTACAAGGAAAAAAACTAAAATGTTGATAATGTCTAATTAATTACAAGCTATAAAAGCATTATGTGTAATTTGCCAGATGCGCACTAACCTCGGCATAACAGTAACAAAGATTTTATTATTCTCACTGAAAATTGCAATTCAACACTACTGCATCGTTGCAAATCGTTCACCTATTTTTACCATTCACTCCATTTACGAGTATATTGACATTATGAATACAATATCTAACTCACTCATAGCACGAACAATTTTTATAAACTAATACAATGATATCATAATAATACTATGCTCAAGATATATTTGGAATGGTGTCGTGTTTTTGTTTACTAATAAGAACATTATTTATTTAATATTTGTAATGGAGATTTAAATTTAAATATATTGTCATGAAGAGTCTCCTTGCATCTATGCCTTGCGTGGTTTAGATTTAAATAGCTAATGACACTGTTTCTTAAAAATTGGGCCAAGAAATTAACCATTGGTTTGAATAGATACTTCGATGGTGCTAAGAGTGGGGTAACAGTTTGATTCAATTGAGTTCTTCACATTTCTGGGTGTTTGTGAGCAGGAGGTCGGAAGACTTTTGCGAGGTGATTAGTATGCAAACTGCAATTAAATGTGATATCTTAAAAATTAATAAATTAAACAACATTTTTTTGACTTAAATTGACAAATGGTCTGATGTTATCCATCTGAGGCAACACCCGTTTACAATTGTTACAAAATATGGGCTGTGATGAGCCAATCGTCTGAAACGACCTCAGACTGAATTACACAATTGTATCTCAACAGACGCAAAACATAAATTTGGCCCCAAAACTATTAAGTTTTGCTAAAGGTTGCTTGGGTTTTACCCTTATATATACAGTGTGTCGCATTTAGGATGAAGACGCCCCTGTATTTTCGTTAATTTTTGGACCAGTAGTGTTCAAATCAAATGTCAAATCTTCTCCTGGCTTGTCAATATTGCACATTTGCAATATTTTGCTTCTCGCTTTGCTTTGCTTGCAGATATCGAAAAAAGTTCTTCAGAATCTAATTCTAGTTACGGACACCCAGTTTCATCAAAAAATTCGAATTTTAATTATTATTATCGATTTTTAATTTACTTGTCACTAGTAGGTCATGAAAACAACTTTGTTAAGCAAATAAGACAATTTAGAAAACGAACACTGGTGTTACCATTAATTATTTTAATCAATGTTCATCTTTGCGGCTGGTATCGCATCTTCAGGTTCAATAATCTCGCGGATTATTCAATTTACATCAGCACCACTTTTTGTATTCCAAGAAAATTTTGGAAATTCTTTTACGAATTGTGTAAGCACCACTAAATTATTAGTAAAGAGTAGAAAAACTAAAAAGGCAATGTTGACAAGCTTGCTCGCATAACGAAAACAAAAATCTGTTGGGATAGCAAAAATTAATACCTACCTTTTTCACTGTGTTTTATTTTTTACAATATACACTTTTTACCGATAAACTATTATTAGCCCAAACGACGATTGGTGATGGAATTTGTTAAAAAAGACACAAAATGTTTGTATATGTATCAAGCAAATTTTTGCTACACTCCCTTCATGTGATTTCACGCCCTACTTTATACACTCGCGGCCAAAAAAGTAGGGTCACTTAAAAAATTTTGAAACAAAGTTGCTTGAAAATGTGTTTTTCTACAAATCGCTTGCAAATTTGGCACACATACTCATTCTCAACAAAAATTGACGAACCGTATACTAACCGTCCGTTTGAATAGTTCGTGGAATAATTGGGACAACTTCCCCCAAGAAAGAGTATCCAACCTTGTAAGAAGTGTACCAAGGAGGGTTCAAGCAGTCAATGATGCTAGATGGTATTTTTGGTGCTTTTTGTTTAGTCTAGTGTTATGTTTGTTACGTTTATTAATGTATCTTGTTGTTTCAATAAAAGACGAGTTGATCTCATTGCATTGAAACGACGAAAAACCGATATTTGTCTACAAAACATCTTCTGCTTTGCTTGAAGACCTTCCAAAACATCTAATTTAGTGTTCTAAAACTGTTCCGCGTGAAAATGGTGAGTTACTGTTTCTGTTTTCAAAAATTTCGAAGTGACCCTACTTTTTTGTCCGCGAGTGTATAAATCTCTGTTTTTGTACGCCCGTTAAAGCCAATCATAGTGAGTTTTTAATCACAGACGCAGAAGTGGAAAGAAAAATCAGAATAAGTGCGAGCGTGTTTAGTTAAACAAGTATAAAATGAAGGTTTAGGCAACAAAAGTAGATGAAAAGTTGCGATTCAACTGAAAATAAGGAATTAATATATTATTAGGGAGTTTGGTCACTTGCTTCGAATGGGAAGTAATAAATTAGCAAAATCAAATTTCAACTGAAACCACAAGAATAGAGGAAATTGACACATGCAAGAGGACAATACAAAGGGGTTCAAGTGGAGGAAATGAGTTCAGAAGTGAAATCGTAGCTTCTATGGTAAAAAAATATGGAAAAATAAATAGGCACGTGGAATTCATAAAAACGAAACAATACAAATTAAATACGTACCTAATCAAGTTTAGGATTGTGATAACGCAAATTGCATATTGTTAGTTTGAATTTACTGTTTCTACATTACCGATTAGCTTAACAATTTTCTGTTCAAAAAATTCACTCAGTGAGATAATTTGTTCTAATTGACTTCTTAGTTATGGACATTATAAGAGGAAGAACATATACAAAGACAAGTTTGAATTAGTAAAGTACAGTCAAATGTACTAGACTTTTGACATTGTCGTATTATGTCAAAGAAAATTTGCATAACGACGTCGAAACCTCGTTCTCGTTTCTTGTCGTCGTGCAAATGGTAAATGAATTTGCTATAACAAACACATATTATATCATATTCGAAACAGTTATCATAGAACAGTAAAATAAGTAAATAATAAATGACGGTTATTAATAGTGAACTTAACATCAAGTTTTTCCAGCTCAACGTCAGTATTCCTGTACACTCTGCCTAATTCAAAGTTCTTCGTTTTATTTTTGTACGCACGTTGCAAGTCAACTAGAAATTATTATACGGAATAATTAAATTGGTAAGAAAAAGCAAGTATGAGTTCACTTTCAGACGAGAACGGATGAAATTGTCAAAGAAATATTTAATATGACGGATGGCATGGCTAAAAACCAGAAGCAGTTGATAATCTTCTCGGTCCAATGGCCGACGTGCGTGCTTCGGATCGTCGGTAATAAAGTCCATTTCGCTCCTAATTGGTTAATTAAAATGGCATTTTGTGCGTGAAGCTGCGTATTTCGCGTCCAATTTTTCCGTGAGTGATGTTCGAATGTTGGCTGTCAATCATTATTTGCATATAATTCCTTAGCGGGAGAGCAGTCCTTTATTTGGCAAATTAAATAAATGATTTTAAATTAAATAGCATCATTTGATAGGTGATGACTGTGCTGTTTCGGTGTCGAGTCCATCCCCGCACGGTTAAACAACCTGTTTGTAGTGATCGAGGCGCGCTGGTTCGTGATGGTCGTTTTTCCACCACAATCCAATGATGAGAGTTTAGTGGTTTCTTTGCAGGATGGATACACACCATGCACGATTTGCAATAAGTCGATGGATGGTTCAGTGGGAGGAACAGCCGCCGCTTACACACATTCGGTTTTGTTATTCAGAGGATACCATTGATCTAATCTGGACCTCTTATTGGCTCTTTATGTACGCCATATTCGATACGGTTACGTTACTTTAATTGCCATCTTTTCATATTGATGTCGAAATACACCAGCAGGAATTCACTCCACCTTCATCTTTGCGTCTTCCTGCAGCGATACAAAATGAAGGATGCTCTGCGCCGTGCAACATTTCTACATTTACAACACTATTGCTTTTAATGCTTCTAAAAATATATCGCGGTCAATACGACTCGCGTGTTAGCCAAGCCAAATCGATAAAACATACGTTTTCTTTAATCCAGTTACTACAACTTAATTATCTGATAATACTAACACAAATTTATTGATGCATTATTTTTATAGAAATAAACTCTATTTATTTACTTCTACCCCAAAGTGTGGTGTAAAATTGTGATAAATAGCATGTATAAGAAAGAAATTTTTAAGTTTGCTTTGTGGCAAATAGTTTCAGATTTGTACTGCGCCATATGGAGGAACACATGTGGCTTCAGTTTGTATTCTTTTTATTATCCACATTCTGTTTGGGTGGCATTGAGGAACCTATTGTAACCCAATTTGTGGCGATTTAACCGTGACAAATCCTTTCCATCAAATTCGCTACCCAAGAAACTGGTCTGAATAGCAGTTGTCATTTTGTTTCTTCACTGCAATGGTTTACAGATCCAACAGCAAATAAAAACTATATTTTATTACGTAGTGATACGGGCAGTTGGATTTCCAATAACACGTAAAATTGGAAGCGAAATTAGATGTTGTATTTTGCATGCATTTTCAATAATTGACGACCACAACTATTTCACCGCAATGCTAAACAAATGTAATTTACTATTTAAACAAATTCAATTTTAGAATTATTGAAATACGGTTCCATAAATCCCCCAATCCCCATTAGTCTGCTTTGATGATAATTTTATAATTTGTTTATTGGCCTAAGTTTCTATTCGTATTTATGCTTTAACGTCTTTCACACATCGCTTTTGGTTTCCAGTCAAAATAATTTCACTACTTCCACAGACATAGTTTATTTATATAAGATATAATGTTATTTGCACTTAATTCTCTCTCAAAAAATATTGTTTCATAACATCCAAGACTTTGAAGTCGTGGCGCCATTAGAATTAATCGGACTGTGCGGTGTTGCGTCAGCACTTCAACAGCCATTTTATAACAAATTGTTTAGACTATCTAGCCGGTAGATGATAATTCGGACCAATCAAGTTTCTGCCGATTTGACAGTTCACACCGAATGCGCCTACATTTGACAAAATGATCAAGAAATAAACACAAGTATTATGTTTAAATATTTTGAAGATGTTTCAATGAAGATGAACACAAATATTTGTTACTAACAGTTGAGTATAATCCGTGTGGGGTTAATGAACAATAAACTAAATATTCACATAAAACACTCTGATTCAGACAGTAATCATCTGAATTGGGTCATTGGTTCCAAACAAGTTGTCGATAAGGAATAATAATTGCCTTTCTGATCTTTGTAGATTATAACACAATGGGTCTTATACTTTTCAGACAAACCAAATATAGTTCAAAAAAATTTCAAAAATTTAATGACCAGGTGACAAAAATATCATTTGTATTATAATAAGATGAGCTGACAGTATGTCGTCAAAAAGGACACCATGAAAGTAGAAAATCTTTAAACAGAGAAAAGAAAATTTTAAAGAATTCGTTGTATTAAATGATACATTAATAGTATATTAAAGAACAAGTTCCATATTAGCCTTATTCGCTTTTTATGCAATTTAGTTATTTCATGTAATTTTGTTATTTTATGTAATTTCTAATAAAAAATTTGGGAAATTATGCATTGGTTGGTACAATTGCCAAAATTCAAATTTTAATTTTAAAATGCAATTAGACGGCACAATAGTCGGCGGTGAAAATAATTTTCAACCAAATATTGTGGCAAGCAACGTACCTAAAATTAATTTAAGTGCTCAAGATACATCTAACGATTAATGTTTATAATAATTGTACTTTTCAAGGAAAAGCAAATTTAAATTAAACATTTTGTAACGGTTTGATTCGGTTTTACTATAATGTTTGACATGAGATTTCTGATCATGACATACCACCCTAGAAAAACTAAATTACATTAGTTCTATTGCGAAACTCAAATAGGTATTAACGCACTCAAGTGAGTGCTTTAACAACTTTGTAAACTCGAAGTAGAAAAAGGATTTATTTGACACGAATTCAGTTTAAACAGATACCGGTGAGAAACGATCACATACAGCTACCATTAGTTTTGGTTGGTAATTAGGAAGTTTTCCGTACATTATAATTAATCCAAAATTTGATAGTTCATTAATGAGAGAAGCAATTCTCTTGAAAAGTTTTTTAGAGGATTCTACGAATTTTCTTTCAATTTGTAATCTTTTAAATTTGAAAATTTTAATTTATTTTTTTAATTAATCTTGCAACATAAATTTACAGATATACTGTATTCGAGAGATTGTCTACAAGATCTTCTTATAAAATTAAAAGAATAGTTGTCAGAATCAATATTTTTGAAGAAAATACGAATAATATATATATTATCGGACTTTTAAATTGGTACTAATTTCAACTGAGAAAAAGCTTGTCATATAATTTAATTAAAATATTGAAAATAAGTCAATACCAGATAATTTAAAAAAAGCTAGTCTCTTGTTTTAATGTAGGTAATGCCGAGCCGTCACTGAGACCTCAATAGTCTCAATGCATTAATGAATCAGGCTTTGGAAACTAGTTGTAGTTTGTTTTTTGCAGCGTAGACATTTGACAATAACTGTCAGTCAAATATTTTCAAAAAATTAAAACAAACACTATATGTATCTTATAGGTCCGGAACGTTTCTCAGTTTTCGCCAACTCAAGGCCATATATTTCTACACTATAAACACTTTCATGTACTTCCATGGCTTACGAAGTCTCGTTTTATTATGTACACGCGTGGACAATTAAAATCGCCAGTCTAGCCGTCCACGTATCATGGTTATGACATAATACACGGCTGGCTAGACTGGCGATTTTGATTGTCCACGACTGTACGCACATTGGTATCTTTTTAGAATAGAAAACCTAAAAATAGAGTTGGTGGCAAACCGCTGAAGATATTTCTGCGTGAAAGAATATAAATGAGCGATGTCTCCAGAATCTGATCATACGAAAAAATTCAGACTGTCAATTGTATTATAAGAAGAATGTATGTTTTCACATTCATTAAAAAACATAAATTACAAAAAATTATGCTAGTTTGATGGAATATAAGAGGAAAATGCCTCCTGAAACTGATCATAGAAAATTATAAGAACCATAATTTTTCGCATACATTAAGTTGGTAAAATACCTACATAGTGGCGGCTGGTGCTAAATGGCCCACATATGTTAGAGAAATAAATATTATATATTTTAATTTTTAATTTATTGTAATTTGATGTGATTCAGCTATTTTGCAGCAAAAAATATATAAGAATGGACTTCATGTACAAATAAAAAGTGTTGGTATGTTTTCTTTGTCACTTTTTGTTTTGTGCCCACGAGCCGCCACTGAAAGAACATAAATTAGATACGATATAGCTGCATTTTTAATGGCATTATTAAAGGGGATGATTTCTAAAACTGATCATAGGTAAAGGACACACCCAATCCCACCATAGATCAATGGTATTTTCACATATAATCAAAATGCAGAACTTTTTTTTTATTTATTTATATTGCATTTATTAAGTACCCTTAAATCTTATGAAAATACGCTGTGAAAGTATTTGGTAAGAACTACATATACAATATTTTACTTATCTGCAAGAGCAAACAATACAAAACGTAAATAATGTTATGGTCAACTGAAGGCAAAACAATTTAGTTCCTAACTTTCGAAGTTGGTGCCCCTTTCAAAAATAAAGCGAAGAGGAATCAGAAACCACTTAAAGAGAAAGCAGCAAATGACTTAACGCTTTGACCAACTTTATCCCGAATTGACTGATTGACTAAAAATAATAATAATTATTAAGTAGTTTCTGTTTCTTGTTCGCTTTATTTTTGAAATTTTTGACAATAATTATAATTATTGTCCATGGAACCTGAGAGATTTACAAAAGCAGAGAGCCCAAACATTTCTGACAATCATGCCGTTTTTTATTTAATTCGAGACGAGACCATTTTTCGATTTATTTGTATTCTCTAATCTATTCGTTCAATAAAATCGTTTTTTTTTAATATCAGTAGAGCGTAAAAAAAGAGATACTTCTCAGTGGGCCATAGAATCTAGCGTTTGTTTTATTTTTACAGTGTAGACGTGTGGACATTCACATATTATTATCATTAATTTTGACAACCAAATATTACTCAAACGAAGTCTAAACTGACTCCTGGAGATGGAATATATTAAAAAAGACATGAAGTCAATCGAAAATCTAACTTCAAATTTCTCCATCTCAAGAACAACTTTTTCTACACTTAAACAAATTCTAAAGTGATTGACCTGACCTGGCCTACTCTGAATCCCTGTTTTATTATACGTTCTGTATATGGTCCATCTACAAGAACGGTTTAAATGTATGGTGTACATTTTTTTCTTGAATTTAAAGCTTAATCGGCTGAAAGTCCTAAAATAAGAACGTAATGCAACTGATAAAATGTTTTCAGTATATACAGGCTGCTTTTTCAAGGCGGCCATTAGAAAATTTTTAACTTCCTACACTGCTATAAATTTGAAATTAGGAGTACAGTCAAAAGGGACCATTCCGAATATAAATAAATTATTTTCAATATGGCGACACTTCCGCTTATACTGGAAGTGGACGCCATCTTTGTTATTTTAAATAAAACACCCTAGTTTTATTTAATTTTATTTAATTTTCGAATGTCCCCTTTCTTTTTGAGTATCTTAGACCTGTGTTGTACCTATCTATTTGTCAAATTTTTAGAGATATGCTCACTTTTTTACAAAATTTTGTATTTTGGTGGTCTCTTCAAAAAATTATTTTGCAGTAACCATTGGGAAAAAACTGTTTTTTGCAGTCGATAGCGGAAAGGTTGTAGAATGGGCGGCTGGTCTCAAAAATAACTACATCACAATCTAAGTACTTACAATGATTTAATGAAAATGCCCAAAACAAAACGTCAATTTTTAATTTTTTTTAATGGCACATTTTAATCGCCAGTCAATAGAAAATAAAAATTAAGGGTATGTTGTATTAGCATGTCTTATAGCTTTCTCAATTACTTTAGGAGTTATTATGATTTATTTAGGAAATAATTCCGTAATTATGAAGGTGAGGGGGAGGGGGAGTAGGCCGTGAACGTAAAACAAATGATCTGTATCTACATGTAATTTAGTGCAAATTTCCAAGGACTCGAAAACACTGAAACCTGGCACTATTAATCATAAATTTAATAACAATCAGACCCTCGTACTTCTTTGAACTGATTCATTCGTTTATCAATTTCGCGACTAAATTAGAGTGTATTGTATAAAACCAACTTAAAAATGGCACCTCATTATGTGTAGCGTAAGTGGGTGTAAAATTATGTAAAATTCTTATTGATCAAAACATAAACATAACCTTCACGGCACGGCGCGCTTGCTTACAAAATTATTACATAACCGACTCCGAAACCATCAGTTAGTCTCATAATCCCAATATGCAGACAACGTCACAATCGGCGTAAAGAAAACCGTCAACATTCATTCCGAATCCGTTCCAACTAAAGTGTCTTTTACAACTTTCCGGTAATCGTATTTATATCCAAACGTTCGTTCTATCTATAATACAGCCTCGATCGGCGTGCAGCATTTTCGTGTCCACTAACTGTGAGTTTGTGCCTTTGAAGTAGATCGCGTGTCGCGTCCAAACACAAAACCCAACTTCTACCATCGTTGAGGTTAGTCGCAGCACACGTTCGATCCGCACCTGACATCCAGGTAAGGATTTTTCCTGTATTTTGCGTTACGTAACACTTTCTCAGCGATATTTCGTCTGTTTCGTAAAACGCCTTTAATTAGTCTTAACTAATAAGTCCAGATACGTTTTGACCGGATTCTGACGGAGCAGATCATGTGAGAGTTGAACTTTCAAACATGTACATACACAGTCACGGACAAATCCAAGGAGTCTGGTACACCATGTGTTTGTGTGATTGATTTGCGCGCCACCATTCCACCCAGAAATGACCCACTTTGAGATAAATCTGCGCGAACCGATTGTAGTCTTATCGCGACCTTGAACGCCAATCAATATCTTATTGGTCAAGACCGAATCCAGCTGTGATGACTTATCTTATAAACATTTGTCAAATATTTAGCACCAGACGAGTGATAACTGCAATCCAAAGTCCACACCTGCTTTTTGACGGTCCTCAGAGAAGCTGCTTATAACGCGTCATGATCGTGTTCAGGTTTAATTATCTTAGTTTTTTCCGTCATTATTGTTGTCTGCAATTACCACAGCTTCGGATGTTAGATGATTGAAGTATTCGGCATTGAAATTACCTTGAAAGCAGGATTTTCATCATAGACCAAAAATTCCGCAGACATTCCCACAACTTCCTCGTTCGTGGAATTTAATTTAAATCTCAAATGAGATCGTTGACAGCACTGTTTATCATAATTCGGCCACGCAGCGTCTGGTCGGTCAAGACGCTCGAATTTTCTTTTTATTTGTTGCGACAATTGTTTGCTTTGTCCTTGTAAATAAGTAGTGCGAAGTTAATTGCAAGGTGATGCTAATTACTTTGCCTTCTAAGTACGCCTCTGATAATTAGCAACCCACAGGTCTAGTTCCATGTTCTCCGATTTCTTCACTTTAAATTGACGTCACCTTCTAGGAATATTTCCAACATTACTAAGTATTTAACAGCGGTTAGCGTTACGAGTTTATAAATATTTATCCAACTTTCTTTTCTTTGCGCTACTAAATCGAGGATCCTTCATTAGTAATGAGGACTTAAGGGGTGGTTTGAGGTTGTTAGAGAACATTACGTTTAGGACAGGCATTTTATTGATCCTTAACCTAGTCTACGGGGCGCCGGCAATGGAAGGCGGAAATCACGTGGTCATGGAACATTATGCACAACTTTCAAATTTTCGAAATGATTTACATTTGTGACAGCTTCCTAAGGGCTTAAATTCTAAAAACTTTAAATATATTTGTCCCATAAAATATATTTACAGCAAAAATGTCGAGCTCATGGCTAAATTTGGCAATTTAATTTGCAGCTAGAGAGACCCATGACTTAGAATTTACATAATTTAGTCTAGGTACTTTTGCTTTGTGCTTTATCAACATTTAACGGAATAACATCTTTAGAAGTATTTATATACTTTTTATTAAGTAAAAATATACACACAGTATACATACAATTGGTCAAAATTTCAATTATTCACAGATTTTTTTCATTCCATTCCATTCCTTTTTGTATACACTCCGCACAAAAATTATCCCACCATATGATGATGGTGCAATGAATAGATATAACTACATAAAAAACACCAAACCTTTAAGGTGCTTTATTGTCATGTTTTGACCCCCAGAAAATAAATTTTGCTGTTAGGATTTCATATTACAAATCTGACGGGTTTGCGATAATTTTTGTGCGGAGTATATTATGTGTTTTTTGTTTGGTACGCTATATTTCCCTTACTACTTAATAAAAACCAATGATTCAGCCATCATTTTGAAGATTACATACACCGCTAAATGCGAACAATAAACAACCAATTCAAAATGTTGATATTTCTTTTATAATTATTAAAAACCGTATTTTGGTCTAGCGCCATCTATCCCTCTAATTAAAAATCGGATTTTGGTAATGGCGCCCTCTATTGACTATAGTTTAATTAAAAGCGCCATCTATTGACATCTCCCAATCACCAAGCGCATTCTCTGTGAATTATTTGCACGGGCCATTTTGGTTATAGGGCCATCTGTTGACAATCTGTTTAACTAATATCTCCCACTTCCCAAACGCAATCTCTGAGAATTGTTCCCGCGGGCCAACTAGTAAATTCTTATTTATGTTTCATCTTAGATATAATTTTTCCACTTGATCCATGTGGAAGGATGTGGGTTGTCTTAGAAATGCAGAATGCTAAATTTGCATTTATCTTTTTATTAAATTTTATCTCGGATTGAATGAAGATCCTTAGTTGAACCACATATTACTACAAATGGCCGACTCAATGCAAATATTTTGTCGGAATGACCTTTAACCTTTAGGATAACAGTTCTCATTCAAATTTAAATAATCTCTCCTGTCTTTATATGTGGTAAAAATGCTATTATATTTTGAATATTTTATGATTTATTCTACAAAACTAATGTAAAAAATTAGTTTTGAAGAATAAATCATAAATATTCATTATTTACATAGCAAAAAAACGAACAATTTTATAAAAATTAATTTATTATATTACATCATTTAAATTATACAAAATTATACGCAAAATGTTAACAATTACATTTCTATGATAGGTATAATAATTTATACATATGATAATAACTTGGGGTTAATATGTAATAATGGAAATCTTGAAGGACTTGCCCGACAACTAGAGCAACTTCGCTTAGTTCCTCAAATTAATATGCAAAAATTAGGAATAATGAAGCCTAATATCTAACGATGCCGAAAAGTGATTGTTGCAAACCCTCCACTTTTACTTTTGCAATTTTGAAGATTTAGAGCTTCTTGCCAGAGTTTTGCTCTGCAATTATATAATTAAATTTCCTGGGTTTGTTATATAAATAAACATCTTTACCTTTCTTTACTTTTTGGAAAACAATGCAGTTTCTCCGCTTGGTTTTCTCCAACACCACAAATAATGCAAAAAAAAAACATCTTTTGCATAAAATTATTCACAAATACAAAATGCAAGCATGTTTTGTCATTTACTTGCTTGATTATAATTGCTAAACTATGTTTTTAAAATATTAGTCAGAAAAAAGCAACAAGCGTAGAAACAGTCACGCTTTTTAAAAAACGCGGAATGGTACATTGTTTAATTTAAAATACAAAAAATATTGGACCTGTTATATGAATTTAAATAAAAGTTTTGATAGCGACATCTAAAAGTCGTAAAAAATATTAGCAACGACTACAGCGCCTCTACATTTGCTTACACTTATCTGTGACAAAGATGTCATGCGCCTAGTTTCAAAGTGTAGAAAAGAGATAGTTCCGGACAAAATCGCCCTATGAAGTCATTCATCTGGAGTAATCTGTGGTTGAACAAAATACTGTTGAACTAAAGCGAATGAAAAAAGGGATCTTTAGGAGATCTAGCTCGTTTTAATTTGCAGTGGAGAAATTCGAAATTAAGTTTTTGTTAATAACTGTCTGGGATATGACGGATATCTTCAACAAATTCCATCTCCAATACTTGGACGTTTTTGAGCAAATTTTTAAAAAACTGTCATGTCAAATGTCGTGATTTGACAGTTTCAAACGTTTAAACTGTAAAAAATAAAGCAAAAGCTAGATTTGATAGCCCCCTGCGCCTCGTTTTTGTTTAGTACGCATGTTGGAACTTGTAAAAAAACACAAAAGTATCTTATGTATCGTTTCCATAAAACGAAAACTGAATTTCAAAATTTTCAATCTCAAGGTCAAACATTTTCTACACTACGAATTACATAGCCTACTCTGGAACCTTTAATTACGCCCGTACTAAAAAAAAAAGTTACCGAAACATGTCTACCTCCATTTTATTGGTGTTTTGGCGGTAAATTTCTACGGTTCAAATCGTTTCAATTCAATCGATCGTGCAAGTGGCTGTTAAAAGTGACACCTATCCGTTTGAAATTTATAAAATACAAAGCAGATGCCACTTTACCGGCCGTAGAGCGGCGTTTCTTTGGAACCTGTTGGCACTGATTGTGGCGCCAATTAAAATTTGGGTTAATAGAGCCCATTATCTTCTATCAGCAACACTCTTTGTCCGCTAATTGGCGAACACCCATTATCTGCACCCGATCGAATTTTTGATGAATTTCAATGGCGTCCGTATTTGGAGTTTTGTCTTAACGAGGCGCAGAAAAATTCCATTGTTAGGAGGTTGTGGGATCAATGCCGCCCAGCACCCATGCATAAATTAGGCAAAACAATATGCAATTATAAAAACACTGCAGTATAATAAGTTGCCTACACAATTACATCGTGTGACTAATTCAAGCATCGTATGAAGTGACATTTCCTCCATAACTGTAACGACGCCCCCGCGTGACACCTGATTAAGGTGGAGGAAATCGGCGGAGCGTTCCAGAAAAGTTTCTCGTCCAGTAAACCGGAGATAATCTCACTCACTGAATCACACTGCCCTTAATTAGCGAAGTGTTCTTTGGGCGCCGTCTGGGCGTCGCTACGCCTATGACACACGTATCATTCGCTTTCCAAATATCTGTTTACGTAACTGTGACTCATTTGCGTTATTCCATCGAATTGGCTATAATTCGTTAATGGGGACAATGAGATTTTTAGTCATTTCTTTGCGGTACCAGCTTCCGTACTATACAATTACTAAATGAGTAATTGATGACAAACTCTTCACTTTTGTTTCATTCATATTTGACACATTTTTATTTATGTGTTGTTGACTGGATCTCGAACTATTCCAAATATTTGCACCGCGCCGTGAATAATACCGTATTTTATATGGTCGTATAACGCCAAGCGTGCTATTTTTGAATCATCATTGATTGCACAGATAACTTCGCCATTTTATATTCAAACCATAAAGAGTTGAATGCAAATAAACAATTTTTTTATACTTGGATAATCGTAGAAATGTTTCTAGTGATTGTTCGCTAATGGCCGTAAAATTTTGTATTATGATTTAATTTTCGGACAAGCTCCTTCGCAGTTGAAATTATACATACTATAATACATTACTATTGTCGGATGGTATTCTTTCTAATAATTTGTTTAATCAAGATCTTCATGTATTGCGATGTTTTGAAAAATACGATGGAGAAGCAGCCCATTTTTCAGTAATATCTCTTCCTCGATTGAATTCATGCATTGTTTAAAGTTTAAAAAATGCTAATATAAAGAGTTGATTTTAAATTGTCCACCATTTAAATATGCTACCATAGTTGGTTCATGCTGTCACTTTATTTTCCAATTCGATTTTTCCGAACATTCAGTTTGCGTTAGAAATGTAAACAATTCTTCGAAAGTGCGCCTCAAATCCATAAAACCCCATAAATATTTGTGAAACCAACCCCTTTCTATGTCTTCCATGTCCTAAAATTACAGAAAGTCGTGAAAGGCAGTTTATATCTATGGTCTCATCCATTTTACATGCAAAAAAATTGTATTATTACTTTATAAATTTAAGTTTTTAGTTACAACGTGAGCAATAGAATCCAGAAGTTTATTTTTAATTGTTACGGATGTCTCCCAAAGGGTATCATCATCTCTTGTAGTCATCAGTAACACTTTAACGTTGCCTACGATCAACGATTCTCTACTATCGGCAAAACGTTAATCCCTGTTAATTTTTAAACACTGCAGAAAAAATACAAGTATAAATAAACATTTTTATTTATTTTTCATTTTTGTGATCGAGTTATAAAACATTAAATTTGTCAAATTTCCACCTGCTGCGCTGAACCAATTAAATGTATAATATTTTGTTTGCTGAAAGATGCATTTTACATACGAGTATATGCCTAATATTATCCTAACTTTTTGTATGACGCTCAAGCGATTTGAATTTTTAAAAGAGAAAAATTCAGTTTTTGATTAAAGTTCTTCAGCCCACAAATAAAACACATGAACACCAAAACAATTGTTTGAAATTAATCTACCCGTTAACCATTTACATTTTCTGTAACAAGATTTAAGTAATTCTCAAGGTGGGGTATCCTAAATAATCAAAATCGACTTAAGTCTGAACGAGGAACTTGAGGATTTGTGAGGGACAATTTGAGGATCATAAGAAAACCTAAAGTCAAATTTAGTAAAAAATACAACGTTATCCGTGTAATTACTTAAACTAAAATCCGTGTCACCTAATACACCAACACTCATCGTTAATTTATATATATTAAAATTGTGAAATTTGAATTTTAATATATATCTGACTAAATAAAGACATAGAGAACGGTTTGTTAACTGGGAAATTAAGTAAATAAACAAAGATGACAGGCGCAAAATTCAAAATTCGACTCCAGATGGTTGGTTGTGAGACGGTGGGTGTGTTTATTAGTGTTTTTCAGGGCATCGAAGACTTACCCTATTTCTAGAATGTAACAAATCACGTACCAAGAAAACCTCTAAAAATATTCATCAAATTTATATTGTAAATCCCGAACGTGCATAAGAAAATTAATGATTCTATTTCAAAAATAATATAACAATGTTAAAAAAATAGGAGAAACTGATATTGTTGAAAATTGAAATTATAAAAAATTGAAAAAAAAGGGTTGATATCGAGTATTTCCTCCTCCTTTTCTATGACAGCCTGACATTGTCGACCCCCTTCTCAAAATAAATAACCTGATTTCATTTTGATCGAGTTCGTTTTTTTTTCAAGTTTTTTTCTACTTTTTGAAGGCAAAAATTGGCAAAAACAAGCTTGCTCAATAAACATTATACACACAGACAACAAAAAACATCAAGTTGAAAACAATTATTGTTTAAATATCGAATTAACCTTCCTAAAAAAGCAATGGGCATGGCTGCCCTGTGACTTGCCTAGTGAGTGCATTATTTTAAGGAAAAGTGCCTAAGAAGCCCACGTCGGTAGATTCCATTAAATGAGGTTGAAATCATTAAGATTTGAACTTGAAAAAGTTTTCTCTAACAAAATCTTTTTTTTTTTAATTTTTACGACTTGAAAGTTGAAAAAATCATAAATTTACTAATTTTAGAACTAATTAATATATTCGTTACTGGGTGCAGGGCCTCTCTCAACCTAGCGGTCTCTTCCTTGGTGTAAAATTCTCAATTTTACTAATGATAAATAAAAAATGAGTTTGTTATCAGTAAGAATGTTTGTGAAGATTCATTCTGACCGTGTCTGAACAGGGAATTTAAATTATTTTAATTAGGGATATGTAATACTAGCATTACAAATGAATTAGAACTCAAATCCCGCAACTGCTTACATTTAAAAACATCAAACCTACTTTCACACCTCGATAAGTTTTGAATAAGCCTACTTCACGTATTTTCTCATAATTGTAAAAAAAGTAGACAAGATCAAATAACTCAAAAACAGTCCATTTAAGGTATAGGAACATGGGGACCGGAACATGATACATTATCAGATCGAAAATTAAAAAAAAATAAAAAATATTACGATTACAAATACCTTACTAATCAAGATAATTTATATTTCTTGTTCATACACTGCCAGAAAGAATCTTCACAAACTTTCTTAGTCATTACAATCTTATTTTTAAATTAGTGATCTGAATAAGGGTTAATTTGTCAAAAAACCCATGAACTCTGTGTTATTAAAATAGCTTTCGTTAAAACACAACAATAATTATCTATTTATTTTAATAAATGCTCAAACATGCCTCCATTTTGTTGTAAATACATCTAATTAAAAAATTGCATTTACATTGAATAAAAACGTGGTTGCAATTTGAAAAAATCAACTTTTTTGCTTTTCGAATTTATTGAATTGCAGCTGAGTTTTCTTCTCCTCCAGGAATATCCTTGAATATGTTTAGAATCCTGCACATAGCTGAACCGTTTGTCCAACCGTTGACCCAGTTTCGCCGATTTGACTTTTAGGGTTTATTAATAATTATTTTTTATTGCACTGGATTTTACAAAAAAAATTTTTTTTTCTCTAAAAAGTAAGTGCAAAAACGTTGATATCATATGACACAGAATTTAATTCAGAGTCTGAAAATACAATAAAAATAGATATGTTGTATTTAAGATAACACAGTTCCTAGCAACTTCTAATATAACCGGAAGTTGCAAAATCATGAAAATATTTTCATCGGGTAGATCTTATAAGTCTATACAAGTATGCAAAGCTTAGTTCTCTCAGTTTTTCTGTTCTTTTTATCTGCCTAATAAGCCCTCGTCGCGAAACATTCTGTATATCTATGGTATTTTATTTTTGTTATATCTCGTTAGTCGTGTTAACTTGAATTAACACTGAGTTGCTTTAAGTGTAAGACATTGCTTAAACGTTTGCCTGAATTTTTATTAATTTGTTGCATTGTTGTAGAATTTTAGCAGGCATGTTCTATTTTCAGCAGTTATCGATATTTCACTTGCAAACAGAATACTTTAAGTAATGTGTAGCAGGCCGACAGAGGCCGCCACCCGCTTTGAACAGAAAAACAAATGAAGTGGCGCAAAATATTACTGCTATCGCCGCCTCCGCGCCGGAATTTATTACACCGACTTCGTTTTGCTACTAGTTTTACTTAAAGTATGGTGTGCTGATTGATTCCTAATCCATTGGGTGCATCTCGTAGACGAAACATCCGTTTTTCGACAATAATAAACAAATATGAATAAACTGTGTCGAGGTCGATCTGAGTTGCCATCTGTCGGTTTTCGGCGGAATCGGCTTGCGTGGGCGGATGACGCTATTTGACGTAACGATTTCGTCTCCGCTACGTCACAGTGACGTACCAAGACGACATGCACCACACCAGCACTTGGCGGGCATGATAAAAACGACGGGAACATTGATATCGAACCAGATGTTGTTATGTAACATGGAAATTGTTAATTAGTCTTGGTGTTTTGACGCGATCCGATTCAGATTCGAGCTAAACAAATATATAAATGTAGATCTTCAGATGGCGAGGGGCACTTTCGGACGTCATTCCGGCACTGGATATAAACAGCAAACAAGAGCCTCGACTTTTTTTACCGTTCCATGCAAACAGTTCGGCTAATAAACGACCAGCAATTGCGCACTAAACAACGAGAGTGCGGAAGAAAAAACGACTCTCGCACCATAAATCAAGAAATGTTGTCCAGTTGACGTCAAATTTTGCCAAAGTTGCTGAAAGCAATTCTTGGGCCGAAAGGTCTTAGGTCGGCATTAGCATTGCTTGGGCGACGTCGCCTTCTCCTCGTTTTGCATTTAGACTATCAAAATCAGGCGGGTTTTATGGCGAACACGAGAAATGCATCACGAAAACTTAATGTCACTTTTATGATTTCGCAAGTGCAACTGCATCTGTAACCTTGAGTGCTGCAATGCTTCTCAAAACAAAAGCTGGGTCAAGAACCCAGCGAAAGACCTACGCGAAATTTTTCACATGGCGCATCGGAATAGTTTCATTCACTGCAGATAGCAAATACTAATCATCAACACCTGCTGGTGATAACGCTGAGCATTGAACGGACCAGAATGTGATGAGAAACGCGCGAGATGCACTATAAGCATTTCGCGGCTTTTTCTAAATATTGAAGAAATGCGATATGACAGAGTGCACACCGCATTCCAGACGCTGACCCAAAAAAAAACCGACGGTTACGCGGTAGAGGTCGGTCTGAATTTTCCCCGTTTTTTGCTTTCCCACTGCTCACGGCGGTCGCATCTCGGAATCCGACTTCGATTTCTAGGTTGAGATTACGTAGGATTTCCATGCAGCTTCTTCCTTGTTTTGATCGGGATCGGCGGCGCTTGCATAAATCCACGCGGAATACTAGCTAATTGGCCGACGCAGCGTTTTAAGAGCGTTGATCTGCTGTGTGCTAATAGATACAGAAATAAATGCGATGTTTCTAAACCATTGTCTCGACTTGCTAGCCTTGGTGATATTAATAAAAAATCGTGTTTATAGCAATGGGACTCGTTAACACGGCTAATGGCTTCTTGTATCAATTGAATTTGTAGCGGCTGCATCCTCAGACCACAGCAGCGATCACAATGCAATTATGCTAATCACTCTGCAGGTTTTTCCGCCCCGATCTTCGAAATCACGAAAACGATCGCCGATCGCGTGGGTTTTCCTCCCAACGCCTGAAATGGAGGTCAAGGTAATCAAATGGTTGGACTACTTCTAAGCTGTTGCAAACCTGAAACGGCTTCAGGTCTCAAATGCACTTGCACAAAGTGATTTTCCAATGGGCGTAATGAATCACCGCCACATACGCTCCAGGAACAAAACGATAAAAGATACTACTATAACTACTAATACATTGATCCTCCTCTAATAGTATTCATACGGAAGCCGGTTCGGGCTTTATGAAAGCAAACCATTGAGAAACATAATTTGCGCCACATTCGAAACATTGTAACGTTTTCACATTTTCCAAAAATGATTCTTTGGGGCTTACAGCAGATTTACCACAATTTTTATTTGTATCAACTCGTGTAAGATAGGATATGGCGAAATTTTGTGTATATTTTAATTATTGGCGATTTGTCTGTCGCAAATAATATTTCTTCAAACTTATCGGGTTCCATTGAAAATAGAAGTAGGAATACAGAACAGAACAGAAGAGATATTTGGTCAAAGTTTTTCAGGCTTCATTTCAAACATTGTTACTCAAATTGTGAACACATTTCCCATTATATTGGTTTAACCGTATCCACTTGTATAATAAATTTGCAAAAATGTTTGAAGCCACTTACTATATCTACCAGCGGCTTCATATATTTCGGGTAGGAACTTTGAGAAGAAATTTGGTACAGTCGTGGTCGTGTAAAACGGGTCACTAAACATTTTACCCTGAGAAACGGATTATTAGGTTCTTACTTGAAAATCAGAAGACATTATATTATGATGAATAATATCTACACAACAATAGTTTGCCGGAGGTGGTTAGCTGCTACTGCAACCGAGTAAAAACATCTTTAAACACCTAATTTTTCTGTGGTTGTTCAATACATATTATTATGTATAATTTGTATAGATATGCTTATGCTATTGAAATTGACACAAACATCCGAAACACATATTTTTTCGACTGATTTTTTGACATTTTTTTAGACCGATAGTTTGTACTTTAAAAAATATAATCCTAATTTTTTTCCTCAGAAACTAATTGTTAATCCGGAATAAATAAAAGCAAAAATAACCATCCAATTTTCAGCTATAAGTAGGTATATTTTTTCCTTTTGAGGGTCAATTATTAATAGTGTAAATTATAATAGTCGAGCTCTCACACCGCCGTCATTGAAAAGTTTTCTTTAGGTTTCTGACGTTGGCAGATACACTATATTTGAAGAGAACTTTTAGAACTAAAAACTGGAAACATCTCAGCCATTGTCAGTGTGTTTACGTTATTAGACAAATTGAGAATTTATCAACATCGGTCTTGAAATTGATATAAGTGAGATGATAAGAGATCCATCCATTCAGTCAATTTAAATGAATTGAAAAATTGAAGAATTTTGGAGAAACCTAATTTTTTCTGACGTCAATCCTGTTTAAATGGAAGCTTGAAATTATACAGACTGGTAAATTTTTCGAGGGCCACCCACCATTGCTATCTCGAAACATTATACTTCTAAATAAGTTGGTTAAATGTGGAAAAAATTGCATTATTTAATCCTGATTGTAAATCTGAAAAAATTATTAATATAACCCTATTTTTTTGTGTCTTATGACTAAAATCTGAATATCGTCATTTTACTTAAACCTTTATTATTGCGTAATTTGTATGAAACTGAAACTGCTACATTTAACAACATTCAAGTTGTGATTTTCTTTTATTGGATTTTTACGCCATTGTATAGAATAAAATTGCAGCTTTTCAATTATGTAAGACACTTTATGATTTTATAAAAGTAAATAGGTAGTTTTTCTTAAATTAATTTAAAGTAAATTAAATATACTTCCACGTATTCATTTATGTCGATTTCAATTTGTGAATTTCCTTTATTTTTTGAGACAACTGTTCAGTCCGCAATTCAGGAGTCGTTCGTTTGAGGAAAATCATATTGATATAATCATGATGTTTATTGTCTCATAACAAAATGCTTGAAACGTTACGTTTTCGCGTTGGACAGCCTGAAACTACCCAAAATCCAATTTTAACCAATGGTAGTGGCCACTATGGTCTGAAGCAAATAATGTTTTTTCAATCTTGTTGAGTTCCATGAATACAGAACAGACCAGATATTTGGTAAACGTTTTTCGGGGTTCATTTCAAACTTATTTTTGTATGGTTTCGTACAAGCAAAAATTTTTTGGGATTCGTGTTTTCCACTTGAGAACAAATTTTCCATTTTTTGTCTTAGCCGTATCCACTTCCGTAAGAAAATCGCAAAAAATTTCGAAGCCACTAACCGCATCTACCAAATTTTTCATAAGTTTTTTTGAATAAGTTTGACAACAAATTAGCTTCCATGACGGTAGGTTCAAATTGCAAAAATTACATTTGAGCCATTGATGGCAATCTAATGCGTATTGCGTATGTTCTCTACATTTGCATGCAAAGATAAAAAATTCCAAAACTGCTCATTGGAGTCTTATTCTCAAATTGTAAATCAATTTCCCATTATTTTGTCTTATTATCCGTATCCACATCTGTAAGAAGATCGGAAAATTTTGAACCCGCTGAAGCATCTACTAGTTATATATTTCATAAATTTCTTTTAAAATGTTTGAGCACAAATTTGGTACCATGGCGTTTGGTAAAATGACATTTTAGCCATTTATGGTGTCCAATCTATGATGGCACATTGTTGCTTCAATCTTATAAATTTGAAACATATTTTCGTATGTTTTCTACATTTGCATGCAAAGATAAAAAATTCGAAAAATACTGTTTTGAAACCGTGTTCTCAAATTGTTCATAAATGCTCTTTCGGAGCCCTATTCTCAAATTGTGAATCAATTTCCCATTATTTTGTCTTAGCCGTATCCACTTCTGTAAGAAGATCGGAAGCATCCACAGTTATTTCATAAATTTCTTTTAAAATGTTTGAGCACAAATTTGGTATTATGGCGTTAGGTGAAATAGCATGTGCAAGCTATGGTGGCACCTTTCGTGAAGCAAGTAATTCTTCTTTAGTTTTTTAAACTTGTTAAGTTAAATTCGATACATGAGCCACATTGTCACGAAATCAACAAATTACATAGAGCGTACAAAAACAGAGTAAAATATCTTTTGTTTTATTTTGTGTACTTTGACAGTTAAAAGTAGGAATTGTTAAAAAAGACAGTAGTCTTATGCATCCTCGCCTTATTTTTTTATCGCCCGCTATAATTTTTTATAGATTTTTATTCGTTTAGAGTGAAATAATGATTCAGCAATCTTGGGTACTCGGAAGCGACCGGAATGCACTTACGCGCGTGCACTTCCGCATGGAAATTCGGCTTCCTTTCATAATCCCTCCAAGAAAGTTTTGGGAACGTCGGTGTCAGTGTGATTCCATGTTAGCAGCAAGTCCACGAAGAGAAGCACAATCAAATGCGGTTGTTCCGTTTATCACGTGTGGTTTTCTCGGATAATTTCCAAAGTTATAAAGAAGTGGGCAATAAAAGACCACGGTTATCTTCTAACGAGCAGTTTCATTATTAATGGTTCAGGTTCGCTTACCTGACGAGGCACAAGGATGTCCGAACCGGCATTGTGTAGAAGAGTTAAACAAACAAATGCGTGAATCAACACGTGATTAAAGCGAGAGTAATCTGCGAAAAAAATCTGGTCCACGACCGCAGACTTACCGTTTTTTGCCGATGGTTCCGCGAATGGTTGCGGTGTGTGTGTGTGCTGAATTTCCTTTGACGCACTTTGCATTCGGATAAATTTTCATAAAACACCGGTTAAGTAATAGCGATTCTTATAATTCCAGATGAATTCTCGGTGGTATTTCATTCATACAACACACTAGACCTTGATCGCCGGCCATGATTCATTATCTTGTCGGACGTAGGTTACGGTAACTTGCACCAGATCGGTTAATTAGTGATTCATACATGAATTATTCAGCCGTAGTAAAAATTAGAATACATCGAATTTCACACCTGTTTTCAGTGAATTTTCACGTGGAAACCACGCTCTTCGTAGTACGCACTATTCCCATGGTGACGCCCACTTCGTTATGCAACCGCACGAAATCAGCTCTTTGCAAGATTCCTCGTCTTGGTGAAAGTTACAATTCCAAAGTCTTGGCAAATGTCGACCGACAGCCGCTTTTCCCGCCCGGGCGAGACTTCAACGGGCAATTAGACGCCGAACCGAAATCGTTTTTGGTTCAAGTTCACTAATATTTTAAAGCGATTTTTCCTGTCGTGTGTCACGTATCCTGCGTTGAAGCACGCCACTGGGTCTCGTGCTTCGTCGCACGCCTTTGCTCACCTGCTGAAAGTGCTGAAACCGCTACCACACATTACCAATTGACGTTGGGAAATATCGACGATTTATGGACTGTTCTAACGTGTGTTGGCACTAGGAATAATGTCAGTGCCTCCGCTGGATTACGAATTACAAGACTCGATCTGCACCAGGATGCGGTTACAGAACTTGCAAATTGAGTGTGATTCCTCGGGATGATTGAGGAGGGTATTTCTGTGACTTACACCAACTTTCCGGATATAAAAAGTCCCCGTGATTTCATTTAAATAATATCGTTTATGCTGATTTCCATAACGCATATCATATATTTGTTTTATCTTTAAATCAAATTTAAATACGCCAACCTAACAGGATCTCTCGTTATCTTAAAAGCTTTGCGTCCGCTCCGAAATATCCGCAAATTTTGTTTGGATTAACCCAGCACCAAACCACCTTCAAATCGAGAAAAGCATCCTTCGGCGTTCTTTGAGGAAAATCACCTTTCTTCCATTCCATTTTAAGTTTTGAAATTGTATGATCGGCCACCAGTCAAAGCTTCATTGAAAAAAAATGTCTTGCGAAACATGAGACTACAGTCACAACTGATTTGGTATTCCAGCCTGCAGTTTGTGGTTTGGAAAAATCTTAAGCCGTTCGTAAAATCAAGATGACTGCGTTCCTAGATATCCTGCATGATATCAACGATGGGAACAAAAGAGTGAAATTTCAGGAATTCGCTTTGAAAAATGCGTGCAAATTGTGTTTCCAACTAGCGAATTACAGCTTCCCGGTAAAAGTTGGGCACCGCGCCAGGATCGATCCATTCATTCGAAAAGCACTAATGAAATTGTAACGTGTTGCCTGAAACCGGGTCAAACTCCTGAAAACATGCAATATTCATCTGCAAAACCGGCGGTTATTAGGTCATAGATCAATCGAGCTTTTCCGAGAAGTGGAGTGATTCAAGGGATTTTCCGACACAGTGCAGTAATAATTATGTTTTTGGCGGCAACCGCCAGGTGCGGGTGTTGTGAAAATTAAGTATTTGTCCAGGCGCGTACTCAGTGCGAAAGTCGGTGCTTTAATTGGCACGCGTCGTCGTGGAAACTGCGCGTCCATTGAGAAAAATAGTTTTCAGTAATTGCACCGGGAAATCTATTTTTGCTAACGAGAATCTTCTGAAAACAATTTCGCGAACTGGACTGTAATAATTGCGCCGAGGCGAGGAATTTTTTATCGTTCCGAATTGACGCACTATTTCAGAGGAATCGAAGAGATGTTATTTGCGAGATGTACATGCACGTCACACGATTCGTGGGCTAGTTGTGCAGATTCCTGCGCCTATGACTAATTCTGACCTTTTGCATTTTTGTTGCAGGAATCCGCTTACTCGCCCAATAACCGTTCCCGGAAGGTAAGTCTTCCCAGATTTTATCTCGAATTTCCATCGAAGCGAATCCGAAACCGCCATTGCTACCTGTGTGAAACCATACATCAAAATTATTGGCGCATATTTCATTCGCAAGAACAATCAAGATGCTTTCTCGGGGATGTTATAACTCATAGGGCCCGTACAGAAAATAAATTTTATTTACATGGGGGAAGCGATGCAGGTGTGGATTTAATTTACGACACTTTCCCAGCTTAGGGAATTTGGGAGCCGCTTTCATCTACATTTTTCCCGGTCGCCAAAACGACGATCGGTCATTTTATATCTTATTGTAGTGTTTTTGTTCACCTGAAATAATTTCGAAATCGCACTTACCTTCTGTCTTTAAAACTTATGACCACATATGGTATCGCTGAAATTTGATAATCTGAAGATGTTCCAGTTGCTGTTAGCTCATCCGTTAATAGCAAAAACGCACCGCGAGTGGGTTATAATTTATAAATCAAACATTTTGCGCTCAGCTGGTAGTCCTAATAGCCATGCAAATATATGGAATAAATTGCAAGGTGCAAACTTGCCTTTCTCTTTCGTTGGGATAATTTATCTACCGTGTCTTAATTCATGAATGAAAATTCTGGTATCAATGAGCATACACGAATAAGAAGGCGTAGCAAATGTTAGACGCCCACAGGGTGCATTTCCGGCCAACCGCCGCACCAAAATCCATAAAAACCCATCGCGAAACCTTCCCCGGATCTCTCCCGTTCGGGAAACTTGATTGACGCACTTTTATACGAAATTTGCAGCCCACTTCAGCGGAACCGTCGGCGCCTGAATTCCTTCAGGTCTAGCTTCTGATTCACAATGGACCATTATGTTTGGAATTTGGTCAAATCGGTTTTGTTGTTTCTTTTCCGTTAGCCCACTCGTTTGCGAGTCGACGAGTGGTTGTGAGTAAAATTTATGTGGAGGCGGTCTTTACCGTAGATTTGCATTTATTGATTATTAAATTGAATGGAATTCGAACGAGTCGTTAGATGCTGGTGATGAGGAAGTGCCGGACATGACTGGAATTAGCAAAATTCGATTTTCGGAGAAGTCAGACGTGGTGCCTTAATGGCGGGAAAGGTGTAACTTGACAAATCACGGAAATGCCAATAATATGAAACGGTTCGGTTCTCTCAAAGAAATATCATGTCACTTACAAGCAATTTTTACGGCGTCTAATTATATGGAGCGGAGGCTCAGGAAGGCATAAACACTAATTTTTGTTTAATTTTTAAGGTGCATACCATTGGCTTGGTTAAATCATTTCATTTGACTACCAACTACCAATAAAAAATGTGGAGATGGAATTAGTTCAAAAAGACACAAAATTGAAGTGTGCGAAACGGTTGTGAACAGATAAATTAATCTAGAATTTTTCTAACTCAAGATCACGGTGTTTCTACACTCTAACGAATTTCAAAGTTTATTGCCTACGCGGCTTCGTCTTATTTTGAACGCTCGTAAGAAAAAGGTATTTGTAATATTTTCTTTGATTACTGTTTTTTATAGAAAAATTAATAACATAAATGACTGATATCCTATATATAATATCCTAGAATAGAACGTAACATATTGTAATAACTTAATTTCATTTAATGGTCGTCAATTTAATGTTAATTTTTGGACATTTTACAATACGAACATATACTTATATTTACTTAGACCGGTACACAGTCTCTATTGTAATTGGAATTTTCAGTTTGTAATAGATAAAGCGCAAATACTAAATACACTCTTAACATTTTAAAGAAGCATTAGAAGTAGGTAAAAGTAGTAGTAATAGAAAAACGTGGGAATGTATACAGGTCCCAAAAGTCAACCTTATCATGACTGATCACATTATCAAGTTATGACCTTCAAATATTTTTAGTTTTAAAGATATTGACAGTGTTATGTTTATGTATCTTCTCAAAATCTACACTTTATGTCGGTTTTTTCGAGTGACTATAAAATTTCTATAGTCTAAGATTTTAATAATAATAATATTCTAAGATAAAACAAATAATGTTATACATTTGAAAAACAACACATTTTTACCTGATGAGTAAATTTTTTATAAGCTTATTTCGATTCCTTATATTATAAAAACAATATACTACGCTAGGAAAGTTATTTTAACCCATTAATTGCCAAATTTATATATTTAAAAAAAATTAATATGTATAAACTTATTTATTTAAATTTAAAACATTGAATTGCGTTAGAAGAATACAATGAGAAAAAAATTCATATATTACACATTAGTACACACAAAAATGTCCAATTCCGAAATGGCGATCTTGTCACTAAATGGGATAATAAATAAACTGCTTATTTAGTGTAGTTTTTAGAATGGTATAGATAACATTTAATATTAATTTAATATACACTTATTTATTTAAATTTAAAAGATTGGATTGCGTTAGAAGAATGCAATGAACATATTACTGTATACAAAATATTTTACATTTTATAAAAAGTACCAAATTTAATACATTAAATTGCCTACAATGAGCATATCACTGTATTCAAAATATTTTACATGTTATAAAAAGTACCAAATGGGGATTATGGCGGATGCAATGAGAAAAAAATTATATATTACACATTAGCACGCATAATAATTTCCAATTCCGAAATGGGGATTGTGTCACTAAATGGGATAATAAATAAACTGCTCATTTAGTGTAATTTTTAGAATGCTACTGATTTGATATTAATTGAATATAAACTTATTTATTTAAATTTAAAAGATTGAATTGCGTTAGAAGAATACAATGAACATATTACTGTATAAAAAATATTTTACATTTTATAAAAAGTACCAAACGGGGATTGTGGCTGATGCAATGCAAAAAAAATTATAAGTATATTACACATTAGCACACACAAAAATGTCCAATCCCGAAATGGGGATCGTGTCAGGAAATGGGATAATAAACTGCTCGTTAAGTGTAGTGTTTAAAATTATATAACGTCTGCTATTGATTTGATATTGCTATTTTATTGCAAAAAGGAGCCTATTGTGAAATTATTTCAATAATGGTAATGATAATAATTGAATGGAAACACTTGTTGAGTTAAAGTGATAGGTATTTTTTTAAATTAAACAAAGCACAAATAAAAATGATGGGTGTTCTCAAATTCAAATAAAATAAGAGGCTGAAACTCGTTAGAGTGTAGAAACTGTTTTTGACCTTTCGATGCACACCTTTTGGAATAAGTTTTTTGTTGTCAGTCGTTTTAAAAATCAACCATCAATTTTTTGGTTGGCAGGTTCTGTGAATGGTCATGATTCAACAGTGTCAAAGGTTTACATTGTAAAAACTAAATTAACAGCTAGATTCCATGGTCCCTAAGCCTACTTTTTGTTTTTATTTCTAATCTATGTGGGTATCGAAATTCAGCGAGTTATTTGTATACCTGTATTCTTGGCTTCATTTTCTTGTAGGAACTTTACTTCCTGCTCTTAGCGGAGGCTTTAACTAGTGATGAATTTTTCTCCGCAAAATTTAGTTTTCCCCATTATTAGTTCCCTCAATTTCTGAACAATGCTTTTTGTATTTTGCATAAAAGTTTTATTCAAGTAATTGTAATCAATTGCATAATATATATTTCTGAGGAATTATTTGTATGTTACTATTAGTAGGTACAATTAGAAAAAGATTTCGGGAAACCCATTATTGGACCTACTAATTTTGTTTTAAGTCAATTCGAGTGGGAATGAAGCTACTTGAACGAATTCTGTTGTGCGTTGAGTTCGGCAATGCATGCGTAGTTCCCGCCAAATTAGGAAAATCCTTTCTGTTTCAAAATCAGGCCATAAATTCAACAATTCCGTTTCGGATTCGTCCCCGCTTCTGCAGCGAACGTTGCGCACTGTTACGAAATCGAAAGAAACGATTCGGAGGGACCAGTTCCGGTAAGCGTTGGGAAAAAGTGTTACGTCCGTCCCTGCGCATGAGTCAGTGTTTGTAATTTCGCGCTCGTCTGGCGAAGTATTTTTTATCACATCGGGATCGGCGGTGGTTTCGGGGCCAGCCGGATTTGAATCCGGCGGTTTTCTTTGATTCGACGTCGTCTTCTTGCCTTCCCTCGTGCACCTGACGAATATCTATAGCAAGCATTTCCGCAGTGATTATGCTGCACTCGTGTATGTGAGAATGTCTCCTGGAATGTGAACATGTTAATAAGTGACTAGTCCCAAATTCTTATCTTTTCGATCTGGTGTAAACATTATTTCCCAAGGTTTAACAACTTCTCTGCCTACCAGTCGTTATTTATGGGGGTCACTATACCGGCGACGAGTTGCTATATTATAATATTAAAATTCAAATATAATTTATTTCATAATAAAGGTAATGGGGAGGACTGAAGACGTTGACGTGAAAGCAACGCCGACAATCGTAAAAACTCAAATGGAGACTACGTGCTAGTATTTTGGAGACAAACCGAAAATACAAGAAAGACGAGCAGGCACCATTACGTTTACCTTGGGCAAATGGGCAAATCTTAATCCAATATATACCCCTCGTGGTTTTACAACCCTTGCACCAATCCACAACCAGTACGCATCGGATTAGGGAACACTCTTCATAAGCTGTTTTGAAACGATTGCCACTAATTTTCACTTTACACAACTTTAATCGTTTCTCCGTAGCGAATTGTCATTTAAGGGGACACATTTTATATCATTTGAACCTACTCCTAAGCGCACAACATGTAACCATCGCCATTGCTCGAAATAAAGACAACCGTTACACCTTTTAAGCGCCCTAATTTGTGCTTGTTTATCTCTACCACAATAAGGCAATCAAACCATCAATAATGAATACTGAGAGCTTGTTATACACCTCTACGCCCATGCAGTGAAGGTAATTAATATAGAGGGTGTCAGTCTACCTGGAGAGTGTTTATCACAATGGGCTGTAAACTAAACGTTATTGTCGCTTTTATCAATAACTTTTATTAACAATAATTGTAATTTGTCTGAAGTGCAACATCAGTTGTACTAGTTCCACAATTTTAAATTGGCGTGTGTATTAGTGTGACGTTCACAATTAGTAAACCGTTTCCACGTACCAAATGAGTTCTTGAGATCTAATTAGTTTATTGCTCGCATTTCGATTAAACCGCAGCTTTGTGGCTTTTTGTACAAAATTAACATGTCTTCCTAAAATTCACTTTTATGATATGTCATAAAATTGCTCTTCTTTGTGGGAATGTGGTAAATGGTGAGGAACTCGAGGAGGACAAATTATTCCGACATTTAGACGTTGACGTAATGGTGGCGATAATATCAAGCTTATGGTTATTCTGCCACAAATCGAAGCTCTGTCAGCCGCAAATTCGCTTGATTATTACACCAATTGCTTAGGTTTTCTTCGTAATTTTTTTTCAGATTTGTACTAAAAATAATACAAAGATGCACAAGCCATGGAATCACATCGAGGATCAAATTTGTGTAAAAAATTTCGAACTTGACCACGACCACAGATTACTCCAGATGACTGACTAGATGCAAATATTTTGGCGGAATGACGTTTAATGACCTTCAAATTATGTAACAGTTTTCAGATGGCGCATCGGTCAAATTTTGCGGCAAATTTAGTCCCTCCTCTCTATAGGTAGTAAAAATGCTATTATATTTTAAATATTTTATGATTTATTCTACAAAACTAATGTAAAAAATTAGTTTTGAAGAATAAATCATAAAATATTCATTATTTACATGGCATAAAAACAAACAATTTTATAAAAATCAATTTATTATAATATATAATTTCAAATAAACAATATTATACCCAAAATGTTAACAATTATAATCATAACTTGGGGTTACGATATAATAATGGAAATATTGAAGGACTTGCCCGACAACAAGAGCAACCTGGCTTAGTTCCTCAAATTCATACACAAAAATAAGGAATAATGAAGCCTAATATTTAACGATGTCGAAAAGTGTTTGTTGCTTTTGCAATTTTGGAGATTTAGAGCATCTTGCCAGAATTTCGCTCTGCAATTATATAATTAGATTTTCTGGATTTGTTTTATTAATAAAACATCTTTACCTTTCTTCACTTTTTGGAAAACGATGCAGTTTCTTCGCTTCGTTTTCACAAACACCACAAATAATGCAAAGAAGACCCATATTTCGCTTAAAATTATTCACAAATTTATGCAATGCAAGCAAGTTTAGACATTTACTTGCTTGATGTTTTTAAAATATTATTCAGAAAAAAGCAAGAAACAGAAACAGTGACGCTTTTTAAAAAACGCGAAATGGTGCAGTGTTTAATTTAACAGTGGTACAGTGTTTAATAGAAAAAATATTGGGCCTGTTATATGAATCTAAATAAAAGTTTTTGTAGTGACATCTAACGGCCGTCAAAAGTATTAGCAACGACTACAGCGCCTCTACATTTACTTACACCTATCTGTGACAAAGATGCCATGCGCGTAGTTTCAATGTGTAGAAAAGAGATAGTTCCGAACAAAATCGCTCTATGAAGTCATTCCTCTGGAGTAATCTGTGACCACGACTAAGCTAGAAAATAGACAAATTTTTTCGCAAAATTGACAGTATTTGAACGCGCAGGAGAGTTGCAATATGTTTATGTCTAGCTTTTATCATAAACAATTCAATTGCATTGGTCCCTTTTATTTTGATAGGAAAACTTTTGACTGACAGTTCCTGTCATGTGTCAATTTACACTGGAATGCCGATGAATTTCATGTCCTCCTGAAATTCGGGTTTTATTTGTACACGCGTTATTTACAAGTTGCATAAAATTGCCTTGTGTCAGCTTTTGAAAGATCTTTCATCGTATGTGCACTTTTGAACTGTTATCGTGGTTCAGTTCTTGTCTTTCTTCATTAGTTATAATTATTCTGTTTGTTGTTTTACCTTTTTTCTTTTATTTATCCAATTTTGATTATTTCGTTATTTTTAGCACTTCGGATTGCATACAGCTTCTAATATTGCATTTAGTTGTCTGTTATTTTCATCACGCTGATTTTTTATTAGTTCAAAACTTATCAATCGATAGTTTTAGCTATTCCCGCCACACAGGGCCGCATCGAAATTTGAAATGTTAATTTCAGATAGCACTGCATTGTTTTGAACTGTATATTTCCTTGACTCATTTCTTTTGTTTAGAGACTGTTTGCCAAATATTCGGTAAAGCAGTTACGCGAATTGGTCGCCTTCAAACTGTTTCAAAATTCGGTTTTTTTTCTTAGTAGTCACGTATCCTGTTGGCGTGTGTCCAGGACGGCTGGAGATAAAACCACTTGACATGTCGAGTTTTTTGACAATAATCAAATTAAATTATCCTGTGATGAGACTTCTGTCAGTGGTTGCGGCTGGAAACGTGTTGCTCTTAAGCGCGTGGTGTTATAAAGTAGCGATGCTTCAATGTATTACACATGGGACTACCAACATGGGGAAGGTAGGTCGTGACAGTACCAGAGAGCGTATATTGGCGTAATTAGTTCCAGGATAGCGTTTTTGTGAGTCATCACGGAATTACCGAAAATATTTAAAACGGCACATGCATATAACGCAATTAAATATGATTAGTTCTTTCAAAATAACGTCGGGACGTCGTCCGCACACCGCACAAAAAGTACCTCCCAGAATTTAATCGGTCAATTAAGAGCAATAAAAAAGCAAATTATAATGGAAACGGCGTTGCGCTAAAACAAAGTAGTCGAACTAGCGATTGACATTGACAGCATTCCCCGACGACCAAGCGATGACCGTCTTGGATTCACATCTTGCATGTGTTACGTAGATAATAACAGCGTTCTTCCGAAAACAAAGAAAAAATCGAAACGGCGGAATTTTTTCGTGTCCGTTGATTAGAAACCGCAACAACGTGGCGAGGAGACGAGAGCCGTTTCATTTATCTAATGTGGCCGCGGCAGATAATCGACCGGGTCATTCGCACTTCGTTACACGCTTTTTGCTTTCGAAGGCATTTAAATTGATTTGGACACTGGTAACGAATCGAACGGCCACAAAAAAGAGGGTGTCAAAGCGGGCGAGGCAAAAGTTTGACAAATACCGCACCTCGTTCCACATCTACCGCGCTAAAACCGCGAGAACCGCTTATTTGATAATCTAATAATCACGCAGTACCTTGCGGTTTGGAAAACTGCATTACCCAAAACTTCTTTTTCCGCAAGTTTCCACAAGTTTAAGCCACGCGACATAAAACCGTAATCTCGTAATCCTAAAATATTAACTCGTCTCTTTATTGCACAGGATTCTAATCAGGTGGACTTTCAAGTAGCTTCTTAAAATGCTAATCACTTTATTGCTGCCAATTCGTATGAATTATGGGGGCTTTCGATGCCTTTTGCTTCAAATTTTCAACTTTAGTATTCGTCTTCCTCTTTTGTTCTTTGTTTTTACGTACTTAATAACCGGCGTTTCTTCGATTTAATTATAGTTTAATCAGTCATTATTTATTTAGCATATGGCTCATCACTAAATTTGTCAAATTCAAATTGTTCTAAATCTGCTAATAACTGTAGCTACCAATTCGAATGAATTATAACGGCTTTTGTTGCTTATTGCTTGAAATTTTCAACTTTAGGATTTAAGTGGATTTGATTATAATTTTGTAGACAGAACAAAGTTTTCAGGAAACTCATGGAAATTTTAAATAAGGATTTGTTACTACTTTTCTATTAAAAATTCAATGCTTCTTCGTCTGGTGTATTTTTATCTTCTTCTTCTTCTTTTGTTCTCTGTTTTTACAATCTTTCTTCGATTTAATTGTAATTTTAATCACGAAGCTACAAAAATTTCACTGAATTTGTCAAACTCAAATGGTTCTTAAACTGCTAATCACTTTATGGCTGCCATTGTGAATGAATTATGAGGGTTTTTCTAGTCTATTGGATTTAGGTGAGGGATTTGATTAAAATTTCGAACATCTTCTACATAATCGTGTAAATTTAAATAACGATTGGTTATTACTTTTCTATTTTAGCAACAATTCATTGATTCTTAGTCTAATTTGTTTTTTATCTTCTTATTCTTTTGTTTTTTGTTTTTACTTAATAACCGGCGTTTTTTTGATTTAGTTGTCATTTTAATCAGTCACTAATCTTGAATTAATTTCACTGAATTTGTCAAATTCAAACTGTTCTTAAACTGATAATCACTTTATGGTCGCCATTTTGCATGAATTGTGACGGTTTATGTGTTTGTTTTTCTAGTAAAGATTTAAAGCTTTTCCGTCTATTGTATTTTTTACCTTTTTTCTTTTTCGTTGTTTCTTTGTTTCTATTTATAGCAGGTGTTTCTTCGATTTAGTTATAATTTTAATCAGTCATGAAGCTTCTGTTAATTTCACTGAAATTGTTAAATCCATTCCTCATTCATTCATGTTCATATTCATAAACTGCTAATAACTTTATCGCTGCCAATTTTCATGAATTATAAGGGCTTTTGTTGTATATTGCTTGATATTTTCAATTTTAGTATTTAAGTGAGACTAGGGGTTTTGATTAAAATTTTGGAGAAAGAACAAGATCTTCAGCCAACTCGTGGAAGTTTTAAATAACGATTTATTACTACTTTTTAGTAAAGATTCAAAGTTCTTCACCCGGTGTATTTTTTACCTTTTTTTTTCTTCTTCGTTTGTTCTTTGTTTCTATTAATGGTCGGTGTTTTTTCGATTTAGTTATAATTTTGATCAGTCACGAAGCTTCAGTTAAGTTCAGTGAAGCTGTCACATCCATTCCTCATTCATTAATGTTCTCAAACTGCTAATAATTTTATGGCTGCCAATTTACATGAATTATGAGGACTTTTGTTGTCTATTGCTTGAAATTTTCCATTTTAGGTTTTAAGTGAGGCTTAGGGTTTGGATTAAAGCACGCTGTAAATATTAATGAAATGACGATTTGTTACTACTTTTCTAGTAAAAATGCAATGCATCTTCGTCTGGGGTATTTCTATCTTCTACTTTTGTTCTTTGTTTTTACAATCTTTCTTCGATTTAACTGTAATTTTAATCAATCTCGAATCTTCAAAAATTTTATTGAATTTGTCAACCCCAAATTGCTAATCACTTTATTGCTGCCAATTTACATGAATTATGAATTATTAATTATGGTGGCTTTTGTTGTACTCTGCTTGAAATTTTCAACTTCAGGATTTAAGTGAGATTTGAGGGATTTTATAATATGAATTTGTTATTACTTTTCTATTGTAGTAAAACTTCATTGCTTCTTGGTCTGGTGTAGTTTTACCTTCTTCTTTTGTTCTTTGTTTTTCCTTAATAGCGGTGCGAATTTTTTTATTCAAATTGTTCTTAAATCGCTAATCACTTTATAGCTGCCAATTCGCATGATTTATGAGGGTTTTTATTGTCTATTGAAATTTTTACTTTAGAATTTAACTGTGACTTGAGGAAGTTGATTAAAATTTTGGAGAAGTTACAAAATATTTTCTGGTAAAAATGCAATGCTTCTTCGCTGGTGTATTTACCTTCTTTTGTTCTTTCTTTTTAATAGCCAGCGTGTCTTCGATTTAATTGTAATTTAACCCAACCAGGAAACTTCAATTAATTTTACTGAATTGTCAAATTCAAATTGTTTTTAAACTGCACAAAAACATCAACAATTTGCTTGCAGAGGAATGTAGGCAACATGAAAGTTATTTACACACAATTCATTTTTTTCAACTGACGGATTTGGGGGACGTTTTCTGTTCATTTTGATGAATATCTCGGAGGTTCCAAAATGAGGGCGCAAGAGGTTAATAGGAAGAAGTCATGTTGATCGTCCGGCAAAAATGTACCGTCATTGCCCTAACATTACCACATTCGATGATATGGCAAAGTTAATAAAATGATTTACGATATTGTTTTGATATGTTGTAATGACCAGTGCCATAAAACGGACGAATTAACGAAACGGTTTAGAACATTCTTCCGATTGGGCCATTTTACTATAACGTGGAAGAATAAGGATTATGAGTAAGGAGTGAACTTTTCTAACGGCATAAGTCGACCTTCAAAAACTCGCTTCTGCATTTCCCATTTTTGCATCTCGAGGCTCATCATCGCCTTGCGATTTCAATAATATTTATTTATTTTCCACGATTTCCAGTCACGACATGATTCGGCTTTCACTTGCTTCATCAATAATCTGTTAATTACGGACTCCTCATCGGCGGTGCAGTATTTTCCAGAAACGAGTGTGAAGCATCTTGGAGTGAATCCCACACTTCCTACACAATTCCGCGGGTTCGTTTGTTTGAAAGTATCGGTTCTAAACGCGTAATAATTGGTTTTTCTACAAAACCAACGCTAGTTAATGTCTCTGACGTCATTCTTGCCATCATTGAATGATCCATGTGGAATGTTTCCGAACGAGCGCAAATTTGAGCGAATCCTGTTGTTCCATTTGAAGAAAAAATGCCGTGTCATGTTGTCATGAAGGAGATCTGACAGGTCCAGAGGTTAGAACCGGTGCGAAATCCTTATTGCACAAGTACGGCACACAAGAAATCTTTAGTCTATTACACCTTGCAAGGTCGAACACGAACAATGAATCATTTATTCATTACCTAATTATACACCTGCCATTTATTTGCAGTAAAATTTGCCGGTGCGAGCGGAGGGATTCCCTTTTCTTTTCGTACAGAACAAAACTGTTAAATTGTTTAAACAGCGATAAACTCTTGCCCAAACACGGCAACAATTGGCGCGTGCAGGTCCCGACTGGATTTCTTCTCACGCATCTGTTCGCATATGTCATTTGAATATTTATTTTCGATTGAGATTTGCCGTTTGAGGCGATCATTGTTGTTATTACAGCGGCGCGATAACAACAAACAACTTTATGCTGCGATTTGTTGAAAATGGGATAAATGCCAGACTCGTACAATTACGCTAATTACGTCAGTGATACATACAATTTGTTGATAATGCACTTTGTTTACGATTATTAGTAGTTTTTATGGGACGGCGGCGGCGTTTTTATCACCTCTCCTGATATCAGGCTCTGTAAATAAGATCATCACCGGCGCGCGATAGTTGTGCAAAATTTTGTAATTTTCACTTCTGACAGTCATCATATTTGGTGTCGTTCAACTCCGCATAATTTGGGAGAAATTACACCATTTTCGACAAAGTGAGTCACCTGATTTCGGCTGATTTTATCCTAAATCGTGTCACTTTGTAATCTTATTTCGTTAATTAGGCCATTCGTGACTATTAATATGGCTCGTTTTTCGGTGGTGTTATTCGTCGCGTTTTATTTTTAAATTAATCCCATAAAATTTTAACGACCATCACTTGCACCACTGCACGTCATACAAGGATGCGGATTACATAAGGATAGTGATGATTTGGCGATTTTCCGAAATGCGCGAGCGGCGCCGCGATTTTTTCAGGCGTGTAAAGTTACGCCGATGACGCGTCGTCTGGAGCTGAGTGTTGAAATTCCTGAAAATGCGATTTCGATTTCCGATATGGGGCGAAACGCGAGACCTTACCATTCCGCGGATATACGGGGTGGGCGAGTTGCGTAAGCCCGGACTAATAAACTCGCGGTCAGCGTGCGTAGATCCGAAAGAACTCCAGAGACGATCACCACCCGGAAGAAGTCCGTTGTCAATAATTTGTCTCGTGGTGGGGGGACTTAGACTTACAATTACATGAATGAGCTAAGGAGGAGTTTCACGGGACACACCCTCTAGCATAAATAGTTCGTCAGTTTACGCTTTGACCACTAGCAGATTGTTGTGTTAAGTCTGACAGAGTACAGACACGTCTGACGATGAGTTCGTGGACGACACTTTGTAAACACACGTGAGATAGGAGAGCCTTCGAGTCACCAGTGTCCGCTAACCAGTGCCGAGTTTTTCGGTGATTTCAACGAGCGTTTTTTTGTGATTGTATTTTTCGCGCTTTCGCGGGTTGTTTTTCGTTGTTGGGAATGATGGAGCGGTGGAGCGGTCATTTCGCGGGGATGCTGGACCGGGACCAAAGGACCGCCAGAACGTGCAGTTGTGACAGGAACGTTGTGTTCGCGAAAGGATACGAGGCGGTCCACGCGGTTCTGACTCTAATTAGTAGACGAAACGAGCCAGTTAGTCACCGTTCCGTTCCGGGAAGGACGAGTCCACACTCCTCGTGCAAAACCAGGAAAAATGGGCACTTCTGGAAGAGTTTACACAGTAAGTCGAACACTTTGCCTCCGATTGATATGTATAACGATAGGCGGAGCGCGATCAACAGGTGGCCAATGGCGCGCCGCATTACCGTAACCCGACCACGGATCAAACTATTCCGTAATCCTCACCATCGCTCGTCGACCACTTTTTCGCGCACTTTGCCGTGTCCGGTGATTCACCGGGAAATTGGCCGGGCCGGATCGATTCGCGCGCGATTTCCCAACACCTATTTTAACACTAAAACCGAAAGAACTACCACCAAGTGAAGTACTTCTTGTATGTAACACGTGCTGGTGTGTGTTGCAGGATTAAGGCACGCTCTCTTAGTCGGGGCCTACCTGAGCCTGGTGACGTTCCCCGGCATCCTAGCAGCACCGACGCTTCGCGGCCCCATGTCCAAGGTCAACGCCGACCCCAAGTGGCTGAACCCGTGCGGCAGCTCAAACGGCGGCGGCGGCGGTCACAGCATCCCCGAGAAGCAGCTCCTCATGCAGATCGTGAACCAGGCCCACATCGCCCTGACCAAAGCCGAGGCGTTCAAGGAAGAACTCGTAAGTACCCCGACCTTGCGCCGCAGACGGTCTGACGCCGCAAAGGAAGTGCGGGACACGTTCTTCTGGTCCTTCTGGAATTGCACCCGCTTCCTCTTAGTAAATTGATTGTCGTCGAACAATAGTTAGCTATTAACGGCGGAGGAAAACGGACACGATTTTACCGGATGTGACAAAGACGCCAAGCATTTGTATCCGATGGAACGAGAAAGATTATAGACGCTACGCGAGACAGCGAAAGAGACGAAAAATATGATAGTGTGTAATCAGACATCAACGGACGGCATAATATAATACCGATCGCGCATACTAATTCGGTTAATCATTCTTTCAATGCAAGAAGTTTAATATTCTCGTTTCGACGAATTGCTAAATGCGCTAATTGTGATCTTCTTCTCGTCGCAGGTCCAAGGTATGTTCAACACGAACTATGGCATGTTGAACCAGTTCTACAAGGATAAGGACTACGAGTGGCTGCCCACTAGCGGCCTACCCAAAAAGCTGGGCGAAATGACGCCTATAGAGCATCTGCAATCGCTCGAGGTAAGGCGTTTACGCGTTGTATTTGTAACAGTCGCTAATAATGTGTTGGATTTAGCTGAAACCGACACTTTTGGATGTTTACGAGTACCTCCAAACCATGGCCGTGGGACTGGAGCAGATCGTGGAGGACGAGAAGAAGCGAGAAGGGTCGTTCCAGTCGAAATTCATGGAGACCGAACACAACCTAATTTTGCTGCTGTGCGAGATCAACACGGTCATCATGGAGAAGGAGCTCGTGATTGAGGAGGACGTCAGCCGGGACGTCATGGGACCCGAGTTCCGGAACATGGATAATACATCCATGAACCTCAGAAACTGGATCATATATCGAGATTATCTCAACATGCTCGAATACACCAAGGATGTATTTCAATACTTCGTAAATAACCCCCCATCGAGCCACTAAACGTTTTCTCAAAACCACTGACACGGAGTGGCTTATTGCCATTTTTTAGTATGTACTGATAATTTATTTTTTAATTTTAATTTGTATACTGTATATAGTATTGTTTTTATACCGTATTGTACATGGATGGCTTCTTCACTGGTTTTTATCATTGATTACTACTCGAATGTCACCTGTTGTATAGACTCTAGTAATAGAATTGCTGTGATAAAACTAAAATGTCAATAAAAGTATTTTTGTGTTTTTTTTAATACCTGTTTAATTTTCTCTTTGCCTCTCTAATGATGAAAACAAATATTATCTTCCTGCGGTTTGGTGACACTTTTGTGTCAACTCACCGTCCATGCACCAAATCGAAACAAATATTTGCACCCATCGATACTTAACTGTTGTTAAGATATCAGTGGCGTAATCAAAAGAGCGCCGCCGGACTCCAGAACACGACAAAAGTTATTCCCACCGGTATTGATTCAGCCTGCTTCGCCCTTGACCATTTTTCGGGAAACACCGCGACATTGACCCCGAGTTTTTAAAATTGTGACGTCACGAGCGTCGACTGTACGCCATGATACGTCATTGGCGACGCGTTATTGCCGTCCGAAAGAGGTCGCTACTTTGTAATTTTTATTGCCCACCAGCGAATTGCTCGTGTCACCTAGAATATGTTTGTTCTATTTATAACTGGCCTTGCGGAGGTAAACGAATCCATCAAATCGAAATAGGTGCACTACCGCAACTGGAATAGAGTAAATGATGCCCAATTCGTATTCCAACCGGTCCGGTTCTAGATGTCCCCAATTTCAGATTTAACGACTTTGATTCGTCTTTTAACACACGCCCGACAACTTAAATAAGAGTATATGAAACAATGGGACAACATCTAAAAGGAATAAAATGATGTAATGCTTTGGTCGCTCAAATGACCCATTTTCGGTGGGCCAATTCGCCGTCTAATTGGCGTGATTAACTAAAAGAACGAACCCGTTCCATTATGGTCATTATCGGGCCGTATGAGTGATGTGGGTCCAGCCATTGCCAAGGTGATCTGTCAATGCCCGAAAGCGTCATTCCGCGAAGAGACTGCTCCGTTCCCACGAACTTGTTACCTATTCCGTGAAAATGCCGATTCTTTCGAGCTACCTCTACCTACCTTTGGAGCGGCGTTGTCACGTGGAGGGGTTTTCTTCGATTCCGACGACGATTCCAAGTGATAAGGTGTGTTCGATTGACGTCAAAGTCATGGGGATTCCATCGCCGATGACAAATACTTTAACTCGTTGCGCGATCTCGTTACGTTGCCAAAAGTTGCGTAAGTTCGAATCGGTGACAATCGTCGCATGAATGCGAGCAATGTCAATAGCGGGGACGTCATAACTTTGTTGACACCGTCACCGAGTTCACCTTTTAATTGAACGTTGTCAACGGTTTTATCGCCCATTATGAGTGGCTGTCATCGACCAAATAAAACTGATTTATTGCAGAAATCGCGGCAATTAGGAGTTTACTCACACCGTCTGTTTATACAGTGGAAAACAACAAATTGCTAATAATAAGACAAACAGATTTCGGAGAGTCATCATGCTGATTTTTAACATTTGCCTACTCTAATTGTTATCTGGGTAAAAGAGTCCGGTGGACGGCGGCCATACCTCAGCGCCTTTTTTGCTTTCAGTGCCTTTCGTGAGATGCAGCAATTACGACATACGGAGACTATTTGTCGTCGAAGGAGCGTTCAAATATTTATTTATAAGAACCGTCTGAAGAACAAAGCGGTAACTTTCAAAGTCCATATTGGCATTTTGTAAAACACATTTTGGTACAATTCGTGGAGTGGAAAAAAACAACGAGAGAATCATCGACCGGACTCGCGAAGAGACAAAAAGATGCTAAAAGAAGATATCCTAACAAATGTAAAATGCAAATAACTTACAAAACGAACACAGACTAAACCACAATCCAAATTTTTTATTGCATGTTAACATCAGAAACTACTCTACAAAAAAACCAACACGACTTTTACCTGTCGGTGTGGGACTAAGGACTCCCGAAGAGGTAAGAAAAACAGAATGCGATTCTGTGGTTTTCGGTGTGCTCGAGACACGCTGAGATTGTGTTATCAACGGTGGACATCGCCAGAAGGATGCGGCCAAACTGGTCACGGGGTCACCGAGCACTCCATTCAGGATTCTACGCCTTCACACAAAAATTTTATCGCCAGACACACGAAATTCCCGAATTATTATAATCGCCATATATTGTCCTAATCGCGTCGATCATCCACGTTTAATTACCACTATCCGAATTCCCGCTTCCATTTTTGGAGGTTTCAAAATCGGAAAGGAAAACGATTTTCCGAGAAAAATATGTGGATAAATGGAAGGCACCATGTGCGCGGAATTTCGTCACCGACAACGGTAAATATTTTATTACACAACTCTCCGTTTCATGAATGGATCACAACTCGGACGATTTTCCAAACGCGAGGTCCATGGAAAATCCGCGAGCCGCGCTGTACTGTTAGCTTACCACTTACCTTCATTGGTATTCAGGGTCTAATTGCCTTTATAGCATTGAAAATCCCCCAACGGAATGCGAAATGGTATACATCGTCGGCACCTTTTTATGCGGATATTTGAAGACATTACGGACGATTTCGATAGTGATTTATGACTTTAAAGATTGGGTGATAAAGCCATCCCATATCGGAGTCAAAAGAAAAAAAAAGTAGGATTATTTAGCCGAACAGGTTCGGTGTAGTCAAAGTTTGGAAACAAAGAAGAACCATTTCGGCCGGGGCGTCCCACCCCGTTAATCCCCCGAACTTGGACACAGCCGAAGATAATATATTGCACGCTGTAAATAACTGGATAAATCGCGCCACGGTCTTCCAAATTGTTTCAGGTGGGTCCAAATGTTGATATAGTGCAGGTTTCAAGTCGCATCATGCAATCCACATAACTTTGCATTCGATTGCAACTATTTGTGTTTCCCACCTGTCCAGCGAGTGTAGTCTTGTAGATTTATATAGATTGCCAACACAAAACGGCGATGCACTTAACCGAATAATCTCAATGTTGTTCCTATACAGGCTGTATGTAAACCGCGGTCACGATTCCAATATTGATATAGGGACGGCAGGTAAATTCCACATCCTTCCACATTAGCCGAGATAATGATACAACCCATGCTCGTATTTTCCGCACCGCGAAACCATTTTTTCGCCTCGTCGAATTAATTTCGTAAACACACCGACCGCAGACACCTTTAATCCTTCCGAAACCACCGAAAACTGACACTGGAAGGAACGGTTTCTTTTGCACGAAAACACAACATACACACAAACCACCGACCATGGCACTGACGCTTTCACTAACCTTTGCAACAATTTTTTGCAACGTTATGTCACAAGCTAGATTACTATAATTTTTTTTGTTTGACATTTCAAGCACTATAAATTTTACTTCGTTCTAACGGCGAATTGTGCAACTCACGACTCACTTTTATGATATATTCATCAACTTTGTGAGGACCATTTAATACAATTTCAAATGATTGTAATTTAAAGAAGGAAAGGAAGAAAATTGGCATTGTACGTATTTCTTGTCGCAGGAAGAATGACATTGCACCTATAGAAAACACCTGGCTCAAGATACAAAAACGATACTTTCCCTTGAAGCTTTGAAGACGTTTTTATTACTTCCTTCCTAATTTCTATTTAAAAAGCATCATCGGCCGCATTTTTACTTAGACCTTTTCTGACCATACCCTACCCGACTTGATGCAATATTTTCTTCGATCTATATCTAGTAGATCAAAAATTGTAAGCTTTAACAAAGGTAGAATACATTTAACGGCCAGAATTCCAGAGAAAACATGAATACATTCCTAGATTTGAAAAACTCTTTACTACTTCCTAATTTGCATTTAACTAGAAACTACGAAACATCTTATCCTCGCCCGCATTTTTTGAACCGTTTCTGACCAGACTTGACTTGACGTGATTTAATATTGTCTTCCTGTATCTACATCTGTTTGATCAATAATATTAAGTTTTAACAAAAGAGTACGGCCAAAATTTTGTAGAAAACTTCTAAAGGAAACTACTTTCTTTCCAATTTCTCTAAATATGTATATGTGTATGAAGTATCTGCGAAATTTCTTATCCTCAGCCGCGCTTTTAGTTATGAACCGTTTCTGAGCAGATCTGACCTGACCTGATTTTATTTTTTTTAATTTTAATCTATTTTATCAATTATTTAAGTTTTATAAAGACGTACAGATCTAACTGCCAGAATTTCATATACATTGTGATTCATGTAGAACGTTTATTCGAAAATTTCTCGTATAGCTAGAAAGTTGAAATTTGGTGCATCATCATTATATTTCTTTCCATTTTTGATCCAAATGTTGTTATTCCACAGCCTTTTATTCCAAAAGCTAAAGTGAAGAGGCATTTTTTTACTAAATATGGAATATCGTAAAAACTATCGAGAATTAACATAACAAATCTGTATAAAGGTTGAGTTAGTTTTTAGTTTTACATTGAATTCCGTTATTAGATTGTAGGGGTTGCAATTTGAAAATGTTGAATTTTTGTCATTTTGTTATAGTAATTTTAGAGAAACGCAACGACCTTCTGAAACATTAAAAAGTATTAGAAGTATCTACGCTGAAATTATTTTTTGAAATCATACGAATCGATAGAAAGAATTATTGCAATACTTCAAATGGTTCAAAAGATATACATTTTAAAAAAGATTAATTTATTTTCAAGTTTTAGCATTTAATTACAAATATGAAAAAGACTATGAAAAGTAACTAACAATTGAATCAATATTCACATAAAAATAGAGGCTTAGCATTTAAAATAACAGTTGGTGTTAATTTCTGGTATAACCTAAAATGCCGCCGTTTTGAAAGTATTATATTTTACTTCGATTCGAAATGATCGGTAATTATGGTGCACCAATTTCAACTTTCTATCTTTACGGGAAATTTGAAATTTTCTAATGAACGGTATACGTGAATCAATCTGTATAGATAACTTACAGATATTTCTAACTTTTGAAAAAATTTTTACTAGTTTTTTCTTAACTTCTGTTTTTAAGAATCTGCGAAACGACTTCTAATCGGCCGCATTATAAATTCTGCACCAGTTCTGATCAGATTTTGTTTAAATCTGTAGGTATGATCAAAAATTTTAAGTTTTAACAATGGAGGAATAGATTTAGATAAGACTTGACGATAATTCTAGCCTCGAAGAAGTTTTTACTGCTTCCTTCCTATTTTCTATTCTGAAAAACATTTACGACATATCTTATTATCCGCCCCATTTTTAGTTTTGCTCCGATTTTGACCAGACATGACATGATTTAATATTGTCTTCCATTCACATATCAATATAAATAATTTTAAGTAAAAAAAAATTATAAATATAACGAACACAATTATATACAAAACATAATGATATTCCTAGCTTTGAAGAAATGTTTACTACTTCTTCCTATGTTCCATTTATAAAGAATCTGCGAAACCTCTTATCGTCGGACGCATTTTTAGTTCTGTACTGTTTCTGGTGCTGCTTGTTGATTTTTCTTTTGTATCTCTATACTTTCGTGTTCGGTTCTTCCCATAATACTTTATTGCCTCTCCAATACTTATATTTAACATAGGTCTTTGATAGTATTGCGACCGAGAGCGAATTATCATATTCCATTCTAAGCCGACCAAGAACTGAAGATGTCTACTGTAGATGTAGATGGAACGTTCTGGACGTATCTGTTATAGTTAAAAGTGTTTGTGTTCACTGGCGAGATTTATAAAAGTGCGTACAAAAATAAAACCAGGCGAGGTAAGGCATGGAAACACTTTGTTTTTTTCTGTAGAGTGTAGAAAATGTTAACTTGAACTGTGGTTACCGTTTCGGATAAGATGATAGGTTTTGTGTTTGTTTTAATAAATTCCATCTCCAGGCGTCGGTTTGGTCCATGGACAAGAGACCAGACATCGATTTGAACGTCGTTTGTGCAAATTGACATAATGTCAAGTCAAAAGGTTACACCGTAAAAAATAATAAAAAGGCCCCCCGAGCCTCCATTTTTTTGTACGCTTTAATACATTTACATCCGGTTTTCATAATATTTCCTAGTATCAAGTGCACATTGTTCTTTTGATTTAATGACCATTTTGTATTTATTGGAAGTTCGATTTTTCCAATCGAACAAGTCGTATCTTCAACTTATCGAGCAGTGGTTGTATTTTTGACAGTTTTTGGTGGATCGTTTTGTGGAATGTGTGGCTGTTTGTTGCAAAACCTGTCGAAATAGGCACTTCCCCGGTCCGCCCCTGACACTCGGGGGTGCCTCAGCCCCTTAGGTCCGCGGTAGGTAAAAAGATGAATGGAAGTGCTGCATCGTCGCCGACACCCACTCAATGAATAGCAGCGGTGTGAATTGAGATGTCAGGAAATCGTCGACGTGAATTGGCGAACAATACCTCTAGTAAATATTTCACCTCCTAGGAGCACCAATTCACATATTGTCCTCAGAGGCAGACGCCACCGCGACTTTAACACAATAACAGCGCCATTTAAGCCGGGTCTGGCCGAAAAACACTTTATGATTGTTATTGTACACCTCAGTCGGCGGAGAATTTCTATTCTTTCATGTCGTTTTTGCACCGCCGCTAATGTGTCCCTTCCTTCCTCACTTAACCATTCGTTCCGGCCATTCAAGCGCACATACTACACAAAAAAGACAACAAACACTAAATAATCCGTCCATCGGAGCTGCTAACTTCATACCAAACACGACGCTAATCGGGTGATTATCGGCATTTCCGGACCCGACTTCTCAGCCGACGATGTAGGTCAGGCCCGCTTCGCAGAAACAAACATCTCCAGACCGATTTTAATGAATCCACTCACAAAAAATTCCTTTAACCGGACCACATGCGTCACTTCGGCCACACAATATCCATTTCTAAAACACCCGATAGAAATCGCTCATTTTACGCTACAATTCCTTGGGCAAATAAAACTCTTGCGCTTCAACTTATTCAAACAGAACCTACTGTTTTTAAGATTTGATTGCTTTATAAAAAGTGTTAAATGTGTTCCAATTAATACAGCGTAATTTACAGACACCGTTCATTAAAATAGCAACCAATTTTTATACAGGCTTGCACTTTGAAACTTAGCATACATTTGAATTATGTATTTCATAAAATACGAGACATAACTACCGAAAAACTGCATTTTATTCAGATTGACTAACAGAGTCAAAAACCACATGTTAGGGTGGCGACATCTAGCGGCCGTGAATCGTAACAAATAAAAAATTTCCCACCTTAATGCATGATTTTTTCAGTGGTAACTATGGTTACTAGCATAGATGACGCTATTATTTTACGAATTGGAATCTTAGAAGCAAATTTTTGTGCTTTAAAATACATAGATTAAAACAGTATAGGGTCAACGAAAATATAGTATATTGTAATCAACTCGGATGTAAATGGGCGATTAATAATCTCTACAATTACAGACACTCACTCGCTTCCGCTCGTTCGTGCTTTAAACTGTCTCAAATATTAATGCTTTCATTAACATACTTGTTTATTAAATAACTGTTACGTCGCCTCCCGTACTTTCTAGATTTGTGGCGACGCACCTTCACTTCAAGTAATTCGATAATTTCTAAAAATGTGTTAAGTTTCGTAAACTGAATACAAAATGTGCCAAAAAGCTTCATTATTTAGACATGAAAATTTTGATATTGTACACTGTTGTTTATTGTCTGATACATTTCTTTACCGCTAAGTTGCCGCTCGTCTGTCTGATTGATAAAATAAACAAGCCCGAGTTTTGGCGAGATAATATCAAAAACCCGGCGTCACGAAACGATTTAAATATTTTTATAAAACCAGAAATTTGTTTGGCCGGAAATTTGATAAAGTATTGACACTAGATTTGGTATAGAATAATCGTCAGATATGTATTTAAAATATAACAAATTTCTGTTATCTATATTTGTTTAGAAATAGTAAAGTTCTTAAGCAATTTTTGCAATTTTTACCTCGCCTTGTGATCATCGGCGCGACTCTCCTTTTTTGACAAGGATACGTGCAAGTAGTCGCATACACGGTCCCAGGTTCTTAATTGTAAGCAAGTATTTATAAAGGATCCCAATTTTTTGCCCACTTTATTTTTATTTGTGGTCTAGATAGGAGGTTGTTAGAACCGTAATTAAGTGGTTGGGTTAAAGATACCATAAAAAACCATAGAATATTTAAAATGAATTGGTTTCTGGCTTATTGTAAAACGAAGTTGTAAATTTGGGCATAAACATAAAGCAAAGCTGAGTGGGCCAAGAAGACACTTTGAAAATCTCTAGAGTGTAGAAAATGTAGTTTTCGCGAAGCTTCGAATACGTAATAGTATGTGTTTTTTAACAAATTCCCTCTTCAAGAGTTTGAGAAACTCTTGGGCCTCGATTGATAAATTTTTGACCGAGCTTGTCAAATGACATTAATTGACAATGTTAAAAATCTACGCTGAAAAAAAGACAACAGTTAAATTCCACAGCCTCTTGAGCCTAATATTTTTGTTACGACTTTTAACTAAGAATCACATTAAACTACATGTCTTACAAATTTTAAACAACATACGTACACCTGACAAATACATAGTTTAGTCATAAATTTCGCACAAAACCGTACAAAAATGACTCAATGACACTCTACATGCAATTTTATGATTATATTTTTGGAACAGGTTGTTTGTTTTTATTAAAAATTAGCAGACAAATTCTTAAAACTGTAACTTGTGACTACCATCAGCAAGGGTGGTTTGAAGAGGGAACCCCTTTATTTTGATTGTTTTACAACGATCTCCTACTGATATTGTAAATAGAGAGCACAATAAAAAATGTGTTTAAGATTCAGTAAAAGAAGTAAAAACCAAACCCGTTCAGAGAGAATAAAAGAATATCAATTTGTAGCAAGTGTATGCTTAACCCACTCTGAAACCAAAGTCAACTCTTTGACAATAGCTGAATATTGTCTTAGGTCTAATTGATTCGAGAAAAGGTAGCTTATGCGGTTTTGGAAGTGTCATAAATCTTTCAAATCCGCCATGGACCTACCATGAACGAACTAAATTTGAATCTTTCTGAAACTGCTCTTCAAAATTTTACAGTGATTCGTTAATCCAAACGACCGAAATTGCCTTAAGCTGATTTGCATTTGGCATCCAACATTTCACGTTCGTAGGATTAGCCTAATTAATTTTTCGATTAATTAAATTCATCTTGCTTAGGTTTTAGATACTCATGTTATTGGTAATCTCGAATTTATCTCTACATCCAAGCCAAGTGCTGTTAAATCAATTTCAAATCACCTTATTTCAAGATTTTCAACAATGGAGTCATTTTCATTCATGGAATCAACTCAGTGTGGTGGTTAGACATTTCTATATCATATTGGATTAGTTCCTTGCAATATTTTGTCAAACGCATTCGTCCATTGATCATTAATCCGTTCTATTCATCCAGGAGTAGAATTTATAATGGAGTGCTATAACTTTTATTTTCAGATTATGACTTAAGTAACAAATCGCACCCATAGATTTAAACAACAAACTAAACTCATCGTCGTTGTTAGCCAGTTTTTAAAAATTGAATGGAAGATGAACCACTTAACTTTTATTTTATGCCCGGTGCTTTTAATAATGGGACAATGGACATGAACAGGGACTCTGGCATTCATAAGCCGCGCAGGAGGTAAACTGGCAAAGCTTTCTCCTTCAGCCTAATGTTTTTATAATCTCGGAAGACATAAGCAGTTAATATTGAAAATAGGATTTGCAAAAATTCTTAAAATGCACAATGCAGAAAAGCTCTTCCTTGTAAGCCTGCTAAATGCTTTACTTAACTTGTAAAGCTCCCTTTAATCTGCTATGCAAATTAGGAATATTCTCTCTTTAGCAGCAGATTAAGGAACACCAAAACTTTTACCAGATTTGCCAAATTACACCGGAAATAACGTCTTATATTAATTTTTAAATAAGTGCAGTTTAAGCTGTTTTAGCTCGTTATTGGTAAATACCCCAGTGCCACCAAGAAGTACCTTTTTTCTTTGTGAATGCATTTTCCATATGTAAATCAAGCGAAATGGAAAATATCACATGAAAAATCGACTTTCCACAAAATAAAATAAATGCAGCGTTTGTTGTAACTTTTTATTACTTTGCTCAATTCCTTCAGCTACCAAATCTGAATTAAATTAGCTTTCAATTCACATGAACCAAAGCTCAGTAAAAACCCTATAACTATAACTTCTCCTTAGCCACGACGGTCATCCTGGATAATAGAAAACAATTTTTATTTCCGAAATTTTATTATACAAAACTCAAACTTATGACACCGGAACTGAGCTGTCAAAACAAATCTCTTGTAGAATCAAATAGATTTCTTCCAAAACAAAGTCGAAGAAATTCATGGTTGTTAAAAATTGATCATTAACGGTGCTGAAAAGCCAGTTAACAAGAGTGGAATGGGTGGTAATGAACTAATTGAATTCTCCCATAATTAACACTTCTTTATTTACATATCGTAATGACACTGAGCGAAAGCAATGGTAATTTTTTATGTCCATTTTATTTATATTTCGTGCTTTGCCTTCGCGCAGAAAGACACAAAGTTTTAAGCAATTATCCACAGTATGTAGTACTCCCAAAGCGCAATCATTCCATACCGAGATTAGCAATCTTGACGGAAAAAGAATTTTAGTGCTTCCTGCTTAGGTTGGGTTTTTTACGATTGGATGCCATGTATGGTTTCTGATTGGTGTCTGTGGTTTTAGAGTAAATCACGGGCGGTTCAAATAATTGCTTATGTCTACTAAGTACGATTAGAACTGTAACATATTTATCAGTTTTGTCTTTTGTTGTTTGATGATAAATTACAGGTGCGAGTGGCACGTGGTAGCACTAGAGAAGCTAGATAATAGAATTTGGAAGAATGTTGGACAGTTTTAGGACCATCACACAATTGCCAGTCATTTCTTATAATACGACTTTGACAAGTCAAAACTGGAATGAAATTAGTGTGGAAGCTTTGAGGGTGGCGGTAAGTCCGTCCCTGGACGCAGGTAGCTGTCGGTGTTATTATGTGGCATTTGTGCATAAATCTACTTGTGACAAGTGTAGGCTTAATCCACAATGAAAAGAAAGCAAGATCCCTGACAATGGCCGAATATCGCCTTTGAGTAAATATTTGCCGATTGCTGTAAAACCGATTCGGAACGGTGATTTACAAGCTAGCGCTGATTCAGGGTGAGATCCGTCCCTCGTTGGCAGGTTTGCGGGCGATGGGAGGTCCCGCCCGGCATGTTGTTAAACAATCGGGGAATTTATGGGCAAAAGCGCTGGAGAGCATCCCTCCTGATGATCACCTCTGACACCACTACACCTCTATCTACCAGCCTGTGACTAAGAACGGTGTCGAGTTCATATGCATGCACGAAACCGCGCGCGATTTATTATTATAAAGCGGTTGCATTCGCGGTCACGTAGCAAGCGTCTAAACTGAAGAGAGCAATGTGTGCTGTGAATATAGAGAAACGACGGAAACGAATCGTGCTAAGGTGGACAATTACACTGTGCAGGTCGAACACACACACACACACTCACACACATATGAGGGACGCGCCCACAGGTGTCTGCTGCTCCCCACACCGCCGCCCAAGAAGCGCCCAGGCCTTGGGCGAACTCGGAGCCGGCAGGCAAAGGAGGAAACCTTCACTGTTGCATGAACCTTCAAATTTCAAAAAAATATATTTTTTTTTGTCAAAGAATCGGTACACATCTGTTTTTATTACCATCTTCTCTTCTCCCTCGCCCATATTTCTGATCTGAATTTATTGGTAATTCATCAACAACACTTTTACTTTTATTCCTCTTCTTTTTTTTGCAAAAGCTTTGCTTAACTTATATCGAACTGATAAGCGTCTTTATTCACCACATCTACTTTCTCCTCTTGATAATGATACCTCATCCATACTTTTAACGAGTTTCCAACCCCTCAACCTTCAAAAACTTGAAACTTTAAAATGAAATTGAACATTATTCTTCTGAATTTTTTTTCTTACCAAAACCATTTTCAACACCGTCTCCTTTCCCTGCTTCCTTGTCCATATTTAGACTCTTTTATCAGAAGGTACAGTATATTTAAGCGAAAATTCTGAAAATATCTGCTTATACATATAAAGTATGTAAAAATCACAATTTGCATTCATGGGCAACACTGTATATTAAATTACTATAACCACAGATTACTCCAGATGAATGACTTTATAGGGCGATTTTGTCCGGAACTATCTCTTTTCTACGCTTTGAAACTAGGCGCATGACATCTTTGTCACAGATAGGTGTAAGCAAATGTAGAGGCGCTGTAATCGTTGCTAATACTTTTTACGACCGTTAGTGGTCACTACAAAAACTTTTATTTAATTTCATATAACAAGCCCAATATTTTTTCTACTTTAAATTAAACAATGTATCTTTCCGCGTTTTTTAAAAAGCGCGATTGTTTGTACGTTGTTGATTTTTTTCTGTATAATATTTTAAAAACAGCGTTTTGCAATTACAATCAAGCGAGTAAATGTCAAAACTTGCTTGCATTGCTTAAATTTGTGAATAATTTTTAACGAAAGATGGGTCTTCCTTGCATTATTTGTGGTGTTTGTGAAAACGAAGCGGAGAAACTGTAATGTTTTCCAAAAAGTGAAGAAAGGTAACGATGTTTTATTAATAAAACAAATCCAGGATATCTAATTATATAATTGCAGAGCGAAACTCTGGCAAGAAGCTGTAAATCTCCAAAATTGCAAAAGTAAAAGTGGAGGGTTTGCAACAAACACTTTTCGGCATCGTTAGATATTAGGCTTCATTATTCTGTATTTTTGTGTATGAATTTGAGGAACTAAGCCAGGTTGCTCTAGTTGTCGAGCAAGCCCTTCAAGATTTTCATTATTATATCATAACCCCAAGTTATGATCATGAATATATTATTATACCTATCTTAGAAATGTAATTGTTAACATTTTGGGTATAATTTTGTTTAATTTAAATTATATATTATAATAAATTTATTTATATAGAATTGTTTGTTTTTTACATTAGTTTTGTAGAATAAATCATAAAATATTCAAAATATAATAGCATTTTTACTGCCTATAAAGAGAGGAGAGACTGTTTAAATTTGCCGCAAAATTTGATCGATGCGCCATCTGAAAACTGTTACATAATTTGAAGGTCGTTAAATGTCATTCCGCCAAAATATTTGCATTGAGTCAGCCATCTGGAGTAATCTGTGCTATAACTCAAAATTTGACGTGACTATTATAAACTAGACGGTATACCTTAAAAATTGTATGTCAAGATTCTCATTGGTTTGGGAGGTGCGATTTTTCAAAAAATGCTTTTTTTGTTGTAATGTTAAATAATAGCAAAGCAACTGAAGTTAAGAACGTAGAAGGTTATAAAAAGTATAAGTATTTCTTGAGAAGAAATGCGAAAATAGCGTATTATCATTAGAAAAAAACTAACTTTGATGTGCCATGCTGTATGTGGACATACTCTAGATAAGCAGATATATTCAGAGTGTTCTCTTAAATACCTTCTGTCGAAAACGGCATTTCTATATCTTTTTTCATTTTAGCGTAATCCTACTTCCCCCCAGCGCTGGGACACCTGTAACTCTTTTACATTTATTCTTATTCGTCTTGCCAAAGCTATTCATGGAACTGATAAACATCTCTCTTCCTTACAAAGTCCGTTTTTTCTTCATTGACAATAATATTTTTTTAAACAAAAAAAATAAAAACAAATATTTTCTTCTTGTTTGCCATGAAAAACATTATCTTTCATCGAAATGATAAACGTTTTTATTCATCAGAATCGTATTTATTTTTTTGAAAATAAATTTAAATAAAAAATTACAATTGGTTTTATTATTTATTCCAAAAATTGAAAACTTAATACTGAATTAATTAACAATTCTTTTACGCTGTTCTTCATTATTCTTCATTTTCTTTTTTTAAACTGCCCTACATCGAACTGATAAACGTGTCATTCACCACGATCTTCTTTCTTGTCTTCCTTGTCAATATTTCAGGTTTCAAAAAAGTGAAAAGTTTAAAGTTTAATTGATTTAAAGTTCAGTTATAACGTACTCAAACAATACACCAAAAGCGGTTCATCATATCCGAAGTTTGCTATAATCGGTAAAATAAAAAGTGTATGTGTAACAAAAGGTCTTTGTTTTCAATTTTACTACCCATTTTATTAGCTTTTTCTGGTAGAGTAACACCACTTAGATGAATGCTTTCTTGTCTTTTTTGTGTAAACCACTTAAGAAGCCATTTATCCTTGATTCGCTCAATAGCATAAATAGCATAAAATAGCATTTCTTTTTTCTGTATCAAAGACACAGTATAATATTTTGCCAAGTTCATCTATTAGCAAATACTACATTGTATTTCTTTGTATGCTTACGTATTTGAGTTTTAGGGTAAAAGCTTTAACGTTTATGATTTTCTGTTTTTCAAGAATTTTAATAATTATAGGCATTAGATATAGTTGAATAAAAAAGTCCTTTTACATGATTCCCAAAAAGTTTGTTATAAAAGAAAAACTGTGCATCATTTTACATTTGGTTCACTTTATCCGGTAAAATACATTGCACGTATAGGAAAAGTTTTTATTGCTTGAAATAAAGTACATTATATTTGAAAGTTCATTACCAGTGGGTTCGCTAGAGCCGGAGTCTACTCTACTCTTATTCTTGTTCTTTTTCTTCTCTTCTTCTTGAACAAGCTTCACTTTTCATCGAACGGATAAACGTGTCTTCGTCACCATATTCTTTCTCTTACTGACAATGAATTTAGATTATAAAACAATCTTGTTTATATTTCGGACCTTCATCTCCAATACCTCAACTTTCATAAACTTGAAGAGTTCAAAAATTAACAGCTCTCTTACTCTTTTTCGTATTCTTGTTCTTTTTCTTGCCATAGCTTTGCCCTTAACCGAATTGATACACATCTCTTTTCATCACCATCTTTTTTTTGACCATAGTTCTGATCTCTTCCAACACTCCTCAAAAACTTGAAAAAATTTAAAATTTAATTGTCCAGGAACTTTTTTGCTCTTATTCCTCATTTTTGTATAGCAAAAGCTTTACTTTTCATCGAATTGAATTAAAAAGAAAACCAAAAAATCACAAAATCTTTCCTATATTTATGACTTCTCTACAGTCTCTGACCGTCTCTAAATCCTCAACTTTCACAACCATAAAAAGTAATGAAAATTAAACTGATCAACTACACTTTTTATTTCTTTTTGTTGCCAAAGCTTGGTCCTTAGGTAGACACCTGTCTTCCTCTTCTTGTGGTAAATAAATTTGGATAAAAAGTTCACTCAACTAGAATTTCTTACAGTTTTTAAGTACCTGTTTTTATTCAGTAAAAGAAATAACATGTTTAACTTTACCTTGCATTTGTAATAGCGTAAAACATGGACCAGTGACATTTAATACTAAATTTTAGTTCCGACTTCATACAAATCTTTGATTTTGCTCGTCCGAAAATAAACAGTGGTGTGTCAACCTTTTAAAAGCGTCCTTATACACATGTGCCCAGACAACGTGTTGAATTTTAATGTTCAAAAATGGCAACCAACATAGAATAGCAAACGAATCTATCCTATTTATCTATTAATTGATATTGTTGGAGCTCTTTATATAAGGTCACGTAGTGTTTTAATATATTCGACCATTTGCAAATTCTTCTGAAAAGTTGTCGGTAAAATGGGATTTTGCATAATCTTTTTGTCATTTTAAAATACAGGTTATCTAAATTCGTCCCTCAACATTGGAATATTGATCGGTTAGAGAAAAATACATTTCGGTGGATGCAAATTTACGTACGGGAGTTGTACGGTATTTTTTGGCCCCAATACCTATTGTAGACCCTAAAATAGATCTTCTGTACCAACAAAACTTATTTATTGTTCTATAAAAAAAGTATCAAATCTATTTTTTAAAGTTTCGTACAAATCCCAAGAGGAGGAGAAGAGGAAAACCAGTTTCGTATTGCTATTAAATATGTTTTTGTGTAAGAACAAATTAGCACCAAAAGCGGTTCACAAATATAAAATGACCAAGAATTGGTCTCGGTAGGTTAGACGTGGAAGAACAATTTATAACAAGCAAAAGATTCTGGTCGACCGCAAACTCTGTGGACTCAGGAAAAGAATGATCGCGGCGTTATAAAACAAGTGGGTCTAGCGGAAATAACACGAATATCAATGGTACAATTATTGGAACCATATTATCATAAACTAATGGAGTCTTTATAAGGTGAAGGAAGATGGGTATTCCGACTGTTGACGCCAAAACAAAAAAGGAAGATAATCACCTGTTCAGAAGCCAATTTGTGTTGTTCAGGAATAATCCAAGTTTCACATTATTGAATGACGACATGAAGGATCTTTACTACCTCTCAAATTTATGGGCAAGATTATGGTACAATTTGTTGGGGTATAAAGGAATTTGAATGATTTATCACCTAAAACCATCCGAAATCTAAATTCAATTTATGGATTTGCGACATCAAGGTTCTTCTCCACCGCTCAAGTGTATGGCAACATTTTTTTGGGATACTAAAGGAATTTTAGTAGAACCATCGACTCTGAATATAAACTTCAATCGTTATATCAAGTATTCACCCCTTCTCAAGTTCATGTGCAAAATTGGGCTACCATTTGGTAGTTTTTGTCAGATTTAAGCTCCAATGCATGAGTTTCGTTTTCATGGCAATACATGATGCTGGTCATCAACCATACTCGTCAGACCTTGTCTCTAGCAATTTTTATTTACTTATGTCCAAAGCTGTATGTACCTAATTATCTTGCTCATAAAAATAAACTTTGACATTAAAATAATTTATTAGTAGTAGTTAAAAAATAATAATAAATGACATTTAAAGGAAATTGCAATACAGGGATATTAAAAAATAAAGTGAATTTCTTTAGGATGTTGGTCAGATGCCCATCGTCGATAATCCAATTATTTCCATCATGGTCCCAGATACCGCTACCCGTTCGTGAAGGGCGTGAGGTGGTAAATCGTCGTGGAGGGTGTCCCAAGCGGTGTGGGGCGGCGCTGTCCGATTCCCACGTCTGCGATATCCATTTCCGGCGCCCCAAGAGCGAGCCGTCATTCCGCCATCTATATTGATGCTGATTTGTGGGTTTGGGGCGTTTGTGAATCCGCCGCTTTGCTTGGTGAGTGAAATATTAACACATCCCTGTGCATTCCACGACTCACACCTCCGATGGTGAGGAGTGATACGGCGCCGGCGACTTGTCGAAGCTAGTTTCTTAAAGTGTTACAAGTCTTTCGTACAAGAACTACCTGCACCGGAAACCTGAGAGCGCCGATGGGAACCGCGACTGCCACTTCATTATCCGTCGTCCCTTGTCAACCTTACTCCGGGTGGTCCGGTGGCGAGGCGACGAGGCCGCCTCTCACCTCGTTATCGGCGCGGCCCCCGGTGATGGCTCAATCAAAGGCGCTCGCATTTGCCCGCCGATACCCGGTGGGGTGACTTACGGGGGTGTTCTATTCACGCCGGAACAATGAGAAATTCTGCCTCCCGAGGATGGATATGTCCATTTGCGGCACCGCTCCGACACAGGAAACATTTTTTATCTCCACTATTTTGAACACAGACAACTGTACTTCGCTTCCAAATTGTGTTGTAAACTTTGCCAATAGAATCTAATAAAAACATATGGTTATTTAAAAAAATCGATGCTTTTTGGAATTATTGAATGGCAACTTCTCCTCCAGGAATATTCTTGAAAATGTTTAAACTCACACATAGCTGAACCTTTTGTCCAACCGTGGACCAAGTTTCGTCGATTTCTTCGGTTTACTAATTATTAATTTTTTTATTGCACTGGATTTTGGCTTTTTTTACAAAAAAAAAATTGCTATTCTATGTTGGTTGCCATTTTTGAACATTAAAATTCAACACGTTGTCTGGGCACATGTGTATAAGGACGCTTTTAAAAGGTTGACACACCACTGTTTATTTTCGGACGAGCAAAATCAAAGATTTGTATGAAGTTTGCTTATTCGGAACTAAAATTTAGTATTAAATGTCACTGGTCCATGTTTTACACTATTACAAATGCAAGGTAAAGTTAAACATGTTATTTCTATTACTGAATAAAAACAGGTACTGAAGAACTGTAAGAAATTCTAGTTGAGTGAACTTTTTATCCAAATTCATTTACAGCAAGAAGAGGAAGAGAGGTGTCTACCAATTCAAATAAGGACCAAGCTTTGGCAACAAAAAGAAATAAAAAGTGTAGTTTATCATTTTAATTTTCATTACTTTTTATGGTTGTGAAAGTTGAGGATTTGAGGAGTTGAGGATTAGGAATCTAATAAAAACATATTGTTGCAATTAAAAAAAAATGATGCACATGCTTTTTGGATTTATTGAATTGTTTAAACTCACACATAGCTGAACCTTTTGTCCAACCGTTGACCAAGTTTCGTCGATTTCTTCGGTTTACTAATTATTAATTTTTTTATTGCACTGGATTTTGGCCTTTTTTACAAAAATATATATATTTTCTTTAAAACGATGCAAGAAGGTGCAAAAACATTGATATCATATGACAGAATTAAACGCAGCATCCAAAATACATTAAAAATAGGTATGCTGCATTTAAAGTAACAAAGTTTCGGTATAACCGGAAGTGGCACAGTCATGCAAATATTTTCAGCAGGTAGATCTTATATGCCCGGTTGCAGAAAGCTTCAATTTATCGACAATTGCCTAACGGTCCGTCAAATGTGACGCAAAAACGATCCTTAGATGTCAGAAGTCGTATTTTGACATATCCAAATTTCTTTTAAATTCACAGTTCTGAGCATTTTATCAACATCAACGATGAAAGTACAGTGGAACCTCTCTTAGGCAGATGCCTGCGGGACTTAAGGTATCTGTCCGCTCAAGAGAGATATCCGGACAAGGGAGATATCCGGACAAGGGAGATTTGCAAAAAATAAATAGGCATATACTATGCACGTATATTTTAACAACAACAGGACAAACAAAACAACAAAGAACAAAGAAAACAGCAAAGGACATGAAGAACAAAACAATCAAGAATTAGCTTCAAATAATAGAATATAGCATTTCAAATTTTTATAGAGATAGAGATATCCTCTCTTATGTATACTTTATCATGATTTCATTAAACACCATCAACACTTTTATTCTTATTATTTCTTCGAAATCACTCGATGAAGCTAGACCGGATAGTATTATTTAATCCTCAGCGCTGCGGGGAAGTAAGATTACTCTAAAATGAAAAAATATATTGTCGTGGGGTTTTCGACTAAAAGTACAATCCATTTAAGAAAACAGTCTGAAAATATCTGCTTATACACAGTGTGTTCACATACAGAATGGGACATCAAAGTTAATTTTTTTTAAATGGAACATCCAGTATATTATGTTCGTATTCCTTATTAAAAAATAATTATACTTTGTATAATCTCTTATGGACCTAACTTCAGTTGTTTTACTATTATTTGACATTTAAATCAAAAAAGGCCCGTTTTTTGATTAATCGCTGCGCCCAAACCAATGAGAATTTTGGTTTGATATTTTAACAGAAAATTTTCAAATATATTCTAATTCATTATGATCATTTCGAATTTTGAATTGTAGTAATTTAATATACAGAGTTGCTCATGAACGCAAATTGTTTATTTAATCAAAATTTTCAAATAGAACGGCTTGTATATTTTTGTATCATTCGATTATATTTTTGATGACGTTTTTAATGATATAATTGAATAGTGGAATCTCGCTAATTTGGAAAATAGTTGGTTAAGAAGTTGAAAAATGATGGGTCATAAGTCGTCACTTAATAGCTTATCAAAAATGTGATGGTTTGATACCAAAATGTACAAGGCGTTCCATTTAAAAAATTTGATTAAATTAACAATTTGCGTTCATGAGCCACCCTATAGTAAATTATTAAAATTCAAAGTTTGACTTGACCAATATAAAATAGACAATATTAAAAAATTTCTGTCAAAATTTCAAGTCAAAATTCTCATTGGTTTGGGAGCAGTGATTTTTCAAATAAGGGGCTTTTGTTGGTTTAAATGTGAAATAATAGGAAAACAATTGAAGTTAGGTCGATAATAGGTTATACAATGTACAATTATTTTTTGACAAAGAATACGAAAAGAGCGTAATATACTGGGTGTTCCATTTAAAAAAACCTAATTTGATGTGCCACTCTGTATGTGGACATACTGTATATAAGCAGATATTTTCAGAGTGTTCTCTTAAATAGATTGTACTTTTTGTCGAAAACCGCATCTCAATATCTATGTATTTCCATTTTAGAGTAATATTACTTCCCCACAGCGCTGGACAGCCTGTATATCTTAAATTATTTTGACAAAATATGTTAAAGTTATCACCAATTTTGAATAAAAAACGTAGATAAATGGCCAAAAAACACGAATGAGTGAATTGGTTTTCGGTTAATCTCCCAACTGTCACTGATTAAATAAACTAGTCGTTGACAAGCGTTTAATCAGAGATTATCGTTGGTGCAACGCAAAACAGCGTTGATTGGCCGTTAATCAGCGATTAACGTTGACAGTTGTTAATATTTGACGGACGATTAATCCTTTGTTAACGGCCCGTCAATCGCTTGTTATACTAATGCCCGGTTGCACAAAAGTTAATCAATTGTTAACAGCTAATCAATGACTGTAAGTGAGAGTTGGGCGATTAACCTAAAATCAATTCACTCGTTCGTGTTTTTTGGCCATTTATTTTTTTTATTCAAAATTGGTGATAACTTTTACATGTTTTGTCAAAATAATTTAAGATATACATTAAATAATACTATCCGGTCTAGTTTTACAAAGTGATTTCGAAAATGAGCCACCACGAAGACCGATGCAAAGAATTCGGTTTAAACGCGATCGAGGAAACCCATTTTGTTATATTATTTGTCCAGAAAATATGAAATTGGTAGAAATGTTTGCAAATTTAGTTGTTCGAGGCTTTTTACGTGGTGATGTCATGAAGATAGTTTGTTGAATATTACATTGATAAAAAGTGTTGGTGGTGTAATGAAATGATGATAAAGTATACATAAAAGAGGAATATAAATATATATCTCTATCTCTATAAAAATTTGAAGTTCTATATTCTATTAGTTGAAGCCAATTCTTAATTCTTTTGTTCTTCATGTCCTTTGCTGTTTTCTTTGTTCTTTAAAATGTACATGCACACTATATGCTTTTCTTCGCATTATTTGTTGAACGTCCATGATTTTCACTGATCATTTGTATTGTTTACCGTACTACACGAATATTTTACCTGACATTACATTATTATACATGGTTTCGAAAATATTAACTAACCGTCTGTATTTACTGAGCAGTGAATTACTCTACTTGAAAAGCCAACTTACAAACAGCATAAAATACTGTGCAGATAATTTATTGCGTTGAGATTAAGGATAATAATGTGAACCACAAATGGCTGTCATGTGGATCAATTTTTATTGCAGGTTCAATTGACAAAAAGTTTTAAAAATGATTTTGGCCATGAAAATTTTTGTGTTATGATTTTTGTTGAACAAACAGTAGGTAGTTGTAGCGGCTTTTGGCGTTGAAGCACGATAAAAATCAACCGTTTATGGGTGGTTTCTAAAATTTTAATGACAGTATTTGTGATGGTCGTCAATCAATTGTACCTGTCCAAAAATATTGAAGTTGTGCATAAAATGATAAAGACATATGCCGCACCGGAGATCCTGTAAAGATATGCTGCAGAATTTCAGAGAAAAATCCTTAGATCTGGTTTATGACATTCTTGCCGTTGTTTGTTCGTTCTCAAAACGTTTATAAAAATGATGATTTTTTAATTTGGAACGAATATATTGCTACTGCAACTTTAAAAGACGGAAGAACACTCAATGCATGTTTATTCTTCTTCTTTCCGTGCCGTCTCTATCAGAGATTGGCGATTAATATAACAAATTCTTCTCAATGCTAATTGGAACACATTAATTTGCTTGCCACAAATCATTAGGAAGTTTGACAAAGGATGAAATAGACGGATTATTCTTGAAAATTTAGCGTACCAAAGACACAATTAACATCCCATTGGCTTTACAGCCCAGATTTAGCACTCTGTGATTTTTTCTGTTCCCTGTTGTTCTGAAAAAGCTGCAAAAAGGAGTTACATGCTTTCGATATACTTCGTCCTGAATGTAATAAAATATTTCCAGGATTAGTTTAAACGCATGCAAAAGTATACCGAATGAGTTTTAAGGTCCTGATTTTTAAAGAAAAGATTAGGTGTAAAAAGTGTCAGTGCGATGATACAAAAATCTTGTAAAAATGTTGCCAAATGAATGAATTGATTAAATGAAATTGATTGAATGAAATGATTAAATTACGGAAGTGACTTTAATTCAATCTATCTGGTGCATTCTGTTCGTTTCTCGTTCCGAAAAGTATGCATGCCGTTAAAACATGTACGGAAAATAAATTAATAAGACGAAATTTAAAATTTCCATTTCTATTTCAAAATGTATTTTTTATTACAGTACAGTTTATTGCAGTAATTAGTTTTTATTACAAAAAAAAATTACAAAAATATATGTAGATTGCGAAAAACAAGACAATAAAAATAGTTAAAAATGAGTTTATTTTTATTTACAATAATCAGAACACGGCAAAGACAATTCAAACAATATATCTGATAAAGAACAAAATATTTAGATATAAAAGCAACATAATAATAACCGGGTACAAATAAAAATAACTCAAGGTATATTTTTTTGTACACTCGTTACAGTTTCTTAAAATTATTATAAATTCGCTCCTAAAAAGTTGCGATAAGACACCAAAATGAAATAACATTTCTCATTAAAAGTTGGAGAATGTTATATTAAGAAAGTGATAATACAACAAAATATTGGCCAAAAACCTTACTTAAACCATTTAGTCAAAGAATAATTTAAACAATATAACTGTAATAATATTCTTCGGAATTTTTGACCGTGCTCCATTTGAACTTCCATTAAATCGTTATAATTGATAATACCGACCATGAAAGCCTACTTACTTTCGTTAAAAAATATAATTGAAAGAATTTGAATATAATTTGAAAATTAGAAACAGCTCTCTACTTTTTCGTATTTAAAATGTTAAAGCTTAATTCAATTGTAAATTTATAAATATATTAATAAGACAAGAATCTGTTTGAAATCAACCACATTGTTGCAATACCATCTCGACGTTATCTTTAAAAACATTTTGATTTTAAACAAGGTTGAAAAAGGAAAAAAGAAAATGAAACATTAAACAGCTAAAATGGAACGCAGTCAAGTAACGAGTTGAAACGAAAATTTTCATTTACAAATTTGAAATCACGCCTAGCTGTCAGGCCACCCACATCGCATCTGTGTTGTAGTCGATGTGACATCTTACAAAGACGACTAATTACCACCACATAGTACGTCCATCAACATAAAACAATAATAGAAAGATTGGTCGAGATTAATGAACCATAATTAGAGTTTAATGGTATATTTTTTGCCATTCAAGTTGCAATAACACTCGATAAAACAAAGAAACCTGACCAAGAAGTACTGACCAGGTACTAGACAACATAAACCGAATAGCTTTACTGGTTTCTTGCTATTAATTGCCGATCCAAGGCGATAAACAACAAAGGACCTGGACGACAGCAGAGGCGAGCTTCAAAGAAAACGTCGCGATATTGATGCTCTCGGCAAATACTATTTCACTTTTATTATGTTTATTGTTATTAAATTTGCGATATCTGTTGCTTCCGGCCAGTTCCGCTGATAACTTTAGTCAACACTTAATATTATTAATAATCGAACCGATGATGATTTCAGTCACCGGAATTCGGGATGTGGCCAAATAAGGATGTGGTAAATAGACGGGGGAGAAGAAGTCGAAAGAATTTCTCCGCGTGAATCACAGGCGTAATACGTTAATAAACTTAAAGAATGAATCGTTCATTATTTACGATGATGTCATAAATTCGCATAGGGTTGTTGCACAAATAGAAGACATCTTCATGGTGTCCCTATAAATGTCAGCGACTTAATATATCATAACGCTGAATGTGGAATGTGCAAACTCCTGCACCAATAGGTCCTTGGACTTGCCGCGATTAGATATCGTGAAACAGATTTTCGGTTTCAGCGATTTGTGAATACGTGGGAGGATGCTAAAAATAGAACGAAACTAATCGTTTACGGTTTTCGTCAATGAATTACACACACACTGATGACAATGATGCGTTATGAATTAGGCGAACGAAAATGAAAATAAACCGTTTCAAAAGCGTCAAAGAGTGTGATGTAAGAAGATGAGACACTTTTGATTTGATATCCGTGATGTTAAGAGCGTAAAAAAACGGAACTAGTTTTTTTTCATTTGTTAGAAAGCAGACCTTTGACATTGACAAACCATGACATTTTTCAACGAAAAATATCCAAAGTGACGGCTGGAGATTTGTTAAAAAATTGTTAAAGACAATAATAATGTATTGGGTCGACTGTCAACAGATAACTTAATCTCAACTTAAAATTCAAGGTTAAAAATTGGGTACACTTTAAACACTTGCAAAGTGACTCCATGGCCTACTCTGAACTCGTTTTTTTGTACGCCCGTTGTGTATCGTTGAAGCAAGGAATTTAGAAGGTAGGCACGAGGGAGACTTCAACGCTAAATCGAGATGCGAACCGCTGCAGGAGAGAAGAGCTAGCCGCTCGTTTCCCTTAAGGAAATCTCATTTTCCTCATTAATATGAAAAATGTGTTCCCAAGCAATGCCCGCGCGTTATTTTCAAGTATCAGATAAAGTTGGAGTTGCCATATTTACACGAAACCGTGATATATTTCCTGGAGCGATAAGAGGTGCAGATCGGCCGATTAAATTGGGATCAATGATTTATTTCTCATATTTCAACAACCGATAAAGTAGATGTAAAACTGCAAATATGCGATCGCGATTATGCGAGAGCAAAAAACTAAATAAATTTTCCGGGTCATTTACTCCTGATTGACAACGTTTTTCTTCCAGATACAATTAAAAACGTGTTTGTATTCAGTTAAGATAAAATCGATTTTTTGCATTTGCCAATATTTATTTTTAAATATGACGGATGGTTCAGTCATCTCGGATGATAACTTTCCCTTCATTGTTTGTCTTAGCTGAGACTTTCCTTGATTACCGCCGCTTTATTCAGGTCTCCTACGACACCTCCGGAGGAACGGTGTCTTTTGCAGGTGCTTCGCCTCCGGTATATCGTAATTACTCTGCCCACCTGGTTTGATCGTGTCCTACACCTAACGCGACGGACTCCAAACCGCCATTCAATATTGAGGCCTTTCGCTTTTAATTTTGTTGAACAAATCTCACAATGACTTCAATGTCGAGGACGTTTGCACAATCGGCAAATAACCAAATAATGGCTGACTTCATCGGTTCATTCATCGCAGATACGAATACGTTGTTTGGATTGGAGTAAACTTATAAAGCGAATCTTTCCACTAGTGTTTGATCAATATTTGAAACTGGGACTATAAAACTTGATGTGAAGGTGACTTCACCTAATTAATTTTTTTGGACAAGATAAGCCGATCTTAACTATATTTGTGTCCAAGCGACTGTCTGGATTACATCTTAGGTGCGAATGTATGTTATACAAATACAAAATTGACTTTCCCCGAATAGTTCGGTGCGGTAAATTGGAAACACTCTTTTCTTTAGAACATTTTTCACCATTTGTAGGAGAAATTTGACAAGATGCACGTAACATTGTAGTGTATTCTTTTTGTACAAATTCCATTTTGAGGTATCGTTGAATATCATGATTTACTCTATACTGTAAGAAATGAAACAAGCTGAATTCTACGATCTGTGAGACGTGAATAGTCTCAAAATACCCAAAAAATTAGAGAGATTTATTTATAGTGTCTTTAACTTGCAAAATAAAAAATAATTTGTTGTGCAAATACAATCTTGTAAAATAACGATCCAGAAATAAATTGGCATTGAAATTGAAATACACAAGTGGGCGAAAATTGACTTGAAACAGGTGAAAGATGCAAGATTAAAAAACACCAAAAACGATCAGAAAGTTCGTGAAAACAAACACAAATGCAATCGCTTATATGAGGAATCTAATCAATTTATATAAAATCATATGAAACCGGGCTTTATATTACGTATTTTGGATAATAATCCTGTGATAAATATTACAAATAAATTTCGTTGCGACTTTGTACCGATATAAACGTTTGGTTGTATAAAATAACGCAACCATGGAATTAGTAACTCTTGAAGAATTTGTAAACTGATGGGAGATTAGATTACGGATAAAACGTTTACTTGTGGGGATTCCGTAATTAAGAAAAATCTTGTAATCACCTTATCATTGACTGGCTCTCATGGAAGCTTAATCATTCTCGGTGTTATGACTCGGATTCGTGTATTGTTTAATAAATCTTAAAATGGTGAAATTGGAATAAGCGGCGCTTGCTTTACGCAACTCGAAGCAAAAGTCATAAAAGTATTTTTTCACGGACGGCCGTTTGGTCCGTTACCTGCGCCTCCAACAGTGCACCCAAATTGCACTAATAAATCTCCATAAATACTGTTAGCTTCAATTTCTCTGCAATAAACTATTCGACGTTTGTCTTTCAAAATATATGGTAGGGGGTGTAGTAAAATAGCCACGAGTTGGCTAGCTCCCGGATAATTGACTAGGAAATGAAGGAGGGGGTGTAAAGATGATCACTTTACCTGGAGCTGGACATCTCTCACTTATTGACAACGAGTCTTGTGCTAGTTGACACTTGCAGTGGTTGTGGCTGAAAATGTCGAAGAGGATTTTTTGTAAGTGTTCACAATTAGTCTCATTAAGTCTCATTACGGTTTATATAAAGCCATCATTACAATATCCGTTGATATCTCGTAGATGGTGACAGCAAACACGTTGCATTATCTGCACGCGATCCCCGTTTTTAAATTTTCCCGCATTCACAGATTTGTTCGAATTCCTCTTGAGGTTTACACATTTTTCTCATTAATTATTATTATTCCTTGCGGTTTAATACACAGATAAATGTATAATGGTGTGGAAATGACGCAAATAGGTTTCCTAGCAATTAAAACATTAAAACAACAACAATAATAACGAACGTTATGTAATTTCAATTGGAAAATCTTCAAATAATCCACTTTCATTGTCGGACGCGCGTGGTCAAGTCCGAGATGCGGTTCCGGGAAGAATCTCGCGTAGAGCTTCAACTATTCGAACAATCATTAGAACAAACACCGTCTCAGGAAACGTAGGTGTGTGTGTGTTAAAAAGCGACTTTTCGATCGGTTTTTCCCACTGACGTACGCTGTATCGTTCCAGTTGCATTAGCGCAAAATTCCGACCGGAAGAGCTTTCAGATAAGAGAAATTTTTCGAAAAATTGTTATCCCGGATTCAAGGTGAACCTGATCCACATAATCGGCGAAGATTTTTATGCGTGGAGGTAATGAAATCACGATTAAGTTATTAATTGTAGTTATTGTCTATTTGGAATGGTAATTGGCGGTGGAGTTTCCCCAACGATCTTGCTTGGCCGTTCGCCGGGAATTTTCGAATATATTACGGTGATAGCGGCCACATAATTTGTAGTTCTGTTATCGTTAGATTAGGTGTTGCATTTCGCAATGTGATGACACCGAATTAAAAGGACAAAGCGTTATGTGCCGATGGTCGAGTTGGGCACATTCGATATGGTCGTATGATGGATTTCCTAGTCTGTGCACTATGCAAATTAGCCATCAGGTGTGAGAAATGTTCTCTACATTTATGAATGAGTAGCAAGGAAGTGGGCGAATATACTACACATGTCTCATTGCAAGTGAAATTATTATACTTACACTTTATGCAGGTGCCGCTTAACAAAAGGGAATTTGCACAATGGCAAAAGTGCATTTTTCGTTTGCACTTGCGATAAGTGCACGTCTGAGTCCGACATATAAACAACAGCGAAATGCAATAAATAATATGCATTTTTTCCCGATTCGCGGTGTAAAGTAGTTCCCCCGATTTCGACAACACGGACGATTTCACCTGGAATACCCGATAAGATAATGTGCTAATTACGTTTGTTTTCGCCACGAGATTCTGTAGGAAAATTTTACAAATCACGCTGAATGGAAGATAATTGCGAGTGATGCTTTGTCATAAATAATTCATCTTCAATTTGGCCGAGCCGTAACTCATGTTCGGCAGGAAAACCGAATTAATTTAAATGACTATAAACAAATACACACCAGGTGTTTTCGGAATTTGCATAATTCGGCTGTCGGAATTAACACGGTCGTGGTTCAATATTCCGGCGTGACGTCACCGTCGTGCAAGTGGGAACGAGAGCGGGACCGCGGGTTTGATATGCAATCTTCGCCATTCGGTTTTGCGCGAAGAACCGTCGATGCTCATTGGGTCCGAAGGCAGACGGCGTATGCAATGAGGACCAAAAAGAAAATGACATTGAATAATGGAGTGAAATGGGACGGAGGGCGTCGACGTGGGTGCGCATTCCAGATGTGTCCGACGATTAGCCCGTTGACAGCAGAATGTACGACGAGAACAGGGCTGACCACCCCTTGAACAGATAGCGGCGGCGCAGGACCGGGTCCAGAACTCGTCCTGCTGGGTTCACCACTTCAAAATTTCCCAAAAACTCCCCCTGTTAAAACACACACATTTTCTTGAAATGAACCCAAATTGTATTAAACACGCTCCCAAACTTTAATGCAATCACTTGCTTGAACATTTTGCCAAAGTTGGAGTGATGATAACGTAAAATGCTTCATATTTTATCCTTATCGTGATATGCACACAGAATTACCGAGGTAGCAATTTTCATTACGTATCGTGCCCACACATCAATCTGTACACTTTTCATGTATTCCATTTCATTTTCTTCGAAATTTAGTCGTCACTTTTACGCATAATTTGAGGTAAGTTTGTTTTATCGTACTACTGTACATACATTTTTTAGTTTTTTCTTCTTGGTGTTTATTTAATTTTTTTAATTAAATCGTTTTTGTTCGACAACTTTGAGGTCGTCGCGTTCTATGTGAATTCCCATTGAGAGAAATGTAGTGTTTTTTGTTTGGCTGTATTTTACATTTAGACGTCCTGTATTCATATTTGAACTGATTTATTTCATCATATTTGAAAAAAATTTCCAAAACTCCAAAAGTTCCAAAAAGGCATTTACTTCCATTACAATTACGCATCATTGTCCTAGTCCTGTTGCTTTATTTGTATTTTTAGTGAAATACGCAGTGGTTTCTATTTGGTTTCTATGGTTTCTATTCCATGTAAGTTTTTATAAATATTTTAGTCGTCGCAATGATTATTTTTGCTGCAAAATATTGTAATTTTCAAAATTCTGTATTTTAATTTTACTCTTCTTGCTTTCCACTATTTTTCGCATATTCGGTTCTGGTGAGTTGTACGCACTAGCTATTTCCAAGTGGTTATTTTGCACTCCTTTTCTATTGTCTTTTGTATGTTTTATTACTTATTACTTATTACTTCTAGAAAAAGCTTGATAATGATAAGTACTTATATCCGGTGCGTCTAATTTTAATTGTGATATATTTTCTATTTTGCATTTAGACGTCACTGATTATCAGAATTCCATCTTATCTGATCCTGGTTGATTTATTTAATTTTTATTTTAGACATCTTTTTGATTTGTCTATGGGTTCTACTATATATGACTTCTTATAAATATTTTATTCAACATTGCGTTTTAATAATTTTTTTGTTAAGTTTAATTCTGCGTTTAGACCTCACTGCTTTTCAGAATTCTATCTTACTTATTTTATGATATGTATTTGCAAAATTTCCACGACTGTTCACTAAATTCATGCATCTTTGTCTTATCCTGGTTGCTTTATTCTCATTTTTATTTATAGTGACTTTTTAGACTTTTAATGTATATGGTTTCTATTAAACGCGACTTTTTACAAATATTTTATTCATCGCCTATTAATGACTACTCGCATTTACATTGCAAAATATTGTGCAACACATTTTGCAAAATTCTGTATGTCTTAAAATTTTTACTTATATTGTTGGTTTTTGATGAGTTGTACGTAGTCACTTCCCCAATCGTTTATGTTGCACTACTTTTATATACAGTTTAGTCTCTTTTCGTATTTTATCTTATGATTCATAATTATTTTTAAAAGTGACATAAACGGCTTCTAGAATGAAATCGTGAAAACTAGTACTTTCCATACTGCACCTGAATCCGAAAATTTATACAATTGTTATCTATCTTATCTAAATTGAATATTTAATTATTATCAAACGTGGATTTGGTTCCGTAGTTAGTTCATCAAGATGGCAGCTGGTAAGTAGGTCCTTTCTCATTTTGTTTCCTAAAATGTCTTTATATTAAATTGCCTTTTTTGTTGCCTGTTTTACAATTTGGTGGGTGGTATGAAAATGAACAATGTCAGATGTCGATTAAATCTATAGTTGTTACACAATTCTATAGACAGTGAATTTGACATGATTTGATTTTATCAGTTTTTTGTTATTCAAACGATCGTGCATCTTCATAGATTGCGTGTTTTACAAAAGTTTGATTGATTCGCCACAGTAATCGGATAATTTAATTAATTACATTTTATTTTTTCTTTAACTGAGTTAGTGATTGACGGTTCATTCGTTTTTACATTATTACATTTACATTATTGTTTAATAACGGAGAACATACATTTTTGTTTTGTTTATTACGTTGTTTTGATAAGTTTAAACGTATTTGATATGAAACTTTTGATATTGTAAATTGGTGGCTGAGACATGAATGATTAGTATGAATGATATTTGTGGTCAAAAGTCGGGAGCAAGAATGAAGGCGCCAAGATGGCCGAACAGGATCAACGCAGGGCCGGTCCTGCCGGATCCGGCTAATGAGCAGTCGGCCCTGTCTCTCTGCGTGTAAGAACCCGCCATTACCTGCTTCATTAAGACGGACTAATATGACATGATTGTCTCTTTCATACATATGTAACGCCCAATTACATACTCCCGACGATTATCTCCGTTTACCTTATCACGCAACGATTTCGAATCGGTGGTGGTGGCCCGCAGGCAATTACCTTGGCGTTTTTACGGTTTCGGTCGTCGCGACGACGGATGCAAGGTTTCCAGGTGAACAGAATCTAAGAACCGGCAAAATTCCGCCGAGACCCATTCGGCTCGAGGAATTACCGCAAGATGAGTTCAGTGAATAACGTTTTTGGGCATGCGACGCAAGAAATCACAATGATGTCCCACTTGCATACGCTCACGTAAATCAATCGATTAGAATTTGCGAGATTGAAACGTCACGCGGCGCTTTGTCTGTCTGGAAACGTTCCTCCGGGTGTCAAAATTTTAATACATATAATTTGCCCGTCTGTCCATGCCCGGATTTAAATACATCTTTAATTCATAGCAATAATCCGTATTCTTTGTTTACAAATTTTTCTCGGATCTGATTCATTTCGCTTAACGATCGTAGATGTATAAGATCGAGATTGTTATCTTGTTAATATTGTTACTCATTCACAGACTGTTTGTTTTAAGTTATTACACCCGCGACTGATAAAAGCTATATAAATAAGAGGCGGTTGTATTAAAATAATATTACTGACTACTACCAGACAGGAGTCGCGTTTTAGGCGAGTGTAAAGAACCTCACTAGAAACGACCGCCGGACGATTGATTATCGAATTGACGGGTCGAAAAGGAACTGAAACACGTGAAAGCCGGAGGCGACAGCGACGTCGAATCGATTCGGTCCAAAAAAAGCCATTTGCACAAGAACAAAATGTAACGAAAATAAGCAAGCGGTATGCCGCACGATCGTTGACGTTTGGATTGAACCAATAAATAAACTCCGACCACAAAACACGAAAAATGTGTTAGAGCGTCGTCAGAGTGAGAATGAGTGACGTCAGAACGTCAGAGGACAACCTTCGCGGGAAGGTCCGTTTTGGTCCAGGATGCGAGATTTTTGGAAATGCGGTTTAGCGGCTGTAGGAGCCGCGTTTTTGACGAATTCTCAGACGATATGTTATTGTTTATGAATGGACTACTTATGTAGCAAATGACGTCATTTGCCTCTTGGCACCTGAATTCTGGCTTCTCCAGTCACAGGTGTTTGGTCTTTGGGAACAGGAGTCGTGGTCGCTCTAAATGCAGGGTAAAATTTGTGAATTTGATTCGTCGAGCCGGGGTAAGTGAATGAGAATGATCATTGGTGCGAAGTGGTGGGGAGACGTCCACTCTATAAAAGTAGTACTATCGCGATCACTGAATCACTCTTGATTAACCAGCTCATGAAAATCTATCTAGATAAGTTTGAAATCGCAAGACAGCATGTGTTTGTAATGAAATCAGTATTCCGGTCAAGTTCCAAGACAGTATTAAGTCAAGTAGATGGCTCAGGTCCTCCTCTCAGGTAATTATTTGCGCAGTGAGGTGCAGTGTCGGTGGAAGTTTGGTCGTGGTCGGGAGTGCAGTAATTTGTACGATCGCAAAATGAATTCGTTAACCGCCGCTCCGTAACACAAAATAGCATGTTTAGAAGAATGTGTTGTGGTCGGTCCTCGAGGCCCTGCGACCAGTCTGTCCGCAGCCGCGATACATCGCGCTTCACGCAAATTGCACTTCGGTGATGATCCTCCGCGATGCGAACCGCCGTCGCACCCGGATTTATCCGTGAGTGGGCTCCGGGCGCCCTCGTCACCGCCACCTGTTGAAGACACGCACGCTAATCCCGCTTTCCCTTTCAGATTCATTTAAACTCGGATTAGTCATAGCGGTAACCCTCGTCAGCTCGAGCTGGAGCGCGCCGACAACACCTCCATCAACAAATCCATGGTGGTACAATCCCTGCGGCGAGAACGTCCATCGGATGAGACACAGCAGGAGCGCCACCAACGACCCCTTGATCAGGAGCCAGCTCAAGCTCTTCCTGTCCACTCTCAGCATAAACAACAAGAGTCTCCGCTTTCTATACATCAAACACATGGGCAACTACCAAAACATGAAGTTCAAGTGGCTCAAGATCAATGCGTTGCTCGGAAACATAACGCGACAAAATGACGCGAATCATGTAAGTTGGCGCTTGGTTTTTCCAACGATTTTCGCTAACGCCACGTTTCTATGTGCAGACCGAATTTTACAAAGTGCTGCAGCGATTCGCGGGTACTCTAGAAACCTTCCGAAGCGTCCAGATTAAGGACGACATCCCGTTCAACTTTTCCGCCCGCAACATCGTCTACAAAAACGTCAAAGACGCACTGAAGGCGTTGATGTGTGAAGTTTGTGATTCCATCAAAAATAAAAATATAGCCCTTCCGACGGTACCCTTAAAGAAGATGGGCATCAAAATAAAAAAGGACAAGGGAAAACTGTCGCTCACGCACGCCCGCACGCTCGACTTAAACTTCTTCAAGAAACTCACCACTTTTTTTAAAAAATACCAAAAATACCAAAGGAAAATGAACAGGAAGAGGAATAAAAATAATGTGAACAGTGCTAAGTTAAACCGGACACGTGGTGGTGCACGTCGACAAAATCTGTGATTTCATCCTATTTATTTTGTACATAATTAAGTATTTATTGCTATTTATTTTTTTTACTAACTAGACGACTACAATAAATTATTTTTATACGTTTTGTGTGTTTTATTTAATCTGATATCAGACGCGTTGGATGTGCTACCGGACTGATCGATCAACCTTGACGACGCTTTGCCCGACAACATTGCGGTAGGTCTTTGTGCCAAAATTTCAGTGACGCATGTCACTTCCGTGTGATCCTCTTTTCCGGAACATCCTGATATTGCATAAATCCACGAACGTAAGCGCCGATATCCGGGTCGCGATCCGGACGTGTTCGCCATTGTTATTTTTTTCGCTAATTTGTCCATAGTTTTCCACAATCGAAGGGAATTACCATTATGAATATAAATATTCCAAAAATGCGCATCATTGAACTGGCAAAAATGCGCGAGATAAGATAGTTATGCACGTCCTAGCAGCGATATTCTCGCAATAGTAAACTGCTTAATTTCTACATTATCATACATTTTCTCTTAATTTCTTTGAATCTTGAAAGAGCGCGATCCTGTGGTTTTTTTAATTGCGTAAGCTTAATTATGTTTTACCGCATATAAAATCCTTGTACTATCTAAAGTCATTAAATTATCGGACAATTAACGTTTCAGTAATTAAACTAATTGAACTTAAAAGTAAAAAAAATATTATGAACAAGGGACTAATTAATTCAGAGATAAATCTGAAGTCGTAATCGCTGCGCCATCTACCAACGCAACTGTAACAAGCGCACAGGAATCTTTAAAACAGTTAGCACCTTACAGATTTGTTCCAAATTGACATCCAGTTATAGTAATTAGTGTTATAAGTACGTTTGTATAATTTATAGAAATTGTTAATATTAGAATAAAAGAAAAAATTTTAGCGGTAAAAGAAAAAATCTGTAACAAACATATAGTCTAATTTAATCTCCTGCTGACAGAGGGCCGAAGAGTAACAGCAGTATTTATCCTATGATTTTTATACATGTGTCCACAAAAATATCATCTGAATCACTTGACAGTAGACGCATAATATTTATACACATTTACTTTTTAATATTGTAACCACGTATTATTATAACGTATACTTTAAATAATGCTTAACAAATTTGTTGTTTTTGTTTACAAACGAAAATAGTACATATCAGCGATTAACTATAAAATAGGAAGTAATTTTTACCGCGGTTTTAAAAAGATACCGTTTTGTAATCCACATAACCTTATTGATAATATATATAAGATTGGATTGGTAAGTCCCGGTTTGACGAAATAATTTATCAACACAGAAAGTCATTCAGGTGTAATTTTTTAATGGGAAAACCACAAACTCACTACGAAATCATGAAGTACACGTTTCAAATGTATTTTTGAGAACTTTTCTGTGCCGGCAACGTAAAATTTACCCGAACGGTATAATAAAAGCTTGAAAAATTGGTCCAAGCACAGAAGACTGGAGGACTCTGCAGAAAAAGTAAGTAGTTCTCCAAAACACAGTTGAAAATTCTCTTATGGAACTTTCAATGGAAATTTTGAAAGCAATTTTTTTGAAAGTTGAAAATAGGTGTGATTAAGATTTTTACTACTATTATTATTTACGACTTTTACAATTTAATGAGGAAACATATTGTCTTGTGCTATGCTAAATTTTACCAGTGGTTAAAATTCATCATATAAACTAAACTTTTTCCTCACAACAGTTGCAATCTGTTAAAAATAGCTTATCAAAACAGATATTAAAAGTCAAGATCTATATCAGGAACTCTACTTTTATGTGATTCTGAACTGTTGGAGATGCAATTTTGCTTTTCTTGCGACATTTTTTCGGATTTCAATCAGCTTTGTTTAAAATCTAATACTATAGATTTTTAGATTTAATTTAAAGATTTGTCAAGATTTGGTTGAATTTTTAAATTGTTTTGCTTTCGAGTTTGATTGCCGACATTTCTCCAAACGTTTCATCAACAATCTTAGTGATGATTCGGACGTCTTGAAGTATTTTTTACATTTGATATCAGATAGTACTTCCCTAACTTATAACTTACATATTCTAACTATAACTTTAACTATAAAGTGACATAACGCGGCCAGCTTTTGACAAAGTCCCTAGATCACACTCCTCATTATAATTTCAATGATTATCCCAAATTACTAAAAAAAATTGTATAAAGAACCCGTTTAAAAAGCCATTTATGCACTTATCATTCTTTATCTTTATTTGGATTTTTTTAACCCATACACATTGCCGATAGCGAAAGTAGGCTTTTGTCCTCTTTCGTCCAGGACGAAACCAAACAAATTAATATAGTACAGCTTTACACGAACGATGAACAATTCAACCAATTAGGCCTAAGTTCTGCAGTCGTCAGCAAACTCCAAATAGAGTTTCCTGAACAATTCCAGTGGTAAATCAGGCACAATAAATTTAATGTAGGTATCATTTTGGTTGAAAGACGTACGAACTAATGAAGAGCCCCAACTAATTGCACCGAGTACAAAATGGTGCTGAAGGGGGATTCCTGATTGGTCCAACCTAATGTGGCAACAGTCGCTCAGAATATCACGAAAATATTATTCCTGATATTATTTAGGCTCAGGAGTCAAAAGATGGCGCTATGATCAAATGAGCCGTGCGAATAATTCGCATAGAATGCGCTTGGTGAGTGGGAAATGACAATAGATGGCGCTTTTAATTAAACTAATAGTCAATAGATACCGCTATGAACAATATCAGGTTTTTAATCAAACAGATAGATAGCGTTATGACAAAATACGGATTTTAATTATAAAAAAACATTAACATTTGGAATTGTTTCTTTATTTTTCGCATCTGGCGGTGTAAATAATTTTCAAAATGATGGCTCAGTCAATGGTTTTGATGAAGTATTAAGGGAGATATGGAGTACCGACAAAAAACAGCTTTTAAAAGTAATATATATTTATGTATGTATACAAATTTCATGTTTGTACTTTATACAGGGCGATAAGATATTTACGCCTTTGATCCAATTTAAATTAGAATTTGCAAGTTGAATCCAAGTTATCTTCTTATGTCATTCTGACATTAACGCAGAGAACGATTATAAAGAGCCACACTCATTAATTTTTTTTACGCGAACATCATTTTCCAAAGAATTAACAGTCTTCTTCTATTATGAAGAGGCCAATTTCTTCTAAGTTCCCTCTCAAAACGTTTAAAAATCATGTCACTAGGATGTCTATTCGGGAAACGTTGGGCATACAAATTCATTGCAGCAACAGCATTTTTTCTGCATTCTCTGTATATTAAAACCATTTCGGTTTTATTTTTAACAGGGGTATGAACTATGAATGGCATGTACAACGCAGTGTACAATGCGACAATAAAGACCAGCACTAATGTCAAAGCTTGTCAAAGCACTGTTAGAGCAACATAAGATAACTTGGATTGCAATGCAAATCGTAATTAAAATTAGATCAAGACGTAAATGAAATTAGTTTTTTGGGTTGCAACGCCAGAACGTCGGGCTCATTATCTTATCTGAATCAGCCTGTATATTTTGTATTATATTTTTGTGGTGTTTTTCGCGTTCAAAAATCGGGTGCACTTCGAAGTTATTCCATTGAAGTGAATGTAGCGAGCGCGACAAGTGATCCCGACTAAATCCTCGCAGACGTTTCGTCCTTTTACTTAGACATCTTCAGTGGCGATGTAAACGTGAGCGCAGTCTAAAACTGTTTTTAAATATTAAAATCAAAATAATGTGTATTCTAGAAAAATTTCGCAATTAAAATCATATCCTTGAAATTTTGAATTTCTGTCTCTTAAATATTACTATTTTAATATGCACATCGTCTCGACGTGATTGGCTCAGCTTCTAATAAATAATGAGTCGCGTTTGGCTAAATATATATTTTTTTATTGTTATAACGACATTTTGGCATTAATTTGATGGTTTTTAGTACCATTTACCTACTATAAATTCGCCACCAACCATATTATCCGTTCCTAATTAAAATTTTAAATGATAGATGCTAAATTTTATACTTATCTATGCTAAATCATCATAAAGAAATAACAATATAAATATTAATTACAAGAAACCTTCGGGAATATTGTGGGTTGGTAATATTTCTATATTTCCTTGCTTTATTACTCAAGATGTGGCAGTCGTCAATCCCATCTAGAGCCACAAAAACAAAACGTATTATTATCTCATTACATGGAATCATCCATGGCACGTAGTCACCTCTGACCCAGGTCAGGAATTTCAAAGAACTTTCACTTGCCGGAAAAGACTATAAACTTTGTAAAAAACAAATTTATAGCAAACCGTCACGCGATTTTCTCAATCTCATTTTATAAAAATCTACAAAAGCTTATTACATAAAACAAACGTTGTTTTTCACTTGCCATTACTTTTTGTCTTCTTGAATGTGGAACACTTAACAGTTTTCATTAATTAACAAATTTTTCTCTCTCAGAATCACGCTTGGTCAAGCGACAATTCGGTTAAAACTTACGTAACGTAAAAAAGATCACGTCTATGAGTTCGAACTGTCTGAAACTGTATGTGCCATTTGAAGCAGAAAAAAACAACAACTCTACCATTATGTTTCTGTGTTTCTGAAATAGCAAAACGATACGTAACAATTTAATTATCGCCCATCAGTTACATCTCGCACTTTCTTGTCGTAAATTAACCGCTGCGCTCAAAACAAGGAATCGTCCACGAAATTGTTTCATTCACGACAATTGAGTTCCCATAATTTTTGCTCACGTAATCATATTGCAGAATGTTTATCATGTATTTGCGGAGGTTTTAACAACTATTATGCAAATTCCACTTGCTAAAATGGAACGTACTTTAATATATTTTTACAATTACTGCAAAAGAATAAAATAATTTCTTCACGCATTAGCACAAGAACAGCGGTTTCATAAACTAGTAGCTAGGTAAATGGGGCAAATTAAGATTCTAACCTTCCGGCATCTGGAGCAATTCAACGTCTGCTACTTATGAAATTAACTAACTAAAAAGTTTCATTTTACATCATTACCAAGTCGTGGTTTGAATTTCGACTGTTACTAAAAAACCATTAAGAAAGAAAAACCAAATATGAAGAAAAAGTAATAATAGAACAAAAATTAAATAAAAAATTGTAATCGTGGGTATTATTAAATAACAGCTTCGAAACAATTTGTTAATTTAAAACGTAAATGCTGGACAACTGAAGCGTTCCATCTAAATTGGTGTAATACCTTTGATATTCGATGAAAGCTTTATTCTGGGTCTACCACAGCAGTGATTCAAATGAGAAGACAATAAAAGGCGCAAAAGTACAAAACTATAACACGGAGAAACCTCTCAGCAACCAAATAATACAGACAGACAATGAAGAAAGAAATCGACAGGAAATTTGAAACAATATCTCAGAAAGAAAAGATCCAAAAGGTTGAACCAGAGAGAAAAGTGATGAATGCAATATAAAACGTGTAAATAAACTGTTCCACAAAAATTAGGCATATGGCCAAATTCTTTACTTACTATTAAGTAATTTTGATGCAACTTATTTTTTGGCAAATTTAGAGTAAAGTCTCAAGAAAAAAACACAAAACCATATTTAGATTTAAAACACGAGATGAAATGTTTTTTATTTTATTTTTATAAGTAACAGGAAATATATCTAAAAGCGACAAAGTACTGTTTTAGTAAGTTGTGTGTCCTCCCCTAGAATCAATTACTGCTTGGCACCGTCTGGGCATACTTTACATGTGGGCTCTAGAATATTCTAGCAAAACAAAAATTAGTTCACATAAGACTGCAAAAGAGTGCTAGAAGAACGGTACCAAGCAAGATAATGTTCCTAAGTAGACAAACAGAGAAACACAAAAAAAGGTTTGAGATATCAAGGAAGAGAGCTACCAGTACCGGTAGGTATGCAGGAAAAGAAAAACAGTTAAATAAGAAACTATAAAACTATAGAATTAAACTAAAAATAAACAAATCAGCAACTTTTACTAGAGCGCAATTAAATCTACAGAGGCTCAAAGTCAAAAGGAGAAATCGAAAAAAACTAAAGAGATGTCTGGAACACTTTAATGAGGTCTCAGCTATCGAAAGCCATGAAAAACAAGTGGAATGGTTGAGACATTAGATGATAATTAACAAGGATCGGTGCAGGAACCAACAGAACAACAGATTCAAAAATAACTCATATAATATAATACATATAATATGAAATATAAGAATAGAGATTATATAGAAGTTAAAGAGAAACTAAAGAGATGAGTGAAATACTTTGACGAGGTCTTAAAATAACAAGCTATGAAGAAGTGGAGGCTTTGAAAGCATCAAATGAGGATGAATAAGGAGTGGTGCAGGAATCAACAGAACAAGATATATTATAGAAAATGATTTCAGAAAAATAATAAATAAGGGTGCAGAAATACGTAGGAGGAAAAGTAAACAAAAGAGTAAGGGCGCCAATAAAGAGAATTTGGCAGGAAGAACGATGGGAACGCAGGATGTGACTTATTAACTTTCTTTTCATTAAAGGGGTATAACGAAAAGAAAGTTAATATGTCACATCCCAAAAAATCTGTGAATGAAATGCTAAAATTATAGAGGGATGTCGCTGCTCGACGTTACCTTCAAGCAATGACAAGAGTTATCAGAAATAAAGCATTTTTTATTATATCTTAATAAGTGGATACCAAAGAGGATTTAGGCATGGCAATGGTGCCTAATGGCAGATCAATAATTACAGTCCAGATTTTCACTGAGGATGATGCAGAAGCAAGGCTACAAACAAAATTAAGGGTCCATATTTTGTTTCTAAATTTATGAAGCAACAGAGGGAAGTAGACTATATCAATCTATGCAAAAACTAAAGAACCCGAAGAAATTAATCGGTCTGATAATATGACCCAAAAGAAAAGCAGATGGAAGGGTATCCCGTAGTTTTACATGAAAGGAAATCGGAATCGGAAGGGATTTTAGGGGATTACAATTACAGCTTTCGGTTCCCTCTCCATTGGTAATAAGATCAAAAATTATAATAGAAAATGCATTTGGTTAAATGCAAAAATCTTCATGAGTATGAACGTATGAATGTCAATGAAGAGAAAACAAAACGTACAATAATAAAAAAAGGAACAACAAACGGAGAACCATTTAGTAAATTTGAGAAAGAAACAAAAATCTACAATTTTGAGACAGTAAAACACTTTAAATATTTAGGAGTATAACATCACTTGAAATCATAAGGATGAGCAAGAAACACATACAAAAAGAGTAACGGAAGGCAATGGACTTTTTAAACAAAATATTACTGTCAAGAGAAATATGAAAAACAGCAAAAATAAGAAAATACAGAACGGCCACGGTAGTATAATTTAATTTAATAAATAATGACGCCATCATCAGTTTGCAATGCCAACCGTTAAAAACAAAAACCTGGTTTTTATTTTTTTTTAAATGGTAGTAACATTATGTTAACTTTTATGATCGGAATTCATAACAGTATAATGTGCGGGATTTATTTGTTGATATTTTTCCTAAAAAAAGACAAAAACAGTCGGAATTTGGGAATTTTGATTTCTTTTGGTTCTTCTTTCAACTTATTGCGTTTACATGCCATACTTTTAAATCGTGATTGTGCTTTTATTTAAAAGTATACGATGACAGGTTTACCGACTTGTTTCCTCGCTTATAATGAGGCCCACCAATTAATTTAATTCTTGCGGTTACCAGAAGCGCCGAAGTTATGGGAAACACACTGTAAAAGTACTAAGATATGCCGTCATTAAGTATTTGTGACGTGCACGCAAGCTCTCGTAAATTAGACCACATATGAGTGTGGAACTGGGTTTTAACAAGAAAGAACTAAATAAAACTGATCATATGGGAAAGGAATGTATTTAAGAGCACAAAAACCATTGATTGAGGATGGAGACGAAAAAAAACAATGTCAAAGCACAAAGGACGTATGAATGCTGGGCTTAACTGATTGGCAAAGTGCAACACAGAATAGAACTCAATGGAGGAAAGTAGTTATAAAGATGAAAGAACTATAAGTTCATTAATAGTGTATTGTTAAATTAAGGTTATAACTGATAGGACTAGTTCATGGGCCAGGACGGCCTGTATAATTATTATATTTATAATTATACATGCAGTGGTGATTGTTGTAACGAAAATATTATATAGTATGAAGGTATGATTGGTGATTGTGGTCATGGGTGGTTTTAAAAATAATATAACACAAAATTGACTTGGTATTCCAGTAGGTGTTACAATCAAAGTCATTACTTCTAATAAAAATAAGCAACACGAGCAGAATGAACAATGGTATTTAAATCAAGTCGGTTCAGCATTGTCCTGTCTTTTAGGTACTAGCCCACGGCAACATTTGAACCAAAAATATGAAAATTTAAGCAAGAGCAACAAATCTAATGAAGGTAGATGAACTCAAGTGTAACAATGGTCAGGTGGGGAATTAGCCGACTGCCGGAGACTGTATAAAGCAGATAGAAAGTTCTTGTCGGGTGTTTGTCAGCAGGATTCGAGTGGAGTGCTGTTGGTGTCCGGTGAACGCAGGAAGTGCGCGCTAAATATGAAGCACCACGCTGTGACCGTTTTGTTTCTTCTCCTGACCGGCAGCCTAGGATATCCTCAAGGAATCACTCAAAGTGAGTGTCTCGAGTATTGTCAAATTAAACTAGCATTTGATTATGCATCTGATAACAGCGTCGGAAACAACAAACACGAACTTGTTACAGTTTCCTTATCCGGTTTCAAGGACAATGCGAATTGTTCCGTGAAATTTGCTTCCTTGTACTGTTTGATCGATTCTCATCGAAGTGATACATCGTCAAGGTTGTTCTGCCAATAAATTTCTCCGATTCTTACAAGATTTTCGGCAGTTGAAATTCGTTACCAAATCGCACGTTTAGGACCGGTGCCAGCAGGAAAAAATATTACGTCTGTGGTTTTGAATTAAGGAGTCTATTTCCAAATTGCGGTTTAGTTGTCGTAACAGTAGCAAAAAATGCTTTATAATCGAATATGTCAAATCGGAACTAAGAAAATTGCAATTTTTCACGTAAGATCGTGATTGTCGTTACAAAGACGTAATCCTGACGTCTTTGTAACGACTTTGGAAGCTGGATGGACCTTTCACTCACATGCTGGACATTTCAGATCGATGCACTTTAATTTGTCGCCGTTGCATACTTGGAATAGATTATGTCGTTCAGTTAGTGCAAACTCGATTTCCTGAAACGAGAAGAAAAATTCAGCATCCAGTATCCGTGTCTGTTTGTGCATTCCAAAATCATCCCAGTTTCGTAATTTGCCACTTATTAGACGACTAATTTAATTAGTAAGCGATCTTTGCACCAAAACTTCATGATAGTTGTTAAATCACTTACGTAACTGGGCGAGAAAAGCTTTTCTGGAAACAATACCGCTTTTCCAGTCCATATATAAAAAACCGGTGATGATTTATGGTCGGATTACCAAATAGAAAGTCGGTTCGTTTGATCTGTTGGCAAAAGGCTTCAATAAATTGTCTAAATTATAGCAGTCTGATTAATGACACATTCCCCGTTTTATGCTCACTAAATTAATTCGTAGGAAAAATATCGTAAATTTCACTAGCCGAATTTCTAATCTTTAATTTGAGCAATCTGCCAGCGGATATTAACGTCAGTGATTTCTCGTAATTAACGAAATTATAAATTGATAGAGCGTTTTAATTAGAGTGGGTTAAGTAATACCTAGAGTGTACAAAAAAGGGATTCTTAGTAGGCCATGGAACCTAGATGATTCATTTTTTATAGTGTACAGCTTTGACAGGAACTACCAATCAAAAACGTTTAGAGATGGAAGAAGACACTTATGCATCGTGCTTGAAACGATTAGTAACTTAATTTTGAATTAGTCCAGTTTAAGGTCAAAACTTTCCTACACTCTAATTATTTTCCAAGTAATTTCTGGGCCCACCATGAATCCCTTTTTTTCTACGACTGATATTTGACGATTTTATTATTTATTTAGGAAAGTTGCGCTGAGATGTTTGGAGCATTCTCAGTTGAACTACAAAGTAATGTCTAAATCTAAAAGGATAAGGTTGAAAAATAACAATAAGTTAGTTTCGCAGTTTTTCATCGATTGTTACATAAAAATTTGCCTTCGTAGTTGACTTGGTCTGAACACAAATGAATAACAAAATATTTTTAAATTGTCAATATTTAGTTGTGAGTCACTCTGCGTGATGCTTGACTAAATCTGTGTTACCTTCGTTTTTGCCCAATACTGCTAAAAATAAGGTTTCCCACTGGAACATTGTTGACTTCTAAATATTATGGTTAAATGGTTAATTTGTGCTATGGTATATAGGTAAATATGATAAATAATTTCGTAAAGAACAAAACCAATGCAGGGTTATTTATTATATAATATGTCCCAGAATTAGAATGTAATAAGTATTTTTCTACTTCAAAGCAAAGCTACGGACCACGTGCATATTATTGTAGAATTGTAGATATTGCCATCTAAAATAAAAGTGCAGCATTACGAAAATTCATCTTATATTCCATTGACAAAAAAATCAGTCAATGCTTTTTAAGCGAATTGTGGAAATACCTTCTATTTCCAGACTTCTTTATTTAAAAGTAACAAAACTCGCGTACTTCCCTCTAAAATTTTCTTGTGAATCACGCTTGCCCAAATTTTTTTTAGCCGAAAATAATATAAATAAATAAAATAATGTCAAAATGTAAAACATTTATTTTCTAGCGGGCGTGATATAGAAAATAATCACAAATCGTATAGTGGAAAACGTTTTTTATTTTCGATAGATATTAACACGGTTAGGCGTAATTTCGTTAGGTAGTGTTGTGCTCTTGAAGCACACAATTGAGTGAGTTAATAGCGTTTTGAGTTTCGTAACAGAATTAGTGTAATTTAGTTTTTCTAGGGTGGTATGTCAAACACCAAAATAAAACGTTACAATATTTCTTATTTAAATTAGTTTTTTCAATTGTTATAAACATTAATCGGTACGTTGGACGTGTCTTGAGCATTTAAATAAATTCCAGGTAGGTTGTTTGTACAATATTTTGTTGAAATTAATTTTTACTGCCAACTGTTGTGCGGGCTAATTGCATTTGAAAATCACAAATTTCAATTATGACAGTTGTCAACTAACCCATGCAAAAATCCCCAAATACTAAAATTGCAAATTTTGAATTAAAAATAGCAAAAACAATGCGAAGTAGAAAAAATTGTATAAAAAAACTCGGTAATAAGAGTATTATAGCACTCGTCCTTTAACTTGTCCTTCTTTATAAAGGCTGGCGAAGCCAGGATGTTTATAATCTTAAACTCGTGCGAAAAAATGGAAGTTATGGAACTCGTTGTTTAATATGCTATTTTTTGTAAGTATTTTAAATTTTTTGTATAGTTTTCTTAACCATATAAATATTACATCAATGTTTCTGAAAGTAGTTTATATTCTGTCTTTCAAAATGTAAATATATACTGGGTGCCCCATTTAATAAACATAAGTAGGAAGCATTTCCTGTAAACTAAAACCAAGAAAAAAGATACGAAATATAAATAAATTTATGATCGTACTAAATTTGAAAAAAAAAACTTTTTAAATATGAAAATTATCCGACCGTTGCGACTTGTCCTTTGTATAAACAAACTAGTTATTATTACATGTCACATTTTGTTATCATTTCGAATTTCACATTTTGTCCAAATACAATTGATTACTATTTCTTGCTCACTTCCACATGACATGGAGCAAACACGTTAGGTCAGATCAGAGTGCATTTTACCACATATTGTTCATTACATAATTTGACCGGTTAATTTAGTAAACATCATCAACTGAACCGTATATTATGATATTTAACAAACAAATACTCGTAGGAAAATATAAAAAATAATTGGATAATATTCATAACATCATAATTACTGGATTTTTAGCTTTTACCGTGTGTACAAGAAGAATGTAAACGTTCCTTTGGCTACAGTAATCGTTTCCAAATCAGGAAGCACTGAACGAATCTGTCATTTGCAACTAATGTTGGTGTTAGTATGCAGACTGTAAAGTGAAACTGGACGCGAATTGATGAATACTGATAAGGAACCGATCCTAAATCCGAAAACGGTGTAGTTTACACTGTGTGACCGGCGGCTTAACCGGAAACTGTTTCTAATTAATACTCTTCTGTTGCGAGGAAATCGTTATAATTCGCGATTATCTCGGCGTGTGGTAATCCATCATTCACAACGAGGAAAAGTTGAATGTCGCCTGAACACAAAAGAAAAGTCACGTGCGACCCCATGTTTTGCATATTGAACACTGCACACGTTTTATTAACTAACAGCAGTTAGCAAGCGATTCAAGGCAAGCACACATTGAGATGACTAACTGGGCAACTTTCGATTTTCGAAATATCGGCGACAATAAGGAATTGTGTTCAAGTTCAATATTAAATAACAGAATTTTCCTTTCCTGGACAAAGAAGAATTATGTAAATTTTCTTCGCGATTCCAGTGATGTTTTGCAAAGGCAATAACGTTTCCACTGGCATCTGATCGATGGAAGAAAGTGGAAAGCGCAGATCTGATCATTATGTAATGTCCAACGAGAATTTCTTGGTGCAAATACGCACCGATACATATTCATCGATTATGTTAAATGTTTGTTTGGAAACACGACTCAAATTCTTCAAATTTCTATTACATAACTATTACAAAAGATGAAGGGAACGTCGATGGACATCTATCTTATCATATCATGAAACAAAGGAAGGAAACGGTCGTGGTTATTTGAATCTTTATTTAATTTAATTGGGAGTTTTGTAAGGGCGGAAATGGGAAATTGAAATTTTCGTAATTAATTATTGTATTGTGCGGCTTGATGTGTCATAACTGTTGACACATATGAGAATAAACCTCTTGAATATGTCTTACCACTTAATTTTTGTTCAGTTATCTACAATGTACTCCGATGTTGTTTGCCTTATAAAGTATATGTTGTGAATATATTTTAATACCATAGGGTATCTACCTTAAACAGGAAGGAATTATCTTCAAACCAAATAACAAATTTACTAAAACGGGCAAGTAGTGACCAATAAATCTCTATAAAATGGTTATAAAAACATTCTCCAGTGATTTGAATATCGTAATAAGCTGGAAGTTAAACGAAGTTAACGAGCCATGAAGAAGTTGGTTTCTCATATGGAACGTCGTGATTGTAATAATTTGAAACAGAACAACTAAGAATTAAACATTTGACACTAAGTCGTATGATGACTTAAAACGTTAGTTGAGAAATGTGCATGGCTGTTCATTAGAACTCCATATCTGCACATTTTTGAATTTTTAATAGCGATTATTGTTACTAATTTTAAATTTTTGCACCAGAGTAAAGGTAAACGTTTTGGGGGAATAAGGGCATATTTTCGATTTCAGAATAAATTGCCTTTACTTGCAAATATGTTAAAACATTCCAAATGGTGCTGTGGTAAATTGTATTATGCCGGAAGAATTTAAAAAATTCACGAAATGTGCGCAAAAAAATTTAAAATAACCGAGAAATTTCTCAGCAAGTGATCAGGGAAATCCCAAATTCGAGTTTACAATTCTAAACACTCGCACGAAATAGAAACCTGAGGCAAATTAAATTGTAAGAATTTAAGGGAAATTCATGGATTTTGAGCTATAAGTGACATTTCTGTGATGAGAAAAGTAGAAAATTAAATTTTCAAAGTTATTTATATTTAGTGATAATAATGATAATTATTTAATAATAATATGTTATTCATATTTAATAACAATTTGTAATTTTTATTGATTTAATTTCAACTCTACATGAAATAACCGTTATTGTTAATTATTTTCTTTAACATGCCTAGAGGAAAAATTTTTCAAATAAAAGTTGTTCATTTTTGTACAAAGAATATGAATAAAAAAATTAAAAGTATAGGTTCCGATTTGACAAATGAAATTGATCTTTAAATGACCTTGAAAATATACTCAAAAGTTAAATGAGATAATAAAATAATATAGTAATAAATAATAATAGATAAAAAAAACGTTATGTTTTGAGACACTTAGTTCGAGGAGACTGTACATTTAAAAAAAGAACATATAATACAGGAGGTCCCAGCGCTGAGGAGTAAGATTACTCTAAGATGAAAAAATATATCGAGATGCTGCTTTCGACAAAAAGTACAATCCATTGACGAGAACACTGTAAATATCTGCTTATATACAGGTTGTCCAGATTCAGAGTGGCGCATCAAAGTTATTTTTTTAAGTGATGTGATTTGTAAGAGATAAAGTGATAGTATATGACTTTGTATAACCTATTATGGACCTAACTTCAGTTGTTTTGCTATTATTTGACATAAAAACGAAATAAAAACCCTTGTTTGAAAAATGGCTGCTCCCAAACCAATGAGAATTCTGGCTTGAAATTTTGACAGAAAATTTTTAATATCGTCTAGTTAATAGTGGTCAAGTCAAACTTTGAAGCTCAAGAACGCAAATTGTTAATTTTATTGAATTTTTCAATTGGAACGATTTGTATATTTTGGTATCAATCGATCACATTTTTGATAAGCTATCCAATGATGTTCTTATCGTTCTGCAACTTCTTAACCAACTATTTTCCAAATTATCGATATTCCACTATTCAATGATATCATTAAAAACCTCATCAAAAATGTAATCGATTGATATCAAAATATACAGTGTTGCATTTGAAAAATATTTGATTAAATAAACAATTTGCGTTCATGAGCAACTCTGTACATTAAATAACTACAATTCAAAATTCGAATTGATCATTATGAACTAAAAGATATTTGAAAATTTTCTGTCAAAATATCGAGCCAAAATTCTCATTGGTTTTTTCAAAAAGGGGCTTTTGTTGGCTTAAATGTCAAATAATAGGAAAACAACTAAAGTTCGACAAGGAATCCGAAAATAGCGTATTATACTGGGTGTTCCATTAACAAAAAAATAATAATTTTGATGCACCTGTGGACAAACTGTATATAAACAGATATTTTCAGAGTGTTCTCTGAAATGGATTGTACTTTTTGTCGAAAACCGCATCTCGATATATTTTTTCTTTTTAGCAGCGCTGGGACACGCTGTATGTATGAGTCAAAAAATGAGCAAAAAGCCACTATCATCCCTAAGGCAAATCCAACAGTTGTAATTTTGGTTGCTAACATTTTTCCAATATTTGCAAACCATTTGAAATTAGAACTTTAACGTTAGAGGCAAAAGTGTGAACAAATTTCGTTTGACACATCCTGTTAGTAACGATATGTCAATGTCAAAACTATACACTGTAAATTATAAAATAAGAGACAGGTTACATGGCTTCCTGAGTTTTTGAATGTTTTATATTATTTATTATTTAATTATGTTTTAGCTTTCTGTTTTACTGTTTATTCTAAGTATCTATTTTATAGCCTGCGAATTGTGATCGACTCAAGTTCGAGAAATGCAGCAATAACTCGAGCCATCTGACATGAGAAAGTAAGACAGCTGCAACCATACATTTTAGACGTAACCGCGATTGAGTGCTGTGAAAATCAAGTAGGAAAACTGCTGGTGTGAACATCAGCAATAAACAATCTCAAGATTGGCGCAAGAGATGTCATCTGTCGGCTTCCGAATCCTTCATCACTTTCACTGAACAAACTTATGTGTGCATTCTTTATGTTTCTTATCGAAACAATGTTAAATGTTAATTTAAATTTAATGTCGCAACGACTCGACAGGAATTATGTATTTCGCCATGAATCATTTAAAGAGGATGAGTACTACTACGTTCGTCGACCACCTGTTGCTTGAAAGTGGAAGACAAGAAGCTACTATTAGCCGTTTGGAAGTTCACGATCACTAATGACTGATTTCAGACTAATTTACAACGAATTTGTTGCTACTGGAATTATTTGGTTATACATAATCCATTAAACAGTACTCCTTTCATAACGCTGTATTTATTGGCTACTATTTTAAGTTTCTAATTGGCACTTTTCGCAAATCTCTTCCTGTTATTTAATTTGATGGTAAATATTTTAGAGGATGATTAGCAATTAGGCAACAGAATCGGTGGCGCCATTCAATCGATTTCTTCGTGAGTAGATACAATATGCATGAACCGTTTCGTATTCAAAACCGGAGAGAGTTAGTGACCTTCACGGAAGAAAGTAAAAGTGCTTGTTGATTCCGCTTATGAGTGAAAGAATAATTAATAAGTAAAGATCAAGCGGTTATATCCAAATGTGGTAAACCTCCAGTTTACACCGTTCAGACTGTAAAACTGTAAAGACTTTTTGCACTGCTCCAAAGATAAACCAGTGCAAATTTTAGCGATTTCTAAAGACAAAAAATACAAGAATCCAAAACGAAGAATAATAATAACCAATGCAAGAACTGGTTCCGGTGTTTGGCTTTGCAGCTCTTAGTCACCGATCAAAACTTCCATCGGATCCTTCCGTTTGCTAAAATTTTTAACCGCAGTTACATAAGACGCAAGGCTCGGTTTGAATATAGGCAAATGGCTCGTTTTAAATTCTGGGATAATAATAAAAGTAAAAGTTGTTGTTTGCTAACGTTTTCATGCAATGATGCATGAAGAATTGTTCAATTTCAGTGACATCACGTCTGCAAGAAATATAGAAATCCTCCGGTTTAGATAATTTTTGCGCAAGACGCGTTTATGTGCTCCACGAAAACAATCTGACCGAAAAACTCAACAAACGATTATTAGCTGGCCGAAAAATTGTTGCACAAAATGTGTCGCGAGAAAGCCGAGTGAATTCATGAATTATGCATCGCTGGCTGGACTCGAGAACTCGGAGTACCGAAGGCGAAATTTTTTTCTTCTCATGATTGTTGGCAGTAACCTTCGTGCAACAATCGTTGAAGGTGGAGGAAATCGGGTCAGGTGCTGTAAAATTTTGATTTTTCCGGCTTTGGAAGGATATTTGGTTGCTCCAACGGAATCAGCAGTTACGCACCAATTGTCTCCGGCGGTTACGTAACTCGACTTCTTTGCGTTACACATGCAAATAAATCATTTGTTTTGCAAGACCACTGACCAGAAAAAAATTATAGGAGCAGAACTCTAGGCTTCATGAAGCTGTAATGCTATGATTATAATTATGTAAATGAAGACATGATTTGTTGCAAAAATCAATTGGATTTAGTTATCAAATTTGAAACCGTTAATTGTTACACAATATTTTGTTAACAACTCAATATTCCGTCGGCTAGCATTAGACGCAACCAGAGATAATGACACTGCAAAATTGAAATTCAAACCGGAATTTATCAAAAATTTCTGATTGTTTTGAACTTTGACAAAAACTTTTACCTTTTACCACATTACCATGCATGGTGAGAAACTGAACAAAAATCAATTACCAGGAAGTAATTTACAATTGACTGTTTTGTAATATCTAAATGAATTTTCTGTCCACTGGACTCGCTCTGTACAGAACAATTATGTTTGCTCGAGCCGAACTTATTCCATCTGAAAAAAGTTTCCGCCATAAGTAAGAAGTAATAGAATCGGGAAAAGAAGCAAGGAAGCTAAGTCGTTTGAAGTTTCAGGTCCTCAGCATTCCGCCGGCGATGATAGCGATATGTACCTGGAGCAAGAGTCGCGCATCGAAGACGATCGCCAGACCAGCCAACAAACATTCTACCCTTCGTTTTCACCCTTCCACAATCCTCCACTGGGCCACTCTCGACCATTCTTCTTTCAACAAGAAGGTGCCTATAGTCAACGTGGTGGCTTTGACCATCAACAACTCACCTTCGACGCCCCTAAATACTCCGGTTATAAAGACACAGACTTTCGAGGTGCTGCAAATGCGGAAAGTGGAGGGCTTCTAGGGTCAGGCAACTTTGGGGTGATTCGTGGTGGCACTTTCTATGATAAGGACGCGGAGAGTTCTAGTTACGAAAGCGACTACAGCCCTTTCTTCAAAAACGGACACGGGAGGCCATCGTACTATGGCGGCGTCCCCAATCCTAAGCCACACAAACATGAGCAGTTTGCGAACTTTCGTGATTTTGCTGATATTAACGCGCCTTCGAACACTGCGTACTCGGAGTATGTGGTAGTGTATGTTAACAAGAATGGTACCAAACAGCACGAGGTGGAGTCGACGACGAGGCCGAAGAATATTATCGAAAGTTTGGCACTTCTAGATGTTGAACATGCAAACCAAGTGCCGCAGAAGAAACTATCCAGATCCAAAGCGAAATTAGCAAAATTGCTGCCGGAGAAGAAACACTTCCACAAGAAGAGTCGGAAAGAAGCGAAAGTGACAAATGACTTCCACGAGCCGTTACTGGCATTAAGCTAATTGTGCTGTGTAAACATTATTAAAGTGAATTTTGTGTAGTACGTGAGATGAAGAACGATGATGTGCGAGATGAAGATGAAGCAGTTGAGTGTCAGGTGGTTAAGCTCAACAGTATTAATGACACTGCTTTTTAGTTTTTTGCTAATTTAATTTCGATGTTGATTAGACGTAAACCAGTTTTAGATAAGCTGAAACAATTACATGACTGATGGATGTGAGACATGTTAGTTACCATTTTGAATTACGGCGCTTGAAAATATTTGTTGTAAATGTGTATTTGTAATAAATTTTTTCATATAATTTTTACTGAATTTACAGAATTCGTTTTTCAGCCACACAGAAAACTGTTGAGAAAGTGAAGTGCGTGTGAACTATTGCCGGACAGATGGCGCGGCTAAATTAAAGGTTCTGACATGTAATCAACAATATTGCATTTGCATTCAATGCAAATAAACATTTAGTATAACATTATCGAAATAAATAAAAAAATATATTGATGCAATTATATATTTTTTTTAATAGAAAATAAAGAGTACCTATGTCGTACATACATATTTGTTTCTGCATTCCCATTTTTCTTATCTTATTTATTCAAGTATCAAAAATAAAATATTTTCGGTTAAATATTGCAAGAAAAATAATGTGCCTACAATAAGAAAATGGGGCCACGTACGCCATTGAAGCCCTTTGTAATTTAGTAGAAAATTTAAATTAAGTTCATTTTTGTACGCTTTATACGGGGTGCCTATAAATGATTGTCACATCGCAGAGGGCTAAACTATGCCACCTTTCGTTGATGCCTGTCATGATTAGTTTGTGCGATTATTTGTGGCTGTTACTTTTTGTGATTAAGTTGTGTTTATGTAAAATATGTATTTGTAATTAATTGATTACATAAACTTAAGAGCGCTGTTCACCCAAGAATTTCGTAATTTTTGTCCCATTTAAATATGGCTCAATATTTTTGAAAAGGGTTTTCAAATTTTGCTTTGAGATTCAATAACGCATAGTGCATGCCTAATTATATTTTATAATAAAAAAAATAACAATAAAAAAAACGCTATTTATGATAATTTAATAATTTTAAAAAGCATGCACTCTTCTGGAGATATTTGTATACCGATCAACGCAACTTGCGATGTAAAATTCCATCACTGATTAATAGGGGAAGAAAAATTAGTTTTGCTCCGTACGAAGCGTTACGGCGTTACGTTCAGATCGACAGACTCTCCCACTGAGCGGCGTAAGTAACAACGTGTGTCTTTGATTGTGCATCTCATCTTCACGTACTTGCTTTTAGTCACGAGGTGTACAGCGCTCTTAAGGAGCTAGCAAATCATAAGAAAAATATTATAAAAAAGAAATTATAAAAAATTAATATACACAAATAATGATTGGCCAATTTCGTATTCATTATATAAATAATAAATTTGTCAAACTGTAACTTCTAAAGCTTAATTGTTAAATATTGTTACAAAAATCATCAGTGTTGCCTATTTTTCTAGACACATTTTGTCGCTTCTTTTTCTGTTATCAAAAATATTTTGCAACATTTGTTGACTGATACTGCTGCAAGGCCGTGTAATTTTGGCCTTTATTTCTTCTAAATTTGCTAATTGTTTTTTAAAAACTTAGTCTTTTAAATATTCAAAGATTGAAAAGTCTAATGGTAAAGCATCAGGAAAATATTCTTGCAGGCCTCTAGGACCATTCTCCAAAATACAGTAAACCATTTCGAAAATAATACGGTATTGTTATTCCTGAAATACAATCCATAGAGAAAAGAGATGCTTTTTACAGCTTTCCTTAAAATTAACTTTACTAAACTGCGTAGTTAAAAAAACTGTTTGTAATGTTACAGAGATTATATTACTACGGAAAAAAGCCAAAATTGCGATCAAAACGAAAAAATACACAATAACACATCAAATAACAGTTTAAATTACTGATTAGTAACTAGATAATATGAATCAGCAAAATTCTCATGTTTCAAATATGTAATGCCCTCTGGATGCTACAATCATTTATAGACACCTGTAGCGAAACCAGTAAAATGTTGCAAGAATGAACTATTATTTAAATAATTGTCTGAAGTCGACTCCCTTCAACCACCCACGAAACAAGCATATTTTTTTTATAAATATTTTACAACCTGAAATTATAATTTTAATATTGTAAGAAATAACAATTTTTTTTAAAAGCAATTTACAAAGACCGTGTTTTATCTTTTTAGTTTGTTTGTATTTTATAGACAATTTTTTATCAAAATTCGTGGAATAGTTATTACATGTTTGCGTTTTCGCGTTTCCAGGAATCACATTATAAGGCGACGTTCATAAAATAATAAACATCCGAATATATTTTATTCTAAAAGTGTTTTGGTTTTAATTACACAATTCCCATACCTTTCAAATTATAATAAACTCCAAATTACGATCTACTAACTTGCGTACAAAAATAAAACGCTGTAAATGGCTACAGACCATCGAATCATTTCGACGTTCGATAAAGTGTAGCAAAATTTCGATCTTAAGTTGCAGAATTTTGTAATTTCTGTGGACGCTGCTGTTTAGGACACGATACAGTGTTTTTCTCAACAAATTCCATTTGTTTAGACGCTGTTTGAGCAAAAATTTGACCGGATGAATTCCGTGGGGGTACAAATCTAAATGTGTTCCATTAATTTTATGCCTCGTATCAATAATTTTTTAAATTTTTGCTTACTTTTGTTACTAAATTAAGTAATAAAATAAATTGATCTGATGAAATGTAGATAACTTGCTAAATCGCGCTAAAATCAGATAAAACATTTACAACTTGTTCATCGAATCAGTTAATAAAAGTGATAAAATACAATTTCGTTATTATATTGCAGATCAAATCAATGCACTTCCGGCTTGATATTTTCTGAAAATATTCTGAACAAAATATTAATAATTATTACACAACAACAAAGCAGTTTCTTTGCACAATTTGTTTAAGAAGCTTAAGCCGAGGACTGTAGGATATTTAAACCTAATCGAGACAGATTTAAAAAATTATGTAAAAATAAGTATTAAAAAAAATAGGGTTTGTAAAAGCCGCCCGACACGATCCTAATTTTAGTACTGAATTCAGAATTAACGCGCAAATTTAGGAGATTTGTGTTCAAGAAAATAGAACATCTGCTGTCAAAAGTTCACAATTTAAATTATTGCACAGACTCATGCACTTACTTTAATTATATTTTTTTCTTTCCGTGTCATACAGCAACGTCGTATTTTGTACTAACTTTTAAACTAAATCTGTGCGCGCCGTTTTAGTACCTACTAAATTCAGTACCAAAATTAGGATCGTGTCAAACGGATCTAACATAACAAAGTCTTTTCTCAGTAATGCATAGATTCATCGTTTGATCAAATATACAGGCTCTTGTTACGAGTAATACAATTTTTAGTTAAGTTTGGTTAAAATGTATCTTCAACAAGCTGGAGTAGGTACTCCATGAGCATTGAACTGTTCAAAAGATGTGTTTGAAATGTTTAAAAGATAATATTTTGCAGAGATAGCATCATATCACTGATGTAATAATAGTGTTATCAATATGTCATTATCAATTGGCTGATAGAGTCACACGAAATCCGTTTACTTTGCTCATAATTCGCCTTTCATCATGAGCCACTCGACTTCAGGTAATCTCTGTGTATAAAATAATCCGCAGAAATTTAGACATTTCTTACTTGCAGGTATACTGAAATTTGGACTATTTATAACAATAGCAGCATGTTGGCTTTTTCAAAATTCGTACCAAAATATTTCCCCATGGTATAATCCTAGCCTTAGCGATATGGATGTTCATGGGTTGAGACTCGCCAGAAATAGCGACACTGATGACGCTGAACTTGTCCGAAACTTGATTAATATATTTTTTGTACATCTAAAGAAAAACATCAGAACTCTTCACACAATTTACAATGAGCACGAAAATGCAACGACTGTAAAGGTTCATTTGAATGTTCTAAAAATGTTGAGAGATATATCGAAATCGAGAAATGTAAGTATTCGAATTTTAATTCTAGAGCATTGTAAATGTTGTCTTCAGAAATATCTGGAATTCTACAAGGGGCTGGACTATTTTTCCGTTGCTTTGGAGGATTTGAAAAATATAACAATAAGAAATCCTTTGGATCGCGAACCAGAAGAACGATTGCAGATATATCAAAATGTTGGTTACCGTCTGAGGAATTTAAGGTGCGAAATGTTGGATATCATCAATGTGAATGGTAAAAGTCGAGTAAGGCGACCCATGAATTTCTTGCTATCAAAAAACGTGTCCGTTATGGAAGCACATACAATTGATGTGAAATTTTTCCGTAAAATTAGAAATTATTTCTTTAGCATTAAAAAATGTTTCGGTTTTCGGAAAGGTAAGAAAAGTAAATTCAAATGTGTAAATTGAAGATTAAATGGAGAAAATTATTTCAATAAAATCTGGCTGCAGTATTGCAGAGATCTGTAAAATATCGCATTTGATTTAGAAACCTGTAGTTGAATTGCATCCTGTTTTCGCTACCAACGAGTAGATGGCACCTCTCTGGACGTAGATGCACAAAAGTATTTGATGCACATTATTTCTAAAAATAGATGAGTAATGATTATGCACGAAGTGTGATAACTACCATCCCGTTGTCATGGTATGTATTGTGGTTAAATTGCTCCTTGATCAAAAAATGGTTCCGCATTGAGAATCACCTAGAAAATATTCTTAGCGAGCCAGTTGCGCAGAACTAAGTTATATCGTGTTTTCATCACCACTTAATGTTTTAATCGACAATAAAAAAAATTCCGCTCTATGTTAGTACACAGCTGAACGCAGGTGAGTCAAGTTATATAAAACGCACAGATTCCTTAAACTTTATGTTACAGTGGATTTAAGTGTAATTTCTTACCCCCATAATAATTTGTGGGTACCTAGAACCGTTGTTATTATAATTTTACAGTAAAACGATTCTAGTATTATTACGTATCAACTTGTAATATCGATGAGTTTTATGTTTATTTTTTTACAGCGGAAAAACGAATGAAAAGAAATTGGTAAATCTTCCACATCAATTATGTTTCAATAAATCTTTGCGCCATTTTTTGATTTATCGGCGCAGTTCAATTAGTTTTGACACCCGGTTTAGTTTTTAATATGTAACATACATTTTTAAAAGTATTTTTTTTATTCGTGTAATGAGAGGCGTAAATGCAGAAATTATATATGCTTGAGTTTCTTTAATTTCTTAAAGACACACACGAGTGCCTTCTTTTGTCACCTCCTAAAAATATTATTAAAATTACAGATCAAAGTACTATGAATTTAAAAAGAAAACTGTACTAAAACTATGTGGTTTTTATTCGGGATAATTTTTTTAATGATCTATGTTATGCACGAGAACAACAAAAATCTTCACATCCGCCTTTTCTTAATTTAAAAATACAACTTATACACATAATTTTTGAATTTATAGGGTGGTACAACATAAAAGAATAACAATAAATATAAATCAAACATTCAAATAGAATAATATAAATGTTTGAAAACTTTTCAGAATTTATTACTTAATTTGGAATTTTGATATTTTGCAGACTTACATAATTACATTCTAGGACGCATTTTAGGAAAATATTTTTGATTGTACAGAATTTTTCAAAAAAGTGTGACGTCATAATGATATATGTTTTTAAATTGCATGCTATATATTTTTTGTGCTTATTAGAGTGAATTTTTAATTTCTTTCATATTCCCAAAAAAATTTTCAAATTGGTTCAGAGATATTTGAAAAAAAGGAGTTTTTCATATCCAGCTTTAACATTTTATAAAAAAACAACTGGTGCCTTCTTGATAAAATTATTACTAGAGAATTATTAAATAATGTCCAACAAACTTGTTAATCCAGTTAGATGTATAGTATGCGAGTGTTGTTACAGAGTGTGCAGAATTTATTGTCAAATTTTTCAAAATTTAATGTTTTTTATTTTTCTTATTTTAAATTGGAACCCCTGTTTATTTTTATACCATTCGCCTATTCGTTGCGCAATTAAAAAACAAACATTATTTCTAATTACAATCCTATCGCTAATCCTAACGAATTCGAAGTTATTCGCCAAAAACTCGTTTTGTAATCTATTTCAATTGCAATTTTATTTAATAAAAGTTGAAAATGGCTTAAAAAAAGTGCACACCCTGTAATATCCCGGATCAATGAAACTTGATTGACAAAACTGTTAGACTTTATTTAATATGTAACTGGTACAAATTTTATCAAGGGAGTACTATGTGTATTTTTTATAAATTTTTAAAACTGGTGAAAAACATATTCTGTATAATCAAAAATGTTTTCCTGAAATGCGTTCTAAATGTAATTAAAGTCTGCAAAATATCAAAATTCCAGCTTACATAATAAAACTAATAATATTAAATTGGGGAAACAACGATGGTGTTATTTGGGTTGTTGACAACACCGACCGTGAAAGGTTACACACTTTTATAAATCGGAGAAAATTTCACCAGATATATCTACAATAAACATTTGGTTAAGTTGCCAATTATTTTCTCAAAAAGAAACAAAACTAACTCAACATAAATTAAACATTGTAAAGTGCGTATACAAAAATAAAACAAGGCTGCGCACGCCATAGAATAACATCAATGTTCGATTTAGTGTATCAAAATTTCAACCTTGATTTGGAGAAATTTGGTATTAAGGTTTTTCTTAATAATCGTTTCGCTCATGCACACGGAGAAATTTGAAATTACATTTTTTGTTACTCTATTACTCTTTTGGACAACATACATAATTATCGGTCGTCTCGGACACAATATATAACTTATTTCCTTTTCTTTTTCAACAAATTTCTCTCCAGGCGTCGGTTTAGACGTCGTTTGAGCAAATTTTTGATTTACGGTTTTTGTCAAATTTCACGATTTTACAGTGTCCAAAGTTTACACTGTAAAAAATAAAATAATAGCTAGTTTCCATGGCTACCTGAGCGTCCATTTTTACGCTTGTAAATAATAATGACGCAACCCAATATCCTTTGGTAAAAAATTGTTGACCAGTTTTCTTCGCATAGTTTATGGTAAAATGGAAAATGTAATGTGAGATATCTTTCATAACATTTAAATCTTTGGATTTTAGTGCTAACATACGAGTCTTGCATTCAAGTAATTGTATCTGGTATGAGGCCATTTCTCCTAACTGTCTTCCCCTTTTCAGTACAATACACGCAGGTGTCTTCAGGCGTTCAGGATTTTTATGTGTAATTTTTATCCATGAGGCCTTGCTGTTATAAAAAAGGGCAGAAAGTTGCATTGTCTGCGAAACTTCAAGTGGATTAATTTTTTTCGACATGCATTTTGGGCTTGATTGCACATAGAGTTTGCAAATTTTTACGTGTCTCTATTTGAGCAAAATCTTAAGGGAGATAAGAAACTAAACATATGTGCTCAATTTGTATAATGACCCACAAGCCACTAGGTATTCATATGAAGACAATGTGAACCAATTGTGACTTTTGACGTTTCATCTCTTTTTAAAAATTTTCCGCAACCTTGGGTTTTCTTTTCTGCTCAATTTTTTCAGCACACGTGGATCTGGTGCTTAAACTAAACTTTCGTGCAGTAAAAAAGCATGTTACTAATTCCCTCTCACCTAATTTCTGCTATGTTCGATGTAGTGTGCAAAATGCAAAAGTTGGACGCTGTAGAATAAATACTCTTCAATTAATTGCTACAACTAATCACAACCTCTAAACGACACGAGTACTAATTACCAAACTGCGACATTACCAAAATATAAGGATACTTACCCATTGAATATGAAGACTTGGGACGACAGATAATTAAAAAATGGTGTTAGTTAATATTTAAACAGAGGTTTGGATTGGAGGGTATTTAAAATAAAGTTGATACCAACCTCCGGTATAACTGGTAGTGGAACAATTATGAAAATATTTTCTGCAAAAAAATCTAGATCTTATAAGTTTCAGTTCACTCGGTTCTTCCGTTTTCTTTATCTGCCTAATAGGTCCTCGTCGTGAAATAATCTGAATAAAATCTACTAGGGGATTGTCTTTAAAATCGAACTAACTAGTGGCCCGTGCGAATAATTCGCATAGAATGCGCTTGGGAAGTGAGAGATGTTAGCTAAACAGATTAGTCAATAGATGGCGCTATGACCAAAATACGGTTTTTAATAATTTTAAAAGAAACATTAACATTTTGAATCAATTGTTTATTTTTCGCAGATAGCGGTGATGGTAACCTTTAAAATAGATGTTTAATCATTAAGGTTTGATGAAGGGAGATATGGCGTACCGATAAAAAACAACATTTGAGAAATAATATACAAGTTTGTTTTATTGCTTGACAGTATTTTTAATTTGAAAGTAGTTGTGTAGGATGTGTTAGAATCGTTGAATCGCTTAGTGGAAGACCGAGCGAGTTGATGAAGGCTTCAGTCAGATCCACCCTTCGCCAAGCAAACGAAATCGAACACCATTTCGGCGAATTATGAGTTACGATCGCGTTTCCATCTACGGCAAATAGATATTCGTTCGGAAGACAGTTGACGTTATTTGTTATATTACGTGTGCAATATGGTTTCGGCGGTCCGCCTATCCGTATCACTCTATAGGTCCGGAACTAATTTGAAGTTGGCGGAAGGATACATTTGTCATAGAGTCCCTGGTGAGCCATGATCGGGTCGGATGAAGTTATGAGAGGCAGAGTGCACTAGATCACCTCTTGCCGAGCGAAGCGACAGAGAGGTCCGAGTCACGCACCCCGCCATCCCGAAAGAAGAAAAGGGATGGGAACGGGAGAGTCCGAGAGGGCTCCGACATGGGGATCTCGCGGGACGCGACCCGGCAAAAATCATCTCCGTAGCCGTTCCCCGGCAAAATCATCTCATCGAGGGAGAAAGACGTGCAATGTGCCCGATGCAAAATCAACGACGACCGCATGTTTGAAGCAACTGGTAGAAGAGCAATACTTATAATAGTTACATGCAAAGGGGCATTGCATGACGGAGGTTTGCGAATTTAATGCATATAAATGCGATAAGTGCGGCGAGTATTGCACGTTAATTGCCATGCATCTATAAAGTGGAGTTGTAAAAATTGTTATGTAATATGCGGAACGCGCACAGATAAAGCTTTATGAAGCAACCCCTCGTCTTTTTATAAGAAGAGGTGTAAAAGCTTACATTTTGTAGCCTCGCAAATGAGAAGCAGCAGCAATAAACCTATAAATCGCGTTTTATGGTTTTATAGTCTCCTACGCGGGAACTAGATTGAGCCGAGTGAACCCTCGCTTACCAAGGTATTCTTGTCAAATAAAGAAAGCTTGTTGTCGAGCACATTTTATGTAAAAGGTTTTATCCGCCGGATATGGTGAATTAAATTAAGCGTGGTGTATTTTATGTCCTTTCTGATTCCTTAAACGTGCATCGAAGATAATAACGGGCGAAAAAAAGAGGAGATTCAACGCAGGCAATGGAATCACTTGGAGTATTATTAGAGTGTAGCAAAACTTTGACCGTTAGTTGGGGGAAATTCGTTGTCTGAAAGCGATGCATAAGTGTCGTTTTTAACTAATTCCATTTCAGGCAAATTAGACGTGCTTTGGGCATCTTATTCTTTGATTGTTCTTGTTAATGTTGATGGTGTACACTGTAAAAAATAAAACGAATGCTAGATAATATGAACTACAAAGAATCCCGTTTTTTGTACGCTGTTTATATATTTTTTAAAATTATACCCGTATGCTATAAAATATGTGCTTGATCGAGTCTTCTACCTGTAGAAGGTTTAACGACATTTTATCATTTATATAATTAAATTTTAATAGACCACCTCATTATAAATATGTTCAATGTCTTTGAAAGCTTCAATCGTTTAAATCAAAATTAATTTTCCTCCTAATCGACGGTCGCAGAAAAATCTTTCGGAATATTAATGTTTTGAATCTTATACAAGTTACCATATTGTCGGTAACGGGCGTACCAAAATAATCACTTTGATAATTATTAGAGTGTAGTAGAGTTTTAATTTTGAGTTGGACAAATTCGAAATTAAGTTCTCTGCTGACAACCGTTTCGGGCACTATCCCTAAGATATATTTAATGTCTTTTTTAATAAATTTAATCTCCAGGCGTCGGTATACAGACTTGTCGAGGAGACTGGACAATTGAGAAAAAAATCCAAAATATGCATCAGACAAAGATGGTGAAAGAGCCAGTTTCATCGATAATACAAATCCTAGGGTTGTATTCGTAAAATGTTTCTAATATTTTTCTAATTCGCACTCCCACTTTTTACATTTGATCTTTTCTGTTCCTTTCTCTTAAACTTAGTAAACGTTGCTTGTGCATATTTTTGACTGACAGTTCCTGTCAAAAGTAATGGTATGTCCAGATCAAAAGTTTACACTCTAAAAAATTAAACAAAATCTTATGGCTTACTGAGAATCATTTTGTGTGCGCTCTTTATAATACAAATATATTATTATTATATCAGAAAATATATTTAGATAGTTTTTTTAAAGTAATGACATGCTAGAGAAATTGAAGGTGGCGCGGCGCCATCAACAAAATAATTTTTTATAGCAAAATGTTAAAATTAGCCCATTGTCTGTTCACCAGTCTTAAAAAATTAAATCTGATTATCCGTTCTCTTGTTAGAAAACTTTATTAGTACGGAACTTAATGGTTTTGTCTTTATCCCACTTCTTTTGTATGTCTTGAAGAGTCAACTTGTTTACAACAAGGTTTATTACATTGGATAAGTAAAGTTGTCACAATTAAACACAAATTTGAAGAAAAATTAAGAGGAATTCCAAAATAAATGCCGCTGAAAGTAAAATAAGAATGCCACTAATATGAGCTTAAAGTTTACCCGCTGACGGTTTTGTGCCTCCGAAATTGCAATGAAAAATCTGAGATCTGTCAATGTTTTGGTAACGTTTTGTGTAGAGATTACTGATAATCTCCAGCAAATATTTAAGTCCAAATCATTTTTATGTTTGCTTTAAGTGCGTAATGGTTAAAAAATTACACAACAAGTTTAACACTCAACTTAGATGCGGTAAAAATTGAAATAAAATGTTGCTTAACGAGGACAATCACGAAGATGAGACTAGAAGTCGATGGAAAATTTACTGTTTTAAACGTAAACTTCGCTTTTGAAAGTTCTTATCAAAAGCAAATTTTTTATCAACATACAATAGATCATATTAATGAAACTTTGAGATCATACTGGCATTCCTAGTTTGTTTTCTGTAAGCAATCTTCTATTATTTTTCAAATTTGTGCGTATTTCTTCTTTACGATTATTGTCAAAATTTATACAAAATGTTATACGAACTTTAACAAACTCCAAAGATACCTTGAGAAGTTAAGAGGCACGAAACAGGTAGGGAGGGGAAACACTAGAAAGCTCATTTTGGCATCAATATTTTATATACACGTGTAGTTTCTCTCAGTTATTCTTCAAGTTTGTGCGCAGATGTGACAAAATTAGGTGCGATTTAACCCATGAATTAAAATTGTGAGTTGATGACGCCATCTTTAATTTTATAAAATCATTAAAGGTAGTTTGTGAAACATTATTAAATTAGATTTTTTTTACACTCTTCTATCACAAATGATTCAAAAAATAAAAGGGAGAAGACGGGAAGTGTATAAAATTAAATAATCAACAAATTACTGCTTTTCACATCACACACTGCACAGATGCACAATTTGTTCAAACCGCTCGGTTAAAAATTTTTTCAATTAGCAACGGGATATACCCAAAGCTTGTATGTTGTAAGTCTCTACAGCTTCTTCACGTGTCACAAAATTTAATCCGCATTTTTTCTTCATTGTATTAACAGCATAAAATCATTAGGTCCTAAGGTAAGGGCTGTGGGAGATTGTATTGTAAGCTTTTGGTACTTCAAATACTCAACAATTTACTTGTCATTATCATGATGCAGGATGCTCCTTTTTCCCATTGTTTTTTCTAACTTCACTAACTTGTCACAAGCAAATTGTATATCAATCAATTATTCTTCGGTCACCGTATTAGCAATAAGACCAGTAAAGTCAAAAAATAAAGAATTAATTTTTTAAACACTTTAAGAACGGACCATTTTGTTGGAAAACCTAAACTAACGGTCCTCCTTTTTAGTAATTGTACCATTGTAGTTCTGTCAAATTGTGAGCACAATATTATTAATATTCTTACATTTAAATGTTTATATTGTTTTTGATTGTGATTCATCACCAAAAGCCAGAACTAGTCGTTCTAAACGATGTTATGTAAATTACTTCTATAATAAGATCATGCATCTTGCTCAAAACTAGGCAAATTTGTATTTACAAAAAAATTCTTTATAAAACCGTGGTTATTATCATGTTGATAGTACATTCTCTATAGACACAATTACATGCAGATACCTACACATGTTAGATTTGTTAGTATTTGTAATCCAAACCCATGGAATATCCTTACACAAAAATCCCTATCAATAAGAAGGAAAGTCCCATCACAAAGAGATGAAGATGCATTCGACTAATTCAATTCATAATTGTCAGTCGTTCAGTTCAACTCATTAATTCATTCAACATTCAATTCAAGACAATCATTTTATTAAAAATTGATCACAATAATTGTTTGAATATTATAATATTACTATATATCGTCGATAAGACCTAAATTTGAGTTAATACAATTTATGAAATAGTCGTAGTGTAAGTCATATTCTGATAAACTTGCGTAACTCAAATAATTAAGAAATTTGACTTAGCAAAGGGCGTAACTAATTTTTTATGTAATGTAAGTAAGACAAACTGGCGTAGCTCAAAATAACAACATAAACAGAAATAAACAGAAATTCAAGATAGCATTGAACATCACACAGAAAATATCGAAGTCGAGTATTTTTTTGTAGTTAAATATATATAATATCGTTAAAATGAATGTGTTAGTGAAATTGGGGGTGATGGGACGGTAAATCGGTGTATCTTTAAATGATATAAAGCCAATACGAAAAAGAAAAATGTTAAATGAGAACGTCCAAACATAATAAGAATTGGGAAGGACGAACACCAATAATTAGCATTCCGGAATATGTAAATTTCAATAAACATTTACCACATTGACATATGTAACACGTTTTATTAAGTGTTGTTCATTTTTTCTCTTGTCTGTTCCGTTCTGTTGTTTTTATTGTTAAATTTATAATTAGTTAAGATCAAACTGTAATTTGCAATAAATTCAAAAATTCAGTACAAAAATTAATTCTGTTTATCGATATACCTAAATGCTTATCCATACTAGTTATGTCGTGAGGCGTAAGTGACAATAAATTTCAAATAAGAGAAATACAAAAAGACATCATTTTAATTTCTTGTTTTATTTCACATTATGAAACTAAATTACGTTAATATGTAATTTTTTTGGCTAGTGATAAAATAAACCCCATATATTAGGCGTTTACACAATTGATTTTCTTTAAAATCGGTGTACCGCGGTTTGGAATTATTTTAAATCCGCCCATTTGTCGTCTCAGTGACGATATTATTTCACAAAGTTGGTTTTTTGTCAATGCGCCATATCTCTCTAAATATTTCATTAAAACCAATGATTGAGCCCTCATTTTGAAGATAACCTTCACCGCTATATGCGAAAAATATACAAACAAATAAAAATGTTAATGTTTCTTTGAAAATTATTTAAAACACTAAATTGTTGTAGCGCCATATATTTGAATAATTCGAAACAGGAATTTGGTCACAGCGCCATCTATTGATAATTAGTTTAATTAAAAGCGACATCTATTGACAATTAAATTAAAAACCGTATTTTGGCCATAGCGCCATTTGTTGATAATTTGTTTAAACAACACCTCTCAGTCCCTCAAGCGCATTCTATGCGAATTATTCGCACGGGACATTTTGGTCACAGCGCCATCTATTGACAATCTGTTTAACTAAGATTTTCCACTCCTAAGGACATTCTATGCCAAATATGCGCATGGGTTAGCTAGTTATATCGGTATTACATACAATTCAATGAGTGTTGACTCATCAATACGGAAACGCTCCTGTCGTCAACAATATTCATCAAGAGTAATTATGGATTCTGCTAACAATAAAATAGTTAAAACTGTACATTTTGTGACTTTTCATATAATGAAATTAAATTTTGAATACACGAAAGATTTTCCTGCCAGTATAAAATCATTTTAATACATATTTCTGAATCTATCATTTGCACATAATGTTGGAATGTTGTGCTCCTGAAAATATGTGATAAGAAAAATATTTCAGGCAGAGAAGTCAGCATGAACCGCGTTGCGGTCACATCGGTAAATTTATCAAAATCGACCACAACTTCACCTTCTGATGGCCGATTCATCCAGTTATAAAATGAAGCTGTTCGTGGTCGGCTGTGTTTTAATCGCTTACTTCGTGCACATCTTGGTGGCAAATCCAAAAGGTAACCCGTCAAGCATTTAGAAATCCCAAACAACAACTTCTTGCAGGCTGCTCGTTTCCGGTCCATGTCCAAAGTGAGAAAAATTCTCCGATCTTTTTGCACAACAACAGCGCTTTGATTGTGCCCAATAACGGCAAAATCAACTTGAACGCCCGCGAAACCGTTACGGTAATCTGTCCCGATTCCAAGAATTATTTGGTCGCAAGTAAGTATGTACACCCAGACGAGATTCCGCCACGACCATCGGGCACTTCTTTCAGCTCATTCGAACGTGTCTCACGCACAATGCGTACGTGGCACTATCGTGCGCGTGGCCAACCAAGACATCAACTTCTCGGACCTGCAGTGTCAGAGGGTGATCCGTGGCGTGGTATCTAAGACCTCGAGGAGATGTGGAGGAAACAGCGGCGAGATCTACAAAATCGGTTATCAGATGTCGCAGCGCTCGTTTATCACGGTGATTGAAGTCTGCTACGACTCCGGTGTCGGAAATGTCCTCTACACCGAGCATTTACTCCACGGCCGCGACATCAAATGTGAGTCTGCACTTTACAAGAAATAATATTGTGATTTTGACGTTGCAGATGCTTCCAAATCGAATTATCGCCCCGCGTTCAGTCCCGAAGGCTCCACGGTTTCTGTTTCCGTCGCTTACAAGCAAACGTTTCAGAAAGCCACTTTAAATAAATTACTCAAGTCTTCATTAGTCGCGCACGAATACATTAACGAAAATTCTTATTTAGTCCGAGGACACTTATCACCGGATGCGGATTTCCTTCTGGCGGCCACCCAATATACTTCCTACTATTACCTAAACGTCTGTCCACAGTGGAACGTGATCAATGCTGCGAACTGGAAGAAGGTGGAAATGATGGTGAGGAAAGCAGCGGATAATCTTCAGGAGACTTTCACCATTATTACTGGAACCCACGACGTGTTAACTCTGCCAGATGTTAACGGAAATCCAGCGAACATTTTTCTAGTCTCTGGTAATAAGCTACCAGTACCAAAATTTGTGTGGAAGCTCGTGTTGTCCAAGGATTCTCAAAAAGCTATAGTTATTGTTAGCTTGAACGATCCCTTTATTGAACAAGTTCAAGATTCCGACTTTTTGTGTAAGGATATCTGTCACAAATCCGGATGGGCATCAAAGTCATGGTTGGAATACGAACGAGGTTTTATATATTGTTGTGACTACAAGCAGTTTGAACAAGTTGTTCAAAGCGCCCCGAAACTAACAGTGCGCGGGATTCTACAAGGACCCAAATAAAATGATTCTAACACAGTTTGTCGTATTTTAAACCCACGTGGAAGACATTTCCAGCAAGACAAAAAATTGAGACGTTTTTGAGTTGCAGCGGAGTTTTTGCAGTTTCTTGGTCCCATACAGAATGACTGCATTTAGTAAAAGAGCGTGATGACTGTCACTAAATATCAAACGCAAAAATATAACAACTTCTGAACAACACTTTTATTTTTACATTTTAATTTCTGAAGTAATCTTAAATTAGTTTACTACGTTTCAATCCAATATGGAAACCAGCTTCTGGAAGAAGACTAACAGTGTTTTTCTTGAGCTTCAGTGGAATTTGCGTCTTGGCGGTTGGAACGAACTCAAATTCCAACAGCAAATTGTAAAGCAAAATCTTTGTTTCCAGAATTGCAAATCGTGACCCGATACAGTTTCTTGGTCCTATGCCAAAGGGTAAATAAGTTCCATTAAGAATTTTTTCTTTGTTTTCGTCGCTGAAACGTTCCGGATCAAACACTTCAGGATTTTCGTAATATTTTGGATCCATGTGGATTCCCATAGCGGCAAACCAGCAAATATCTCCTTTGTTGATGGTTAAAGCCGATTCTTCGTCACTTACTGGTTCTATGGTAAAAGATTTCGTGCATTGTCGTTCAAGAAAATAAGCTATGGGCCACCTCCGTAGGGTTTCATTAAAAACCATGTCCAGATATTTTAGTTCCGACACTTTTTCATAAGTGACTTTACCTTCACATTCTTTGTAACTACTGCTGACTTCTTCTCTGAGTCTCCGTTGTATCTCGGGATTAACAGCAAGTTCGTAGCTCAAAAAGCTCATGGCAGTTGACGAAGTGTCAAACCCGCCAAGGAAAAAAATTATAGCTTGTGCCGTTATATCTTCGTTTGATAAGAACATGTTGTCTTCATTTTCGGCGAGGGATTTGATGGGACGTTCCGACTTAATGATCCAATCTTCATATTTGAGCTTTTCCTTGCGTGCAAGCATCAATAAATGGATCAAATCGGGGCGTATGATACCTTTATCTTCGCGCAGTTTAATGGTTTCGTTGATGATCCCACGGAAAAAATTTCCTTCTCGCTCGGGAATCAATTTTAACCCAAAAAACTGTAAACAAATTTACAGTTGTTAGTGTTGAAGTGAGCTACAACTTACTTTAGCAATTTTCGGGTAACTGCCGTAGAACAAAAATACGAATTGCCGAAGTCCGGAAAAATCAGCTAATTTCTGGCCTGCCTGTAAGAAGTCGTTTTTGGGAAACTTTAGGGAATTACACTGAATTCCAAATGCTGCGGTTGCGATTACGTCAGTGGTGTATTTTCGGAACACATCCTTTATTTCGACCTCAATGGTTTCTTGGTTGAACTCTTTAAAATAGGTGACGAGTTGTTTGGCACATTCGTCTATCAACACAAACATGGAGCGCATTTTGCTGCTGGTAAAAACCGGTGTCATGGTTTGGCGAAGTTCGCGCCACCTTTCACCTATAACTCGTTTGAAATATTTTCAGTTTAGTAAAAAACATCGTACCTTTGCTTGCAAAGAGGTTTCTTCCCCACAAAGAGTTGATTGCGGTAGTATCAGCACCTGCATGATCCACAAAGTGTTCGAAATTTTTGATAGTTAGAGACTTTACCAGTTCTGGATCTCTTATTAAAAGTATTGGTTTGAAAAACTGATAGAAGCCCACGTATCTTGAAGGTTATATAATAAATAACACATTAAGATATATTATTATGTTGTTCCCTTACCTTTCATTAGGGAAAGCCCTGTACATTTCTAGAAATATTTCTGCTACAGGTATCGTTTTCAATATCATTGGAAGCATGTTGCCGAAAATTGGAACCGGCTTCAAACATTTTATATTTTTTTCTTGCCAAAAAGAATGCTTTTTTGATGCTATGCTTTTCAGCAATGTTAGTAAAAGAATCACCACCAAGACAAAAATTGAGAAGAACATGTCGAGTAGAACGCGATACCGATACTAACAGATAAAACCAATTGCTTCAATTGGAAAATTACTTCGACATGTTTATGCGCATGCATGACCAATATCTGTTGATCTCTCAGTTTTATCTTTCGAGTGAGAGATACGCTCAAAATAATTTAATAGACTCGCAGTTACATAATGTTAAAAAATGTGAAATGTCATTTAAATTAACTCTAATGTATAATTAATTTGATGTAATTACATTTAAAACATTATTTTTGGTTTACAGCAACAATGAATAGCCACAAATATTGTTTCTTATTTACAAACTGATACGGAGTGTATCAATACGTATTTTCAACAATCACTTTGTTGTCTTAACAGTCAGCAATTTATTGTTTGTTTCAATTTTATTTACGGATTTTCGTCTCTCCTATCTCTACTTGTCGCCGTCTTGATATTTCAGATTGGTATCTTGAAATTTGATAAGCAATTATTAAAATGTTTAAATTTGACAAGGTTTGCGGTTGTGATCTAAAGTTCAGAAGAATATTACGAACACGTCTATTTGGAACAATACCCGGAAAAGCATAGTTATAATAGAAACGCCGGTTGTGAAAATCTACATTCTTGAAGACCCTGTTCTCAGAAAGACAATATACAGAGTGATTTTTAAGGCGGCCATTAGAAAAAATTTAACTTGACCATTTCGAATCGAAGTAAATTATTCCGCTTATACCGGAAGTGGACGCCGTCTTTGTTATTTTAAATGAAACACTTTAGTTTTTATTTAATTTTTGAACGTGCCCTTTCTTTTTGGGTATCTTACACCTTGTTGTATGTATGTACAACCGTGGACAGTCAAGAATAACACTTTAGCCGGCGGGTGTGATGAAAATACCGACTCAGTGACATTATCTCCTAGAGTCGGTATTTGCATGACACGGGTGTTATTCTTGACTGTCCATGGCTGTACCTATCTATCTTTCAAAATTTTTGAGATATGCCCACTTTTTTACAAAATCTTGCATTTTTGGTGTTCTATTCAAAAAATTATTTGGCAGTAACCAAAGTGAAAAGGTACAAACTGTTTTTTGCAGTCGATAGCCGAAAAACTGCAGAATTGTCGGCTGGCCTCAACAATAACTATATCACATTAATTAAGTAATTGAGATAGGTATAGGACATGCTAATACAACATCTCCTAACATTCTATTTTCTATCGACTGGCGATATAAAATTTGGTAGGTGCCATTAAAAAAAAAGAAATTTTGTTTTGGTCATTTTCATTAAATCATTGTAAGTACTTAGAATGTAGTTATTTTTGAGGCCAGCCGAAAATTCTGTAATCTGTCCGCTATCAATTGTGAAAAACAGTTTGTAAATTTTCCCAATGTTTACTGCAAAATAATTTTTTGAATAGACCACCGAAATTGCAAAATTTTGTAAAAAAGTGCGCATATCCTCAAAACATTGACAGATAGATAAGTACAATATAGGTGGAAGATATTTAAAAAGAAAGGGGGCATTCGAAAATTAAATAAAAACTAGGGTGTTCTATTTAAAATAACAAAGATGGCCTCTACTTCCGGTATAAGTGGAAGAGCCACCTTATTGAAAATAATTTATTTAGATTGGAAATTTTCAGCCGTGTTCCGTGTTCCAAATTTTAAGTTTATAGCACTGTAGCAAGTTAAAAATTTTCTAAAGGCCGCCTTTAAAAAAACACCCTGCATAGACATATTTAAAGGTTTGGGTTAATTATGCAGCTGGCTTTAGAGACTTGGTAGCAGAAAAACGAATCGAGAGGCACAACTGATAATTCCGTATACTTAATAAAACTTAGAAAATCAGAAGAAAAATAGTATATATGCTCCTATTTGCAAAAACTATCTGCAGAGGAAACGGATTATTGTGTTTGGCAATGGCAATGCCAAGAGACCCTTAACTTCTATGAGTAAGAGATAAGAGTATGTGAAGATATACTCACACTCAGCCAAGGGCAAATTAATTGCGTCACGAATATTATTGACAAACAAAGACCTGAAAATATCACGCACAAGAAAACAACCTAACGATATCAAATTCTATAGACCGATTTCTATTCTGCCAATAACTCAAAATGTTTCTAGAAATTATTGCTTAAATGGCTGCGACCGTTAATAGAAGATAGTAAACCAGAGTTTCAATTTGGATTCAGGCAAAAGCACAATAGATCAGGTTCATAGTATAACATATAGTATTGAACATGCATTAGAAGAAAAACAAGCCTGAACTGTAATTTTACTAGATGTTGCCCAAGGCACGCAGGCCTGATAAACAAAACCAAATACTACCAGAACAATACATTTACATCCTAACATCATATAAATGTGACAGATTGTTTAGAATCAAACAAAAAGATGAAGTCGCTTCTAGACTACCCTCCCTCTACCCTAATCTTTTCTCCACTACTCACAACTGCACATGCGCGGCCTTGCACCACTGCGCATGCACAACCCGATCATTGGACATGCGCAGTGTCAGTTCCAGGTCGCGCAGTGTTGCCAACTGCTTTACCATACCTTGAAAGAAATGAAACAGGAGTATCTCAGGGTAGTGTCCTTGGACCCATCCTGTATTTGCTATATACCAACCACCTGCCATTATTAAAAGGTACAGTAGTTGCTGCATTTGCTGATGATACCTCTCTTCTTGCAGTAGATCAAGAAAGCTCTCTTAGTAAATTACAGATAGCAATCAATGTAGTAGTAGATTGGACCAGACATTCAGACAGTAGAAGATTAATCTCGTTGTACTTTAATCTATTCGAATAAAATTTTATTCTTTATAGTCTAGGGTCTAGAGATTAACAAAACGATCGTATCATATGGGATGAATGCTCAATACATCCAAATGACTCATGACGCCAAACTCAAGTGGAAAGAACCGAAGTTGTAGTAAGCTTAAAAGTATTTATTGAGTAATGTATGTCATGCAAGTGGGCATATCTTGAAATTGTAGTTGTTAATGCCTCTGGTCGCTATCAGTGGACTTGCACAAAGCAGTCCCGTTCGAAGGGAAGCGAGCCTTCCTTCAAGGCGGTGAGTTCCCGCGACGCCGATAAAACTTTTTCAAAGAAGCAAAACTGTCATCAGGACGACGTGTATAACAATGTGTTGCATTGTCGAGCTGGGCCAAACAACACGCTGCCCGCCATTTGTATTATAATATTTATTATTTGTGTGTCCCGCATGAATGTCGTAATGTCCCTCCAGTCTCATAACGCCTCCCGTCTCGCACTCTCATAGAAATGTTATTTTATTTAACTCTCAAAACAGAGTCCCTCGTCTCCTCTTTTTCAAAGTCGCGGAATGGTTCTTTCTCGCATCTTTTATGACAACAGAAGTGTTTAAAATTACCTCCTCGGAGACTGCCATATCATTTAATTTTCATGGTATTCCCGCCGCCGTTAACTCGGCATCGTCTGCCGAGGATTAAAATATAATGCCCCATAACTACATTACGATGGCTCAAATCCACACCGAGCCGCTCTATTATTGACAGCTTCGTCTTTTATTGGCCGCGTCCGGTTCTGATTATGTCGCGCAACACATTTAATTCGTTTACGAGTTGGGTGGTAAAAGTTGCGTGAAATATTAAAAGTTGTCGTGTGATTTAATAACGGCGGAACGATGCCGAATTCAATTTGACTGTCTATAACATCTCTCGGGGAAAAAGTTTTCTTTGTACGCGCGCGCTAATACGACCAAATTAGGTTTCCTTAAAACGGCAAGAGCCAAGTACTTTTTACCCGGAGGGGTGTCACTGTTTACTTGGAAAGTCGAACAATAAGAATCAGACGGTGCCGGCTAATGTGCTTACGGTCTCAATTACAAATTCAGCACCGGAAAGTCCGACATTTATTATTCATGTTTTCATTTGCAAGTGAAAATTTTCGTGCAGTCTTGGTGACGAGGTTGCCGATTACTGAATAAATATCCACAAAAATCTTCTTATAAGCAAATTTAGCATATTAATGAAGTCCAGACTCTCTTCTTACACTATGATCTGATGAAGAAGTTACCGACAGTTTTTTTCCATTGCCAGTTGGTAATTCGTCAAGTCCTTCCTTGTCTACATAATTTGTCAAACGAATGTCAATTCTCTTTAAGGATGCCCGATAATTAAACCGAAACCGAAAAATCCGGTAGATGTGATTCCAGAAAATTTCGAAATATTGCCGTGGACCAATCTACGAATCCCGCCTAAGAAAGGGTATAAGTCTATTTGGCCATCTTGCATGAGAGAAAAATCTGATTCAAAATATGGTCCACATTCGAGTCTTTTAGTAGAAACGAATGAATTTCAAATCTCTTACTTGCAAGAATTCTTCTTTATTCTCATTACTCTACAGATCTTGGCATAATGGCATAATTTAATTTTCACTATGTACATTTCTTTCTCTGCATGAAATGGTATAAATTTTTTTCTATTTGTTGTTTTTCCTTCTCTGTTTTCTTTGTTCCTTCTTCTTTTCTATGCTTTATCTGTACCTTTTTGTCCAAAATGGCTCTCAACATTTTTCTTTCCCCCTTCTCCAAAGATTTTTTTTGCTTTTTTTAGTACCCAGGTTTCGCATGAGTACCTATACTGTGAGTCTATTTACAGTCCAGGATATCCTTATTTTCTTCACTTCATCCGTGTTCTTAATGCTCTAAATCTTTGCTATTCTTGATCTAATGTCGTCTTCCTCGTGTCCTTTCTCTTCTATTAACACTCTCAAGTAAACAAAGCTCGTGGCTTTTCGAAACTATAGACGCTTCATGTTTTTAAGGATACTTTTATATCCTCTTCGGTTTATCTTTCCGTGCTTTCCTTGGTCATATATTTGCTTTACTATGCATATATTTCTAGTTTAAACACTCTTGCTTCATGTTCTAAATACCTGTTATCCTCTGCAGTTATTTTTCAGATTTTGCTATTATAGTAAAGTCATCAGCAATCGCTGTGCATTAGTGTTCGTTAATAAATATGTTTTCTTAGGTTGTCAGTCTATTTTAACTTCTTACCACTTCCATCACTAAGTTAAAAAACACCGTGGATATATGGGTTTCTTTTTTACTGTATTTTTGTATTTAATTCGTTGTATTTTCGAGAGACATCTTTATTAATTTAAGTCGCCTTTTGGGCACTTTCAGTTTGTTCATGGCTTGGTCCATTTTTCTCTGTCATTTTATGTTCGTTGCAAGTAGTCTGGATTTTCTTTAAGATGAAGCAATAATTCAATAAGTTGAAAAATTACCGAAATAGCAAGAGAATCTGGCGGTCAGGTTTGGTCACTTTTTTGCATTAGTTATAAAGTTCAGACACAATAAACAAATTGATGACATGCTAAAAGAAGGCTTAGGAAGATCCAGTATTTTTCCATGGTCCTCACCACTCTAGATTATTCGCAAAATGTTGTAAATTATATTAGAAAGCAATTATCTACGAAAAACATTTTTTCTCTTATACTCACATTTTTCATGAAAGAGGATCAGGTAAATTTAGATACCGTGCTACTTCATTGAATAATTAATTTTTTTAGTAACAATGTTAACATCCTGGGCATGAGCCTTGAAATCTAATTTACTAGTCAATATTTATTCCTAGATATTGAATTTCAGTTACATATTCAATTATTTCATCGTTTAAAATAATGTACGGAACGTTATCAGTATAACTTCCATTCATTAATATGTAATAAAGCTATGTTTAATCTCTGAACTGCCTTACAAGTGTCATCGCCTATATGACAAATAAGTGTATCATCTGAGTAAGTTTAACAGTAACTCATCATCAACGCACGAATTGATATAATTAATATAGATCAAAAATAACAAAGGTCCCAATATAGTCCCTTGGGGTACACCATAAATTGATGATATTTCGGACGAGAACAAATCGTCTATTTTGCATTTTTTAACACGCTTTATTAGATATGATGTAAACCATTTGTGTTCACTCACACCAAAACACTACATTTTCTGAAGGAGCACCCGTCTAATTAATTGTTTCAAACGCCCTTTTTAAGTCCTTAAAAACCGCAACCACAACGTTGCCTCTGATGTCTAACTATTTCCATCTTCCATCTTGACAATAAAAGCTGTAGGAAACTGTCGAAAATGTGTGACATTGATAAAATCTAGGAGTTAAAAATGGTACAGTACACGCTGGACGGTATTCTGATGGGTTTAGAGCATTATTTACTTTAGGAACCGGAATCACCGTACACACTTTCCACATTTCAGGAAACACATCGTTTTCCATAGATACTTTAAAAAATCTTTAAGACTTTTTGGAGCAGAAAATCACCACCTTTGTCTAACACTGTTTTTTGCTATATCACATTTAGAGTTCTTTGTACTTTGAAATTGTTTTCTTCATCACATTAATAGAGATTACATTAAATTTCAGCTGGTCACTTCCATTTGATCCCGGATTGTTAAAGTATTTAAAACAGTCTGAGATAAACTTGCTGCATGGCCTCTCAGAAGTCTGCATTTGTGACCAATCGATCACCTACGTCATCTATTATATAAATACACATTTTTATAAAAAACAGACAAATCAGTGTATTGTATTTGTATGTTTAATAGATATTATCCTAGTTTTGTGGCGCAGCTTTTCCCGGCTTGAGCATCTTCCTACTTGGCGCATGAACTCCAGATCACGCGTTCAGCTCGAAAGCTCCGTTGACAGCATCGCCGTGTTCCTCATAATTACGGCGATCCCCTGACGAAAAGACATTCCGAGTTCGGGCCGTCCGGATCGTGCTAACTCAAATACATGGCTTCATTAAACTCGCATTTTAATTCATTTTCGAGGGAGGAAAGTTTTTCGCCGCTTTGCTGAAGGGTCAAATATGTATTGTGTTATGAATGGCCTCTCCAGGAGGCATAAATAAATCAACCTTCCTCCAGCCCCCGTTCACTCTTTGGGCGGCGAGTTCATTACGCCTCGACAAGATATGCAGATACTAATAAATATACATATAAATTAGGGACAGGACATGTAGCTCTATATGAATGTTAAAATAAGTTTCAAATTGTCAACGACGCAAGTTGGTTCCCTTGAGACGGCGGTGTAGGGGCCAGGACTAATTCTGGTGCAGCGAGAGGCAATCTACTGACTGCGGACGGGGCCTAAATTCATTAGCAAACCCAGAAAAATTGTCTACTCGCTTGATATGAAGGTGGAGGACGGGGGAGAGATTTGCGAACATTGCAAACTTTTTACGCTTTAATTTTATTCTTTATCATCTATGCACCTTGCCCCACGACTCTGTTCTTTAATTAGGCAACCCACGAGCACAATGGCATCATCTAGTCACATCTCCCCTCTTCAAATACAATGAAATATGCATTTTTTAATTATGCAAGACAATATTTACAAAATTTAATGTTATTAAAAAAAGTTTTACCATGAAACTGTACGAGCTTTCACCTCCAACTTTTAGCACTACAGTTTGAGGCGTAAATCTTCCTACTAATATGTAGAACGTTCAAGAAAATGTGTCGTCGTGCTCATTAACAGTTGAAAACTTGGGGAAGAATAGTTCTAACCGTGGCTAAACTTCAACCTCTTGCATAATCTATTACGAGCCCAAACTTGCGCCCCACTTTGAACTTTTCAGTGCCGTTTCAGACCGTTTGCAATTTTTACAATTATTCGCAAAATAAAACACATGCATTACAAGGAGTCGTAACTTGTAATTGTGCACACAAAATCAGGTTTATGTGGGTAATTAAGGGCGGAATTAAACCGAAGGGTTGGGCTCTAGAGTAGTTGAAGGCTCGTAGCAGAAGACAATGAAGCTACTGACAAGCACATGTCTGTCCTCTTGCATTACTCACGACATTATCACAAATTTAAATGTAACGGTTGCTCTGCCGACTGGAGACTGTGCTTCTATGCAAACTTAATTCATCTCATTCGAGTTTGTTCGTGTCCCTATCTTATGGAGTTAAAACGGACCGGGATTCTTTACAAAGCGCTGAAATTAATGCGGAAGGGGCGTGAACTATTGACGAACGAGTCATGGTGGGTTGTTGTCGGTTAAAAATTGCAGCAGAGCTGATAAGTGCACGTGAATGTGTAAACATTAACAATTAATAAGGGGACACGCAAGTTATGTCCACATAATGACGTCCCCGTGGGCCATTTCAATATTGCTGCGTGCGTGGCGGAATTTACATTCCTTGCTGTTAAACCGAATTTCATTTCGTTAAAATGTTATCTGGTTTTTATCAGCGGCGCAATTTATTATTAAACCGTTGAATATCGTTCCGCTTTATCTGGATCCGATGCGAGAAATTCAATCGACAGAATTGATTCAGACAACATACATGCATAAGTGATGAAGATTTGTAATACGCCGTTCATTAATCATGTAGCCTGTTAAGCCGCCTCCCCGAGGAAAGCGCCTTCAACCGTTATTTCTTATTTTCCTCATATATCACGTAAAAGTCTTGACACTTGTCAGAACGACCAAACAAACTCTAGATTGCGATTCGGCGGAGGCTGCTGCTTTGCAATTTCAAATGCCAATTATGTATTCGAGACACATAAGCAATTCTCAGCCAGCCGAGAAATATGAAGCATTTGAAATTCTCTGTCACTCACGGACGACGTCCCAGCCAACACCATGACAATATGCTTTTCAGACACTCAAATAATCCAATTGGACAAATCTCGGATTCCTGCATTATTAATGGAAATAGTCACCATCGTAAAGTTCATACCGCGTAATTCTGGGTAATTATGCAATTTATGTGCGTGCAATTAGATAAATGCATCCCCTAAGACTAATTAATGATTTTGAAATGACTGAAATCCAAAACAAGATTTTCAGCACAGGAAAAGGCAATTGTGAAGCTGCCATAGAATTGGATTCAGTACCTGAAAATTTTTATTTGAACTTGTCTTGTCAAGGAACTACTTAGACTAAGAGATACAAAAGACAAAGTGGGAAATATCTTAACTAGACAAAAATAAATATTGCACCGTCTAAAGAAGTATTTCTAACAAATTACAGATTCAAACATATAACAGGACTTACAATACGAAGACGAGAACTAACATGGAAATTATCAGGACCCAATAACAAAAAAGAAAACACAAGCCATAGATAAATTAAAACGAGGAAAAATCCCGGGCCAAGATAAAATCACATTGAAAATGATGAAATATAAAGGAGAAATTGCCAAAAATGAACTATTGTTAACTGTAGTTAAATGACCTTAAAAACGAAACAAAACTCAAAGAATGGAACACAGATAAAATTAAAACTTTAATAAGGTTATGCAAAAACTTGCCTAAAATGCAGAGGAATTACATACATTAACAAGTATGTAGTAACCTTTTTAAGATTTCACTAAAATAATAAAAAATAGATTAAGGAAAAAATTAGAGATAAGTATGGAAGATGGACATAAATTCAGGAAAGTATGAAGTACCCAGAACCCCATATTAATACTGAGACAAACAGAAGAAAGCTACTGAGGTAAGGAAAAAACTCATTTATGTTTTAGAGTTAAAAAATGGGATTAGGTAGAACAAGAAAAAATTATATTTGGAACTCTACGAGACAAAGAGTCGCAGGATCTACTATGGCATGGTTTTGGTAGCTCATATCAAAGCAAATTTTCAACAAATCTTGAAATATATCAAAACGAACAGAGAGAAAATAAATATGAAAGTAAATATTGAAAAAGCGAAACCATCAAACAAACTATGGTGTTAGGAAACAAACAGATAACAATGAAAATAGAAACACAAATATACCAATGGGAATTACTGATTAACTAAATATCATAGTCGTTTTTCTTAAATTTTCATTATTAAAAGGAGGACACTGAAATTTGTTAGAAGGTAGAAAATGTTTGACCTTGAGCTGAAGCGATTTGAGATTTACCGTTTCGGTTAGGATACATTTTGTATTTTAATTTCGAGGCCACGTCCGGGATGTCAGCCATTGGGAATGGTTGAATGAAGTTAAAAAATGATGAATCATAATGATGTCATTAGAAAGGTCATTAAAAATGTGACCAACTAGTACCAAAACATACTGAGTGTGCCATTTGAAAAATTTGTTTAATTTAAAATTAGGGGGCCGCCCTGTATATTATATTATTATAATTCACAATTTGACTTGACAACTTGACGAAATTGAGAATATTCTGTCAGAAGTTCAAGTCGAAATTTTCATCGGTTTGGAAGCAGCGATTTTACAAAAAATGGGCCTTTTGTTTCGCTTGAATGTCTATAGAAGGATATGCATAGTGTAACTATTTTTTGATGAGAAATCCGAAAATAGCATAATATACTAAGTGTTCCATTAAAAAACATAACTTTGATGTGCCACTTTGTATTTTGGCATACTGTATATAAGGAGATATTTTCCAAATGTTGTCCTAATTGTCCTAAAAAACCTTCTGTCGAAAATCACAACTTGTAATATGTATTTTTTAATTTTATAATAGGTACTTACTTACTTGTATTATAAAAAGAGAAACCCAGCATTATGTCAAAACTACAGGGTTACAGACTAAATCAAGACAAGAAGAAGAAGAAGATTAAATTTACATACCAAAAGGGCCTTTAACGCGTACCAAGTGGGCATTGGACAAAATCGTTCTAATTTTCGCCCTTAACGAATTGCAAATTGCCAAATACGAATACAAAATTGAACTTAAAGTACATAAATATATCAGAGAAAAATAGAAAAAAAATTATAAAGGAATAATCCAGTTATGAATTCCGAAAAAACTTGAAAACTTGAGAATGACAAAAAGTTATCTTCGAGAATATAAAAACAAAATAACATGGAAGGGAGATGAATTACAACAGTTTGGTGTAAGAAAAGCACTTAAACAAGGACACTCCCTATCAACAACACTATTCAATTTGAAACGGGAAGTAATAATGAGAAATAGTAAAACGGAAAACGAACAAGGACCATCAAGGCATGGTCTTTGGAGACTACTTAATATTTATAGCAGAAACTAACGAGGATCGCAAGAAGAATAGAACCAAAAGCAAAAAAATTTGGGCTGGACATAACCCAAAGTAAAGCAAAAATATATATGGTTATGGGATAAATACAAGATCCCCTAAAGGGAAACCTGACACAACTAATGATAAGAAGGAATGTCTTTGAGAAAGTAAATTTATTTTCATTTTACTCAACATGAAACTATTGTCGTGTATCTGGGGGTAACTACTGTATAAAAGAAAACAGGCATGAAAAACAAGTAATACAGGCAAGAATTGCGAAAAGTAAGATATGGGTAAAAAATCAAACGAAAAAAGAAAAATATGTTACGTCCTATCTATAGGGAAATAAGAACATGAGAGGGATTGAGGAGAAGAAATAAACGGGAACTGGAAGAATTCTATAAAAAGTATAGAATCCTAGCGGATAAGATGACTGGCTGACTAGAGAGAGGTAACCAAAGATAGTTCTAAATAGGAAGGAAGTAGCAAAAAGAAACGGAAGACCTAGGAAGAAATCGATAAACAGTTATTAATTTGAAAGTCGTTATGGTGCAGATGTTACCTTTACCATAACATTTCTTGCCTTTTTTCCAAGCGACACTTTGGACGTCATTTACCCGCTTCTGACAAATATCAAAAGACTACACTGTAAAAAATAAAACATGTCCCACTAAGCCCCCGGTTTTTTAATTCGCTCTATATCTTTGTCCAATATATTATTAAGGCAACATTTTCTGTAAAAGGCAATTTTTATTTTATACTGAAAGTTGCAAAACTGCGTTTTTGTATCTGGCAAGGTGCGGCAGAACTTACTTACAGGTGTAAAGTTCAATTATGAAAATGTCAGCGCAATGCTCGTGAATAAAACATCATGTATAGAGAAGCGACCACCAGAAACAAACAGCAAAGAGTAATGTGTAAACAAACTAAATGTAAACGGAACTGGCAAAATGATGCATGTTGTGAATTTCCTCCTGGGATCCGACGCTAGTTACATTTGGAACTAAAACGCTATTTACTAGTTTAAGTGATCTGGGGCCGTCAATGTCTCTCGCGTGTGCTTGAATAATTAGTTGCTTACCATAAATACAATATCATTAATTGGAGAAGGAAAGCTGGCTGCCTCGATTGGTAGAAGAGGGTGGTGACAAATTCGTCGATTTAAAAGCCGCAGCCGAGCGATCTTCGACAAATAATCATAGTCGTTCCGCATTATTATCGGACAAGTGTTTGTTTAGGTTTGTTTGTACTCAGATGGAAAGATTAAAACCAAACCAAGCAGAAGACTTCATAAATAAAATACTGGTGTTCAAACATTAGTCAGCTCACAATACGTCTACTGGACCAAAGAATCTCCCCCCTTCGAATTTAACGAGATTGCAGCGCGGGCAGCGATCCGATCCTCAATGAAATTGCTTTCGACACACACCTCTTATTTATTTTTTAACTAATGAGTGGCTAAACGAACCGAAATCCTCAAATCCCTTCAGCCTCAATTACACGAAAATTCCTGATTCAGACCGCTTGCCTAACGATGCAACACATAACGCGATTTTATATTAAATGTGGCGAAAGCCTGTGATTTAATTTTGATAAAAATTACCCCCGTCCAAAGGAATTACCCTGTCTTAATGTAATTTTCTTTAACGAACCGAAATTCCCAGAACGGAACGAACCGTCTCACTCATCAGCATCGAAAACAGACGAAAAGTTCAGAAACAGACTAAATATTCCATGCAACGCGATACGGTTTCGAGGGAAACGCGATCCTATCCTTCCTCCTTTTTCTTCTTCCTCTCCTCCAAGGTGTAAGCCAATTAAGTTCTTAATTGCTGAATTTGTTTAAGTACATTAAGAGAGCCAATATTAACGCGGCCGACGCCTTCTTTCTGCCCTACATTTGCATAGTAAATGTTTAAGGATAAATTAATAAGCGGAGTCTCAGGCGAGGTTGATTGCTTACAGGTATTGTTATTTCTTAAAATTATTCTAATAATTATGAAAATTACACAAGTAAGATAAATATTTATTTAATCTAAATTTAAACAAAGCTAATCATAATTTATTCTAATTCTTAATCACAAAAACATGGTGAGAGGAGTGGGTTCCAGATTCGGCAGGATAATTACACTTTTAACAATGTTGGTCAATGATAACTTTGAAAATATAAGACTTGCAGAAGATAAAATATCTTGGTGAGAATTAATCACCAGTTGCAGCAACAACTGGAGAATTTATACACATACAACAAAAAAAAGAACTCAGAAATAATAAGAAAGAGGAGAGAATAGTTTTTTAGTTGTGTGATTTAGAAATGACCGATTAACTACAGACCAGATTTTCACACTGAAAATGATACAGAAGCAAAGCTACAAATTAAACTTAAGTCTCCATATCTTGTTTTGAGATTATAAGAAAACTAATGACCCAATGCAACGAAGTAGACTATATCAAGCAATGAAGTAATTATCGGTCTGCAAAAATGGCCCAAAACACAAGCAGATGTGGAGTATCCCAAAATTTTAGAGTAAAAACCAGTTAGACAAGGAATCGACAGTGTTATTTAAAATACATAGTTCTAAAAGCAGTTTTCAGAGAAAGGAAATTAAAATAGAAGGAATAATATATCACCGAAAACAACAAATACATAGTTGCTTGTGCAAATGATGTAGAATTGTTAACAAGGTCAAAAAACAGCAAAATCAATTAATAAAATGGGGAAAAGCTACAAGGGCATATGAACTGCGAATCAATAAAGTTAAAACAAAACATTAAACAACGCAACAACAAACAAAGAACCATATAGTAAATTTTACATGGAAACAAAAATCTACAATTTTGAGGAGGTAAAATGCTTTAAATACTTAGCAATAATAGTTACTTGCAATAATAAAGAAGAACTGGAAATATTTAAAAGAAAGATATAAAAAACCGTGACAATGAGCTTCTTAAAAAACAATGTACTGAAAGTCCCATTCAAAGAACAGAAGTAGAAAACATTTCCTGTTAAATTAAAGCTGAAAAAAAAGTATTATAAAGAAATTCGTTATTTACAATTATATATTTGTACCAATGGTTTTTGCGCGAGAGGTTCAATTCGACCTAGGTTAGAAAGGTGCTTCGGGGGACAAAAATACCAACAAAATTTGGCAACTCTAGAAGTTGCATTTACCATTACAAGCGCAGAAAATTAAACTCGCAAAAAGCAGTTACACAACATTTAACAGTTATTACACTTCAAAACAAACCAATCAAGTATTTGGAGAAGAAGATTTAGAAAAAACTATTCAACTGAGGAGTTGCAGACGTAAGAGTAATCAGACGAGTCGTCTTAGTTTTATATCAACAAACAAATTGTTTCACAACTCAAAAAGGAAGGTGAAATGAAAGAAAACACATTAAGCTGAGAATATGCTTGGAAAACGCGAGTCACCTTGAAGAAAATTAATTTGGGTGCCCAACTAAAAGAAGTTGCGAATTTTAAAGACTTGGGACTGAAACAAAAAAATAAGTTGAAACTTAAGGACGAAATCCTTTAAAAATGCTTTTGAAATACTTATGTTAAATCACTCGTCAAGCTACGGAATTGTCTTGTTAACAAATCGGAAAAATCAAGAAAAAAGTATAGAGTAAAGAAATAAAACAAGAACTTTTGCTTCAAGCTACTTCAAGTCAGGTAAAGTCATGACTGATTATTGTTTTTTCATTTTTTCTAAATCATTAATTCGATTCGATCCTGAAAGATTAATGTCTTAGGGCAAACTAGCTTAAAATAATTATATTTACAGTTCATCAGGTTTACGGGCGAAAATCTCAAGAAAATGTTAAAACATTTTTTTGAATGTTCTCGAAGTATTTAGTTGTCAACGATTGTGGTCAGTCGTTCGCGTGCGGAGTTTTTCAAAAATACCGCACTGAAGAAGCTTTAGAAATATTTTAAATCGCTTGTCAAGCAACGGGATTGTCTGGTTAACCTTAAACCCTCCCCCCCCAAATGAAATAAACCAAGGAAAAGTATAAAATTAAAAATTATAAAACAAGGACATTTGCTTCAACTGCTACTCCAAGTCAGGTAAAGTCATGACAGATTATAGTTTTTTCCTCTTTTCTAAATCATTAATTCCATTAGATCCATAAAAGGAATATCTTAGGGAGGGCAAATTGTGTAGTCAATTCGCGGCGATAACCAGCTTCAAAGAATTCAAGGTTTGAAGATCGATACATTTAGTTCATTAGCTTTTCGAGCGGGTCTCTCAAGAAAATGTTAAAAAAAGTTTTTTAAATGTTTTCGAAATAATATTTAGTTCTCATCGATTGTGGTCAGCCGTTCTCGTGAGGAGTTTTGCAAAAATGCCGCACTGTCCCGATTTGGCAAAGTGGCGTAATTGGTCCCGAATTCCCGAACCAATTTCGCGCATAGGGAAACAAAGAGATGTGTGCCTTCTTCGGATTAATTCTGCACGAGAAAATCCTCCATAAAAATTCGGGCAAATATGACAGAAATGGGGTAGCCAACTGTTAAGTTATGAGATATAGGAGTTGAATTATAGAAAGTGACCAGTATCCAATTTAAGTTTAGTGTGAAAGAGACGGGGTCTGAACCGGTAACGGCTCCTTCGGGACCAAACTTCATCCAATGATTCAGACCGTCAGCTATCATATCGCAGTTGGGGCGAGCTACCACTAACGAACGATGAATTGATAATGAATGTTAATTTTCAAGCTAACTGACATAAGAGCGATCAAAGTCATTTAATTTAGTCTCTGACCCATTTCCGAGCAGAAAAGTGGGCCCAAGACCCGAAACCGGGCGATCCGCGGGCCTGAATTGATCGGATAACAAACAAGTTGATCAAAGCGGGTAAAATATGTAACAAATCGACGTAGGGGTGTTGATGAAGCCGTCAGAGGGGAACGGTTCGACAGGTCCTCGAGCATCATAGGCATATGTGCTGCAACATACATTAGCAAGTTGCATATCACATGCGGCCTGGGGTGAGTCTCAACATGAAACATGTACATACATCCTGGGGTTTATCCGCCCCGTCGATATTCCACATAAATGCTGCATACTCTAAATCTATTTTGCATCACTCATGCATTTCCGACGGAAACAATCAGCTCGTTTTAAGGCAAATTAAGCCCACACAAATTGAAATGGGGGTGGAAATGTTTGCAGCGTATTTTTTAAGAAGATTTCCACCCTCATCTTAATATATTTAACAAAATATTAAAATAGAATGCTCTAGAAACGTATTTTTATACTTTGCATCTATAACAAAGTTGTTAATGTACTCAATTGAGTGCGTTAATAGCTTTTTGAGTTTCGTAATAGAACTAGTGTAATTTAGTTTTTCTAGGTTGGTCATGATCAGAAATGTCATGTCAAACGTCAAAGTAAATACCCGCACAAAAAGTTACACATTTTTTTATCATTATCATTTTAAATATTAATCCTAACGTTCGATATGTCTTGAACACTTAAATTACTCCCAGGCATGTTGCCTGCCGCAATATTTTACTTAAATTAGTTTTCTTGCATTTAAAATCAAAATTTCAATTTTGTCAATTGTTAACCAATTCATGCAGTATTTCCCAAATTTTAAAATTGCATATTTTTAATAAAAATTGCATAAATGAGAGAAGTATACAATATGTATAAAAATCTATGTAAGGCTATTGTGGAACTCGAGCAAAAAATATGTCTTATGGAACTCGTTCTTTAATATACTATTAAGCACCGCCACATTAAGACACATCAGTACTAACAACGAATATTTCAATTTCTCTTCGTATAAAAAGTGGTTGATGGGATTTGCAAAGAAATAACAACTTGAATTGCAAACATTCTAATACTGTGGACTGGACACGGTGTGTGGACATAGTGTTAGGGTTAGATTCATGTTCAATAAGGAAAAGTCATCAAGGCTACAACAATTTATTTTCTGCTTCTACCCCAAAAATTATTAATTGGCCACATGTTGAGCATTGTCCTATAGAAAAGGTAACTCTTAAACTCTTTGATGTAATATAATGGAAGCGGATTCCAAAATGTCATCTTACTTTGGACGAATGATCACCACTGTATATGACACTTCAAACCAAAACACTTGACTTTAAACTTGCTAAAAATAAAAAAAAAACAGAGAGAACAAGAAGAGACTTAATAGCAATTTTAACATATTTGTTATTAGTACCAAATAAGCTTAGCAGAGAGGCATGGATGTAATTTGAAAGATGCTGTGGGACCATAAATCGTATACAGGGTACCATTGTGCTTTATTGGTCTTATTATTCCGTGCCAAACTACGCTGCTGTTAAAAATCTGTTCCTGGAAACTATCACTTCTATCAACTGTCCTTCCGGTACCACCAGAAAAACAAAAAGATTTTGTACACTATATTTACACATTTGGTAGACAAGAAATTGAGGAGTACTCGTTCTTTGCCTTGTCTCGATACTTCCTTTAGGACTTCTGAGTACCCTTTCGTCTAATCCCCGTAAATAAATTACCACCCTAACGGAACTAATGCGCCAATAAATCTTAAATGTATGTGCAAATGGTTTCGTTAAACTTGGTGATGATTCTCTTCTTGTGAGTTACTTTAACCGTCCGAAAATAACTAATATTAAATCCTTCAGAAATATTGGTTTTGTGAAAATTTTATTTCAGCTGTTATTTCAGTAAAATAAGCCCCAAAAATGTTTCATTATTATTTAACTTGGTTCACAGAATGACTCAATATTCAACCCTTGACTGGACACGTAACACCCTATCAATTGTGATCGAAAAGATAAGGGGAAAGAATGAAAGGATTAAATACAGGGAGCATTCTATTGGTAAAGCAACATTATCACCTTAATCCAACTAAAATTATGATAAAAATTACTAAAAAAACTACAAAAGAAAAAATATAGAATTTTGGATTATATTATAGGAGTGAAACTATGCAAAGAATTGAATTAAGTTTTAATATCCAGATTGAAACTGTGATTAATCTTCATTTGTACAATAATTTAAAAACCGTTTTAAAATTGTTTGTGAAATTGTTATAAAAACATTGAACGTAAGATAGGTACTTACGCAGCTAAATTGAAGTTTTAAATATTATTTAATATCACTTGAGAAAAATTGGCAAGAAACTACTCTTGTAATTAAAAAAACTTTTTCTTAAATTGAATACGAATTATCTGTTAGCAGGATCTCTTTGTAGATCCTTGAACTTTTATTGCTTGTTATTTTATTTGACACATCGTTGAAATATATTAATTATAGACTAGATTTTGAAGATTTTGTAATAAATATTAAAATTTATAATAACTTAGGCAGGAGCTTGGCGAAATAACGATGTAGACATGTTATGTTAACATTTGCTTAGATATGGTTTATGATTTGTCTTGAGGTAAATACATATCATTTTTCCATTTTTAATCCAACTAACTTTATTGTGTGTTTGCGTTTACGTCAAGGATTTTATCTTAAGGATATTATCAGTAACTTACACGAGATCTAACTACTACATGTTTAGAGCTTCTAAATTAGTTATGTTTTATAAATGTTTTTATCAGATAACAACTAATACCCAAACACTGTCTCGATGAATTATATTAAACTTATCAAAGATATGAAAATATCTTAGATCTAAATATTGAAACACTGCCGAAAATGTGTGTGGCTGAGGTTTGAAATAATTACAACTTACTTACTGATCTGTTTTGCTTTCCTGCTTGTTCTGTCATTTTTATGCATATTATCTAATATAACCAAATCTTGAAACAGTTTGTCAGGACAAGAAATGCGCAAAACTGCGGAAAACTAGTCTAGTTATTAAAATTTGCAGCCAAACTCGAACTCTGCTGAATGAAGACCAGTGGTAAATATTAGACAGACTTCTTGTAAAAGTATAAAAAATTGCACGAAAAAGAATCTTAAGAGAAGTCCCCCTTCTTGCACAACTGGTTTTCTGCGCTTCACTTGTTTTGGTATGCTCATCTTTATTATTCTGTTCTATTTAGGCAGTTCCAGTTGAATCATAGCTAAATTTTTTTAGTTTTTATAAAGGAAAAATGTTGAATAATGATAGAATTTGGCATGTTAAAAAGGGAACTATCGGCACACTAATAAGCAAAGAGACAATAGTCTATTCGGGAAAAAGCGAGAATTGATCGAGAGTAATTTTCAGTGAAAACTTGAAGTTTGTTTGTGTGATCAATTACTGACAAAACGTGATCCAAATTAAAAACCTTTTTTAGAGATATTTTAAATCGGAAGGTGGGTACCGAAACGTCAGATTATTTACGATGCATCTCCAGAAATGAAACAGGCAGTTTCAGTATTTTTAAGGAACACAAAATGCTCCTAAAATTAGGCAATTATTGAAAATAACTTATAGAAATTAAGTACTGGGATGCTTTTTGCTTTACAGATAAATCGACCGAAAAGCCGTTGCTGAGAATAATATTATGGTGACTCGCGAATACCCTAGATCTTAACGTATTGAAACCTTTTAGATACAATAAAGCAATATTTCAAAAACAAACCTCATAAGAAAATCAAGGGATGAAGAAAATATTGATAATCCCCATCAATTTGATTTGAGGAACTCAACTCTACTATCTCGTACTTACTAACGAGTCCTAAAACGTCTTCTTTTGCTTAATTCAATTGTTTTGTGAGATAATAGATAGATAATTTAGACCAGGCTGGCAAAGTACGAGCCAACAGAAAGGGTATAGAAAAAATGTTATTTGAATATTATAAATAGTCAAAGATCGGTTACAAACAATAATTCGGTATAGTTCGTTTTTCAGTTTTGTAATCTAGATTGCACTTTTCGCCCTTATGATTATTTCTGTTTTTGTACGGACCACTTCAGTAATGACACGATTCTCAAGTGGCCAAAGATTATTTTATGTGAGGGTGCGGATGTAGTCGTAAGAATTAAAACGTTTTAATCCTGCATCCTAAAAGGAAGTTAATGCACGATATTTATAATACATTTTTTTGAGTAAATGGATAAGATTGTATTTTGTAGTCTTAGCAGAAGAATTCCAACGTCGTTTCGAGCTTTACGACGTACGCCGCTTTAACACTATAATCTAGCGATTTAATCTGCTAATTCAGAATGCGATTAGAGGAAACTTAATAAACTGATTAGCATGCAGATCTGTAGAGTGTCATCTTCACATTCATGGCGCAACTTAATCAAGAGAATGATGCGAAATCTTAGCACAATGTCAGGTGAACGGCTTTAATTAATATGCTCGCAGAGGTAAGGTGCCTTAATTTAGTTATGAAATATTAAGCAAGTCAGGCCCTGAATTAGCGGCTTGTCATCAGACATACTCCGAATATAATTCATAGACGGGGTGCACGCATCACCTGATTAATAACCCTCATGAATCCATTCGGCGTTTTAAGTGTGTTTCTTTGTTTTATGTAAATGGAAGTAGCCAATGGCCGGAAAAGGCGAGGGGATTCGCTCTTGTACTTGGCACTTGTGTCATCTGAAATGAAAGTTGAAGGCTGGTTCATTTTTGAAATATTCATCGTAAGGGAAGCCGCTAATCTCCCGTCGTTTGCATTATTCACCCCGCCGAAAAATAAACCTCCATTATTAAGTTATTTCGAATATGCAAAAAGCAAAAACACACCGCATCGAACCCAACTTTCTATCGCTATTATGAAGTTCGAATGAAATTAATTTTTTTGCGAATTTTGAAAGGTAATAAAGTCGGCTTGCGATATAATGTATACGGCAATGAATCAGCAATATTTGTGACATTTTTATGACGGACCGCGTAACACAACTGCACGTTAAAGGGGTCAAATGGGTTGTTTATGGCCCGCCGCGATGGAACCACCCATCACCCCAATTAATTGCAATGATAATCTGCCTGCACTCGAACTCTACCAATAACGATCTATTAAACATTAAACTCTTAATCCGACGCGACGGTAAATCACGCGCTTTTTGCAAATTTCAATTGTTGTAACTCTTCATGCAGCGAAATTAATTTATAGGAAGAGGCTTGATTAGAGTCGCAGGACCATGAGCCTGTTCAGATTTGCGTCCTGCAAGTATCAGCGAATAAAAAGAAAAATGAAATGTTTCAGTACTTCTCTGAGAATATTGTTTCTGAAGATAAATCGTGACCGGTACAGTGATTTTAGCTGCGATTAGCCACTATTTTTTCATACTTCGGCTTTGGTAAAAAATTAGTCAATTATTATAACAAGCGTACAAAAAAAATTCAGAGTAGGTCATGAAATTACTTTGAAAATCATTAGAGTGTAGCAATGGTGTGACCTTAAGTTGGAGATACTCAAAATTAAAAGGATTGTCTAGTTGAGATATCGGCATTTTGTAAATTTCTTATTTATTTCTCACTCGATTTTTGTGCGGTTTTCACGGATAGCTTACAAAAATAATCAGGAATTATGGTAACCCTTTGAAATTTAATTTGTTAAATTAAATTAAAATAAAAGAACTATTCTCAAATTCTGGAATTGTATTCTCAAATGATGAAGAATTAATTTTTAAACACAACCGATCAAAAATTTTATTTGTATTCACGAGCGTTTCTGCCACGATATACAAGATACATTTAATTAATTTCTAATAGATTCCATCTCCAGGCGTCGGTTTAGATGGCGTTTGGGCATCTTTTTGATTGACAGTTTGTGTCAAATGCGATATGGCAATCTCAAGGATCTACACTGTAAAAAATAAAACGAAAGCTAAGTACTAAGAATTTTGTTATGTACGTTCTCTAGTAGAAGAGCAAATAATTTGTACATTCTTAAAGATTCATCAATCATCATTATGAGATCCGTATCCGCCAACTATAGGACTTAGAAAGACCGCAGTACCCATTAACAACATTATTAAATGTTTCCCAAAACTACCTCATCGTAATCATCGTAAAATTTAGAAAAATGCCCCGAACCATAGCACTACGCCAAACTCACATAAACTATTCGGGGTACACTAAACCACCCCTTACCAACCCAAACTAACCCTAATCACGTTAAAATTATTAAAATTGTCTCAAGACACCCTAAATTTAACCTATGTACGTTCAAGACCCCAAAAAATTCCTTATCATTCCGAGCTACCCCAAATCAACATCAAATGTCAAATATGCCTAAAATTAAAGCAAACTCACATACATTACTTTGACAATCCTAAAGCATCCCTTGCCAATCCAAACTAACTCTAACCACTTGAAAATTAACAAATTAACAAAATTGCCCCAAACTACCCCAAATTTAGCCCATTTACGTTAAACACCCCTAAACATTCTTTATGGTTTCAAACAATCCCAAATTAACCTAATATTTCCAGAAATGCCTCGAAGAATAGCAAACTGGCATAAATTACTTAGGCTACCCTAAATCACCCATGACAACCAAGTGATTAGGGTTAATCACTTTAAAATTACTAAAATTGCCACAAACTAACTCAAATTTAACCCATCTACGTTATAAACCCCCAAACATTCCTTACCATTTCAAACTAACCCTAATCACTTATCAATATAGCCTCCAGCCACCTTAATTTTAATCCAACTACGTTAAAAATCCCCAAACATCTTTTATCATTTCAAACTATTCCTAATATTTTCAAAAATGCCCAGAACCGTAGCAAACCTTTCCTAACTATCCCTAATCAATCAAATATTTCCAAAAATGCCCTGAAGAAAAGAAAACCCGCATAAATTATTTAAGCTACCTTAGACCACCCTTGACCAACCAACACTAAACCTTATCACTTATAAAAAATCAGCAAATTTTCCCCAGCCAACCTAATTTTAAGCAAACTACGTTGAGAAGTATTTTACCATTTCAAACTAATCCAAATCAACCTAAAATGTGCAAAAATACCCAGACTCATAGCAAACTACCCCATGACTTCAACTACCCTAAACTATTCCTTACCAAATCAAACTAACTCTAATTAATTAAAATTAATTAATTAATTACTTTAAAATTACCAAAGATGCCCCAAATTTAGCCCATTTACGTTAAACATTAAATGTTAAGGATGTAAAGGATATTTAGAAATATTCTAAACATCCTTTAATATTTCAAACTTTCCCAAATCAACCTAATATTTTCAAAAAATGTCCTAAACTATAGCAAACTACGCCAAAATCGCATAAATTCTTTAGGCTACCCTAAACCAGCCATGACTAACCAAAACTAACCCTAATCACATTTAAATTACCAAAATTGCCCCAAACTACCGGTAAACGGTAATGCTTTATCATTTCCAACTAGCCTAAGTCAACCTAATATTTTGAAAAATGCCCAGAAGGCATAGCAGACTACGCCAAACTCGCATAAATTATTTAGGCTACCCCAAACCACTTATGACTTAACCAAAACTAACCCTAATTAATTTATATTTACCAAAATTGCCTAGAGCTACCCCAAATTTAATGTATCTACGTTCAAGGCCCCAAAACATTTCTTACCATTCCGAACTACCCCAAATCAACCTAAAATGTCCAAAAATGCCCAAAATTATAGCAAACTACCTCAAACTCACATACATTAGGTTTTCCATCCATTTGTTGTTCCACACTTACCCAAAATTTAACCCATTTACTTTAAACACCCCTAACATCCTTTACTATTTCAAACTATCCCAAATCAACCTAATATATCCAAAAATGCCCCGGAACCATTGTAAACTACGCCAAATTCGCATAAATTATTTAGGCTACCTTAAATCACCCATGGCCAATCAAAACTAACCCTAATCCTTTTAAAATTACCTAAATTGCCCCAAACTACTGCAAACATAAACCATCACCTCCAAACATCCTTTGCCATTCCAAACTATCCCAAATCAACTTAAAATTTTCAAAAATATCCCGAACCGTAGCAAACAACGCCAAACTCGCATAAATTATTTGTGCTACCCTAAACCACCCATGACCAACCAAAGCCAACTCTAATCACTTTAAAATTACCAAAATTGCCCTTAAACTACCCTACATTTAGCCCATTTACGTTAAACATTCTTTACCATTTCAAACTACCCCAAATCTACCTAAAAATTCAAAAAATATTCCAAACCATAGCAAACAATGCTAAGCTCACATACATTATTTCAGCTACCCTTAAACCACCACCAAAACTATCTATATTTAAAGTTAGTTGGTTTAATTTTGATCGCAACCCCATCGTGGGGCGCATAAAACGGCCCCCGTCTCGACCCGGGGAAGCTAAACCTGAAAACAAATATATTTTGTATCACCCCCTAAGAGTTGGAGTTGGGTATTAATTAATACATACAAATTAATCTGTTTTGCTACCAAAGTATTCGTAGGTCAAGCAGAGCAATTAGATTTTCATAGTACATTTTAAGATGAATAAGTCAACAACATCAAGGTACCCCCTTTGTCTAAATCACATTAAAGTACCTAGATCGGTGTATGCACTGGCATTGCCAGATAATTTCAGCTAGTCATTCCACAAGTGCGTACAGCAGATATCAAACGAAAAGTAGTTTTTAGGATTTATGTGACCAATTATGAATATGACTTCACGCATACTTTGAAAGAGCATTTTTACAATCCGCCGTATATAAAACGTGTCACCGGACACTTTACACCGGACCCTCCCAATACCTGTCTTAATTAAGTAGATTTATGAGGCCACCATGTCGCGCCCCGTTCGATTGATGATAAGAGTCCGAAGATAATATATGCAAGCAACTTTACGATGTGTTTTTATCTCGGACGCAATATTTCGAAGTGAGTGACGGAAGCCATATAACAAATCAACCCCGCCCGGTGGCGTCAAGCACCTTCGCTAATTACTCGTCACTGGGGGTGCGGCGACAACCGACGGCCATCTGATAATCTGCCCAACCCCCGATATCACCCCTATTAACAGTTATTAAGCTGCACGACTTAATTAAAATGCGACGGTCGTTAACACCTTCCAAACAAATTCCAAGAATTTGAAGAATCGTGGCTGCTGATATACTATTAACACTGAAAATGTTTAACACTTCAAAAGGATGGTCATTTAAGATTTTAGGTGACACTTGGAAATTTCGCAGTTTTTGCGTAAGTTCTACGTAAGCTAGCTGGATGTTTTTGGTGCCATTTTAAAGATTTCGTCAAATAATAATAATAAGACATAAGTCGTGGGGGCGGAAATACAATGATTAATACGATTTCTTGAACATTAAAGCGTTCGATCCGGTTACATCGAGTACTTTTTGAAAGACCCAAATGTGAGTTTGAACTTGCTAGAAAGGGGAAAAATTAGTGCTCATTTTATGGGCTGGTTGGGGAGTCTATGATCTTGGGAGGTGGAGTTACAAGTGTGTAAAGTTGAGGAAGCGTTTTGAATTTGAAGAGTAAATTGGTGCGGTCAATAACTCGTTTATTTTTAAAGTAAGAGGTATAGTATACGTAAATGAAATGTTCCTTGATGAATGTACAAAGTTTTTTACTTCAAACTTTTTTCGAAATTTTTATCGATTAGCGAAATAGATATATAAATAAATGGTTGTAAATGTAGAAGATTTAGCGAGCGAGTCAGGTCGGTAATGAGTAATTGCACACCGAATATGCGCACTTGGCAAATTAGAAACAGGAATCTTTAAGAATGCAAAATTGTATATTGTGTTAGATACCTTTATGTTTGCGCTAGTGAAAGTAAATGATATATGTATTTTATTAATTAATGCAATCCTGCCATAAATAATTAATACATATATTTGGCGACTTGAGATGTTTTTCTCTACGACGAGAGTCGAGTAATAATCGTCGTATGCCAATGTTAAGTGCTACTACTCGAATGTATTAAAATAACGTTCTTAATCAAAACAATGCGAACATTACGTCTTTGCATTCGTGACCTTGCCCTTGCCGTATTTAGGTCGGTCCAGCTACTTCAATAATATGAATCCGCGTGTCTCATCACACATTATTATTTGAATTACATTCGGATAGTTTATTATGTGTTTGTAATGTTGTTGTAGTAAGCGCCAGTGTAAAAGGGCCCTTGTCACGCTCAAACATGTAACTTTGCATAATTATTATTCGGTTGTTAGCAATTTTGTACTTTTGTGAGGACTGTAGCTTTGCTATTCGTTTGGAACCATCAATTACAACGGACGACGATGCGGCTGTCGCCTATGTAGAACCTAAACATAGCAAACTCAAGTGTTATTGGTTTTGTTGACTCAAAATCATCAGAGTCTGATCACGTTTTACATGTATTTGCTTAATTCCAAGATTTACTTTTAATGAGAGCAGTCACTTTATTGTTGTGTTTGAACCCTGTGTTGTATATTTAAACCAACCCTGTCACCATTTTGTGCCAGTGTTCCCGGTTCGTATAGATCCACTAGCCTGACTGGAGTATACACTTGCAAAGAAAAATTTGATTTTTTATATTACAATACCATGGAAATAATTGACAGTTATCTAAGCACAAATGGAGCGCATCACAATACCATCACGGTGATCGTGGCGTACTTTTTACCAGCAAAGAATTAGAGAGTTTCCAAATTGAGCACGCAATTTTTTGCTAATAACTAAAAAGAACAAGGCGAGGATTTTTTAAATATTTTTTCATGACTCCCTGTCACAACCTGTATATATGCAAGAAATATACCCTGGTATATTGCGTTCTATTCATAGATGTGCAAGGAAATGTGCAAAAACGGGTGTCGAAATTCAGTGTTTCGTTTGTGTGTAATTTTATCATTGTGTTCAGGTGTAAATAGATCAAGATTGAATTGTTCTGAATGTTGAATATCTCTGTTTTATTATTTCACTTTAAACCGTCAAGCACATCGTGGAGGAATGCCCTGAAACGGCTTATAACGGCAGACCAAAAGATTTTCTATTAGCGACTCCTGAATCAATAGAGTATATAAATGTGTTAAATGTTCGTTTGTAATAATTTTCTTGTCATATAATATGCCTTGTGTCTTAATATGCCATACGCTCAATAAATAAAGTCAATATAAATAGAAGTTTACGAATTTTGTTAGAGTTACTGTAAAATTTCATAAACCAGCGCAGAAGTCGTAAATACGTTGAAGATTACGTGAACTGCTCCACCTACATAAATGCAGGCGCTCAGAGAACATGGACATCAAATGGGCGTTCGGACAGCGTATGTTTGTGGCTGAGTTGAATTTTGAAATTGAAATGTCACCGGAACTTCCCATCCTAGACGAGTTTGGTTTATGAGATTTTGCAGGACCTCTAACGCTTTATTGCATCTGTGCGTTTTATTTGCGTGTTTTATTTGCATCTGTGCGTTTATGAATTTAATCTATATTTAATTTTCAGTTTTGACTACAAGTTGATTAAACATTTCTTGCCGTTTCCAAATTGCTTTCCTTGAACAATTTCATAATTATTGTATTAGATTGGAGCAAAATTATCAAGCGTTTTATGAATAACATAATTTATTTAAAAAGAAACAAATAATTCTACAATAATATTGTTAAATGATTATTCCGGAGCCTAGTCACTTGACTTCAATAACTGATTCCCATTTGCTTGGAAGACGGTCAATTCTATAGGCAAAAAAGTTACGGCTCTTGGAAGCAATTTATGCAAAGCTAACCAAATCTAAAACAAATTCTAGGGCTTCCAAAAGTGCCTGGTTGTCAAAATTTGATGGTCAACCTCTTCCTGGCTTATCTTCCAAGCTAGTGTCGTCAGATTTGAAATAGGCAAACCATTCACTGCATCGACTTTCACTTATTGTTCCTTGGTTAAAAAGTTCGTTAAGATCGCGAAATGACTGCGCTCCCCATTCCATTCTTTTTCAAAGTGGTAAAGCAGAACATGACGAATATGACTATGATTATCGGCACTCATTGTTATAACCTAAACATAAAATAATATTATTATATAAAAAAGTAAACAATACAGTAATTGTTATTAAACCTACAAAAACGCCTGATAATAATGCACCAACTCAATATTTCACACTTTCCATAATGTCTGGTGCTTGTGAGCGGATGCGTAACTATTCTGCCAATTTAAATAGCGAGCTGAGAATAATAAGTCGAAGTTAGTATCTGAAAGCTCCAGTGCAATTCGCAGTTTGGCGCGAAAAGCATATGTAAGCTTATTTTTCTCCAAAACATTAATTTGCCTCTTGGTAATTTTTTAGATAATGCGAAATTTTGCCAGGTTTAAAAATTAGTCAAGTTAATTTTCACTGCTATAACGAAGGCTGCTAAATTGCAACTTTTGTAAATTTACTGTATTTCGGTTTGACGCATTCTGCTGTTGAATAATAAAAAGCGGCGTCGTTTCTTGACGTCTCCACCTCGGTCGACCTAATGCTGGTTAACGTCGTTAATTGCAAAAGCGACTCTTGCCCATCTGCATACTATATGACATGTTTGGTTCCGTCTGAGTGGCAGCCTTAATAAGGTTTCCAGCCGGCTGAATATTGAGTTTTGCTGCCGCTAACTCGCCGCATCATATCGTGGCCACTTGCAGGTCGAGCTTAGACCAGATTAGAATCCCACGGGATATAAGACTCTGGAAATCAAATTGAGTTCGGATTGCAAGCGCTACCGGCGACTATCAGATTCTCTATGATAGCCAGCAGACTTCAATAATTGCCACACCAAATAAAAATATAACACACACACACACACAAATCAGAAATTTTCCCTTCGTCGTCGGCTTGCTGATTGCGAAGGGATCAGTTTCGGTTCGCGATTTCGCTCGTAATCCTCGTCTGGTGTGTCTTCTCCCACTCATCCATCATCATTGCTGATGAAGTGCGGATGGCAGAAACGAGACTCCGGAGCTCTCGATCATTCTAATTGAAACAAGATCCGCGACCCGCTGTAATGAGCGGTTCGAGCTGAAGAAGCTCCGATCGCTGAAGGCGCGCTCCTTGTGATGGTCCCGCTGAGGATATTATCCTCCGTTCACACCAAAGGCTTATTTAAATACACAACTCGTTTAAGATTATCGATTCTTAATTAATTATTCTAATCCGGCTCTCCTGACTAATCCCCTCGCTCCGCCACCCTTTCGCCGGCAAAATTCGATTTAATCGGGCGAAGATGATTTTTATCAAAAAGATGAAATATATGGCGAATTCAATTTAACTTCTCCGAAGCTACAAATTATTTTGCCAAATTTCACCGCTGATATCTTATTTCTTGCAATATCGAGACTGTTGGAGTGCGAATCCTGGGGGAGTTCAGGTCGATACCAGTTTCTAGTGCTAACAATTCTGCAGTTTTACTTCGGCCTGTCGTACTAAAGTGTAATAAAATTCAGCTTCTTTTACCTTCAATACTCATCTCCTCTCCGAGCGATCAGTTCTTTAATAATCTATAAACACCTATCTGCCTGCAAGTGACAAATTATTTTAAAAATGTACAATTTGTAACATTATATTTACTTATTCGTTCTGGTCAGTTTTCTAATTTCTTAATATTCTTTATATTTTTTACATAGAACACTAAGTATATTTCAATATTTTTGGATACAGAATAAGAAACTACTTTCAAAAATATTAACATTTTTATGCTTAGGAAGCAATACAAAAAAATCAAAAATAAAAACCATTTTGAAACAACAAAAATTTCAAATTGTGTTCCGTTTACAACTTGGCGCTGATATAATCGATAAATAAAATTAATGTCTCCATATAGGTATTATGTATTAAAGATGTTTTTGTCGGTACATAACCTAGGCCAGATCTTCCTTAATACATCATCAAAATCAATGATTGAGCCATCATTGTGAAGACTACTTTCACCGCTAATGACCAAAAATAAACAAAGAGTTCACAAGGTTACAGTGTCCATTAAAATTATTAAAAACCGTATTTTTGTCATAGCGCCATCTATTGTTAACTTGTTTAATTAAAAACTGTTTTTTTGGTCATAGCGCCATCTATTGACAATCTGCTAGACCTACTCCCCATGCGCATTCCGGCGAATTATTCGCACGGGCCAACTATACCTTTTCCAAGTGTAATTCAGAAAATTTCACATGTAATTCAAATTAGTGAATTGTATTTCAAAAAGCATAAATTGTAATTCAGATTAGACAATTGTATTTTAGAATGTATCAATTATAATGCATATTGATAAATTGTATTTTAGAACGGGTAAATTCTAATTCAGAAATTGGCAATTGTAATTCAGATAACATAATTGGCAAGTTAAATTTCATTTAAAAAAGAATCAATACATAATTATACCTACTACAGAAAGTAATTTTAACCACATAGAACGTATTAATATACATTTTTGTTGTATTTGATGTAACACTTTAATATGTCGTAATTTTCAAAATTCTCGTACCTTTCCATTTTTGTTTGAAAACAAAACAGAGTTGAGAGTTGTGAGTTTAACAATTTTATTGTAAGTAACAAACATAACATAACATTTGGTTGTAAGTAACAATTTTCTTGTAAGTAACAAACATAACATAATATTTGGTTGTAAGTAACAAAAGAAATCGTTTGTTTTACATGGCGAATTTATAAGAAATTGAGAAATTAAAAAAAATTATGCATTTTTTCAGGAATTTTCAGGACTATTAATATAAAATGTATATATTTTTAAAATAAAATAAAAATAGCGTTTTTTACAAGTACAATCGTTTTCTATTGTCCATTACATTCCGAGATTTTCTATGTGGCACTCGAATATAAATTGCAAATGATATTTTCTGAATTACACTTGGAAAAGGTGTAGTAGGCCCGAGCGAATAATTCGCAAGAATGCGCAAGGGGAGAGGGTCTAGCAGATTGTCAATAGATGGCGCTATGACCAGAATACGGTTTTTAATAATTTTAAAGGACACTGTAACCTTTTGAATTGTTTGCTTATTTTTCGTCATTAGCGGTGAAAGTAATCTTTAAAATTATGGCTCAATCATTGGTTTTGATGAAGTATCAAGAGAGATATTACTTGATTTTTTCCGAATTACATTTCGAAAATGTGTAGTTTAACAAATTTTTCATCTCATTTATTATTCTTCACCTGTTCTTATGCATTGTGGGGCTACAATACATAATTAAGTTATAAATTTAATTTTTGTCTGATGAGTACATAGAGCACACAAAAAACCGATGCTTAGAAGGCTAAGAAAACTTTTTTTTTCATTTTTGCAGTGTACAAACCACGCAATTGACATTCTCTGGGGATGAAAATTGTTTAAACAAGGAGAAAATGAAACAAAGAATTTAACCTCAAACGTCTCCAGTTCAAAACCAACTTGTTTCTACACTTTAAGGACTTTGAAGGGCTTCATGGCTTATCAATAACATTGAATGAAATCCCAATATTTGGTATTCGTGCGAGTGGTGTGTCGAAACCTGCAGAGATTGCGTTGGGATCAATTGATAAAAAACCCACGAGAATCGTGAAGTGAATATGTTGGGATCCTTTTTATGTGATGCAGATTTGACACGTGCCGATGCATATATGCTATTTGAAGCGTTTGTACATGCAATTTTAAAGCTTGACAATTCCAATCGAAGAGAAAATTGTAAAGCATCCTGCAGTTTACAAGATAATGATTGTTTGAGCAAACTAAGCGGAATATCTTTTATTTTCCATAAAACAGACTTTATGAATAATAGATACATTCTTTTAGGGTGTATGTTTTTCTGTTCGCGCTTTACGAGAAGGGGAAACTTTGCATCCCTCTAGTTCGTCTGATGTGTGCGGGCTTGTTCTTTTATATATCCATTTCCTTAAGTAGTGTTACTTATGTCGTTTTCCACTTTGCATCAATTTGAAAATTTTCTGTTTATGCATTTGCATGATTTCGTTACATTGTCGCAAACATTCGGCGCGAATGTTTGGTGAAATTGTATTACACTTGAACAAAACCAGCAGACGAGAAAATGAAGAAGAATTTCACGTAACAGCTTTTACGGTTCTTTAAACGGATTAGTCTTTAAACCGGAGCATAAATAATCCTAAATCAGACAGGTAGCAGTGGTTTATAAAGTTGAGAGGGATTCTCGGTTGATATTTGCATGAGAATTGAGTGTTTGCTTAGGGCCAGGTTTATGCCTCCCCCGACACGGTACACATACTTTTGATAATTCGCTTAGTGTTTGCATTGACACGCAATTTGCTAGCAAAAACGATCACGAGGATCTAAGAAACACAAACTTTCAATTAGCTAATGAAATGAGCGGCGGCGGCGCTTATTAACTATCACCCCTCGTCTGATGGCTTTAATTAAAAAACGTGTCGCGGGTTGCCGAAAGTGACGAAGGATTTCGTTAATTAATTAATTTATGACCGAAGAATTCCGCCGATTTGTTCGAAGTAATTGGCCTAATTGCCCTTTTCCCGTTCTTTCAGTTTCAGGCGGCCGGGCTAACCGATGTTAAAGAGCCCCCATACATCTCGCAGGTTGCATCTCTTGAGATATCGAGGTGGGAATGAAAGCTTCTGGATCCCCTCTCAGGGGCACCATGATTCTTCCGTCGAGGCCTCCCTGACTATGTTTACGGACTTGTTCCTATTCTTGTTCTTTTAATGTTACATTACGATACAATGGGAATCGTGCGCGTAAATTCACAAAACGATGTTTATTCCGGCGTTAAATTTTAATGCTTTCAATTTTCGGCACACACATGTGGAGGCGGACTGGGAGCAAGTAACAACATTTGGGACTGAAGGGTGGGATTAACAAAGAATAGTCAACACACAAGTTCCATTTAAAATAAAAAATTGAGTTATTGAAGGAATAAATACAAATAAAAATTATTCAAATAAAATGTTATTTAGCTTATTTTTACGAGTTATCGTACCCACTATTTGTAATTAAAATTTGAAGCACTCCCGCTTGACTGAAAATTTGAAGAGCGACCCGCACTGCAATTGGAGAAAGCTATTTTAAATTAAAAATATTGTAAAGTTTTGTGTTGGTGTTTATTTCGACGTTTGATATGACATTTTTGATCATTACATACTAAAAAAACTAAATTACACTAGTCGTATTACGAAAATCAAAAAGCTGTTAACGTACTTAATTGAGTGCTTTAACAGCTTTGTTATAGACACGAAGTAGAAAAAAATTAAAAAGCAGATCAAGATATCATTCCGAACCATTTTTGGGCTACAAATATTTACCATTTGTGCTCCGGTTACAACTTAGCTGTGAAATAATTAATCAACAAAGTATCATAGTAAATTCTGTAGCATTTAGCACAATTTTAACATGTTTGTAGTTTAAAAATTGTTTTCAAAGATATCTTGATGTTACGTATTTTAAATTTTTTGTATGGTTTTATTAAGAATTAAAAATATACTATGTTAGTTTAACTAACCGCTCTTTTAAATTATTTTAATTTAAAGTCATTGCACTTTCGGTTATTCCGGAAGTAACTACCAACATTCTTATTTTAAATAGAATAATATGTTTTTTCGTACCTTTTTAGTTTGTACCCGCCATTCTGAGAAAATTACTTCATAAGTCAAAGTTTAACCGCTTTTGAGATTTATAATTTTTGTGTCAAATTCTCTAGATTTGGGTTTAAAGAAAAAATTCGATTTTTGGTCACTAATTAAAATCTGAAACCGCTATTCTTGCCAGCTATTGTGCAATTAATGAGTTTTTTAAAAATATCACAAATGGCGAGAAATTTTACAGGGGCTGCTGAAATTTCAAATGTTCAATGCTCAATGGTCAATTTACAAATGTTCAAATTCTGAAAAGTAATTTTTTTCAAATGAAAAACATAATATTATTTTACCATCAGATGCGCATTTTTTCTTTCGATATTATTTAGATGTTATAGTGCCTCCTCATAATACCGGGTGACTATAAATGATTGACTTAAATTTAGGTGATTGGTAACAGTGAGGAATTGGTACCAGATTAACTGTCGTCGTGATTTATGTCTACTAACTTTTCAGGTTAGAATATTGTTGTCAAAATGTGTAACTTACTGAATAATGGCGAACAAAAAATGTCAAATAATAGAGAAAATGGTTACAGCGAGTGAACGAAAAGATCTTCCAGTTGTAGAAACTATTTTGAAAACCATTCTGATAAGGCCAATTTTTTAATTTGACGTTTATTTGACAATTTCAAATTTGAAAATCAGTGTACCCAATGGAATAGTTAAAAAATATTGCCAACCTAACACAAGAAATTTCAATCATTTATAGTCACCCGGTAGTATTTGGAATTAACTGATGAATTATTTATTAGCAAAAAAAATGAAGTAGGCCATGCATAACAATGCGCATCTGATGGTCCAATAATATTACAGGTGTTCCATTTAACAAAATTGTTTTTCAGCGTTTGAACATTTGTAAATTGAAAACGACTTCTTGAGCAGCCCCTGTATAATATTTTTACATTCGTGATATTTTTAAAAAGCTCAAGAATTGTACAATAGTTTGCAAGAATAGCGGTTTCAGATTTTAATTAGCAACCGAAAATCGGATTATTTCTTTAGAAACAAAATCTGGAGAATTTGGCTCAAAAAATTAAAAATCTCAAAAGCTCAAAAGTTAAACTTTGACGATATTAAGTTATTTTCTGAAAATGACGAGCAGAATTCAAAAAGGTAAGAAAAAACATATTACCTATTCCAATTAAAATAAGAATGTTGGTAGTTACTTAGATTTTAATTAGGGACCAAAAATCGAATTTTTTGTTTAAACACCAAATCTAGAGAATTTGGCATATAAAATTAAAATTTTCAAAACCAAACAGGTAAGATAAAGAATATCATTTCATTTAAAACAAAAAAGTTGGTAATCACTTCCGGCTTAACCGGAAGCGATATGACTTTGGAAATAAAATAATTTAAAAGAGCCTTAGAGTTACTACCTCCTGAGTTTGAAAAGTGAAAAGTCTGAACATACTACAAGACCGAAAACTTTTAAAGTACCTATCAGTTGCATGAATGACCCTGTATAGACCATACGCCTCTAACAACATTATTATTGAAGTACCAATTTATTTCTGACAGTTATTAGTAGAGGTAAAATAAAAATTAATTGTCATTTGTGAATATTTTATAACTTTATGACCACAAAAACTGAATTTCGAAATTCTCCAACTCCAGATGAAAATTCTACTACACTCTAATCATGTTCAAAGCCTACTCTGATGCCTATTTTTTGTACGTTCATTATAATATTTGCATAAAACATACAAATAATTATACAAAATACCTTAAATGTCTATTTTTTACGCTCATTATAATATTATATTTTTATAAAAGACACAAATAATTACAAAATATACAAATCATTAAAAAAATGAACAGAACCTAATATTTTGAATTTTTTAGTAGTTTTTGGTGTAAATGCTTGAAAATTAACTTGAAAAAAGGTATCGGATGTTGTCAGATTTCGGTAAATGAAGAAGTACGAGAAATCCGGCATAATCCAGGTGATTGAGCGTCGTTCCGGAGCGGATCCTGCGGCGAGAATCCGGGACAATTAGTGCATCGAGAACGAGGCGTGAATTTATTGAAAACCGGCTCCGGCTTTATTTGGCGAAGACGATGATTGATCGGTCCCGCGTGCATTTGGTCAAAACAGTAAAATGACAAATGTTTGCGAAAATATAAAAACTTTCTACAGGACAAAAGTTTTTGAAAAATTATCGAGGATTGAATTTGTGTTCGATGTGTTGGGGTTGAAGGCGGTCTGTTTCGTTAAGTTTGAAACTTGGCGTCCGTGGGGATCGCATCAACTTGGCAAACATCGGTGCGGTAGGGAAATGGACAAACGTGAAAGAAACGGAACACAAGTCGGAGGAATACATCAGAAGGCGTGTTTGTGTGTGTGCGAGAGCGGTGTGTACCTATCATTTTGCATGACCGGATTTATTTTGTTTGCGGTCCAGAATTGTGTATTCTGGGAATTTAACCGGGTCCGAAACGTGTGATTTCATTTACTCGCGTCCCCTGCGGATGCCGCTGTTTCTTATTTTAGGGTTCGTTTTTATATGTACGCGGGCGATTTTTACAGTTATTATGCGCCGCACCCGGGGGGCCTTCCCCAGATTGAGAGCCCCCATCAAAAATTAAAAGTCATTCTTTCACAGGTGCACGACGCTCGCCCACTTTTCATTTGACTTTGCATTTGTTCAAATGCTTTAATCAGCTATTCTACCGGAGCGGGTCTTTGTTAGCCGCCACTGGGACCGTCGCACTACCACCGCGAAGACGTAGGAAGTTAAAAATTCTATTCTGACATTTTCGGTTGAGAGCTCCGCGGGACCGAGTAACCAAATCTGGGTAAAAAGTGATTTCACTTTCGTCAATATTAATCAGGACGAGGAGGACGATTGTGTAAATAGTAGGCATACTGGATCACATATTAGTAGGTTTTCATATTTACTTTTTTAAATTTCATACTGGTGCAATGTGCAAGGTTTTAAGATGTGTCATTTTAAATTTAATTTAATTTATGTTAGATACCAAATTTTTTTATTGGAAATTTTATCTTCTTGCCTATTACGTTTCGTGGCCCCAGCAGAGTAATCCAAATTCAAACAATTTTGTAATTTAAGATTAGAAACTGCAAAATCCTGTGAATAGGTATCATCTACATGGCTTTTTTGTATTTTGCTGTATGTATCTGTTTAGTTAGTAACAGCACCGAGCGCATATGCGCTAAAAATATATCTAAATAGTCCACATATTACCTTTTTTGAATTATTTTATTTTATAAAAGGATCAAATTTGACGAGATTCAATTTTATAATACACGGTACCGTTCAGTTAAAGTACAATTGTTGAAGTTAATAGTTAAAAATTAGGTCCTGCTCGTGACCCCTGTTCCTTTAGCATGCTAACATTCCTTTCCAAACATTTTTTTTTACAATTTGGCAGACATTCTGTTCAATTTTTCTAATGAAATAAAGTTATTTCAAAGCTGTTCAGTGGTTTGGGGATTGTTAGCTTTAAAATATCCCACAGAAAATAATCCAGTGGTGTAAAAAAATAATCCTGTGGGTGGTCAATTAACATCAGCTTATTAAGAAATTATTCGATCACCAAATCTCTCCCTTAAAAATTCATTGATTTAATCGCTGTATGGCAAGTAGCACTATTCTGTTGTAATTTCTTTAGTATTTCTCTTGTATTTTCGCCCACCATATCGTGTTATTCTGTCTATTTACGTATTATCTATTTTCAGAAAGTGCTTTGATGCCAAGTGTAATTTTTTTAAATAAACTGTATATTTATTGCCTTTTTTCTAATGCCCAATTAACGAACGTACGACGTGACAAGTGATCGTTTTGTTTTAATCCTTATTTGATTAAATGTATCGATAACTTTAACTGCAACATTTTCTTGCAGTTTCAGGGAAATATTCCTCATATTGATAATAAGTTTGTGGAATAAATACGCGTTCTTCAAATGAAAATCGTTCCTTGATAACCTAGCCACAACTAATCGCACAGTTTTTACTTGGCACCTGTCACTAGAGTGCAACATTCAATAAACATTGGTATAAATGGCAGCCAATTTAAATCGGAACAACAAATTTAGACACCATTTCTTTTAGAACCAGAACGAACGATTTTGGGTATTGTACTCTAGTCTCTAGATAGTGTACGTGCGTACAAAAATAAAACAAGACTGCTGAATTTTTAACTTCAGTGTGTAGAATATGTTTGACGTTAGTTTGGAACAATTTAAGATTTAGTGCTTTGTTCACCACTGTTTCGAATAAGATACATTTAGTGTAGTTTTTAAGAAACTTCACACTCAGGCATCGGTTTGAGCCTCAGACAAGAGGTTTAGATAACGTTTGGGTGAATTTCTTATTACCAAATGTGAAAAGTCTACACTGTAAATAAAACATAGGCTAGATTATAATTTCTCCTGAGCTTCCGCTTATTTGAACGTTTTATTTCATCTTGAAAAATGCAACGTGCGTACAAAAATTGTCCATGAAAGCACTTGTTGGATGAAAGTTTGGAGAAATTTAATTTTAAATTATCTGTTCACAACCGTTTCCAATGCGATACCTAAGATACAGTGTCTTTTTAACAAATTTCGTCTCTATGCGTCGATCTAGATGTTGTTAGGCAACTTCTGAAGTAAAAGTTCCGATAAAATGTCATGATTTGACGACTACACTGTAAATAAATTAAGTAAAAGTATCAAAACATCGAATATTAGCTATTTCTTCTGACTACTTGTGTGATGATAAACCATGGTTTTGGGAGTGAAAGGCTCAATCTGTTATCATTTAACTAATAAAATCCGTCATATATGTGTTCTCTCTTTTTGTAAATAATTTTTATAAAACACAATAATCAGTAATTGTTCAGTTGACCTGACTTTATCTTTTGATTAAATATATTATGTTCTACACTTTCATGTGTCATGGTTATTATTCAGGGGGAACTATCGTAATTGTATTTATAGAAATAAAATTCTTACACATTCAGAGCGAAAGCCTTTTTATTAACAAATCCTCTCAAGTGACAAGGTTTATCCGTATCAAAATTCTACACTGTAAAAAAATAAAACAAAACCCCCATGGCCTTCTGGGCATCCGTTTCACATTTAAATCAACTATACACGAATAGTAAATGATTTGAAGACGTAGCTGCGGTTTAGATTCAAAATTCATTTGCACCCTTTTCGCAACTTATTAATACTTTTTTGAAAATTGTGAGATTGTTAAAATAATTTTGGGGAGCCCACTATCACCCATTTTAGCCGATTTTTTTAGAAATTAAACTCTTTAAAGAACAAAAAATTATAGACACCAGTAATATAACATTATGGAAAAGATGCCTAGACAATATTTTAATCGTATGGTAAGGAACAAGAGAGGAATTTGATGAATTACATGGAAAGTTAAACCAATTACACAATGATAACATTAAAGCCGGTTTTTCAATCGTTTGTTAAAGTTAAACCTCTAGTTAAACTAAAAATGCAGCATTTTGATTTGTTAAATTGCAAAAATTTCCATAGAAACCTACTAACTAGAAGTAAACCAACGAATGAAAAACCGGCCCTTAGTTCCATAAAGTAAATAGAACAAAATAAAAATAATAACTTTTTAGATTTAACCTTAACACGATGAAAAGATTTTCTGGAATATAATATATACCACAAACCAACAAAAATTTCATACATAATACCTAAAGACTAAGTATTGCCACCAACACAAAATGGCCACTTTTAATAATTATATCCATAGATTAATTAATATAAAGATGTCAACATCAAATTATAATAAAGAACTTAACACCGTCAAACAACTCATAACGGTTAATATAGTAAATAAAATTTTAACAAAAAACCGACAGTGCTCTGACAAAATTAGTACAAGTTAATGATAACAACACCCAAAATCACATTTATAGGTCAATAAATTTTATCGGTAGCCAAATTAAAAGCATGCTTAATAAATATCTATCAAATTATAAAATAATTATAAATCAGGTAACACAATAGGGAATATATTAATTAACTCGAGGGATACAGTTATGAAAGAAAACAAATATTTGGAATACCGATTAATGTGTGGCAGTGTACAATTGCGTATGTTGGACAAGGAGGAAGGAAAAAACTAGAATTGATGAACATTTAAATAATAAAGATGACAAATCAAAATTGGGTTACCATTTACAATATAGTAAACATAAGTTTAATATTAACAAAAATGCCAACATCTTACATAAATGTGATACTGGACCTAGATTAACTACCCTCGAAAACATAGAAATCTTTAAAATAATAAATAATCCAAATTTCGATACAATAAATTTAAAAAACACAATTGACACATCAACACTGTGAATTATTAATAAGTAAACAATATCATACATATTAAAAACAGAAATTTTAATTGTCACTACTTTATTTACAACACTAACAATAATTTACGAATATGTGTTCAATAACTTAGATATTTATGCGAGTTTCGAGTGCGCACTGAAAATACATCCATTCCACTGTCTGTCGTTGCTTGTGTTCGTCTAAATCATAAAGTTTAAATTAGTGTAATCACAATGTAGTAACTAAATGTTATGATAATAAGGTAACACACATTTCCATCCATGAATGTTTTTATAGCGTAATTTTTTAAAATAATTTTTAAGACTTGATAATGACAATGTCGAAACCGGTCGTCCAATAAATAAAATTAAAAAGTATGAAATCTTGATTGCATACATTTTGAAGGGAGACATAACGGAAACCAATCAACCATTAAAATAGTCTATTTCTCGAGTTTACAAAAATAGTTTTCAAAAATTTGATTTGTTCTGTTTTTAAAATTGCAAGCGAAACGGTCGTGCAAGTGAGAAAGTAGAGAATCGTCGGCGCCGAGTGACAATAAAGGGAAATCCTTGCGCGTTCCCTTCGTTGAAAACACCCGTCCGTCGAGAACTCTTCGAAGGAGGGTTTCGGTGTAAGAATGCAAAGAGATCGTCGTCGAGAAGTGCAATGCACAATAGTTGTAACGGTAAAGAGACGACGAGGCATCGAGCTGTCCCGCGTTCGTCTCGCCCTGTCAACAAATCCCGCGGGACTGAAACATCCACCAGTCCTGAATGACGGAATAACTTTGCTCACAACACCTTCACAGAAACATCTACTTTCCGAAAGAGCTTCCTTCTACACTTCGTCATTGTTTGATTTGCTTTATTCAACAGGATCCGCTTTTGAAAACGCCGGAATAATGCAGCGGCGGCGATCCTGGTCGATATGAGGACTAATTGCTCTGATTGTTGTTGTAGTGCATCGGAAGCACAAGAGAGTTGGAGACAGAATTCGGAATGATTAGTGCAGCGTTGTCAGTCACTCCCGAGTGACATCAGTGTCGCGCTTCATGTCAGACTAAATTGCATAATTAGATTGTGTCTGCCTCTCCGCATGTCCTCATGATAGACACCGTTAGAACAATTATAAGCTCCCAAAAGGCTTCACCGTCGAACTTTAGACAGATCTTTTAATTAACACGATTCATAGACCTCTTAGTCCTCTCGGCTTGTCTGAAGCCGAACACATCATATTCATTAGGGATGCCATAAACGTATCATTGATTATCCGATACCAAATTAGGTGGGTTGCGACTTTTTAACTACAGACAAAGGAAAATGCACGCGCTAAAATTTTTTTGTAATTTGGTACTTATTGCATTTTTAACATTGACAATGTTTAACGTTTCAGAAGGATGGAAATTTAAGATTTTAGATGACAGTGGAAAATTTCGCGATTTTTGCAACTTTGTGTACGTTCTACGTAAGCTAGCTGGAAGTTTTTGGTGTCATTTTAAAGATTTCGTCAAATGCTTGCGGGAGTTTTCGGTAGGATGTAAGCCGTGTGAAGGCGGAAATACAAGGGTTAAAACAATTTCTTGAACATCAAAGGGTTCGAACCGGTTACATCACATACTTTTTGAAAGATCCAAATGTGCGTTTGAGCTTGTTAGAAAGATGAAAAAGCAGTGCTCATTTTATAGACTGGTTGGGGTTCTATGGTTTAGGGGGGTGGAGTTACAAGCGTGTAAAGTTGAGGAAGCGTTTTGAATTTGCAGAGTAAGTTTATACGGATAATAACTTGTTTATTATCAAAGTAAAAGGTATAGTATAAGATATTGAAATGTTCCATGATGAGTGTACAAGGTGTTTCACTTGAAACTTTTTTGATATCTCTAACGATTAGCAAAATAATTAAATAAATAATTGTAAATATAGAATATTTAGCAAGCGAGTCAGGTAGGCAATGAGTAATTTCACACCGAACAGCAGCAGTTGGTAAATTACAAACAGGAATCTGTAAAATTGTATATTGAGTTAGATACCTTTATGTTTGCGCTGGTGAAAGTAAGTAATACTTGTATTTTTTTAATGGTAATGCAAACCTGCCATAAATAATCAATACGTATATTGCATAAAAGACATACGATAAAATTACATCCGATCACAAGATATCCGAAACAGTAATATTTGGCGACTTGGGATGTTCAATTTTTCTCGACGTCTAAAGTCGAAAAATAATCATTGTATGCCAATTTTAAGTGTGCTGTACGTTGTTGGGGAGTCTTTAGGAAGTCAGAAAAAAATAGTTCAAAAATTCTTCAGGGTAATATATCTAAACGGTTGACCCACAAATGTATCTTCTACATTATGCAATATTTTAAAGAATAAATGTTAGAGTAATCAATGAAAAAATCATACACAGTTTTGAATATTGTCATATTGTGAATCGTTTTTCTCAAATAACCGACCTTTTTCATATTATATTGCTTAAAATAAGCCGTGTGTCTTTTGGCTTATAAAACCCTCGCGACCTCTAACGCTAACAATAAAAGTACCACAAATCAAGAAGTGATTTTCCTCTTAAGATATAAAAAACATATTGCCAAAGTTTACTGTTGAATTAAAGAAGAAAAATTTGATTTTTTACATTACAATACGATGAAAATAAATCTGGCAGGGCTGGTGCAAATAGTGACATTTACCTAATGGAACGCATCACAATGACATATAATGACGATCGTGACATACCTTTTACCAGCATAAAATTACTGAGTTGCCAAATTGAGCATGCAATTCTTTGCTAATAACTATAAAGAATAGGGCGAAAAGGGAAAAAGATGAGAATGGTAGCAGGAAAGAGGGCGACAACATTTGGAGAGAGGATAAGCGAAAGGATTTGGTGCGAACTGTTGCAGGAATGTCTGAGAGAGAAAAAGAGAAAAGGAGAAAATAGTAGGACGAGGTAAAGTACTTTGAAAAGAATGGGTACAGCTCAGGAGAAGCGATGAGAATGAGAGAACGAAGTGTGATATTAAGAGAAATACTGAGAATGATAGGGATGTGGAGAGACAAGAGAGAAAAGAGATAATAAAAGAGTCCAGGTATAATAGCAAGTATAAGGAAATAATAACCGAAAAACTACCGAAATACCTGGACAGAGAAAATGTAAAAGAGAGAAGAATGATTGCAAGATTCAGGTCATGAATTCAGGTCAGGATTCAGGTCAAGAGGGAATGAAGAGAGAGAATGCAAGTTCTGGTTGAGAAAGGAGCAGAGAGGATGCAGAATATGTGGAGAAGGACGAGAGACAGAACACCTAATGAATGAATGCGAGAGTTTAAGAGAGGAAGAAAGAAGGAGGTATAAGGTCCTGAATGAGGATGGAAGAGAACTAAAATGGATGAGAAGCGTTGTGATAGAAAGAGGGGGGAGAGTGCGTAAAAGAAGGAAAGAAGGGATTGATCTGTGTTAGAAGAAATTTATATTAAGTTGATGTTATATGTAAGATTGTGTAGGAGTCTTAAGGCCGAAAGGCAAATAAAACGATTTATTAATTACAAGTTGCCAAATTGAACATGCAATTTTTTGCTAATAACTTACTAACTAAAGACCCTAATAACGTACTGCACAGGTGGTCCACCATTTTTCTGACAATCTGTATATATTCAAGGAGTATAATCTGGTAAGTTGCGTTATATTCGTAGATGTGCTAGGAAAGGTGCAAAAACGGGTGTAGAAATTCAGAGTTTTGTTTGTGTGTTATTTTTATCATTGTGTTCAGGTGTGAATAGATCAAGATTTAACTTTTCTTAATGTTGAATGTATCTCTGTTTTATTATTTCACTTGAAATATATTCATGCCAGTGTCATTCGTGGACATGGATTTTTCGTAGACGGAGAACAAGAAAACATAAGTAGAAGGTTGCAAATTTTGTTAGAGTTACAGCAAAATCTCTTGAATCAGCGCAGAAGTCGTAAATACGTCGAAGATTACGTGAACTACGCAAACTAAATGCAGGCGCTCAGTGGACAAGGCCATCCAATGGGCGTTCAGACAGCTTATGTTTGTGGCAGGGTTGAGATTTTGAATTGAAATGCCAACGGAACTTTTCATTCTGCATTTGTGCCTTTATTAATTTTATCTATACTTTATTTTTACGTTTGACTACAAGTTGTTTAAACATCTCTTGCCGTTTCTAAATTGCTTTTCATGAACAATAATTATTATATTTCACACTTTCCATAATGTCTGGTGCTTGTGAGCGGATGCGAAACTATTGTGCAAATTTTAAATTCCGAAGAGGGCATAAGCCGAAGTTAGTATCCGAAAGCTCTAGTGGAATTCGGATCAGGTCAGGTCAGGTTTTTGGCGTGAAAAGTTTGTCGAGTTTGGCGTGAAAAGCATAAATGTATGTAATAAAAGTTTATTTTTCCACAAAACATAAATTTGCCTCTTGTTAAATTTTAAGATATTGCGAAATTTTGCCAGGTTTAAAAATTAGTCAAGTTCACTTTCAATGCTATAACGAAGGTTGCTAAATTGAAACTTCTGTAAATTTGCAACCGCACACTTTTCGTTTAAATGTTCATATTTTGTAGTTTCTCTAATTGAGAGTAGGAGTTATTTGGCGTAAAATAATTTCATTATTGATTGTGGAAACAAAGAAAAAAAATTTTAAAAAATTTGTATAACTCTTGAAGTTATTGACTATTAAATGTGTTCTCTAACAGCGTGCACTTCCTCTTTCTGCAGCAATTATAAGCGGAGTTGTTGGAGAAGTGCGATTCCGCCTCGTTTCGAGATGATTTAAGCGTGGCGCAATTTTTCCGGTTTTTGTTAATCAGAAATTCTCGTTAAAATTTCGAGATTGGACATGGTGATTTGTGTTGTTGGCCGGGATTAGATTGCAGGTCGGTGTTTGAATGTTCGTCGGAAAAACTCCATCCGGCGGAAGAAAATTGAAGTGCAGGCGGCGTGATGAGAGCGGTTGGTAATAAGAAGAAGGTGTTGTCATACAAAATGTATGCGGCATAAGTGGATTTTCCGAAGACTTACACCGTTCCAAGTGAATTAGAAAACCGCAGCGGCGGGTCCGGGATTTGTAATTCGTATAAGGAATTCAGGCGGGCGATCAGGACGCCGTCCCCAAAGACCGACGGGAATACAAAAGACGCGCGCGGTTTGACCACACAGTGACATCGGCGTTATAAATGTTTTCGCTTCTTCGAGACATGTTTTATTCTCGAACCGCCCCATTTCATACGTCATGCCAGACAAGAAGCGGACAATTCAAAATAAATTTCGCACTGCAGAAGTGGTCAAAGTCGTAATCCCTAATGGTGCGGCGGGAACGCCGCCATTGGCCGCGTGGCCCTCGGGAATCCAAGAATTCGTTACTTTTCTTGCAGCTACCCACGGCCTGTCTGTAATATTTTCCATAAATCATCGAGGCCGGACCTGACCTGCCAGGAGCTCTAAGAAAGTTTAGATGGATTTAACTGTTTCGCGGAGGGTGAGCAACACACGGAATATATATGAAAACACCGAATGAATTATTATTAGAGCCGAGACCCGGAGAGGGCTCCCGAACGCTTCCCCAATACAAATGCCTGTATGATTGATTCGTTTAAATTACAATTTTCAAAGTGCTAATCCGGTTCGAAGGAAACGCATTTGCGAACCATTAAACATTCATCGAATTCCTCTTCCAGTAATAACTTGAACAAGCCGACCAATAAAAAAACATTACGGGTCTCGGAAGATCGCATCGACTAAATTTTTTAAACTCTTCGGTTCGGCAATTTTTTAGAATTACACCGACAGTCGTCACTTTCCCTCTTTACGTTCGGGCCAATACCAATAACGCCGGAAATAAATGCGCCGTTCGCTTTGATTTCCACCCGATTTTATCGTAAAACGAATCCATAAAATGATTTTTTCAACTTTAATTCCGTCATCCTAAACTTACCCTTCAAGGGTTATTTTGTATTTACACGTGCAGAAGAAGCCTAACAGTCGTGCTTTGATTTTGGTAAGTCATTTCTTAATTTTGTTACAACTTTCAGAACCGATATGGTAAATAAAGAGTGTACAAAAAATGATTTCTCAGTAGACCATATAATTCATGTTTAATTTTTTATAATGTAGATAAAAACTTTTGACACAAACTGTAAATCAAAAAGGTGCCTAAACGACGCTTAAACCAATGCTTGGTAATGAAATTTGTTAGTCTTATGCATTGTGTCCGAAATGGTTGTCAACAAAGAACTTAATTTCGATTTTCTTCCACTGAAGATCAGACCTTTGATATACTTTAATCACTTTTAAAATAATTCCATGACCTATTCTGAATCTCTTTTTTTTCCCGTTAGAAACATGTAACTAATTTTATTAAGTGTAAAAATATACTCCAGTTCGGAGGACATACTTAATAAGAACATCAAAAATTGGTTTGCAGAGTTTCTCAGAAAAAGCAAGTATAAAATAAAGTCGATATGTTTTCTACCAACTATTCTACCGGGCTTGTACAAATCTTTCTGTCTACGCTCCACTTAGTCTGCTACAACTAAGATACACAGTATGTATGTACCAGAGCTGAAATTTCTTGAGAAGAATAGAGAATAAGGCGTGTGTATGCTATCTCTTTTCTAGGGAATTGAGAGGCACAGAACGCCTTCCACGTTACATTCCGGAAAGAAATATTAAAATGCTGGCAACCAAAATTGCAATTATAAGATTTGTATTTTGCACCTACAGTGTTTAATGCTTTATAACACGAAAAAACTACATAATTTGTTACTCAGCACTGGCATTGCTTATCTTTACAACAGTAAATTTAATGGTAAACCATGCCAATAGATTGTAGAATTAAGAAAAAAACCAAAAAAAGGCATGTGTATGCGATCTCATTTCTAATGAAGTTACACGTTACATTTCGGAAAAAATCTATGAATTAAGATGTTGGCAACTAATATTACAACTATAGGATTTGACAGCATCTCCTCCAATGCTTTCTAGTACGAGAAGAGAACAAATTTTAATATTCCTACACCATATTTTATATTCCGGTAGTTTTTCAGTAGGACATCCACAAAACTACTTCTATAAAATAAGACCATTTCTCGACCTCGATTTCCATTAAAAGCTTGAATGATTTTTGTGTTTCTGTGGAATTGCTTGCTTTCAAACGTTTCATTCTCATCTGTCGTGGACATGTTCAGGCATTTTGAATATTATCGAAGTATTCCTACTACTTCTTGTTCGTCAATTTTTAATAAATAAAAAATTCAGATATATTTCGGCCTTCAATTGTGAGATTTTTACAAATCATATAAAAGCATTTTCTATGACAAATTGCAGTTGTACTATATTATAAACTAGACCCGGCAGACTTTGTCAGGCCTCAAATTTATTTTTTTTATTTTTCTAATCCGTCGCGGATTTGCCCCGATAATTATAAGTTGAATTTGCATAAAAATAGATATAACGAGTCAGAATAATTGTATTGACTATTCAACGCCCAGAATTACTATAACTAGTCATGTTTTAAAAAAACATTATAATTTACAAATGCTATGAAGACAATTGAGCCTTGTTTGTAGTGCCTTTTTTATTAATATTTTAAAATGAAACAAATACATAAAATTTGAATCTTTTATGTTGTTTAAATATTAAAAAATATGGAAACAATTAAAACCAAATAGTAGTCCCATATCTGTGCACCTGTCATTAAAAATAATTGAATAAAATACGTAATGACGTTTTTTTGAAGATTACTTGTAGTTTGTAGTAGGTAAATTCGAATAAATTTTTTTACACACAAATTTTGCCTCTCTTTTTTTATTCTGCTAGGTTATTTTCCAAACTATGTTCCAATTCTTTCTGACATTAAAACAATCTTATCCTGTAAATTTGAGCTCAATCGGTTCAGTAATATCCGAGTCTATTATTTTCTCTTACGAGTTGAATTTTGAAAAACGCCAAAATACTTTTTATCCATTCTTTTCTAGGCTATTTATTTCAAGTAAATCCAAATTAAAAAATATTTCTATAATAACTTTTACAATCCTTTTTACTCTTTTAGAGCTAATCTAGAAATTGTTCAAAGTATGAATCCAAACTTTTCTGACATTAAAACAAACATATCCTGTAAATATGAGCTCATTTGGTTCAGTAGTTTCCGAGTTTAGAATTTTATAACCCTTGCACCCTCTTAGGAATTGAATTTCGAAAAACGCCAAAATACGTTTTTGTGCTTTTCTTTTGGATAGTGTTTGTGTTGAGCTTCAAGTAAATCCGAATAGAAAAATATTTTATCCCATACCACATTTTATCACCTTAGGAGTGAAATTTTGAAAAATAGTTAGTAGATGCTTACGTTATAACGTTTGGAACATACTGCGATAAATTATGTATACCTAGGTAGGGTTGAACAGGCATATATAATAATGACACGCACAGCACTATAACAAGTCCCAAACTTATAGTTACATGTTCAAACCATGTTCTAAACCTTCCTGACATCAAAGTAAATATATCTTGTACATTTGGGGTCTATCGGATAACTGGTTCAAAATTTTTAATAACATTTACAGACGTACGCTGAATTTTTATATATAAAGATAAAGATTATTACATTTCAAATTGTTACTCCCGTTATCTTTATTACAGCATTCGTAGAATATATTTTTTGGCAATTTAAACATGTATTATGTGGTACAGAAAGAAGCTCTTCAGACTTTTCAATATTAATGCTCCTACGGAGGGCAAAAATAATAAATCGCACTATTAATGCACGAAATAAATGTGTCAAATCCACTGAGCACTTCAAAAAACATAAAATTTTCAGCAAAACTAAATCATCGGAAACCGAATCAAAATCGGATGTGTTTCAAATGAAGTGGGCTTGAAATTGAACATCTTGGAGCAGTAAAGCTGCGATTTGGCCATCAAGATGTACGCCGTGTTTAAGCTGATGACACCCAAGGGTGAGATTGCTCCTGTTGGCACGCACCAGAACCTTCCGTCGCTCGCTATTGAATAACATTTAAAATTGTCATTTTCTCTCTAGAATTCCGATCGTTGTTTTAAACATTTTTAACACCGCGGCGATGGATTCGATGTTTTTATTAATTGTCGGTGCACAAAATTTTAAGCTGTTAAGATGGCGATATTGGACTGCACGAAAGAAGATTGTCTCCTTGCATGCCGAAAACTTTGCAATTAAAATTAATATGAGTTGCACTTTGCAAGTTCCAAATTATATCCCGCAAGTGCGGTATATTCAGACAAATGCACGTGAAGATAAAAAAATGTACTAACTAATCGGATTCTATGTCGTACTACTTCACTTAATTATTAGTAGCTTGAATTAGTACACTTAATTATATTTATGTGCTAAGAGGTGCACTATCCCGGCGCATCCACCAAAATTACCATTTTCAAAATATGTTAAAGTTTCAGTTATGGCAAGAACAATTACACAAAACTTGTTAATACTTGTCGAAAAGAGTTGATATATGGCCCCCGGTTTCGGTTCACAGCGTCATATTAAAATTATCTCCAAAATAAGGTCGTTTTATTTACGACCCAAGTTTCCATCTTGGCGGTTGTAAAACATTACATCGCGGACTTTTCCCCCTCAGGTTTATCCTTATAAACATATTGTGGAAGCGTGCACTTTTTACTCTTCGCTAGGTAATTCCACTCGGCCATAAAACAATAATAAAATACGCTTTTTGATTTGGCGTGATTAAAAAAGCGCGAGGGGTCCGGGTAAAAAATAATTCTTTATTCGCGTCGTCCCAGCGGACCTCCTACCCCTGGAGTTTCACTTAATAAGTGCATTCGTTAGAGGGTCTTGCTGTGTATTTGCGCGGTTCCGAGAGTGGATCAAGTGTGAATTAAGAAGGGGTGTGTCACATTAGACTGGTGGGGCGGTTCGACCGCCGCCACGCCCGTCTGGTTAGTCTACACTGCCCGGAAATATCTCACATCATAATATATATTTAATTATTCTGACCCGATAAATAACCGCCCCGAATTTTGCCCACCGGCTCGTTAATATTAAAAAGCGATCGACGCCGCCCCCACGGCGCCACAGCTTTGCTCTAATTATCCCCAACGTGCCTCGGTTTCTTGCGGGAAACATTTACCACCGCTTCTTGATAACTTTCCGCCTCGTCCAATTTACACAACTACCAACACGAAATGAAAATCTGTGTTAGTGTACGAAGAAGAGCCCCAATCTTCCAATAACCATTTGATAGTCATTTGACATTTCCGACATCTTGACAATAGAGAAAATAGTAGCAAAAAGGGAACTGTTTCTTGGATATATTGATATGAGAAAAGTGGTTGACATGGTCAGCAGAAGTGGGATATGGAAAAGTTTGTAAGCTAAAGGAGTGGATGCAGATATGTCTAAAACAATTAAAAGTCTACCAACACACAAATAATAAGGTCAGAACATGCAACCTAACATCCGAAATGTTCACAAATGACGTAGGAGTCAGACAAAGAAGTGTGCTGAGCCCATTACTGTTCATCTGTCTCATGGACGGAATTCTAAAAGAAACATGGAACCGAAGTAACAACTTTACGATATGGTATAAAAATCTGCAAGCTGTAAAGATAGGGGCATGTGTCTTCGTTGATGACATTTTATTTATAACAAGCACGGCGTTCGAGAAAAACATTGAAATTTATCTGGAAATATACTAAAAAATTATAACCTATGCCCGAATAAGAAACAAACTAATGTGATGGTAGTGTCAAGTACGGATAACCGAAGAAAATAGATTAATATAAAAATAGACAAAGAAAAGCTGGAGCAAGTCGAGCATACAACTATTTGGGAATAACCTTGAACAACAAAAAAAACACAACTTAAAGAAATTAAAAATAGTAAAAAAACGACAAATACTTACAATTCGATACGCCAAAAGTAGGAAATTACAAAGTCTACAAAAATCACAGTATAGTATAAGACGACATTATACTCCTAAATAAATTATGTGTTAATTGACTAAGAATAAAGACTGCAAGCTTCGGAAATGAAATATCTGACTAAAGTAGCAGAAGTTAAAAGAATTGACAATAAAAGAAATGAAGACGTCAGAACTGAGCATAAATAAAATTTTTAAAAAAACTCAAGTGGGCAGGGCATCTAACTAGAATGAAACAACAAAGATAAGTCAGAACCATATGAGAAGGCGGCTAATAGGAAAAAACAAGAGAAGGCCGCCTAGAAATAGATGGAATGACAAAATAAAAAATGTCAAAACTTAAAAAAAGATAGTGGCTGAAAGCAATAAAGTTCATTTGCAGAATAGTAAGAAAAAAGAACTTCTACACCTACGGGGAAGAGTCGATTATGATGATAAAGATGATTGACATGTTCGTTCCAAATCCAGCATCTTAGGTGACTATCCTAAGAGATGCTGGATTTGAAACCAAGATGTCAATCATATCTTAGTATAGTCACATCAGGGTTCCAAAGAGACACTTTGGTTAAAATTTAAATTTAGAAGCACTTGAGTCATTTACACTCAGTCGCCTCTATCAAAATATCGCAAGTGACTTTTATCAGTTCTTAGTTGGTTCTAGTATTTTTTTAAAGCTAGTTCTAGTATTTTTATCTTACCTTAGCTCACAAAGCGCATTCAGCAACTTTCTTCAGGATTTGATTAAACTGCTCAGCCCACAATTGAACTTATTAATAATTTATTGTTTATACAGGGTGAGTTTTTAATGGCGCATAATCTCTTCGGTACGTTCTAGGGAAAATATTTAAAAAATTTCTAGTCGACAATTCAGCGATATATGAAAAGTTGAGAACCCAACATCTTAGTGTTTGTAAATATTGCATCTTTGCATCATTTTTAATAAAACGTAATGTCTCCTCAATTGTTATTTGTGGAAAAAAGGTCTAAAACATTATTTTTGTGATGAGCTGTGAATATGCATTTGGCAACGATGTTTGGAAATGTCAATCAACAATTTAAACATTATTGCGGTTTGATTGACATTGACTGTTCACTAAGTTAAAAATTCGCTTCAAAATGTATTCCAATCGCGAATACACAGACATGTCATTGGTTTTGGGTGAATGTCTTCATAATGCACGTCCAGCGGTGAGGATGTATGCATAAAGATATCCGAACAGAAGACAACCGGATTTTTGGTTCTTGATTTGTTATTATTATTTCACAATTGTTAGCTAAATTGCCAGCTAAAAACGATTCAATTACAACACAAACTGCAAACTTTTTTCTTTTTCCATATTTCTGTCTATTCAAATATAACAATGGCATTTATCAAAGCCCAATTAAACAAAACACTTTTCTTCATTCGGTACAACAAACGAACTACCAGCACTTTTATTTACATACCAGTATTCTCAATATGTCTGTTACTAAATTTCCGATACCGTTTTTAACGCATAACTAAAAGAAGGAAGAAGATGGATTTAAAAAATATTTTTTCTAGGCTCCTTTCGTGGTTCTCTACAACGTACCGAAGAAATTATGCGGCATTATAAACTCGGCCTGTATTATAAAATTACTACTTCTAATTTAAAACAAAAAATTTGAGTCTTTATTTTAATGACTGTTTTCTAATTCCTTATATCGAAACATAACTAAGATCATAGTTTATTTCTGTAAAACTTTGCTTTTGTAACTTTTACAGTGATCAATAAATATTTAAATTTGTATATGAGCATATAAGGAGAAACGTATTTTATTAAGTAAAAGCGGGAACGAGCGTTTGGAGAAGAATTGACATTTCCTCACGCGGTTTGTTAGTAAGTTCACTCGAAGAAAATCATGAAAATGTGAAAATAGTGCTTGAGACCTTAAAGAATGTATACCTTGCCAGTGAAAGGGGATTTTAAGATGGTTTGCTTTCTGATGGAAATTCAAGGCGTGTATCCTAAATAGCCTTGCTACTATTTCTTATGGGACAATAGAGCGGACAAAGAGCATTACCAACAGCACTCATGGTCTAAGCGGAGACGATTAAAACATAATGTTAAACACCTATTGTTGTTTCCATTGCATATAAAATGAGGCCTTATGAAGCAATTAGTTAAAGCTCTTCGTCAAAAGTAGTGACTTTTCAATATTTAAAAAATTTATTTTCTAACTTATCCAAGGCCAAAATAAAAGCTTGTATTTTCCTCGAGCCACTAATAAAGAAAATAATGGCCGGTGACGAATTTACAGTTACTCAATTCTCACGAAAAACAAGCCTGGCGCAGCTTTAAAGAACGCTAACAACCGCGCTGAGAATTATAAAAAATTCTTGAAAGCTTTAAACTCAAGGGCTGCAGAATGTCTCTTAAATTGCATACTTGGACCAATTCAAGGATAATATGGGTAAATATTCAGAAGACAAGGAGGACATTTTCACCAAGATATGATGGACTTTGAACGACGTTATCAGGGCAGTATAATGAGAGCAATAAATGTTTAAGAAAACATGATTTTTTTCTTAAAATCCGAAATATCGTTCTGGTTTCTACAAATGCAAACTTTATTTCACAACATTTATTTTATTAGTTGCGTCATCCACGCATCCATCAAAATTCTACATTTACAACCCAGACTCAAAATTCGTGTTGACCGGTGTAATTTGTGTACATATCTTAATCGGTTGAGGCTGTTCTAAAAAGTGCAAGACATTTTTAAGGCAAAAGAAACTGATATTTAAGTTGAACTTTCGTGTAGGGACCATCCACATAAGCTTTTATTCAATCGACCAGAAACGATGTTATTTTAGTCAATAATATGAGATCCGGAACCTATTTAGGCTGATGAAAAATTCAGGAGATTCCGTCGAAGCTCCTCTAATCGGTCCGAAGCAGTGGGATCATATATCACGGAGAATCAAAGCCCATAGTTATTAAAAGCTCCACATCGTAGAGTACAAAAATAATGAAGGGTGCAGCCTCATCGTCGCAGATTGAAAAGACGCGTACCGGGATTGACTGGAAGCTTCCATCATCCAGGTCCTGCTCCCAGAGGACTTGACTCAACCCTCCTGACTCACGCACACGTAACATCACTGCTTCTGCAACTACTGTGCAAGGGATGCATGATCAATGATCGTCGCGACAATCACTTTCTTCCGAGGGGCAAATCGCGTTAATTGCAAGCTTTGTTAGTGGTCGATCAAAGCAAGATCCGCGTGTGAGGTAAAATGTTGCCGATCAGCGGTGATCGCTTACAAATTTGTGTGGCGGGTGACAGAACACGCAAATTCACTTCACTTAACATTACTGTTTCAGCGAGCGAACACCACTTCAGGTGCAATAGGCTTGTGTTATTGAACACTGGTCTGAAGCAGTTGGGTTAATGTTTAACAGACTAAAGTTGCTGTAATTGAAGCTGTTGACGTTTCTTCATTAGTTCAAACGTATCCATTGCAATGCAGAACCATTTCTAATTCATCACTAACTGTCCTGGTGCAACAATATACATATATGTATTAAACCTATATACTCTATTTTTATGGTTCATGCTAATGTAGATCGGTATAATTTTAAACTAAAAACTACAATATGTGCAAATCTACTTAAATTTGGATTTTTTTATTTGAAAATTAATTTGGGAGGGGCGAAAACTTCCATTATAAGTGCAATAAGCAAATGTGACAAACATTACACAAAGTGCCCGTTAAAAAAATCAAACACATGGTAGCGTATCACAATTTAAATGGTCACACCTCGTAATGCGAAAAGGACCAGGTTGAATTAGTAAAAGTACAAAAAGTGGCGAGTGTACCAACTGAATACTAGTCACAAATTATTATCAAGGAATTGTTGAAAACCAAACACTAAGAATAATATAAGAATAAGCATTCTTCAACTGAGAAATGTATCTGAAAAAATAAAATCAAAAATTGGGGTGGAATAGGAAGTTTGGTCATTGACCAAGTGAAAGTTGGGATCGTGTAAAATTTTATAGATTTCAATGATAGGTAGGAAATTAAGACAGGGACCCTTATGACATATGTAAAACTTGCATATATTAGTCTTGAAAGAAATACTGTTTTGATTTTAATATATGGTAGGAAGATTAAGACAGTAAACCTCCGAATTACGCAAAAGAGGGAAGGAGTCTTTAGTTTTTACAAGTAGAGAAAGTAGTAAAACGAAATAAAGTATTAACGTTATGTTTTACAAAAAATGTTTAATTGAATGAAGAGATTATGAAACAAAGTCAAAGGTAAGTAAATATCGGATATATTAGTAGAAATAGAAGTAGTTGGAGTAGAATTATTGGAATGAGGAATAAAATAAAATAACAAAGTGTGTTTACAAAAAAATTTGTGGTATTGTTTTTGTATTAGAGAAAAAATGAACGAATTTTTGGCGGCAATGTGTTTAATGATGTTATACTCTTTTTTTTCAGGAAGCGAGACGAGGTATGGTAAATAAATGATTGAGTAGAATATTGAAAACTGCAAAATTATAACCGGGTGAAAAAAATAGAAAGGGATGACAATCTCTATTCAAGTGTATTTTCAGCAGATTTCAAATATGAAAACGGTGTCTTTTTTGATTGAAAGGTCAGGAAAAGGATGTCGGTTATTCTTGTCTCTCACAAAGGTGAAATAAATATTATTCATTGAATTCATAAAAACAGTAAATGAAAGAAGATTGCATCTGTCTTTATTAAAAAGGCAAAAGTCATCATCGACATAACGATACCAGATCAAAATATGGTTGCAGAATTGATGCTTGAATAAAATTTGGTTTCCAATATACTCGTGGTTCATGAATATTTCAGCAGGAAAAGGTAAAAGTGAGGAGCCCATGGATAAGCCATTCTTTCAATGTAAAAGAAATTGTTGGATTGCAAATGCAAATATTTTTGTTTGAATGCTCTCCTGAAATGGGTGAACAAATTATTATCATGTACCTATGTCCGAAAGATTACTATCATGAAGTAAGTTTTCGAAAAAGAAACCTAGGGTTTTTGGGTTTCAATGTACTCGTAGTTCATGAATATGTCAGCTGGGGGTGGGGATTCAAGGATAAAGTATATAAAAAGGTATAGGCAGATTTAAAATTTTGAAGGCTAAATTAATCGAATTTTTAATTGCAAAAGAATTTTTAAAGGGTGAAGATTGCCGGAGGATTTTATTTAGCTAAAATTTTGTGAATTTTTGATAAACAATGTAGGTGATTTGAAAACATGTGAATAAAGAAGGTTTTTTTACCTTAAAACATGGTAAAGTGGGAGACGTTCAAATTAAAATATTTAATGAAACATGGTAGAGGATTTTCGTTGATGGGATTAAAATTGCAATTGTTGAAAAATTAAATTGTTTTGTCAGTACAGTCAGATTTGTTTACGAGTAAAATAACAGTGGAGTTCCCTTTATCTGATTTGGTAATGATGAGGTTATTGTCAGTTATTTTACTTTTGATTTTACGAAAAGAAGAAATTAGATTTTTAAATACAGACTTGATGAGGGAGAGTTTTTTGTAATGAGATTCTAATTTCGATTAAGAATAGTCCCGCAGTCAAAGGCTAAAGAGTAATTGAGGAAGAAGCTGTATCTGAAACCTTTGTTGATAATTTCATCTTCGCAGAGAAAAAAGTGGAAATATATACATGGATAAAAATCAAAGGGAGGTTTCGAAAGGAGCGAAAGCTCGTGATTGGTCAGTATAATATACAGATATTCTTATAGAAAGACGGAAAGTTATTGTCGAATTTGTTAAATCCCAATGAAGTTAGTCTCTGCATGTGACGATTGTTGCTATTTAGACAAACCCTTATTGAAAGCGGATGAACTGAGCTTGTAATCCAGTTATGAAAATTCAACATGATGTAAAATGGGGTCAAGCACAAAATATATAAATTTGATGTTGGTGAGATTGTGAGAATAAAATTTTACTAACTATGGGGCTATGTAAACCTTGCAGCTTGTTGCGGCGATTTATATATTCAGATGATATCTTGAGCAAGCCAAAAGACGGTGTCAAATAAAGTTTGATGCATTGGTGAATTAAGCATATATTCACTAAGAGATTTACTGTATTACAAAATAATTTTTAAACCGAACATTATTGGTATGTAATCTTCTAGAATCATCAATTTTAAATTAAGTCTTTCCCTAAAGAATAAATGTCAACCTGTATACAAATATCGAGTGTATAATTGCTGCTTACAACTCGAGGAGTGTACTATACATTTTCTACGACCAGAAGAGAGATTCCAGTTCTACTGTACCGACGATATTCCGAGAAACGTCAAAACTGATTACAACGCGTGAACTTGAACTGTCAATTAGAACGACAAATGACACTAATGACAGTTTGCGCTCCCAACATAAACCTAGAAATGAGAGAAAATTACTATAACTGTTACGTAATGGCTATTACATGTCACACGTAACGATGTGTTTTCTTGCAATAGATTTAGTGTATAATAAATAATTTACTGCAAGGGAGTAGAAAAATTGGTTTTACGTTTTTAGTTTGTTTAAAATTTTGGATACGGCCATGGTTTTTCATTTCTGAAACTAACGAATACTGTGAATTTTTATGTGCGGGTTCTTTGCGCGTAAGGGTCTCAGCTTGGAAACTTCTCGGCCTTCATCTTTGATGCATCCTGGTTTTACATTCGACCGCGAGGCCGGGCGTTGACTGCGGAGAAGACTAACTGAATTCCAGAACAGAATTGAGGGTACCCACCGGGGTCGTGAAATCCATCACATCGCCTTTTCATAGCTTCCTGTCTGGCAACTGCATCGGCCGTGAGAATAAATATCATCAGAAATGTCGCGCTTTGCGAACCTCTACCCATACGGCCACAATGAATAGATAATGCAGCCGCCTTTATTTACATATAAGTTGGATGCAGCCCCATCCCTCTGAATTAATCAGATACGCTTCGCCACAGATTTTCCTTCTATCCGAAACGAAAAGCAATCAATCTGTGCGGGCACCAGTCACCTGCTGAAGAGCAATAAGTTACTTCCGGCGGTAAAACAACGCAAAAGGGAGTTTTGGAAAAGGGAAAGCGTCCAGGGGCGCGATGTAAGAGCAGTAAAGAGTTCGGTGTATCGTAGTCCCTGTGGGTACCAGAGCCGTGATGGAGTGGAGCTCCGGATCCCGACCCAGCACTTACCATCTCTTAGTTGGGATTTACAAGGCCGCAATAACATGTGGTCAGCTTGTGTTTGTTTTAACAATTGATCCCCCACACTTCCTTTATTATTCAGGTCGTGCTTCCGTATTTTTATATTCCTTTACTGTTTGACAATATTTTCACGGTTAGGTTACTTCCGAATTTCCCACGAGATCAGCTGACCATTTCCATTGTACATACATTTCTTGTTATATTTTCCAGTTAATCCATTTGTGCCTGATGTGTTTCAGGGTAAAAGACCAACATAAGATCTCTTGACAAAAAAGTCTATTTAGAGGAGTAGAAAAATATCATTTTCCGTCGACCGTTTAATGCCGATTAATGCATGATTTCGTCTAAGAAATCGTTCATTAATGAAGGTCAAATGTATCTATGATTTCACATTAATAAGCGAGTTTGCGATAATGCATAATTTTTTCACTTTCAACCATGCTTACTAGCATAGATGATACTATTATTTTACGAATTGAAATTTTAGAAGAAAATGTTTGTCCTTTAATGAAGATTAAAAGAGTTTACGGTCAACGAAAAAATACTATAATCAACTCGTATGTTAATGGGTGATTAATAATATCGCTAATTGAAAACACTCACTCGCTTCCGCTTGTTCGTACTTTACAAAGTCTAAATTATTAATCGCCTTTATTAACATACTTGTTTATTCAGTAACTATTACCAAACAAATAATTTTAAATAAACAAACTGGTTTGTTGCTAATCATTCCAACATCTCTCCTTCTAAATTATTAGTTTTAGGAGTCATCTCTGTTACTTAAACTCACTATTTGTTTTATATTTTAGTATTATTATTACTATTATTTTTATATTTTTTAGCATTTGTCAGTTATTGGAAACGCAATGTTTTTTCTACTTGCTTTGGTCATTTTCATCTTGCTCCAAAAAGTTTGTGTAGTTGTAAAAAAGATCGCAAGGTTTTTTGAATGTTATATAACATGATCCAACTTGTTTGCATGATATAATTCACGACATTTGTTTCCAGAATTATTGTTCCACTAGTTTTCTTGGAACACTCTGTATGTGGACAACATGCTGTGGCTTATATTATACATTTCAACAATAGAACAATAATGAAAAATAAAATCGAATATCTAAAAAGGGCACAGTTAAGTACTCTCAACGTAAAATTGTTGTTGTAATGAAATTTCTAAATTTCCAAATCGGGATAATTCAGAAAATTTATTTTAAACCATTGGCCTTGCTGACAACGAACTGAAAATTTAAATTTGGTGTCAAAATATGAAGCACTGAAGATATCGACTTTTTCAAATGACAAATGCTACAGAATTCATTAAACAAGTCTTATTGATATACCAGGTATATTAGGTACTACCGAGTTGTAAACGGAGCACAAACGTTTTCAAAGATATCTTTATTTAAACGTAATAAAATGATGTTAATATCATTGAGAGTCGTTTTTTATTCTGCATCTGAAAATGTCAGAATATACGGGGTGCCCCATTTAAAAAAATATAAGTAGGAAGCATTTCCTGTTAGACGAAAAGTGAAATAAAATATTACAAGTAAATTCCTTCTTTGCAACTATACAAGGAAAACCGCAAGTTGTGCCAAGAAAAAAATAGGTGAAACTACATTGAAAATTGAATAAAACGCCGCCACAGCGGGGATCCTTCTTAATTAGTTTTCCAAATATTTTTTTTCTGTGTTTTTTGCTAAAACCGTTATTATGGGTCATTATATCACTTTACTTTTTAGTCATCAATATTATAAAATAAATACATTTTCGAATATTACAATAAATTTCCTAAAAGCAAGATGTGATTTAATCGCCCTTGGACTCCAACTACATGGTACCTTCTGAAATACTCGAAACATGAAAACTTCGTCGGAAACAGTCCCTATCAATGCTTACTTCGCGCACACTTTTCGACTGTTGAAAAATCAGGTTCAAAACCGGGGGAAAATGCATGTTCAGATGAGGATCAAATTTTAATCTCAAGGGGGTCTCCTTTGATGTTCGTTATAATTTTTTTATTCTTTAGGCGCTGTTTTATTTATGTAGGTATTTGTGTAGGTACCGTTTTTGTAATGTTTAGAGTTACTTACCTTCCTTCTTTTTCTGGTTTTGAACCCCGTTTTTCAAAATTTAAGTTGAAAATTCTTACCGAAGTATATTTTTTAACATTTGTCGGTTATTGGAAACACCAAGTTTTTTCTACAACTTTGGTCATATTCATTGATATCAGTCTGCTTCTTGCTCCAAAAACTTTGTGTTGTTGTAAAGAGTGTCGAAAGTTTTTTCCAATGTTATATAACATGATCCCACTTGCTTTCAGGATAGGATTCACAACATTTGTTTCCAAATTTATTGTCCCACTAGTTTCCTTGGGACACTCTGTAAGTGTACAGCATGCTGTAGCTTATATTATACATTTCAACAATAGAACAAAAATAAAAAATAAAATCGAATATCTAAAAAGGGCACAGTTAATCCCTCGCAACCTAAAGTTGTTGTTGTAGTGAAATTTCCAAAACCCACCACTACAAAGCAATTGCCGGTTTCTTGGACTTGGACGGGAACATTAAGGAAACTTATTCCAGACCATTGGCCATGCTGGCAACGAACAGAAAATTTAAATTTGGTGTCAAAATATGAATAACTGAAGACATCGACTTTTTCAAATGACAATTGCTATGGAATTCAGTAAGAAGTCTTATTGATATATTATTTTTTGTCACTTGCGCCGGAAACAGTCCTCCCTATCGTGCTTACTTTGCTAAGAATTTTCAACTGTTGAAAAATGAGGTTCAAAACCGGGAAAACTGCATGTTCAGATGGAAGTCAATATTATAATCGCGAGGGGTCGCCTTTGATGTTCGTTTTTATTATTTTATTCTTTAGGCACTGTTTTATGTAGGTACCGTTTTTGTGATGTTTAGAGTTACTTACCTCAATTATTTTCCTGGTTTTGAATCCCGTTTTTCAAGATAAAAATCGAAAATTCTTACAGAAGTGTATTTTTTAACATTTGTCGGTTATTGGAAACGGAAAGTTTTTTCTACTAGATTTTCATTGTTATTTGTCTGCTTCTTGCTCCAAAAAGTTTGTGTTGTAAAGAGGGTCGAAAAGTTTTCCAATGTTACAATACATGATCCCATGCTTGTAGGATAGTATTTAGATTTGTTTTCAAAATTATTGTTCCACTAGTTTTCTTGGGACACTCTGTATGTGTACACCATGTAGTGGTTCAAAATTTAAGAGATTTACTTATTCGTTTATAGTATATATTTTATTTTTTACAAAAGCAAAAAATACACATTTCAACAATAGAACCATAATTAATCGAAGAATATTTTTATTAAACTTTCATTCGCGATGATTTGGACGCTTAGAGGACCTGACGTATTTCGGCGCGTTGCGTGTAATCTACACGTGTGAGAAGCAGTGCCATCGAAGACGTCCTCCTGAAATATGTAGGGCAGTGTTCGGTGGAGTTTTATTGGGAAGGATGTCGCGCTTACCCTTACGACTCCTGTAAATGAGAGGAAGTGATGTATGGCGTCGGGACGCCGTAAATCCGAATGCGAAGACCGCAGCACGGCATTGCGTACGTAGGAGCGACGTTGTCCTGCGGAAGATATGACCGCGGCAAGCCGTGCCGTAATCTCCGGCGCTTTCCGTCTTTCTTTCGCTTTCATCCGGAGGACGAATTATAGCTCTTGTCACGGCTGTTCATTTGTAGATGGAGTTTTTATCCCCTGGAGAAAATCCCCAATCACGAGCCGAGAAAATTGCTTATCTCTGCAGGAGCCGGAAGGGCGCGGGCGGCGGTTTCGAGACAATGCACCGCGTTCTTCATCTGCGGCCCGCGCACAGAGATGTGTCAATTAATAGTGAGTACGAACCATTCGTTTAATGGCACTTCTAATCAACGGACGGATGATGCGGCTGGCGTGATTTATTCAAATGGCGAAGACGGAAAGAATAAGCGGATGCAGAGAAATGGATGAGATGAACGACAAAAGCTACGGCGCAGTTTCAACCCAACCGGAAGGATAAAAACGAAAATACTATTTTCAGGATTGAATAGAATTGAACAAAATGTCGAACTAGAATTAACTGAGCAACAGAATGGATTGTTGTAATGAGCAATGAGAAATTAAATTTTTCTTTCCCCAAATGACTGTTAACTTACTGTCTTAAATTACAGGTGTTGCAGGTCTTGTAATAGTACGGTAATCGCCCCGAATGTTGACCGATCATTCATCGAGTGCGATCGTCTGAACTAATCTATTCGATGTCAAGTGTACAGTGGCGTGTTGTTTCAGCAGGGGTCATAATCAGTTAAATATATAAATATATCAATAAACTGTCGGATGTTCGAATAAAGTATCAATTAGGTCGTTTTTGAACCCCAACGTAGTTTAATATAAAGTCCGCGTGTGTTTTCTAGGTTATCAAAAAACCGTAAACTCTTAAAAATGTATTTATTTTTGCAAAATTATTTATCACTATCACAAAGTGCATTTACTTATATTTCTCTTCAATATTTATTAAACAACTCCTTAGAATAAATGGCAAACTTCTATTGGTCATATTGCGTGATGTTTCATTTCAGATGCGTCGAGCACTGGCTCGGAATGTACAATCACTTCCATCTTCACAAAGATATTTTTTATGCTAAAATTTTTTCTACTTCCAAGGGGTAGTTGTTTTATACCACTTGGTCAAGGATTCAGAAAATAAGGCAAGCTTTTTCCTTGCTGTTTGTTCATTAACATCTTCCCAGAGTCGATACAAAACCTAGTTTTTCAATTTTGGAGAATACAACGGTGCCAAGTTCGCTTTGACCTGGGTTCAAAGGGAACACGTCACAGCGTCTTAAATCTTTGGCTTGAGGTTGTTATTAAATTTCTATTATCAACTTCTTTAGCTTGACCTTTCCGAAACTCAATAGAATATATCGTTTTCCAGTTTTTGAAAATCCCAGCGTGCCAAATACGTCTTGACTCTCAGATTCAGATGGGGACGTCTTGGAACTCTGGTTTGTTGTAGTTTTTCAATTTTGGCGAATTCAACGGCGCCAAGCTCGCTTTGACTTGGATTCAAAGGGGACACGCCACAGCTTCTTAAATCTCTCCCAAACTTAAGAGAAAATATCGTTTTACAGTTTTTGAAAAGCCCAACGTGCCAAATACGTCTTGACCCTCAGATTCAGATGGGTCACGTCGTGGAACTCTGGTTTGTTGTAGTTTTTCAATTTTGGAGAATTCAACGGCGCCAAGTTCGCTTTGACTTGGATTCAAAGGGCACACGCCACAGCTTCTTAAATTTCTCCCAAACTCAAGAGAAAATATCGTTTTACAGTTTTTGAAAAGCCCAACGTGCTAAATACGTTTCGGCTCTCGGATTCAGATGGGTCACGTCTTGGAACTTTGGTTTGTTGTTGTTCTTTAGCCATTTCCCATGCTCTTCAGTTTATCTTTTTCTGAACGTTATCAGAAACCACAAGTAGCCATCTTCTTAAAAAAAGTATTATGGTGATGATAGTCTCATTCCCGATCTTCTTCCCTGCAGTGCTGTACGCATGGTTCTCTCGAGATCCTTGCGAGAAGCTTGCAACCCTATCAATTAGTCGCTCAAAGAATTTGGTTTCTTTCAGAGACCGGCGCAAGAAGTAAACCCCATGTTTTTTTAAATTCTAATTTCTAATGGTACCGAGTGGGTCACAAATTCGTGGCAAAGTATCAGAATATACCAAGAAGAAACCATCCTTCTTCTTTTCCAGAACACTCAAGGAGACCAATTCTTACAATTTTTTTTATGCATATTTATTGAAAAGTTCCAGACTCACAGATGAACCCGACCCAACAAACGACTTATTCAGTAAAAAAATCTAGTTCTAGTTCTCTTTTTCGTTCGATTTTTTTAATATTTGCTCCTTCATTGCACGAGATTGGATGCAGCTTTGTGTTTCTGATCCAAAATTTAGTTTTGATTCGATTCGTTCCAAGGAATGAAGATCTGGAAGAAGATCCTGGAGAAGATGATTTGTTGAAGGAAGACCAGAACGTACCGCACGTTCTTCGAGTACAGCCTTTCACAGAATATTTGTACGTCGGCGAATTCAAACACTACAATCCCACACCCACGAGAGAAACCAAAATCAAAGTGGTTGTGAAGATAATCTCGACTGATAAAGAACCACTTTTTCACATTCAAGAAGGCTGCCGATTTCGTTGCATAAAATTGTGGTGCCTAATATCGAAGAATATGATTTTAAAACCAATAAAAATATACCTATGTTAATTTTTGAAAAAGAAAATCTAAATTCATTTCATAAATCATAAATCATAAATTCATGGGGGAGTTTTTTATACATTTGAAAAAGGCACAGTTTAGCACTCCCAACGGAAAGTTGCTGATGTAATGAAATTAATAAAACCCACCACTACAAAGAAATTGCAGCTTTCTTGAACTTGCGGGATACTTCAGGAAATTTATTTCAGACTATTCAGTTTTTTCAAGACTATTGACCATGGTGAAAAAGAACCGAAAATTAAAATTTGGTGTCAAAATATGAAGAACTAAAGATATCAACTTCAATTTGTGCTAAATGCTACAGAATTTACTAAGAAGTTTTATTTATCGATTATATCACTGCCGAGTTGTAAACGGAGCATTTAAACATTTTTGTAGTCTCAAAATCATTTTCCAATATATCTTGATTTAACCATTACAAAATTATGTTAATATGTTATGTTAATAAGAATGGTGATCTATGGCCTCTTTTGAAACTGTAAAGTTTTACTTTTCGGTACACATCAAACTACTTTTTTGAAGCTGATCTGTCAGATACTACTTAATGAACACTTTTTACATACCTATATGGGGAGTTTGATAAACTTTTTTAAATGATCACTTTTAAGGCCTTGATACCCAAATAACTACTGAAAGTAGTTTTTTATTCTGCACACAAAAATGTAAAAATATACTGGGTGTCCCATTTAAAATATATAAGTAGAAAGCATTTCCTGTTAAACAAAGAGTGAAAAAAATTATAAATAAATTGTTTGCAACTATATATTCTTATCATTTAAAAAAATTACTTATTAAATAATAAATTAAGGATTAAATAATTAATTGACCGTTCCGGAACTTGATACTAACTCTCCCTTTATAATACTCGTATCTCAATAAAGAACAGAGATTGCCATATCATTCATTCTTTCCCTACATTTATGTGTTTGCTGCATTTCTAAGTAATTATATTTTTTGCATTTTTACGAGTTTGGATGCAGCTTTGCACTTGTGGCCTTAAGCTCACTTACAAAACTCCATGTAGACTTTAGAAATCATTTTTGTTTAGTTCTTAGAGATGTTTCCTAATTACTAAATTTTCAATACATCTGTTTGCCGAATTTAATGTTTTTACCATTTTTTAATGTCTAGTATTTCTTTTTTGACTGTTCCAAAACCTGTGTTTTATTTTTCTTGTTCTATTTCTATATTTAAAATTCAGAATTTATATAATATAAAACTTAGGACAAATCACCTTTGGATTGAAAACCTATGGAATTTAATCCTTCGGGCAATAAAAGCCTTTTCATTTTTTATCCTGGATGCAAGAATTATGCTTTAATTAAAGGAAGCGTAATTCAGTAAGTTGCTTTCTTTGCTTGAATCCGCTCATATTTCATCATACGTGAGACGAAAAGAGCGCAACGTTCAAAAACTAATCCCAAGTTCGTAAAACTTGGAGGAAAACAACTTGAATTATAACTGGCTCCAATTAAAACTTCCACTATATGATTGTGATTGCTCATAATTTTACCATAAAGTTGGATTTAGGAGCAAATTGAGCCATAAGCTGTAAAACTGGTACGAAACGACATAACGTACGCTGTAAACTAATAATTCTAACAAATTTGCGGACGTTGTTTGTTCATAACGAGTCGTTGTTGATTAAGGGGTGCGACTGGCAAACAGTTTCACCCCCGACATGTTCATTTCCTGCAAATCGTTTAAAAAGTTGCTTTGATCGGTCTATTAAGGAGGGACACGTCGGTTAATTGTGTTGTTAACCAGAGACGCTTCACGTTGAGTAATGACCTGTCAATTACTTAACTAATCGCTACGGTATCAAATCAACAGCTAAATGTTAATTATTCCGTGTGGCGGTCTGAGTCTCGGGATATTAAACGGAGCGACGTCATTAACTGGAAAATATGGTAAAATGGGAAATTTGCAGAAACTAACGACAACTAACCCCCGTTCGATGTAGTGAATGCGCCCTCATTATCGCACAACAATGTTCCGAGGGTCTTGAGGGTGTGCAGAAGGTCATAATGGCCATGGAAATTTAATAGTAGGACAATTCAGCAATCCGGACAAAAAGTGCGACTGCGAAACGAATGATCATTTTATGCCGCCCATTCATAACTGTCACGAAGTGTATTTTAGCAGGTTGAATGTGTGTTTCTGCAATTGTGTGTTCGGGGTTACTGCCATAAACCGATTTAATAATCGACTGATTTGTTGTCTGTCCCCTTCATCATCGCCGCACTTGTTTTTGCACAAAGCTTTGTTAGTGATTTGTTAACAAGCGATTCTAGGCGCGATTGGTGCAAATCTATCTAGCTCTACACACGAACGAATCATTTTAGCAGTGAACAAATTGTGTGCACCGTTTGGAACATGCGCACAATAATAAGACTTTGAAAGTGATTAGAGTGTAGTCAGTGTAGCTAATTTTCCTTATTTAACAAATTGCATCACTAGGTGTCGGTTTTGACTGTGGACAAGAGGTAAGAGACAGACGAGACGAGATTTGGATGTCATTTAAATTAATTTTTGTTTCTGTCGCAAATGTCTACGCTGTAAAAAATAACACAAAATTTATATTCTATTGCATTCTGAGCCATTTTTATTTGTACACTCTACATAATAACGCGCTAACACAGAAAAATATTTGGTGTAGCCAATGAAATCATTTTACAATTCGGTTAGAGTATAGAAACTGTGTAACATTCAGATGGAGATTTAGGGCCTCGTTTAGACGTCTTTTGAACTAATTTTTGATTAACAGTTTCTGTCAAATGTGGTGATATGTCAAAAGTCGACACTGTAAAAAAATTAAATAAAAACCAGATATCATAGACCTACTCTAAATTATTTTTTATTATACGGACGTAATAATAAAATTAACATTAATGAAACCAAAGAACTCAGTGAACTCTTAATTCCAATTTGAAACTTGAGCTCATCTTTTCGTTTTATCTATATCTATATACATCTATATCTTTTTACCTATAGGGTGACTGGCTACTCGTGTTACAAACTTTGCCAGTAGATTCTAGCATTTAAAAGGAACAAAAAATACCCTCTCTAGTACAGTTCGATTCACACTCGTTTTAGAGGTAGTTCACTATTTTCTATTTTTTAAGACTTTACGACTTTTATTTGGGAAAAAGCCAATAACTCCGGAATTGCTAATTCTACAACTAATCTGAGGGAATATGAAAAACACGTTAACGGTAACGTAAACGTAAAACGGTAGTGAGTAAAGATGAAAGAGGGTTGCAAATAAAAATTCAGCATTTGCTCATTTCTTACTAATTTTTTATTTAGCACACCTTATACAGCCATGGACAGTCAAGAATAACACTTTAGCCGGCGGGTGTGATGCAAATACCGACTCTATGAGATATTGTCATTGAGTCGGTATTTGCTTCACACCCGCCGACTAAAGTGTTATTCTTGACTGTCCACGGTTGTACATACATACATATCTCGACTTATTTGTTTTGTAATTTTGTCTTCAAGGTTAAAGTGAACTACCCTGACTATAGTAGAGAGTAACTGTAGAGAGGAAGTGTAGAACACCCTGCATATTATAGTGAACATTAAGAACAAGATATCTAAGATATAGAGACATATTAGTTAGTATACATTGTTATTGTAAAATTCAAAAAATCGAATTAAAAAATGACACTGATTTATAAAGTCCAAAGGCAGCTCGTCAATTTCCTTATCTAAAGACCAAAGCGACACCTAGAGATATAATTTATTTAAAAATACATGTATCTTAAAACGGCTGTAAACAGAAAATTTTATTTTTTATTGTCAAATATTTTCTGTAAACAATTAAAAAACTGAATTTACAATGTACCTTAAAACTCATTAGGTATAAAGTTCCAATACAAATTTCTGAACCCAAAAAAGGCTATTCCTGATAATATGTAAGGTGATGTGAATAAAGAGAGTATAAGTTTAGAAAAACCAATGCTTGTATCTAGTTCCTTCAGAAGAAGAATAAAGAGGCGAATTTGCTCATTTAAAAAATAAAGTTGTATAAACCTAAAGTCTCTACACACTTCAATGACTGACTGATTACATATTAAGTGAAATAAATAAACTTAGTAATTGTAATGTTTTTACAAACTAATGGAGTTATATATTTCTATGTGCTTGTGAATAATAGAAATAAACACTTTAAACTAATTTTCAAAAATATAATATAGCGGTACGATTTTAATACATCCAGTGATGTTGATCTTGATTGAAGATTGAGTTAATATATACTTTCCTCACAAATCCTTGTGAATCGATTGAAAAGAAAGAATACTGACTTTATCAGATGAAAACAATAATCTAAGGAATGGACTGGAAAATGGCAAAATTAGCATTGTCCGTTGCAAAGGTTATGACTTTAATTTATTTGGATGTTGCAGGAATACTGTTATTGTATCTTCCAAAGGGTCAAACGAAAACTAGAGTGTACTATGCTAAACAATTCATTTATTTATTAATTTCATTTTCCATAAGGAATTAAGAACTGATGTACGACTTGCTTGACGCATCCAACTTATTCTCTCAGATTTACATTTGCCCTCAAAACAAAAATAGCTTTGGTTAGCGATTTTCATAAAGCAGCTAAAAATCGCTATTTTGAGGACATGCAATAAATGGATGTAAGTTCTGGACCTCGCTAGTCTAACTGCGTTGAGTCTCAGGAGAACCATTCTTTTATAGTTAGGTTTGAGATTGTCGAAGTTAAATCTTTCCTAAGATTTTATTCATTTACGATGAGCCATGAAACGACACCAGATATTCCAGAATTTGATTCCTCAGTATGAATGTAAATATGTATACTTCAAATATTCTGAGATCTACTGAAATTTAAATTTATACTATTTTAATTTTATTAACTAACTAGCTGACCCGACAGACGTTGTCCTGTCCAAATTCCGATAAATTTGTTTGTGATCGTTTTGTGAATTTGTTAAGAGTTATTGGAAATGTGTAAACAAAGTAAAAATGAGAAAAACGTATCGACGTCGTGTAACGTAAACGACGAATAAAAACAAATATCAAAATCAGTCAATCCAATCACGACAAAATCATCCAAAAGAAATCCATACAAAATGTATTTTTTTAATAAATTATTGTTTGTGAATTTTTACGATGTTTTAAATTTTAAAGAACTCAGTGAACTGTTAATTCCAATTTAAAACATGAGCTCATCTTTTCGTTTTATTTATATCTGTATCTTTTTACCTAGAGGGTGAGTGGCTAGGCGTGTTACAGACTTTGCCAGTGGCTTCTAGCATTTAAAAGAAACAAAAAATAACCCTCTCTACTAGAGTTCGATTTGTTTCAGAGATAGTTCACTTTTCTCTATTTTTCAAGACTTTACGACTTTTATTTGAGAAATAAAACGTATCGACGTCGTGTAACGTAAACGACGAACAAACAAAAATGTATCAAAATGAGTCAATCTATTCACAAGCCAGTTCCATACATGTATGAGAAAATAATTTTTTTTTCCAAAATTTATTTGTGAATTTTTACGTTTTAATAGTTATTCTACTATTCGGGGCGGAGACAAATCCAACAAATCAAAGATCATAAAAATCGGTCCGGCCGTTATTGAGTTATAAATGGTGTAACTAACCCGATATTGTTTTTTATATATATAGAGCAGCAAAAAATATTCGTGGAGTTGAGATATCATACTTGGACACTAATTGTGGCAACTAACTAATTACTAAAATCGATACCTACTGACGATTTTTGAATAAGACAAATCTTGGAATAGCTGCTTTAATGTATGATCAAATAACAGACATTTTCTTAAGAAACGTTGTTTAAGAGAATACCTTATAGATTACTATACCTCTAATTTCACGATTTTGCCATCTACATTTACTTACTATTAAAAGATTCATATCGTGCATTCAGCTCTTTTTTACAGAAATGATTCTTTGATTTCCACGACAATTTTATTATTTAACTTTGTAGCGCATGAAATCAGTTTGTTTTTTCACTGGTTTATTATTTATGGTATTTTTTTGACGTTTGATAGTGTGACCTTTTCTATGAAACTTTTCGTACAAAATGCAGAAGATTCATTTAGTGTCTTTTTTTAATAAATTACATCTACAGGGGTCGATTTGGACATCATATGAGCACATTTTTCATTTTTCAGCGTACACTGCAAAAAATAAAACAAAACTTAGATTTCTCGGCTTGTTGAGCTTCAATTTTTCAAAAGCAGCCTATAATTATTTATGACGATTAACACTATGATTTAAACTCATAAAAAATTAGGGTTGTTTATTTATTACTAGTGCTAAAAGTAAAAGTAATTTTGGTGCCAAAATTAGGTGTGCTAATTAAAACAATACCCCATTCTCTCTCTCTTTTAATTTTTGTATGTACATATTTTCGCTTTTAAATTTAAAAGTTCGTGAGGTTTTACGACCGGGAGTGGCCCACACGCTTCGCAGTGTTTGTTTAATTTGCGCATCCCCGAATTACGTATTAATAGAGTGTCCATTTCATTTGCATTTCGGCGTCCCCACACACCGTCACATGGCAATAATAAGAAGAGGCGTCCTTTCGCGCGGTAATGCGTCCATTAAGCGCGGCGACCAGCAGTAGCAGAGGCAGCTACGTCCTCCGTTAGTCTGATATGATTACATTCGGGAGATGCAGGTTTATACGGCCCTCGAGCGACCAACTGAGGTTGAATCCGGCGCTACGGGTCACCAGGTGACGATTTGTCACATCTCCAAGGCGGCAAACAAGCTAACGCCATTTCACGGACACTCACCAGAGGATTACGCTAACTCGTCCATTTCCATAGATAATTGCGACAACACAAGATTTCACATACAAAGTTACCAACGAAATTACCGCAATTAACAACTTGCGCCAGACTTTAGCCGCCCGGTAATGCTTTAGTTGTGTTCGCGGATTTTAAGTCGCGATTAGTTCGCCAGAGACACTCTTTGACTCGTTCTTGCATTTATTTAAACATTTACAATAGCATATAATAATTGGCATAGAAGCGGAATGATAACAGCAAAGATAATGTGATAATGAAACAACAAATCGGGCAATCGTTAGAAAATTATAAAAAGTACCGGGTGACTATAAATGATTGCCATTTTTGTGTTAGGTTGGCAATATTTTTTAACTCTTCCATTGGGTACTCTGATTTTCAAATTTGAAATTGTCAAATAGGTAAACGTCAAATTGCCCATATCAGAATTGTTTTCAAAATGGTTTTTACAACTGGAAGATCTTTTCGATTACTCGCTGTAACCATTTTCTCCGTTATTTGTCACTTTCCGTTCGCCATTATTCGATAAGTTACACTTTTTGACAACAATATTCTAACCTAGTTAGTTGATAAATAAATTCTAAAGCAAGAGGGTCTGCACTTATAATTTCCTAAAACATTATGGTCCTTCGAGTTAACATTAAGTAATCACGTCAAACAAATACATTTTTATAGATAATGAGAAATATCGTAAAAACTAATCAGAACTGGCATATGATACCTTTATAAAAGTTAAGTTATTTTTTATTTATACATCGAATGGCGTTTTTAGATTGGGGGGTTGCTATTTGAAAAAAATAAGTTTTTGATATTTTGTTATTATCATATTTAAAAAATCGCAGCAACCTTTTGAGACATTCAAATTTTATATAAAGTACATTCAGATTATGCTCTGAGGTTATGCAAAACGACAAGAAATACCTATTGCATTATCTCCAACGAATTAAGAAATATTAATTTTTACACAGATCCTTGTATTTCCAAATTTTAGCATTAAATAGAAAATATTTCAAAAACTATGAGAGGTAAGTGTCGATAATCTGGATGAATCTTACTCAGAATTGAGGGTCGAAATCAATGAGTGCATAAAAATAGGGGGTTGCTATTTAAAATAACAAAGTTGATGTCAATTTCCGGTATAACCGAAAACGCCGCCATCTTGAAAGTATTTTACGTCGATTCAGAATGATCGGTAATGATCATGCACCAAATGTCAACTTTCTAACTTTACAGGAAATTCAAAATTTTCTAATGAACGGTCTACGTGAATCACCCTGTATATGTAGATCAATGTTTGTTTGTCCATTATAGACTCGGAAACTACTGAACTGATTGCGCTCAAATTTACAGGGTATGTATGTTTTAATGCCGGGACATTCCCGGAATGGTTCGGAAATGTTGGGGACATGTTTCAGTGTTTTAAAATTTTGTCGGTCATTAAATGTCATTTTATGACAGTTCTATTTAGCGTCACAGCAGTAATTGACAACAACTATGATCCAAACCTTATGACATAGAAACCTAGTTAAAGAATCAACCCCCAGGGGAGGTAAGACGGGACAAAAAATGATTTACTTGAAACTTGGCACAAATACTCTTAGTTATTTTTATGCAAATGCAACTTTGAACTATCAGGGGCGAAGCGGCGATGGATGAACGCTAGTGATATATAAATGAAGAACAAAGTTAATTCCTGATCCAAAAAAGTTCAAAAACTAGAAAGAAAAAATGTAGGGAGCGTCTAAATCTAAGAAGTTCGAAATCAATTTGTAAAATCTCATAGCATCTGATTGAAATAACTATTTGTAAAATTAAATCTTGTCCAAGACTTTTACCAAATCATTTATTTCTTGATCCAGAAAAGTCACATTACCTAATGGATCTAAATTATTAACAAAGGTGAGAAAGGAAAAAGGAACTGAGACTGCAATAAAAACAAAATTGTACAACCCAACTTGCCATTCCTCTCGTAGTAGTTATCCCGATAACTTACATCTTGTTTCATATTTTGGTAGAAGCTTATCTTCAATTTTTTTATTTAGCACATTAAATTTGCGTAGCGGCGTCCACTATGGTCTCTTTCACTTTCGGTGAGAGCTCTCAGTTTTTATCGATGCCCTTCATCTCTTTAGTCTGGTCTTTTATATTCCTTCTTGTACCGTTGTCTTCAGTCATTAGCTTTTGAAAGCTGTCTGACATCTAGTTGAACGTTTGCTCAAGCAGTATTTTTTTGTACGTCTTTTTATCTCTTTACTGACTGCTTTTCCTCACCCTCTCAAGTAATTGCTCGGCATGTCAGTAACTTATAGCGTTATCCATTTATACGTCAAGACTTTTTGAATTTTGTTCATTTTCTATGTTTTTAGCACATTCACATTTACCCTGTTCTCTTTCGCTTTCCGTGCTTTCAGCTTTTGCAGAAATGCAAAACTCCTCCAGAATCTCCTTTATCTCCGGAGTTGTAGCTGGCTCGTGGTGTCACGCAGTTTTTCTATCTGGTCTTCTATTTCTATTTTTTTATTGAAGCTTCCAGGCACTAACTTTAAGAGCTCTCTGAAATGGACATCTAAGGGTCTAGATGTTTGCCCCAGCAGTATTCTTTTTACCATGCAAATCTTCCATCATCTATGTTTATTTGTCTTTTTTCCTTTTAACTGACTGATAGTGCATTATCATTAACTTATAGCCTTTTTAAAATTTTCGTGAAATCTTTCTGTCAGACAACATAATTTCTTAGCTTTTCGGTACCATATTGCATATTTTATATTTTCGTAAAATCCTTGTGTTCATCTTCTATGTACCTACTCAGCTCATTCAATTTTTGTGGCGGCGTTCACCATATTTTCTTTCGCTTTCTATGTAGAGCCCCAATTTTTACAAAACTGCAACATACCTTCAGGCTGACTTTTATCTCCTGGTATCATGTAATTTTTCTGCCTGGTATTTTTTTTTCATGCACTAGCTTTGATATCTTCTTGATTCGAACATAGTGTTAGCTAAACGTTTGCTTAAGCAGCTTGTTTGTTCATTTTTCTCCTACATTAGTGCCTCGTCATCCTACATCATTTTTTAGCATTCTTAGAACATGTGGAAAGGTTTTCATATATAAATTTTAACTGGTAACTCACTGCAGTCTGTTAACTAACTACAGTATTTCGTCATCCTACATAAGATTGATGATATCTCTAGCTAATATTTTTCTGTATATGTGAGGAGAACTTGCCGCCTACAAGACTTTACGACTTTTATTTGAGAAAACGCCTATAACTTAAAATTACTAATGTTACAACAACCTGAGGGTAACGGTTGGATTCTACGTAATTTTTTCCACTAAATGCAACCTCGCTGGATCAAAAGAATAGTTTAAGTCAGGAGCTGTGTCTCCAAAATGTAAAGAAAAATTGTTAACATTTTTCTTCATGTATTTGACCCACAAGCTCTAAACCTACAAGCTTCAAACTTAGAAATCTTCAAATATCACAAAAACTGTTCCTTTAACTAAGCTAAGGGTATAAAAATTTTTATGTTACTTTTTTCGATTGTCCACAAATCGTTCAGGAAATATAAAAAACGTGCGGCAAGGATTTACGAGGGATGAGAGTTGCAGCGGAAATTTTAGACATTTGCACGTTTCTTAAAAAAAAATCTATTTAACTCAATTTGTAAATCGATTTGTTTTTGTTGTTTATTATATGTGAAGGTTGAATGGAACCAATTACTTGGTTTTTCCTCGAAATACTATTTCTTCATTTCGGGAAGATTTCTTCTTAGATTTAAGAAGAACAAATATGATTTTTCAGCATGACCATGCTCCTCCTAATTTCACCAGGAACGTCCAGGATGTCCTAAATGATCATTTCACGACGTGTATCGGCCATGGGGGGACTGTACCATGGCCACCAAGATCTCCTCATCTCACCCGTATAGATTTTTTAATGTGTGAATACATGAAAGAAGAGGTTTACCGCACAGCGGTATCTAACGAAGAAAGATGAGGTTTGGGATCTTTACCTCTGCGGAAAAACTATGCATAACATTTCGCGTAATAGTAAATAATTTACGGAAAAAGGCGAGATTATGTATTGCTGAAGGTGGGGGACACTCTAGAACAACATTACATAACAAATAAATCGATCTACAAAATTTGTAGGAAACGAGCAAATGTCTGAAATTTTCCTTGCAACTCTCATCTATCTTTATTTCCTACCGCACGCTTTTTCACATTTCCTAAACGATATGTGGACCTTGGAATAAAAAGTATAAAAAAAATAAAATATTATACCATCAGATCAGAAAGTTTAGTTAAAAGAGCAGATTTTCTGATATTTGCTGCTTCTTAGGTTTGGAACTTGTAGGTGAAATGCATCATAAAAAATATCAACAATTACATACATTTAAAAAAATAAATAAATTTAGAGACAGCTTCAGACTGACACCAATTTTATGCATTCATCGACGTTGCATTTAGTAGAAAAAATATCGCAGAATCAAGCGGTACTATGAGATTAGTTGTACCATTAGTAATTCCGTTGTTAGCGTTTTGTCAAAAATCTTGAAAAATAAAAAATGAAGTGAGAATCGGACGAGTGAGAATCGGACTTTAGTAGAGAGGAACTTTTCGGTGCCTTTTAAAGTGTAGAATCCACTGGCACAGCTTGTAACACGAGTTAGTCACCCTGTATATTATTAAAATTTGCCCTTTTAAAATTGATGTCAGAACCTTACTCACCATAAGATTAGCTGGATCTCTTTCCGATATTGTTTCTGATATCTTTTAGACTATTTCTTTTATCACGACAAGGTAGCGGCCTAAAGGGGCCATTACATTTAAGAAATTTAAAAATTCAAAAAAAATCGCTAAAATACATGTAAAAAACAAACTTTATTTGGAGAACAAATGGCTCAAAAATCCAAATAGATAAAAAGATAAAATATTTCTAAACAATGTGATTAATCAAATTTTGTCTTCGTCAAACTCCAGTGAACCCATGGGTAAAACTCAAAAATAAAATGTCCAATTAATTATTTTATGTTGCAGGATGAATTGGATCAATTAATTCAAAACAGGTTTACTTTTATGGGTCGCGTTTGCACGTTTTTACATCATCAGACGACAATCCTGTTAAAACAGATATGCAGTGTATTTATCAGAATTAACAGGCAACGATTCGTGTACAATTTTTCTTCCAGTTGGTATAAGTCGGAAAAAAATGATTGCAGAAGTTGTAAATTGAGTAACGATGTCAAGTCCCCCGCTTCCACCCTTACAGAGGGCGCTTCGCTTGCGTGGGGTCACTGAATCAGGTTCCACTTGTGCAATACGATCAATTATTCACGAGCACATCTGTTAGGGATATGTATCTCCGACATCGTAACAATACGATCGAATGAAAGAAATGAACAGTTTGTCGTATTTTGCAACACGCACATACAAATGTAGATGGACCTCGCCCCCCAACTAACTGTATAATTTCCAAATTTCGAGAATAATGCCCTAATTCGTTCCAGCATTTTGCGGCAAATTGAATTTTCCCCGTAGCTCTTTCGCTGTGCTCCGTTAAATCGCTGCTTTTTCTATTTTCTACTGTGTACTAGAATTTGGTCGGGGTCAGGATGTTCTTTAATATTAATTACTTCAGACCCACGTTATATAAGGAGATGGGGATAACTACTAACTCGGTTGTGTACTACGCTAAATCCAATTATTGCAATCCGTTTGAAATCTGGGATCCTCCTGTGTTGGTTTACCCGGACCTTAAAGTCCATTACGACCGGTCAACCGACAACGCAAAGCTCCGGTTAAATTAGCTTAAGATCGCCCGACTCCGATGCTCATTTTACTCGAACCGCAATTTCGACAAACTTTTAAAAAAATACCGCCATATGTCGCCTTTTCCTCTCCATTTGGTCAGCGTGCTCACCCCTCTTCGGCCCACAATCGTGGTGCTAGTGCACGCATTCAAAACATCCACCCTAACCTGTCTCTTCGAGGAGATGGCCACCACCGCAAACAGATTTATCAGACTCCCTTTGACAGTCGAGAGTGTCCGCTGTTAAAAGGGGAGATCCCCTACGGCTTGTTTGGCATACACTTTTTATTCAGCTATTATCATTCTAATTATTTACGCGGGGTGCGGTATCGAATAACCAACATAACTAAGTGGCAGGCAGGAGCTCTTCGGGCTCTACGTTCCGAATAATGATCCTGGATGGCTCGTGATTAGCCCCATTGTCTGATGAAATATTGGCCCGTCGCAACCTTGCTAAAAAACCTGTCGCAGATGTTTACAATGGGGGCGATTGGTAAAAATGTGGCCAGATTGGAAAAGTATCAATAGCCCGGGAGGTGCTTCAAGGGCAGTATGTTGCTGGTTAGAGCTCAAGCATCGTATTGTTTAGAAGATTTCATGGCTCAACGCAAATTTTAAACCAATAAATGGCAGTTGCGACTAATTAAAAAAGCCTTATGGCTCACACATTCAAATATAAATAATTTAAGAAGTAATACAAGAAGTCATATCTTTACATTCAACGTCATCCCAAGAGATACAAGACGCAATTTTGTCCTACTTTCAAAGACTGTAGGGGTGAACATTAAATAACAGCATTGCATTTGCTGTTCATGCTTTTAATGCTTTTAACCTCTTGCCATAGTTCGGACTTATCTTTTTATCTCGCCCCAAAGGTGTTGTATCGAAATTAAGTAGAGCATCTAACCTCTTCAATTAAGATTGTGAAATCGAGGACTATCTAGCATGGAATTAAAATTGTCTCCGATAAATTATATATGTAGAAAGGAAGGATAATGCAAAATGACATACTTTCCGAATATCTAAAGAATGCTTACTCAAGGTATCTTTTTAAATCAGACTCAAAGTTTCTCTAATCTTTTATTATCTCTTCAGAAAATCAACATGATTATACATTAAACAAAAACGATATTCGTAAAAAAACACAAATTGAAAAAAAAGCCTAACTTGTTGGGCAAAATGACAGACTGTTTCAAATTAAAACTAATCAAGACGTGCTTCATAAATGAAAGTTTTGGTTTTTATGGACCCTCCGGTATACTTTGCATTAGATACATTTCTGAGACATCCTCTAAACAGTTTCATTGCAATACAGACATCCAATTTTTGAATTATCCTTAGTGGCGGCTGGTGCTAAGGGGCCTAGAGGCACATGCCCACTGATGCTAGAGAAATAAATAATCTTTTTTATAGATTTTAATTTTTAATTTCAAATTATTTGAAACCCAAAAAAATGTAAAATTATAATGTATAAAAAGATTATTTATTTCTCTCTTTCAAATAATTTGACAACTAAAACAAATTAAAATCTATAAAAAAGATTATTTATTTCTCTAGCATCAGTGGACATGTGCCCCTGTGCCCCTTAGCACCATCCGCCACTGGTTATTATCAGCATTAAAGAATTCGTTTGGTTCATCTCATGAGTCTAATCCTTGTTTCTTAACTCGAACTTTCTCACTATTTCTTTCTCTTTATTTTTTTTCGGTTTATTTATATAAAAAGCTTGAAGTGAGAATATTTTGATATGTGCTATTCCTTTGATGACGTAATGAAAACACACTTGAAACCGAAAATGTTATAAGTAGAGAAACATCACTTTACTCAATGTTTGTTTAAGCCTGCAAAAATATGGTTCCAAAAATTGGAGGAACAGAATGAACATGATTAGTGAACGATTCTTCCTGATTTTCTGTTGTTCGTCTATTGTGTTGTGCCTTGTGGTTATCATCATTGGCTGCAATATCAGTAGTAACGCTAAGTAGATAAATAGTGGAGAAATGTATGTTGCTTTGGACATACTAAAAACCAACTATAATTTTACTCAGTATGCCATTTTGCCCAGTGGCGCATTAGACAGAATTACGTTAAATGGTGGCTTAGGATATTTTCTCCGGTGGTTGAGCACAACAGCAATTCAAAATCAAACAGCAGATATTGTGAGCAATCAAAAAAAATTACAAGTACAACTTAGTAGAAAATGATGACAAATTTAAATCTAATTAACTTCTATCTTGAATTGTAGTTCGCTAGCAAAGTGTTCTTCTCACAACAAATGGCGTTGAGAATAAGTGCTGCCACGCACAGACATCATTTTCCACTAAAACTGTCTTAGATATAGGTAGTATGTCGTTTTTCCATGTATGTTATTATGCCTTACATTCCCTTACAACATTAAGATCGATAACTTTTCCTCCAATTTGCTGCTTTTATCTAAGGCTATGATGGATATTCGATTTTGACTTTCGAAACTTTTGGCCAATATACGCTAAGTTTTCCCCTTTCTGTTCATTGCTCCAGTCGGGGCTAATGAACTGATTTACAATCAAATTAGCGGTAACCAAAAACAAAGTGAAAACATAATAAAAAATAAGGTTTTGATTCGAAAATAAAAAACCCGGTTCAACAGATGACAGCATAAAGGGATGTCTGCTTGTACGAGGATAATTTAAAAACTTTTTGGAATGATTTGAATTATATTTTATTTTTCCACCTATTCTCCTTTGTTTTCATCTCATTTGGTACAACGATGCTCAATAGCCAATATCCCATCTCGAAAGTGGGTTTCCGGGTGGTCTGCAAAATATTATTCAACCGCGTCTTTAACCGCATCATCTCAAAGAAATCTCTGTCCTCCAAGAATCTTTTGAGTTTCGGGAATAAATGATAATCTGAATACTAGGCTGAAATAGTTAGTTTAAAAAACACAAATTGAAATAAAATGCCTAACTTGTTGGGCAAAATCACATACTGATTTCAAATTAAAACTAATCACGACATGCTTCATAAATGAAAATTTTGGTTTTTATGGATCCTCCGGTATACTCTGCATTAGATACATTTTTGAGACATCTTCTAAACAGTTTCATTACAATACAGACATCCAATTTTTGAGTTATCATCAGCATCAAGGATTTCGTTTGGTTCATCTCATGAGTCTAAAACTCGTCTCTTTACTCGAGCTTTCTCACTCTTTCATTCATTTTATTTTTCTTTCAATTCATTCATATAAGGGCATGAAGTAGAAATATTTTGATATGTGTTATTCCTTTGACAACATATTCTATTTTATTTTCTACACATATTTTTTACAACGATGCTCGATATCCCGTCTCGAAAGTGGGTTCCCGGGTGGTCTGCAAAATATTATTCAACCGTGTCTTTAACCACATCATCACAAGGAAAAATCTGTCCGCCAAGAAATCTTTTGAGTTTTGGAAATAAATGATAATCTGAATACCAGGCTGAAATTTTTTGTGGCCTAATTCCCCCATTGCAATAAGTTAGAGCATCTAACCTCTCGAATAAACTTAAGATTGCGCAATCGAGGACTATCTAGCATGAGATTAAAATTTTCTCCGATGAATGATATAGTAAGGAAGGATAATATGCAAAATGACATACTATTCGAACATCTAAAAAATACTTACTCAAGGTAACGTTTAAAATCAGAGTAAATGTTTTTCTAATCTTTTATTAATTTCTTAAGCCTATCAACATGATTATACAATAAACAAAAACGATATTCTTAAAAATACACAAATTAAAAAAAATTACAAATGTGTCGTTTTGCTAACTTGTTGGGTTGCATAGATCCTGCACAGGTGTGGACTTTACATTGTCCCGGTCTTTTATCTTGAATATTTATACCTAATTGGTCTAAACTCGGTTATCAAATACAGCAGCAGTCTTTAGTAATCTCAGAAAACTTTAGGCCAGCATTTTCCAGAAGCAATTTATGGATTTTTTCGATAATTTCTTTAGGTGTTGCACTTTTTGCTCTTCCGGAGCAAGGGGCATCCTTTCGACTCTCCCGATCTCGCTTAAACTCCGTAGTCCATTGCAAAATGGTGAATGCCAATAAAATTTTGAATTTAAGTGGGCCCCAATCTGTCATTCCGTGAAGTTTTGACCCTTGCAATTATAAGTAGCAAGTTTAGACAAATATGACAAAAAATAACAAATTCAGTAAATTGAAGAGTTCAACCTAGCCACTAGAATATAAATTAAAGAATATAATTACATTTTTCACTCATTTCTTTATTAATATTTCAGAAATAAAAAATCATGTATTAATTTTTCAACTGTTCCAAGTGTTCATTCTTCAACTTTTGAACTTCACATAAGTCCATATAATTTTTGCTGTTACAGTTATCGCAGTATGTATGTATGTATAGGTATTATAAATTATAATAACTGAAGTATGTGCTGATCGCTTATTATAATAACAAAATAAAACAAAAATAAAAAAACTCTGTGTGTTTCGATAAAAGGTGAGAGAGTTGCTAGTCTGTGTAGTTGAACACCGAAATATTTTTACAAATTAGACAAATTGTTCAGAGCTTGCCACTTTAGCAGCAAATCCCTCGAGGAATCCTATTCTTATAACAGTTAAAAGCAACGACATTCTCCGTTACGATTTAGTGACATTTAATGATGTACTACATTAATTATGATGTAAGCTACTAGTCGTAAAGCCAAACTACACTTAAAAATCTAATCTCTTTAATGCACAAGCCATATTTTCTCTCAGTGTCGTCGTAAGATAATTAGAAGTAATAAGAGCCGCAATAATAATAATAGCATCTCCGGTTAGTTTTTGAAGCGACTTGATTGATGTTCATGGACTTTTATTGCGGCTGAAATGGGAAAAAGTAGAGGAATTCAGGCACATAAACGTTTGCTGCCATCCTGCAATATATCAACCGCATATGATCAATTAAACTTATAGTAAACGCGACCTATGAGTAATATAATTTATTTTCTGATATAGGAACGGTCATAAATAACGGCTCAATTGGCAAATGTACGTCACGTTCGACAACTGGACCGCAGCACTAATTCGTCTTTTGGGATTTCACAACACGCAACGATGATAATTATTTAGCATTATATACGTTTGATATAATCGCATTTATTCCTATCTATGGCGAACTATGTAATTATGTCGAATGTTAATGCAGTAAACGAATTATCAATCGGTTCGTTTATTAATGCAGCGGCGCGTTCCGTCATGAATTGTTAATGCTGCATAGCCGCCAAACACCAAATTCCCATGACTCCGAAATATTTTTGATATTGACACAATTGCGCGCCGAATTTTTCTATTGTTTAAACAACTCTTATTTAAATTTAACACTATTATAAATTAATAGTATACAGCTTCATTCGCTGTTACTACTCGTTCGTTACAAGTTTCGGTGTTTAGGGACTTAAGACTTCTAAAACTCCTATGTTGGTAAGAAGTGACAAAACTATTTTAAATTATGATATTTTGTTTTTAATGTCGTTGAAATTTCGCTTATTTCAGATAACGTGCGTACTAATATTACAGACTTCGTAGATCATGGAATAACTTCCATGCCGTTCAAAAAAGTGTTGCAAAATTTTGACCTTGAGTTGGAGAGATTTGAAATTAACTGCTTCGGACACATTTACATAAGATCCATTTGAAGTCTTCTTCAACAAAAGATTTAGGGGTCGTTTGAGTAAACTTTGTAATTGCAGCTCCTGTCAAATGTCATGATTTGACAGTTTCAAAAGGATACACTGTAAAAAATACAAAAGCGTCCTGAACCTGCGTTTTTATTTGTACGAACGTTAGAAAGGTATATTTGGATTAGAAATTTTTAAAAATGCAAAATTTTGAGGAGCTTGTCCAATAGCATTGTTCGGAAAGCTTCAGATACGTGATTTGATTTTCTGTCCGTGTTAAGAGCGTTCTGGAGGGTTTGTGCGTTAATTCAATGCGTAATTGACCGATGGTCTCAAGTTTTAATAAGCTCGCAGTCCTTACAAGTATTTAATGATTGATGATGTTATAATATGACAGGGAATAAGCAATAGATTACCGTCGAGGAAAGGAATCTTTTGTCCAAACGGACGTCCCATCGACCCACCGGCAGGTTTGATTTTAATTCAAAGATAATGAGGGTCAGACGGGGAGATAGCGTACAGATTGCGTTATTCTATTATGCTGCTCATCACTGCCGAATCTGAACAGTTGTGCATTTGGACCTCCGATGTTATCAGCGAGATAAAATTACAAATCGGTGACGTTTTCACGTTGGGTTTTTTTCTCTCTAATAGTTTAAATGTCGTTCAAATAACGATTATTTCGAGCACGTTTGCACTTAATCGAATTGTTGGAAATGCGGATTTTACATTGAAATTTAACCAAGCGGATAAATCGTCGACACACAACATAAACTTTGCATTGAATTGTATTGTTGTGTTGTTATCTGGAAGGGGTGTTAAGACCGCAGTCGGCCTAAGGGTACAAGAATTGATAAACACTCTGCAGTTGTCCACATTGGGGTGCACCATTCAGGCGTGACGATGCCAGATGCACACCTTACAGCACAACACTAACCATTACAATTAATTACAGTAGTTTGACTCGTTCTCTTGTGATTTATGGCACCAACCCTTCATTCGACAATAGCGTTTATCAGAGGTTTCAATGCTTTTCAACAGAATTACGACCGATGGACCGTGTCATTCGGCAGCCTGCCCACACTTTCTAAGAAGAACTACAGCGAGTACTGGAGTAGCAGTAAAATTTTGTTTGATTTATTGATTTAATATTTCATTTTCCTGTGTAATCCAGATTTGGGCACAGTTCAAAAAGGGAAAGACTTAATGGTCAATGCCTCCAAAATCTGTGAGAAAAACATTCTTCTTGTAATTACTTCTCCAGCTCCTGAAATTATTTCGAGATTGCAAATGATCAGACTCAATAATGACTAGAGTTACTAGGTCAAGCAACTGACCGTTTTTTCACATCTGACAGAATCCAAGAAATTCCTCTTCATGGGATATTTTTTTTCTCAATGGGTTATTTTTTTATTGAATTATTTTTATTGTGATAGGTACTTCTACAATAATTATTCCAGTTGCTGTTCAATATGGTGTTGAGATTACCTAGCTCACACAATGGGCACAATTTTCCGGTCTACTTGGAATCGGCAGGTAGGGTGTTTATTTCACCAACAAAGCAAATTACTTCTGGCTACACACACATTTCATTACATAAAGATGGCATGTTTACCAATTACCTATTGCGCTTAAATCACAACTGAAAAGAATTAAATTAGTGCTAATTATGAAGGAAAAAAATTTTGTACCCGTACAGTGTACAATGTAACTACATAAGCATTAACAGGAAATTTAGATATATGCATCATGTCATTCCTTATAAAATAAGGTTAAGGTACCTACGAGTAGAAACATGAAAAATAAATATTTTAAGAAAAACTAAAATTAAACAAACAATCTGCAAAACTATACATACCAAATGGCGCATCAAACGTATGTTTTTTAAATAGAACAAACAGTATATTACGCCATTTTCAGATATTTTATTAAAAAATAATCCTACTTTGTATCACATTTTATGGACCTAACTTTAACTGTTTTGCTATTATTTGATATTTAATCGAAAAAAGCTTTTTTGAAAAATTGCTGTTTGCAAAACAAAAAGAAGTTTGGTTGAAATTTTGACTTCTTCTTCAAGTGCCTTGTCCTCTTCGAACGTTGGCAATCATTAGCGCTATCTGTATTTTGTCGACCGCTTTTCTAAAGAGACTTGTCGTAGTCTCATCATACCATGGTCGCAAATTCTTCGGCCACGATATTCTTCGGCGCCCGGGTCCTCTTCTGCCTTCGATTTTTCCTTCTATTATTAATTTGAGAAGTCCGTATTTTTCGTTTCTGAGAATGTATTCCAACTTTCGTTCTTTAAGTCTGAGCATGACTTCGAGATCTCTTGACATTCTCGCAAGCACATCCACATTGCGCACTCTGTTCATCCAGGATATTTTTAACATCCATCGGTACGTCCACATTTCGAAAGCTTCCAGCTTTTTACACATGGCGTCTGTTAGAGTCCACGCCTCAATTTCATAAAAGAGAATATTGAAGACGTAGCGACGTAGTACTCGAGTGCGAACGGAGAGCGACAGACTTCGGTAACACAACACGGACTTCATTTTTACAAAATTTTGACTAAAATGTTTAATATTGTCTAGTTTATAGTGGTCAAGTCAAATTTTGAATTTTAATATTATGGTAGGTATACAGAATGGCTCATGAATGAAAATTGTTAATTTAGCCGAATTTTTATCTTATGGCACACCCTGTATATTTTGGTAGTAATAGTTCACATTATTGATAACTTTTCTAATGACAACCATATAACTAGTCATTTTCCCAATTTTTCCAAATTATTGATATTCCACTCTTCAATCATATTATTAAAAAGCTTATCAACAATTTAATCTATTGTTACCAAAATAAGTATACTGAATGACAAAATTAACAATTTGCGTTCATGAGCAACCCTCTATATTACATTACTACAATTAGAAGATATTTGAAAATTTTCGGTTAAAATTTGAAGCAACATTCATGGAATTAGAAGTAAGCTATTAGCTATTTTTCAAAAAGGACTTTTTGTTGGCCATAATGTCAAATAATAGTAAAACAACTGAAGATGGGTCCGTAACAGATTAAACAAAGTATAATTATTTTTTGACAAGGAATCTGAAAATAGCGTAATATACTAAGCGTTTCATTAAAAAAATACATATTTTTGATTTGACACATTGTATGTGAACGCACTGTATATAAGCAGATAATTGCAGAGTATTCTCTTAACTCTATTGTACTTTTTATCGAAAAGCGCATTTCCATATCTTTTTTCATTCCAGAGTACCAAATCTTACTTCCCGTACCGCTGAGACACCGTATATACACAGCTCTAACAAATTTGGAAATATAAAAGAAAAAGTGTAAAAGATAACAAGATCGTATACCTATGTGATGTGAAAATGTACTAAATTATATGCATAAACAATATAATATATTTAAAGTTTCAGTAACCTGCAAAATTATCTCAAAATTCGAATTACTTAATATGTGTAATTGGATCCGTCTGTTGGGCAATAAAACTTAATATGTATGATTATTATATTATTATTTAATCTTTCCATAAAAAATTTAAATTTTTGTCTGTACCATACCGCCCATACAAAATCCATACTTAACTAAGAACTCTTATATACAATTTTTTTTGTTGTAAATTTCAAATTTAATTTAATGTAGCATTTAATAGCATCGTTTTAAAAAGAAATTAAATGAAATAAAAAAAGTATAAAATGTCTTGAATTTGGGTCCGGTGTCCTAAGATTCTAATTGGACTGGTTTTTAGTATAATACCGTTTTGGGTCATCATATCGACGGAATTTTTTTAGTTAGTTTTATAGGGTTTTCATAAAGTATGGAACCGGCTTAATATCGTCAAAACCATTAACTGGAATAACTTGCAACTTGAGATATGAATTGAACTAATTAATATCTATTACACTTATTTTTTTCAACTGTTTTACATTGTTACGTTATGAGATACGCAGCCAACTAGTTTTTTTTTAAATAGCAATAGGGGTGAAATTTGACAACATTTGAAGGCATATTTTTTCCTGAATATCATCATGTAATTCTGGTGTCGAAACATTTTGAGAACAACCGTAAAAAACAACCAATCATGTTTTATAGTTAAAATGACAAAATCAGCTGTACTGTAACACTTTTAGAAGCCTAACTGAATTAAAACAGAATAAAAAATGGCTCTAAACATTTATTTCTTAAAAATTATTGATACAAGAAAAAAATAACCAAACTTAAAAAATAAAATTCGAAGCATTTGGTTTTTTGTTTTTTTTGTGTTTTTTCTCTACGTTCCTTTACTCCCGTCTCGTTAAATCGCTTCAAAGTTTTAGTTACTGCAGATTTACAAATAGGCTCTCGTTCAGAATGCATAGCATTAAAAATAAGCACATACTTCTTTCTGCATGACTTAGCCTTCTATCGCTATAGCCGATCATCATCAGGACCTCTATTCGCTCTTTTTCACTTAATTTAACCATATTTGGCAAATTCAGTGCTCTCAGTGTGTCACCTGATACTTTAAAAGCATTTTATTAATTTTTAATTTATTTAACACTGATGGCAATGTTTAGACAAGAGTGACATAGTTTTGAATTCAGAATTAAAATAAGCTTTCGAATGGTGTCAAATTTGACTCCTATTGCTATTAAAAAAAAACCATTGGCTGTGTTTCTCGTAAACTAACAATGTCAAACAGTTGTACAAATTAGGGATAATAGGTATTAACTAGTTGAATTCATATCCCAAATATCAAGTTATTCCGCTTAATGGTTTTGAAGATATTATAGCCGGTTCCATACTTTTTGAAAAACTTGTATGTACTTCAATTAGAAGTTGTTTTGAATAGAAATTTTAATTCTTACAGAGTAGCCTTATTCCTTTTTATTTGTTTGATATATAATTTACAACACAATAGTTCAATTAAAATTTATATTTTTCGTTTTGTACTAGTACAGATAAATAGGATATGTTGCTCTTGAAACAGTATTGCAAATATAAATGTGTTGAAAAAATAAATATAAATGTTGAAAAGAGAACAAATTAACGATTGCTTTTTTATTTGGTCGAGAGTGACAAGCCATTTTAGGTGTTTCTTTTTAGTGTGTGTTAAATGTTTTTAAATGTGGCACGAAACCTTCCGCAGATGGATAATGAATGTCCTTTTGTTGACAGTCCGTAAATTTTTTTCCCGCTTGTGTTTTTTCGCCTCACTTTCCGAATGCAGTGTATGTACTCGTTTCGTGTTGTTGGTCGTCATCGTCGTAGCAGTCGTCGGTAGCGGCGAGAGCAAAAGCGGTTCGAGAACGCGGTAATCTGGCCAGGTCATTAAAAAGTGTAAAACGGCCGTTAGGGCTGATTGTTACGACGTCGGCGGCATCCTGGCCGCCGTGTATTGAATCGTGGTCGTCATCAGAGAGAGGCAGCGCGGCGGAATGCCGTCGTCGAGCAGTTATCGCACCCATTACAATAGCCGTGAGAGGTAAATACCGTTGTAATGGGCACGTGGCTGGTCGACGATCACCAGGGGACGCACTAACTCCGTCGGGCCGGCACCGCCCGGCCCTACGCCCTACGCCCTACCTGGGCGCGCGCGGACCCTTATTGGATGTTTTATCGCCAATCTCATTCCTCTTTTCGCCACATGCTTTCGCAGATAGGGTTAAGGAGATATAGCGACAGTAAATGAAAGTGGATGGAAGACGGCGCGAAGATGAAGGTCTGCGCCGTGATGCCACCCCCGGGGGCAATTCCCGGACCGCTGGTTACGACTGTCCGATTGCTCGCTATTGCCAAAGCCGGACGACTCACTGATTGTTATTCGTTTTTTAGTGGCTCCACGTCTAATCGAATCACCACCGCGCTAACTATTTTCACACCACACATACCCTGCATTACCTACCTACCACCTACCGACCCCCAACAATTACACTTCAATACAAATCATGTCACCTAACGAAAACACTTTTTATTTTTTTTATCAGATTCATTCAACACGCCGTCATTATAAAAGTGATGGCTTCAGTCACGCAACAACAAAGTCGAAATTTTGCAAATTGCTCATAAAACAATCAGTAGATATATTGTTATATTATTCATCTCTACAGAAGTAAATTTTAAGAAGATGTCTATGTTGAATTAGGAAAATGTACAAGTGATTCTATGATATGACCGAGGAGTAAACCGCTGGGGATTTATGGTGTATGTACTAGCCTTTGCCCGCGACTTCGTTCGCGTGGAAATTTTGATGTGTATGTTTGTGAACTGACGGCCTGATCATTTTGAAAAACGTATCATTACAGTGCTGTGAGAAACAGTCTGATATGTGATATAAATTAGGGAACTTGTAACTCATTGATTGACTTATTTATTTATTTATTCCAATACCGTTCTGTATATTCATTTCTGACTGCTCCAGCTAGTGATGGATTAAAAAGTGCTCTATGAAAAACAAAAAACGTAGAAATCTACCACTATGCCAAAAATCATGTCGATCTCTTGCTCGATGAAAAACAAAAACATCTATCCCACGGGAACATTTTTCCGGGATAATTAGTAGCCTTTATGTGCTGTTCCAGACTATAATCTATCTCTGTGCCAAATTTCATGCAGATCCGTTCAGCCGTTCTGGCGTGATTGAGTAACAAACATCCAAACTTTCACATTTATAATATTAATATAAATAGATATAAAAAAACGAGGCTGTGTTGGCCATGAAAAAACTTTGTGCATCAATATAGTGTAGCAAAATTTCGAACTATCAGTTCGAGTCTGTCAGATAATTTTTAGGTTAGTTTCTTTCTTGACAACGGTTTCGTATACGATGCATTTAGTGTTTTCTTTTTCAAATTGCATCACCAGGCGCCAATTTGGACTTCTCAGCATTTCATCTGCACGAAATATGGTGTTTTGTCTATTACACAAACAAGATCAGTTCACTTCGGAACCTTACCAGACTAAGGCACCACGCGCACTGAATCGACTCGGCTCGGTCGGATCGGCACGGCACGATCGGCATGTTTTGGTATACATGAAATTAAGGCTCGTCCTCAGTGGTAACATCTGGTCACTGTTCTAATTTTTGTTTTAATTTCTCTCTACGTCCAACTATTTTTACTACACGTCAGCAGCAATTTGCAATAGCGGTGGCTGAGGGATTCTCGAAATGTAAATACCCAACGGCCGGTCATAAATACTGCCTCTTAATTTGTAAGGGATAACCTGCACCAAAAAGTTGATGTACATTATTATTCGTGTTATCGAAATAAAATTACATTATAAAACCGCTATATCCAATTAAATCGTCTGTTGACGTATAAGAACATTCGACTCATCGCGGTTTTAAGAAACATATAAGTATACTGCTTTGATGGAGAATATGGATTTAGTTAGAGTTATCAAAAATTCGATTTATAGAGGTTCGAATTAAAAAGTTTTGACTGTAATTGTTTAAAAAAAACATTATTACATTTAAGTTAAATTTTGTTTAATTTGTATAAAATTTTCAAGCAAATATACCGAGACATTTTTTCAACTCTGAACATATTCCCTATGTTCAATTTAAAAAATCACAGGTCAATGCATTTCCTGTGCAACCAATGAAATTAAATGGTAATGGTAGAAATGTCATTCATGATGGCAATCAAAGTAAAACAATTGGTAAATGGTAAAAATGGGCATGGTAAAAATGTAATATGTTTATTTTTTTCTTCAGTTGAATACATTTTTTCAATTTATAATATAACAATAATAATACAAACTTAATAGACTTTTGAAACTCTCAAATCATGACAATTGACAGGAACTACGAACCAAAAAGTTGCTCAGAAGACCGATTCCCGGTGATGGAATTTGTTAAAAAAGACATTAAATGTGTCCTGTCTATAGGGGGTCTATTCGAGTCCCTATCACAATGTACGCAATACTTATTTTTTACACCCATGTACAATATTTTTCCTGTGTATTGCCCAACTATTGCGGCTACACCAGATAAAGCATTGTACTTTGTTTTATAAGATCTTTTCGACCATGCCCCGTCTACTACAACATCAACTAAAGGTGTGCCATTTTTGTCGACTGATCCAATTTCGTGTGCATGATCACTCTCCTCTTTCGCAGCTTTTGTCATTTCTGCCACGGCTACTTGTTGCCAACCGTTTGCAACAATTTTATGCCGACTTTGATAAGTGCCCTGGGCCATGCATGGAACATCTATGCATCCAAAAAATTCCTCTAAATTATAAAAGCCTCCTCCTATTCCCATTATTCCCTTGACGGCCAAAGAATTTAAATCTAGATTATTTTCACTGTGTTCCGATGATTCTTGCGTATTCAAGTAAAAAATTTCATTACACATTTCACATTTCAAAACAAATTTTGAAACTAATCCGCTTCTAAAGTCTTTTGTGAAAATTAGATTGCTCAAGGAGCAGCCAAAACGTTCACCATGCAAATTAATTTTTTTCAATTGATCGAAAAAAAACAGGACATTCACTATTCTATTTCCACATAGATTCTCCGTAGATTCAAGCCCCTGCTCATGGTCTCCAACAACTGCCAAAATACATACATTTATAATAATGCTTGTATAGCAAGTAATAAATTGAACTCACCTGCTGCGCTAGTTTGTATAGGAACAGGAACGTAGTATTGTCTGTGTTTTCTAGGTGACTATTAGAACTTTCTGCGGTAGCAATAGCTGGGGCAGATAGCTAAAAAAACAAAAAAGTTTTGCAAATGGATACACAGACGACTAGATGAAAATCATTTGTAAAGACACTATCTTTTTGAAAAAAAAATTGCTCTACTCTTAGATATAGTATGTATGTACATACATAATAAAAATTAAAAAGGTAGGTAATTTATTTACTTACTTGTTCTTTTCTCCATTGTTTCATCAAATTGTGGACGTTACCTTTGTGTTTTTTTGACTTGGAGACACGTTTGCGTTCTACATTCGCTTTTGCCATTTTGCACACTACACAACAATTTCACCACGAAAATGAACAACCGCTTAGTGTCGCTTCACTCACAAGTCTAAATTGAAATCTAAAACCTGAAATTACTGTCTGCTTGTGGTAAGACTTCACTTTTCGAGATAAGCTAATGATGCGGGTACGGGAAATATACCTGCTACCTGATGGTGCAAGACAGTAAATTTCAAGAGTTAAATTTATTGAAAAATTGTGCGTCGCGATTACGCTTTTGCTATTCGATCAGTTTAGACTGTTTTTTTAATGCATAGGAATTAATAAGTCTATAATATGACCGAACAAGTTTTTGATCAAACGTAACATATTACATGTTGTTTGTTCTTTACAAAACAGAAACTTTTCTATCAGTGTTTTTATAGCTTTAGAATCAAAACTTTAGAAAAATATAAGAGTCATACTATAGAGAATTGTATATACTTCCAGGTGGTTCTTGCTTCGCAGCCAATAGAAACTCCATGAGAGCTCTGTTTAAGGACGCTTCTTAATTGCGAATTTGATTCCAGTTCACAGACGAATTATTTGTGATTCCAACAAACTTTTTCCCCAAAATTTAATATTTTATTGCTTGTAATTGTGCTTGTGGTAAGACCTCAATTTTCCCGATAAAATAAGGGTGCGGGTTAGGGAAACGTACCTGCTACCTTGTACCTGATAGTAAAAGACAACCAGTGAAGGATAGCAAATTTCAAAAGTTGAATTTATTGAAAAATTGCCCGGCGCGATTACGCGTTTGCTATCCGATCAATTTAAACCGGGTTTTTTTCAATCGACGTGAAATGTTAAATTCTATAATATGACCGATCAAATTTTTGATATTTGTTTTCAAACGGTAGATATTACATTTTGTTTGTTTTTTATAAAACAGTAACTTTTCTATCAGTGTTTTTATGACTTTAGAGACAAAAATTTAGAAAAATAAAAGAGTCATATTGTAGAGAATTGAATATACTTTCAGGTGGTATAAATTTTATTTCAGTAGATGGACCATACGTGGAGTTCTCGCTTCGGAGCTTAACATTAGAAACTCCATAAGAGCTCTGGCTGAGGACGACTCTTAAATGAGAGCCCACGCACTGGATCGGATCGGTCGGTTCAGACCGGTCGGATCGTCTCGGCATCGGCAGAGAAAGATCGAAGAGGCAAAAACTGCCGAAAGGTCCGACGGCTTTCCGCATTTCGGTCCACATCTGCAATTGTAAAGTAATCTGCAAATGTAAATATGCATCCAAAAAATAGCCGTGCCGCCTCCACCACCATAAGGTGATCAACATAAACACTCTGCATTACGAAAAAACCACCACGATACAATTAAACTGTTATTAATTACCCGATTTTAATCATTCAACAACCACATAAGACATCTATAAGAGCATATTTTTTATTATATTTTTATATATTATATATTAAATAAATTGTTGTTAAAAACGAACTGTACTAAATGAGCTGATGAAATCACCAAAGGTGCCGACTGCCGACTGTGCCGATTGTGCCGATTCAATGCGCGGTATACGCTGCCGTGCCGATCGTACCGTGCCGATCCGACCGGTCCGAGTCGATTCAGTGCGTGTGGTGCCTAAGTGTTCGTTTGCTTTAGGGTTTGTAAAAAGACAGGTGAGACTTTGACGCTACAAATTTTATGTTGGTTTTGAGTTTTGTTGTCCATGGAGTCAGAAATGTTTATGGTTGATGGGCAAACGTAATGTAGGGAGAATCGAGTGGATTTGAAAAGATTATGTGAACGCATCGACTGAAGAATTTCAAGCACACACGTATCAGTATGAAAAATTCGAAGTTTAATAAGTCATAAGTTATTTTTGAAAAACTGATAGTATTACTCGAATAGATGGAAGTGATGTTAATGAGAACTCGGAGCTCCTGAAATTCTTCGACACATTTTGAATGAAGTACTACACACTGCTATTCGCTGTTTAGTCGAATAAGTCGGTTTATCTGTATGAACACAATGTAGAAGAAGGAGGTAATAAGCTTTACATCATCATGAAATAATTTTTACGCAAATTTTTATTTATTTATTTATTATCCGTAATGCAAAGAATCATTTGAACTTGCAAGCTATACTTGGATCCAATTATATCGTACTTTCTGGTTTTACCTTGTAGTCGAAGCGGTACAATTCATTTACAAGACACTTGATGATAACAACTCGGAAGAACTTCGGAACAGAAAGGAAAACAAAAACAATTTGTACGAACAAATTTTGGTAAATGGACGCGAAAGAGGGTAGCATTATGTTTATGAGAGCGATGTACACATGTCTTGGCATTTATTATATACAATTTAAATAATATTGGTCCGTTTTATTTTGAAATTTTTAAATTGCCAGTTCTTGTCATTTGACATATGTCAAATCTATGTTTATGTTTTCTATGGTTTCTACACTGGAAAGCCAATAAATTCAATGGTCAACGCAGCCTCGTTTTTTTTAAGGCATCGTGAAGGAATTATGGAATGTATTTTTGATTATGGGGTTTAATGGGAATTATGGGCATTTATCGGAAATTACGGGGATTTATTATCATTTCAAGGCATTTATTGGGATTTACAAGAAAAATAACAATTGCGCATGCGTTTCTGCACTTACGCAGTATCTGCCAGACAAGATTGCTGCCTGTAGATACAATAAAACAAAATAACTCTTGTTACTATAGTTCTTGATCATTTGTTAGTTTTTTGTATTGCAAAGTTTTTATTTTGTTGAGTATTTGCCTTATTTACTAATGCCCCTTTAAGTTAGACTTAAAAGTTAAGTCTACATAAAAGTGCAGTTTGCGTTGCACCTATCGTTAAGAATTCCTTAAAAAGGTTATACATTGCTTAAATTAAGTCTCCGATTTCAGCTTCAGGCATAACCTCTACTTAGCCTTAAGTCAGACATTGCGCTTGCGTATTGATTTTTGTATTCTTTGCTTGCTTTTAATAGTCTTAGTCTATGCTTCAACCCAGTATAGGACTACCGGTAGTATGTAACATTTTACCATTCTCCATCAAAGCTGTAGATTTAAGTTTATATTATAATACATAATAGTGGCCTCATTTTTATAAATGCGCTTCTGGCTTTTTCGATTTTAGTTTTTATATCAATTTCTGAAGTTAGTTATTCGTTTAACCAGCATCCGAGGTAGGAAAACTTGCCCACTTTTTCTATGTTTGTGTCATTTATTCTTAGTCTTTAATTCACAACCGAATTAAAATAGATACTGGTTCAACTATGATAGTGGTAGCTGCCGTTTTACAAACATTGCATAAAGATAATCCTCCAGAACATCAAAAAAATTATAATACACAACAATTGGAAAAACTAATTGCAAATGCTAGAAGTAACCAAATTTTACAGCGTTGCCCATGTCTCGTTTGTTAAGTCTTCCTTTGCTAAGAATCCACAAGGACGCGATGGTGCAACATGCAACTAAATTAAGCATTGTTCAAGTTAAGCATGCTTTAATAAACTTCTGCTTAGGTTAGGTTAGGTAGGTATAAGCGTTTTAAGTATGCCTAATGATATATGCCTAACTGAAGTTTTGTTATCCTTAAAAATGTTAAAAGATTACGTTTAATTTTTGATACTGTATACAGTGGAATTTCACTAACTTGAATCTCCAACCGACCGAAAATTTACTTCGAGTTAGAGAAAATTTGACTTATAGAAAAATACGCCGAATTAAGATTTAAATTTAACATGCATTGTGAAAAACACTGGTTTATACATAAGTATATAATACAATATTCATACCTACATAAGTAAATACATACATACCTAAAGCTACAAATGAAAAAACATATACATGGTCTTACCATTTGAAAAAATCAGTATTTGTTTTGGGTCAAATTGAACCACTTCAAAAGTGTGTTCTTGTTTTCTAAAATTGTCGATTATGTGTTCGAGGAAATTCCAAATTGTACTGCAATACCTTTCTTTTTCTTTTTGCTCTTTTCTACCTCAGCAATTAATTTCAATTTAAGTGATAAACTTTTTAAATATTGCTTCGCTCGGTTTAACTTGTGCACCAATATCACTAAGATCACCAATAAACCCTTTGTGAAATTGCACCACCGTTAATGCAATTGGTAGAAATAAACTTTAATCCTTCACTAAACGTGCTAAAAAAATGATTTTTCAAGATACTGTATGTATTAATTAAAATTTAAGTTAGGTTTGGCTACGTGTTAAATATCAATTCGAGTAGTAGAAGTTTGACGTATATGTAAGATTGTTAAATACTTTTTATGTTCACAAAAAATACGAGTTAGAGAACTTCTTTAGTATATGTATAAATAAAATAAAAAAGTTAGTGTTGTAATTTAAATAAAAAGACTTGAAAGTAAATAAAGTCGTAAGTGGATGTTGAGTGAAGAGGTATTTTCTTCTCAATTTGTCAGATTTGTACTCGCGAAAATTGTGCACCTCCTAAAAAGTGTTCAATGCAAAGAATGCGCAATTCCACTCCCCTCGACTCCTTTCTTGTCCCTACATCGCCGGTATATAACAGAGCGACCTCTTTTTACCGTCGACTAAGTTAATTTGTTGTGTTGGTGTGTTTTTATCGCATTCTCCTGCCCGATTATGGAAGTCGTCGCGGCCTCAGATCTGATCACCGGCCCCATTACCTCCAAACTGCCAATATACTGAGGCATTATACCAAAAGTCAATACATATATGAAAGGCGCGCTGCCACCGCAATAACCATTTACCACTATCTGTAATTCCCCCGGTAGATGTTCGCTGGTCGCCAGATGATGTTGGCTATCCTGATTGCGCCACGGACGGGAATGAAAACAAATTGCTTCCCGCGGAAGGATATTGCCGACCCTAAAAGTCGCTCGCTTCTTATTTGAACCGGTATTAGGTGTGTGCTCTGCGACAAATTGTTATATTATGTTTGCACTCAGACGGCGGCTAATATCGCCAAACCCAACACGTACCATCGACCTGGAGCATAATAATGGACCGCCACACACACACACACACAGACGTCTGCCGGAAGAACGTCGTTTCCCTACGAAACGGACCGCCAGAGACCGCTCTAATTGCTCCCCGACGCTGACCATCGCTGTCGATCGGAAATTAACTCGAACTTCACAAACCTGTGCAAATCCTGATATTCGAATAAAGCATAAACATTTCAATAACAAATTTGTTTGATTTTTTTGGGAAGCTAGTTCTTCATTCTTCCTTGCAAAACGGAAATAGTCTGTTTGAATGTACCACTTTCCACATAACCGCACCAGTCAATTTAATAATTAATACTTTTTGTCTTCAATTGACAGTATTAGTGTTACTCATAAAAACTGATAAAAAGTTTTAATAAATGCCATCTTCAAATTTACCTGTTCATCTTCCATCATATCTTAAATTTAATTTATTCCTATGCAAATACTTCTTTAAAATGTTCAGGTAGGAGATTACCACTTTTGCAACAATCAAATCTCATGGAAGAAACGCTGCTCAAATTAATGACGTAACATAAATTATCTGATAGTTTGTTCATGAATTTCATGTTATTACAAAATTACTCCTTTCAACTCCTTTCTGATCTGCATTTTTTTTTTCAGGCTGCTGTAGGTTATCTTTATAGAATAGAATATGTTATGCTGATCATTGGTTAAAAGCTTCTGTTAGATTTTACATTTATAGGACTCCTTCAGTTTGTTTATAACGAGCTGTAATAAAATATAGCAAAATTGTGAAGTAAAGAAAAATGGTAAAGTGAAAAAGTGAACATTAAAAAGTCTACTTATTAAAAGCATTCATCTTTATTTTTAAATTAACAGTAACGACCGTTACGCTTTCCAAATCATATTTTACCTAATACGGTCCAATCGAAACTTTAAACAATTGATTTCTTGGTTTACAGTAAACTTCGATACAAGATTTCACAGCAGTGAGATTAAAATTATTTTGGCGCAAAATTTAATTCTTAATATTTTGAGAGAAAGAGTTATTTTAAATAAATGTATTAATATGATTACATGAAATGCTGAAAATATGTACAACCATTATTAAAACACAAATTAACTTTTCTCTTCATATTTTCAAAAACATGTTATAACTCCTCACCAGAATCAAAATTGATTTCTTGTTAGATGGCACGTTCTAATTCATCAAGATTATGTAAACGCTGTTAATAGATAGCATCTTAAGTCAAGTTTGTGGGCCGATCTGTGGATTTTCCTTTGCAAATGCAATGTCTTTCTCAAGTGACAATGACACTTTTGTGAGGATCAAAAGTCTCGTATGACACAATTACATCTACATACTCTTTTTGGAACTGGGCAATATAAGACTCCTGAGAATATAACCAAGATTCATCTGGGCTTTAATTAAACTCCATTTCAAAACTGTGCCATTACAATAAACGCGTTTTGTTCGGTTGTAAAAAACATCTAAACCAGCCAATTAGCATGTTTAAATGAGGAGTGAGGATACAATTTATTAATCTACACTTACGAAACTAATACAAAAATGTGCTATAAACCTCTGAAAAAAACTGATTATGTGAAAATTGACCAGCAGGAACAAGTCACGTGACTTACAGTCATTTATAAAGGCCTTGAATATAAATCTATTTTCTGTAGATGATCTGTTTAATATCTACATTTTATTACTTTTAGTATATTAATTATCAAATAGTAGGTTGTAATAATAGTAGTAGTAGTAGCGTGTAATTAAATCTTTCAACTCCTTTCTTTTCTGCATTTTTCCTTCATATTCTAGCTTATCTCTGTAGAATATCATACTATGCTAATTCCGTCGTCGTTTTCGTTTCGCTTTTGCGTCTGCTGGATTAATCTTTTAATTTGTTTAAAGATTAATACCTACTTATATAAATCTGCTTCTCATAGATGCTTTCTCTTTTATACCTACAACATCTCTTAAATTTATTATTACCTGTTAATGAGTTCTTCCTGAATTTCATCTTATTTAAAAGCGTGTAATAACTCCTCTCAATTCTTTTCTCTTCTACTTCTCCTTCAGGGTGTCCAAACTTATCTTTATATACTATTCTGATAACGTCTTTATTTAAGTTAAAGTTTTCTATTTGCTTGCATTTGTTGAACAAATTTTCTAAATTTCATCATATTTAAAAGCAATTTTATAATTCACCTCTTCTTCAGGCTTCTCCAACTTATCTCTATACAATCAGACTATGCTGATAACGTTTTCCGTTATTGTTAAAATCTTCTGTTTGATTTTGCATCTGTTGACATAATTCTTTATTTTGTTTATATGAATCTTGTTTCAATAATGTGAACGTGTTGGACGTGTGGACTCTTCTCAATTAGTTTGTAGAGACATAAATTTTTTTTCGTTGTTTCTTTGTTTCTTTTCTACTTTTTATTATTTGTTTTAAGTTTATTACTTCCTCATGGTAGGTTCTTTCTGAATATCATTTTATTTATTAGCGTGTAATTACTCTTTCCTACTCCTTTCTGTTCTTTACTTTTCCTTCAGGCCGCTCTAGCTTATATTTATATTTTATCACAATATTCTGATATTCAAATTCGCGTGATAACGTCTTCGTTTTAGTTAAAATCTTATGTTCAGTTTGTTTATAGATATATAAATATTTTTTCTGTAAATGCTCTTTGTTTCTTTTCTACAATTAATTATTTGTTATAATTTTATTTATCATTTTACCTTCTCTCGCTTCTGGTATGCCGATTGTTGCTTTCGTCGCACTCTATGTTTTCTTTTTTAAATTTGAACGTTTACTATCAAACTTATTTTAAGTTTTCTTAATTTAGCGATTATTCATCATTAGTAAGAATGGAGTCAAAATTTTTGAAATTTTTAAATTAGAGAAATATTGTACGGTAAATTTGCAATACACTTTGGACGCGCTTAAAACGTTTCAAACAATCGTTGGCACCGTTTTTGACATTGTTGGAAAAAATCATTAATTTCTCTTGACTTGACAGGTGGCTCCCAAGAAGTTTTACTTCAGTCTCGGTCCCACATAATTGCAAGAAAACAGAATATTTTCAAATTTGATTCCTAGACGAAACAGGCAGTAATTTACTTTTTTATTAATATTTTTAAAAGCTTTTTACAAAAATATAAGTTTAAGAAAAGAGGAAGAGTACGTTAAATAAAAGATTTTTAAAAAATGTTGTGGAAACTGGGCGATAAACCACAGCATCTGCACGCATCAATCATCCCCCAACCGCCGCATGCAAAATTAGAATCGGACAGATTTTATTGTCAGTAAGACAGAAGGAGTTCGGTTCAGTCATTTATAAGCCAATCAAATGAATTCGGAGCGTCGCGCTTTGCATGAAACAGCAATTAAACAAATTTATAAGGCTCATAAAAATGCTAGTTGTTGGAAGTAAGAGAGCAACGAAGCGTCGCGAAGGGTGGAATGCAGATTGAGTCTAATGAAGAAAATTGGACTTAACGCATCTTTAATTCTTGTACACGGCGGAGGGTCTCTTACACTAAGTCAACTGGCGAATATTTTACTTCGTTACAGCAAATTTAACAATTACAACTCGTCGAATATTTTAACCCTTGTCTCGGAACGATTTCGCTCTTTCCCTATTTAAATGAGGGGAAGCGCTTTCGGTCGAAATCGTAAATTTTACCATCACTGCATATCAAGTTTCGAACAAAGAAGAGGTGGCAGGATAATCAGTCGGCCGAGTGCAGGATCCTGTTGAGCTTTTCCAAAGTCCCTGCTCTACTTGCCCAATCCATCACTATACTCGAACATAACATTCGCGCTTATTTATATTTAGAAAGCTATATTTGCTTAGATGCGTCCCGTCGCTTGAACTGCAAAAAATTATTCCAAACAGATCAATTCCCGCGTGATGAATGCCGAAAACAGTTCATTAATACAGGCATTCCGACGCATAAATATCTTTCCTCGCTTCTGGCAGTTGATGGCATAACCTGCGCCTCTTCATCGCACAGGAGCCAAACTGCTAAAAGCATATTTTCACACGCTGTTGGCGTTGGCAATATTGAAAAATTGATTTACAGCTTTACCTAGCTTTACGTGGAAGTTCGTTTCCATGCATATTTTACACATTTCCGAAATTGGAATTGCAAAAGGGGTGCTCTAAAGTGATTAACTGACACTTTTACAAGTAGCAAATATATCAGTCATCTTTTGTGTCCCTAGTTTGGACCCCGGAGAGTTTTAAACCGATAATCACCAAATCCCATTGTACCATTGACCACAAACCTACCCACTAAACACAGGTTCCGGGAGTGTGTAATGCATTGCAGAAATCACAAGTAATGCTTATCATCCGCCCCGGATGAAAACTTATCTTTCACAATGATTAGAGTTGATGCATAAAAAGGAATAAATAATCCGTATTTAGATGAAGCGGTCGTTAGGGAGTCCCGGAAGTGCTGTGTCTCGACTTTTCAATGCGGGTAAACAGATCAACGAAATTCTTACACGAAATCCCCACATCTTTCGATAATTATGATTTATTCGGATGCCTTTGAATTTCGAAGCCAAATTAAATTATTGCGTTTCGAAAAGATTTTAGCGGAGCGGCGCCGCTCACAAATAAATCTCAAACGAAAGCAGAACTTACGTCTCATCTTATTTTATTTTTCCCGGTATTAATTAAAGTAGACCAAAATTTATATTTTTGCCATAATAATGCTGCCAACAAGTGCAAGACTAGCATTAAATTAAATAAGCAAGTGAGAGGATTTTTGAAATTCAATTCGCAAATAAACACCGTCAGTCACGGTTCTTCGTATTTTACTTATACGAGCATAAGAGCAACTTTACATCCTTAAATGGGACCAGTTGCGCTCCAGTTTTTGAAAATTCACACTTTTTACTGACACTGACTGTTCTCGCAGTTTCGCAGTTGTGGTCCAACTGTGCTCCAACGGTTTTATCTACATCTGTGGTTTTTACGAACAGAAGGTAAAAAATACATTTTTAACAGTTCGATATAACCCACTGATGAGTTGCTAATGAAAAATGCTACGAATACACAAGTTTAAAATTATTACATAAAATTTTCGTATTTGACAAGTATGTTTCTACTTTTTATCAATTTTATTTCCCCACACCCGCTTTTTACTAAATTCAATTAACTTATATTTTAATTAAATTACTAAAAGGCAGATTTTATGATTCACGCACCTGTTTTTTATATTTATATTTGCACTTTTATTAATTTGTTATTTTAATTTAGTTTTCTCAGTGAATAATAAATAAAGAGCATCTACACTTTAATATGTACCTAATGATTTGTCATCTAGTATTTGTTTCCAACTGAAAAATAAACAATACAGCAAAGTACATGATGAAAAGTTTCAGTTTAATTACCTAATTAAAATCAATTATAGTAAACATACATACAATTGTTTTTTATTTTCACATTATTTGGTATAATGTGTTTGGTAACTGCTTTACGACTGTTGGTTTCATTTTCTGCAACGATTCATATTTTCTACTTTTCTGAGCAGTACCAGTGGGTTTAAGTTTTTTGAGTTTCTTTTTCTGCGTGCGTGCTTTTTCTTTTTGAATCCTATTAAATTGTTTTGTCTAATTTTTGCAAACGTTTTGCGTGTTTCTTGTCATTTTGTTATTGTATCAATGTTACTTGAAGGATCTCGCAGCACGATGTAAATTTGTAGTGATGAAGCTTTATGCAGAAGAAATAAAGTCATCAATTTAAAGTTGTAGAAAATGTGTTCCACTATTATGAATTTCAAACTTTACACTAATATGAATTTTAAATGTAATTTCAATGTCAACTTTCAACAATTTTCAAGCGTACACTTTACATCGCATTATCGTAAAAACATAAAAATAAAAGTATTAGCTATACATGAAAATTGAAACAGGAACTGAAATGAAACTGGAACGTGAAAAAAACGACGTAAGACACCAGTTATCTTTACTTTCTTCACACGAAATTCATACAATTCGCGACCACCTCCAACGCTTTTCATAGATTGAGATAAAATAAAAAGCTGCTCTTGATGTTGTCATCTAATTATTACCAAAAGCAGTTATTCGTCTTTCAAAACTTTAAAACCCAAATAGTTTTTTGAAATGTGTTGAAAATTCAGTTTCTGCACTTATGGATTGCCAAAGTATTTTGTAAAATCGGAATTCTAAAAATAACTGTAAAATGAGAAATAGATATACCTACCTACAAATGAACAGAGGTGGTTTTTCCAGCATTTTTAAATTTCAAATTTATGAAAGCTTCTAATGCAAATGTTACTCTTAAAAATTTTAATTATAGGTTTTGAAAAATTGAGAATATTATTTTAAATTCACTGTATTAAAAATGTTGCTCAACGTTTTATATGCGTTGCTGTAGGTATAGGGAAAGAGCACAGCAGCACAACACAAAAGAAATATATTATAACAAAAAGTTGAATCAAAAAATGATCCCTATAAAACATCCAATTTGATTTGAAAAGAAATTGTATGCAATTTTCAATTATAAATTGTTTGGAAACAAAGATTTCGATAATTCTTTGTAGGTACCTAATGTAATTTTATTCTGACTCTTTAATGTGACAACACTTTTTTAAACCTTATTGTTCTTTGCAATAAATAATACACATGTTCTACAGAATTTACAAATAGCCTGAATTACATTTACAAAAAATTGAAAAGTATAATATGCATGTTCGGAAAACAAGAATGCAAGATTATTAGCCGTGCTCGCTTTTATTTTAAGGTTTGAAAAATAGCAAGGCTTGTATTTGAAAATTAATTCAACATGGATTTTTAATGTTTGTAGGTACTAATTTAGGAATTTAACTAGATTTATGTGTATTATATTTTGAACTTAAATGTATAAAATAAAATTATATTATTTTATAAATTTTAATACAGACTTAATTATGACTAGAATTATTTTTCAAGACGCCCATTTTTATTTAAACAATTTTTCAAGTTTTTTTCCTCAATTTTATAGGAAGTTTTAAAAAATGTTATTCGAAATATCTTGAAGCTCAAGAGAAATTCCGCTTTAATTTCTACTTTTAAAATTCTAGTTCTACTCAAAACACCACTCAAATTTGTAAATTAGAAAGTGCCTGAATACAACAATTTAATACTTGGAAATTTACTGAATTGCCAATATCAAACGCCATACTTCCATCTCTAACAACCCGTGTCAAAATGTAAAAGACAAGTTCATTGTCGGTCTGAAATATTCACAATAATGACTCCGCTGCTAATACATCGTACGATTTATAATAAAAAAGTGTAACTTACCTGTACTTATGTAGAAATAATTAGACTCAACCACATGTTGAAATAAAGTTACAATGAACGGTAGTTAGAGAGTACCGTAGTTTATTTAAATGTTCACAAGTTTTGTAGTTCAAAGTACCCCGCATGCGTACTCCCTTAGAAATGGGTTTTTGATTTGATATTTGTTAATTCCATGATTTTTTAAGTTTGAAATTTCAGCATTGTACAACATAAAAATTCAGGCTATTTCTATACCTATTAAAAATTCAAGTTGTGTTTCGGTTGGAATTCAAACGGATTTTAAATTAGGAAATAAAGTGCAATTTTTATTAAGCTTCCAAATAATTCGAAAAACGTTTAGTTTCAATATAATTGAGCGAAATGTTACTGAAGTAATTTTCAAGAATATACCTAGACTTAATTTCAAAATGTAAGTATTTAAACTAGTGTCCAACCGAAACCGAATTTCGGCTTCAGTCTCAGTTTCGGCCCAAACCGAAACCGAAATTTCATGTTTTCGTTGGAAAAATAAAGTAAACATTATCAGGATTAGTCTTTATTTTTTTTTAATCAATTACATATTAATAATTCAGCCTCTGATATTTTAACTAATCATTCAGTTATCATATCATATTATTACGCCCCTTATTTCAAAAAACACAAATAAATATACTATTTTTAATACTATGAATTAAAATAAAAGCTACAAAAAAACTTTTAGTAAAAAGTATTTACCTAATTAATATGTTCAGGTAGGTACACAAAACAAAAAAAACACTTTCATCTTAAGAACAAAATTATTTCTTCTAAACTTTGGTCATTTTGTATGGTACTCTTGTTAACGAACTACAATAAAATTAAAATTAATAAGTATCTACCTACCAAATACAACAACTAAATAAATATTTTTGATGCAAATAATACTTCAATCACATGTATCTAAATAAAAAGAAATGAGAAGAGCTTGATTGAGCTACAACTATTAACCTCCCGATGTAGTTTCGGACGTAGTTTCGGCCAAGTGGCAGCCAAAACCATTTTTTTACGAAAATAGACCGAAACTGAACCCGAAAGTTCGATTGGACATTAAAAAACACTGCACACTTCATTTTCATCTTCAGAAACAACACACACAATTTTCGAGTTTAACAATTTAACAGCGCGCTATTTAGTTCGACAACTAATGTCTGTTTGATTTTATAGAAAATCTCGTCTTTGGCGTCATTTTAAGTAAAGAAATGAAAAAGAGCAATTTCATAATGTTTTAATCGAAAATTGAGATAATTAAACAGTGCGTTGGATTTTTGGAGGCATTTTTTAAATTGCAAAGAAATATACGCACATAATTCTTTCTTCGATGTTTGAAATATATGCCTCACGTTCATTTTTAATCCAAATTATACGTATGTAGTTGAAAAATAGTTTGGCGTTCCGCATGCAACGAACTTCCATAAACTTTTTTGTAAACGGAACATAATTTCAAATGCGATTTCAATAGAATGTCTGTTCAACAAAGCGTCAAGCGAAAATAAAATACACAATCGAAAATTTTATTTTATGTGTCCGAAAAAATACCAAAACTTATATTAAAATTCATTTAAAAGAAGCGTGCCAACTTTCATCTGCCAAGTTTTCAGCGGCCTGTTACAAAATTATCGAAATAATTTACACAAACTCGTTATTTCTAATCAATTGTAAAGCTAATTGTGACGATTTAAAAATGTTCAAGAGAATTCCGGTGAAAGCGCGTGGACTGTTGGGGTACATTCTCCGGTTCGCCGTCAACTTCCGGTTCCGGAAGCGGTGTGGCGCTCCGTTATATTCCGAGTATCGCGAGAGCACTGCCGAAAGCGGCGCTTTTCGGTAGCGAAAAGCTGAGCTTTCGTCGTCGTACCACAGGTCGCGCCAGCTTCGCTCTGCCCCCTTCGCCCCCCTGCCCCATCCCCACCAGCGCCAGGGATCGGTTAATAAAGCACATTACCACGGGGTGTAACCGAACGAGACGTCTGCGTGATTCGATTGGCGCGCGCGTTTTCCCGCTATCCCCAGCGATTGGTCGAGGAGGTGTCCAGAGACCGCCTTCTGCCCTCGACGCTCGGCGTCGCGTCTCCGGGGTGGGGCTGGGCCACCCTGGGGAGGCCTCGGCGAAGCGGCGCGCTCAAATTGCCGCCAGACCATTCGATGCTTATCAGCGTCCCAGTCGCGTTTATCCGGTCGTTGTGCAGCGGTCTCCCGCGAGTACCAATCGTCTTCCGGCGGGACTCCCGGCATGACCAAGGGAGCCTCTTAGACTGAGTTAGCAGCAGCGCTAGTGTTGTGCGTGTCGTGCGCCAGGACTTCACGAGGGGTGCCCCACAGCAGCCAAAACGCGGTCCGACGAGAGCAGCCCCGTGGAGCGCGGTTATCCGACGGCGTCTCCGTGGCCGGCGCTATCGTTACCGGCGCCAGATTTGGACCCGGTGACCGCGGCCTGGGGCAGGAAGCTCTACCCCGGCACGGCCGCCCCTAGAGTCGCCGCCCCGGGACTCATGTTCGGTTTGCACCATCACCAGGATGCCGCGGCCCTCCATCATCATCATCAGCCGAGGGGGCCCAGTCTCAAGGAGGAGCCGCTGACCACCACCAGGTCATGGATGCAGCCGGCAGTGCCCGACCAAAACGGGTAGGACATTTCCTGATTAAGCTCAATTTATCTTCAATACACTTAAATCGCGACAATTTAACATCTTCACTGATCGACTGATCACTTCAGAAAGAAAGACGTTGATGTGAAAATCTAAGAACAAAAGCTTAGCTTGCTGTTGTTACTTTAACCAAAACAAAAACTGCGAAATATAAGTAGGAGTGATCAAATATCAGCAACACCACGAATTTAGGATTTTTTTCTACGAATTTATATGCAAACATGCGCCCAGCTCCGAAAGCTCGTTAGAGATTTGATGTAACGGTTTAAGCATGCTTCCACCACTTCGGTTGTGATGTCAAAGATTCAAAAAGCTAACTGTGCTTCGACCAAAAATAATCGAAAAGTTCAGCTAATCAAATATTAACCCGGAGAAAGCTTAATTTATCACTTGTTTGCTTATGAGGAGACCATGAGTTGGGATTTTGATAGGGATTACGTGGAACAGTCTTACTAAACTCAGCTCAAAAAGCTCGAAGAAAAATTGTTATATTATACAGTACTTAGTCGTAAGTCACATTTTATAAGATTTAACGATAATACGTGGAATGTAGTTAAAAATTTGTTACACTTGTCCAGCTGAAAAAACTTTTTATTTGGACACTTAAATGTGCATAATATCAGTCAAAAAAAAAACAAACATTGTGAGTGTTGCTTCAAGCAATTTTTTGTGATTAATCAAATATTGACAATTGACAAATTCCGTGTTTAAATTTTTATGCAGGCGTGCTTTCTGCATTTTTTTTGATAACTAGAAGGTGTGGTGTGATGTAATGTAGAAGTGTGTACTTTTTGATGTAATTTTCAGACAAAAGTCCTAGAATTAATGAACTCGGCTCAAAAAGCTCGAAAAAAATTGTTACATTATACAGTACTTAGTGGGTTTTTGTGCGTAATTCACATTTTATAAGATTTAAAAACCGATAATCCGTGGAATGTAGTTTAAAATGTATTACACTTGCCCAGCTGAAAAAACTTTTTATTTTGATAGGACACACTAAAATGTGCATAATATCAGTCAAAAAATACAAACATTGCGAGTGTTGCTTCAAACAATTTTTTGTGAGAAACAAATATTGGCAATTGACAAATTCCATATTTAAAATTTTAAGCAGACTGTACTTTCTGCATCTTTTTTTTATAAAACAACTATAAGATGTGGTGAGAAGTGTGTACTTTTTGATATTATTTTCAGACAGCAGTCTTAGAATTAATAAACTTAGCTCAAAAAGTTCAAAGCAAAATTGTTATATTATACAGTACTTACTCGGCTTTTGTGCGTAATTCACATTTTATAAGATTTAAATACCGATAATACCAATGTAGTTTAAAATGTATTACACTTGCCCAGCTGAAAAACTTTTTATTTTTATTTTGATAGGACACACTAAAAAGTGCATAATATCAGTCAAAAAATACAAACATTGCGAGTGTTGCTTCAAACAATTTTTTGTGATTAATCAAATATTGACAAATTCCATATTTAAAATTTTAAGCAGGCTATACTTTCTGCATCTTTTTTTTTATAAAACAACTAGAAGATGTGGTGTGATGTAATGTGAGAAGTGTGTACTTCGTGATGTTATTTTCAGACAAAAGTTCTAAAATTAATAAACTCAGCTCAAAAAGCTCGATAAAAATTGTTTTATGTATTATACAGTACTTAGTGGGTTTTTGTGCGTAATTCACATTTTATAAGATTTAAATACTGATAATACGTTGAATTAGTTTAAAATTTATTGCAATTGCCCTGCCGAAAAAACTTTTTATTTGGATAGGGAACACCATAAAAATGTGCATAATATCAGTCAAAAATGCAAACATTGTAAGTGTTGCTTCAAGCAATTTTTTTGTGATTACTCAAATATTGATAATGGGATGAACAAACGTGAATTTATCTACCATTTACGACATCACAAAATACGAGGATATTTCATTTTTCATTTCCTTACACAAATTGTATATTCCGTATTTTTCCAGGGATTTTGTTTTTATCGAGGGTGCATCAATCCAAAAATAAACAAATATTTCTCATTCAGGAAGCTTGATTACTTTTCTAATTAAAAGCGAAAAGTTTAAATTGAAGTGGGTCGTAAAAAAGGGAAAAGCTCAGACGCTTTATTTTTCCAAACATTCCAATACATTATTAATCATTAGTCGTTAGCGAAGCATTATAAAGCACGCGAATTTGCAGTTAAATGCATTACCAATATTTTAGGTCTGGAATGCCTATCTGATTTAATTGAATTCGGTGCCTAAAAGAAAATGCAAATTAAAATTAATTTAAGAGTTTCTCTTATTTCATGATTTTATTTTCGACTTTAACTATGTCAGATTCAAGCAATTTTCCACGCTTTTTAAAGCTGTAAGTTGCTTAAATAGTGAAATCGCGCAAGTTGTGCAAGTTACTTTGTAGTTATTGCTGCCTTAACATTTTAGCAATTGTTTTCAATATATACTGCCTGTTTTAACATAACATAAACATTTGTTATGAAAAATAATAAAATAAAAAACAGTATAATCAGATTAACTACATTTCCCCTGTAGAAAATTAAAAAAATTATAAAATGAAAATCATTACATTTTTGATCGAAAAATTACGTTGACAGTAAAGTTAAAAAAAAAGTTAAAACTTCCATTTCAGAACAATAAGATGCTATAACATAAAGTAACATGTTCTTTTCTTGTAATTATTTTAATAAAATTGGCCCTACCGATATTGGTATCTCACAAAAATCGTAAAATGTAATTTTTTACTTAATCCTGTATCCATCGTTGCACTTCGCGCGGACACGTCCTGTATTTTGTCTGAACATCAAAAAGTACACACTTCTCACATTACATCACAACACATCTTCTTAGTCGTTAAATAAAAAAAAAGTAAGATGCAGAAAGTACTGTCTGCATAAAAATTTAAATATATATTTAAAATTGGTAAAAATAGATTCATTGTACATTATTAAGAATTTAGGAAATAGCTTTTACTAAAGACAACATACTGGCATATTTGCAAGGAAATACATATTTTAATTTTACCAAAAGCAAACTTTAAAAAAAAACAAAAATAAGAAGATGAAGCATTTTCATCAAACTTTCCATATTTGCACAAAATTTATACAATTTTTTGCCAAATTTGCCCTGAATGTATATAACCTGAAGTGACATGTAGGTACTTTTATTGTAATTATTTTAATTGAATTGGCCCCACCGATATTGGTATCTCACAAATATCGTACATTTTTATTTTTTACTTAATCTTATATCCATCGTTGCAATTCGCGCGAGTATTTTGTCTGAAAATAAGATCAAAAAGTAAACACTTCTCATATTACACCACAACATATTTTCTAGTTGTTTTATAAAAAAAATAAGATGCAGAAATGTCTGCATAAAAATTTAAATATCTAAAATTGGTAAAAATAGTAGACCATAGTAGGAAACAACTTTTACTAAAGATAACATACTGGCAAATTTGCTATAACATACATATTCAAATTACCACAAAAAATGTCAAAAATAAGAAGATGAACCATTATCCATCAAACTTTCCATAATCGCTCAAAAACTTCACAATTTTTGCCAAATTTGCCCTAGTTGTTTAAAGTTCGACATATGTTTTAAGCAAAAATGAAAGCTGTTAAAATAAATCACATATTTTTTATTGAAGCCATCGTCCTGCTTTTCGATAAGATATTTTTCATCCCCTCCATTTTTTTAGTCAGAACTTGTTTTCTACTCAGTCCAAGCTTCATCTGGATTTTAAAGCAGAAAGTCGTCGAGTGCCTCTCAGATGTAGCACAGATTTAAACAGATTATAATCATAGATTTGATTTCGTCATTCCTTTCAACCAACCCACTTAGTTAAAAACAAATAGTACAACGAAGCAGTCACGCATTTTGGCAAAACAACTAAAGCACCACACCCTTTATTTTAAATGAGTTTCAAATACACATGTCACAGCAACCAGCTCACGTGTCCACCGCCCATATTTCAGCACAAGCTCTGCCATATTTGCACGACAGGTGGCAAAAATGTTGGAGTTGGATGTTTAAAATTTAATTTCTTTAATTCGGTAATATTCATCAAGACAACACTGCGAGATTAATTTTTTCGGGGTTGGGTCGCTGTTTAGTTTTTAATTTGTTTTGCGTGTGCGTTGTTTATTAATTTGTATGAAATGTTAGAATTGTGGATAATGAGCGCGTGTGGGGTCAACGATATCGTATGGACATTAACTGTTGCATTTATTAACACAACAATAATTGTTGCATCCCCCTATATATCGCATAAATAGCCGGTTTTATGTGTGTGAGGAGGGTGGCGCACATAAATCAGTGGAGATATTTCGTTGCAGGCGACAGTATTTCAATATAATCACCCGTCTATTGGCGACCGTTACAGGCCCGGCTTCGTTATATACCGCACTCAATTGACCGCGTGAAATAAATGAGCGAAAAACTGACATAAACACCACCATTATCTGATTTGCGAATACCATAAATACTCACGATTCTAACATCCCCGATAATTGCCTCGTTTATTTGGACACGATCTCGGTGAAAGTTACAGGAAAAGCTTCCAAACAGTCGCATCTCAAACGCTTCTCTACTAACAAACGGCTCGATTTGCAACAACTTTTTTAAGTGTGTAAACGCTTGCAAAACAAATATACCTATAATAAAAAATCAAATTACTAAGCTCAAACTCTAGGGCTTTAGATTAGTAGTGTGAAAGCTCTCATAAGCTCATTGGTTTAGGGAAGTATAGAGCGTTCAAAATAACTGAAGCGCGGGAGGCCCTGGACACTAACTATTGCTTTAATTTTTACAGTGTGAATCTTTGACATCGACGTATCATTTGATAGAAATCGCCAATAAAAAATTTGCCCAAACAGAGGCCGAAGATGGGATTTTTAAACTATACCTACTAAAATAATATTATAATATCGTGCACGAAACTTTATCTCAAATTTCTCTCTTGCCACACTGACTCTCGATCCTAATTTTGTACGCACGTTTGTACGTAAAATATTATCGAAAACATGACATGTCTCATGCGCAAATTTTGCCCATTTCTTTTTGTTTAGGGCGAGGATTGCTTCAACTCATTCTATTTTATTTTTGTTTAGTATTTCATCTATTGTCTTGTTCCACGTTTGCCTTGGCCTTCCCCTTTGTTTCTATTTTTGTGCTTTTCTCGCAAATCCTTTATTCACCTATTTTGCATTATAAAAAAGTGCCCCTATCAACTAAGTTGTCAGTTTTCTATAAATTTTTTGGTTTTAGATTTTATCTTTTCTTGTTAATCCTTTAACTCGTCTGAAGTTCCTCATCTCTGTAGCTTGTATCCTACTTTTTTGTGCGTTTGTTAATACCAAAGATACACAGCCAAAGTATAATATGGGACTGTAAATGGTTTTAAAAACAATTGTTTAAGTTTTTTGGAGATTAGCATTGTACTAATAATGTTTTATTCATAACGTTTTTTCTATCTCACTGTTTATTTTTAATTTTAGTTATTTTTTTCTTGTATTTCTATTTCCAGTACTTGAAACGTGTCACCAGTTTAATATTTATATTCTCAATTTTTATGCTTTACAAACATCCTTTTCTTTTGCTGTCATTATTGTCGCTCCTTCTGAGATGTTTATTTCGTTTAACTATCTGAATCGCACATATAATTTATTCACTAACAGGGTATATTTCTTTGTTATTTCATCCATGGATAGAGCTGAACTTAATCTTTGTGTAAGTCCCTCATTTGTGAATGCTTCTGAAATTTGCTCTGTCTAATTACACAGTTGTCATTGACTTTCTATATTATATTCTTGATGATTCTGACAGGTTTTTTATTCATTCATGTTTCGATTAGGAACTTCTATGGTTTTCTTTATGTAGTTACCATATCGAAGTCGTTCTCTAGATCAATGAATCTTAAATATACTTCTCTTCGTCGTTTTGCTATATTTTCTGTCATTTCCTCAACTGTGATATATGTATGAGTATGTATGTTTTAAAAGTATGTAGTCTTTCACGGTCGGTGTTATTAATTATAACGATTTTATTTAAGTTTTATTATTATTGTTATTACTACACCCCCTATAATGGAACTTCAAATGGAACATGGCCGGAATTCCCAAATAAGATCGTTATAATTATATATTCTGTTGTACATCTCTTGGAGAATTTGTTTACCAGTTTAATTCATACGTTAATTTTGTTGTTCAATATTAAGTTGTTTTAAAAACAAAACAAAAGCAAAATTTTTAGTTTTACTACTTAAATGCATTATGTTATTTCATAACAATTTTTTTTGTGTCGATATTGTTCAATTTCATGTTTTTTATTTAATCATTGCACTGTAATAATAATTTGATTTGCAAAAACTTAAATGCAGGCATTTCTAAAAGGTTATGGACGTTTTCCCCAAATGAAAGTAATATTTCAAAGTAACAAATATACTAGTAACAAACTCATAAAAATTAAAATCGTAGTACAATAGTAACACAAACTAATGTGTGTCAGGTGGAACAGACGTTCAAGCTCCTCGACTTATTTTTAGATACTTTGTGTTCAGAATAGTTCTTCTTTCACTAGTTACGAATAGAACTTGATAAACGCTAAATTTTTACAAAATTACAAAATTAGTACACTCTAAATGTGGGTTAATTTAGAAGCAGTTTAGCTAGTTTCATTATAAGGATGCCAGAGCAAGAAAAAAGCTGATAATGAAGTTTAGCTAATTGTTTATAAAAACGTGAGTTTCCAGTTTTACTGTACAAACCTGCAAATGTAATTTGTTTCATGCAGATTAAATCAATTTAGATCTTAATGAGATTTTAACCTGCACGACTACTGCAGCATATTTAATCTTGTTTAAACGAATTTTACAAACTCTAAAGAACGTCAGGCTGTTGGCGTAATTTTATTATTATCTGCATAATTACCAGCATTTTTTCATGCACCCGTAAACTAGCATTTTAATACAAAAACCGAATGTCTTCGTTTCTCGGTTTATTATAATTAAAGCTGTTGTAAATGAAAGTGACAGTTTCTTCAACTTTCTCGTTTTTTCACTTTACAGACTAAACCACATGACTTGGTTTATTACCCAAATACGTAAATTAAAATAAATGGAGGCTGCATAGGATATGTAATCAATTTTTAACTGATTCGAGTGTAGCAAATTTTATACATAAGTTTTGCGTTGACAAACGTTTTGGATACGATTCATCACGATACATTTTCTGCCTTTTTTAACAACCATTTTCTGGATTTGGACATAAATGTTTATTGCCAAATGGTTTATATTTGAAAAATGAATTTTGTATAAAAATATATTTGAATTGTACATGAAAACGTTTCTCTTTTACTCCTCTATGCGATAGATGATTACCTAACTTCGTTTTTTGAAAATAGTGCCCTTCTCCCAGCTTTAATTTTGTATTACCTTTGGATTAAGAATCACATCTGTACAAGCTTTCAGTTTAACTAAATTTCATCTTGTAACCCCGAGATCCCCACAGAAGTCACAATTTTCTTGAAGCGGCTCTCTACTATGAGATGAGTTAAAGCGTCAGACCAATTTCAATCATTGCTTACTTACAGCACAATGAAAATTTATATTTTGAATCGATTTTTTGTCTGTGAAGTACCGTTCGAGTCGCGTCAATACATAATTCCAACATACGTAAATATTTCCAAAACGTCTTTAAAATTTAGTAAATTCAAGCTTCATATTTTCTACAATAAACTTTCTTATATATTGTAAAAAAAAGGTACACACTCGGAACATGTTCCATATTTTATGTTTGGTCCTTTGTAATAGTATATTACATATCGAGAGTGTAATTGCTGCTTACAACTGAAGGAGTGGATTCCAATTCTATTTTGCCGACGATATTCAATAAGAAGCGTCAAAATTCTTTACAAGGCTAGAACTTGAACTGTCAATCGGAACGACAATGACAGTTTGAGCTGAAAATTACTATAACTGTTACGTAATGTATATAATAGATGTTAGTAACTTTTTCATTACGTAAGACGTAACGACGTGTTTACTTGCAATATATTTTGTGCATAATAGAGAATTTACGGCAAGGTAGTAGAAAATAATATTATACCTAATCTCGGTACTGATGCAAATTGTATTTTTTATCGGTAGCAGTGACACGATGAAAAATAGAAAATATTTTTAAAGTTTTATTTTGGTGAAACACAACCCGCTGAAAATTTCAAGCCTGCTAAGTACTGAGATTGACCCCAAATGACGCCAAGGCTGCAGTTCAAAATTACAATACAAATGCAACAGAACATACACTTTCATAGATTATACACTATTGGCTTCTTCAGAAAAGTCTAAAGATACGATAGTATGGCAAGTTAGATGACTTTGTAATCTCCCCTCGTATCTGTCGTATGTACATGTGGATTAAACATTTAGTTTTTATTAAAATAATGTAAAATAAATAATGTTGTTTTTCAAATGATTCCAAAATGTATTTACTGTAAAATTTTTTGTACAAGTTGCACTCAGCAACAAACATGAAATGGTTGGAATTTTGAAATATAAATTACAGGTTTAATCAAAAATAATTTAATTTAAATGCATTAATTTGTCTCAAATGCCATCATATTTAATTTGTAAAAAACCCACTTTTTAATTCTGTTAAATGGCAATTACATTTACACAGCAATTTATGAGAGCAACATTTTGTGGCTTCAACTCGACAAAATTAAAATTTATTGAAATTAATTCGTGCAGCGTGTTAACGCTTAATGAAATCGTGTCCAAATTTATATAAAAAGCGTCATTTTGCAAATACTGTTTACATTTGTAATTGCCAATCAATAACACCTCATGCCCCATCTGCTTTAATTGAGGCGCGATCCCCATGAAATCATGACGATTCCAGGAAAAGTTTTAAGAGAATCGGTTTTGGGCGTGCAGAATTAATAGGAACCAGCGAACAAACCGGGCATTTACCACCTTCATTAACGGCAGCGTATAAATTATCACGTCCGTATAATTCACGGTGCTCGAGGGCATATTTCAGTTCTGCGTCCTGCGAGCCAAAAGCGGCGTCGTTCCGGCCGCAAATGGCTCTGATTGCCATTGATCTGGGAGTCGTGTATTTGCGGCGGTCAACTTTTCGCAAAACACAGGGCCGTTTACGAATTTTTAATGGGACAGGGTTGGTGGCGGCGGATTGATTCCGTTCCGAGTGATTCATTAATGCGACGCTTTTAAACATTCAATAATTACTTGATTTCATGAGATAAGTTCGTACAATTACCTGAGTACATCATCGACTTGCCAGACACTTGACAATTAATATTATTTGAAGGAGTGCCACGCTATAACTAATTTCGTAATGGCAAACGCCATGCTGAAAAATGGGGAATTCTTCGACCCCAAGCGCATATTAAACCATTACCGCATTCCACGCTAATTTCGCACTGGTGGCCATGCAATATACTCGTAAAATAGGCCTTCAACTCCGAGACCCGACACTTTTGACAAATTGTTTTATACACAACATTTTTAGAAGCTCACAATTCGTACATTTTGTATAAGTCAAAAAATAGCATGTTTTAAAAATTTGGCCCGACCATTTTCTACACGTCCATGAGCATTCCCTAACTTTGTATTTTGTAGGCAACAAGTTGCACTAATTTTCGCATTTACTTTTTTATTAATTTTTGTATTAGTAGAATTTTCAATAAATAAGTTATTTCGAGTTGTACTCTTACTTCAAGCGAACATGTAAAGGATTGTCAGGAGGCTATAAAATGTAGCTTTTGTCTTATTTTATACAGAGTAGAACTTAACATAACATTTGTTATGATCTGTAAGCTAAAAAAGCGTGTTTGTTTTTCAACAAAATTTTTGGTTTTTGAACACAACTCTTCTACAAACAAAATATGCAAGTGCCGTGACTATATGACACGATATACAAATTTAAATGTTCGTTATAAACAACCTCTAAGAAGTTCTTCAACAAATTTTAAAACTTTTCTATTCTAAACTCTTTAAACTTCCATATCACTTTATGTGACAGCAGAAATTTATACAATGAAAATTCTATATTCGACCAAGCGTTTAGAAGAAATACAAATTTATGTCAATTGATGCAATGGATGCAAAAATGACATTGTTAGAATTTACGGAAAGCTGTAAATTAATTGTAATTGTGCGTTTAGAAGAAATACAAATTTATGTCAATTGATGCAATAGATGCAAAAATGACATTGTTAGAATTTACGGAAAGCTGTAAATTAATTGTAAAGTAAAAAGTGCCCCTTAAGAACAAGCTTTTCAGATCACTAGGTTCTGCATGGAAATATCAAAGAGTTTCTTATTGTAATTTCAAAAAATTTCACATTAAACTTAGTTCGTTACTTATAAAATATTTAGTAAATATACCGGGGGCTTCTAAAAATAAGAGCAGATAAGCCTTTCTAATTGAAAAAAGAATTAATAAATAACATTTATGTACATTTACTAAACACTGTGTTTTGTAGTTTTGTAACTAAACAGCTTACAAAAAAGGTATTTTTTAAAGTATTTTTATAGATTATTTTTACATATTAGTAATCGAGTCGTTTTAACAATACATAACAAATTAACATTAACTTTAAAACTAGACAAGAAGAAAAGCAAGTAAGTTGAAATGGAAACATTTCATTTGAAAAAATCTATATACATAGTAAAGATCTGTTTATTTTATTCATGCACTAGAGGGAAAATTTTATGGCAAAAGATTTCCTAAATTTTGAGGAAAGAGAGCAGCACACGAGATGAGAGAACCTGTAAGTTTAGATTAATTTATAGTGTGGCCTTGACAAAACAAAAAATTATTAGAAACTAAAGTGGGGTGCGCACAAATTTTTTTCTCCCCCTAGCAATTATACGAGGTGTAACTTTGTCGGAAAAATCAAGAAATTATTTTATGACACTGTTATCGATGATTATTACACAAATTGAACGAGAATTACGAGATTTGTTGATACAAGTAAGAGTTTAAAGATGACGATGAATAACTTTAAAACTAGAAAAGAAGAAAAGCAAGCAAATCGAAATGGACCCCCATTTGAAAAAAGCTAAATAGTGAAGACCTGTGCATTTTATTCATGCACTGGATGCAAAATGTAATTTTATTTCATTGCTAACGATTTTCTAAATTTTGAGGGAAGAGTTTAGAGCGCCTGTAAGTTAAGATTGATTTTTTACAGTGTGACCGAGCATTATTGACAAGAACACTCCATTAAAAAATTGGTTAACGATGTCTCAACTTACACCTGCAGATTTTGTTGAAGAACACAGTAAATATATTTATTTTACAAATTGTGACCGAGTGGGTTATTAACAACATAATTTAAATTTTTTTCGATGTCGAAATTTTGCTAGACTCTTTTTAACGTCAAATTGTTTCAATCGTCTATATACCCTCTTTTTATTATTGTACGCACCTTATAAAAATCTTACAAATAAATCGGATTCTGAGGATGCTAAGAAATCTAGCTTTTTTAATTTAGTATTTTCCTACAGTGTGGATTTTGATATTATACAAGAACTATAAATCAAGAATTTGTCCAATGACTTCTAAACCTGTCTCTTGTCCATTGTCCACATAGAAGATACGCAATAATCGTATTTAGACCGGTTTTAACATAACCTTACCTTTATCAAACCCAAACATTTTCTACACTCCAAGCACTGTAAATCTGTTGTAGATATTCACTTTAATGTTTTGGAAGATCAAAGAGATTGATTTTAAATTGCTTTTAATAGATAATTGAGGCACTTGTAGATAAGATAATCGTTCCGTTGAAGCAACAATAACGTAAGTGTATCAAAATATTGCAAGCTCGTGCTTCAAGCTGCTAACAGTAAATAATGCTAATGTTTAGGTGTTGTTTCCGTCTCTTCCGCATCAATCTGCCCGAATCTGCCAGAGATTGATGGCTTGCAAAGCGGCGTGCCCGACGCTGATGACAAGATCCAATTAATAATATCTCAAATGAGTGTTAATCTACTGTGTCGAATAACGTTGTGCTGTCAAAAGGGCCGAGTCCGAGTTTGTTTCCACTCCAACAAAACACAAAGAGAAAATAAAAAGCACACAGTGGCGGCGGCGTTCCTCCTCGTGTGTCACATTCGGGTTCGTCGATAATGTAATCTATAGGTTGTATTGCCTGCACCTGTGTCGTCCCCTCCCCACTTGTATTACTTGCCACTCCATTTATTTATTCGACAAAATGCAGTGCCGATACCCAATACATTTCAAATATATATAACGTTCAAGAGGAGCTTTTACGGCTTAATAAAACAACACAGGCGTATCGACGCCGACGTCTCCGGACTCAAGGTGAACGCTTTAATCCGACATTTTATCTGCATCCCATCAAGAGTATTGTAATATTCAATTCGGTTGAGGAATTATGTTAGTGCCGAAACTCGCTCTGTCCCTGCATGTTTTACATAATGTGGACCCAAAACAACAATAACTCCGCTAAATTGCCGCTACATCGAGTTCCGTCGACGTTATTGGACGACCTACACCGTTATGACTTCATAGAAATAACTTCATTTTTACATCGAGAACACCTAAACAAATTCGATCAACTCCAACACCTTCAACAAGTTGTAATATTCAAATTGTGGGCGAATTATATGAAAACATCTTTATACACCTTCCAAGCTATTCCTACAAACAAATGAGTGGACTTCAAAGCTCCACTCTTCTTCTTGTACCCCTCATAGCTCAAACTCAAATCAGTTGAAGCTTTTCCTGCGTATTGCTGAATTAATATCATCTCACATTTCCAACTTATTTCTACAAATATTAAATACATTGGCTCAATTCTACTCTGCTTTCAATTCAATTAAAGCGCTTTCTGCTTATTGCTGAATTATGTTTAGACATTATTCATGTTACTTCTACAAACAAATACATGGTATTCGTAATTCTACGTAGCCTTCATGCTTCCACCTCATGCAATTAAAGCGTTTGTGGCTTATTGCTGATATCATCTTCAGTCAACTCCCAACTTATTTCTACAAAAAAAGAATTGTTCTTAATAGCTCTACTTTTTTTCTTGTAGCCTTCATGGTTCTACTCTTCTTCTAGTAGCCTTTATAATTCCAACTCAATCCAGTTAAAACATTTGCCGCTTATTCCTAAATTAATCATATTTAGGCAACGTTGACCTTATTTCTAGAAAAAAGACGTGGTTTTTCCAGCTCTACTCATCTTCTTGAAGCCTTCACAGTTCAAAATTCCTAAAAGACTTTGCTGCTTCTTACTAAATTAATCGTCTTGAACCATCTTCCAACTAATTTTTACAATCAAATACGTGGGCTATAGAGCTTTATTATTCTTATTGCATCCTTCACAGTTCCAGTTCAATTTAGTTAAAACGTCCACTGCTTAGTGTTGAATTAATAATCTGAAGATGTGTTTCAACTAATTTCTACAAACAAATAAATAATTAATAACTTTACTTTTATCTTGTAGCCTTTATAATATTTATATTTATTTCGACAAATACATGGTTGTATAGCTTTACTGTTTTTTTTGTGGACTTTATAGCTTTACTCTTTTTTATGTAGATTTCATAGTTCCAATTTATGAACTTAAAGCTTTTGTTACTTTTTGCTGAATTCATCATAATTTGATTTCGTTCAACTTATTTCTAGAATCAAATAAGTAGCTTCATAACTTTACTCTTTTTTAACTTCATAACTTTACTCTTATAGTCTTCATATGTAGTTCCAACTCAATTCCGTCAAAGCGTTTGTGCTCTATTTATTCTTGAGCTAATTATTTTCAGGCATTCTCCAACTTGTTTATAGAAACAAATAAATGGTTTTCATATGTTTAATCTTCTTCTTGTAGTGTTCATAGCTCAAACTCTAATCAGTTGAAGCGTTTTCTGCTTATTGCTGAATTAATATCGTGTCACATCTTTCAACTTATTTCTACAAACGTTAAATAAATTAGCTCAACTCTACTCTGTGGCCTTCAATTAAATTAAGACATTTGCTGCTTATTGATGAATTATCTTCAGACATTTTCCAAGATATTTCTACAAACAAATACATGATTTTCATAGTTCTACTCATCCTTCACAGTTCTAAATTACTAAAAGACTTTGCTGCATCTTGCTGAATTAATCGTCTTGAGACATCTACCAACTTATTTTTACAAAAAAAACGTGGTTTTAGCTTTACTTTTCTTCTTGCAGCTTTCACAGTTCCACCTCAATTCAGTTAAAAAGTCTACTGCTTATTGCCGAATTAATAATCTCAAGACGTGTTTCAACTAATCTTACAAAGAAATAAGTGGCCATAATACTTACCTTTTTTTTGTAGCCTTATATTTCTAACTCAACCCAGTTAAAGCATTTGCTGCATATTTCTGAATTAATCGTCCTCAAATATCTTCCACGTATTTCAACAAATTCACATTTCTAGAAATAAGTAAGTGGCTTTCATGGCTTTTCTCTTCTTCTTGTAGCTCTCGTAGCTCCTACTCAATTCAATTACAACTTTTGCTGCTTATCGCTGAATTAATCATCTTCAGATGTATTTCAACTTAACGTACATACGTACAAATATAAAAGTGTACAGGGTAGGACATGGAATTACTTTGGTCCTTTAGAGGGTAGAAAATATTTGATCTTGAGGAGCAGAAATTTGAAGTTAAGTTTTTTGTTGACTCTTTCGGGCGAATCATATAAGACACAAATGTATTTATAACAAATTTCATCTTCAGGCGTTGATTTAGACGTCTCTCTTTTCACATGTAAACTTTCCTGCGCTGCTCTATTATTTTTAAAGTTCATAGTTCTGTCAATAAATGACAACAATCAAAACAACAAAACAGTTATTACAATTTATTGAAGTGAATTTAATTCAATTCAATAAATTTCAATACTATGCGTCCAGATCGAAAATACGCCTCAATGATGAAAGTGTTCTTTTCCACGGTATTATTAGTTTTTGTGAATTAACAAAAACTAAAAATGTATACCGTGCAAAAAAATACTTTCATCATAGAGACGTATTTTCGATCTGGACGCTTAGTATTGAAATTTTAATGTATTTTTTGAGGTTAGGATAGCGCCCTTCTTTTTTTGCAGAGCGGCACTTTGTATTTTTACAAGGGTAATGCAAAGGTAACTAGATGAAAATCATCTAGTCTGACATCTTCCTATTTATTTATACAAACAAATACGTTTTTACTGAGTTAATCACTAAATTTGAATTTCAAAAATTCAGAATACTCGCCGTCGCAGTATTAGAAATTGTAGTGAGTTGCGTACAAAAAAGATCAAGAAATTGTTTTATATTTTAGTGATCGGTGACTATTACACAAATTGAACGAGAATTATGAGTTTTGTTGATACAAGTAAGAGTTCAAAGATAAAGAGCGAATTCACCGAATACCAAATTCGAATTTAAAAAATACAGTATACTTGCGGTCGCAGTATTAGAAATTGTAGTGGGTTGCGTTTAATTTTTTTCTCTCGCTAGCAAAAAAGATCGAGAAATTGTTTTATATTTTAGTTATCGGTGATTAATACACAAATTGAACGAGAATTACGAGCTTTGTTGGCACAAGTAAGAGTTCAAAGATGAAGAGCGAATTTCAATTTGCCGCTCGTATTCGGCGTCGTTCAAATGTCCGCAAGATAAATTTGCGAAACGGTGGATAATGTTGGTCGTTTAAGGGATTATAGCAATTCCCTTCGGCCCGAGGCGAACAACTGAAATACCTGACACGTCCTGAACATGTCGCGCTATCTTGTTAGGGCGCTGCCTAAGCAATTACAGCCACCATATCCTGACAATGGAGTCCGCATTGACCACTTGAATCGAACCCTTCTGCACAGATGGTGTTGTGACACTTCAAATAATAACGTTTAACCACATTATCTTCTAATGCTAAATTAGATTAGGGTGCGACGTTTAAAACCTGCTAACAGGCACCATTTCTCTTTTGATTGTTGTTATTGTTTGCGTTGCAGGATCGGAGTTGGAAGAGCGCACTTCGAAAAACAACCACCGAGCAACCTACGCAAGTCCAACTTTTTCCATTTCGTCATCGCTTTGTATGACCGAGCCGGACAGCCCGTGGAAATTGAAAGGACAGCTTTCATCGGATTTATCGAAAAAGACCAGGTGAGCGCTTCTTACTTTCTTACAGTATAATATTGCGATGTTTCGCCTTGTATTATAATTGGAAACGCTACCAACTTGTTTAGAACCATCCGACTACTTCTCTCCAACAATGTAGCAATGTAAAGCGATTAAAAGTCATGTCGTCATTGTTAACTTGACAAGCGAATCTTGTGTCGGCCTCTGCAATGTATTATCCCGACTGCAAGCGAAATAATTACAAGTGAAGCATTTCGAGCTAATCACGCAAATTAGCCGTGCACCGAGCGTATGTGCACGTTTATATTTTTATGAAGAGCGGAGAAGAGGAATAAAATGTAATTAGACGAGTTGCGCTAATTTGTAGCGAGTCTTGTTGGAAAACGGAGTCAAGAAGCGTTTTGCCGATTCTCAGTTGCCATGGCAAAGTGTACAACGGAGGGAAAGTGAGATGAATAAATACAGCGTGTTTTGGCTGGGTAGGAAGTTGTAGACGGGAGGCAGGAGACGGGGTGTAATTGTGTTCGTGGCGATGCAGAAGATTAGGGCGCGAGTCGGGCAGAACATTTATCATGAAACCCAAACCAGAGCTGAGCGCCGGTCACAACAGAAACCATTATCGCAAAAGCACCGGCAACGGCTTCCGAACTCCAATTCTCCGCTCTAGATTTATTAAGATATATATAAACGATCGACTAAATTGCTAATACACCTCTTTGTTGCAGGAGGCGGACGGACAGAAAACCAACAACGGAATTCAGTATAGGCTGCAGTTGCTATACGCCAACGGTGAGTTGTGAGAGAAAGTTCAAACCAAAATTTACATCAGACAAACACAAACGGTCGCTATTTTGACTTATTCGTCTTTATAATTAGTTACTAATTCAACTCTTTAAGTTTTATCCACTCTGTCCACTTGCCACTAGACTGAAAAGATCGTCTGAGCCTACCTTTATCTGATATTATAATAGCAAATGCTATTTAGACTTTTATACATTTTGGAAGAAGTAAAAATTCTACTGGGATCATAATTAATAGTTTGTCAAAATTAAGAAAATCTCATAACTTGTCGGAAATATTACATCATTAATGTGCATGTCTCATTCTGTCGTTCCTGAAACTGCTCTCTTGTAAAATTAAATAAAATTAACAATGACATAAAAACGTCATTTTGAGTAACAAGACTAGGCACGCTCAAGAACAAGACACTGATTCAATACCTAAGACAATAGAAAAAAGCTGAGATTATTTGACTCGATGAACAACACGGCAAATAAATGTGTGCGAATGTTAAAGATTAATAAAAATTAAAGGTCTAAATATAAGAAATTACATTAAAAAAAAATTAATATTACTTGCCCGGCGCATCCACCATTTTTACAGCACGGAAGCTATATTTTTCGCCTATTAAAAAATTAAATCAGAGGCATTTTATTCACAATTTCAAAATTTTTAAAAGCATAGACTTTTTAATGGATCTGCTCAAGTTTTTGCCGTACTATTTAGTAGATAATAGTTTGGTTCAGACCGACCAGAATCTCTGAGGTGAGATCTCAAACAACAGAATCACAATTGTCCTCTAAACATTTGCAAAAAATTTGTTGATTTGCTTTCGTTGTTAATCTGACACCACAATAATTAAATAAAAATTTCAAAGCAATATCTATAACTTTAATTCTAAGTTTAATAACAAGTTTCCATATTGACAGGACAACAACCGTTTCCTTATTTCTGTTATTTTCGCAAAGAAGACAGCGCCTAATTAATAACTAATTAATAACCAACTAATAATAATTTTTTAGTCTTAGGTGGTTCTGTTAACAAATTTTGTTTAATTTCACACACCAAATTTTATATTAATTTTATTGTTTTACGGAATAACTGAAAATCCTCCAATACTCAAAAATCCGAGTAGCAAGTAACAACTGAAATAGTAAGAAATATGGTAATATAGGCAAGAACAGGCAACAAGTGTGTGAATAACTAACTTAAATAAATTATTTCGTAAATAAGGTAAATTTATAATTTGCCCAAGGATCCACCCTTATTGGAAATTTTTTTAACATATAAACTATGAATTGACATATAAACCGTCATTCTCTTCAAAAAAAATTTCGCAGAAATGCAATATTAATACGAGGGTCATTTGAGAAGTTCTCGAAACCAAAAAGCGTCTAGTGTAATTTGATTTATACAGGGTATTTAGTATGTATGGAACCGGCTTAATATCTAGAAAACTATGAACCGGAATAACTTGAAGTTTGGGATGTGCATTCTACTAATTAATATCTATTGTATCTAATTTAAAATAAATACACGGCCAACTTTATTTTTTTTAAATAAGAATTGGATACAAATTTGACATTATTCGAAAGCTTATTTTTTTCTGAAACCACGTAATGCTGGTGTCGAACTCGAATATGTCGAATATTTCGACAAGAGTAACATTAGCTTGAAATCCAGAAAAAAATAAGCTCTCAAATTTGATGCCATTTGATTCAAAATATTTTTTTAATATATCGGTTTGACCGGACTAAAACCTTAGCACAATATTACCCGTTATAGTATGCGCCTTTCCAAAAAATGGATTCTATCAATTTTCCTGCTGATTTTGCTACCCGTGCCTTCTTTGGAGGTGAACTCGAACTATTCCACAGCTTCGACTGCAACATTAATTCTGGTGTGTAGTGATGAACCCAAATTGACGATAAAATTAGTGCGATTTTTTTAAAACCCGTCCAAAAGTTCCTGCGACCTTATTACTTGAATCCACAATTTGGTCGTAAGGATATATAAGCCGTCTTAGCATTTTCAGAAACCTTTAATCGACAATCTTTTAGAATAAATTTATAGATTTTTTTGGCAAATGTTGCATTTTTGGTCTTTGGTTGGTTGAGCTAGGGTTATCTTTTAGACGTTTCCGGTCTCGCTTAAACTCAGTAGTTTTTTTCTCAAAATGATGGAAAATGATAGTGAAATATGTCCAAAATTATCGTTTATGTTAACATGAATGTTCATTGCCGACCAACCCTTTTTTACGAAATATTTGATAACGGCCCAACACTCGTTTTATCCATGTTTAAAAATAACCATACGAGTTTTCTTCAAACGGCTCTAAGAACAAAACAATTTGGCGAAGTAACATAACCGACTTCAAGCAATTCGATAAATACATTTTACTGTCGTAAAAAAATTGGAATTTAAATAGCCACCAATGTGCAATTCTGAAAACTTTTCAAAAGACCCTCGTAGCTATTAAGTAATTATTTAAGTTCATAAAACGTTTTTTATTAATCGGGCAAAATTAACTTTCTATGTAGTCCTCTACCATAAAGTTACTGGGCGCTTATAGACCACCGTTTTAAGCTTCTTTAGGTACATATTTTTTTATTCGAATAAAACAGTATTTGCGTAGCTCCTACTATCGGAAACGGTTTAATTCAATCTCAATCTTTAGCCCCGTATTCCTTGTATGCCGTCTATGTCACTACCTTTCATATACCACAAATGTCTTTCCCACGATTATTTCAAAAATTCTTGCCTCGGCAAACAATAATTTTACATATACAGTACGATACTAAACAAACTGGAGAAACGGGCGCTGGTGGGCTTAAACCCAAAAAAATGTATGTCTAGAACAAACAAAGAAACAAGCCTTAGTAACAGGAACGTTTACATTGAAAGAAATTAAATAAAACAAATTTAACATTTGCCCGGCGCATCCACCATTTTTGAAACTTTATTTCATTTGATACAATTTTTTCTTTCTGATTATTTCAGTTATATAAATTTACTATTTACAAAATTATCATGGTTTTCATTTACAAAAATTCCAAATCTTTTATTACAATAATTTATTTTAAATTTTTTATACTTGTCAGTATTTCATTATCATCAAATTTGATTATCAATTTAAATGGATCAATTATGGTAGTTCAGGTTAAGCGTGGTCAGTCGAAAATCGTGCCTGGTCGTCTTGAGAATGCCCATGAAAGAGTCGTTACCGGCGCCATAACGGCATCCCGAACATTTCTATTAGTAAGTTCGGTCTGTGCCATTACGTGCTTACGACTTGGCGACGTTATTATTGCGGGCATTCTCACCATCTTGCAAAACCGCTCTGTCCATCTCATCTCGAATCATTAAAATGATAATGCAAAGTTTACAACACGTCAAACAATTTCGATATACGCTCAGTTGTGTGATAAGACGCGGCTCCTTCGTCGACGATAGCGAGCCCGAACAAAGAGTAGGGCGGTAAAGCCTTAGGGTTCGCCATCTTTTCAGTCCTGGGAGAGCATTTGTGGAGTTATTTTATTACAAATAAGGAGAGGAAGAGTGCTCCTCGGGGATGATGCTGAGTGAGGTGTGCTGTGGCAAATGAGATATAGCGCCGGTTCACTACATGTTACGTCTTCCTTCTTGTATATTTCACGGAAATCTCTTAAGCTACGTGCAATGCATTTACTACTCTGCCCTCGATCCATCATAAATTATGGCCGCTTGTTTTAACAAATTGTCAAATATTTACGCTCCGTTGCCAAGATGTCCTGGCAGAGGTTTGACACCCACAACGACTCATTTACAACATTCCATTCGTTCATTCATTTTCATTTTATCTTTTTTACTTTCAAATAAAACACTGAAAAGAAAATAATAGTATTTGTACATTAGTCAAAATACGGCTTGGAACAAGCCAGGACTGTAATAGAAATCGCGAAGTAAACACAAACTGTTTTACAGCTTTATAACAAGACATCATCATAAAAATTTAATAAAACAACATCATTAAAGTACGTATACGATTGTTTTATTACAAAAAATTATAATATATAAACTTAATAATAATAAAATAGTTTACAAAATGAACAGAAAAAATGATGTTCCCACATAATTCAATACAAGGTGTTTCACGACCAGGGCAGATAGAGAACGGAAAAACCGAGTGAACTGACTTTTTGCATACTTGTATAAACTTATAAGGTCTAACTGCTGAAAATGTTTTCATGATTGTGTCACTGTCGGTTATATCAGAAGTTGGTATCAACTTTCTTATTTTAAATACAACATTCCTATTTTTAATATATTTTCAGATTCTGCATTTAATTCTATGCCATATGACATATGGTAACAACGTTTTTGCATCTTCTTATACTGTTTAAAAAAACAGTGCAATAAAAAAATTGATTATTGATAAACCCTAAATGTCATATCGACGAAACTTGGTCAACGGTTGGAGAAAATGTTCAGCTATGTGTAGGATTAATAAATACAAAAAGCATAAAAGTCGATTTTTTTCAAATTGTAACCATATGTTTTTATTGCACCTTTTGATAGAGAAATTTATTCTCGATCTGAGCATGTATTATGTTCATATACTTTTTGAGTTTTGATTTTTGAGTTATTTTATTTTTTCTACTTTTTTTACAATGATGAGAAAATAAGCGAAGTAGGCTTATTAAAATCGTATCGAGTTAGCTCCAAAAGTAGATTTGTTATTTTAAAATGTAATCAGTTGCGCGGTTTGAGTTATAATTTACTTGTAATGTTACTATTACAATTCCCTAATCAAGATCATTTAAAATCCCTGTTGATACACTGCCAGAAATAGTCTTCACAAACTTTCTTAGTGATTACTTTTAGTTTTTATTTATCATTTCAAAGTACATAAATGCAATGTTTGCATTAGATGTATTTACAAGAAAATGGAGGCATATTTGAGAATTTATTAAAATAAATAGATAATTATTTTTGTGTTTTAACGAAAGTGTTTTTTAATAACAGAGTTTATGGATTGTTTGACAAATTAACCCTTATTCAGATGATAAATTTAAAAATAAGATTGTAATCACTATGAAAGTTAATGAAGACTCTTTCTGGCAGTGTATAAACAAGGAATTTAAATTATCTTGATTAGTAAGATATTTTTATCGTAGCATTACAAGTGAATTAGAAATCAAATGCCACAACTGCTTACATTTAAAAATAAAAAAATCTATTTTCAAAGCTGACTTGTTAAGATTATAATAAGCCTACTTCACTTATTTTCTCATAGTTGTAAAGCAGAGTAGAAAAAGTTAAATAACTCAAAAATCGTCAATTTTAAGTATAGCAACATCAGCTCGAGAATAAAGTTCTCTATCGAAAGGTGTAATAAAAACGTATAGTTGCAATTTCAATTTTTTTTACTTTTTTGTTTTATTGAGTTGCAGCTGACTTTTCTTCTCCTCCAGTAATATTCCTGAAAATATTTAGACTTACGCTGATAGCTAAACCTTTTGTCAAACCGTTGACCAAGTTTCGTGGACCTTAGGATTTATGAAAAAAAAAATTATTTCAGCGGATTTTCACCTATTTAAAAAAATATTTTTTCTCTAATACACACATTGCAAGAAGGTGCAAGAACATTAATATCATGTATCATATCATATCTGTATTGTGATAAATGTATTTTGGAAGATTATGCACGCGCGCGGAAAGTTCAGCGAAAGAAGTTGCAGCAGGTTTATTTGCACAAGTTACATTTCTAAGGAAAATCGGTCGCACGTGTCGCAACGTGAGTAATTGTGATTCCAATTAGAAATTTTAATTCGGGACGAAAACACGGACAAATTCCGCTTAAAACAGCGGCCATACGTAAGACAAATCTCCCGTTTTGGTCGATCTGATTGACTAGTTGGATTAATTATCTATCTAATTAAAAGCATCGTCTACTCGAACGCGATTTGTAATTCCTGCCTCGTCCTCGTCGGCAACCAGCTCCTTATATGCAACGCGCCTTACTGCTCTAAAGTGTAAATAGTGTTTTTCAATCCGAATGTAAAAGGCAATCCTACAACCAGCGGGTCTTCAATAGAAGCAATCGCCAATTGATAAACCATCCACTAAACTAATTAATTAATTAATTGTATTTACAAGCACTCTCGAAGTATGTGATCGGTTTCTCATTACCAGGCAGTTAGTTGATTATTTGCGAGAAGGGCTGCATAAATCTCCGGACGGCCGTTTTGCGGATTGACGGATTTCCCGCTGAGATAAGAAGTTGGTGAGGCGGTTGCCGTTGAGGAATTTGCGGCGGCGGACTCGGACGGCGGTTTCTCCTTATACTTCGGACTTCTGGGCCTTTGAGACCGACAACTCGCCCGAATTTGTTACAAACCTCCGTCATAATTAGTTTACAACCCTCGGCAGACCGACCGCCGTGTAATAACTAATTATCTTAACAAATTTGCTTGGGCCAATTACTCTTGAAGCCCACAATTTTACGCTCGACCACTCACATGCAAACATTGCATAATTCCTAAACTAAATAGGCGTTATTGTTGCAGGTGTCCGACAGGAGCAAGACATCTACGTGCGCCTCATCGACTCCGTCACGAAACAAGTGAGTATCGGAGAGAGTGGTGTTTTTTGTGTTCCTTCGAAAACACTTGCAGTGTTAAGCGACAAAGCAGAGCGTAATGAAATTAAGGCTGAAAAGGTCGGACAAACGAGGTCTAAATGAAATTAGCAGCCAATGTGTTGTTCTACCACTTCCACGGGTTAGAGGGTAAGACGAACCGGCGTGTATCAGCAAAACATTCCCAGTTTCGAATTCGCACGGCGTAATAATTAAATGAATTATGCAGCAAGAAACAAACCGGAGGAGATCTCTCGTCACACTCCGACTTGTCTCTCTCATCGTAGATTCGACGAGCGCGAAATTAAATTTTACCTCAAACCATCTTGAAGTTGGATGATTGACTAAAATTAAATTTAAGAACTAAACGCGTTAAGCTTTCCCCTTTTCACTCCATCAACCTGACTTGTGTAAAAATTGTTCGGCGAGATTTTATTACGCGAATTTTTTTCACAAACTAGCGCTGAAGACTTCATCAATCCGGACGTAAATTTTCGCACCACCTCCGAAATTGATTAAATAAACTGCGGCGGGATGAAAACGTCGCCCGTTCACGTGACGCACGCCACCGGAGCAATTACACTTATTCTCTTTTTATCAAGCGGTCATACGAGTAAGCAGAAATGTCTAATTGGGCAGGGACCGCGGGGCAGTGTAATGAGAGCAAATTTATCAAATTAAACAACAAACAAAAAGAGCAAAGTCAAGCGGACAACGAATAGTGCTGCCAATTACTTTATTACTTCAGCACCGTGTTTGCTTTCCGCAAACCAATTGTACATTCTTCTCATCCTTCCAATCATTAACTTGTGCAGCCACGATTACGCTGCTGTATCCCGCACTAATTTAAAAGAAATTTAGTGGTATCAGACCTGCTATGGTGGTACCTCTGCTTGTCATTGCGTTTTACGTGCGTATCCCGCCGACGCCCTCATTTCTTCTCTCGTCGTTTTTTAAGGTATTTTTAATAATTAATCCTTAATTTCTAGTTTAGGTGTACATCAGAGACATGAGAAATTCCAAGAGAACTCGTTCTCGATCAAGATCGAGATCGAAACGACGTCGCATCAGTAAATCTGATCATTGCGACTTTGATCGCCGCCTTTTACGTATTGAGGCTTTCTTAGACCGCTTCGAGCGAAATCGAACCCCAGACTTCCGACGAAGTGGTTTGTTGTCGTGCAGAAGCACCTTGAGGAGTAGATCTCCACATGGTCGTGGCCCAGAGTCCTCATCAAGGTCACGTCCATCTCCAGGTGATGAGTCAAACGTTGATCGTTTCAACACCAGGGGTAGATCCCCACATACTTAACTCATTCACAACAGCAGGGTAAATCCCCACCTATGTCAGTTCAAACTGCAGATTCGGATGTCGAACGGGGTGAATCTCCAGGCATTATTCTTGATATTTCTCAAGACGACCTCCCTGAATCTTTCCTGCAAGCAGTGGGGGTAGATTCCCAATTGAAATCGAGCGAGAATCATTCAATTCCACCCGGACTACTTTCTAATTGGTCCGATTTTTTGCACAATGGGTTACCGAAGGAAGATAGAGAAAAAATTCTTAATTCCTATCAACCAATTGAGTCAAGCGGGCTTAATGCTCCCACATTGAATGCCGAAATCGCAAATTTATTAACCTCCAACAATAAATCCAAAGATTTTAGAGTGATGGCCGCCCAACAGGGAATAATTTCCTCATTGACCGCTCTTGCATGCGCACTAAAAACATTGGCGCCCTTTTTCAGTTCCAAAGGAGGAAAAATAATCATTAGGCAAAATCCTGGCCGACAGTTCGACACTTTTGTGTTCTATTTTTCATTTACTTACCTTCGCCAGACGCGAGGCCTTATTCCCTTTTTTGTCCGCATCCTCTAAGGATGCTACAAGTAAGGTACCTGCCACAAAATTTCTGTTCGGCGAAAATATTTCGGACACTGTGTCCAAATAAAAATCCTTGGAGTCTGTTAGCAAGGTCATCAAGGCACCTACAGCTAACCCTAAGGTTATGAAAACCTCCACAACTCGAAACCAGGGTTTTTTAAATCGGAATCGGAATCCACTCCAGGGGGGGAGCGAGCCATCGAATGGGCGCTACCCCACCGACTCCGGCTCGAACCAGGTGGTTTCCAAAGAATACAGGGACACAAACAAGGAGTCAACCTACCATCGCAATCGCCGTTCTTAAAAAAGCGTCATTCTACAATGGCTAAAGGTAGGCATTTCTGAGGTTAAACCATCTGGGCGACTCCGTTTCTTCCTTCCCACCTGGACACAAATTACCACTGACAGCGTCATTCTACAATGGCTAGAGGGCTACACTATCCCCTTTAGAAACATCCCACGTCAAGTTTCTCCGCCGATCAGCAGTGGTCCGGCGCACAATAAAAATAAGCCATAGTTGATCTATTGGCTTCGGGTGCGATCGAGAGATGCACCTCATGTGATGGTGAATTTCTGTCGCCGCAGTTATGAAACTCTTAAATCGCAACGATTTTATGAGTACTATAGACTTAAAAGATGCCTATTTTTAAGTCCCTATAGCCAAGTCCGATCGAAAATTTTTGCGCTTTAGGTTTGAAAGCGATTTATTCACTTTCACGTGCCTGCCTTTTGGGCTAGCATCAGCGCCATTGGCCTTTACAAAGATTATAAAACCTATCTTGCCTTATTTAGGCCAAAGAGAGGTAACCTGTGTCTCATACTTGGACGATATTCTCATCCTCGGCCCTTCTTATAACGATTGTTTAGTTAAAACAAAACTGACTCTAATGACACTAGACAACTTGGGCATTATCATCAATCTTGAGAAAAGCTCATTAACACCTACACAATCGTGTAAATTCTTAGGTTTTATTCTGAACTCTCAGACAAAGCAGCTTTCTCTTCCTTCTAGCAAAATCATTTCTACTCTACAGTTTATGAAATTTTTCAAAACTAGACAGGAATGCACCATTCGCAAATTTGCTCAGTCGTTTGGAACTTTAATCTCCGCCTGGCCAACCGTTAAATACGGTTTTCTGTATACAAGACATTGGAGAGGAAAACATTTCAGGCCCTCCAAAAAATCGGGGGGAATTTTGACGACAAAATGAAGCTAGACATTGAAATTCCAAATGAGCTGCAATGGTGGGAAGACCATATTACCGATTCATATAACGATATCCGACAGGATCGTTATGCACTCGAAATTTTCTCGGATGCATCCCTAACGGGGGGGCGATGCCAGAACTCATGGAAGGTGGTCGTTGGAGAAGAAGAGACAGCATATCAACTATCTCGAATTAAAGGCCGCCCTCTATGCACGCAATTGCTTTGCGGCACATTTATCCAACTGCAATATATTGCTTAGAGTAGACAACACAACTGCTCTGTCCTATGTGAATCGCATGGGAAGTGCACAGTTCCCTCTCCTTTCTTCACTAGCCCGTGAGACCTGGCAGTGGTGTGAGGCCAGAAAGATCTGGCTGTTCGCTTCGTACAAAACACAAAACTCAACTTCGAAGCGGATAAGGCATCTCGCAGTCACTCAGAGAATACCGAATCGAATTTCGACTTTACCTTTTTTGATCAAATAGTCGACAGGTTTGGTCAACCAGAGATTGATCTATCCGCTTCCGATATGAATGCCAAATGCGCCAAGTACGTTTCTGGGAAGCAGGACCCTGGGTACATCGCAGTCGATGCTTTTACCATGTACTGGTCAAAGCTGCGGTTCTATGCTTTTCCGCATAAACCTTAGAACCTTAAACAAGATACGACTAGACAAGGCGGAGGGAATACTCGTGGTGCCCAGTTGGGAGTCACAGTCTTGGTATCCGATTTTTTATTTGTCCTTGTTAAGAGAACCTCCTTTGGTTTTCTTACCTAGTTCAAAGATGCTTTCGTCTCCAGACAGACGGGATCATCCACTTGCAAGCTCCCTAAGTTTGACTGTCGGGTTTTTATCCGCCAGGCATTCCGGCTGAAAGGAGTTCCGCCATCAGCAATTGACACATCCAGAAGTTCCCTTAGCACTTCAACCATGGCACAATACAGTGTCACTTACAAACTGTGGATGATTTTTTGCGACCAGCACAGTGGCAGTTACTTACAGCGCCCGTAGGGCGCGTGATCGAGTTTCTTCAACAGCGGTTGAAAGACACTCAACATAAATTTGGAACCGTTAGTTCACACCGATCCGCCCTCTGATTCTTCCCTCTGATTACCTCTGATTCTTCCTGACGACATTGGTCGTCAAGAAATGGTAGAGTGTTTGGAAGGGGTCGCTCGCATAGGTCCATCTCGCCCGAAATATTAGGCTACATGGGACCCAGCAGTCGTAATACAACACCTGAAGAAACATCATTCCAATAATCCCTCACTTTCGTTTGAGGATCTCGGTGCAAAATTACGCACTCTTCTGACATTAACATCAGCACATCGGATTTAAACGTTATCCTTGATAAAAATTTCGAATATAGTATTTAGCGACACAGGATGCCAAATAAGGATCACCAATCCAACAAAAACCACAATGAAGACAGGAGTTATCCTTACCTCGAATATAAATTTTTCACCGAAGACCTTTGTGTCGAAAAATCCCTTCAAATATATAGAAATGTCAGTAAGTTTCCGGAATAATGAAGACCACCTATTTTTGGCCGGCAGTAAACCAAATCGGAAAGTAACAACGACAACTATATCCAGATGGATAAGACAGCTTTTCCAAAAGGCCGGTGAACACATCCGTTTTTTTTTTTCTCCTTATTCCACTCGACATGCCGCTTCGTCAGCAGCACTACAGGCTAGCGTATCCATCGAAGATACGAAAAGCGGCCGGCTTGTCCGGAAAATGCAAAACAATCGAAATTTTCTACTGTAGATTTCTGTCCACAACAACACCATTAGTAGATGCCATTCTTGGCAAACAGTGACACACCCGAGGGTGCATAATAACCTTTTTTCGTGTATGGTTGCTAAATCCTAACACGTAATTCTAGGAAGGACTCTTTAAATAGTTGTTTACATAACAAATTATTTTTCTTTGTCCTTTTCACCCGCAACAATTTGACCGTAGGTGGCTTTGAACATCTGCACAAGTTAATGATTGGAAGGATGAGAAGAACGTACAATTGAAAAATCAAACGAACTTACCAAGTGATGTTCGATTGTAATTGTACGTTCTTCTCATCCGAACAATCAGGCCCACCGCTCCCAGGATAGTACCCCCAGAATTGTTGCGGCTTAGTTCTTGCTTCAAACTACAATGACAAGCAGAGGTACCACCATAGCAGGTCTGATACCACTAAATTTCTTTTAAATTAGTGCGGGATACAGCAGCGTAATCGTGGCTGCACAAGTTAATGATTGTTCGGATGAGAAGAACGTACAATTACAATCGAACATCACTTGGTAAGTTCGTTTGATTTTTCAATTATTTCATTGACCCAAGAACCATTTAACATGCAAACAAATATCAATAAAACAATACAACCGAGAAGATGACAAGATTCGATTTTCCAAAATCTAAGAACAATAAACGGGATTGTTAATGAAGCTGAGTTTCCAAGGAACTGTTTCCAGACGTTTCGTTCAAATGTGAAGTGGACATCCTCAGTGGCGTTGTACGATTATTCATGTGTAAGACATTCAGTTTTCTTAGACATTTTACTCAATTGTGGAATTTCCTAGAGATGAGTGAATTTTAATCTGTATTGTGAAAGCGTGTCTTTAGGGCGATACAGAACCAAATTTATAGGTTTCATATCCGTTGCTGACTTATTTCATATATATTAAGCCACTTTAGTATTTTTTATAAAAGTAAAAAAACCAGAAACAGGAGTCTGTACCGCCCTAGAATCATAGTTCCTTTATATACAAAAAAATAAAAGAGAAATTTGTCTAAGAAAATTTTTTTTACATGGATTTGCCGAAATCTCGTCTTAATGTATGAACAAACCCACGTTGTACTGAATGTCCCAGAAATAATTTAATTAATTTTAACCAGAAGTAAAACTCGTCACACTTGTTCTATGTATCATTTACTCGAAATCGCATTATTGTTTTACCATTTTACCCTCCCTGAAATTGACGAGCTGCCTATGGATTTGATAAAAAAGTGATTTTTTTTTTAATTTGAATTTTACATTACAATAACTAGTTGGTGCAAATAATTCGCATGGCAATCATGTTTTTTTACCAGTTGGTCTGCGCTTGGGAGTGGGAGAGATAGTTAAATAGATTGTCGATAGATGGCGCTATGAGCAAAATACGCTTTTTATTAATTTTAAAAGAAACGTTAACGTTTTAAACTGTTTGTTTATTTTTCATCATTAGCGGTAAAGGTAATCTTTAAAATGATGGCTCAATCAGTGGTTTTGATGAAGTATTAAGGGAGATACCGACAAAAATACTTTTGAGTGATAATACATATATAGAGATAGGAACGAGCAAATTAAGGATTTGGTGCGAAAGAACTAAAATGTAGAGAATGTTTTCTTCCAGTATATTTTTGTTTTTGACTAATTATACTACTGGTTAAAATTAATGTCATTATTTCTAAGTACAGTCTGTAATTTTATGTTCTAATTCAGTTTTTTATACATTTTACTGAATCATGGAATTTCCTAGAGATGAGTGAATTTTAATCTGTATTGTGAAAGCATGTCTTTAGGGCGGTACAGAACCAAATTTGTAGGCTTCTTATCCGTTGCTGAGTTTCATTTCATGTTAAGCAACTTTCGTATTTTTTATAAAGGTAAAAAAAAATCAGAAACAGGAGCCTGTACCGCCCTAGAATCATAATTCCTTCATACACAAAAAAATAAAAATAAAAGAAAAATTTGCCTAAGAAAAAGAGTAATTTTTAATTTGGATTTGCCTGCCGAAATTTCCCCACGTTGTACAGAATGTCCCAAAGATAATGACATTAATTTGAACCAGAAGTAGAACTCGTCACACTTGTTCTATGGACAATTTTTTTGAAATAGCAATATTGTTTTAGTATTTTACTCTCCCGAAAAGTTAAATCAGCGCCATTTTTAAATTTAAATTTAAGAATTTTACAATAAGTAGTTGGTGCGAATAATTCGCATGGCAATCATGTTTTTTTACCGCTTGGAATGCGCTTGGGGAGTGATAGAGTTAGTTAAACAGATTGTCAGTAGATGGCGCTATGACCAAAATATACTTTTTATTAATTTTAAAAGAAACATTAACGTTTTAAATTGGTTGTTTATTTTTCGCCATTAGCGGTTAAGGTAATCTTTAAAATGATGACTCAATCATTGGTTTTGATAAAGTTATTAAGGGATATATTGACAAATATACTTTTGAGTTATAATATATAGAGATAAGAACGATCAAATTAAGGACTTCGTGCGAAAGAATCGAAATGTAGGAAAAGTTTTTTTCCAGTATATTTTAGTTGTTGAGGAATTATACTACTGGTTAAAATTATTGTCATTATTTCTAAGAGAGCCTGTATATTCTGTAACTTTATGTTCTAACGCGTTTGTGCTTTCATGTTGCTGTTGTTTTGTTGTGTTGTTTTGATAAAAATAGGCAATTTGGTGTGTTTGTAGAGCACCCCACCAGCCTCTGCTTCCCTTTATGAATATGCATTGTATAAGTTTTAAATCGCGTGGGTTCGGGGGCGTTCCTGGCGATAATCTCCGCCGGTGATGATATCGGACAGGCGCGATCAAGTCCACGTGTCCGCCACGCGACTCGTCGTCCCCCATTGCGGATAGCCCAGGAACTGCTCAATTCCCATTACTTCCTTATCGGAAATCGTTTAGCCGATCTATAAACACATGCCCCGTCCTCTTAGCTTGCAAATCTTGAATTATTACAAACGCGAGTCGCATAATATGCAAAAAATCTAATCCGACTAAGTAAGAGGGTGAGAATGCAGATTGCATGTCTATCGTTGGCCACTCAGGTAAATGATTCGTCTTATCCTCAAGTCCAACACCGCTTCATTAGCTGATTGCTTGCGCCCCAAACGCTCATAATTAAATTGAGAGAGAATAGGAAAAATCGGCTGGATTTCAGGCGAGTGCAATTCCGGCGGGTGGTTTGGGTATAAATATTAACGATAGTGTGGAATTGAGAGGAATTACCCACGTAAATTCTAGATTAATCCAGGCACCTGCTTCTACCTTGTCCTGAATTAGTCCTGCCGTAATAAATCCTTGATAATTGGCTACATTGCCACTACATAAAGCATAAGCCTCAGATTTCTATTAGAATTTATAAATCTCGTTTATTAGATTGCACCTGTGTGGAGATCCGCAAGGTGCAGAGATATGGCCGCTCGTTAAAATTGCACCTTGACGGCGCACCAACATTTTTTTACCTCAAATGTTCCCAACTACACAAAGACAACTTCAAACTTTTTTAATACCAGACCTAATAAGATTAGATTGATTTTATGGCAACATCATAGATTAGGATTACTGTAAAATGAAACTCTTTTTTCCTATATACTTATCACATTATTGCGATTTCTCAGACCAGCATCACACGAAACCAAACATACGACTTCATATTATACGAGGGGAGTTTACAAAGTTAATGAACCTAGCAATGATGGACAAACATTAATTTATTTTTTTACATGTGATTCTTGAACGCTTGCACACCCATTCCAACGTTTCTCCAATAAAACTATATCTCTTCAAAAAACAATCTTTGAATAACTGCAAAATAGGCTTCGTTTGATGAAAACTGGCGCCCCTCTAAAAATTTTTTGAGACTTAGAAAGAGACTTAGTTAGACGGCGCCCCCCAGGTCAGGACTGTAGGGTGAATGAGCAAATTCTTCAGAACGGCATTTATTGATTTTTTACAATTCGTGCCCTATGCAATCTTCATGCAGAACAAGGTCGTCATTGTGGGATCTACACTTAAATTTTAAAAATTGTTGACTGGCCAATTGAAAAAATTGTCAATTTTTAACAATTTTTGACTATTTTGGGCAACGTCATTTAACTTAACGTTATGGTAGCCTTCAGATTCTTGATTGTTTTTTCTACACATTCCCATTTACAGTAATCATATATTCAGTAAACAGTACACCCACCGATTTCCTCAAGATTTGTCTTTTTCGGTGCTTATGCATCCCTGCTGCTTTGTTGGTGAGTCCCAGTAATGCATCCAAGTCCCATCTTTATTTTAGAAAAGAAGTCGTTGAATCCGAATACAGCAGTCAAATTATCAGTACATGCATATTTTTTAATCAGGATTTTGAAAGCACTTGTTTTGGATATTCCAGTGTTTCATGCAATATTTTTAACGCTTACGATCGTTTAACACGATTTCTTCAACCTTTTTGATCATCTGTGGCATTCGTGCTTCTTAGTGCCATTTAAACTGTTGACTTGGAAATAATTTGGACAATTATCTCCATACACCGCCTTATTTTGTCATAGATATTCTTTGGGTTATTGCCTTCTATTGTCAGAAATGTAATAAGTGTAATGACGCTTCTGTGCTCCAATTCCAAATTATGCATTTTTCCACGCTTTACAGAAAAACCAAATGATCACTGATTTGTACCAAACTTGGACAAAACAATTGCACTTGCATTTCGTTTTCATGGCTTGGTAGATAACTTTGTAAATTCCCCTTGTATTTTCCTAAACTCACAAGACTAGATTGATAGATAATAATTAGCCATTCTTTATGTTTGATTTGTTTTATTCTTAAAATATCAATGGTTCAGACGAGTTTTTTTCAATTCATTTTTCTCACACATTAATTACATTATTGGGAACTTGTAAGACCAGCATTAAACTAAGGAGGATATGGGGATTATATTATAATAATTTTATGTAGCGCGGCTTTTCGACTAGCCCGTCATAACTCAAAAATTACTGTTTTTTAATAGAAACGATTCGAAAATTTTAGAAAATATTATAATAATTATCATACGTAACTCTACCGCTCTTACAATCTCTCATTTGGAGAATTATATTTTTGGTCATAAACATGAGAGTTTGTAAGCATATGTTCAATGTCCTAAGTGTCATATTTTAAGAACAAGAAGTAACGTTTTTTCATGAAGAGAAATAACTAAAATAAATAATGTTTTGATGTCCTTTAATAAAACATAATAGAATAACTGTATTTCTTTCAACATTTGCTTACAAAAAATTTATTAAGTTGCTGAACGTGACGATAATTCCCTTGACGTTACAAACAAAACATTAACAACGAGCTTAATTCGAAATGAATTCCGAAAGAATGCGAGAGCAGCAAATTTAAACAAAATAAAATGAAACAAAATAGAAAAATGTATTACTTTTATTACTTGTTTTATTATCTACCTATGTTTTATGTGACCGGATATTTCCTATCAAGCAAGCACTGAAGATGGCCTAGTGCCGAAAGCGCTTTGCATAAAATTTAATAAAACAATACACGTCCAATTGTCAATAATCAAACAACTGTCCAATAAACAAAAATTAATAATTTGGTACAATATTTTTGTTGATAATACCGAGTGTTGATACTTTTTCAATCTAATATACTAGTTTCTTGATTGTATATATTTGTGGAAACGATGTTATTAAATTGGCCTATGATTTTCTAGAAAATAAATTGCACAGAAATATTCGCCATTTTCATACGAGTCCGACTTCATTTTTTAGAACTTTATAAGCCTTAATATCTGTTATTATCAAAATATCATCATTATAATTTGTATATGCATCTTGTTCCCGTTTGTTTCGAGGAATCTCTTGTTTTATTAAAAGCTAAAAAAACATTAGCACTCTTTGCTTTGTATCGGTCTTTACGGAAAAAGTTTCACAGAATGCAAACTAAATTTGGCACTTATAAACTCGTGACAGTGTTACATAAAAAAATATTGCATTTATCGAGACATGCCACATAGTAAAAACTCCATGGTACAGAAAATTAAAAAATTACAAATTTTAGTTATGACTGTCTTGTCGGAAAACAGCGCTATTTTAACTGTAGAATTATTCGAATATGTTCCGTAGAAGATGTTCTATTGGCATGTAGCGCGTGTCTCAAGAGACAATCTCAACAATTGTGATAAGATTCGCATACGTTTCGGGTACAACGGCGGTAACCATCATCAATAGCTGTTTGGAGGTGGGCGAAGAACCCTTCTTCTTCTCTCAAATGTCAACATTTTTACATCCACACAATAGAACTTCTTCCGCTGGAACACGATCTTCGATTTTGTAAATTACCACTGTTAATAACACTGACCGTGAAGCTCTTTTAGTTAAATGTCTAATGATAACATTTATTCGATAATGTTATCCCCAATGATTCTTCATGCGTAGAAAAAACAATATTTAGAGTAAGCTATTGAATTACTCTGAAAATGGTTAGAGTGTAGCAAAGTATTGACCTTCAAAATTAAGTTGACAACCGATGCATAAGATACATTTATTATATTTTTTAATAGATTCCATCTTGAGTCGTCGGCTTAGACATTTCCTGTCAAATTGCATAAATTTATATTGCCAAATGCCTACATTGTTAAATATGAAACAAAACTATATTCCATAGCCTACTGAAAATACAATTTTTGTGTGCTCTCTTATCAAGGTTTTTCAATGTTCTTTCTTAAATTATTGTTTCCTAAAATAAAATTCTACAAAATCAAGCAAATTTACACAAATCCAGACAGTTTGTTGCATGTGTCCTAGGCGAACGGTGCTAGTTTTGCAATGTAAAGCAAGACAAGTATAAGCCTCACTTTGCGTAATTTATGCAACAGTCGTCGAGATTAAGACGTGGGACGTTAGAATAATAAAAAGTGGCAAAATTGGAATGGTTCGTCCGCCGCCCATTAAAAACCACTCGTGGGTCCCCGGCGTAAAACGTCAGTGGTAATGGAGCCCCAGAGATGCAGCTCTTCCGATTGACGCCATCCATTACCGTAATTTTTAACACGGTTTATCAATTTCTGCATTTCGATTCAATTTCCTGTCGACGTGTTTCGGTGAAGATTTCATAATCGTTAACAAGCCGTCTATCGTCCCGTTAATAATGCAATGCGAAATGGAAAAATATCCGGAAACGTAACTTCACAATATAAATTTTATGAGGCACTCTATCCGGACCCGCCAGAAAAAACTCTAATGCGTTATTAAAATGCATTTGTATGAACATCGATATACTTTTGAAATTCGGTGTTAATCCAAATACGTACAGGACGGCCTGCGATCTCCTATTAAAATTTTATCGCACATTACACGATTACCGACTGAACCGGCACTATGTTAATCTCGTTTATTATAAATTCAAGCGCATGGAAATTTTATTGTACGGATATCATGTACCTGCTACAACGCGAATAAAATATTTTTATGGGGCGAAATTGTTGTAACGGCCCGCTTATTTAATAACGACAATTTCGCGTTATCAAATTAACCGATTACCGCTATCTGATATTGAAAATTTTACACTCTTCCATCAATGGAGTTGAACAAAAGTTTTGGAAATTTTACAACGGATGAATTGTGCAAACAGGCGCTTGTCAACGACATTATTTATAAGACGTTATGTGCAGAGTTTCTCAAAATGTGTGGTCATTGAAGCTTTGAGTGTGATGTGCATAATTTCGCGAATCTCACAAAGTATAAATTAAAATTATCAAACCCATGTGATGTATTTGAGACACAAATTTCAAAATTTGAATTTAAGGCTGATGCTTTAAAAAAAAACACCATTGTAGGTTTCGAATTCGGAAAAGTTGTCCCTAGTAAATTATCCATTCGCCAACCATTATATATTTTTACTAAATTAGTTGCGGCGAAAAAGACAGCCCCGCATCGAATCAAAATTACACGGTGCCTTATCAATGAATTACGTGGAGCACCCTTTTTATTGTATTAGAAATCCCGAGGGAGCCTTGATATACTTTTATGAATATGCAAGTAAAACAATTAATTAAAATGCCACAGATAGCATACATGCATATATTTGTACATCCGATAAGAAATGTAATTCCCTCGGGAATATTTAAACAAGTCTTTGGGGTGTTTACGTAAAATTCTCCCGAGAAATGCGACTCTTGAAGATCGCCCCAGGAGCCCGGACATATCATACTCCCAGGAATTAAAACGATATTTATAAAGTTCGGGTGCGGGCTTTATAGTCATAAAGCGGCGTACGAAGACGTGTAAAAAAATTCGGCCAAGATGTAAATCTCCCCGCAGTTGGCGGAGAAGAATTAGCTTCTTTATCCAAACACATGTTGCTCGATGTCCAGTAATCTTAGTTGAGCCTTGCACAAAGCAAAGCCGGGGGTTGTGCGTTACATATTCAATTAAACAAAAATCTATCAACTGCTCTAACCTAAAGCACCTTAATCCTCCAACTGGGGAGGCAAAGCCTCGCTCAGATAGATGTGTTGCTATCGCAAGGGGCACGAAATAGCCGGATTACTCGGGTCTGGACGAGGGTAAGTCTGGTAATTATACTAGCTTCGAGGGTTATTCTATGCTCATTGATGACTAGCAATAGTACGTCACCGGTGAAGGGACTTTGCTTCCATAAGCCGATCTTATCTCCTCTTCCCATTATAAAACAACTACCAAACTCACGCACAACACCCCCAGATGACTACGTTCATCCCATTTAAACCTCTAAAAATATTGTGCAACACTCATTTGCACACATTTTAATCTACTTTACAAGGGACACTAAAAATAAATGTCGCAGATGTATCAAAAAATGTCACTTGATTGGTTTGGATAATTAGTACGTGTGACTTTGAGTTTTACTTGGTAAAGGGTTGTGTCCACTAATGTTATTATTTGTTTCAGGCCATTGTATACGAAGGACAAGACAAAAATCCTGAAATGTGCAGAGTTCTGTTGACCCACGAAATCATGTGCAGGTAAAACAATGTTTTAATTCAAAAACCTTCCCTTTCCCTTAAAATTTGTCTTACTCTTTGTAAAGCAATTTTATCTCGAAATTTAAATTTTTGCTTTTTTTATTTTTTCTATTTACTCTATGTGGCTTGTGTTAAGCTCTTTCTATTTTTTAACTCTGTCTCTCATGTTTCCTATATTTCCTATATTTCCTCATGTATTTTTTTTGTAAAATACCTCTTTTTTTATCGTATCTTGATTTAATTGAATAATCGTTCTAAATATTAATTGAATTTTAATTTTGTCAATTTTTTCTATTTGCCGCTTTGTAGCTTTTTCTAAATTCCCTATATATGTCGGATTTGAATCTAATTTTAGGACACTTTTTTTATCTCAATTTTCTGCTGTTTCACATTCCTTGTTTTTCTAGGTATCACTTTCTTTCCTTTGGCACCTACTTCTATTCCCCACCTTCCTTTCACTACTCTATCTTTGTTCATTCTCAGTAAATGTTCGAACCATCTTTATGTTTCACATTTCTGAATTATTCTTTTCAATTTTAGTTCGCTTCTTATTTCTTACTTCTGATTTTATCCAATTTTGTCATTCCCGCATTTTTACTTTTCAGAATAATTATCATTGGACGTGTTCTATACAAAACTATTACTTTTTCTATTCTAGTTATAATTTGTAAATGTACCTAGGTATTTTTTGACATCTTTTCCTTCTTCTCCATTTACTTCTATTTATTATAAATTTTCTTAATTGCTTCGAAACTTTCTTAGGCTCTTGTGTGTTCTAAATCTATTGGCGGTTTTTCCACTTACTAGTTACCCGTACCACAGTTTTAGTATCCTTATATAAGCTTTTCTTCATTTCCATTAACTTTCATTTTTTCTTGATTTTTCTGCAATTTTTCTTTTAACAAATTTTCACTCCCGAGCTTATCTGTTTGTATTGTATGCTGTCTGGGTGTCTTTTAAACTGTATTATATTTTTCTTTTAATATCTCCTCTAAGACACGCTCATAGAGTTTACTCGTATATGCTGTACTTAATAGCAACATTTCATTGTAGTTTCTGCATTTATTAAAGTTTATTTTTAGTGGAGTGGAGCAATTATTGAATGCTAAATTAAATGTTCGCTGGAACATAGTGGTCTCATCTTCTCCAATGTATTTAAGTAGCTCTGATCTTATTTCATATATCCCGCTAATTTGCTTATTTTGAGCTTCTTTATTGCTTTGTCAATTTCTGTTCTTGTAATTTGTGCTTCCGGTTGTCTTTATGTTTGCCCTACTTTTTTCTATTAATTTTCCCCCTGTTCGATGTTTTTAGGTTGTACTCTTCGCAGTAGATCTTCAAAATACCGTTTTCATCTTTCCATGTTTTTATTTTCTTCAGTAATGATTTCACCATCCTTATCTTTAACATTTTTGAAAGGATTTTTTTTTCCTTTCTTGAAACTTCTTAAAATATCACATTTGCACTCAAAAGTTTTCCCACGATTTTGCTTTAGCATCTTGACTCTTTTTCTTTGTTTTTTATACATATTAACTGGCAATCAAGTTCTTCTTATTTCTTAAGTATTTCCTACATTTAATTTATTTCATTTTATCATTTTTTATGTGATAATTCCTTCTTTCAAATCTTACCTCCTTAAAAATGAAGGAACTATGTCGTTTTGTGCGTTATTCTATTTAACCCACATACCTCTGTAGCTGCTGTTACTACTATCGTTTTGATGATGTTCCACATTTTATCGAGCTCTCTCATGTCAAGTTTACCCTTAATTAAATGGTATTTAAATGTAGGTATTTCATGCGTTACTTTTTTCTAATTTTTTTTAGTTTCTGGTGTTCCTCCTGACCAGTATTTATTATCATTTAGTCTCATTTAAAGTGTACTATATTTATTCTTTTAATTTCTTCTCTAGGTTCTTTGTTCTTTAATTCTTCATTTTACTTATTGAAATGTCAACCATTTCATACTCACTTCATCATTTTACTCCGTGCCTTATCTACAACTTCCTACAACTATATGTTATTTTGGTATACTATGTATTTACAACATGGATCGTTTTTTAGGCAGTTGTTGTAATTTGAGATAAGTCGTATATTTGGGAATATTCCAGTTGTTACAGACTCTCCGTAATCTTGTTGCTGGTAATATTTAGAACGACTTTCTTGTGATTTAATCTATCAAAAGAGCGTGATAAAAAATAAGATCAGATAAAAAGTGTAGTACATTTCGCCACGCGTCTGGAATACTATAAGCTCTTGTATCGCGTGTTAGTATGTAAAATTTTCGTTCTTCTGTAAAGAAGTTGACGTGGTTGGTTCGATGATGTAGTCACGAGAATCCCTAAATATCTTTCCCCTATAGTCTTGTATAATGCTGGCGGGTAGCGGCGGGCGAGACGGGCAGATCCCTCGGGAGTCTGTCTTTTCCCTATTCCCTTGTCTTGCCATAACAAACATCGCTCTCATTCGCCAATCTCGGCACACACCATTGTGCATTTTCATCTTCCTTACATATTTGACGTTGAAGTCACATCAAAATATGTTAGCACTTCGTCTGATGTAAACAATCCCGTTCAACACTCTCACGCAAATTCGTGAACGTCTCAGAGTATTTATATATTTAGAGACTACGGCACTTCCGCTTCCTACCTAATTAATATTTTTTTATTGCAGTCGTTGCTGCGACAAGAAGAGTTGCGGAAACAGGAACGAAACACCGTCTGACCCTGTGATAATAGACAGGTAAATCTTTTTCACGTTGTTGTTGGTGTTGTCTTTTTGTCGAGACTTAAACTCGATCACGTCAAAAGTCCGTCGCAATTTTCTCAGTCGGAATTGTACACTGCTGATAGGAAGGGGATAGCTACAAAATGGTGTCTCGGGGGAGATGAGATAGACAAGGGGCGGACGACATCTTGTGGGCAGACGGATATCGCGGTGCTGCAAATGGGCGACTGTGGATCCCTTAAGATCGTAGAGCAATTCGTTGACTAAACCGTTGCATGCGGTCATGCAATATTCCGGAAACAAACTGTCGCTTCCGTTATCGCTTCCAATTAGTTCAATTGACGATTAGCAAACGTTTACCGGCAATCGGACCTCGCCATTATCTAATAAGCCTAACGCCACATATTGCCACTCACTGAACGAGAAGAATACAAAAACAACTAGAAATCATTTTTCACTAATTTATTAAAACAACTAGTACTGAACGTAGGTACTAATCACTGTCACCCGGCCTTTGCACTTTTATTAGGAAAAGTTCCTGCAGAATTATGAATTAAAAGTCTTAAGACAGCAAAAATACAAAATATATCCATTCTTGATATATGTAAACAATTGAAAACAAAGATTCAAGAACGTCATTGCATGAAAAAGCACAATCTTGACCAAATTAAAAAGAGACGGAGGCTCAGCACACCATGGAATCTAGATTTTGTTTTATTTTTTCCAATGTTGACGTCGGAAACTGTCAAATCATAACATTTCACAGGAGCTGTTATTCAAGAATTTGCTCAAATGATGTCTAAACCGAGACCAGGAGATGAAACTTTGTCGAAGAAGGCACAAAAGGTACCGAGACGAACAATGAACTTAATTTCAAATTTTTTCTCTTCAACTCACAGTCGAATTTTGCCACTCTTCCAACGTTAAAGTTACTCCTGTTTCCGTTTCTTTTTTTTTATGCTACAATGAGTACATAACGGAAAACTATTGTTCATAATCCACACGGTGTTTCTGTAACCAAACTGGCATTAAGAAGCTTGCAATAACATAGAATCTAATTAGTTTTCGATTTCTAATCTAACGCAAAGAGGAGCCATCTCAACCACATCTTACCTTAATAGACAAAACAAGAAATTAATTTTTTTATATATACATATAAATATATTTTGAACTATAAATCCCAGTGGTGCAAAATAACATAGATTATCGATAAAAAAGGAAAACATAGCAAAATAAGACATCATAGAAAATAATTATTCAGAACCAAATTGAAAACAAAACAAATACTTCGCATATAAGACGTTAAAGCAAACTTTAAAAAAATTGTTTTAATTAAACAAGGAAAATAAATTAAAAAATATCTCAATAAGCAGCAGAGCATAAAGTCATATCTTGGGGACGGACAAAAATTCAAATTACTTTTGACCCTGCAGGAGCGGTACTAACGGTAATCAAAAAAAAACATACGGAAAGTTTTAAAACTGCTATCAAAATATGCTGATGATTCCTATGAAGTAATCATAAGATTGTTACATTTTTTACACCAACTAAACTAACTCAAGAATTTAGAACGTGCAATGTTTCTTTGACTTTGGGCATATATGCCGTCAAAGGGGACATTAGAAAAAGTGTTGGAACTAAAACAAAAGAAAATGAACTAGAAAATATTTAAGTAATTAGCTAAGCACAAAGACAATCCTGAAGACAGAAATGTAACCAAGCGCAAAAAAACTGTTCAATAGTACGAACAATTGTAGACGAAGAAGCACCGTCTTGGCATTATAGATAAGAGTTCGGTTGCGTTTTCTCAGTGGTGTAAAACAGCATAGATCACATAGAAAGGGGAAGACACTAAGACAGGACATCATACACAAAGATAAAAAGAAAGATCTACAACACAATACATCTACAACATAATAAGTAGAAAAGAAGATTCAGAACTAAATTGAAAATAAAACCATCTAGTTGGCCCGTGCGAATAATTCGCATGGCAGTCATATGTGTTTTACTCTTTTACCGCTTGGAATGCGCTTGGGGAGTGGAATTTGTTAGTTAAACAGATTGTCACTAGATGGCGCTATAACCGAAAAACGGTTTTTAATTTATAAAGAAACATTATCATTTTGAATTGAATGTTTATTTTTCGTGATTAGTGGTAAAAGCAATCTTCAAAATAATAGTGATATGGCGTACTAAAAAAACACATTTGAGAAATAATATACCTACAGAGATGCTGGACTTATGGGACGTCAAGGCGGAGATTAATAAAAACTATTAACTAAAGCTAACGTAAGCAAAAAAAATTTGCTGGAAAATATGTAAGTAATAAAGTACAAAGACATATCGTAGGAGTGGACAAAAATTAATCCAGCGCAGATAGTAATGACCAATAGAAAGAAAAATGAAAGATGCAAGTATTTAGCGAAAACGATGAAACATGTCTTGGCATTGTAGAAAAGAGTCCGGTTACTTTTCTCATTGGTGCAAAACAGCATCGATCGTAAAGTGAAGAGAAGACAACAAAACAAGACATCATAGAAAAGAATGACACAAAGCCAAATTGAAAAAAAACCAAATAGTGGGCAAATATGACGCTAAAAATTGTTTGAATGAAACCAAATGAAAATAAGGTAAAAAATGTGTCAGTAACTAGCAAAGGACAAAGACGTATTGTGGGGATGGACAAAAATGTAAGCTAGCGGAGAAAAGAACTTAGAGAAAAAGATTTAGATTTAGAGCACAAAATAGGAATTCGATAATAAAATTGAAATTGGTAAAAAACAGAAAAAGTTGATTCTTAGAAAAAATTACGATGAAAATTGTGTTGGAGACAACAACTAAGTTGACTGAACGTCTACGTTGAAATATAAAGGAAAAATAAAGCAAAACAAAGCAAATGAGCAGAACGGAAAGATTTGTTGACTGTCAAAAACCGCACAGATTGTTGAGTGGAAGATGACGACTCAAACCATGTTAAGGTCAAAAACTTTTGTTTATTTGAATGGTGTACTATATTCAAGGAATTTTCTATTTTTAGCACAGCTGATACTACAGCAGTATAGCACATGTATGTAGTTATCTACATATATGTATATAAATATATAAAAATGAATGCTTGTTTGTTTTAATGTATGTCGAGTATAGACTCGGATATTGCTGAACCGATTGCGCTCAAATTTACAGAATATATATTTTTAAGGAACCACCCCAGCATGGTTCAGAAATGTAACTATACGTTAGGGACGTGTTTTGGTGTTTTAAAATTTTGTCTATCATTAAATGTCATTTTATAACAGTTCTATTTAAAGATATACATATATCAACAATTGACAAAAACTATGTTCCAAATCTTATGACATAGAAACCTACTAAGAGAAGATGTTTCAATCGTTATGGTCTAGGGGAGGTAAGAAGGGGGCAATGTTGGAGACGTGTTTTGCTCTTTGAAATTTAATTTTTTTCATATTTAATTCATTTTATAACAGTTATCTTCAACGCCAGCTATCGACAATTGTATTTGTAATTTTGAGTATCCAAAAACACTTTAATAATTATATTTAAAATACAAACACTTTATTTCTTTGGTACCGGTACTAAATATTACACAGGCTGTCCCAATAATGGGGACTTCTGAGCAGTACGTTCTTGGAGGCGTTGTCTTTATGGAGTCAGGGAAAATAGTAAAAAAATCAATCGCCCTGTTCTTTTTAGTTATTAGCAAACAAATACATGCTGAATTTGGCAACTTTGTAATTCTATGCTGCTAAAAGTTAGGTTGAGCCTTATTGTTGTCAGTGTCAAGCATGACATTTGACGTTACGATCGACATGATGTCATCGTGATGCGTTCCATTTGTGCTTGGTAACTGTCACTTTTTGCACTATTTTTTCTTGACTTCCGGAAGACTCCCAACAACGTACTACACAGGGGATTTACTATTTCTGGAACACTGTATATAATCGCGTTAAAATAAAGACAACGCGAACGAAGTACACGGCAACAGATAGCTACTTCTTATGAATTTAACTCCAACTCCCAGTAGTATCAGTAACCTTTAAACCTTTTGTCGGAACATTCTAAATGAAATCTTTTTTCATAAAACGTGCACTTTCTTATATTTAGAAAGCACATCATTTTAATCTTTGTCTCAATTGGAGCGTATTGATTAGATTGTCAGGTATTTGTTCCGATTAGAGGCACCACCTACCCTCAGTAGCACGTGCTGCGGTTAATTCGTGGCCCACCAGGTCACTTTCCAGTCGAATGATTTCTGTCAATCCGACTAGCGACTTACGTCAGTCACCGAACAGGCTAATCGCTGCCGAAAAACAAGTCGTGCTTTGTCACCGTCCGCAGATTAGCTCCACATCCCCGAAAAGAAAAAAAGTTTGGCACGACTCCCACCGAGCGGGAACAAAATTGGTCCGACGGGATTGCGTTTGACGGTGACACCGCTCCATTGTCCCGAACACTCGACTCCGGAATTAGGCTTCATTGTGTTACACGCATTAAATTGAATCAAAATTCAATATAAATACATACGTAGGGTGGATGGGTTTCGGTCGAAATGAAATTTTCGTACGATGGCTCACCGGTTACGGTCTGAGCACGACGCCGATGGTTTGTCTCCATTACTTTGATGAGCTGGAATTAGACGCTGCCCTTGAAAATGGGGGATGCAAACACGTACACACGCGGGGGTGCGCACATGTAACAAAACATATGCACGCGACCGAATTACAGAGACACGTGTCCGCCCCGGAACACTTTGCTTAACACAAATTGCCTCTGGTTACTCGATCGCCCCGCAAATTGCCAATAAGATTTTAATTCGGATCACTGGCAAAACAGAAGTCCTACAAGTTACGATTCAACTAATACCGTTTGCATTCGGGAACAGTTAAATTCCTTAGAGGCCCGCGTGCCACGTGCTGAATCTAACGCTGACTTCGGAGTGAGATGTAAACGACTTGTTAACTTTACAGAAGATTCCACCAAAAAAAAACTTACAAATGCGCAGCCGACAAATATTGTGAATTGTACACTAACTGTTTAATTTATTTTGAAACTACTTTGCAATTAAAACACCTTGCCAATAATACTTCCACTTCCTCGCTTCGGCTTCTGATTTATACTTGACACGAGAATCTATTTTACTGGTCAGGTCAGATGCATAAAACCAGCTCACATTCAGACTAAATCATGGTCGAAGTTAAAGCTAATTTACTGGTCAGGTTAAGTTACAAGTTGCTTAAAACAAGCTCACATCAACACTAAAACTTGGTTGAAGTTAGCAAAAAACATACAATTGTTAAATTTGTTGCACCAAACTAAACTGTAAGCAAACAAATAACTTTAAAATGTCTTACAACTGCTATCAAAATAAGTATACTGATGATGCCTATGTCATAAAATTGTTAGATATGTTGCATAAACTAAAATGACTGAAAAATGACGAATGTGGAAGCTCTGAACCTGAAAGAACCTGTAATAGTAAAAAAAAACTTTTAAAATGTCTTAATATTCCTACGAAAATGATCATGCCTGTGAAGGTATCATAAAATTGTTGAATTTTTACACAAACTGACAGAAGAATTACGAACGTGGAAACTTTTTTCTCATCCTGAAAAACGCTACTAACAGTCACCAAACAATAAAGTTAAAAATATATATACAACTGCTATCAAAATATACTAATGATGTCTATCAAGCTATGATAATAGTGTTAAATTTGTTACATGAACAAAAGTGACTGAAGAATAAAGAACGTGGAAGCTTTTGTAGGATGTACTAATCAAGTGGCAAGTGGATCGCTCCCATGGTTTTGGGTGTTGATAATAAATAAATAGTTTTTGAAATGAGTTTTGGAATTAACATATTTCATGTTACAAATCCTTTCATACTTGGGGCACTGTAGGATGTACTAATCAAGTGGCAAGTGGATCGCTCCCATGATTTTGGGTGTTGATAATAAATAAATAGTTTTTGAAAAGAGTTTTGGAATTAAGATAACCCTGACAGCACACTATTAACAAAACACAACAAAACGTTTTAAAACTGCTATCAAAATACACCTACTGAGGATGTGTATTAAGCTACTCGTCGCATAAAATTAATAAAATTGTTGCACCGTGGAAGCTTTCTTCCGACCCTGCTAGAACGCTAATAACAGTAAACAAACAAAAAACTTAAAGAAAGTTTTAAAACTACCATGAAAATAAATATACCAAGAAGGTCTACGAAGCTATCACAAAATCGTTTTTTTCACTAACTAAACTGACTGAAGAATTTAAGAACGCGGAAGCCTTCTTCTGACTAAAAAAACGCTACTAACACTAACCAAACAAAAAAGGTTTAAAAAGTTTTAAAACCAATATCAAAACAAACTGATGATGTCTATGAAGCTATCATTAAATTGTTAAATTTGTTAGACAAACTAAACTTACTGAAGAATAAAGAACGTGTAAGCTTCTTCTGGCCCTGACAGCGTTCTTCTGGCCCTTAAAGCACTCTACTACTACTACTACATTTTTAAAACGTTATAAAAAGCTACCAAATTTTCTGAGGATGTCTATCAAGCTACTCGCCTCATAAAATTAAAAAATATTTTGCACAAATTAAACTGACCGCAAGATTAAGAACGTGGAAGTTTCCTTCTTACCCTGAAAGAAGGTAATTAACTGTAATCAAATTAAAATTCTTAAAGAAAATCTCAAAACTACCATCAAAATATACCGAGGATGTCAATGAAGCTATCATAATATGTTTAAATTTTTTGCACAAACTAAATTAACTGAAGAATTAAGAACGTGGAGGCTTTTTTCTGACCCTGAAAAAACGCTACTAACAGTAACCAAGCAAAAAAGTTTACATATTCCCGTCTAAATATACTAATCATGCCTGTGAAGCTATCATAAAATTGTACCATTTGTGCATAAACTAAATTGACTCAAGAACAAAACAATTGAAGCCTTCATCTGACTATGAACGAAAGCTATTAACACTAACCAAACACAAAACCTTAAAAAAGTCTTAAAACTGCTTTCAAAATATACTGATGCTAATCAGTATTGTTAAATTTGTTGCAAAAACTAAACTAATTGAAGAAGCGTGTGGAAACTTTCTTCTGACCCTGAAAGTTTTTTTCTGGTTCTGAAAGTACACTACTAACAAAACACTGTAAAAACGTTTTAAATCTGCTATCAAAATATACTAAGGATGTCTATCAAGCTACGCGTATGATAAAATTGTAAAATTTGTTGCACAAATTAAATTGACTGAATGATTAAGAAAGTAGAAGCTTCTTTCTGACTTTGAAACCTATTGACAGTAATCAAACGAAAAGATTAAAGTCTTAAAACTATGATCAAAATATACCGAGGATATCTAGCAATCTATCATAAAACTGTTAAACTTTCTGCACAAACCAAACTGACTGAAAAATTAACAACGGGGAAGTTTCTTCTAATCCTGCTAGAACGCAACTAACAATAACAAAACAATTTTAAATAATTAAAACCCTCAGAAGGCTATGGAATCTAGCTTTTGTTTTATAGTTAACAGGAGGTGCAATTAAAAAATTTGTTTAAATGCAAGATATGGAATTTGACAAAAAAGACCCAAAAGTGTCTCATGCTTTATGTCCCGGACGGTTATTAACAAAAAACTTAATTTCAAATTTCTCCAATTCAAGGTCGAAATTTAGCTACACTTTTTCGAACGTCAAAAATTGTTTTACTTTATTTCCATAGCCAACGCAGCCTTTGTTTTTTTTAACGCTCGTTATAATATATACTGAGGATGTCAGTCAAGCAAACATAACTATACTGTAAAATTTTTGGCAGAAATTAAATTGTCTTTGAAATTGAGAACACAGATTGGCAAAAAGCTACTAACAGGAACTAAACAACAAATGTTCACAAACTTTTATAACAGCTATCAAAATATACCGTAGTATCTATCAAGTGATCATAAAATTGTTAATTTTTTGCAGAAACTAATCTGACTGAAAAATTAAGAACATGGAAGCTTTCCTATAATCCTGCAAGATAGCTACTTACATAAGTAAACAATAACTTTAAATAAAAGTTTTAAAACTGCTGAAAGAACGCTACTAACAGTAACCGACTAAAACAACTTAAAAAATCTTAAAACTGCTATCAAAATATAATGATGATGTCTATCAAACTACCATAAAATTGTTAAATTTGTTGCACAAACTAAATTGATTGAAGAAGTGTGTGGAAACTTTCTTCTGACCCTGAATGTTTTCTTCTGGTCCTGAAAGCACACTACTAACAAAACACGTTTAAAATCTGTTATCAAATACTAAGGACGTCTATCAAGCTCTCATACAATTGTTAAATTATTTGCACAAACTAAACCGACTGAAGAATTAAGAACGGGGAAGCCTTTTTCTAACCCTGAAATTATGTTACTAATCGTAACAAAACAAAAAAAAAGTCTTAAAGCTGCAAATATACTGAAGATGCCTATTAGTTATCAAACAATTGTTAAGTCCTGACTGAAAATTTAAGATGAAAGAAACTTTTTTCAGGCCTGCACTAGCAACTAGTAGGAGCATTGCCTCGACTATTGCATTTTTGAGCTTCGGTTGCTTCCTAAATTTCTGCCGCAAGTGAAAGTCGCATACTTTTGGATTGAACTTTGGGGGGAGACGCCGTTATGACAAATGGTCGCATGAAATATGCACGCGTCAAGGCCGGACCGGTATTTCGTGCACGTTCCCGGGGAGGGTCCGACGTCCTGCAGGAAATATCGTCGGGATTCTAAAGGTCCGGTTGTCATGGTTACCCACTTGAGAACGTAAATCGGCCGTTCGTAGCCGTTTCTCTCCGATTCCGATGGCCATTTCCGAATGCACTTCACACTGCCGCACATGTGGACACAGTCAAGTGTGAAATCACTGTGTTGACGTCGTGACAGCTTTTGAAATATGATTGTCGAATTTCGAAACGATTCCCGTGTTTGGGGGCGTTTTTTTTCCCTTCTTGCTCCCGGAAATCCTGATGGAAGGTTTGTCAGGATGTGTTTGGTCCGAGCGTGAGCAAGATCCGTTACAATTGTCCCGCGTTAGTCTCCCCGTGTGCCTTCCAATCGAATTCATCATGTTGCCCGGATCCATTACCCGCTTTCAAGCGCCCAGCCGAGACCTGCATCCTGATACTCGACTGAAATCACTTTTATCAGATCCTTGCAATTGATAGGCAGATAGATGATGCGATAGTCTGTGATAAACTCGTCACTTTCAAGTCGCAATCGACATAATTTAATATACAATATTGCCTCCACGTTTCTGTAATCATAAAATTATGGAAACCATAGAGCAAATAATGAGTTTCGATTTTGGAAGATGTACTTTTGGTGTTGAACTTGGAAGTGGCACATCGAAAGTAAAGTAGCGATTTTGGAAGTTTCCGTTATCGTAATGGCCACCACTACCACCACCTCCAGGGCCAAGCCGCCCCCTATCGGAAAAGAGCGAAATCGATAGAGTGTCGGTGGTCATCGTCGATATGATGGATGAGAATGCGCTTTGTTGAGAGGACGCTGATGTATATGAGTTATTCAGGCCTTGATTGCACACAAATGTCACACCGTTGGCCTCCAGTCTGAATAATGTGGGTCCATTGTCATCGGCGATATGACACCGCACTTGTTATGACGAGTTTATATGCAGATATGCTGTCGAATGAAATTTGCAAATTATTACAAAAATTCCGGCGTGCATTCGACCGTGTCCATTAATTCGGAAACTGGCTGAATTGCACGCTTCCAAATAACTATTCAATTAATTAAAGCGGCATTATCGTGCGACATTTTCAAAACACGGACGGTTCATCAAATTTTTTTGCGCATCAAACGCGAACGGACTTTCAGTCAATTAGTCCATTTCCATCCGTTAACCGAAAACGCTTCGACAAACCGTCTGTTATACATTTTGCATTCGACAAGGAAAAAAACCGGCGCGCTTTTTCCGCCAGTTCGGAAAATTTCACACGACAACTAGCCCTAATCCGGCTTTCAGCCAATTTTTGTAAACTCATACAGCTCGTCACCGAGCAAATATTCGATAATTAGTAGTTTGACAGCTGAAAATTGCCTTTGTTGCTTCAAACATACACCATTTTATCATATTGTTTGATTTTTTTTTGATATATAACTTTTAAATAATTTTTCTGTGTATAAGTATATTCTGTGTGATGTAGGATGGAACTGATGTAATTCGAGATATTGTCTGTCGTTTGACAATCATCCTTTTGGCAACATTCAGCTGATTTTTTTAAATTTTTAAAAACGATTAGTAATATTCTAACTTATTAAGTTCTAAACTTATTAACTCGTGAAACACAAAGCTCAAAACACAACTAAAAATGTAGATCCTTTGAAACTGAGCCGGGCATTTCGTTTCGATTCGATCGTGCAAGCTAAGTCAGCTGTTAGCCCGAAAAGAATTTCCTGAAGTGGTGTCTTCAGGATATAAAATGCAAACAAATTTTCAACTTTCCCTAAAGATACAAACTACAATGACACCCTTCCTGAGTATTTCATCTTACAAGACACAACATTAAGCCCAGAACAATTTATTCTTTCAACACAATCTTATGCTCTTATTTTCTTTATTTGATTATATAGTATACTAGGACCCCGTGCAAATAATTCGCATCGCAATTATGTTTGTTTTACCGCTTGGATGCGTTTGGGAAGTAAGAGATGTTAGTTAAACAGACTATCAATAGATGGCGCTATGACCAAAATAGGGTTTTTATAAATTTTTTACAAAAATATTAACATTTTTAAATTTTTGTTTATTTTTCGCGGATAGCGGTGAAAGTAATCTTCAGAATGATGCCTGAATCATTGATTCTGATGAAGTATTAAGGAAGATATGGCATAAAGCATATACCGACACACATTTGGAATTAATATATTGAGATATTTAAAGACTGATTTCACCGTTTTCTTGTATGAGACTTAATTAAAAGAACGAGTACAAAAATATTTTCATGTTCGTTATACAGTTTTTATTTGCAAGAAATTTTAAATAACTATTGAAATTAAAATAAAGAAGATGGGCTAGGGACTTTCCCGAAAGTTGGCAGCGTCATGTAACTACATACAAAATGGCTCTCTTTTGTATATTCTTGTTCATTTCTAACTTTCCATAAAACTAGAAATTTTCATTTGATACGTATGCTAGACTCTAGTATCAAAATGTTGTTTTACAGGCTTTGATTAGGTTAACAATTGTTACAAGGAACGAGTGACACTGACATTTCACACTTGACATTCTGCGTTGCCAACCGTAAAGCAAAAAAATTCTTACGATACTCAGGCTCAGTACGAATGGAAAAAAACTTGTAACAAAATTGTAAATAAAAATAAATTGCTTATAAATAATTGTAAATAAAAACTCGATGTGTATTTCTAACAGAAAACTCAAAACAACTGTTTTTTCTCTTGTAAACATTAGAAAACTGAGTTAGATGTTAAGCACAGAGCTCATATTTCAGTCTGGATTTGAAAAAACTACTTCATCGTTGATTAATCCTCGCTATCGGCGATCGCCATGTTCCATAATTACTCTTCCATGTAATTAGTATCGTTTTACATTAGAGAACGTGTCTGGACGCATGCAACGTCGACCATCTGCACTTGAAAACTATCCACACGCAACAACTACCGAATTTATTATTATTTATATTATTTACACAGTTAGATTCGTGTGGACCTTCCATAAATTAACACCAAATTAAAAATGAAACGGCTGCATTGTAAACAACAAATACGTCACGAACGGCGGTAATTATCCGTATCGGGATAAAGAGCAAGCGATTCTTGCGGCCCCTTCGTGTAAAGGACCAAGATAAGGACGCGGAATGAGTGTCTATTGTTTGTTTAAGGGACCCGAAATTTACTGGCTACGAAGTTAAAGCACGCAATCTCCTTCTTTAATTCACACTGTTGAAATTGTTCAAATAAATTTATTATAACAAGCACCGAAGGGAAAGAATTGGAACCAGTCTGGACTTCCCAAGACGCGAGATTAAGACTTGAAGCTGAAGGGATTGTCGCGATTCAATTTGCAAATCGCTTGATCCCCTCGTATCTATTACGACTCATTTCATTCTGTTCTTCTTGTAGTGCAATCAGATGGTCAGACTGGAGGGTGTTAAAACGACCGCCTCCATCTGTTTGGTGCCTCGGACTGCGAGTGTTTTACTTAGATTAGATTGATGTGTCATTGGACCATTAGACTTGATCACCATGTATAATGCGCGTTAGTGATTTCATTCACTGGAACTGGAATGATATACATGTCACCATTCGAAGCAAGCTCTTTACTTCTGCCTCACTAACTCCACGCCCCATTATGGATTTTCCATCAAATATCCAAATACACGTGCTCTATACTACTCCTGTCTTTTTTGGCCTCTATTTGTATCTTGTAATTTTGTGTTGTTCCTGGTGCTCAGGTGATTTTTTCATTAATTTACTTTTGATTGACATTGCTTCCACATTCTCACAGACAGCTACTCCGAAAATACGAGGAAACATCTGGAAACAATTTATCTTCAAACTCTTTAAGTTCTTTATCTCATATTTTATACTTACATAATTTGCACTGTTGTATTCTCAACTGATTTAGCATTTACTAGTTCACTCTCCGATTGGTATATTAATTTTCTTCTATGTGACTTTTTCTTCGGATTTCTAAGAGTGGAAATCTATTATTCGTCAATTATCCTGTATTTCCGTGAATTTTACTGCTAATTTTTCCCTGTTGATTGTTTTTAACAACTCTGACAAATTAATGCAATTTACTTTTGATCTATTTCTTCACGGCCGGGATTTCTGCTGAACACCCACAACTATCAGACAATATCTGGAAGTGAAAGTAAAAAATATATAATTTATATATAATTTGCAAAACTTTTTTGCTTCAAGCAGATTTCTCTTCGTAGCTCTTTGCTTTTTGCCGTTTTTCTTTTGTTTATATTTCTTGTCTGCGGATTTCTCTGTTTTTCTTAGAAAGATGTCTGATAGTGCAAAAGCTTTTTTACCATTAGCAGCTTCTTCAGTTCTTTACTCTCATTCGTCATTTATCTTTCATTTGTGTGACTTCTGTTTCTGCTTTTCCCTCCCTACAGAGTCATAGAAACTGTAGACTTGTTACGGACCCTCACAAATTAAATTAATTGTCTTCACGGCCGAGAGTTCTGCTGAAAACTCATAGATGATTTATTTACAAATAGGAATAAACATCTGAAAGCAATTCCACTTAAACTCCACACAATTTTTATCTATGCCGTTTCAATTTTTATTTATACATAATTTGTAAATTTTTATCCTCAGCTGATTGCTCCTTGTAGTTCTTTGTCTTTTTGTAGCTTTCCGACCGTTGATTTACTTATCTTCCTTCTGGAATTTACTTTTGATCTATTACTTTGTCCTTCACGGCTGGAATTTCTGATGAAAACTCGCAGACCTTTTTTCCGAGATTGGTTTACTTATCTTCCTTCTGCAGTTTACTTTTGATCTATAACTTTGCCTTCACGGTCGGAATTTTTGCGGAAAGTTCGCAGACCCTTTCTCCACAACTATGAGGAACTATCTGCAAGCAATTGCACTTCAACTCTTTGAAATATTAATCTATGCCGTCTCAATTTCAATTTATACATAATTTCTAAAACGTTTTATCCTCAGCTGATTCCTCTTAGTAGTTCATTGTCTTTTTGTAACGTTTGGTTTAGTATATATCTTTCTTTTTTGTGACCTTTTCGGTTTTTATCACAAGGATCTCTAAATCTACGTAAACCCTCGAAACGGCGACGCTTTTTTACCCTTACCAGCTTCTTCAATTCTTTACTTTTATTCGTCATTTATCCTTCAGGTCTACGACTCCTGCTTCTGTTATCTCTTCAGAGTCATAGAAACTGTAGATTCGTTATGGACTCTCACAAAAATGTATGTCTTAACTTATGTGCCAGCAAAAATAAAACTAAGCTGCGTAAGCCATGAAATTACTTTGACGCTCAAAAAAGTGTAGCAAAGTTTTGACCATTAGTTGGAAATATTTGAAATTAAGTTTTTTGTTAATAATCGCCTCGAGCACAATTATAAGACACATTCAATGTCTTCTTCAGCAAATTCCAGTTTTCCAATTCTACAGTTCTCGATTTAGAAGTCGTTTGTGCAAATTTTCGAATCACAACTACTGTCTACTGTCTACACTGTAATAAAAATAAAACTAAAGATAAATTCCATGGCCTCCTGAGCCTCAATTTTTATTTTAGGCACGGGATTTTAATTATTTTTCCTGCTTCTGTTTTTAATGCTACATGACCTAAATAAGATAGTTGTATAATTGTTTTCGCCTCGATCGTCATTTTCTTTATTTTATAGTAGTACTTGTTGCAAGTTCATGGGATGTTATTAATTTGAAGGCGTGACTATCACCTGTTTCCAGGTCTTTAAAAGAGAATCCGTGTCGTTTAAACGAAGGCCATAAATAAGGGCGCCCTCGTTTGTCCCAATAAGTGTCTACAAATTAGTTTTCGTTGTCGGAATTGGTCTATTTCGGAATTTAATATGCCGTAATGGTTTCCGTCCTGGTTGAGAATTAACCTCCCGCTTGAGAAAACAGAGGCTGCGTAATACATGCAGTTAGTTTGAGGGCAGGTCTTGCATTTAGATGCGTGCGTTGTGGGTGTGAATGGTGTTTAAGGGTCTTTTGGCGGTTGGAGAGCGCTGATTTGGCACTATGTAAGTCGGATAGGATGTCCCGGGGCTCACATCTGTTGCGACTCTCCGGACAATTTTCCTTATTCGTACGCACATTGTTACGAGATGACAATGACCGGACGACCTTCTCCGTCCCGTTTAGGCCCCAACTCTTGATGACCAACAATTAAATCTTCACATTAGAATTGCATTGATTGATGGGTTTGAAGAGGCGCGCTTTTATGGCGTTTTAACACCTTATATGCGATTTATATAAATCGTACATCAAGTGAGGATTAGAAAATCAAATGTGGCGAGGTTTTGTAATTTCAAATAGCAGGAATGCGGTTCGCCATAAGTGTCGAGTGGACATTAGCGCCTCTTAATATGGCATTAGAATTTGTGATTCCGGAGTGACGTGTGTGGCTCGAAGTTAAGTGCACTGTAAATTATTGAAATAATTTAAATAATCTAAACGACTGGACAAACAGTTTAAATCTCGCCCCAACAACTGATGGCGTGTAAATGTTACCAGATGGCCGAATTTATGTGAAGATAATGTTTGATAGTGTGCAATGTTAAACTCCGGTGTCGAATAACGGACAGCACTGTTGATTACCCACCACAATTAGCAGCTAATTGTGGTCTGTTATGAAGAGGTGGTCCTTTTTGCTGGTGTTCGCTTCTCTCGTCAAACTTTAATGACATGTGTGGACGGCCAGCCGGAAACAGACTTCATGTCACACTCTCACCGCAATCACACGACACAAACTCACTCGACACTAAACACACCCCGCAATATTATCGCCGGCTTCTGACGAATTGTCGCCCATGGATGGGTCCCGCTGGGACCTCGTCTCAATTTTCCCTTTAAATTATATCTGCATTTTCCACCACTTTTCAATCAATTCACACAATATCGTTCATTCGGAAGACGAGGGTTCCAACCCAAAAAAATATTTTTTCAGGAGAATCATTTAAGATTTTTAAAATACCTAATTAAATATGTCTGTATTTTTTCTAATATTTCAAGAGTAACCATTTTTAAGCCTTAAAATGATTGTGTGCTTTAATATTTTGAATAAAAAGAAAAAACGTCGGATGCATCTCTTTTAAATTAAAATGTAGGCCATTTTCTTCAAATCAACTATGCTGCAAATTTAAATTTTGGGTAATAATTGGGTTAAGTTACGAAATAATTCAAAAATATAATCAAAATTTATTTGTAATATTTAATAAACAATGTAACACAATATATTTACATTTCTAATTCTAAAAAAATCAAAACAAAACAAAATTTCAATAAATAAATTTTAATAATTGAGGTAATATATTGGTAATACCGGGTTTTTTAATAGGCCGATTTAAGATTTATATTTTTTATGACTGTTTTTTTCTGGCATTTATAATCTCTACTCTGTCAAATACCTGCTGCTCGTATGAAGTTTTATAGTATAATGATCTTTGATTTTCTTTATCCGATTTCATTATTCGTATCTCGGATAATTTTAAATTTTCTAGCAAATATATGAGAAAGTCAGCAGCTACACCTTTAAGTTCTTCAATGTCATTATGGCAAAATTCCTATACTGTGTATGGAGTACCGTTTTTTAATAAATGCATATTGGTCAGGGACACAAATATAGAAAGATTTTTTATAATTTTTAATGTCCCTATCAATAATAGCATAGACTCTGTCGCGTTCACTTTAGTCAGTGATAAAAAATTCAAAAATATTGTCAAAATTTATTCATCTAATAAACAACAAAATATTTCCAATTCTAAAAAAATCAAAACAAAACAAACATTCAATAAAAAATTATCTAAATCTGTAAAAAACATGCTTCTTTTTTACAAAATTTTATATTAATTGAGGAAATACATTGGTACTTATACATTTCTTTTTTCCATAAAGTAGTCAACCAATTTTTATTCGCTTCTGAAACACTAGGGTTTTTGTATAGGCCGATTTAATAGTTATGTTTTTTATGTCTAGTTTAGGCATTTATAATATCTACTCTATCAAATGCCTGCTGCTCCCATGAATTTTTATAGAATAAGGAACTTAAGGACTTTTTTAATAGAATTTAAGTATTCGTATCTTGGATAATTTTAATTTTTTGGCAAATTTATGAAAAAATCATGGCAAACTTTATGTGCGTATGGAGTTCACCAATTCATTTTGCGGTGTGTATGATGGACGCATATTGATCAGGGACATAAATAGGGCTGAACTTTTTATATTTTTTAAGTTCCTATCAAAAATAGCACGACACTGTCGTCTTCACTGTGATTATGACCACTAATAAAAAATGTATCGGTTATGGATATAATAATATTAAGTGAAAATAGAGCAAACATGTATAAGGCAATTATAAATTTGCTTTCAGTTTCACAGGCACAATTATCCGAATAAAATATATTAATTCGTTCCATTGTGGTTCTCATATATTTTTAGTAAATTGTTGGAAATGCAACTACCAATTTGATTGGTTCCTCTCTGAGCATCTCCTTCGTGCCATAAATAATAAGTATAGCTATATATTATTGCTTTTAATGGCGAATACAGTGAAATTAAGAACAAGTTTGGAAACATATTAAAATGAGGTTTTTTCTATTTACATTTTTTCCATAATATGTCTCATATTTTGATTACCCCTTTCTCTTCTTTACCAGCATTTTTATATTGCAAACAAAATTCACAAAGATTTATATATAAGTAGAACGCAATGTTATAATTTTTATACTCTAACTGCATTATTTAGATTAAGTCATTTACGATTTTTAAAGAACTTGTACAGAGCCCACAAGAAAAAACAAGGCTGAACAGAAGATGTATTCTAGCATATTTCTATTTATTATTTCTAAAAGATGTATTTTGTCGGTCATATCTCCCTTAATACTCCATCAAAACCAACAATTGAGCCATCATTTTAAAGATTACCTTTACCGCTAGATTCGAAAAATAAACAAACAATTCAAAAAGTTTATGTTTATTTTTGAATTATTAAAATTTTGCCTTAGCGCCATTTATCTGCTTAATGAAAAACCGGATTTTGGTCATAGCGTCATCTATAGACTATTATTTTAATCAAAAGCGCCATCTGTTGACATCTCCCTCTCGCGCATTCTCTGCGAATTATTTTAATAATTTTTTACAGTCTATATTTTTAACAATTTATGACATTTTACGTGTATTGTTTCTCGGCACCTAGAAAAAATTTTGTTAAAACAAACACAAATCCAACAACTCAAGGCCAACATTATACTACACTCTACCGCTCAGCGTGCTTTTATTTTACTTGATCACAAGAATGTTAAACATAGAAGATATTATTGAACCCCGTCGATGCTGCGACAATCAGCGACTCCGTGGAAGTCACCACTGACTCCACGAACATTAATTTTCAGGGATGAACGCGTTCACAGCAACTGACAAGTTTCTTATCCGAGGCAATCTGTTTCATTCTTTTATTTCTGTCTTCGCAGTCGAACGATCCGCAACTTCATGTAGCCAATTTTGTAGCCTCCTCGCCTCTTATATCAATCGATCGGCATTGACTAATGCCGAAGCGGTTTCCAGATGCCGGTCAAACTGATCGATTAATTGTAAATCAAACTGGGAATGTGCTGTAAAAAGTGAAAAAATTCTTGCTTGCGCTTGGAAGAGTCCCCAGCGTGTCACCGCTGACAGATTTATGAAGTGGTAGAAATGGCGACGTCAGGAAGCGAAGACACATCGGTGGTTTTGTGTCGGCCATCGATTTTTCATCGCAAATAATAACGAGGCCCCTCTCCATCCAACTTAATTCGTCTGATCGAATTTAGAGTAATATCAATTTGTCGGGGGGCATGTGCCTGTTAGACACGCAACTCTACTAACCGACGTCACGGTCAGACAAATGCTTACATTACGTACTTGTTGCTGCTTAATATAAGTAGCTCAAGTCAGGCGATCGTCCTACGACGAAAAACGGTTTAGGACTCGCTGCTGCATCTTCAAAAATTCACACAACGAAAACCTAATTTATTCACGTCACTTGCTCGCGGCAAGGATGTTTGCAAGGATAATCACGATAATAACTATTCAGATGTTTAAGGCGAATTCGTTATTTCTTCAGAAAGATACGACCTCATGAATTGCTTATTTTTCCCATATTTTACACCAACTGACAGAGGTTCCCGAAGATATTAACTTTATGGTCGAATGCAAAGTGTATTCAAGGTGATCTAATTTTAACACACGAAATACTTGACGCAGTTGGTGACAGGTAAATCTTAAGAATCTTTATCGTTTCGAAAAAAATCTTAAATTTAAGGTGGATGAAAAGTATACATATTTTCCATAAGAGGGTTTTGATAGTTTAACTTCCTTATTTTCCAACAGAACCGTCTGATTTTTTGGTATTGCATTCACTGAACATTGCACTTGAAATTAACATCATTTGAGATTCATCCTAATAGTAGTTATTTAAGAAAAAAAAATATGAAATTTTTTCTTAGGAGGGTTTTGATAGTTTAACTTCCTTATTTTCCAACAGAATCGTCTGATTTTTTGGTATTGCATTCACCGAACATTGCAATTTAAATTAACATCATATGAAATTCATCGTAATAGTAGTTATTTAATAATTAATTAATTAAACGGCCCTTACATAATGCTGAAAATGATGACACCAAAGCAGATTATTTTGGAATGTGATTATGATGTAGGGGGATGCCTCAGTTTACCAAAACTTTTAACCAAAAGATGAATGCCCTAAATTGCCTAATAACTGAGATTAAGCATTATTTTTAACGTGTTACGTTCTCAATTTGAAAATGAGATGTCGCTGCCGAGCCACTTTTCGTTCCTAAATAAATTGTCGGCAATATTTATTTCCAAAACTACTTTCTACAACGAATACTACGATTAATCGTAATCTTTGAGCAAAAAACTAGGGAAAATGCTAAAATGTTGTCGATCTTTGCGACGTCTAGCGGCCGTGAATCGTAACCAATAAAAAATTTCCCACCTTAACTCTGGAGCGAACAAATTAAAACCGCGGCTTGGGTAAACTAGATTTTGTTTTTATTTTTACAGTGTAGCTCTTTGACGTTTACTTCAGCAGTTTGTTCAAACGACGCTCAAACCAACCCCCGTAGATCGAACTTGTTGTTGTCGAAATCGAAATTTATTCCATGCTGAATTCAATTAATAAATTTTCGATTTTCGTTCAATTAAAAAAAGTGTGTGCTTTTCAGGAAAAGCACAATGTTTGTCTAGAATTCAGGCGCGGCGTCGTTCGATTTGTTCCTGCAAATTCGCTGTTGGAAATATTTCCAAATGTCAAACAGCAAACACTAATTGGTTTACGGGCACGCCGAATTATTAACGGATTACATAAAACATAACGGAGCTGTTACAAATTAAATGAAACTGTTTGTTTGAAAAACAATGTACGAATTTAAACAAATAGTTAAATAAACAGCTCCATTACAAGTTGTCGAATTAATGTTGCATAAATAACAGGCATTCAAACAAGTTTTGTTTGGTTTTGGTCATCGTTGACATTGATGGCGCAAATTTACAAAGCGATGAACGCAAATCAAACACATCACACTTTTCGGTTAGGAATATGTGCCAGTAGCCAACGGCTCCTTAACTGGACTGTAGCAAATCACAAAACAAACAGAACCTTTTAACTGTGGTTTTATTTTTGCATTATACACCTTTGAAACTATATCACTCTCAAACAAAAACGTGTTCAAACAACGTGTAAATCCGACACGTGTCTTTTGTCTTTAGTTCAAAGCAGAATGTCTTCAAAACAACACAAAATATAACTTGAACTCTTAACTTCAAATTTCTCCAGTTCAAGGTCAGATATATTCTACACTCTAATAAATGACAAAGTGGTTTCATGGCCTCATTTTATTTTTGAAACTTGGGTGCCTTTTTATAGTGGTCGGAGTATCTCAGTCCCGGGTACATAAAGAGCGTCGACCGCTAATTAAGTGGCTCGGTAGTAAATATGTAGGCAGACCGAGTAACAGAGGAGTTTTGCGGGTAGACAAACGCAAGAGGCTCGGCTAGAGTCGGCACGATACGGTTTCGCTCCCTGCGGTATTGACGACCAGCTCAGGGGAGAGAGAAGAGTCAATACCGACCCGAGGGAGCCCCTTCCCTTGGGAACCCGGAGGGAGAGAGAGAGGCCAACGACGACGGGCGAAACGAAAAACGTGCTCATGTAGACGAACAAAGTTCGGCTGCTGTTCCTTGAATTTTCTACAGATAGTGCAGACGAATTTAGGGATGCAGGGGAGGGTTGGAATTAGCGAATAAGGGAGATTCGGGATGAACTGGTCGTTTGATTAAGATGGCGACAAGTGTTTTAATGTAATCAATTCCGCTGCCGACAAATCGCTGCTTAATTATATCACAGCTTTACCTTATTTCATCAGCAGTAATTTCTTTTTGATGTACTTACAGTAATTTAAGTGTTTTCGAACATATCTCGTGTCTTTCAATAACTATTATTTATGTACAAAGGTTTTATCAATTGTTTTGCCAGACATCTTTCGGATTTTACTGTGAAAACCTTCAATAATTTGAATGACAAAGTTTTTAATTTTTTGTTTGGTTACTGTTTGGATCATTGCTTCATTCAGTCCATATCGGTGTTTTTAACCAACAGTAACATTCAAAAATTTGCAGTGTAGACTTCGTAGCCTGAAAATGATAAAACATCACATTTTTATTTGAATTGTCAATAAAAAATTTGCTTAAACTGCACCTAAAGATGGATTTAGTAAAGAGTTTAGTTAAAGATAAATCCGGTTGTAAAACTTAAAATCGAATTTTTCCGAGCCAGGATCAAATTAATTTTGAAGTGGCCTATACAGTCTCTTTTTTTAACTCACTAAAGTAGATTGGCAGGGTCCGTACAAATCTTTCTATCCACGCTGCTTTTAAACTAATCATAATAATGGTTCAATATCTCCGTAATATATTTCATTTTCCTTTCTCTGATATATTCTCCTACGTATTGTAATATACATTACCACCATTAAAGTAAACAAAATATGTCGTACAATTTTGAAAAAGAAGGAAAGAGATGTATATTTGTAATTCATTGTTCTAAAGGTTTTCGATAAAGCACAAAGAGAAAAACTATAGAAAATCCTGATCGAAAAAGGAAGTAATCAAAAACTTGTCGGATACATCATGCATATACATATACAAGGACAATGCAAACTATGTAATTCGGCAGAGCAAAATTTCACAAACAGAAATTAGAGCTTTAAACAGGAAGCAGGATTAAGCCCGGCTCTATTCATAATTATTATCGACGAAATAATTAACGAATGTACACTAAGAGTGAAGAAAATAAATGAGGGATTCAGGGACCCAAACAGAATAGTCAGCTCAAAAAAACGCGTGTTGACGACATAATAATAATGATAGCAGAAAAAAGGAACAACACAACAAAATCATTTAGAGATTTGGAATACAGTTCTCTAAGAATATGAAATGAGAATAAACAAAAAAACAAAATCAATGGTCATTGGTAACGAACGAATAGCAACAAACATTAAAATTGATAATGTAAATATTGAACACAAGTGAAACATTTCAAGTATCTAGGGATGGAAATAGAAGAACATGAAAAACAAGAATAAGAGATCAACAATGGGTTAGAAAAAACACTAAAAGTATATATCGTACAAATGCATTTTTTTGAGTAAAAAGGAAATGTCCAAAAAGACTCCAAGATCAAATGTTTTTAAGACCATGTACAAACCCATATTAATTAACCTTGGTCGGTTGAGTATTAACAAACGCACAATAAACACACTAGCGACATAAATGAAATACTTGAGACGAGTTAAAGAAGTAACACAAAAGGATAAAATAAGAAACCAAAAAATAAGGTAAAACTTAAATATTCAAGCAACTTTCATGAAAACAGACAACTTAGTCAGTGCCTCCACCAGCAAGGTGGTGGTGGTACAAAAATTAATAATGCAGGACATGTGAACATTTCGTGTTTTGTACTAACTTTTTAACTTAATTTGCGCTCGCAGTTTTAGTACTAAATTTAGTACTTAAGTTAGTATCGTGTCGAACGGCTCTTAGATAATATAATATAATAAAAACATAATAAACATTTGGACACTGTGAAAACTGAAATTTCGATGGCAGACCAAAGACTATTTTTGTTTAGCTCGCTTGTTCTTATTATTTTTAGCGCTTACTTAAGATTTAGATGCGCCTATAAAGCGATTAGTCTGCTGATTTGTTTAAGAGGTGTAAGCATTTTAGTCTTTAAAATTGGTGCGGGGACCAACTGAGAATGCCCTCCAAAGATGCGAACGAAATTGGGAAAACGGTATTTATAAATTTTAATAAGAACCGTGAGTGTTCCTTCGTATTTGACATATATTTCTTCGAAAGTTTTGTGAGCTTGATGCATCATTTTTCAATATTATCAATGCTTCACTAGAGCAGCTTTGCGTGTTGCTTGACATCTCTTTTAAGAATAAAAAGTAAACGCAATAACATATCCAAAATTAAATTTTTTCCTTGTCGTGAACTTGTGTGTATCAAATACATCTCTGAGTCAGTTGAAAATATTATATGAAATTTATTTACTATTTGGATTATGCTAAAGTGAAGTGAAAAGTGCTTTTAAAGATTTATAATTTATGGGAGTTTGTTAGAATTTTATTTTTTCATTTCTGCATTCGTGACAATAAACGAAAACATTTGTACTGCTTTTTTAAATTAAGGGGTTTAGTACAAAAAATGTAAAAAATACTCCATCTACTATTCCAACTCTTTAATTTCGTCCTAAAAACAACAGAGGCGTGGGGCTTATTTTTATAATTCAGACATTAATTTGATTCTTATTATACCTATTTTTTAATTGATACGAATGTGCGAAAAATCTTTAATATTTATGGTAAAAAATTCAAACGCACGGTGATATACGGAAATGGTAAAACGTATGGCAGCAAAATCGTTGCTTTTAATGGGCCCCAAAGTCGAGATAAACACAACACGGTTCGACGGTGGCAAATTTCGTTCGTTTCAAACTTTCGCTCAATTTCATCCCGACACTTTTCGCATTATGAATCGCTTATAAATTAAGTTCGTATAACGAGAGCGGGAACTGTTAGAGCACGGCGAACTCTTGCTCAACTCAAAGTACAAGCATAACAAACTTAACTCGAAACAAGTTTAGAGACAGCAGAATTGGTCGGTCGGTTGCGTGGCGGTTTTCGAACTTTTCTGCAAAAGTGTCGAGATAAAAAATTATCCGTTGAGCTCCGGCGCGGATCGTAAATAACGGCACGAACGCCGCCGATGTTAGACTTTAAAATTATCAGGTAAATTTTAAAAGCGTACAAACAGTAAGATAAGTGAGAGTAAACGGTAAAACACGAGAAAAGTCTCCCGGGAGGCTCGGTTCATATTCATGTCCTGCTATAATGATATTATACGTCGCGTAAATAACCTGAGGTTGTACTAAATAACGTAATAATATGACTAACGCGCCGGCTCGAGTGAGATTTATTAGACTTTGAAAACAGAGAGAGTTTAAAGGTGTTAGCGTTTCGTACGGAAGGAAGTCCCCGGAAGAACATATCTGCCGCTGGATACGTAAGCTCTCCCCACCTCTAAGCACCCTTTTGAACCGATTCCTCCTTGGCTAAACATCTCCAAACCTTTTCACAAGATTTCGTTTATCGATAAAGAAAAACATTGTCAAAAATGTCTTTAGTTATGAGTCAAGTTCAGTTTCCGAGCTTTCCCACTTTCGACTGTACCGTGGGAGTCAGGAATACTGCTGTATCGTGATTGAGTTACATGAATTACAAGACTAGGTATTCTTATTATTAATAAAACTATTCGTTTCGTTTGGTTTTGATATAACGCATTAAATGGAACAGTTGATGGAAGGCAGTGGTGTTATGGGGCACAGGGGCACAGCGGCATGTGCCGACTAATGCTAGAGAAATAAATAATCTTATTTTATAGATTTTAATTTTTAATTTGTTTTGATTTTCAAATTATTTGAATTATGAGTTATTTAAAAACCAGGACAAATTAAAACTTAAAATCTATATAATAGGAGTATTTATTTCTTTAGCATCAGTGGGCACGTGCCGCTGTGCCCCTTATCAGCAGCCGCCGTTGATGGAAGATTCGTTCTCCTGCACACTATCAATCTGGACTTGATAATTTTTCGGCCGAGTGCGGAATGCAAACAATGATTCAGTTATGGTCTCATCGGCACACCCATTGGACCTGAGGTCTTTTCGCGCTCGGATGCGTGCGAGATTCCTGCGTTTCTTTCGCTCAACTCTGACGACTCACTTCGTTCCGTGAAGTCCATTGAGGATAGGCAGCGGCCACATACATCATTCGGCCCCGATCAAATATTGCCGTTGCACAATTGCCTTTGTCTCTTAGCGTCCCCGCGGGCCATTAAATCGCCTCCTAATTATATGCTCCGATTGTTTTTCACGAACGGAAAGATAGTTAATAAATAACGGAACGACTTCCCGGCCCACGTTAATTTGTAACGAAGATATCCGCCACTTCTTTATATTCCGTGCGATCGTTATCGCCGACTAAAGCGAGTAATTTATCTTGAAGAAGCTGCGGAGAATTAGAAGAGGGCGGGATCCGGGAATCGGACCGAATCAGCACATTACCGGGAGAAGAAAAAAACGAAAAAAGATTAACTCGGACTAATGCGGCTTCGGCACGTGCGACGTCGCGACGCTCCCCCAGGCCTTCTTAACCTAATATAACAAAATTTCGAGTTGTGTTCCGCACTGCAAATCTTAGAAGTGAGTTAAAAGAAGAGACGGTTGATGAGGAAGAGGAATGTTGCGGTGACGATCCAGGTATGTAGGACCTCGTGTCCATGCATTATGCAGATCGGCAGCTCCTCGGCTGTCATCAATTAATAAAACCCATATCACGAGATCTTAATATTTGATGGGGTTTCCATTACGGGAGGACCGTCTAAGACGGAAGCGCCGAAGTCGCCGGAGCGTAGTAGATCGGATGCAGCTGACATGATCTCGTTTACGTGACTGTGCACAATTGACATAATTCGCGGTCGAATATCGCACTGTGTAATCTGGTTAGAAGGAGCCGAATGCGGAGGGTCCTTTATATCGTGTTAGTCTCCTTTCCTCGGGCCACTACCGCTCTATTTATCTTGGCAAGTCCGCTGCTACCCCACCATCCAGCATGCATTAGTTAGCAAAAGCTGGCAACATAAGGCACACGACCAACCCTTCGGCCATATGGGTCCAAGTAATAAGATAATACTCGACTACTGCTCCGGAGCTCTATTACCCACACTGAACACAATACGACGTGTCGAACTTGATTATGACACTGACTGCATCTTGTCAAAGCCGGAAAACATCTCCAGAGAGGCGTTTATGCTGCGTAAATTGGCCCTGAAATGAGCTCGCTGCAACCACTCCGCATGAACATTGATACGTAAGCTTTTCTTATTCATTTTGTAAATACATATACCCTTGCTTCCTTTTGTGGAGGCGAAGTGTAAATAATGGAGGTCCTCCTTTCCATTGTCGGGCGAGAATTGGATTTTACAAAGCGCACCCTTACTAAAGATAAATAATTCTTCGCGTCGATAGTTCGTTGGTCCGGAAAAAATCGCCGCCCGAAATTTCCAATTTTTCCAAATTAAAAGCGACCGATGGCACGAAATAAAAACGCAATTGATACAGTTATCGGGCATTGGCAATCAATTCCCCGTTTCGGTCGCGCTTCAGTTAACGCGTATGAAATGCCGAAAAACATTTTCCGGCTAATATGTTTATGACCGGTTCTAAATATAGCGACGTGTTTGCGCTCCCGGCCTAATTGATTTCGCTTTTTTCTCATTTCGCTCTCTGTTGCAGATTCTTTCTCAAGTTTTTCCTCAAGTGCAACCAGAACTGCCTGAAGAATGCGGGCAACCCTCGAGACATGCGGCGGTTTCAAGTAAGTGAATGTATAAAGTAAACGTTCCTCCGCCGTCTAGGAACTGTCATCCTTGTCGGAAGTGACAAACTTCAAGTTTTTTATTATAAAAAGCGTACCAAAAAGGATTGTCAGTAGGTCATAGAATCTAACTTTTTACTACTTTTATTTTCACAATGTAGACGTTTTATTTGACATATTACTAGTTTTGACGCCTAGAAGTGAAATTTGCTGAAAAGAACCAACGGAGAACTTAAGTTCGAATTACTTCAAATTGATTATATTGCCTACTCGGCATTCTTATTTTGTACGCCCGTTATTATGTGCTTCATTAATCATTAGTAAATATGTTTTGTATCTTCGTAACTTTGCAATGAAAATATAGTAATTTTTTCTAATAATTGACATTGTTCTTCTGCATCAAGAATTAATTAAGACATTTTATCAATTACAGTATAATGAACTGTAGATTTTCTTTCCTTATTTATATTTATGGTTGTATCCACTTACATATGTGATAATTTTACGATTAATTAGCATGGCGCAGAAGTGTTACCAAAAATGACGCACCATATAATACTGTTTGAAATCAAACTATTTCTTTTTTCAATAAAAATATTTATTTTCAGCTCTGAAGCGCCATTTGACGACGATATCTAAAAATAGCTAGTTGTGGTAGCATTTTCTGTTGTATGCTTTTAAATACAGGAACTTTTTTCAATCCGTTTTCTTCTATCTATTGTATGACTTAGTTACTTAAAGATTTGAGATAAGGAATTTTCAAATATTTTGGCAGTAAGTAGAGGAAATTATTTTGATTATCAAATATAGGCTTATTAGAACCTGGATTTCAATTGTAAGCTAATAGATGGAGGTTTGTTATAAACGTTTTGTCCACATAATCATAGAAATATTCAATGCCATTTGTCGTTGTTTCACAGTGAGTGAGTGAGTGAGTCGGGAACGAAACGTTTAAATTGTTGTTATTCTAACATTTGGAGAAAGTTAGAAAATCAGAACGATACCAAAACTATCCAAAAATCCCAAGATCATTATTTCAGCATATATCCAAGGATAAATATGGCATCAAAGTATCAAATCATCGAACAACAAAGTAGCTGGAAAAAATTAGCATTAGACAAGTTTTAATAATCGGCAGGAATAACAGTGAAATAAGCTCTCAAGAAAGCAAAACTCAGAATAGTAATATGAGTAGTAATACTAGTAGATAAATTGGGCATTTGCAAAAAAATTGTATATCCTTTTTCTTCTGTGAGATTTTGGATTAGAGAAGCTTATCACAACCATAAATCTTGAGATTTTTTTTTCATCCCTTAGTGCCTTTCGAAATAAAGAAACGGAAGAGGTATAATTTCACCCTACCCACTTTTGAGCAAAACAGTGAATGTATGTAGTAGGTATATGTATGTATTCCCCTTATTCTGCTGATTTCAAGCCGCTCGATTTCTCTCTAGAGGACTTTGAAAGGCGTGCTATCGACTACCATCTACATTAGTAGATGGCAGGACACGAAACTGTTTCTCCATAAATCATAAAATCTGCGATGACAAAAAAAACATGTTTGCCAAAAATGGCAAATAAATTCTTCACTTCGTTATTAGAGAGCGCTCAGAAAATAATGTACTATAATACTAGAGGGTACTATGCTTTTTCTACGACCAAAAGTTGGATTCCAATGGGGTATAATACAACATACGAAAATCATAAATATAAGTAGCATGTCATAATCCTTAACAACGTTTAAGAAGTTATGTCATGTCAGTTCAAAAAATTACCCGATTATTCCGGCAAATTAGGCGTTTGAAAATTGTTTAGTCGCGGGATTGGGTTTAAATAGCGCGGGCGTGTTTTCTGCACAATGTTGCATCACCGATTCCGTCGACCAATAGTGCTCGCGTAATAAAATGTCAAACTCACGTCAAACTAAAGTGTAAAGGCCAGCATACACGATGCGGTTTACCCGAAGGAGACCTTCTGGTTTAGTAATCGACAGTCAAAACGTATCGTTAATAGTCATATTGACCGGAACACCCGAGCTGATCCCTCAGCTTCGCGAAGAACTGCTAGCGCTTGAAATAAGCGTTCGGGACGTGCTTATCGCTTTCAAATCGGAATGTGTATATGTCAGCAGTGGCTAAAAGTCGGAAGTTTGTTTGTTTGTTTGAAAGCAGTTCAGCTGTAGTAATATTTCGGGAGGTTTCGTAGTACGAAAATACGCAAACTGAACGAAACCTTCCGGTAAACCGCATCGTGTATGTCGGCCTTATGTGTTCATGATGACTTTCCACCGATGCCAAATCGCCCATACCGGTGACGTCACCGGTATCTTAGATGAAGAAGGGGCGGGGCTTAGTGTCAAACTTTGAGAATTTTTTAAAACAAATCTAGCCATTATAACGCAAAATCTTTTTGGTAATGCAATTTGTATGCATAAATGCACTTCCTGGTAATTTTTACAAAAATTTGTATTATACCCCATTCCATTTTAGCGACGACATTCAATGAGAAACGTCAAAACTGTTGACCATAGAAACTGATGACAAATCGAGAACTGTCAATAAGAACAACAAATGACACTATTGACAGCTTGCGTTGCGACCTTAAATTAAATACCGAGACAAAATTGCTGTTACGTAATATATATATATATTACATGTTAGTAACTTGATTTAGTACATAATGGAGAATTTACTGCAAAGGAGTAGAAAAAAAAATATTCCAGTATTATTATACTAAGAGAAAATAATAAGATATTTAATTATTTGTTATTAATTATTGTAAGTAAAAACAATATTGAATTTTAGTTTTATCTTAGGTAACTGCCACAGTTTGCATTAGCGGTGTCAGTATTATTTACATGGTATTGTGACTTTTTTAATTCAACCTTAAAATAAACATTAGCAATATTTTTTTGTTAATACTTAGGAGAAGAAAGGCACGCCTTTATTTGGAGTATTTCTATTCTTTAAAACACTGCATACTATCACAGTAGATAGTATGTCGTGTCGTGTTTAATTGTTTATATCACTTTGCATGGATTTACTATTTTTCGCTGACTTTCTGAAGACTCCCCAACAAGATACTGCACAATTTTTCCGCTTTTCCAGTTTTTTAAGACCATTTGTAAACCGGGGAAAACAAAAAGGTGTCCCTTTATTTATGTTATCGTCGACCCTTTATTAAAAGCCCTATTAATGCATGATTTCGTCTAAGAATTCTATGTTTAAGAATTTTACATTAATGAACGATTTTTTATTAATGCATGCTTTTTTCGGTGGTAACTATGTTTACTGGCATAGGTGGCACGATTATTTTACGAATTATCATTTTGGAAGCACATTTTTGTCTCTTAGACAAAATTAAACGAGTTTACGATCAACGAAAAAAATGTTGTAATCGACTCGTAGGTTTATGGGCAATTAACAGTTTTGACAATTAAAGACACTCACTCGCTTCCGCTCGTTCAGACCACCCTCCACCAGTAATACATTACAAGCGTTCAAACAAAAAAGGAGGCTATGGAATCTAGCTTTTGCTTTATTTTTTCCAAATTAAACCCTTGAACTTCTAAATCATAAATTGGCTCAAATGACGTCTAAACCGAGACAAGGAGATTTGACGATGAAAGCACAAAAGGCACCTTCGCGTTGTGCCGAGGCCGTTATTAACAATTTTGTCACACTCTTTCGAACGTCAAACTTATTCCATGGCCTACGCGACTCTGCTTTTTTAAAGCTTTTTACATACGTACATACATGATATTTCCATAACATTTTAGTTTTTTTCATAAAACGGATTGATAAAGCATTTTACATACATATTTCAGAAAAATTTTGTTGTTTTTGTTTGGTGTTCCAATGTCAAATTTCAATCTTTAAATGGAAAGAAAAATTTTTCAAGCAATGTTTTCCATTGTACTTCCTCGCGAAGACCTTATGCGCATTTACTAGTAGAATATTTAAAATGGATCAACTGTAAACATTAAACATAATTATCAAATTGAAATTAAAGAATTCAAGAAAAACTATGATTGAATAAGTTTTTTAATTTACTTTTCGTGTTTGCCTTGTAATTTTACCCAATTATTAGTCAACCGTTTTACCGCGAAGAACAACATTTTGCGATAAACTTTTGGACATGTAGCTTCCAAATCGACTCAATTGTTCTCTAAATGTTATTCGGAGAGGCAACTTTTGAAGTCATCCCGGTAGAGGCGGCCGGACCTCGTCAGAGATTCGGGACGACTTCCGTCTCGCAAGAAGCGCATCTATCGACAAATAATGGCTTCATAAATTCAATATTTAACGCTTCTGAAACTTCAATATGAATGGGCACTTGGCGAGGTAGTTTTCAGCTACCGGCGAAATTGGATATAAAGAGGCGCGGGGTTGGTTGCCGTAGGAGAAACCGAGTCCGCCGATGAGATCAGGGGAAATAAATGAGGCTCGCAGCCACCGTATTCCTTCTAGTTCTTATATTCCCCGCCGACAAAATAAAAATCTTTTCTATTTCAGCCGCCCCACGCCAAATCCCGCGCACGGTTTCTCTATGGAAATTGAAACAAACGGCCCTCTCGCCTCTACTCCCGTAATTTCGACGTAGTGTTTCGACATTCTGAATTCCTCAACAAACAATAACGTTGTAGTTTTACGTCGTACGCGGTACGATACATACAAACGATCAATTTGGCACAACGGTACGTCGTTATGTGCTAGATTACAGAGATGGCGAGGATATTCGGTCCGACGATTACTGCAAGAAGCCGTCAAGTATATTGTCGGTCCTCCCTGGGGTGCTAGTCTTAATCATTACGATTAAAATGCGTGGAAAAACAAGCGCGTGTACAGCGAAAACGTAATCAAATTAATAGCAGCTATTAGCTTACGCCGTGATGCTGTTGCTCCACAACCCCAACACGAGAGGGCGCAAGACGATCTACTCAACTGCTACGTATTGACTGATTAATGATTGCACTCTTCTTAATCAACGACCGATTACTGCTAATATTGTGCATCGATGCACACACTAAATTATTTTTATTCCACACAATCGGAGGGTCTACAACGCTTCACAATTGCAATCACGCTTTGTACATAATTGGTCCGATCTCATAGTTACTTGTAGCTGCTGATCAATGGTAAAATCATCATAGATGAGAAGGCATAATAGTTTGTAAATTCAAACACGGTAATTACAGATTTTTATCAAGTTAATAGCCGGGAGATAAATATTATATCACTCGGTCAAATTGTTTTGTTCTTAGAGCCATTTGAAAGAAAGTCGGCAAGGTTCTTTTTGAACATGGATAAAATCGAATGTCGCGCCATTATCAAATATTGCGTAAAGAAGAGTTGGTCGGCAATAAAGATTTATCTGACATGAAGGATACAACGGGCTAGTTGTCACCCCTATTTTTTACCATTTTGAAACAGGGAGAGTCTAAAATATGATCCTCGCTCCGGGAGTCCAAAAATTGCAACATCTGGAGAAATTATAGGAAAAATCCATAAATAGTCTCTGAAAGATCGTCGATTAAAGACTGAGACTGCTGGTATTATTGATGAACGAGCACATAATATCCTTACGGCCAATTTGTGCATGACAAAGTTCTCGGCACACTACTGAGCAAAAACAGATTTGAGTTAAAATTTCGCAGGACTCTTTGGCCCCCTCTAAGGGAAATGGCACTGATTTTATGCGCTGATTGTTAACCACTGATGAATCCTGGGTTCACCACTAAAAGCCAAAGTTGCAGTTATTTTCAGCAAAATCTGCACCAAAAGAAATGGCGTCAATTTTTTGGGATATCAGGATACTGTTGATAGATTACGTTCCAAAGTGGCAGACTTAAGGCGGACATATTATACTAATTTTTTATAGAAAGTTAGACAGAAATATTCAAGAAAAAACGGGTTTAGCCAAGAAGAAAGTCATCTTCTGCTAAGACAATGCAAGAGGCCACACCTGTGGAATTTTTATGGCAAAATTAAACGAAATAGGCTCCGACATCAGCCTTATTCATCAGATTTAACTCAAAAAATTTCTTGGTGGACAGAGATTTCCCTCTGACGATGCTGTTAAAGACGCGCTTGAACAATATTTTCCGGAAACACACTTTCGAAACGGAATATTTGGCCCTCGAGCCAAATGTGTTAAAAAGGAAACCTTGCAAGCAAAATCTTGACTTTAACCTGGACAACCTTCCTTCCCAAAGACCAGAATATAACGAACGTATATTATGCTAAGCTTTTAGATCATTTAGAAAGAAATATCCAGAAAAAAACTGAGTTTAGCCCAGAAGTAAATAATCTTCCACTAAGTTAATGCAAAAGACTACACCTGTGCAGTTTCTATGACAAAATTAAACGAAATTGGCTACGAAATCCACAAAATCCGCCGTTCTTTCAGATTACGATTTGTTTCCGAAACTCAAAATATTCATAGGTGGATACAGATTTCTTTGACGATGCGGTTAAAGACACGGTTGACAAATTAAATATTTGCAGAGCTCCCGTAAACCCACTTTCGGAACAAGATATTAGCTCTCAGGCATGGTTGCATAAAATGTGTTGAAAAATAGGGAGAATATGTTCAAAATTAAATATAATTTAAATCATTATAGACGTTTATTCCGTTACTTCCGATTTTCAAATTACCCTTGTATCAGCAGCATCCATTTTTAATTCGAGTAAGATATTTGTGATGTTAGCTACTGAAAAACCATTCTCATTCGTTCCTTCATATCTTTTGGTTTTGGTTTTGTAACGTGCGTACAATAGGCAATTCATTAGAGTGTAGAATATGTTGGGTTTAATAAATTTGTGGTCTGAAAAGTCTTGACCATCGTGTCGAATACAATTCATTTTGTGATCTTTTTGAGAAATGCCATGTCTAGGTGTTGTTAAAAGTCCTAACGGATGTTACGCAAATGAAATAAAAAAATTTTTGTTAACTATTTCTTCAAGTATGAGAATTAAAGCAACTAGTGCAATTCAACAAAAAAAACACGTTAAACACGTTGGTATATTTCCAAAAATATCCTGGAGCTTGCACCGGTAATGCCGCTGAATTGGATTTGAAAGTTTCATATTCGTCATTGCAGAAAATTGTACATAATCAAAATATGCACCCATTTATCAAACGCCAAAGTGTTTTTTAATATCGGAATTTTCAAAATAACTAGAAAATGGCAAATAGATTTACGCATGAACCATGAAGGTGGTATTTCCAGCAATTTTAAATTAGAAAATTATGAAAAAATATCCAAGTTTAACCAAAATTGACTCTTACGTTATTTTCTCTAAAATATTTAATGATAATCGTCTGTTACCGATAATATGTTCGATTTTTACGACGTTAACGCTTTTAGTAGTGATGAGGATGTGCGACGTCGAAAACACAATATATCGGCCAAATCATTTTGAAGAATGGGATGATTTCGATTTTTAGCTCGGTTTAGGATATCTAAACGTACAGTTAGTCGTCTTGTGGATGAAATTGGTTATTTCATTTTCAAATTATACATTTTAAATTAAAAAAAATTGTTTTGTTTTTTTTTGAATTTTAATATTTGTCTTTCAAATTCTTCGTGGATCTAAATTTACCGCTTTGAGCAATAAATCCATGCTGAATTTTTTCCCATAGGTACTCTTTCTTTTTCTCGTCATGTAGAAACTTCACTTTTTTTACATTCTACCACTCCCTTGTATTTTTGTATTAGCGCTACTAACTGTCGCTGTCTTCCTCTTCAAAGGACAAATTTGAAAATCTTTTCTTTTCCATTTTGTAATTTCAAAAATAACCAAATCCATAATAATCCGATAATACTTTCATATATTTATGTTACCAACCTCACAAATTGCCAAATGAACTGTTGGTTCTGTTACCGTCACTTTACTTTTGATTGAAACACGCCTTTTTGACTTGCTTTTGAATTTACTTTAACTTGTAAGTTTACCAACGATTGAAACGCCAGCCCTTAGTCGTCTTGTGGATGAAATTGACAAAAAATCGCACACCCTACACAAAGGTTATTCCATTTTCACTGTTATAAATTTTAAAATAAAAAAAAATTGTTTTGATTTTTTCTTTAAATTTTAATGTTTGTTTTTCAAATTCTTCGTGGATATAAATTTACCGCTTTGAGCAATAAATTCTTGCTGAATTTTTTCGCATACTCTTTCTTTTTCCCGTCATGTACAAACTCCACTTTTTTACATTCTACCACTCGCTTGTATTTTTTAATTTCGCCCTACTAACGTGTCTTCCTATTCAGAGGAAAAAGTTGAAAAACTTTTTTTTTCCATTTTTTAATTCCAAAAATAACCGTCAAAAGTCCAAACGCAGAAAAGTACGGATAATACTTTCATATATTTGTGTTACCAACCTCGCAAATTGCCAAATGAACTGGTGGTTTTGTTACCGCCACGTTACTTTTGATTGAAAAACGCCTTTTTGACTTACTTTTGGATTTACTTTACCTTGTAGGTAACTTTTAACCCTCAATTTGAAAATGTATAAAAACACATCGCACTTAATTTTCTTTTTCAAAAACAACACACAATTTTCGTGCGTTCTAATTTGACTGGGCTGTTTAATTCGAGTAAAACTAAAAAACAAGTCAAATCTGTAATTTAAAAAATACTATGACGTTTATTTATGGTTTTATATGGCTATCCTATTTTTGAAATTGTAAATAAATATATGCACATCATTCTTACTTTGAAATATTATGCTTTACATTAGTTTGTAACCCAAATTGTACGTATTAAAAAAATACTCATTTAAGCTTATAAGAAACTCAAAACTACTTTATAGATACATTTTTATCAAGGATATTTATAAAGATAAAACTTTTTTTCTCTATTTTCACACAAACGATTTATTGAATTGAAAAAAATTAAATCCAAAAAATGTTTTTAAGGAAATATTTTTAAGGATAATTTACAAAAAAAATTGAATTTTTTTCACTTTAATTTAATAGCCGAAGTATTCGCGCGTGCAACTTCCGGCTTTCTTGGCCGTCGACTTTCGGCCCGATCCACGTATGGTCGATGGTCGATGGCCGTATTCGAAGCAGCGTATCGAACGCCGCCTACTGGCCGCTCCGCCGTCATCATCCTGTGGTTCCCATGGGAACGCGTGTGTATCGCAGGGGTGCGGGGTCCCATGGGAGAGCGCGAGCGTCCCGAGGGAGGAGTCTGTCTTGCGATGCACTAGTGCCGCCACCTTGGCCGCAAAATGGCTGCACCTGCATCACCGCCGCCGCCGCCTCATCTCCTATTAATGATGTTCTCGATTACAGGTCGTCATAGCGACACAAGTGTCCGTCGATGGACCTCTACTCGCCATCTCCGACAACATGTTCGTTCACAATAACTCCAAGCACGGAAGGAGGGCAAAACGTCTCGATCCCTCCGAAGGTGAGTCGTCTTTGCCGCATAAAACATTAAAAAAAAAAACGGGTACGCACTCGCCGTCGAAAGTGAACAGTCGCAAATATCTCGAGGCGACAGTTATGTCTTTGAGATATGGGACGAGCGTTGTTATCAATGCCGGTGGATGATGATCCAGCCACCCACCCTCGAGCTCTGCGAATGATGGAATGTTGACGCGCAGGTGAGATGTTGGCCACAAATCATCGTCGGCGCTCATTGGTATGCGCCGTGACGTCGTCTGGACGCCGATCCTCGGTATATACGGCAGTGTTCTGCAGCGCTCCTCACGGAAACATCTCGTTTGTATGCGAAGCCGTGTCGGATCCAAAACTTTGTGAAATTGGCTCCCGATTCAGTTCACTGGAGGAAGGAAGCGGAAACGTCGTACATCGAGCGCCTGCACTTCCTTACGACTCCTTTAATCTTCTTTCTTATTCACTTTCTCCTTCTATCTTTATTACGCGTTCGTTCTCGAGATTTGGGGCTCCGAGCTGATATCTCACCCTTATATTATCCGCTCGTCGCGGAACAAGCCATGCTTCCCTTTGTTAATATCTCACTTCGCTCTATTTCCGCGCAAAACAAAGTTTAAGAAATATGGAACTTTCTCGTCCGTTACGGCCTACTGTATTTAACAATTGGAAAATTGGAAAATTGTTGGAATTGCTGTTTTCCGGGAACTAATAAGCGAGATACATCATATGCAAAGGTCAATTTCCAGGACTGTATCCTCCCTTGCCCGTCGCGACTCCCTGTATAAAGGCCATCAGTCCGAGCGAAGGGTGGACGTCGGGAGGCTCCACCGTCATCATTGTCGGCGATAACTTCTTCGACGGCCTTCAAGTGGTGTTCGGAACGATGTTGGTATGGAGCGAACTCATAACTCCCCACGCCATCCGAGTTCAAACGCCACCTAGACACATTCCCGGAGTGGTCGAAGTCACATTATCATATAAATCAAAACAATTCTGCAAAGGGGCACCCGGCAGATTCGTGTATGTTTGTGAGTATATCTTTGGATTCAAATACGGCCGGACTAAAATGCAAATTGTGCAGCTTTGAACGAACCGACGATAGACTACGGCTTCCAGAGGCTGCAGAAGCTCATACCCAGGCATCCGGGGGATCCTGAGAAGTTACCAAAGGTACAATTTGACGCGAATGTTTCGCGAGACTATTTGTCTTGTTTCCAGGAGATTATTTTGAAGAGAGCCGCCGATTTAGCAGAGGCGCTTTACACAATGCCGAGGAACAATCAGTTGTTGTCGGCGCCGAGGTCGCCCACGATGGCCAACAATGGAATGGCCTCCACTTTCAACACGTATACGGGGCAGCTGGCTGTCAGCGTCCAAGACAACGGAAACGGTCAGTGGACTGAAGGTGCTTGTCCTTCCTTGCTTTGTAGTAATACACCAATCACCAAATTATTCTACCTCTTGAAATATACTCCGAATCTGACTGAAAATAAATTAGTTGTCCCTTGCGAATAATTCGCCTGTGGGAAAAGTCAGATTGTCAATAGGTGGCGCTATGATCATAAAACGGTCTATAGTAATTTTAAAAGAAATATTACTATTTTGAACTGTTCGTCGATTTTTTGCAGATAGCGGTAAAGGTAATCTTTAAAATGATGGCTCAATTATTGGTTTTGATGAAGTATTAAGGGAGATGTGTCGACAAAAACACCTTGAGAAATAATGTATAGAGACTAGTTGGCCCCCCGAGCGAATAATTTGCATCGAAATCATGACAGTGTTATCATTTTACCGCTTGGAATGCGCATGGGCTTTGGGAGTGGGAAAAAAGATGGCGCTATAACCAAAATACAGTTTTTATTGATTTTAAAAGAAACATTAACATTTTGAATTGGTTGTTTATTTTTCGCAAATAGCGGTAAAGGTAATCTTCAAAATGATGACTCAATCATTGGTTTTGATGAAGTATTAAGCGAGATTTGACGTACCTACACAAAACCACATTTGAGGTGTTTCACGACTAGGGCCTACTAGGCAGATAAGGAGAACGGAAAAACCGAGACAACTGATATTTTGCAGACTTGTATAAACTTAGGATCTCTACCCGCTAAATATATTTTCATGATTGTGCTACTTCCGGTTATACCGGAAGTTGGTATCAACTTTGTTATTTTAAACACCACATACCTATTATTAATCTATTCTCAGATTCTGCATAAAATTCTGTGGCACACGGTATCAACAATTGTTTAGGGGCAATTTTTTTTTGTAAAAAAAATTTAATTATTAATAAACCTTAAAAGTCAAGTTGACGAAACTTGGTCAACGATTAGAAAAAATGTTCAGCTATGTGTAGGATTCTAAACATTTTCAAGGATATTCCTGGAGGAGACCAAAACTCAGCTGCAATTGAATAAATCCAAAAAGAATTAAAGTCGATTTTTTTCCAATTGCAACATGTGTTTTTATTAGACCTTTCGATAGAAAAATTTATTCTCGATGTGATAATCTATCATGTTCCTATACTTAAATGGACGTTTTTTGAGTTATTTGACTCTTTCTTCTTTTCTTTACAATTACGAGAAAATCATAAAATTGTTAAATATATTTACAGAAATTAATCTGGCTGAAAAAGTAAGAACTTGGAAGCTTTCTTCTAACTGTAGACCGCTACTTACATAAGTAAACACTAATCTTAAATAAAAGTTTTAAAACTCCTATAAAAATATATTAATAATGAGAAAATAATAACAATAATAAATACGAAAATAAAATATTTTTGAGTTTGCTCGGAAAGTAGGTTTGATATTTTAAAATGTAAGCAGTTGCAAAATTTAAGTTCATTTGACATTCACTTGTAATGTTACTATTACAATTCTCTAATCACGATATATAATTTAAATTCCCTGTTCATACACTGCCAAAAATAATCTTCATAACCTTCTTTGTGATTACTCTTATTTTTTAATTTATCATTTAAAAGTAAATATAATTTTCGAATTAGATGTATTTACAACAAAATGGAGGCATATTTGAGCAATTGTTAAAATAAATAGAATTTTTTTTTGTGTTTTAAATAATGTTATTTTTATTAACACCGAGTTTATGGATTTTTTGACAAATTAACCCTTATTCAAATGATAAATTTAAAAATCAGATTGTAATCACTAAGAAGGTTTGTGAAGATTCTTTATGGCAATGTATGAACAAGGAATTTAAATTATCTTGCTTTGGTATTGGTATTTGTAATCGTAGCATTGCAAGTGAATTAGAAATCAAATCCCACAATTGCTTACATTTAAAAATATAAAATCTATTTTCACAGCGGGCTCGATAAAAGTATAAGTATTAAGGAAGCCCCTTTCATTTATTTTCTCATAATTGTAAAGAAAAGTAGAAAAAGTTAAATAACTCCAAAAAAGGTCCATTTTAAGTATAGGAATATAATGCACCATCACCTCGAGAATAAAGTTTTCTAACGAAAGGTGTAATAAAAACATATTATTGCAATTTGAAAAAAATCGACTTTTATGCTTTTTGACTTTATTGAGTTGCAGCTGACTTTTCTTCTTCTTCAGGAGTATTCCTGAAATTGTTTAGACCCTCGCAGATAGCTAAATATTTTGTCCCACCGTTGACCAAGTTTCGTCGACCTGACTTTTACGATTTATTAATAATTTTTTTAATTGAACTGGATTTTAGCCTTTTTTACAAAAAAATATTTATTTATTTTAAAACAAGGCAAGAAGGTGCTAAAACGTTTATACCATACGACACAGAATTTAATGCAGAAACCGAAAATGCTTTAAAAATAGGTATGTTGAATTTAAAATAACAAAGTTGATACCAACTTCCGGTATAACCGGAAGTTGCACAATCATGAACCTGTATAGAGATAATTTGATTAGTCAAGTATAAAATAATAAAAGGGCATTAGATCATTTTGGCTTGATTAAAACTTTTTTAGTAAAATAATGTAATTGCAAAGTTGTATGTAACATGGTTTAAATTGTTCTAAAGTAAAAACAATATTGTGCATTTTATTTATTCAGCAAGTAATTTTTCAAAACTTTAAAACACAATTTATCAACACCTAGGTGTTGGTAGGGCTTGGACGCTTTTCTACAGGGTGACTCACATCTTATTTGCAAAAATTTAAGGCGATATCTTTATTTCCCTTTATATTATTTTTTTATTTTTTTTTTAATAAGAAGTGAGCCACTTGTATATTGCATGCTTATACGTAGGGAGCAGTGATTGTGTACTGACGCCCTTTTTATCGGTAGGGTTTTTCTTTTAGAGGAGTACGGGAGGGGGCAAAGTAGCAGTGTATCTCCGCGTGGAGGGGGCTACTGTTCAAGCGCCTCGACCCCCCATTCGTCCAACGGAGGCTCCTACGGAGGCAACATGAACGGTTACGGGGGATCAACTCCCACGAGCTCCGCACAACTGTCCAACATGTTACCCAGCTCGCCCTCGGCCGGCATCTTCAATTCCACTCCACGTAAGTAATTACTTTTGCATCTCGGTTATTATTGAAGCGCGCCGTCGCAGCAGTAGTTTTACTTTATTTTGAATTGTTATTTTAGTTTCAACCGAAGCGGGTCATTATCATTTTGGCGCACACAACAGTAAAGCGGCGGCAGCGTCGGATAAAGAGAAAAGCGCGTTTGCCCCTGTGATACGGGGGAGTATGACTCCCCCCACTCACCCTCCGGCTCCCGCGCTTTTCCACCACCAGCCCGTCACTGGCTGGCACCACTTGGCTGTGCAATGTTAGTATATTATTTTATTATCGTTTCGTTTTGCTTATTCTCGCTAATTGCATTACATCTGTTTACATAAATGCTACGCTTTTAAAACTAAGTAGATTTTGTTCGTTTGTGTCGAGATCTAACAAACCTCGTCGCGGCGTTTAAAGCTCACCGCACGCGGGATCCTCAATCTACTTACTGTCGGAACGGAACACTGTTTTCAATTACCATTTTCTGCTAATTCAATTCCATTAATTGATCGATTTTTCCACTTATTACATTTTGATAGTTTTATAGATATCCTTATTTCATTTTGTTATTTAAAAGCACTATTATGAAAAAATTGGAAAGCCCGTCTTGGTCTTTTTAACTGCTTACGAATTCTTTTAGACAGACAATTAGCGAACATAAGATTAGACTATGTTTTGACATTCTAATTCCCGTAACAAATGTAGGTACAGAGATTTTCACAGCTTGGGATTTTTGACCGTCTTCTATGTGAAGTCCCATTAGGGGATATGTAGTGAGCGCACAGGGAGACTAACTCAACAAGTGATCCCCCAATTTTAAAATTTGACTTTTACAAATAATTCGTCATTGTGAAGATTTAAGAACAATACTACCGAAAATGTTTTCAATAAACAAGATCAATTGAAGCTAACAGGTGTTTAATTGACGGGTTTATCAATTTGGCTAGTGTTTTTCCAAAGAGTTCAACTGCTGCTATAAAATAATTCGTTGGGTTATTTTCACATCTTTAGCGTCATAATTTTCTTTAAAAACTAATAATTTTTTAATTTTAATTATAAAGCACGGGTGCATCATTTGAAAAGGATAAATAATAAAGTTTCCACTAAATATTGAGAATGCAACGAGCTCAAAATAAGCAACATCATTTCAACAATTAATACTTGTTTAGCAAACCAAATTTTAAAAAATGCTGATATTATAAGGAATAATTTTTTATTATGTTAGAGCCCTCGTCTATAAAGTTACAATTACTCAATTAGTGAAGGTAAATAGTCTAAAAAATAATAAAATCTTTTTAACAAAGTTTACAATTCAAAAATTTCTAATTTCATTTTTCCCTAATACCTCAAAGTTGTTGTTTCATGCCGTTTTCATTAGTTGTTTGATGCGGATAGAATTTTCAACACATGTTTCAAAAATGTTTTTTGAGATTTTGTCTCAAATCACTTCAAACACAAAAAAAATTCCATTTTTGCCTTCGTTATTAAGAAAATATAATATTAGCAGTTCATCGTCTTGTAATGAAATAAAAAAGTAAATCTTTGAGCTACAGATCCAACCAATTGCCAGTTGATTGTAACTGCAAAGATTTGATGGCCTCATTATGGACTCATCAAAAAATTGTTGTAGATAATGCAAAATGAACACTTACTTCATTTGGTTGAAAATACCAATTCTGAATGTTATAGTATTGCAAAAAATGCTGTCCATGATCTGCCATATCTTTGGGCTACAGATCTGAGTAATTGCCAATTTCTTGTAATTGTAAAGATATTGTTGTTACCCCATTATGGAGAAAATCCAAAATGAAATCGATTCTAGATTACATCGTCTTACAAAAAGTGCTGTAAATGATCTGCGATATCTTAGGGCTGCAGATCTGACAAATAGCCAATTGCTTGTAATTGCAAGGATATTATTGGCCTTATCACAGACGGGCTCATCAAAATAAATGTTCTAGAAAATGCAAAATGAACAACAGCTTCGTTTGGTTGAAAATTATCAATTCTTCATTGTATCGTCTTGCAAAAAATGATGCAAATGTTTTGCGACATCGTTCGTAGACAGTTTTGACCAATTACCAATTGCTTTTAATTACAAAAACTTTGCAGTGGGCCTCATTATGGACACATCACTATCTTAAATTTGTCAGTGATTATCTTAGAAAGTGTAAAAAATAAAAATATGTTGGAAATACCAGTGGCGGCTCATGGCTTGGGAGATTTCGATCCGCAAAAAAAGTTCAAAATAGAAGCTAGAATATTCTATAAGCCAACATATGCCGTATGACTTATTGGCTGTCTATACAAAATGAGTCACGTTGACCGAAGATGAATATTTCGATACCGTCGTCCCTGAGGAGCCGTCACTAGAAAATACCCATTCTGAATTGCTTCGCTTTGTAACACTTCTGTAAAACATCTGCGTTATCTATGGGCTACAGTTCTGACCTATAGCTTGTTTGAAAAAATTCTGCTTGAAATCTGAAATGTTTGTGCGTATGGTGGCTACCAAGTCAATGAAGAAGATCACGGGGCTCATGGTGGATGTGAATTCCAATAATATGCCTTTAATTTTTACCCGTTTATTTAATTTAATTATCTAAGATATTCTTTTGGGCCATGCACTAATGTGTCTTCATTCATACACTGTCTAAGACCTGTTCTTCAGTCATACACTAAGGTCTCATCATTAATACAAACTCTAAATGACTGCTTTTCAATTATACACTAAGGTCTCTTTATTCATATACTTCCACTAAGACTGGCTCTTTAGATATACATACACTGAGGTCTCTTGGTTTATATACGTTCTAAGGCCTAATCTTCAAATATACACTAAGTTGTCTTTATTCACACAATTCTAAAGCCTGCTCTTCAGTCATACAATAAGGCTCTTCATTCATACACTGTCTAAGGCTTGCTCTTCAGTCATGCACTGTTTTTAATTCATATACTGTTTAAGACCTGATTTTCAGTTTTACACTAAGGTCTCATCATTAATACAAATTCTAAAGGACTGCTTTTCAATTATACACTATCATATCTATATTCATGCACTGTCTAAGGCCTGCTTTTCCGCCATACATTAAGGTCTTTTTTAGCACACCCTCTAAGGTCTGCTTTCAATTATACCCTAAGGTTTCTTCATTCATATATTTTCTAAGACTTGTTCTTTAAACATACATTGAAGTCTCTTCGTTAATACATTTTCTATGGCCTGCTCTTCAATTATACACTAAGGTCTTTTTATTTATACACTTCTAAGGCTTACTCTTCAGTCATACAATAAGGATCTTCATTCGTACACTGTCAAAGGCCTGCTCTGTAGTCATACACTGAAGCTTTTCATTCGTACACTGTTAAGACAGGTCCTTTTATGTGTGTACCTGTTTTAAGAGGGGGTTATTTTCAAAATTAACTGCTAATTAAAAGCAAATCATGTTCTAAGTGCTACTTATTTCAAATCCTAAGACATTTTTTGCCATAAAAGCAGCTTTAGAAAAACACAGCCAAGGCGATGAAAATTAATTTGTAATAAAATAAAACGAAACCACATAATGTACTCATTATGTAATCATTTTTAGGCATTTAATTTTTTCAAAAAGGTCTAACGGACCTGATGAACTAAATTTTATCGAGACAATAAAGTTAAAGGCCGCAATGTTTTCACTTAAATTTTAATTCAACTTCTGCTTTGTGCCATCTATATTCAAGAGTTCCGTTCTGATCTCGTGCACGGTGTGACTGTAATTTGCTTTTTGTGTTCCTCTCACTTGGACAAGTGATGTGTACAGGTAATATAAGATGGAAGAGTAGGTGTATTAATGTGTATTTGGTGCAGGAATGGGTTTGGTGTCTTCGCCGTTCGCCTCGATGAACCCGTTCGCCTTGCCCACGTGCAACTCTCAAGGATACGGTTCGCCCTTGGTGGGCAGCACGAAGTAGCCGTCGGTGGGCCACTCAAGCCCCATAAGTCAGCCCAGCACGACTCCAACGCCTCGAGAAGATAACAGTGCAATGTATTCAGTGTAACGTGTACCAAAGACGAGTGACAATGGAACAGTTAACAATCATAAGCTAAGTTACCGAATCAAGCAAATCAGTAAAATTAGTGTTGTTGATTTAGTAGCGATGTAATCCCCAGGAGGAATTTGATTTCTAGTTTGTTGGAAGTCCCGTTTTCTACCGGCAGATACCTACTTAACTGTGATCACGTAAATATGCGCCAATCTGCGCTTAGTTATAGATATTTCTGCACTAGAATTAATCTAAATTGCAAGTTCAGCATATCTTTACTGAATATACATATCGCTTCGAGCTGGGATTCTGATTAAATGAATGAAAAACGAAAACATTTGTAGTTTTGTATATTATGATGTGTATATATGAAGATTTCTTTTCAAAAATGTACAAAGTTGTAAAGTAACGAATAGGTTACGCACAACGAGTCGACGATGATTATATATTTTGTAAATTCATCATATCATAGTGCAAAGTTTTCGTGTAGCTGTACATAACATAGATATAAAGCAATTCTAGTGACGAATATACATTACGTACGGAACGTGTCTTCGCAGTCCTCTTTTTCCAGTGAGACCACTCGAGTATACGACAATTCTAATGGTTTGTTTGAAAAATTTATATTCGTCATTTCCACAGTCGTTCTAAGCCCATTTAAACCTCACACACTGCTACACTACTAAATGTATTCGATATTGAGTTGGGTGCTGTGATACAATTTTCCTTTACATTCACCCAAGGCAAATTGGTTTGGAACACTGACACTGTTTCTGTTGTAAATATGAAATCTGTTATGTTCCAGTGCGGTGGGAGCTTCGCTTCCCTAATCCTTCTATTTATTTTTACAACGAACAGAGTGCAAATAATTTAATTTTGTTGTGTACAAACCTACATGTTTTCCTAAAAGTTTCTTAAAAATATAGATGTAAAATAAAACATTTTTAAGATACTCCTCTAGCCGCTTGTTTTCTTTTATCAACACTTTTTAGCGGTCCATATGGGATTCGATAACATCGCACCCTCCCTTCAAGTGCCACTTCAGAACTCACCCTATTGTTAGTCAAAATGGAAGCCCTTTCGATCGTGATAGATAAACAAAGCAACAAATCAGGAACACAAGTGGTGTTAATATTTGCACAAGCGATTTCGTTTAAAGAAACGAAGACTGCTTCTGAAGAAGTGTATTATTATCCTGCTTTGCGTTTCGCATCAAACGCCGGCGGTAGCATAAAGCGATCGAGCTAAATTGAAACCGACACCAGTAGAACATAACGAGCGGAGGCAATGGCATTAGCCGGGGGCTAAAAGGGGCCATCCCTTCGCTTGACAGATGGTTGTCGAATATAAAAGGTCATATCGGTGACGTCACGTTTGTGTATGCCTAATTTTATGTCACACTGAACGCGACCACGGCGAGTGTCGCTTTGATGATAAATCGATTTCGGTGTGAATCAGCTGAGATAATAATCCATTGCGTAAGACAATCTACCCGTCTAGGTTTGGCGATAATTGCTCTTGTTAACACTTTAAAAAGTGAAACATCAGATGATTTGGTTAGTTATTTAAAAAGCGGGCAAACTTAATGGAACCCGTAAATCAGATCAATTCCCAATTTCGCTGCGTTTTATCGCTTATCGAACTGATTATGTAATTCGGTCGAAAACCGTACTTCAGATCGAACGATAATGGATCCAATGATGAGTTCTTCCAAGTAAATGTCTCCAAAACGTTCAGATGCATGGAGGAATCGGCAAATTCAATTCGGCAATTCTTGCTTCGTAATGCTGAACAAGACGATATGTATTGACATTTGCTCTTGTCATTTTCGCATAACCGGAAAATTGCATCAAAATGTATGTCACCTTGACTGTGGTCTTAGCAACAAACAATTTACACACGTGTGATGAATAATTTCGGCGAGCATTATTATTATTTCTATTCAGACGTTTGTTTTATGTATATTTTGCATAGGCGCTTGTATTCTCAACCCTTGCAGGAAAGTCTTGCTGAGATTTGGGAGCGCTGACAATTAAGAAGTTAAAACAATTTTTCTATGCTGTATTTGTGAGGCAACTACAGGATACTCACGTTACGATTATTTTGTTATAGTGGCCTTTGATGGGTGTACTGGTAACTCATACCTATACCCATCCTTCAATAGGTATATCTTCTATTCTTATCAGAATGTAAGAAATTAGATGTTGTATGAGGAACAAGCAAAGATTGGAACGTGGTGGGGGGAGTCATTTGGGTGGGGGTAGAGTGATCCAAAAGCAAAAGTTCTTCGACTCGCCCCATACCAAAACTGTCATCTATGACGTAAAACTGATCCAGGACTCCTCAGCAACCTCGTTCTCTTCGATCAAACACAGATTTGATATTGAACATTGCACTCTTACACTACACTAAGTCTTGCGTTTCGAATTCCAGTGAATTTTGGGGAAACTCCAAGTGGACGTCTGGAATATAACCAACGCAGTTTACATACATAGTTTGAGTTATGTTTCTGAAATGATTTTGATTTGGAGTAGTAACCCTTTGTTGATCCTAATATATATATTATTCATTGTTAATATCTTTGTAGCGTCCATACAGTTATTCACTTAACTAGACTATACTATATTATGACAGACTGTACTAGAAAGAAGATCGATTCAGATGAAGCGCTAAAATGTATTGTGGAAGAGTGATTCGAAAGAAAAACAATTTTTGCAAACAAGTATTAGAGAAACATGAAGCACATTTGTATCTAATGTAGGTAGGTACATTAAAAGATAAATAAAAATTATTGCAATTTTGATCATTGAATGTTTCTCCTTTTCGGTAAAATCCTTATTGTAGTTTAAAATTTGTTTATTTGTATATTTCCAGTACATTTGCTGATTTTGCCTTTGGCAACTTCAGACTTTCCGATTATATCTCAGAAACATTAACTTTCAGAAAAAATTACGTCAAGAGGGTAAACACGAAATGACATAACTTTAGAACGTATCAGAAAATGTTTCTGTTATCGGTCGAAAATATCTCATATTATTTTCCAATTAAAAACAGATTTAGCTACAATTATTAAGATAACGCCGCAAATTTTTAACAAATAATCGATTTTGATATGCTTTTCATTCTGAACTACCAGATATTACGAGTACTTTAATGCGAATTATTTTTTACTAAAACAATTTCACCTGATCTAATTTGCGCTATCTATAACTGATTATACAGAATGTTTTTGTTAAGGCGGCCATTAAAAAAATCAACTTGCTACAGTGCTATAAACTTGAAATTTGGAACACTGGATATTGGAGATTTGATATTACTGTGAACGGCGACGTTTAAGTTGGAAAAAAAACAGGATGCCATGAAAATTAGCTTTTGTTTAAATTTTTACAGTGCGGGCCTTTTACAATCTGGCAATAAGAAATTAGCCGGTAGACGTCCAAGTGGACTCCAGAAGATGGAATTTGTTAAAAAAGGCACTATATGTATATCATGCATCATTTCCCAATCGACTGTCAATGGAAAACTTAATTTAAAATAACTCCATTTGAGTATCAAACATTCATTGTCTACACTCTAACGAATTCCAAAGTGATTCCATGTACTTCGCAGCTCCGTTTTAATTTCGTACGCTTATTTCTTCTATTTAAACAATTTTCTGTTATTTGAAACACGGTATTTCCATTCGTTACCCGTTAGCTAAGAAATGGGTTTGCCCAATGTTGTTAAATTTTAAAATAAACACAGCAGATGACTTGTCGAAAAATGCGGTACAAATCTGACACAAATTTGTAGTAGAAATAAACATGGTAAATATAGGAAAAACCTTACACCTTGTTCCAATTTGTAATGTTATTTTCCTACTTTGTTGCATTTTGACCGAAAAGCGGATACCATCAATCATTTGAACTAGTCGATTCATCATTTCTGGACAATATTACGAGTGTTAGAAAACATGTATAATTGCGATTTGCTTACTTTTGAAAGCAATCAAATGACATCAATGCAACAAAGTATGAAAGGAATCGTTTTTTCTGGTCTGAAGCAGTAGATAGATGATAACGCCTGGAAGGAGTTTAACAAGGCACTATGACGAGAGCCCTAATTAAATCATTGTCTTCTTATATCTATTACATTGTTTATATTTATTACATTTTGTGTATTAACCTCCTAAGTCTACATGAGAAGTGGTTGAACTGAAATAGATTCTGAACTAAAGATGCCAAATTTACGCAAAAAGTTGAAAACCTGGACAGAGTCACAGTCACAAAGAAAGAGCGTCAGTAATAACTTGAATTCAAATATTTCACATACTTATCCAGGCACTGCATAACGCAATATACGCCTGCAGAATTGTTAATCGCCTTAAGATGGACGGAAACAAGACCTCTGTTTTAACAAAAACGATACCTCAAAAATAAAAAAATCGAATATTTGGTACTAACATGTCAAGCTTTCCCCAGAACAACGAGAACAAGAAGTTACTTCCATTGTTTCGAGGTTCTTTCAAGGTCCTTCATAGTCGTTCCTAAGGATCGCTACAAGACATGCGAGGACACGATAATTCACGGCTTCCTATGAAGGCCTCTGTACCTGTGGTAAATACTATGAAATACCTGTTACATTATTGAGATTCAGTTAAATGTTCTGTAATTGAAATTCTAAACTTATTGTTGCAATGACAATTAATAATTACCAAATGAAGTAATATGTGATTAAACATTTGCATTAATTACAATATTGTACCTCCACAATAATTGATTGTTGGTTAAGTTAAAGTTAAAGTACTTTCTTGTTCTTTTCATTCATTTTTCTGTTATTTCATAGTTATTAATTTACTACCTAAATAAATTTATAGTAAAAATTTGATAAAAAGCATAATTCATATGACATGCTAATTTCAATTTTTTGATTCAAATGTTTTTATTCCACGGCCTAAAGAAATAGCACAGAACTATGAAAGACAAGTAACAACACATCATAATTCACAACTGGGTGATCGAATCAATATTAACATACAAATAGGGGGTTGTCATTTAAAATAGAAAAGTTGATGTCAATTTCCGGTAGAACGCGCCGTCAACTGGAAATTATTTTGCTTCGATTCAGAATCGATAATGATCATGAACCAAATTTCAAGTTTCTAGCTTTACGGGAAATTCAAAATTTTCTGATAAACAGTCTACTTGAATAATCCTGTATATATCGCTCCCTAGACAATCTAAACAAAGATTATTTTTGCTGGAAAATAAATAGTCCTCGATGGCACAAAGAGTGCCCTTGCTGGAAAATACATCGCTCTCGAGGGCACCACGAGATTTTTGCACTTGCAAATATATCTATGATACAAATATTGTGTTTGCTGGCAAATAGATCGCTCTACATGATTCAACGACTTGCAAATACCAAATGGCACCATGAGTAAAAAATGGTAAAAGTTTATTTCTAATGTCTATCTTCCAATTGGCATTACAGTTTAGCCTGTACTAAATCTATTCAAGAACGAACGATATCTCAGGATGTCCGTAAAGACATTGAAACATAATAATAGATGAAGAGGTGAAGGGACCTAGAAAGCTGCAAGCAATTTGAAATCCCTGCATGGACCATATAGTATTAAATCTATTACATCGTTTGTGTTCATTGTATTTCGTGAATTAACCCCCGAGTCTTCATTTGCTTTACTTTAAATTAAGTTCAGGCAGAAATTTTGACCTAGTTGATGTGTTTGGTTTTAAAAGCAGATACCGGCAATAACATTAATCACTTATTAATTATGCAACAAATAGCAAACGAAACAGTTTCATCTACTGAAATCATGATCGACGTTTTATCATCTGCACCATGACAATTACGGATTAGTTGAGTGACATGATGTGGAAATTTTTTTTATGATGTAAAAAATTGTCAAACTTGTTATTTCACATAAAGTAAGTAAAGCAAATTTGTAAAAACTAAATCTATAGATTTAGTTTTTACAAATTTGCTTTAACTTACTTCCGCGGCCGAACCCTAATTGTGACAACTCTAAATCGGAGGATCCTATTAACGCCAGTCACGATCACTAATGCATATTTAATAGGGGGTGAGAAACGAAAAATCCGTTCGTTTTTTTTGCGTCAGGATTAAGCACCGGAATGAATGGGAAGATGCGTGCGGTACCCGGCGTCGACAGATAGGTCCCTGCAATAATCCCGAATCGGGGGAATGACACGTGTCTAATTGACAACGACACAAGTATACATGAGAGCGTATTGTCATCCCATGTCAATCTAATATTGCTATTAGATTACGTACCAGATCATCGCACGTACTTCAAACCGATTCAATTCTTTAATCTACCCCTAACGCCGAACGCAACTATCCATGAATTTTAAAAAGGCATTATTAACAAAACTCCCACCAGACCACAGCATCTATCCGTACGGAAATATTTAATAATGAGTTTTAATTGGACGCATGGATCTGCTTTCCCATATAATTTGAGAGATAACGAAAACCGGCGCCGAATAACACTTGTGAATCGTTTAGTGACATTCTGTTTGTTTGCTTGTTTGTTGTCTGTTAATAAATTTATTGATAAGAGCTTTGGGAGTGGCGAGAAATAATAATTATGCAATGCGCAATGCAATGGAGAGAAACCGGCGGCCACTTTCAAAGCTCGCCAGTGTTTAGATTAAGTGCTTTGATAACGGGCGAACGGTGCTAATCCGATTCCGATTTGAACAGTTGCAATGGAAATTTGATCTTTTGGTGAGTGCAATTCGACCGCCATCCACTGATTACCAGCCATGAATGGGTCTGTGAGAATCGCCCCACACGATAGGTAAGAGACAGTAATTTTTTTAAACCACGAAATTGACGTTATGTAACGATACGATACGGGATTCCCAGAACAAATTTTATCAAAGTGCTTTTTGTGGATATTTAAAAAAATTGCGAAAATTTAAGATAAATGTATGTAAATATTGGTATTTACCTAGTTTCTGAGGGTTAAATTAAAAAGAGTCCACGTTTCCACTGATTGGAAGATACGAGCAGCTAAAACGTGTCACATTTTCGCTTTTAGGTGATTCGTGTTGGACAAATAAGGCTAGGAAAGATAAGAGTCCAACCAAGTCCACTAAAGAATTTAAAATCTTTCGATTGGCCTTAGTAGTAGTAAATAAAAAATCAATCATATGCAAAAATATATAATTTTTTCACTTTAAATAAATAATCATAAAATTTTGCAATTATGAACGTTTTAAAGCGATTGTCAAATACTATACTTATGTAGGTATATTAAAGAACAAGTTCCGTAAGGCATATTTTATTGTACGGGTACAAGTTTATAAAGGACGAGTGCCATAATAGCTTTACGAACGACTTTTTTAATTTTATTTTATGGTTGGGGAAAGTTTGCATTTGTTGTAACGACAATTGTCAAATGTGAAATTTCGATTTTCAAATTCAGTTGGCGGTGAAAATAGTTTTCCTCAAAATTAATAATTATCATGATTGTGTTTACTTTGATGTTTGACATGACATTTCTGATCATGATTTAATTTAATTACACTAGTTCGAGTATGAAACACAAAAATAACGCACCGAATTGAATGCATTAACAGCGTTGTTATAGACGCGAAGTCGAAAAATATTTTTAAAATGCTAATTTTATAAATTTCAGAAAGACACGTTGCATTTGGTGTCGCCTTATTACACCTGCATGCATTTGAATTAGTACACCATAAAGTTCAATCCTATGCTTACCTTATCTATTTTTTCAAAAAATTACACAACATGATAATACTCTTTTTTACTGAAACCTTATTAAGTGTTTTACTTGGCTGTAAAATGCTATGTTTAGATAGCTGGGAACTTGCAGTTCTTTAACACTTTAACGTAATCATTTAATCTTCATGGCAACAGTTTCACGGCACGGTTGCATGACGAGCTAATTTTATTAAAAAAAAAAAATTGTAACTTTATAGTTAATATAATTAATTTAATTAACTATTAGGAAAGATTATTTATATTTTAAATTTTGAGAACAACGCCTCTCATTTTCAAAATTTTCCAAAAAAATTATATCGCCCGTTTCCTTCATGTCCATCGTTTAACGCAGCAAATATTACAAAATTTTCATAATTTTAAATCTGTTTTCAATTCAATTATTCGTACTTTTGCAGTGTATATGAATTTTACATTGGGCGCTGAGAAAAGCTGGATTTAGCAACCGTTTATTTTTTTAATTTCTTAATCTGACTGCGTGTTATATTATAGAATGTACAAAAAAGCGATTCTCAAAATGAATGAATTAATTTTTACAGTGTACACCCTTGCCATTTGACAAAATTAAATTTGTCAAAAAGGGCATGAGATAGCTGAATCTCATAAGTCGTGTCTACGACGGTTGTCACCAATTCTCTTCACGCAGTGGTTCCCAAACTGTAGGTCTCACAGCAAATGATCCAAAATTTACATAATTGTATTTCCATTTACAATTCAATTTTTTACTATTGGCAGTGTATTTCAATTTGGTATAGAGCGCTTGGGAAAACGTGGATTTAGCAACCGTTTGAGAACCACTGGTTTAAGGAACACAGTCCACAAACACTTTTAGTGTGGTGGTATTTCTCTTCTGGTAGAAGATATTCCATGTTCCCCGAAGGCCTGACCCAACAAATTATTCCGAGTTCTCCACCCAAGTCCACATTGCTATTGATGATGTCTACCGCAGTCGTTGACGAAACGTCTGAAAGAATTTAAGTTTCTGGTTAGTTTCTTAGAGCGCTCTCTGCATCCTCTCAATGGAATAATTTCCAGATTAGTACGATTCTTCTAGTTTCCAATGCTTTAGAGTTTTTGTAGATGCTAGTATTTGTCTGGTCCTTTCTCGACTTTTTATACACTGGAACGTACTTTAAAGCATTGTTCCCTTTCGATGGTCTTTTTTCCACACTTTATACTCTTCGCCCTTTAAAACATTGATTGATTTATTTTTCACACTTATCCCAGATCAAACTTTTGCCCAGTTCTGACCCAATACTGAAAGTCTTAGATATCCACCAGTGTTGATAAAACTGCCGGTGACAGCCTACACTTTTTGATAAAAACACTGAATTAAATTAAATATAAACTCTTTAATTAAACAAGGCTGCGTAAGTCATGGAATAATTTCGACGTTCGGCAGAGCGTAGCAGTTTTTACAACAAAATGAAAATTAAGTTTTCTGTGTTTCTATGCTACGACTTTTTCAAAAAATTCCATCTTTAAACGTCGGGCTAGACGTCGTATGGGCATCTATTTCGTCGATAGTTCCTGTGAGATGTCATGATATGTCAACGGTTTACACTGTAAAAAATAAAATGAACGCTAGTTTCCATTGCCTGCTGCTCCTGAACCCTCATTTTTATTTGTACGCTCGAAGTATACAAGAATATGAAATGGATAAAATTTACCTTGGAGCTAGACTCCAAGCACCCTTCAAGCACATGTCCCATATTGTAATCACACACACACACACACAGTCCCTGTGTTAGTAAAAATTATAATAATTTATCAATAAATTTCAAATAAAGCCTATTAAAGGAATAAGACAGGTGCCTCGGGCTTGAATGGTATTAGAGTACGTCCCTACAGTATTCTTAACTTTGTAAAAAACGACTTATCAATCATGTATTAGTGTTATTGGTATTGCCATCCAGCGGGGGCGCAACAATCGATCCGGGATTAAAATTGTGAAAAAGCGGAGACCACGCAGCTAATGAAACGAACTAGAAGTACGATTTCCATTGTGTTTGCATAAAAATGAACCTTTCGCAGCATTATGAAATATAAATTACTTTTTGCACTGTAATTGGTTTATCAGTAATTGGAGAACCCCTGCATTGTAGGGGCGCGATAATACTATTGGAATTGTAAATCACATTGTCATTTCATTTCACCGAACGTCATTGCCAGTCGAAAGAATTTCATGTTCAATTATTACTATCTGAATACATGATGTGGGTGATTCGATTGCTTTTTGCCCGCTGTTTTACACTTTCGTTGTTTTATCATTACGCGCATCTTTGGAATTAACGAATGACGTTACGGGTGCGTGTTTTATCCCCTGGATTACAAGATAAAATTTTTAGTTTTCTAAAATCAGGCTCCGCTGTGCCACGAAATTAAGATAAATATCTTCAACCGGATTTTCGGATTTCAGCTCGAGATTTGCAAGTTCGGTTGACTTAACAGTTCTGGCGCCTTCAAGGAGCCGCTTGACACACTTTGACACCTCTTCAAATTTTTGTGTATGTGCGAATTTTCAGCAGACCGTGACATAACGTTTAAAAATGGAATTGCAATCTGACCCTAAAGATAAAAATGACGACAGATATAGAGATGATCTAATTCAATCAATATATCAATATCTATAAGCGGGAGAAGACGGCCGAAATTTAGTAAAATCGAATTTACTTTCGGGCCAAACAGTTCCGCGTTGCTAATTTCTTCATCATATAACTGTTAAGAAATTAACTAAAGCAAACACTATCATTCATATACTCAAAACGTTCTTTGCATGAAAACTTATGAGCGCACTCTTGACAATTGTTTCGGTAAACAGCATCCCTAGATAATGCTTTTCGCGAATTGTAATCGTGCTTCCTTGCGAGTTGGTTCAGTGTTGCTTTACACTGTGAATTTGTGCTTGTTTAGTGCACTTATTTTGTGTCGTGGACCATAAAAGTATTAATGACCTGCTTCGAACGTCATACGTGAGGATTAACAGGTAGGCACTTATTATAATCCACCAAGCAATCTTTACAAATATCAGATAAATAATCATTTTTTAATAATTGTGGTTAATATTTTTTCATTATTTTTAATCTCATTCGAGCAATTGTTAGACTGAAGATACAAAAAAAGATACAGGGGGCCATGGAATTTATCTTTTGTTTTATAATTTACAGTTTAGATCCTTGATGACATATTGTGAATTTTCACAGAAACTGCCAATCAAAAATTTGCTCGACATCCAAACCGATGCCTGGCCATGTAATTTGTTCACAAACACATAAAATGCCTCTTATATTTCTACACTTATGCGAACTCCAAAGTGATTCCTTGGCTTACTCCGAATTTTTTTGTAACGCCCAATGTGAAGAATGATACACATCAATGAAGTTGAGATATAGTTTGCAGAAAAACTTTATTTTATTTTATGATTTATAAGTCGTTACGAATCAAGGACTGACATTTAATTTATTTATAATGAAAATATTTGGGAGAGCGCCACGATTCAAGAACTAAACGATTTTTGTTTCTCGCTACAAGCCGCGACATCTATCGCCGAAACTTCACAGTTCTCAGAATCTGTAACGGTGCTATTTGCTACACAAATATAATTTTCTTTAAATTTATATTACTAGTTGTTATTAATTTTTGCAATTACTAATCTTGATGATTTAATATTTAGCGACAATTAATCCGGATAAATTAATACAACAAATTAACAGATTTCTTTCTAGCACTGTTTGCCTCTATGCATCATAGATGACACGACATGTTTGCTTACAACATAAAATACACACCGGAAAAAGAAAACAGTATTTAAACATTTTGCTTTCAATTAAATTTTATATTAATTGGCAAAATGGCAATTAATATATTTTTAAATAAAACAAAAAATAGATCTAGTAATAGAAATCTACTTACTTTACAGGTTTCTATTTTATTTGTAACAGTAAATGGACTCAATGTTAGGTTTCTACTTTTTATTTTCAAAATTATAATAGTAATCTGTAATTGCAACGAATCAAACAATACAACTTACAAACTGCCTGTAGACAAGGTGCCTATTTGTCCTAGTTATTTTATAAAAATTATATTTCATCATATGAGTTGGCAAAAAATTTTATCATCTGCCGAAGACCTCATTATTACACTTTTATTCTTTTCAGTTTTATATGATACAACGTAATAGTCGTTTAATTTCCAGATAAGATAAAGTTTCTATTTAATTAAGAAATTGTTTTCCTGATAAGTGGATAAGATGTTCACCTAAGCTAATATTTTCACGTTCATTTCTCTGTATTTTTTCGAAAAATTGTGATTTCAAATCAATTTCCCTGCGAAGACGGTTTATGGGATGAAGGCATTAATTTAAGCGGAGATCGGGCCCACTTAATTAAAATTCTTAGGTATATTCCTTTTCCGGTGAGCCGTTTAATATTTTTCGTTACGATTTTAAGCGGCGTTTTTAAGAAGAAGCAGTGCCCTGCAATTACCTCGGCCGTCTTCTAACCAACTTTACCCACCCATCTCAGCCCACTTGTCTAATCTGATGAAATTATGCACAATTTAATAAAATTAACGAGTTTCATGTGCAGCAATCTTGCCGCAAGATTTTTTGGTATCGTGAGATGTAAATGCAATTGTAGCAAAAAAGAAAAAAAACAGCGTGTGACCAGATTTTAGCTTGACAATATCGGTCAAAAGTCACGATTTCACAGTTTCAAAGGTCTACACTGTAAAAATTAAACAAAAGCTAGCTTCCATGGCCTCCTGAGCCTCCGTTTTTTTGTGTACACTTCACTTCAAGAACCACATTAAAAAATGAAATGGAAAGTTATGAAGAAAAATATTTTTATCATTGTACGTTCTAAATAAAGCTGTCATTATTGTTATTGTTTTGACTGCCCAATTATATTTATGGCTAAAATGCAATAAACTCAAACTACCCGCAGAATCTTTACGATTTCGTCAACAGATAAGTAATCTTAATGTTTGTAATAATCTTGTCCGGCAATCTCGATTGTGCAATATTGTAATCACAAAAACACTCAAATAAATTCCACAAAGATTTCCAGCGATAGAGGTCCCGTTGAATAAACTTCCTCCACCGGATATTTCGTGTTTTATAATGTTTTGTGCCTTAAATTTGTGGCGGTCTGTCTGGGTAAACTAAGCCCAGTCATTTAAAAATACCGAATTACTTGGACGATTTAGCCGCCAGTAATTGCTTCAAAACCGAAAACACAAATTGTTTTTGCGTTCCGAATCAATCCACATCCTATTAGAGATTAAATTTATCACAAAATCAATAGTTCACTCATTTTATTCGGCAGTGAATGTTTTAATAGACAAATATTGAGACGCAGTACTTACGACTGGATGGTTCTTCATCTTTAAAATGTTATTCTAAAATCATTTGTAATTATTTATTGTATTGTATTGTGTTCGGTATTTTGCTAACAGTTCATTTCGGTTGCAGTTTAAAACGATTTTATTTACATCTCTCTACCTATAGATCACGTCTTTTAACAATTTGAGTCTGTGCCTGTTTCGTCCATGAATTGCTATTTCACATTTTTTACTTTAAATTTTTTTTCTTTGATGTAAGTGTTGTTCAGACCTAGACGACTTTAGATTGAGGTCTTCCACCATCAGATTGTTATGAATTAAAAATGGTTTAGTATAGACTATAGAGGAAAAATATTTAAAAGTGCTGAAACAATTATTATTTTTGAATATTTTTCAAATCAAAATGTCTTATTCTTGTTACGTTTTGGCTTTGTTTTGTCATTCATCATTTTGCTCTGCGTATTTAAACCATCATTGTCGTAAATTTTAGTTTTCTTGCAACAATTTATAAACTTTCCATGCTATAACAGTCTCTATGGTGGCTTTTCACTTTTTCGTGGTTTGGCATTCCTATTAGATATTTTCTCTCAACTTATACGCGCTATTTAGCGTGGTTTATCCAGTCAATAAATAACCTCCTATTTATTCAAGTTTTATTTATAATTACATGAAAATTTAAAGCTTGTTTAGTTACGAGAACTATGCGAAGAATTCATAGTTTTGAAACAGTTCGACGTCGTTACAATGCGGACGTCAACGATTTAAACCGCTTGACGTTAACACTTCATTAACCGATAACAAATTTAACATATTCGATAGCTTTCATCGAGCAACAGTAGCTTTCCGAGATAAAATTTCGATGGATAATTGCGTGAGTGTTAAATTCGAACTGGTTCGCGCCTCAGGTTATTGAAACTTCTAATTAGTTCTATTAATATTTGAGAGAACGATGTTCTTATGTAATTCTTATCTATAAAATTATGCACATCAACGGTTTCAAAATAAGTGTTGATAATTATGCATATTACGAGCGTTCCTATAATTTATTATTATTAGAAATAAATGATTTGTTTCGGCTCGTCAAAGCGTTGCGAAAGACTTCGGCTCGTATCTAATCTAAATACAAATAACTTGGAACCTGTCGCTTTTTTAAATATCTTCTTCGCTTAGGTCGTGCCGCACGTCAATACAAGACTTTAAACCGGATCATGAATATTAGAAACGGACGGTGTTGTTATTTGACATACCAAATTGGATAATTGTTATCCAGACCGGGATTTATAGAATGACAGCTGCCGATTCTCTCACTGTTGAGCTATTTAAGCAAAATGGCACATAAATCGAGGCATTGTTCGTCATGACCGATACAGTAAACTTGCGAGACGCTTTCAAGCAGAACGTGGTTCTGCTCAAAGCCATGGGTTTGTGGTTTTTCAGCAACGAACGCCTCTACAAACTGTTCAAAGCTCTCGTGCAAAGCTCGCTCGTCTTCGACAGCACTTCTCTTCTCATTTATGTGGGACTTAATTTCGGGAAGAAGAACGTCACCGATACTATTTACAGCCTCCCTGGGTCACTGGAAGTAGTACTTAAGGCAGTACTCTTTCGCAGAAATTTCGCACTAATTAAGAAGAGTATGGACAATTTGGGGCAGAAACAATTTCAAGCGAGAAATTCCAACCAAATTAGAATTTTACGGAAGTCGATTGTGCTGTCCAGAAACGTGTTTTACTCGTTCTTTGGTTTGGTGTTTGTGATGATTGGAATGTGGATGATGCTCCCTTTGACTAAGTCCGGGAAGATTTTGCCCACAAAATATTGGATCCCATTCGACTATCGCTTGCCAGTGGTTTACGAATTGTTGTATATTTTCGAGTGTACGTGCATAACGTTCCATGCGTTTTCCAACGTCGCTTTGGATACGTTCTTCTCGATTTCAATGATCCAAATCGGGGCTCAATGCGATATTTTGTGTGACACAGTAGAGAACACACACGAACTGGCCAAACACCCCGACCAAAAAGTTGAATGCCAACAAATGGAAAATATACTCGTCGAGTGTGTCCACCATTACAACCTTATCAAAGAGTAAGAGGTCGGGGTAGTGTTTATAACGCCGCATTTTACTTCCAGATACGTTAATCTCGTTTCGAATTCGTTTAAAGAAATACTTATGGTGCAGTTTATCTGTTCGAGCTTGATGTTGTGCGTTTCCATGTACGAATTATCTTTGGTGAGTCAATGATATAAAGCACCTGTTATTAAAGGCGTTTGACTTTAAGACCGAACCGACCAGTCCACACTTTTTTCAAGTGTTCCTGTTTCAAATATCGGCCACGAATGAGATTTTCCTCTACTGCTGGTTCGCGAACGAAGTTATATACAAGGTAAAAATGCCATAACTGTTATGGTAATGTTTATCAGGTTGAAATTTGCAGAGCGAAAAACTTTACTATGCAGCTTTTAAGTCTAAATGGTATGAGTCTTCGGAAAGGTACCGCAAGAACTTAACTATCTTCACGTACCAAGTCAAACGACCGATCGCGATTTATGTTTGGAATATTTTTCCGGTGGATATTAAAACGTTCACTGGAGTAGGTGTTTCATTAGTTTCAATAAACAAATATTTTGGTTCAGCTTTTGCAGAAGTGTTGGAGTTTCTTCGTGGCCATGAAAAATACACAAGAACTGAGATCGGAATAGTTCTTCTCAGCATAAGCCCTCGCAGTTAGTCAACCATTGTAGAAATATAAAAAAATGTTAAATTCTTTTGAGCACGATTGTTTGTGCATTTTATGAATTGCTGAAATTACCCATTGCAATTCTCATTTTTTATTCTATTCGTTTGACTTTTCGTTTACTGTCAGCCCACGACGTTTGTATGCAATAGTTTCCATTTTAATCTTATTCTATTTTTCATCACTGCCAACAATGTATTATTTTTTCTTCAATTTATTTAATTTTGTTGTTTTATTAAATACTTTCTCACATCTTGTGTTACTAATTATTTTTTGCATCGTCTTATTTTTGAACTTCGTGTGTTGTCAATTAGTTCTACTTATGAACTACTTACCTACTTACTTAATACGAGTACTTCTTCTTATACTTTTCGTTGTCAAGGTGGTGTTGAATTTAGTCCATCTTATTAAATCGACTGCCATTGCCTCAGCTTCTCTCTACCAGTCATTATATTATTCTGCATCAATTTTCCCATTTCATCATTCTAGCTTTTGCGTGTCTTTTATCTTTTACGCTTTATTACTAGTACTTCTAGTTTTTCAAATCTTCTTTTTATATTCTTCTTACCATATATCCTAGTAAAAACTGGCACTTTGGTTTTCTTAAAGATTTTCTTTTCCCTAACAAATGGGTTATTTATGGAATAAAAAAACTGTGTCACAACTGTTTTTTATGTACCTCGTCCTCTAGTAACCCCTTAGCATTTAACTGACACGCCAGATATTTAAAAATTTTTGATTGCTTCAATTATTAGCTTTTCACTCTGATGTTAGCTTGCAGCTTTTCTCCAGCGTTTACTGGAACTTTAATTTTTACTTCCTTAACAATAATCTATATGGAATTTACAAGATATTACACATATAGCTACTATTTTGCATTTTTTTTCGGATGTTGCCATTAAAACAAGGGCATCAGATTATCATCTCCGGTAGTGACACTGGTTTTAAGTCTTTGACCCCAACTCTTACCTTCTTAGGGTAGGAATTACCTCCTCCTTTTTTAACTTAATTTTTCGTCAATAATTCTGCTCTGATTATATTTCTGTTATATGCTGGAATTGCTTTTTTACAGTTCCTCTTCATTCCAGTATATTTCAGGGTACCTCGCTGTATCAAACGTTTTTTCCAAATCAACAAGTCCCAGTAAAAGTCTATCGCTCTTTCGGAAAGGTGTCTGACTGCAAAGATTAATTATGTTGTCTCTATTCTTAGTCTAAATTGATGTTGAATATCGTCCAGTGTGTTTTCTATGATATTTCTTACTCTATTAACAAAATGTTATAAATTTGTAGTAAGGATAATGCTCTATAATTCAAACAGTTTCTAGAACCACCCTTTTTGATTATTAGCAGAATGCTAGCAAGCATCAAATCTTCCATTATGTTTCTCTAATCCCCGCTGTATTTATTATTTTATCTAATATTCCTACTTCGTCATCGCATACATTCTTTATCGTTTATCGTTTCCGCTTTTATCCCATCATGCTCTGCCCCTTTACTCTTCTTCAGTTTTTAATTTCCAATTTAATTCTACCTCTGTTATTTCCTTTCACATCGATCTATCACTTAGTGTTTCTGTATTTTCTGATGTTCTGTTTTGCCTTCTCATTTGCAAATTACCATTCTACATTTTCGTAAATTACATTACATTACATTACTACCTTGCTTCGTTAATTGCTTGTCACATAATGGGGATATATAATCTTAGCATTTGCTAATCCTTTGTAATTCGAAGTTTTGTTTTTCCTTAGATTTATTAAGGTCTATATAACACCTTTGCGTTTCCTCTACTGTTCTCATTCATTTCCAAAATAATCTCATTATTTTGCTTTGGATTCTATAACTAGTTATTTTACTTTTCGCCTTCGTAGTCATTTTCCATTTTAGAGTTCGAGTAATGGCTTCACAGTTTTTTCTTTTTGATCTTTTTTTTAATTTTATTGTTCCATCATATTGTTCCATCATAATGTACCATTTGTACCTTTGTTTTTTGTTATTCCTCATATTTCTCCCGCCGTATTTATATCGTCCATAGTTAGTTTTCTTCAATCACTTTCTAATTGCCATATTTTGACTTTCAGTTCTTGACTGTTTGTTTTTTTATTTCTTACATTCTGCTGTCTCAATTTATAGTGTGAGCTATCTGGTATCCCTAAAAACGAGTGGAAAAGGAAAAGACTCAGCAAATGTGTGCGTATAACACAAATAGAACCAATAAAAAAAACAAAGACTTAGTTTTAGAGTTCGACTTTGCGACACCAATTCCGATCAACGCCGAACAATTCTTGCCTTAAGATGCCCTTTTTGCTTTTTTTTGCATCCGTTATATCCTTGCTGCCTTTCATCCACATCTCAACTAAGTTAGTACATAAGAATCTGTTCCGATTAATTTTTGTGTCATTTTGGTAAAGATTCTGATGGTATTTTTGATAAAAAGTCGTCATATTTGGGTCCAAAGAATATCTCTCAATCATTCTAAACTTCTTCAACTGGTTAATGAAGTTTGGAATCTTACTAATCTAACCGATTACAAGCTCAGTATTAAGCTGAAGATGAATAATTGTTGTTTGATTTAAATATTTAGCCAAAAGTAGTCTGTTTAAATGAATTAGAACTGGTAATGGTTGATTAACGAGTGGTTTCTAAGAAATTGCTCTTTGAGTTAAGCTTTCTAAAAACTAATAGGCAAGATGAGTCCTTAAGATAATTTGTTAATATTTTAATTAGCATAAAACTTTGATAAGTGTGTCTTAATTGGAAGGCGAACAGAGTAAGTTTATTGTGATAGATTTGATCTTGGTGGTAAAATTGGGAACCACTTGGGTCGAAAAAAGACGTTTGCTTATCGTCGTCCTGCAAGCCATTAAATCACCAAGTAACGTATTCGCGTAGGTACAGTTACAAACAAGCTAACATGTATTCAGTGCACTTTAAAACAAATGGACAATAAATATTATATATGGTGTATTGGATATCAAGTCCTATAATATTACAAAAACCATGTATAACCATTTTTGCCTGATACAGTGTAAACATAAATACATTTAAGCCGGCCAGGAACGCTCCTCAGAACTACCATAAAGCATCCCACGAAGCGCGTGGGACGATTATCGCAATATCACCTGTACTCCTAATTACGAAATTAATTACCGCTCAAACACAACGGCACGCTGTTGCTACAATCGACTCCTGAAAAATGTCTCTTGATTACTCGAAAAAATCCGAGCATCAAGATATAATAGTGGTCGTGTACCGTCACATATAAAATTTGGGATGGTTCCTAATTGGTTCAGTTCCCTGGCCGGGTTCCCACGAGCGAAAGTTCACCCACTCGACACGTGCTTTCTTATCTCCCTCATAACTGCCAGGGCCGGCTTTAGCGCTTTACACAAAACGGCCGAAATGTTAACCCAAGAACTCGGTAAATAATAAACTAAAAAAATATTTCCAGGAGTAAAGTGGTACTGTTTTGTTCCAATAGCATTTTGCGCTTTCAATGCTTTAGAACAAGAAAAATTCAATTGTACCCGGAATTTTCCCGAACCATTTATAGGTTCCTATTTTCCCGTTTTAACAAAGATATGATTTGTGAAATTAAGTTTGTTCCTTTTTTGTTTGGGTACTGTTTTTAGCCTTTAGGGCATTTGTAATGTTTTGTACCAAAGTTCTTCTTTAAGTTTCCAGTAGGTTCTTTTTATAAGAATATTTTAAAGCACTATTTATTGTGCACCATTTCAAACTTGTATCAAAAGAACCATGTCTGAAAAATTTTGTTTCATAAAACCTATTCAACAATATTCGAAAAAGTTGTTTAGTTAACTTAATAGTTTGTGATTTATGTTTCAAATTGAAACTTTTACAATATCGTCAGAAATTTTCAAAGAAAATGTTCCTTTGTAGTAAGTTCTTTTAATAAAAATTTTTTAAGGTATGGTTTATTGTATCTTTTCCATGGTAATTTTCAAGCTTTATATCTTCATTGCACCAACACAAACCCGCCTGAAATGTTTCGTCTCACATGATCTACTCTTAAATGTTTGAAAGAGCTAACTCAAATCGAAACTCTTTCGACGTTTTTAGATGTTTTCAATGAAAAGGTTACTTTACGGTAGATCCTCTTTCTAAAAACATTTTAAAGCATTTTTATTATCCTGTTCTATGCATTCTTTCAAATTTTATTTATGAATTGTTTAATAAATAGAAACACGCTTGAAAAATGAACGTCTCAAAAAATCTATTCAAAAATATTTGAAGACTTGTTTATTAAACTTCTGTTTCATTTTGAAACTGTTCTTCAGAAGTTTTCAAAGAAAACGTTATTTTGCAATAGGTCCTCTTTTAAAAAATATTTTTTTAACTTCGCGTCTATGACAAAGCTGTTAAAGCACTCGATCGAGTGCTTTAATAGCTATTTGAGTTTCGTAACAGAACTAGTGTAATTTAATTTTTTTATGGTGGTATGTCATGATCAGAAATGACATGTCAATCGTCAAAGTGAACACCAACACAAAACGTTACAATATTTTAAATTTAATTTAAAGTAAATGTCCATGTTTGAAAAGCGACTGTTATGTTTATAAGATTTGTAAACGTAATCGAAGACTAGTCACCTTAAGTTATTTAATTAAAAAGAGGGAGTATCAAAGTTAAAAACCTTGTAAAAACATAAGGACTCTTATGACATGTATCGGCTTTTGGGCCATCTTAAGGTAAACTTAACAATAAGAATAAAATCTAAGGAAACACACTATTAATGAATGGATGATAAAATTTGGTACTTACAAAGCTTGCAGTTTACAGTTTACAGTTTTTGTTTGGTTTTATCTAGTCTTTTGCGAAAGAAATTAAATTTGATATGGTGGACTGAAATGTTTTTTTTTTAGTTTGAGAAATGGGTAAAATTTGAAAAATGTCAGAACCTTCTAGAGTTAATTTTTGTGTCCATACATATGCAGTACGGTGATTTAAACACCTCAAAGTTTTCAAAAATTATTATTTTGTTGTAAGTCTTAATTTCTTTTATTAGGTTCTGGGAAGGCTTGAACTGGCTTTGCCGGTCGCTTTATAAACTTGAACTCGTGCAATAAAATATGCCTTATGAAACTTGTTCTTTAATATACTGTTAAAGCATGTTTATTGTCTTATTCCATGCAACTTTTCACATTTCATTCGTTCATTGTTTCAATAGAAATCCGCCTGTCAAAATTTTGTTTCACATAATCTATTCATAAATACTATTTGAAACAATTGTTTACTGAAATTCATAGTCTGCGTTTTCCGTTTTATACTGAAACTCTTCCAACATCTTTAAAAGCCCTCAAAGCAAAGGTTACTTTGCTGTAAGCCCTCTTAATAAGATTCAATATATAATATTTTGAAACACTGTTTATTGTATCTTTTATATGCACCGTTTCAAATTTGTATTCGACTGCAACAACCAAAACCCTACTGAAATATTTTCGTGTTATAGAATTTATTCAAAAGTATTCGGAAGAACTGTTTATTTAACTTAATGCTCTATGCTTTTTGTTTAATACTGTAACTCTTTTAATATTTTCAGAAGTTTTCAATGAAAAGGTGACTTGTAGTGGGTGCTCTTAATAAAAATATTTTAAAGCATTGTTTATTGTATGTTTTCCTTGCAGCTTGTATCTTTACATGCAGTTACATGCATTCCATGACATCAACAGCCTCATTGAATCTATTCAAAAATATTCCAAAATTTTGTTTATTTAACTAGACCGGTTTCGATTTCATACTGAAACTGTTTCGTAGCTCTTTAAAATTTTTCAAAGAAATGGTTAATTTGCATTAGGCCCTCTTCATAAAAATATTTCAAAACACCATTTATTGTATGATTTTCATGCACCTTTTCAACCTTCACGGATTCGACTGCATCCGTGCACCCTTCTGAAAAATAATCGATTCATACATACAAAAATATTCGGAAGAGTTACTTAATTAACATAGTAGTCTGTGCTTTCTGTTTCATTCGTAAACTCTTTCAGTACCTTCAAAAGTTTTCAAAGAAATGGTTAATTAGCAGTAGGTCCTCTTAATCACAATATTTTAAGGCACTGTTTTTGTATCCTTTCCATCCACCTTTACAATCGTCATAGATTCGATTGCATTAATAGAAACAAGCCTCAAATCATCTTTAAGAAATATCCAGAAGAAGTATTTCATAACCACATTCTTTTTTATTGAATGGTTGCGTTGCTTTGTTTCGTGTGCTTGTGTCGGAAGATTTTTAGAAATATAAAAGCAAATTGATCTGAAAAATACTAGGATGTAGTCAAATCAGTTACATAGATCAATTTCAATTCATTGGAAATGCATCAGGTCAGGTCGGATCGGCAATTTCTTTGACTGAGACTTGTTCTTGTTTTTACCAGCAGTCACGTCACTACAGAGCACGCAGAAGTCTTCAGATTTGTTCCTTTCTTCAGTAAATGTCGCAACTGACTGGAACCCACCAAGATACAAGTAGAAGAGTAGAAAAATCGGAGTAGAAGAAGTAAAATCAAGAATGTACCAGTGTGGCAGACAAAAATAGCAAATAAAATGTTTGTTGATTCAATCAGGAACAAATTGCCAATTGTTGGTATTGACTTTAATTAGAAGAGCTATTTTTGCAAAGTACCTATTGGAATATGGGGAAGATAACTTTGGGTAGTTATCCATCCGGCAGTAGTTTGGATATGATGCAATCAAAATTGTCAATTCCTAGTAATATTGGTCAAGAATGCTTTTGCACTTTTCGCACACGAGAGGAATGCGATGCAAGCCGGCCCTGCCGTCTGCAACTTGTTAACTTGCCGCCACAGAGAACAATGCTTCTTACCGAGTTGCCATCCACTATTTGTGTTATTGCCATGACATTACGAAAGAGTCCCGAATTGCGCCGTTGCAGACGGCCGATTTCAAACGTGACCACTTGTCTCTGTCGATAACCTGGTGACTAATTGGTCCCGTTGTAAGCTAATGTTGGTACTGATGGATCGACAGGACAGGCCGTGCTGCAATGCTCGTACACCAATGATGGATGAGCTGGTCCGTGTGTGGATCGAAAACTGGACTGCACTGACATTTCTAAGACGCTCCAACTTTAAAAACCTATAAAAGGACATGGAATTTCGGTTTTAAATTGTTTAATTAATCCGACATATTCGGTCATTAACGTTCGGTATTATTTCTGGACTCGCCCAAATAACTCCCGAGGAATTCCAAGTCTTTTAGCGTGGACACTGAGAAACGAACAATTGCGAGAAAGACATCTCACAGATTTTATCAGTTTCATAACGGTCGCTGCACTTATGACAGGAATACTGGTCATTTAATGTTCAAAAATATATTACCTATAACTACTGTTTATTACTCCGGAGAGTTCTTCAAAACACATACTTAAAGCGGCGGCATTTTAACTTGGCAACACTTTATGTCACTTAAATCTTCGAGAGGTGTGCGACCATTCGTATACTGATCGATTTTTGCGTAATCTTGTAACGAGGAACCAGTCACTTGAAACAACCAACAGAAGTATAGAGAACTAGTAGAAAAAAATTTTGAACATTGTGAAAAGACTCTGAACATACGAGTATTTTATCACTGTAAGTATACATATTATTTCTAAACGCTGCTTTTTGATTAATCTCAAATGCTGAATGCAATACCAAAAAATCAAACAAATATGTTGGAAAATTACCAAATGCTACTCTTGCTAGAAAAATTGCATGCTTATTTCTCACCATAATCTTAATTTCTCCAACTCATTTCTAAATGTTTCTATACTCTACAGAATTTCAAAATGCGCCATGGCCTACGAGGTGGTATTGATATCTAGTTAGCCTAGACCATTTCGGAATGTCACTGTGAAATTTTACTTCAGCAAGTTGAATCATTGTTGTGGAATAAAATTTGAAAGAAAGCATGTCAAAGACAATTCCGAAAATCAATAAATTTGAGCCATGATCTAGCCATCACTAAGTACCTGTATTTGAAGGGGTTAAGAACTAAGCAGATTTATGAAGATATGCTATATTTTATGAAGGTGAGAAAATTTTCATTTGTTACGATTTACGGCCGCTAGATGTCGCAATGGTCGATTATTTATCCATCAAAGGCAGGCGGACAAATTTTAGCATTTTCCCTGGTTTTTTTGCCTCAAAGATTACGATGAATCGTAGTATTCGTTGTGGAAAGTAGTTTTGGAAATACATTTTGCCGATATTTCATTTAGGAACGAAAAGTTGATCGGCAGCGACATCTCATTTTCAAGTTGAGAACGTAAATTTTTTCATAAAACACGTTTAAAATAATGCTTAATCTCAGTTATTATGCAATTTAGGGCATTCATCTTTTGGTAAACGGTTTTGAGGCATCTTTATCATAATCACATTCCAAAATAATCTGCTTTGGTGTCATCTTTTTCAGCATTATGTAAGGGCCGTTTACTTAATTAATTATTAGATAACTACTATTACGATGAATCTCATATGATCTTAATTTAAATTGCAATGTTCAGTGAAGGTAATACCAAAAAATCAGACGATTCTGTTGGAAAATAAGGAAGTTTAACCCTCAAAACCCTCCTATGGAAAAATTGCCTGTATTTTTTTTTCTTAAATAACTACTATTAGGATGAATCTCAAATGATGGTAATTTCAAGTGCAATGTTCAACGAATGCTATACCAAAAAATCAGACAAATCTGATGGAAAATTAGAAAATTAAACCCTCAAAACCCTCTTATGGAAAATTTGCATGCTTTTTTCCCACCTTAATACACTCGGGGATCAATGCCCATTTACGCCATTGTGAAAGAGGAAAACTTTCCGTTGAATTTCGGTGTCTTCCCCTGAAAATATTGATGCAGATCATGAATGACTTCCATCATATAGTTCACATCAATTTAGATATGAAAAAAGTTTCTGATAAATGGATACCCAAATGCTTGAATGCCGATCAAAAACGAGCAAGACGTTAAATGTGTGATCGTTTTCAAGAAGATCCAGACTTTTAAAATCGTGTTGTGACCATGGATGAAACTTGGGTGCATTTTTAGATTCAAGAAACGAAGCAGCACTCAATAGAGTGGAAACATCGTTGTTCTCCAAGACCTTTCGAGTCCAAAAATCCGCTGGAAAAGTTCTTGCTTCAGTTTTTTTGGATATTCATGGAGTAATAAATATGATTGATTATCTAGAAAAGAGCCAAACAATACCTGGAGATTATTATTCGAAATTATTAATCACCTTAGAGAGAAAATCAAAGAAAAAAAAGTGGCATGCTAGCGAAAAGTGTGTTGTTTTTGCAGAACAATGCACCCAAATTACACATTGGCATGAGTTCAGTTCGGGATTTAGGATTTGAATTGCTGGAACACCTACACTATTGTCGCCTCCAACCGCGACCGGATGAATCGAGTAGTCTGGTCAAGGTTGATGCCGGTCCCAAGCCCGGGCAAAGGAGGAGGGTTGAAGGGTCAGGTTAGCAACCTACCCCTCGGAAAAAAATACACACCGCTCAAAGTACTAGCAATAGCCTCGGAACAGGAAGGACCAAACTGATAGCGACCTCGCAACGAACAAGGATTAAACGATTCATGGCAAATAAAACAATAAGACTAGCAACATGGAATATAATGTCCTGGAACTCTAGGGACCAAGAAATAATAAATGAACTATCTGAAAAACAAATCGACATATGTGCTCTATCGGAGACAAAGAAAAAAGGAAAAGGAACCCATAACTATGGCAAATACATCCTTGCCTATAGCGGCAAAAACAAAGAGGATAGAGCTAAGGAGGGTGTTGGAATACTGATACACCAAAGATTCCATGCTAACATCGAAAATATATTATACATTAATGAAAGAATAATCACCGTAACCTTCAAACTACCAAATGACACTCTACACATAGCAAGCGTATATGCCCCGGACATAAGTAAGTCAAGGATCCAGCGGGAACTATTCTATGAACAATTACAATCCGTCATAAATTCGATACCGCCAAATGAACACCTAATAATTATGGGCGATCTTAACGCAAGAGTTGGTAATTATATAATACCTGGTATTAAACAACGCTTTAACGAAGCTATGGAAAATGACAACGGAGAACTACTCGTGGATTTGTGCAGCCAAAATTACCTAAGAATTAACAACACATTCTTCAACCACGCTGACAAATATAAAACAACCTGGCAAAATACCCGAGGCCAGACATCAGTATTAGATTATATTATCACAAGTCGCAGCATATTACCAGCGCAAATACTGGATGTAAGAACGTTAAACTCTGCAAATATCGGCAGTGACCATAGTTTAGTGCTATGTAGGCTTAGGATGACCCACTCTAAAAAGAGGAAACCGCAACTACATCCAGCTAAACGAGAAAAGCTGAATATAGAAAGCCTAAAGACAGAAAGCACACAAGACCTCTACGCCAGAAGACTCAAGCAAAAAATTAACACCAACAAAATTTACCCAACTGACTCGGTGAACGATGCATGGACAAAGCTGAAGATAAACATCATCTCTGCATCAAAGGAAGCATGCGGCACAAGGACAGTTACCACCGTAACTAACAATACAAGAACTCCTTGGTTTACGAAGGAAATAAAGGTACTAAGTCAGTCAAAGAAAGAAGCGTACCTGAAATATAAATCTTCAAAAACACCATCGGACTACATTAAATATAAGGAAACACGTAACAAAACCAAAGCAAGAATCCGCCAAATTAAAGAAGAATATTGGGAAAGATTTACCAAAGACTTAGAACATGACATAACCGGAGCACAGAATAAAGTATGGAAAATGATTCGGAATCAAAGGAAGGAAATAAATGAACATCTCACCACCTGTAAAATAAGCACAGAGGAGTGGTACGAACATTTCAAAAATATGTACGACCAAATACCAACAGGCAGCGACCACACTAGCAGACAGATAGAGAATAATACTATCATAATAGATATAGAAGACATCGAGAAAGCATTGAAAAGTGTGAGGGGGAGAAAGGCACCAGGGCCGGACGGTATACCAAACGAACTGTTAAAATATGGGGGCGCCGATCTAATGTCAGAACTGACTGTATTGACTCAAAAAATCTTTGACAACCAGGAAATTCCCAAGGAAATGAAGACCAGTGTCACCATACCGATACATAAAAAGGGCGACAAAAAACTACCCGAAAACTATCGAGGAATCACTCTGCTCAGCTCCGTCCTGAAACTTATAACAAAAGTCACTCTGAACAAGCTCAACTTGGAGCTGGAAAATAACGAAGAACAGATGGGATTCCGGAAAAATAGGTCAACCACCGACGCCATATTCGTCATACGACAAATCGTTGAGAAATCGATCGAGTACAACTCTCCGGCCTTCATGTGTTTTGTTGATCTCTCTAAAGCGTTCGACCGTGTGAAGCTCGAAGACGTTATAGCAACCCTCACTGAAAAGGAAGTCTCCAGACCGCTAACTAATCTGATTCAACACCTATACCACGATACGACAACATATATCAAAGCAGGTGATGACACAACAGCAGAAATCCCAACAAGATCCGGAATACGTCAAGGTGACTCGCTAAGCCCTATGTTGTTCAACATCATAATGGACAAAATTATCGACAGCGTCAAGTCTAAGAACGGATACAGAATGGGGGGAAGCAGTGTGAACGTAATATGCTATGCTGACGATGCGGTCCTGATTGCCAGCAGCGAAGACGACCTCCAAAAACTCTTATTCCAGTTCATAACAACCGCAAAAAACGTCAACATGGATGTATCGAAGGAGAAAACAAAATGCCTGACAATATCAAAGGAACCTCTAAGGTGCAAATTGGAAATCGACGGCCGCGTCATCGAACAAGTAATGACTTACAACTATCTAGGCGTTGATATCTCCAGCGCACGTGATCTGAACAGGGAGGTAATGAAACAATCGAACAAGGGCGCCATAGTGTCGGGTTGCCTGCGAGACGTCATATGGCGGAACAAATACATGTCGGTAACGAATAAAGTCAGAATCTACAAAAGCATAGTAAGACCAACGCTGACATACGCGAGCGAAACTAGAGCTGAGACGAGCAAAACAAAACAAAGGCTCAGAGTAACCGAGATGAGAGCGCTAAGGACGATAGTAGGTGTAACTCTCCACGACAGAATACCTAATCGAGAAATCAGGAAAAAATGTGACATCCAGGACATAATCAAATTCACCAAGACCAGAAGGAAAGAATGGAACGCTCACGTCGATCGCATGGGTGAAGATCGGCTACCAAAAACTGTGCGAGACGGAATCCCCTTCGGCAAAAGACAACCGGGAAGACCACCAAAAAGATGGGCCGAAAGTTGGACCTCATCATCTATAGAATCGCCACCACGATGAGGCCGTATGCTAATGAAAACAGGCAAAATGCCTAAGGAAAAGAGGAAGAAGACCTACACTATTCCCCAAATCTTCCTCTCTCGGACTATTTTCTATATCCCTCGGTTGAAATAAAGTCTAAAGGGACAAATCATCTTTGTGTAACGAAAAGGTAAAAGAAGCTGTGGAGGCCTGGTTTTCTGAGCAAGAAGAATGCTTTTTTTAAAAGTGTTAGAGGCGTTGCAGGATCGCTGTAATAAGTGTTTTAATTTAAAAGAAACTACGTTGAATAAAAATACATTTTGAGTTCCAAAGTTTAGTTGTTTCAATAGTAGGCTAAGAACATATCAATACGGCACCATCGTTATATGTATTTTTGAGTGCGCGTTATGAATCGTCCCGACATTTGTTACGCCATTGGATTTTAACAAGGCGTTGATAATGCTACGTGCCTCTGTCATTAGATCACTGGAGGTGTCTGCAATTACGATGAAGGGTTACCAGGGACCTACTTACCGATCTCTTATGATGACACGGTTATTACTGTAATCTTGTGCTATTAGTCATGAGTGCTTGTTAAATGCGGTGGGTGGTCTCTGATCATGGCATTTCTTTCGGACACTGTTTCCAATCAATTCCACCTTTATCTTAGGAACCCGATGCTTTATGGGCTTGATCGAAACAATCTTGTCAATAAAGCGGCATATGCTGCACGAAAATCTGCAATAAAGTTTCCTCAGTTCAAACAAATGGCAAATCGGGCTAAGGTCGATTGGTACCGTGATATCTACAAATTGACCGCCAATAACGTACTAAACATCGTATTTGCCAAGTCTAGCGTCGGGCTATAAAATTTTATTTGAGGACAAGTTACAAGCGCAAATCATTTATCTTCGGCTAAGTAGACACAATTATTAGCGCGGGAATTAGGTGCGTCTAAAAATAATTTATTACATATAGTTGTATCTCTATGCCTTAGATTATTTGAATGTCTGAAAAGTACCTAATTTTGGTTATTAGCTGAATTATTGACATTTTTAATATTGATTCTGGCATTTAGCAAGATTTGTGCAAAACAAAGAAATGATGCAATTAAAAAGATGTCGTACTTGTAACAAAAAAAAATTCTACTGCAGGACATTTGTCCTGCCCGAAGAATCTACACAAGATTGCGTACTGTCCTGCTAGAAGCTTGGACATTCTATCATTAATCCTTTGTACAGCGGCTTATTCTTTTTGTTTATGTTTTAACAATACTTTTGTTACAAAACTAATGTTTTTTAAGAAATTGTTGTGTCCAGGACAATATCCCACTTTTAATATAAAACGAGAGGGTGTCTTGTGCACAAATTTTAACGGTATTAGGTGACGTTAATGTAAGCGATTTTTAATTGAAGCTGGACTTACAGCAAAATGATCTGTGAGGAAACCTCGGTTCTTCAAAAAAACAGAGACCGTAGTTTGTCACAAGACAGAGCGAGGTTGGAAAATTTGTTATGTAGTGATTCTAAGTTTAAAATTGTTTTTGGTGATGGTGTATGGTATGCATAGTGTTCCCAAATTCAACAATGTTGTAAAATGAGAGACGTCCTCTATCGCTGAAACGAATCAATTGAGCCCTAGATATTTTAGCTATCTCTTGGGAAAATTGTACAACCCTTAATAATGATGAATTTGGGAGAATCTGTGCACAGACCACAGACTAAATGGCTTGATACTGAATATGTCAGAACAAGTGTTAAACATGGTAAAAGCAACTTGTCGGCTTGCCACATTTTCACGGAATATGAAGACATCATGCATTATATAGGTAGGTCATAGTATATTCTGCTGAAATAAGAGATGCCATTTAATTTTTGTTCCATTTTTTCCACTCATAATTGATAATGGCTTATCATAATTTGAGTTTTAAAGTGACTCATTTCCATGACTTGATTCCTCTCGACAATGTATGGAAAATAATAGAAAAGAATACCAACATTACAAATCACATCTGAAAACCAAATCTGGTTTTCCATTCCCGAACATATAATATATATTTTCATTCGGTGAATGCGGAGAAGAAGTTAGCCAAAAAAGGAATGGCTATCAAGAAAAAAACTGAACAAAATATAAAAAATATTTTTTATTTTCTGTTTTTTTTTACTGTGGAGATTTAATTTGACGTTTTCTGGTTTTTCTACTCCCAGTGGTCAGTCTAGGGAAACATCTACCAATATGTACAGATCTTTTACTATATGAGACCAGACTTAGATGTAGCAACATTCTTACAAGAATATAATCAATGAAAATCGGTTTATTTTGCTGGCGTCAACTCTGTTTCTTTTCAATACTTTTTTTGAACCTCGGATAATTCTAACATTTCTTTTCTTGAAACTGTCTGATTCATCAAACCCAATGATTGAGCCATCACATTGAAGATTATCTTACGACGAAAAATAAACAAACAATTCAAAAATGTTTTTTTTTTAACAAATTCTTAAGAACCATAAATTGATCATTGCGCCAAATGCGCCATTTACTGAAAACATGTTTAATTAAAAACCGTTATTTGGTCATAGCGCCAACTATTGACAATCTGTTTAACTAACATCTCCCACTTCCCAGGTGCATTCCAAGCTCGGGCCAACTACATCGTATCTATTAATTTGATTTCTAAATTTCTTTTCGCTTTTGAGTTTTCGATTTGGCATCTTCCTGTCAATCACCCAACCATTTATGAATATATCTGGAGCTTTCACTGCATGGGTCTAGAAAGGATTTAATAACATTGCTGAATGGAATATAATTTTTGAGTGACTTGAATCCTATCGAAAACGTATGGAAATTCGTAGAAATGAATAAAAATATTATAAATCACATCTGCAAAATAAATCTGGTTTTCCATTCCTGGACATATAATATTTTCATTCGGTGAAATAAAACTGAAACTTAACAAAATATAAAAAATATTTTTTATATTCTGGTTTTTATTTATTTTTTCATAAAAGTTTGTTTTAATTTTGTCGCTTTAAAAATAATAAAAATAATTTTGTTGTGTAACAGTTTAAGTGGAGCGTGGACCGAGAAATTAGTACGAGCCAGGCAACTTAGTAATAAGTTTGTACTGTAATTATTTGTGACATCAATATTCCGAAATTATATATGTTCTATAATGTTTATATCATGTTTTAATAATTTTCTGTCAGTTTCTTTTCATGGGTATCATGTAGAGATCGAACACGGCCGCATTTATGTTTTTGTGGTTTTATTTTGAGGTTTGTAACGAAGCTCCGAACGCCACTGATTCCATCGATGTGGGTCCGTCCTCCTGATATAAATAACAGTAATAAATGATGGAACATTCCTGTGTACGAGCGCATCCGAGGGTAGTTATCGAGTGTTAAGTATATCTATTCCCTTCCGCATTAACTCTTGATTTATCTCCTCTCGAACGTCGTCGAGAGCGTAGATCACATTGCCGCTTTGGAAAAAACGTGAAACAATTGGATTTGTAAGCAGCGGAGCGTGACCAAGTGGTTCCTTGTCTCTTCGGATGGGATAACTGTCGCTGTTAATATCCCGATTTGAGGTTTGTCGAGATAAACGACGCACTAAAATAGAATTTCAACACCGGGATTGTTTTACATCTTCCAGGCCTATAAGTCAGCGTTAAAGCTCGCGTTTCATTCGATTGCTGAAAATCACCGCTCGAGACAATCCTCTCCTCCGCTTGCGGCTTGCAAGACCAAATTAAAGAAGTCCGTGTTGACACAGACCACTCAACATCGTTGGAGTGTCTATTTGTTTTAACGAACTGCTCCTAATGGCTGCGACTCGCATTTTCGCCGCGATTTCATCTCGATTTTAGACATTCAAATTTTATTCACCTCTGGATATATTAATTAGGCTGAAACGCCACGGATTGATAAACATTGATAACCGCGTATGAATATTGATGGCGCAAATCGGAGATTTACATTTAGCGGTTTCGGCAGCGTTTAGAAAGTTGATTGATGCAACGTCACAAACAAATAGATCCTTCAGCGTTTTATGTGTGTAATTTAACACTTCCTACGGCGAAACCCACCTGAGTAATTGCCCGGAACAGTGGCGTTAAAGCCTACGGTGCCCAGACACTTATCAGATAACAAGCCAGAAATGTCCATTTAGAGCAGAAGTAGCTGAAATTGGAGCCGTGCAAGGCGACGCTTCTAGCTAAACGAATAGTGGCGGGAATTGCGTGGAATAAACGCCACTAACATCAATTCTACACTCAACACAGTTTTACCAAAGCCATTTCATGGACATTGAGCAAATGGAACTTGCTGAAATTTATTCAAATGCAAATATTTGTTCGCACCAGAAGATTTGCGCACTTGCTAACCCAACTGTAGCAAGGCGCGTTTGGTTATGTGTTTTAAGCAATGTTTGAACACGAATGTAATAAAATTACAAAAATATACTTCCACAAATTTTATTTTTATAAAATAGTTTCTTCGGAATGTCGACTAGAATAAATACCCACTGATGAAACGTAACATCTTTCGGTCTAATGTTCTGGAAACTATAAAAGCAGTCGCGTACATCAAAAAATGGCATCGCCTAAATTGATTCCTCGCTTAATTATTTTTTCTTAAATTTATTTTAAATCGTAAAATTGTCTTAAATATTGTCGCTGAATTGGCAAAATCACGTAACTAATAAAATATTTATATTCCAAGAGTCTCATTGATGTATTTATTGTGCATGTAAATCGGAATCATCAAAAAAACGTTTGTATATAGGTAATTTATAATTTATAAAAGTCTAAATATGACATATTACAATAGTTTCTTGTGTCTCCCATAAAATTTTTCTTTCCTCAAATACGTGGTTTGGCATTTCACCGACGATATATTAAAATGAGTAGAGGGTGCAAAATGTTATTATCAGTGGACTACATAATCTTTTTTCTATTTTTTACAGTGTAGACCTCTGACATTGACATATCAGACTCTCCTTAGAAACTGTCAATAAAAAAGATGCTCAAACTTGAATATTCAATTTAACGTTTTCAGGTTTTTAACATCTTCTCTCCAATGGTCAGTCTCTGGAATCATAACGATATATTCAGACCTTTTACTATATGAGACCAGACTGAGATGTAGGAACATTCTAAGTTTGTTACACGAATATTATTTATAGTGAAAATCGGTATATTTTGCTGGTGTCAACTGCTTTTGCTCCTGGTTCCTGGTCTGTTCTTTTTCAATACATTTCTTTTCTTGAAATTGTCTGAGAAGAAAACAAACTTTAAATATTATTTGCTGTACTTGTAAAATAACTATATCTATATATTATTTCTAAAAGGTGTTTTTTGGTCTGTATGCCATATCTCCCTTAGTACTTCATCAAAATTATTGGGATTTACAAGAGATTTATTGGGAACTACAAGGGAAATAAAAATTGCGCATGCGTTTCTGCAGATGCTCAGTATCTGCAAGACAATATTGTTGCCTAGAGGTGCAATAAAACAAAATAATTATTTATTACCATAGTTCTTGATGATTTCTTCCGTTTTTGGTATTGCAAACTTTTTATTTTGTCGAATAATTTTCTTTATTTACAAAAGCACCTAGACAAGTGCCCACATAACAATTATAATTGTTTTAAATGCATACTATATGCCTAACTGTAGTTTTGTTATCTTAATGATGTAAAATGATTACGTTTAATTTTTGTTACTTTACTTAATTACTTATATGTATCTAAAGTGGAAATTCTCTAACTCGAACTTCCAAGTAACCTAAAATTTACTTCTAGTTGGAGAAAATTTGACTTACGACGAATTAAGACTTAAATTGAATAGGAATTGTAAAACAACACTGTTTCATACATATGTATATAAAACAAGGCTCCTGCCTACATATGTGCATACATACATAAAACAACAAATGAAAAAAATTATACATAATCTTAGAAATTGAATCATTTCAAAAGTGTGTCCTTTTTTGCTAAAATAGTCGATAATGTGTTGGAGGAATACCAAATTATTTTGCAATATCTTTCTTTTTGTTTTCGCTCTTTTCTACCCCAGCAAATAATTTCAATTTTACTATGTGTTAAACATTTTAAATCTAACTTCGATCTTTTTGATATATGCACCAATATCACCAATAAACACTTGTAAAACTCCACCACCGTTAATTCAATTGGTAGAAATAAACCTTAATCGTCCAACAAACGTGCTAAAAAAATATGCTTCTCCAAAATACAGTATGTATTTCTACGAAAAAATTGAGTTAGGCTTGGGTACGTGTTAAATATCAGTTCGAGTATTAGAAATATTCGAGTAATAGGTAAGATTGTTAAATAATTTTTATGTTTATAAAATATGCCAGTTAGAGAATATTTCGAGTTATAGAAGTTCGAATCAGGGAAGTTCCATGGTATATGCATAAATAAATGTTTAAGTACACTGACAATGCATCTTCTTTTGCGTAAATAGCGGGTATAGTTGCCCATAAGTTCTTAATTCCCTAAAATTCAACAAATTACAGGAATTATTGAGGATTTACAGGAATTATTAAAGATTTACAGGAATTATTTAAGATTTACAAGAATTATTTAAGATTTACATGAATTATGGAGGCTTTATGAAATTTGTTGAAGAATTACAGAAATTATTGGTGAATTAAAAGGATGAATTCCATGAACAAATTTATGGTGAACTCGCCCACTCCCACCCCCACTTGTTCTTCTAAAGTCACACTATGGCACTATGACTAGTAAAATTAGTGTGAAGCAAGATCTAAAACATGTAATTTGTAAGCTTCCACAGCTTATTCAGAGAACAGAATAGAGTCACTAGGTGCCGAATCAAATCTGTAAGATTATTATCAATACTAAAAATACTATTGAATACATTATAACTTTCTGTTTAATATTGTGTTTGCTGAAACGACTACATACCTAAATTTTTTCCCCTTGCGCCACAGAACAATAAAGTTTTTGACGCGTAATTTTGGCGCATACTTTATTTCAATGTTTCTTCTAACTGACGACTTGTGGCAAACTGCTGATACTAGCTAGCATTGAATGCTCTTCGATTTTTTGGAGCCAGTAAGGCCCAAAAATAAAAAAAACCCATTTTTTAAACATTTCTTAGTTTGGTGTCATCTTGAAAAATCAAAATTTTGGCTCGTTGGAATAAATTTAAGTTTCCAGTGGCATTGATTTTGTTATCACGATTCCGTTTTTCAACACTGAATTGTAGCACTATCTATATTTTGACTTCCCATTTTATAGCACTATTCTGAATCAAGCTTATTATTATTGCTGGTATAATGAAAATACTTGAAGATGTAACTTTCGCTTTTTTGTATTTTCAATTTATTTTTTATGGTGTGGACGCTTGACATGTCAAATCACGACATTTGACAAGATCTGTCCTTCAAAAATGTGTCTAAACGATGTCTAAACCGATGTGGAAATGCCATTTGTTAGAAAGACACTATATTAAAATTAGAGTTTTATTTTTGCACCTTTTATAATAAATTGTTTATTTGTTCATTTTATTGAAATTTATATTGTTAGAAAGACACTAAATTAAAATTATCTTATCCCGAACGAAAGAGTTTTATTTTTGCACCTTTTATAATAAATTGTTTATTTGTTCATTTTATTGAAATTTATATAAACACACCTCATAACTTTTCTTATTGTTTTTATTTGTTTATTATTAAATTAAACGATAATAATACAATAAATTAGCACTTGATGTTGAATGTCATTGAGTTGATATGCACATATAAACGACCACAACACTTCAGTCTTGTTCACAGAATAGCACTCCAGAGTGCATTTTGTGTAACTATTGCAGTTGACAACATTGTAGCCGTTTGAAAACATGTTGACAATTAAAACAAATATTTCTTTGTCGGCGACTGAAGTGCATTTCATACCATTAGATTAAGTAACAAATTACAATCCAAAGAAAGTTTTGGCATTAAAGTTGTCATTTAAATATGAGTCTTATAACCTGCAGGTAGTAAAATTTTATTGCCAGGCGCGAAAGAGCTACCGTCGACATCGATGAAGTAAGTAGGACTTGGTTTGTTGACAAATGGGAAAAACGAAAATATTTTTGTCAAATTGTCAACCCCTCGACTGCCAGACTAAAAAATAAAGTTGTTTTTAATTGAATAGCGAAGTTATCAGGGAATGAGATCGGAATGTTAGTATCGTACAAACGTCGTGGTCGTTGAGGATGAAGTTGCGAGGAGGGCATGTTGACACAAACTGAAGTGGCGCCGCCACGGACGTGGGAACTTACTTTACAACCCGACAACTATCTTCCTATGTTTATAGCTCAAAGGGATATTTATATCTCGTAAAACATTGGTGAAAACACCAAAGTTCGTTTCATCCATGCCCGGACCATTATCGACACTTTGATCTGTATAAAATAATTTGTAACGAATATAATGATTTATGAACTGTCGACGTGATTAATTATAATCCTGACATAATTAAATTTTAATCCACGAATTGAATAAATTTGGATTAATTAGATGCGACTGATTAGTATGCGAAACGGAATTGGGAAAGCGTGCCCATATACCCATATAAAGGAAGTCGGTCCATATCATTTTCCCAAGCAGCAGGCACGCCACTGCTTCCGCATTCTTTTTCTTTTCCTCCTACAATAATGCTGTAAACCTAAATCCTCTGATAACGTCTCATGGCAAACAAGTATTTTTCATACAATGGAGACATAACATATCTGACATATTTCAGGTGTGTCATCTGCCATAATTACTTTGTTATTTAATTAATTGATTGTGCGAGCTTTTGCGGCGCCTTCTCTGTAGCGATATCTAGAGGAGATTTGGATCAGTTACTACAACTTTGAAGCCTCGCACCAATTAAAGTCTTGGATCAAATTTTGACAAACAAAAATATGTAACATTGCGAGAGAATTAGTCTCAAGATGTGAAGAGTGTGGGCTTTCGCAGTCAGTGTTATCACTAACAAAGTCTTTATAAACGTTTCGTCTACGACTAGAATAGATATCATCAGTAGCGGTGTGGACAAAGTCGTGGCGGCTAGTGACACCGACTAAATCATTGCAAACCTTTCGTCTACGACTGACATAGACATCCTCAGGAGGAAGTGCTCTTTTAATCGTCCCATCACTTCTTAAGTGAATAGCGGACAGAAAAAATTACCGACTGGAATTCGAATCCTGTTACCAAATAAGCTACCGGGCTCGTACAAATTTATCTGTCTTCTCGTGACTTAAACTGTTACAAATGGTAATATTCCTCCAAAGAACGTCAAGGAGCTTCTACCATAAAATAATAATAAAGATTACTGTGATTAATAAAGTTTTTCTCTTCGCTGATATTCTACACTCAGAAAGAATTTGCTGATGTCCAGGTTTTGCAAACAATTTTTCATATCCACTTATTAAATTGCATAGTACTTGTGTTAGATATCTTTCAGCTACGCCAATTATTTATTTTATTATATGTAATGGTCGTGACAGTGATTGTTTAATGGCAATCCTTTAAAGAACTAGATTTTTCTAATTCTATCGTATCTGGTTTAAATGATAATCATAATGTTGGGTTTTCTGCTGCTTTCTTTATTTTTGATTGACTTTCCTACTGAACAGTCTACAGACATTTTTTATTAATTAATTAATTAATTAAAAAACTTGATTTTTCTAATACTATTGTCTCTGATTTAAATGCTGGTCATAATGTTGTGTTTTCTGCTGCTTTCTTAATTTTTGATTGACTTTCCTACTGAGCAGTCTACAGACGTTTTTTATTAATTAATTAAATACAAGAAACCCGGATAAAATAATAGGGGAGCTATGTGGTTAGTTGTGTGAATGACGTCTTGGACGTAAACATCAACCTTTTTATCCCCATTTAATTATTATTATTTGCCAACATTCTGAATAGGTACTCGTACGTACGTACTATTCATGGTTAATTATCGCATTTTTTTTTATTCGAGTTAATATTCACGGCGCGAACACTCGTTGACTTCACACAATATTATTTTTACACACCGGCTTCGTATCACTGTTTCTAATTAGCGAAATAATTATTGTCCGCATGTTTTCAATTTATGACGTTGGCTTTGTAATAAATTATCCATTGTAATTGAAAAAATGTGGGCATATGCAAATAAACGATTACTTTGAATTTTAAATGTAAACATTATTGCTGACCAATACGAGGAAAAAATATAAATAAAATATGGAAAAATTGCGAGTGGCCGATGGGATGCTATTTCATCATTGCTTTGATGATGACTTTTAAGAGAACCAGTAATGTTCAGAATTGTAAATTTTACATTGTTTATACACAAGTCCAGTATTAATTTATGTGTTTCGTGGTAATGAATATACATTTTTTTATTCACATCCTCTTCTAACTACCAACTGCGGTCCCGAATTTTTATTTTGTGCCTCTTCTTTCAGCTGATTTCAGTTCGATATCCTTTTTTCTTAATTATTTCCTCATTCCATTTTTCCTTGGTCTGACTGTACTTCTTTTGGCACCTACTTCTGTTCCCCACATCACTTTCACTGCATACTCTTTTTTCTGTCATCTTCACTAGATGTCCTAATTGTTGTGTTTCATTTTTCTGAATTACAAGTTTCACTTTTACTTCGCTTCTTATAGCGTCACTTGATTGTGTCCAATTTTTTCACTCCCACGATTTTCCTAAGAATTTGCATTGCACACGCTTCTATTTCTGTTTTATAAACATTTTATACAAAGTTCTATATTAAATATGACTTTTATTTTTTTTTAATCTACCATTCTGTGACCGTACCTGTGTGTAATTTTAATTTTTTGACATTTTTTGTTTATTTTCTATTTACTTATACTATTTGCATCTGGCTTGTTAGATATTTCCATGACTTGAGTGTTGCGTGTTTATTTGTAATCCATATTTTTTTTCTATTTCCCATTGTAAGTTTTTGTTTCTGACGAAAATTAACAAGTCATCTGCGTACATCAACTCATCTAAAAATTAAGTTTTTTTCAGGGTGTATTTAAATTACTGACAAACATTTTAAGGGGTGATTTTACATAAAAAAATATAAGAAAAAGTTAATATGGTCGAACGTCCTAAAATGCTTCCATGCTGAGCTTGGCTCTAGCTCAAAGTTTAGAAAAATAATTTTTACAACTATTTCTGAAACCGTTATACTTGGAAAAATAAAACGCGGCAGACTTTCATGTCGTCTTATCTTGTATTATTTTATGCATTTTGCGGTATCCTATATTCTTGTGTTAAAGCCCTAGAACCCTAGAAGAAAATTTCCCTAAAGTTTTTGTACTTGTTAAAATTTCCTTTTTGTAGATGAGTAATTATTGGTATTTTTCATTCCGTTGGTATTTGCTGCCTATCCCTTGCTAAATTGATTATTTTTATGGAGCATAGAGATCTCTTCTCCCTCCGTTGTATCCCCGCTGCTTTGCCTATTTAAAACTCCTTTATTGCTTTGTCAACTTCCGTTCTTGCAACTTGTCCTTCTGGTGATTCTGTTTGTTTTGCAATTTTTTTTATCCCCTCTGGCTTGTGTTCTCTGAAGATGTTTAAAATACTGTTTCCATCTTTTTATGATTTTACTTTCTTCAGTAATGATTTCACCATTCTTATCTTTTAATTATTAAGGGTTTTTTTTCCTTTCTTCAGACTTCTTAGTATGTAATAAAACGTTTTGGCATTTGCGGTTGCATTTTTTGCATTTGCTCTATATAGTTATCCTAAAATTTTGCTTTAGCTTCTTTAGCTTGAATCTTGACATTTTTGTATGTTTCATATCTCCATATATTATTTCTCAAAATGTTTTTTGTCAGTAGGCCATATCTTCCTTATTACTTCATAAAAACCGATGATTAAGCCGTCATTTTCAAGAATATCTACACCACTAACGAGGAAAAATAAACAAATCATTCAAAATGATAATGTTTCTTTTCAAATTATTAAAAACCGTATTTTGTCACAGCGCCATCTATTGACAAAATGTTTAATTAAAAACATTCCAAGCGGTAAAACGATAAAACAAACATGATTGCGATGCAAATTATTCCCAGGGGCCAACTAGGAAGGATATATTTCGCAAGTATTTTTTTCATAGTATTATAGTTCCGTCATCATTAATTTGTCTTTGATCTTAATTCTATTTAGCCCGCACACCGTGCAGCTATTGTTACTATTATTGTATTAAAGGTTTTTCTTTTTTTATCGAGCTCACACATGTCAAATTTATTCCTATTTAACTTTATTTCATCCGCTATTTTTAATTGGTATTTTTTCCTAATCTTTTTATTTTCTAATTTGTATGTTTTAATGCATTTATATTCAATTTTCTTTTTTTGTTTAACGTGTTTTTCCTTACCAAAATGTATTTAAACAGGCTAAAAGGTGAATTCAATATTGAAATATATAATATAATAGTTAAGCAACTAAACGAGTGAAAAAATATTTATTACTTACAAGCTATACATATACTCTGCACAGCCTCTCATAATCCAGATCTGACAATCGTCCTCTGAATTTTTGCAGCATTTTGTAGCAAATTCCTTCTTTCTGGTGGAATAATTTTAGATATTTTGCAATTTTTTTCTGAGTGGTTTGTAGAATGTCTACTTATAAATACAAATGTTATGTTTTAAGAACACATATATTTGATCATCATGTTTTTTTCAATAAACATCTAAAAACGATATGAATAAGTGTTTCTATTTATCCATTTACATTTGCATTATGCAAATTATCAAGTCTACTTATTTGGAATTCACATTTTGTTACTAATTCCAAAAACAAGACAATATGGTTATGTTATACGGTATCATATACATAGCTTCATGTATGATAATTTGTTTACTTTAATATAATCGTCATTATTCTTAGAAAAATAATAATAATAATAATAAACCATTGTTGATTATTGTAAAATCTACCATTTCTCGGCCGAGGACCTAAATTACTGATTCAACTTTAATTGCGTCATTTCAAATTATTTCGGTATAGTGAAGATGTGTATCATTTTGAAAAATATGAATCGCTTTGAACAAAATGAAGCAAAATAAAGTTGATACGTCGTAAATCATGTCATGCGGGAACATTTGATATAATATGTGTCAAATAAAATGAATTTATGTCTAGAATAAATTTCTCAATTGACGTCCATCTGGAATTTCGGGTCCAATTAAAAATTTGTGTTGACGAACCACTACTATTCGTTACATCTCTATCGAATATCATCGCCTGGGGGACGACCCCCCACAGTACCTGTTATTTTATTGGAAACAATCGTTTAGAACTTTCTCTCGTTCGGCGCGGATTTTAACAGGTTAAACAAAGACGTCAGCTTCGTGGCGTAATTGGAACCACTTGATGTCGGACCAATTAAGTTCTACCCTCAGCAGACAGGCTTCAGGATTTATGACGTTGTGTGGGGTGGTTTGCACAATTACCCTCTTTAGGAAACGTTTATGCCTTTAATGAAGGACCTGTATACTGGCTTGTAATTTGACAGGACGAAATAAAGACTGACGACCATCTTCGAGATTTATCGGCGCATTTTTCTTGTCAGAAACCTCCATTATTAAATATTTTTATAGAGTTATAAACGAGTCGAGGCCCAAATGTGGCACTGCCTCAATTCACTGTAAAATTCGACTTTACTGCGCCGTTATGTTATGCTTAAATACGGAAATTTTCTCGCCAGTTGCTTAATCCTAATTCTATATAAAATCCCACTCTTTTACACAAAATAACCGTAAATACTATTGTAATCCTCAACAAACAGCACTAAATCACGGTGCGTTTCCAGCATTCCGCGTCTCCGTCAAAACTTTATTTACACCTCGTGCGTGACATCGTAAATGGGATGCACTTGAATTTTTATAGGCCGTTAAGATGATCCCCACGTACTTATTAAACACTGCACCCAAAAAGTGCTAACCCCGACTCACGAAAAATTACCTCTTATTTGTTCGACCCACATTCGGCGGCCTTCGCTGTGTTTTTCAATTTGCGAATCTTCAATACCGCTCACAATAGTAAAAAACACTTCGGCAATTAAACATTTTAAGTTATTTTTATTACTTGAATTTGAATGATTTTTTGGTGCGTCTGCCACATTTAACAGTTTGGAAATTCGTGGAAGTGAAGCGCAAAACACGTGCCGCGCAATTTCGCCAAGTAGCTAAAGTAAATAACCAAAATTCAATTCGCAAATAGTTTTTACAATGAGCACCCAAACACTCGACCACCGACTTATCTCAAGATTTTTCTGTTTGCTTTACACAATAATTAATGACTTGAGGTCACGAAAGGACACAACTTGCAGAGTATACACAAACTACTCAGTAATAAATGTTTCATTGTCAACAACTACCGAAGACCACGTCATTTCATTGTATGCAGCTTAAAGCTACATTGATTTATGTTTACATGTCTCTATTCATTATCATTGACTTATATCTATTTAAATCATTAGCTGCTAGTTTTTCTTCACGTGTCTGGACTAATTGCGAAATTGGACCTTCAACGCACGTACAAAAATAAAACGAGGCTGCGTAAGCGATGGAAGAACTTTGAAATTCATTAAAATGAGAAAATTTGAAGTCAACTTCTTTATTCACAGCTGTTTTGGAAACAATACATAAGATACATTTAATATATTTTTCATAAATTCCATCGCCATGCGGTTTAGACATTGTTTAAGTAAGTTTTTAATTGACACTTGCTGTCAATCGATCTGATTTGTCAATGTCAAAGGTTTACACTGTAAAAAACAGAAGATGGTCTCCCGAACCTCGGCTTTCTTGTACGCTCTATGTTAACGTTTGATATCGTAGTAGTGTTGGATATGCATTCGGTAAAAACACTTACTTGTGATTAGATAAATGACAACGATATCTTTAAATTGACTCTAAATGTTACATAATGTTGTAAATAATTGCACTAATCATAAAACGGGATCAGGAGCCGATCCGTGCATTCGTCGCTCTGATATGAAAAATTTGGTACGAGCCATGTGAATGTTATTAAGCAACATATTTTACTTTCAAACATTCAAAATGATTTAAACTCCGAGTAAAGTTGATTGCGGGAAGTGACCCCCCATTGCGCCTTTTTGTTTAACTGTCCAACTCTACCCGAAAAGCCATTACATAATGCATCGCACTTGTAAAAACGTAATAAAGTATGGAATATACGCCGCTCTCAAAACTGTGCAGCATCAAATTTTGAAAAACGACCTCTTCCAACCAACTTTCACATCGTCTGTCGATTATTCAATATTTTTACGGCCTTCCGGAACCGAGAGCCACACCAAACGCGAGAAGATAAAATGTAGTGATGACTGTATGTGAAACGGATTTTACGAGTTACAGCGCTCGGATTTTTCGACAGTCCTAATCGGGAAATCAATTACAGGTATCCGAGATCATGACTGTACCGATGCCGACGTTGTTATTAATTTGTACCCCAAGGTGCGCCTCACAAACACGAATTATTCCTCTTGTTAATTTGATAAAAATCTTGTTCGTGGGTACATTCCACGGATGATTTATCCCGATCTTTACGTTTCGATGAATGTTCGTATTTATCAAATACCCTTTCATATTTTTTGTATTAATTCAAAATATGTTTCATATCTCTCTTTAAAGCCGGTACGTATTGTTAATCTAGTGTAGGGCTTTGGGCTTTTTTACTTTGACAATTACCGAATAAAACCACATGTGGAGTTTATTCTTTTTATTTTCTACAATAAGCCATCTACTACCTGACTTCTTTCTATGCCTAATCCAAAAACTTTAGTGTGATACTCGCTGTGATAGTGTAACTCAATATCAAATTTGCGAAAATTCTATTCTACAATAAGCCATCTACTACCTGACTTCTTTCTATGCCTAATCCAAAAACTTTAGTGTGATACTCGCTGTGATAGTGTAACTCAATATCAAATTTGCGAAAATTCTATGAGTGGAATTGATTGCCAATCGTCGCGTTTTCCAGAATTCTTCACAGAGAAATGAGACATTGGTCGTAAGTGCGAATGCGAGCAAATAAAATATATAAAAATACTATTCAAGGGAATTTTTTGGAAATGAAGAGAATAGTATAAATTAAGTCGGTTAAATCAGTTAAAAGGAGTGGTAGACAAAGTTAAGATCGATTAGCAGTTAGCAGTTCGAGCCCTCTATTCGTGATGTGTTCTTAATTTTTTTGTTCTTTATTTTGGTTTATTCTTAGAGTTGTATGGTGTTTTTTGGGTTCACCTGAAGTCTCCTACTTCTGAACCCAAGAAAGACTGTTCCTGACCACTGATACGAAAAGTGCATGGTGAAAGAAACAGGTAACCGTGAATGCTAGGACAAGTAAAATAGCTCAGAGATCATAATTTGGAGTTCGAAGAAGGAACTGAATCAACATTCTCCAAGTTGGAAGGAAAATATTAAAAAGAATAGAGGTGAAACAGAATGCTACAAGCTTGAAGGAAAAAAAGAAACAGATTTCTACAAGTCTGGCAGAAAAAAGGCAGTGGCAGCGGGTCAAGTAGAGTTGGTGAAGTCCCTCGATTAAAACAATATAAATATTTTTTCAACATACTTGTTAATTTAATGTAAATTTATTCATCTATATCCCATTAAATTTTCGATTACTAATTGTGGTATTAGTCGTACTAGTCTTCAGAAATTTAAATATTGTCACTGACGCACGCTGCAGATTCGCTCTGAATCCACAAATAAAGAGTTAAGCCTCAATTGTATTGAGCACTGCACCAATAAAGTAACGAAGAAGTGGGGATGCGAAATATCAAGCGCAAAGTTGCTTTGGGTGCAGAATATGGTTTTGTGTGTATTTTTTTCGATGTTTTCAAAGAGCGATAATTTTGTGATTACACTATAATATATTTATAAGACTGAGTGATTGTTGATTATTTTTGTGTTAGTTTTGTGTACAAACTATGCATTCGATTAACGACATTGTTTGTTGTTTATTGATTTTATTTGAAACTTCGTTCAGTCGTTGAGAAGAGGACACCAAAAGGGATATAATAATACTCGGGCGACCAACGACACTAAACTAAACTTAAAGAAGTGGTCAATCTTACAACAATAATTGCTGTTTTATGCTAATTTATCTAATGTAGCTCTTCACTCACTTTCTGACCTGCGAGTCGCCACTGAAAGAAGGAACTACAAGTTAGAAGAAAAAATTAAAATATAATTCTAAAGGTTTAAATAAAATAATAAAATAAAATTTTACAAATTTGAAGGACGAGATGAAACAGAATGTTCCAAGTTTAAAGGAAGAAAAGAAACAGATATTTACATGTTTCCATTAAGAAATGAAATAAAATTCTGCAACTTTGAAGAACAAACATAATGCTACAAGCTTGAAAAAAGAAGAGAAACAGAGTTCTACATTTTATAAAAAATAATTGAAAGAGAATTCTATAAGTTAATAAAAAACAGGAAATATAATTTTACAAGTTTCAAGGAAGAGGTGATACAGAATGTTACTAATTTGAAGGATGAAGTGAAATAGAATGCTACAAGTTACTAAGTAGGAACGAAAAATTAAAAGATAATTTAACAAGTTTGCAGGAAGAACTTAAATGTACATCTGCAAGTTTAAACGACGTGGTGAAACAGAATGCCACAAGATTAAAGGAAGAAGAGGAACAGAGTTCTACCAGTTTGGGGATAAAAAGTAAAAATAATTCTACAAGTTAGAAAAAAAATATTGAAAGAGAATTCTACAAGTTACTGAAGGACGAGACTTTACAAGTATGAAGGAACAACTGAAACAGAGTTTTACAAGATTTAGAGAATAAGGAAATCATAATTTTACAAGATTGAAGAAAGAGTTGAAAAGTTTAAAAAAAATTAAATATAATTTTTTCAGGATCAACAAGTTTATAGGACGAGGTGAAAGAGAGTGCTACAAGTTTGAAGGACAAAATGAAACAGAGTTTAACAAGTGTGAGAGAATAAAAAAACATAATTTTAGTAGATTGAAGGAAGAATTTAAAGGTAACTTACAGATTCGTAGAAGAAAATTAAACAATTCTGAAAAGAAGGAATTAACAAGAATTCTAAAAACCTGAAGCTAAGTTTGCAAGTTAAAATTAAGCAAAATCACCTGAAAAAATGATAAGTGCACGTTATATATGTTGACATTTAAAATCAAAAAACACGAAGAAGCGGTTGACAACTTAGATTTGAAAATAGACATTCAAGAAGAAGTGGACGAAGACTTTTCATGAATTGAAAAATATATGACAAAGTTGTGTAAGACTGGGAAAAGTGATAAAATATTAATGAGGCAGATTCTTCCACCGATACAGCAGATTTCTCGGACACGAATATGAGGTTCTGAAAGAAAATTATCGATCTTTTGCTGGTAGTTGAAAAGTCTGAAATTATAATAAAAAATAATTAATTGGTGACAATCAATTACTGCATAGAATAAGACTAAAAATTGACAGGAAAAGTCAAGCTAGCTCAATGAAGATCATGGAATGACTAAAAAACAATCAACAACAATTTAAAATTCCAAGAAGTGCCCCACCTGATTTCGAAAGTCATGGTATCTCTTGGCACAATGAGATTTGTTAAATCTGAACAATAACGTCATTTATCAGCTTTAAAAAGATGTTATTGGGCCTTTTTTTTCATTATAATTTAACGCTTTTTTTTCCAGCTTCCCTAGGTTTCTGAATTGTTTCCAATTTTGTTCTAGTACCCAGTACCCACTTGACGTTTATTATTCAGGGTGGGTGCTTAAAATAAAAAAAAATTAGGTGCCGACCCCCGAATATGTGTTAGCGTCAGCCAGCGCGATTATTTCAACACAAGAGCCAGTTTTAACAAACTCGTGTTAATTAAAATGTCAACAAAACAAGCCCAACAGTTTTTCTGAGCAGACTCCGCAGCTAAAGTAGGAACACGTTAATTGCATTTAATTACTTGAACAAAATAATAAAACCATTTTCGACTATATCTTCACGGACATCACAACAAAAGCAAAACCCCCGCGTGTAGCTTTCAATCAGTATAATCGCACAAAGTGAGGGTAGCTTAAGCTCATTCATTTCATAAAGCTATTGTGACCTTTTCCTGGCTGAAAAGGTGGGCAATTGGCCGCTTTCACGCAATCCCAAAGGCGATTTTTGCCTTCGCACTGGGGGATAGCTGTTCCGATTCTTCATGGCTCAATTGAACGCAGAACTGTTCAACACCCGTTCGTTTAGAATTAAGCACAAACAAAGGAATTGCTCCCTTTTCGACTTAATCTGTGGATCACGCATCTGCCGGGGATTTGAATACGAGCGGTGTAATTTATCGTTGGGCACACGTGCCCTTCTTTCAAAAGGAGAAATTGATTGTTTGGGTAAACAGCGCGTCCACACCTTTTCAGAAGTTTCTTCAAATGATGTGTGATGAAAGCCACAAAGGCGGTTTCACGGTCCACCAAGCGGAGGATTCGAAAAATGATTTTATGGATTTGACACGGACGAGCTCGGTGCCTTTGTTAGTCATTTTCATAACGACCTACGTAGCAAGTCCAAAAGCTTCAATTTTATTAAGTATAAAGGTATTGGCTTATGTAATTTTTAATATTGCTATTCAACATTCAAGCTGAAAATTAACCAATATTAATTCATTCGAGACTACATACTTATATTTTTGTCTCCCGACTTTTTTGTGGTCAACATATTTGAGTGTAGTTTTTGTATTGTAAATATTTCCTGATTCTGCATCTCAGGTCAGGTTAAATCAGGTCTAGGTCCGGGTTAAAGTTTATCTTCAGGCACTCATTAGAAGTTTCAGATAGAAATATATTATTTTGTGGTAAAACTTTTAGACGCTAATGCAAAAGCTTTGTGAACACTATTGTATATTGTAGTGAAGCTATGAGCATTGGTTATTCAGTACTTGAATATATATTTATTTTCAACGTCTTAATAGTATCTACCAAGAGCTACAGATTCAAGCTGATCAACACCCGAGGAGACCAAAAATTTAGCTTTAGACACATTCTTTTAGCTTCAGATTAATTTTTCCTTTCAGAAGCTTAATATTTAGTGTCAGGCACGGCCTATACATTATAAAAGTTACTGTTTCGTATTTTAGTGCATTTGTATGTGAGAAGTAACAACATCTCTCGCAGTACCACATCTTCCAGGAGTTAATATTCTACAAAATAACGGACCTACCTTCTCTTTATATTTTTTTAGTTTCTTTTAAATATATTTGTGGAAATTAAAAGTAGTCCCACCATAAGTCTTCAACTGAGCAAATTGAAATTTATGACACCAGGTGCGAAGAGTCCTTTGAGAGAAGCCAGATTCCTCGTTCTGGTTTAACTTACCGTTGTATCTTCCGGTGTAGAATTAAGGGCGAGGGGAAGGAAATTGCAGCTTACTTTAAATTATGTATTGGTTGTAAATGCGTAATAATTATGTATAATGATTTGGAATGTAATATGAAGGACGTTGCCTCTACATGGCACAGATCTTGTAACAACATGAGGCTGACATAATGGCAAATAACAACGAATAACACATATCAAAATTGTCTCTATTATATATTATATCGTATTATCAAAGCCTCATAATTATTTGGTATTTTCGCGATTAGATTGCCCAACGGACCATTAAAACATGGAGAGCGCAATTCAGGCACCGATAAAATGAGATAAAAAAATTACTAGTAAAATACTGAATAGGTGCCAACACGATGATTCAAAAAAATAAATAAGTAATGTACAAAAGTTATATAAGATGAGTCGAATAAAACCCCATAGGGGTCAAAATAAGACTGTACACTCACATTCATAGTCAAAGACTCGATTGATAATTTACATGGAAACTATACAAAATAAGAAAAACACATCAAGGCGCTCCAAGCAAAAGTCAAAAATAAATTACAATGTACACAAGACCGGGTTCGACGTATAGTATTTATGAATATGGGTGTACATTTAATTTGTACATAGCATACAATACACTTATATTATACAAAGCGAACGTCCGTTGGTAGTCTCGTACCAGGAAGTGGAATAGAAAATTCGCGACGTAGACGGAAGCTTTGTACAATTTCACAAAGTTCATAGATACTATAAAATACTGTTCACTGTGCATTCACTAGTTTTTAGAGTTCACATTTTTACACAAATCCATGATCTCCGGCCTGATGCTGTGACCCCTGTCCCTCAACATTTTCATCCGTTTGCAGAAATCCTTCATGCTGGAGGAGCATTCTTCATCCTTCTCTCTCTTTGCCACCACGAAATCAGGACTCGCGCAATTCGTGCTTAACTGTTTGTACCTCGACATCGCATGCGATGACTCCTCCACCATCAGCGTATTCAAGTGCAGCATCTCCCTAATCGCTTTCGACCCTAATTTGGGGTAGTGCTTTCTCAGACATTTGTCGATGATTTTGTCTCTCGCGAAGGCACCGAATTTGTGAAACCGCATCTCAACTTCTCTGTTTTTACGGTCCCTCGTTGTATACCTCACGTGGGAACCGTTTCGCATCAACGAGACCTTATCCTCAAATTTGCAGAACGTTAAATTCGCCGGATTTTTCTGAAAATCCCACTTCGTTACGGATCGTCGACATTTTTACACACACCTTCTTACCTTCGCGATCAGTTTCTTGAAATTTTTGTTCCAACATATGAATTTGGCGCTTCGAATGTCGTATAGGAGCATATAGTGGTGGTCTATTGTGACTTTAAACAAAAAACCTGAAAGTTTCAGTTGGTAAAACACGAAAGCTTGCTTTTCCTAAAGACGTACCACATTCACCGTCACATTTATTTGCCACCACTCTGCTGCCGTTAATGTGAACGTAGCCTTTTGCGAATTCGGAATAGATTTGGATACGTCTGGCCGCTGCATTGCATGAGTAGACTGGCTGAGATAAAATCTGCAATCAAAAGCATACATAAGATCCAGTGCCCAAAAGCACACCGATCACAACTAAAGCGAAACAGTCCATCTTTGAAATTTGTCACATTAATTGCTCTTTCTGTTCATATACACGAGAATATAAAGCGTGCAAAAAATGGAGTATCCTGGAATCCATATTTTAAAGTGTATATTTTCACATTGACATAAAATTATAAAATTTACACAAAGATGTCCAAACCCCTCTCTTGTTTCTTGTTCGACCGACGCTTGAACAAGGAACTTAAAACAAACACAGTACAGAGTGGAGCAGCCCGCGGTATTTGATGGATTATGGCTCAGATATTAAATATGTAAGAAAATGTCTTAGACAAACGTTTTTCGCACTCTACCACTTAAAGTATATTTTTTTGAATATACATAGTATTTCATTTAACCCCCACGCGACTCCACCTTCTTATTTTAAATAGAACACCCTATGTATTATTGCATTTTTAGATTCCTCGTTTCATTTTATATCGAGTTTATTAATCATATGTAAAGCTTAAAATGGACAGTTAATGACTTATTAAATTGTTTTCAGTGAAATGTACTTTTGCAGCTTTCTCAAAAGATGCGAATATCTCTCGACCTACTAAACATGGCGACGTGTGGTGTTGAATTCAAAATAAATTGCTCTATCTTTCTATAAAAAAAATGTGGTACCACACTTGGAGAGCGCTAAATACAACAGTGTTCAATTTCACAATTTCAAACGTACGTAACTCTTTTCAAATGGGACCCTCAATTATTTTTTACGGTCCTCGATACCTTTGTTCCTTGCCGATCAAAATATATCTATCTATATAGATAGGTGTAGAAAATATAAATTTTATAGACAAAAAAAAGAGATCAAACACAGTAAAAAAAATTGTGGGTCCTATTAGAAAAATTGAATACCTTTGAAATTGTTCAAATTTAAAGTGTTGTGTTTAGCGCGCTCTAGGTGTGATTGTCATTTTGCTCAATCATAAAATAAAGCAGTTTATACTGAATTCAGCAGTTCAAACCGCACCTCTCTAGCTTACTTAGGTCCAGAGATATTCGTCTGTTTTCGAAACCTGTGCAAAGATCCATTTCAATAAAAAAAATTTTGAATAACTTGAAAACAGTTCAATTTAGCCCCCAGCCCCCACTTAGGATTAATAAACTTTACTTAAAATGAAGCGAAAAATCTAAAAATGCAATAATATATTCTAATAATAATATGTTCTAATTCTGTACATATCGGAACGATCCGGAACGATCAGCAGAAAAGGTTCAGGGTTTAGGAAAATACTCTTAAAATATATGTTTATAATCAGTATTGCCACATACAGAATGGCGCATCAGTGTTATGTTTTTAAATTGAACACCCAGTATATTATGCTATTTTTAAATTCCTTATCAAAAAATAATTATACTTAGTATAATCTTTGCTCTTGTGTTGTTTTTGCATTATTTTAGATTTAAACGATAAAGAGGCCCCTTTTGGCAAAGTTTAAATAAAAATTTTCAGTATAATTAGTTTATAGTGGTCGAATTTTGAATTGTAATAATTTAATATACAGGGTGGCCTATGCACGAATATAGTTGACTAAGAAGTTGAAATATGATAAGCCATAGTGATGATATCAAGAGCCCATATCAAGCCCATCAAAAATGTAACCGACTAATACCAACATATAGGGTATTCATTCCATTTGAAAAATTCGATGAAATTAACATTTTGCTGTATCACTATAAACTACACAATATTGAAAATTTTCTTTCAGAATTTCAAGCCAAAATTTTTATTCATTTGGGAGCAGTGATTAACAAAACAATTGAAAATAGGTCCATAGAACATTTAAAAAGTGTTTTTTTTTAATGCACTTTTCAAAACTAACAAAAAAAGTGCATTTTGGCAGCTGTTGATGAAAACTGGACCGGACACGCACATTTTGTGTTTTTATTAACAAATTAACAATCTTCAGGCGTCGGTTTGGACCACAGACAAGAGACAAAAGAGGCGTGTGGATGTCGTTTATACAAATTTTTGACTAACAATTCCTGTCACATGTCAATGTTCGTCAGTGTCACAAGTCTACACTGTAAAAAATTAAACAAGAGCTAAATGACTTTCTGTTTTTTATGTTCTCCTGTTGTATAACTTTATAGTATATTTTTGTTGTTGTTTTATTGTTTTTATCTGTATTAAAGCAAAGATTTGAAGCCTATTGTGCACATGTGAACATCGTCTCAATCATACTTCTATTTCTTAAATTAACATAGTTTGAAACGTTTATGCTTGACTCCTCTGTCAAAGTTAAGATCCTTGCATTTCGCTGATCAAATTTTTTGATAATTTTGCTAAATGTAGTCAGACAAATATTTTCAAGGTAAGAAAGAAATACGCTGTTTGGTTTTTGGGTCTTTAGACAAGACCACGAGAAGGGCCTCCCACCACCACTGAAAATGTCCGTTGCAAATTTATTTTAATAGACCACAACGAAATTTGTCAAAATCCTAGCATCATGAGTGGGGTGTGATTTATAATATTCTTCCTATTCATGAGCATCACTGTGTCGCATTTTATATTATTTCCTTAAGTTAAAGTGTGTGATTTGCATATTGTGAACAATACAACTGATTAAATTATACAAATATTTTTAAGATTAGATTGATTTATCGTTCAGATAAACGCGCGAAAAGAAGAATTACAGGACTGGGAATAAGACTATTAATTTAGCGACACAACCATTAAAAAAATATTAAAAATTTAACAGGCAATAAAAAAGCAAAACAAACAAATAATGTAAACACTATCCAGAAGAATTTACATTCATAAGAAATTTTTGTTCCAGAACTGCAACTAGGCTGAGATGCTGATCAGTTGGTGAGTGTTATTTCTTAACATATCATTTAACATTAAACTCCAGATGTGATTGGAATCCTGAGTTTAAAATAGTTATTTGATTCACGTGTTTAATTCGAACTTTAGTGAATCATTTCGTGAGTCGGTAGACAATAATACGGCTATTTAAATTAAAACAAAACGAATTTTTATGAACGCTATCAGTTCTCTGTTTTAAAAATTAAAATTACAAATGATTACCACTCACCATTATGCATAAGACAACTAGTGCTATCGATGGATGCGGTTTATGATGTTTCCTGTAAGAGAGAAGACGATTAATACCATAAAAAGACGTCCGCTTTTCATGCGACGGAAACAACATGAAAAAACGCCGAGCAAACATCATGAAACGCAATAGTTATGATGTAATATCGATTTTCCGCCAACACAATACGATTACAGTTTTATGGCGCATAGAAATCAAGAATTTTAACACTACAATCCGAATTAAAACAATCGTGGAGAGGACGTCACGAAAAAACACACACCCGCCAGTTTTCAGTTTCATTTCCATAACCCGGAGGCGATTTCAGCACGTGCCGCAGCATCACTGAGCTGAAACCGTCCAGTTTATTCGTACTTTAAATATCAAGTGGGACAATGTGGTACCGTCCGAAGACGCCACATTATTCTCTTCCACAAAAAACGGCGGGATTTCATTTGTAAAACCGCAAAGACGACGACTGGTGCCTGTAATTGCACACTTGTTCCAAGTACGCTGATTTAGACCTGCAGTCGTCTAGTCTGATCCTGAAAAAACTTATCAGGACTCTAGACGAGCGTTTGGCGTCGTGTCTGAAATCACTGAAAAATCGGAACCTATTAGTTCGCGTATGAAATAATAAAAACCGACGCCATTTTCATAACAAAAAGACGACATTCCAGCTTGTCATAACTAGTATAGTAAACATGATAAATAGATACTCCATAAAATTTTATTGCCAACCACGAACAAGGGGGCTACAAAGAATAATAATGAGCTCATTACTCGCTTCGGAACGTGTATGCTCCCAGTCTTGTCTAAATTTTCCCCAAACACAACGCAAATATCATAAAACCGTGAGATAATGAGGTGGAAGTGTTACTCCACTTTGGTATGAGCTCTAGAGCGACGACATTTCTTTATAATTTAAATATATAAACACATCCTCGCGAATAAGCATATTTTTTTAGTGAATCCATGGTGGCCAAATGTTTATGTTGGAAAATTGGGCTTTACGAACTTACTGTTGGCTCTGGTTCAAGTAAGATAGGAAGCAAGAATTGAGTTACATATTCTTCGTTTTTAATCCACAACTAACTTATCACTTGTGCGAATAATTCACACGGTATTATATATTGCTTCTACGTTGATTTAATTCGGTTGCACTTTTTTGCGGCAATGAATGTTCGTTTTACCGTTTGCCGCTTAAAATGCGCCTGGCACTGGGATATGTTAGTTAAACAGATTGTCAATAGATGGCGCTATGACCAAAACACGGTTTTTAAGACTTTTATAAAAGAAACATCCTAATCCTTAATGAATTTAAATGTTATGTTGTGTGATATCATCCCATCAATCGAATGTTGGGCGCCGCCCGAAAAATCTGTTTTCAGAAGAGTACACATTGTCTATCGTCCAGCGATAATGTGGCGCCCTCGTCACTACTACTTCAGGACGGGTTAATAGCTTGCCCACATTATCAATCATCCGCGGCCTCAGACCCAATGACAGCGAGTCTTAACAACTCTTCCTGCTTGTACAACTCAAGTGTCAACACTTTCCCTTTTTTTATAAAGGAATTCGACGCGACAAGGCGCCAAACTTGCACCAAAAATGCAAACGAAACTCGTTTTGGGACGCTTTCAAAAATGGCGCCGCGACAAGTGGGAAGAGAAACAAGTTGCATTTTTGGACGATGAAGCGCTGCTGCACAAATATAAGAAATAAGACGCAGTAAAAAACAATGTACATAAACCTAATGAAAATTATCGTCCGTTCTGCACTATTTAGCGTCTTAAGCCGTGTACTGTTAATCAAATATAGACATAGACCCGTCTAGAGATAAATGTTTGAACTATAGAAATTGTTGGTCGAGTCAACGACAAAGAGAAAATTTACAAGATTTCAAATTTTTGGTGCTCGGTCCTTGTGTTTACAGTTTAGCTTATTTAGTTTCTATTTCTTGCGTCTATGATTTCCATTGAAGTCATTGTGGTCGTTGAAACGAAATCTGCCAGCTAAATACGTTTTTCCCTGAAATCTAATCCTTTGTATTGGTTTCAAACGCACAAACAAAGTAGGTGATATCATAATATTCCCTTGATACGAGGCGGAAATAACGCTCGTGGAGAACTCGACAAATCCGGAGCTGCGCTCAGTTAATGGTTTTAAGACCACATTGTACGAAAATGGTAGTAATTAGCACCTGCCATAGAGATCGTTAAAGTTTTGACCGTTCAATTCCCGCAATGGTAATCTCGAGCGCAGCTTCATTAGCTGAAAAACATTAAAAACTAGTTAACACTTTCAGAAATCCTCTTCCATGAAAAAGGCATCGTGTGAGGCGACTCGCAGCTTGTAATTTCGCGTGTGCAATTTACGAAAACGTGTCGCAATTTCACCTTTAATCGCTTTTAAATAACAACTCTCGCCGTGCCGAGAATGAAGTTATCAACGATTTCGGAAAATGAAAAGTCCGCTAATTAGTAACAAATCAAGACATTATGGTGTTGCGTGTCTGGCCGGCCGTATTACTTAATAATATGCAAATACAATCAGCTTTTTTCGTTTTGTTCCCGATGATATGTTGCTGCAATAAATAAATAATAATGTGGAAGCGTTGAAAATCGAGAATGTGAGCTCGGCACGAAACGGGCATGTTTAGTTAGATGATAGAGTCGTAAAGCACGGCAAATAAAATCGTCTTCGCACGGCTCCTCTTTGCCGGTTTTTAGGCACGGCTTTTTAAGCTCACAGCAAACGGAGCTTTCGGTTTTGAGACAATAGTTACTTGTTCAATATTACACCTGGATTAAAGCTTGCAAAGTAAATTCGACAATTGGACGATTTCTTTCACTGAACAATTATTTTACAATACTTTGAAACCGGTCAAATAATTTGGCAAAGAATTGTGCGGTCCTCAGTTTGTTAGAATTATCAGAATCATATTAGCACAATCAAAATTACGATACAATACTGTAAAAACGCGTCTGTTTTTGTTTCAAAAAGCATACATTCCAGTTTCCTAAATGAGTGCAGCAAAATGTGTTAAATACAGAACCGGTTTGGTTTTTACAAAATGTCACAGAATCGCTTGTATCGATTGACTAAACATGCAAAAATAATGCAAATTGGATAATTTCTTCACTTATTGAATGGATTCCAGCACAAAGTTAAATCTCGCAATCTTCAAACTTAGAACAAGTCTAAGAATGATAGTTATCATGGGATTATAGCCCAACCACAACTCTTTTTTGCCATAGTTGTTGATAAATTCTAATGTTTTTTGTATTGCAAAGTTTTTATTTTGTTGAATAATTTCTTTACTTACTAAAGCTCCTAGATGCCCACATAATATTTATATTAGTTGTAAGTGCATACTATGTATATGCCTAACTGAAGATTTGTTATCCTTAATAATGTAAGATAATTACGTTTAATTTTCGTTATTTCACTTATTTACCTATATGTATCTACAGTGGACCTCTCTAAAAGGAATCTCCAAGAGACCGAAAATTTACTTCGAGTTAGAGAAAATTTGACTTATAGAAAAACACGCCGAATTAAGACTTAAATTTAATAGGCATTGTAAAAAAACACTTTTTCCTAGACAAGTGCCCACATAATATTTATAATCGTTTTAAATGCATACTATATGCCTAACTGAAGTATTGTTATCCTTAATAATGTAAAATGATGACTTTAAAATGTTACTTTACTTATTTATCTAACTATATGTATCTACAGTGGAACTTCTCTAACACGAATCTTCAAGAGAGCGAAAATTTACATCGTTAGATAAAATTTGACATAGAAAAACACGCCAAATTAAGACTTAAATTTAATAGGCATTGTAAAAAACACTGGTTATACTCATATACGTACGTACACGTAAACCAACAAATCACAAAAAATATTCTTACTATTTGAAAAAATCAGTCTTTTTATTGGGTCAAATTGGAACATTTCAAAAGTTTGTCGTTGTTTTCTAAAATAGTTTTTAATGTGTTGGGGGAATTCCAAATTGTTCTGCAATATCTTTCTTGTTTTTTCGCTCTTCTCTACCTCAGCAATTAATTACAAATTTTCCTAGGTGTAACACCAATAATACCTTTGTGAAACTGCACCACCGTTAATTCAATTGGTAGAAATAAATCTTCATTTTCCACTAAACGAAAAAAAAATGCTTCTCCAAAATGCAGTACGTATTTCTCCGAAAAATTTCAGTTAAGCTTAGAAGTAGAGTATTAGAAATAATCGAGTAATAGAAGTTGGACTTATAGGTAAGATCGTTCACAAATAATTAAAAATTCGAGTTAGAGATTATTTCGAATTATTGAAGTTCGAGATAGAGAAGTTCCTTAGTATATGGATAATAAACGACGTTTCATCTTCTTTTACGTAAATACCAGGTATAGTTGCTCATAAGCACTTAATTCCTTAAAGTTCTACATACGAATTAAAGGGATTATTTACATGAAAAAGATATATAGTGTATACTCTTGCGCCAGGGGTTTACCTTTCGGATTTATCGTCATTGCTAAGATGTGTTTAAACATTTGTTTTTTACAAAATTATAAAACAGTACTCAGCCAGTGCAAAATAAATTCTACAACTGGTTAGTCCTTGTAAATTCGCTCTGTGAGCTAAGCGAATGATCATGCAGTACAAACTCAAAAAATCTCTTAGTTTGTCAAAACACATATCATTCCAGTTTGAAATGTGTTATTTTCAAAATATCTCACGTATCGATTGATTAATGCATTACAAATTTGAGAATATAGACTAAAGATTACGCGATCTTAAACTTAGACTGCGCATGCGCAATATTCGGGTTGCACATGCGCAGTGACGCGGGGAGTGGTGGGAGGAGGTTTTTAAAATTCAGTTGAGCTGAGTAAGCCACCCACAACACGAATTCAAAAAATTGATTGGTTTTAGTCGTTTATCCTGATGTTCTAGATGTTTTTTTCAAAACGAATCAAAACAACTAATTGCTGCAAAATAAATTCAACAATTGGGCACTCTCTTGAACTTTGCTTTAAGCCAAGCAAATGGTTACAATACAAACTCTAAAAGTTATATTCTTTTTTGGTGCTAAAAATTCTGCAGGTGGACGTGTCAAAATCCGACCCAGCAAGCACGCGATAACAGAAGAAAATTATGAAACACGCACATGCACCTTGGCGCCGCTACTGAAATGCGGGGACGGATTTATGGCGGTGTTTACCTAACCCCATTTTTCGAATTCGATAATAAGGACGCGCGGTGACAATTAAGCGGTCGTTTGGGTTCGCCGTAATAATTCGCTTTATCTAGAAAGCCATAAATTATATAATGAATGGGCGCAAACTCCCTAATAACACGGCAGAATGGCCAAAACGCGGGAGAACCATGGGCGTCAATGGTCAGCCGGTGAGCTTCAGATTGGGTGGTCAGTTCTGAAAGCTCCACTAATGCGCTTTGACGCTATTCACTCCGACAGCTGGTGCTGCTAAAACGTCTACTAATCCTTTTAACACCGCAACGAGGCCCCGTCATCGTCCGCCACGCTGAAGGATTTCGTTGCGATATCTCCGAATTCCAGCCTCGCGCTTGTTTGCTGCTCAAATATTTAAAAACGTTTCCAATATTGCACAATTTTTTATCTGCGCTCGAAAAAGAGTTCTTCTCGAACGGGGGGTAAATACCGGACCGCGATAACGTTGTTTCTTAATGTTTCAATGATTCTTATTACACGTGTCGTTGACTGCAATTCGACGATAATATCGAATTGCGGGGCACATGTTCTCACGCAGAAGTGGTGTTGTGTTCCGTAAAATGGCTTAAAAAGACGGCTACGACTTATTATGACCGAAGGTGGACGTTTTAGAAAGTTCTTTCGAACAACGCCGTTGGAGGTGGAACGTTGCCCTCACCCTTCCTTCTCGCTTTTATATTAAATCGTAATGCCGGACACTCTTAATTGGACAAGCATTTTAACGTATCTGATGCGCGTTATCGGAAACATGTTTTGACATGTTCGGCTTTCAACAAACACTTCCATTAAAATCAATCTGAGATTTGAAAATCTGCTTGTCGGCAATTAAAAGAAATCGAAACGAAGAGGTTTGTCCTCCTTCGAATGCTTCATTCCGTGTCACATTATTACTTCATAACGCATAGGTACTAAAAACATGTTAACAACACACTGTAAGAGAAGAATAAAAATAAGTTGTAAAAGTACGAAATACCAAAAGAAACAAATAATACAAAGAGTTAGACTAACTACGCCGTGTATTGCAAGATATTTTCAAACGATTAGTGTACATCTTCGGAAGACAACATTAGTCTTAAAAACATCTTTAACAAACTCTTTATGTTTTATGAATTTTATTCCTTTAGAACAGTCACTGAATATTTACAACCACGGACACAGAATATTTGAAAATTACTATTTAAATGCAGTACATACATACAGAGTGATACATTTGCAGTGCTCCAGGCAGTTCGAATATATTTATGCATAGTTTTCATGTTGAGGCTTTGTCAATAGATTGGCCCGTGCGAATAATTCGCCTAGAAGGCACGTGGGAATTGTAAGTTAAACTAATTGTCAATAGATGGCGCTGTGACCAAAATCCGGTTTTTAATAATTTTAAAAGAAACATTGATATTTTGAATTGTTTGTTTATTTTTCGCAGATAGCGGAAAAGTTAATCTTCAAAATGATGGCTCAATCATTGGTTTTGATAAAGTATTAAGGGAGATATGGCGTACTGACAAAAAAACTTTTGAGAAATAATATATGGTGTATGTTTGATTTATTTTTTATAATCTGCTTGGTAGTACCTTACATACAAAAGTAAAAGGGTTCAAAGGCCATGGATTCACTTTGAAAGTGTTTAGAGAGTGGACAAATTTCGATCTTGAGTTGGACAAATTTGGGAGTTGGTTGTGTTTCGACAACCATGTTGGATACGGTACATTTTGTATTGTTTTCCACTTTCAAGCGTCAGTTTGGATGTAGGCAAAAGACACGAAAACGGTTTAGAATCGTTCGGAGTAATTTTTGATCGACACTTCCTGCATACACTGTAAAAAATTAAACAAGAGCTAGATTATATAGCCTTCTAAAAATTATTTTTTTGTACGCCTGTGAAATTACAAAATCTTTTATAAGTAAATATTTTATATAATTTAAGCCGTAAAATAAATTCTGAACTGAAAACTGACATCAGTAACGCAATGAAATGCGATATAGTGTGTTGTGTGTAAACAGTTTGATCTCACATTTAACTTTATTCGGTCGAATCCGTTATTTTCAATGCAACTTTTAATTTATCTTAAGAACAAATTAATAGACAAAGTGAGTGTGAAGTTATTTTTTAAGTAAAATTTTTACTTTATTCGGTGTTATCCGCTATTTAAAAGATATAACCGAACAAGTCACGTGTGTATGTTGTAAATTTAGACATATGAAATAATAGTTTGTATCGCAGTAGGTTTAAAACGTCTTTGCAATAAGAAAGAAAAAGATATCGTTCAGAAAAATTTGCCATAAAACTTTTTCAACTGTAATTATTAAGTCCTTAATCTCCTCTAAAATTATGTAAAATACGTATACGAGGTCTTGCTCTTTCAACGAAGATATTAAAAATTGGAAAAAATGACGACCGATTCATTTATCATGGTAAAATCGTGACACACTATTTTTTAAATTTTTACAAGAGAAATGTATTTTGTGGCACATTTTTGAAACCATAAAATTTTATTTGCTTCTAACACTTGCTAAAAATCTCGGCTGTATTTGAAACAACATTGTTGCCATTTCCGTTAAATCCGGAAGTATCAGAAAGTTGGAAATGTTCCTATTTTTAAAATCACCTAGCCAACTTTCTCCATATAAAATTTTAAGAAATCTCAGTGAAAAGAGTAATTCTGAGGCACTACAAATGAATTAATCACCCAGAATATGAAAATATTTAAATAGTGACAACAAACGCTTAACTTGTATAAGGTAATGTAATAAGATAAACTGACTCCTTGGCAAAGGTACTGGTGCCGGTTTAAAGCTTTAATGACGATTCATGAGTTTGATGACATTTTTAAGATGTATTTTAAATTAAACAATACAAGTAAGTTATTGTTTCTACAGTATATAAGCCCCAGGTGCATGTTACTGTCCTCAAGCGATTGTATTTATTTTTTTGTGTAAGGGACCAATATGAGAGTCGTTAGCAAAATAAATAAATTAATATCGATGAATGAAATTTCACAAACCTTTGACGTTAACACTAACCTTCAACAAGTATAAAAAAATTTGTTATTTTTCTTGTACTCTTTGTGTCCTTCTTATTTAATTTCCACCAACTGTTTTAATAATCAACAACAAACACATGGTAAAATTAAAATAGTAATGTTTGATGTGGCCAGTCAATTAATTATTAATTTAACAAAAAATATATTTACAATTATATTAAATAAAAAAATATTACAAAACAATCCTGCCACATTTGTTAATTAATTAATGCTTCATACATGTGTTTATCCACACGCAGCTCTGATGACACATACACAGTCACGTTTGTACTATTCAGAGCAGTGTAGAAATTCACAAGTCGACAATTCCTACAAAACTTTGCATTAGTGCATAGCATAGAAATATTTTTCTATTATGTCGGAGAAATTTGAGTTTAAGTTCGTGTTTTTTAACAAAACCCATTTCAAAGGATTTAAACCATAAGCAAGAGACAAATTTTGACTGGCAATTCTCATGAAATGTACCTACACTGTAAAAAATTAAATAAAACAAAAATCTATTGACTCCCTTGCCTCGCGGTTGACGCTCTGTATTTAAAATAATTATTATAATAGATTTGCTGATTGTATAAGACATTTCAAAACTGCTCTAATCCCCATAATCACTTAACCCCAAAACACAACTTTTCGTTTACTGGCTGACATTAAAATGAAATTAATTTGAATACTTCGGCTCGGCTTAGCTGGACACATTTTTAAAATGTTGATTTTTTTACAACCTCAGACTCGTGTTTAATTATTACAAATTGTTACAACAGTAGCTGAAAGTGTGCCGAAGGCGGAAAATCCCACATTTGTACGACCGGCCACATTTTATGTCAACACCTAGGACATGATAAACTGCCAAATCATTTAAATTCAAACCACTTAGATTAGAATAGAGCAGTATACATTAAAAGTCGGCGAGTGAAAAAACTGTTTTGGAGGCTGGAAATTATCGTTCGTTCACACTTCGTGGCAGTGTAACATTTCGCGTCCATATAAATTATTCAGAATGCTGCGTTCGAAGCGAATCGCTCCTAATTTGCTCGTCTTCGTTTTTCCCGAAGCGCTTAGCCACCGGAACAATTTTAATGACAAATCGCCCGAAAAAATCCAATTAGAAATCGATTTACGGGTGCAACAATTCGTTCAGGTGCATCGCATAAATATTAATGCCGTGACACCGTTTTAATCCGGTAATATTTCAAACACGCGATTTGATTAGTCCCGTAAATCCTGCTAATGAGCGCTTGACAGCTCCAAAAAGCTGTAAAAGGCGTATAATTGAGATAAGCCGCTCGTCTCGCTCAAATCGCATCAAAACGATTTGAGCTGGTGCAAGTTAGGCGGACGATTTTCGGCGCCAGACCACCAAAAAAAGTGTCCTATTCACAGGATCAAGTGAGACGAATCGGTTCGACGTGGCGCCTTGGTCGGCAAAATTACAATGCACATCTCTGCACTGATTTATTTGACGATTGCCGCTGCTGCCTACACTTGCTCCCTTATTTATTGCGCATTGTGATCCCAATCGCTCCCTTATCTATGCAAATTCCAAATTGGTCCAGTTCAGTGTTTGATTGTCGCTAATTAAATCTTAGACGTAGAAGTCTGGCCCACATGAATCATTGCGAATACGATGTCATCTAGTGTTAAATGGTATTTGATTTAACAATGGGATGTGGGTTTGAGGTCTACCAGGTCTGCCACGCTTTAAACAACCAGGAGCGGTCGTGTTTATGCTTCAGATTTATTCATTTCCGTCAAAATCGCAAATAAAGAACGATTTTAACACGAGGCGAGTCGCTTAAAAGCGCCATTCCCGCGCGATGTAAAATATTCAACGACAAGCGACCTCTGGCTCTGGGGCGTACGTTTTTTCCAATTCTGCGGGTCAAGGAGATCCGGTGAAGTCGTCATTATTGAAACACACCCCGCAACATGTCAGGGCGATTTCAATTAGCGCGGGCTTTATGCGGGGATGCCGTGGTTCGGAATTAATAAAGCCCAGCGTGATCTTTAACGATTATCTTAACAAACAACAAATTCAAAGTGGCGTGTATATCCGTTATAAAAAATAAATTATATCGTCCCCGTCTTAACAAATTGATACGTCAGTGGGAGAATCCGAGGCGATTTTTCTTTGATTTGTGATACGAAATCACGTAATGGTTTTAGCCAGGAGCTTTCGGTCATCACTTTAAAAGCCGTCAGCTTTATTCTTCATTTGAATACATTATAAAGCATTTTCAGTAGTTAATACGATAACGACGGTTATTTATGGTCGCCGCGTTAAAGCGCGCGCTTTATCATCAAAGATAGCGACAAATTGACCGAAATTTCATTCACCGGCAGCTTTTGCAATTTGCAGGCGATTCCGGCTGATTTATTGATGCTGCAACGACGCCAACCAAAAATATATTCTGTACCTCGGACAACAAATTGTTTGACATTTGGCATCTTGGAAGCTGTAGCGGACTATTCAACAATATATATCTAACTCAAGCACGGGATAAATCTTTTAAAAATCGAGGATATTTTAATATCATGTGCTCGGAAAGAACTAACTGAAGATGAAGAGGATGAAAGAATTCAATATATGCCATGGATACATTCATCGTTTTTTTGTTTGAACGCTCAATATCTTGAACACAATATAGCGAATGATTAACGATGACCACAGATCAAATACTAAAACCAATTTAATTGATAAAATTCATAAAATCTCTGTAAAATTCTTCTGGAAGAATTAGGAATAAATATGGAAGTCATGTGAACTCATTAATATCCTTACAAAAGCACTAGACGAGAATCTCTTGTTGATTGTCTTAGAAAATTTGCAAAATTTTATAAAATAAGTAGTTATTTGCAAGTGGGTGGATAGTTCATTGGGCTAGAAAAAGATCAAAAGGACAAAATTTTATTGAAAAGCACTAATCGCTGAAAGAAATCACTAAATCACTTTGAAAATTTTGACAATCAAGCATTTTATTGTAGGTATTCTTGATTGAAGTGAACTGCATTTTGCAAAAAATATTTCTGGACCAGAAAGTCATGGACTTAAAACGTCCCCAATATTTATCAAAACTGGGCCACGTGAGATGTGTTTTTTATGATGGATTTTCCATAAACCTTTATCAGCAGAAACTCTTCAAAATAAGGCCTTGAAAAATCCCGAGGATTTATCAAATCGGTCCCACTCGTGTTATTGGTTTTTGCAAAAGTATATTACAGTGAATAATTCATTGGAGAGAACCAGAAATTTGGGGTCTTCAGCTGTATTACAAGCGTGAGTGATTTACTGAACCAGATTATCATTAATTTAATCTTCAGGACTTCCCCAGTATTTGTCAAAACTAATCCACTTGTGATATGTTCCATTTTCTTGGATTTTCCAAAAACTATAATAGAAAAGTGAATTGGACAAGAAAATCATCAAATTAAAGTGTTCACATCATAAATAATCCAGTAATTATCAAATCTGAACCAATTGTGACCTATTCCATTTTGTCGGATTTTGCAAACATTCAGACTGAGTTCGAAGAGAAGGGAAAATTGAGAAAAAAAACACAAAACATGTACCAGACAAAGATGGAGCAAAAGCCATACATTTTTGCAATATATTTTCTTAATCGGCTTCACACTTTTTACATCGCCCTGTACTTTTCTCTAAAAATCAGTACCTTATAAGTCACTCGTTATATTACAAGAGAATAAAGTACTGAACCAGAAAATCTTCAAAATATGGTCTTCCTAAAAATTCCCAGGATTCATCAGATCTAACCCGTTTGTCTCCACTAACTGCATATTGTTAAATTTTGAAAAAATATATAACGACAGTGCATAATTTACAGGACTAAAAAATAATCAATTTGATCTTCTAGTCTTAAAGAATAAAACTGGATGCAGTTGTGAACCATTTTGAAGAAGTATTACGAGTGTGAATGACTTACTAGACCATAAAATCACCACAATTTTTTCTTCCGATAATTTATCAAATTTAATTCAGTTGTAATTTGGTTCGATTTTCAAAAAATATGTTACACGCGTGAATATTTTACTGCATCAGAATGTAATCAAAATATGATCTTCAGATATTAAAAAATTCCCAGATTTATCAACTCTGAACCACTTGTGTTGTTGGTTTTTGGCAAAATATATTAAAGTAAATAATTTACTGGACCAGAAAACCACCAGACTCTCCAGTACGTGTTTATCAAATTTGGTCCACTTGTGATTTGTTACATTTTCTTGCATTTTGCGATTTATCATATCTAATCCACTTCTGGTCCAGTTCTTTTTGATGGATTCTTAAAAGAGTGAATTATTTACAGGGCCAGAAAATCATCAATACTCTTCAGGTCCTAAACAATCCTTAGTAATTTCAGAGATATCAAATCTCATCAAGTTGTAATCTGTTCCATTTTGTCGGATTTTGCAAAAATATATTACAAGAGTGAATGACTTACTGAACCAGAAAATTATCAAAATATGGTTTTCATGTCCTAAAGAATCCCCAGGATTTATCATATCTGATCAACCTGTAATCTGTTACATTTTGAAAAATGTATTACGAGAGGAATGATTTACTAGACCTGAGAATCATCATTTGGATATTCAGGTTTTAAAGAGACAAAATTTTGTTAAATCTAATTTTGTGATCTGTTCCATTTTATTTTTGCAAAAAACAGATTACAAGAGTGAATTTAACCAAAAAATCATCAAATTAGAGTCCTCAAATTTTAAACTAACCCCAGAATTTATGAAATCGCATCCCTATTTGTGATCTGTTCCATTTTGTAGGAATCTACAAGAGTGGACGATTTACTTAATCAGGAAATCTTCATATTGTCTTCAGGATCAGGTACTAATCAATCTCCAGAATCTATCAAATCTCATCCACTTATATCGTTTTGAAAATATTAAATTTCAGATTGAAAGATAAAAATTGATGCCTCATCTTCTTGATCCAGCTTGATGAATGATAAAATCGATGGTATTTTTCTTGGTCGTCCTGCTAATAAATATAAAATAAATATATAATTTGAAAGACGTAAAATCTCGCAACAAGAAATTTACATGTGCTAATTACTTCTGTGAAGAATACCAGCAACATCGCTGAGCATATTCTTAAATTTTTTGTAGTCCCGTGATTTACGGATTTTTGACAACCTCAGCCGCGAGGTTGGCAAAAATCCGTAAATCTCTTGAGAGTAAAACATTTTGTGGGCTGGACGTGCGTAAACTCTCAATTCTTGAAGAATAAGTGGCAAAAACTGGAATCCAGTTGATATGGCGGCAGTAAATTGTGTAATTCGAGGTTGGGAAACGCAATCAGAGCGATACCATCAAGCGTGTGGATTGCCATTGGTGCAAGGGTGTATCCTTAATTAAGTATTTAAATGAATGCAAAAGTTAAGTGAATAAGAGAAAGATTCTCGTTATACACCTGGAAGACAAATGGTGCAATGGGCGTAATACGCAAATTAACTTGTTCATTACTGACCTCGAATAAGAAAAAGCAAAATGAATATTAAAGCAAAACACACACGCACGAGCTTGTTCCTAGTTCCTAGTCATTGTGTAGACACACATCTCCACATTCCTCCGTAAATTATTTGCTGATATTTTCATAAAAATCAAGATAACGTAATCCCTATTTCGGGTTTATGTAAATTTAAATTAGAAGGATCTTAATTCCGGCTGAAATAATTATTATTTTTAGACATTACCTGTTGCGTGTTGGTCTATTTATTTATAAGACGTTTTCAGTGCACTAAGTGTTAGTTCACTAATTATTATAATTACCTCATGTGGAATATATTTAAAACCGTGATTTGACATTGGCAAGGCCGCGACTTCAACCAATTACATTTGAATTTCATATGAGCATTTGCCTAACCGAAAATTACATTTTACCGTAATGTACACTATAAATTCCGACGCCCATAAAATATATCAAGGGACGATAAAGACGCGAGATTTTGGGGGCCTTTTAATTTTTACGTTTTATTTATCGCGCGCCTCGTAAATTTCACCGAAGCCTACAAGGAAAATTAATAAACACAACACAGTTTCACAGGCGAAGATCGTTAGGTGCCTGATTAAGTTTATGGAGAAGCAACACATGCGAGATGTTAATACGCATTGATATCTTGAAACTCGCAACAAATGTTTGACTTACAATTTGAACGCAAATTTTCCACGGAAGATGCGACAAACAGCTTTCAGCTGAAAGAGTTTGCAACAGGTGTGTACTTTACGAATAAAAACCTTATATTTTCCCAAAATAAAAAAAATGGATGCAGTTTTACAGAACCCCGGTGCAAGTGAAACCATATTGCTTCAACCCCAAAATGCATTTAAGGCGAAATTGCGAAAATTATGTTTTTGTGTGTCGTACGCGTTTGGAGTTCGTAGTGATCCTGAATATCGTAAATTTTTTTTTTGTTTTACGGTTGGCAACGCAAAATGTCAAGTATGAAATGTCAGTGTCTTCGTTAAAATTGTTAACATAATCAAAGCCTGCAAAACAACATTTTGATACCAGACAGTAAGATCCACCGCAAATGAATATTTTCATCATTATTTATAGTTTTGTGGAAACTTAGAAATAAACAAAACCATACAAAATGGATTTAGTGACATGGCGCTGCCAACTTTCGACAAAGTCCCTAGACCACTTTCATTCTAATTTCAATAATTTTCGCAAATAGAAAAAATACATACACTCCTCAGCAAAATTAACGCATAATGCATTATATCATATATGTAAATGTATATCATTTTTATTAATCATCATTTATTTTGATAAAATCCTTGATAAAAGGTCATTATTTTTGTATTGTTTCCCATAGCTGTTTGACAAGCTGAAATTTACCCATTTATGACAATCGCCTGTTCAGCTGACTTTTTGAGTTTCGTCACTCTTTTTGCTTATGAAGAGGGGCCTTTACAATTATTAATTATTAAAATAAACAACCAAAAATTTCACTCTGCGTTTTCTAATTAAAATCATTTTAAAATAAGCGTTAATTTTGCAGAGAGTGTAGTTATTTGTATATGAAGGACGTAAAAGTGAACTTTTTTGGCCGAATCTGTTTGTAGTCAAGGCGTTAGCCGACTAAAGTTCAAAATATTTCTACACTCTAGCGATTCCAAGTGTTTCAATGGCCTACACAGCCTTGTTTTATTTTTGAAGGCACACGTAAAAAGCATTCAGAAGAGGGCATGGAATAACTTTGGAATTCGTTTAAGTGTAGAATATATTTGAATTTGAGCTGTGAAATGCAATTTTCGGATATTAGAAATTTTTAATATAATTTTTAACAAATTCCATCTCCAAATGGCGTTCGGTAAATGTTTGAATAACAGATAATGTTTTGTCTGTCAAATTTCATATGTCAATGTCAAACACTGTAAAAAATTAAACAAATGCAAAATTCCATGGCGTAGTGCGAACCTTTTTTTTTTGTAGGCCCGTTATATTTATGAAACATCTAGCAAATCCAGATTTTGTGATAAAAACAATACATCTATTCGACTTCTCAACAGATCACTTAAGAATTAAAGGATTAGGATCTAAAAAAAGCACCAAGTTGTGAACAACGGTTTATTTTAGTCTCGATAATATCTTTGCATTTGTATTTGTAGAAAATTAATAAATGCTCGGGGGGCTCAGACACTTTTACCCATAAATTGGAGCTGAGCAAATGAATAGAAAATTAACTAAAGCAGTTATCAAAGGCAAACCGTTTTGGTCCATTGGGTGAATGGTTAGAATTGATATATTAGTTTGCAGAACTGCACCTAGAGTAGGTGGTCCAGTTGAGCTCAGGTAGAGTGGCCCAGACGTGGGTACAATTTGGAAAATCACAATAATTTCAACTGTGACAGTTAATACGAGTCGTAAACGTCAAAATTAATAGGGAAACCGCACCGGGAACGAGAAATTCTTTGAGGCGGCCGCTCCGCTCAAATTAGTTTTTTTGCGCACGCACTGAATTTCGATTGGGACGTTTATTGTTTTATTCGCCGATGGCGTGCCGCATTTTATTAGATTTCGCGCGAAGAGCCAACAATGCCATTTTTCCGGCGAAGCGACGGCCGTGTTTGGACAATGAAAAATCGCGTTGTTATTAATAAAACGCGTGTCGTGGTGGCATTTCAGACGCAGAAGGAAACAATGAGAGTTTGAGTTTTATGTGCCTCGGACTGGGGTATAATTGCATGTGTGTAAGTCGTAGGAATCTGATTGTTTATCGACACATTCTTCATAAAGCAAGCGTTACCGGGCGACGTTCGCTGCTCAGGTCGACAACACCATCATCCACGCACTCCCGTTTTACTACTGCTGCTTCTGATGTTCGAGAAGAGCTGCAGGGGTCGGCGATGGCCAAAAAACTCGAACACCCTCCACGAGCGGGACATAAATATGCCAAAATCACCAAACTATGGTAATTTCATTAGGTCCGAGTCTGGGCGGTGCGGGGACGCTTTACGCATTTCCCACGACTGTAAATCCCGTTTTATTTGTTTACGGTGCTAGCTTTTTAATTCCCAAAACGATGGGCTCGTGGGTGGTTCCACTAACAATTGGAAAAAAACGTAATTCTAGTAAATGTTGCCTGATTGAATGAAAAATGTATATCAGCACAAAAATTTCACAGCACTGCAATTTCGGACACAATTATCAAAACAGTGCGGCGGATGCACCTGAAAAATTGCACGTTTCAATTTGTTGGGTTTTTACTAAACACGGACAGCACATCAAAATTGTGTTTTTTTAAACGAGCACAATAATTTTCACAATAATTCTTTAAAAGTGCAGGAAATAATGAAAGTAGTTGGAAATTGAAAAAGGCAATTTTGGAACTGGTTCTAGTTTTAAAAACGAAAAAGGAATTGTACTTGAAAATTATTTTACAAATTATATTTTTACCATATACAAGCACAAACAATTTCACAATACCTACTTTAAAAATGCAAGAAATAATGAAAGTAATTAAAAGTTGAAAAAGTTTATTTTGGAACTGGTTCTGGTTTTAAAAAAGAAAAAGAAAAAAGAAATTGTACTAAATTTTACAAATTGTTTTTTTTATCATATACAAGCACAAACAATTTTACAATATTTTATTTAAAATGTTGGGAAATTATAAAAGTAGTTGGAAGTTGAAAAAGTCAATTTTGGAACTAATTGTCGTTTTAAAAACGAAAAAATTATTCAACTTGACAAATTTTTACAAATTGTTTTAAAAACAAGCACGGAAAATTTTACAATAATTCTTAAAAAATGTAGGGAAAAAATCAAACGTTAGAAGTGGTAAAAGTCAATTTTGGAACTAATTCTCGTTTTAAAAACGAAAAAATAATTCTACTTGAAAAATTTTTACAAATTGTTTTTTGAAACAAGCACCAACAATTTCACAATAATTCTAAAAAAATGTAGAGAAATAATAAAAGTAGTTAGTAGTTGAAAAAGTCAAATTTGGAACTTGTTCTGATTTGAATGACAAAAAAGGAACTGTACTTGAAAAAAGTTTACTAATTATTTTATTAAACAAGCACAACAAATTTCACAATAATTTAAAAATTTTGGGCAATTAAAAAAGTAGTTGGAAGTTGAAAAAGTCAATTTTGTAACTGGTTCTGGTTTGTAAAACGAAAAAGGAATTTTACTTGAAAACATTTTTACAAATTGTTTTTTCAAATAAGCACAGACAATTTCACAATAATTCTTAAAAAATGTGAGGAAATAATTAAAGTAGTTAGTTCACAATAATTGTTTTTAGAAACAAACACAAAAAAATTCACAACAATTCTTAAAAAATGTAGGAATAATAAACGTAGTTGGAAGTTGAAAAAGTCAATTTTGGAACTGGTTCTGTTTGTAAAAACGAAAAAGGAATTGTACTTGAAAAATATTTTACAAATTCGGGGACCGTCAAGGATAACGCGGAACCGGTGACTATAAATCAGAACGATCACTTAAGCCGCTGGTGGCAAATCAGAATACATTTTATGTCAGTGTGAAGGGTGCACCTGAAAAACCGAACGTTTCAATGTGTTCTGTTTTTACTGGACATCAAATAAAAAAATAAACAAGTTTTGCAATTGTAACAATTTTTCGTTCAACTAACTTGGTTTTTCTTCAAAATTGTGAACTATTTCATCGTGAAAATTCGAGTGCAGTGCTCACCAGAAATGATTTTCCTACCAAATAAATACAGAATTTCAAATGTTTTATGTTGGTGGCATTTCTAGTTGTAGATTGTTTCAAAAATTTATTTTATGAAAAAAACTTATTTTTGCATTTAGCAATGATTTAGCAATAATATTTTAAACTGGACAGTTTTTAAGGAATTTAGTTTTGCAAGTCAAGGATAACTCAGAACCGGTGACGATAAATCAAAACCATCGCTTAAAACCGCTGCTGGTAGCAAATCGGTGAATATAAGCCGACGTCTGTTCTGATTGACTGCAAAAATAACAATTTATCACTAGCGTGTTTCCAATGAATAATTACCAACAAATCGTTTATATTATTGCGACGATAATGAAATGATAACGGCGATAAGAAATCAATTGTGGTCAGTTTCGTAAAATTGGCGGCGCGAACAGAGCGTGGACGTCGTCTTCAGCGAGTACTCACTTATACACATAAGGGTGCATCCAGTAGGTCAGAGGCGAGTGGTGCCGCGTTGAGCATCACCCAAACACATCCTAAAATCACTCAAGTCCTGAAACTCCGACAACTTGGTCGCCGCACTCTGCGTCACTGAGTCCGGAAAGCGAACGTCGAACGCACAAGTCACTAGAAGAGCACCGGTTCGGCGTCGGGACGCTCCACTGCCTGAACGGTGGCGCACATGTAGACGACGTCGTCGAGCGACTTGGATATAACAACAATCACTGCTCACCGCTTAAACTCTGATAACACAATGGGTCGCGACTACCATATTCCTCCCCACTCACACTATCCTCCGTCCTACTACCCCATCTCTAGCGGTTGCGCAAAAGTCCCCAAATTATCTTTCTAAGTTGATTTGATCATCATCACGAGATAGCTGCACTTGTAATTAAAAAAAAATACAACAATCGCTTTAGGGGTCTACAACCTTAGGAAAAAAATATTGCGCCGCACGATTTGTCCAAACCCAAACACGCCGTTCCTCGGAGTTTTTAGTTCCGAACCAGATCCGATTTCGTTGCAGCGAGTGTTTGTCCCATCGAGCGGAATAATTGAAGATTTACCTAATCTAATCCGATAATGCTCCGGCACTGTATCTCTGGAAATTCCGACACTTGACGAACGAAAAACACTGCGTTTTGCTCGAGAATGCTGCATGCTTACTAACCAGATTCAGGTCGCTGTGTGCAGATATTGTTGTTATCTCGATGGGCTTTGCATTTTAATGACGGCATAGAAAATTATCGCAATTTCACTAATTGGATGCGTTTCTATAAATTCACAAAGTGCGTGCATTTTAACACATCTCTAAACTGAATTTCCTTGGACGCTTTATTGTTATTTATGAATTATACCCTAACATTGTTGTTTATTTCGTACAATTTTATTAATTCCATGCGTTTCTATAAATTCACAAAGTGCGTGCATTTTAGAACATCTCCAAACTGCATTTTCTTGGACGCTTTATTGTTATTTATGAATTATATCCTAACATTGTTGTTTATTTCGTACAATTTCATTAATTCGATTCGTTTCCATAAATTCACAAGCATCTCTAAACTGCATTTATTTCCTTGGACGTTTTATGGTTATTTATGAATTATCTCCTAGTATTGTTGTTTATTTCGTAACAACAATTTCGCTGGCGCATAAACATTGTCGTAAATTATAAATATTCCCGATTGTGATACCTTTCTACGAAAATTTTAAAATTCACATTTTGCAACCGTTTTATCGCACGAAATTTATTTGCGGCAAAAATTGTTAGTTTCTAACGCAGCGCTTCAAATACTGATGTGACTAATTTCTGGTTTTTAAGCATTTCTAAATAGTTTCATAATCTAAGATAGCTGTAACCGAACCGATAAATGTGACAATTTTAGAATTAAAATGTTTTAAGCAGTTTGCGACAAATACAGCCGATAACGGCAAGTTGTGATTATTGAATCTATTTTATTGTTTCTGTGGAGACAGACAAGTAAATTCATCAATCAAGTGGCAAGACCAAAGTAGAATAAGCAAACACTGATATGGACAATTTAAAAAATGTGAATATGAGACTATATCAGGGTAATGATGACTAAAAATAGTCAAAGTAAATAATGAAGAAATGAAGGATGTTTAAATTTACTTGGATGTGAAGTGTACTGCGAATTGATCTTCACATCCCCTTTTTCTTCATTTAAAATCTTGGATCTACTTCATAACAAACACTGAAAAAATATATTTTAATACTAGATGCTATACAGTGACTTAAATAGATATAAAAGTGGAAAATGAAAAACAAATTTGATGTTATTGGTATCGGTTGGTATTATTAATACAGGCTGTTTCTGAAAGATGCAAAACGCACCGAAATTTAAACAATTATATGTATATGCAAATATTTTAGTGTTCCGGTCCCGGTTATACCGCAAATTTGTTATTTTAAATTAAAACGTATTTTTAATTAATTTTCGGATTCTGTAATTCTACGTCGCTCTGTAGGTACCAAGTCTTTTACCGTTAAAAATACATCAAATGAACAATAAAATGCAGTTCGTCGAAACTTAGTCACCAATTAGTCATAGAATTGTACCATGCTCATGTTGCTAAAAATTTAGGAAATTATATCTGAAGTAGAAAAATATTGTATGTAACTAGAATTGAATTGGAAAATTAAGAAATTTGATCTCAATATCTAAACCTAGATGCCGCGCTTTTAAAGTTCATATTCCACTTTCCTTTTTTTAAATTTTTTATCGAGTTTGCTAAAATTTGAATTTACAATTTTTTTGGATACCACACTTAAATACACTAATTCCTTCTTGGTGCGTCGGGTTTTAGTACATTTTTGATTGACAATTTCTATCAAATGTCATGATTTATTCTTCTCTAAAGACTACACTACGCTGTAAAATTAAAACTAAAGGTTGAAATCATTTGAAATTAAATGAGAAATGGTGCGTTTTAACAAACAAAAATAACACAATCAAATAGCATTAAAACGGTACAATCTAGAATTAGGAATATCCAATTAATTGATGGAGAATTCAATTTTGTAGTAAAAAATTGCGAAAGAAAAAAGTGTGATGATTCAGCTACGGTTCGTCTCTTAATAAAATTTCTGGAAGTTCTCCAACTCTGTGGCATTTCCAGCCATTAACACCAAATTTAAATAATTTTTATTACTCAATTTTACGCGTGGCGATCCAAATGGATTTTATTTCAGATCTGAAATCCCACAGTTGCGTAGTTCAAACACTCGGGTTATATTTCTCAGTTATTCTAAAGAAAAGTAGAAAAAATTAAATTACTCGCATATGATTACTTTTACGTTTCATTAATTATTAATTAATTTTTTGTTTTGTTTTTGTAAAAAAAATCTTTCAAAAATTGTAAAAAATAAAAGTTGATACTAAATGACATAAAATTTCCTGCCAAATGTCAATGTTAAAGGTAAATAAAAAATATAACAAAACCTAATGAACTATCGTCGTGAAACAACCTGTATACAGAATTTATTGTCATAAATCTATGCTTTTGTGCTACTTTCTCTTTTTGTTTTTTGCACTTTTGCCGAAATAGCTTATCACACGCTCCACATCTTCCAGACGGTTTGTCCTACTCTACCGAGACAGTGTATTTTCCAAATTATCATATTTTAAATAATTTAAATATAAAATATCGTCTGACAACAATTTTATATGTTTTCGTTCAAACTGTCTTCAAAATATTTACTAAAACACTTTCTCAGTCCCCCGTAATTTTATTATAAATATTGTATTGCAAATATGTCATTATTGCATAAGTTAAACAGTCGGAATAAAACGCGTACTTCAAAGCTTCCGATTTCGTCTGTATCGACAGAGGATATCGTTCAAAGCTTGAAGAGTGTAAATAATGGGAGTACAAATAAGAAATAAGGAATCAAATTAGGCCATGGAATCACTTTGGAATTCGTTCGAGAGTGGGCAATATTTAACTCAGATCGGGAAATTTGAAACTAAAATTTCGTTTGACGGCCCACGGATACGACATATAAGATATATTTATTTAATATATTTCTTTTACAAAATATACGGACATCGGCTTAGACGTCGATTGAGCAACTTTTTGATTGCCAGTTCCTGTCAAATGTCATGATATGTAATTCTCAAACGTCTACACTATAAAAAATAATAAAACAACGCTTCTTCCAAAGGTGCACTGCGAACCCCTTTTTTTTGCACGTTACACCGTGCGATATGTAAGCTGTTTGAACTTCGGTAGAGGGTAGAAACATTTTGATCAAGAATTAGAGATAGTTGAGATTAAGTTGTCCGTTCACAACTGTTACGATACATTTAATGTTTTCTTTACGATATTCCATTGCCAGATGTCGTTTGAGCAAATTTTTGTTTGATAGTTCCTGTCAATTGTTATCATTTGACCATGCCACAGATTACTTCAGATGACTGACTTCATAGGGCGATTTTGCTCGGAACTATCTCTTTTCTACACATTGAAACTAGGCGCATGACATCTTTGTCACAGATACCATAAGCAAATGTAGAGGCGCTGTAGTCGTTGCTAATACTTTATATGACCGCTAGATGTTACAACAAAAACTTTTATTTAAATTCAAATAAAAGGCCCAATACTTTTACTATTTTAAATTGAAGAATGTACAATTCCATGTTTTTTAAAAAGCTTGTTGCTTTTTTTCTGGCTAATATTTTAAAAACAGCATTTTGGTTCAATTATAATCAAGCCAGTAAATGTCAAAACTTGCTTGTATATTCAATTTGTGAAACATTTTAAGCGAAAGATGGGTCTTTTTTACATTATTTGTGGTGTTGGTGAAAACTAAGCGGAGAAACTGTACCCTGCATTGTTTTCCAAAAAATGAAGAAACGTAAGGATGTTTTATTAATACAACAAATTCAGGACATCTAATTACATCATTCTAGAGCGAAACTGTGGCAAGAAGCTCTAAATGTCCAAAATTGCAATCTAAAACAAAAGTGGAAGATTTGCAAAAAACACTTTTCGGCATCGTTAGATATTAGGCTTCATTATTCCTTATTTTTGTGTATGAATTTGAAGAACTAAGCCAGGTGCTCTATTGGTTGTCCGGCAAGTCTTTCAAAGTTTCCATTATTATATAATAACCCCAAGTAATTATCATATGTGTAAGTTATACATACCTATCTTAGAAATGTAATTGTTAACATTTTGGGTATAATTTTGTTTAATTTAAATTATGTAATATAATAAATTGATTTTTATAAATTTTTTTGTTTGTATGACGTGTAAATAATGAAGGAATATTTTATGATTTATTCTACAAAACAATGTTTTACATTAATTTTGTAGAATAAATCATAAAATATTCAAAATATAGCATTTTTTCTACCTATAAAGAGAGGAGAGACTATTTAAATTTGCCGCAAATTTTGATCGATGCGCCATCTGAAAACTGTTACATAATTTGAAGGTCGTTAAAAGTCATTCCGCCAAAATATTTGCATTGAGTCAGTCATCTGGTGTAATCTGTGGCCATGCCAAAGATCTACACTGTAAAAAATAAAATAAAAACTAGTTTCTTGAGCCCCCGTTTAAATTTTTGCACATTGCTATTCCGCTTATTTAGGGGCAACACTTTCTGTTCAATTTGAGTGTGTTTGTACTTTCATTTTGTTGTTTCCACAGAAACTAACACTTAAATTTTGATTGCTCACACTGTAGTACACCGTAGGTACTGCCGATAAAATAATGTGGAATGTGACATCCTGCGCGATTATGATTTTTTTTAGAATAGCCCAAGCGTTTGGAACATGATAGTATTTTTATCCGGTAGAGTGTGTACTTAAAGGATTTTACTTGTCATACGAATAACTGATGGCGGCTGATAAAAATCACAACAACACACATTTAGAATAGGTGCAAAAATCTAACGTTACAAGCCAAAACTGAAGTAATTTATATTTAACTCCGTTGGTATGTTGATTTTTAACACAGATATATTGTTTTGTTATCAAGTTACACCTAAAATCAATTAGAGGTGCGTACTTGGGGTTTTGTTGTGGAAATGTGCGACTAACAAACATACAACTGGGAGGATGGTAATTTTGTTATCTTAAATCGAATAAGTTTTTCATGCAGATGCAGTGGCGGCTGAAATATGCGCATCTCGTATATGGCACCGAAATTTTGCTTTAAAAAATAAATGTAGAACGAGAATGCGTCTCAAAAGAAATGATTAAACTGCATGAGTCGCCGATTTCTTTTTACGTCGACAATGAACGTCTGCCGTTTTAACCCTACGCTGTGCCATTTTCGCCATAAAACTCGGTGTTTTACGAACGAGAGGGACGTGGTAATCGCGATGCGAACTGAAGAACATAAGAACCGACAGCTGTCACTCGGCGGGTTGCCCGTTGTCTGCAGGCACAACATCTTCTTCAAGGTGGTCTGTCACTTGACATCTACCCAGGTCCGCGAAGATTTATAGGAGTCTGCGTTTATCGCCCAAAAAATCGTCCGCTTATAATTGGTCTGCGACGAGATTCGCCGGATTTTGTGTCAAAAACGGGACGCGGAGGAGTGTCAAGCAACAAGTAGGACTCACCGATCGGGCCGTGCCATCTGAAACGCTTTTTCCGGACCAACTTTTCACGAAACATCGAACCACTGTCGCCGATACAGATCGCGCTGATAACAATTGTGAAAATTGTTATCATATTGCATAAAAATTCGAAATATTTTAATTACCTCGATAAGAGGTGTGAGAAGCCGCGCCATTAATTACATAAGATCCGCTTGTTTTCTTGAGTGTGTGGCCAAGGATTAGCAACTCCTCCTCTTGGAATTTTCATTCCACAAACCAATCAACGCCAAAGACAACGAATGCACCGAATCGAATCGATTATTTTGGGCCGATTCGAAGCCTGCGACGTTCTAAACATAATAATTTTCGACGATCAAAATACTTCGCCCCGGAATTTTGGTCAAGCAGGTGTAAATGTATGGAAATTGTGCAGATAATGGGAGCCTCGACCCGGCATGGATAGGATTGGATTTGAGATAATTTTGCATAAAAAAATCAATTTCGACTCGGAAATTGCCAAATTGATGTCGTCTGTGGCTGCCTCGAACCCTAAATGCCACTTCCATTAAAATTAAATTACACAAATTGCATCGAATCTTATCAGTGCGTGCCACACGACCTCCTAATTTACTTACAAATGGCGGAATTTTCATTTACATGCGCGTCTCGTTCGCGGGTCTATTAAAGACACTCGAATCCGCTGGGAGATCTTATCACATCTCGTCCGTGTTTGCAATTAAATCGGCAGCAAGTGCCCCGACGGAAATTTACTAAAATATCATTTATAATCTATTATATCGAAAATTGCTGCTCCAGTGGAAAACCCAAGATAGTAAAACAGAAATTTCGAGATCGCTATTTCGAGAAATTCAATTGCAATAAAATAAAAGCTTTTTAAATATAATATACCTACTTAACAAAAGAATTATACGTAATCTGAAGTTGTTTTAATATCGGGAATAACCCGAGACGACTGAAATATACAGGGTGATTCATGTAGACCGTTTATTAGAAAATTTAATATTTTTTGTAAAGCTAGAAAGTTAATATTTAGGTTATGGCGGAAATTTACATCCCCTTTGTTCTTTTAAATGGCAACCCCTTATTTTTATGTTAATATTGATTCGATCACTCCATTGTGAATCTAAAAAAAAAACAGATTGTTGTGACTTACCTTTTATGATTTTATTAATATTCTTAATTGTACGTATGCTAAAAATAGAACATAATTTTTAAAAATTGATAACTTTTGAACGTTTGAAATATTGCAATAATTCTTGTTTCTGTCGATTCGTATAGTTTCAAAAAATAATTTGAGAGACTTCTAATACTTTTTAATGTTGCGATATCCCAAATATTACTATAACAAAATGACAAAAACTATTTTTTTCAAACTGTAACTCCACAATCTAATAAAGGAATTGATGTAAAAGTAAAAAATAACTCGATCGTTATAACAGTTTGTTATACCAATTCTCGACAGTATTTAGGGTATTCCACGTTTTGTAAAAAAATGCATCTTCTCTTAGGTTTTGGAATGTGTCTAGGCTGTGGACTAGAAACATTTGATTCAAACAATTGAAATTAGCATGTCATATGAATTATGCTTTTTATCAAATCCTTAATATCGTAAAAACATAACAGAACTGGCACATGATACCTGTATAAAAGTCGAGTTTTTTTATCTCTAAATCGAATGAATTTTTCAAATTGTGGGGTTGCTATTTGAAAAAAATAAGTTTTTGATATTTTGTTATAATCATATTCAAAAATTTGCAGCAACCCTTTGAGACATTCTAATTGTCTAAAAAGCACTTCTACATGATACTCTGAGGTAATGCAAAACGACAAAAAAATTATGTATTATTTGCAACGAATCAAGAGATATTTATTTTTAAAAAAATTCTTGCATCTCCAAATTTTAACATTAAATTGAAAATATTTCAAAAACTATAGAGGTTGAGAGGTAGGTAGTGGATGCGTCGTATTCAGTATTGAGTGCCCAAATGAATAAGTGCATAAAAATAAGGAATTGCCGTTTAAAATAACAAAGTTTATGTCAATTTCCGATATAACCGAAAATACCGCCATCTTGAAAGTGTTTTACTTCCATTCAGAATGAACGATAATGATGATGCACTTCTAACACAGCTCAAGATATAGAACAGTTTCTCAGGAGCCCATGAAATCCAACTTTAGTTTAATTTTTTACAGTGTAGACTTTTGACATTGACAAATTATGACATTTGACTCCAATTGTAAATCAAAAATTTGCTCAAACGACGCCTAAATTTCTCTCTTGCCTCTTATAAAAATACAAAATATAACGCGTCCGAAATGGTATCAACAGCAACAAAGTCATAACCTCAAATGTGAATATTTTTTACAATCTAACCAAATTGAAAATAGTTCCGTAGGCAACGCCATCTTGTTTTATTTTTTAATTCACGAATTGGTTGCACAACACTCGGAAATATAAAAGAGCAAAGCCGGCAAAATATAACAACTAAAAACTAAGGAATAAATCAATTAAAAAGTAATTTTTCATTTCTTAGACGGCGAAACAAATCTGAGCAAATATTTGCGTTCCTCCAAGGCTGAATTTTAATTCGATGAATATTATGAATAGTAATGGCCCGCAGATTTAATTCCGGAACTGAGATAATGCAAAAACGCAAATTTATGGGACGAAGAAGCAACAGTCAAAAATAAAATCAATCAAAGCGCTTTGGGAGGTTTAACGGGATTAAAACATCGTTTTACTGCAAAAATGTGTGAACTGATTGCGAGTCCATTAATAACATTTTTAAATCTCCACTAATCAGTCTCACGATTTAGAAACATGATAAGTTTGTCTTTATAATAAATCAATAATACGTAGTTGAAGAATATCGCTTTACAGTTTATCACTGTCACCGTGCGAGGTTTGCTTTTTGATCGTTATTAATCGGTGAATTGTGAATTGTTACATAAACCTGATCAACATTTTTTATAATCTCAGATTGTGATTAGATTTTTTTATGGACAGCTGTAGCCGATATATATTTGCGAATTGTTTTACTTATAGCTTTGTTTGTTTGTTTTCTTGACGGACAGGCGTCTCACTTTCATTAACACAACGCAGAATTACTGTAACTTTTACTTCCCATCGGTTGTGTAAAATTTAGCAAGTTTCCACATCTTGGCCAAACTTTCATCGTTACCTAACTCTTTTATAACGCACATTTTATGGTAATGAATTGTTAAAATTATTAAAAACAAAACCACCGGCTCTGGTGACGTCAATGAGATAATTTTTTTCTGTCGTATTATAATTTTCGTAGAGGCTGACGTCATTAATTGAAAAACATGTGAAAATTAGGTAAATAACTTACTTGCGGACAATTCCAATCGAATTTTCACTCTTCGGACTCGAACATATCAGTATCATGTCAGTGCAAAGTGAATGACATAAAATCTGCCGACTGCAAGACAGATTTTATCACTGAACTGTACTTCCCTTTCATAAAAATTCCGATTTTATTTTTGTACCGATAAAAATATGTCTGTGATAAATACGTCTGTCAAATTTAGCCCAAATTTATACTGGTCTTTATGTTTTCTATTATACTTGAAATAATCACTGAATCATTTCGATATCAGATAAGCTTATTTTCCAGGAACGCGCTACAATAAAAATAACAATAATAAGGCGAAAGTCGTAATGGTGCGATCGCATTCTGATAGTTTTGTAGAAAAGCGACAATGAACTAGAAAGGAATTTCGCTGATGAGCGGAATTTCCAACAGGCGCGATAATAACGGCGCCATCGCCGGTACATTATTTGGAAATCGACTAATCTCCTCATAAAATAATCGCCTCAATTGTGAAAAGTTAAAGGTTGATTTCCTTGGACTGGCAAAAGTGTGACGGGCGCCATAATCTCCCGATGTTTGCCTTAGCCGGTAATTATTCGCTCTCAAGAACTTATTCACCATGAAAGTTCAACGAGGGCCGCCTCTTAACACGGATAATTCATTACGGGTTAGATTTGAAAAACGCCCAACAACTCATTAAAAAACAAAAAAGTTCAACACAACCACACACATGGTGCACTTGGACACCAACCACTTTCATGCTTCAAAATGTTTAGTGACTTCCTTGGATCACAATTACCATCGAACCAAATCCATCAAGCCGTCGAAGATCTGCTTAGGTTTTTGAACACTATATATTCAGGAAATGAAATATTTTTCCTCAGTTTTACAGTATTAAGATGATTCAACAGATACTTTATCAACACTCTGTCGTTAAATGCCAACTACCAAAGCTGAATACAGCATCAGAGCCATCAAATCTAATATGTCAATGCCCAACAAGTCAAGATAGCATTGCCCAGGTTCTTGAACACCATATTTACAAGTAATGAAATATTTCTACTTTTGAAAATATTGCAACATTAAGATGAGTGAGTAGACTTTTTCTTCATTTTATCGCTGGATGCTAGCTACCTAAGCTTACTTACAGCATGCTTCTCTCTTGATAACACCCAAGTTAAAGCATACACACTCTCCATGCTTCAAAATGTGTAAAGACAATGTTGGGCCACAATCTCAAGACCATCGAATCAAATCCATCAATGTCCAACAAGAAGATAGCATTGTCTAAGTTCTCAAACATAAAAAATTATATACATACCTATATTTCTTCCAGAAAATATAGCAGAACTAAGATAGTTCAATAGACACTTTTTTCACACGTCGTTGGATATTTGCTACCAAACCTTACTTAGAAGAGGCTTTAAAATATATTATGACTCAGTTAGGACATAAGCTCAATCAATTCCCAACAAGGCAATATTGCCTAGATTAATAAGCATTTAACAAAAAATTAAATACTGTTGCTCTTGAAATATTGCCGCATTTAGATGAGTGAAAAAAACAGCTATTAAGCTTATTTAGATTAGAACATGCTTCTTTATTGATAACACCCACTTGAAAGCCTACACGCTTCAAAATTTTCTTAGATTTGTCTAGATTCATAAACAGTGTATTTTCAAAAAATCAACATATTTTTTCTGAAAATATTGCAGCATTTATATGAGGTATCATTTTCTTTCCTCATTTTGTCGTTGGATTCTAGCTAGCTAGCACATTACTCTATGTTGATAACTCGTACATAAAAGCCAGTCTCAATGTTTGAAAATGGTTTCTGAATTCGTTGGGCCACAATTTTAGTACCAACAAGTTAAAAAAATTGCCTAGGTTCTTGAGCACTGAATTTTGAAGAAATTAAATATTCTTGCTTTTGCAAATATTGAAGTATTAAGATGATTGAATAAAGACTTTTTCCACTCTTTGTCGTTAAATGCTAGCTCGCAAAGCATACTTAAAACATGCTTCTCTGCTGATCGTGTAAGCTTGCAATTTCCACGGATCAAAATTTTTGATGACTTTGTTGGGACGCAATCTCAGGACTTTCAAAACAAAACCATCAATACCTAACAAGAAGATCGCATTGCCTAGGTTCTTCAACAACGTATAGACTTTGCCACACTTTGTCGTTGGATACCTGCTACCTAACCTCACTTAGAACATGCTTTAAAATAATTTGTGACTTGTGACTCTCAACAGACCAAATCGATCCATGCCCAACAAGTCAACATAGCATTGCCTAGGTTCTTGAGCACCATTTTCAAGAAATGAAATATTGTTGCGCTTGAAATATTGCAGCATTAAAATGAGTGAACACACTTTTTCCGCACGTTGTCATTGGATTCTAAGTACCAAAGCTTACTACCTAGATTCCTTCTTTGTAGACAAAGCTGATCGTGTAAGCTTAGGCTCTCCACGTTTCAAAATGTTTAGTAAATTTGTTGGGCCACAATCTCAGAATGATTGAACCAAATGAATACCCAACAAGTCAACAGTATTGCCTAGGATCCTAATTTCATTTTGAGTAAATGAAACATTTTTGTTCTTTGAAATATTGCAGCATTAAGATGATTGAATGAAGACTTCCTCACTTTCTGTTGCCATTGGAAATTCGCTATCAAAGGATATTTAGAACATGCTTCAAAATTATTTGTGATTTTGTTGAGACATAATCTCAAAAATAACAAATCAAATCCAACAACCTCCAACAATGTTGACACAAGTCAACATTGCCTAGGCTTTTGAGCGCCGTATTTTGAAGATATTAAATATGTATGCTCTTGAAAACATTGCAAAATTTAGATGAGTGAGTAAGCTACCGAAACTTACTTAGAACATGATTCTTGGTTGGTAGGTAAGCCCCACCGCACACCTTTACTTTCCATGCTTCAAAAATTTTAGTGAATTTGTTGAGCCACAATCTCAGGACCTTTGAACCAAATCATTACTCAACATTGCTCAACAATAATTGCCCTGGTTCCTGATTTCATTTTGAAGATATCATATATTTTTGTTCTTAAAAATAACGATATCATTAAAATGATTGAATGAAGACAATGTCCACGTTTTGTCTTGTCATTTGATATTTGCTACCAAAGTTTACTTTACATGTTTCAAAATATTTCGTGACTTAGTACAGACCTAATATCAGGACTACCAAATCAAATTCATCAATGCCCAACAAGTCAACATATTTTGAAAAACTTAAATGGTTTTCCTCTTGAAATGTTTCAGCGTTAAGAAAGTTAAAACAAACATTTTCCACACTTGCCGTTGGGTACCTTACTTAGAACATGCTTCTTTGTTGATAACATTTAAGAGAAAGCAAAATTTTTTAGATTTGTTTGGTGACTACTATAATCTCAGAACCATCGAGCTTCTTAAACAACAACTTATCACGAAATTAAATATTTTTGCTCATGAAAATATTGCAACATAAGATGATTAATGTATACTTTTCCCACACTTTGTCGTTGGATATCTGCTACCAAACCTTATTGGAACATGCTGCAGAACATTTTAGTGACTTCGTTGAGACATAATCTCAGGATCACCAAATCATATTCATGAATGCCCAAAAAGTCAAAATAGGCATTGCCTAGGTTTTTGAACGCTATATTTTCAAGGCAGCATTAAAATGAGTAAATAAACCTTTTCGACGCTTTGTCGTTGGATACTAGCTACCAAAGCTTAGTTTAGAACATGTTTCTTTGCTGATAACACCCATTACTCTTCATGTTTCTAAATATTTAGTGACTTGAATGGGTTTAGTGGAGAATGGGAAATAGTGTCAGGACCTTCGAATCAAAACCATTTAATGCCCAACAAGAAGATAGCATTGCTTAGCCTACTGAGCAACTGCCAAATAGTGAAGAATTCAAAATTTACCACTATCTGACACATCAATTTAGAAAATAGCTAAACTCTTCGTAAAAATTTCGAGAAAGCAGTAAACGAGTAGTAGAAATCATCACTGAACGTCCATGCTCTTTTCCAATTGACACACATAGCATCTTGGGGTGAATTTCTCATTTGGTCTAAGCGGAATCGACAAATTGTGGCCAACACGTGGCCGAGACGAAGAAAGACGTATGTCGCCGTAAGCTCATTTTACGTCGTTCGTAATGATTGCGCTAAATGCAGACACACGAGCTTCTCTTTCTCGATAAGCGATCTGTAAACACAAACTCGAACAATTAGACAATCACAGAACGCTCGTCCGAAAGTTGGAAGTCGTTTCCGATTTGCAAGTCACTGAGCGCAGACAGGAATCTTCGAGGAAATGCGACGACGATTCGTCTTGTTCGAGTTTAACACGATATAAAAGAGCTTATAATGTTTTCCTTAAATATTTATTTGTTGTTATTCGTAGAATATTTGACAGTTCTCATGTGGTCGTGAAATTTGTAGCAATTATGACACCTAGACGATAATCAGCTGAATCAATAACAATTTCTTTGTTTGCTGTGGGAAATTACCAATATTGAAATGAGATCCGCTAAGTGTATTAGCGAAACGACGCTTATACTGGCGGCGATGGCTTAATCAGAAGTTTATAGACGAAGATTGCCGGAAAACACGCAAATAGACACCTTTGACGCATTCCGGAGAATCCGAGCCACTCGACTCTAAGAAATTTCATCCACGGAGTGGCGCCTGGAAATTATTTCGTTCTACTCTTGCTCGGAAATGTTTTCTAGTCAAATCGATAAATCACTCTGAAAGATTAAAATTAAAGTAATCGATTCGTGTTCAAACACTTGTCTTCACGATTTTACACAGACATAAGTAAGATAACAGGAGAACGAGAGAGCTGGAGGCGAGCGATTTTCCGGAGATTTTCTTTCAGTTAACCGCCGCCTCGGCTTCCGACAAATATAATAATAATCGATAAATATGAAAGCCGACGTTTCTGTTTCGCGTGCTTGGGGGAACGATCAGAGTTCGAAGAACGACCACTAGCATAGTTTTATTATATAATGAGGGTTCTGGCGGTATTCAGAATTCGGAACGAGTAGCCGCGATGTCGATCGAATTTTAACAGCTTCTTTTTACGAGCTGTTCAGGACTGCGGTCAACATTGTACTTGATCAAAAGAACTGATGCCGAACCCGGCGTACATAACTCAGGTGACCTGGGGTCAGGCGTAGGTGGCGGCTCTGCTCGATTTCACCTATATATATATCTGATCACAACAATAATTGGGCAAAACGTTAGAGCGAGACGTTGAGTGGCAGAATTTAATTACGTATTGCTCGAAAGAGAGTGAAGGATTGTGGGGAACGCCATTTATCATGTAACTAAACATGACGTGAGGGTGTCAAAAGGCGCTCACTATCTTCAGTCGGCGAAGTCGTGTTCGTTGCCTCAGAAATGCACATAATCGAGCCGACACGGCCGTGATGTTAAACCCTTAAACAAATAGTAATCTTGCGACGATAAACCTGAGAAGAGCGGTCACTCACATCCTCCGGTCTGAAACGGAGCAGGTTTTAACGTCAAACGGAATTAAAACGAAAAATCGGACACCCCGCCGCACGGACCCACTTAGACCAACGAGAATTCCTCAATAATGTAATATTTCAAGTTGTACATTTTATTAAACGAATATTCTCTGGATTTACCACTGGAATAACCACGAAGGATCTGTCTGTGCTTAATCAGTTCCTTTGCTTTCCATCGCCATCAATGTGACCACAAGAGCAGGAATTATGAAAAAATTACACCAAATACTACTAAAAACATTTAAAAAATTAAAGACAATTCAAAAGAGGATTTTATTTTGCTCATCATTTGACTAATGGTAGAATTAGGACCAAAACCAGAACCATAAATGTATGTAGTAAGTTCTAGATTTATGTCCAGCCCACTTAAATTATATTCATTTGCTTATCAATGAATTCATATTACTTTCTAACAGATCAGCAATCATATAATACATAACAGATCATTTAATCAATTATGCTCAGAACGCAGCGTAGATTTTAAAATGTAGTTCCATGATTCCAGTATTCCATTTCTGATTTCGATTTATTTCAAAAAAATTATATATAATACTCGTATAATGAAACCCTTATTTTACCCGGAGGTGTTAAGGTGTATGTGTTCAGCATTCAGCAAACTTTGTCCATTTCTTATCCCGTTATAAATTTTTTTTCCAGGTTTTGTTCTTCTTTCTGAGGTTTTTCACTATTACAAAGTCCCATGTTTGCTTTGGTCTACCTCTTGTTCTCTTTACCGTTGTTTTTGCCTGCCATATCATCCTCATCTGTCTGCCTTCCTTCATCTTCACTAGGTATCCAGACAATTTTAGTTGCTGTCGTTCAATGCTACTGAGTATAGATGCTACTTGTGTGGGAATGAAGAGAGAGAATGTAAGTTTTGCATGGAAGAAGAGAAAATAAAGTGCATAATGTGTGGGGAAGAACGTGAGACGTTGTAGCACATGATAAATGAATGCGAGAGTCTAAGACAGAAGTAAAGAAAGAGATAGGAAATAATGAATGAGGATGGAAGAGGATTGGAGTGTGGAAAAAGTTATGAAAGAAAGAAGAAGGAAAACGAAGAAGAGTAAAAGAGAACAAACAGGAAGAAAAAGGACGAAGAAGAAGATTTGATTTATCTTGTGAAATTTGTTAGTTCCAGGGTAGTTGTAAGGGTAACTTTAGACCGAAAGGTAATAAATCCAATTATATATAAATTCTACTTCCAGTTCATCTCTTAGGTACCGTTTCATTACGTATTTTGTCTCTTCTTGTTATTCCCTTGACACCTCTGAGATATTTTATTTCTACTCCCTGGAACTTAATTTTCTGTTGTTTTGTAAGTGTCCAGCTTTCGCATTCATAGGTTAGTATTTGCTTAAATTTGTCTTTAATAGTGCCATCTTTGTTTTATTTATTTATTTTTTCCCTTTTTTTCCTTCAGTGAGCAGGATATTTTTGTTGCGTTTTCTTTTCTATTACATATTTATTTTTTGCTCATTATTCCCATCGTTTTGTATTTATATTCACAAGTATTTAAAACGGTTTGTTTGATTTATATATCGTCATGCATTACTCTTATCTGTATACCGTTTTTTCCTATCACCATTACCTTTGTCTTCTTTATGTTTATTTTTACATTTCTGCCAATTCTGATTTTTGACTGTTGTATTTCATAATTCCACGTTTTGCAGTAGTTCTTTCTCATTTTTGGCATATACTGATCATCGGCGTACATACATGTTATCTATATTGGTTCCATACATCTGTACCCTATTTGTAACTTCCTAGCTTTTCATTCCCTTTTCTTGTTACATCATCTAGTATTGCATTGCAAGATATTGGGCTTAACACACCTCCTTGCCTTAATACTTCTCTTGTCTCAAATTCTTCTGTTTCCAAATTGTGCGTTCTGACATAGTTTTTTGTTTGTTTGTATATGATCAACGTGCTACTGACTCCTCTTCTTTCCAGACTTTTCCATATCGATTTGCTTGGGTACACTGTAAAATACCTTTTCAAGGTCTATGAAGGCCAAGTATTTGAAGTACTTTTCTATATTTTTGTTATTGTACATACATAGATATGGTCCTGTGACCCTCTTCCTTTTCTGAAGCCACTTTGGAGTACAGCCGCTACAATCTAATAAATCTGTCATACACTTTTGCTACCGTACTCAGCAGCGTTATGCTGTTAGTTATTGCAGACTTTATTATTATTTCAAACTTTATTGAGAAGGTTTGTTAGTACTAGTTTCTATAACCTTAACCGTGCTTAACCTTTTTTTAAATTTTTTACTGCATCTTTTACTTCTTTTGTACTAAATTCTTCTTGGTCGAATAGTAGAACCTTTCTATCCCTTGCTCTGTAATACCATTATCATCTTTGTATGTGTTTATTTATTCTGTGTTTACTGTTCAGTAGGTTTACGAAACTTTATTTTCATGGTGCCTTCATCATTCTCCAATATTATCAAAAAAATAATCCACAAAAAACAACATTAATGAGTGCAAAAATGTTAGAGGAAAAACGCTGCATACAAACTTTATGAGCATATTATAAAAGAGAAAGTAAAATACACTTTAAAAAATACACAAACAGCGTTCAAGACAAATAGATCAGCTCAGGAATGGATATTTGTTACAAGACAAAGTAAAAGCAGTAAACCATAAGCATAAGATTGACGTTAGTATCATAGATTTAGAAATAGCTTTTGATAGCCTGCGACGAGAACAAATATGGAAAGTTATAAGAAAACGAGGAGAAAAATAATCAAAATATATGAGGATACTAAAGATGTAATACGAGTAAGTGGAAAAACCTCCAATAGCTTTAGAACAAATAAGGCAGGCAAACAAGTAAGTCAGGGACGAGTACTCAGTCGTTTACTGGTCATTATAATTATGGATGAAATATCAAAAGAAGATAATGATAGCAGGAACACACTTAGGATATTGAAAATTAAAACATAAATTTTTAGATGAGTTGATGTTTGCAGATTAACTGTTAATTTTCGCCAAAAATAAATAAGAAATGGAGTTGAAATATGAAAAAATATAGGTTAAAAGAAGAAATTATATTATTATTATCATATTATGAGTAGAATAAATATACTGATAGTTTTGTATAGAACACTGTATAAAACATTATTTAATGAAAAAGAAATATTTTCTAAAACGAAAATACGAATATATGAATCAGTTCTAGTACCGATGCTAATGTATTATAGCAAATCATGGGTGCTGATCAGGCATTTAAAACAAAAATAGAAGCGTGTGAAATATAAATTCTAAGGAAAGTTGCGGGAGTGACAAAATTAAACTAAATCAAAAGTGACAATACACGAAGCGTACGTTAAAAAGTTAAAAATTTAATTCAGAAAATTGAAACACGACAATTAAGAGGGTTGGGTAATTTAATGAGAATGAAAAAAGAGAGATAATGAAAGTTGGAGTGGAGAACAAAAGTAGGTGCGAAAAAAAGCAGAGAATAGAAAAAAATTGAATGAGCAAATAGCAGAAGAGCAATAGTACTAACAAAAAGAAATTATTTCTAACTTTGTTAATATCTATCGAAATCAAAAACTTTATTGTACAAATTGTAATTGTTTTTTAAATCACGCTAACTGGTAAATAATTGAATTAGTTCTAAAAATTTGCTTTTTGCTACAAAAAAATTGGCGCAAAAATTGGAGCAAGCGTAATTCACAAGAAAATTTTAGATGTAATTACACAAGTTTTGTTAATTTTAAATAAATAAGTCTGGAAATAGAAAGAATTTTCATACTTCGCTAAAAATGAATTGAGTGCTTTGTGAATCGGAAGAAAGTAATTAATTAATTACATTAAATTAATTCACAAAGCACTTATTCATGTCACTTAATTAATTAATTAATTAATTAAGTGACATGAATTTTCGTACGTGGGATTTTTTATTTTACATAGAAATGCCAAATACAATACTAGAATAATAGACACGTGCTCCGGAGCGCACTTCAGACAAGGGGACTAAACTGGAATCAAGCGAAAAAAGGCACAAAATAGAAACATTTGGAGAACATCACCTTTACACCTTAGTAGATAGAAGTTGCGGATAACTTTTATTTTAAACTAATAACTTATTAAAAAGTGCATTGTCTATAAAATATACCTTATTTCCTATCTCGTCGTGCTGATAGATCTAACCCATCAGCCTTCATAAAGAGCTATATCCGTGGCAGAGCGGCTTGAAGGCTTGAAAGCTAAATTAAGGTGATAAATCTATTTTATTGGCTGCATTAGGAATATGAAATGGCTCGACGTTCATGAGCGTCAATATCATTTCTGAAGTCATGGCGAAAGCATTTCAATCGACCTTTTACACGGCAAATGTTAGATGGTGCACCGTTTAACTTGATTAATATTGTGTTAGTACGTGATATGATTTCATATACACTCATACGGGCAGATTTAAAAAGCTTTAATTATAGGTTCGTGAGGTAGGACGGCCCTGAGAAAAAGCCTCACCGAGGAAAAGCCGCTCCAAGACCAGACATCGATATGCCCGGAGTCATTAAAATATAATCATTAGACTGCTTACGATGCTCGTTCGCCTTACGTTGACGACATTCGTTAGAAAATTTATACTTTACGGGTTGATGAAGTCGTGACGGCCCTGGAACTGCAGCTTCCGCCATTGCTAAATTTCGTGCAAAACGCAACGAACCGACCGTGCATTCTAAACCAGCTTTTTACAAACATTTCTGTTAGTTTATTCCTCTTCCTGCCAATTTGTAACTCCTTTCAACACTAAAATACCACTATCATTAAATAAAACTCATTGCGGCTTGATTACGTAGCATAGAATGCAACTCCCAGAATATGTTGGTTTCAAATTTATAGGTCTATAACATCTGAAACGTATTGATGAATGTCTATTTGTCGTAAAAATAAAACCTTCTCGTAAACAAAATCTCATTTGTAACAAGGAAGAGATATAAAATTCAATGATTTAAAAGTATCAAACTTTCAAACTTTGCAGACATCCAAATACGACTGAAAATATATGAAAAATATATAATCACACATACAATACTTAGTTAACTTACTGTATGAGGACATGATAAGGACGAATCAGCAAAAATTGATTTAAAGAAGAGGTATTAATTGTTCTTGAAATTATTAAGAACAATAACAATAACTCGACAAAATTTTTACAATCAGTTACAGTTGATGATGCCTATCGCAGCCGTGGACGAAACGTATGGAAGACTTTAGTCGGATTTGCTAAATTGTGCATTGCAAATTTTGCAATTTTCTATTAATACATCTCTGAGCCGGAGAAATACTACTCTGACTTTCTTTTCTACCTTTCTTAATTTTTCACATAATTTTATTCTGTTATTGTACCAGCGAAAGACTACAAGTTCCTGATTAGATTCTCTTATTGACTAAGCCACTTTATGAATAACTTGAAACGTTACATAATTGTTTTGATTAATAATTTGAGATAAAAATATTTACGCATTTCGTTTCTATTTGCAAAACCAATAATCGGATAAAAGTTACGAAAGTACTCGTATCATTTTATGTGTGTTCCTTCCTGTTAAGCTAAGTAGCAAATGATGTGTTGAAAGCAAATTTGATGTTGTTTTCGGTACTTTATGATTCCTTTGAGAAAATTTTAGTTTTCAGAATTAAAAGAGTGAACTGAATTGATAAATTTATATGTACTACGACGCAGAAGACAAATTGCAAAGAACAATCAACAAAAGTATAAATTGCGATAAGCAAAGGTGTTAAAATGATTAAAGACAATAACAAATATTATTTATTTTGCCAAACTACTCATTGTAAGTTGCTATTTATTTTTGCGTTGTACTACTTTATTTATACATTCATTAAAATCTTGAACTTAAATCACTCTAGCATTTTGTGTTCCGTTGTGTATTAATTTTTCTTGAATTCCTGCTAAAAATGTCTGTAATATTGGTAATTTACTAATAAATTAAAAGCTTCTGATTAGATTGCCCTAGCTAAGCCACTTAATGAGTAATTTGTTTTGTTACATACTTTTTTATTTTTTTGGTATCACAAACATAGATCTTAAAATAGAAATTTACGGAAAAATAATTCAGCTGAGTTTATTTCGTTTCAATTTGTTGCAATAATTACAAATAGATAAAATAATAAAATAGATAAATTTATCACATTGTGAGTTGTCTTTTATTTTGTCTATCTTAGTGGGCTTACCAAAAATTTTGGCGTTGTAATCTCTTCAATTGTTTTTGTTTAGTTACATTTTTTTTGGAATCACAAACATAGATCTTAAAATAAAAGTTTACGGCAAAATAATAAGTTAAGTTTATTTTGGGTCAATTTGTTGCAATAATTACAATTAGATAAAATACACCAATTTTATTTATCACTTTATGAGTCTCTTTCATTTTGTCTATCTTAGTGGTACTACCACATGTTTTTTTAAAATTCCAGTAAAAATTTTGTCGTAATCTCTTCAATTATTTTTATATTTATAATTTTATTTCTTTATTATAATTCTTGTTTGGTAATATTTTTAAATTGTCCTTATTTATTTATATATTAGGTTGTCCGGAAAATAATTGCGGTTTTCAATTGTCAAAGTAAAAGACGCATATCTCAACTCAGAATAAAGTATATTAATCGAAATAAGCACCATTAGAATCTAGACATTTTTGCCAACGAGAAACAAGTTTATTAATGCCAATACAGTAGAAATCGGAAGATCTGGAAGCAACAAAGATGTTGAAGGCTGTTTCGGCAACGGCTCGGATTTTAAAGCATTTCTCGTGCAGGAAGTCATCGAGGTGCTTAAAGAAGTGGTAGTCGGTTGGCGAAAGTTCCAGCGAGTATGGTGGATGAGGCAGAGTTTCGTGCTCTAAATCGTTTAACTTCTGCAGGGTTGTTCGTGCGACGTGTGGTCGTTCGTTGTCGTGTAAAAGAATGGGTCCTATTCTAATGACCAATGTGGGCTGCTGTTATCGAAGTTTCTGGTGCATATCTTCAATTTGCTGACAGTACTTCTTTGCCGTATTTGTTTTGCCCGGATTTAAGAATGTATTGTGGATCAGTCCTGCTGCAGACCACCAAACAGTTACCATAACCTTCTTTTGGTGCAACTTCGGCTTTGCAAAATGACGTGGAGCCTCATTGCGGTTCAACCATTGAGTTAAACGTCGCCTGTTACCGTACAGAATCCACTTCTCATTACACGTTATAATTCGATCAAAAAAAGGTTCGTTTTTGTTGCGAAAAAGTAGCGCAGAAGGCACTTTAAAACGACGATTTTTATGATTTTTGTTCACTTCGAGTGGTACCCATTTGTCAAGCTTCTTTGATTGTCCAGGGTGTCGTAGATGTTCTAAAACTCTTGTTTGATTTACACTAAGCTCCTCTGCAAGCTCTCGGTCAGTTGTCCGCGGATTTGCTTCAACTGTCGCCTTTAATTGGTCATTGTCAACCTCCGATATGCGCCCCCGACCATCCTCACCTTCAAGGCTCTCATTGCCATTCCGAAAATTTTTGAACCACCATTGTACAGTACGTTCGTTTGCGGTTCTCGGGCCAAACGTATCGTTAACATCGCGAGCTGTTTGCGATGCTTTCTGACCTAATTAGACTTGGAAAAAGAAAATCGCCCGAATTTGCTTCTTATCCATGTTCTCTTTGATGTCCTGGGCAATTGTTAAAAACTATTTTAGAATAAAACTGAGAATGCAGGATGATAGAGCATAAAACGCCGGTCAAAATAGAATTTAATATTTCAGAGATACAAAAAGTTTGACATTATAAACAACCACCAAAGTCACAAATACGAAAAACCGCAATTATTTTCCGGACAACCTAATAGTTTACCATTCCTTATATTCATCTTATAGTGTATAGTCTATCGAATACAATTTTTGTTAGGGACCGAATGCTTTTAGAATTGTTAAAAAATATGTTGGCTAATAAATCGATGACAATGACAATTTAAATATTTTTTATAAAAATTGGATTCAAATGTTTTAGTTTCTTTAATTTTTTTACATATTTTACTCATTTCTTGTTTTCACGTGATTTTATACTCCTTTGATTTCGTATTACGTGTTTTTAATTTAAATAAAATGAGGTACAAACAACCTTACATATTTAGAATGCAATTCTGAAAAAATATGGAATAAGAATAAATAAAAATTAAGCAAAACTAATGCTCATTGATAAAGAACGAAAAGCAATAAACAAAAAAATTGATAATGTCAATATTGAACAAGTGAAACATTTCAAACGGAAGTGGAAATAGAACAAAATAGGAAACAAACATTATAAATCAGCGATACGATAAAAAAAGCAACAAACATGCCATTTTATAAATAAAAAATGTATTAGTAAAAAATCTTCAAAAACCTTAGACAAATATTTTTAAAACCATTTACATTAAACTTTGGCTGTGAATCTTGAGTATTAACAAAATCGAGGACGAGATAAATGACTAAAAAGAAAGGATAAAATAAGAAACTAAGAAAGAAGAGAAGACAACTTCAAGCAACAGAAAACAGACTATTTAGTTGGTGGGGGCACTTACAAAAAGTTAATAATGCAAAGCCGGTGAAAAAGTATGGAAGGCAAAAAAACATAAAAAGAAACAAAGGGAAAAGGAAGAAATTGTTTCATAGGCTTCGCTTGTCGGGACGCTCGTTACATATCCCCCAATGGAATACGTTCTACTAGAACAAGGTCTTCAACTCAAAAAATACCGCCATTTATATGACTAATCTTGTTTCAGGTTTGTCTTTAATTATTTTGAGTTTTTGGACCACACTTTTGTCCAGTTCTAGACCTTTCCCGCACCTTCCAACCCATCACTGAGATTTAATTTAGTCCTTTTTTTTCATTAACGGTTTTGCTTCTATTTGTTGTAATCGTTACATCCAACGTATAGATGTTCAACACATTCTCTAAAGTAGTAAAATTCCATCTCTTCATGTCTAAGATGATTGATAGTTGGATCAATATCCTTTTTTTCTCATTACATCTTTTTATTTTAACCACTAGTGTGGATCGAAGCTTTTTAATATTTCATATAATAACTAGTCGTGACTGATACTTCGCCTTCTATTTCGATTCTCACAATAATTCTTGATAAAACTACTCTTTACTGGTTGGAGTCATCCCAACTACAGCCACTTGTAGTGGCAACTTATTCTCATGAAATTATTTCTTGTGAGATCATGTTTACTCGGCAGCTCAAGTCATTGGTTGAATCAAATTCTGTCATGGGCAAATAATGGCAGATGGTACTTAATCATAAGACCTTTTGTACACACCGCATAAGAGAATACGGACCAGATGTTTATGAAATGAAGTGGAAGGTCGCAGATGCAACAAATAAATAATATTTGTGGGATAATTATCATTTGAGATGTGGGCAGTGTGATGAATAAATACTGGATTAAGGAGTTGTGCGGTGCAGGTACAGTTGCGAATGTCAAAGCTAAAGTACGATCACAGTTCGTTTCGAGAAGAATTCCGATCTAATCCCCGTAGCTTACATCGACGTGGCCTTTTTGTAAAAGTCGAAGAAGTTCAGCAAAGTGCAACCGTGGCAGTTGGGTAAATTGTGGCTAGCATCGGTCATCCCTCTGTTCGCGCACTGCAAATGCATCACAATAGCTTTCGTAAATCGTGAATACAATAACAGAGCAATAAAGAAAAATCTCGTGCAAACTGAAAATTTATCCTTTCCTTGTCGGGGAGAAATAAGTATGACGCGAGATACAGAAAGAAACTTGTTGGAAGTGAGCAAAAGTAACAAAAGTCTTATAACCGAAATTGCGAGCTCGTCGCCGTGGCGCCTCTTGCGAACTTTATTGAAGTATAGCCCGGTGTTTGCGACTTTCAGGTGACCGGCATCTTGTGGTCATTGACTTGGCTGAAAGAAGCGCCATGTCTAGACTAGGAAACAAACGCTTTTATTACATAACTTTAAAAAGTCATTATTTCCAATGGCATTGTTATGAATGCAGCGCCACAAACAACTTCCAGCTCCGACTTATCGGAAACGATTTTTCAGGTGTTCGGGAAACTTCTTGATGATGGATGGCTGGGCGAATCGACGTGGCGCAAACAATCCACGACTTATTTGAGATGGGTACGTAATTCATTCATCTAGTCGAAGGAACGGCTCCTAACTCTTCCTGTTTTTGTTTGATGATAACGTTTGAGAATGAACGTAGTGGCCAAAGACTCTGGAATGTCGACGACAAACAGTGATGGTGGCTAAGTACACAACACCGGCTGTCCACTGTACTGCTTCTAAACCGCTAAAAGTGTTTGTCTAAGCATTCATATTAGAAGGTTACTGCTACAGGACGTTTTCCAAGAAAAAACTTCTGTAGCCGTAAATATGTTTGTATACACGTATGCACACATACGCCCCTTATTTTCACCACTCGTACGTTCAGATTTCGTTCCAGATTTGGTCCAACCAAGACGCGGCGATGGGCTAAGCTCAGTGTCCTGCACTTCATGTCCTTGATGGAAAAAATCAATATCACGGGCCATTCAAAAGTCAAGGGCACTGTTTCAAGGTACGATGCGGCGCCTAAATACAACGAGGATTACGTAAAGAGAAGAGCCGGTGGCATTTAGTGGAGGTTCAGCTCTTCGTCGACCCGTTCATTTCCGTACTTTTCAAAATGAAAATGTTTTGATATAACATAAAATATGTAGCTCAAAATAATAGTGCACAAGTGGGCGATATAAAAATGTATGAATTAAACTGATTAAAGTTTAAATAAAGAGTCATCATCCAAAGATGTAAAAGTATTTTTTTATCATCAAATCATTCATTTCTTATTTTGTGTATTGGCATAAATTTGAAAAACGGAACCGTTGGTTGTTTTATACAATTTAGAATCTCTAAAATTGCCAAAATTAATTATGTGTGTCATCGTTCAGAATTCTTAACACAATTGCGATTTTTTTGCTATACTTTGGGTTTTTTAAGCTATTATACACTTCTATCAATATTTCAGGTTTTGTTAATAATGGTTGTGATTCTTAAGAGCATATAAAAGCGGTTTGTTGGCTTCTGTTTTATTTTTTACAGTGCAGACATTTGACACTGCCAACCTCAAATCTTGTCTACTGTAAATGGTTCAAACCGATACCTGGAAATGCATTTGGATAGAAACTCATAAATAAATCGTTCCCGAATCAGTTGCTAAAAAATACCTCAAATTTTTCCATAGCAAGTTAAACATTTTTTATTTATTTTACTTTAGGTAATCTAACCTGTCTTATAGTTTTTTAACTCACGTATGTCCCTTTGACTTTACAAAATAATGTAATACATTAATATTTCAGTTCTTTAGACTCTTCAGAGTTTCCAAAATTGTCAGGATCCTCTTCAATGCTTCTCTTAGTATCGATTTTTAAAAATATTTTTGATTCTTCAATTCCTCGAATTATGTGAATTCTTGTAATTCTTTGTATTTTTTGTAATCAGTACATAGAACTACAAAGTTGGTTTTCCCACCCTCTGATCAATCCAAGTGAGGGTGTTTCAAATTCAGATGTAAGTTAATAATAAATTTCTGTAAATGGTTGTAAATATACACTCAACAAAAAAGGACTATTAATTACACTTATTATTGCATTTCGCTATTAATTCATATTCATTTTGGTGCTTCGAGTAAAATTCAAGTAATTAATTCAACCATATTTCGATAATTCGAGCCGGATCTGGCCATATTTTAGCCTTTCTAGTCGGATAAAATAAATATATTTTGATTCTTCAAGTCTGATCAGTCCGCAATGTGATCCTACGAGACGGAACGTTCCACATTTTAATTTTGGTTTATGGTATTTTGGTTCAATCGAGCCCGATCAGTATTAACAGGAAAAATTAACAAACATATTAAGAAAACCCTTTTGTCGGAATGATCATTTAGAGCCGAAAAATCTACCGGGACTCAAAAATTAAATAATTTTGTGCCGCTAAAACCAACCGGTATAATAAATTTAAATAATTTTGAGCCGAATCGGTTTACACTTTGCATTCTTTAAATTCTTTGAAATCTGTGAAGATTTTCTGGATCAGCAGGATTATTTTGATTCACTGAAATTTCTAAATATTTTGAATTACCAGAAAATTCTTGATTCTCTGGCTTCTTCAGATCCCTGGAGTCCCTGAATTTTCTAGGCTCAATTTTCTGGGCTCACTACATTTTCTGCATTATTAATATCTTCCGGATCCTCTTGATTTGTTGGATTACTCGGATTTAATTTTTTGGTTTCATTGGATGCATTTTTTGGATTCCTGGGATTCTTGTTTTTTTAGATTTTTTAGAATCTCTAGATTCCCAAAAATTATCAGAATTCTTTAGATTCGTTTACTACTTAAGGAGATTTTTTTTTTGATTCTCAAGATTCTTTTGATTCTGTGGATTCGTTGAATTGCTTGGATTAAATTCATTGGATGTCTTGGATTCCTTTGATTTCTTCGATACCTTTTTAGATTCCTTGAATTCTTGAGATCTTTTGGTTATTTTAGAATACTTGTTCTCTTGATTTGTTGGATTGCTCGGATTGAATTTTTTGGGTTTATTGGATACCTTTTTGGATTCCTTGGATTCTTGTTTTTATTTTATTTTTTAGAACCTCTAGATCTCTAGATTCCCAAAAATTATCTGGGTTCTCTAGATTCGTTTGATAACATAAATTTTCTAAAATTTTTTTGGAATTTCAAGATTCTCTTGCTTCTGTGGATTCGTTGAATAGCTTGGATTCAATTCATTGGATTCCTTTGATTCTTGAGATTTTTTTTGATTTTCTAGAATATCTGATTCTCTTGATTTGCTGGATTACTCGAATTGAATTCTTTGTATTCATTGGATGCCTTTTTGGATTCCTTGGATTCTTGTTTTTTTTTTTATTTTTTAGAACCTCTAGATTCCCAAATATTAGATTTGTTTAATACTTTTTTTTTATTCTCTTGAATCTCTGGATTCGTTGAATTGCTTGGATTCAATTCATTGGATTAATTGGATTCCTTTGAATACTTGGGTTTTTTGGATTCCTTGGATTCTTGAAATTTTTTGGATTTTTAAGAATACCTGGATATTCAAGATTATCTGGATTATCTAGATTCGTTTAATTCTTTTAATTTTCTCTATATATTTTGGGTTCCCAAGATTCTCTTTATTATGTGGTCTCGTTGAATTGCTCGGATTGAATTCATTGGATTCCTTGGATTCTTTTAATTTCTTGGTTTCCTTGCATTCAGAGAATTCCTTGTATTCCATTTTGAATTTCTTGCATTCCTTATATTTATAAATTTTTTTAGACTTTTTAGAATCTCTGGATTCTTTAGATTTGCTTGATTCTCTGTATTTTTTGCATTTTTTGTACTCTCGTGAATTTATTAATTCCCTGAATTCGTTGAATATTTCGGATTGCATTCCTTGGATGTATTTCTTGAATTTCTTAGATTTCTTGGATTCCTTGGATTTCTTGTATTTCTTGGATTTCTTGTATTTTTTGTATTTCTTGTATTTCTTGGATTTCTTAGATTTCTTGGATGCCTTGAATTGTTCTCATTCATTGGAAGTCTCGGATTCCTTGAAATTTCCAGATAATTTTAATTCTCTGATTTATTTTTTTTGTTTGAACAACATATACAAATTTAGAAGATTTTGAAGAAAATATCTACCTAGTCGTAGTTTGAAGTTTTTAATTTTTGTAAACTTATCAATATCCAATTCCCTAGAGATCAAAATTTCTGAATGTGTGGATACTGTCCCTCACACAAATATTTTCCACGTCTAATTTCTTGAAATGCCTAAGATGCTATTAGGCATTTTTCCTTGTCCCTATGTGTATAGATCCTGTATGAAATGTTTATTAATTATCACCCATACTTTTTTTCTTCTCGGCGGCAGTTCAAAGCTTTGGGATTAATATTAATTGATTATTAGAGCTCCGAAACCCAAAAATCCTGTAAAAATATATCGTCCCTATTGCTCAATAAGGCAACTCGTGTCCTTAATAGTTTGCACCTGCCACGTTCATCGTTTGCAAAAGCCTTCAAAAGTTTTAGGAAATGGTACAAACAGCCATGAACTAATTCCATTGTCCTGTTGCTATCAGGAAAATGACGTATTCTTACGCTCTATGTTATTTCATTGTTTCTAATTGCTGACCTATACAATTTGTTGAAAGTTGGAAAAATTTATAAGGCAATTAAATGGTCATAAAACGAAAAGAGTAAATAAAATCGTCATATAAATTTCACCACGGAATGCCAATATCCAATTGCTTACAAACAACTTGTTTGAATGAACGCCACATTTTAGATCCACGGTGAATTTTGTTTTGCCTCGACTGGAAAAATTAAGTGTTTGGATGTGTGTTAGGAAACAAACACACATTTATAGTGAAGAAGGTAAATAAGAAGCACAATGGCATTCCTTAGGATTTTATAATCACTTAATCACTCAAACAATTCCATTTTTGTGTTTCCCACTTAGCAATTCAATGAAAAAATTGCGAAGGAATGAGTAACCGATTTTAGTGCCTTCGGACGAAAATAGAATTTATAGATTTGAGGTCAGTTTTTGTTTTCGAAATGGAGCGGTACATAAAATTGGATATTTCCTCGCAGTGCTCATCTCCTCATTCATTATTCATGTTCCCAACTCGATCGTACAAGAGACATTTAGATTTTATTAAGAGGATTCCCTCGTGTGGTTGCGGCTCGGTCCTGACTAAAGCCTCCTGATTACGACCACTTTTGATGGGTGGGCCGTGATTAAGCTTTCGTGTGCAAAATACGTATCATTATAGATGTTGCAGATTGCTGCAGATGCGTTTCAATTCCAGTTCTGTAAATAAGCGCGAGCTGCTAACGCCTACCGTTTCGAGTCGCTCATCGGAAGCCCTCGATATTTTACCTCCAATAAGCTGTCACTTATTCAAATCAACAAGAATGCTCGAATTAAGGCGAATTAAGAACCGGTGGGAAGAGTGGTCGCCGCTGCTTCGGCTCGTTTTTAATTGGACGAGGTAAAAGAAATATTACGACGGACATAATAATTATTTTAATTAAAATTGGAAGTGATGGCGAGGCATACCGTTGGGCGGTAAAACACGACGGTTTGCGCCTTGACGAGTAGTTTGCAATTTGCATTCCGACGTTGTATGGATTATGCCAAAGAAAACCTGTCGGGTTGCACCAGAAGCCTCACATGACCACTGATATTCGGTACGATTTATCGCCGGATTGGCAGAATACAGAAACGGTTTCTTAATAATATGCAGAACGTCAGTGTAATTCTCGAAGACGATAAAATTCGACTTTAATGCCGATAACTGTTAACGGGTACTCGACAAGTGTAATCCCCAAGATAGTCGCTTTGGCAATCGTCCCCCCATGTACGAGGGTCACTTGAAAAGTTCTCGGAGTGAAACAGAAACAATGTCTATAACTATTTTAATTATATTTTATTTTTCAACATAAGGGTGCATGATACAATAACAATAGGAGATATGATACATAAACGCACCAAAGCTGACACAAAGCTGACTCTGCGCACGACGTCACGTGGAGAATTGCTCGCACCGTACGCTAGACAATTTTTGTTGTTAAACTGTGACAAAATAATATTATTAATATTATTAATTATTTTATATATGAAATTAACATTTTCATAATAATTCAATTACAGGGGAGTTTCAAAGTATCATACATAAATTGAGCGTAAAATTGCTAGCAGAATCTTTATTTTCGGAGCCGATTAACTGGAACATGGAATATAAATTTCAAATGGAGATAATTTTTTCACAATTACTTTAAATCAATCAACGGTTATCTTCATTTTTCGTATGTTATTCATTGCCGTTTGCACGGTACATCTTGATCGAGCTTATTTGTCAATATACTTAATATACGTACAATTACAGTGGTGTCGCGATAATCCAGATCAATTAAAACTAGGGCGGATTATCAGGTACTACCTTGAATGGGTATTTTCAAGAAATAAAAAATTGCAATTGATCAGATTAGGTTATTTAATTAAAAGTAATTATGTACGCATTTATATAAGGTGTCTCAGAAATAATGGCTTCAATTTTAACTAGTAGTAGAACTCGTCAGAACAAACACTTTTTCTAGGTACAATTTTTCCGAAATTGCAATTTTGTTTTAGCATTTTACCCTCCGTGAAATTGACGAGCTGCTTATGAATTTGATAAATCAGAGACATTGCCGGGAATATTAGTTTTTCCTCCTTGCATAAGAAAGACTCTAGGATTTGTTAAAAAGTTTTTTTCCTTGCTGCGGTCGGGGTCGAGTCAAACTTTCCAAAAATTTGTTAAAAGAACGTTTACAACAAAAATATATTTAAAAAAGTTGTGTTTGACGAGTTGTACTACTGGTTAAAATTATTGCCATTATTTCTGAAATTCTCTGCATATGCATTAGAGGTACATATTATGTACTCATAATTATTCAGATTAATTTTTGGTCTTATTGGTTTCAATTTTAGACAACACTTCTACCGGTTACGCTTTAAGGAAATGTGTTATTTTGGTTTGCCTAATGATACACTAATGTTTTTGAAAAGCCACTTTCAAAGCAATAAAAATCAGGTCATAGGTTTATTAGGTAGAATACATACAAATTTCTAAGGAAATGCAGTACATACATAGATCTGTACAGAACTGAATCCGGATTGCAAATCCGGACCAACATAGGGATTGCTTCAAAAATTCAATCCGAACTATGGGAACATCCGGATTACCGCAGGCCCGGATTATCGCGACACCACTGTATAGCGTCTTTTAAAATTTAAAAGGAATTCCAGGGAATTGACCAGAGTTTCCAGTTCTGCTGCGCTTTCATGATGAATTTTTCTAATTCATCTTCAGGACTTCTGCAAGATGTTACATATAACCAACATATTGCATACATACATATTTTTATTTAAATAATTGTACATAAATGTGGAATTATTATTATTTTTAAAAAGGTGTGATTGATATTGCCTTTAAATTAATATTAGGCATTAAAACGGTTCTATCATTTGGGTTGTGACAATTTTAACACAAATTCATCTTCAGAGCTTAATATAACAAGTTCATGGAAGTTTTGCTGATTAAATTACTATTTAGAAAGGTCATTGTTGCATCCGGTCACAGGACAAAGCATTTCTAGGGATACTCCTAATTAATAGCCTATACAAATGGGCGCTTTCAAAATATTGTAAAGCACCTTTATCAGTAGTTATATTGTGTAATTTCCATTAGACACAAAATAGTATAAATACGCCCACATGCGCAATATCATGTCTTTCTAGTTATTGTATCATGCGTCAATGGTTCAAACTGGCTAAAGACTCATATCTCTACTCTCTAAAATGAGACTGCGCGAGGTCTGCATAATATTGTCCAACCGTCTTTAACCGCATCTCTCTACGCCAAGAAATATTTTGATCTTCGAGACAAATAGTAATTTGAAAAAGTTATTTCTGTCGAAAACAGCAGATTTGGTAGGATTTCGTTTAATTTTGCCATGTAAACTGCAGAGGTGTGGACTCTGGCATTGTCTTGCTGGAAGATGCTTTTTTTCGTGGATAAATCCGGTCGTTTTCTTTAATATTTCTGTCTAACTGCTCTAAAATGTTAGCATAATATGCCCTCGTTATAGTAATTTCCATTTCAAGGTAATGTATCAACAGTGTCCTTTTGACATCCCAAAAAATTGACGCCTTTCCTGCAGATTTAGCTGACAATGTCTTCTTTGGAGGTAGAGAACCCGAACCAGAAACTGCGATTCTGGCGTTGTAGTGGTGAACTTAAGTTTTATCAGTGGTTACAATGTGCTGATATAATAATTTCCTGCGACATTTTTACGCAAATCGCTTTTTGTGGAATCGCGCCGAGAGCTTTTTCATGTACATACAATTCGATCGTAAGGATATGATATGCTTGTAGATCAAATATATATACCAACAGTTTTAGCAACTTCTTTAATCGGCGATCTTCCAGATCAAATTTATGGATCTTATCGACAACTTTTCCATAATTTAGTTTTTGGTTTTCTAGAGCGAGGGTCATCTTTTAGACTCCTTGGCCTCGCTTCGAAATGGTTGAAAATGAAGATAAAAAATCCTAAAAGTGGAATGACGGTTTGAATCTTCATTGACGATCAACCCTTTTTTACAAAATATGTATTTGATAACGGAGCGACACTCCGATTTTATCATTGTTCAAAAAGAACCTTACGACTTTTTTTCAAACGGCTCTAAGACAAACCTATTGCCGGAGTGATATATTATTTGACTCACGGCTACTAGATAAACCAAACATTTGAATGCCGTAAAAATTAGTCTGTTCGAGAACTTTTCAAATGACCCTGGTATTACTTAAACGGACGTCGCCACCCAGCGGCTGTCTTCAACCAAATCAAACACGACTTCTCACAACAACAGGTATACGAGCAAAAATTTCTGACAACTGGAAGTTGTTCAATCAAAATTGTTCAAACTACATTAATGGATCGATTTCGTCACAATTCCAAATATTTAATTGGCTGTAGACAACCGCATCCGCATATATGGTCCCTACTAATTACGATTTATGACCACAAATTCTGAGAAAATGAGAAAGAAAAACAAGATTATTGTCACCTTTTATTAATAAGTCTTATAGGTAATGACGCGCTGCTTCCATAGCGAATTAGAATGACAATATGAGAATGATGGTTGAATTGTGTTTGTACGCTGCGGTCAAACCATCGGATGAATGAAAAGAAAGATCGGGAAGAGCAAGAAATTCGGTGGTTGTTGAGTTCCAGTTCCGGAATGCGAAGAGGTACACTACCTGTTAGCGGAACGGTGCGATTGACGTCAATTTGTATTTAATTTTGCTTGAGAAAACAGCACAATGGCAGTTATTTGGGGTTGCTCCTCCGAGCCCCGGCAAACGGACGTAATTGGGTTTTACAACCGAAAAATCTACCTGTAAAACTGGAGGTGTTGTTTGATTTTTACACCTGGAGACAATACAGGGATTTCTGAGAAATTTCATTGTCGGCCGCATTGACTTGTAACTTGGAATAAGACGTATTACCAATTCTCTCCTCCGCAAGGTCTGTTTAAGTACCGCTTTATTTCAGCCTTCAGCAGTTTGCTGCTCTCGCACAGGGAACGTTTCTGTTTGCCGAGGCGGTGTCAATAAATAAATAAATTCAGATAGAGGTACTCGGTTTATTGTTATATTATGCGAGGTGCCAAAGTCACCCTCCATTCATAAAACAGACCTTCCGCTAAATCGGTCAGCTAACAGAACTCCGATTTTCACACAACAAACACTTTTATTTAATACAGAAAGCACTCGTTCGGCGTTTTCAAATTGCGTTTCAGTCGCGTTTATCGAAAGTGTACCCCTTCTATAAGTAGCAAGCACTTCATCGACGGGCTCGCTGACAGTCGATGATATCTACAACTGTCATCCACACCGCTGCACAAATTCAAACCCAAGATTTAATTTACATCAAATAAACAACTTCACTTGCCTCATTGTTATGGATAAATTTCCAACAGTCACCTTTGTACACACTCGTCCCAGTGGAGTGACTTTTTCCAAAATTAGCCATCGGAACAATGCCCCAAGTATACAGAGGCGCGCCTAAACTATTATTTCATTTAAGGCATTATTGTGCGAACGCAATGAATACAGATACGGAACGAATTTCTTCACTGACTGTGCGATATCACAATTACGACACGCACATCACTTTTACTCATAAAAACTTACAAACAATGGGCCAAACGAGAAGAGTCGGCAGTCAAAAGTACAATTCGGATTTAATATTTTAAAAATAACAGTATGAACGCTTAAACTGACTTTCTACCATTATCGCAAAGTGTCATGGGTTTTCTGGGTTTGTCTCTCAAACACCTGCCTCCTACATTTAAAGGAGACGTTATGGAAATATTCTTAGAAACGTCATCGTGGCTATTCTAATTTACAATAAAAAATTATACTTAGTTAAAAGAATGCATCATAAAACACATTAGAAAAGAAAAATAGGAAAACAAATCATTTTTTCAGCCAAAGATGAACAACGATATCCACCGTGCATTGGAAGAGGCCGCTAAACCATTAACAATAACAAGTCTTCGGAAATAATGGACTTAATTTAATGTTAGGCCATGCTGATTATATAGGCTTCGTTGGCAGAAGCACTTCAGAAAAATCCGAATGAAAAGTCGCTGGCGCAAAAATATACACCGTAAATCCTTTTCAGAAAAATAATCTCGTTAATTCCTCAATAATTCCTGTAATTATTCAATAAATCCTCAATAATTCCTGTAAATCCTCAATAATTATTGTAATTCATATGTAGAATTTTAGAGAATTAAGTACTTAAGGGCAACTTTATCTGCTATTTACGCCAAAGAAGATGCACGGTCACTATACTTAAACGTTTATTTATACATACATATACCTATCTCGAATTTTTATAGAAATATTCTATAACTCAAATTATTTGTAGGGTATTTGTATAAAAGTATGATTGTTATTTAAAAATCTTACCTATAAGTCAAACTTCTATTATTCGAATATTTCTCCAAGTGATATTTGAAACGTACCCAAGCTTATCTCAAATTTTTCGGAGAAATACGTACTGTATTTTGAAGAAGCTTATTTTTTAGTACGTTTATTGGAGGATTAAGGTTTGTTTCTACCAATTGCATTAACGGTGATGCAGATTCACAAAGAGTTTATTGGTGATATTAGCGATATTGGTGCAAAAGTCAAAAAGATCAAAGCGAGATTTAAAATGTTTAACACTTAGGAAAAATTCAAATTAATTTCTGAGGTAGAAAAGAGCGAAAAGAGAAATCCAAAATAATTTGGAACTCCCCAACACATTATCGACTATTTTAGAAAACAAGGACAACCTTTTGAAATGGTCCAATTTGACCCAAAAAAGACAAATGGTAAGACAATATATAATTCTTTGTTTTGTTGGTTTATGAATGTATGCACATTTGTAGGTATGAATCTTGTATTATGTACATATGTAAATATGTATAAACCAGTGTTTTTTTACAATGCCTATTAAAGTTAAGTCTTAATTTGGTGTATTTTGAAAGTCGAATTTTCATTAACTCGAAGTAAAATTTCGGTCCCTTGGAGATTCGAGTTAGAGAAGTACATTATTAAAAGTAACAAAACTTCAGTTAGGCATATAGCTAGTATGCACTTGAAACGATTATAAATATTAATATTTATTTTCTTCTTTACTATCGTAAGAAAAAGTGATTTCGTTTTATTGGATCTGCAGAGCCACAATCTTGTCTGGCATGTACTGCACATGAGCAAAAATGCATGTCCAATTGTTATTTTCCTTGTAATTTTTAATAAATCCCTTGTAAATCCTAATAAATCCCCGTAATTCGTGATATATTAAATAAATAAATAAATAAATAAACGCCCATAATTCCCAATAAATCCCCATAATCCTGAATAAATCCCATAATTCCTAGTCACTGTACACCAGACCCAGTTATTTGCACGGAAGGTAATATCAACAATTTTTTGGGAGTACTGTTGATTGAATACATGACAAAAGAAACTACAATAAAAAGGACTGTTTACAAAGAGTAATCAAGAATTTGAAGACTGCCATTTGCAAGAAAAGACACAATCAGAAAACTATTCTTCTGCATGACAATTGCAAAGGATGCACGAAGCACGAGTTGTGCAAGAAAAAATCGTTAAATGGTGTTTTGAAAATCTTGCTCATACACCCTACAGTCCTGACCTGGCTTCCTTACTAATATCTCTTTCCAAATATCAAAAAACACTTAAGGGGGCGGCGGTTTCCGTTAACCGAAGAGGTAGAAGAAGTTGTACGAGTCTATTGTGCAAAATTACCAAAAGAGTTGGCTTCGAAAGCATATCTTTATTGGAGAAGCATTGGAATAAGTGTGTAACCGTTCAATGATCAAATGTAGATTTTTTTTGTTACTTTTCTGACTCGTTTCTTGTATGGCTTTATAAATTCCCTTCGTCTTTTATTGCAACTGTTAATAGGATATCCTAATTCACCAGTCAGACATCATACTCGGGTTATTGCAATCATTGGACCAAGTTGAATATTAAGGGACTAGAGCTGATCGACTGTATTAGGTTAAAATATGAAAAAACAAGCAACGTGAAAGCTTCTGATACACACCACAACTCATAATAAATATTCCAAACTAGTCCCCAACGTCCACATTACAAAACCACACGACATTACGGATAATTATCGATCTTTAAATGTTTCTAATGACCACATAACATAATCGTACGTTCGGAAATTGAATTGAATACAAACTAAGCGGTATGACCGCCCATTCATATGATAATCGCCACGATACTAAAACTGAGACGACATCACAACATTACGTGAGATACAATAAAACCCGTGGCGAGATTCGAATACATTTTCCAGTTTCACATGGTATGATTTATTAATATTTCACTCCATTTACAGGAGTATTGATTCGGATCAAGGCACGTGATCAAATTCACAGGCTAAATTAGCCGAAATAACACATTCAGCTCACTGTTAATTACATATTCACGTTGATTTGTAATTAGCGCTCTGGGTCCGGATGCATAAATAACAAGTAATAGATCGGCGCTTGATTGATCATTAAAACTGAATAAAATGCGCCTGGATCACGAACGTGGCCAGTTTTTAGTTTATCGAAGAACCGAACTTCCTGAAGTGATTTTAAAAGTGAAAAACAGGTAAAAGGACAACTGTAAATCGTAAACAATTAGAAAGACAATTGTGTAATTTAAAGCTGTCAATAAAGCTAATAGCGGTAGTAAGCGCAGAATTAGAATGGATTGTTTCGGGGTTTATTGCCACAAGTGTTATGGGCAACACCCATTATGGGTGCAACTCGCGAGTTCTCGTAACAACAAAACTTAAAATGACTTAAGAAGTGTTCACGGTGCCCTTAAACATTTACTCTCAGAAAACCATACCTAAAAATACCGGGTGACTATAAATGATTGACTTAAATTTAGGTAATTGGCAATAGTGAGGAATTGGTACCAGATTAACTGTCGTCGTGATTTATGTCCATTAACTTTTCAGGTTAGAATATTGTTGTCAAAAAGTGTAACTTACTGAATAATAGCGAACGAAAAGTGACAAATAACGGAGAAAATGGTTACAGCGAGTGATCGAAAAGATCTTCCAGTTCTAAAAACCATTTTGAAAACAATTCTGACATGGGCAATTTTTAAATTTGACGTTTATTTGACAATTTCTAATTTGAAAATCAGTGTACCCAATGGAAGAGTTAAAAAATATTGCCAACCTAACAGAAAAAATGTCAATTATTTACAGTCACCCGGTATTATAAATACATAATATATACATTTTGATTAAAAGCCATAAGATTAGTTGGACGACTTTCGTTTGATACTTTTTAGCTGCTCTGTTGCAGTCGTTCGTAACCTGTCCCATTTTATATATTTAATCTTCACTACTCCCTTTTGTAATGAATTAAATTTAAATCCCCTCGGGTTTCAACCCCTTGTTGAATGTTACATGCCCGACTGAACATCTTCATTTCTGATAAAGTTGTACATCTACAAAGCTTTATAACTGTTTACAAAGCTTTATTTCCTAAACATGATGCAATAGTTAGGAATATAGAAAATGTTTAAATTAAGAAACACTACATTAAGAAAGCGTTTGTTTGTTAGAAAATTTCTTGTGTGCATTTTCACAAGGGAAATAATTAATTGTAAGGTGAGTGGTCGTAATAAAGAAACAATAGTGTAACACGCAACACAATCAATACCAAAGCTCCAAATGTCACAGGTGTTATCAGGACGAAATGTCTGGAAGGAGCTTTCGGTTATGACACGCGGTGATTTTTTGATTTGGACGCTCTTCGCGTCGTCCCCCAAACGAAAGAGCGTGTGCGGTTTCCAGTTTTGGCCGGACACTTGTTATTCTCGAAGATCGTGTCTTGAAATTTCAGTCGCGGCCATCAATTTGCGTGAGGTTACAAAACAGACTTAATGATCTTTCGACTCCCGTTGCGAACGTTTGTAACGCGATATGTGCGTTAAATAAATGGCACGATAAGAAGGAAGACACATCTACTACACAACTTACCCGGCCGTCTCGGACATGTGTCTATGAGGGCCGCATTGGTCCGAACGCGTGTTCGAACTTGGATGCGGCAGCGTCGCCTTCTGGGTCGATAAGCGCCGGAACACTGACTGACCCGACGACGTCGCCGTCGCGATGCCTTCGATCTCGCCCCCACTACGCCCACGCTAAACACAAACTTCACAACTAACTTTTAAGCTGTCGTCCATCCCGTCCGGCGTTTCCGCTTCTGGAATATGGAGCGGGAAGTGCTGTCCCACCTCGAAATAGGTCATTTGCACGACACTATCTCAAAATACCAATCTTACCAAAAACACCAGACAAACGTCTGCGTATTGTAAATTTTGAGAAGAAATTACGTAGGTTCTTTGAAAAGCTTTCGGAATGACAAATTACAGGCCATTTCAATTCCAAATTATAAGGACATTCCGTCAAATAGTTCATAGAGCAGTTCGAAAAAAAGGCGTTAGATTGCTTTTGAACAAGGATAAAATCAAAAATATTTCGTACAAAAAGGGTTGGTAGACAATGAAGATTCATGTTGACATGAAGAATACATATGTAAATTTTTCCCCATTTTTCACCATTTTGAAATGGACTATGGAGCAGAGAAAATGTTCCAAGTTTGAGATAGTCGTCTAATTGAAGATAGCACTGTAAGTTTCTTGCATTTCTGTCATTTGTACGACAGTACTTACTCCCAAAATACCAATCTTACCAAAAACACCAGACAAACGTCTCCGTAGTGTAAATTTGGAGGGCAAAGTACGAAGGTTCTTTAAAAAGCTTTTGAAATGACAAATTACAGGCGATTTCAATTCCAAATTATAAAGACATTCCGTCAAATAGTTCTTAGAGCAGTTCGAAAAAAAGGCGTTAGATTGCTTTTGAACAAGGATAAAATCAAAAATATTTCGTACAAAAAGGGTTGGTAGGCAATGAAGATTCAGGTTGACATGAAGAATACATTTGGAAATTTTCCCCCATTTTTCATCATTTTGAAATGGACTATGGAGCAGAGAAAATGTTCCAAGTTTGAGATAGTCGTCTAATTGAAGATAGCACTGTAAGTTTCTTGCATTTCTGTCATTTGTACGACAGTACTTACTCTCAAAATACCAATCTTACCAAAAAGACCAGACAAACGTCTCCGTAGTGTAAATTTGGAGGACAAAGTACGAAGGTTCTTTGAAAAGCTTTTGGAATGACAAATTACAGGCCATTTCAATTCCAAATTATAAGGACATTCCGGCAAATAGTTCTTAGAGCAGTTCCAAAAAAGAGGCGTTAGATTGCTTTTGAACAAGGATAAAATTAAAAATATTTCGTACAAAAAGGGTTGGTAGGCAATGAAGATTCATGTTGACATGAAGAATACATTTGGAAATTTTTCCCCGTTTCTCACCATTTTGAAATGGACTATGGAGCAGAGAAAATGTTCCAAGTTTGAGATAGTCGTCTAATTGAAGACAGCACTGTTAGTTTCTTGCATTTCTGTCATTTGTACGACAGTATTTACAGGTTCTCCTTCCAAAATACCAATCTTATCAAAAATACCAGACAAACGTCTCCATAGTGTAAATTTGGAAGGCGAAGTACGAAGGTTCTTTGAAAAGTTTTCGGAATGACAAATTACAGGCCATTTCAATTCCAAATTCTAAGGACATCCCATCAAATAGTTCTTAGAGCAGTTTGAAATAAAGGCGTTAGATTGCTTTTGAACAAGGATAAAATCAAAAACATTTTATACAAAAAGAGTTAGTAGGCAATGAAGATTCATGTTGACATGAAGAATACATTTGGAAATTTTTCCCCATTTTTCACCATTTTGAAATGGACAATGGAGCAGAGAAGATGTTCCAAGTTTGAGATAGTCGTCTAGTTGAAGATAGCACTCTAAGTTTCTTGCATTTCTGTCATTTGCTCGACAGTATTTACAGGTTGTCCTGTCAAAATACCAATCTTACCAAAAACACAAGACAAACGTCTGCGTATTGTAAATTTGGAGGGCAAAGAACGAAGGTCCTTTGAAAAGTTTTCGGAATGACAAATTACAGGCCATTTCAATTCCAAATTATAAGGACATTCCGTCAAATAGTTCTTAGAGCAGTTCGAAAAAAAGGCGTTAGATTGCTTTTGAACAAGGATAAAATCAAAAATATGTCGTACAAAAAGGGTTGGTAGGCAATGAAGATTCATGTTGACATGAAGAATACATTTGGAAATTTTGCCCCATTTTTCACCATTTTGAAATGGACTATGGAGCAGAGAAAATGTTCCAAGTTTGAGATAGTCATCTAATTCAAGATAGCACTGTATGTTTCTTGCATTTCTGTCATTGTAAATACGACAGTATTTACAGGTTCTTCTCTCAAAATACCAATCTTACCAAAAACACCATACAAACGTCTCCGTATTGTAAATTTGAAAGGCGAAGTACGAAGGTTCTTTGAAAAGTATTTGGAATGACAAATTACAGGCCATTTCAATTCCAAATTATAAGGACATTCCGTCAAATAGTTCTTACAGCAGTTCGAAAAAATGGCGTTAGGTTGATTTAGAGCAAGGAAAAAATCAAAAATATTTCGTACAAAAAGGGTTGGTATGTACAACCGTGGACAGTCAAGAATAACACTTTAGCCGGCGGGTGTGATGCAAATACCGACTCAATGACAATATCTCATAGAGTCGGTATTTGCATAACACGGGTGTTATTCTTGACTGTCCATGGCTGTACAATGAAGATTAATGTTGACATTAAGAATACATTTGGGAATTTTTCCCAATTTTTTACCATTTTGAAATGGACTAAGGAGCAGGGAAAATGTACCAAGTTTGGTCTAATTGGAAACAGCACTCTAAGTTTTTTATTATGCAGTGCAATTTTGAAAAAATAGCCAAAACTTATTGTAAAGGCATGATACAACAAATGACAAGATATGATACTATCATTTTAATTTCGTTCGGTTTTGCGCATGGCGTCACGAAGTAAGCACACGGCCACTTTATCCCATACCTGTAATGGGAAATAAGGCACAAATTTAAATTTATTTTGCAAGTACTGCAAAAAGACCCACAACAAAAGCATATTATTGTGTATATTTAATAATTCACAAAAAAATTAAAGTTGTACAATATTTTTTAATGAAATTAACAAAGCGTATCCTTATGTGACACAATGCTTCAAATGAAAAAGCACATTGTAATTATTTATACTTAGGTACTTCAGAGATTTCTTACGCATTCTGAAAAATATTGTTGCTCGAAAGAATTATTTTTGGAATCCTAACTGACAAACGACATTAGTATTTTTGAGAAGCATTCATGAAAAATTCTGGGGGGGATGTAATTGGGACGAAACATAGATGTATGTTACTAGAAAAGCAACACTAAAAGAACAAAGCTTAGAAAAATAAAAATAAAAGCCCAAGAACATGCTCATTTTCCTTCTTATAAAACATATGAAAGGAAAGCTTGTAATAGTATGTTTTGTTACGCTTTTAAGTATGTCTATATAGATATGTGAACGTTGTGTTAGACCCCCCTGAAGCCCCTAAACAGAAGAATAATCTGCGCAAACTTTAGTAACCGCAATACAGTTTGTTTAGGGTTTATTAAAAATAAAAATTGATAAGTAAATATATATTTTTCTATATTTTTTTAAATACAGTGGGACATGATTATTATAGTTTCTATAACAGTCTTAAAAGTGTGTAAGCTTTCATGACTGCGATTGGGACAGCGAGAAGAGTGCTTCGATCACGTCCAAACCGCCACTGAGGATGTCCACCGAAGTCGTGGACGAAACGTCTGAGAAAAATTCATTGGGGTCACTTGTTGAATTAGCCCCCCGGGGCGCTCACTACATCCTTCTTAATGGGACTTCGCACGGTCAACAATCCCGAAAAACACCATCGTTGTTGAGTCTTAAACATATATAATTATTTTTAGTTTGTCTTGTTATTGTATTATGAATATTTTTTGTAAGAAGTTGCAGTTAGGCAAGTACTCGCGAACATTACTATAATTGATTAATTTTTAGATTAATATCAATTTGTTAATTTAAAATCCATACATGTATATAAAAATGAATGCTTGATTGTACAGTATAGACTCGGAATCTACTGAACCGATTGCGCTCAAATTTATAGAAAAATTACATATGTGTTTTGTCTGACAATAAATCTTATTTTATGGCAAGAAAACTATGTTCTAAACCTTAAGACATAGGTGCCTACTAAAAAAAGAGTTTTCAACCCTCAGGGAGGTAAGAAGTATAAAAGTTTGTATGGGAAAAAATAAGTTTCTATTCGGATTTACTTGAAACTTGGCACAAACACTCTCCAAAAAAAAATTTAAATACCTTCTTATTTTAGCTTTTAACTATCGGGGCCGAAGCCGCGACGGATGAACGCTAGTTTCTAATAAAATATTGGAAATTACTTTCAATGTTTTTCTGTAAACCAAACATTGCACAAGTCCACAAATATGTTATATGTGCATATAAATTTGGCATTTGGCGATGTTACAAAATTTACAAAAAATTAATAATACGCGATAAGATGTAATTAAAAATTAATAACAACAAAAAAATTGATCATTTAAAACTTTTAAACACTTTTCTTCATCTAATGTAAAAAACACATGTTGGGCTTATGTACTTTTCATATGATGCCGACACTAGAAGCAAGCAATCCAATATAGCGCCCAAGCTGCGCAATGTCATATCTCTGTTATTCGTTGTATTATATTGTAAAGGCACAAGGTAATATAAATACCTAGTTCTTCTTCACTGTCAAATATTTGAATATTTTCCTTTTTGAGTTTTTGTGGAAATGAATAGAATTTTACACATAAAATAAAAGTAAGCAGTTTAAAACAATTCCTAATGCATGACTGGCTATTTTTACTTACTATCATTTTCAAGTCAAATAGGACTTAATCTAAAAAAATGGCTGTCAATTTTTTCAATAAAAATTCCTATTTTGAGACACCTATATTATTGGTGTCCAATTTGAGACGTATCTCAAATTATCAACCAAAACAACATACACTTTTTTCCATTTTTCTCTATTTTGTGTTCACGAGTAGCGACCATTTCATTTAATTTAAATTTATGTTTTACACTGTCTGTAGTTATACAAGAACTTTTGCTTTTGATGTTTTTGTTTTTTGTGTTGTAAGTTGCACTGATGATGGAGTGTTAACTCTAAAACTAGTATGCAAATTAACAAATAAAAAACGGCATCTAGATCGTCACATCCTCCTTTTCTTCAATTATAGAAATTGGAACTCCAATAACGTGATAATGTTAGAAATAAAGATATTGGATACTTAAAGGCTTTAAAAGTTTGTTGTGATACCCAAAAGAAATTTTTAAAGATATGTGTTATTACTTCAACACCATACAAAGAAGAATTGCAAGAAAGCTTTGAAAAAAGAAAGAATACAAATTCGCGAAAAGAAGTAGTGATGCTGAATGTTTTTTTCTGTACAGGTCGATATTTCCAAGGGGCTAAATGTGCTCAGTGATCCCGATGGTCACATGAAGAGTATGATGATATCAAAAGTAGCTACTTAATTTGCTCCTTCTGTGAACGAAACGAATTTTTTGAATAGACTCTCAAATTAAAGGTGTATCCCGAGAATTTGGATATCCTCCTATCTCAGATTACGATACCTATTTTTTCACACATTTGTTCTAAGCCTTTTTATACATTTTTCATTCACCATGCAATATATATTTTTATTTATTTTCTGTTGCCGAAGGATATGTAAAAAGGTTTGTTTTGAATTCCAATTTAAAAAATTAAAAAATTTATGGAAACTATATATATTTTATTTAGCTTTAAAAAAAGTATCTCACATTTGGATCTTTTATTCTATAAGTGAGGCCAGAAAATTTAAAAAGATGACTTTCGCTCCGGGAGACCAAAAACTGCAAAATCTAAAGAAATTATCGAAAAAATCTATAAATTGGTTTTGCAAAATCGACGATTAAAGGTTTCTGTAATTGATAAGATTGCTCGTAATTCTGATGAACGAATACAATATAATTACGGCCAAATTTTGCATGAAAAAGCACTCGGCTCACTACTGAGCAAAAAGAGATTCGAGCTAAAATTTCGCAGGACTCTTTGGCTCCCTAAGGAAATGGCACTGATTTTATCCGCCAATTGTTAACCATTAATATCAAAGTTGTAGTTATTTTCAGGAAATTCTGTAGCAAAAGAATTGTCAATTTTTTAGGATACCAGGATACTGTTGATCCAAACGGGCAGACTTAAGCGGGACTTATTATGCTAATCTTTTAGACAAATTAGACAGAAATATTCCAGAAAATAAAACGGGTTTAGCCAAGAAGATAATCATCTTCGGCTAACGCAAGAGACCACAACTGTTAAGTTTCCATGGCAAAATTAGAAGAAATAGGCTCCGAAATCCTACCACATTAGCCTTATTCATCAGAATTAGCTCCTTCAAATCACCACTTGTTTCCAAAACTCAAAATATTTCTTGGTGAACAGAGATTCCCCTCCGACGATGCGGTTAAAAACACAAAAAATATTTTCCGGAACTCCCGGAAACCCACTTTCGAGACGGGATATTTGGCTCGCAAGCATCGTTAAGCCAAATGTGTTAAAAAAGAGGGAGAATATGTTGAAAAATAAAAATAATTCAAATTACTATAGACCTTTCTTCGGTTTTATTCCGAGAACTTTTCCAACGATCCTCGTACCTCTGCTGCTGTGAAAGCCTCGTCCAAGCAAATCATTTGCTAACCGCATTATAATAATAAATGTATTCAGAGGAGGCCCTTGCAAGCGAAATTTTGACTTTAACCAGGACAAATTTAAGATTAAGTTGTTTGTTAATAATCGTTTCGAACACAATACACAAAATACATTTATGTCTTCTTTGATCAATTCAATCTTTAGTTGTCGGTTTTGACGTGATTTGGAAATTTTTTTTCAAATTACTACACTGTAAAATAAAAATAAAACAAAAGCTAGATTACCTAGGCTCTTGAAGACTCGCTCTATATAAAATCTAGTCATATACCTTTTTGTAAACTTTCTTAGATTGATTTCCATTGGGTACTATCGCTACTTTAAGCCATTAAAAGGTGCTCACGCAAATATTACTTTTCTTTGTTATACCGTAAACTCATTTGATATTTACATTTTTCCTATTGTGGGCAAGTGATAAATCCAACACACAGAACCAAAAACTGGACAAGCCTACATGTGACCTTTCTTCACTAATGGCAATTTACGATTCCGGCTATTCTGGAAATGGCGAATTTATTGCCAACACGCGAAAATTTTTCTCCGTCCGCCATCGGCAGAAAACTTCATGAGTTATTATGTAATTTACAACTCATCTCTTACATGTACGCTACTTCACCGTTTCCACTTCTATTGACTCGAATACGGAATGGCAGTGGTAAGTTATGAGAAAAATCCTCCGATCCTGACAACAACTTCGTTCAACGAACCGTCCCAGTTAGATAAATGAGTTTACCGGTAGTGTAAATTTCATGCTTTTCCTCAAAGTTGCTCTTGCACACGGTTCAGCGAGCAGTCAACGTCTTACGAAGATGAGGTAAATTGTTGATCCTCCGAGGATCTATCCCGGACTTTGCAATGTCCTCGTGTCATCAAATTAATGAAATTTAAATTTACAATTCACTGCACCTGCCGATAGGATATCCTAATTCGTGAGTCAGGTATTATTAGGATTACCTATTTTTGTCGATTGAGGGTAAAGTGTTTTCTCGAAGTGGTTTGTTTGTCAAGCTGCTCCCACATTTTTTGCGGTTTGCTTTGTATGCAGACGGTCCATTTACGTTCCAAACACAGAGAACGAAGGAAGACTCGACCCACGCGGTTTAGCATCTGATGGCTGAAAAGCCCAAAATTAAATATTTTTAACTTAAAATGTAAAAAATAGGAATTATTACTTTACGGCGACAATAAATATGCTGAGTGTCCGACAAAGAGTTTAAAGCGTTGGGTGGTTAGCAGTTTATGCAACCACAACAGAGACGAGCGTAGTTTTTAGAGATTCATGGTTTGTCTACGTCTCGTCGGAATTACCATATTTAATCAACGACTACTGCACTTGCGGTTGCAGCCGACCAGTAAATCGGAATGCTTAAAATATGATCGTTTGAAGAAAAAGTGTCTTCTTTCCTGGATTTGTATGCACACAGTGGCCGCGTGTACGGCGTTTCTTGAGAAATTTATTGCGGACATGTTAAGTAGTAAAATTAATTAGGTTGCAGTAGGTCTCAGGAGTGTCAGGGTCGCGGTTGTGCAGATGGAGCAAATGAATCATTTCAAACGATAATTAAGTAAAGAACCTCTCAACAATGGGTATTGTTGGTGTCATTATCTTAAGCAAGGGTAGGGCTGAGAAGTTCCAAATATAAGAAGGACAAGTCAGATCGACCCAAAATGCGCAGGAGGAGGGCATTGTTAGCTAGGGACACTACCGCCCACCTGCATCACACTTTCATCCATTTTTCTTTCCCTCTCACATTATATTCGGCGCCAATATTCAATTAACCACCTGCTTACACCTTGATGTGCCAAAGCGAGCGTAAATTGCTCGAAAAGACCATAACTCAAATGAGATGCTGACAATCCATTTACATTTTTCGTTCCGTATCTCCGAAGGAATCGGGCGAAAATTTCGGTGGCATTCCTTCCGACACTTTATAATTGGTAGTTGCGTTCGGTATGTGTTAGTTTGACGATGTCGCAAGAGATTCTTTGACCCGAGTGTCATGTTAACAAGTGAGATGATGTTTCGGAAGTATTGGAATGCATCCAAACCAAATCTCATGGGAGAGGTGTAAAAAGCACCGACAGACTTGCTAACCAAAGCGACCTTGACATGGACCACGTTATATAATTACCTGCACTATTTGCACTTTGCACCCATCGATTTAAATTAGTTACCAAGCGTCGCAGAATTCTTCATTGGCCATTGGAATTCGTTAAACGGCGCGGATTTTATTTGTATCAGGTGCGGCGATGATGACAATAGGCGACAGATCTATTTTAGAAAATGATCATGACGAAATTTTGTTAGACTTCGTCGAGGAATGCGCGGCTGATTCATCTATCAAGAATGTTAGTAAATAGGTAGATTAGGTGGTTTGAAATCAGCGCAGCAATGTGCACCGGAGTAACTATTGATAAAGTTAATTATCGTTGCACAACACTTATAGACACAGCCCATTGAGTGCCTGGTTTAAGACCGATAATACATTAAATAAACAGAAACAAATTATGCGCGGAGGAAGATTCGAAATTATTACGACGATAATGCACGGGTCACAAATTTGACTTTTCCGGTTTGCCGTTAAAAAAATATTTGCTGTGGACTGTTTGGTGTTTTATTACTAGGAAATAATTTTACAACCAATACACGTTTTAATCAGATGCATTAACACGTGTCTATTTAAAGAACCAATAGTTTCATATTACACGCAACGCGAGAGAACATTTCCCGAATATTTCTTTTAGTTTAAATTGATATGAGTCAAAATGACTTCTAAGATCAATAAGTAATAAATTTTTTGACCGCAGCATTTATAAATATCTCTGGATCTTGACCAAAAATAAAATGATATCTTTTCTAATAGTTGTCCTTCCCGAGGAGCAAATTCATTACGGATAACGAGGAATTGAAGATTATCTACGAGTGGATGATGACGCATTCTCGATTTTGATTCTTTGAGCAAACTTATGCCAAGTCTGAAAATAAATTATTCAAAATCCGAAATTCTGATAATAAGTACTTGAATCCAAATTTTAACAGTTGTTTGTCTTATGAACAGTCACAGGTCATTTAGGGTCATTGCTTTCTATATTTTTCGTTTTTAGTTTTTATTCTACAGTATTGCACTTTTTTGTATTTTGTATTGTATCTTCCATAACAGCTTCTTTCCATCTCTGTCTATTTGTCCTTATCATTGTTTTACATATTTGCCAGTTTTCTACGTTATCTCTTTAAAAGTTCTTCCAGCATCCATCCAAGTCTCCCAAGAACTATTCTATCACTCCTTTGGCTTCTATAAGTTCATACATTTCCTTCGTCCGTCTCTCTCATTCCATATCCGAAATTCTTCGTAAGATTTTCCGCTCCGATGTCTGTATTTTATTTTCTATTTTTTTGTTCATCACCCACTTTTTTCTTTCACAATTATATAAAATGGTCGGTTGAAGCACTGTTTTGTGACTTCTCATTTTCGTGTTATGTAATATGTTTTTCATTTCAAAAGCTTGTGTATCTTCCACCACTTCCATGTGGTGTGAACTGTATAAATTTGCAGCAGTCCGCATATTTTGCAATCTGCAATAGATTACTCAAAGTGTTCGTTAGTTCTTTGCTATCCCTGGCCGCTTTCTTTGATTATTATTTAATCCAATGCAATGTTAAATATAAAACCGTAGATAAAAGACCTCCTTATAATCAATTGACTTATTGCGACAGCTTTATCATAAATGTCTTGAAACCCTTTCATTGTATCTCAAGCAGTGTCTCAACTTGGTAATTTTTACGAGTAGCATTACAACAATGTAAGATAATTTTAGTAAAAGAAACTCATGCAGTGATCCTTAAGGAGTGAGCACTCAAAAATTGGCACACTGCATATCAGATTCATAATAATCAAATCATGTTCTCCTAATCTGAGTCGTTTGGATTAATGCACTTGTTCCTTATCGTAAAAGCTAAAATGCAAATGACGAGTCTAGCTGTAGTAAGAGTGTTGGTTCTTACTCTACTTTTTGTTTCTGATCAGAATCAAATGCAATAGAATGTTTCAGAAAGTTTTTCGCCATATGATTCCTATCTTCTCGTACGAGTACATTATTTGCAAAATTGCCCCTGTTCTTGAAGATCGTCATGTCCAATATCATTTCTCATCTCTGCTTCAATTGAAGGGTCTAATGCAATAAAGTGTTGTTGGGCAAGTTTTACATCATTTTAAAATATAAATATATTGCACTTAGCTAGTTTTTGTAAATATCGCAAAAAAACTGTCGTAATATTAAGACTGTACGTTATCCTGCTCGTAAGACCAAAATGATTGTGAATTTGAATAGTAGCGTTGATCTTATTTGGTTGAGTGTTTATTTGCATCTATTTTACAAAACTTAAATATAAACTCGCTTGGCCTAACATTAACTAATATATTATGAAAATACTATTTCTAGATTTATTTTATTATTCTGAAACAGAAATAACATTGTCATTTGCCTGAAAACTGTGTATAGTATTCACTATAGAAGCTGTTCTTGCATATGATAAATCCATTTTTTGTGAATTTAACCGTGCTCCTAATTTTTAATAAAAAGTTGGCTGCATTGGACTCTTCAATTGCTGCATCATCTGTTAATCGAAGAATTGAGCTCATTTGGGCTTCTTTCATATCGACTTATTCTGGTCATCATTATGGTTTTGGTGAAATGCAAAAAAAGCAGCATTCAAGAACCGTTCCAGTGGATTCAATACCAAAATGTATTGAAACCAAAAAATTACAAATAATCTAAAAATCTATACATATTACAGAACATCCATATTATTGAATGAATTTAGAAATTCGAAGCGAGCTAAAGTTCCACTGAATTCAAACTTCAAAAGACAAAATCCAAAGAATAGGTAAAATAGCCCAAAGGAATTAAAGACTAGGTAAAATAAATGGTGACGTTCATGTCCACATCTACTATCGAAGATGTCATCTCTAGTCGTAGACGAAACTTTTGTACAGATTTCAGTTACTTGTCGGGTTAGCTTTTCGGAGATGAGGTCAGGTCATCAATCAATAGAACACGACCCTTTCGGGTATGGCAAAGGATCAAAAAAATGAAGAAATTTCAAATCCAAAGAAAAAATACAAATACAGCTCTAAGTTATTAAGGACTGAATATAGATAAGCGTACCAAATACTGACTAAGATGCATGTAAATTAATAAAAAGGAACAACAAAATAATAAAAACCCAAAAATTAATCAACCATTTTTATGGTTTAAGTCTCAAATTTAAGTTGAGAGAAAATTGCAAACATATTAAAATATAGACAATCGGAAAGACACAAATATTAAAATGTAAGGAATTCATGTAACGAATGCGCGCAAGGCCAACAAATGTAAACAACGAAGAAAAATCGTATAGAAAAAGATAAATATCCAAATAGCACACAAAGAAAAGAGTAGAAAAACTAGAACGAGCCTTTTGGGCTCTTTATTAATTCATTATTTAAAGTGTTTAGAGAATTTTTATATTCAATACCTACCATTTCTTCCGTCTACATGTACTGAAATTATCAACGAATGTGCATTAGGTGTTCAAGCAGCGTCTTTATATAATATTTTAAGAAAATATAACGTTTTGGGTTGTTGCATAGTTTGAGAGAACCGACTTTAATCTTCAATTAAACAGTTTAAGTCCTAACGATGTCCACAATTAGATTAATGACATCGTCTGCATCTACAACTGTTTCGTCTATCGGCACTCTTCATTTCCAATTACGTGTCCGTAATTTTATAGGGGTTCCGGGGGCTTTTTACGTGTTTCTAGATGCGGAGATCAGTAGTGAAGATAGAGATGGTATATAAATCTAGAGCCGGGCCTAAGCATTTTAGTTTAACAAGCCAGGCGAAGGTGATAGGTATCTCCTCCTTTGGCGTTATAATTTGGCACCATCAAGCTAAATGGGGTAACTAACTGAAAGCAGCGGCGCCTGTGTAGACTCTGTCACATCTCCGACTAATCGCTGGTCGCGCAGAACAATAGCACCTTCACTAATCCGAACGTTTTGTCGTCAAAGAAACGCCACGTTCGAAAGAATAGAGTTATGAGGGTCGTTTCATATACAACAGAAATCGATTAGACTCGGCTTGGTCGCCAGATCTCAAGAAATCATTAATAAATGTTCATTTCTCGACACCGGCGTTATTGTTTAAACAATTCTAGAGGGGTTCTGGGAAACGTCGCCGCGATAGTAGGCCGTAAATGCAGGCAGTTTACGAGCCAAGATAAGAATCCAGAGGCGCCGGAGCCCAACATCGGTAGGATGTTTGAAATCACTGTTCCACCAGATATCTCGACATCTGAAACCGATAAATCGTCCCAGTTTCTCACAGATTAACTTAATGTATTCCCGTAAAAGTCTCTTTTTTAGTTCTTAATTAGTGCATCTACCGTTACGGAAGCTGCATGCCCAACCATTCTTCCTACCAAAGAAAAGAAAACGCACACAATTTCAGAAATTGTAATCTTTATTTTCCCCAATTTTCGTGACTTCTTGCAAAACGCACATTCGCATGTCTTCTATGGACGGGACCGTTACTTGCAGAAGACGATTGACGCCAATTGGTGGGCTCAGGAGCAGGACGCAAATGTCTTGATCGGGTCATAATATCGGCAATGTAAAGCTGCCGTTCCATGTTGTAGCCTCTCGCATACTCAAACCCTATAAAACCAATAATAAAAAAATGAACACTGCAATTAATACTGTAAACGCAACAAAAATTATAATTAAAAGAGGTTTTGTACTCTAAGTAACTATATCCAAAAACTGCGACTTATTTTAGCAAATATAGAAACAAGATAAAGTAGCATAAGTGGATAAAAACTCACTTCCTTGATAGACATCGAATATTTTTTATCATTGCCGCGGAAAACGTTGAGTAATTGCATGGCGCCTACTTTCAATATGTTTGTTTATGTTTTCGGTCTTTTTTAAATAATGAAATGTATTTTCTTACAATCTTGGCCTGAGAAGCATATTTGTTTGTAGTACATGCAGAACATACAAAAAAACGAAGACTCATGTGTTTCTCCAAATACTGTTCAAAAAAATGCTGAATAAACGGAAAAAACTCTCCCCCTGTAATTGGGACACCGGATCTGTTAGGAGGGACTATAAGCAACCAACTTTAATAAATTTTAATAAAACCATGAACACATACTTTGGTTTTATTTTTACAGTGTAAAATTTGGCTTTATTTTTGCCTGTGCGTTATTATTGTTCCCCAATTTTAATAATTTCCGAAACATTTGCTTGGAATGATAATCAAAATCTTAGAATTTTTGCTATTACCATTTTTTTTAAATTCTATCCTGTCTGAGTAATAACAATTTGATTCTATTCGATAAATATGTGGTTCTTCAACATGTCCTTATCACTAGTAAAAATATAAAATCTATTTTAAAACGTCTGTTGTCACAATCCGCCAATTATAAAATAACGAATAAGAAACAAAAACATATTGTAAAATACACTGCTTTTATATAAAAAGCTACACCAAGAAGGAATCGAATTATTTTAATGTTTTTTTCTTTGATGTCAGTAATAAAATATATTCAACAAACAAAGTTAATTTGTGGGAGCATCTCTGAATTTAATACACTTTTGAGTTGGTCAAGGCATGCTTCTAATGGGGTGGTCAACCTCCTTTTGAGGAGGAAATCCCATGAGACTTGAGACTGTTTGCATCAGCGAAGCCTGATTTATTTCCATGGCATTGTTATGTAAAACATCGAACCTTTTTATTAATTCAGCAGTAAATTAAACTTTACCAATAATTTTTTGTGGTTACTTGAGAGAAGAAAGGCATCCCTTCATTTGGAGTATTTTAATCCTTTTATTAAATACTGAATAATATCATAAAAATGTCGTGTTAAACGTGTTTTATGCCTTTTTAGTATTTTTCCCTGACTATCTAAAGACTCCCTAAAAACGTGCCATTATTTAACATTAAAACAAACAAAACTACCCTTTTTGTGAAAAATGGCTGCTCCCAAACCAAAGAATTGGCTTGAAATTTTGACAAAATTTTTATAATATTGTCTAATTTATAGTGGCCAAGTCCAACTTTAAATTTTAATAATATAATCGAATTTAGCTATGACGTCCCCATGACTCATCATTTTCAACTTCTTAACCAACTATTTTCCAAATTGTCAATATTCCACTATTCAGTCATCATTAAAAACCGCATCACAAATGCAATCGATTAATACCAAAACATACAGAACGTTCCATTTGAAATATTAGATTAAATTAACAATTTGCGTTCATGCGCAACTCTGCATATTAAATTACTACAATTCAAAATTCGAATTGATCATTATGAACTAGAAGTAATTTGAAAATTTTCGGTCAAAATATCAAACCAAAATTCTCATTGGTTTGAGAGCAGCGATTTTTCAAAAAAGAGGCTTTTGTTGGCTTAAATGTCAAATAATAGGAAAACAACTGAAGTTGTATATGTGATTGTATACCATAATAGGTAATATTTTTGACAAGAAATCCGAAAATAGCGTAATATCCTGGGTGTTCCATTTAAAAATTCAACTTTGATGCACCACTTTGTATGTTGACACATTTACTGTCTTTTTTAGCAATAGTAAGGCGTCGTCTTAAACGTGGAAAGATCATTTCAAAAGTCAAGTCAACGTCACAGGTCTACACTGTAAACAATTAAACAAGAGCTAGATTAGGTGGCCTACTGCGAATCCCATTTAGCGCACGCTCTATATCCTGATCCAATTATTAATCGAGCTAATTTTCAGTAATCGTAATAACAAATTAAATTATATCTGTTCCGCTCTTCTGAATTAACTTTATTATCTACAAGAGCTACATTCGTTGCATAATAGTTTTGGCGCAACATCAATAAATAGCTTCCCCTATCATTTAGCTAGAAAGCTGATAAAATTATGGGCCTTTATGCGTTAAATCGGCGATTAGAACAAGAGCTAGGATTACGATTGCAAAACGAATCACCTCTCACGTTAGAATCATAAATTAGCGTTATTGATAAATGGCTGTAGTAATTATGTCGGCGGCTCAGCATGTCCGCATTAGTCCTTCCAATAAAGTGAAAGAAATTTCATTATATAGACACCTCCTCCGTAATCTGTATCGAATTTTTAATGACGTACAAACGCGAAATATACTTACTGTTTATCGCCTCCTGGGGATCAATTTTCATTCGTAACACCATGTATTTACAGATTAAATAGCCCGTTCTGTTCAAACCGTGGGTACAATGAACTCCGATGAGTGCATCTGCAAACAAACTCAATAAACTGGCCAATAGTCAAATAAATATTACAACACTGTCAATACATGTCTTCGTTATCGACGTTCGAAAAAATCCATCTACAAACGACCCATTTTCGCCGAACGATGCGAATTTCTCACGATCAATTAACAGCCTGGAATTATACGATCATTTTCATTCGTACAAATTAAGCTTGACGTGTTTGGCCCCCCAGAGTCGAGATTTAAAAAGTTACCGACAAACGATGGCTTCGATATCGAATCCGATCGTTGATAGCGCAGAGGGGCGTCCACTTTTACTGTCAGTTACTGGTGCATTTGTTACGTCGTGTGCCGTATACCGTTAAGCCCCACATGAGCGTTGGTTGGACGTACTTTGGTTCCATGAAAATCTTATTAGTTGATTGATTAACCCAGAACCGACTCGATCGTCTAATAAATAATTGTAATTTACGTCAGCTTTCTCAAACATATGGTTCAAGTCAAAACGAAGTCTTGTTTGTCAGATTAGTGCCCTCAGGTTCCACTCACACTCAGCTAAGCAATTTGAGAAAAATACGTACTTCAAAATCGAAGCAAAATTTGCTTCAAATTTGTAATTGGTCTTACTGCAAAAATGATACTAGAGAAACTGATAGATATTTTGCTTCTAAATGTAAAATATGCAGCAGTTTTTTCATCTACTGTATTTCCCAACCAATAACTCAAAGTGTTTGGTCTAGAAACTTGCTTTCTACAAACAAAATTAAGGTCGAAGACAATTCTGGTGTTTTGGCAGCATTTGGAAGCACTAAAAAAATATTTCACAAATCGAATTCAGGATGTCCATGATCTTTCCAGATTGGGTACCAGATCCTTTCTCAAAACTACAAACAGCAGAACTATAATTGCGGGAGCTGTTAGAATTGTCAACAAATGAAGAGTAAGAATGAAGAGAACGAAAGTTGATGTTTTTTTTCAGAAAAAGAGGAGCGATTGGCCAAAAAACGTTGGTCTAGATGGCAAAATAGCTTTTATCTTTCTGCCTGAGCAGTCATTGCAAAAAGGTTAGACTCGACCAAAAACTTGGCATGTCTAACTTTATTTTAATGGCTTTCTCGCTCTCCAAAATCATCGCCCAAACAACATGTAATATCGTGCGTTGAAAATTAAAAAATTTCTGAAATATGGAAACAGTTTGCAATTGATTAAAGTGTAGCAAACTTGTTTACTGCTGATAACCGGAGGACCAATGTATTTTGTTGACAGATCGCTAACTCGATTCGTACAGGCCTTGACATAAAATTGAAAGTTTTTGGAGGCTCTTGTGGTCTAGATTCTGACTCTAGGGCACTTCAATACTTAATTTCAATGTGCAATGTCTAAAAGTCCAAAAACATAGAAATAAAAATGACCGACTCCGCCATCACGGAAATTTAAAGTATGTACTTAGTACATGCTCGAAATAGAGCTCTGTGGAGCCTCTTTGGTAAATGAAAATAAAAACATTCAAGTACGATATATTCCTTGCCGCCGGTTTGGGTTTTTATTGGCATTTTATGCTTTGTCAATACTTGTAATACAAAAAAGCAAAAGCTAGATTTGATAGTCTCCTGGGCTTCTGTTTTTTTTTTTGAGGCGTGCAAAAACCGAATACATTTGTAACTTTTGTTTTAATTGTAAAATACCAACCGTTTTCTATGTTTCCTGCTCTGGTTTAGTGTCATAATCTAAGAACTGAAGTAAGGTCTTGTTTAGGACGTTTAGTTGAAGTCACTACCGTAGAAATAGTCAATGGGAAAAAAACAGCTTGCAAAAATTAACCACAACCATGAGAATATCCTTCACGATCATCTTGAGATAACAAGGGTCAGTACAATCTGACTACCAAATGGCTTTGGTGTACGTTTGGGTACAACGCCATCTTAAATATCTCTTGGAATTCTGAGAAGACAAAAACGAAGTTTTATACTGAATTATGACCAGATCTGAAACATGAGTTCATCATGAACCTGAGCCAAAGCAAGATTCCACATAATGGCATGAAAATTTCAGAAAACTGAAAGTTAATGTTTTTTTGAGATAGTGAGGGTACCCTTTTCGTTGATTACAAAAATAAAGACGTCACATATTGAAGAGGTTGAAGGAAGGTTGAAGAAAGTATAAAAAGAGGGAGAAATAGGCCAAAAATGTACTGCAGCAATACACAAGAGGACATAGCGCAAGTTGAGCTACATAAATATAATATTACATTGTAAGTCATCCTTCGCATGGTCCAGATCGGGCCACGTTCGGAAAGAAACTTGCTTTAATTTTTTAAATCGTAGGTCTTTGACATTGACAAACCATTTGCCCAAACGCAGCGGCGGCTCGTGATCATGACAGGAGAGGCAGGCAATTTTTTTTGTATCCTTAGATTTTTATTTAATTTTCTGACAAGCTCCTTCTCACTTAGAATTAGTCCCAAACACATATATTTTTCTTCTCCGATGATATTCCTTCCAATTATTTTTTTTTAAATATTTATCTTAACTTCTACACTTTTTTTAAAACACGATAGAGAAACTGTCAAATTTTCAAAAAAACTCTCTTCTTCGATTTAATTCATACATTTTTTAATGTTAAACGAATGAGCGTAACAATGAATTAATAGAGTTTGAGGAGCAATTATTTTAATTTTAGATTGCCTACCATAATTGCAGTTATAAGTTCGTGCTATTATATACTTTATTTTCCAATTTTCCAAACGTTCAGTTTGCTATAGTAATTCGAACAATTCCTCCAAAGTGCGTTCCGGATTCATAAAACACCATGAATATGTCTTCTATGTATCAAAAATTACAGAAAGTGATAAATGACAGTTTATATCTAAAGTCTCATCTATTTTACATGTGAAAAATTTGAATTACTAGTTGTAAGGGGAAGTTGTCAATAGATTTTTAAGAAACTAATAGCCAATAACACATAGATGGCGCTAGACCGGTTTTTAATAATTTTAAAAGAAACATTAGCATTTTGAATTGTTTGTTTATTTTTCGCATACAGCGGGGAAGGTAATCTTCAAAATAATGGCTCAATTATTGCTTTTAATAAGGTATTTCTGCAGAAAAATTAATAAAAAACTAGATAAACTTTTTATATATTTTCTAGTTTTTGTGACCATTTTTCCCATCTTAAAATTGTAAAATCTTAATTTCAATAGAAATCTGATCAAAAACCGAACCCGCACAGAACGGTTGGTCAAATGTGTAATGAATAAATTAAACAAAGATGATGGGCGCTCAATTCAAAATTCGACTCCTGATTGGTTGTGAGATGTGGGAGTCTTTGTCTTGGGTCTAGTGTTTTTCACGACACCGAAAGCATTACCCCGTCAGAAAAAGTACCCAATCACGATCTAACAATTCTAAAAAAGGCATAGCGCCGGAGCCATGCCTCCGCTGTGATTTGCACAGTGAGGTGCATTTTTGCAAGCAAAAAATGCGTAATTACTTTGATATAACAATTGTTAAGATCTGAAGCTGTTAAAGATTTCACCAACCGAATCAGATATTTTTGTAAAATTTTATCAACAACTTTTGACCGCGAATTCGAAGCTAGTGACAATATTTTAAAGAAATTGTCAAATGGCCAAATTTTATACAAAATCATCTAAATGGGGGACATGAAATCGAAAAAACCTCGAGCCCGCAACAGTAGCAGTAGAGTGTTAACTAGTTATTAGTGGTCAAAGTAAAAAAATATTGTGCTTTCTATAAATTACAGTCCCCGCATAATTAGTTCCTATTTGGACACCTGGCGACGTTAAATGGAAGAACGAAGCTAACTTATAATTAGAAAATATGCAGACACTTAAAAAACTTGTTACAGATAAATTTGATTTATATTTAAAACAGTGTTATAAATTTTTACAAACTTGGCCCACTTTACCGAAACTGTTTTATCTGTTGTTTACGCTCTTAAAACCTCGAAATTGTCTAGTAGTCATTGTTCCAACTAAAGAGCAAAACTATAGCTCTCGCATTGCGTAACTGATCCAGTTATTACATCAATTACTTTTGTGAGTAGTGTATTGATGTTTTCCCAGCGCAGATATGTAAAAAACGAACGATACAATTCGATAACCATAATCCACGAGCAAACATTTCGACACGAAAACCATCGGACGAGTTGTTTTCCGATCACATCAAATAGGAAAAGTGGCACACGAGCAAAGCGTCGATTTCAAACAGATCGGTTCTTAGAAGAAAATAAAAGAACTGAACGAATCCAATGAATAATTATCGAAGAGGCAAATGGACGTATTATACTTTCTCATCCATCCTGGCGCACCCAATTATGTCATATCGTACGGATTCATATGAAATATTCAGGCGTATAATGAGGGCGTACAAGAGGTCTCGAGATGTGCTATTGTAGTAATTCATCGTGAAGATCCCTTTGAATCGGTACGTGGTCAAGTTTCAAAGCGTCCGCAGCGCTGAAAAATCCAGTTGAAAGGACCAGTGAAAGAACCACAAGTACTCGACATGTGATTAGCGTCAGCTGCTGATAATCTGTGGAGATTGCATTCGTATAATGAACTATTAGACGGTGGATCGTTGGCCTTGCTTAATCGGAGTGTTGAATGCTGAAGGATTAAAACATCCAAGAATGCGCTATGCACACACACAATGTACCGAACGCTAAAGAAACACTAAACTTGATAAAGCTCTCAGATAATTAGAGAGTAGAAAGATAAGTAAGTGTCCAGTCCGCCTACGTGAATTCTTCCCGGCATCGACTCCGAAACGTAGTTAAAATTTGAAAAATGTATAGACAGCGTTTCGGTTGCCGCTCGATGAACGGCTACCTTGGGAGCTTTTTATGTATCCAGAAGTGACTACCAGCAAACAGACAATGAATTAAAATTCTTAGAAACTCATACACTTGTGGTGATTATTTATGTTGCGGCTAGACTGTCTTGAAATATTGAATATGATCTTATCTGTACGATCTTCTCCGAGAGCGCTCACCCAAAACCTCAATAACGTCGATGATGTACGCTTCTTCCTCCAGCCGTCAACACTTTCGTCCTTTCACTCTCTAAATCGCACTTGCCGAATATCCAATTTCGGTAATTGTTACTTCATCTCCGTAAAAACACTGGAAGTTAATAACATGCCACAGGATCCGCTGTTAATAATCGGCGGTCTGAATTCTTTCGAAGACTACGAATACCACACGTAATTCTTAAAATTCCCTCCGGTAAATTAATTAATTTTTAGACCACTAAAACAGAGATCAAACGATCGGTTTTATTTTCCTCGTTAGGCGTATCACTTCTGTTTTTTCTGGTGTTATTATTATTGCTTGAAGTGGATATTACTACTTAGAAATAAGCAACGGAACTGGGCCAACCAACAAAACAAGAAAACAACAATTTTAACTGAACCACATTAATTAAAAGGGTTATGGAACTATTGGTATTGATTCTTTTAAGGAAGGAAAACAATTTTTGGTCTTCGTCGGTTGAAGAAAGTAAAACAGTGTTAATCGACGACCCTCGGTTCCTCTCCAAGAGTTGGAAAGTGCGCTGGCCAATGGTCATTCTGCTTCAGGAATCATTACTCAAGTCGTTCATAGATGGATACAAATGACACTCGTAAATCCACACTTTATCGTGTCTTTGATATATGCTTTATAAATTCAACCCCTCATAAGTCAAAAATCCCCGATAATGTTCACGTGTCACCTATCGTTTGGTTCGAGAAAAAAGATACCTGAGTCGTAGTCCAGCGTTCGGGAGAGTTGATCAACGGCGTCGAAAAACCTGAAATAAAACAGAGAAACACGATCAGCATGGTTTCTTCGGTCTTACGGTGTTTGTGGACAAACAAAAACCCTTCCGCGGCATTATCAGTCACGACGGGGATCCGAAACGTTCGCGCCTCGCTCCGACCCTATCTTACTTTACATCTGAAGCAACCAAATACGTTTCGCAAATTATCAAAGAAACGACACTTAATATATTCAGATTGCACGCCTGCACGCTATTAATTCACAAATTCAGGCGATTTCCTCCGTAATTAATTTACAAGGCGTTCGTTAAGTGCTTAATGGGTTTCGGGATCATAGGAACGAACGAAAATTTATTTCGCCGCATGCATAGAAAATGCATCTCATCAATAAGAAAGGGCACAATAAAGACTCATCGGCCCGGCCTGCGAGCCGTTTAGCTAAATTTCATAATGACTAAGCAAGATGAATGGTGGCCATATAAAATTAGATCTGCTCTGACGTCTCTATTAAAAACCGATTCTGTATTAAACCTATTAGGAGCGGACGTCTTCCCAGCCCACACTAAACCACCCCATTAGTTTTATCGTCACGGTATTTACCACACTTGCTGCTCGTGACCGCTTCAATTAACAAAAATATTAGCACCCCTCTGACGTGATAGTATTTTCATTTTTCTTAATTAATCTGCGAATTGTATGGAGCGTACAAAAAAAAATGATTTGCAGTAGGCCATGGAATCTGCAGTGACGTCCTGATTGGTCATTAGTGTCACGTGGTCTTTGCCGCCATTACGAGGCAAAGTGCATATTTGTCTACATAAGTTTTTGTTTATTTTCTGTTAATTAGTGGTTTTCTTAAGCACTTATATATTAATGCACATCATCAACGAAAGGGGGCATATTCATAGCCCTCTGCGATGTTACAATTATTTAATTACAAGAATATGTGATTATACAGAATTATATATAAGATTTTTTTGAACAATTTGAGAGTACTTTTTCCAATATTAGGCATGTTTGTGCTTTTGATTATTTTCTCTCTGTAATGCCCGTATGGCATCTATTTCCTACCACTATCCAAGTTCAGTTTTTCAGCTATATTCGGTTTTCTTGTAAAAAGGGTTCCTAAATTATAGATCAATCTGTCTACTTCCTCAAATTGGTATGTCTTTCCCTCGACCAGTTTCTATCCCTACGAACCTTCTCTCCATAAATTCTCTATTTGATATATTTGGTTTTCTTCTCATTGAAGCCCAATGTGCCTCTTTGGGCTATAATACTTCGGTAATTTATTTTTTATGTGGGTGACTAGTATTTAATATGCTACATTTAACAGAGCTATACCTCTGCAATTATGACACACGTTCTTGTCGCCTTTTTTATGTACCGGAAATATTAGCTTCCTTCAAGTCTTTTGATTGATTCTCCTTTTCCCATACCCCCTTAGTATTTTCTACATGTGTTCGATTACTTTTGTCCTCCATATTTAAATAGTTCTGCGGTTACACAAACGTTCCCTGGGAGCTTATAATTGTTTTTTGTGTTTTGATAACCCCTCAAATCTGCCGATTAATAATGACCTGACCCGAATTGACTAAATCGGTCTAAACCCGAATTGGTTGAATCGGTCTAAACCCGAAGAGACTGAATCAGTCCAAACCCGAATGGACCCGAGTTGGCTGAATCGGTCTAAACCCGAGTAGACTGAATCAGTCCAAACCCGAATGTTCTATATGCATTTTATTTTTTCCTATTTGCCTTGTGGGTTTAATTTAATAACGGTTTAAAATATTCTCTCACTCAATATATCAATATTGTATTATGTAATATGTCCTCTTCAATTGTGAGCATCGCTCCCTCTTTATCTTTGTATGTAGTAACCTGTTTTGGCTTAGAATCCCCTTGTTTCATTCTGTCTTGATACATATTTCTAATTTGTGTGATTTTATCGTTGTCCTCTGTTTCATTTAATTCTTCATAAAATTTCCTCTTTTTTTCCTAAAGTAATATTTTCGGTTTTCTTTACATAATCGCCTCATGTGTTTTTGTGCATATGTAGTCGCAATTTATTTCTATTCTTTAGGTCTGTTTTGCATTCAGTGTCAAACCTTTAGTTCATTTTCCTTCTTTTTCCACTTTTTCGCAACTCTTAGGCAGTACGTATCATTTTTATCTTTATATGTAACGATCTCTCTTCTACTGTATCTTCTTCAACAATACTATCAAGCTCATTGTTAATCATATTTTCGTATTTTATTTTTTGTCCTATAGTTTTTACTCCGATTATATTATTTTCACATCTTTTTTGTATATCTGCTTTTTTTTCTCTTATAGAGGGTTGCAATATGTTCAATCTGATGTAGTTCTTTCATCTGGATGTACGACATAATTATGTATAATCACATATTCTTGTAATTAAATTATTGTAACATCGCAAAGGACTATGAATATGCTACCTTTCGTTGATGATGTGCATTAGGTACTATACAAGCAGATTCACGTAGACTTTTCATTAAAAAATTTTCTCGTAAAACTAGACACTTGAAATTTGGTGCAAAAGTAAAATACTTTCAAGATGGCGGTATTTCCTGTTATATCAAAAAATCAACTTTGTTATTTGAAACAGCAACCCCCTATATTTATGCACTCAATTCTGAATAAGACGCAGCGAGATTGTCGGCACTTACCTGTCATAGTTTTTGAAATATTTTCAATAGATTTAATACTAAAATTTGAAAATACAAGAATCTTTTTAAAAATTAATATCTCTTGATTCGTTGCAGATAATAGATTAGGTTTTTTTGTCGTTTTTCAGAACCTCAGAGCATAATCCAAAAGTATTTTTTATGCAATTTGAATGTTACAATGGGTTGCTGCAATTTTTTGTATAACATTATAACAAAATATCAAAAACGTATTTTTTCAAATAGCAACCCCACAATCCAAAAACGTCATTCGATGTAGAAATAAAAAATAACTCGACCTTTATATGTCAGTTCTGCTTTGTTTTTACGATATTTCTCTTTTTCTATAAAAATCTATTTTTTTTAGATTTTAATATGTGAAATAGAAAAACTAAATCGCAACAATTGAAATCAATACCTGTCATATTATTGAGATTCAGTTAGTGTTGTGATTGAAATTTCAAAATTATTATAGCAATGGCAAATAATAATTACACAAATGAAGTAATATATGAACATTTGCATTAGTTACAATGTTGTATCTCCACAATAATTGATTTACAATGTATGTTAAAGTTGTGTTTTACTTTTTTGTTTGCTGTTTCATTGTTATTAATTTACAAAATAAGCGTATAGTAAAGAGTTGATAAAAAGCATAATTTATATGACATGCTCACTTCAATTCTTTGATTAAAATGTTTTTATTAGTTAATATTATCATAACAATCCTCTGTAAAGATCAAGTTATTCTTAACTTTTACATCAAATTCAGTTATAAATATTGTGGGGTTGCAATTTGAAAAATATCTATTTTTGTCATTTTGTTATAGTAATTTTCAGGAAACCACAACGACTTCCTAAAACATTAAAAAGTATTAAAAGTACTCTCGAATTATTTTGTGAACATATACGAATTGATAGAAGAAATATTGCAAGACTTCAAATGGTTCAATAGATATGTATCAATTTTTAAAAAGATTCATTGATTTTAGTATGCAATTAAGAATATTAATCAAACTATAAAGGGTAAGTAACAACAATCGATTTAGAATTGAGTGATCGAATCAATATTAACATAAAAAGTTGCCATTTAAAATAATGAAGTTGATGTCAATTTTCATGTCGCAATCTAGAAAGTATTTTACTTCAGATTCAGAATAATCGATAATGATTTACAACATTACAACATTTTAGCTTTACAAGAAATTCAAAATTTTCTAATAAACGGTCTACGTGAAGCATCCAGTATATACTGCCAGTCATTATTAGTTTGTGAGAATATGTGTGGTTGTCACTTTTTGTGATTATGTTGTGTTTATGTAAAATGTACATTTAGTAATTAATTGATTGCATCAATTAAAGGGGCATGCGAATCATAAGCAAATGAGTAAAGTTTCATTGAAAGGGAACCCAACAAAAATTATTATACAAATAAACCTCGACCAATTTTGCATTTATTAAAATAATAAATATGTCTGCGTAGTTTTAAAAACTGTTTAAAATATCACGGAAATTATGAAAATTGTGATCAAAACTCTAAAAAACGAACAAACACTCAAAGCAAATGACAATTTAAATGATTAGTACATACGTACACTATAAATATGAAAGGGCAAAATTCTTATGTTTGAAATTTGCATAGCTCTGCGGATGCTACATCATTTATAGACACTCTGTATAATTTGTTTCATGTCCATTCCACCATGAAATTTGTTCGTAGTTATACAATTTTTTTCTAATTTTTCCGTTGCAATATGTTCAATCTGATGTGTAGTTCTTTCATCCGCAGACCTCCATGTACAATATAATCATGTATTAATCATCGTTCTTCATATTCTTTTAACTAAATGTAAGCACGAAATAATGGAGCCGCTGCTTGTCTTTATAATCTCTCTCTACTGGAATTTAGTTTTTATTTTACTTTTTACAGTGTAGACGTTTGACATTGACATATCATGTCATTTGAGAGAAACTGTCAACCAAAAACTTCCTCAAACAGCATCTTATCTGAAGCCTGGAGATATAATTTGTTAAAGAAGACATGTGTCTTGTATGTCTTGTCTGAAAATGTCAACCGCAGACTTAATTTCGAATTTATCGATCTCAAGGTTAAACATTTTCTACACTTAAACAAATTCAAAGAGACTCCGTGGACTACTCTGAACCGCAGGACTTGCGACTCCAAGTCAGGAAGCTTCGGCCCCTATTAACCAATTAACGACTCAACTAGTACTCGCATTTACCGCGATAAAAAATGCTTAGTGTAATTAAATTAACAAACTATCACCATTTTTCCACTTCACACTCGGCTCAATAACTCCTCTCCGACACCGTTTCGCCGTGTGCTAATGAGTTTCATAATTCCTTCGGATGAAATGAGTTCCCTTTGAGGTTGGCGAGGACCGCAGAGGAACAAAACATCGATGAATCAATCTGACGCCGTATATCAGCCAGAATGGCGCGAAAGGCCGACACACACGAACGGATTTTTCGAAATCGAAGAACTGAAGCGTGCGTTATTACGGATTGTTTCGTGGCGATATGCTCTTCAGGAGGTGTCATAACCGTCCACATCAATTATGCATCTTCGTAAAAATACCAATTATAGGACATGCAACGGCTGAGTTTTGTGAGGCGTGCGAACGTGTGAACCGGGGTTTGATAATTTATTTGAGGAAAGCGTGATTTCTCCAAAAGGTAATAATAAATTCTGAAGGGAAATAAATAATGGAACAGGGATGGTTGATAGAACATTGAATTGAGGGTGTGTTGCGGTTACATTGTGTTGAAGAAACATTATGGCCATATGTTAATGACTTGTTGGAGTGAATGAGGTGCTGCAAGGTGGTAATGATAGCATTATGTAAATAGGAACATCAGATGCTCCGAGTCTAGCTCTATGTATGGTTAAGTAAATGTCTTTAAGTTGGAAATTACAGGATAACCGAATTTTCAGCTTCATTTATCAAATCGAGGTAGCAGCACTACAATCGCACTAAATTTTCAGCTCCGTTCGGAGGACACTTCGTACGAATGCGACTTGCAAGCCGCAAGTTGTTTCGCAGGTATTTATATCTGGAACGGAACGTGATTTATCAAAATAAATTATGCGTATAATTAAAACGTGTTGGATTACATTCCAATTATTATTTGTTCTGTACGAGGGTGACTTAAATAAAACTGTCGATTGAGCCTTCACAGTTCCCGAATGATCCAAAAAGATGTGATACTTCACTAGTAGAGCGAAAACAGAAAAATAAAATAAAGCTGCATTTGAAATTTGGTAGAGTGTAGAAAATGTTCCACCTTGTGTTACAGAAATATGACATTATGTTGTTTGGTTAGAACCGTTCAGTAGCATTATTTTGTATTGTTTTTAGGATATTCCATTTTCAAGCATCATTGTGGACCAAATGCAAGAGACAAATTTTTGTTTGACAATTTCTGCATATCCTGTAAAAATAAAACAAAAGCTATGCACATTACATGACCTTCTGAGCTTCCTTTTTTACTGCACCCTCAAATAATCAAAGATGTTGGTTTTGGAATAAATATTGAAATACAAGAAAAATACTGAAAATTGTTTTAATAAGAAAACAGTAAACATAATTTAAAAAAGATGAATCAGAAATCTGGGCGGTGTGAATATAATGAGAACCATCATAAACAATTTCATAACAGGAAAGAGTAGAGTACAGAAGGTGATGTGCAAAAGAAGAATTGATTAATATTTCAAGTCAAAAGCAAAAATGTTTAGCGCCAGACAAATCAAAAATAATTCTTGCAATGGGAAAAACATGTAATAACGGAAGACAATAGATTTTCGATAACAACAAAGACCAAATAATATACAAATTTTAATATTTTTCAAATATGCCACAAATAAGAGTGGAAATGACTCAAATAAGAAAAATCTATTCGACAGAGCGTCAAGGATAAAAAGACCAGAATTAAAGAAAGAAAATACAGAGACAGACTTATTTGAAATGCACCCTCTCCCACCTTTTAGAAAGAATAGCATTTTGGGGGTGGCTTCCCCCTCTCTCAATCTAGTATTTAAGAAGTTGTAAATAGAAAGAAGTAGCGTAATTTAGTCAGTTGCTTCATATGTTTGGATAAACTGTGATTCATTCTCGTTCGTATTAATTTCCCTTACTTGTGAAGAGGCCAAGTGCTCTCGTCCTTCTGTTGCCTGGAGCATAAAATTGGTCTTTCAAACCGAATTTCGCGTGTTGTGAAAATTGTGTAATTTGTGCAACGGGAGCAACTTGAAAGGGTCTTCAAATCCTTGCCCGTTGGACAACTTCACATGATTAATTCAGCCACATGAACTCCAAGACATGTGAACCACTGATTCATTCTCGTTCATATTGAATTTCTCACCAAGTGATAATTATTTTATGTAAGTAATAAAATTGGCATTTTATTCCAAAATTATGGAACGCCAAAGTGTTTATTAATATCGGAATTTTAAAAATAAATATAACAAAAGAAATATATTTGCACATGGTCAGTGAAAGTGGTAATTCTTACATTTTTAAATTTCAAAATTATAAAAAAGCATCCAAGTTTAACCAAAATTGAATATTGCTTGTAATGCAAATGTTACTTTTAAATATTTTAATTTGAGGTTTTAAAAAATAAAGTATAGGTATGTATATTATTTTAAATTCACCGTAATAAAAATGTTGCTCAACGTTTTATATACGCTGCTAGATGCTCGATAGGGAAAGAAAACACAAATCTATTCTTCTAAATGTTTTTCGGTATAATTCTAAATTATAAATTAATGGCCGAACCTCTGGTGCAATTATGTTGAAATACAAGTTAAAAATAAGAGGTATTGAAATATCAAGGCAAAAGAAAATTATTGGTTCAAAAAATTGAATTTAAAAAAATTGTACAACATCCAATTTTTTCGAAAAAGAAATTTGTTTGCAATTTTCAATCAGAAATTGTTTGGAAATAAAGATTTTGATAATTTTTGTAATGTATTTTTATTCTAAACCTTAACTGTGACACACAATTATTTTAATTATTATTCTTCTTCGTAATAAATAATACACATGTTCCACAGAATTTACAAATAAGTAGTCCGAATTACAGTTATATATAATTCAAAAGTAAAATGCATTGTTTTTTGACTTTACTACTAAATTTTAAGCCGTGCTTGATTTTATTTTAAATTTTGAAAAAAACAAGGCTTGTATTTGAAAATTAATTCAACTTGGATTTTCAAATCACTCAAATACGAACTTTTTGTGAAATGAAAATCGCGCTAAATTTTTTTCACTTTTAAATGTATAGAATGAAATTATATAGTTTTTTAAAAATTGTTGATAGTTTTTTAAGTTATAAATTTTAATACAGCATTATTTTTCAAGACGCCCAATTTTATTATTAACTAACTATTCTTAAACTTTATTTCCATCAATTTTATTAAACTATTTAAAAATGTTACTGGAATTATTATGGAGCTCAATAACAAGTACGCTTTAATTTGTAGTTTTAACATTCACTTCAGTACTCTACTCAAGCATTTTACAACATTGAAATTAGGCTATTTCTATGTTAAAAATTCAAGTGGTGTTTCGGGTGGAACAAACAGATTTTAAATTTAAAAATTAAAACGCAATTTTAATTCAAAATAATTCGAGTAACATTTAGTTCCAATAAAATTGAGCGACATGCAACTGAAGTAATTTTCAGATTAGAATTTCAAGTAGTGTTTTTCTGTAACGTCAATTTAGTACAGTAACATATTTATACACTTAGTTTCAAAATGTTTAAAAACACTTCGCACTTAATTTCCTTCTTCAAAAACAACACAACACAATTTTCGAGTTTACCAATTTGACAGCGCTGTTTAATTCTATAACTAAAAAAGGAAAATAATATGTATAATTTAAAAAATACTATACCGTTCTTGTGTGGCTTAACATATAATATTCCATGCAGTGTTATTTCCTATAGAATACTCTATGGGGTTATTTTAAATATAAAAATGCAAAAAACTCATTTCATTATTTTTTTATAGAAAATTGGGATTAGGTCGGATTTTTCAAGGCATTTTTTAAATAGTAACTTAATATACGCACACAGTTCTTTCCTTGAAATATATGCGCTACATTAATTTCTAATCCAAATTGTACGTTAAAAATTCTTTTGCGTTCCATACTAAATTAATCAAAAACCCTCAAACGAAAACAATTTGAAAATTTGAAGGGCCTAATTATGAAAGGTCTTCGTAAACTTCATTTCATTCTTCTATCCGATAAAAATTTTCTTGGATGTCCGGAAAATAGTGATTCACAGTTGCCCTATTTTTTATTAAGAAAAAAACTTTCACCGTTCTAGTTTTAGGAACAAATGTAAATCTGAAAGGGCCAAATCTGACGAATAAACTGAATTTTTACTGACCTGAATTGATTTATTGAGTCCTTTCAACATTTTTGGAGAATACACTGTTCATGTCATTAAAATGTCTGCAAGCCTTAAATTTTTTTAAGAAATAACAAATCGCACGATGTTTAATTTAATCCATTTCAAGAACGCCTCCGAAAAATTGTTAAAATTGATACTAAATACAGAACATTAATTTAGATTCATTTGAAACTTGTAGGTTACTTCTGAGAATGATTTCGCTTTGTATTGCACTACAATAATAAATTCAAATGTTATGTTAAAAATTGTTAAAATTGATACTAAATACAGAACATTAATTTAGATTCATTTGAAACTTGTAGGTTACTTCTGAGAATGATTTCGCTTTGTATTGCACTACAATAATAAATTCAAATGTTATTGCCACTTATTTAGACCGAGAACTTTTCAGATGTCCCTCGTAGTCGGTTTGCCAATTATAAGAATCAATCAACACTTCCAGCATTTGGATATTGTCTCGAAATGACGTCTCACATTAAATTTGCCGATAACAAGCGTTTAAACAATGAGTGATACATTTATTTCACCATGTTCGTGTGTACGAAAGACATCATCAGCTTTATTTTTAGAACCCAACGTTTTTGACGTAAAGAACTGAGTGAATTGAGAAAAATAGAGATTACACAATTTGCACGTCCGTTTTCCAAAATTAAAATATAATTTGCGAATAATAAACGTCAATAAAGCCATAGCGCGCCTCGCAATAAATTATGCATCATTCGCTCGAAACGAGTTTCAGCCTCTCCGCTAAATGACATCTCTGACATCAAAGGCTTTTCTTAATTCATCCGGTTATTCCAATGAGATCATAATATTTACTAAAATCATTTAACTGTCTTGTAAACAATTAATTATAGTTGTAAGTTGATACTTAGCGCATCGCACACAAGTTTATTTTTATTTTTCCGGCAATTAATGGTCGACTGGATCGATCGAAAAAATTTAAAACGGCGCAACTTAACAGTTCGTCGATCTTCCGAAACTCCAACATAAACGTTTAAACTAACGGCAATCAAATAAATCGTTGTTACATCGCTTATGCGGCGATTCCTACTTCCCGTACTTCGGGACGATAATAAAATTCCAAATAGAACCGTGTAGTCTGCTCTACGACATTGTTTGTCGGAAGATCTACAACCGATTGAAAGTTTGTGGCCCGTGAACGTAGGTGGTATATACAAAACGCAGAACACTTACTTTTTGCATTTGTTTTGGTTGGGAAGGGTTCCGCCCCCGACGATGTTGATTTTCACGTGCACAATCCCGCGACTGGTGAACTCCTGAAAAATGAATAACCTCTCGTTTGACATTTAATTAAATCGAGCTTTAATCTTACAGTGACAGGTCGTGTAACAAAAGCACTCACACCGTGTACAAAAAGTCCAAATTATCTACCGACGATGATCAACTCCAAATGCTAAAAAAGAAAAGTGAGCGGCATTCGATTTCGTTAATTGCTTATGAATATGCATATAGGAGAGATTACAAATAAAAATATCACCCGAATACAGGCTATAAACCAATTAGTTCTATCTCGATCTGTCTGGAGCAGATGAAAGCCGATTCGTACGGACGATTCGGATACAATTCGATACGAGGATAACAACCCGACCGGGATCAAATCCACCGATCCGAACACAAGTCGTTAAATTTGGTGCCACTGCAACTCTATTCGCAGAGACTCTAGCCAAACCAGCTGAATTACAATTAAGATTACACAAAATTGCAGCCGCTTTATAGGCCTTTAGAAACAGGAAATTATTATTTAATAAGCGTATAATGTGGGCTATTACTCACGAGTGCTGTAATTTCTCCCGGCCATTACACGCCCGTTAAATACTAAATACATGTATACTGTTTCATGCGCAGCATAAAATTACGATTTAAAAAACAAAATAAAATTTTAAGCGAATTAATTTTTCGTTTCCCTGTCACTAAAGTATTCATCCGATTTCAAAATATTAAACCCACTTTGTAGAGCGTACAAAAACGAATTCTTAGAAAGCCATTTTATTTGTTACAGTATAGACATTTGATAGCAATTTGACCAATCCACGTCTAAACTTCTCTTTGTTGCTTGTCTATATCAACTCTAAACCGACGCCTAGAGATAGAATTTGTCCAAAAACGAAAATTGTATTGTATTCGAAACAGATGTCAACGGAGAAACTCAAATGTTCAAAATTATTCTACACTCTAACAAACTGTTTCAATGGCCTGCTGCGTTTCGTTTTATTTTTGTACGTACATACAGAGGAAGCCATTCCAAATCAGAAGGTGTGCCTCCGAGTGTTTTGCATAGTCTTGCATTTTCTGTCAAAAAACATGGAATGGTTTTTCCTACACCTTATGTCATTTCCCGTATGTAACATTTATGTACTTCAATTGTTGCAACAATTGACAGATTCAAACAAAAATATGAAGAATTACCGACATTACGAAAAAAACAACGAGCAACAAGGACCAATCGCACTACGAAAATAAAAACAAGAAAAAAATATAAAATATGCGGGAGAAATAGCCAAAAACAACTTATTAAAAAAGATATTAAAAAGAAAAACAAAACACAAAGACTGGACCACAGATATAATTATACCAAAATTCTGCAAAAACTTGAAGACGGAGGAATGACATTAACAAGTACGACTATACCTCTAATAGTAAAGTTTTTAGCAGAAAAATAGAAGAAATTATTAAGGGAAAAATTTAATACAACTATGAAAGGACCACACACGGATTCAAGAAAAAATGAAGTACCCAGGACCCAATAATTTATATTGAGACAAACAGGAGAAAAGATACTCAGGGAAAGAAATAAATCTCATTTATGCTTTATTTTTAGATAGGCCTTCGACATAATAATAAGAATTATAAACGTCTGAAATTTCATTGGGTCACTTGTTGAATTAGCTCCTCGGAGCTTCACTACACCCCCCCCCCCTTAATGGAACTTCAAATGGAACACAAAGAATATCGTTATAATTAATAACACCAACCGTGAAAGCCTACATACTTTCATAGAATAATAAGAAATTATATTTGGAATTGCATGAGATAAAAGAAGTCGAAATAAATATGATAGCAATTATGTAGACCCTATACAGTGTGTCACAGAGTCCTAGAACTGTCCCAGAACTCGCGCTTAGGAAAAAATGGGAAAGACCACATTGGTACCCAGACATAAAAATTCAAAGGGAAAACATTTTTGCTCCATTAGTTTTCAAGAAAAGACAATTTTAAATTGACAAATCAGAGCCAGAAAGGTCATCCAGGTCCGTTTCCTGAAAATATCGTCGCTAGGTTTTAGTTCTAGTAGGAGTATAAAATTGACAAATATTAGATTTGCCATGAAGCGTTTAACAGGTTTCAGTGTCGAACTCGAAATCATAGCTTGCAAATTGAACAAATATATTTCAGGATTCTTCCGCCAGTTCTGGGACAACCCGTATAACAACAACAGAAACAAAATAAAAATACACAATCCGCAATCCACAAAATTTTAGGCAAAATTATGTGTATTAAGCCCTATACTATTCTTCATAGTCTAAGATGACACTATAAAAGGGTACAAACAGCAGGCAAATGTAAGATAAAAAATGTGACGCTGCATGAACCACTATTTTCCCTTGGCATAGTTTTGATAACTAAAACAGAAGAAAATTTGCAACAAACCCCAGCAATATTCCAAAAAGAGCAAAGAAAAATAAACATTGAAAGAAGCAAAACCATGATAGGTTATAATTACCTACGTACCAAATAAATAAATATAGAATTGTTATTCAAGGACAAGTACTAAAAGAGGTTACAAACTACAACTAGGAGAGTCGTTTGAAAAGTTCCGGAGTGGCGGACATTTGATTTCCCAATTTTTACGCAATTCAATTTTTTTGGTTTTTCTACTCGTAGTAGCCAAATATGAGTCAAATATTATGTCACTCCGCAAAATTGTTTTGTTTTGAAAAAAGGTTCTTTATGAACATGGATAAAATCGAGTGTCGCCCCGTTAGCAAATATTTCGTAAAGAAGTGTTGGTCGGCAATAAGATTAATACTAACGTGAAAGATACATTAGGGGATTTATTACCTTAATTTTCTACCATTTCGTAATGGACTATGAAGACCTGGAGAGTCTAAAAGATGGCCCTCGCTCCGAGAGACCAACAAGTGCAACATCTTGAGAAATTATCAAAAAATACATAAATTGTTTCTGCAAGGTCGTCCATTAAAGGTTTCTGAGATTGCTAAGACTGTTGGTATATCTGATATACGAGCATATCTCTTATATCCTTTTATCCTTACGACCAAATTGTGCATTCTGGATATCCACCTTTAGAGAAGATGCATTCAGTAAAATCTGAAGGAAAGCTGATGGCGTCAATATTTCGAGATGCCAAAAAGATAATGATGATAGATTAACTTAACAAAGGGACACACTATAACTGGGACCTATTATGCTAACATTTTAGACCAATTGGACAGAGATATTCAAGAAAACAGACCGAGTTTAGCCAAGACGATCCAAGGCTTTGCAGTTTCCAGTTATTAAACGAAATAAGCTACGAAATTCTACCACGCCCTGCTTATTTTCCAAATATAGCCTTCTTCAGATTTCCAAATGTTCCCGAAACTCAAAATATTCTTGGCGGAGATTGATCCCTTTAACGATGAGGTTAAAGACGATGTTGAACAATATTTTGCGACCCACTTTCAAGTTGTTGAGTTAAAAAGGAAGAAAAATATGATAAAAAATAAAATATAAAACAAATCACTATAGACGTTTTATTCTGTTTAATTCCGAGACCATTTGAAATGACGCTCGAACTTATACACTACCATACCACAAAAACCAAACCATCGGAAAAACTGAAAGGCTGTACAACTCCCTATTAACTACGTTCCTAAAGAAGAAAAAAAATATAGCAAAGAAAAAAGTTGGTATACCAAAAGACGTTTTAAATGACGCCCGAATTTATGCACAATTATACCACCAAAACCAAAAAATTGGAAAAACTGAAAGGCTGTACAACGCCCTAAGAAATACCTAACGAAAAAAAAATTACCAAAGAAAAAAAAGTAGGTATACCAAAAACTTGAGGACCATCTATACTATAGTATAGACAAGATAATAGCAAAATTGCAACCACTGAAATAATATTTCTAACAAGATTAAATGGGATTTCAAGAAGAGACACAAGAAACGATACCTACAGTAAAATCAGAATTCAATATAAAACCGATATTCATTGGCTGGGTCGCAGATTTAGAATAAAGGAAAACAGACTAACAAGAGACAAAACCAGAGCTCAGAGAAAAAATAAAATGGACAAGAAGCTGAAAGAAAACGGATCCAGGCAAGATGATAGACATTTTTGGAAAAAGAAGATATGCGAAATGCCATATGAAAAAATATTTTATTACAATTTCGTCCTAAAGATATAGTACTTACTGATGAACCAAATAAAAAATTAATAAATTGTTGCAAGTGCAATTGCTAATAAAAAGGAAACAACACGTTTAAGTGAAGTTGTAGGATTATTATATATTAGAGACTAATGTGTGGGAAAAATTGTTATTTACCTCAGGCTTGTAGTACCGCGAAGTGTCGGTGAGATCGATGACAGCCTTCAAGTCGGGCATGGTTTCCACAAGCTGACCGGGAGTGAATCTGCAGAAAGACAGTAACCGATTAGATAAGCCAGTCCAGTCCGATTTTGAAGCGAATTAAGCTGAAAAAGGCACTTATCATTCCATTAGTTGGGATACATGTAATCCGCAACCATGCATATAAATAACCTAATCAGTCCGTGTGTGCTTTCACTAACTACCGCGATGGTTTATGGCTCGTACTTGAAAACAGGCTGCGAATATTCGTTGCCGTTTACCTTTTTTAATTCGACAAGTCGTGTCGATGATTAAAAGCAATTACATCGACGTCGATATACGACGACTTTTAAATAAACATAAATTAATTTATTAGATGATAAAGACTGCTAAAACGGGAATTAATCGGCGCTCGATTTATTTTTCCCGGGGTCGTAATTAATGTCCGCAGATTGCGTTATGTTATGGTTTGTCGTTAGATACCTAGGATTTATTCGACGTCGACGACGAGTGATGCAGGTGCGCCTCGATTTCGATGATTTATTTAAAACGTTTCACACCAAAATAGCCCCCTGTGAAAATTCAAATCGCCACTAATTGGGAAGAGGGGCCACATCAATCATCCCCTTTCCAATCGGGCAGTCGGTTGTAATTATTTTTTACAATGCTGCTTAACGTTCTAATAATGAGCCGCTGATGAGAAGACAAATAGCTTGTTAGCAGTTCCGCTAAAGCTAATTTATCAATTTGAACGGGGGCTGTGCCGACTGCCGACACACGCCCGCGCTGTTTACATTTCTGTTCAAACGACTTGTAATCATCTCCAAGAAGCAACAATCGCAGCACTGGAGCACTGTACAGTACCAGAACCACCCACAGCCCAACAATTTGTTTCGAGCTTCGCCTGCACCGCCTTAAAATATCATCTCCAGCTCCTCAAGTCCAGGACGCGAAACTGGTTAAGATTCTTCGCAACTCAAAAATATCACTTTTTATCACATTACATTGATATAATTTGATTGTAATCTTGGCAGGTGAGACTTGTTTAGAAATGATAAAACGCCCGAGTTAATCCCTTGTTCCCGTCAAATACGGCACTCACTCCGAGAAGAAAACTTTTTTGCAAATATTTATGGAATCCAACGTTTTCCATAAATACACATTGCTGTTTCCAATTCGAGACTGGATTCAATAAACATCGCACAATGTGTCGTGGAAAATATCGATGTGATTTTAATACTTACGGATCGTAGGAAGGACGCGCTTCGAACACTGCCTGCAACAAAAATGAAAATAAACAAACAGAATAATATCAGTGCCGTAATGGCATCCATTACGGACAATTTCTTGAATTGACTACGCTACATTTTGCAATAACTCCACGTTTCAAAAATTAATACTTTATAAACAACGGTACATATCTGGAATCTAAGACTCTTCCACATTTCATTCAAAATTGGTTGAACTTGTCATCAAATAATTTTCACTGTTTAAGGACTTGCGACAAAAACAATTAGAATATTCCAAAGAAACATAACTCATTTCTTAATTTTTTATGCTCATTCGAAATACTGTTGCTTTCCACCTAATTTTTATAACTATACTTCGATGAATCATTAAGCGTTGTTATAAATACCACTGGCTCTGGTTCTTTAGTCATATTTACCGAAATTATGCAGCCTTTAGTTGTTCTGATTCTCATTAATTTATAATCACCACTGACTCTGCTTCTTTGCTAACATTACCTAAATTAATAATAACGTTCTTAATCAAATTTACCAAATTTTCTACACTTTTTGATTCTTCTGATCCAAAAAATCATAAAGCGCATTTATAAAAAAATGCCTCTGGTTCTTTGCTAATATTTCTCTAATTTCTTTGGTTCTTCTGATTCTCCAAAAATCATGAAGCGTTCATTTATACTTAAATACACCAGGCTCTAGTTCTTTACGGATCTCTATATGTTATTTCTCAAGGCGTTTTTTTATCGGTACGCCATATCTCCCTTAATACTTGATCAAAACCAATGATTACATTCACCGCTTTCTGCGAAAAATAAACAAACAATCCAAAATGTTAATGTTTATTTTAAAATTATTAAAAACCATATTTTGTCATCTATTTGTTTAAATAAAAACCTGATTTTGCTCATCGCACTATCTATTGACAATTTAAGTAATCAAAAAACGTATTTTGGTCATAGCGCCATCTATTGACATTCTGCTTAACTAACATATCCCACTCTCGAAGCTCATTCGATGCGAATTATTCGCAAGGGCCATTTTGATCATAGCTCCATCTAATGACGATCCGTTTAACTAACAACTCCCATTCCCCAACCGCATTCTATGCGAATTATTCCCACGGGCCAACTAGTATTTATTTAAATTGCTACGGCCTTTGGTTCTTCTAATTCTTCAAAGATTCATGAAGCGTTTATTTACAAATACCACTGACCCAGCTTCTTTGCTAAAATTTGCCTAAATTGTTACAGCCTTTGGTTCTTCTGATTCTCGAAATAATCAGGAAGTGTTCATTTATAAATTCGACTGGTTTTGGTTATTTGGTGATATGTACCTAAATTACTACAGCCTTTGGTTCTTCTAATTCTTCAAAGAATCGTTGAAACGTTTATTTATAAATACCACTGGCTCTGCTTTTTTGCCACTATTTACCAAAATTGCTATACTTAGCCATTAGTTGTTCTAAATATGCAGAATTATATTTAATTCTACTAATTTGCATACGAACTTTACAACCCATTTGCTACTTATCATAGATATTGCAATCGATATATTTCAAAGAGATTTCGCACAATTTTTTGCGTAGATATAAGTGATAAATGATTAGAAATTGAAAGGTTGGTTGTAACTTCTTCTAATATACTTTGCATCATAAGTTCGCATCACTGTAAATGCACTGCAATGCATTTTTTTGCAGTCTCTTTAATTCACAAACCGACGATTCTGCTTTTTTCAATCAGCATCAATTGACGAAAATCTTATCCTAGTCTCACTTGCAATACTGTACACTTTACAATAAAACTAACAAACACCAGAGATCTGAACTGAACGACAATAAATTGAAAAAAAAACAATCACGTCTGCTAAAAGCGACCTATTTTTTGAGGAACTCTGATCATTTACTATTTGTGTCAAAGGAAAAAATTATATCCTTGTTTCGTTTTGTTTAAATATATAGATTACGACTTGGTGTTACATTTTCCATGGAAAACAGTATTTTTACGAAGTACATACATACATATGGCGTTTTGTTAAGTTTAACCAGTTTTTTCCATGTGAGAGAAATTAATAAAACGGAAAATAAACCAATAGATTTGTGAAATGGAAATTGGGAAGAAAGCATTGCTGATCTCAGATACAGAAATACAGAAAAGGTTAATAATTTTGTTTAGAAAAAAATGTATCCATTGAATAGTCCTTGCACCATGTTCTAGTGTCTTGGCGATTTGGCTCTTCAATTATCTCTGATTCGGATAAAAATAATTGGAGAAATGGTATGTAATGTAGACTCGTTGGTTGATGATTTGGTGATTAAGAAAATATACTTCGCACACAGTCGCCTTTTAATTACATAAATATCACCCCATCCTACGTTAAAAACTGAGTATCGCTATACCTATATTATTTCTCAAAGGTGTTTTTTGTCGGTACGCCATATCTCCCCTAATACTTAATCAAAAGCAATAATTTCGCCATCATTTTGAAGATTGCCTTCACCGCTAATGACTAAAAATAAACAAACAATTCAAAATTAATGTTTCTTTTAAAAAATGCTTAAAAACTGTATTTGCGTCAACATCTGTTGACATCCTGTTTAATTAAAAAACGTACTTTGGTTATAGCGCCATCTATTCACAATCTGCTTAACTAACATATCCTACTCCCAACCTCATTCCAAACAACAAACCGTTAAACAAACGTGATTGCAATGCGAATAATTCGCACGGGCCAACTAGAAGAAATATATTTTTCGCCCCTTCCACTCTGGAGTTTCGTCATATCACCAAGTTCTTAGAGTGGTGAAACCCTACTAACTTCCAACAAACTATAGCACATTAACTCGAGATTCGTCAACAAACACAGTCCAAACAGTGTTCCGATTGAAGAATTAAAAATAAAAATGATCCAACTGACTGACAGCTGTTCTCAAAATCTATCTAGTCCAGGTATTGACGAAACATTTAGAAAAATAACCCTTGCGTGTCTCAAAATTGTTGAAATTATGTACTTAATAAGTAAATATGGTCAGATTTGTTAACAAATTTCAAAAATCAAAAAAAGGGAAAATGTTGATCGATTTAGTGCATTGGCCAGTGTGGAGGTAAACAGAAAACAAAGTAAAAAACCGGACACAATTAAAACGAGTTATAATTAAATACAATGTAATACCGAATAGTTATTGCGGTCATATACGAAAATTGATGTATCAACTTGGTCCCATTTAATTTGGTATCGGCTAAGTAATGGCGGACCACCCAGAAAAGTAATGTAAAACGAACGAATTGATTCTCACTCGCCGAGGTATTAAGATTGGCATTTCGTTCGCCGAAATTCAGATCATAGGAAAGGGGGCCGGTAATTTCGTTCCGAAACTCCCATACGGTATGGTTTCTTAACGGTGAATCATCCACGGGGATTGTAAAATTAATTTATGAGTCTGCCAAAAGTAAACGAGTTTAAATTAATATTGGTGTTCTTTTTCGTTCGGGGCAGACAATGTCGGAGGATGTTTCTGCTCTTATAATAATGCAAGTGGGAGTACATCAGGACAGGGTGTGTAAACACTGCTCTTCAGACTGTTTAGTAAACAGCAGCAAGGTACAGATGAGACCACACCGCCGTTTTTAAACACGGGTTTCATGTTACTGACTGATGACTGATGATGAAACGGCAACTTCGGGACATGTAAACAACAATTAAACGAACAAGAATAGTGTTATGGCAACCCCCGGCAATTGGGTCACGTCGAAGGGGTGGGGGGAGGCAAAGACGAGTCGCGTCAACCGGAACCGCCACAAAAATACGAATTCCTGCGCATCTATTGACAATTGTCGATAAATATGTCGAGGAATTCCGACGAGTTTCCACAAGTTCCAGCAGCTATGTGGCAACAGCGTTCCGTAATTAGTTAATTCCAAGAGGAAAATATTTTAAGAGGCGTCAGCGCCTCGCCGAGGGAAATGTAGGCCTCTTTACCGTTGCATTACTGTCACCTTAGATAAGATTTTAATCTTGTGAAAATAAAGAGGCGTTAAAGTGTTCAAGTTCGGACGTCGCGCCACCAGGAAAACGCCCTTATTTCCACCGACGGGCGAGTGATTAAATCCGCTTTTTACTACGGACCGGAGCACCGAGTATGTCATTTTATTTTTTACATGGGCAATAAATATTATTTAATGTTGTTGCAATATGTGAGAGTTGTGGCGCTGAACTGCTGAGCCGTATTTGGAAAGACAAGTCTCTGGGAAGATGGGTCCAGCAACCCACACGGGGAGCCCCAGGCCAAAGGACAACCGAACCGCAATCGTACTGCGGCGTTTTATTGGAGCGTGAGGTTAAAGGCAACGCGTCGATTTTATTAATAATTTCGTTATATATTCCACATTATACGCCCAATTAAAGGCACGTCGTAAACGTTCGCGTTTATTGACCACAAAATTACGTCCATGCTGCAAGTCGACCGTTTAAAACGGTTATTATCTCCGAGAGAAACTTTTTGAGTTATTTCGCACCACCGGGACGTCGCGGATCTCGTTTCTGAAGGATGCCCTTCCGATTTCTCTCGGACGAGCTTTTAGCTTCTGTCGCACGATACATTGCATTAAATCATTTAGGCAGCACTTTACACCGGAACCGAGGCAAGCTAATTACGTTTTAAGGAGATCGATGAAGAAAATTTGATAAATTATGCACTAGTCCAACACTGTGTCAAATAGCTTTCTCAGAAGGCCATGGAACCTAGTACGAAAAAACAAACTTAGCTAGTGTTTGATTTTTGCAGTGTAGGCGTTTGACATTGACATGTCAAACATGTCAATGAAAAAATTGTCAACCAAAAAATTTACACCCTAACGAATTTCGAATTGCATCCTTTGCCTCGTTTTATTTTGTACGCACGCTATATTCGGAACGTTCACTTTGTATTTGACTCAGGTCCCCGAGTATCATTTGATGGCACTCGACATCCTACCTATGCAATACAATTTTCAATTAAATAATTTTCTTTGACTTTCTTTAATGCTTGCAAAAAACCGACAAGGAAAGCTTAGGAGGATGTGCAATCAAATTGTTGGTTTTAATTTTACAGTTTCTTTGTTGGCAAATCATGAAGACGAATCTTGCTCAAATGATGCCTGAAAAGTATCGTATCCGAAACGGTTGCCAACAGAGAACTTACTCCCAAACTTCTCCAACCCAAGATCGGAACTTTGCTACACTCTAATCATTTCAAAGTAATTTCAAAACCTACGCAGGCTCTCTTTATTTTTGAACGCAGTCTACGACTTTTCCAAGTGTAATTCAGAAAATGTCACTTGTAATTCAGAGTAGTGAATTGTATTTCAGAAAGGGTAAATTGTAAATAATTCAGATTAGGTAATTGTATTTCAGAATGTATCAATTGTAATTCAAATTAGTAAACTGCATTTCAGAAAGGGTATTGTAATTCAGAAATTGGCAATTGTAATTCAGATAACATAATTGGCTATTTAAACTTTATTTAAAACATAATCAATACGAATATCAGAAAGTAATTTTAACTACACAAATCATATTAGAATACAAATACAACAGTTGTCTTTAAAATTCAATATATGTAAACTTTCCTAATTAACAATAAACATTTGTTGATAAGTCAAATTATTTGTCACATAGGATTCATTTTCATGGTAATTGACATAATAAAAAAATTATTTCTGAATTACAATTGATACATTCTGAATTTTAAATGTTATTTTCTGAAATACAATTGATTAATCTTAATTACAATTGATACATTCTGAAATACATTTGACTAATCTGAATTACAATTGATGCTTTCTGAAATATACTTTAACCTTTCTGAATTACACTTGAAAAGGTGCAGAATAGATTATGGGCATATTTTCATAGCAAGCTTTAGAAACATGGCTTCGCCTTCATTTTTATAGTTTTTCTAATGCTCACACACCTCACCAGAAATAGATGGTTTGTTTTATTTTTACAGTGTAGACCTTCGACTGTCAAATAACAAATTTCGAACTGCCAAACCGTTGCCTACGCAGCTTCGTATTATTTTGTACGCACGCTATATTCGGTACATTTGAGTTTATATCCACTTCCCTTTGTTTTTGAGTCACTGGATATTAAGAAATATCTTATTTTGAAAAAGACTCAGAGTCCAAAGTATCATTTGAGTTGAGAGACAACGTCCTGCCTAAGCAATAAAATTTCTAATTTAAGTTTAATGTTTGTCATTCTAGAGAGCTTGCAAAGAAAGCTCAGAAGGCTATGCAATTAAATTATTAGTTTTAATTTTACAGTGTATTTGTTGATAAATCATGATGATGAAACTTGCTCAAATAATGCCTGGAAATTGAAGGAAAATTCGAAATTCAGATACCGTACATCCGAAACAAAAACTTACTCTCAAACTTCAAACTTCTACAAACCTAGGTCGTAACTTTACACTCCAATGAGGGGGGGGCTGGTTTTCAAAGCGATTCCAAAGCCTGCATAGGCTCCTTTTATTTTTGAACGCAATCTACAATACATATTGACATGTTTTCCTTTGCAAACATGGCTTCGCCTTTATTATTATAGTTTTTCTGAGGGTCACAAACCTTACCCTCTTTTTATTCTTTATCGCCAGCTTTTGTTTTATTTTTACAGTGTAGACCTATGACACTGCCAAATCTTGATATATGACAGTAACCGTCAATCAATAAATTTGCACCTGGAGATGGCATTTGTTAAAAAAGGCACTTATATAATTGGATTTATTACCTTTCGGCTTTAAGGTTCCAAATACCTATACCTAAATAAATAAGTTTATACTAACAAATTCCGTTATCTTAATATAAATAATATAAATAATCAAAATAAATCAAATCCTTTTCTGCAAAAAGGCAATTAACGCATCTCACAATAGATTATAATCTCGAGAGGTCAAAACTTGTCTACACTCTAATCATTTCCAAAGTGTTCCAAAGAATTAGCAGGCAGTACAGACTATTTGGTCGAAATAAAAACCACTCGAAAATAAATACTGAGAAAAGTTTCCGCATTGCAACCTGCATACAAATAAAAAAGAATTCAGATTCAAAATCGTACTGGGTAGAAAAATGTTCACCCTGAGATGGAGAATGCGACAGTTTAGACGTCTTTTAAGTAACTTTTTTGTTGTCAAGATTTGTCAATGTCATACGCCTACACCACAAAAAATAAAACAAAAGCAATATTCTATGACCTACTCTGAATTCTTTTTTTATTTGAACGCTCTACGTTATTTCTGAATTATTATTATTATTATTATTTTACATCCAGAATAGAGCAGCCAAAACAACAAAACTTTAAAGAACAATAAAAACTGTACGTCTTAATAACATAATAACGTGCAAAAAAATGAAACCCCTAAAAATATTTGAGGTTAGGTTCTCCGTTTCGCATACGGTGCATTTTGGGTTCGTTTTAACAAATTCCCAGTCCAGACCTCCGTTGAAACCATGAACGAAAGACCAGACAACGGATGGAAGTTGCTTAGGCAAATTTTTATTTGACAGTTTTTATAACTGTTGCTATTGTCAAAATCTACACTATAACAAACAATATGGCCTCTTGAGCCCTCGTATTTATACATTTGGAGGATATACAAAACGAAAGGAAGAGATAAATGTACCTACAAACGCAAGTGTAAATGACATCAATTCAATAATTACAGGCCCGGACACCGTAAAACCGCAGACGAGCCCCCAAATTCAATTTTCCATTTCTTAATTTATTAGTTCCGATCATTAGGGCCGCCTCTAAAACCAACCCTCGTCCACTTTGCGAAATTGGTCGGTTGGCGATTTTTCTGTGAAAAATGCGGCCAATTATTATTTCTGGCCGCAAGACAGGCGTGATCGTAAAATGTGCTGGACGCCCCTTATAAATTACGAGAAGCTGTTTATGGTACATTATTGACACTAAGACGATTGGATTTTTATGTCGGTTTCGCGCTAATTATCTCTGCCGTTCCCAACAAAAAACAAACACGAGACAAGCTTGCAAACGTTGCATTTTCATTTCACTTGCCGAAGACTTCCCACCGGGCCAAGAATGTAAATCAACAACAACGCACCCCATGCCACGAACCAAAATCGTTTCGGATTTTATTTTATTTACCAAACGATTTTCGGCGGCGCTTTTGGTTTATTAAAAACGCGGCTTTAAAACATTATAAATATTCATTAGTTCTCGGGTCGCTGTCGGTACACCATAACTCTTCATAATTTTTGCCGAAAACTTTAATTAATCGCTAGCGTGGTAACACCGGTACGCGCCGGAGGTCTTAATCGCTATAAATTTTCTGTGGTGTATGACTGCATGTATTGCCAATAACCCCTATTCACCCTATTCACATTTCAACATAAATCTACGTTAAAGAGCAACTTCTGAACAGTCATATTTATTCATATTAAAATACCCCATCTGCATTAGTTCCAAGATGACTAGATATGGGTAGGTAAGTTAAGCGGAGGACACGACCACACACACCCCAGGTAAAACGTTCCACAATTATTTATACCGGAAAGGTAATAATAAGACAAGAAATGCATTATTGCAAGTGTCATGGTTCCACTTCCGGCTCAGACCGCAAACCAAAGCCAAATTTCAATTGTCAGCCAGACCCAGCATCCCGCTGTTCCCATTAGAAACCCAAACAATTCTCGCACTCAATTAAAAATCAATTAAACCCCCGTCCCCAGAGTTATAAATTAAATTCTTGCGGCATATCCGAATTTCTAATCGCATTATTACCGGTAAAACGTAGATTTACGAGAGCCGGACCGGGCGGTAAGGTATGGTAAATCGGACAGCTGAAGAAGTTATTGCATCCCTCCGGTATGAAACAACGTTGTCTACCTATGCGTCGGTTGTCTTTTCAAAGCCCTACGAAAAGAATAGATGACGTCCGAATACCCGCTGTGCCACAAAGACCCAACAAATTTTCGGCAGAATTTTAGTCGCGTTGTTCCGCCCCGCTGCGATGGAATGCCCCACGAAGCGCTTCATGTATCTGGTATTTATCGATTCCCTGAAACACGGTGACCGACAAATGGGGATGCACCCATTTATCCGGTCGATGTGAAAAACCACAAATGTGAAAAAACGAGCTTCTGGGAAAAGTTGTTGTGGCTGCAGCAGTACTTAAGCTGTAACGTACTCGTAAAAACATCAAAAGAACAATGATAGTAATAATTAACGAAGCAACCACGATTGAAGAGCTTAAATGCTTTGAAGAAAATTCCACACAAATCAAACTTCTCACATGTTTACTATTTCGCTCAATGCAGGCACTCGCAGGTTCATCAACCCGTTAATATATTTTTCAAATGTCTGAAACTTGATTGTGGGTCCTATTAAAACATAATTTGGCGCAATTCCAATGTCATTGGAAACTGATACCTGATTGAAACTGATGTGTTTTTTTACTAGAACACCCTCTATGTTATTCCACTTTTAAATTCGACTTTTAATTTTAGTGATTCCTTGTTATTATAACATGTGTACAGTACAGGTACAGGTAATATATAATACAGGTACAAATAAATGATCGTAGTCGAACTGTGCTGTGCTGTGCTGTGTTACCGCTCCATGCGAACATATGTATTTCTAATTTAGGGACTTTTCTTTTGTAATTGCTGACTCGTTATTTTTTCGTAGTTGTGTTTTCTCGTTTGCGTGTTTTTTTGTCATTTACTGTGATCTTTTTTGTTTTCACCGGTCATTAAGAGTGTACGTTAAAAATATATTTTTTCTTAACACTTATGCGGAGAACGATGCATAATCACAATAAAGTGGCACGTAAAAATTTAACATTAGGTTCCACAGCACCCTTTGATTACAACAATTTATAATGAAAGCCAGAGCTAGCTTTTTTTTATTTTTACAGTGTAGACTGTCACATCAGGATTTTTTAATTAAGCTGTCATTCAAAAATTGGCGCAAATGACGTTTAAACCGCAACTTTGAGATGGAATTTCTCGAGGAGGACACTAAAGATATGTTATGAACTGAGTACGTGACGCTTATTAGCAAAGAACATAATTTCACGTTTTTGCAACTCAAGATCGAAATTTTACTACATTCGTTCGGACGTCACTTATCCCATGGCCTACGCAGCCTCGTTTTATTTTTGTCCACACGTTAGCTAGACATAGTGTCGTTTTAACAATTTTTGATAATAATAAACAATAAATGAATAATAACTGTAAAACAAGATAAAAAATATAATCAATCTTTTTGCTTTATTAAGCCAATGGAAATGGAAGTTAAATCCCAAAGGGCTGTTTACGTTATTCAGCAACGAGATTGAAAAAGATTTCCTAAATTTTTAAGGATGAGTACAGATGAGACGAGTGCAGTGCTTTTTACAGTATAAAACTTTGGTCTTGAACTGTGGTCTTGAATAATATTATGACATTTGACGGGAACAGTCAATCAAAAACTGTATAAATCGACGCCTGAAGGTGGAATTTGTTAAAAAAACACTGAATGTATCTTATGCATCGTGTTTGAAACAGTTGTCAACAGAGAACTTAATTTCAAATTTCCATCTTAGATAAAATGTTTCTACACTCTAATAGATTCTAATGTGATTCCGTGTCCTATTCTGAGTCCTCTTTTGTACGCTTGGTATAAATTGATTTATCCCTGCATTTATAAAACGCAATTATTCATGATTGAAAGTATTGTTTTATTGAAAATAACAATGTAATTATTATAGTAAAGTGATTCATTTTCCTTTGTACTCCAGTTCGCTTTACAACACGTTTCTGTTTTTTAGCCTGAAAATGGTTTATCATTACGAAATATTCAATCAAAAGTTGCTCAAACGATGCCTGAATTTGTTAAGAAAAAACGAAAACTACAATATCCGAAACAGTTGTCAACAGAAAACTTACACTCTAATGAACTCAAAGTGATTCCATGGCCTACCCTGAGTCATTTTAATTTTCCTCTAGTTAGTACAGAGTGACTATAAATGATTGACTTAAATTTAGGTGATTGGCAACAGTGAGGAATTGGTACCAGATTAACTGTCGTCGTGATTTATGTCTATTAACTTTTCAGGTTAGAATATTGTTGTCAAAAACTGTAACTTACAGAATAATGGCGAACGAAAAGTGACAAATAACGGAGAAAATGGTTACAGCGAGTGATCGAAAAGATCTTCTAGTTGTAAAAACCATTTTGAAAACAATTCTGATATGGGTAATTTTTAAATTTGACGTTTATCTGACAATTTCAAATTTGAAAATCAGTGTACCCAATGAAAGAGTTAAAAAATATTGCCAACCTAACACAAAAAATGTCAATCATTTATAGTCACCCGGTCTATAATACATTATTGACATATTATAAAATCAAAGTTTTGAAAACATGTCCCCGCTTTCATTTTTAGTTTGACTCATCTCACCAACTTTTTAGCCCTTAAAAATAATAAAGTGACATATGCTAAACAATCTCCGTTTTCCTTCTCTTTAAATTAATTTTGATGAATAAATCATACAATATTCATTATTTACATTGCATAAAAACAAACAATTTTATAAAAATCAGTTTATTATATTGCATAATTAAAATTAAACAAAATTATCTTGAAGATCTTCCAGCTGTAAAAATCATTTTGAAAACAATTCTGATATTGGCAATTTTTAAATTTGACGTTTATTTGACAATTTAAAATTTGAAAATCAGGGTACCCAATGGATGAGTTAAAAAATATTGCCAACCTAACACAAAAAATGTTAATCATTTACAGTCACCCGGTGTTATGCGCGGCATAATTTTATGCACAATTCAACCCTTGGGATATGATATGCTCGTTCAGCAAAAATACCAGCACTCTTAGCAATCTCTTTAATCGACGATCTTCCAGATCAAAATTAAGGATCTTTTCGACAATTTGTCCAAATGTTACACCTTTTAGTCTCCCAAAGCGAGGGTCATGCTTTAAACTATTTGACAAAGTGACATAATACCGGGTGACTATAAATGATTGACTTCAATTTAGGTAATTGGCAACAGTGAGGAATTGGTACCAGATTAACTGTCGTCGTGATTTATGTCTATTCATTTTTCAGGTTAGAATATTGTTGTCAAAAAGTGTAACCTACCGAATAATGGCGAACGAAAAGTGACAAATAACGGAGAAAATGGTTACAGCGAGTGATCGAAAAGATCTTCTAGTTGTAAAAACCATTTTGAAAACAATTCTGATATGGGTAATTTTTAAATTTGACGTTTATTTGACAATTTCAAATCAGTGTACCCAATACAAGAGTTAAAAAATATTGCCAACCTAACACAAAAAATGTCAATCATTTATAGTCACCCGGTATTTGACTCACGGCTACTGAGTAAAACAAAAATTTGGAATTTCAATGGACGCTAATCTGTCAGCCTAAAATTGTCATATGATCGTATCAGATAAGTTTGGTCCAGCATCAAATTGCGAAGTTGTAGTACGTTTCTAATGCAACAAACGCCTCTCACTGTGAGTGTGAATCATCCGCTAAGCACATCCAACATCCGAAGCGTAAGGTGCAAATTGGATTGTAATCATTCTGTACCGCTTCAACTTTCCCTTTCAGTAATTCTAAATACTGGAAGCACGGATGCTAATTCTTGATCCAGTTAGTTTGTTACACTTGTTACAACACCGAGTCATCTTTACTATTCAATTTGCCGGCTCCATTAGCGCAATTACGGCTTGAAAATCAGTTGAACTCGAATAGGGACCACCTGCGGTCCGGTACGCGACATCTCACGTCTTCGGAGCATCCATCACGCGACAAGTGGACGTGGCGATGATTAGTAAAGACCACACGGCGCGATCCATCCAAGACACCCATCCATCAAGCATATCGTCGTTGACGCGCGTCCGAGACGATCTAGTCCACCGTCCTCGAACCACTCCCTGCTCCTTTTTTTAATGATGCTGTCATGCCTGACCACCGCCGACTGGTGCAGATGAAGATGTCGCAATGTGTCACGGAACGGTAGCCGACCGAGCGAATTGCCATCTTCCACTATCGCATGCTACAATCTGAACACGGTGAGGAACCTAGACGAGGCAACGATCGTCTCAAAACGTGAGAGATGTTGCACGGATAACGAAATTATTAACAGCCGCGAGATGTGATACACTTGCCCGTTCTTTATCTCTCCGAGCATGTGTGTCAGGCCAACAGCCAGAAACTCTCGAGACAAAAGATAGATGAGATATGGAGAGTACTCCTGTTGGATTCTTGGCCCCGGAGATATTGAAATGTTCAGTCGGGATAATGAAATGAAAATTTACGAGCGCCGCTAATAGGCTACACCGAATAAATGGATTTTCAAATTGAACATCAGTGTTACACAATTCTCAAACGAGGATCTTTATTGTGCGGACTCCGACGACGATATCGAAAACCGCCGCTAATCAACGCCCGCGCAACTGACGCGGTGCCTAAAAGCACGATAAATCAACGTTTTCTTCAGTTTCAATTCCGGTGGTACTCGGTAACGAGATTTGCTCGGCGCTTGTGAATCACGGATCATCACATTCGAATGCGGTTTTATGAATATGTAGATGAAAGCGAAACAAAGAAATGTTTGACAAATTCACACTTGAAAGCGCCCCAAAGATTCGTCTTAGCAACTACACCCCCAAACAGTGGGACTTATAGTATGGTAAAATATGCTAATCTCGAGTGTGGCAACATGCAACAGACCATTCAAATCACGAAACATTAGAGCGTTATTTATATTATGTATAATAATTCATTTCCATTATAAACCCAAAGACGACAGTTTCATCCAACGGAAGTTACCAAAACGCAGACCCATAAATCTCCCCCAACTCACTCGTATCTAAATATGATTTGTTTAAATCACTTCTGTAGAGACTCAGGCTGGAAACTAACGTGTGTTTTATTTTCTACAGTCAATTCGTAACAAAAAAAGCGCAACCCGACGCCAGGAAATCGAATTTATTAAAAAAGACTTTTGTCTTATGTTGTGCGAAACTGTTGTTATTAATCTCAAATTGTTCTAACTTAAGCCCAAAATGTCTCTACACTAACGAATTTCAAAGTGTTTCCATGGCCTACGCCGCCTCGTTTACTACTATTGTACAGGGTGATTATAAATTATTGTAGTCGAAGTGTGTTGCCGCTCCTCACGAACAGTGACACACATTTGTAATTTAGGAACTTTTATTTTGCAACTGTCATCTAAACTGTTAATTTTTCGTACTTGTGTTTTGTCGTTTGCGTGTTTTTGGGCATGTAATACTATGGTATTTTGTTGTTTTCGCTCTTCATTCAAATAACTGTATTTTTTTAACATGTGTAGAGAGAACGACGCATTATCATAATTAAATGGCACGTAAAAATTTTACATTAGGTTCCACGGTATTCTTTGACTTCAGTCATTTATAATGAGCCTGTAGAATTTCCATATACAGAGTGTGTATGGAATGATTGTAGCATCCAGAAGGCATTGCAAATTTCAAACATCAGAATTTTACAGATTCATATTTATAGTATAGTTACTAATCTGTCAATTGCTTTGAGTGTTTGTCCGTATTTTCTAGTTTTGATCACAATTTTCGCTTTCCCCATTAGTTTTATAATCTCCGTGATATTAAAAACAGTTTCTTTAAAAACTTAGATGTTCAGTAGTAGCAATTTTTATTACAGGGCCAGAAACTGTCGTTAGCGGAGACTCTACAAGTACAAACACATGCAGAAGACAGTTTCTGGCCGTGTGTTAAACAAAACTTTTTCGGCCGACAAAATTTTAATTTAAAAAAATTACATTAATTGTTAAAATAATTTCGATCAGGGATATATTTTTCCCGTGCTGGCCGGACCTATTCCATATAATGATTTAAAATAATTTTTTTGACATTTGTAAGTTTTGAGTAATTTGAATGCACAATTCTACTGATAATAAGTAAAAATGGATAAAGACACACCAATACATATTGCAAAAGTAGCAGAAAATGTCATTCAGAATTTATTACTCGAAAAGTGAGCACCGCCAACATACAAGCTTTCATTGAAAATCCCTGCTTTCCAGTTTCTTGCCTCGGCAGACAAATGATCGTTTTCAAGACGATTTGGACGATTGCAAAATAACTCATTTTAAGCTAAGTTGTAAAAAATCTCTTTTCTCTATTTCAGGAACAGCAATCCCTTTACCTCCACTTTAATCGTTATGTCTTAATTTCGGAATGCTACATGGAAATTACTTTCTTGCAGCGTTGCAAGATATTTTTGTTAACAAAAAAAAAAGAAAAGTAATAAAATGTCTCGAGAGTAATGGGCAACATTTTGATAAATTTTTGTAACATATGTATGATTTTACAATAAAACTTCAATTTGATAAATTAATTGTTTATGTAAAAGCGAAATTCATCAAGAATTATTTGTGTACATTAATTTTTAAAGATTCCCTTTCATGAAATTTTTGTCAATTCCTTACGATTTGCAAGCCCCTTTGGTTTATACAATCACATAATTACCAAATAAATATTTTCCATAAACACAACATAACCACAAACCAATCATGACAGACATTATCTAGTAATGCCTATCATCAACGAAAAGTGACATATTTCATAGCTCTCTGCGATGTGGTAATAATTTATTTATGTCTACCCTGTATTATTTTTCAAAGGTGTTTTTTTCTCTATAGGCCATATCTCCTTTAATACTTCATCAAAACCAATGATTGCGCCATCATTTTGAAGATTCATTTCACCGCTAATGACGAAAAATACACAAACAATTGAAAATGTTAATGTTTCTTTTAAAATTATTAATTACCGTATTTTAGTCATAACGCCATCTATTGACAATATGTTTAATTAAAAACCATAGATTGGTCATAGCGCCATCTATTGACAATCTGTTTAAGAAATATCTCCCTCTCCCCAAGCGCATTCCAAGTGGTAAAAGAGTCTAACGGCAAAACAAACATGCGAATTATTCGCACGGGCCAATTTGTATTTGTGTTTTGTATTTTTGGTAAAAAGGAGCAAATTCAGATAAACTGTAATGTGTCCATGCCTAAAATGGATGCCTATAATGTTAGATGTCGCAACGATCGATTGTCCCCCATCAAAGAAATGCGGTAAAATGTTCTTAGTTTTTTCAGACATTTATGAAAGTAATAATATTTCTGGAAAATTAGTTTTGATTAGGGTTTACATTGGATATGATATACAGGGTGAGTCATTAGTGAGGGATCGGTCCATAACTTCTAAATCATGTAAGATACAAAAAAACTTTAAAGACAATTTCTACACCGTTTGTCAGGCTGCACAACCTAAAAATATTTTCACGTATACAGGATGTTCCAAAACTCATAATTGCTACACAACTTTGTTTTTTCAAATAGAACTACCAGTATTTTATTTCTCTATTAGAACCCCTTTTCACATAAAATTATTATGATATAAGACATTTTACATTCTGGATCACCGTTATCAAATTATCAATTTTTTTTCACATTTTTTGTCATTTACAAAGGTTTACTTAAAAATTTACTGAGAGGTTGTTTTAGCAGCTAGCAGGCTGAAGTTTGATACAAATATGAAGAAAGGATTGCTCTTTACGCCCGATGTGCAAAATATCATTTTTACTATACAGGCTCTGCAAAAATTTGTGTCAAATTATACTATTTTTAAATAAGCTTAACTTAATTTTTTTAAATGGAACACCCTATATTTTTGTATGTCATCGAATTCGCCTGGAGTCTGGCTACGTTTTTTATTAAGGTTGTTCTATAGCGAAAATTCATCATTTACGAGATATTTGATATTTTTGGATGTGATACAGATTGAGCCAGGATTGAGTAGATAGTGTGCCATGGAAATCATAGAAATCATAGAACTCACATTTCAATACTGCACTGTTGTGTCATCACCGACTTGTTATTTGATTATCCATTCCATTATCCACAATTAATTCGATTTTACAAGAACAAATCGATATGATTTATTGTTTGGAAGAAGGCGAAATAAATCCTTTGCTTGCGGCAAGAATTTACGCTCAACGTTAAATAAATCAACAAATAAACATTTAAAGAAATAAATATAAAAATTCAATAAAGTAAGCTAAACTAAAAAATATATTCAATGTTCCGGCCACCTCTCTGTGCACACTTTCACGCGGTGGGTGAATGATCTTCCAATATTTCGTAAAATTTGCTGGCAAACGATTCTAAATGCATTTTAGATTCTTATTTTCATGTTCTCTTTGGTTGTTTCGCTTAATTTCAGACAATAAATCAAATCGATTTGTTCTTGTAAAATAGAATTTATTGTGGATAATGGAATGGATAATCAAATGACAAGTCGGTGACGACACAACTGTGCAGTGTTGAAATGTGAGTTAAAATGATTAACATGGTTTTCATGGCACACTATCTAATTTATCGTGGCTCAATCTGTATCACAGCCAAAAATATCAAATATCTCGTAAATTATAAATTTTAGCTATAGAACAAGCTTAATAGAAAACGTAGCCAGACTACAGACGCATTCGATGGAATACAAAAATATAGGCGGTGCCATTTAAAAAACTAAAGTTAAGCTTATTTGAAAATAGTATAATGCGACACGAATTATTGCAGATCCTGTATAGTAAAAATTATATTTTGCATGCCTGGCGAAAAGAGCAATCTTTTCTTCATATTTATACCAACCTTCAGCCTTCTAGCTGCTAAAACGACCTCTCAGTAAATTTTTAAGTAAACCTCTGTAAATGACAAAAAATGTGAAAAAAAATTTATAATTTGATAACGGTGACCCAAAATGTAAAATATCTTATATCACCATAAATCTATGTGAAAGGCGGTTCTAATGGAGAAATAAAATATAGGTAGTTCTATTTGAAAAATCAAAGTTGTATAGCATGCGGTAGTTTTGGAACCCCCTGTATAAATTGAAATATTTTTGGGTTGTACAGCCTGGGAAACGGTGTACAAATTGTATTAAAAATTTTTTCCTATCGTACATGGTTAAGGAGTTATGGACCGATCCCTCACTAATGACTCACCCTGTATAACAGAAATGGTGAAAGCTAACGACATCTCAGTCTCAAATTGAGAACCTAGGTTTTACACATATATAATATTATGAAAAACATTACAAACAACGGTTTTTCTCAATTTTTAGGCAACTTGGTATTGATCTTTTGGTAGAAGGTAAACAACGATAGTTTTTATAAACTAATGCAACTTGATTATAATCGTCAGATTTGGGTCGTTTTTAGAGCATTATGCATTAAATAACTATAATTGAGATAACTTTCAAATGCTTTCGTTTTAAAATGCAAGGTTCAGTGCATGCAATACCAAATAACCAAACGAATACGTTAGGAAATTAGTAAATGCTACTATTGTTGGATAAATTGCATGCTTATTTCCCACCTTAAGGAAGTCATACAAGAGACGAAACATGCCAATTTGCAAGTGGTACCATTCCGACTTGCTCCTAAAAGTGACTTGAAGATAATATTCACGATGTTGATCAAGATGAGATTATAATAATACAAACAGATATATAACGATAGCGAAGAAAATACTCCTGAACTGGCGGAAAAGAGGAAGCAAGGTCCTTAGAAAAGTAAAAGGTCGCCAAGAATCGCGATGTCAAAAATTTTCAGACATTCAATATACAAGAAGTGTTTGATTTAGAAAAGTGCCAAAGAAGTTTTGCAGCTACAAAGATCGAATCCCACAAAAACGGGCGCCATTTATTGGGACACTGCATTTCTATTTAATCAATTTCCTGATCATTGTCATCATCAATCTTATAGTACGATTCGGAGAACAAGTTCTCGAGACATTCCAAGACATTACTCAAAAAGTGAAAAAATTGTTCCACGAGATAAGATATCTGATAAAATAACAATTATCTTAATTTACATACATCAGATGTTGGTTATCTTTTTGAAAGTAACGTAGACAGTGTTTGATTTTCAAACAACCGTTTTTTTTTCTACTTTCACCACTTTTCTTATTATTGTATTTTTTTTGGGGTTTAGTTTAGTTCATTTCTATTGTACAAATCATTGTTTTTGCCATTTTTTATTATATTTATTGTACAGATTGTGGCTGGTGTATTGCATTCGTTACAGTTCCAATAATTTATTAGTGATGGGACATTCTAATGTGACTCGAAACTCATGAATGTTTAAACAAATTTATTGGACGTTTTGGGTCCAAACTAGGATATATCGAGCGATGCAGCGGTAGACGACAGGTCAGCTCGTGAACGAACAGCTCTTGGAGAGCTCCATCATACCGACATTCCTCTCTTTAATTAGCTGTCTCTTTTATGGGCGATCCTTTATAATGGTTCACTAGAGCTGGCGGATCCCCCACATGCACCGACTTATAACCCATTCAATGCACCTCTTCAATATTCATAATTTAAAAACAATACCTCGTGGCCGCACCACATTTCATTCGGACACTTGCTACAAGAAGTAAAGACATTACCAATTATCCGACGACATCGCGAGAAACCCGAGCCGGTTTTGACGAGTTATTATACCTAATCGAAGACAATGGCAAAAGGACACGAGGACAGCTCCGCGAAGCCAATCCATTATGCACTACGCCAAATAGTAAATAATTACAACTGGTTTTTCGAGTAGGTTGTAAATATTAGAATGTATTATGGTCTTGACAAATAGCGTATAATTATTTAAATAGATGCAGGTTGAGGTGTAAAAACGTCTCGTGCCAACGAATAAATTCATATCCAATATCCATGTGCAGACTTGAGATATCACGTTACATTATTATCGTAAATAAGTCCTTTATCAAAATGTCAGGCTATGCGAATTTATAGATTTTCTACCCGGCTTTTCCCTTTTACTCTTCCTCTTGGCCAGAGCCGAACCGCTTCCTCTTCCTGTGTTTTTGAGTCGTCTAATTCGAACTGCAAATAACTAAATCAAGTTCGGCCGAAGCCGATCGGTTATTGGGGCGCTGAAATTTCAAGATTTACTACCGAAACCGCTACCGCTAGACCGATCGTAAACGCCGTTGCCGAATTTATCGGTTTTCAATGTACCTATTATCTGTCAGACGATAAGAAGTTTTATGCATTTTGAAGCATCAAACTTTGAAATTTACAAACCGGGTCTTGGTGTATTCTAGACAAAATTATGGTTGTAAAGCATCTTTCTCAAATAAACTTTCTTAATTTGGTTTTGCTACTTAACAGTGTTGGACACTAACGTTGTCTATAAATATTAATAACCGCGCGTGGAAAGTGCGTCCCATAAAAGCTGCATACGTTAGCCAACTGAAAATTTTTGAAAAGTCGTCCAACAACCGCCAGACAAATCACTGATGATGCCTTGACAACATTAAAGAATGAATCCTTTATTCTCTAAATGAGATAACAATGACATTAACGACGGGAGTAAAAAATGTGATATCCTATATGATGATGGATGGTTGATGAATTTGCTTAAAATAAATAACTACACTTCAACTGCTTCATTATTATTTATTCAAAATGGATTCCGTCACAAATTACTAAAAAAATAACAAACAAATTCATACAAAAAAGGATAAATATGTCTCAATCTCAGTCAACTGACAAATTCATATAAAAAAGGAAAAATATGACTCAATGTGATGATAATTAAAGATCTAGAGCATATAAAAAACGGAAGCTGAAGAGACCATGAAATCTAGCTTTTGTTTGATTTTTAAGTGTATTCGAAACGGTTGTCAAGAAAGGATTTTTAAAGTAATTCCATGCAGTATGCAGCTTCGTTTTATTTTTGTATGCAAGTTATAATAATTACGAGTAAATTGCATTACAATTTTTGACCCATTTAGTTTTAAGTTGGATATATTGGTATTACAGATTAGAAAGGTACTAATACAATCAATATTATTTTTTATTATTAAATAAGTGCAGTTCTGAATCAGTATGATCTGATAATTACAATTTATTGCTGTATTTTGCTTTTCTATCTGTATCCAAAGGTTCTTCCTTCAAGTAATCTTCATTACGCATTCGACGCATTTGGTTTCAATTTGTATGGTACCAGATATTCAATAAATATATTTTTTTATTGATAAATAAACCAGTATAAGTATTATATGATATATACTCGTATATCGCCCAATTTTGCTCTTTCCTTTATTCCTAATATTCTTCCTTCAGATAATCTACACTACAACGCCTTTTTTACAATTATCATCAAAATATATTATTTTGCTTCCAACTTTCTAATTGTTTCTCATTTCGACACACTAGCACCTCTTGAACATGCGCACTATTAACTTTCTCACTAATTCTCATATCTCAATATATTATTTCTCAAGGGTGTTTTTTGTCGGTACATACGGTACGCCATATCTCCTTTAATACTTCATCAAAACCAATGCTTCAGCAATCGTTTTGAAGAATACCTTCACCGCGACTGATAACAAATAAACAAACAATTCAAAATGATTGAGCCAACAATTAATTCTTATTCAATATAACTCCTCACATATTTTATCTAGTTTCTGTTTGCAATTGCCTTTATCACTTTCTGAACGACCAGTACTCTAAACCTCGATAGTTCCTTTTTTCCATCTGGGTGCTATATTCCTTGGGTATTCTTAAACTTCCACACCTCTTGCTTTGTCTTCTTCTTTATAAGCAAACCTCTTCCCTTCACATTTACATGCTTATTTGGCTAGTTCTGTGTATATTTTATTAGCTGTTTTTTGCTACTTGACATTTTGCATATGTCCTTTTGTTGGACTTAAATTACATCTCGTAACGTCGTCCCACCATAATATATATTTTTCCCAATTTGCCTTTATTTCTTCCAATTAGCTGTAAACAATAATCTTGACGCCGCGGTAATTTACACCTGTTTGGTAAAACCAATAAAAACAACAACGCTAAACAGTAGAAATGTTTTTAAACAATGGAAAGCAAAATTACGAGCGAATTGAATTGCTAACGATTGCTAAAAGTATAACTATGAAGAGAACTGTAGACGCACTAATGAGGTGCAAAATGCATTATTTTCCACTGATTCTGTGAGTAAACAGAGCGAAATTGTTTCAAGCTTATGCAATCCGAAAAAAAGCGCTCCACTTATGTGGCAGACAAAAACGTGAATCACTTTCCAAAATTTAATTCTAAAAGTAGTTAAATAACCATCAGCTTTTACAAGACGAAAATCACGGAATAAAGTAATTACATTTTCAAGCGTGATAATTAAAATCGGAATCTAACGGCGAAGGGAGAGCAAATCAGAAAGTAAGAGTAAGAGAATAGAGAGAGAAGAAACCTTTGAGGAAGCGAACCCATCTACGAAGAGCAGAAAAGAAAGAAGAGAAAATGTTGAGAATGGAAGTAATTCAGAAAGAAATTAAGAAGAACACAAAATATTTAAAAAGACGATACGAGATCCTAAAGAAGGAAATGGCGGAAATGTAAGAAGAAATGAGGGTACAAGAAAAAAATGGGACAAAGAAAGAAAAGATATGAACAGCTAAAAACAAGATAAAAAACATAGAGGAAAAAATAGACGAGAGAGAGAGAGAGATAGGAAGGACAGGAAGAATAACATAGTGACAAAGGGGCTAAAGGAGGTAAAAGGGAAGCGAAAGAAAATTGGATAAGAACAAATCTAGAGGCGGAAGTAAAAGTAGACAAAGCGTATAAGGTAGTGCAAGGGAAGATGATAGTAGCGATGATAAGAAGCTGGGAGAAAAAAAGAAGTAATGATGAGCAAGGGAAAGCTGAAGAGAAGCAAGAGAAAATATACGTAGATGACGACCTCACGAAGATGAAGAGAGAAACTCAAAAGAAGATAATTGAAGTAGCAATGAAGAAAAGAAACGATTGAAACAGAGTAAAAGTAGAATATAAGAAACTAGAAATAAACGGGAGATGGTTTAAATGGGACAAAGAAAAGGAGAAAATAGACTGGAAAACAAATGTTGAAATTGGAAAAGAAAGGGCGAGAAAAGGACAAAGAAAGAGGAAAATAAAGATATAATTCTGGAATGTGGCAGGACTAGGACAAAAAGTGAAAAGCTTTTGGGAATACATAACAGGATTCGACATAGTAGGATTAACAGAAACATGGTTTGAAGAAAGCGGAAGCAAAAAAATTAAAGAAAGATTACCGGAAGAGTTCAATTGAGAATGGCAAATGGCAATGAAACAAAGAAAAAGTGTCTACACAAAACACGTTATCCAAAATTTTGAAGTAATCAAAATAAAATCTTGATCAAAATTTTGCATTCACAAGCGAAATTTGGGGTCTAGTAGTTTTGTAGTATAAAGTTATTTTTTTTGACAAACATGATAGAGGAATAAAGAGTATTTAGTCGTATCGAACCCATTTGGTCTGCAAGGAATAATAACTCCAAGCTCCAAGAGGAGGTTATTTTCTCTTCGAGGTTCAAAACGCACAGAAGGGCTTAAATTTGCTGAATTTGATGGTTTTGTCAACAATGTAGGAGGAAATGAAATATTTTGCCACATTTAAAACGTGTCGGAAAGATGTGAATTAGGAATTAAAATTCTCTCTAGCAAAAATTAAGCCATGTCCTAACACTTTTCAGTTTCTATTTTCTGAAAACTATGATCAAGTGGAAGCGAAGTTATCGATTAAGTCGATAATTTTCCTTGCCAATAGATCCTTCTTTAGTAAACAGAAAATTAAGTCCGCCGAATTTTGGAACCGAAAGTTGCACATTCACAAAAACGATATGAGATGTCACAGTTGGCAGTTCAGAAAATGACTTAGCTGTAAAATAGTATATTAAAAAACGAGATCCATAAAGCATATTTTATTGCATGAGTTTTATAATGGACGAGTGCCATAATAACCTAATGAACGAGTTTTTTTATACTATTTTCGTACCATTTATGCAATTTTTAATTGAAAATTTTATAATTTGGGGAATTTTGCATGGGTTGGTTGATAATTGTAAAAATTAAAATTTACATTTTCAAATTCAATTAGACGGCCCAACAGTTGGCGGTAAAAATAATTTTCAGCAAAATATTGTGGCAAGCAAGCTACTGGGATTAATTTAAGTGCTTAAAACACATCCAACGTAACGAATAATGTTTATAATAATTGGGGAAAGCTAATTTCAATTAAAAATATTGTAGCGTTTTGTGTTGGTGTTTATTTTTACGTTTGACATGACATTTCTGACCATAACATACCACCCTAGAAAAACTAAATCACACTAGTTCTATTACGAAACTTAAACAGCTATTAAAGCACTCGATTGAGTGCTTTAACGGCTTTGTTATAGACGCAAAGTAGAAAAGAAAAGTTTTGACACCAGAGCAGTATTTTTCTTTTTTGTTTTGAGTGACGTCGGTGTTGGTTTTCCAATGCCGCTTGGAGCAGATCGTCGAAGAGGCGCCAGAAAGCGTGTGAGACGATAGTCTTTCGCCCACGATCATCGGCGCCGGCCGCCAGCACGCGAATAACACTGAGATCTTCAGATCAACAAATCACGAACATTGCGTAAAAATTTCGAAGCGCTTCCAGTCTAGACGAATCAATTTGCTTCAAACATTTGCTTACAAACAGTGTCGGCGCGAAAACATCGCCGGCGACAAATTTCACGACCACCACTTGTTCGACAACATGTGCTGTGTAACTGCATAAGTTTCACCTTATTTCACTCGTGGCCGCTGCATACATCGTTAAAAGCCATTCGAAGGCCAATAAAACAATCTTAATTGCACCGTTTAAGATCCTCTTCTTATAAATCGTTACGGCCTTTCTTCAAAATCATTTCACTTTAAATTACAATGCACCAACACGGAAACTTTTCGTGGATCGAAAGCGATTCCATGCGAGATATCTATGATCTCCGGATTAAACGCCATCAAAACATTCTAATTATAACATCTCGTTTGTTCCGACCTCATTATCATATTACATCAGATCGATGCACGAAAATTAATTCTTTACATTCCGATGGTAATTTACTTTTAAACTTGGGAAAACTGATCCGAGCACACACTGCTTCTTCGAAATCGACAGGGTTTCAAGTTATTTCACTTATCAACCACCCACTCTTCATCTAACTGTTAACGAATCAAGCCATTCTTCTCCGGAATCAGTTTTAGCATTTGGCACATTATCCTTTGCAAAAACTGATTGTCCCTTCTTGGAAGTTCAAAATTATACTTCGTCAAGCGTCTGCTTATCCCTATTATATATTTTTTTGTATTCACTTCTTTACCCCATTTCCTAAAAATAAAGCGACTAAGTAAAATTGAAAAAGCAAAACAAACTACGTATACACAATTGCCACATTTTATTGTTCATTATTTTAAGACCCAACCGAATTGTATAAAAACTATTTTTGAAATACTATTAGGCAACCAAAAACCATGCAAAATCGGAATATTTCAATTGCAGTTCCATAAGTATTTGGAACGTTGAAAAAAAACGGAGGTTTAGGAGGCCATGGAAACTAGCTTTTGTTTTATTGTTAACAGTGTAGAACTGTGGCGTGATAAGAACAATCAATCAAAAATTTGATGAAACGACTGTAAATGGTATTTTGTTAAAGAAGACGCTCAAGCAGATGTGAACAGAGAACTATATCTAGCTCAAGGTCAAAATGTTTATACACTCTAATGAACTTCAAGTGTCCTCCTCAATGGAACGCCCAAGTATTTTTTACTACGTACAATTTGCATTACAAATTAATGTAGGGCATATATTTCAAAGAAATAATTATGTGCGTATATTCAGTTACAATTTGAAAAATGCCTTTAAATCCGACCTAAATGTTTATTTATTTATATCAATTTAGTAATAAAAACAATGAAATTACTCTATTTCTGTATTTAAAACGACGCCAAAGCATCGAATTCCCTGTAGGAAATAATAGTAAAAACGATATTTTCTTTAAACCATACAAAAACGTTATATGAGTAGTATTTTTTAAATTATAGGCATTACTTGTGTTTTTTTGTTGTCGAATTAAATAGCGCTAATAAATTAGTAAATTCGAAAATTGTGTGTGTTGTTTTTGAAGATGAAGATTAAGTGTGCAGTGTTTTTATACATTTTGAATTTAAGTCTATAAATATGTTACTGAATTTAATTGACATTACAGAAAAACACCAATTGAATTTCTAACTTGAAAATTACAGTTACATTTCGCTCAATTTTATTGGAACTACATGTTTGTCGAATTATTTTGAAGCTTAATATAAATTGCGCTTTAATTTCTAAATTCAAAATCCCTTGGAATTCCACCCACTTGAATTTTTAATTTTGAAATTCCCTGAATTTCTATGTTGTAAAATACTTAAATTTCAAACTTAAAAATCACGGAATTGCGAAACAATTACATACTCCCATGGACGCATGCGCCATGACTATGGGGTTTGATATTGGTAAATCAGTGAATTTCCAAGTTTTAAGTCCATGTATTTTTCAAAATAGAAATTCAGGTACTTTATAAATTAAAGTTTAAGAATAGTTTAAATCAAAATGGACGTCTTGAAAAATAATTCTAGTCAGAATAAAATCTGTATTAAAAGTAAAAAAAATTATATAATTTCATTGTATACATTTAGAAGTCAAAAAAATCTAGCGCGTTAATCATTTCACAAAAATTTAGAAAAATTCCAAGGTTAGTGATCGATTCAAGTTGAATTAATTTTTAAATACAAGCCTTGCTAATTTTCTAGCTTTAAAATAAAACCGAGCACGGCTTATAATTTTGTAATATAAAAAATCGATGCATGATTTACTTTTGCATTTGTGATAACTGTAAATCGCACTATTTGTAAATTCTGTATAACATGTATTATTTATTACAAAAAACAATAAAGTATAAGTAAATTTGTGTCACATTAAAGGTTCAGAATAAAATTACATTAGAAAGAATTATCAAAATGTTCATTTCCAAACAGTTTCTGATTGAAAATTGCAACCCAATTTCTTTTCTAATGAAATTGCATGTTTTACATTTTTTTTTAATTCAATTTTTTATGGCATTATTTTGCTTTTGTCTTTGATATTTCAAATCCATTATTTTTAACTTGTATTTTAAAATATTGCACCAGATTTCGAATTTAGAATCATACCAAAAAACATTTAGAAGAATAGATTTGTGTGCACTTTCCCTATACAGAAACGTATATAAAACGTTGAGCAACATATTTAATACGATGAATTTAAAATAATACTTAATTTTTCAAAACCTCAAATTAAAATCTTCAAAAGTAACATTTGCATTCGAAGCAATATTCAATTTTGGTTAAACTTGGATGCTTTTTATAATTTCGAAATATAAAAATGCAGGAATTTTACCACTTTCGCGGTTCATGTGTAAATCTATTTCTCATTTTATAGTCATTTTTAAAATTCCGATACAAAAAAATGCTTTTGCGTTCCATACTCCTCTGCCCTGTTCTATTTTTGTACGCACGTTAAAAGTTGCTACCCATAGCACTTCATACCTGAATAGAAAGTGAAAGATGGAACAAGTGGCAATGAGGAAAACAGATTCCGCTCTAAATTAATTACCTAGATATATCGCACGTCCACCCCGTCGAGTTGTAATCTACCTCGACCACAAATATTGTTGTCTTGCAATTATTTCGAGTAATTTATATGTGCAAGAGCCGCCTTATTTAAAGCGGCTACTCATTTATACAAAGAGCCGATTTCACCTCCATCATAATTATTATCTGGCGAGTGTAAAACATAGTTTTAGGCTCTAGCACAATCTAAGCCGATCTGAACTCTAATAATCGATTTATTCTACCATAAGCTGGTGCAATAACAGAACTGTTTTCTCTCTGTAATTGTCCGATAAAAAAACGTTTATTTTTAAACTAGATCATGAAGCTGTAACGATATTAATAAAATCGGCGAGAAAGCCGTAAATAAGGATCATCCAGTCGTTGACACAATAAATTGAATAAGTTTCGGTTAATGCGTCAGTAATCTAAAGTAATGGTAATCCGCTTACACTGAATGGCTTATTTAAGAGCGTCCTAAGCTGAACTAAAACAAACAAATCAATGTTTCCACACTTTTTCCTTTAATTTGTAACAAAGTGCATTTAAGGTCGCCCAGTAGGTATTTAATTAATAATCGCTGTCGTTTGATGGAACATGAGATGAGGAAAACAAATCTAAAGACACAAACACACTAAAATATAAAAAATTGCACCATTGCAATGTGGTGGTATGTATCATTAAAACGAATATATATTCCTGAATAGTTTTAACGAAATTAAAATTTGATAAATTATGACAATTAGCTAAAATTATCGAGACAGACATAAAAATTAACAGAACGACTTCGTTTTAATCCCAATTTATTTTTCCAGTTTTTGTCATTAGAAATTACCCTACTTGTAATCAATGTGTGTAAGCCATGAAACCACTTTGAAATTCGTTAGAGTGTAGAATATGTTTAACCATGTATTAGACAAATTTGACTGACGTTAAGTACAATTTCGAATACAATACATTTTGTGTTTAAATTCCATGTACAGATGTCGGTTTAAAACAAGACTGTCAAATGTCAAATCTGTCAATGAAAAAGGTCTACACTGTAAAACATAAAACAAAAGCGGTATTCCATAGCCTCTTTCGATAAATTTATTTGAATTTAATGTGAAGACGACAAGTGGTTAAATTACAACATTGATAATGCCATTTCGAAAAAGCCGCAGCCTATCGATAATAACAATTACGACAGCGACTTAATGAAATTATCGACACCGCAAACGGCGGCGCCATCCGCATTGTAATTTGATCATTTCACGTGGGCAGATTTTAATGCAATAATAAAACTAAAACTAAAGGTCGGAAAAAGTTTAAATTAAAACTCGCTCCCGACAAATTATGACATTACACGATATTTAACAAAAAACGTTTACTGAATCGGTTTCTTGGACATTCGGAAAGCAACTCGCGCATGATTTTAATAACTGTTGCTTGCGGTTTTCGCACATGTACTAATGATTGCAGGTTTAGATTGTGTCGAGTAATAAAATATGACGTCTGATTTAATTAATATCCTCATTAAAATACTCACCGGATTTAATGGTACTTTGAATGGGAGAAAACGAGTACCTGGAACACGACATCCCACAGGCGAATAATTTTCCCACCTGAAACAAACTTAAATCATATCAAATGTGTTTCACGAAATCTATCAATCTTGCGGCAGACCTCCTGCCAGGATGAATGATTTAACGATATTTTCTTTTAAACACCTACAAACCGCATAAATTCTTAACATGTGTAGCCTTCACTCGTCTTCATTCCAACGAAATCCCATAAATTATCAAATAACGTAATTGCTTAATGCTTCGAGTGAAACGTACAGATTACATGAGAAGTAAGTTTAAGAGAATTTTATAAAACTGTTCTGAAGATTTTTAAATTTTAGTGCATTTTTGACGAGTGCCGCCATCTATCAAGTAGGCGCCGCACTACTCACTTTCGCTTTATCAGCTAAGCAAAAGCACTGACTAAGTAAAATTAGTCAATTACACAAGGAATGAAAATGACACTAAGCCAAAACATCCAAACAAAAGTATTTTATTTTCATTTACTGTATTGTAGTTTTATAATTATTTTAAATTACAACTGATAATTACACCGTCTAATTTTATTTTGATAATAATAAAATAATGACGTAAGACATTGTAAACTATGGATGAAAATCCTAGAGCTAACAGAAAATTAAATCGTGACATATGTGCAGATAAGTATGTGAAATGTCCTAACCTTTTTGGCAGTCCTTTGCCCATTGTTGAGTATTTCAGCTATTGGGTATTAATTTTTATTGAATTTAAGTACACTGTTAATTTATTATTTCAATACACGTCCAACACTACATAAAATAATAACTGTTACCACATCAATAAACACGTGGTAAACTGACACTACAGATGGAATGCATAGGCAACCAACAATTCGCTAATTTAGAAAAATCACTATTTGAACTACCACATATTTCGGGATTTTAGATGATTCAGAGCGTATAAAAAAGGAGATTTGCAGTAAGCCATGGAATCCAGCTTGTTTTTTGTAGTGTAGTAATTTGACATGTGACGGAAATTGTCAATCAAAAAGTTGCCCAAATGTCATCTAAACCGACACCTAGAGAATTTGTTAAAAAAGACACTAAATGTGTCGCATGCATCCTGTTCGAAACCCAGAACTTACGATCGAATTTCTCCGTCTTAGGGTGAAAACTGCTACACTCTAAGCATATTCCAATTTGTGTGCCCCCTATCATTAATCTCGTACAAAATGGTAAAAGCTGAAACAAGCAAAGATTTACGCATTCACTTTATTAGAGCGTACAAAAAAAAAGGATTTTAAACAAGCCGTTGAATTTAGCTTTTGTTTTATTGTAAACAGTGTAGACCATTAAAACATATAAGCAAAATACAGTAGGCTCTGCGATCACTTGGAATTATGAGTAGAATGAGGTAAATATTTCACTCTGTCAGAGAAACATTATATTCACTTTTTCAGACATGATTCATAATTCACTTAGTGCATTCTTTAACAAATTACATCTCCACGCGTCACTTAAATTGTGCAATTGTTAATTGAGTTTCTGTCAAATGTCAAGTTTACACTGTAAAAAAATAATTAAAAGCTAGCTTGTGTGGCTTCCTGAGACTGAGACTGAATGACTTGTTTGTGTCCTATAATTCGTTACAGGACACATATAATTAATTCGTTAAATACAAGACGGCGAACTATGTTTAAATGATTTTACTGCAGTCTTTTACATTTTTATTATACATGTTTCAACCTTAGTTTGACTGAAATTCCCATTATGCATGTATTGTTCTAAAGTCCGTCAGTTGTCTTCGCTACAACATTATCACTGCCAACCCATAAAGGCAACGTCAAAAAAGAAAACAATTTTTATCTGGCTACCTTAAAAATTAATTCCCCTAGCTAATGGAGTGTACCAAAAATCTGGATCTCACTAGTTGCTTAGCTGACTTAAATTATGAGTAGAAGGTGAAAGAGCAATGTTTGTAAGAAATATAAAACTAGCTTTCATACAAATCACAATACAAATCCTAAATACAATAACACAGGAATGCAATAAAATTATTAAACACACACACACTAATTCAACGTCACACAACTCATTTTTAAAGTTCGTCGTGTTGAGCGTACTGCTTCACAAAATCGTACAAGTCTTCCAGTGTTCTACTTCCGCTGTACTCGTACATTTTCTTGCCATCTTTGTAGAGATACATTGTTGGAAAGCCTTCGACCTAAGACAGCAGTTTGGAATCGGGAAATGAAAATATCTAACAAACTCACTTCTTGTTCGTTGCACAAGTTCTTATTAATGGAAAGAGTGCAATCGACTTTTGCGATATTAACGTTTTTGTCTGCCACAAACTTTTTGGCCAAATCTTCCCAAGTCGGCGCTAGACGCTTGCAGTGTCCACACCAAGAAGCAAAGAATTGCACGAAACTGATACCCTTTTCGATGGCGTGGTCGAATGTGTCTCGGTGGAGGATTCCTACAGCGCCGTCAACTTCTTCACTTTGGTCTTTATCAGTCTCTGTCGGTACTTCAAGCGGTTTCATTATTTTACCAACGAACCATTTTAAGTCTGCATGAGACCTATCTCCTTCATATTTATCGACCTAAATTAAAAACGTCGACGCATGAAAAGGAAATGAAGTGCTAAATGCCATCAACGTTTTTTACAGTTTAAAACTATTTTTAAAAATCATGACCCAGGATCAATGTAAAATTCTAATACACACCTTTTTGCCGTCTTCAATCCATAAAAGAGTTGGATATCCTTTAACTTCAAACTGATTACAGATCGATCTGTATTGAGTGCAATCTACTTTGCCAATAGATATGCTCGAATCAAATTCTAAAGATTTTGCTAGTTGTTCCCATACTGGTGCCAGTTTCTGTAAATCGCATGAGACATATCAGAGGTTGTACTGAAGAACAAGGTACGAAAAACAAGATGGCAAATACAAATAATAACAGAAATTGGATTTCGCACAAATTTAAAGAATCAGTAGAAGGATATAACGAGGCTCGGGAGGCCATGGAATCGAGATTTTGTTTAATTTTTTACAGTGTATACGTTTGAAACTGTCAAATCGTAACATTTGACAAGAGTTGTCATTCAAAAATTTTCTTCAACGACGTCTAAACCAAGAGCTGCCAATGAAATTTGTTGAATTCATTATTGACATTAAATGTATCTTATGTGTTGTGTTATCAACAAAGAACTTAGTGTCAAAGTTCTTCAAGTCAAGATCAAAATGTTCTATCGAACGTCGAAGTTATTCCATTGCCTACGCAGCCTCGTTTTTCCTTTGCATGCACATTAATAATACAATATAAAAACACTAAAATTAATATGAGCTTGAAGTGGAAATTACAGAGAATTAAAAAACCTTTATGCAAGATACATAATGTGCTACTTTCATCCTCAAAAACCAGGAATAATATAGCACTTTATTTCACATTTCCCAAGAAAAATTAAATGAATACTTTGAACTGTCTACGTTTTAAAAAATTATTTACACCTACTTATGTAGAAAATCATAACACTAATCCAAATCTACCTATAGTTAATATTAATAATTGTACCAATAATTGTAAAACTAAAATTTTATTCACTTAAAATGTATTTGCATTGGATTTTAATTTTAATTAGAATGGATGTGTATTGTGTATTGATTAAAAATTATATCTTGCATAAAACTTTGTAGTGTTACGTGGGAGTAAAATTCTTTAGTGCCCTCGCATCATTGTTGCCCTCGCCTACAGCTCAGGCAACAAAGTATTATTTTATAAAAAAATAGTTCATCCGTTAATTTTTTTCAGTAGGGAACGCACTGATTAGAACGTACAAAAAACGTATTAATAGAAGGCCGTGGAAGCTGCTTTTGTTAATTTTTTACAGTGTAGACCCTTGCCACTGACTAATCATGACATTTGACAGATTTTGACAATCAAAAATTTGCCCAAACGACGTCCAAACTTTCTCATCTCTTGTGAAGACGCTTGGAGAATTTGTAAAAAAAACACAAAGGGCCGGTTTTTCGATCGTTGGTTAAAGTTTAACCTCTAGTTAAACTAAAAATGCAGCATTTTTATTGGTTAATTTGTAAAAATTTCCATAGAAACCTACTAACTATTGAAACCGATTGAAAAACCGGCCCAAACTGTATCACATCCAAAACAGAACTTAACCTCAAATTTCTCCAACCATTGGTCAAAGATTTTCTACACTCTAACCAACGTCATATTTTGTCAATGTCAAATCTATAACTACTTAAATAAGTTATTTTATGGTATACTCCGTAATAAAATTAAACAAAAGCCTTCTGAGCCTCAATTTCTTCATAATTGTGCTTCTTATTAGTAAAAGTGTAGTAAAGCGAATAATTTATTATTACAGTTTCATTTCAACCTACCTGACAGTGCCCACACCAAGGAGCATAAAATTTCACAAAATGCTTCCCTTTTGCCACATGTTTCTCAAAATTGTCGTCAGTCAGCTCAATAAGCCCGCTAATTGGTTGTGGAGGTTTAACTTCATCATTGTCTTCATCGCCCTGAAATAGTTTCGCTTATTTTATACCTGGCACACAAGCAATTAATAAAGCAGCAAGAAAGCAGGAAAAATGCGTTCCTGGCAGTGGAACGAACAATTAAAACTGTACATGCTAAAAATACATTTCTTGGCTTTGAGCTTGTTTACCTCTCTTAGTTGCTCGTTAATGAATGTGGTGAGGGTAGGAAGGTCCCTAGTCCCTCTAAACTTGACACCTTCCGTTGACCCAACTTTGAAAAATTTCAGAGTCGGATAACCGGTAACGTCGTGCTCCGAGCACAAAGAACTATCAGCAGTACAATCGACCTTAGCAATTCTGATATTGCCGTCTTCCTCGTTTAGCATTTCGGCGAGTTGTTCCCATGTGGGGGCCAGTTTCTTACAATGGCCGCACCTGCGAGTAGAAGCAAACGTAGACCTTGCAAAGCGTCTTTGTGGTCTTACCAAGGGGCGTAGAACATGACAAAGTGATTTTTCTTTGGCAATTCTTCAGAAAATGTTTCAATTGTGTATTTGACAGTGTGGACGTCTTCGTCGTGCCCAAAACCGGCCGCAAACATCGCGGCCAGGACCACAAATGATAGTTTCAGATGCATTGCTGAAAAATATGTCTGCTTTTATAAATGCTATTTGTTTTACACTGTTTTATCACAGACAAACGAAAGCAATGACCAGCGCAATAGAAAATTTGGAAAGAAATGACAGCCGTAGCGCTCTATCTTCTATACTTATCTAAATCCACCTCCAAAACTACAGGTTGTCCAACTTATTAAAATTAAATGGTGTGGCAGCACTGTGCTCAGTGTCGACTCGTGAAATTTTATTCAAAATTATGATAAAACCATTGCACTTTAAAATATTTCTCGTATACTCTGTTGGTAGTGAAACGATTTTAAAATGCCGAGTTTTTTTATGTTGTGGATGGCAACCCGAGTCAAACGTCAATGTGCTAAAACCAGATTATGTTCATGATGTTCATAATAATTCGGAAATAGGCCATTCCATTAAAAATGTCATGTTCAAAAAGAAAAACCATTTTTATAAAAAAAATTGACAAAAACATATTAACTCATGTAGTTCAAATGTACCTGTAAATATTGTGAAAACTGACAACCGTAAATATGAACATAGCAGTAGCACAGATTACCCCAGATGACTGACTTCATAGGGCAATTTTGTCCGGAATTATCTCTTTTCTACACATTTAAATTAGGCGCATGACATCTTTGTCACAGATACCATAAGCAAATGTAGAGGCGCTGTAGTCGTTGCTACTACTTTGTACGACCGCTAGATGTCACTACAAAAACATTTATTTAAATTCAAATAAAAGGCTCAATATTTTTACTATTTTAAATTGAACAATGTACAATTCCGTGTTTTTTAAAAAGCGTGACTGTTTCTACGCTTGTTGCTTTTTTCTCACTAATAATTTACAAACAGCTTTTTGCTGCAATTATAATCAAGCCAGTAAATGTCAAAATTTGCTTGTATATTGAATTTGTGAAAAATTTTAAGCAAAAGATGGGTCTTTTTACGTTATTTGTGGTGTTGGTGAAAACTAAGCGGAGAAACTGCATTGTTTTCCAAAAAGTGAAGAAAGGTAAGGATGTTTTATTAATACAACAAATTCAGGTAATCTAATTACATAATTTTAGAGCGAAACTGGCAAGAAGAACTAAATGTCCAAAATTGCAATCTAAAGCAAAAGTGGAGGGTTTGCCAAAACACTTTTAGGCATCGTTAGATATTAGGCTTCATTATTCCTTATTTTTGTGTATGAATTTGAAGAACTAAGCCAGGTTGCTCTATTGGTTGTCCGACAAGTTTTTGTTTAATTTAAATTATGTAATATAATAAATTGATTTTTCTAAATTGTTTGTATGACGTGTAAATAATGAAGGAATATTTTATTATTAGTTTTGTAGAATAAATCATAAAATATTCAAAATATAATAGCATTTTTACTACCTATAAAAAGAGGAGAGACTATTTAAATTTGCCGCAAAATTTGATCGATGCGCCATCTGAAAACTATTACATTATTTGAAGGTCGTTAAAGGTCATTCCGCCAAAATATTTGCATTGAGTCAGTCATCTGCAGTAATCTGAGGCAGTAGTTTGTTCATAATTTCATTTTTGCCAACTGATTTAATCATTTTGGATTACCTGTACATTCTGTGCCTGTACTTTTTAGCAATTGTTCCCAATTCTAACGGACGTACAAAAGTGATTCAAACTAGACTGAGAATAACTTTGTAATTCGGTAAAGTGTAGAAAATGTTTTACCTTGAGATGGAAACATTTTAAAGTAAGTTTTTCTACTCTGTGTCTATAACAAATCTGTTAAAGCATGCAATCGAGTGCTTTAATAGCTATTTGGGTTTCGTAATAGAACTACTGTAATTTAGTTTTTTTAGGGTGGTATGTCGTGATCAGAAATCTCATGTCAAACGTCAAAGTAAACACAAACATAAAACTTTACAATATTTTTAATTTAAATTCGTTTTCTTAAATTATTATAAACATTAATTGTTACGTTGGATGTGTCTTGAGCACTTAAATTAATCCCAGGTAGATTGCTTACTACAATATTTTGCTGAAAATTGTTATCACCGCCAACTATTGTGCCGGCATTTGAAAATCGAATTTCCAATTTTGACAATTGTCAACCAACACATGAAAAATTATAAAATTCCCCAAATAAAAAAATTGCATAAAATATGCCAAGTAGAAAAAATCGTATATAAAACCCGTTCATAAAACTATTATGGAACTCGTCCTTTTTAAAACTCCTCGCTTCACCGGTCGTTTTATAAACTTGGACTCGTGCAATAAAATATGCCTTATGGAACTCGTTTTGGGTGAAGACACGATACATGGAATTTGTTAAAATAGACGCTAAATGCATCTTCAGGCGTCGGTTTAGACGTCGTTTGAGCAACTTTTTGATGGACAGTTGCTGTCAAATGTCATTATTTCCCAATGTCAAAGGAATCCATTGTAAAAAATAAAACAAAAATACGTTTCATGGCCTCCTCGGAGCCTCCGGTTTTATTTGTACGCTTTCATAATTAACAAAAAACAAAATAATTAATGTGAGTAGCATAATTAAAAAAAGTTTGTTGGCGACTCAAAAGGCTATGGAATCTAGTTTTTGTTTATTTTCACAAATCATGACACTTGATCGACAGTTTCTACGCTCTAATCAATTCCAAGTGATTACATTGCCTAGGCAGTTTCCGTTTGTTTTTGGACGCACGTTTAAGAGCATTCAAAGCCTAAATCTGCATGTGTGATAAAAACTAACACTTGTGATATCTTATCTAAACCATTTTATTAAACAGCGCTCAACTCACAGATAACAAGTCTTGGTCTTACAAATATCACTGATTATCTTCACCCTACAAATGAACAAAAAAGGAAACCATTACTGATATTACTTTACAATTACATCACTGGACAAGAGTCCTTAATTACAATTACTGCCGATTCCATGATCTCTAGTAAAAATATACACGACACTATAGATTATATAAAAAATTACAAAGTTCAAGTATCAGAAAACCCCGTGTTACAACTCGTCGTGTAGATCGTCTCCATCGTTAGATAGTTCTCGACAAGCTGCGGGTGTAGTAAACTCGAACAGATATTCACACCTGTTAGGTTCAGACACTGAAGTCACTTTGTTTTCGATGCCACACTTGACGTTAACTTTTGTCGATCTCTGAGGTCCATTCCAGCAAGACTGCCCTTTATCGTACAACATCGACTCGTACTTGTCGTCGTCGGGACCGTTCCATGTCCCCCACACACCTAACCTTGTCTCAGCGGAGCTCGACTTGGGCTGTTGGGACGTTTTGGAAAACGGACACAACTTGTAGATGTACTCGTGGTCAGTGTATTCAAAACACTCGCCTTCTAACGTTGCAAACTCTTCCTCTGGACCATAATCTTTCTCTAAGTACTCTTCAATGCTTCGAATCTCATCGTCGATATCTCTGACTGCTTTCTCGGCCTCGGCAAACTCGCCCCTGGCTGATGTGGCCTGATCCACGATTTTCTGTGTCTCTTCGTCGTACTGCTGATATTTGTTTGGGGGTTCGTTGACTTGTTCCTCAACTTGCTCCTGCTCTTCTTCTCCTTCTTCTTCATCCTCGCCATGGTCCTCAGCTTCTCCTTCTTCACCTTCTTGCAAGTCCTCCGCTTCGTCGGTTGTTTCAGATGTTGCAGGTTGTTTGAACAAACCAGCGTCCATCATCAAATATGGTTTAATGTTGGGCCAAGCGTCAGCTATGAACTTCTCAACATCGACCGAGTCTTCCTCTTTTAAGAAATACTTCGCTTCTTCCACTGACACTAAAAACCCAAATTTCACATAATCGAATGGTAAATTATGCAAAGTTTACCTTCTCCATTTTTGTCCTTATCAAACGTTTGTCGTGTTTGCAATTCAGATATGTCCACTAGGCCATCTTGGTTGGAATCGAATTTGTTGAACGTTTCGATTGCTTCTTCTCTGGTCTTGGCCGCTTCGAGTTCCGCTCTCTGTTGCTTTTCCTGTTCCTCCAACTTGCGATACGAGTCGAGCGCCTCATTTTCTACAGCTTCAACTTGATCCTTCAGTCTCTCCTTCTCTTCTTTGACCCTCTCAGCTTCATCTTTATTCTTTTGGAGATCGGCTAGTTTCTGTTTTTTCTCTTCCTTCAGTTGGATACCTGCAACGAGCACTGATAAGAAACGTCATGTCACAGGTGAGACGTACCTCTTTGGCTGAGCTCAGACTTGAGATGTTTGCCAGCTTTGACCAGTTCTGCCAACCGCTGCGCCTCCTCCCTGGCATGCCGCCCCAATTGCAGACAAATATCGCCGCATTTAACTGTTTTCGAGGCGTATTCATCGCTTCCATCACAGCAGTCGCAAATTCCGTCGTTGACTCGATTCGAGGCCAGGTTTAGGGGCTTGTGGCCGGCGTTGGTGCAATGAAAGACTCCATTGGGACAAGCGGACGTCCCCGGTTCGTCACTCCCATCGAGACAGTCGCAATAATCGTCATTTACTTGTGAGAAAGGAATGGTTTTGCTGTTGTCAAAACAGAGGAAATTACGGTCTGGATTGTATAAAGAGGCCCTCGATAAGGACACGCCACGCGGCCGAGACACTTCAGAAGCATGAGTAGTGCTTGAAAGAGCTAGAAATGTAACAAAAAAGGTGCTTAATTTAAAACAATTTTCTAACAACTCCATCACGTTCTTGCACCGGCACAAAACTTGACATTTCAGGTGTAGAAAGCATGCGCAGAAAACAAAGACACGTCAGTGTTGACGTTTGACAGGAAGTTGTGCGCGTGCGTAGTACATGACCTTGACAAATTACACTAATATTTGACGGAAAAACCACAGATATAAGAAATATGGAGACATAAAAACGTCAATGGCAAACGTCATTGGTTTGATTGTGAAGTTGATAAAAAACAATATATTGTACAGGCTCGTGTACACAAGCAGTAAACTTGCGACAATTATTGGAAAAGTTGATGGCGGCATATATGTAGACACCCATGTCATATAGACGTCGTTTGAGCAACCCCAGAAGCCAATTTTTATTGACAGTTTTTGTCAAATGTTATGCTTTGACAGTGTCGAAAATCCATACTATCTGTGGTAACAATTAAAATATGTACCGGGTGACTATAAATTATTGACATTTTTTGTGTTAGGTTGGCAATATTTTTTAACTCTTGTATTGGGTACACCTGTGGGTACACTAATTTTCAAATTTGAAATTGTCAAATAAACGTCAAATTTAAAAATTGCCCATATCAGAATTGTTTTGAAAATGGTTTTTACAACTAGAAGATCTTCTCGATTACTCGCTATAACCATTTTCTCCGTTATTTGTCACTTTTCGTTCGCCATTATTCGGTAAGGTACACTTTTTGACAACAATATTCTAACCTGAAAAGTGAATAGACATAAATCACGACGACAGTTAATCTGGTACCAATTCCTCACTGTTGCCAATTACCTAAATTGAAGTCAATTATTTATAACCCGGTAGTTACATACGCAATTATGAAGTAATTTACTTTGGCTGAGCCTTTTTAATAATAAACAAATAATCCCGAAACAACAGTTTTTAATTTTCCGCATAAATATTACGGCTGTTATTATTCAATCTGTAATTTTAATTGAAATTTTAAAAAATGATCATAGACGGCAGTGGCCCCTGGTGCACGTGCCCACTTATGTTACAAAAAATAAATCACTTTTTTTTATAGATTTTAATTTTTAATTTGTTGTGATTTGATGTGATTGAGGTGTTTTGCAGTAGGAAAAATATAAGAATGGACTTTATGTAGAAATAAAAAGTGTTGGTAAGTTTTCTTTGCCACTTTTTTGTTTTGTGCCCACTCTGTTTTGGAACCGACGAGCCGCCACTGATAGACCCTAGTTTGTTTAAAAATTCAAACTCGGTCGGCTATCTATAATATTTTTTTGTCTATGGTGCTGTCACTTATCAGCTGATTTGACAATGTTGTCAATGTTGTAAATATGCATGAAATATGCTTTTTAATTCCAATAAACCATTGGCTTTGTGTATCGCGTTAAGGAAAATTCTAAATTAGCAGGTCTAACAATGGGACAAATATTCTTGAACCTATTTATTTTTGCTCTGGTACTGGGGACAAATGGTAAATATTTTTTTCCAATTTTATCATTAGTTTGTTCACATTTTACTTTCAGCTTCAATTCACAAGAATCTGAAGTACTTCGAGACATTCCACGCAGATGATGTTCAACATAACATTGTGAAAAGAGGAACGCCTGAAAGTACACATCCTTATAATAAAATTAAAGAAATCAAGTTTAATACTCATGGGCGAGAGTTTCGACTTATTTTGTCTCCTAAAAAGAGCGTTTTGCATTCCAAGTTTAAAGCCTATGCGGTGGATGGCGATGGAAAGGAAACATCGGTGCATATAGGTAATGGCACATTATCAATATTATCAGAGATCCAAATTTGTATGATACTAATTTGTGGAAGTTAATCAAGTTAAAAGTGTTATCATGGTTGAGATCATGATAACATTTTGAAGGTTTTCTTGTTATTTAACTCCATTAAATTTCTGTTCTAAATTATTTTAACAAAAAAAATCGAACCTATTAATTACATTATAAAAAAGGACTGATTGCAACAAAAATATTATCTAATTTTAAATAACATTTGAAAGCATTCTTTTTACAAAATTTAAGTTTCTTATTAATAATTGCTGTAATCGGATTGATATTGTTCCTTGCTAATTAATATTCATTATGTGATAACTTCCAGTTTTTGTCTGTCTTCTATTTAATCTATATAAACATATTTTTATTATTATATTATGGTACATTTACATTGAAATAATTATACTGCGCTGAGTTCATGTCTGAAGCACAAATTTTGACCATTTTGTTTTGTGTTGTACGAGGATTTTTGCTTCAGCCAGTTCTTTTGCCTTCTCATTCAGTATTTCACCTACTCTCTTATTTCATGTTTGCTTCGGTTTTCCCCATTGTTTCTTTTTCTGTTCTTTTGCCTCCCATACTTTGTTCACATTATCCATTCCTTGTAATTGCCTCCACCCATTATTAAGTTATTTGTTATCTATAAAGCCGAGTGTTGCTTCAACATCTTGGTCTTTCTTACTTTTTGGTTTCTGATTTTATCCTTTCTTGTTACACCTTTCACTCGTACTTATACTTCAACAGTTCTGCATCTCGGGCTTGTATGCTATTTTTTGTGTTTTCGTTAATACCCACCGAAGGTTAATAAGGTTTGTAGATGGTTTTAAAAACATTTATCTTAGTTTTTTTGAGATTTACTTTCTATTAGTAAAATTTTTAATCATAAAATGCTATACCTTTAGCTATTCTATCTTACTGTCGATTTCTAATTCTTGTTTTCCATTTTCTTCTATTTCCACTCTAAGATACTGGACATTTTCACTTGTGCCATATTTTCATTATCAATTTTTATGTTTATTTATTTTCGTTATTTGCCTATGACTATTAATTTTGTTTTATTTTGATATTTTCTTTTTCCATATTCTTGCATAACTGTATTCCAAATCTCTATGTTCTTTTGAAGATCCTTGTCTTTTTCTGCCATTACTTTTTCGCTACTTCTTACATATCTATTCCGTTTAGGTATCTGATTCTCTGTGTATATTTCTTTATAATTTTGTCTAGGATAATTATGGATAAAGCCGGGATAAATATGGATAGGAACCCAGGATCTCATGAAGAATTAATAACGAGCGTTAAAAAAACGCAGGCTGCATTGTCCATGAAATAACTTTGACGTTCGAAAGAGTGTGGCAAAATTTCGGCCTTGAGTTGGAGAAATTTGAAATTAAGTTCTTTGTTAATAACTGTCTCGGCCACAATGCATATTAAGATATTTTTTGTTTTTCGACAAATTCGTGGGCATGGTTTAAACGTCATTTGAGAACATTTTTGAATCACGGCTCCTGTCAAATGTCATGATTTGACAATTTCAAACGTCTACACATTGGAAAAAATAAAACAAAAGCTAGATTCCTGAGCCTCCGTGTTTTTTAACATTCATCAGAATCTGAGACATTTGAATGTGATCCAGCAGTGTTTAAATCTACAAAAAGTGGAGAAGTCTTATTCGAACAGACCTGAATTCCTACCATAATCTGACACATTCTAATTTGCAGTAGTTAATGACACTAATGGTAATTTATCATTCAAACCCCATTCATTCTCATTGTTTCTTAGATTTAAATCACATCATTCTTTCCGAAAAAAGTACTTCATTTGCTTCGTAAAGTTGACTTCTTTTTAAGTTATCGAATCCACTACTCTTTATACAGTTCAAGTAACATGTTTTCAATATTCTCATTTATTCACTGGAGTACTATTTAAGGGGAGATTTCGGCAGACCGATGTTAGAAACACGAAGGAATTTCAGGGGAGTACAATTGCAGCTCTCGGTTCCCCTTCCAAACCAGAGCCCAATATTATTGTCAGTAATAAGAGTGGTCCTCGGGTTTGGGTTTAACAATTTTTTTGGACCCAATTGCAGTTGGGTCTTTCATTTCTAGAGAGGCTAATTTACTTTCACTTGGTTCTTCTTTGCCCAAAATAGACATTTGGATTCCAAGCTTTCAACAGAACGAACTATCTCAATATTATTATACAGGTGAGTCATTAGTGCGGGATCGGTCCATAACTTCTAAACCATGTAAGATAGAAAAAAATTTTAAAGACAATTTATACACCGTTTGCCAGGCTGCACAACAAAAAATATTTTAACATATATACAGTGTTCCAAAACTCACGCATGCTAGACAACTTTGTTTTTTCAAATAGAACTACCTATATTTTATTTTACTGTTAGAACAAATTTTGACATAGATTTATGGCGATGTAAGATATTTTACATTTTGGACCACTATTATCAAATTACAATTTTTTTTTTCACATTTTTTGTCATTTACTGAGATTCACTTAAAAATTTACTGAGAGGTTGTTTTAGCAGCTAGAAGGCTGAGGACTGGTACGAATACGAAGAAAGGATTGCTCTTTACGCCTGATATGCAAAATATCATTTTTACTATACAGGACCTGCAATAATTCGTGTCAAATTATACTATATTTAAATAAGCTTAACTTTAGTTTTTTAAATGGCACCCCCTATATTTTTCTATGCCATCGAATGCGCCTGGAGTCTAGCTTCGTTTTTTATTAAGGTTATTCTATAGCTAAAATTCATAATTCACGAGATATTTGATATTTTTGGCTGTGATACAGATTGGGCCAGGATACGGTAGGTAGAGTGCCATGGAAATCATTTTAACTCACATTTCAGCACTGCACAGTTGTGTCATCATTGATTTGACATTTGATTATCGATTCCAGTATCCACAATATATTCTATTTTACAAGAACATATCGATGATTTATTGTCTGGGAGAAGGCGAAAGAAATCCTTAGCTTAATGCAATTTACGCTCAACGTTTAAATAAATTAACAAATAAACACATAAACAAATAAATATAAAAATTCAATAAAGTAAGCTAAACTAAATAATATGTTCAATGTGGCGGCCACCTTCCTGAGCACATATATTCACGCGGTAGGTGAATGATCTTCCAATATTTCGTAACATTTGCTGACAAACAGTTCAAAAGGCATTTTAGATTCTTATTTGCATGTTCTCTTTGGTTGTTTTGCCTTATTCCCGACAATAAATCATATCGATTTGTTCTTGTAAAATAGAATTAATTGTGGATAACGGAATGGATAATTAAATGACAAGTCGGTGATGATACAACTGTGCGGTGTTGAAATGTGAGTTATAATGATTTCCATGATTTCCATGGCACACTATCTGCCTTATTTCGGCTCAATTTGTATCACAGCCAAAAATATCAAATATCTCGTAAATTATGAATTTTAGCTATAGAACAATCTCAATAAAAAACGTAGCCAGAGTCCAGACGCATTCGATCGCATACAAAAATATAGGGGGTGCCATGTAAAAAAATAGAGTTATGCTTATTTAAAAAATGTATAATTTAACATGAATTATTTCAGACTCTGTATAGTAAAAATGACATTTTGCATATCGGGCTTAAAGAGCAATCCTTTCTTCATATTTTTACTAACTTTCAGCTTTCTAGCTGCTAAAACGGCCTCTCAGTAAATTTTTGAGTAAACCTTTGCAAATGACAAAAAATGTGAAAAAAATTTGTAATTTGATAACGGTGGTCCTAAATGTAAAATATCTTATACCGCCATAAATCTATGATAAAATGGTTTCTAACAGTAAAATAAAATATAGGTAGTTGTATTTGAAAGAACAAAGTTATGTAGCATGCGCGAGTTTTGGAACGGCCTGTATACGCCAATATATTTTTAGGTTGTGCAGCTTGGCCAATGGTATATAAATTGTATTTAAAAATTTTTTGTAGCTTACATGGTTTAGGAGTTATGGACCGATCCCTCACTAATGACTCACCCTGTATACAGTTTGGATCAAAAGGTTGGAAATAATTCGGTAACTTTATTATAGGGAGCGACAGAAAAAATCGCTCGGACAGGTTAAATTTTAATTTTAAATGCGCTAATTCTGGCACAAAAATTTGCTTTGTTATGTAATTTCTTTCAAGGCCATGACGTCATTTCAAATTTTTTTAATGGAAACCCTAATTTTTTATTGCGTTATTTTAAAGAGCATGTTTTTTTGCATATAAAACAATAAAATTTGTAATGTGTTACATAACAATATTTTTGAGAAAAAAAAATATTTTTTTGTATGTTATTTAGTAATTTAATGATTTTAACAATAGCAGTTTATTTAAATAATATGTAAAATTTACAAAATAATAAGATTAAATGTTCAAACTGCCTGCCTTCTTCAAGTTGACAATAACTAAGACGATGTTCAAATAATTTTATAACATTATTTAAAATTTGTGGGTTGATTAGCAAAATTTCCTGAGTAATTCTAATTTTTAACTTTTCATTTTGATGTAACCTATTACAAATTTTATTGTTTTATATGCAAAAAACATGCTCTTTAAAATAACGCAATAAAAAATTAGGGTTGCCATTTAAAAAAAATTGAAATGACATCATGGTCTTGAAAGAAATGACAACAAAGCAAATTTTTATGTCAAAATTAGCGCATTTAAAATTAAAAATTAACCTTTACCCCATTTTGTTGAAAAGGTTGAAAAAAATAACAGTTTTGTTTTGGCTGTTTTTATTGATCATTGTAAGTACTTAGAATGTGATTTAATTATTGTTGATACCAGCAATAGATTTTCCAAATTTTCGATTATCGACTGCAAAAAACAGTTTGGGTTTTTTCCGCATGGTCACCGAGAAATCGTTTTATGTATAGACATCGTAAATGCAAAATTTTGCAAAATAATTAGAATATATCTAAAACTACGCAAATAGACAGCGACAACATAGATGCACTGGACTCAGATAGAAAATGGGGACTCGAAAATTGAATAAAAACTGGGGTATTCCGTTTAAAATAACAAATATGTCGTCCATTTCCGGTATAAGAAAAAGTGCCGCCATATTGAAAATATTTATTTCGATTCAGAATAGTTAATTTTGGCCCTGTTCCAAATTTCAAATTTATAGCCCTATAGCAGGTTCAAAATTTCCTAAAGACCGCTTAAAAAACAGCCCTGTATGGAATGCAAAACAAATTGATCTGATTTATTTACAATTTATATATTTCTGAGATTCACATAACATGGTTTTTATGCAAACCGATGAAAAATTAATCTTATTTGTATTATTTAATTCAGAGTTTCTTATATCGCGGTCTCTATAAACATATAACGCGGTAGGAATTAATCGCGATATTGGAGGGTTGACAGTAATTGCAACAATTTACATCGGTCCGAGCCACAGTAAATAAAAGCAGATAATAAAACGGATAATAAAAATTCTGGGTTGAATATGGACAGAGAGCACCGGTAGTGGGTAGTGGGGGCGTATTCCCCTCTTTGCTGACGGCCGATGTTGTAAGAAATTTGTCTTGACATTCAGTTTTCGTAGATATTTTACTCAATTATGGAATTTCCTAGAGAAGTGTGAATTTTAATCTGTATTATGAAAGCATGTCTTTAGGGCGGGACAGGTCCAAATTTTTAGACTTCTTATCCATTGCTGAGTTAATTCATGTTGAAAATGTCGTAATTTTAAGCAACTTTCGTATTTTTTATAAAGGTTTCCTTAAAGAACTTTGGAAAAAGGAGCCTGTTCCGCCCTAGAATTAACGTTCCTTTATACACAGAAAAAAAATTGAGTTGATATCTCTTTAAATAAAAGAGAAATTTATCTACGAATAAACGTCATTTTTAATATGAATTTGCCTGCCGAAATCTCCCCTTAAGCAACATTCTTAATTTTCCTAGAACTAGAGTCTGTTCTTTATTCAGATCATGACGACTTCTATGATGGACGTGTTTTTGGGGAAACCTCATCACACGTCAGTCTTCACATGGAAGACGGTGTAATGACAGGAAGCATCCACTTACCTGAAGAAATTTATCACGTAGAGGTACATTTAAAAACCGTATTATGTTTTTTTTAATAACAATGTTTAGCCGTCATGGCGCCACATATCAGACTTGGACCACAGAACAATGATAATTTATCGTCAGTCGGACGTGAAATTTAGTTGGGACCATGACAGTTTACCTCGGGATCAAGTCGGGCCGAAAATGTGCGGCTACGTGAAAGAAGGAGAAGAACTCGAAAACGACGAGTTTCAGGAAGCAAATCAGTGGATTTCAGAACACCACATTGATAAAAGACAAGTCGACCAATTCGAGTATACTCCCACGAAAACAAGGTGTCCGCTTTTGTTGGTCGCCGATTATAGATTTTTCCAAGAAATGGGAGCCAGCAATACGAAGACAACCATCAATTATTTGGTAGTATTTCGAATCAGTTGTGCGGTTTAAAAATGAAGCTCGATGTGATGTTGCAGATCAGTTTAATCGATCGCGTGCACAAGATTTACAACGACACAATTTGGCAGGACCGACAAGAAGTGGACGGATTTAAGGGGATGGGTTTTGTTATTAAAAAAATTGTGGTGCACAGCGAACCGACGCGGATCAAAGCGGGAGAAGCGCATTATAACATGATAAGAGAGAAATGGGATGTGAGGAATTTGTTGGAGGCAAGTTGTGTACATTGGAACACTCCGTTTATTTTGCCAATTTTTATTTGTTTCTTTTTTTGTTTCGAAGGTGTTTTCGCACAATCCCCAAAATAAGCAAGTTTGTTTAGCTCACTTATTCACCCACCAAACGTTCCGAGCACAGGACTATCTAGTATTAGGTTTGGCGTACATAGCTTCACCTAGAAACAAATCGCATGGAGGGATCTGTTCTAAGGGTTATTATTTGAGTTTGTTTTTTGCTTTACTCGTTTTGCTTTGACTTTATCCGCGAGTGTGTTTCGGTGTACTAATATTTATTGTGGTGTAGGTTTTCAGCCGGGAATATACACATAAAGACTTCTGCTTAGCGCACTTGTTTACGGATCTTAAATTTGAAGGAGGTATCTTGGGACTTGCTTATGTGGGGTCTCCAAGGCGCAACTCGGTGGGGGGCATCTGTACCCCAGGTATTTTACAACTTAACATTTAACATTTTTACTCATTTTGTTCCCACTTAAACACATTTTATGGTTGTGTGTAACATTTGTTACACTGACAGTTCGTTTCCAAATTGGCTTTAGGTGAATGTGTGACTTCATTGCTATGATGACAAAAATTTCGTTTTCGTTTCGTTCCTCTGAATTTAAAAATTTTCACCTAAGTTTTATACTTGATAATCTATTTATTTTAAATAAAATACATATACGGACATTCATACAATTGGTTTATTGCAAGTTAAGTCTTTTCCAACTCAGGGGTTATTAATAAGCTCTAACGCTTATTTCAATTATTTTAATTTCAAAGTCATTGCACTTCCAGTTATACTGGAAGTAACTACTAACGTTCTTATTTCAAATAGAGCGATTGTTTTTTTTTTGGTATTTTTTGGATTTATTTCTTAATTCTGAGATAATTCCGTCGTGTCGATCGTATGTCTAAATTCAACCGTTTCTGAGCTTTTTAATTTTTTATGGCAAATTCTCTAGATTTACCTAGTGTCTGAGCTAAAAATTACATACTTAATTCCTAATGAAGTATGAAGCCGCAAGTAACATCATCATTGAACTATCTAAAAATATCACGAATGGCGAAAAATTATACATAGGCTGTTCAAGAAGTCATCTTCAATTTACAAATGTTCAAATGCTGTAAAGTGTATTTTTTAAATGAAACACCTCTTTCGATTTTATTTGGCCGTTATACATTTACTGTCAATGGTTTTCGAGTTAATTGATTATTTTTCTAAAAGCAAAAAAGTATAAAATAACTGGCGTGTCTCTTGCAAAGTGCTTTGAATATTCCAAATTAATTGTTAAAAAGAAATATAATTATTCAAATTGTGATATCTTGAACTTTTTGTACATAAACGGGGAATGCGGAAGACTTGTCGACTTTTTGATGAAAGAAGAATGTACAAAAAACTTGAAAATAATTTCCTCCGGTTTGGAAATTTAGTAAGCAAAAAAGTTGTGCCAAAACCAGTTACTCAGGGTGAATGCAATGAAGTGTTTGTCATACTCATAATTTTGAGTACATATTTTACTTCTGAAGACTTGGCGATTTCGAAATCATCAAAACAAAAGATGTTAAAATACTATAAAATGGATCCATTTTCTTTCATTGTGCTTCGGAAAAATTGATTTTTGCGAATCTTTACTTACTAAGTTACAAGAGGATCCCAACTTTTTGTCAAGAATAATTTGGACGTACGAAACAAAAAAAACTGCTTTACTGGGTACAAAGAATCATCACTGCATACGAGAAGGAAACTTTTAAGACAATTTTCAGTTCAAGGTGTTTTGCTTAGTGATGGACAGCAAAGGGCATTATGAAATTCACTTAGAAAATTTGACCAAAGACAGATATTTACGGTTTTTATGAGAAGTACTGAAATAATTTTCAAATTAATGATTTGATTTTGCTTCGGGTTTGCTGATATCAGATGAATAGGGCACCAACGCATTCATCTACAGATTCGACCTGGAACTAACAAAATAAAATGTTTGAAGATTGGATTGGTCGAAATAGTCCTTAGAAGTGGCCTCCAAGGTCGCCAGATTTACCGCTTCTAGATCTCTTTATTTGGGGACATATTAAAAAAGAGGTGATTCTCAACCTGTATTAAGTCGTGACGATCTAATACAAAAAGTGCAACTGTGTTCGTAAATGTAAATCCTGAGCAAGTAAGAAAAGCTGAAACAAAAAAAATTATGAATGTGTTCAGGACAGAATAATTGCCACTTAGAACATTTAATATAATATATTATTATTCATTTTCGTTCAAGTTGCTGTATTTTTGTATTTCAAAACAGTTATTATACTTGTTTTTTGCTAAAATGTTTTTTATTGACTGAAAACAAGGAATCAAGAATTAACTCGAAAACCATTGACAGTAGATAGTATAACACCTGAATAAAATCGAAAGAGAATAAACATGCACATCTAATAGTGATATAATATTATAGGTGTTGCCTTTAAAAAAATTATTTCAGCGTTTAAACATCTGTAAATTGAACATGACTTCCTAAACAGTATCTGTATAATTTTTCGCCATTTGTGATATTTTTGGAGAGTTCAATGATTATACAATATCTAGCATTAATTGCGGCTTAATACTTCAATTAGGCAAAATCTAGAGAATTTGACACAAAAAAATTAAAAACCTCAAAATCGGTTGAAGTTAGACATACGATCGATAGGAAGGAATTATCTCAGAATTAAGTATGGCATCCAAAGACGCAATAAAAAATATATAATTCTGTTTGAAATAAGAAAGTTAGTAAGTCACCCTTCCGGTACAATAAAATTATAAATAAAAATAAAATAAATAATTTAAATAATAAGAGCGGTTTGAAAAGTCTTAACTTCTAAAGAACCAGCTGCGTGAATGACCCTGCAGAGAGCGTACAAAAAAATAATTCTCAGTAGGTGGCAGTACGCCATAGAATCTAGCTTTTGTTTTATTTTTTACAGTGTATACCTGTGACATTGACATATCATGACATTTGACAAGAACTGTCGATCAAAAAGTTGCTCAAACGTTATCTAAACCCATGGCTGAAGATGGAATTTGTTAAAAAAGACAAAATGTGTCTTATGTATCGGGTCCAAAACAGTTCTCAGCAAAAAACTTAATATCCACACTCTAACGAATTCGAAAGTGATTCCATGGCCTACTCTGAATCCTTTTTTTTTGTACATTTGTTATTTTTTCATACTTTGTATAAAATGTGAAATTTTTCTTTTCTATTCTACCGTTTTATTTTTCGCAACTGTCTTTATTTGACAATAGAATGAACTGTTTTAGTTTTCCCTACATATCATCGGATAGCGGTTAAAATTTCCACGTCCGTCCTTTTAAATGAATAAAAATGAACTATAAGCAAAATAATAGTCATTTAATAAACAAGTTGTTAATGAAGGAGAATAATCGCCCATTACAACACGAGTTGATTACAATATTTTTTCGTCGACCGGAAAGTGTTAAGCTTTTTTATGAGGCAAAAATTTGCTTTTAAAATGACATGATGAAAATAATCGTGTTACCTATGCTAGTAACCGTAGTTACCACCGAAAAAATCATGCATTAATGAAAAATCGTTCATTAATGTAAAAGCATGCATTAATGAACGACTCTTAGATGAAATCATGCATTAATAGGACTTTTAATTAACGGGCGACGAAAAATAAATTTAAGGACTTAGACTTCGAGGTAAATTGTTGGATAAGATTAAAAATTACAATTTGAGGACAGTATTTTGAATATTGTCAAAAAGGACGATTAGATGCGAGATATTAAAAGCCAAGTAATAAATGCAGGCTAAAGAATGTCGAAGACGCAGCCTGCAATGTGACTGTTTGCTTTTACAGCCCTAATAACTTTGTGGTTTTTCTTTTCGGTTGCTAATCAGCTTCACGCAATCGTGTTGTTGAGCCCATTTTTTCAATCAGTCGTGATTTTACAGAATATTTTAAAAACGGCTATACCCTCTACTTAAACTCCGGTTTAAGCTCAAGCCGTAACCATTACGGGCAAAGGGTCATAACGCGGGAAGCAGACCTAGTGACGGCCCACGAATTCGGCCACAACTGGGGATCAGAACACGATCCCGACATTCCTGAATGTTCTCCGAGCGCTAGTCAAGGAGGTTCATATCTGATGTACACGTACAGTGTCAGCGGCTACGACGTAAACAACAAAGTAAGTCGCTTTACCAACTCTACCGCTTGTTAGTTATGCAAGAACAATCTTAGAGATTCTCGCCGTGCAGTTTGCGCTCCATAAGAAAAGTCCTGCAAGCGAAATCCGGCCGTTGCTTCTCTGAACCGGAAGAGAGTTTTTGCGGCAATTTGCGCGTCGAAGGGGACGAAGAATGCGACGCCGGACTTTTGGGGACCGAGGATAACGATGCGTGCTGCGACAAAGACTGCAAACTGAGGCCCAAAGCGGTTTGCAGCGACAAGAACTCGCCGTGTTGTCAGAACTGCCAATATATGAACAGCGACGTCAAGTGCAGGGAGGCCCAACAGCCCACTTGCGAGCAAGAGTCGAGATGCACGGGTCGCCAATCGGAATGCCCCAAGAGCCTCCCAATGCCGGACGGAACAGACTGTCAAGAGCGTGGAAAATGCAAAGGGGGTAAATGTATTCCGTTCTGTGAGACGCAAGGGATGCAGAGCTGCATGTGTGACATTAGTAAGTTTTTGAACGTCCACTCAGTGTTCTGTAACAGCGATTTGTAGTTCTGGACGCCTGTAAAAGATGCTGCAGGTCCAGCATCAACGAGACTTGCTCGCCTGTAGATCCGCAAGATATTTTAGCAGATGGAACGCCGTGCATTCAGGGATTTTGCAACAAAGTCAGTCTCAATTATTATAAATAACAAGCGAAAAGGGAAAATGTTTTAGGGCAACTGCGAAAAGACAGTACAAGATGTTGTGGAGAGATTTTGGGATATCATAGAAGACATCAATATTAATAAAGTGCTGCTGTTTTTGCGCGACAACATTGTTGGAACCGTCGTTTTAGTTTCTGCACTTCTTTGGATCCCGACCAGTTGCGTTATTAATTACGTGGACAGGAAACGAAGGCGTGAAGAGCAAGAGTGGCGAGATTGGAGGAATAAGAGCGAATTGATTCATCCTTCTGACACCAGAGGGATTATTCATCTTAATGTTCAAAGATGTGTGTAAAACGGAATTAATAATTTGTGATAGGTCAGTATTTTTTAATTAGTAGTTATCAAAATGGGGCAATGACGGACGGCGAAATTGCTAATTGCAATAGAAACGATTTGAAACAATAAGCAAAGGCACAAACGTCAAATGAATCAATAATAATTGACCCCATAATAGTAACATGTTCTCTGAAAATATAGAAGTCAGTTTTAAGATTTACGAGCGCTCCATTTTGAAAATGAACAACATATACAGGGTGTTTCGGGACGAGGGCCTATTAGGCAGATACAGAGACGGGAAAATCCGAGCGAACTGAAACTTGGTACACTTATATAAACTCATAAGATCTACTTGCTGAAAATATTTTCATGATTGTGCAAAAAAACTGTTATTTTAAATACAGCACCTATTTTTGATATATTTTCAGATTCTGCATTAAATTCAAGGTCATATGATATCAAGGTTTGTGATGCACTTTCTCCCATTGTTTGAGAGAAAAAAAACTTATTAAAAAGGCGAAAAACCAGTGCAATAAAAAAATTAATAATTATAAACTTTAAAAGTCAGGTCGACTAAATTGGTCAGGTCAGGTCAGATTCTGCATTAAATTCAAGGTCATATGATATCAAGGTTTATGATGCACTTTCTCCCATTGTTTGAGAGAAAAAAATCTTGTAAAAGACGAAAAACCAGTGCAATAAAAAAATGAATAATTATAAACTCTAAAAGTGGACTAAATTGGTCAACAGTTGGACAAAAGATTCAGCTATGTGTAGGAGTCTAAACATTTTCAATAATATTCCTGGAGAAAAAGAAAAGTCAGCTGAAATTCAATAAATTAAAAGAGGATACAAGTCGATTTTTTCAAACTGAAACCATATATTTTTATTAAACCTTTCAATAGAAAATTTTATTTTCTATCCGATGATGTATCATGTTCTTATACTTAAAATGTACTGTTTTTGAGTTAATTGACTTTTTCTAATTTTCTTTACTATTTTAAGAAACTAAAGGCTTATTAAAATTTTATCGAGTTAGATGTAAAAATATTAGGTTTGATATTTTTTAATGTTAGTAGTTGCGAGATTTGAGATGAAATTCACTTGTAATGCTACGATTTACAAATTCCTAATCGAAATAATTTGAATTCCCTGTTCATTCTCCGCCAGAAAGAATCTTCACAAAATTTCTTAGTTATCACACTCTTATTTTTTTATTTATAATTTCACAGTAAATGCAATTTTCGAATTAAATGTTTTTACAGTAATCTGAATAAGGTTGGATTTGTTAAATAATCGATAAATCCTTTGTTATTAAAAAAACTCGTTAAAATACACAAATAATTATTATCTAATTACTTTAACAAATGCTCAAATACGCCTGCATTTTGTTGTAAACACATCTAATTCGAATATTGCATTTACTACGAAATGATAAATGAAACCATAAGATTGTAATCAGTAAGAAAGTTTGTGAAGATTCTTTCTGACAGTGTCTGAACAGGGAATTGAAATTATCTTCATTTGGGATATGTAATACTGGCATTACAAATGAATTAGAACTCAAATTCCGCAACTGCTTACATTTTAAAATATCAAACCTACTTTCACACATAACTCGATAAGATTTTAACTTACTTCACTTATTTTCTCAATTGTAAAGAAAAGTAGCAAAAATCAAATAACTTAAAAACAGTCAATTTTAGGCATAGGAACATAATACATCATCGGATAGAGAATAGAACTCTCTATGGAAGGAAAAATGTAATAAAAACATATGGTTTTATTACATTTATTATTTGAAAAAATTGACTTTTATTATTTTTTGTTTTTTTGAATTTCTTTTTCTCCAGGAATATTCTTGAAAATGTTTAGACTACTACATATAGCTGAACCTTTTGTCCAACTGTTGACCAATTTAGTCCACCTGACTTTTCGAGTTTATAATTATTAATTTTTTTATTGCACTGGTTTTTCGCCTTTTTTACAAGATTTTTTTCCCTCAAACAATGGGAGAAAGTACATAAACCTGTATATAATATGACATTGAATTTAACGCAGAATCTGAAAATATATTAAAAATAGGTATGTTATATTTAAAATAAAGTTGATACCAACAAAGTGGCACAATCATGTTGTTGTTCATGTTCATGAATGAATGAAAGAAAAATCAGCAAAGTAAATCTTATAAGTTTATATAAATGTGCCAAGTTTCAGTTCTCTCGGTTTTTACGTTCTCTTTATCTGCCTAATAGGCCCTCGTCGTGAAACGCCCTGTATAGTAATAGGAATAATGCACCTTTTGTAAATATTTTTTATTTATTTTTATTGATATTCCCACACTCAAATGTATGTGGATGTGTATAACTCGTACTTAATCACTACAAAATGTTACCATTTTCTAAACTGAACAAGTTTAGTCGTTACCTGTTAGGTATTGGGTGTGCAGAAGAAGTACCTGTGGCTATACGTATTTAACGCTATAAACTACGAGACTGTATATGTACTTAATTTTTAATAAACCACAACAAGTGCGTGTTCAAGCTGAGATATTCACCCTTGTCTGAAAAATGAAGTTGAAATGGAATGGCAAACTTGGGTTTTTAGTACTTTTCAGATTGCACAATTACAGTCTCGTACCTCGGATGTGTATCAGCCGACCAGCAACTTTTCCGACAGGTAAAGACCAAAACCGTGCCGAATTCGAGTCGGGCACAGTGCTTGGCATCTCCGACTAGCTTCAGTTTGGAAATAATGGTCGGCATGACTTGAAACTCGAAAATCATTTCGCTTTGGCAGTAGTTGCACTTGCTGTGAAGCCCCGACAAGGGATACAACAGAAGCGGCTCGCTATCCCTGTTGTACCTTAATATCTGGCCCGGATTCATTTGTACTCTCGACAAGAAGTGGTGGAACATTTTATCACCATGTGCGGGATTGCTTTTTTCGTATTTTTCGTAAGCGTTGTCGGTGGGTTGGGCGGACGCACCTCCGCTGTCTGGGCTTTGCATGTTGAAATCGTCCTCATTTTTTTGCTGGTATTCTTGCATCAGTTCTCTGACGTGGCGGTCGCTGATTGAAGTGTAGGACGATTCTTCCCAAACGCTCATGAAAATGGGCACGAACTGCAGGAGGGATGTTTTGCGCGGGTCTGAGTGAACATTCTCGCACAGTTCTAGAGGTAAGGGGGTTACTTCTTGCAGAAGAGCGACGATATCGTGTTGGGGCATCATGGGGCTGTCGATGCTGATCACTTCACCTTCGTCGCCTTCGATTTCTGCCGAAGCGGAGGGAGATTGAAGACGGCCGACGGCTCCTCCTGATCAAAATGAATGAGTCAAGTGATGTGTTAACCAATTTAGTATTATCATAATTTTTGTAAATTATTTTGCGTTATTTTTATACCATTTTATTACATATTTCTTCATATTTTTATGCACATGTTATATGTACCAGATTTATGTACTTAAAAAATTAGCGCTATTCCCGATTTCCCATTTTTTTAGGAAATAATTCTACAAGAACGTGTGTACAGGTAAGTCCCGGAACGGTTTTTTTTAAATGCGACACCCAGTATATTTTTACATTTTCGGATGCAGAATGCAAAACTGTTTTTTTTTTATTCGTAAGGAAGCATAGTTTAGTCGTTAAGCTATAAACAAACTTTGGTCATTTCTTGTTATCCCTTGCCAATTCTTTTCCTTTCCAGGTTTTGGAATTGGATGTTTTCTTTGGACGATCTCTTGTTCTCTTTACCGTTCTTTTTGCCCGCTTTCATCTTCACTCGTCTGTCTTCCTTCATGCTCACCAAACGATTTAAGTTGCCGTTGTTCAAAGGTATCGAGTGTATAGATTCTAATTCCAATTCCTCTCTAACTGTTTCATTGCGTATTTTGCCTCTCCTTGTTATTCCATTGACACCTCTTTCTGCAACTTACTTTTCAGCTGTTTTGTATCCAGCTTTCGCATCCATAGATTAGTATTGGCTTAAATATTTTCTTGAATCCTTTCATCTTTATTTTACTTGTTATTATTCTATGCCTTTTATTTGTTATTACATTTTTCCTTATGAACGTATTATTCAGTGAATAGTATAGTTTTGTCAGTTTTGTTGTGTTTTGTGCTGTGTTTTGAAAATCGAAATTTTAATTTTGACAATTATTGTCAACCAATCCATGCGAAATTACCAAAATTTTAAAATTGATAAAAAAATAGTATAAAAAGCTCGTTCATAATAGCATTATGACACTCGTCCTTTATCAAACTTCCGGTTTCGCCGGTCGTTTTATAAACTTGGAGTCGTGCAATAAAATATGCCGTATTTAACGCGTTATTTAATGTAAAGAGGTACTATTTTCCAACTAATTTTTTTCTGTATTCTTTTAAAACATATAGTTAAACTACATATATGTATTTATAAACATGCTTTAGGTTTAATAAATCTAAAATATTAAAGCTAAAATCTGAAACAATTATGGCAGCTTCATTGAATCGCAGCAAACATTTTTTGTTTGTTACATTTTTCGTCATCCGATAGTCAAAATATCAAACTAAAAAAATTATTTGGAATAAGTAATAACAAACTTTGTCAACTTTGAATCATAACTATTTTTTTACATTCTGTTGCCCAGTTATTAATAGTGTAAACTTTATAATAGTAGTATAGCTCTCACACCGCTTTCATTGCAAAATTTTTTTTGACTTTCTAACGTTGGCAAATACGTAATATCTGCAGAGAACTATTTTATTAAAACTTTTCGGCTATTTTCGGTGTGTTTACGTCATTAGGCAAATTGGGGATATATCAACATCTGTTGAAATTCCAGTTATCTGTTCCGTCTGTCCTGCTGTTTTACTCCTTAAACTTTACTGCATCTTTTACGTCTTCTTGGTCGCACCTTTCTATCCTTTGCTCTGTAATATCATTTTCATAATCTTCTTTTTCTGTGTTTATTTGTTCGGTGTTTAGTAGGCCTCGAAATACTTTTTTCCATCGTGCCATTCTCCATTACGTAGTTACATCTGTGTTCTTTACCTTTTCTTTGTGTTCTTATACTATAGTACCTTATTGAATAGTTTCTGGTTTCCGTGGATATCCGTGGATTCCATTTTTCCTCCGAACTCTTCCCATGATAGTTTTTTCATTCTTTTCACCAATTCCTTGATTTTTCTCATCTGCTTTTTATATACAGGGTGATTCACGTGGACCGTTCATTAGAACATTTTTAACTTCCCGTAAAGCTAGACAGTTGAAATTTGGTGTATGATTATAATCTATTGTTCTAAATCGAAGTAAATTACTATCAAGATGGCGGCACTTCCGGTTATACCGAACCCCTAACCCCTAATTTTTATGCACTCGTTCGTTTGGGCAATCAATTCTGAATAATAAACGCCCAGGTTGTCGGTACTTATCTCTCATAGTTTTTGAAATATTTTTAATTTAATGTTAAAATTTGGAAATGCAAGGATCTTTTTAAAAATTAATATGTCTTGAACCATTTGAAGTATTGCAATAATTTTTTTTCTATCGATTAGTATAACTTTAAAGAATAATTCGAGAGTACTTCTAATACATTTTAATGCTTCGGGTGGTCGTTGCGATTTTCTAAAAATTACTATATCAAAATGCCAGAAATTCAATTTTTTCAAATTGCAACACCACAATCTAACAAGGGAATTCGATGTAAAAGTAAAAAATAACTCGACTTTTATAAAAGTATCATATGCCAGTTCTGCTTAGTTTTCACGATATTTCAGATTTTCTATAAAAAAGTATTTTTGTTTAGATTTTGATATGTGCGGCTGTGGAATAGAAAAAAAATAAAGCGCAAACAATTAAAAATCCTCATTTATTTGTAGAGATAGATAATCAAAATCAGTTTCGACTAAATGTCTTCGCTTTGCTATTGGATGGTGAAGTTCAATCCTTCATGTATGACGATAATTTAAGTGGACAAAATTATCTCCAAATTTTGAGGGAAATTGTAGAACCATTTATTGAAAATCTACCCATTAGCCAGGGCACTTAATGCCTGGTATCAGATGGATGGAGCTCCGGCACAGCTACTTTAAATAAAGAAGATCTTAAATTAAAAATCGTTAGGGCATTTGATAACCTTTATCCAGCTGAAATAAAAAGAGCAACTCAACCTGTAAAAAGACGTGTCGTATAATGTACAAGTGAAAATGGTGGACGTGCCGAACATTTGCTTTAATTACAATTTTGTACTTCAACAATAATTGATTTATAGTATTAGTTAAATTAAAGCTTTGTTCTACTTTCTTGTTTACACGTTTTTGTTATTAATTTACAAAATAAAGTTATAGTAAAGATATTATGATAAAAAGCATAATACTTTAGACATGCTAATTTCAATTGTTTAATTTAAATGTTTTTATTCCACAGCCTACACATATCAAAAGCTAAAGAGAAGATGCATTTTTTTGCAGAATGTGGAATATCGAAAAAACTATCGAGAATTGGCATAACAAACCTTTATAAAGGTCGAGTTATTTTTTACTTTTACATCGAATTCCGTTATTAGATTGTGGTGTTGCAATTTGAAAAAATTGAGTTTTTGGCATTTTGTTATAGTAATTTTCAGGAAATCGCAACGCCCACCCGAAGCATTAAAATGTATTAGAAGTACTCTCGAACTATTCTTTAAAGTTATACTAACCGATAGAAAAAAAATATATTGCAATATTTCAAATGGTTCAAGAGATATTAATTTTTAGAAAAATCCTTGCATTTCCAAATTTTATTATTAAAATAACAATATTTCTAAAACAATGAGAGATAAGATAAGACAACCGGGGCGCATCTTATTTAGAATTGATTGCCAAAACAAACGAGTGCATAAAAATAAGGGGTTGCCATTTAAAATAACAAAGTTGACGTCAATTTCCGGCATAACCGGAAGTGAAGTATTTTACTTTGATTCAGAATAATCGATGATAATCATACACCAAATTTCAACTGTCTAGCTTTACGGGAAATTAAAAATTTTCTAATGAACGGTCTACGTGAATCACCCTGTATATGAAGAACTTTCAATATTTCTACTGTTTAAGGTAGCTCTGCCACTTGGTCTTTTTGAGCATGATTTTTATCTCTTTGTTACACCAATTATCCTGCTCTCCCTTGACCCTTTCTGGTGTGTTGTATCCTGGTTTGGGCTTCCAGTTTCCCCTGTGGATAAATTTTATGTTTCCTGCATGGGGAGTGCGTTTTCTAGTAATAAATCTAAAATCCCCTCCCCAGATGAAGTGTGTTTTCCTTGTGTTTTTCGCAGCAAACCCAGTTTTACCTGTCAGGTTTTCTGGGGTTTATTAGAACAATTGGGTGATTTCTCAATCCCCTCACAGTGTTTTCTCTAATCGATAGCAATTTAGTAATGAAAATAAAGTACATTGTAAATATGGAAAAAAAGCCTCTTACTTCCTATAATGCCTTTTTTGAGAATACAAATACTTTTTAGTTTTCTATTATAAAAAAAAATAAAAAAAATCCTCCCCGGCGGGGAATCGAACCCCGGTCTCCCGCGTGACAGGCGGGGATACTGACCACTATACTACCGAGGATATATAAACTGGCTTTACGCTACAGAGTGTCAAGCTCACAAAATGGCGATTCCATATGATCAATAAAATTTCTAACCTCAAACTTCAAACTGATAAAGAAAGTGATCAGAAAATTGTGCAAGTACGACTTTTCATAATGTAAAATGAGTGTGATAACAAAGTCATCCACCCACGACGTCGACAACGACCTTACCCTCTTCAGTCACATCAAATACGAACATTTCATCGCAGGTATAAGTGGTGGTGTATTGTCTACTCTCATATTGCACCCCCTTGACGTGATCAAAATCCGATTCGCCGTGAACGATGGGCGAAGCCACTCCACTCCAAAATACAACGGAATTTACAACGCATTCTCCACGATTTACCGACAGGAAGGCCTGCACGGGTTGTACCGTGGAGTAACTCCGAACGTATGGGGCGCCGGCTGCTCCTGGGGGCTGTATTTCCTCTTTTACACCTCACTCAAGACCGTGATTCAAGGAGGCGACGCCAACAAACCGCTGGGACCCGCCCAGCACTTACTTGCAGCTTCCAAAGCCGGGATTATGACGCTTTTTATAACGAACCCGTTGTGGGTGGTTAAAACCCAGCTAGTGCTGCAGTTCGGACCGAGGATTTGTAAAAACGATGAGTACAAGGGCATGTTGGACGCTTTAGTTAAGATTTATCAACGGCATGGAATTAGAGGGTATTATAAAGGTTTAGTTCCCGGAATATTCGGCGTCTCCCATGGTGCGGTCCAGTTCATGAGCTACGAGGAAATGAAAAACCGATATAATATGTATAACAATGTGCCCATTACCACGAAACTTACAACTTTGGAATATCTTGCATTTGCAGCTGCTTCCAAGTTTATTGCAGTAACAGTAACATATCCATATCAAGTCGTCAGAGTCAGATTACAAAACCAGCATTATTGTTACTCGGGGACGTGGGACTGTGTGTCGCACACGTGGAAGTTTGAAGGTTGGAGAGGTTTCTATAAAGGGTTGGTAGCGAATTTGCTACGAGTCACTCCAGCCACGATGATCACCTTCCTCACATACGAAAATGTTTCCCGTTTTCTTATCAAGTAACCATATTAACTTAAATGTAATCGCCACTTCATGTAAGCCTCATCATGTGATCTATTTTACGCAATTAGAATATTGTTTTTATGTATTTCGACATGTTTAAGAAGTTGAGTTGTTGCCGTTATTAAAAATGAAAATATTTGGTAATGTTTTTCTTACCGAATGCTCCAGTGTTGGCGTTCCTGTCGTCGATAGTTAAATTCCCAACACCCGTCCGCAACGATTCCTCAAAGCTGCAGCTCTCGTCGTCTTCATCTGACGCCCGTTCGCTGTTGCTGATCGTATTTCCGTTCTCTTCGTTCATATTTGCGTTGTTGTCGTCCCAGTCGTCGGCGTCGGGGCACCAATCGGTAGCGCTTGTTTTGGAGGTGACGGGAGTTGGTTCTTCGTGCTCGATTATCTTCTCCTGTGTTTGTGCCCTAAGACAGGTCCAACTGGAACAGAACGCTTCGATTGGTCACCCGGGCGAGATGTGCCATCTTCATCTCACCTTTCACTGTGGTTCCAGCAGTTTGGGTTGACACAAGCGAACAAGTAAAGTGTCCGATGATACGTGGACTTCTCCAGCGGGGCGTAAATTTGAAGGACTAGAGGACGTGGTAGCTGACACAGCGGACAAATTTGGGGTTCAAATTTTGTGTTGCTGGGTAAGTCCTTTAACAAAGTATCAACGTGAAGTTGTTGTTTATTTTGTGCATCAAATTGTTAGTAACATGCAACGCATAACCGGCTTCAGTGATTTTCTCCAGTCTATAGTCTCCATGCTGCCGGTTTTAACAAGCACCCATCTCTACTTATAATAGGGAATGTTTTATGGCACTGCACTTTGGGTTTGAAATTTGTAATGTTTACTATTTCTTGGTTTAAGTCAGACAGAGCAAAGAATAGTGCGACCAAGAAGACGTAAAAGATGCAGTGAAAAGTTTAAGTGGTTACTGAATGTTTATCGAATCGTTGAATGTTGAATGCGTTAACTATCTTGCTACGAATTACAGCATAGAAAGAAGATGCTTAAGGGGAGATTTCGGCAGGCAAATTCATGTTAAAAATGACGTTTATTCGTAGATAAATTTCTCTTTTATTTAAAGAGATATCAACTCAATTTTTTTTCTGTGTATAAAGGAACGTTAATTCTAGGGCGGAACAGGCTCCTTTTTCCAAAGTTCTTTAAAGAAACCTTTATAAAAAATACGAAAGTTGCTTAAAATTACGACATTTTCAACATGAATTAACTTAGCAACGGATAAGAAGTCTGAAAATTTGGACCTGTCCCGCCCTAAAGACATGCTTTCACAATACAGATTAAAATTCACACTTCTCTAGGAAATTCCATAATTGAGTAAAATATCTACGAAAACTGAATGTCAAGACAAATTTCTTACAACATCGGCCGTCCGCAAAGAGGGGAATACGCCCCCACTACCGGTGCTCTGTCCATATTCAACCCAGAATTTTTATTATCCGTTTTATTATCTGCTTTTATTTACTGTGGCTTGGACCGAATGTAAATTGTTGCAATTACAGTCAACTCTCCAATATCACGATTAATTCCTACCGCGTTATATATAGAGGCCGCGATATAAGAAACTCTGAATTAAATAATACAAATAAGATTAATTTTTCATCGGTTTGCATAAAAACCACGTTATGAGAATCTCAGAAATAAATAAATTGTAAATAAATCAGATCAATTTGTTTTGCATTCCATACAGGGCTGTTTTTTAAGCGGTCTTTAGGAAATTTTGAACTTGCTATAGGTCTATAAATTTGAAATTTGGAACAGGGCCGAAATTAACCATTCTGAATCGAAATAAATTATTTTCAATATGGCGGCACTTTTTCTTATACCGGAAATGGACGCCATATTTGTTATTTTAAACGGAATACCCCAGTTTTTATTCAATTTTCGAGTCCCCTTTTTCTATCTGAGTCCAGTGCATCTATGTTGTCGCTGTCTATTTGCATAGTTTTAGATATATTCTAATTATTTTACAAAATTTTGCATTTATGATGTCTATACATAAAACAATTTCTCAGTAACCATGCGGAAAAAACGGAAACTGTATTTTGCAGTCGATAATCGAAAATTTGTAAAATCTATTGCTGGTATCAACAATAATTAAATCACATTCTAAGTACTTACAATGATCAATAAAAAGAGCCAAAACAAAACTTCACAATTTAATTTTTTTTAAATGGCACGCAGAGTCGGTTGCACGAATGTGTTGGCACTTCTTGTATAAAAAACTCGCAACAAGAATATGGCATTATAGGAAGCTAAAATTAGAACCGGAGCAGAAACTAAGAAGCATTTTACTGGATCTGATAGAAATTATGGAAAAGCAGAAGTAGATATTATGGATAATTTGTTCGTGTTTTCAAGATGAGAGATAAAACCCCTCGTGCAAAAACTGTTATTTGTATATAAATGTTTTAATCTTTTCAACAAAATGGGGTAAAGATCATGAATTAGCTGCTTGGAACATATACGTGTGTCCCAAAAGTCAATTTGTGAATGTGGGTTTTTTGTACATCCGTCTGAGTCATATTCAGCGGCTTCTCTAGATGCACCAGTAGATAATGATGGGATCATTGAGGTAAAATAGTAAAATGTCCTTTTGCTGCAAAAGACTATTGTTCTCGAAGCAACATTGATTGGTAAAATCACAAGTTCAGAATAACATAGTCGCATTGAAATAATCATTACGATTATTATTATCAAATTCAGGGACAATTTGAAGTCACCAATAAAATTATTATGTTTTTGTATGTGGATACCAAACGACTTTTCTTATCCAAAGAGTTCAAAAAGATAGGAACTTTGAAATAATAATATGAAGAGAATTGTAAAAACCTACACAAACGCAAACATTCTACTTATTTTCTTCCATAAATAACTGATAGATGATTCAATAGAAATAAAAATTTACAATGAGAAATACGAACATATTTTTTCATACCCTTTTGATTTTTACTAGCTTTTAAGTAATAAATTGTGATTTTCTGTACAATTGTTTTTAAATTGATATCAGCATCAGCCGCATCTGGCGATCGCGAGCGTGCATACAGTCCTAGCCAGGCACAATAATATATAACATACATACAGTATGGATCAATAAATTGGAAATAATTTGATAACGTTATTATAGGGAGCGACAGAAAAAATCGCTCGGGCAGGTTAATTTTTAATTTTAAATGCGCTAAATCTGACATAAAAATTTGCTTTGTTATGTCATTTCTTTCAAGGCCATGATGTCATTTCAAGTTTTTTTAAATGGCAACCCTAATATTTTATTGCGTCGTTTTAAAGAGCATGTTTTTTTGCATATAAAACAATAAAATTTGTAATAGGTTACATAACAATATTTTTGAGAAAATGAATGTTTATCGAATCGTTGAATGTTGAATGCGTTAACTATCTTGCTACGAATTACAGCATAGAAAGAAGATGCTTAAGCAATAATAGTTTGTATATAAGTTATTACAAAGGAACCGGACCGAATTTCGTAAAATCCCTTATTAGTGTTCACTTCCGGCACATAATACACCCGTGTCTAAAGTTTCAAGTCGCAAAATGTAATAAAATGCTTATTATTTTATATCATTTTGTACGGTAAAATATACTAAATTAAAAATAAAAAAGGTAGAAATGTTAATTTATGCAAAAAATAGATTTTTGTCCGACTGTCTGTCTGCTTTAGTTTATAATAATCGTTATGTTTTACAATTTTTATTTTGTATTGTTAAACGTTATGTTACTTATGTGTTATCTAAATGAAATTAATTTTTTACTTCACGTATAGATTCCATGTTAAAATATTCTTAAAATAGAGTAAATTAAATTTTGTACGGTAAAAAATACTAAATTAAAAAATTAGAAAACATTTAGTGTTTTGTGTGGATTTGCATGATGAAATATGGTATTTACTTAGTAATTTATACTCGGTTCCTTTTTTAATATAGCTCGTTTAAAATTTCAAATTTCCGGTAAGAAGATCGGCCTTCAAACGCAAAAAGAGCTCTTCTATTACAATATAACATTTACTATAATTTATTACATTGTTATAGATTTTAACGCTCGTTTGCACTATCCATCCGCCAAATTAAAAAGAGAAGAAATGTTAATTTATGCAAAAAATAGTTTATTGTCTGACTGCTTTAGTTTATAATAATCGTTATGTTTTACTATTTTTTATTGTTAAATGTTATGTTACTTATGTGTTATGTCAATGAAATTAATTTTTTACTTTGCGTATAGGTTCCATGTTTTCTTAAAATATAGTAAATTACTATAGTTTATTATTATAAATTGGATTTATTTCTCCATACAGGTTGGAACTAATTCGATAATGGCCTTGAGAGAGATGACATAACAAAGCAAATTTTTAAGTCAGAATTAGCGCATTTTAAATTAAAAATTAACGTGTCCGAGCGATTTTTTCTGTCGCTCCTTATAAAAAAGTTATTGAATTAGTTCCAACCTTTTCATCCGCACTGTATGGAGAAATAAATCCAATTTATAATAATAAACTATATTAATTTATCCATACTGTATATTGTTTACTACGGAATATTTAATTTTGTCCCCAAATATTTTATTTTACCAATTAGCATTTCGTATATTATGCGTTTGATAAATTTACTGCGCATTTAGCATTTATAACGTGCATTTAATGTTTTTTGCAGAACATTCAGTATTTCACTGAGCGTTTAGTATATTTAGCAAGCATTTGGTTTTTTACCGAACTTTTATAAACTTCACTTAGTGATTGGTCTTGGTCTGAATAAAATAACGGATCAATACACTTTGAATGTGAATAAAATGCTGGGCATTTAATTAATTTTGATAAAGTATTATAACCCTCTTCTGATCAAAGAGTTTGTTTTATTTACTACTTACACATGTTAACGGCATTATAAGAACTAGTTTTATCTAATATTTTTTACTGTTTTATTTTTATACTGTACATTGTAGTTATTTTGTACTTGTTGTGAAGCACAATAAATGCTTATTTAATTATTTATTTATTTTAATTTTTACAGAAAAGTATTTTCCATTATGTTACAAATGTCACATTTACCAGTGTAGAAATACGTATTAAATTTTTCTTTTTACGTTCTACTAGCGAAATATTTTTTTGCAACTCTGTTCTTTTCTGATAAGGTCATGTTTTCATTTAAAACTGAATCCCATTCCCAATATGTGTGTTACAACAAAAGCAGTCTCTCCTCTACATCTTTAGGTTCAGGACCGGAACGTTTGGTTTTTTCTCTTAATTCGTATCAAATTATTAGTTAACTCATTCAACGATTCGGTAATAATTTCAAAAATAACACCAAAACCAAACAAATGGTAAATATTACAAAGTGGGACAAATTTATACGTTAAAAATAAAATTATGGGGTACCTGTTACATCCCTAAATTTTTAATAGGGAAATCAAGTTGAGTAACCCCTCAATTGAAAGGTTTTTTAAGTCTCCTTACAAATGTGTAAAAAAAATCTTAAGCATAGTTCTGTCAAAAAAGAAAAAAAAACAAATATCAAAATATAATTAATTAGAAAAGAAACAAATGTTATTATAAATAATAATCTAAATGCTGAGCATTTACTTCCATAGAGAAGTATAACCGCGACTCTAAAGCCTATCTAACATTTTATTGTCTGTTATTGATAACAGCGACCGTGAGAGTTTGCACACTTCCATTGAAAGATAATTCTTTGGCGTAATTCCTCCAGTGATCCAGTTTCTAAAGTTTGGTAAACTTTTGACTATAGATAGCTCCATAAAAACATCTAATGGGGTGACATCGGGCCTCTCACTAGTTCAATTTTTAAGATTGTGTGGAGAAATTAAATAAATCGAATAAACTGCAAAAATAATGTCAGGATAGCAAACCGAGTAAACTCTCCATAAAGAATAGAATTACTATTTTAAATAAAATATTTAAATTTATGAACATGACTAATAAGATGAAGCGATCTTTTTAATAAATACAACAAAATAACAAATTGCATTTTTTTGTACGGTATGAAAATAAAAAATCAAAACTAATTTAAAAGTACATATTTGTAAAGAGACGCAAAACACCTTTCAATTTAAATAAGGGGGTCACACAACCTATTTTCCCTATTCAAAATTTAGAGAAGAAAGCAAGGGTATCACCACAACTTTTTTTTAACGTTTAAATGTGTCCCCCTGGTATAAAAATTGAACTGTTTCGGCGTTTTTTGCAAATTTACATTTCAACCGAGATTTTTACGGGGTCATTTTCATTGAAACACCCGATATAATAGGTGTATAACATTTGGTCAGATTTGGTTTTTTAATCATCATTTCTTGTTCGTTGTAAAAATTACTTTTGTAACTTAAATAGTTATGGTTTGTATTTGTTCTTTTTGGAAATTATAGTGAAGCTGATACAAAATTGCATGCGGTCAATTTCAGTCAAATAATATATTATAAATAATGATATTATACTTAGATGTTACACCAAATCAGACCTCAGAAGGATTTCTTCCTTTGCAAAAAATCAACAAAAGAACAAGTCAGGTTAGTTCAAGCACGTTTTATTTATTCACTACCTTCTAGCTCTTCGTCAATTGCATCTTCAGGAGGCAGTTTACAAGTCGTTTGCACACATTTTTGATGGTTTATCAAAGTCAAAACTCTACACTGTAAATAATAAAACAAAACCTATATGCCATGGTCTCTTAAGCTTTGGCTTTATGTACACTCTGTATTTGTAGCATAATTGATTTTATTTTTGTAGTTTCTTAATAATTGTTAATAATTATTTTACAGAAATTTCAATTAATTTTACGAAATTTAATTACAATAGTGTGTCCTATAAAACACGCTACCCAGAAATTTGTATACATGGGGGTGTAACTCAGTGGTAGAGTGTCTGCTTCGCATGCTGAAAGTCCTGGGTTCAAATCCCAGCTCCTCCACTTTTTTTTTTCAGAAAATTTACAATGCAACAAAACAAATTCTCTCAATACCTGTTAGTTACACGGTGTTTGTTATTATTATTCAAATGTTTTAATTTTATTAGAAACGTTTCAATTGTCAAAAATTGTAATTTTCTGAATGACAGTAACAATTAACGACATTATGAACACTCACAGGTTTTCCTCCGATCTTATTGGTGGTGAAATTGATTTGGTTCTTGTATTTTTCAATAATTAACTCGTCTTCGAAACCAAGCAGGGATCGCGGCGTGTTTTGTGCCATGTTTAACATCAGCTGATGGATCTACTGCAGAAACGTGGTTTCTACTGTTTTCTATTTTCTACTTCTAATGTAGTCAACCAAATATACAATGCACAAATTCATCACAAAACCTTTGTGTGGATGGGATATGTTCGGACTAGTTCGAAGAACCTTTTTGGGGCGCTTGCGTACATTTTCACCAGCTTCGTTGCACTTATCGATTGAAATAAAATTGTCGTAAACGGTTTTATTAATTTCATTAGAGTGATTCGCTTAATTTCTCCATTAAGAGGTCTCGGTAAAAGTCACGATATTAAAAGCTATAGCTTCCACAGACGAGCTCATTTCTCTATTAAGAAACTTCGATTAAAAAGAATGATATCTCAAATTATCGCTTCCAGAAACAATTTGTGAATTTCGTGTAATAAGCAATAATAACTTACGATTTGTAAATTTTAATTTTTTAATTTATTTTATGATTTACAAATAACTCGAATATTTTACTTTTATTTCAAATTCAATATAATTATACTTTTTCAATTTACAATACGTTATTAGTGCTGAAAAATTACGTTATAGGTTACGTAGTAATTGTTAATATTATAATGAAAAAAGCGCATAATAATACGTTGTGAGCAGCGTTTTAAACTTATATTTTGAACGAAATTAAAACTTTGTTAAACAACATCATGGGAAACAATAATTGAGGAGCAACTGACGAAATTCCATTAAATCTGTAATATGAAATATTGAGTTATTGATGAAAAACTACTTAGTCAAATTAAAAATGTACATATTATACATATAAAGAAATAAAACAAATATTTATCCAGGTCTTCTTAGGTGCGCTATTTCCAGTGTCATCTGGAATGCTTTTTTCACTTCTTGAGGACTTCAGGACTTTCAGTACCAATTTTGTATCTACATATTCAACAATTGATTTATTGAATTTTGAGCTTATCTAGATATTTTAAAAAATAAAAAACACAAAGGTCATAATTAAAGCTAATTGATTAGTTAATTACGAAAGATCGGGGAAAAGTCAAAATTAAAACGTTGCTATGAAGCGATTACGAAAACGAAAGGAAAAAAATGTGAGTAGAAGATATGGTCAAACGCAGAAGTGTTTGAATAATCAGAAATCAGCTTTTACAAAAATATTTGCAAAAATTTCTTTTATCTTATTACAAATTACCCGCTCTTTTGTTTGCTTCTTTTAAGTTGCAATTATGTCGGAGCTGCCACCAATCTAATAATAAATTGTTTACATATCGGATACATTTTATAATATATTGTGCCATTATTTATAAATATATATTTTTAGGGAGCCGCACATATTACATGTAACTGTTTAGTCAAATTTGTTTTTAATTTTTTAAATATAGCTGTGGTAGGCACAGATTATCGTCCGTAGGTATAATGTCGTAATTTTATGTTCTAATTTGGCTACTCTGACTCGTGTTGCTGTTTGACATCTGTCAAATCAAATTTGTGTAGGTATTTTTTCGAAAATTTCAATTAATTTAAAATAGATAGTATTTGAAAGTGTGCTTAAATGTGGAACAAATGGATGTTTTAAAAGCCGAAATAGCGAAAAAACGCAAGCTTCTTGAAGAGAAAAACTTATTGGTACACTCATATTTAACCTTAAATTTTTTTTTTGACCAGTATAAATTTGCCAGGGCCCCGACAAAAAATATTTTAAACGTGGCGACTTACTCGCAAAAGAAGAAGAAGAGTACCGCCAAAAATATGGAACTACAAAAAATGAGGACTTCACTAAATCTGTTCAAACTACTGAAGGTAGTCAAAGTTGTGTTGTAAGGAACATATTTATTAGATCGTTCTAAACAGGGAACAAATCCGAATCTGATGTGGAAGGTCACAGTATTTTGCCTAGAACCGAAGTCATTTCACGCCTTCGCGATCGTTCCGAGCCCATTTTACTGTATGGAGAAACCGAAATCGATGCGTTTAAACGGCTGCGTAAATGCGAACTGTTGGAGCCGGAAGTGAACAAAGGGTTCAGGAACGACTTTCAGGAAGCTATGGAACAAGTGGATCAGGCTTATTTAGATGAACTTCTAACAGCAAGCGAGGATACTAAAGCAAACGTTAAAGCGTCAGATAAAGTGAAGACAGTGTCTGTAACATACGAGCAGCTGTGCGACATGGCTAAAGACATGGGTTGTGGGGAGAGGGAACGCGACATGACCACTATTGTTCATTTTATTCAGGTAACTGTACATAATATAATAATAATCATTCACTATTTGGAATATGGGGGTGGCAGTTCATTTAGTTCAATGGGTGGCGGTGTGGGGACTTGAATTGAGTATGGTGGAGGTGGTGGTAGACCTAAAAAATGACAAAAATAGCAATCACCATATTAACAAGACAAATAAACAATACCAGTTGCTGGTGAAATCTGTTGTCTTTGACGCTCACGCAAACTTTGTGTTAACATTGACACAATCGTCTGTGATAAGGATATGACACGACCTATAATCAATATTTCCTAATGAAATTCGTAGTAAGGAATAGATAGTATCACCTGTTTCTCTGATTTTTCGGATCAGAACGATTTTTGACAGTCTTATGTATATTGCTATGAAGAAGCCTACGACATAGAAAATCACAACTAGTGCGATTAACGGAACTGGCGCTTCATCCGACATTTTGGTTAACTTTTAAACAATACATTGATAAAGATTATAAACGGTTTTATCTTATCTCTACTGGAATCGCACATATTTTTTTGTTGTTGTCTCACGCAGTTTTGTACAGGCTATTTTGTATTCTAAACTAACACTGATGGTAAACGGGCGAATAAAAAATGAGACTCACAATGCCATGGAATCTAGCTTTTGTTTTATTTTTACAGTGTAGACCTTTGACATTGTCAAATAATGACAGGAACTGTCAAACAAAAATTTGCACAGACGACGTCCAAATCTTTGTCTTGTCCGCTGCAAAAGTCTATTTCAATGAAAATTTGTAGTTAGCGCCCTCTAAGTATGATACCAACTTTTTTAAATCATAACACAGATTACTCCAGATGACTGACTCAATGCAAATATTTTGGCGGAATTACCTTTAACGACCTTCAAATTATGTAACAGTTTTCAGATGGCGCATTGATCAAATTTTGCGGCAAATTTAAATAGTCTCTCCTCTCTTTATAGATAGTAAAAATGCTATTATATTTTGTTTTGTATAATAAATCATAAAATATTCCTTCATTATTTACACGTCATACAAACAATTTTATAAAAATCAATTTATTATATTACATAATTTAAATTAAACAAAAATATACCCAAAATGCTAACAATTACATTTCTAAGATAGGTATAACTTACACATATGATAATTACTTGAGGTTATTATATAATAATGGAAATTTTGAAAGACTTGCCGGATAACCAATAGAGCAACCTGGCTTAGTTCTTCAAATTCATACACAAAAATAAGGAATAATGAAGCCTAATATCTAACGATGCCGATAAGTGTTTTTTGCGAACCCTCCACTTTTGCTTTAGATTGCAATTTTGGACATTTAGAGCTTCTTGCCACAGTTTCGCTCTAGAATTATGCAATTAGATTTCCTGGATTTGTTGAATTAATAAAACATTCTTACCTTTCTTCACTTTTTGGAAAATAATGCAGTTTCTCCGCTTAGTTTTCACCAACTCCACAAATAATGTAAAAATGACCCATCTTTCGCTTAAAATTTTTCACAAATTTACAAGCAAGTTTTGACATTTACTGGCTTGATTATAATTGCAACAAAATGCTGTTTTTAAAATATTAGTCAGAAAAAAAGCAACAAGCGTAGAAACAGGCTTTTTAAAAAACACGGAATTGTACATTGTTCAATTTAAAATAGTAAAAATAATGGGCCTTTTATTTGAATTTAAATAAAAGTTTTTGTAGTGACATCTAGCGGTCGCACAAAGTATTAGCAACGACTACAGCGCCTCTACATTTGCTTATGGTATTTCTGACAAAGATGTCATGCGCCTAGTTTCAATGTGTAGAAAAGAGATAGTTCCGGACAAAATCGCCCTATGAAGTCAGTCATCTGGAGCAATCTGTGATCATAAGATTTTATGCTGAATTTAACAGTTCAAATCGCACGTCTCTAGATTGGTTAGGTCAAGAGATATTCTCATTTTTTGCTGCTATTAAAGAAAATGGTTGAATAAGTCGAAAACAGTCCATTTTAGGCCATATTTATGATAAATAAACTCGACCTAAAATGAAGCGAGGAATCTAAAAATGAATCAATTAAAATGGAAACAGATATCACCTTCATCGTTTTTGTAGAGATCATCTTAAGTTCTTGTTTTCAGAAATATACAGAAACAGTGGAATTTGTAGCGTCAGCTTCTTTTTTTTTTTGCAGTTGTCTTCTTTATAGAAAGCATAGAGTTTAGCTTTAATTTTCGCGCGTGGCTCTAAATATAATTTTGATGTTGATTGACAGCAGTAGTACGTAACTTTTTGAAAGTGTAATAGTCACTAAATTTGGCGCACATACTTCTTCTGTTTAGGGGCTTCTGCATGCTAGTGCTGGTACAGTTGTGGCAGTAGAAAACGGGTCATGTCTTGAGCCAGTTTTTAGCGATTTTCTAATTGTTTGAAACGGGGGTTATATCTCTACGGGTGCGAAAGGTCTCATTTTTTTTATGACAAAATAAATATTATGATTACATAAACATGATTTTTCTCAAACGTCTCCGGAATTGTGGACCGAACAGTTGTCCCAAAAAAATTGAGGAAATTCACAAATTGATATCGAGTTAGTTTAAAAGGTGAAATGCTAAGTATATTTCATTCATTTACCTTAAACTAGTTTAAGAAAAAAATTCAAAAACCTAGTAATTTTTGTAGAATCATTCTATCTTACATAATTGGAAAGCTGAAATATTATTTATTCTATCCAATCGCATAAAAATCCAATATGGCTAATAAGAAAATCACAAGTTGAATCTCGTTACTCTAAATCTAGGAATTTCAGTTTCATAAAAATTACGGCTATAATAAGGGAGTTGTTAATTTTTAAATAAAATGGCGATTTCCATTTTAATCATATCATAATTCCAACATGCATCATTTTTTAGTCATAAAACTCAAAGGAATAAAGTCGTAATTTTTTCAAATTTATAATCTGCATGTAATACCTAATGCAAGTTTTTTTTTCATTTAACCCACTTTCTCTTTATATTAGGTTCAGAGATATGAATGGTGGCCCTCGAAAAATTCACCGCTGTATACTTTTATGCTTAGATTCGAGCCTTGTATATATATATATATACAAAGATTCGAGCATTGAAACATTTTTTTCATCAAATATTACGTTTCTCCAAAATTATTCAATTTTTTCAATACTTTCAAATTCAATGTATGGAATTCTTATCATCTTACCTATAAAAGGAATTTCAATACAGATGTTGATAAATCCCCAATTTGTCTAATCACGTAAATACATCGACAGTGGCGAGATGTTTTTAATTCTAAAAGTTCTAATATTATTGTTGTCTTCGTATATTATGCATACCATCGTCAAAAAGTCGAAGAAAATTTTGCAATGACGGCGGTAAATATCCCGGCTATTATAATTTACGCTATCAATAATTGTTACTCAAAAGGAAAAAAATAGTTAGAGGTCAATGTTGGCTGGTTATTTGTGTTTTTTTATTCTGATTGGGCAATTTGAGGAAAACATATTAATGTTCAATATTTTTTATCTTAAAAACCGTCGGTCCAAGAAAAATGTCGACAGACAAAAATGTTTATTTCGATCCAATTAACTTGCCATATTTTTTAAGATTTTAGTTTTAATGTTTAATAAAAAATAAAAATGTTTACAACTACCTCTGTTTTATACGACAGCAGGAGAAAATTATTTTAATAAAGATGTTTTTCTGATTTTAGTTTTAATGTTTCAATTTAACAGCATACGCATATATAACTACATAATAATATGTATCTAACGACTGCAGAAAAAAATAGGAGTCCTTTAAACCTTTCATATATTTTGTCCACAAAGATGGAAAATTTGCATGTTTTTTGTCTTTTGTTTTCTTTCTTTCTATGCCTTGCTCTTTTAGTGTTTGTGCTAACTGCTCATCCAGTACTAGTTGAAATTCCAGAATTTTTGAAAAATGGTTTGTCTCGCTTCTTTATTAAATTAATAACATTGTATACTATTTTTTTTTCAGTGTCTTAACATGTACATATCGGTTTAATTATGTGAATTTCTTCCCAAATATAATGCTCCTTCTTGCCTCTTTTTCTTGTTGCAGTTGTGCTCCTATTGTAGATGGTCAAGTAGTCTCCCTTTTTTACTTTTTCGTACATATCCTCATATTTGTCTTCCATTACAACCTCGTTCTCATTCATACCACATTCTGCTTCTGAACTTGCATTCTCAATATTATCCTGTTCATCATTCTCTCTATTGATTGCATTGTGAACTTTATTTTTATTTGCTCAAATACATTTCACTTACCTGCAATAGTTTCATAATATTTTGTCACTGAATCCTTGATTGATATTAGGTTTTTCACAACATGCAACAAACATTTAAGCCTGACTAATAGTGACGTAAAACAACGGAATTATGCACATTTCATTCATAAAACACATCGGGTTTTTTTTCCTCTGCTTGAGCGCAATTTAGACTTTGGTCACGGATTTGTTCATAGAAAAAGTGATGGTCTACTAAATTTCACTAAAGCATAATTATTATAATTTATGAACTTATGCACTACTTTTAATGTAAAGCTGACAACACGTTATTCTCAAATCCATCACTGAATCATTTCTAAATATTTTTTCCTAATAGTTTTCTTCCACCAGACTAATTATGAAATCTTTTTCATAATCGACAAAGAAATACACTGACCCAATAAAGTTAGGGATATTGCTAAATTTTTGAATTAGAAAATTAAAATGAGAAATATTTTGTGATGGGATACTTTAACATTTTCTTAGTATTCATTTCGCCTAAATGAAATGGGTTTTTGGCGGATTCCAAAAACTTCCTATTTTGGTTATAATTTTTTTTAGCTTTATTGTAACAAGTCTAAACAGCAATATCCCTAACTTTATTGAGGCAGTGTAGTTAATTATAGCCTTGCCATGACAAACATAGTTACTACTGTTTCTAAATTCTATTCTTAATGTAATTTTTTTAATGTGTGTGTTTGATTGCAGTTTATGCTGAATAAGTGGCAGGAGCAGCTGCAAAACCGCCCGATTGAAGAGAAAAGAGGCACCAAGGGAAAACTCGTGGGCGCCACGTACACCCAAACGCAAGAGTACTTAAAACCGCTTCTCAGAAAGCTAAAGACGTTCACGCTTCCCGAAGACATCTCCGACAGTTTAACTGAAATCGTGGTCCATCTTTTGAACCGGAACTACCTGAAAGTGAGCGAAAAACCGGTGTCTTTTAAACCTAATTCTGTTTGCCTAGGCAAGCGACGCTTATTTGCAAATGGCCATCGGAAACGCGCCCTGGCCCATCGGGGTTACCATGGTTGGCATCCACGCGCGTACGGGACGCGAGAAGATTTTTTCGAAGAACGTCGCGCACGTCATGAACGACGAAACCCAACGGAAATATATCCAAGGATTGAAGAGGTTGATGACTAAGTGTCAGGAATATTTTCCCACTGATCCGTCGAGGTGTGTCGAGTATGCAGCTTTTGGAACACCTCCACAGAGTAACAGTGAGTCCATGTCAACAGATTAACTTCAAAGTGTGTTTGTTTTATTGTACATACATTCGCGTTAAGTAAAATCATTTATGCTGGTATGTTTCTCCTTGGGGGGCATAGGGTGGGGGTAAATCGTTTGGTTGGTAAAAACCTGCAATACCATACAAAGCTATTAATCTGTTAAATGTTAAATGCATATTATGCAGACCTGGGGGAGGCGTTGGGCCTTGGGGTAAATCGTTTGGTTGGTAAAAACCTGCAATACCGTACAAAGCTATTAATTAGTTAAATGTTAAATTAATATTATGCAGACCTGGGGGAGGCGGTGGGCCTTGGGGCGTCGAGGAACATACTTGTACAAAATGAGTGGGTTGAACAACGCTTCCTACCACTAACATTTGCATTGTTGGTATAAAACGTCCTAAATTACAAATAAATGCATTATGAGAATCGAACAAGAGTGTTGCTTACCCATCCTAATTATTTTATTTTTTAAACGAACTGCTGTCGTAAACAGGTAAATCACTATGAGAATCAATTCTATAAGGGCTATTATTCCCCAAATGGCGGCGTCGGTATTACTAAAAGTTTTGTCCATTTTCGCACAGTTACTGCACTATTGAGCGACTGTCGATAGAGCTGCCTCTGACTTATCTAATCTATTTGAACTGATAAAAAATGACAGCTTAACGTTTCCTGAATCATCTCGTTTAACGAGTTTTAGCTGTTAATGGGTGATATCTTGAGTTTTCACTCGTGTCACTAAATCGCACATTAACGCTAATTTATTTATCTATTCACTTTGTCGAAGCCTGGGGATTTCATTTGTTGCCTTTTACTATAAAAATGGCTGAAATATTGAAACGGTCGATTTTCAGAGAGCCCAAATGCCAGTCTTATTTATAAGTCTTGTTTTTCATAACTTACATTTGCGCAAGTGTAGTTTACACATTGATGTCTTTTATTTACTCGTATTTTGTCCCGTCTTGTTTCAACAGTTAGAAGAATATTTTGAACACGATCTCGACGGATGTATTCATACATGAAATCATCGTTTCCTTTTACTAGATACAAGTATTTCTATTAAATTTGTTGCGACCGATGGCAACTGAATTCGCTCGTTGAAATGTCGATCGTTTGTGGTCGAATAAATGGATCGCTGGTTGTTTTAAAACTTTTAATACTAAAGTTAAGAACTAAAACATAAAATTCTTGTAACGACTAACATGCACGTGTGTATATCAACAACAACAACAACGAATGAATGTCGGTAATGGCGCTCTCTACATGAGGCGTTATCGGCAGCACAGTCCCGTTCATCAGGCAACCAGACACACACACTCGTCTAACTCAACATAGCGCCCAACGTTGAAACGCTTGCCTTGAGTTTCAAGAACCCGTGAATGGCACAAATGTCATAGCAATAGCACATTTATTGAGTCGATTTCTCCTCGATTGGCAGCACACAAAGCCTCTGGACAGCTCGCTTTACTTCTCCACCGGCTGTTTTGACGGTAGCGACCCTGATGATTCCATCGTCTCCAGGGTGTAGTTCTCGGATCCGTCCCAACTTCCACGATGTGGGTGGAGTGTTGTCGTCCGCCAAGATCACCAACGTTCCAACCTTCAGTACTTGGTCGTCTGACTCGCTCCACTTGGCTCGCCGTTGCAGAGTCAGCAAGTAGTCCCTTTTCCATCTTTGCCAGAATAGTTGCACCTTTTGTTGTATTAATGCATAACGATCTAGTCGATTGAGGGCAATGTCCGTCAAGTCTGTTTGGGGAATGGAGGTAAGGGCGTTTCCAATGAGAAAATGGCCGGGAGTGAGTGCTTCTAGATCAAACGGATCTTGGGTGAGAGGTATTAGGGGTCGTGAATTCATAATCGCCTCCACTTGTGCAAAAAGAGTGGAAAGCTCCTCGAATGTGATATTAGTATTAGTCGATGTTATGATTCGTGTTAAGTGATATTTTGCTCGCTTCACCGCCGCTTCCCACAAGCCTCCGTGATGCGGTGAACGTGGTGGTATAAATTTCCAATCAATGTGATTTTGCAAGAAAAATTCTGCGAACTCACCCTTGTCGACCAATACATCAAACGACCGATATGCACGCTTTAATTCGTTGCTCGCACCGGTAAAGTTCGTGCCATTATCGGAATACATGCATTTTGGAAGGCCACGTCGCGAGACAAATCGTTTGAAGGCGCTTATGAAAGAAGCAGTACTTAAATCGCTGGCTACCTCTAGGTGCACAGCCTTTGTTGTGAAGCATATGAATATGCACAAGTATGATTTTATAATAGCTCTGTTACGCAGCTTTCCGTCCTTGACTAAATATGGACCGGCAAGATCTACCCCTGATATATAAAAGGGACGATTTTGAGTTACTCGATTGGATGGAAGGGCTCCCATCTTACGTATAATTTTTGTTGGATTAACCTTGAAACACGTTACACATCGTCGCAGTACGCCGCGAATAGAGGATCGCGATCTTAAAATCCAGTAACGTTCGCGGATTGACGTTAAAAGGGTTTGAAAGCCCGCATGCAAATGTCGATGATGTTCGTGTTTAATTATTAACGTGGTCAAAACATGGTTCGGATCTAAAATAATTTGATGTTCCATCTCGTATGGTAAATCGCTTTTGGTCAGTCTACCTCCGACTCTGATCAAGCCATTCGCATCGATGAAGGGATCTAGCGAGCTCAATCTTGACTTGCGAAACGACTTAATGTCTTGAGCGAATGATTGCGATTGGGAAAGTTTTAATAGCCGTGTTGCGGCATCTTCAATTTCCGCTGTAGTGATAGGTCCGTTGGCATGTTTAGTTCGCTTTGAAACCTTGAAGACAAATCTGAGACAAAGAACCGTAACTCTTAATAAGCGATACAAATTCGAATACCTTTTAAAAATGTCAAAATCTTCCGTGACACTTGTCATGGCTACTTGAACGTTGCGTTTTTCTGGCGTCTCGTTATCGATACACATTGAGACGAATTTATTCGGATAGTTACTTGATTCTAGCCGTAGCCAGTCTGGGCCCTGCCACCAGAGATCGCAACTTGCTAATTGGCTTGGCAGTATACCGCGAGATGCAATGTCAGCAGGGTTTTGTTTAGTCGGAACGTGCCCCCAAAAACTTGTTTCGGTGTTACCTTGGATTTCAGACACGCGGTTTGCTACAAAAACCTTCCAAGTGGTTGGAGGAGCGGCAATCCATGATATGACTATTTGGCTGTCCGTCCATAAATAAACCTTATCACAAATTATGCTTAACGATTCCTTGACCTTAGTGTACAATTGAGAGAGCAGCACCGCTCCACAAAGTTCTAACCTTGGTAAGGTTATAAGTTTGATAGGTGCTACTCGTGTTTTTGAACATAAGAGTCCAATTTTTACTTCACCGTTGAGAGCGATAGACTTTACGTATATGCAGGCTCCATAAGCCGCTTGTGAAGCGTCACAGAATCCATGGAGCTCAATATCGGACCAGTAGCGTGTTAAAACATGTCGCGGAATCCGAATGTTATTAATACAGTTTAATTCATTCACAAGTTGACTCCAAGATCGCATAATGTGTGCAGGTAGCGCGTCGTCCCAGCCTATGCGACATTGCCACAATTGCTGAAGAATGATTTTGGCTCGAATTATGATTGGTGACAATAGTCCCAATGGATCAAATATTTTCGAAATTTCTGATAAAATCGTTCGTTTCGTAATTTTTCGGAAATCATAGTTAGTTGAGCATTGATATTTTAGGGTGTCCGAACTCGCTATCCATTGTAGCCCCAGTGTATTAACCGTATCGCCTTCGGTAATGTTGTAACCTTCGTTTAACTCAAACTCGTCTTGTCCAACAATTTCTGCACAATTGGACGCCCACTTTCTCAGATTAAAACCGTACTGCCTTAACACATTTACCACATTATTTTTTAATTTAATTGTTTCCTCGATCGTTTGAGCACCACTAATCAAGTCATCCACGTAAAAATCCTTTATAATAGTTTCGCAAGCTTCAGGGAATGAATCACGCTGTTCCAAGGCTGCCTGATGCAGGCTTCGTATGGCTAAGTAGGATGCCGGAGCAGTGCCATACGTGAGTGTATTAAGGCGGTAATGTCCGATAGGTTTGTTTGGATCGGATCGCCAAACTATACGTTGGAGATCGCGCTGAGATTCGGTTACATATATTTGACGATACATTTTTTCCGCGTCACCCGTGATGACGTAGTTGTGGGTTCTAAAGCGTATAATAATAGACAATAGATCGTCTTGAATCATCGGCCCTACTTTCAGGATATCGTTAAGAGCTACGCCACTGGACGATTTACACGACGCATCGAAAACGACGCGCAGCTTAGTCGTAGAGCTGGTTTCCTTTATTACTCCATGATGAGGTATGTAATATGTGGGCCTGATTGTACTGAATATTTCGTCATCGTTTAATTTCGTCATGTGTTTCAAAGATTCGTATTCCGTCATGAAGTCGATATATCTTTCCTTGAATTTAGGATTTCTTCTAAATTTTTGCTCGATCGACTGAAGCCGCTGTTCGGCGTGGTGTAACGATTCACCTAAAGGAGGTGCATCCATGTGCATCGGTAAATTGACACTGAATCGTCCGTCATGACATCGTTTGGTGGTGTTTTTAAACAATCGCTCACATTCTTGTTCTTCTATTGTGTGGTTGCGGCGTGCGCACTCTTCAATTTTCCAAAACCGCTCTATTTTGTCATTAAGTTCGCTCATGGAACTGATATTTAAATTACACACCGCTGAACTAAAAATACTTGAATAGGAGTTCGTGATCGGACCGGAAACTAACCATCCTAAGCAAGTAGACTGCAATGTCGGAAGTTGCTCACCTAACTTAACCTTGCCTGAACCCAGGATGTCTGCAAAAATGGAAGCTCCTAATAGGAGATCGATCTCCTTTGATTTATAAAACTCCGGATCGGCAAGCACGATGTTGTCAGGTATTTTTAATTTATCGACGTTTACTGGTACCAGAGGTAAATGTTCCGTGATTTTATCTAACACATAAAAAGTTAGTTCGCTCCTGGAATCATTATTTCGTGACTTGATCGTAGTACGCGTGCTACCATGGAGCGTAACAGAGGTGGCACCTACACCTACTACTGGTACTCGCGTTTGCTTAGCTAGTAGCCCGAGTTTGTCGGCCAACCTTCGGGTGATAAAGTTTGGCATTGAACCGCTATCGAGGAGGGCGGTACAACGAATCCACTCCCCAGTATTCGATAACGCCAATAGGGATGCGGTTGATAATAAAATTTGCGGGGTCAGATCAGTACAGTGATTTGACACCACGGATGGATTTTGATTTAACTCGTCCTGACTAGGCCCTGGAATGGCCTCTTCATGCAGTAATGTATTATGTTTGCCACCGCAGCGCTTGCAACCTTGCGACGTGCAATTGTTCGTCAAATGATTACTGCGCAAACAGTTCATACAGAGTTTCAATTGCTTAACTTCTCTTACACGAGTCGCCGCTGGCAACGTTTTTAACTTCTCACACGCGTATATGGGGTGATCGCTTTTACAAAAATAACATGAAACGTGTCCCCTTTGTGTCGCTAAATTCGAAACGAATCGTTCTTTATAATGTTTTTTGTTTGCGGACCCCCTCGACTCGTTGGCCGAATGCTTGCTTATTGATGCGGAATTTCGATGCTCAACGCTTTCTAATAATTTACACCGAGTATCCAGAAAATGTATTAATTGAATGTACGTAGGTTCGGTTACTTTCTCAGCTAGCATAAACTCTTCCCATTCGCGTTCCCGATAAAAGTCAAGCTTCCGAGTTATTAGAAATATCAACAAAGTATTCCAACCGTCTACCTTTTCGCCTAGAGCTCGCAGGGCTCGTTCATGTTTTTGTACATCGTCAGTTAGTTGCCGTAACGAATAATCCTTGGAAACATGTGGTAAATCGACGATACCCTTGATATGATTTTTGATAATTATATGATTGTTTTCATACCGCCTTTTTAAAAGATCCCACGCGCTTTCGTAGTTTTCGTTCGTAACTTCGATCGAGTCTAGGACCTTTGCTGCTTCGCCCTTAAGGCAACTTAAAAGATAATAGAACTTTTTTATGTTGTCCAAATGTGTATCGTTATGAACGAGAGATGAGAACATGTCTCTGAATTGCCCGAATTTTTCATATTCGCCAAAGAATTTCGGTAATTCGAGTGTTGGAAATCGTACGTTTTGATTTGCGTTATTCGGTGGAGTTGCGGATGCTGATATCGTTTGCGGTTGTACTGAGCCGTGTGCTTGTATGAAACGTTTCGCCCGTTCAATTTGACCAAAATAATCGTCTTCAAACGATTCGTCGGTGTCCGATTCGTCTACATAGCTTCCGATGATTCTTTGCACGTGCTGAAATTTGTCGAGCAATGGCTCCGTTCTTTCCAGGCGAGACTGCAATTGTAAAACCTGTTCGTCATTGTATTTGTCGAGAAAGGTGGAAAACTTCGTCAATGATGTTTTTATTTGTTTGCGTTCGAGCTTTGCCAGCTTCACAATGTTGTCTACTTCCATAGCGGTGGCCATTGTACCCGTGAGGCCGCGATAAACCGAACAAGAGAACTTACTCAAAATGGCGCAAAATGGCGATTAATTTGCACGCAGAAGTTGAGGACGAATTACGATTCTAGGAGTGATGGAATGGAAAGGAACAGACTTACTTTCGTTGATTAAGATTGCCCTTTGATGATTGTTGATGTACCACACTGGATTCACGATGTCGAACCAATGCTGTTGTGTTGATAACCGTGTTCATGAACGGATCCGGCTCGAAGGACCAAATGTTGCGACCGATGGCAACTGAATTCGCTCGTTGAAATGTCGATCGTTTGTGGTCGAATAAATGGATCGCTGGTTGTTTTAAAACTTTTAATACTAAAGTTAAGAACTAAAACATAAAATTCTTGTAACGACTAACATGCACGTGTGTATATCAACAACAACAACAACGAATGAATGTCGGTAATGGCGCTCTCTACATGAGGCGTTATCGGCAGCACAGTCCCGTTCATCAGGCAACCAGACACACACACTCGTCTAACTCAACAAAATTTTTAAGTGTGATTTAAGTATTCTGCTGATATATCCAACTCGTGAACGTTTTTGAAATTTGGATGGTGCGATCAAGAATAAAAGAAGGCTGCAGCTTTGAAATTGGTTAGAGTGTAGCAAATACCATGCGTTTTGTGTACTTTTTAAACAAATTAGCCGTAAACAAGAGACAAGCGAGAGGTTTGAACATCGTTTGATCAAATGTTTGAATTGTCAATGTCAAGGGTATACACTGTAAAATATTAAACATAAGCTAGATTCTATTCCCTCCTAAAAATCCGTTTTTTATACGCTCCATGCTCCTGAAGATTTATCATCGACTTCTTATCTTTGTGCACAAAATTCCACGCGTTCTAGTTACTTCATGACTCACGGTGGTACATTTTTTATTATTTATTGCGTACGCATTACGAATTTAGTTTGACTAAAACCGTGAATATTTCATTCCGCTCAAATTTGTTGCCATAACGTGCCTACAAATAAAAAAAGGTTTCAGAGTAGGCCATTAATTCATTTTGGAATTCGTTAGAGGGTAAATTGAAATTTGAAATGAAGTTTTCGGTTGACAACCGTTTCAAGACATACATTCAGCGCTGCGAGGAAGTAAGATTACTCTCAAATGAAAACAGGAGTTAGGTTTTTTTTTAAACGGAACACCCACTATATTACGCTATTTTCTAATTTCTTGTCAGTTATTTTTCTATTATTTGACATTTAAACCAATAAAAGCTCCTTTTTTGAAAAATCGATGCTTCCAAACTAATGATAATTTTGGCTTAAAATTTTGACAGAAAATTTTCAAGTATGTCTTCTAGTTTATAAGGATCAATTCAAATTTTGAGTTGTAGTAATTTATTATACAGAGGTTCCCCTTGAACGCAAATTGTTCATTTAATCGATTTTTTTATGGACCCCCTTGTATATTTTGGTATCAATCGTTTACATTTTTGATGAGGTTTTTAATGATATGATTGAATAGTGGAATATCGATAATTTGGAAAATAGTTGGTTAAGAATCTGAAAAATGATGTCATAAGGATGCTGTTAGAAAGTTTATAAAAAATGTGATCGAGTGAAACTAAAATTAAAATAAACCGGACGTTCCATTTAAAAAATTTAATTAAATCAACAATTTGCGTTTATGAGCCACTCTGTATACTAAATTATTAAAATTGTCAAGTTTGACTTGGCCACTATAAACTAGACGACATTACAAATTTTCTGTCAACATTTTAAGCCAAAATCCTCATTGGTTTGGGAGCAGCAATTTTTCAAAAAAGGCTTTTTTCGTTTAAATATCAAATAATAGCAAAACAACTGAAATCAGGTCCATAGAAGGTTATACAAAGTTGAATTATTTTGTGATAAAGAATCCGAAAATAGCGTAATATACTGTGTATTTTATTTTTAAAAACTTTACTTTGATGCGCTACTCTGTATGTGAACATTCCAATTTTCAGAGTGTTCTCTAAATACCGATTGTACTTTTTGTCGAAAACCGCATCTCGATATCTTAATATGCATCTGCTACAATCCCCTTTTCAACTGTATAATATTTTGTATACAGCAATATGTTTATTGTATTATTAAAACGAAATTCAATGTTTTAAATTGAAATATCTGTTTTTATCAAATTTTGCAATTAATGGGGTAATGATTTGCGTACAAACACAAAGGGGTTTATAGTAGGCCGTGTAATCTAGTTTTTGTTTTATTTTTTACAGTGTAGACCTTTGACATCACGTGGCACTCGCGTCAAAACTGTCCATCAAGAAGTTGCCCAGACGACGTTTATTCCGACACTTGCAGATGTAATTTGTTTAAAAAGACACTTAAATGCATCTTATGCATCGTGTTCAACTAGCTCAAAGTCAAAACTTTGCTACACTCTAATCATTTTCAAAGTAATTCCATGGCCTACTCTAAATCCGTTTTTTTCAGCCGTCCCTCGCTATTGGAAATTCGTTAAGAAAATCGAGCAAGAGTGCAGTGTCACTGTAAAACTTTTATTTAATGAAATTTGTCAAACACACCGACTACATTTCTTTGTAGCATTATTTTAAGCACAACAGGAGCACGTGAACCGCTCAATGAGAGCCGGATTAATTATCCTGGGATTGTTTGGGTCACCTGCAATTATACTTTATTAGATTTGCTGGGTAGTGACAAAGATGAAACGTACTTGCGTCAACATTTTCCGGAGCTACCGGGACCAAACGTTTTCGCCTTATTGTCACAAATTGTTCCACAAAATAATAACCTACAAGAATAATTAACGTCTGAAATCAACTTAATTTAAATCGTCGACTTACCATTATCAAGTAGAGACAATGCCCTCCGTCTTTGTATTTCGTTTATTATAAATAACACTGTTAAAATGACAATCGCTATTATGGAGAAAAAGGTACTTGGTCCCCATTCGTAACCTTTATATGACAACGAATTCTGAGAACCGGTGAACGAAGTGTGATAACCGAATCCCTTATTTTCACTCATAGTCGGTCGAGTAACAACACAAAGTTCGCTGTTTTATGCCAATTTATTATCCGCGTTATCATTTGTTATCTCATTCAGCAGTTTTATCTGATAAGCAGATTTGGCGGAAAAGTATAAGTTGAGGAATGACGAAACATCTGTACAAGAATACATGGCTTTTTTATTGAAAAATGTTACAATTTCCAAAAATATTTTTGGTTCTGCCATGTACATGTTGCACAGAACTACAATAAGAAAACGCTTTTTTTCGTTTTATTTTTTACAGTGTAGACTTGGCAGAAATTTTCAATCATCAAAAACAATCTTGTATCAATTTCCGGTGAATCCAGAAGTTGTCAAAACTGTCGCTAAAAGACGCTATTATCTGTATCACATGGCCCAAGTGCTATATACAAAATTGAATGAAATTTTTTCATTGAAGGATTTTAATAGGGCGGTGCAAATGAGTCACCGGTATATTTATTGGGGACAGAAATGTGATATGATTCTCCAACCATTCTCCATTCATAGGAGGTTTTAAGTGATTTGTATTGGGTAATTTAGATTCGTGTTTTTTGTGCTGTTCATAACTGGAACGAATGAGAAACAAGAAACGAAAAAGAAGCGTTTTTGGAATGATGTCATAATACGATGTAATTTTGAAAGAGTGTAGGTTTTTACGGTCGGCGTGACCGTATTATAGTCAGTGGAAGCTATTCTATTGGTGATAAGTGACCCAGACGTTTCGTCTCCGGCTGCGATAGGCATCATCACTGACTCTCACTCTTCTTGTCTACTACATCCTACATCCCCAACGGAATATATTCTACTAGAACACGATTTTCGAGCCCGGGAAGCGCTAGCAGTATTAGCAAAGTAACATTAGAAACTAAAATAATAAAATAATTTATTGAGAATGCTCTATTTTCATCTGTATTGTGTTATTTTGTATCACGCGGGGTTTCAGTATTTTGGCATTATTTTAATTCAGATTCGCTCGTTGTTGCCAAGGCCAAGTCCAGCTGTAACACAAATTGAAGTTTACTAAAGCAATCCCTGAATCGTTACCTTCTTCAATGTATTCCGGAGGCACCCCAATGTAACTATCATCCTTTTGAATAAAGTAATAACCTAGAAAATACAACTGCAAATTATCGCTACTCATTCGTGCAGTCTGTTCACCTCCGTTGATCATTTGCATCGTCTGTCTTTTTACTTTTTGAAACAAAACTAACAACACTAACATGCACACCAAGAATAACGACGCTATCGGTAACAGAATGATCAAGTACAGTTCCATTTTTTTATTTACGTTAGGTCTACCGTTAATTAAGAAACTTCATCTTTATTGTGTCATATATAACAAGTACCTAGAACTCAGTTAATAACTGTTATCGTTATCTGTTGATAAGAATGAAAATAATCGTAGCAATAATTGTCAAGGCATGCCACTACTGATGTTCAAGAAACAAAGCAAATTCTTCTGCCCTATTTTAACATAAACAATAATTATTTATAAACTCGAATATACAGATCGAAAAATACAGCGGTCTGCTTGTTCGGGAGGCACTCCAAAATAGCGTCCTTTGTTCCAGACAAAGTAATAACCTATGGATTGGACACCATAGCTAAATGTGTTTACATTATTGTGCCTACCTTCTCTTATCATTTTCGTATAACACCTTTTGCCGTTTTCAAAAACACACAAAAAGACAATCATTACCACAAAGTATATTCCCGAAATTGGTAACATAATCGTGAGGTAAGTGTTCATTTCACCGCGTTTAGTATCTGGATCGTTACTAAACCTGCGACCTTTGATAAAAACTAATTGATTTTCAAACTACTGTTTCAGTGGGCGGTAGGAAAATACACAGTCTGTAGTATTTTTGTATTGCAATATTACGTAAGCAGCAAATTATTTGTTGGAGAGTTCATCGGCTCGTTTTGAGGCCGCCTCCACAGCGTTCATGACAGCAGCTCTGGAAGTATGTGCAAGTAAATACGATAATTCAGCACCTGAAGAAGAGAGTTTTACCTCAATCCTCCTCGCTCCAGGGCGTGAACTCCAGCAATCGTGGTCCCTCCAGCTGAGCACACCTCATCCTTTAGCACCCCCGTGTGCTTGTTACTCTCTCGGATCAGTTTAGCGGCGCCGAGAACCGTTTGTGTGGCCACTATCGTCGACATTTCTCGATGAAGACCCATACGCACTCCACCGTCGGATAAAGCTTCAACGAACAAACACACCTACAAAAACGTTAAAGTTTGATTTCCTCGCCGTGAGATCGTACAAAAGCCGGTCCACTGCTCGCGATCGCTCCTACTGCGTTCATCATGTGCTCGGGAAGCATCTGGATCATTCCAGTCACTTCCAACAGCGATTTCAGATCATTCAAATCGGATTCTGTGACATTTTTGCCGGGACAGTACACGCTGTAGCCCTCACCCACCACCATGGGTATGTTGGGCATAACTCTGACAATCCGCGACTTTTGAAACGCTTTGATTTTCTGGAACGTTCATTTGTGAGGTGAAATATCAAAGAAATGGCGTTACTTGTTCCAGTTCTTTGAGGGTGATCCCGGCTAAGATCGACACGAAGAGTTTGTCGTTCAAGGGATTGTTCTTGGTGTCTTCGATTAGTTTGTCTAGGACTTCGGTTATCATGTGAGGCTTGACGGCCAGAAATATAATGTCCGACTTTTGTGCCACTTCGGCGTTGTCTGTTGTGATATTAGCGCCGAACTCCTGCCACGTGCACAAGTTCTTTATGTAAGGACTCGACACGTGGACTTGGGAGTAGTCGATTAGTCCTTTGCACGCAATGCTTTTGCAAATGCTCTTCGCCATGTTTCCGTCCCCGATGAATCCTATTTGTTTCTTAATTTTAGTCGGCGATTTCGTGCATAATAATTTGACTGTTTTTAAGTGGCTGAAAATTGAAATTTGTTCAAATAATATAATACTCAAGGTTTGTGATGTAATATGTTGCAGTAATAGCGACGATGCGTGTAATTTCTATTCTCGATTTTAAAGTTCGTACTTACAAAAATGTGTTTTTCGTCGATTTTATAACACTTTGGGACAACATTTCGCATTGATTAAATTGTTATTAGCAGGGTTAGAATCTAAATTGTTGACAATTTAAAAGGACGCAGACGTCGCGGCGACGCCTTGATATCAAACAATTCAGTGGCGGTGCGTTGGGATATTTTTACCGTATGACCGCCACGTCAGCATTTGAAACATGTTTTAATAACTTTCAATTTTAAATACATACAAGGGGAAATATTTGCAGATTATAATTGGAAAGCATCATCAATTCAATACGGTTGTAATGATTTTCGCGGACGAAAATGCAATTCCACAAAAATGGAAATGTTTAGTACTTGCTGCATGTAAAGGAAGAGGTACCTCAGTCATTTCAATCAGACACACATTTTATTTACATAAAATGAAGAAACATTTAACATTGTGACTATGGTGAAATAAACTCCAGACGTTTCGTGGGGTAGACATCTTCAGTGGCGGTGCGGACGTAGCGGAAGTATTCTTCTCGAAGTCTTCCGTCCATGGTTCTCTGGGTTTCAAAAGGAAAGCTTCGTCGCATATTGATAAACTCTTCTCGGCCCTTCGATTGAATCAGATAAAATGTGAATTATGAAAAATTAAAAACAATTTCCCATGTCTACCGCCTATGATCGGGATTGATACAAAAACTTGGTGTAATAAATAGAATATTTTTTAAATTAAAATACATAACACCACAGGCACTCTTATGAAAAAATTGTTATCCAGAATCTAATTTGAATAATTCTAAATCCATATTATAGAGATTTATAAATACTGCAAACTTGTATATAATTTTTTCATCGGATCAATAACGGATCAGGTCCATACCAGCTTGAATTTGTAAAATATTTTTGGAAAATTTTGCTTTATGAACACGAATAGTATGCAAATAAGAAAAAAATTCGAAAAAATTTAATTTAGTAACAAAAAATAGACCGAGGTTGGAAAAAAACGGACGAAGGTAGGAGGCAATAGGCTGGAGTATGCCGAAAATAGATTAAGACGGGTTGAAATTTTCGAAGCCTATTTTCGGCCCACTTAAGCCTATTTTCGTCTACTTAGCCTATTGTAGCCACACTTCGGCCTATTTCCAACCAACTTCAGACTATTTTCGCATACTCTAGCATATTATCGGTCCACCTCAGCCTATTTATTGCATTATTTAGCCTATTTTTGGAAAATAACTTTTGAACACGAATAGTGTGCAAATAAGAAATTAATAGAAAAAGTGCGAAAAAATTCAAGTCAGTAACAAAAAAAAGAAATATTTTTGAAATCTATTTTCGCTGGCCGTAGCATATTTTCGGGCGACGTGAGCCTATTTTCGTCAACCTCGGCCTATTTCCGGCTAACTTCAGCCTATTTTCCCAAATGCTAGCCTATTTTTGGGCCAGTGCAGCCTATTTACGGCATTATTTAGCCTATTTATAGACCGAGGTAAGCCGAAAATAGGCGAAAGTATTCAGAGAATAGGCTGAGGTGAGTAGAAAATAGGCTAAATTTGGCCACAAATAGGCGGAAGTGTGCAGAAAATAGGCTGAGGCAGATAAAAATAGGCTTATCGGGCCCGAAAATAGGCTGAAGTCGACCGGAAATAGGCCAAATTTGACCGCAAATAGGCGGAAGTGTACAGAAAATAGGCTAAGGCAGGCGAAAATAGGCTGAAGTCGACCGGAAATAGGCTGAGGCAGGCGAAAATAGGCTAAATTTGGCCGCAAATAGGCGGAAGTGTACAGAAAATAGGCAAAGGCAGGCGAAAATAGGCTCATCGGGCCCGAAAATAGGCTGAAGTCGACCGGAAATAGGCTGAGGCAGGCGAAAATAGGCTGAAGTTGAATAGAAATATGCGGAAATGTGCCTAAAATAGGCTGCAGTATCTCGAAAATAGGCTGAATGTGCCGAAAATACCCTTCTGGGGGCTGAAAATAGGTGAAGGTGGGCCCATAATAGGTTGTGCAAAAAAAATAATGCTTTTTATAGCACTTTTTTTGGTAAAAAAAGGCAAATTATTTTTAAAATAGTTGTTTAGAGTAGGCTCGGAAGTGAGTCTTTTTGTGCTGAGCTCAAAGGAGGCCTGCAATTGAGCGAACCACAAATAACGGGTGTTTTTTTAATTAGGCCATGAATGTTTTACAGTGAGGTGTGAACGTACCATCAAATCGAAGTGACAATTGTTATTAAAAAAACACCCGTTAGTAATTTGTTAATCAAGGCCGTAAAGGTGATATTTTGCGCCGATTGGCATACATTTTATCTTCAAGTCAGTGTAATGTTTTTTAGAAATATGTAGAATTTATTCAAGTGCTGCCACTGACGCCACTGGCGAGAAAAAAAAACAAATTAATAACAGGCCTTAATCATCAACAGTAAACAATGCACAGACAATAAAAAAAAGGTATGCCATAACTAGGCATTTCAGTGTCAGTGTTGACAATAAAGCGCAATTTATAGACACGCTTGAAGTCAAAATATTTTGCACAATTTCAAATTGGATAGAGGATTAGATTGAAAATATTCTATTGGAGTGGCCAGAAAAAGGTGTTGCCATTTAAAAAATTAAAATTGTCCATCACCTGACCACAAATGCTGCATGAGAAGTTAAAATTATAACTACTAGTTATAATTATATTATACTGTGAAAGCCTACATACTTTCATAACTACTAGTTAGTTTGAATTATTATTAACAAAGTTATACCGTGATGCGTTTTTTATAACACAGCCTGCAATCTATTTGGTTATTTTATTGTTGGGTTAAAAATAAAGAAGCTGTTGGTAGTTGCCACTTGCAATATAAATAATACAGATATATTAGTGTTGCCGACTTAAACCTATTTTAATAAACAGACAGCACTCCATCACAAGTCATGAAATATATCTACTGAACTTATGGAGTACTATGCCATATACCTTTCCAACTAAAAACTGATGTAATTTAAACCCTTTTATGTCCGAGCTCTTGCGATTTTTTCGTTGCCGCTTCAATAGCATCCATAATAGCGCTCCTTCAATTATAACAAATTTAGAAGTTCCAATTTAGTCAACAATAAATCATAACTTTACCTAACTCCACCTCTTTCCAGAGCATGAATACCCGTGATTGTTGTACCTCCAGGCGAACACACTTCGTCTTTTAACGTTCCCGTGTGTTTTCCCGTTTCCAGGACCATTTTAGCGGCTCCTAGCACTGTTTTCGCAGCAAACTGCGTTGCCATCGCTCTTGGAATTCCCATTTTGACGCCACCGTCAGAAAGTGCTTCAATCATCAAATACACCTAAACGCCAGAGTTTGTAAACAATAAATGATGAAAACTGTGCGTGCATACGAATGCTGGACCACTTCCTGCCAGTGCACCGACTGCATTAATTAAAGATTCAGGCACTTCCATGCAAACTCCTGAAGTTTCTAAAATGGTCCGAACGACGGATATGTCAGCATCACTGGCTCGTTGTCCTGGACAAAATACTGTGCAGCCCTCTCCTACCATCATGGGAGTGTTGGGCATCACTCGAACTACTCGTGACCCCTCGAGACTCACCAAACACTTAAAAATGTAATAAAAGTAGTTGTAACCACCTTTTTGGGCAGTTCTTACATTTTCCAGTGCTTCTAATGTGACACCTGCCAGAATGGACACAAACAGCTTCCCTTTCACTGGTTTTTGTAGTGTCTCATAAATGTTGGCAACGGCTGTTGGTAGAATGTGCGGCTTGACGGCTAGGAAAATAATGTCACATTCCGCCACAACGACTCCATTCTCTGTCGTAACTCTAGAGCCTAACTTTTGCCAGAATTGCAAGTTGTCAGCGTGGGGGCCGGAGACAACTATTTGTTTGTACTCGACTAGTCCTGGACAGTTGGAGAAGAGAATTAGGAGATTGAATTGATGTTAACAATGCGAAATCCTACCTTTTCGCACGATTCCCTCACATATCGCTTTTGCCATATTTCCACCACCAATAAATCCTATAGTTTCTGCAATTTTTTTGGTTTGAGAAGTCTTGCACACACACTCCATTATTGATGTCACAATTGAAATTGTTGGCTTTAAATGATGTTCACGTGATGTATTAAATAGTTATTATTTTTAACTTGTTTTTAAATTGATGTATAATTTGATAGGTTAGGTTGTCTTTCGTTTGATCGAATTTGACATTTGACAGTCTGAAAAAAGAACTCTGTAAACAGAATAAAATATACCATGCGACCCAAATTTGTTTTTTTACTTTTTCCCACAGATTACTCCAGAAGATTACGTTCATAAGCCACTAGATATCTGCGAAATCAAGGTGGCGAGTTGAATTTTGTAAAAAAATCAGGATTACTCTAAAACTATGTAAAATAGGCATAGGATAAGTAACAAAAATCATATTATTTTTTAACATTCTTTCGATTGCAGCAATAAAAAATGTGTCATTATATTTGAAAAAATTGAGTTATCATCATTTTGTGATTGTTATTTTCAAATATTTTTTGCGCTATCTTTACTTAATTTTTGATAATGATTGACTAGCACGGTACATTGCCTGAACCTTCAGCTACGCAACACAATAAACAAAATTCACCTCCGACAAACGAGCTGAAAGTTATGATTTTTTTTCTAGACCCCTGCAAATCATTATTTTTATAGAAAAAATGATATAGTTCCAAAACTATGACAGATAGGCCAATATAACTGGTTAGTTTTGCTTAAATTTTAAAGACGATTCCAAATCTGAAATAAATAGTAAGGGTTGCCATTTGAAAAAACAAAGATGGCCGCGACTTTCGGTATATGCTGAAATGCCACCATCTTGAAAATATTTTAATTTGACTCGCAAGGTTCGATTATCATGGTATGCCAAATTGCAGCTCGCTATCACAATAAGAAGTCCAAAATTTCTTAATCGCCGCCTTAAAAGAATCACCTGTATATCTTCAAATCCCATATTTATTTGCTTCTGCATTTGTGTCCATTAGTTTTTCTCATTTCATTAAATTCCCTCGATGTTTAGCGTTAAATCACGCTGTACGCTACTTAACTTTCGATTTCCTTTTAATGATTTGCCTCTCTTTTTAGATTTTCACCGATTTCGTTAAGTTTATTTCTTACTTTGGTTTTCTTGGTATCCCCTTCTGAATTCTATCGAACCAGCATGTTTTCTTTAATTTATTAATGGCCGTCGAAATTATTGGTTTTTGCGCTTTGGTCGTCTTAAATTTCTTGTAATGTGGTTCAAAATAAAACAAAACTGCCTTGTTTTTTAAAAATTAAAAAAAATTAACCTTGAGTTAGAGAAATTTGAGTCTTTTTAAACAAATTCCATCTTCAAGTGTTGATTTAGACGTCGTTTAAGTAAATTTTTTTTATTCATTGTGATGATTTGACAGTCTTATTATTTATTAATTCGTCTGAAAATTAATTTATCTTCAACAAATCTACTACCACCACTAATTACACTAATTTTTTTCGCCTGATTTAAGCAAATTATGTTCGCCACGTTTTAACATGCGTATAAAATACAAACGAGAACTAATTTAAATTAAATCTCTATTGGCAGCCGTCTCGGACACGACGCATAAGTTAAATTTGTGTCTTTTTCAGCAAAATCCATTAATCGATTAAGACGTCTTTTGAATAACTTTTTTATTAGTGGTTCGCGTCAAATGCTATGATTTGTCTACACTGCAAAAAATAAAACAAAAGTTAAGATTCCAGGGCCTCCTAACCTATTTTTTATACACTAATGATTACGTTTGCAGAAAGTTTTTAATATCTCTTACATTTTCCACCCAACATATTTTTTGTAGAAACTTGGGCGTACCTTTAGGCACTGATAGTTTGGACCTGTTTTAAATTCCACTCTTGTGATGTCAAACAACCGGAGGTTCATGGACAATACTGGAGTTCGTGGAAAATTTACGAAAACGCCCAATTTCTTGAACAAGACCTGTTAACAAAAGCAATCAGATATTAAAGTTTTCAATTTATTCAGCATTTTTTTTAAATTCCGATCCTGTGCCAACGCTCTGAAAACGTACTTTTTTTGTCAATATTACATAAAACTTACCTCTCGAGAGACTTATTAACGAACTGGAATAATTTAGTGGTTGTGATATTTAAATGTAAAACTTCGTCGGATTATGAGGGAATTTTAAAATTTTATTAATACTGGTCAATATTTACTTTAAAAGCGGCATTGAAAATTGTTTGAACAAGTCAACATACAGTTTTTATGAATATTTCCAAGATGAAAAAATCGACAATAAGAACCATCGGCGTTTATATTGAAACCATTTATTTTACGAATTATTAATATTGAAAGAATTAAATATCTTAACCAAAGACATAAGATATATCATTATCATAATGAAGTCGCTAAATCCGAGTAATATGATGCCAGTAGAGAAAACAAAACAGAGCGAAGTCTTTAGATCACACACTTCACGTTGAACTTCCTAACGCAGTCTTTCAGTCGAATTTTCCGTAAACACAGAGGTTTAAAAAGCTTGGAGTTTGTGTGATAAAACATTAGTGCAGTTTTTTTTTCACTCACTTGAATAATTTACACGGTACATTATTATTTCCATGCGTCTACGTTTTACTCTAACACTGCTATAGATGCGCTAACTTACTTAAGTGAGACTGTGTCGCTTACAGAGACGCGGATGCACAGGCAGTTAGTTGTATTGTATGACATAGGCAAGCGCTGCGCTGTGATAACTAGCTTCACAATCTCGAAAGAAACTTGAAGGCGTCCTCGCATCGGAGGCCATCGGTTATAACATTCTCGAAAAGTGAGATTTGCAAGTCAATGCCATCGATTTATAAATATCTATACATTTAACATATCACAAAACTACGATAATTGCTAAAACCGCTGCCGGCATTGCACAGCAAAGAGCTCAATTGTCGCGAGCACTTTCACTTTCCAAAACGGTGCGCGCAACAATAACAATTTTTACAAAGTACAAACGCGTTTCAACAAACACCTCGGCGTCGCGTCCTACCTAAGAAACTGCGCACAAGAACAACCGCCATCCTCCATCCAGTCAGATCAAGTCGCAATGAACCTTCCGATACTTATAATGGAAAAAATAAATACACTTTTGCGATCCGTTAAGATTAGTAATGTACAAAATTTGGAAGAAATTAACACTTTCAACGAATACAAAACCATTTTAGTGCTTAAAACAATCAAGAAACGACATTTAGTCCTTCAAAGCAGTAGTTTCTTCTATGTTAAGAGAGTCCTTTACAATTTCTGAAGACGCGTTCACCGTCGGTGCGGAACTCGTCCCGATGACGGTTTTGTTCGACGAACCGACACTGTTGGAACTGCTGTTGGACAAAGAGTTGTCATTATGCTTTCCATCGTCGATTTTCTCGTTCTGTGATGGGATCGAATTGTCTGAAACAACACCCCGCTCAGATAGAACTATCTCGTGCGCGAAAGTGCGTCTACTACTTTGATAATATTGTCGGGACGATGCTTTGTTGTTAGAATTATTGGGGCGATGCTTTTGGTTGTTGGGCACGTTGCCTTGTTGGACCGATCCTAAGTTTTGTTGAAAATTTACGGGTCTTTGGATCGGCGCCGGGTGATATCTTTGCATCTGTGGACGGACAAAATAAGACCGAATCACCAACGATCTAGCGACACTCACGTTTCCCGACTGTTGATTACCGACGCTCTGATAGAGGTTGTATTTGTGCTGGGCCGTGGGGCTCGGCTGCGGTGGGGGCTGCTTGCAGTTTTGCCTCAATTTCGGCGAGGAGATTTGAGATCCTAAAGGACAAAGTTAGGACGCACGTCGACGATTAGATGAACGGTTCCTCTTACCCGAATTGAAGACCGAGGACAGGACCTCTTGACTTCCGGGACTCTTGAGCTGTTGAGACCTTCCGGTCTGATCGCCGATCTGCTGGCCACCGACGCCTTTCAAGTATTGCGTCTGGAGGCCGGACCGAAACTGCTGAGCGTTAATAGCTGCAGCCAATTGCATCGGTGTAGATAAAAAATGCGAGTTGAAACTCTGTAATCCCGCATTAGTATGGGACTGATTGTGGGTACCGAAAACGTTCCCCTGAAGTCCGTATCCAGCTTGATGTTGCTGTAACTGAGCAGACTGAATAGTAGAACTTCCAGGCTGTTGGAAATACCCTGTCTGACCTATAAATTACACCACAGTTTTTTATATTGGCCTACAGAACGGACTGCTTAAAATACCTCAACACCACAGTAAAAGCAAGCCAAAGAATACACAATATTACGGAAATTATTTTATTTCACAACTGTCTACATTCATCTAACTACAAAAAAATTAATACTGCAACCATCGACTCAAGGATACTTAATTAAAAAATACGATCGACACACAACAATCAATAAATATCAAGGAAGTGTGCACGACTCAGTTAACTCGTCTTAAACGTAATACTTACAGAAGCAAATCATATAATCATAAAAAATATATATATAAGTATTAGTGACTCTTCGCAAAAAATCCGTTCACTCATTCATTCTGTTCCTAGTGCCAACTAGCTTTAAACGCCACACCAAATCAATTAAAAATAGGTACAGATCGTCTAGAGAGAGAAAAAAAATACAAGCTTAACCCAAAAAGCACATCAGAGTAAGTTCCATGAAGAATTAAAAGCATTGGCAGTACCTGTCGATCCTGAATAATACGATGACGAGGGTTGAAGTGTGGGGACCACGTTGTTCTGCACCGGGCCAGTCGGACCTCTCTGGATGGCGGCACTGGGCAGGTAGTTTGCCTGAAGCGCAGGTTCGTACGCCATGTAAACTTGTTGGCTTTGCTGCGACTGCTGTTGGTAGGCCTGCCCTACACCACCGGCCTTGGTGCCTATTTTAAAAATAACAAAATTTCGTTGATTTTAATTTGTTAAATCAGACCATAAATTGATGATAATAAATATGAGATATGTGAAATTAAAAACATGTAAACATGAAGAATGTATTTGGAGAAAAACTCGACCCGAATAACGCAAACGCTCAAAACTATCAAAGCCATAAATAATTTGTAAAATCAGACTGATAAATTGATGATAATAAATATGATATATGTGAAATTAAAAACAGGTAAACAGGAAGAATGTATTTGGAGCAAAACACGACCCGAAAAACGGAAACGCTCAAAAATATCAAGGCCATAAATAATAATAATTGAACAATGTATTCGCGTTGTTTTTTCAAATAGAACCACCTATATTTTATTTCACTATTAGAACCTTTTTTTGACATAACTTTATGGCGATGTAAGAAGTTATTTTACATTTTGGACAACCGTTATCAAATTATAATATATTTATTTGTTTATGTGTTTATTTGTTAATTTATTTAACGTTGAGCGTAAATTCTTGCCGCAAGTAAAGAATTTATTTCGCTTTCTACCAGTCAATAAAACATATCGATTTGTTCTTGTAAAATAAAATTGAAGGGGTAAGTCGATAAAGGTGTCATGTAACATTTTTATGAAAATACATATTTTCTTTTAAAACAATTTGATTTTGAATATTCTTTCATTGAATAATTCTTTGAAAGTTCAATTTCAATTAGGAATCGAATTACAAAATGCTAAAGGTGTTATGTACAAATTGAATTGCTAAGCGAACAGTTCAGAAATAATAATTTATTTGCATACATTTACAAATCTATTTAAAAACGAATTCAATGAAAATATTGAACACTTTTTATCAGGTTAGACGCTTGTTCCGGTCAGAATAAAAATTTTAATATCGTCTGTTTTTATCAATATATGATACTGGGTTGGTTCAAAATCATTAACCATGTTTCCGGAAGTAGGGCACTAATACTTAGATTCAGATCGAGACTTTGGCAGAATCGAAAAAACTTACGGAAGAATGAAAAAATCAAAATCCCAGATCAGTACAGACATAATTAGCAGTTCTGGTGGAATGAATTCAGTTGTCATAAACATGGAAACCGTTTCCGAAAAGTCAACGGCTTCTAAATCACACCCAGTAAAGAAGAAAAAATATCTCAAATAAAAAAGGTAATTTCCGGGACATCATCATCATCATCAAGTGGATCAGGATAGAAAAATACAGTTACCTGTACAAAACAACTTTGGATGAATCCATACCATTTCAAAAAGCAGAAATTTTAAAAAGCAATGCTGTTAGAAACGTCATTGTGAAGACCTTACTTTGGACAGGGTTATTGTTAAAAGTGGAAGTTTATGGGCAGAAAAACTTTCTAATTTACGTGACCAAATTATTTATGTTGATGATAAGTACAAGTGGTTTCATGAAGACGTTTGTGGAGTGTAGAAAATAACACAAAAAGAAGAAAAACTAATTGCCAATCAATATAAAACTTTTTTAAGCTGTCCTAAAAATTCCATTAAAATTTTATGTTGTTAAATTTAGGATTATTGTATGAAACTCTTTAAAAAAGTTTATTTTTTATAAAGCAGTAGTTATAACTGAGATTGCTTTGGAAAATAAAGCTTGCTTCGGTACATAACACTGTTACCATTTTCTTAATAATAAAAATTAATGCATTATAATGGATGAAGGAGTCATGTATATAATATATTTGATCGTCAAAAAAATTTATAAAACACAAAATTATTAATTAATTAGGAAGGAAACAATACTCACATGAGTTTTAGCAAAAAACAAATAGGAAAAAAGTACCAAAAATTATATTAAAATGTTTATATCTCGGAACATTACTAAACAAATGTCCGCGATTCAATAATTTCTTAATAACCTTAGTGACAGTACATTTTCCAATCATGAATTGCTTCGCATTATCGCCGTGTTCATAACATTTAATATTTGCTTTTAAAGCTAGAGATGTGGGAATACCAGTAGGCATCTAAAACATGTCTTGAAAACCCCATAAAGGAATTGCCAAAAAAGTATTAATTCAAATTACATTTGGATTTAATATGAAATTTTTCAGCACTACTGAAATCAGTTGCCTGAATCTTGTCGACAATTCTAACATCAGCCTAATTGGATAGCATTTATATTGCATATTGAGCATCAGAAATGCACCGAGGAAAACGTCAAAAACCTATGAGTTGACTTACTATTGTCCAATACTGTATTCAAATTACCAAATTTGTTGTATTTTCTTGATTTGTTCCATTTTAAACAACAATTTGCCGTAAAAACCGACAAGTCACCGCTCTCAACATGCAAAACCCGACATGTTAATTTATATCAAAAAAACTAGCCGGTACTAGATTTGTGGGTACGACTTTCTCCGTGTGCAAAACACACAACAAATCAATGCCTCAAGTTGTATGTTATTATAGAAACGAATTAATTTGATATGGGTTTTTTTGTAATTTGCCTAAAATTAGTTTCAAGTTAAATTTGTCTACTTACCAATTGCGCTGATAGGTTGGCTGCTGGGTTTCACCGAAGCGGACATCAGCGAGTTCGACGTGGAGGAAATGAGCACCGTTGTGGGATTATTCAATTGCTGATTCTGTCCGAACGGTCCCGTCGCCGACAGTCTATAATTACTGATATTCTGGTAAAGATCGGGCGGCGCTTGGGCGGCGGGAGGATGGGGTTGGGTCTGCAAATACACCGATTGCGTCGAATAGGGACTCGATGCGGTCTGGCCCAGACTGTAATGATTGGGATATTGGGAATATTGCGAACGCCCCTGACCGCCCAACACCCCAGACTGGTCGATTTGGAAGGGGCCGTATAAGCCGGTCTGCTGAATCTGTTGCGTCGAATTGTACATGACGGTCGGCGGAGAGGGAATCGCGGATATGCCGTACTGATTGCTGCCGCCGAGACTGGCCTGAAAACGTGCAAGAAGTGAACGAATGAACGACTGCCGAAGCAAATAAATGTCACTACCTGGTAGCTGATGTGTTGATTCGCCGTGTATTGCTGCGGCGGCTGGCCCAGGTTCACTCCTGTCCCGATGACCGGCTGAAGAGGCGGCGGAGACAAAGGATTGCCCATCAAACTCGGTCCCATGATGCCCGAATGCGGCTGGTGGCCCGCGGAGTTGAGCACGGCTTGAGCACCGCCGCCCGAGACCTGCTGAGTCGGTTTCACCTTCAACATTACCAAGTACATAATCGTACTTCTTAAAAACCGGATAAAAATCCTTACCTTGCACACATTCGTCGTACTATTCGAAGCCACTTGGTTCGGCGAGGGACTGTAGCCTTCGTGGTTGTCGTCGGGTGTGTCGTTTCCTTTGCCGAACGCGTTCGGGTCCAGGGTGTTCGGATCGGAAACGAACGAGCTGGAAAAGCTCGAATTGGCGTCTTCCTGGCCGACGGCGTGATCCGCGGGCGTTTCCCACATGATCTTCACGGACTGGATCTTGAAGTTCAAGGCATCCGCCGCCGTGGAAATCGTGTTGTTGCCGGTGGTGATGGCGTGCGTCGAGAACTTTTGCAGGTTTTTCGAACTCTTCTCTTCCGTCAAGTGCGACAGTTCGGAATCAAAAAAATCCAATTTAATGTCGGCGGTGTCCTCCTTGAACGAAAGCGGGATTTGGATCGATTCGGATTGTTTGTCAGTTTTACAAAGCAGATCGCCGATTGGTTTGTTAAAACTCGACACGACCGAACCGTCCATGCCTTCTTCAAGCTTGGAACGCGGCTTCTCAGAGCGGGAGTTGCGCGAACCGGGAGCCGACTTAAAGTTGGTATTTTCGAAAATGATGGTATTGACGGGGGGCGTGGCTCCGTCGAGGATGGCCTTGTCTTGCAACTGGTTGCCTTTTCCGATTATCTGCAACAAAGAAATAAATTAAGGAGATTCTTCCAAGATAATCTTGGACGTATTTTAGTGGGCTTTTGTCAAGAAAATGTGGCTAATATAGTAGATAAAATTTTCTGAAAAATTTGTGGGCCAGCGCTGTGAAGAAGCAAGATTACTCTAAAATGGAAAATCCATTTAAGAAAACACTGAAAATATATGTTTATATACAGTATGTCCACATACAGAGTGGCGCATCAAAGTTGTTTTTTTTTTAATGGAACACCCAGTATATTATGCTATTCTCGGATTCCTTATTAAAAAATAATTATACTTTGTATACCCCTACTATGGACCTAACTTCAGTTGTTTTCCTATTATTTGACATTTAAACCAACAAAAGCCCGATGTTTGAAAATTCGCTGCTCCCAAACCAATGAGAATTTCGGCTTAAAATTTTGACAGAAAATGTTTAATACAGTCTAGTTTATAGCGGTCAAATCAAACTTTGAATTTTAATAATTTACTATACAGGGCTGCTTATGAATGCAAATTGTTAATTTAATCGAATTTTTCATATGAAAACACCAAACAAATTTTGGTAGTAATCAATTACATTTTCGATCAGCTATCCAATGACGTCCTTATGACTGATAATTTTTCAGCTTCTTAACCAACCATTTTCCAAATTAGCCAGATTCCACTATGCAAATATGATTAAATGACCGTTCATGAGCAACTCTGTATATCAAATTACTACAATTCAATATTCGAACTGATCATAATAAACTAGAATATATTTCAAAGTTTACTGTCAAAATATAAAACCAAAATCTGTGTGTAATAAATCTGGTAGAGGTTGAGATCCCTTGATATTCAGAATTTCTCACATTAAACTAGGTTTTTCTTTAAAAAATTTAGCAAAAACCGCTAAAACTGCAAAGTCGAGCAATTTTACGCACGTTATTGAAGGCGGAATTTTATTCTTTTTAGGAAAAAATTTATCAACGGCCTTCCTTTAGTATCTCCTCAGCGTGCTGTTCAGGTTTGAGGTCTGTAATTTGTTGACAAAATTTTGTTGTAAATCGGTATTCAAGCGGGCCATTTTAGCTTAATCCCTCACTTGCTGCCTTCGTTTAGGCTAGATAATGCACGAACAGGCTCTCTCTCAATACGATATTGTTTCGCGGAATTAGCAAGCGTAAATTATCGGACGTATGGTATAGAAGGGTTCTTATCATAATTGTGGCAAACGTCCGGGACATTATACAAAAAAATTTATAAAGCAGCGAAAGCAGATTGTAGCTCGTCTTTGATGCAGAAAAAAAATGCAAACAAGAAGAGAATTCTATAATTATAACGATCTTCTTCGGGATTTTGGACCGTGTTCCATTTGAAGTTCCATAATGGAACACGGTCCAAAATCCCGAACAAGATCGTTATAATTAATAACACCGACCGTGAAAGCCTACATACTTTCATAAAATTCTATAATTTTCTTCTTGTTTGATGATGGAAAACACGAAAGATCAAAGTGAATCGGTAGTATGCTTTCAAGAATGACGCAAAAGAACTAGGGTCTCTGTTTAGAAAAAATTGCAAACGCAGATCTGATACAGCAAAAACGGCACACCAAATGCTCAAAACTTTTTCGTCGGCAAGTATTGCTTATGTAATTGAGCATGAACCAACAGCTCTCAGGAAAATTTCTGAACTTATTCAACAAGAGATGGAACCTTTTCGATTATTTGTCGACGAGATTGACTGTTATCTTGCTACACCCAATGGACTAGCAGATTCAAAGGAAATAGTGGAAGTAAAGAGTCCGTTTAGTCGTAAAAATATTATCACATTGTAAGCAATTCTGTAAAAAATATTGCCTTATATGGAATTAGATTCCGGAGAATTTCGTTTGAAAATGACATAATCCATTATTTTCAAGAACAAGGTCAATTACACGTTACTGGTAAAGAATTCTGCTATTTTGTTGGCTAGATGCCAAAAGGACTTATTTATGAAAAATTTGCTTGTGAAAATTTTTTATAGGAATATGAAGAAAAAATTAAACACCTATTTTCGCATTATTTACCAGAAATTTTGAAGTAAGAATATAAATGATTTTAAGATCCAAGTATTTTATAATTTTTCCTAATTTTTGAATTTAATAAGCTTTTCCAATTTTTGTATTTTAAAATTGTTAACGTGCGTTCAAAAAAAAAACGAGGCTGCGTTGGCCATGGAAATTATCGGCTTTCTAGTGTAGAAACCACAAATGACAAGAACTTTCCACCAAAATAAAACGGACCAATTTTATGTAAATTGTTTATAATAAATGCCAGGACATGTGTACATCGCTCTCATAAACATAATGCCACCCTCATTTTCGTCCGTTTATTGAAATTTGTCCCAACATAATAATCGCATACGAAACCATTGTCAACAAAGAACCCAACCTAAAAACTATCTGACAGATTCGAACTGACAGTTCGAAATTTTGCTACACTAAATTGATGCACAAAGTTTTTCCATGGCCAACGCAGCCTCGTTTTTTTTTTGAACGCACGTTAGTTATTGCATTATAATATTTATTGTGTTTTGTTTAAAAAGTTATTACAATTTTTAATTTTTGTTAATTGTAATTACTCAATTATTTTTGTTTTTAATAATAAGACTACTTTATTTTAAATCATTAGTATTGTTCTGTAAATCAGAATTATTATGTAATTGAGAGTATTTGAAATAGGAAAGGCTTTGAAATATAAGCCACGCGATAGCGCTACTTATAAAACACACGTAAAATGATCAACAGAGTTGACGCTTTCAGATGTAGCATCCTCTACTAGCGAAGTGAACTTGAGTAGCGGATCGGTCGCTTACTTAACGCCACAAAAAAGGGATATACAGAAATCTGAGAAGCTTCAAAATGTAAGAATCCCCTTAAATCGTGTCAATTCGATTGGCGCTGTTTACCTTATCGTTACTGGGACTGTTGCTCTGGCTTGCAGACTGCACGTGATCCATTGTCTTGCAGCCATCTACCACTCCCAAAACGTTTTCCGTGTCCAAATTCCTGAGCTGCGTTCCCAAAGACTTATCCCAGGCGTTACCAATCGGCGTCACAACAGTAGACGGATCTTTTATTCCGTATACACTCATATTTTGATTCACTTTGTTCATGTCGTTCACGTCGCAAATGTTGTGTTGGTGCTGCATCTGGGCCTTCTGCATCCTATTAGTCTCGCGCTGCTTGGCGAATCGCGGCGCCAATTTGCTCTGGCGAGGCCTTTCGAACTGATTCTTGTTGGCTTGTGGCAGAATCGGTGGCGGATTAATCGGTGTTGCCATCAAGGGCGGAATGTTTGAGATTTGCTGTTGTGTCAACTGACTCGTGGCCGACGGGTTCTTTACTTTTCGGTCAAGTTTGCCGAGATCCTTGTCCGGTTTGGGCGCGGGTTTGACAGGTTTCTCGTCCGCGGTCTTCTGACGTTCCTTCACCATCTTCTTGCTCTTCACCTCCTGGAAACCGTCCGAATCTCCATGCAACGAAGCCTTGTCGTCTCCGTCTTCCGGTTCGGTTTCGGCCTTACCCTTGATGGAAATATCGGCGATTGCGTTACACAAACTGTTCGCCTCGCCAGCTTTCTCATCCTTTTTGGCGCCGCTCAAAGCACGCAACGCACCGCGTGAATTTTGTCTGAGGACGAGGTTTTCGCCGCGAGCAACGTAAGGTTTCTTTTCGTTCGCAAGGCGCGGGGGAGCATTCGTCCGCCTCGTCTGGCTCAAACCGGCCGGACCTCTCAGCGGCGCATTATTACTCAACTTGCTCTGCGTTTTTCTGGCACCTTTATCGTCGGAATTGTCCGAATTCGAGTCGCCGTTTTCGTCGTCCCTTCTGCCACCTTCGTTTTTAGTTCTCGACTTGCCTCGACGATTTTCCGGCTTCCTGCTCTTGGTTTTGTCGTCCGCTCTCGTTCCGTAATCTTTACTGCGAGCGCTGCCGATGATGCCGGCAGAGAGCACTTGCTGGCTCTGCTTGGCTTTATCCTCGCCCAGAGCAAAGTCGCCCAAATTTTCGTCGCTTGAAATTTTCTTGTCCTTGTCGTCGTGATGGCCGAACGGGCTTTTCGAGGGCGGGGGGCCGTAACCGTCGATGCGTTTACTCAATCCACCTCTGCTTCGGAAATTACCGCCGCCCCGACCGTACCTCGACGGTTCCCCTCTCGGGACGTAGTTGTCGCGCTTGTTGCCTCCGCTGAAACTCTCCTGCTTGTCTTTGATCCGATCCAAAGTAGCACCCTTCTCGTGTTGCTTAATATCCTTGTTTTTGTCGTCCGATTTCTTGACGGATTTCGGGCTCTTCTGACCGGCACCATCCAAATTCACTTCGTCCATCGAACCTTCGGAATCGGTGCCGTGAAAGTCGCCGCCCATTCGCTGGGAACCACCCGAACGGAGTCCCCTATTCGTCGGCTGCCGCTTCGGCCAATTGGAACGGTGATATTCGTTTCCGGTACCCCAACTCTTACTCTGGGGATAGTTCCGGTTCCTGCCGCCGCGCTTATCGTCTTTATCTTTCATTTCCGAATCGGATTTGTCCGACTTCTTGGAATCGCCCTCCTGCTTTGAAATGTCACTCTTCGCATCCACAAACTTCTGATTCTCGGGATCGATTGTGCTAGGAGAGACGGCATCGGCCCACGCTCTGGACCCCGAATCGCGGAACTGTTCCTCACCCTTGGCATCACCAGTGACCGACTCTTCATGAATTTTGTCCTCCATCTTCTTCTCGGGCATTTGACCGCGTTTCAACTGAGTCAAACCGCGTTTCTCGCTCCTCAAATCGTCGGCTTCGATTCGCTCCTTGGTGATGGGACCGGGCACAACCCGTCTGTCCTCTCGCACGTGTTCTCTTTTTTTCTCTTCATAGGCAGGCTCGAATGTCGAATCCGCCCACGAACCGATATGTTCGCGGGGTTCAGAATCGCGAGTTGACTCTCTAGACTGGCGCGAATCGCGCGAAGCCCTCGAATCCCGACTGTCCGGACGCTGGGGCCGCTCGTGGCGGTCCTTGTCCCGTCTCTCGCCGTGCCAATCGTCGCCGGCATAATCGTGCTTCTTTTTCTCGTTCTCCTTCGCCCACTTATCCTCCTCCCTACTCTTGCGACCGTAGTCGTAATCCTGGTGCCTATAATCGTGCGACTCGTCTCCGAACCGCTCGGATTTATAGGACACGTCCGACTGCGAACGATGCGAACTTCGGTGACTGTCTTCCGAGCTCTGCCTCTTGTAGTCTCTGCGCTCGTCGTCCAACTCGCGATCGGGACTGTCGTGTCTCTTGGGCGCGTTTTGTCCGCCGGACGCCCAGCGACCATCGAAGCCGTGTCCAAAGTGCATTTGGCTTTGCAAATTTGAGCTTGAGTTGTTCCTCTGCTTCTGGAACCTCGGCGGCAGTTGATTTTGAAACTGCCTGGAGAAATTCGGTCCGCTCGGTTCGCGCACGTCGCGGTCTCTTTCCGATCCCTTGATGTGTTTGCGGGCGGCGAAATTCTTCCCCTCGATTTGGGTGAGCTGTCTAAACGAAGAACTTTCCCGATTCAGAGTCGGACCGGACGACTTGTCGTCGCTCGCCGAGTCGTTAGGTGTGCGAGAGCGATTGTCACGCTCCTTCTCCCTTTGGAAATCGGGAAGGGGGATGCTGGCGGGAACTATGGGCTTGTGCGGAACCGCCGACGGATTGATCGTTCCGACGTTCTCCTCTTCGCGATTGCGCTTGCTCATCTTTTCCTCCAACTCCATCAGTTTCTTGGCGGCGCCCTGTTTGGTTGCCTCGTTGAAACGCTTCTCCTCCTCCTCTTTACGCTGTTTGGCACGCTGAACCGTCAGTTCAAGATCCTTGTTGTGCTGGCGACGTTGTTTGCGCAGCTCGTCTTCCGAAGACCGCTGCTGTCTGCTTGCGTTTGCTGCTAGGTTGTTGCTGTTGTTGTTCCATCCGCGCGATTGAGATTCGTTCTGGAAACTGTCCGTCCTGTCGAGTTCGTTTTGTTGGTGGGTGGTCGCGGCGGCGGCCGCGCCAACGCTTCTAGTTTCCTTTTTAGAAATTTTCTCGGTGGTCGACTCGTCATCGCTAAACGCCAATTTCTGATTATAATCGATGTCGTCGTGACATGTCCAACCCATATCCTTGCCGATCTCGTCCATGCGACTCAATTCTTCTTCCTTGATTATGGGTCTGGGGGTAATTTCGTCGGTATCCACCATTCGCTGCGGTGGTCGACTTTCAGGTCGATTGCGTCCATTCATCGGAGAAGGAGTTTGTTGATTGGGAGCACCAGTTCCGGTCGTAGCGAAGCTACCTTTGTACATCTGAAGTGATAGTAGAAAATGGAATGACATCCAACAATAAGATGTGGACGACTTACAAAAGTTGGCATGACTGCCCGAAATTGCGGCGGCAGCGGTTGTTGTGGAAGGCCGACCTGGGCCGCTAGCTGTGGTGGGGCACCCAGGGGGACCGAGCTGCTCCTTGGCGGACCATCGACGCCAGGTCGAGATCCACCCTGGATCCAAGAGCCTTCGGTTTGCGGTCGCAGACTTAGCCCTGGCGTGTACTGAGCATCGGAACCAGTACGTGTGGGGCCTCCATCGCCAACGGACAAGCTGGGGAACTCGTGCTGGAATTGTGGACTCTGATAGAGAGGAGGATGTACGGTGTCCGGGCCGCTCATAACGGCACTCCACGATTTGTCTGTGGTAGCAGGCGTAGCAGAAGGTGTCACATGTTTGATTGGTGGAGGTATTGTTGTGGTCACTGGAAGGGCAATCGCAGCTTGATGAGAAGTTAATTGCGGAGAGGGTTGGCTGCTTGGAGTTGAAGCTGTTGTAGTGGTTGTCTGCAAAACACAAAAACATACAAATAAAATAACAAAGAATAATAAACCCCCCCCATCAATCATAATTTGATTTGAACAGTTTTCGTTCTTTTACATGTAAAGTGCACGTCTTCTCGTACTATCACAGCAAACACATTTTCAAAAGTTAATGAACCTAACGTACGTTAAAAAAAAACGAGGCTTCGTTGGCCATGGAATTTGTCGGCTTTCCAGTGTAGAAACCACAAATGACAAGAACTGTCAGTTTAAAATTTTCCACCAAAATAAAACGGACCAATTTTATGTAAATTGTTTATAATAAATGCCAGGACATGTGTATATCGCTCTCATAAACATAATGCTACCCTTCTTCGCGTCCATTTATTGAAATTTGTCCCAACATAATAATCGTATACGAAACCATTGTCAACAAAGAACCCAACCTAAAAACTATCTGACAGATTCGAACTGACAGTTCGAAATTTTGCTACACTAAATTGATGCACAAAGTTTTTCCATGGCCAACGCAGCCTCGTTTTTTTTTTGAACGCACGTTATAATCGATTACTTAATAAAAAATACATGAAAAACATTTTCAATTTTTAGTTAACAAAAAAATACATTAAAAGTTTTAACACTAAAATAATTTTTTTGGAGTGCACTAATAACTTCTAACAACATTCAAATTTTGCTAATTTCGTTAAATAAGATTATGCAACTCGAATCGTTACACACATATTGATCTAAAAAATTATACTAAATGAACACAATTAGTATAAGACCGATATACCATGATATTTGTATAAGAAAAATGAAAAAAATAATTGCAGAACTGCAGCTGAAATTATAACTTGACAAACAGTTTGTTTACCGAAACAAACAAATAAAAAATTAAATATACAACACGGATTTCTACATGTCCTTGTTGGGATGTAATTGATCGAACTTGAAATTCTTAAACAAGATCACCACAATCACATTTGTAACAGTTGTTTTTGCTATGTATTGCGCGGAAACTGCCAGAGACAAGACGGCTCTAATTTCCAAACGGATCCTGCGCAACTGCGAATGCGCCAGCAAAATTTACACTTTGCCAGTTCAATTCTGAATTTTACTTTCGGGCATGACTTTTGTATAATTAAACGTAACGTATTACAACTTCAAGAGATGGTTTCTGTTTCTACATAACCTCATAACGATTCGTCACTTGCGTTTAGCTTTTGTTGTTTGAGGCGAATTCTGGCATATTTTTACCAGTTCTTACCACATACACTTGAAAAATTAAATCAACATCTGAAAGAACAACATGGACTGGACACAGAAATTGTAAGTTTGCATTTTGATAATTTTATAGTGTTCTAGGTGGATGGAATTAGAAAAGATCAAGGCAAATTATGCTATCTCAAATACAAAAAAGACATCTGAATATGAGGCAATAACTTATGAATGCAATGCAACAATTTGAAAAGTTCTTTATTATAATATTTGTAGTTGAAACAATGTTTTAAATTTCGTGTTTTAGAGTATAAAAGTACAGTCTTTTGCAATGGAAATGAGACTCATTAATATACAAAAACTCCCATAAATCCGCAATCCAAATCGCAACGGACTCTATTTTTATTCCGCTTTCTGTCACTTTATAATGCGTCAAATTTAAGGTTAGTCTTCTGTTTACAAAATTGGAAATGATGGGCTTATGGGGGTTTTTGTATATTAATGAGTCTCATTTCCATTGCAAAAGACTGTACATGTGTAAAGAGGACAGAAAAGACAGGAAGATCAATAAAGATCTTAAATAGACATATAAATTATTTTTTTTGTGTATTAAATAATAAATTAATTACGTATTTTATATATGCTAAGAATGATTTTTATTCGTTTATTTTGCTGTACCGTACTGTGGACTCTGTGGGGTCGGCTCGGAAGTTGAAGTCATATCTTTTTGTTTCTACATACCTACTTTAGATTTTATCTCTGGTTTAGCTTTATTTAATTTTAATTTAATTATATAAAACAACTTGCAGTTCTTTATTTAATTTAATAATTAAAACCCCCAAATTTATTAGATTGTTGTAATCTGTTAAAAATTAGTTGTTTAGTTTTTTATTTCTTATGGACCGATTCCGTCAGAAAAGGATTACTTCATATGATTATCTCTAATATGATTATTACGTTTTTATATTCAATAATTTACACTCCGCCTCCGAGCGAATCGCTCCTTTTCCATGTCGAAATTTCTTATTACCGTCGGGGGAATGAAAATAAATCGCATCGTGCTATTTTTTCTCGTCTTATATATATCACAGATCTTCCAAAGATATGCAACCAGTTATGTTAACCTATTATAACAACTATTTGCTTGGGCCACGGTCTAAGGGCAAATTTTACTGCCGCATGCGTAGTTGTGCAGGATCAGTTTGGCAATTAGAGTCGTCTCCAGAGACAGGCCATGTAGAGGTAGTTTTACATTCCTTCAGAAAAAAACGTTGTCTTGAATCCGTTTTGCATACACCGCGTATTCAATGAAAACGAGCCAGTCAAAATATACATAACTTTCCATAAAAATAAAATAATTATTTTGTCATTTTAAATAAAATCATATGACCTTATTTTGATTGATTAAAGGATCAAGTTTTTTTACCATTTATTAATAAATGCAACAATCTAACAAACTGCATTTTTTTCCTTAAAAATAAAGCATCAAAACCAATTTCAAAGTACACATTTTTAAAGAGACTTAAAAAACATTTCAAATGAGAAGTCACTCGGCCTATTTTTCCTATTCAAATTCAAAATTTAGAGATGAAAGCAACCCTGTTGACACGGGTAGCCCATAACGTTTAAATGTGTCCCACTTGGAGAAAAAAATTGAACTGTTTCGGCGTTTTTTCTGCAAATTTACTTTACAGCCGAGATATTTTACTAGGTCGTATTCATTGAAACACACGGTATTAGTTTTGATACGTTTTGTTACTGTAGAAAATCCCAATTGAAAATCTAATTTGATTAAAGTAATAATTATTATTGATTTTTATCTAGTAATTATTAAATAAACATAATTTGTGGTAGGTAATATGGACATAAAATTTCATGGTTGCAATTGATTACCAATTAAATATTTATTACATTTCCTTTCAATTAACAATTATAAAAATAATATCTCAGCCAAGCTAAAGTTCCTTCCAGATAATTCTAGAGTAACGTATTTATTATCAGTATTTATGTATTTTTTTACTTATCGTTAATAACGTGTATACAAAAATAAATCGAGGCTGCTTTAGCCATGGAAAAACTTCGTGCATCAAGCCCGTCAGAAAATTTGTAGGTTAGGTTCCTTATTGACAACTGTTCCAAAGCGAATAATTTGTTCGCAAAATTTTCAGTAATTCAATGCGAAGGGGAGCTGAAATATGTTTGCAAGAGCGATGTACATATGTCATTTATTATAAACAATTTAAATAAAATTGGTCCCTTTTATTTTGATAAACATTGTTGACTGACATTTCCTGTCATGTGTCAATGTCAGTTTACACTGGAAAGCCGATAAATTCCATGGCCTCCTGAGACTATGTTTTTATTTATACACACGTTATATACAGGTGGTTCAAAATGTATAGAACCGGCTTAATATCTTCAAAACTACTAAGCGGAATAACTTGATATTTGAGATATGAATTCTACTAATTAATGCCTATTATCCCAAATTTTAATTTAAATTTGACCACATTCGAAAGCTTATTTTTTCTGAATATCATCTAATGTTGGTGTCAAAACATTTTGACAACATGCGTAAAAAAATTAAAAATCAAGCAAATTTGTTTTATCGTTAAAATGACGAGACCACCAGTACTTAACACTTTTAGAAGTCTAACTGAATACACAATGACTTTAAACATTTATTTTTTTTAAATGATTAAGGCAGGAAGAAAAATAAATTGGGAAGCATTTGGTGTTTTTTATGTTTTTTCTTATACGTTCCTTTACATTTCCAGTGTCGTTAAAGTGCTTCAAAGTTTTAGTTACTGCAGATTTACAAATAGGCTTTCGTTCAGGATGCATAACATTAAAAAGGACGTACTTCTGCATGACTACGCCTTCTATCGCCATAGCCGACCACCATCAGGACCTCTATTTTCTCTTTTTCACTTAATATAACCATATTTGGCAAATTCAGTACTCTCAATGTGTCACCTGTGATACTTTCAAAGCATTTGATTAAGCCACTAGATGTTATAATTTTTAATTTATTTAACACTTCTGGTGGCAATGTTTAGACAAGAGTAACATAGTTTTGAATTCAGAAAAAAATTAGCTTTCGAATGATGAAAAATTTGACCCCTATTGCTATTAAAAAAAAAATCTAGTTGGCTGTGTATCTCGTAAAGTAGCAATGTAAAACAGTTGAAAAAATTAGGTGTAATAGATATTAATTAGTTGAATTCACATTCCAAATATCAAGTTATTCCGCTTTAGAAGATATTAAGCCAGTTCCATACTTTTTGAACAGCCTGTATTTTCGTTAATAAAAGTTTAGTAAAACTGTTAAACCAAGCAAATTTCAAGAAATTCAAATTCAAAAAAACGATTGTTAATTAACACAAAGTAAATCGCATTTCATTATCTTTGGGTACAAAAGAGTTATGATCACAAACGAAAATTTAGGAAGAGATTAGCGTGTTGCAATCATGTTATTGTGCAAGCAAGGCTGCGCTTCTTGAGTAATTGCTGTCTATCATGACTCATAAAACCATCTCACAAATGATGCTGCGGTTCACGGAGACAGGAAATCAAGTCAGAAACACATGATAAGGAATACTTTGAGGGACTATATTGCAATTTTTAAAATCTCTTATTAAATGAACTATTGAGAACTCGACATTTTTCGGGTTGGAACTCTTACAGGCGTAAGAACTGAAGAATCACAATCAATAAAACAGACAGATGCTCAAATTGCATGTTAAAACAAATCCAAAGAATCCTTGAAATATAAAAAAATATATAAAATACAACTGTTTGTTGTCTTGAAACCGTCCCACTAACCTTTCAATTAAAAATAGAACAAAAAAATACAAAGCAGTTGTTTTGAAAAATGTCTGTACATTATTGCGTTCTCACTGGGCAGCTAAGTTTGCGCAAATTTCACTATAATTAAGTTCGTCGTAAAAAATTAAAACAGTTTTGGGCAAAACGGTACAAAAAATGGCACGTGAAAAGAAATCTACGTTCACATTGTAATGAACGATTTAAGGAAAAATTCAGATGACCGCCGATATTATTTGAGAACAGACGAAAACGTAGGTAGTAAAATGTTTTTTTTTTAATACGTTTTTTTTATATTGTTACGGTTTTCTGGATTCTATGGCTGTGTTCCATTGGAATAAAATCAACCATGAATTTTTAATTTAATTTAAACAAAATGCTGTCAAATTTATGCAGAATCTTCAAAAATAATGCAATTAAAAGAATGCAAAGCAAAATGGGCCATAATACAAAGTAACTTAGTTATTAAAAAAATTCTCTTGTATCATTTCAATTTCTAAGTTTCAATAAAAAAGTTAAAAAAGGTACTAGTTTTTTGCAAACAGAATAGCATATTCACGTCACACTTGAACTAGAACTAGTAAAAATGTATTTTAAAATGAACCCCTGAAAGAAAATAACAAAAGTGTGTGATAAAATGTAAATAAATAGATGTTTATAAACACAGCATCATACATACCACTGAGGGAGTGGTGGTGGTTGAAGTAGTTGTTTCTTGTTTTCCCCATCCTGGCCCGCCTGGTGGTACTAAGGGTACAGATGCGTCAGCTCCACTATGTTCCGATTTCAGAGAAGGTAAATTGGCTGGCGCCCTACGTGCATTGGGCACCTTTCCCAAACTTTGCATGCCATGTTTGTAAGTAAATGTGCTCTTCTGCTGATGTTTCTCTAAATTTTCACCCTGGGAACGGACTTGGATAGAAAACGCGTCCAAATCTCTGTGCAAAGATTCACTTACCCTGCTCACTCTGTACAAGCTATTTATGTCCAACGATTGAAACTTTTTTGACTTCTCCCCCTTGGAGGCCACGCCTGGCGAAGTAGACATGCTGTCTGCACGCAACCATTTAGATCTTCAGGACCCAGCGAACGAACCTTTTTCCTTGAAAATGAATGGCGGAGGTGTGACAAAAATTACAAACAATCTGGCTTAATTGGTCGGTAATTGCGGCGCGGATTCGCTCATTAATACCCGAACGGTGTGCAATAATGTAATAATAATTGCGAAGGACTCCTGAAACGTCAAGGTAATGTCTATGAGCAGTGTTGAACGCCAACAATAAGGAAGCTCATTGTATTTGTGGCATACATTAAAAATATCACAATTTCGCTGAATCACCAGCTCTTAAACCATCTCTCATTTTAAATGTAACAGAACAACGTACGCGCGAATAAAGCCCAACCCCAGCTACCTGCCAAAAGTGAACACCAAGAGGACAACGGACGCTCGAAATTCGCGAACCGCGGCCGAGATTTCCACAAAACTAAGAAGAGGACAGTGAAAAGCGGGCAAGTAACGATCCCGGTTAATGATATCGCCTAATAACGGTACAAAATACGCTCAATCGCCGACCGAGACAAAAACATAGTATTATGAAATCTAGTACGTATATCGTTGAAAACGCGAAAATAATGGCATACCTTGGTCCGTCCAGATGGGTAAACAGTAATCAACAAGAAATAGATCCGATTGAACGAATACGGGGACGGATGATCACAGATTTTGGCTTGTTTTCACCACAGTACGTAAACTTTTTCACTTAAGTCAAAATGGCGTACGCCGACTACGGCAGTTTTAATCAATACATGACGTCACGTTCAGTTATTGTTGTGGCGCTACCTGGAGGCAATGAACTTTAGCTCGACGTACAAATTCATCCGCTAGATGGCGGCCCCATAACATTGTAACAAATGTTTGCTCAGGCGCATTGCTGGTCGCATAACTTACACCATATATACAGGACGCCCCAACAAACTCCCGAATTAAAAATGTTATACAATTACTAGCTGAATGTACCCGGCGATGCCCGGGCGTACATATGTAACGTGCGTTCAAAAAAAAACGAGGCTGCGTTGGCCATGGAAAAACTTTGTGCATCAATTTAGTGTAGCAAAATTTCGAACTGTCAGATAGTTTTTAGGTTGGGTTCTTTGTTGACAATGGTTTCGTAAACGATTATTATGTTTCAATAAATAGACGGAAAGGAGGGTGGCATTATGTTTATGAGAGCGATGTACACATGTCCTGGCATTTATTATAAACAATTTACATAAAATTGGTCCGGTTTATTATGGTGGAAAATTTTAGACTGACAGTTCTTGTCATTTGTGGTTTCTACACTGGAAAGCCCTTAAATGCCATGGCCAACGCAGCCTCGTTTTTTTTTTTTGAACGCACGTTATAAACGCATCTGTGGATGAAAGTAAAAATACTACCGGGTAAATATAAATGATTGACTTCAATTTAGATAATTGGCAACGGTGAGGAATTGGTACCCAATTAACTGTCGTCGTGATTTATGTCTATGAACTTTTCAGGTTAGAATATTGTTGTCAAAAAGTGTAACTTAACGAATAATAAATAACGGAGAAAATGGTTACAGCGAGTGATCGAAAAAATCTTCCAGTTATAAAAACCATTTTGAAAACAATTCTGATATGGGCAATTTTTAAATTTGACGTTTATTTGACAATTTCAAATTTAAAATTCAGTGTACTCAATGGATGAGTTAAAATATATTGCCAACCTAACACAAAAAATGTCAATCATTTATAGTCACCCGGTAGTATCGCTATCGGTTGATCGTAGAGGGGTGAACCCTTAACATTAAGGGCTGTATGTATTTTTGTATGTTGTATCATAAAAAAATAAAAACAAAAACTTTTGTCTAAAAAATTTAAAAATCAATTTAGGGGTGGACCACCCTTAACATTTAGGGGGATGAAAAATAGATGTTGTCCAATTCGCGGACCTAACCGATATACACACAAAATTTTACGAAAATCGGTCGAGCCATTTCGGAGGAGTTTAATTACAAACACCGTGACACGAGAATTTTATATATTAGATTATATTAGTCATGGTGGTTATATTATGTGTGTATTATTATAATTGACCATAAAAAGTACACTCTTTTGAAGAAATGACCATACAAAAACAAATCCTAATTTGGTTCCATATATTTTTATGAATCTTTATTTTCCACCATGGACATAGTAAAACAACAAGTCAAATTTTAATTTAACAATGCGAATCTTGATGATTGTTGACTATTGAGATTATAATCGTACACCCAAAACTGTGAGAAATTAAAAAGTGGAATGAAATGTGAAAGATCCTGAGCAAAGATCGCACTAGTTGTGCTTTGTTATATTTTTATGCTTTTTAAATTTTCTACTTTTTCTCCCTTTCGAATTAATTTTTTGTTTTAGTGAGATCGGCACTGGTAGTTCTTCTTTTTCTGTTTAATTTCTTCCTTTCCTTGCTTTATTTTATATATTTTTATAACCATTTTGTTATGATTCATATTAATTTTTAGTGAATATTTTTACTTCTTATTGTAAGTTTATTTTATTTTATCTGTTCTTGCTATGTATATTTTATAATTTTTTTGTAACTTTATGGTTTCTAATTTAATACTTTTTTTACACCATCTCTTTTCCACCGGCACACAAAAAAAAAGTGGTCAGTACTTTTGACCAGACCCACTTAGGGTTAAAAATCTCTAAAAGTAGCAAATGCAGTTATGCAAGCGCGAAATTTTTTTACGAACTACATTAAGTATGTTTATTATGTATTTCGATGCGCTGAATCCAAATCTGAAGTTTATTTAGCTTGTCAACCCTCCAAATTTTGAGTAAATTGCAAAAAACCGCTGAAATTGGCTAAAAATTGTCAAAATTGAAGTTATGCAAACGAAAACAATTTCTCGAATTAAATCAAGTATGTTTTTTGTGTACTTCAATGCTCTGAATCCAAATCACAAGATGATTTAGCTGGTAGACCCTCCAAAGTTAGAGTAAATTGCGAGTAAGCGCTGAAAATTCTTAAGAAATCGTAAAAAATTGCAATTATGCAAACGAAAAAAAAAACATTAAACTAAATCAAGTTATTTTCTTATGTATCTTGATGCGCTAAATTCAAATCCGAAGTCGGTTTATCTTGTACACCCTCCATCTTTATATAAATTGCGAAAAAAATTCATGTCAGTAGTAAATGTCATGAAGTAGTAAATAATATCATTGGGCCACAATGTCCATCATACGGTAAGCAGCCAATTCGTTTATTTTAGAACAGAAAATTTAAAGACCAAAAAGCCGAAAAAATAGATAAACCGAAAAAAAATCTGATAGCTCGGACCGAGAATCGAACCTGGATCTCTTTGGTATTGCGCCGAGTGCTCTCCCTTTAAGGTTTTTTTGGCAATTTATTTAAAGTTGGAGGGTGTACAAGCCAAACCGACTTTAGATTTGAATTTAGCGCATCAAAGTACACAAGAAAATTACACGCATTTTTTCTCGTTTGCATAATTGCAATTTTTCACGATTTTTTAGCAATCAGCGGTTATTCGCAATTTACTATAACTTTGGAGGGTCTATCGGCTAAGTCACCTTGTCATTTGGATTCAGCGCATCAAAATACACAAAAAAACATAGTTGATCTAGTTCGAGAAATTTTTGTTTGTTTGCATAACTTTAATTTTGACCATTTTTAGCGAATATCTGTGATTTTTTGCAATTTTCTTAAAATTTGGAAGGTTGACAAGCTAAATGAACTTCAGATTCGGATTCAGCGCATCAAATACATAATAAATAGACTTAATGTAGTTCGTAAAACATTTTCGCGCTTGCATAATTGCATTTTTTTACTACTTTTAGAGGTTTTCAGCGATTTTTTGCAATTTACTCAAAATTTTGGAGGTGTACGGTCTAAACTGACCACAAATTCGGATTCAGCGTTTTGAAATACATAAACCTAGGTGGGTCCCCGGGCGAACGATCAAAATTTCAAAACTATTTCCGAAATTATTATTACATAACAAAATTGTATAAAATTCTCACATTGGCCATAATGGTTATTATTATAGTGACCATAATATTGAAGATATGACCCTACAAAATCAAATCCTGGTTTGGTTCCATATATTTCTGTGAATGTTTATTTTCCACCATGAACAAGTAAAACAAAATATCAAATCTCGATTTAACAATGCTAATCTTGATGATTGTTGACGAGTGGGATTATAATCTTACACTCCGAACTGTGAGAAATTAGCTAGTGAAATGAAGTGTCAAAGATCGCAATAATTATGTTTTGTTATATTTTTAAATTTTCGTCTTTTCTCCCTTTTGAATGTCTTTTTTGTTTCAGTGAGATTGGTTCTGGTCAAGGCAGTTAGATATTTTAATTAAACTATTGTCTTTAATTTATTGCTTTATTTTATATATTATTATTATTACCATTTTGTTATGAATCGTATTAATTTTTAATTATTATTTTTACTTCATATTCTAAGTTTATTTTATCAGTTTTTGCTGTGTATATTTTATTTTGTATTTGTAACTCTATGGTTTTTCATTTAATTCTTTTTTATAGCGTCGGCCACTGTTTTCCTAATTCTGGGATGCGCCCGACGACCGAATAAAATTTCAAAACATTTCCGAAATTATTACATAACAAAATTATATAAAACTCTCATATTGGTCACTGGTTTATTTTTATATTATGTATTTATAATATACGTTCACATAAATTTTATTTTCGCATTAGATACATTTGTCTGCGTTATAAAAAATTAACAAAATATAATAGTTTCAAGGATATACTCGTAAGCAGCACAGTCACACTAACGATTAATTACTTATTATTTACATTAGACATTACATCGCAACAATACATTACCTTAAACATATATTTTTGTTTCCATTTGCTTTGTCTTTTAGTGTTCGTTTTCGAAAATGAATAATGCTGCTGTTCATAAAATTAAATTGTATGCTCGTACATTTGATTCAAACAAAAAATTTGATTACAGAAATACTATGCAGGAGTGACATTGCTTCTTGCCATTCTGGACTGTTGTTCCTTGCGACATTCCTCTACAGTGTGTTCCAGTTGCTCTTTCAGCACTAGTAATTCTCTTATTCTTTGGTATACAGGATCCTATAATAAAACATGCACAATTATATTAATTATCAGTAAAGTAAAAATAAGCGTAAGCAGAAACGCAATGAGTCATCACTAAAAATATATATTACAGGTAGTTGTATTTGCGAATTTGTGTGGGTCCATTGCTCGTTTAGAGCTATGATTTTATTTTACCCGGTGATCCTTGGTGAGTACCTGACACCCCTAAATGTGCTCTATTTTGCAGGAGAACCTCAAACGTACCGCACTGCTTTATTACAGATTGCAAATTAAACAGAACAAAGACAAATTGCGTCCTTAAAAATGTATGATTAGTGGATGTGACAGAAGAAATTTTAATTAAAGAAAAATATTCATTTTGCGCTTGTCATAATTGTAGAACTTGTTATCTCTCGGGTATTTTTTTCATTTACTCATGTTCTAAATTTGAAATAAATATACCGGACGTCTTACGAAACACGCACCACGCTATAACAATGAATAATTCTTCTAGTAAATCGGATTTTAGTACAATAATTTGAAAACGTCATAAAACAAGAAGGTATTTAGTGTTTTATAATAATCTGATATTTTGCCATGTTATAAATCTTTTGATTGTTTTGTATTCAACGCTAAGTTTTTCTTTGTTAAAAAAAATTGTTTCCCAAAAATATTTTGCAAATTTAGGTTGGAATACACCGTTCGATTCAGAAAATCATATGTATCAGAGTGATCACACAAAAGTGCCAGTTTAACAAAAAAATGTCCACTATCGCTGGAAACAAATGCCACATTAAAAGAAATTTACAATTATACTCGTTTTATAATTTATAAATACAGGAGTGTTGTTTTGATTTTTTTGGATAAATAAACTTTTAGTTCTTTTGGAAACTGTTTATTTAAATTTGGGTACATTTGATTCCCTTCCATCTTGAATGATTGAGATCATTAAAAATCATTTAATTCCTCAGTGTTAAAAATTCAATGTTATTTATTTTCTTTTATTAGATGTTTTTAGAACCTTAATTTTTTTAGTCTATTAATTGTATTAGATATTTATAAATATTTAATAAATTTGGGTTTCTATTTTATTCACTGAACTATCCTTTATCCTGTTATTAAATCGTTGTCTAATCATTTTCTCAAATACTTCAGATAATTTTCTGTAACTTCTAGAGCTTTTCAAATTCATTCTTGGGATTTTTGGAAATATAAAACTTTTTCGATCTGTTAAATATCATTGTGATTAATTTTATTTTCTCAGTTCCATCTTCAGTTTTTTTATTCTTAGAATCATCTCTTTAATGATTGTATATTAGTTTTGTGTTTTGTATCACATACATTGATTTTAACATTCTTAGATTGTTTACTTTTGTACTCGCCAAGTTGTTTAGAATTTCTCTGAGTCTCAAATAAAAAATAATATTAATTATTTGATAGAGTGGACATTGATAAATATTTCCCAACACGTAAAAAGCGTACAAAATTAAAACGGAGACTCAGCAGGACATGGAAACTAGCTTTTGCATTATTTTTTACAGTGTAATTAAACATGAACTGTCAAATAAAAATTTGCCCAACAGACGTTTGGAGATGGAACTAGATAAAGAAGTCTTAAATGTATCTTATGTATTGTGTCCTACTTAATCTAAAATGTCCGCAGCTGCACTCTAACGAATTCCAAAGTGATTCCATGGCCTACGCGGCCTAGTTACATTACACAAATTACCTGCGTGCGCATGCTTGGATTCCACCGACAATAATAAGCCTTCCATAGCTTAATATGTCTGATACTGGCAATGGGAATTAGGACCCTCTGCTGCTTATTGTTGGCCCAAAACAACGGATTCTTGTACAAGTCCAGTTGACTGTTCGTGTACGACCACAACGACACCGTCTGTTCTTTAGCCTCTGCAAAACGCATTAATAGAAAAACAAAACAACCGCTAATCCTCTTCGTTACTTTCTTGAATCCTCTCCCGTTCGCTGTTGCACAAAAACGTTCCAAACCTGCACGAATACAAGTGGTCTAAGATGGTAATCAGGAAATAATCGTTGAACTCGAACGCGTTGGGAAACTGCTGTGTAATCTGCCACACGCAATCGATAAATTGAAGAAAAACTGGAGATCTGTCGGCGTCGGAGTGATGATCATCGCCGTGCCCAACGCGCTAATGAACAATAAATCAATTTATGATAACTTCAACAATAAACTACCTGTTGAAACTTGTGACCGAACGAGAGCCACTCCTTTTCTATCAGTACTTCAAAACCTTTAATAGTACGATAGTATGGGTCCAGCATGAGCATGGGCAAGGCTGTGAGTTGAGCCGTGCGATCCCAACCATCAGAGCAGTGAACCAAGACAGAAGTCTTGTGGTTTTCCACCTAAATATCAAATTTTCACTCTCCGTCTCATTGTCTCCTTTTTACCTACTTTGTCCACGATACGAACAGCTCCAGCAAGGATACATTTGATGTGTTTCAACCAATAAGTCGACTCGACGCCAGACAACCATTTCGCTTCCTCGATGTTAGGATAACATAGCTCTTTAAGCTTCCTCAACGACTCGCGCATCACGTGGATATTGTGAATGTCCAAAAAGACAAGCTCTGCGTTCTGATATGCGTCCTCCGATTCATATCTAAAATTTAGGGCCGAAATGAAATTTACAAACGAGTGTTGTGGATTTTACCCTCCGCCTTTTGCCTTGTTTGCTATTGCATTTGCGCTCGGCCTCGCATCCATCAGATACATTTTATGCGATTGTGCGTTTGCGTCCATTATTAATTGAATGTATCTTTCGTCTTCACGGCATCTTTTGCCGCTAACCTATCCACAATAACAAATTCACTTGCACAGAAAGGAATATTTGCACTAACATTAATATTAATAAACAATCATCAAACTTCATTTAAGCTTGATATATGTAGTAAGTGAGATTAATAATAATAGACGATTTCAATTGAAGGGTGGGGCAAATGGACTAAGAGACTGGAGAAACAATTGGAATATATGAAGATATTGTGAATAATAACGGGAAAAGGCTGATTGATTTTTGCTGAACAAACAATCTAATTATAATAAATACATATTATAAACACAAACATGTACACAAATACACAAGGGAAGTAATAACCAGGCAGGAAAGGTCAATAATAGATTACATAATAATTAATTAAGATTTCAAAAACGAAGTAATAGACACAAGGGTACGAGAAGACCAGAACTATACAGGTGTACCAAAAGTGGCGGATTAGCTCTTCACTACGTTATTAGAGAGTGCTCAGGGAGTAAGGAAAAAATAGTAAAAATATTCCATCGCTCTATTCTTTTTAGTTATTAGCCAAAAACTGCATACTCAAAGTGGCGACGTTGTAGTTATATGATGTTAAAAGCCTTATTGTTTACAGTGTCAAACATGACATTTGTTCGCAACCACCTAAGATAAATAATTATCCAATCTTACTAAGTGAAAAGAATAAAATTCTTAATTATTACTTATTGCACAGATTACTCCAGATGACTGACTTCATAGGGCGATTTTGTCCGGAACTATCTCTTTTCTACACTTTGAAACTAGGCGCATGACATCTTTGTCACAGATACCATAAACAAATGTAGAGGCGCTGTAGTCGTTGCTAATACATTTTACGACCGCTTTTTACTATTTTAAATTGAACAATGTAGGTACAATTCCGTGTTTTTTAAAAAGCGTGACTGTTTCTACGCTTGTTGCTTTTTTTCTGACTAATATTTTAAAAACAGCATTTTGCTGCAATTATAATCAAGCCAGTAAATGTCAAAACTTGCTTGTAAATTGAATTTGTAAAAAATTTTAAGCGAAAGATGGGTCTTTTTTACATTATTTGTGGTGTTGGTGAAAAGGTAAGTTGTTTTATTAATACAACAAATTCAGGAAATCTAATTACATAATTTTAGAGTGAAACTGTGGTAAGAAGCTCTAAATGTCCAAAACTGCAATCTAAAGCAAAAGTGGAGGGTTTGCAAAAACACTTTTCGGCATCGTTAGATATTAGGCTTCATTATTCCTTATTTTTGTATATGAATTTGAAGAACTAAGCCAGGTTGCTCTATTGGTTGTCCCGGCAAGTCTTTCAAAATTTCCATTATTATATAATAACCCCAAGTAATTATCATATGTGTAAGTTATACCTATCTTAGAAATGCAATTGGGTATAATTTTGTTTAATTTAAATTATGTAATATAATAAATTGATTTTTATAAAATTGTTTGTTTGTATGACGTGTAAATAATGAAGGAATATTTTATGATTTATTCTACAAAACAATTTTTTACATTAGTTTTGTAGAATAAATAATAAAATATTCAAAATATAATAGCATTTTTACTACCTATAAAGAGAAGGGAGACTATTTAAATTTGCCGCAAAATTTGGTCGTTGCGCCATCTGAAAACTGTTACATAATTTGAAGGTCGTTAAAGGTCATTCCGCCAAAATATTTGCATTGAGTCAGTCATCTGGAGTAATCTGTGCTTATTGTAAGTTAAAACAATATACAATTTTACTTTTATCTTAGGTAATTGACACTGTTTGCACCAACGCTGCCCGATTTATGTTCATGGCATTTGATGTAAAACATCAAACCTTTTTTTTATTCAACAATAAATTAAACTTTAGCAATCATTTATTTGTCATTACTTGAGAGAAGAAATGCAGCCCATTATTTGGAATACTTTTATTCTTTCTGCATAACATAGAAGATAGAAATGTCGTGTTCAACCGTTTATATGTATATCTGTTCGGATTAACTTTGAAGAATTTTTTTACTGTTTTTTCCTGACTTATGAAGACTCCCCAACAACCATTTTTGAGACACCTGTATACAGAACACTACATGGTACTAGTAAAAATAAAAAGGAAAACAGACCAGAGAGAACATAAAAAGGGGACAAACAACAAAATAAAGAAAACAATAATACGAACATATAAACTAAGATAAAAAGAAACGGCAGAAATTTACAAGAAAATTAGAAAAGGAAATAGGATATATCAAAGAAAATTTAGCAAGTTCTACAGTAGAAAACCTATGAATAAGTTTAAAAAATATAGTTTCACAGACAGCAAAGACAAAATGTGGACTAATAATAATAATAGAACAAAACAAAATACAAACGAGCTTGTGGAACGAAAAGTTAAAAAAGGAATCAGGATTAAATAGAGGAAATGGCCGACCTACCTAAACAATAGAAATAATGAGTGTGTTAAGCCCACCACCAAAGTAATAATAACTAGATGATGTAACAAAAAAAGTGAAGCAAAAACTTAGGAAGTTACAAATAGGATACAGATATATGTCTTCAAAATAATTTAGACGGGAAAAATATGAATTCTCGTCTACATACCGTGAGAACGGTACTGGAGGAATATTTTTCGTCACGGATAAGTGAATTTTGGAAGCGGGGCCTTGAAAGTCTACCAGAAAGTAGGTATAAAAAAGGAGAGTGTATTTTTGATTAAAAAAGTATTATTATTATCCTAATTTTGAAAAATAAAAGAAGAATCAAAAACCGCATTACTCATGAGATGACCCATATTCTTTATATTTTTATAACCTTTGAAAATAAAGTTGACTTATCTGGAAACGTCTAAAGGGAACAGCTTTATTTTATTGCTTATTCGTATCCATTAGATAGTTTTTTATGTCTATTCCCTATACCAATCTTTATCGATTTAATTGTTATTTCACCTTTAAATTTTTTTAAATAATTATTACTCTTTTGATAGAAAAATAAACAAGGGATCAAAATCAATAAAAAAATTACGGGGTTCCATTGGAAAAAATTGAGTTGTGTACGTTTGAATTTGTTCATATTGAACACGTGCGCCCTCTAAGTATGATACCAACATTCATAAATCATAAGTTCGAGCAATTTCTGTTGAATTTAACAGTTCAAATCGCACCTCTTTAGGTTAGTTAGGTCCAGAGATAACCGCATCTTTTTAGACCACTGCATTTTAATAAAAAAAGTTTAATAAGTCGAAAACAATTCATTTTAGACCCCATTTGATTAATAAACTCGACCTAAAATCAAACGGGGAATCTAAAAATCCAATAATATATACAGTGTCCCTTTAACGAAAAGGTGGAGTTACCTGTGAACTAAATGGAACTTCCTGTATTCCTGTATACTCAAAAATATTTTTAGGTGACAGAGCACTTAAGTGCGAAAAATTTTTGTCTAAAACATTTTCTTTCAGATTTAATCCTAAGCCACAATCCACCATATACAAGGGGCTGTCCCAACCTGTATAATAAGATAAATTTTTTCTTCACAAAATTTGCTCATATTTTAATATTTCACTGATAAGTAAAATTTAATTTTCAAAATTTCCAATTGTTACTACTGATTAAATTTATAGATGTGGCTACATGTTATTTCCAATAATATTCAATTCGTTCAATGTTATCATTGAAAAATTTTACTTAATGTCCACTGCCAGTTTTCCCATCATTTCTTTTGGAATAGTCTTGAAACAATGCCTTAATGCATTTTTGGTAATGAAAAATTGTGGAAAAATGTGTAAAATACTTAAAATTAAGAGTTTTCGTCGCCGCGTCAGACAATTTATTGACACCATAATTGTGCGTTTTTACTACTCACAGCAAAAGTGGTGCAGAATGGTAACAAATAAGTTTTTGCGTGATAAAAAAAATAGGCAAATTGGTGAAGGATGTAAAGTAAAAAATAACCCTTATCATCTTACCCCAACAAGAGGCTGTGAACATCTAGTAATTGTAGCTTGTGATTCTGTATGTATCCAGCTGAGAACCGGAACCCGACCTCTACTTCTGTAACTTGCAACAGCTTTAATATCTTCATCAGTGGCTTGTGCTGGAATTGCCCACACGGCCGGATAACTGTCGCAAATATCATACTGTTCATTAATCCTCGAAATTTTCCACATGTCGTTGTTAACACCCTGCACAAAATTAAAATCATTCAAACGAAACAAATCAACAAACACCGAATTACCATTCGTTTCAGCTCAGCAATGGGTTCGTAAATGCTCCACCCATTTTCCGGAAACGTCTCTGAATATTCAAACGCGAACAGCTTTATTTTATGAGACAGCGGAAACGCAAACTGTTGTAGTTTTTCGAAAACGTCGCGCCGTGAGTGATTTTCTTGCTTGTGGGCGAAACGTAGATTTCTCATGTCTTTACAGAACACTTCGATTCCGTATGCGTTCTCGCCACGAGATGACGCCCCTCCAACTTTCTCAATCCGTGACACCTGAATGCAAATAAAAGTGATTTTACAAGCAGAAGTGACTAAATCTTACGACACCCAAGGGCACATCGATGATGTTCGGCGTGTCTTTGTCGGCTGAACGGAAATACAATTTGTAATTGGTGACGGTCAAAACGCCCCGTGCTGGTCCATAGTAAGGACAGAGATATGTAACATCTCTGGCTTGTCCCGTTACTTTTTCACCCGGCAAAAGCGGGGGATCATCGGGACGCGTCGTAACATTTGTTTCAAAGGAAGATCCCTATAAAACACGTTAATTAGATTTGATGTCTTGAGATGACTTCAAACAAAACCTTTTTTCTTTCCAATGTTGAGACCACATTTTCCGTTGAAGTTGAACTGGACGAGCAATAACTCTTACTGGGTGACGTCTTGCCCCAACTGGTCTAATAAATTAAATAATGCTTCAGGAGTTATTAAAAGAAACAAACTTACAACGTCTTGTTTGGAATTGATCAAATTCGATTTCGAATCTGTCCTAAAGGTATCCAAGCTAATATTTTTGCCGTAATTATTGCTGTCCATCTTTAGTAACTCCACACTTCCTCGTTTTAGCATATCAATGTAAATATTTAGTTTTAAATCATATTTTCACTCTGCTGTTATTGAGAAATGTCAAAATTTTTAGGGTGGTAACATGACATTTATTTTTGACATTAGCGGAATAGGGGGCGCGGCAGGCGGCGAAAAGTCTAAATAAGCGGTACATTTGAACTACAAGTAAATTATAACGATGTTTAAGCTTTTGTATGCTTCGCATTTGTGTGCGATTTACCTTTCATTTATATATAAAAAAACAATATAGATGTGTTTTTTATCATTGTACCAATCTAAATTATTTTATGCATACAGAGTGACACATGAAATGTTTAATACTGGGTGATTCATTTGCAAATGTAGTACGAGGAGGCTCTGCTCAGAAGGCTATGGAAACTAGTTTTTGGTTTTAGTGTAGACTTTTGACATTGACATATCAAAATCAAAATGTTGCCTAAACTGACGTGGAGATCAAATAAAAAATCGATAAAAAAAAGACTGTTTTATGCAACAAGCATGAAACCTTCTCCAACTCAAAAATGGGCTACACTCTAGTCATTTTAAAAATGATTTAGCCTACTCTGAGCTCTTTTTATATGCTTGTTGATAGCAAAGCAAGACGACATAATTACTGACTTTGTGGGAAAAACAGAAACAGCATATTCAATTTCCAATAATTCTTAACTTGAAATAATTATTTATTCAGCATTCCTTTTTTCATCTTCTACTTCCATGAATGGTTGTTGTGAAACTGTGCAGGCTTTTTCAAGCCCGTTTTTGCTGTACCTCTTGAGCTTAAATTGTGGTAAAAATCGTACATCACAGTTCCAAGTTTTCAACAAGTTCAACTGTGCACCATTTCGCAAATCTGGAATTTCTGGAAATACCCATCAATTTAATCAAAATTATTTTATGGCATCTTAGATTTATCAGTATACCTAAACCACAAGAATTGAACTCGTCTCTTTCAGTTTTTAGAGTAAAATTGATGACATCTTCTCTATTGGCATGTTGACGATTTTTACGATTCCCTATAGAATGCTTCTTTTTTATTAGTTCCAATTCTGCATCAAATCTAGCCAAATATCTGCAAAATCATTTATGACACTTAAGTTGCTATTATTAAATTAGTACTTTTGAATAATGTCCAGTGTTTGCTGAGCAGAGTACACGTCACAATCTTCTAAATGTTGCTTGAACCATATCAATTTCTCACATATCAGGCCTTGTTTCATATTCCGAGACTGCTTGTTTTTCTCGCGCGACTGTGCTCTGCAAAATAATAAATAAAAAAATGGGTGTCGATGAACAGTTTAGAGTTTGTACTTCTTGATTTGTTTTGCTAGAGCGTTGGTCTTTCGGCTGTTTGGGTGCTTGCACTTGATCAACTCCTTTACCTTAGTCTAAAAAATACAGAATTATGTAATGGTAAGCTAAGTAAAGAAACTGTAATCGAACCATTGTTGCAAATTTTAGAATCTTTATCTAAATTAGAAATTTATTTAGGAATATTACTGACTTAAAATAATAATAAGTTAGATCAGAGTTAGGTTATGATTATGATCATAGCCAAGAGATTTTATGATTGACAGGTGAACACGTGCTTTTGACACATTCTGTATATTTATAATAATAATTATGGCACAATGGCGATTCATACTCGGCTTCCACAGGAATAATAATATTGTATTTGTTCCTTTTCGAAAATTTGTTTGCGACAGTTCAAAATATCAAATACATTATTAACTACCGGGTGACTATAAATGATTGACATTTTTTGTCTTAGGTTGGCAATATTTTTTAACTTTTCCATGGGGTACACTGATTTTCAAATTTGAAATTGTCAAATAAACGTCAAATTTAAAAATTGCCCATGTCAGAATTGTTTTCAAAATGGTTTTGACAACTGGAAGATCTTTTCCATCACTCGCTCTAACCATTTTCTCCGTTATTTGTCACTTTTCGTTCGATATTATTCGGTAAGTTACACTTTTTGACAACAATATTCCAACCTGAAAAGTTAATAAACATAAATCACGACGACAGTTAATCTGGTACCAATTCCTCACTGTTGCCAATTACCTAAATTTAAGTCAATCGTTTATAGTCACCCGGTATATAAAAAAACTCAACCGTGGCTTCAATATTTTCAAAATAGGGTGTATTCAATTCTTTTAAAAATTTGAATGCATTTTTTACTCAATGTTTGAAGTGCAAGTTTTTATGTTCATTCGGTTATTGTTGTAATGTATGTGTTTTTGCCTAATTTTGGTTGTTGGATGAAGTCTTTCAGTCTGTTCCAAAGTTACAAGTTCTAATAAAATTGTTATTTTTATTCAAATTGTAAGTTCACTCCACAGGTTCACTCAAAATGAATTTAAAATTTAAGTGGCAACACTGCACGCGGGTGCTACCATCTATGAGTGAGGCACATACTAAAACACACATTAGTGACATTGAAAAAAACTAACCTCAAAAATAAACAAATAAGCCGGTAATTAGCCGAATCAGCACTTAGCTAAACAACGCTGAAATGTTTATTTGTTTCGCCTTTTTATCATTCTTCATCTTCAATAACGGCGTCTACGGTTGTGACAATCCGGAAATAAAGTCCAACACTTACACAACCGAAGATGCAACAATTCTCACGCACATCGCTTACATTTCGGAATTCTCTGTGAAATGTGGCTCTGGTACCGTATCAAACTTGTACGCGCTGTTGGGCGATTCCGTCCAACCAATCGGGGCGGTCGCGCCCAACAAGTATCAAATCAGTTGGACCGAAGAAGTAAAATCTGCCCGCACTGGTGATATTACCATTAAAATTTACGACGACGAGAGCTACGCGTTACTGAGGAAGGCACAAAGATCGGGAGACGATTTGGAAGGAGTCCCCGCTTTTGGAACTGTCACGGTCAACCATCCCGGGACTTACAAGGGACCATGGATCAGTTGTGAATGTTTGGCTGTAGCATTTTCTGTGATTGTCTCCTACTACGCCATTCACTTCAGATCAAAGCTTTTGGCTTAAAGCTGTTGAATGAAGATGAACGTTGTACAATATTTTTTAATGAAAATAAAATAATTCCAATAAATACTGATTTGGATTATCTGTTTGCTTTGAATTTAGTGAATTACTTATGATGTTAGGTCTATGCCAGGGAAGAAAGACTTCTTAGAGATGATCTCACGCGTCTCGTAGTGGATGTGGCTTCCAGGGTATAGTTGTCCAGAGTGTAGAAAATGTTTGACCATTAGATGGATAAATTTGACATATAAAATACAATTAATTTCTTTTTTAACAAATTATATGTCCAAGCGTCGGTTTAGACGTTTTTTAGCAACCTTTTGGTTGACAGTTTGTCAAATGTCATGATATGTCAATGTCAAACGTCTACATTGTAAAAATAAAACAACTAACGTGCGTTCAAAAAAAAACGAGGCTGCGTTGGCCATGGAAAAACTTTGTGCATCAATTTAGTGTAGCAAAATTTCGAACTGTCAGTTCGAATCTGTCAGATAGTTTTTAGGTTGGGTTCTTTGTTGACAATGGTTTCATATACGATTATTATGTTGGGACAAATTTCAATAAATGGACGCATTATGTTTATGAGAGCGATATACACATGTCCTGGCATTAATTATAAACAATTTACATAAAATTTGTCCGTTTTATTTTGGTGGAAAATTTTAGACTGACAGTTCTTGTCATTTGTGGTTTCTACACTGGAAAGCCGATAAATTCCATGGCCAACGCAGCCTCGTTTTTTTTTTTGAACGCACGTTACTCCAACCTATCCTGAATCTTTTTTTATTTCTACACCCCTTACAAATCACGCGATAACAAGTAACTAAGCGTACACACTTTTTATCGACAAGTCAATTCGATCATAGGCCAAAACGTCGATAAAACAAGTTATTTGATAAGTGCTTTCTTCTTATACATCTTTTAACAGGAGTTTTTCTTTTTATACGGCACCAGAAGCGGAGTAGGACTATACTACTTTTTTTAACTATGAGAAAATTAGATCCCCAAAGATAAAATATTTGTTCTAGAGTCGGCGAAATATAAAACGTGAAACTGTATTGATAAAAGTACTTTGGTGCAGTCTGCACTTTCTCGAAAATATCAAATAACGCTTTCGTTGTCGTAAAAAAAAAAACGATTTGAAATCTGATGAGGACAAAATTTTAGTGGAATGCTTTCATTGCCCAACAATTTATTTTGGCATTAATTTGCTTGGGCTATTTTGGGTACCCTGGGTTTAAGCTGAATTTGCTCCTTGAAATTTTTAGGATTATTGAATCAGATTTAATCATTAAGACGAATGTTGTAAAATATGTTTTAATTAAACAATATTTATTTAATATAAAAATTAACCGATAAAATACTGATTTGATCTGAGAACGTCAACAATACTTATGCAATTGATGAAATATTTTACTGTCATGTGGCGTTACCATTGTAGATCCTGAGGAATGTCCATTGGATATTCACCGGTCAAGCAAGCAGTGCAGTGGCCTCTTGGCACCCCCTTTTCAATATTCCTCTCGACTGCTTTTACTAAACCTTCCACACTCAGATATTCCAAACTATCCGCCCCTAAATTGAAAATTCAATTAAATATTTATGAAATTACATAATATCATAATGCAGAATGGGTGATCCTGAAGATTCATACTTACCAACTTTATCAGCAAGACTTTTTGAATTCAAGTCGTTTGCGATTAGTTCTGCCCTCGTTGGAATGTTAATACCCATATAACACGGGTATTTCAATGGTGGACTGGCTACCCGTATGTGAACTTCAATGGCACCTGCCCGACGTAATAGTTTAATTATAGGGCCGATGGTGTTGCCTCGTACTATAGAATCATCAATGAGGATGACTCTCTTTCCTCTTACGTTCGTTGAAATGGGACCTATAACCACCCATTGTAATAAAACACATACATTTAAAAAATGTCGCATAACACTTCATGAGCTACATCATTTATGGCATCAAGCGTTAAAAAAACGGAGGCTTGGAAGACTATGAAATCTTACTTTTGTTTTTTCCAATGTGGACATTTGAAACTGTCAAATAATGACAGTTGACAGGAGCTGTCATTCAAAATTTTATTCAAAAGACGTTAAAACCGAGACCAGGCGATGGAATTTGTCGAAGAAAGCACAAACGGTACCTTCTGAATTGTGTCCGAAACGGTTATTAACAAAGAACTTAATTTTAAATTTCTCCAAGTGAAGGTTGAAATTTTGCCACACTCGTTCGAACGTCAAAGTTATTCCATGGCCTACGCAGCCTCGGTTGTTTTTGAACGCTCGTTATTACGTGGATCAGGTGCACTCCTACTAACGCCCATACAAAAAAGGGGTTGCGTAGGCCATGGAATAATTTAAGTTCGAATGAGTGTAGCAAAATTTCGATTTTGAGTTGGAGAAGTTTGAAATAAAGTTGCTCAGACACAATACATAAGATGCATTTAAATGTTCATCAACAAATTCCATCTCCATCTCGCTTTAGTCGTCGTTTGAGCAATTTCTTGAATGACAGCTCCCGCCAAATGTCATGATTTGGCAGTCACAAGTCTACACTGTAAGAAATAAAACAAAAGCTAGATCTATGCCTTTCTGAGCCTCCGTTTTTATTTGTACGTATGTTATAACCCCACAAATACAGAGATTTTGCTCTTATGTCGATAAGAACAGAATTATGATAATAATAACGAATTATTAAATTTCATGGAAACATGAATTATTTTCACAAAATGTCAATTTGGTAAAACGACCAAAATGCGAAAATGCAACTTGGACCAATAGAGAAAAAGAAAAAGTAAGAAAGCAAATTCAGTGCAAAAGTTAAAATTGGATTATAAACAACTTCTTCTAATAAAATAGCGTTCACAAAAAACCGGAGGCTTAGGTCATGAGATACACAGAGCGTACAAAAAAGTGGAGGCAGTGAAATGTACACAGCGTACAGAAAAGTGGTTGTTTAATTTTTTTCAGTGGACTTTTGAAATTGGTAAATCGTGTCATTTGACAGAAATTGTCAATCAAAAGGCGTCTAAACCAACGTTGTTAAAGAAGACACTAAAGTAAAGTATGTAGCTTGTCCGAAATGGTTTAGATTAAATCTCAAATTTCTCTAATCCATGGTCAAGATTTTTATACAGGCTGACCTAGAGCTCCGTAAAAGCTCCATAACGTTTTTGCTATTCAAGTGTTCGATCTGAAATTCTTTTTGGATGATAGGTGCGCTTCTGCTGCACATATTAAAAATATTTTCATTTGTATACAGGGTCCAAATATTATTAAAAGGCCAAAGTTATGTTTTTTTAAATAGAACCACCCCATTTTGATTTTATTTTTGAATTGTATACTAAGTTCTGCGTTAAATTTACTTGGGTCATTTTCACCTATCTATCATACTTTTTAAAATACGTAACTTTATGTTCCAAAATTCCTTGATGTTATTGTTCCGTTAAAAAAATCATATCTTCTAAACTTTTAAAGAAAACATACCCATTTTTTTTCTGTGAAGTCCCAAGACTTTGGTCAATCTTTGAGCTATTGCCGAGCGGCGAAGGAATATTCCAACGCTTACTACGATTTTTTGAAAATGATGAACTACAAATGGGGAAAACTCGATTTTTTCAAATGGAACACCTGTATATTTTTACAACATTCTTTAGCATTTTTGATAAGCTTTTCTGTGATATAGGGTTTCTAGGGTTCAATTATGATATTAGAAAAGTTATTGAGAAAATATCATTTTTTAGATGAAACCACTGTTTTTACTAGGCTTGTGCCAAAATTAAATGTTACATTTGACATTTCTGTTTCATGGAAACTAAAGACTAAAGTCGAAATGAATTTTAGACGCCAAGTACAGAACTTTATGGTGCTGATTTTCTAAATTTAATACATTTTTCGAACAAAATGCTTGGTGTATGGTAATTGGAATTATTTGAACAATATTTTATTTTTAGATAAAGCTACATTTTAAAGTAATGGGTTTGTTAATAGGCACGATATGCACTATTATTCGATTGAAAACTATAATTGGCTGCGAACCATCGTCCACCGAGAGATACTTGTAATTTCTTCAAACCGATTTCCCGTTACTACTAGAAGACCTAGACTTAACTACAAGAGCGATCATGTGGTTACAACATGACGGTACTCCAGTTCATTTTTATGGTATCATTCAGCAGTTTTTGAATCAAAATTACACTAACCGTTGGATAGGAAGAGGAGGAAGTATTACTTGGCCAGCTCGCTCCCCAAACCTGACACCCATTGATTTTTTTTATCTTGGGCAATGTTAAAGAAAAAGTTTATAGGGTTCCATCAACTACAGCTGAGAATATGAAGCAGCGAATAACCGATCCATTTCACTCTATTGCGTTTGCGTTTTTTGTTCGTAGACTGAATGTTTGTGGAGAACAGAATATTTGAACATTTGTTATGATGCGAATAACCAATTTAATACTATGATAATGTATTTTTCTAACTATTGTTGAGCTTATTATGATTGTTGATTCTTTTATTATTTTATTAAACATTGGCCGTTTGCCTATGGGTTATGTTGGATTGTATTATTTGTACTAACTGTTGGAAGATGTAATACTTATTAGCACAAAAATGACAATCTCAAACTTGATATTTAATTCTTGCACAAGATACTAGAAAGTGGTTTCATCTAAAAAATGCTATTATCTCGATAAATTCTCTAATATCATAATTGAACCCTAGAAACCGTATATCGCAGAAAAGCTGATCAAAAACGATAAAGAACGGTGTAAAAATATACAGGTGTTCCATTTGAAAAAATCGAGTTTTCCCCATTTGTAGTTCATCATTTTCAAAAAATCGTAGCAAGCGTTGGAATATTCTTTCGCCACTCGGCAATAGGCTCAATAGATTGACCGAAGCCTAGGGACTTCACAGAAAAAAAAATGGGTATGTTTTTTTGACAGTTTAGAAGTTATGAATTTTTGAACGGAACCTTACATAAAGAAATTTTGGAAAATAAAGTGACGTAAAATCAAAAAATATGACAGATAGGTGAAAATGACCCCAGTAAATTGAATGCAGAATTTAGTGTAGAAATCAAAAATTAAATCAAAATGGGGTGGTTCCATTTAAAAAAACATAACTTTGGTCTTTTAAGAGCGCTGTTCACCCAAGAATTTTTGTCCCATTTTAATATGGCTCAATATTTTTGAAAACGGTTTTCAAATTTTGCTTTGAAATTCAATAACGCATAGTGCATGCCTAATTACATGTTACAATAAAAAAAATTACAATAAAAAAACGCTATTTATGATAATTTAATAATTTAAAAAAGCATGCACTCTTCTGTAGATATTTGTATACCGATCAACGCAACTTGCGATGTGAAATTCCATCACTGATTAATAGGGGAAGAAAAATTAGTTTTGCTCCGTACGAAGCGTTACGGCGTTACGTTCAGATCGACAGACTCTCTCACTGAGCGACGTAAGTAACAGCGTGTGTCTTTGATATGTGCATTTCATCTTCTGCACTTGCTTTTAGTCACGCGGTGTACAGCGCTCTTAATAATATACAGGTGAGTCATTAGTGCGGGATCGGTCCATAATTCGTGAACCATGTAAGATAGAAAAAAATTTTTAATACAATTTGTACACCGTTTGCCAGGCTGCACAACCTAAAAATATTTTAACGTATACAGAATGTTCTAAAACTCAGGAATGCTACACAACTTTGTTTTTTCAAATAGAACTACGTATATTTTATTTTAATGTTGGGACCCTTTTTCTGATAGCTTTATGGTGGTATAAGGTATTTTACATTTTGGACCACTGTTATCAAATTACAATTTTTTTTTCACATTTTTTGTCATTTGCAGAGGTTCACTTAAAAATTTATTGAGAGGCGGTTTTAGCAGCTAGAAGGCTAAAAGTGGGCAGAAATATGAAGAAAGGATTGTTCTTTAAGCCCGATGTGCAAAATATCATTTTTACTATACAGCAATAATTCGTGTCGCATTGTACTATTTTTAAATAAGCTTAACTTTAGTTTTTTAAATGGCACACCCTATATTTTTGCATTCCAGCGAATGCGTCTGGAGTCTGGCTACGTTTTTTATTAAGGTGGTTCTATAGCTAAAATCCATAATTTACGAGATATTTGATATTTTTGGCTATGATCCAGATTGAGCCAGGATAAGGTAGATAGTGTGCCATGGAAACCATGAAAATCATTTTAACTTACATTTTAACACTGCACAGTTTTGTTATTACCGACTTATCTATTCCATTATTCACAATTATTTATATTTTACAAGAACAAATCCTTATGATTTATTGTCTTTAATAAGGCGAAACAACCAAAGAGAACATGAAAATAAGAATCAAAAATGCCTTTAGAACCGTTTGTCAGCAAATGTTACGAAATATTGGAAGATCATTTACCCACCGCGCGGAAGTGTGTGCTCAAGAAGGTGGCCGCCACATTGAATATATTATTTAGTTTAGCTTACCTTATTGAATTTTTATATTTATTTGTTTAAATGCTTATTTGTTCATTTATTTAACGTTGAGCGTAAATTCTTGCCGCAAGCAAATTATTTCGTTCGCCTTCTTCCAGACAATAAATCATATCGATTTGTTCTTGTAAAATAAATTCATTGTTTATAATGGAATGGATAATCAAATAACATGGTGATAATACAACTGTGCAGTGTTGAAATGTGAGTTAAAATGATTTCCATGATTTCCATGGCACACTATCTGCCATATCCTGGCTTAATCTCAATCAAAGCTAAAAATATCAAATATCTCGTAAAATATGAATTTTAGCTATAGAACAACCTTAATAAAAAACATAGCCACACTCGAGGCACATTCGATGATATACAAAAATATAGGGTGTTCCATTTAAAAAACTAAAGTTAGGCTTATTTAAATATAGTTAAATTTGACACAAATTATTGCAGATCCTGTATAGTAAAAATGATATTTTGCATATCGGGCTTAAAGAGCAAACCTTTCTTCATGTTACTACCAACTTTCAGCTTTATAACTGCTAAGACGGTCTCTCAGTACATTTTTGAGTAAACCTCTGCAAATGACAAAAAATGTGAAAAAAAATTTGTAATTTGATAACGGTGATCCAAAATGTAAAATATCTTATACCGCCATAAATCTATGTCAAAATGGGTTCGAACAGTAAAATAAAATATAGGTAGTTGTATTTGAAAAAACAAAGTTGTGTAGCATGCGTAAGTTTTGAAACCCTCTGCATACGTTAAAATATTTTTAGATTGTGCAGCTTGACAAATGGTATACAAATTGTATTTAAAATTATTTTGTATCTAACATGGTTTAGGAGTTATGGACCGATCCCTCACTAATGACTCACCCTGTATAACTACTACCGGGTGACTGTAAATGATTGACTTAAATTTAGGTGATTGGCAACAGTGAGGAATTGGTACCAGATTAACTGTCGTCGTGATTTATGTCTATTAACTTTTCAGGTTAGAATATTGTCAAAAAGTGTAACTTACCGAATAATGGCGAACGAAAAGTGACAAATAATGGAGAAAATGGTTACAGCGAGTGATCGAGAATATCTTCCAGCTGTAAAAACCAGTTTGAAAACAATTCTGATATTGGCAATTATTAAATTTGACGTTTATTTGACAATTTAAAATTTGAAAATCAGTGTACCCAAAGGAAGAGTTAAAAAATATTGCCAACTTAACACGAAAAATGTCAATCATTTATAGTCACCCGGTAGTATGTATAGTCTAATCATTTTAAAGGCCTATTCTGAACGTCATAGTAGACTGAGGTTGCACTTGACTTTTCCACTGAATGTCAATGTCATAAATGAAGCAACATTCAAACCTGGCTTTAAAAATAAATCATTTTCTTAATATTTTTTTTTGATAAAACAATAAAAACTAAAACTCACTAAATTTGAGGGCCACATTCAACTGCCTCAAACGATTGGTGGGCTGAATAAACGTTCTTCCGACATACGTATTCTTGGTCAGAAGCTCGCCCATTGGAATGTTCGATTCTTTAGAAAACCCAAAAGCGGCCGCATTTCCCGATTCAGGAACCGATCCTACGATGTCGGCTTCCACGGGATGCTCGATGGCCAGCTGCCGCCCGCACTGAGAGCGCACGCTGTAAACTTCCTGTCCTTCGAAAATACTGTTCGGTCTGGCAAAATACACGTATTCGAATATGCAAAAAGCCAGTTGCTTGTCCGCAGGCCTCGGCACGATATCCACGGTGCGGACGCCTTGTCGCGTCATTTCAATTATTTCCCCCGGCAGAACCTCTCGAACATACCGCGTGATGGTTAGATATGCACAGGATTCAGACGATACCAGCCACCCTTCCGGTTGAAGATTCTCGTCACTGTCGTGGGAGCTCGAGAGGATTTTTCCCAGGCAAAGTGGCCGATTTCCGTACGGATCTCTCACTGCATAGATGCGATCCTTGAGCATTAAAACAACGGAATAGCTTAAGGGAGCAAGCTGCATTAGATGCCTAATTCTGGCGGGCCAGTCGGGTCCATTCACTTCACCTTCCGGCGGAATCAAACACAAAGCTTGGGTGATGATTTCACTGTCTGAATGGGTGGACAGGCCGACGCCGCGGTCCAAAACCATCTTCCTCAGACTCGAGCAATTTACAAGTTGGCCGTTATGCGCTGTGGCCAAAGACCCGTGCATGGAATGAACAACAAACGGTTGACAATTAACAGCAGACGATGCTGCACGAGTTGTGTATCGCGTGTGTCCGATTCCCAACGATCCCTTCAACTTGCTGATGAGTTCCTTGTTGAAGACGTTCTTCACCAAGCCCATGCCTTTATAAATATTGAACTCATCTGTCCCGTCGCTTGTGACAACCCCACACGACTCCTGACCTCTGATGATTAATTAGTTACGATAATTTGTCATAAAAGCGATAACCTTACCGATGTTGAAGCGCTTCGAGACCTATACAGATTATCTGCGCTATTTCAGAACTTTCTTCCGGCCAATCCATGTTTCCGATAGCAGCAAAAACACCACATTCGTGGGTTAGACCCGTTGCAAATTGGTCTCCTGACTTACTCGCTGAAGCCATTGCTTCGATTTTACCAGTTTTAGTTATTTTGATACAAACTGTTGTCTTTTAGAGCATCTGCAAGTAGCACGTGCAAATATAAGGTTAGGCTAATTAACAAACTGGGACCTGTTGCTAGATGACGTAGCCGAAATAGAGATTTGGATGGTCCTCTCTTATAGGTTGAAGGGTTGAATAAAGGCGCGAAAAGTGCGATAAAACCGGCATACCGCTATTGGGGCTTCGCTATGGGGCTATGGGCTATGGGCTATCAGCACCGAGTCATCTTCACTATTCTTCACCAAAGCGCAGATGTATGTACCTACCTAACCACAAAGTAGAGACCCCATAGAGACTATAGCCTCTACTCTCAAACTATTGAAAGGTGAGAAGTTCACACAGGAACACACGCTGCAGGTGGTTCGCAGGAACATTCCCTATGTCAAGAGCTCAAGAACTACCCCAGAACATAAACCATTCAAAGCTAGAAGCCCACCAACATAGAGGGGACTTCATCAAAAAAGCTGATGAAGATCACCCAAATGTACTAAGTTTCTGAAGGCTTTGCAGAAAGACTAACAGGTAAAACTTGGATCGCTGCAAAAAACAATGAAAACGCACTTTATATGGGGAGGAGACTTTAAACTTGTTACTATAGAAAAACACTGCACAGGAAGCAGAACCCGGCAGATCTTCTATAAGTAGCTGAGGAAAGGACGCAGGTTTTTGCTAATACCAAATCACTGCCCCCTGAAGCAACAATTAGGGAAGCCACAAGAAAGCTCAGCAAACACGAGAGTTTGGAAAAGTGGCAAGATAGATGCCTTAGTTGCCACCGGAGGATTTACGGATAGGCCTGACTCTAAAGGACGCCATTAAATGCTCTAAACAAATAAAAAATGAACAAAAAAAAGTATATGGTAAATAAAAAAATTATATCATTAGATAAAAATAAAAAAATTGGATACATCGATTGTATTCTACTATTTTATTACGTTACGAGCGGACGGGCGCCCCAAAACCATAAATTTTAACTGTAGACACTTGCTTGAAGTACTCTTCTTGCATCTCATCTCACTACCCTTCTCCCCCAGTCTTGTTTTTAAGTTATGGGTTTTGTGTATTTTTTAAAAAATCTATTTTTAGGATTTCGTTTACCAGTATTACTTCTGATATATGATCAGGGTAGAGAGAAATCTCTCATGAAGAACAGGGGTTTTGTATAAAAGAGAAAAATACATAGATTTTTTGGGAGTTTTTCTACACTTAAACAACTTCAAAAGGGCGCATGCACGTTTACTCTTTTACATTTTGATTGAATACAGTTCAGTCGTTAAGATTTCATGTTGAGTGGGTCTAGAAAAAAATTAAGCCCTTACCCAGTCGAGGAAAAAAGGTCTCTGAAGACCAAATGACTGAGAAGCTGTTCAAAAAATTTCCAAAGCTTGAGACATTTTTCACAAGTATCTACAACAGACACTTCGGCTCCAAATCAGGAAGCAACGGTGAAATAAGCTCTGAATTCTGATCTAGATCGAAAAAGTATTAAAAGTAATAATGGTTCATTCAAATGGGAATTAAAAAACCCAGGTAATTTTAAGAAGGATGAAAAATTACTGTTTTCGATACCTTTTTAAATTGTATTTCAGCCTTGTGTTGGCAATCGAAACTGAAAAAAATACTTGTGAAGAGGTTGATCACCAAATTTGCAAACATGCTCCAATACTTTTTTGTTTTTTTTTTAATTCTCCGCATTTTCGACTTATTGTCTGGGGCGTGTTTCTTGAATACTGCTCCATTTTAAAAACGAAAAATAAAATTTAAAAAAAACCCGAAGAACATCGTTATAATTATGACAAAGTGTTTCAAAAACGTTAAAATATGGGCTCTTCGACGGCGATGATTGTATATTCCAATTGGTTTTCTTAGTTTTCTCATGTCTCTTGTTCATCAATATATTTTCGTTGAGATTGTTTACTGTCTTCTTCACAATTATACTCTTCAGTTATAGCTTCTCTTTCCACCGGAGGATTTAAGTATAGGCCCGGGCTTAAGCGCACCTGAGTCTAAGGGACGCTACTGATTGCTCTAAATAAAAAAATAAAAGTAAAGCACAAAATGAGCAAAAGATCTTTACATAAAAAATTATATCATTATCAATTTTCAATATCGTCTAGTTTATAGTGGTCAAGTCAAAATTTGAATTATAGCATTATATTATACAGGGTGGCACATGAACGTAAATTGTTAATTTAATTGATTTATTTAAATGAAACATCCTGCATATTTTGGTAGCAATCGATCACATTTTTGATGAGCTTTCTAATGACATAATTATGTCTCTCACTTGCCTATCATTTTTCAACTTATTCTTAGTCAACTATTATTCACATTCCATTATTCATATATCATTTATCGTCACAAAGCTTATCAAAAATTTAATCGATTGATGCCAATAAAATATGCAGCAGGGTGTTTTATTTGAAAAAATCCATTAAATTAACAATTTGCATTCATAAGCCATTCTAAATATTAAATTATTGCAATTCAAAATATGACTTGACCGCGATAAACTAGACGATTTTAAAATTTTGAAAAAAAAAAGTTAAAATTCTCAATAGTTTGGAGCAACGATTTTTCAAAATTAGGCCTTTTCTTCGCTTAACTGTCAAATAATAGCAATACAACTCGAGTTAAACAAAAAAAAGTCAGGTCCATAAAAGGTTATTCAAAGTATAATTATTTTTTGATAAGAAATCCAAATATCGTAATATACTGGGGGTTTCATAAAAAACAAAGCTTCGATGCACCACTCTCTATGTGGAGATGCTGTACAGAAGCATATACAGGGTGATTCACGTAGACCGTTCATTAGAACATTTTCAATTTCCCGTAAAGCTAGACAGTTGAAATTTGGTGTATGATTATCATCGATTATTCTGAATCAAAGTAAAATACTATCAAAATGGCGGCACTTCCGGTTATACCGGAAATTGACATCAACTTTGTTATTTTAAATGGCAACCCCTTATTTTTATGCACTCGTTTGTTTTGGCAATCAATTCCAAATAAGATGCGCCCAGGTTGTCTTATCTTATCTCTCATAGTTTTAGAAATATTCTTATTTTAATAATAAAATTTGGAAATGCAAGCATTTTTCTAAAAATTAATATCTCTTGCAAAAAAAAATGTGACAGTCGCGAATGTGACAGCGAAGAGAACACTTCGAGCTCTTCCACATCGCAACTTAAACCACTGATGAAATCCGCCGCAGTTGTGGATGAAACGTCTGGAGATTCATTGGGGTCACTTGTTGAATTAGCTCCTCGGAGCGTTCACTACACCCCACCTAATGGAACTTCAAATGGAACACGGTCCAAAATCCCGAATAAGATCGTTATAATTAATAACACCGACCGTGAAAGCCTACATACTTTCATCTCTTGAACCATTTGAAATATTGCAATAATTTTTTTTCTATCGGTTAGTATAACTTTAAAGAATAATTCGAGAGTACTTCTAATACATTTTAATGCTTCGGGTGGGCGTTGCGGTTTCCTGAAAATTACTATAACAAAATGCCAAAAACTCCGTTTTTTCAAATTACAACACCACAATCTAATAACGGAATTCAATGTAAAAGTAAAAAATAACTCGACCTTTATAAAGGTTTGTTATGCCAATTCAACATAAATTGTTCTATCTTATAATGAAAACAAATTTGGTTTTGGTAAAGGCCGCTAAATACAACCGTGTTAAATTTCAATTTCAAACGTACATAACTAAATTTTTTTAAATGGGTTCCAATTTTTTTAAAGAAAAAGTTCGAATTTTTTGTTTTTTAATTTCTTTGCAGTTTTTTAATATAAATTTTCAATTTATTTGATTTAGTTACAGTTTTCGTGTTAATTAAACGCAGAATAGATTATATTCCATGTTTTAGCAGGAGATATTCTACTGGGAGAAAATTTCTAATTGTTCAATCAAGAGGAATAATGGGTACGTCAATCGTTAAAAAGTTATCAGTATTTATTATTTACATCATATTTAAACAATCCAAATAACATCATAATGATTTTGGGCTTAATTAAAAAATAAATAATAAAAACATGTACAGTATAAGATTATTTACAGAACTGAACTGAACAAGAAAAACAAATGACAAATTAAAACTATGTTGCAGACCTTAATTAATGTTTATCAACGAACTTAAATCTAGATAATACTAGAATAACGAAAAGTATCAAATAAGACGTAATCTTTTCAGTTCAGCATCTAGGTCAACTATTTTATGACTCAGTGACTTCAGTAAATTGTAAGTAATAGTAGCGGTGCTGCTCTCCTTCATCGCTGATTTAGTTATTATAAATGCTAGTGTGCCATTGTGTAGCTAAGATCCATGCACTCGGTGTAATTCGGTTTTTCTTGAGACGGAGGATTGTCGCATTCTTCTAGAAACTTTATAACTTTTTCCGTTGTTTTGATGGCACACACGCTGGAAGCCTCGGTCTGCAAAAGAACCCCGTCGATCGATGTTCAACGAACCGAACGAATACTCACAGATGCGGTAAGATTCATAAAATTGAAAAACTTCTTCGACAGGTCCACCATGTCAACGAAGTTGTTTCCGCGCAAGAACTGACGAACCGTGCTTTGGAAGTCCTTGTTTTCCATCACCAAAAATCCTATGAGCATTACGATGTATGAAGCCAGGAACGTGTATTCCATGTGCGTCCCAGCTTTTTGAAGAACTGCAAACACCAATAACATCAATAATCTAACGAGTCGACATCATAAATGTGTCTTTACGTTTGTCCACAGTATCATCAATAAACTCTTCGTTCGATTTGTGAGTTGTGGGTGCAGTGTCGCCGTCTTTCTCGCCGTCTAAAATGGCGTTCGTCCGTTTCTCTGCGATTTTCGCGCAGCCTTCCCAGTCATAGAACTGGGCAATTAAGGCCTCCACTGCGCTTTCTTCTCCTGAAACATCGACTCCTTCAGTAATGAAACAAAACATTACTACGAATTGCATGGACTGGACGAAGATGTAAGAAAAGTGTGAATAATCGGAGGTTTCAACAACTTACGTGAATAAATGCTCTCCAATTTGGATGGTGCTTTGGCGTCCATTAGCAGCTTCTTATTGGCTTCATTATCTTGAATGAGGTTGATCAACAGCATTAAAACCTGATTAAAAAAACGAATCGTGTCAAACCAAACCAATTTGCATAACAAACAACAATTACCAAAACGCCCAACTCAAACTTCTTCTGTTCTGGAATATAATGAGGTACTTGGAGAAGTAGATGAAGACTGGTTTCGATAATTCCCGTCCTGGAACCTATTAGAGTGCTTCCCAATGCTGGAAACCGACAGAAACTTACACAAACTCCACGTTTGAGGTGCGTAAAACTTACATTGGCTCCCATAGTGATGCGTTAAATTAATCAATACTTTCAGTGTAACGAGCAGAGCTTCCCTTATTATGGTTCCGGTACTTTCTTTGTCGGTTATATCAGTCACTGGATACAGCGGAATCTCGCCGTCGCATAATTTATATAAATTAACAAGCGTATCAAGAATGACTCCATCATTATATTTTAGCAGGTACATTTGATTCTCTTCGTTGTTGGTGGTCACCTGAAAGCGACGGTTTTAAAAACGAACTGAACACCGCTCCGAACTTACGTTTTCCAAAACGCGCAAACAACGATCGACTTTACGTAGTTTATCCAATAGAACGTCCGTCCACGACACTACGTAGTCGGAGACTTGTCTACAACACTCGCATATCGTCTTCATGATATGCTCCAGACCTCCCAACTCCCGCAGCTCTTCTTTGAACCACTCTCCCGCACGTTTCGACGTCAGACTTAGCAACGTTTCCATGGCCAGTTGGCCCACGGTGATGTTGTCCAGGTTCAAGTGCATAGTGTGGCCTTGGCTCTGAATTTCCGCACACAACTCTCGCACTTTTTGCTTGTTCTTCTCGAGCTGGGCCGAACTTAAGCCGCAAACGTCCAGCGCCTGTTGGTAGCTGACGTCTGACTCGAGTAGATTTAGCATCAGTTCTAAGCAGTCGCGGTCTAGGTCCATGTTCAGGCGGTCTTGGCTCAAGACGAACATTACCGTCGCAGTGCACAAACCCAGGCTCTGAAAATGCGGTTTTAAGACGATTGGGGGCTAGTTTAGGGCCAGTGCATTTTTTTAAGTGAACGCCATTTAAAAAAAGCTGAGTACGAATAGTTCATTTCGAACCAACATACGAGGGGAGTTTATAAAGTTATCTACAATCGAAATTATTCTGTCATGTAATCACTGATGTTACATTATTACTATCAGAGTTGTAATTTACAAGTTGGGTCCAAATCGGAGATTCTTTGGTTTTTCTGTAAAGCGTTAAAAATGGAAAAATGGTTTGAAACTCGAGCACAGAAGCGTCATTACATTTCTAACAAAAAAAGGCAATCACCCGAAAAATATCCATGACACATGCCGGCGGTGTACGAAGAGAATGTCCAAGATATGTTTTGTGGAAACAGTTTAAATAAGACAGGGAATCCATTTAAGTAGTGGGAGGCTTGTTGTAGATGATCAAAAACGTTAAAGAAATCGTGTTAAACGATCAGCGTGTGAGTGTTATATATACAGGTGTTTTTTTAAGGCGGCCATTAGATAATTTTTAACTTCCTATAGTGCTATAAATTTGAAATTTGGAATACAGTCAAAATTGATCATTCTGAATCGAAATAAATTATTTCCAATATGGCGGCACTTCCGCTTATACCGGAAGTAAACGCCATCTTTGTTATTTTAAATGGAACACCATAGTTTTTATTTAATTTTCGAATACCCTCTTTCTTTTTAAGTATCTTATACCTACATTGTACTTATCTATCTATCAAAGTTTTGGAGATATGCGCACTTTTTTACAAAATTTTGCAATTTCAGGGGTTTATTCAAAAAATGATTTTGGAGTAACCATTGGGAAAATGTACAAACTGTTTTTTCCAGTGGATAGAGGAAAGATCGCAAAATTGTGGGCTGGCCTCAAAAATAACTGTATCACATTCCGAGTACTTACAATAATTTAATGAAAATGCCCAAAACAAAACGTCAATATTTCATTTTTTTTTTATGGCACCTACTAAATTTTATATCGCCAGTCGATAGAAAATGAAATTTAAGTCAATATTGTATTAGGATGTCCTACACCTATCTCAATTACTTTAGGAGTTATTATGATTTATTTAGAAAATGAGTCTAATTCTGTAATCAGGAGGGTGTTTAGTAGGCTGTGAACATTGTTTATGACTGTCAACGTCGCCGTTTAAGTTGTAATAACTTGATTTAATGTAAAATAGATTTAAACGTAAGCATTTTCTTTTGATATTATTGAGTTTGGAATTTTTGGTATTGTCGTTTTATATTTTATTGTTTTTTTATTTACAGTTCTGTTGTAAATTTATGCCCAAAACAGCACAAATATAAGCAATTTGCATAACTTCACTAAGTTTGGAAAGACAGAAAGACAGATTTAATCCCAAATTTTTAGCGGCAGCTCGTCGTTATGCACGGGGAAACGCGGCAAAATATCCCAAAACGTTGATTTGGTTTTCTTTACTTCTAGGATCAACTTTAACTCTTTCTCTGGTGATATGTATTATTCCTTAATGGATAAACTGATTCTGAAGATGGGAAAATTTTTGTTTATTCATTGGGGCTAGGTGCGAATACTAACATGTCCTTTGAACGATTTTATCACAACTTCCGTGAATAATAAACAAATCAAAAATCAATACATTTGGGTAATTATCCATTGCACTCAATTATTAAAACAGATTTACAAGACAACTGCAATTTTTGCAGTGATATCAATTGATTTACGTTCACAGCCTACTGAATTATACTCATTTTCTAAATAAATCATAACTCCTAAAGTAATTAAGATAGGTATTGGACATGCTAATACAATATCCCCTTAAATTTTATTTTCTATCGACTGCAGATATAATATTTGGTAGGTGCCATTTAAAAAAAATGAAATATTGATGTTTTGTTTTGTGAGTTTTTATTAAATCATTGTAAGTATTTAGAATGTGATATAGTTATTGTTGAGGCCAGCCGACAATTCTGCAATCTTTCGGCTATCGACTGCAAAAAGCAATTTGTACCTTTTCCCAATGGTTCCTGCGAAAAAAATTTTTGAATAGACCACCGAAAATGCAAGATTTTGTAGAAAAGTGGGCATATCTCCAAAACTTTTACACATAAATAGGTACAACATAGGTGTAGGATACTCAAAATGAAAGGGGGCATTCGAAAATTAAATAAAAACTAGGTTGTTCCATTTAAAATAACAAAGATGGCGTCCACTTCCGGTATAAGCGAAAGTGCCGCCATATTGAAAATAATTTACTTCGATTCGAAATGGTAATTTTCGGCTGTGTTCCAAATTTCAAGTTTATAGCACTGCAGGAAGTTAAAAAGTTTCTAATGGCCGCCTTAAAAAAAACACCCTGTATATATATATAAATGATATCCTTCTCACTCGTGAACCAAAATTGTGCAATTGTGTTTCTGCTTTGTGCGCAGCTAACTTCTTTTCTAAAATTGTGACTGGACTTGAGGGTGCATTACTTGCCGTTTTTTCAACGAAGCAGGAGTCTATAGAGTAGGTGTAAAAGGGAATTTTTCTGAATTCAGTGATATACACAATTAAATAATTAAATTTTGAAAAAAAAGTATAACGAGTTAACTTTGAAAATGTTGTCTATAGCTGTCTGTACTTACTATTAGCTAAAAAAATAAACTTGTGTGTAATAATTAGTTTAATAATGGTACATTCAAGTTACACTGAGCCCCCAGCGACAGCATTTTGCTCCCCAACTTAGAGAAATATTCCCAAACTACGACAACCGAATATACCAGCAGAAATCAAATTTCCTCAAGAATTATATTGAATTTGACTCCATGTGCTAGTAAAAAAAACAAGTTATCCGTATATCTCAAAACAAATATAGCCATCAAATTGAAAAAAAATTACAAGTAATATAACTTTCAAAAATTAAAAAAAAATTATATTACTGTATCCATACTATTTAGCAACTCTATATCTGTACTAATTGGCACTCAATTTCAACTTGCCAAAGATGGCGATAATATAACATTAATTAGAACAGGGAAAGAACCATATAAAGTGATTGAAATTTATCGACATGAAAGTTTTAATTTCTCAGTACGGACACATTTTTAGAGAATGTCAACAACAAAATATTAATGAGCGATATTAAAGTTATAAAAAATGAGAAATGTCCATCTACATTATTATGTAGGAGTATAACATCTGACGCTTAAATCGGCTTTAAAGAAATATTAACGACGGTTAAAAAAACGGAGGATGCGTAAGCCATGGAATAAGTTTGACGTTCGAAATAATATGGAAAAAACTTCGACCTTGAGTTTTTGTTAATAACCGTCTCGGACACAATACAGAATATAGATTTAATGTCTTCTTCGGCAAATTTCATCTCCTGGTCTTGTTTAGACGTCATTTATGCAAATTTTTGAATGACAGCTCCGGTCCTTCATGTCATGAATTTACAGTTTCAAATGTCTACATTGGAAAAAATAAAACAAAAGGTGGATTCTATAGCCTCCTAAGCGTCCGTTTTTTTTTGGACGCTCGTAAGTTAAAAAAAGTAACAGCTGCTGTTATAAAATCACTTTATGTATGGAAAATTCCTATAGATGCCAAGAAAAAAAGGAGCAGCAGACAGATTAACAAAAAGGAAACTGTGCTCCCTGTATATTATTATAAATAATATAATAGCTTATAAAATTGCTGTATTTATTGATTCTTTTTATGCATTATTTGTAAATCTTAAGATTATTCAACGATGATGGTGTTTCTCGGAATTGTTTAAGATTATTTTTAATAAAATACACTCGGACCAAAAATTATCGCAACACCTGTATATTTTACAGGGATTTATACCAAGATGATGAATGTCATGAATAGATAGAAATAAATACATAAAAAACACTAGGCCTTTTGAGAAATTTATTGCTTTATTGTCATGTTCTTACCCCCAGAAATTTTGTCGTTATGATTTTATATTACAAATCTGAGGGTGTTGCTATAATTTGGTGGAGGGTATATTTACAAAATAAGTATTAAATGGTGTGTATGTTTTATGTAACATAATCATCAAAAGTGTCATAACTTACGAAGTTACAAAAAATTATTACGTGAATAACGCTACAACTTAAAACGGGACGGAATTTAGGAGATGCGAACATTTTTGAAATATTTTAGATGGCAGAAACAGCAAGAGTGACAAAACCTCGTTAGCTAACATTTTTTGTCTTGTTTTAATAATGCGCACTGCTAATTATTTTTCATAAAACACTTATTTTGTTTTGTTCCTCTAGAAACGTAGAGATTATCGACTTACGTATTTTTCCTGTGGCATAAGTAGAAAATAAACTTTTGTTTAGTTCCCTCGCTCGTTTCCTTCGTAGGTAAATAACTTTATAAACTCCCCTCGTAAGTTTTGGATAATTTAGTAAATTTCATTTAAACTGGCTAAATTTTAAATGTTTCATCGTCTAAATGTTGGCAAGATTAAATGCAAATCACCGCAGGCTTAATAATATACTGACCTAATCCGAAACTGAAGTTTTCTGGCTATGACCGAAAATACCTTTAAATTTTACCCTAAACATTTTGCAAATATTTTAAATTCTAAGGCAAACAATGTAAATAAGTTTGGTCTAATCTGAACGAAAGTGTCGTTATCGTAATTTTGAGTGATAGCACTAAAACTAATCCATATAGGAATCTCAATTTTCTAGTATTTTGAGTCAGTATACAGGGTGATTCACGTAGATCGTTCATTAGAAAATTTTGAATTACCCGTAAAGCTATAAAGTTGCAGTTTGGTGCATCATTATCGATCATTATAAATCGAAGTAAAATACTTTCAAAATGGCGGCATTTCCGGTCATACCGGAAATTGATATCAACTTTGTTATTTTTAATGGCAACCCCGTATCTATTTTTATGTTAATATTGATTCGATCACTCAATTGTAAATCGAAAAAAAAAACAGTTTTCCAAGTTATTTTAATATTTTTAATGGTATGCTAAAATTTGAAAATTAATGAATCTTTTTAAATATTGATATCTTTTGAACAATTTGAAATATTGCAATAATGCTTCTTCCTGTTGATTCGAATAATTTTTAAAAATAATTCTAGAGTACTTTTAATACTTTTTAACGTTTCAGAAGGTTGTTGCAATCTCCCGAAAATTACTATAACAAAACGACAAAAACTCAATTTTTTCAAATTGCAACCCCATAATCTAATAACAAAATTCTATGAAAAAGTAAAATATAACTCGACTTATATTTGTTAGGCCAATTCTCGATAGTTTTGACGATATTCCACATTTTGTGTAAAATGCATGTTTTCTTTAGCTTTTGATATTGTATGTAGGCCGTGGAATAAAAACATTTGAATCAAACAACTGAAATTAGCATGTCGTATGAATTATGATTTTTATCAAATCTTTACTATAAATTTATTTTGTAAATTAATAACAATAAAACAGCAAACAAGAAAGTAAAACAAAACTTTAACTTAACAAACACTGTAAATAAATTAATGTGGAGGTACAACATTGTATTTAATGCAAATGTTCAATCAAATATTACTTTATTTGTGTAATTATTATTTTCCATTGCAACAATAAGTATACATTTCAATTACAGAACACTTAACTGAATTTCAATAATGTGACACAGGTGTTGATTTCAATTGTTTGCGATTCATTTTTTATATTTCACAGCCTATACATATCAAAATCAAAAGAAAAATACATTTTTATAGGGAATGAGAAATATCGTAAAAACTAAGCAAAACTGGCACATGATAGATACCTTTATAAAAGTCGAGTAATATTTTATTTCTACATCGAATTACGCTTTTAGATTGTTAGGTTGCTACACGAATTACTCCAGATGAATGACTTCATAGGGCGACTTTGTCCGGAACTATCTCTTTTCTACACATTTAAACTAGGCGCATGACATCTTTGTCACATATAGTGTAAGCAAATGTAGAGGCGCTGTAGTCCTTGCTAATAATTTTTACGACCGCTAGATGTCATTACAAAATGTATTATTTAAATTCAAATAACCGGCCCAATATTTTTAATATTTTAAATTGAACAAGTAAATATCAAAACTTACTTGCATTTTGTATTTGTGAATAATTTTATGCGAAAGATGACTCTTTTTTGCATTATTTGTGGTGTTGGTGAAAACCAAGTGGAGAACTGTTTTATAAAAAGTAAAGAAATATTATTATAAAACAAATCCAGAAAATCTATTTACATAATTGCAGAGCGAAACTGTGGCAAGAAATCTCCAAAATTGCAATCTAAAGCAAAAGTGGAGAGTTTGCAAGAAACAATTTTCGGCATCGTTAGATATTAGTTCCTTATTTTTGTGTATGAATTTGAGGAACTAAGCCAGGTTGCTCTAATTTCTTCCTCCGTCCTTCAAGATTTGCATTATTATATAATAACCCCAATTTATTATCATATGTTTAATTATTATACCCATCTTAGAAATGTAGTTGTTAACATTTTGGGTATAGCTTTGTTTAATTTAAATTATGTAATATAATAAATTGATTTTTATAAAACTGTTTATTCTATGCCATCTAAATCATAAAATATTCAAAATATAATAGCATTTTTACTACCTATAAAAAGAGATGATTTAAATTTGACGCAAAATTCGATCAATGCGCCATCTGAAAACGGTTACCCTAAAGATTAAAGGTCATTCCGCCAAAATATTTGCATTAAGTCGGCCATCTGTAGTAATCTGTGGTTGCTATTTGAAAAAGTTATTTTTATTACAACGCCAATAACTGTCATTTTGCAAGTGCGAGCACGGTTTGTAGAGGCAAAGCGTTAGCAGAAACTCCCCAAGTGCAAGCACTTGCTAAAGACAGTTTCTGGCCCTGTGAATAACAAAACTTTTGCGGCCGACAAAGATTTTAATTAAAAAAAATTACATTAATTGTTAAAATTATTTCGGTCAGGGGATTTATTTTTCCCCTGTTGGCGGTACCTATTCCACGATATAATGATTTAAAATAATTTTTTTGACATGTGTAAATTTTGAGTACTGTGATTGCACAATTCCACTGATAATTACCCTGTTTATATCGTGAGGTTTAAGCCGCTTCAACCGCTCAAGCCGCTTGAAGTTTTACGATATAAACGCTAAGGATTGTAAGTTTAGTCGGCTTGGATAAAATGTAAGCGGCTTCAACAAAACAACTGCTGCTAACTTCATTGTCATTCCCGATTTAATATAGTAATATAAAGTTATTTTGTTGCTGGTTTAAAATATTCATGACATTTAGCAGCCACCAAAATCCCATGCACATTATATAAGCCATTTCTTCATTCTACATCATTCCTGCAACTTGACAACTACTGAAAGTTAGGTTAGGAGTATACGTGGCAAACATAAGTGAAGTTAGCAACCCACCCCTACTACTTTCTATAATCAATCCGAATAGCAACTCCGATATAAACGATGTCGGATTAAACTTGTCTAATCCGACTACATTCAAGCCGCCTAAACGCTCACAATATAAACATGGTAAATATGTGAAAATGGATAAAGACACACCACACATATTCAAAAAGTAGCAGAAAATGTATTTCAGAATTTATTACCCGAATAGTCGGCGTTGCCAACATAAAAGCTTTCATTGAAAAACCTTGCTTTCCATTTTCTTGCCTAAACAGGCAAGACGATTTGGACGATAGCAAAATAACTAATTTGAGACGGAGGCAGAAAAAATACGTCTTTGATATTTTGTTATAATCATATTTAAAAAATCGCAGCAATCCTTTGAGTCATTGAAATTGTATAAAAAGTACTTTTGCATTATGCCCTGATGTTATGCAAAACGACAAAAAAATTATTGTATTACCTGCAACGAATCGGGGATATTAATTTATAAAATAATCCTTGCATTTCCACATTTTAGCATTAAATTAAAAATATTTCAAAACTATGAAACGTAAGTGCCGACAATATGGGCGCGTCTTATTCATAATTAAGTGCCTACATTGCTATTTGCTATTTTTATTGCTATTTCAAATAAAAAGTTGTAATCAATTTCCGGTATAACCGGAATAAATAAGTATTTTACTTCGATTCAGAATAATCGATAATGCTTTCTAGCTTTACGGCAAATACAATATTTTCTAATGAACGGTGTACATGAATCACCCTGTATTATTAAGCGTGCGTATACAACAATCAAACAACTGTAAAACATGGTAGATCTTTTTGCAACTCACTTGGTCTTTGGTGGCGTCATGTAAGGCTTTGAAGAACTTGGCAACCGTTCCATGGGCACGCACGTGCATCCTAAAAGCCGGTACCATGCACTTGGAAGCCAACGTAATAGCCGACAGACAGCGCGTACTGATGGGATTATTGTCCTGCAAGGCGTCCAAAATGTACTCCACGTCGTCGTTGAACTCTTGGAACTCGCCGATTTCCTGGATTTGATGAGCTTTCTTCACGTTTTTCACAACCGTATAGAACTAAAATCCGAAATTAGGCAAACCGTAAGATTGAAAATTATGACATACGACTTTATCGCTTTTTGTGCATTTTATGCTCGTGACGTCGCCCTCTCCGTCACTGGCGCCGCCAGTGGTCACCCTGGTCAGCGGATCGTCGTTGAAGCCGAAGTCGTCATAAACCGAACCTCCAGTGTTATTTGCACCGCCTGCCTCGTTTGGTTTCTGGGACGCGTCCTTATCGTCGCTCCACTTGTGTCTATACAGAGCTCGTCGCTTTTTGGTCCCGTCAGTTATTAGAGGCCTGCTTTTAAAAATACTGCCCTTCTTCTTCGATATCAACAGTTTCATGGCAGGTGGGGCATCCGTCGATATCTTCTCCTCTTCTACTGTTTCACACTTTTGTTCCTCGTCGGCCACGGCAAGTGGAGCATTATTCACTGTCGTTGTACTAGTTTTGGGTTCGAACTCGGGTGATGTGCTATTGCTATCCGAATCGGTGTCCCAATCGTCTTCTATCGAGTCTTTTGTAAGGGGATCTTCCGCTACTTTAGTTTCTTCCAGCGGCTGCTCTGGGTGTTCCCTCATTTCGGCCGATTCTATATCCGGTTGTAGTTTCTCTTCGTGCGATTCCTCGACTTGTTCGTTTAACAACACCTCGTGTTCTTTAGACGCATCGTTTTGATTGTACACGTCCAGCAATTCGTTTCTGTACTCGTCCGCGTCGATTTGAAGATCGATGCAGTTATCTGATTCGATTTTTGAATCATCTGTTGTGGTGTTGCCTATCTCCAACAGAGGAGGGTTCGCTTTTAACAAATTATCGTACATCGCTCTCCTCTCCATTTCGTATCTTTCAGCCGGAATATACTGCGGCGACAAGTCAACGTCTTGTTTGGGGGAAGTGAACAAAGTAAATTCCCCGGGAGTATCTGCCGTTGCAGGACTGCTGTCCGGGTCCTGCTGCATGCTCCGCCTCGCTGACCTCGTGATGCGGCAATTGGGCGATCTTTGCGAGGAATCCCTGAGTGACCTAGGCGAGGTTGCGTTTGACGTAGAAGGGGTGCTGGATGGGGTTGGTGTGCTCTCAGACTCGTCGGAATCGTTCACTAATTGAGATTTTCCTCTACATATCCTTAAAACTATAGGAGGTTTTGTTTCCTTACATTGCGAACTAATTAGATTTGCATCGAGCAAAGTCTTTTCCGGCGAGTTGCTCTTGGACGCGAAGAACTTTCGTGGGGCACTTTTCGGCGTCTTTTCCGCCGGCTCGTTAGCGAGTTTGAGTTTTTTCGCGGGGCTGCCGAAAGTCATGTCGGCGACGGCTTTATACGACGAGGATAGGTCGGGAGGGTCGGTGTTGCGACTCTTGAAGAACTTCTTCGGTTTGGGGGTGTTGTCGGTTTCGACGGGGGCGACCTTTTCGTTTTCGGAACGAGGCACACCTACACAAAAAATTATTTGAAATGATTGTCGGTTCGCCAACTTCGGCTTCTTCGCGATTAATCTGAAGATGTAATGTTTAGGTGAAAAATTGTTCAAGGACCGAGTTATAGTCTGTAGGTTGTTGGCACTGATTGGTTTTGTAAGATACGAGTAATTAGTTTGTAACTAGCTAATTGAACTTGTTCATTAGTTGTTCTGATCATTACAATTTATTGATGAAACCAAATAATTGTGTTAAATAACGTGCGGATAAAAATAAAACGAGGTTGCGTGGGTCATGGAATAACTTTGACGTTCGATAGAGTGTAGTATAATTTGGACCAAATAAATTTTAAATTAAGTTCTTTGTTAATGAAAGCCTCGGACACTATACAGGGTGTTTCACGATGCGGGCCTATTAGGCAGATAAAGAGAACGGAAAAACCGAGAGAATTGATACTTTGCATACTTGCAATATTAAGGTGTGGGGACGTTTTTGTCTTATAAAACCCTGTTCTTATCTATACTAATATAATAACTGCGAAAGTTTGGATGTTTGTTGCTCAATCACGCCAGAACGGCTGAACGGATCTGGATGAAATTTGGCACAGAGAGAGATAGTTTATTATGATAACAGGGCTTATTCTTATGCGGTACAAGCCAATTTTCACGGTATTATATAAAATAACGAGGACCAATAAAAAAACTCGACGATACATCAGCCCAAATCTACCAAGTAAGAAGGCTCTAATTCCCTAGAGTAAAGACATAACCTTAGGACATAACCAACGTATTGCTGTCCATATTATTAGCTGTTTCTACTCTGCTAAACCAAAACCATTTGAATGTCCGACTTTGTTTGATTCTTTAATTTAACACAATTTTTATTTCTTGAAATTGTTATTTATAACATCACTTTTATTGGAGGCTCTTTCAAATAGGGTTGCTGTTTTCATAATGGAACAAGTCAAGCGCAAACGACAAAATAAAAAATTGCTCTTACAATCACAATTTCCTCCGTTATGGCTTATCACTATAACATAAAGTGCCTTGCGAAAACTGTCTATTTTCATGATTATGCCACATCCGATTATACCGGAAGTTGGTATCAACTTTGTTATTTTAAATACAACATTCCTATTTTTAATGTATTTTCGGATTTTGCATTAAATTCTGTCTCATATGATATCAACGTTTTTGCACCTTCTTGTATTGTTTTAGAGAAAAAAAAACTTTTTTTTTTGTAAAAAAGACAAAAATCCAGTGCAATAAAAAAATTAATACTTAATAAACCCTAAAAGTCAGGCCGACGAAACTTGGTCAACAATTGGACAAAAGATTTAGCTATTTATGAAAATTTTCTGTTTTTATTATACATTTGGATAGAAAACTTTATTCACGATCTAATGATGTATCATGTTCCTATACTTAAACTGGACGGTTTTTGAGTTATTTAATTTTTTCTGCTTGTCTTTAAAATTATGAGAAAATAAGAGAAGTAGGCTTATTAAAATCTAATCGAATCAGCTGTGAAAATAGATTATATATTTTAAAATGTAAGCAGTTGTGGGATTTGATTTCTAATTCACTTGTAATGCTACGATTACAAATACCTAATCAAGATAATTTAAATTCCTTGTTCTAAATTCCTGCCAGAAATAATCTTCACAAATTTTCTTAGTGATTACAATCTTATGTTTAAGCAAGTAGTAGATCTTATAAGTTTATACATGTCTTAAGCTAGTAATGTTGGAGAGAGGGCCCTGATATTCATGTATTAAACTTTATAACCCCCTGCCATCAGAGTATAAAAAATTAAATTTAAGATAATTTAAAATTAATGTAAAAACGTTATTAATAAACACTATATTCGGTTACTGAATTTACAGATTTATTTCAATCAAAGTAAATCAGTTTTGTCTATATTTATATATATTTGACATTTTCTTACTTTTGACAGAACAATTTGTAATTTAATTCATATTATTTTATAAATATGTATTTGTATTCTTTAAGAAATAAATTATTATCTATCTATCTATATATCTACAAGTCTACAAAGTATCAGTTCTCTCGGTTTTTTCGTTCTCTTTATCTGCCTAACAAGATCTCGCCGTGAAAGATCCTGTATGTACATAAGATACATACAGGCTGATTCACGTAGACCGTTCATTACAACATTTTGAATTTCCTCTAAAGCTAGAAAGTTGAAATTCACTCAATCGAGAAAAACCAGATTGTTGTTACTCTCATAGTTTTTTTAATATTCTTAATTGAATGCTAAAATTTCAAAATAAATGAATCTTTTGAACCATTTGAAGTATTGCAATAATTCTTCTTGTCGATTGGTATAATTTTAAAAAATAATTCCAGAATACTTCTAATCCTTTTTAATGTTTCATGAGGTCGTTGCGATTTCCCGAAAATTACTATAAGAAAATGACAAAAACTCAATTTTTTCAAATTGCAACCCCACAATCTAATAACGGAATTCGATGTAAAAGTAAAAAATTACTCGACCTTTCTAAAGGTTTGTTATGCCAATTTTCGATAGTTTTTGCGATATTGCACAATTTGTAAAAAAATGCATCTTCTCTTTAGCTTTTAATATGTGTAGGCTGTGGAATAAAAACATTTGAATCAAACTACTGAAATTTGCATGTCATATAAATTATGCTTTTTAATAAATCTTTACGATAAATTTATTTTGTAAATTAATAACAATGAAACAGCAAACAAGAAAGTAAAACAAAATTTTTATCTAAACAAACACTGTAAATCAATTAGGTATTGTGGAGGTACAACATTGTAATTAATGCTCAGTCATATATGTATTACTTCATGTGTGTAATTATTATTTTCTAGTGCAACAATTCAATTACAGAACACTTAACTGAATCTCAATAGGGTATTTACATATTTTAATTGTTTGCGATACATTTTTTCTATTTCACAACCTACACATATCAAAATTTAAAATAACATTTTTATAGAAAATGAGAAATATTGTAAAAACTAAGCAGAACTGGCATATAATACCTTTATAAAAATCAAGTTATTTTTTATTTCTACATCGGATGACGGGCTTTTAAATTTTGGGGTTGCTATTTAAATTTTTTTTTTTGTATTTTTGGTATAATCATATTAAAAAAATCGCAGAACCCTTTGAGATATGCAAATTGTATAAAAAGTAACTATTAGATTATGCTCTGACGTTATGCAAAACGACAAAAAAACTATTGTATTATCTGCAACGAATCAAGATATATTAATTTTTTAAAAATCATTGCATTTCCAAATTTTAGCATTAAATTGAAATTATTTCAAAAAGTAAGGGAAGTAAGTGTCTACAATCCTGGTGCGTCTTATTCAGAATTGATAATGATGATGCACCACATTTAAACTTTCTAGCTTTACGGGTAATTCAAAATTTCCTAATGAACGGTCTATGCAATCATCCTGTATAATGTCTTCTTCAACAAATTCCATATCCAGTTCTAGGTTTAAACGACGACGTTTTTGAATGACAGCTCGTGTCAAATGATATGATTCGACAGTGTCAAAGGTTTACACTGTAAAAAATAAAACAAAAGCTAAATTGCATGGCCTCCTGAGCCTTGGTTTTTATTCGTACACACGTTATAATTTACACAACTATGCACTTAACTAAATTTTATTTCATTTCGATTTCATCGAGGAACAATTCACAATTCGTAGTATTACAAAATATTTTTAGAAAAGACTTAAATGGTGTCAAACGGAAGTGTCCGTCTCTGATAAAAAACATTGAACGATACGCTTGTTAGGTACACTAATATATGTAAATTTATTAATAATAAAATATATCGGCAGCAGTAATAAACCAATCTATTAGGATACAACCCGGACATGTAAATTATGACTTTTTAAAACGTTATTTAATCAATCTCATTTTCAAAAAAGACATCGCATGTAATACCTTGCAAGTGGTTTCCGCTGCTTTTGCTTCCAATTAACTTTTTAGTTGTCTACGAGAGCTTTGCTGTGTTTCATCTACGACTAAATCACTGTTTTTGTGAAAACAAATGTTTTGGAAAGTACAATGTATAAAATATATGTATAGCATATGGCTTTGCTGAGACCTTGAACATTATTAGCTGATTAACTGCCGTACAATCGTTTGGAATAAAATTGTTACATACAACGTGTTTCGACGGACAGTATGAGAAAAATTTATGTTTTTAACATAGCAAAATAAACGTTTACAGATTTGGGAGCGAAATGCGCCGTGAATAACCCTAAAGATTGGTATAAGTATAGAAAGAAAAAACTTAAATCAATTACGACCACACAAAAAGGTGTTTTAAAAACAGTTCACTTTTGTAGTCCATATCGAAAATCAGAGTAGTTTTTTGAATTGAAGCTGCGTTTTATATCTAGGGTGCAGGTGTGTGTACCTTGAGTATTCCTGCCTATTGAAAATTTGCAACCCATTTTGCACTAGTTCTATCACCTTCACAATCAAGACAAATTGTTTGCGTTTCAAGAATAGTTTGAATAGTCTAAAAAGGTGACAAATCTGGACTATAGTCGCGCCCAATGCAGACAATGTGTTCATCAGTTTAGATAAGAAAATCATATCAACTCATTCCTTATGAACGAGAATTTAAATATGTCGCCACAGCTACTAAGAATCTATCCTAAATGGGCATATTAAATATGATCTATTTTCAGATCGTCCGACAACTTTCTTCATCAATTTACTTGCACTTCATTTGATCGCATTAGTGGCTCGAATGAACTTGAGACTTCACCGTTTTATAAACTCTACTATTTATTATTACTATTACTATTTTTTAACAAGAAGAGAGTTACGGAGCACCAAAGGGAAAGACAGTTATAGTAAGAGAAACGCATACAAACATTTACAACTTCAGTGAAGGTGAACATTGTTGCGTTGAACGTCCTAACACATTTGTCTGTTTATTGAATGCTCACACTAAGCACATTGCAAGGTTTAATAAAAGTATCATTCTATAATAAAAGCTTACTACTCTAACGGCTTACAAATAGAAAAGGATTCAGAGTTCACCATGGAACCACTATGGAATTCGTTAGAAGGTAGAAAATGTTTGACAAAATTTAGTTTTCTGTTGACAATCGATTCGAGCAGGACACATAAGACACATTTAATGTATTTTTTGTAGGTCATAATGCTGCTTCAGTGCTACGATCTTGAACCTAACCCCCTAATAATAATAATAATACTGTCTTTTTTACAAAGTTTATCTCTGGGCGCTAGTTTAGACGTCTATTGAGGAACTCTTTGGTTGACAGTTCCTTCAAATGTTATGAAATGACAGTTTCAACAGTCCACACTGTAAAAAATTAAATCTATATTCCACGGCTTATACTTTTTATTTGTACGCACTTTATAATCTGAAACCATTTGTTCCTGAATCGGCAGTTTAAACTATTATGACATTTCCGAAGATTATAAACGGTTTAATTTTGGACATTTTTACGTATCCTATTGCATAAACTGTATGTATTACATACATGACTTTGATGCCGTCTGCACTTCCTGGTAGATTTAAAATAGAGCGTTCATCTCAATAAAACCGTTTAAGCATCTGATGGGTATAGCCGAAGTTACACCGGTTTGTAAAACGTTACAAAATTTGGGTGAAACGCTTCAATTGTCCAGAAGTAGTAAATTTATTTTGTGATAAAATCACTTTTTTACGATTATTTATTAATCACGTGTAAATAAAATATAAAACAGCCAAAAATCTACAAATGTCCCAGCGTTGCATCCATATTCATGAATTATCGTTTCGTGCTCAACTTGCCCAACTCATTTTTTACTTGGGACTGGTTTTGACATTGACATTCAATTAAACGCATTTGTTTTAGAATGAATGTACTGGGTTCATGGTTCATTTTAACGACGCATGGGTGAACAAATCGTACAAAAAGTTGCAAAAGTATGTTGTATAAAATAATCAACCTTTGAGTAGGGAGTCCAATATATGTATATTTGTTCTAACTGTTCATGAGCTGTGTTTTTTCCGTCTATTCTTATAATGGTCAGTCCCGCGAAATACTTCGCTTCGTATGAAACGTATTTCAATAATGTCTGGTGACATTTTAAGAAACTCTCACAATGTGTTCAGATACAAAGTTGGACAGAAGATGGAAACCCGCACCCAAAGGAGCTTTGGTTTAACACAAGCGAGCCTTCAATATTCTCAGTTGTCATTTCTTACTTGAGTTTAATCTTAATCTCATTCAATACAGTGTCGTTATGTTGTTATTAATATTCATTGTTGAGTCGTACACTTGATTTTAGTTGTTAGTCATCCCACCACGCGACAATAAATCAAAAATACTAGTTCTTCGGCGTTTAACACCTATTGAAACTATTAAAATCCAGCGGTCAAGCTGATAAGAGTGTAAATTATGTTTCTAATGTCTACCTACTGATTGTAAACGTGCGTACGAAAATAAAAGAATTCAGAGTAGGCCATGGAATCACTTCGAAAGTGATTAGAGTGTAGAAAAGTTTCGACCTTGTGGTGGAGATTCATTTATCAGTTGACAAAAGTTTAGGATGCGATACATTTATTCCATCTTCAAGCGTTGTTTTAGCAGTCTTGTGAGCAAATTTTTCATTGACCATTCCTGTCAAATGTCAGATCTACACTGCAAAAAATAAAACAAAAACTAGGCGCTCTGAGATTTCCTTTTTTTGTTCCATGCAACAACCATGTAATATTTGAATCTCAGCTAACTTTGACCGCGTGGTAAGTAACTGCAGATAATGTTAAAATGCATTTAATTAAAAACTTTACAAATTAATTAAGCAACAAAAGTACCCAGACAAGCGTCAATCGAATTTAAACAAAGCATGTCCAAAATTAACTGCTTTTGACAAGTAGAATAAGGCAGTGTATATTTCGACCCAAATACGAGGGGAGTTTACAAAGTTATCTATTTAATTGAAAACAAATGCAATCGCAATCTCAAATCACTGTGATATATCAGTTGTAACTTCCAAGTTTCCTCGAAATCGATGATCATTTGGTGTTTGTATAGCGTTAAACCTCGACACAAGGGTCATGTCAAGTGCAAATAGGTTAAATGGGGCAGGGAATTCATCGAAGATGACCCAAGAAGCACGAACCCTACGAATGATCAAAAAGGTGAAGAAATAGTGTTGAACGATCGATGTGTGAGAGTTAAAATTATTGCAAAATACATTGGAATATCCGAAACAAGAGTTTTCAACATTTTCCATGAAGGCTTAAAATGAAGAGCCTACAATAAATAGGAATGTGTACAAAAAAACAGTCAAAAATCTGAAGGTTGTCATTCGCAAGAAAAGATCTCACATTTGCAAGAGATGGTTTTTTAATCACGCCCAGAAAACTATTTTTCTGCATGACAATTGCAAGATGCTAAGGCACGAGTTGTGCAAGATAAATCAATAAATGCTGTTTTGAAAAACTTGCTCATCTACCCTACAGTTTTGCCCAGGCTCCCTCCGACTACTATCCCTTTCCCAATCTCAAAAAACGCTTAACAGGGCGGCAGTTTTCGTCGAACGAAGAAATGGAAGGAGCTGTTGAAGCCCATTATGCAGAGTTACCAAGAGTTTTTTCGAAGAGATAGCTTTAGTGGAGAAACGTTGGAATAAGTGTGTAAGCATTCAAGGATCAAGTCGACAAACACATTTTTGGTTGTTTCCTGACATATTTCCTTCATGGCTAGGTAGGAAACTTTAAAAACTCCCCTCGTACAAATTTATGTTGTAAGACATTCAAGCATCTCAGTCAATGGTCTTCTTGATTTGTCTCGCGCTTCAAATTGTCTATTGTTCCTATTGCTGCAATTATGACTACATTGATGTGTGTCCAACTGCGTAGGACTTTGAAATTCGTTCGTGTAGAACATTTTTGAACTTGAGTCAGAGAAATTTGAGGTTAAGTCTCTGTCTTGACAACCGCTTCGGATACGATACATTCTATGTTTATTTTTAACAAATCGATTTCTACGCGTCGGTTGGGACCAAAGACCAGAGACAGTTGGGCAATTATTTTATTTACGATTTCGGTCAAATCTCATGGTTTTATAACGTCAAAGGTCTACAATGTAAAAAATAAAACAAAAACTAGATTCCATGGCCTCCTGAGCCTGGTGCTTTAACATGTTTTTTGGGGATTAACACTACAAACACAAACTCACGGCGGCTACAATAGTTTCTATTAAAATGTGCTAAACTAGTTCTGCAAATTCTAAATACTGATCCTTGACCTATCACAACTAACCAACTTGACATTATGTAAAAACGTAGTTTGCTTAAATTTATTATCACCTCAATATGCACAACCAAAAATGGGATATTTACTTGCGTTAGGTTTAGATAACTGCTAAAGAGGCACTCACCATTGATGGTACGTATGGACGTAAAAGAGGTTATGCCCCATTTTCCAACAGTTGCAGCAGACCTAGCTGCAGACGGTTTGTTGGTGTTTTCCTTAAAAAGGTTATCGAAATGGAAACTGGCGTGAGAATTTCCTCCTCGACGATACTTTCCATAGCCCCTTGACATTTTTAACTTCAATCAAACAGAATCCTCATAAAACATTTCATAACTCGACATTCAAAAAACAACGATTTGCAGAACTGTGTTCATCACAACGATCCGGCACTTCCACAACTCCCCATGGCCTTATCTCGGCGATTTATCAATGCATTTTGTTGTATTTCGTCAAAATTGGTTCACTTCGCCATTTTCGTAACGATGTACGGTCATATATTTCCATTAATTGGGACGAATTGAGGTGGAGGTGCTCTAGCACGATTCAACGATCATTTCATTATTCGAACACTCGCTTCGGTTCACTTGCACAGCGGAGAGATTATTATATTTTAACTTGTCAATGCAATTTTCACGTCATAAACACGCTAGTAAATAACGGCTGCGACAATTTACCTAAGGTTGCATAAACTGGCGGTGCAACGACGCTTGCGGCTGTCAAAACGCTACGTCAATCGTTTGCAACGTTGCAAGCGGTCAAAATTAACATTTTATAAATTAAATTAAGAATTACAACTGTATAAAAATTAATTATTTATTAGAAATGTATCAAACAAATAACTACAATTATACTTTATTTATTAGCTGTAGGTGCGTAAAAATACCGGGTGACTATAAATGATTGACATTTTTTGTGTTAGGTTGGCAATATTTTTTAACTCTTCCATTGGGTACATTGATTTTCAAATTTAAAATTGTCAAATAAACGTCAAATTTAAAAATTGCCCATATCAGAATTGTTTTCAAAATCGTTTTCACAACTGGAAGACCTTTTCGATCACTCGCTGTAACCATTTTCTCCGTTATTTGTCACTTTTCGTTCGCAAATTATTCAATAAGTTACACTTTTTGACAACATTATTCTAACCTAAAAAGTTAATAGACATAAATCACGATGACAGTTAATCTGGCACCAATTCCTCACTGTTGCCAATCAACTAAATTTAAGTCAATTATTTATAGTCACCCGGTATATGGAAGTTGAAAAAAAAACGGAAGCTTAGGAGGCCATGGAAACGAGCTTTTGTTTAATTTTTTACAGTGTAGACTTCCAAAGCTGTCAAATCATAACATTTGACGGAAGTGGTTTTTCAAAAATTTGCTCAAACGGCGTCTAAATCCACGCATGCAGCTCGAATTTAGTTAAAAACGACATTAAATGTACCTTACGTGACCTGACCGAAATGGTTGTCCACCGAAAATTGAATTTCAAGTTTCTTCTGTCAAGGTCAGACCTTTTCTACACTTTAACGAATTTCAAGGTTATTGTGTCGTTCACTTAGAATCGTTTTTTTATATAGGTCCTCCGGCTATTATCTGATACACAACTGATCGCATTTTACTGTTTATTTATAATAGTGTCCGAACGAACTTTCGGTTTCGGTTTCGGCCTAGTTTCGGCAAAAAAACTGGTTTCGGCCTAGTTTCGGTTTAGGCTGTCATCCGGCCGAAATTACGGCCGAAACCGAAACTGCACTCGGGAGGTTTTGCAAAGCTCTTTTTATTTTGATACATTCGATTCAAGGATTATTTGCATCAAAAATATTTATTTAGTTGTTGTATGTGGTAGGTACTTATTAATTTGAATTTTATTGTAGTTTGTTAACAAGAGTACCATACAAAATGACCAAAGTTTAGAGAAAATAATTTTGTTGTTAAGATAAAAGAGTGTTTTTTTTGTGTACCTACCTACACATATTTACTATGTAAATTCTTTTTACTTTAAAAGCATTAATTTTGTTTCGTAGCTTTTATTTTATTTCCTAATATTAAAAAAAAGTATATTTATTTCTGCTTTTTTAAATAAGGGGAGTAAAAATATGATATGATAAATTAATCATTACTTAAAATATCAGAGGTTCAATGATTAATATGTGATTGGTTAAACATATAATAATAAAAACTGATTATAATAATTTTTACTTTGTTTTTCCCACGAAAACATGAAATTTCGATTTCGGCCGAAACTGAGACTGAAGCCGAAATTCGGTTTCGGTTTCGGCCGTAAAAACTATTTTCGGTCGGACACTAATTTATAATAAAAATAAGATAGATAATAAGTTAGATTTTTTTTATCAGCACTATTAGTGGCGAGTGTGTAAACTATTCTTAAACTTAAAAACGAACTTCTCTATTTTTGCTCAGCAGAATTGGTAAAACTGTCAACTGTCATAACTGTCAAAGTCAATGTTTGAACGATTGTGTGTTGTTTCAAAAATGAGTTATTTGGACAAAATATTAATTATTACAGCTGTATTGGCCCTCGCGTCCATTTCTTCGTGCCACAACAAATATTCAGCGGAATCAAATGCAAAAGAAAAAGTGAAACCCAAAGAAGAGTTGGACTTTCGTCCAGTCACATTAAAACACTTGGACAAGCCCTTTCGAATGGCAAAATTAAACCTGCTGTGGTCTAAAGCAGTCGTGGTGAGTCACTGTTCATTTGAATAAGCAAGATTGTTGTAAAAACAATTTCCAGCGGCTGTCAGAGCCCAAACTCAAGTCGCTATTTGGTGAACTCAAGTTGCATGACAAAGAGGAAATAACGTGGAAGCATTTAAAAGCGGACGGTAAAGACAAGGACGGTCTTAAGGAGGCGGAATTGAGGAAGAAGTTGCTCACAATTATGGCCAACTACAGTCTGTTGGATCAGGCAGATGACGTGCAAGATGCGTCTAAATATAGAGGCCATAAAGCTTTGAACGAAGTGTCAGACAAATACATAAACAAGAGTTTATTTAAAGACAAGAAGTTGAACAAGCTGTGGGAGAAAGCGGAAGTTGCTGGTTTTACGCCGGAGGAGTTGGCAGCTTTGAAAGAGGAGTTTGACCATCATCAGGATAAGGTTGATCAGTATTATGCTTTGCTGAATGATGTGAAAGACAACGACCACGAGGACGGAGCCGAAAGTACGCTACTCATTGCAACTTGTGTGCTTTATGACGGGTTTGTGTTCTAGATTCAGTGGACGACAATTTGGACAAATTTAATACAATTGAACATTTGGAAGAGAAGCAGCCGAATAAGGAGTACCTAGATAAAGTAAATGTATTGAGAGAGCAGCACAAGGATATTCGTGACGGCTACGATCATTTGTTTGTTTTGGCAGCTAAGGGACCTAACAGCAAAGAATTTGTTGAGCCAAAAGTACAGGGTTTGTGGAAGATTGCCTTAGAAAGCAAATTCAAAGCAGATGAACTGGAGTCATTAAGAATTGAACTTCTGCATTACGAAAACAGACTGCTTAAGTTGAGACATTTGCAAGCTGAAGCCGCGTTAAAGGAGGATTTACATAACAAGAAGAAGAATTTGTCTGGAAGCAAGCCGAATGGAATGCAGCTGATGGAGGATAGCATCAAGAAACATGCAAGAAAAGTGGAAAAGATTCACTTGGACTTGGAAACTAGAATAATGCAAAAACATATCGAATTGTAGGAAATAAATACGTTTTTATTTCAAATTTTATAATTAGAAAGTATCAGTCAAGTAAACTGCAATACTCATATACCCTAGTCTGTTTCATAAATTTTTTGAAAACTTTGTATTATTTTTGATGTTGTCAACTTAATATTTTTGGCAATGATGCTTGTATCTTCGTCATGCGTAAGATCGACGAAGATGTTTCCGTACATTTCACTCATTGCTGCTTTAAGCATAATACTAAAGTTTGAAACTACTTCACTTTTCGTTGTTTCAGTGGCGTGATTTTGTGCAAAATCTTGTAGTTTCAGTTCCAGAACTTGAATCGCTTCATCTTTTTCAGAAATCGCTCTTTGCAGTTCTGCGTTATCGTTCTGATAGATCTCCAATCTGGTTTTCAACGCATCCATTTCAACTTTTTGTATTTCGCTCGTATCTAAGTGCATTTCTAAATTTGTTTTCAGCGCGTTTATTTGTTGGGTGTTGGCGCTTTCTCGTTCTTTTGCAAGGTTCAGTTCGTGTTCCCTGCACTCTGTACTATATATTGCATTTTCCTGTTCGTTTATTGTCAGCTTCAGTTTTCTGTTTTCATCTTCCAGTTGTAAAAGCCGTTTGGTTAAATTTTCGGCGGTCAGTTCTAATACTTTAATTTTGCTTTGCGCGTTGACAGCCTCGTAGTCGCTTCCTGCATCATTTTTATTCACGACTTGCATAATTTGATTTAATTTGTTTGAAATTTCGTTTAGGTTCACTCTTATTTCGCTATTGTGGGTACGATTTTCTGCCACGTACAAGTTGAATGGGTCGTACGTCCCGGGTTGTGATATAACAAGTCCCGTGGGAATGTTCTGTGGCTGTATTATGTTCGCTGAACTTATAGTATGGGTGGGAAGATTTGCAACTTGAGTCCCGTAGATTTTGTTGGTGGTATGTGGTAACGCTTTGACGGTATTGTCTTCTGGTTCCTGATCGTCGAAATCCAAATTCTTACTTGGGAGAATGGATTGTCCCATTTTTGCGATGCGAGTTAGAATGTCCGCTTTTGTCATATTGTCAGGTGAAGTGCTTGAAGTATCACTTCCAGCAATGGCTCTAGTACTATCTGCATCGTCATTTCTGTGATATTGCCCAACTTTAGGCAGTGCTATCACATTATCTGAATACTTTCCTATGAAAGACAAAAAAGACGTATGCTCTTCAATATTTTTGCATTTAACCAGCCAGGGAGAGATGCCATCATCGATCGCTATGAAGCAACGGTTCATTACTGAAAATTGAAGTTGTGAATCGATTTTGCTCCTCTTTATCACATTCGTCTTGGATTTGTACAAAATCAATTCGTAGGAATCCTGAGTGGAGAACCCGACAATTGCAAGACCGTGTTTTCCCATTGCTATGTAGTTTCTATCCTCTCTAAAAACATCGTAAATTCAGTTAAACGTGACACGGATTTAATGTTTGGTTTAATGACTCACTGTTTCCATACTTGCACGACATAGGCGCATATAATATTACTTTTTCCCTGCCCTGGTTCGGGTTTGCTTTGGGGCGTCGTCTCTGCTTGTGGTTGCTTCAGAGCCGTATATATGAGGCTCGAGCTCTCCGAATCAGTGGTTGAATTATTAAATAACAATGCTAAACTGGAACTAATGAAATGGTTATAGTTTTGTATCGCTTGTTATGTTCAGATTTTCTACCTGCTTGTTGGCGTAAAGTCATAATCATCAAAACTGTCATTCATCTTAATTTACCTTATTTTCTAATAAACTGTGAATTCGGTATTATTGCAGTTTACTGATGAAAACTTTTAAAATTGATGACAAACATAACCTTGTAAGTCATAGACATAGACAAGTTGTATGTTGTATTTGACAGAAGTCAAATTTCAGAGGCAACTCTGCAAATTTCTATAAAACTGCAATTCAAGCTAATGATAACAGATGGCGCATATAGAAGACAAACCTACCGTGTGTACAACAATAAAACTAGGCTGCCTTGGTAACGGGGCACTTTGAAGTTGGTTACATGTACCACAGATTATTCCAGATGACTGACTTCATAGAACGATTTTGTCTGGAACTATCTCATTTCTACACATTGAAACTGGGCGCTAGACATCTTTGTCACAGATACCATAAGCAAATGTAGAGGCGCTGTAGTCGTTGCTAATACTTTGTACAACCGCTAGATGTCACTACAAAAACCTTTAATTAAATTCAAGTAAAGCGCCCAATATTTTTACTATTATAAATTGAACAATGTACAATTCCGTGTTTTTTAAAAAGCGTGACTGTTTCTACGCTTGTAGCTTTTTTTCTGACTAATATTTTAAAAACAACATTTTGCTGCAATTATAATCAAGCCAGTAAATGTCAAAACTTGCTTGTACAGTGGCGTAGCGTGAGGAGGCAAAGGGGGCCACGGCCCCGGGCGGCATACAAAAAGGGGCGGCGGCAAACAGCGCGATTATTTAAATCAAAAATCAAAAAATCATTTCAAATTCCAAAAAATTTCTTTTGAACCCTCAAGACGAATCCGGAGAGAGCATATATTTGGCGACGGAAGTCAAGAAGTTGAGTTATCGTACGAAGATGACTTGAGACGAACAATGTTTTCTTCAATAGACAGAGTAACTGCTGAAATTCGAGAAAGATTTCAACAGCTGCAGAATCTAGCGCAAAAATATGCTTTTTTAGGCCTGCAGTGATATAGAGCGTGGACGAACTTAACTTAGATCAAGTTCCTCAAGACATTAATAAAGAAGAATTTCAACTTGGGCGCGTACGTCTACGAGCTTTCGTAGCTGCAACAGACCCAGAGTGTAAAAAAGAGCTCATTAAGTCCGGCTCTCTGGGTTTAATAACATACAGGGTGTCCCAACGCTGTGGGGAAGTAAGATTACTCTAAAATGGAAATAGATATCGAGATGCGGTTTTCGACAAAAAGTACAATCCATGGAAGAGGACACGCTAAAAATATCTGCTGCTATAACTTGTATAACCCTATTATGGATCTAATTTCAGTTGTTTTTCTATTATTTGACATTTAAACCAACAAAAGCCCATTCTGCTCCCAACCCAAGGGGAATTGTGACTTAAAATTTTGACAAAATTTTTTAAATATTTTCTAGTTTATAGTGGTCAAGACAAACTTTGAATTTTAATAATTTACTATAAACTAGCCGATATACAAAATTTTCTCTCAATATTTTAAGCCGAAATTCTCATTGGTTTGGGAGCAGCGATTTTTCAAAGGGGCTTTTGTTGGTTTAAATGTCAAATGATACAAAAAGAACTGAAGTTAGGTCGAAGGCGCTGGGACACCTGTATTTTATTGAGTCCAAACTTGAAGATGGCTTACCAAACATTGTCATAATGTTGAGAATTGTTTTAACATCTGCCATCAGTAATGCCACTTGCGAGAGAAGCTTCTCTAAACTGAAGTTAATCAAAAATTATCTTAGATCAACAATATCCACGTTGAGGCTATCAAATTTAGCTATTCTGGCAATTGAACATGACATCACATGACATACATATTGATATTGACAATTGTATAAAAGATTTTGCTATGAAAAAAATATGAAAAGTACAGTTTCAAGAAATAAAAAAATTTAAGGCTGCTTTATTTTACTTTTACTAATTTTCCTGACTAAAAATTCAAATACATATATGGGGCGGCGAATTTCCGGTCGGCCCCAGGCGGCGAAAGCTCACGTTACGCCGCTGCTTGTATGTAGCACAGATAAAGAGTATGTAGAATTTGTGAAAAATTTTAATCGAAAGATGGATCTTTTTTACATTATTTATGGTGTTGGTGAAAACTGAGCAGATGAGAAACTGCATTGTTTTCCAAAAAGTGAAGAAATGTATAATATCATAATATCGTGTCATCATTTCATATCATAATAATATCATAATCATAATTAATCACCAATTTATAATATATTTTTATATTATTATATAATATCAAATTTGGAGGGAACGTACAGGATAAGTCATTACGTTATAAAAAGTGTTCTGGTTGTGATAAAATAAAGTTGCACCATTCTTATTCTTCCTTCCATCCTTCATACAGACATTTTTTGATCGATTTAAATAAAAAAATATATAATCTCGAATTAAATAGCCTCTCATTTTTGTACTTTGTTTTTCCTAAAATTGTGGTCTGCTTTTCCACAGCAGGCACTGAGAGTAACTTGATAATCGCTTGGAGAACTGCCAGAAATATCTATCTAATCTCTCATTTTGCTAGAGCTAAATCTGTCAACATTCTGTCCCGTACATAAATTTTTCAAATGTGGCATTACAAATAGTACAAACATCCGCATCCTTATTTTTATTGTTTGAAGAATGTACGAGGAACATAAATACATCATTTTTTGATTTTCATCCACGTATTTTAACTTCGTAATCGGAGAAAGAAGTGGTAGAAAAGTTGTATTCTTCCTCTTATTTCTCCGATTACGAAGTTAAAATTTCAATTATAGGTTCAAAAGAATCCTGTACTATCTTTCACTAATTATTATTATAAAACTGTTCTTCATAAAACTTTTCCCTTTTAAAATTTTTTTGATGTAAAAAATCTTCCTGTATTCTTATGACTCCTAATATTTCTAGACTTTTATTCGTCAACTCACTTTGTCACTATCTACCAATTTGGTTAAATAAAATCCTCTCTTAAGTTTTATCCTTGAATTTTTTTTTCAATTAAACTGTTGATTTAACTTCCAAAACTAAAAAAACATTGTGCCACATAGTTTCTTTTTAGTTTCATTTGACGTACACAACATTTCTTCTTCCATCTTCATCTTCAAAGTTATCTCCCAGTTAAAATATAAGATAGTAAGTTTTTTATTGCATTTTCGGGCATTCATGTCTACAATTTGTTCACTTTTTGCGAGACGGTTTTAAAACAAAACTTTTTCCTAATCCATAATTCCTTTTACAATCAACTTATCAAACGATGGCTTACCTATGGGCTTTTTACTTTCACCTCTTCTAGCTGAGATATTCATGGATCATAACCCAAATTTTATCCAACGATGTTTTGTTCTGGTATCTCCATATCAATTATGTCACTTATCTTTTTAATGAAGACAGATCCGATCTTTGTTCATTTACTACTTTTATTAATTCAATCAATTTTAATATTTCCTTCACGTTTTAGACTGAAAACAATAACCAACATCCTTTTCTTGATTTTTAAATAAATGAGACAGATTTTTCACATTTGAAATCTACAGAAAACCCACTTTCGTAGATATTGTCATACCCTTCATTCTTTTCACCCTTAAGTTCTTACATGCACAAATTTTAAGTTTTCAATATTCTACTTCAGCATTTATATTCAACATGTCTCTTAGTTCTGCTTCTTTAAAAAAAAGTATGACTTTATTTAACACATTGCTATCAAGAATTCGCTCTCTTTATATTTAATACACAAACTTTACTACAATTTTTTTATAAACAATTGTATATCGTCATTCTATTTTATTCCACATTCCCATAATTCTACTCTAATTACTTTTCTTTCTACCAATCCACCTAACATTTACCTTTTTTTGACTTTCCTTGGCAATCTCCATTTTATTAGGACATTTTTTTCTCATTTCGTTCAAGTAATAACCTTAATGCCCTATTTGTAAAAACAAAAAATTCCTTTTTTATTTTGTCTAAATCAATAGTTTACCATCATAAAAGCAATGGCTGCAATTCGGTTTATGTTGCACATATTCTGGCAGAAAGATCACTAGGATCAATGAACACCAAAAATGTATTGATAAATATAAAAATAATCATATCACCAAAATTACATCACAATGCCAACCACATATGACATTCAAAACATTCTTTCTTTCAAGACAAAAATATACAAGTTTTACTTATTTATACAGGGTGAGTTTGTAATGACGTATAATCTCTTTGATACGTTTTAAGGGACCATTTAAGGAGTCTAGGAAAAATATTTAAAAAATACTACTCGACAATTCACCAAGATATAAAGAGAGAGAAGAGAGAACCCAACTTCTTAATCTTTGGAAATATAGCACCTTTGCACCGTTTTTAATAAAACGTTATGTGTCCTCAATTGTTATTTTTGGTAAAAAATACTCAAAATATTATTTTCGCCAGCCATCGACAATTGCATTGGTAATTTTGTGTATCTAAAAGCACTTGAATAAATAAAATTAAAATACAAACGCTTTATTTCTTTGGTACCGGTACTAAATATTATACATTTGTGCTTAGGTAACTAACTGTCACGGTTTGCACCAGCGATGCCAGGATTTATTTTCATGGCATTGTGATGTAAATAATCAAATTTTTCTTTTTTTTAATTTAACAGTTAATTAAACTTTAACAATTTTATTTTTCTTGTGCTTAGGTAACTAACTGTCACTGTTTTCACCAGCGATGCCAGGATTTATTTTCATGACATTGTGATGTAAACAATCAAATTTTTCTTTTTTAATTCAACAGTTAATTAAACTTTAGCAATTTTGTTTTTCTTTAGAAAATAATTGGAGTACTTTTATTCTTTAAAAAACTGCACAATGAAGAAGATAGAAATATCGTGTTCAACCGTTAATATCTCTTCGGATAGGCCCTGAAGAATTTTTTTACAATTTTTCCCTGACTTTCTGAAGACTCCGCAACAACTTACTGCACAGGAGGTCCACCATTTCTAAGACCATTTGTTTATTATCGCGTTAAATTAAAGACCACGTGAACGAAGTAGCGGGCAACAGCTAGTTTGTAATAAAAATTCCATTCTTCATTTCCTAGAAATTGTTGAATTCCAGTTTTCACTTAGGCCTCATGACAAATTTCCAAATTTCCTTTTCCACCGCAATTTTAAATTATATTTTTTTAGACAAACTTTTCAGTTGAAGATTGCTCTGCATCTTACTCTTACTGTTTGGTTCTCAAATATTCCTTGTTATATTGTATTTTGACACTAGTATTTAGTTGGGATTATCGCCACTTTGACTAATTTTAACCTAATCCTCCTCGACTCACGGAAAAAATTGCTGAAGAAAATCGAGAAGCACCAAATTAGGAAAACCTGCGTCCATCGTCTACCAGTTTATCAATTGAGAAAGACTACTTCTAGACGTACTTGAGCATGTTCGGGCTTCTTGGGTTGGAAATACGGGTACTATTAACAGAAATGTTTATCAGTCAAATAGGACAAGGGACTTTTTCAAACAAAAACAAGACAAGAAAATTACGCAAGGAATGGAAGAAGGTGTGATTAGAAGCTATGAGTGACGAGAATAGATTTTAATTAATATTCACGCCAAAGTGTATACAAAAAGTGTTTTAATGCATTTGGATCAAGATTGTTCAATTATTCTTAAAAAAAATGTTTTCTAAAAATTCAAGTGTGTTTTTCCTATGACACAAGAGAATCAGGTCAGGCCTCTGCCTCAGCGTACAACCTCATCAATTATTTCCGCTTTCATGAAATGCATTTCTAGGTTTTTGTATAATTAATCGACACAACTTTTAAAATACTCATTATATTAACGACGCTAATAAGTATGAATTAATTTCCACGTTAGACATGTTTGCACTTGCAGTTTCTTAATTAGGGCGTGAGTGTAAACTCCTGATGCCGGTATCTCAAAGCGTTCACATCGAACCGATTGCACACAGAATTCGACGCTAAATTCGGGGAACAATAATTGAACGGACCGGTCGGGAGAAAGGGACATCCTTGTCCCGTCACGTTGAAGTTGCCAGTGTACAAATCGGGCTGGCCGTACTGCCCATGCGAGCATTTCCAAGGTACCACGTACTGCAGATCCGAAGCCCCATGGGAGGGAATCATGTTCTGGTGCGGAAACAAGGGTTTTTCGATGGGCTCAGAGCGCGGGAGCCCCGTCAAGGCCTTGCTGCATGACACTTTGCCGGAAGGTGATTGCTGCAAGCTTAAACTTCGTTCGTTTCGGCGAAACTTCGCCCGCCTATTTTGGAACCACACCTGAAAGTTGCTAAATAGATGGTTGTTGCAAAGGTGTCAGCTTTTACTTGCACTCTTGCTTCGCTTAGATTCACCTTGGATGCGAGGTCCTCGCGGACGAAAGCGTCAGGATAGTGGGTTTTTTCGAAAACTTTTTCAAGGGCCGCAAGTTGGATGGTGGTGAAGGTGGTTCGGTTTCGTCGCGGTTTTTTGCATTTGTCGTCGCCTCGAGACGGTTCCGACGAAGATCCTGAAAAGATCGCCACAATTATGAAAATGCGGACTAATTAAAATTAGATGGCACTCGAAGGTCGCCGGTGAACGAATGTGTGCATTGCATTTGCCAATAATCGCGATAAAATCAGCGGAGTTAAAGTTAGTCGGGGACATGCGTTTAAACGGCATCATTTTAAATGCAATGCATCATGCAATTAGAAATGATAAACGTGGAACGGTGCGTCCGACCGGAATATCTCAAACTCATGGATCAAAGGACAGATCAAAGACGTCTCTGTCTATCTCAATGAGTCAGTTGTTGCGGCGTAATCCGATATTTCTGAAGGGATCCACGCTGCAGCCTCTCTCTCTCCAAATCGCCAAATACTCTAAATTATTCTGCACCCAGCTCTAGTTTCCACATTCTAAAATTAAGTTGCAATAAGTTCGACCAACTATTGAGTTACAAAAACCCCCGGTGTTTGCGGAGCTCAAATCGAAAATAAACATTCTTGGAAGCATCGACCATCAAACCGTGCAAAGTGACTTATTTTATTGAGTGAAACTCATTATCATGTGAATTAAATGCACATAAAATAGCAGTTACGATTTGTATTTATTATGAAAGTGCAGTTGCTGCAGTGCCACGATATGAATGAATTAAAGGCACAGATTTACAAATTATGCTTGAACAAGAAACATGTTGCACTAAACCGTGAAACATTGATTTGGCCGTGATGAATTACAAAACATGCGAACATGCAATTGAAATAATGTTCAAAAGCAAACTTGTAAAAAACCTATAAGGAAAAGGGGTTTACAGTAAGCCATGGAATCTAGCTTCTAATTCATTGTTTACAGTGTAGATCTTTGACATTGACATATGATACCATTTAACACAAACTGTCAGTCAAAAAGATACTCAAACGACGTTTAAACCGACGGAGATAAAATCTGTTAAAAAAAACACTTAGGCCGAGAAAACTTAATTTGAAACTTCTCCATTCCAAGGATCATACATTTTCTACACTTTTACAAATTCTAAAGTAATACCACGGCCTACTGTAGGTAAATGATTTTCTTGTACTCCCGTTATGAAGAACAGACGTTCAGGGGCGTTAATATGGATTTATTTCTTTATTTTTTAAAGCCATTTACAATAGTCGTCAATGTCCTTATTTATATTTATTTATCCAACGGTTCTACAATTACCACTTACAGGGTGCAAACTACCTGGCCTAATTTAAAAAATACATATGATTTCTTTGTTTTTACAATTACCAGCATTTAGTTTGGTACAAAGAGAGGAAATGTTTAATTTTTTTCGAAAATTTAATATATGTATATAAAACCTTTTTGTCTCCATTCCGATTTCTACCGCTTCCATTCAGCTATTGTGAACGTACAAATTTAAAAATTTACATAGTTAAAAACATTTTTAAACAGCTTGAGAGATGAAAAATAGATGATTTAAGGTAAGGAGAATAGCTTGGATGATAAAAGGTATGGGTAAAATGGGTAACAAAGTGAAGAGGGCGTCCGCAGTTTAACTTGTGTTATAGCTTATCAAATAAAGACAAGTTGGAACTAATGCTTTTGTACTAACCATTTTAAGAACAATAAAATGTTTAAACCGCTTAAAACACTTTTGGGGCCATAATTGACGAAATCTTTTAGATTTTTACGAAATCATTGCAGTTGGAGAGAAGAGTGTAAAAAGATACCTTCCGTGAGTAAAATTATGGACTTGATGATTTTCAATACAATTTTTACGATGTAAGGAAGGAAGAACGACTGCATCAATAATGCTTTTGGATGTCGTTTGGAATTGTGGACCAGTGAAATTAGTACTTTTGGATGGCAGCCAAACGGCTCATGAGGACTTAAACTTATTACAAAGACAAGTTGCCAACATAAACGCATTATTATTAAAATATAAACCATTCCAGATTCATAGGTTTAGGTTGTTTTTATTTGTTGGAAATAACTTGAATTGGAAAAAATTACAAAAAGCAAATGAATGTTAAAAATTATATAAAATTCTGGTTTGGTATAAATGATAAAATAACTTTATAGATGGCCGTGTAAGCCGAGACCATTGATTTCTAAGAATATAATCTAAATCTAATCGTTTTTAGAATTTTCTCAAATCCTACCATATTGTAATTTACATAATTGTTTTACTAAAAAAAATATTCCTTGAAGGAAAGACATCCGAATCTTTCAGTTAGTTATTGCACGAACAATGGGGTTTAATATACAGGCCAGAAATAATGGCTATAATTTTAACCAGTAACTCGTCTTGCCAAATACTTTTTTGATGTACCTACGATTTTTTCTAAATCGCATATTACCTTTCCTGATATTGACGAGCTGCCTATGGATTTGATAAATCACTGACATTTTTAAATTTTAATTCTAGAATATTACAATAGCAATGGTCAAATTAATAAGTTGCTGCGTCGAAAGAACCCAAAAGTAGGTACAATTTACTGCAGTGTTTTTTTGTTCTGCGCTTATCCTTGTTTAACATACAGCATTATTATCAATAGACAGGTAACAAAATAAGACTCAAATCTCCAAATTATTTTAATTTGTTAACCAAAACATTTACAACAAAAAGTTATTAAAAAAAGATTGAGTTATACTATTGGTTAAAATTAATGTTATTATTTCTGAAATAACCTGTATATAAAGAATGTACAAAAATGCGATTCTTAGGATTCAATGGAATTTAACTTTTGTTTTAATTTTTACAGTGTAGACCTTTGACATCTTTCAGAAACTGTCGATCAAAAAGTTGCCCAACCGACGTCTAAAGAAAAATAAAACTAAATGCTTCTTATGTGTCTAATAAAACTGTTGTGAAATGAAAACTCTATCGAACGTCGAAGTTATTCCATGGCTTACTCCGATTCCTTTTTTCTGTTCGCCCATTATAAATATTTATGTATTACATTCGTATTAATATTTTTAAATTATTTTTAATAATGTATTGAGATTATTTTGTAATTGTTTACTTTGTAATGTTGTCAAGCTATTTATTAAATAAAGTTGTTTTAAAATAAATTTTATTTTGTATTTATTCGTAAATTTACAACAACTAATGTACGATTTTGGAATCAGAGCAGTACGATTTAAGAGATGGGTTTATTAGGAACGTACCTTTCTCACTGCCTTATAAAGTGACGCGTATTACTGGTATATTAAAAATTGCTTAACAGTAAAGAGAGGGCGTGACAAAACATCAACCTACAGAGAATTTAATTTAATTTGCTACAATTTGGCAATTTCTTTGTACATTTACAAAGCGGACTCTCAAATAAGCAAAAACCCTAACATCATTTTCTGATATGTATCCGTGTAAAAGCACTGACAAGAGGTTTTTATGTTTAAAAATAAAATATATCTAAAATTATATAATAATAATAATATTTAATTATCAGCAGGTGAAAGGGGAAAAAATAAATAATAACACTTTGAGGATGTTCAACATTTTAAACTTTCTATTTGTTGATGTTTTTCCTAAAGTATTTACATAGTACATAGTAAGTATGTAAATCTAAAGAATCAATTTTATCACTGTTTATAAGCCATGAATTTGGAAGATGAAGACACTGGAACAGAATATTACAGATAAATTAAAAAATTTAAAAGAATTGAATTAGAAAGGCAAATACGCTTGAACCGGAAAAAACTGTAATAAAAAAAGTTATTGAAATAGTGTAGATAGGATAAATGTGGAGTGCACAGAAAATTTTAAAAAAGTATAATATTTTTGAAAAAAATTGGAAAATAATAGATAGAACCGATGGCCGACGATTTGTTCGTGTTAAACGAAGTGTAATAGAAGTAAACAAAGACTCTTTACTATTACGTTACTATTGGTGCAATATGCACAAGGTCCAGGACCAAAAATTAAACTGAATAAGACAAAGAACACGTCAAGTACAGAAAAAATAACAATAATACAATCGAAATTAAATATTTGAGGAAAACAAGTTGTTAGTAAAAGGAAGGAATTAAAATTATTTGAACTTTATTATGAGAGACAAGGTAGCATGTGGAGGACAGTGCCTTCCTGCTCTTCCAATTCAGCAAGTAGTCAGAAAAAAATTTCATTTGTTTGGTTGTTACCATTTAGTTTAAATAAGCCGCGGGTTTTTCTCACGTTCGATCGTATTTAACAAAGCCGGAACAAACATTATGATTAAATAAAAACATCAAATTGCAATGAAATTTAAAAAATGACAGTAAATTTTTTACAATTAATTAATCAGTTCAAGTAGATGATAGTAAATACAAAAGAAAAGAGAAGGAATTAAACAAGAAGACTAAATAACCTAAAAAATGAAGTTTCTAAAGACGAGTCCAGCTGACAAAAACATTCCATCACTTAACATCAGGAAAAAAAATTGCCAATCTCATCCGTTCACTGATATTAATTCAATCATTGTCTACAGTACGCTGTTTACATAGCGTTAAGGAGCACACGCATTTGGTAGATTCTTTATTAATAAGTACATATATCCACATTCAGCATCTTCCGTTTGTCGAATTTGTATTATTTACAATGCAATAGGGAACATCAGATGAAGAGAAAAAACGCAATGAATTTAAAAGTAAAGATTATACTAAAACTTACTTAAATTTATTAAATCAAAACCAAATTACTAATTCCTGAATTACTAATAATAAATAACATTTAAAAATTAATTAAGACAAAGAAGATAAGATACAAATTAATCAAGAAAAAGGAGAATTAAAGAAAGATATTTTATTGAAGCAGTTCGAGCGATGTTTTCCGACGCAAAATGATATCTTCAAATTGGAAGACCAAAAATTAGTTCATATTATTATGTTATTAAATTACCATTGTTTTTCTCTATTTATTATAGTTTGACCAGTAAAAATATTTAATTTTATTAAAAATAATAAAATACAACATTACAAAGACCGCATTATAATTTTCAATTTTAGTATTCAATAATCGATGGAAGACTGTATGCAGTGCACTAAATAAAGTTCCTAGGAAATGACATTTGTTATTAAACGTTTTGCACAAATATAAGTCTAAAATATAATGTTTTTGTAAGCACTGAGACAACTTGGGACGTCTAAAACTTTCCGTGATACGTTTCGGTAAATAAGTCAAAGAGTTATTCGGGGGATTGTTTTCTTATTAAAATTTCGGCCTACCTTCGTTGGATTCATCAGAATTCCTGCGTTTGTGTCCCAGCCTTAGTAAACTTGTGACCGAAAACTGCCTGGAATTGTTAGTGCTAATTCGCGCACTGTAATCCGCGGCATTTGTCAGTTCTGTGAGATGTCCATCGTATCCGAACATATTAAAATCGAGCGTCAAGCCGCACAAAAAATGAGTTCTTTAATACGCGCGAATGCACTAATGAAAATAAATGCGCGAGCTATTCAAAAACATATTACAGTTTAGTCTTCGACACGAATTTCGTTGTCTCAAAGTCGCTAATTTGACACAAAACTAAAATTGAAATTAATGTTTGTTTATGAATGCGCTAATCTAATAATGCGACCACTAAGATACAACTAACGGGAAACTGGCAGGAGCTTTTAGATCTGAAACATTTCTTAGTGACGTCTCGTGCCATCCCCACCTAAATGACTTAATTTAAAAGGGGGCGGATTTAAGCCGAAATGGTATTAAGATGTTAAGTGGCGCCCCAATCATTTACTAAAATTATGGGCGCAGTAATTGGGGATAATAGTGTTGACGTTTCGAGTTGTGCAGGAAGCAAATTCCTGTTTAAACACACACATATATCGTTTTTATTGCCCGTGAAAAGTGGCCGGATTGTGGCCTAATTACCAGTGACGGGCTTCCCCTAGGACCCCCATTTAATTTATTGCAACGTCAACACCAAATGCATATTTTAATATGTTTTTAATTAAATTATATTAAATTAACATTTTAAATTTACCAGCAAATAAGCCTTAAACTGCAAATTTTTAATGAAAAAATTTCAAAAAGGTCAAAGTAGGCTATGGAATCACTTTGAAAATAATTACAACGTAGAAAATTTGCGACCTTGAGCCTTGTTGACAACTGTTTCATACATGACACATTTAATCTAATTTAACAAATTTTTTCTTCGGACAGCCATTTGGGCAACAGTTTTTACAAAAGGTAAAATATGTCAACGATAAAAGTCTACACTGTAAAAGAACAAAATATAAAAAAATACGTAATGTATAAATGTTTTCGAATGAACGTGTTTCTTATAGATAAGCTTCTATTTATAAAGAAAATTTAGGCTAGACATTAATTTTTAAACACAGTGACCCATTAGAAATTGGATTGATATTTGTTGGTTGATTTATTTATTTTTTTAAATGGTAAATCATTAATAAATTTACTGCAGTGCCACATTTCAGAAGTAAAACATTTTTTCAAGGCTACTTTGAAGTTTTTTCAATTCCAAAAATAAAAATGATAGCAATTTTTTTATCTTTAATATGAAAACGCCACAAAATTTAGAATACTTTCAAATGGGTGTCATTGAAATTTTACAAAAATTACCGAGATATAGCACAATTCGAATGTATTTATTTAATTTAAATTATTCTTCCGTTATGGAGTTGAACTTAAAAATTTTTAAACCAACAGTTGTTCATAATATTGGCAATATTTGTTTTATTTAATATGTTTTAATCATAAACAGCTTCATTTTGATGATACTTATGTTTAATAGCACACTATGCAATTATTTATACAGGGTTATTCACGTAGACAGTTTGTTAGAAAATTTTGAATTTCCTGTAAAGGTAGAAAGTTGAAATTTGGTGCGATCATTCTGAATCAAAATGAGATATTTTCAAGATGGCATTTCCGGTCAACTGAAATTGACATCAACTTTGTTATTTTTAATAGCAACCCCCTATTTCTATCTAAATATTGATTCGTTCACTCAATTGTGAAACGAAAAAACCCAGATTGTTGTTACTCACCTTTAATCGTCTTTTGAATATTTCTAATTGTATGCTAAAATTTGAAAGTAAATCTATGTTTTAAAAAATTGATATCTTTTGGACCATTTGAAGTAGTGCAATAATTTTCTTTGTGCCGTTACTTATAATTACAAAAAATAATTCGACAACACTTCTAATAATTTTTTATGTCTCAGGAGGTCGTTGTGATTTTCCGAAAAGTATAATAACAAAATGACAAAAACTCATTTTTTTCAAATTGCAAACTAACAATTTAATAATAACGGAATTCGATGTAAATGTAAAAAATAACTCGACCTTTATAAGGGTTAATATACCAATTCTCAATAGTTTTTACGATCATCCTAAATTTACATATACCGTATAAAAATACGATATTAAGAACATATTTGACATTACGCAATATTTTTTTTGTGATTTACATGAATAAATATTCGAAATAAATAAATTTGAATTTTGCTATATTTCTCTCAGCAACTAAATTTAAAAAAAATATGGTATGGTGGTTTTAAAGTATTTATTTTATATTTTTTACTATCATTTAAAAAAATGTTCTATATTATGTGGAATCATAGGCGGATCCCCCATACGGTAATTTTGTATATATAATATAATTTTGTTGTATATTTTCATTCGTCTCAAGTATGTGAACCTTTTCCCCTTGTGCCCTTACCAGAAAATCAATCCTTAATCGGCCAGTGAGCAGTATTGTAAAGAATAAAAGTACTCCAAATAAACAGACGTCTTGTCTCTTTATAATGTACCTAATAATAAAAAAAATATATTGGCAAATTTTAATTTACTGTTTTTATTTTTTACATCAAAATGCCATGTATATAAATCTGGCATCGCTGGTGCAGACACTGACAATTACCTCAGATAAAAGTAAAATTGAATATTGTAGGTACTTACAATAATTAACTTTCTGTCACAGTCACTTGATTCTCACTTTGTCGGGTCCACAATTTGAACAGTTTCTGTGATATTTTGCACAAAGTTTTTAAATATACAGAATTCTATTCTTGTCTCTTAGTAATACTAACTTGACACTGACAAAAATAAGGCGTCTAACAAATTTTTTACCAGCATAGAACTACAATATTGCCAAATTGAGCATGTAGTCTTTTGCTAATAACTAAAAAGAATAAGGCAATGGAATTTTTTAAACATTTTTTTCCGACTTCCTGAGCCCTCTAATAACGCCAAATTTGGGACTCTGTGTATAGAAAATTAAGAACAAACCGTTTTGTAAATTTATAACCCGTGCAACGTCGGGATACATTTACTAAAGAGCCTACAAAAAGAAGTAAATATTCTAAGAGGGCCATGCAACCCAGCTTTATTTTTACAGTGTAGACTATTGACATTGACATATGACGACATTTACAGACACTGTCTATCAATAAGTTGTTCAAACGACATCTGAAGAGAGAATTTGCTAAAAAGACATTAAATTTATCGTGTGTGAAATGGTTGTCAATAGAAATTTTAAGTTCAAATTCACATCAGTCACAAGTCACAAGTCTACACTCTGACGAATTCCAAAGTGATTACATGGCATACTTTGAATTCTTTTTTGTACGCTCGTTACAAATTATTTACTTTTAATTCGGCTAAATATTTGCGTTCAAGTATTTTTTGGCATTCTGGGCTACGGAAGTGTAATTCACGATATGTTTTAATTTTTTGTGTTAAGTTTTTGTACCATGCTCATGTTTGTCCAAGTACTACAAATCTAGTACACGTATACCTACCTGTTTACTGCCACTTTCAAATAAATTTATTTTTTCGTTTCTGTATCTTTTATAACACATTTTATGCTTATTTGATTAAACCCCATCAATCAGTTTGTCTTTTGGTTTCTAATGCTAAAAACACAAGAATGTGCGTCTTGCTGAAATTAAGAACTGCACGTCGCATTTCGCGTACCCATTAAACGAACAGATTCGTTGTTTGTCTGAGATTTCTAGAAGATGAAAAAACCGCGACATTTGTCATTTTTTTAAATGAAAAGTGACTGATTGGCAAAGGCGTCTTGGAGCCGAGACCAACCCACGACGGGCGTAACGCCACACATCAAGACCATGCCAGAACATCCTCCAGAGTCAGTGGACCATACAGATCTCGGAAAACTGTCTCATGTCTAAATAACCACATATGCTGAACCGTGTTCGCTTTAAATTACCATACTCTGAAGTGAAGCGTTTAAATATCACTTCGGCCCAACAAGAACAAACAACTTGAGCTGGTAAATGCGACCCCCAATCGGACGAATACATTTTCAATCCAGGGAATGAAATCGTTTGATTTTTAATTCGGTAATGACGCATGTTATATGCCCATGGCGCTTGTTGGAAATTTGCCCAACTGGCGGTGATTAATTGAATTTTAAAGAATGCCTAATATAAGGTTGTCAGTCACAGTGGTGAGAACCAAACCCTGTTTCTTGTTCTTTTCGATTGTAGATGTGGCGGAAGTGATTAATACTTATCATGGTCGTTATCGGAAGAACAAGTCTAACGTTCCGCGACATTTCGTGGTGCCAAAGGAAGTGCACTTGAAATAATTCCGAAGCGTCGGATCTTTATTAAAATGTCAACCTCAAACGCCGCACTAAATTAGCCGAAGTGTAGTAATCATTCATTAGTTTTATGATTTAGTAACGTGTTTCTTCGTATCACGTGTGTGTGTTGACGGGGTGAGTAATGGTACCGTTGGCTCGTTTACATAATTTGCGCCAATCAGCGAACCGCTCTATCTTGATGTGAACCTCCATTCGTCTTGCCTTTTCGGTATAGTTAAATGCCACATCTGTATCTGTCAGAAGGTCCCCGCCATCCGGCTATATTTACATTAAAAGAGTGAATCGCAAGAATATTTTCCTTTGAGTCGAGGGAAGAAATCCATAAGCGCGTTCTGATCTTATTTTGTGCGAAGATGTGTCTAGTGGACACGTGCAGGTCAAGAATTGCGCCGTCTTGGCACTGGAAATAAAATCTGGGAACGCCCACGGCCGGGCGTTTAAGTTACCAACAAAATCTGTCAACAAGTGTTTTTAAATGAATTGAATGTCTAGGAAAACCACTAACATGCAGCAAACTTGTTTTCGGTTGGACATCAAAGGTTCCACTTGTCGGCTGCGGCTTTAGAACCTGAGCCCTGGACCTAAACGGCATGTTAATTTTTGGACGAGCTTTACGGAAGCTTTCAGTATTGAAAATTCTGACATGTACCGATTATATTTTGAACACTAGCAAATGTTGTGCTCCTGAAGAGAGCGATTTAATTGCTTTAATTTAACTATCTAGTTTTATTCGTCGACTCCTCTTGTCATCATCCAGCAAAGTGGTTAAATATAATCCTCAGTCAAGTTTTAGGTACTTTTTTAATTTTTTTCTGTAATTAAAAATAATATTGATTTAACTTCCAAAATTTCACAACTTTTTGTACCATGTAGTTCCTTTTTATTTCATGTAACGTATAAAACTTTTTTCCTTTCATCCTCAACCCCAAAATTATCTCACTGTTAACAATTTTCTTATTTTTTTAATCAAAACTATCAATTCTGCAACCATATTTTGTTTGAGTACCGTTATGTCGATGATGTCATTTGCCTTTTTAATGTATCTAGGTCCGATCTTCGTTCATTTACTACTTTTATCAATTGCATCAATATTCATATTTCCTTCACGTTTGGGACTGAAAACAATAACTAACTCCATTTTCTTGAGGTCTTAATCAAACCAGACATTTTCACAGAAAACTCACTTCCACAGATATTGTCATTCCCTTCAATTATTTTCACCTTTTCAGTCAAAAGTTTACCGCTTTCAGTACTCCATCGTTTTTAAAAAAAGTGGATTGTGCTTTTGTCAGCGGGCAGAATGATCATCTTTGAATTGGGCTACAAAGTGAAGACTTTTTGGAAATATGTTAGCGATTATGCTTCTGAATATCTTCAATTTCTGAAGATGAGATAAACTAAGTAATTTCCAAACAAGTGTATGACATCATTAAACACATTGTCTTCGTTCCCTTTATCTAACCACTTTTTGTTCAACCAATTCACCTAATATTTACTTTCCTTTGCCTTTTCTTGGTAATCTCTTCATTCAATTAAGAAACATTTTCCTCGAACATATGTAACATTAACACCTCATTTCGTTCTGATGATGACATTTATGCCCTACTTGAAAAAAACAAAAATGTCTTTTCTCTCATTCCGAATTTTGGGGTTTACCGACTGCAATTTGGTTTATGTGTACATTCTGGCAAAAAGATCATTACTAGTACAATGAGCAACAAAAATGTATTTATTAATATAAAAATACTAGTATCACCAATACCACATCACAATTTGGCAACAATACAAAAACGTCTTATCAAAACGTAGATAATGTCTTATGCAAGAAAAAAACTAATCTCCCGATCAATGTATCTGATTTATCATGGTACATAGAAAAAGTGTTTGCCTACTACTGGTTAAAATTAATACTATTATTTCTGGGACATCTGTATATTAAATTCAAAATATTCCTTTTTTTGAAGATAAAATTTTCCAAGTTTTACATAAATGTCAGAAAAGCTTACAAAGTCTTACAGGATCACAACGTTCACTTAGTCAATCAACTAACTTTTTCCACCCCAATTCTTAATTTTAACTTTTCAGAAAAAGTTTTCATTTGAATGTTCTGCAGTTACTTTTACTGATTATTTTTCAAGTATTTATTGTTAATAATTTGCCGCCACTTTTTCTACTTTTACTAATTTTAACCTGGTCCTCTTCACTTCACGCGAAGTGACCATTTAAATAGTTATACTCTATCATGTGATCTGTTTTATACCATACTAATTTCACTTTTCTAATGTGTTTTTGTGTGGAATGTTTGTTATATTTATCGACAACGGGACTTGTCGCTTTTCCAAAACTGTTTTACTCATAAAAAATCCAACTACCAGTGTATCTTTTATCTCTTCTTCAAACTAAATTTTTTTAAATCTACATCAACATGAACCTTCAAATAATACAATTTTTGTTTTGTTATATTTTGATCCTTGAATCCTCATTGTTGATTACAAGGATTGTGAATGCCTACACGCTTTCATTGACTTTTTTACAATTTTGACAGCTGATTCAGGAAGATTCTGGAAGCTCTTTCGATACACAAATGTATTGTTATTATTATAAACAGAGTAGAATAAAAATAATGGTCCAACTTATCCTTTACCATTTTTGACATAATAATTCAGTGTAGCTTAAATATTAGTGGATGTATGGTCTTGGTCGCAACAGTCGCGAATTTATCTACTAATGAAGCCGGCCGTAAAAGTTACCATTCTTTACAAGCTTGAATAAATGTTGACGATAACAGGAGACAGTGATTTTGAGAAAGCACATAATGGAATTTAAGACACGCCATCAGCTGTAGAGTATGAGGAAAAATTAGTGTCTATGATAATTGGTTTGAAAGAATTAATTTTGATGAACCTAATGTTAATAGTAATTTTTAGCATTCCTGTTCAATGGTTAAGGTAGGTACTGTTGAAGATGAAGATAAGTAGCATGACAATGTTTAGATTGGATTTGATGATAGCTTAAAATCTTTTGAAAATAATTAATTGCTTGAATTATTTTGGACGGTTTTGAAAATCTGATAAATGAAGCAATTTCGTGTTCAATTTTTTAGTTAGGATTTCAAAAAAAGTGGACTGCTTTTGTCAGCGGGCAGAATGATCATCTTTGAATTGGGCTACAAAGTGAAGACTTTTTGAAGATATGTTAGGCATCATGCTCCTAAATATCTGCAATTTGTGAAGATGAGATTAACTAAGTAATTTCCAAACAGGATTGTCACAGGAGCTGTATTTGTCAGGAGGTAGATTGGATTAGATTCGATGACAAATTGAAGATTCTTTGAGAAGGTTTTAAAGGTTAGTCGTTTCAAAATATTATTAGAAATGCCTGAATATTAATTAATTAAGTTACACAGTTTCGGCTCAATTCCCAAGGAAGAATCATAAAATAAACTGTTGAATATGACCGGGACATTGTCTTTGCCCTATTTTAACTTATTGCATTGTAAATTGAAGGCATTTAGAAGATTAGTTATTGTTTCAGATTATTTTTGGGAAGTTTGAACATATGATTAACAGTAATTTCCGGTCTTAAATTGAAATTAGAAATGTAAATGAAGCGATTGCTGGGGGGAATGAGAATATTCGGCTTGGATTGTAAATTGAAGACATTTTATAGTTGTAACACTTTTTGAACTAGCTGAAAATGTTCCGTTTCAATTTTCAAATTATGGTGAATGAAATCATTTAAGGCTTTCTTTTCGAATTTGAATGTAAATAAAAGTTTAATGCCATGTATTTAAATAAACTAAATAATTTAAATAAAAAAGGAAATACCGTACAAATAAAAAAAGATCTTAGTAACCCATGGAATCTCGCTTTTGTCTTATTCTTTGCAGTGTAGATCCTTGACATGAACATTTTATAAACTAAAATTTTGATCACAAGTAGAGGGATCTGTAATTGGGTGGAATTGTAAATAATAACATAATACTGACTGGTGCAGTATTCATAGAATTGCAAAAAAATTCAGTACAAAAAATCAAAATGCAGCTGGCTCGTAGTAGAACTTTGAAAATTTAAAGATTTAATTTGCAATCATCTTTGGTTCAAGTTTTAAAAAAGAGATCGCAAACGGAAGTTCAGGGTATCCTTATCGTACAACGATAACATATCGATTGGGTTTCATTGTCGGTAGAAGAAATTTTGAGAATAAATTGTTTCTGAATATCTTTAGAAATTCCTGAGGATATTAGTAATAATTTTGCTTCAATTTTCTTTGTGGGGTCGTTAATGAAACTATTAAAGATAACATGGCTTCTGGAATGATACTAATTATTGGTTTCTAAATATCTTCGGAAATGCTTAAAAATTAAAATATTTTCTTTTGTTAGGATTGTTTTTGGAACTATTTAAAACCACTATTGCACTGATTTTGTTATTGGGATTGATAGACATCTCTGACATCTGAAGAAATCTCAATTGCCCCAACAATAATTTCGAGCCGGAACAATTAAAATTAAAAAAATATATTTTGTAGACCCACTTCAAACGCGAATAAAACTTCTAACCCTTTCAAGCCAAATTTATCCAAATTAGTCTGACATCCTTTTCTGACTGCTCAAGTGTTTCAAACAAGTGTTGAAAGGTGTTCAATGGAACACTTCGGCTCAAACAGGTTCTATGTAGTTCATGTCTGTTCAATAAGACACTATTCAGGTAATACTGTGAAATATCAATCTGTTGTTGACAATTAGGATAAGGTCAGATTGTACAATTGCTCTAATATAGTAACCATTGCCAAATTCACTCTATTTACAAATATGAGGTAGTTAAGGAGGTGATAATATCCGAGTAAAATATCTGTCACATCTGGCTGATAAAATTATAACACACATAATACATATAACAATTATTATATAATTATTATTATATAATTAATAATTGTTGTTTTATAGAACAAAAGAGCCAATAAAATAAATACATTTCAAGATTTAGTTTTTCTAGTTTTTTTAGTTAAAAATTTTACATTTTGTGTCTGTTTAGAATCACTCCTCCAAGCTGATTTTTGTGTGAAATTTAGTTTCTATTAATTTAAATATTTGTACAGAGCTCTTATTTAAATTAAATTAGATGTGTCTGCTACATGTATCGTATCGTGACCGAAACACGTCTCTCACAGGCTTGACGTTGATTATGTAGTGCCCAAGTTGTCATGTCCTGATCAATTAAAAAAATACTTCTACCAGTTTCCAACAAAAGATCACGAATTGATGCAAATTAAGACGCGTATTAACCGATATAAATGTCTGTTGTGGCACACGACAATGTGGCCGGATAAATTTCAAAATGATGCGGGCCTATTACGCGAGATTTTTATAAAAGCTCCCTCACCATTCACTTCAGGAAAGGTGTACAAATGAAAGTTGGCACGTGCGGGGCCCGGTGCCACATCATCTTTTCATAATTATACCAATACTCAATATGTGCATATTGTCATTGCTGGATCAGCTGGGACATTAGATATCTCCCCAAAAACATTTTGTAACACAAGATATTCGTTCACATAGAGATAATAGGGACATGTTGGGCGGTGGTAACTGCAAGTCATTGTCATGAAGAAGTGATAATTTGGACAAGGGACTTACTCCATTGTGGGCAAGCAATTTGAGTGTCGAATTAATGTAATACTGTAAACAAAAATAGTTCAAAAAACGTATTGTGTCTAAATCATTTCTAATTAGATGTTTATTGATACTCTTATAACGGGAAAATAAAAGAAGGATTTAAAGTAGGCCATGAAATCATTTTGGAATTCGTTTAAATACAGATAAAATTTAACCATTTGATAATTTTAGGTTGACAATCGTTTTCGATACAACATATAAGATACATTTTTTTAAACTTATTCCATGTCTAGGTGTCGATTTGAACGTCATTTGAGCAATTTTTTGATTAACAGTCTCTGTTAAATGTCAAACAATATCAAAAGCCAGATTCCATACTCTACTCTGCTGCGAATCCCCGTTTTGTACTATTATCCTACCTCTGTTTAGATTATAAAGAATAGTTTCAAAAAAACAATTAATGCCTGCTGATACGGCTACAAATTAAATATAGACACAAACGCAAGTAAAATTAGTGCACTCGCTATGATATTTATCGTTGGCCAACCTCTTTAACGAACAATAAATTAAGAGAACTTTACGCGACAATAAATTGAAGTATATGTAAGAACATCCTGTAGTTGTAAATTTAATTTACGATAAGTAATGCTAAAATTACAACTGGATCCTTACGACATCCTAAAAAATGGTTACCCGCTTAATTTTTTTTTAAATCTTCAGGCTACTACGCTTCTATAAAAAACAGATAGTAAACGGTTTTACCATTGTTGGGAGCACAAAAGATGTACCGTTCCCTTTCTTCCCTTGCTTTGACGTTAGAATATTTTTTTCGCGTTGAAAAAACGCCAACAAAAAATATAAAACAACTTGCCCGACCAGTTATATTATTTTCACACTCACCTTACAGGAGTTGATTTCGAGCAATTTATTTGGATCGACTCGTTTCGTCGGCGGTGGCACTTTTGACCGAAATCATTAGTTAAAAAGCAGAATGTAAACAGCGGCGTTTAGTGTTCGCGGATCTTTTTGATGTAGAAACGTAAACGACAGGTGCGGGGGCTCACCTGCTGCTTCTTGTCAATCTAACGTCTTCGTAAACTGCAGAAACCCCACACCACATCACACACAACGATGACTAATTACCCCACAACGACTTGGGTCTCGAAAAAACGAGGATGAAATTTTTCAACGGGTTGGTTGTGACAAGTCTATTCAAAATATAGGAAACTTGGGATTTTGATTAATTGAGGCGCGCCGAACCGTTCTTCTGAAGTGGTGCGCCCTAATATTTCTTATGTTCTTAAAATGTATGGCTTTTCCTAAATTACTGTATGTAATAAGTCATCACTGCACAAATAATTAGTTCATTTTGCACTAAAACAAATCAAATTATTTTTCGGAAAATAACGTTTCCCACATTTTAAATGGTCACCCATTTCGGAAAGGTACGAAATTCCTCACCTGTTTGGATGAACTCACATGTTTAAAGAAGCAGTTAACTTATTTGTTTTCTTAAAAAACATTTTTGTGCCTACATAATAAATACTTGTTTACTCATTTACTAGTAAGTAGGTAGTAGGCAATTAATTGTTAGAAACGTTTGCAAATAATTTGTCAGAGCAACAAATTGGAATGAAAAATTATTGCACATACAAGAAACGGTTTTACCACAATTTTTAAAAACTGGACGTGTTGAGATAGTATAACCAAAACCGTAAATAGTGAGAATATGTAGCATGCTTGTAATCATTTTCTTTTTGTATAGTAAAGAGTGTACAAAAATTAGTATCTCAGGCGGCCATGCAATCTAGCTTTTGTTTAATTTTTTACAGTGTAGATGTTCGACATTGACAGATCATGACATATGACAGCAATTATTGTCAATAACAGTTGCTACATATCTGCACTGTAAAAAAAAACAAAAAATAAGAGTGTGGGTATCGACTTTCGCTACAACTGGAAGTAGCACAAACTTGTAATTATTTGTATTAAATTGGTCCGATAGCGGAATTTTTACGGATTTTTGTAATTTTTTATTACACATTATTTGTTTTTTTCTTGTATCGATCGATATAGTTTATTGTAAATGTATTGTATATAAGCATATTGTACAATTGTATTAAATTGATTATTATCTTTTTTCTACTTCCTTGCAATAAATTATTAATTATGCACTCACAATATTTTATTGAACATTTGCATTAATTACAATGTTATATCTCCACAATAATTGATTTACAGTGCTCGTTAAGTTAAAGTTTTGTTTTACTTTCTTGTTTGCTGTTTCATTATTATTAATTTACAAAATAAATTAATAGTAAGGATTTGATAAAAAGCATACCTGCTAATTTCAATTGTTTTATTCAAATGTTTTTATTTCACAGCCTACTTATGAAAACCTAAAGAGAAACATTAAAAAGTATTAGAAATATTCTCAAATTATTTTCTAAAATTATACAAATCGACAGAAAGAAGAATTAATGCAATACTTCAAATGGTTCAAAATGAATCAACTTATAAAAAGATTAATTCATTTTCAAAATTCAGAATATTAAAAAAAAACTATGAAAGGTAAGTAACAACAATCTGTTTTTTTCGATTTACAATTGAGTGATGGAATCAATATTAACATTAAATAGGGGGTTGCCATTTAAGGTAACACAGTTGATGTCAATTTCCGGTAAAACCGGAAATGCCGCCATCTTGTAAAAATTTTTCTTCGATTTGGAATGAGCAATAATGATCATGCACCAAATTTAAACTTTCTAGCTTAAAGGGAGATTCTAAATTTTATAATGAACGGTCCACGTGAATCACTTTGTATATACGACGTACTATTTTAACACGGTTTGTAACTTATCTTCATTCGCTTGAAATCTGTATCAATTTCCACAGAATATTTTTAAAAAATCATTAAGTTCTTGAATATCCTCAAAGCGGGCCCAAATTTATTTTACTTGATCACTCAGTTTACTCAGTATCTTTTACAATTTATCCATTTTTTAAATAAACGCAGGCCTACTAATGTATCTGTAATGTAAGCCGTCCATTTATTAGGTATCCATAAGGCGCATCCATTTATAATTCATAGACAAAAATAACCTTTGGCTACATTGTTCTTGGGTTTGGGCCAGATGATTGTCATCATAGACGGTACAAAGATTTTTTTCAGTTTATTTTTTAATTATGAGAGTAAGCGTAAGTGATTAGCGATTTAGGAACACTCTGTGCAGTTGTGAATATTTAAAACACATTGTAATTATAAACCGGAGTGTATTGGATTTATTTTTTCTATGAATTATTATCAAACAAATGTATAACTTATTTATTCGGTTGTGATTTTAAAAACAATACCGGTTGTTAATTTAAGTAGGAATTCTCGAATAACAAATATTTATCCAAAGATGACGCCTTTATCTTACTTCGCTATATAAGATTTGGCTTGTCATGTGCCAAAAACAACAAGTCTTACAAGAAGACAGCGACAATGTTTGTTAGATTGATAGGTTTTTTTAATATCGTTTTTGTAATCTTAAAACAAGTCGCAATCAAGTCCCATTAATTAATTTGGCAACAAAGAGTACAAAAATTTGCTATCAAAGACCCTTAACGAACCAAAAGGCGTAAATGCATTTCTGTGGCTTTCTCATTTTCCTGACGTGATAATTATGTTAAAAAATTTAAATTTTTAATATTTTGGAAAAAGTAATTTTTTAATATATCCATTATTAAATTTTTTGAATAAATACATAAACTTAACTTAAGTTTTCTAATTTTGACCCCACTTCAAAACGTTTCCCTTTTTTAAGGACTTTTAGAGTTTTCATTGTAACACATATGTATTTTTGCACAAATTCTTTCTCAAGGCGTATGCTTTGACGTAGATTGCGCAATTTTTGGTTGCCATTCCCTGCCAAAAGTCATAATGTCAATGTTAAAAGCCTACACTAAAAAATAAAACAAAAACTATATTTTTTTGCAAGCTCTATAAGCATCAAGATACAAACACTCAATGATGGAAAACAAAAAAAAAATCAAAGACTATAAAAACTATAACAAAAACGAATTTCAGAACATGCTACTGGAAAATCATAACGTGTGTACAAAAATAAAACTGGCTGCATAGGCTGTGGAATAACTTCAAGTATCAAATGAGTGTAACAAAATTAGGTTACAAAGGAGAGTTGTATTATGTTGATAAGAGCAATGTAGCCATGTCTGGCAGTTATTATAAATAAAATATGTGCCTTTCATTTCGATAGAAAATTTTTGAATTAGTGTTTCTGTCAAATGTCAATGTTAAATTTCTTCTCTAAAGTTTTTACATTGTAAAGTCAATTAATTTCCGAGCCTCGGTGTTTTTGGTACATACGTTACCTAGTGCCGTTTCACTAAATCTTTAAATCTCTAAACACAATTGTCTTATTTGTCAATAAAACACGAACAGAACAAATGGATATATAATTACTTAAATGAAACAAAGATAATTGATTGGAACTGTCAGAACTGTGCGCGGAATATAAAAGGATAGGAACCTTAAAATTTGCAAATGATGAAGAGATTTTACATCGAGACGTCATATTTAAAAAATTAATGGAACTTTGGATATTATATAAAAGATTATGAAATATTATTACCAAAAAAAAAGACTGCAAAGTATTGAAACGCCCACTAGATGCAAATTCATATTTACAGAAAGCTTAGAACTTTGGACAGAATATAAATAAATGAATAAATAAAATTTTCAAAAAATGGGAAAACACGTAAAACAAATTCACAAATCACCGAAATGAGTTTTTGAATTAAAAATAGTGTTGAATGCGAACCTTTCAACGCAAACCATCATTAACAAATATTTCATAGACAGTATAAATACAACCTTAGCTACTATACCTAATTACCTAGGCTCAGAATTTGAACAAAGATTTTAAAATTTTGAAACCACGAAAACAAAAGTGAAAAAGCTGAAAGAAGAAGTTCTTAATTAATTATTAATCGCCTTCATTAACATTATTGTTTATTAAATAACTATTATGTAATCGAAATTAAAAAGTTATGTTTTTGCGTTTTTGCTTAATAACTATTAATAACTATATTATAACCACATGGCACGGCATTGGGTCATTTACCGTTTATTTTACATCTTAGATCGGAGTCCAGTGGAAACAACCAGAATGCGATGCGGATATATCAAAATTGGCAATATCCGAAATTTTGCTTAATGAACATTTTAAAATACCAAAACCCGTTTTGATCTTCTCATATTTCGTCCATTTGACGACAACCAAAATGCATCCTGTTATTTTGATGATTGTCAAAGAGCATTGAATATACGGAATGGTAATTTTTTAAAAATCAATATATCCAGGAATTACAGGTTATAGAGAGTTTGTCAAATGAAAAAAAAGTGGCGCTGTGGTTATCTCAAAATGTCAGAAATTTTGTTTATTGAACACTTTAAAAGTCCAAGACCAGTTTTGAACTTTTCATAAGTGCTAAAATGCGAATCGATTACCATATTATACACATTTGACGAAAGTCAGAACGCATCCTGGTATTTTGCTCTTAGGACCCATTAGGGATAGAGAGATTGTCAAATAAGAAAAAAGTTGCACTATTTCATGTTTATTATAGATCTGGAAAAAAACATTGGTACATGTATTCGTTTTGGGTTCCATTCGGAAAATACTCAAAATAGGCAATTCATCAAAAAATTTATAATTCCTTTATTACTAATGCAGTTTCTATCCAATTTCACAATTATTTGGTAAATAAAGTGTAAGCAATTCGTTTTGTTGAAAATAGTTGAATTTCATACAACCACCATCTGGTCCAAATTGGGCTCATCACGGTATTGTTTTAAAGCAACACATTTTCAGCGTCTTGAGCTATATAATTGTTTCTTGTCCTTGAAGAAATTTAAAAAATGTGATCAAAATTGTAATAAAAATTGTATCAATATCACAATTACACGCAATTATCCAATTTATTACCATCGCGACAAGAAAAAGCGCAAGAAATTACAAATTGAAGTCAGGTGTGCACGCCAGATTTCGTTCGCACAATTAATTTGTTTATAGTAAAACGCTCAAGTAATCCGGCGTAATAAATAACCTGGTGGTTGCACGCCTCACTGCTTCATCATGCCAATTATTCTGCTCGAAAGCACCACGTAATACTAAGTCGTAATGAAAATTCGGTGACCGCCTCTTCAACCGTAAACGAATTTGAAACACTTACTGTTAAAAGTGATGTTAGTTTAGGGAAAGAGTTAATTTGCCTAATTCGTGACATGTGTGATTTCGATTATGAGTTGTGTGGACGCCACGTGGCCGCGGGGAAAGCTCAACATTTATTGTTGCGGATGGTTAACGGCATGACTGGTTCACAAATTACGCTCTGGGGACGTTGCCAACCATATTGCAATTAATAACTTATGTCGTAAAGCCGAACCGGCGCACCTAACCCGATTATTTTCCAACTAATTCGGTACTCGAACAGAAATAAAATGACGGGGGCGATGCGGTAATTAGCGTGAAAGAGACACATCTGGATGCGTTTCGTACGGTTGATGATCAAACTGAGGCATTGAGATTTAATCCGACGAGAATAAGTTATGATGTTGGCCGACAACTCCGAAACATATGTTGCAAAAGAAGTTGGACCTATTTGTGTAAGCATTGAATCCTTGCAACGTATTTACTTTATGCACATCAACGGTCGTGCTTATAATCCGCAAATAATGAGGGAAATTGACTACTTAGTCTGCATATTGTGTGCGAACCGGACAATTCTATTCTCGTACGTTCACACACACAAAACCGACTGGAAAATAATAAGATGAGAAACATTTTGCCAGGACCCACCGGACAACCTCATTTACTAAACTGTGATTTAATTGGACCCTTTTGAACCATTGTTGAACTCCCGAAGCAACGAGTTTATGCTAAGCGATCGCTTTTTGAAACCCAACTGAAGAAAAAACTCAGTTCGGGGTTAAAGTTGACGTCTTGTTAAAATATAAAAAAAAAAAAATGGTCTTCTAATTTCAAACTGTAGGCTCCAGGTGCAGTATTATCAAACACAGTTGTAACCCAGAAAAATATTAATATAGTCTATGATAGGGTTCTCTTTAATCCAAGTAGTAGAGGCCTTTCTAATGGAAGCTTTGAAAAAATATTGCACCGTAAACTGGCTCCCAAAAAAAGTTGGGTGCCAGAAGCGCATTTGGCAAATGGCGCCCGTAAGAATTTTGGCAACAATTAACAAAGATCTCTATGAAGCTGTGCAAGAATGTCACGGAATGAAACTTCCAGAGTTAAAACGTGTAAAAGGTGGTTTAAATGAGTCTTTAAGCAACTCTCTCAAAGTTTGTATGTCATGCTCTCAGCTGGTTAGATCATTGACAGTTTTTTGACATCTTGAAGGTGGTTAATACTTTGCAAAAAACTTGTTGTCAATATAGCAAGAAATCCACTTTTCGACTAATCATCTTCGTCTCTTTGTCGAATTCACTTTAGCTTTTGTTATTTGAGTTTAGTTCCGATGTTCCTCTGCTGGGATTTAATTGTATTATTTTGTCTTCATTTTCATTCCCTTTTTCTCATTTTTCCGATGATTTCAATCCTTTTCATATTTATGTTTGCTAAAAACTTGTTGTCAATATAGCAAAGAATTATCTTCTCGACTTATCATCTTCGTCCTTTTGCATAATTTGCTTTAGTTTTTTTTCTTGAGTTTAGTTCCGATGTTCCTCTGCTTTGACTTTATTATATTATTTTGCCCCTACTGCATTTTATGTGCTTGAAAACCCTTGTAACTTTATGTTCAACTTTATGTTGATTGACTTTCATTATTTTAATTATTTTCGTCTTCATCTTCATTTCCTTTATTTCTTTTCGCCGATGCCTTCAATCCTTTTCATATTTACTGTTTGCAAAAAACTTGTTGTCAATATAGCAAAAAAATATCTTCTCGACTTATCATCTTCGTCTTTTTGCATAATTAGTTTTAGCTTTTTTTTTGAGTTTAGTTCCGATGTTCTTCTGCTTTGACTTTATTATATTATTTTGCCCCTGCTGCATTTTATGTGCTTGAAAACCCTTGTAACTGTATGTTCAACTTTATGTTGATTGACTTTCATTATTTTAATTATTTTCGTCTTCATCTTCATTTCCTGTATTTCTTTTCTCCGATGCCTTCAATCCTTTTCATATTTACTGTTTGCAAAAAACTTGTTGTCAATATAGCAAAAAAATATCTTCTCGACTTATCATCTTCGTCCTTTTGCATAATTTGCTTTAGTTTTTTTTCTTGAGTTTAGTTCCGATGTTCCTCTGCTTTGACTTTATTATATTATTTTGCCCCTACTGCATTATATGTGCTTAAAAACTCTTGTAACTGTATGTTCAACTTTATGTTGATTGACTTTCATTATTTTAATTATTTTCGTCTTCATCTTCATTTCCTTTATTTCTTTTCACCGATGCCTTCAATCCTTTTCATATTTACTGTTTGCAAAAAACTTGTTGTCAATATAGCAAAAAAATATCTTCTCGACTTATCATCTTCGTCCTTTTGCATAATTTGCTTTAGCTTTTTTTTTAGTTTAGTTCCGATGTTCCTCTGCTTTGACTTTATTATATTTTTTTGCCCCTGCTGCATTTTATGTGCTTTAAAACCCTTGTGACTGTATGTTCAACTTTATGTTGATTGACTTTCATTATTTTAATTATTTTCGTCTTCATCTTCATTTCCTTTATTTCTTTTCTCCGATGTTTCAATCATTTTCATATTTACTGTTTGCAAAAAACTTGTTGTCAATATAGCAAAAAAATACCTTCTCGACTTATCATCTTCGTCCTTTTGCATAACTTGCTTTAGTTTTTTTTCTTGAGTTTAGTTCCGTTGTTTCTCTGCTTTGACTTTATTATATTATTTTGCCCCTGCTGAATTTTCTGTGCCTGTAAATCCTTGTAACTGTATATTCAACTTTATGTTGATTGACTTTCATTATTTTAATTATCTTCGTTTTCATCTTCATGCCCTTTATTTCTTTTTTCCGATGCCTTCAGTCCGTTTCAATAATAATTGTTTGCAAAAAACTTGTTGTCAATATGGCAAAAAATTCTCTTTTTGAGTTATCATATTCGTCCCTTTGCATATTTCGCTTTAGCTTTTTTTATTTGAGTTTAGTTTCGATGTTCCTCTGCCTTGACTGTATTATGTTATTTTGCTCCTGCTGCATTTTATGTGCTTGAAAACCCTTGTAACTGCATGTTCAACTTTATGTTGATTGACTTTCATTATTTTAATTATTTTCGTCTTCATCTTCATTCCCTTTATCTCTTTTCTCCAATGCCCTTCAATCCTTTTCAATATTTACTGTTTGCGAAAATATTGTTGTCAATATATCAATAAATTAATTTCTCGTCCCTTTCCATGTTTCACTATACATATGTACATAGAAAAGCTGTTGGGCCAGGATTCATTTTCATAGAACGATGCTGCCACTCCTAGCAGAGATGTTTTTTTTCATTCTATATCTATCTTAAGAAACAGGACTTTAAAAAAATGTTATTTAAACTTTTTTCTAAATATTTGTATTTATAGAATTTAATTAGTTCATGTGTTTGTATTTTGATTGCAAACCCAAAATATTGACTTACGGTACGATAAGATAAGAATATCACAGAATTCTATGAAGAAAAAAAGAACTGTGTAAAAAATATGTAAAGACCATATTTTATGATATTTCAGAAATGTGTATTTTTGTTTTCATTATTCTCTGCTCCTTTTGTGTTCTTCTAAATTATACAAATACAATTGTATCAGAACAAACCAAGTAGATGAATATTACATTGATCAGTATTTTATATTTTCAAGATTGTTTCAAGTAGCTTCTTTAAACACAGAAATATCATCGATCACTGACTAAGTACTATGTGATTGTATCATAAGTAAGTTTTCATTATTAAAATACATATAAAAAAACCGTTAAAAAATTAAGTTGAAAATGACAGGATTTGTGTTTATATTAATTACTTGATTTGTTTTGGTCCAGGAATAAAAATACAATATTGATTTACGCTTCATTTTCTTCAATCACTGTTTGCGATATTTATAAATAAATATTTATTTTGTGTAAGTGTTTCTACTTGGAAAAATAAACCCAAAATATTGACTTACGATACGATAAGAAAAGAGTATTGTAGAATACTCAGAAAAAAGATCACTTTTAAATAATATTTGTCAAGACCAGATATTCAGATATTTAAGAAATTTTTTTTCTGTTTCTCAGATTCTTTGCTATGCTTTTTGCACTTTTTTGAATTATGCATTTGTGTCAGAACGAATCAAATGGATGAATACTACATTGATCAGTATATTTATTTTGTCAAGATAGTTTCAAGAAAAATATAAATATCATCCATCACTGTTTGAATAGTATTTGATTGTATCATAAGTAATATTTCATGATTAAACATCTAAAAAATAATACAGCGTACAAAAAAAAACATAGAAGGATGGTATCTTGGTTTTGTTGTTTTCTTACAGTGTAGACCATTGACATATAATAACATTTGACAGGAGTTAAAAATTTACTCAAAGACATCTAAACCGACATTTTAAGATGCAGTTTATTAAAGAGGACCTTAAAAGTATTTTAAGAATCTTGCTCGAAATCGTTGTCAGCACATAGCTTGAATTCATGTTTCTACAACTTAAGAATGAAATTTTGCTACACTCTAGAGAACGCTGAAGTTATTCCATGGACTGCGAACACTACTTTTACGTTGGTTTTTAAAAAGAACAACTCTTGCAAGGACTTTCTTACTTAAAATATAGTGCCTCACCTCATACTTCTCAAATCACATTTTAAACTTAACAAAAATATTTATTTACACTCTATACAGCTCGGTGCTTTAAGTTTGGACTTGGATCAATTTTATATTTGTTAAGTCTTGTTTCTACTTCCGGATCAAATGTGTAATTAAGGGGATCATACACGCGTAGGAATGAACTGGTAGTGCTGAAAATGTCGCTCTGAAAAAGATAGTCAATAGAAATATGTAATCATCATATTTCGTAATGTACAGGAGTTGTATATCGTTTTCGTGATGGATCAGTTTCTATAGGATCGTGTCGAACTTCTGGTGGAAAGTTTCTAAGACGTGGTCTTTAAGAGTAGCTTCGTTAGGAAATCATAACTCCAGTGAGGATAGTTACCTGCTGGGGAATGTTGAAAATTTGGCACTGGTGGAATCGGTAGTAGGTGGATTCTGAAAATTAAAATGTTAAAAATAATTATAAATAGAACAATAGTGCTATTGATAATGTCAGTCTTATCTTAACTTACATATATCAGTTCGACGCAAACTTTAATAACAAAAACCGTTAGAACCACGTTTAGAACCCACAAAACGAATCCTCTAACCGCTAGAACCATAACAATTCCATATCCAATGGTAGAGTAAGTGTATGCCAATTTACGCGTTATGTCTCCAGTCTGAAAGATGGGCACATAAGTAAGGTGTAATAAAGCAATACCAACATTGAAATACTTGAATGTACATATTCAAAATCGAATTATAATCCACTGCGAGAAAGATACAAAACAATAAATCCAAAATTATTGTAGCGATTGCTATTCCACTGTATACGGCCATTGTAATGACTAGTTTATTGATGGAGTGTTGTTTTCTGAAAACTGGAGCAATTCAGTTAAATCACAAATATTTTTTTGTAAATACCTGTATATGCATACGCAGATATACCTAACCAAGCTGCACTCAGGACAAAGTAACAAATCATTACTCCAAGAAATCCTCCAGGTTGGATGTACATTGACGTTTTCCCACCATTGTCTGCAATCAAATGCTTGTAAATTGAGCAAAACAACAGATTTGAATACTTTTTATGAAACTATAATACATATAGGCTTGCAGAAGAGTTGGATATGAATCCGCCGCAAAAACAATATGTTTCTCATAACTTCCTGCCAAGTGGAATACAATTGCAACAAACGACAATATGCCCCAAAATAAGCCTTGTACCTAAAATCAGAAATCAAAAATAGCATTGCACACTAGTGTAAAATTCCGTGGTTTTGGAATTTGACAATAACATTAAACATTATGAAGAATTGTCAGAAGTTTACAAAAACAGTCTGAGATTGGTGGGAATTTACAAAAAATGAAAATAAAACAAAAATCATATCAACTATTCTTTTTCAAGTTCGCAAATTGGGTTCTATTACCTAGAAGTTATTTCATTTTTATTTTTTGGTTGACCGTAAACTCTTTTAAGCTTTATTAAGAGACACAAATTTGCTCCTAAAATGACAATTCGTAAAATAATAGTGTCACCTATGCTAGTAACCATTGTTAACACTGAAAAAATTATGCATTTATGGAAAATCGTTTATTAATTTAAAATCATGCATTAATGAATGACCTACATTAATGAACGATTTCTTAGATAAAAACATGCATTAATAGGCCTTTTAATAAATGGTTGACGGAAAACTAAGTTAACAACTTATTCTAGGTGATAATAAAATGTATTAAATTAATGAAAATAGGAAATTTTAAAGGGTAATACAAATACATAGTTTATGAAGCAGATAAACAGGGCTACTAAAAATATAAATTAGGATTAAATAAAATTAAATGATAACAGAACTTTACAAACATGGAACATTTAAAAAAAATGTACCTATTATTCTAGATAATGTTTCAAGCGAAGGAATAAAAGAATTTAAGACACGTTTCCTAAATCACGTATATTTAGTAAAAACCTGTTATTTAAAATTTGGATAGACGCATTTTCAGGGTAAATTGTGCCACAAACATTTATAGATTGTTTTCTATAAATTTGTGTCGGTCCCATAATGTGAAAATGTAACTTTATTTCTTTTTTTTACCGTCATACAATCTTTCAACTTAGAAGCATTTATTTGCTACTTGTATTTATGTAACGCGAAAAAAGCTTGTCGATTAAGAACAGGGCAATCCTAAAGTAAAAAAAAACAAGGATTTGATGCAAATCCGATAAAACATATTTTGTGGTTGCAATTTAATGTCACTAAAATGTCTTAAGGCATAGCAGAAAAAACGAGATTACACTATTAAAACAGATTTACATGAAAAAGAAATACCATAAATATCGCTTCTAAGAAGAAATTGAATTGAATGAAATTTGTTTGGCAATAAAATAGTAAAACTAATCAAAACCAAAAGTGTATATCTATACTATTTAAATCTATTTCAATACTTACAAATCCTGAAAGTACTCCAGCTTGCACAATAAGTGAGTAAAAATGACTACCTAACCAGAGCGCCATTACTTGTTAATGTACAATTAAATTTTGTATTTACTTTTCGTCATAATAATATCATCTAATCTAATCATTATTAGATTGCATTTAATAGTAATTACTGAGAAATCAAAATGCTTTTAATGGTGTAAGACTAATACTTAAAATTGTCTTTTATCAATACATGTTCTAAAATTTATTAGAGAGATAATTCAGTAATCAGAAGACTATCAAAATTAATTATAACGATCGTGTTCCATTTGAAGTTTTATTAGGAGGGGTGTAGTGAATGCTCCGAGGAGCTAATTCAACAAGTAACTCCAATGAAATTCCATTACTATCAAAATTATTAATTTTATTAATTTGATAACATACTACCAGTAGTACCTATTACATTTCATAAAATTTAAAGTGTTCATTTGTGCATTGTTCATTCTAATTTGTCTTAGTATTGTGGAATATATCAAAAGGGAATCTCAATAAACTCATGTTTCATGTCGCAATGAAGGAGGAGTCGGTAAATTACTAATTCATACATGTTCGATAGGTGACAGATCTGGATTTTTGGAGGTTATAGAAGAAAGTTTATCTCGGTGTGTTCTAAGAAGTTTATTGTTCTTCGCATCAATGTAGGGTAGAGTATACGAGTATCCTTGTGATAAATTAGAAAAATGTCGTTATTTTTAAAGATATAACTTTCGATTTTTTGGGAACCTCCAGATAATGCACATTTGTAAAGTGGCTATTTGATCTATCGTTCCTTCTGCATTCAATAGATGAAACTAATACTGGATCATGAATGATGAGAAGGCAAAGAGTGACATAATTCTTTCGATGAGTCCTTCAGAATTGAAACTAAATATATTAGAACAGATCTATCAACCTAAAGGATCAGCCGAAAGCCAACTAACTCACAAAATGAAAGAAGGTGAAAACATTCATAACCATATCAACAAATTTTTTGATACAGTGGATAAGTTAGTAAAAATGGAAATTGAGATAAATAAAGATTTATTGTCTATAATGCTGCTTTTCAGTTTACCTGTAAATTGTCAGAACTTTAGGTGTGCTATAGAATCGCGATATATTAGATTAGATAGATATTCTTTCAAACCCAGAAACCTTAAAAGTGAAAATTGTGGTAGAGTTCTGTGAAAAGAATGGAAGTTTGTGCAGTAAACAAAATGTTTTCGTTTTGAAAGACGTAAAAATGAAAGCAGATATGTATACTTCAAATTTAAATGTCATATATGTCACAAAGTGGAACACAAAGTAGTAAATTGTCTTGAAAATAAGAAGAAAAACAAGAGATAAGGCAAGTAATCCCAAAACAGCAACGAGTCGCAAAATTCAAGCTTTGTTTCTGAAGAGATGTGAATAAGAAGAGTACTGAGAAATATTGGTGTTTAGATAGTGGAATTACTAATTGCTGCAAAAAATAGAGAGTTTTGAGGACGTGAAGAAATCAGCTCATCGATGTTCGCCGGTGCAAATTTCACGATGAAAATAAATGCAGAGGGAACAATTCGAATTACGACAAGAAATTATAAAAATATTGTTAACGCAAGTTTCAAGAAAACTTTGTTCCTCCTGATTGAAGAAAAACTTACTTTCTTTTGAAAAAATCTGTGATAATGGTTTTAAATTTTAATTTACCTAAAAGAAAACATGCTATTATCACTAATAGATCGAAATAAAGGCAAAAAGATTGAGACAGCTGTATTATTTTAAAAATAAAAACATTAGAAAAGTGGAAACGATCTGTACCGAAAAAATTAACAAACTTGAGTTATGACACCGACGCTTGCAACATTTAAACCTGAAACCCTTGGTGGAAGTGAAAAATAGAAAAGAATAGAAAAAATGATAAAAATACCGTTCCCGAAGAAGTCATCTAAAATATCACAATTGTTAGAAATAATTCATTGAGACATTTATGGTCTAATGAAAGTAGAATCAAATGGAAAAGGAATATATTTTGCCACTTTAATTGACGATTTTTCAAGATGGTGTGAAATCAATATTTCGGAAAAAAAAGCTCACCATTTGGATTTCTTCAAGGAATTCAAAGCCTGAGTAGAAATTCGTACTGAAAAGAAAATTAAATGTTTGCAAAGAGACCATGGCTCAGAATACGTTAATAGAAATTTAGAGAAATGGTTCTGAAAAGTTCCAAATGTTAGTTTCTTCAAAGAATTTGGTTCTGAAGGTTATAGTTTGAAGATTCTGAAAAAGCAAGAAAAATTTGAAAGTAAATCCACAAGATGCACAGTATTGGGATATGCAGAGAATTGTAAAGAATAGCGTGCTGGCTGCCAGAAGAGAGAAAAGTGGAAATAACACGTAATGTTAGTTTTCTGAAACAGAACGTGAGAAGAAATTCAAATACTTTATATTGAAATATACAAAATATACCCAAACAAAGAAAAATACAAGAAGGTAAAATGTTTTAGAACAAAGTTTCCAGAAGGAACTAGAATGAATTTCGGATGTAGAAATGTAGAAAGAAATCCAAACTGCTGATGTTGAGCTTCCAACTGTTAGTAATGCACTAGAAAAAGAAAACACACAAGTTAGAAGAATCATAAAATCCGGAAAAAGGAAAAAGTTTTAAAACACAAGACGGAAATTTAGCACAAACAACGAATTGGTTTTCGAAGAAGAGAAAGAACAAAGAATCGACAATTTTTGCGATGATTGGTTGCCCGTGGTTTTACTCAGAAGTAGATGTTGATGTTGTAGTAGTTGATTTGATATTTTATGGAAATTTTTTGTGAAATGATTATTGTTCTATGTCGATTATTTATCGATTTAAGTCCAATTTGATAGTTTTGAAAAAAACTCTTTAATTTTGTTAGGTAAGGTTGTCCCTTTTATATATCGTTATAAACAATAAAATAATATGACAATTTAAAAATATGAAAATACGTGGGCTAAAATAAATCCCAAAGAAGATCGTTATAATTAATTAAAAAGTAATTAAAATAAAAAAAAATCAGACTTACGAGGTATTGAGGCCATCGATATGTATCATTTTCATTTCACGTATTTCAATAACTTGAAAAAACTAATGAATTTGATAGATAGCCTATTGAAAAACATTTTATGTCAAGGGAGTTTATTTTAAATTGTTATTTTTAAAATTTCTCTAATCAATATCTCATCTAGGTGCTTGTTCATAATGGACATAAGCAAAGGACTACATAAAGAATACATAAAGCATAAAGTTGAGAAGTCGCTTAACAACGCTGGCGTACACAATAAGCTGACATAAGACTTATGTTTATGTATGTTTTATGTCAAAGCATAACAAAACGTAAAATTGAAATCAGTCTCACTACATGTATTTTTTACGGAAAATGTAGGGATTTTTAGTAGGTATATTTTTAATTATTATATTAATGATTCAGTGGTTGTTTTGGCGCAAAAAACCATTTCGCATCACGAAGACATATTTCAATATGAATTATTTTAAATTCACATCGCTTTTCGCGATTTCGATTCTTGGGTCTAATCCAGCAACGTTTTCTTTTTTCTTTTTGACAATATTAGGACTTCTCCTATTCTTTAGAACAATAACGACACAAGTCGCGCCATGAAATCATTTTCAAAAAACCAAAAACGTAAAAATCCAACACAAACGTGTCAAAATATGGACACAAAGTGTATATTAGAGTAATTTACGCGTATGTCTATTATAAAAAATGTTTTGTGTTCTATAGGTTTTACGTCTTGTAGATATTATGCTTATGCTCATTGTAAATAACGTGTTTTTACAACTATTTATTAGAGTCGCTGTCATGCTGACAATTTTATATAGCGCCATTTTGTAAATTTTTGTGGTACTTGTTTTGTTGGCGATTGATGATTTTGTGATATGGCGCAAAAAAAGTTTATTTTTTATTTTTATTAGAGCATTTTATCCGCTGTCATGGTGACAATTTCATATAGGGCTGGCTATCTCGTAAATTTTTGTGGTACTTGTATTGTTGCCGATGGATGATTTTGTGAGATGCGGCGCTAAATGAATACGTATATGTTCGGCTTATATCCAATAGTAACAATGCAATTATTGTGTTAACCAAGCAACGTCTCGAACAAGTGACATTACGGAATTGGAGCATCAAATCAATGTTGGATGTTTTTTTTTTGGTTATATCAAGAAATTCATACGGTTTATTTTTCATGTGTATTTGTAGCTAACATGTGCATCTCACAATGCCTAGGAAACCTTCGAAGAAAACATTTAACTTTAATTTACGTAGGCAAAGCTCATTTCAAGAGAATACCGAAGAAAATCATCAAGCGAGTGAAGCTCGGTCGCCCAGGTACTATACATATATTTAGAAGAATCATGGGATTAAATGAAAAAGTCACAGTTTCCACAAACAAAAATTAATTAACAAATTAATCTAAGACATTTTTAAATGTCACCGTTTTTAAGAAACATTCCTTTTTGAACGTGAGTCGTCTAGGGAATTTTGTAGGTGTCAGTTGAACCCTTGTGCGAGGTGTTAAGTGGGAACATTTCACCCCCTTGAAAGGAAGTGTCAGGCGTCCCACTGATATTATATTTTTAACGATCTTTCCCGTTCTAATTGCCCTTCTTTCTGAACAATTGTTTCTGAGATTCGTACGTTAACGTCGTCATTGGGTTGATTTAGAACGGTCGTAAATAAGAAGGAAAATAATTTGATGATAATAATTTCAAAGCGAACAATAGAGGCGAGCAAAATTTCCGACGTGAGATAATGATATGTAGGTCCATGCGGAAATGCAACGGCGCGTGCTCGCCTCTCTCTTCAGCCGTCAGACTACCCAACTTCTAAAGACCTCTGCATGTTCCAGACAAAGATATACCGTGGTCCTTTTCTTACCGGTGCATCTACTTTTCCACGATGAAATCTCACTTTTAAAGCCGACACCACCACGATATCCTGCCGCAGTCCTGGCGGAATTTTTATCTTGAAACACACATCCTTTTATGTTCTTCGCACAATGAAAACTGCAGACTGGTATGAAAGACGGACTGTTACGTAAGAAACCAGGACCAGGTGTTTTTATATTGATTTGCCATAACGCACTGCCAGTTTTGTGTTGAAAGCCGGATAAAATTGAATAAGGGACAATGCGGATAAAGAAATTTGGAGCAGACCGGGAAGGAACCCCAGTTCCGCATCAGAAGCTGCGAACGACTGTTACGTTTTGGGGGGATCCTATTTTTATGAAAATTCTGCCAAAAGCACGACGTCAAGCTTTACAACTAAACCCTTGCGTCTTCAAGAGCTGCAAATGAAGGAAGTACGGTGGTAACGAAGCGTGAACGTTGCCTCCCTTAAGTAGTTATTAAGCTTCTTGCGAGTGGAAATAAATACTCCAACAACAATCGGTTCAATTAATATGATTATGAAAGTGGTAAACATCTTTGACCCTTGGATTTGAGTATTGTTACAAATCTCCGAAATGCACGCCTTTAGCACCCATCAATTACGCTTATTACTGGCAATTGTTAAAAGGACGTCATGCGGTCTAGAAAACGTACTTCAACTTCTAGACTAGTTTCTCGCCATGAAATGTAACAAAACACTAATATAAAAGGGTTGGACGAAGGATAGTTCCTTGCCAACCCCCGTGCTTATAAAAACCAGAGGACCAGAGATAAGCCTTGCCCCCCTGGTTTTTATGCGCACACTTGTCCACAAAAAAAACTTTATTGCGAGATCATAACCGTCTTGTAGAGTAGGTGGCCGCCGCTGTTTCCAAGTGGTAAAAATCGCGGGATTCTCTGGTGCATCTTGGACAAGGTCGGCGTTCTGCATATACATAAGTGGTGGGGATATTTGTTCTTAAGCCTCATGTGTCTGTGGCCTTTGCAACGCAGGGGGTGACAAGAGGGTCTGCAGACAACACGAGGCCAGGTACCCCAGGTAAAACCAACGGCGCGCCAGACACTTGCCGGATGGGTTCGCGGTAACTTCGGCTTCGATTCATGCGCGGATTCAAACGGAGCGGGAGAAATGTTTTGCGGGATTTTCCTGGATTCGGTGTTGTGTGTTTGCGGAAATTGGATTACCTCTGGTGAGTCAACACAATCTCTTTCTTACAACACTTGGACTCCGGATTTGTGGGATGTTTAAGGTCCGGTCGAGTTATTTCACTTGTCATCTGGAATTCGACCAAACGTTTTTTGGGGTTTCGCTCTTTTTGGGTTCGGTTCAACAGTCAATCAATCAAAAACGTTTATTCGGATTCGTCAGATATTATTGCACTTAGTTTCGTTTCTGCTTTATTTTTAACTCGCGCGATATGGACGTTTGCATGCCCGGTTCAACATAATTTTTACCAGTTTTTTTATTTTTAAAATTGGTGTTAATCCGTTGAATTGTTTTCTAATAAGTGTCTCATCTACCAACTGTTTAATACTGCTTCACCTTCAAATTGACATATTCCTTTGATTTGACTCAATGACCACTAATGCGTGTTATAACTTTTTAGATCCTTGCGACGCATTAGCCGAGGAGTACCTTTAATTTCGAAATTTTGGATTACCAATTTTTAGAAGATTTAAGCAGAGATTCATTCTCTATAAAACGTTTATTTGGATTCGTAAGATATTGCACTTCGTTTCGTTTCTGTTTTATTTTTAACTCGCGCGATCTGGACGTTTGCATGCCCGGTTCAACATAATTTTGACCATTTTTTTATTTTTAAAATTGGTAATCCGTTCAATTGTTTTCTAATAAGTGTCTCATCTACCATCGGTTTAATACTGCTTCATCTTCAAATTGACATATTTCTTTGATTTGGCCACTAATGCGTGTGTTATAACTCTTTGGTTTGTTGCGACGTTTTAGCCGAGGATTACCTTCATTTTCGCATTTTTGGATTACCAATTTTTAGAAGATTTGAGCAAAGTTTTATCCTCTAGGTTTGAGATGCGTGGTTATGGATTCGTTTCATATTTCATTCATTGTATTTCATTAGAATGTAGTATACTAGGCTTTATTAAAAATTTTGAATATCGTTCGAGTATCGAAATGAAATAAGAAAAAGGAAATTTTAAGATTGACCAATCCAACCCAATTCATCTGTTTGAATTGCAATTTATCTTCAAATTTAAAATCATTATTTCTATTACAAAATAGTTTCGACAATCTGGACTGGTGTGGCTAAACAAATATTTTGAGATCTATTAGAAAGACAACTTGCTTTTTATAACTCTTTGTATTTGCAGTCTGTACGAAGATTCAACAGAACAGTGTGATTTTCATGTTTCGTTCGCTTCTTCAGCCTGGATTTTTAACAGTTTTTATAAAATTACAGGATATGGTAATTAGGCAAATATTTTATTTAGCAAAAGCGACTGACTAATCTTGTTTTTAGCTGCCAAATTTGCCTATATTTTCTTCTTTTGTTTCTAATAAAACTATGGTCAAATTGTGAGAAAATAATATCTTTTTTTAAACAGCAGCTTTGAATCTTTAGATTTGCAAGAAGTTTACGAAGGTTCTTAATATAGAATAGACTGAGCTCTTTGTGTACTTTTTGGATTAGCTTCTATCCTGAAACAATTTTACAATTTTTCTATTTATGAATTTTGCAAATTATACTCTTTTCTTCTTTATATTTGAAACATTTTACCAATAGTTAAGCCGAGTAGCTAGAATAGAACTGACAATTTTTGGAATTGTAGTTTTTTGATACGCTTTACTTTTATATTACCAAGTTTTTGCAGTTTGAAAAATTATGCTGCTATTAGACAAAATATTAAGCAAAATTTCTTTTCCAATAAGGGCAAGACAGCTGTTTCAATTAACTCATCTGTTCAAATTTTAGTAGGTTTGAATACTCATTGTTTTAAAAACCAAAATTTACATGTTTGGACTCAACCGCCAATTTTTTGAGGTTTGGAATTGAATGCAAGAGATAATAATTTACTAAAAATACTTCTTATTTTTTATAATATTTTGACTCTTGGAATTTGGAAAATGTTGTTGTATAGGTGGTTGTAAATATTTGTGGGACTGATGACTAGGTAAACAACTTATACAAAAAATTTTAAAGTACTTATTTTGGTGTACCATTAACAATATTATTTGGAACAGTTTTTATAAGAAGAAATTTCAATATTAGACAATTCCTGTGATTAAATTAATGAGTCAGCAACTGGATAATTATTGCTTCAGCTGCCAAAATTGCTTTAATTTGCCTATTTTTTGAATTTTGTTTCTTCTTTTTTTTGGAAATTGTAACTTTTAATTTTTTGATTTGCAAGAAGTTTACCAAAGTTGTTCATCTAGAATAGACTCATCTGTTTTTGTATTTTTGGATTAGTTTCTAAACATAGAACAACTTAATTATAACGATCTTTTTCGGGATTTTTGACCGTGTTCCATTTGAAGTTCCCAATGAACCTCCAGACGTTTCATCCACAACTGCGGTGGACTTCATCAGTGGTTATAGTTGCGATGTGGAAGAGCTCGAAGTGTTCTCTTCGCTGTCACATTCGCGACTGTCACATTTATATTTTTCGGCGGCGTTGCATCATTTTTGTTACTATCATTGTTTGCTTGATTTGCTGGAATAAATGACATTACCCTTCTCGTTGACAGTACCGGTTGCCAAGTTTTGTCCATCTTTAACCCTTCACTCATTCTATTGAAATTATCTTGGTGTTTATAAATTTCAATTGCTTCACGGTGTAGACGTGGGTAGTACTGTGAAGTGGACGACAGAAGTTTTGTTTCATCAAATTTTATATTATGATTTCCATTAGACAGTCCATGTTCAGCTACGGCAGATTTATCAAACTCACCCAAACGACAGTTCCTCTTGTGTTCAGTTAAACGTGTTTTAATACTTCGTTTAGTTGTACCAATATACACTGAACCACAAGAACATGGTATTCTATAGACTCCTGCTGACGACAATGGCTCTCTCTTATCTTTCACTGAACCTAGCAATTCTCTAATTTTTGTTGTAGGTTTGTAAATTGTTTTAATATTATTTTAATATTATTTCGTTACACGGAATAATATTAAAACAATTTACAAACCTACAACAAAAATTAGAGAATTGCTAGGTTCAGTGAAAGATAAGAGAGAGCCATTGTCGTCAGCAGGAGTCTATAGAATACCATGTTCTTGTGGTTCAGTGTATATTGGTACAACTAAACGAAGTATTAAAACACGTTTAACTGAACACAAGAGGAACTGTCGTTTGGGTGAGTTTGATAAATCTGCCGTAGCTGAACATGGACTGTCTAATGGAAATCATAATATAAAATTTGATGAAACAAAACTTCTGTCGTCCACTTCACAGTACTACCCACGTCTACACCGTGAAGCAATTGAAATTTATAAACACCAAGATAATTTCAATAGAATGAGTGAAGGGTTAAAGATGGACAAAACTTGGCAACCGGTACTGTCAACGAGAAGGGTAATGTCATTTATTCCAGCAAATCAAGCAAACAATGATAGTAACAAAAATGATGCAACGCCGCCGAGAAATATAAATGTGACAGTCGCGAATGTGACAGCGAAGAGAACACTTCGAGCTCTTCCACATCGCAACTATAACCACTGATGAAGTCCACCGCAGTTGTGGATGAAACGTCTGGAGGTTCATTGGGAACTTCAAATGGAACACGGTCAAAAATCCCGAAAAAGATCGTTATAATTAATAACACCGACCGTGAAAGCCTACATACTTTCATAGAACAACTTTTCTCTTTTTGAATTTTGATAATTTTTTTATAACTATTTTTTTATAACTCTTTGACAGTTTTCATTTGAAACAGTATACCGATAGTTAAGCTTAGAAATTAGACCAAGAGTGACAATTTTTGGAATTTCCTAGTTTTTTGACTCGCTTGAACTACATACACGAGTTTTTGAAATTTGAAAAATGATGCTGCTATTAGACAAAATATTAGGCAAAATTTATTATCCAATAAGGGAAACGGCAGGCAAGTCAGTTAAGGAAGCAATGGAAAGAAAATCCCTAGAAGAAGATTACTGGACCGATAAAAAACAATGGCGCTTAGAATGCGAGAAACGGTTTTTAAAATTATATACTGTAATAAATTCGCAAAAAAATTAGTTTTATGAATTAACTAATTTGTTCAAATTGTGGTAAAGTAGATTTGACTACTCATTGTTCCAGAGTGCCAGAGTAAACCATACGAATTATCTACAGAAAGACATTTTTTTATAATACATACTTTAACTTTTGGAATTCGGAAAATGCTGAGGAAGAGGTGGTTGTAAATATTGGTGGGACCGATAACTAAAAAAATTACTTATCCAAAAAAAAAGTAAGAATTATTTTGGTGTATACTAATAACAATATAATTTTGAACAGTTTTTAAAGATTGCAGGATATGGTAATTAGGCAAATATTTTCTTTAATAAAAGCGAAGAAATTTAAAGTTCCAATATTAGTCAATCTTTGAATCAACAACTGCCAAAATTGCTTTAATGTGCATATTTAAAAAAAGCATTAATAGGACTGACGATTTTTGGAGTATTCGCTTCACTTACATGCATGAGTTTTTGAAATCTGCTTAATTATGCTGCTATTAGACAGAATGTTAGTCAAAATTTCATTTCCAATAAGAGCAAGACGTCTGTTTCAATTCACTCATCAGTTCAAATTGTAGTAAAGTAGATTTGACAACTGATTATTTTAAAAGCTAAAATTATTTTTGTTAGACTCAAGTTCTTTTGGAATTGAGTGCAAATACTAAGTAAATACTAGAAAGACTCATTGTTTCTTTATAATACTTTAACTCTTGGAATTTGGAAAATGAAAAGAGTTGGTTGTAAATATTTGTGAGACCGATAACTAAGTAAACAACTTATACAAAAACTCTTAATATCATTATTTTGGAGTACCAATAGCACTATTACTTGGTTGTAACTTCAGAAATAATGTTATGCAGTTTTTTGTTCACTAATTAGAGTAACTTAACTACAACAACATTGTTTATTTAATTAGTTATATGTTTTATACCGTGAGAAATTTCTTGAAAGGTTTAGTGAATAGTTCTGTCACCAGTTTAATAAATTTACATTGCAATAGATCTCAAGAAACTGTTCCAAGTCAAAACTACCTGAACTAGAGGTAGAGTCTCGATGTCAGAAAAGATATCATTAGACCCGTTTCTCAAATCACCATTAATTGTCTTCTCAAAAAGACAAACATTTTATGGTTGTGTTTGCTGCATTGTGTGATTTTTCAGATTCAACAATGCTTCACTTCATGTGGTCCTTAGTTAAGTGGGAGGGGCTGCATTGTCTGACCTAGGAGTCCCAATTTGGCTCCGAAACTTTGAATAATGTCATTTTCAAATTTAATTACATATGGAAATGACAAAAACCAAACTGGGCTGAAAATTTAAGGAATACAATTTATTCCAAAAGCGAAAACTTCTGTTTTATAAAATATATCGTACCTGCGTACAAAACAAAAATAAAGTTGCGTACGCATGCTTCCATCATTTTGAAAATCGTTACAGTGTAGAAAAATTTAGGTTTTGAGTTCTATGAATTTGCAATTAAATTCTCTGTCGACAACCGTTTTGGAAATGTTGCTTTTTCTAACAAATTCCACATCGGCCGTTTTTTTCCTTGTGTTTTTTTTGGTTCCACACTGAAAAAATATAAAAAAACTGATTTTTTATGGCCTCCTCTGTCTTGAACAGTCTAGTTTGGACTAAATAGAATTTAATTCAAACGAATCATTAACGAGATGAATTCCAATTAAGAGATAAATTCATACTAAAACCTTTGTTTCTTGATTTCATTTACTCACGTTACTGGCTTGTTTGAACCTTTTAACATTAGAGTTACTAAAGCAGAAAGAAACTCAGGTAATCTTGAAGCAAGAAGAAGATGTTGTAAACGTTGTTAGAAGATACATGCTGGAATCCTAATAAGGAGATCCTTTACGGACTTATTCATGTACATACAACATGTTTAAATTTCACTCTATATACGCTGTATTGATTCAATAATTACCGTCTGCACTTTCGGATAAATATAAAAAAAAACTGTTTTAAAATCTGAAGAATACGACAAATCTTATACCTGTTTTAAAACACACAAAATTTGAATGGCTAGCAGTTTCTTAAACTTTGCTCGAGCAATATCATCTTACGAGTAGTTCTCTGTGATGACTTTCTCTTCATGTGATTTGAAGCCTCAACGCATTTGTTCTAATTATTAATCTAGTCTATATTGTATGTAAGAGACGTAACATGTTTAGCTCAGTTAAGAACGATAGCAGATTTTTTCGTGCATATCATATGAAAAAAATAAAGGAACAAGTCGAGTATTGTAAAAATTGCATCCTGAATACTCCCTTTGCTTTGATCATATTACATAAGGCTACAAACCTGTCCAATTTAAATTTACTGTACTATAAAATGTGCCATAAAAGTGTCTTGAACAAAACATAAAGCAAAATTTAGAACGTTGGGTGTGGAGTGTTATTTATTCTTTATTTGTAGTAAAACATTTTTAAAGACAAATAAGTACATATTTATATGCATGTACGAATTATGTATGTTATTTATCAAAATAAACTGATTGGGATAAAACCGTGTTTTATTTCAGCAGAATTCTATTTGCTTTATTTACTCTTAGAAATCATTAGAATGAGAAATGAATTCGCACAACAGGAACTTTTAATATAGGATATGAATTTAGTAGACTTTGAAACTTACAAATACTAATAATAAACTAACTAATCTTAAAAAGTATGCAATACTGCAAAATTGAGTACTAGACTAACGGACGAACAAAAAAATAATTTAATAAGTTTTGGAATCGCTTTTAAAATAATTAGAGTGTAGCAAAATTTTACTTCAAATTCGAGATTAAGATGACAATCATTTCGCACACAATGCATGATGCATTTAGTGTCTTTTTTAGCAAGTTTCATCTCCAAGCGTCGATTTACACGCAACTTGTGTAACTTTAGATTTATAGTTTCTGTCAAATGTCATTAATTGACACTGTTAAAAATCTACACTGTAAAAATAAAACAAAAGCTCGATACAGTGCATGGTCCACGGATAATCCTTTGTACACTTTTTAGTCATGAATGAGTATTATGGGAACAAGACAGCAAGTTTTAAATATTCTAAAATCTAATCTAACGTTTTATATTGTAACAGTTTAACAATTTTTGAACTTATCTTTAGCTTGACAATTACAGATTGCAAAATTGCCGTTTTGCTTCGTTACATATTTTCTTTAAATTCGTCTTGGTTAGGTTTGGGCTCTGAAAGCTAAAAGGGATAAAGTGACTCGAGCCTTTCACACAAATATTTGCTTAGGATATCCAGGCACAGTAGGGTCTCATCCAAGAACTGTGACAATTCTTTTGGCCAACAGAACGTGAGGATTGTTTACCTTCGTCGCCCGAATTAATAACCGTAAAAATCGTTTGTAAATAACGCCTTAAGTCGTACATGAACACGCAACCCCTTAATTAAGTAAATTAAAAGCGGACGGCATATTTGGCACAGTGAAACGGTCGAACGAAACGTCGGGTCACCCCATGATTTAGAGCTCTGAAATTGAACAACATCGCTCGAAGAATAATACCTTTGCTAAGTTAAAGTTAAAATGAGGACCCTTATTTGGGCCGGGACCCGTTCCGACTTTTCCCATAACGTTTCCTTTGACAGGTTTCTTGTTTCGGGACCCTTCCAACGACAAAACGGTCCCGTTAGAGAATGTTATTTCCCAAGATCTAGTTTTGATTGCGATTGCACAGTCATCGAATTTTTTATGGAAAATGTCCCCCTAACGATTACTGTAACTAATCCAGTTTGGTAAATGACAATAAAAATGCTTTTTCATTACGCTGGCACAATGACCACTCGAAATTTATGTGTTTTTGTTGCAAAGGGGCGGCGGGCTAGTTTTACCACAGTCATTCGAGTCATTACACCGAATCCAAATCAAACCCCATTCGAACGGGGGAAAGTCACAACAGCATCGATTTCATCACGTTCTTGTTAATTTTCACCCAGCTTGAATGCTCATAATTTTGAAAGACCTCCACCCCAATCGGTTGACCGTTTCCACCGGAATCCTTGGCATTCGTGAGAAAGTGATTGGTTTCAAAATATTCATACCTTTTTCAAAGTATTGTGTTATTTAAAATTAGATCACGTATTGTTAGCGCGCGAGGGTAAGAAGGTTAGGTCAGGTTAGCTTAGACGAGTCCGATATCACCTGGTATGATGATGTATGACCCTCTTTCTTACGGAAGTTACCATAAGGTCCTTTATTCCGTCTGTTGGGCACGGATTGGAGGCTGCAACATCGCATGAAAAAATCCAAGAGAACAGTTGCAAAAACTGCAGTCTTTTGTGCCTTCCTTGCTCTTGCGGAACTGCCGAGATTTCCGTTATAATAAGGATATCGGTCTCAGTATAAACGTATTGCACCAAATTTTAACGAAACTTTACTATCTACACTTTGTAGTACAGTAACATATGACAAATGTTATAACAAGATGCATTTGTGTGATTATGACAAAAAAACAAAAATTCTCAGTTTTTGTACTCATTTTTTAGTGTAGGATTTTGACAGAAACAAATTAAAATTTTCAAACTAGTTGAAAACGAGACCTAATTCATCTTACGCATCGACTTGGAAACCGTTAATCTGGAAGGTCAAAAAATTGCTTCCAAAAAGAATTCCACGGCCTATTCTGCATCCTTTCGTTTTGGTACGCCGTTATATTCCCTGGGATTCAACTATTCAACTGTAAGTGGGAGTTCAACCACCATAATTTAATTTCCGCAAACTAGGCCCAACTATGTGCATATCTGATCTAATTTAGGGTTTTACAATAGAATTCATAATCCGAGGCATATGGCACTTAACGTTTCGTGATATATCTATTCGTAATTTACATGGAATGTTTAAATCAGGCAAAAAATATTCACGCTACGGTAGCTGCTTCCAGCATATGGCGCATGGTGTTCTGAATCAGGAATCAGGCCTACCAAACCAAACACGCCAATTATCCACGACTTATCCCAAAAAATTAAAAGTGAGTTTGTGCCGGCGCGTATTTAATTCAAAGAATCAAAGAAGTTGGAAGATGTCAGTTTACGAACGAAATATAAGTAGTTCTTGGAAGTCGCCGAAACTAGGCATTTTGCCAGTTGACGTTCCGCTTACCAAACACTTAAGTGGGATATCAAATAAATATTTATTAGGAACGTAAGGCCATATACTCGTACGCCGTCAAACGTAATTTTGATAGGGGGCACAAGATATGCAAATTTCAGTTTAGAGAACATGTGGAAAACGTTATAGACACGTGTCGAGGGTGGGTGAAATTTAGAACAATTCTGCAAAAAACGGTTAGGTAACAAAAGCACTTAAGTATTATCGTGTGAATTATTTTAAGCGCCACGCTATGTCTCACGAGTTTATTATTAATTCAATTATGATGAAATTTATGCGGAAGTGACGGGTGGGCCATAAACCCCCTATCTTTGATGCATTTATTACTTTCATTGTACTAAGTCGGAACTGTTTTTAGAAACAACACGCACGTATTTTACTGGGAGAAAGCTAAAAAGCAAATTAAGTGTACTGGGGCTGATTTTTGAAAGTAATAAAATGTTGCAAATCGCTTTCCAATATTGCGTTTTTTGTAGTATTATTTGTGTTTACGAATATTTCACAGTTTTGTAAAATTTGTATTTATGTTGAATATTGTAAGATTTTTGTCAAAGTGGTATTGGTCTGTCTGCCTTAATAAGAAAAAATGCTCTAACTTCATTTTACTTCTGCAATGAATTAGATGTTCCACATCATTAAGAAAGCTTCAAAGACCATTCTCACTAGGCGAGAATCATCATTAAATGATTTTTAAGGTATTCTTGCCTAGTAAGAATGATCTTTGACACTTTAAGCATGTATAACATCTAATTCATTGTATTATAGAACAAAAATTGAGTTAGGGCTTTTTTTCTTAGCACGGCTGTTGTAAAATTAAAAATATTTAAAATCTTTAAAATAATATCAAATATCAGAATATCAAAGGTCTACAATGTAAAAAATAAAACAAAACTTGCCTCCATGGCATCCTGAGAATACCTATTTTGTACATTCTTTAAACCAACAGACGAAATTTTTGCTGAACTAAGTTAATATTAATTAATTTGTAAATTTCTGAAATTATGGTTTTTCGGGTTTTGTGGCTTTCGGCGATTGGAATAAACTGCATGGCAGGGATGAAGCGAGCACCTCGAGTGGTTAACTCCACCCAACCCAAATGGTAACAAGACATTGAGAATAAATTTTCGGTTACGTCTACACCGCCACTGTAGATGTCTGCCGCAGATGTAGACGAAACGTTTGTCAGAATTTCGTGGGAGTTGTTTGTCGACTTTCTATTATTAATATATTTTCCTGTTACATTAATATTCTTGCCACTGATAAGTGGTTGGGAATTCCTGAAGAAGCCGTCACAGCAAAAGTTTGTCGTAAAATTTAAAATGCACATCTGACAAGCATAGCCAATTGCTATGTTACATATACAATATATACAAAATAAAGTTTGAATCAAATGATGAGAATTATTTATTTTCTACCCCTTCGCTGTAAATTCTTTACTATGCACTTAATATATAACAAGAAAACACTTCCTTACGTGTTACGGATACCCAATAAAAAAAATACTAATACATATACAGGCTGTTCCAAAAATCATGGCATTCATTTTAACCAGTAGTATAACTCGTCAAATCCAACAACTTTTCTTAATATCCTTTTGTTTTAAACGTTTTAGTTAACAAGTTAAAATTGTTTGAAAATTTGACTTATATTTTGTTATCCGCCTACGGATAATAATGCTCCATGTACACCGATTAGCGCAGAACAAGAAACCACTGCAAGAAGACTTTTTGTTTTTTTACATGCAGTAACTCATTAATTTGATCGTTGCTATTGTAATAATATGGAATTCAATTTGAAAAATGTCACTTATTTAAAAATCCATTGGCAGCTCGTCAATTTCAGGGAGGATAAAATGCTAAAGCAAAATTGCTATTTCGAAAAAATAGTACATAGAAAAAGTGTTTGCCTTAACGATTTCTGCTTTTTGACGTTTCGCATTGAATATGTCGCCAAAATGGAATTGGAATCCATCTTTTGGTTGTAGAAAAAGTACAGTACACTCCACGAGTTGTAAGCAGCAAGTATACTCGTGTATAATTACACATAATATACATCTCTGGATATGTAATATAGTATTATTTTTTCGCGCAAAATTTGAAAGACATGATTTTGTTCATTATCCAGAATTATCCGATAGTGGGTGACAATTAATGTCATTATGTCATCTTAATGTCATATTATTGACTATCCAGTTAACAAGAACAAAGCAATTGTTTAACAGAACATAAATATGCACAAGATATAAAATTCAAAAATATTTTGATAATTAGAAATGAAAGGTTTACATTTCGCATTGGGCATTTAATGAAAAATGTACAATTTCAAGAGTTTTGGTAGTTTTCATTTTTAACTTATTACAACTGCAAAATAAAAATTACTTCTATATCAAAATTAGAAAAAAAACACATGTTGCAACAATTGCCATTGAAATATGTAGTTTACAAAACGAGTTTTTGGCGAAGAACTTCAAATGCGTTAGGATTGGAAAAAATGTTTGTTTTTTAATTCCGCAACGAATGGTAACAAAATAATCTGGGGTTCCAATTTAAAATAAGACTAAGAAATAACTAAAATAGTTTGCCAGTAAAGTTTGCACACCCTGTAATAACTCGGATTAATCAATCTAAATTAACAAATTCGTTAGATATTATTTATTAAGTATATGTATAATACATACTAATTTTATCACTACCTATATGTATTTTTTATTATATTATATTTGATTATAATTTATATATTTTTTGTATTTTTTTTCAGTTAATTTTGAACCGTTACAAACATTTTTTCGGAATATGTAAACAACTAAAAATACACCCTAATAGGCACAAAAAATATACAGCATGCAATTTAAGAAAATATATTATTATGACGTCACACTTTTTTGGGACGTTCACAAATTATTCCCTGTAATGTGTCCTAGAATGTAATTAAAGTTTGCAAACTATCAAAATTCCAACTAAGTTATAACTGAGCTACAGAAGACGGAAGCTGAAATGAAGGACCTTGAATATAAGATACATATAATGTATCTTATATATCTTTAAAATAAGACTTTGAAGTTTGAAAAGTTTGACAGTAAATTTTGCACACCATGTAATAACTCGGATTAATCAAACTAAATGAACTAGATTTTTTAGATATTATTTAATAAGTACCTAGTACTAATTTTGTGACTATATGTATTTTTTATAAATTTTTAAAATTAGGGGCGGAAAACCTTTTTTGTTTTTATTTTTTTCCAGATATTTCGGAACCGTTCTAATTTTTTTTTTCGGAATATGTAAGCAACTAAAAATACACCCTAATAGGCACAAAAAATATACAGCATGCAATTTAAGAAAATATATTATTATGATGTCACACCTTTTTGGGACATTCAATAATATTTCCCTGTAATGCGTCCTAGAATGTAAAAATTTGCAGAATATAAAAATTCCAACTAAGTTATAACTGAGCTACAGAAGACGGGAGCTGAAATGAAGGACCTTGAATATAAGATACATTTAATGTTCTTTTCAACAAATCTCCGAACTTCGGTCTAGACGACAGTAGAGAATTTTTGTCGTTGACATTTCTTGACAAAAATATCTTGTATGACAATATTTACGCCTACACGAATAAAAATAAAGCAAAATCGAAATTACTAATTTTGTACCCTCTGTATTATAGGGCCTCACCTGCCTAGGTCTCTCAAGCCGCCACTTAATTTAATCATTTAAGCATATGTAATGTCCCATTAAAAATACAAAATGATATAAAAAGGAAATACAGATTCTGGAAATGCTGGAAATACGTGTTCGTGAATTTGCCAATTCTACTAGAGGGGATGCTCTATTAGATATTTTTTGTCACTCCGTTTCCATGACAAGAAGAGATTGTTTAACGAAGCACAAACACGCACAAGGAATTTAATTGAAAACGAATGCTAGCCGTTCTAGCAATCGGAATTCGATTAAATGTATTCAAACCGGAGGATCACACTGCGCAATGAAACAATAGCTTCTACGCCGAAAGTAGTAACTAGTTGCGTACGATGACAGTTATTTAAAAACTGATTGAAATAGCTTATCAGTTGACATGCCACAAGGCAAATTCGCATAATTTTTCAAAAAACACAACTAATTGAATATTTTTGGCTTGAGAAATAAATTTAATTCATTCCTCTGCGTGTTCAAGTTAAATTGCTAAATTACGAAAACACTCCAAGTGCTCGATAATGACAGGGTTGTGGAGTTGTTAGATTTAAGACCAGCTGGCTTTAAATCAACTTCCTACCCACCTGCTGTCCCATTCAAACAACATTTAAATGAATTTTACTGCTTTTTTATTCACCTCATACAAATTATTTAAAAGGGGTGAAATTCATAAACGCCCCTCATTAAATCATCGAAATCCAGCAGTTATTTCAATATCTCGAAGACGGGATTGTTTTCTAAATGGAACGAGCGACAGGTGATTCTGATGATTTCTGTCCGTTCGACACCTGTTACTAAATTGTAGACGCGATTAATTGCCGGCCAAATATTCGAGGGCCCCACCTGATGTTGTCTCCGTTTCAGAACCATGCTGAAGTGGACTGTAATGGCACGGAGGGAGGCCGAGAACTCTAACGGCTCGCGCCGTTCAGCGGCGCATCCTTCCATCAGCGAAAAAGCTCACATCACCAAACGGCGCCATTCCAGCGTGCACAGACGGAGTCTCGTCCTGGATAAGGAAAATCAGTTCACATCCACCCCCATCAAGTCCTTCGACGACCACCACCAGTTCGACGCCTTAAGAGACGTCAGCAATCTAACACCTAACCGACGACTCCTCTCCGCCAAGAAAAACCGAAGAAGTGCTTCGCCGTCATCGCTTAGAAAACACAAAAAGAAGAAGTTGTGTTTGAATCTGTCACATCGGCAGGAATTCGGCAAGAACTACTTCACGCCGTTTGAAAGCGTGGATTCGCACATCGAAGAAATGTTTGTTGAGAATATAGCTAAGACGTGCGGATGCAATCCTGGCAATAAAGAGGATAATCAGGAAGTTGCTACGAATGAAACGCGAACTAAGCGACGCTTTCGTGAGATTTATGCACCAACTCTACCCACTTTAGCAATGGAGTACTCCCCCTGCTTTATGCGAGACACACACTGCGTTTACAACTTTAGTCCAGCGAAAGCTACACCTTTAGGAAAATATTTAGGATTAGACCAAGAGACACCACACCCCAACAAAAAACTTAAAATCGAGCACGTCAGTGACTTCCTGCACCAAATCAATTTCGTGGGCGAGGAAGAGAAGACGAACGCAGTAATGGAGTTGAAGTCGGCGAAGAAACAGTGCGACGAAGTGAAGATGTCGCCTCTAGTCAAGCAATTTGTAGATTTAGGTTTTAGCAAAAACAGCTCGTCTCTGATCGACGACTTGTCTTTAGACCAAATAGTAGATGCCATATTGAACTCGTCGGATAAGAAAAGCACCAACGACAACAACTCCAACGAGACGCACGAAGACAACATTATAAACACGCAGAGCGAGAAGCAGTGCAAAAGCTCGTTCGATCGCTGCTCCTCGCTGGACTCGGGCTTCAAAAGCTCAACCATGGAGAGTTCGCACCAGCTCGAGGGCAACTTCCAATGCAAATGCACGAAAACGTCCACCCCCAACGTGACAATCATTAACATCAACGAGACTTTCAACGAGCGGTGCGTGGACGAAGAGGTGAACCCCAGGAAAAGACCGTCGTCGACGCTAGTAGCTTCCGGGCAACATCCCAAACGGCCCTACTTAGATAAGTCCGAAGAAGACGATGTTAACTTTACTCTGAAGCGTCAGAGATGCATCCGGCGCCGACGAACCGACGATGATAAGAAAATAAGTCCGCCGAAGAGCAATCCGCTTCCAGGGAAGCTGGACCAAATCAACGACGACTCGTTTGAGTCGCCGGTGATTGCAAGCGACAACAGGAGCACTCCTTTGAAAGCAGGGTCAATAAACGAAACACTTACGCTGTTGACACCTGTCGAGAGTAGTCGCCGCTTCCGCAGATGTTTACTCTTTGAATCACCCACGTCTTTGTCCGAGAGCACTTCGACGACTAACAGCAGCACAAAGGAAATCCGGGGATGCATGGATTTGATAATTCACTGCGACAGCGAGGAGTTGCACGTCAGTGGTAAGACAATTTCAGTTTTAATACAATCATGTTTGTTTTACCGCTTGGAATGCGCTTGGGAGTGGGAAATGTTAGTTAAGCAGATTGTCAAAAGATGGCGCAATTACCAAAATTCGGTTTTTAATAGTTTAAAAAAAAACATTTACGTTTTGAACTGTTTGTTTATTTTTCGTCGTTAGCGGTGACGGTAATCTTCAAAATGATGGCTCAATCATTTGTTTTGATGAAGTATTAAGGGAGATATGGCGTAAAATATGTACCGGCAAAAACAGCTTTGAGAAATAATATATGTAGACTACCTTAATTATGAAATAATCCCCTTAATAATTGAATATAAAATTAATCTTCTTTCCCGATTCGTTGTTCCCTGGTACTTAATGCTAAAATACTCTTTGTATCTAAAAAATACTCAAAGTTTTTTTTACGATAATATGAGCGTACAAAACTTGTACCTTTTCGTTGTCCAACTGTATATAAATTTCTATCCCGACGTAATAAACTTTCGAATATATTTTTAACAATTCTCGATAGATGGTGCTGAATATAAAAACTAAAACACGTTCTAAACATACAGGGTGATTCACGGAGAACGAAATCTTGAATTTCCCCTAAAACTAGAAAGTTGAAATTTAGTGCATCGATCATTCTGAATCGAATTAAAATTCGTTCAAGATGGCGGAATTTCCGGTTATACAGAAAATTGACATCAACTTTGTTATTTTAAATGGCAATCCCTTATTTTTATTCACTCATTCATATGGGCACTCAAATCTAAATAAGACGCACTGAGATTGTCGGCACTTACTTCCCATAGTTTTTAAAATATTTTCAATTTAATACTAAAAATTGGATCTTTAAAAAAATTAATATCACTCGATTCGTTGCAGATAGTACAATAGATTTTTTTGTCGTTTTGCATCACTTCAACACATAATCTAAAAGTACCTTTTTTTCAATTTAAATGTCTCAAAGGATTGCTGTGATTTTTTGAATATGGTTATAACAAAATATCAAAACCTTTTTTTTTTCAAATAGTAATACACAATCTAAAAGCGTCATTCGATTTAGAAATTAAAAATAATTCAAATTTTATAAATATATATGCCAGTTCTGCTTAGTTTTTTCGATATATCTCATTTAATTAAAAAAATTATGTTTCTTTAGAGTTTGATATGTGTAGGATCTGAAATAGAAATAATGAATCGCAAACAATTGAAATCAATAGCTGTCATATTATTGATTTACAGTGTTTGTTAAGTTAAAGCTGTTTTACTTTCTTGTTTGCTGTTTCATTGTTATTAATGTTAAAATAAATTTATAGTAAAGACTTGATAAAGAGCATAATTTATATGATATGCTAATTTCATTTTTTTTATTCAAAGGTTTTTATTCCACAGCCTACACATATCAAAAGAGAAAATGCAATTATTTACAAAATTTGGAATATCGAAAAAAATATCTAGAATTGGCATAACAAACTTTTATAAAAGTCGAGTTATTTTTTACTTTTACATCAAATTTCGCTTTTAGATTGTGGAGTTGCATTTTGAAAAAAATTGAGTGTTTGTCATTTTGTTTGAGTAATTTTCGGGAATTCGCAACGACCTCTAGAAACAGAAAAAAGTACTAGAAGTACTTACGAATAATTTTTTGAAATTATACGAATTGAGAGAAAGAAGAATTATTGCAATACTTCAAATGGATCAAAAGATATTAATTTAAAAAAATATTTATTCATTTTCCAAGTTTTGCATAAAATTAAGAATATTAAAAAAACTATAAAAGGTAAAAACAATGTTTTTTTTTAAATTCACAATTGAGTGATGGAATCAAAATTAACATAAAAATAGCTAACTGCCATTTAAAATAGCAAAGTTGATGCCAATTTCCGGTATAACCAAGAATGCGGCCATATTGAAAGTATTTAACTTCGATACAGAATGATCGATAATGATGATGCACCAAATTTCAAAATTTTCTAATAAACGGTGTATATAAATCACCTTGTATACTTAAATGTTCAAACCATGTTCTAAACCTTCTCGGCAACAAAATAAATATATCCTGTAAATTTGAGCACAATCATTCAGTGGTTAAAAAGTGTTAAGAACATTTATTTTACAGACTTACACTATAATTAGATATACAGGTCTGTCCAGAAATAATGACATTAAATTTAACCAGTAGTATAACTAGTCGAACCCAACAACTTTTCTTAATAACTTTTTGTTTAAACGTTTTGGTTAACAAGTTAAAATATTTTGTTACTCGCCTATGGGTTATAATGCTCCATGTTAAACACCGATAAACACAATGCAAAACATTTTTTCTTACTCTTTGTTTTTTTTGACGCAGCAATTCATTAATTTGACCGTTGCAATTGTTAAATTCTGGAATTGAAGCTGAAAAATGTCACTGATTTATCAAATCCATAGACAGTGCGTCAATTTCAGAGAGTCGAAAATGCGAAAGCAAAATTGCAATTTGGAAAAAATGGTACATAGAAAAAGTGTTTGTCTTGACGAGTTCTACTACTGGTTAAAATTAATGCTATTATTTCTAGAGAAACTTGTATAAAGTAAATCTGCGTACAAAAACGAAACGAGGGTGCGCAGGCCCAGGGATAATTTTGACGTTTGATAGAGTGTAGCAAAATTTCGATCTTGCATTTGTTACTACAATAATATAATAATTTCTTCAACAAATTTCATCTCCAGGTCTTGGTTTAAACGTCCTTTGAGCTAATTTTTGAATGACAGCTCGAGATTTGACAGTTTCTGTTTAATACTCTGTAAAAATAAAACAATTTCTAGATTTAATGGCCTCCTGAGTCACCGTTTTTATTATTTTGTACTTGTTATTTTAAGAGGAAACTAACAAGCATGTTGTTACAGTGATTCGCTGCAAGGACCTCTACAGGATCAGTGGCAAGCAAATTAATGCCTACGTGAAGGTGAGTTATTCGTTTTGTGTAGCAAATATAACTTGAGGATGTCACGGTCGTGGTAATATTTCACGGAGACAGGGCGGCATTATTTGGCGCCAAGTAAAAAATACGATCGATCACTTTCGCTAACAGCGGTTCCGCGATTCTATGTTTCGTTCCAAACAAACAACTCTTCAACTGACGATGAAAGTGTTTGTGTACGAAAAACTATTGCTAAAAACATATAAAACAATTTAAGAAAACTGTTAATTTTTTGACTGAATGAAATATTGTGGCATTTTCTGGTGAGGAACTTGTGAGAGGGCTTGCAGATGTGTAAAAAGGGGACACTCGATATTTTCACATAGCGTGTAGATGGCAGACATCAGCTGCAAGGATACGTCTTTCACTATGCTTAATTGAAGCTGACAGACTATCGGTTATGGCATCTGATTTTGAAACTGAAACTAGCTACGTGCAACCCACACATCATAAACTAGTATCTTAAAAAGTAAAAAGTCGAGGCCAGGGAGGCAGAAGCATCGGAAGCTGGATCGATATTATCAGTTGCGTCACTGAATTTTCCTACGTCACTGTGACGATGTTCAGGATGACCTCCTGAATTCAAATTGCAGTATCAATCACGATACGTCTAAATTGTAGAGCACTAAGAGGAGGTTTTTTACGAAAATAGTTTTGTGTCGTTCCAAAGCGTCAAATCCGGTCATTAAACGTCACGCGATAGTTCAAGTCAAAGAAATAAGCAACTGTAAGACTGGTACTAATAAATTTTCGAGATAGTCCAGTCCCTAATCGATGGCATGCTTCTTGCAGGTTGCCCTAAGTGATCGTCTGGGAGATAACCGCAGGAAACGGAATGGTTTATTGCAGCGTACGGCCGTCCAAGCCGACTCCAGCAAACCCTTTTTCAACCATACTTTTAAATTTCCTCTCACCAAAGAAACTCTTCAAAAGCGATTATACATCGAAGTCTGGCATCGGGATCGGAGTTCCAGGTAAGATGCATGGAGTGAATATTTAGATTTTGCTGATTGGAGTGGCGAACTCGATATCGTGTTCTTGTTTTAAGTGATTGGAATCTTTCAAGTTGTACATCGTTTATAAAATATCACTAAGACACAGTTCTAGAAATGTGGATGCCCGAGAGTAAAAAATACTATACAGGGTGTTTTACGACCAGGGCCTATTAAGGCAGATAAAGAAAACGGAAAAACCGAGAGAACACTTATAAGATCTCATAAGATCTACCTGCTGAAAATATTTTCATGATTGTACCACTTCCGGTGATACCGGAAGTTGGTATCAACTTTGTTATTTTAAATACAATATACCTATTTTTAAAATGCTTTCAGATTCTGAATTAAATGCTGTATCACACGGTATCAACGTTTTTGCACCTTCTTGAATTGTTTTAGAAAAAAAATTTTTGTAAAAAAGCGAAAATCGAGTGCAATAAAAAAATTAATTATTAATAAACCCTAAAAGTCAGGTCGTTGAAACTTGGTCAACGGCGGGAAAAAAGGTTCAGCTATATGTAGCATTTTAAAAAATTTCAATGGTATTCCTGGAGGAGAAGAAAACTCAGCTGCATTTCAATAAATCCAAAAAGCATAAAAATAGATTTTTTCAGATTGTAACTACATGTTTTTATTACACCTTTCGATAGAGAACTTTATTGTCGATCTGATGCTATGTTGCTATACTTAAAATGGACGGTTTTTGAATTATTAGATTTTTTCTAGTCTTATTTACAATTATAAGAAAATAAATAATAAGTAGGATTATTAAAATATTATCGAGTTAGCATTGAAAGTAGGTTTGAAATATTAAAATGTAAGCACTTGCGGGATTTGAGTCCAGATTCATTTGTAATGCTACTATTACAATTCCCTAATCAAGATAATTTAAATTATTTCTTCATATATACATTGACAGAAACAATCTTCATAAACTTTCTTCTCTTATTTTTTAATATATCATTTCAAAGTATTATAAATGCAATTTTTAAATTAGATGTATTTATAACAAAATAAAGGCATATATGAGCATTTATTAAAATAAATAGATAATTATTTTTGTGTTTTAACGAATGGTTTTTTTTAATAACACAGAGTTTATGGATTTTTTAACAAATTAATTTTTATTTAGTTGATAAATACAAAAATAAGATTGTAATCACTAAGAATGTATGTGAAGATTCTTTTTGGCAGTGTATGAACAATGGCTTTAAATTATCCTGAATAGTAAGGTATTTGTAATAGTAAGCTTTACAAGTGAATTAGAAATAAAATCCCACAACTGCTTACATTTTAAAATATAAAATATATTTTTACAGCTGATTCGATAAGATCATAATAAGCCTATTTATTTTCTCATAATTGTAAAGAAAAGTAGAAAAAGTTAAATAACTCAAAAACCATCCATTTTAAGTATAGGATAGGATAGATCGAGAATACATTGAAAGATGTAATAAAAATATATGGATGAAATTTGAAAAAATCGACTTTTATACTTTTTGGATTTATCGAGCTGCAGCTGATTTTTCTTGTTTTCCAGAAATATTCCTGAAAATATTTAGTCTCTCACAGATTACTTTTGCCTTTTGTCCAACCGTTGACCAAGTTTCGTCAACCTGACTTTTAGGATTTATTAATAATACTTTTTTTTTTGCACTGGATTTTCGCCTTTTTTACAAAACAATATATTTTTTCTCTAAAACAATGCAAGAAGGTGCAAAAACGTTGATATCATATGACACAGACTTTAATGCAGAATCCGAAAATACATTAAAAATAGGTCTGTTGTATTTAAATTAACAAAGTTTATACCAACTTCCGGTATAACCAAAGTGGCACAATCATGAAAATATTTTCAGCAGGTAGATCTTATAAGTTTATACCGTGCGTTCAAAAAAAAACGAGGCTGCGTTGGCCATGGAATTTATCGGCTTTCCAGTGTAGAAACCACAAATGACAAGAACTGTCAGTCTAAAATTTTCTACCAAAATAAAACGGACCAATTTTATGTAAATTGTTTATAATAAATGCCAGGACATGTGTACATCTCTCTCATAAACATAATGCTACCCTCCTTCGCGTCCATTTATTGAAATTTGTCCCAACATAATAATCGTATACGAAACCAACGTCAATAAAGAACCCAACCTAAAAACTATCTGACAGATTCGAACTGACAGTTCGAAATTTTGCTACACTAAATTGATGCACAAAGTTTTTCCATGGCCAACGCAGCCTCGTTTTTTTTTGAACGCACGTTATATGTGTACGAAGTTTCAGTTCTCCCGGTTTTTCCGTTCTCTTTAATTGCCTAATAGGACCTCGTTGTGAAACACTCTGTAGACTAGGATCAAATTAACGATCATTAGTCCTAGAATGAAATATGTCTACTAAACATGCCGCGGAACATCAATTTTGCCAGATGTTGCCATTTGTGACAGATTGTTCGATTGAATTGTCTACTCAGAGGTTAGCATTGATAATAACAATAATTTGAACAAAGCTCTTCAGAAAGTAACAGCATCTGAAATAATGTTGTAATTAAATTTGTTGTTTGGAAGTTCGCTTTTCAAGCTCTAGAATTAAACATTTTTATGATTACGACTTTTGGCTTTGTTGCTATTGTATTCGTTTCAGCTTAGGTGAATAATTCAGCACGTGCTGCCGACCTGAATATTCCTATAAAATGTAGTTCTGCGAATCCAAAGCTTGACTTGCTCGTTTTTTACATTATTATTATTAATTATGAAATGGGTGGGTGCTCTTTGTGTAATTTTGCTCCGATTCCGTCAGTTGTTCGTTGCACTTCACATTGTTGAATGCGAGTTGCGAATTTATTTCATAACATAATGCAAAAGTATTGACGGGGCCCGTGAAAATATAACAGGAAGCGTTTCAGGTTAGTTCCGGGAGCTGGTGCTTGACCTTTCTGTATTTCAATTTGCTGATGGTGTTTAACGGTTAACGTTTACGCTCCTGAGCAAATTACTCGGCCCATAAATATCGATCTGTTCGATTTATAACCGCATGTAATGACGTAGAACTGTGGGAGCTGAAAAAATATTAAGAAGCTACGGTAGTGTATCTTATACTTTCTTCTGGCATCCACGGTTTCTTCAAATGTAATTTTTTTTCTGTGGATTGGGTACATTTGTTAAATTTTTTGAGCAATTTCTAATTTCAAATGTTAGATTTTCTAGTTTTTGGATTCTTTATGTAGTGCGGCTCAGGAGACCATTAAAACAAGCTTTTGTTTAATTTTTACAGTGTATGCAATTTGACATGTTCAAGTGATGATATATGACTAGTGTGACGAGACGCTTGGAGAGAATTTGTTAAAAAATACAAAATGTATCTTAGGCATGGCAGCAGAGAACTCAAGTTAAAATATTTTCTACACTCTAACGAATTTCAAAGTGCTTTCATGACACCCTTATCTTATTTTGTGTACACGTAATTTTTTTGGATCATAATGTTATTCTATTTATTTTTTTAACCTTCAAATTTTTAATTTAAATTTTTGAAATCTTTTGAATTGAAAGCAATCTTCGAATATGATTTCTAGGATCTTTTCTATTCTGTTCAAATTATTTTTTTATTTTTTTTTTATTTCTGAAACATTTCGATCTCTAGTATTATTTTGGTAATTTAGATAAATAATAATTTTTAGTGCTCTGTTTTTGGGTTTCTTGTAGGCCTTCTTAGTTTCTGTGGAAGACGCGCGTCTGTGAAGTTAATTGATGGTTTTGAACAATCAAATTATTTTCATAATTTTGGTACTTTTTACACAAATTTTAGGTTCTTCAAATTTTATTCAACAATATTTTTTCTTTGTATTATTTTGATTCATTTGGCTATTGTTTCCGGGTTCTAAATTTTAAGATTACTTGGTGGCCCGTGCAAATATTTCGCATAGAAAGCGCTTGGGGACTGGGAGGTGTTAGTTAAACAGATTGTCAAAAGATGGCGCTATGAATTTTAAAAGAAACATTAACATTTTGAATTGTTGTTTATTTTTCGCATATGGTGGTAAAGGTAATCTTCAAAATGATTGGTCAATCATTTGTTTTGATAAAGTATTAACAGATATATGGCGTACCGACAAAAAACATCTTTAAGAAATAATATCTAGACATTGTTATTGGAGTGATTTGATTTCTGATTCGATTAGGTTTTTATAAGCTCTATACTATTTCTTTTATTTTCTAAACACTTTATTTAAAACACCTACGCTCTAACACTATTGCCAATAACACCAACAAGATAACAAGAATTAAAACAACTCCAAAACCTAATAAATAAGAAAAAATATGGAAAGTATCCGAAACGGCGCGTGGGACGTCTTGTCCATTACTTTAGTCGTGTTTTCTATTCAATTCAATAAAACTTTATTCAACTTCTTAAGATGTTACGTTTCATTGCATTTGTGCTTTTATTTTATCTCGTAAGAGGCATGCTTTTGGCTTCTTTCGCTCAACTCTCGCGGTCGTTGTCGTCTCCTGACCCCGGTAATGTCAGATAACCCGATTGGGTTTTTACTTTGTTACTACCATTACTCCCAGGTACGGTCGAAGTTGCAAAAGCGGCACATTCGGTTGGGCCTTACTTTATTCGGTGTCTATAAATTCTCCTATAAGTGCGTGCCTCTTTGGATACTACTTTCTTCAGAGGTGGTCATTTAAGTTATTTTGATACTTACGAGTGTATTCTTTCAGTAAATTTTATTTGATTATACCATATTGTATTTTTCCGACTAATGTTTTCGATCTCCCCGAATCTTTCTGGATTCTGGCATCCATGCATTTACTACATTCTCTGCATTTTTTATTTTTAAAATATCTTTGATCTGGAAACTTTCTATATTTAGAAATAGTTGTTCCTTTTTGGATTGATCAAATTCAATAGATTGTTTTATATTATCATACCTTAGTCCCTTGTGTTTTTAAATTTGGACGAAGATACTGAAGAACATATTTCTCAGGTTGTTTTGTATATTTTTGACCCTTCGATTTATGTGCAGGGTTATTAATTTTCGTTGGTCATATCGAAGATCTGGGAAAGTATTGGACTACGAAAAAAAGGAGTGGCACATTTTCGCGCTCGATTTTTGAGACCATTTTTTTATAAAAACCACATCCTGCCATCATCTAACGTTTTCGAGATATATGAAAAAGTTGACATTTTGCGAAATTTTTAAACCTTTCTAACTTTTTTATTATTGATGCTATTTATTTGAAATACAAACATTATGTAGTCACATTTTTACGTAGAATACAACGATCTAGCCAAATTTTATTTCAGGTTGTTTATTTAGCCATAATATGTAAATCAAACTTGTGTTTTTTTTTAATAGAATAATATTATAGATATACTCGTATTTTTTAAAATGCTATTTTTTCTGGTTTCTATTTTATATGATAGTCCTAAAATCCCTGAAAAAAATTATAATTTACAATTATTTCGCAATCGAATGATTTCTTTTGTTACATTACCAACTAAGTGTACAGAAAATTATTAAAATGTCATAGATCTTTTTTGTTTATCTTTCATTTTCAAACGCCAAGAATTTTGAAAAGGACATGTTAGAGTGTTTCATCAAATCCATAAAAAATTCAGAAAATATCTTCATAAACTTTCTTACTGATTACAATCTTATGTCTTCATTTATCGTTTCGTACCAAATGCAATATTTGAATTAGATGTGTTTACAACAAAATGGAGGCGTATTTGAACATTTATTAAAATAAATAGAAAATTATTTTTGTTTTAACGAAAAAAAATTTAATAACAAAGGATTTCTCGATTATTTGACAAATCAAACCTTATTCAGATAACTTTAAAACATTTAATTCGAAAATTGCATTTACTGTGATGTAATAAATAGGAAATTTTGTGAAGATTCTTTCTGGCGGAGTATGAACAGGGAATTTAAATTAATTTGATTAGCAATTGGTAAATCGTATCATTACAAATGAATTTGATCTCAAATCCCGCTACTGCTAACAATAAAAAATCAAATCTACTTTCAGAGCTATCTCGATACGATTTTTAAAAGCTTACTTCACATAGCTTGTCAGAATTGAAAATAAAAGTAGAAAAAGTCAACTAACTCAAAAAGAGTCCATTTTAAGGATAGAAACCTGACAGATCAGCTTATAGAGAATTAAATTTTCTCGGGAAAGGTGTAATAAAATCATATGATTTCAACTTCAAAAAATCGACTTTTATCCTTTTTTGATTTATTGCATTTCTTTTTCTCCAGGAATATTCTTGAAAATGACTCCTACACAATGGCTGGTAAACTTACAAGTAAAAGTTACCTACAAGTTGAAGTAAATCCAGAGCTAAGTCAAAAAAGGTGTTTTTCAATCAAAAGAAAAGTGACGGTAACAAAACCAACAGTTTAATTTGTGACGTTGGTAACTCAAATATGTGAAAGTATTATCTACACTTTTTTGGATTTGGACTTTTTGTCATCTATTACATTTAATTTTGCCAGATATTTTTGAAATTACAAAATGGAAAAATGTTTCATCTGAAGAGGAAGACACATTAGTAGGGCTAATACAAAAATACAAGGGAATGGTAGAATGTAAAAAAAGTGGAGGTTCTACATGCCGAGAAAAAGAAAGAGTATGGAAAAAAATTCAGCAAGAATTTATTGCTCAAAGCGGTAAATTTAGATTCAAGAATAATTTGAAAGACAAGAGTTTAAATTTAAAAAACAAAACAAAACAAAAAAAATATTGTTTTAAAATTTATAATGCGAAAATGAAATAACCTTTGCGCAAGGTGTGTGATTTTTTCTTCAATTTCTTTGTTATTACCAAGACGACTAACTGTACATTTAGATAACCTAAATCGAGCTAGAATACCGAAATCTTAAATATAAATTTAAATTCACTCTTGATTGGCGGGTATCTTATGTATTTTGGACGTCGTACATCCTCATTACCCCTAATAGCGTTACCGTCGTAAAAATTTAACATATTATCGGTAACAGACGATTATCTTTAAAAATTTTAGACAAAAATAACGAAAGAGTCACTGATTAATTACGTTTACTGACTGTTTGCACGGTTTACTGACAGAAAATCCAGCCGTAAAAATTACTGGCACTTAAGTCACAATTGTTACTGTGAATTGAAAAACGTTTTTTTGGATGTTTACTGTTGCCAACCTGAAATTTGTTGTCGATTGAAAAACCGGCCCTTAGAGTTTATTAATTATTAATGTTTTTATTGCATTGGTTTTTCGGCTTTTTCGCAAGATCAATTTTTTTTCTCTCAAACAATGGGAGAAAGTGCATAAACGTTGATATCATATGATATAGAATTTAATGCAGAATCTGAAAATGTATTAAAAATAGAATGTTATATTTAAAATAACAAAGTTGATACCAACTTCCGGTATAACCGGAAAATTATGAAAATATTTTCAGCAAGTTTATATAAGTGAGTCAATTTAGTTCACTCGGCATGTCCGTTCCCTTTATCTGCCTAATAGGGCCTCGTCGTGAAACAACCTGTATAGTCACAAAAATGATGGCCCTAAAACTAAACTTTGAAAACACTACGCATAGCGAAAACAAGTGAAGATTGTAGACCCCCAGCGACTAAACTCTGCACCCAAGCCAACTTTGTGTGGGATGTGTCGTATCCGCACTTCTTTGTTACCATGATAACGGACTTTATTGGTGCAGTGCTGAACATAGTTGAACAATATCTATTTTGTCCCCTTCAAAGTAATCCCCTTCAAATATAATACACTTGTGCCATCGCTTTTTCGAATCATCGAAGCACTTCTGATATGCGCTTTTTGGTATGGGCGTAAGCTCTTCCAGCGATGCGGTTTTTATCTCTTCAATCGTGACAAAACGCCGTCCTCGCAAGTCGCAGGGGGCCAAGTCCGGTGAATACGGTGGCTGAGGCATGATTACGGTATTGTATTTGGCCAGGAAATTACGAAAAAACAGCGATGTGTGAGGTGCATTATCGTGATGCAAAAGCCATGAATTGTTTTGCCACAAATTCGGGCGTTTTCTTCGTATTGCTTCTCGTAATCAGCGCATACCTTAAAGATAATATTCTTTATCGACCGTACGACCTTTTGGCAAGAACTCATGATGTACCACACTATTGTAATCGAAGAAACCATTGAGCAAAACCTTCACATTTGACCGAACTTGGCGTGCTTTTTTCGGTCTTGGCTCTTTCCATTGGGATGATTGAGCTTTTGAGCAAATCTGGATCGTCGTCGACGTCATTCAAGAGCTCCTGAGCGATGCTAATTCGGAGGTTCTTTTGGTCAAAATGTAACATCCGAAAAAATTGCATGGCATGACCCAACCGATATTCCGACATCTTCAGCAACTTCTCTAATAGTGATTCGACAATTCTCCATAACAATTTTCTTCACTGCTTCAACTTTTCATTGGTCGTTGACGTGCTGGGGCGTTCGGAACGGTCTTCTGCGAAGAGCTTGTACCACTTATAAACATTTTTTTGCTCAAAGTAGAATCGCCAAATGCCACAGTCAACATTTCAAGTGCGTTCGAGTACTTAATTTTATTTTTTACACAAAATTCTTTGATCCATTTTTTTGATTGCAAAAAATCGCCAAGCACACCAAAACACGCGTAACCTTTATATCTGTCAAAAACAAACTACAAATGCAAAATGGCTGAACAAAAAAAATCGAGAATCTACCTCGAACGTTCACTAGCTGAATTTTTTGGAACTAATTCATTCGTATTTCTTCCAAAAAAGTATCAGATTCACTCAACTTTTGACAATTACTTTTAAAAGCTTGCTTTACCGGTTCCAGTAGAACAAATACTTAAAAGTGTAAGCGCCGAACATGACTCATTTTTAAGCCTGGATGCGGAACACTTCACTTTAAAAATGCAAAGCGCTGCGGCAAATTTCCTAACACCTTTGTAGGTTACCAGTAAACCGGGAACGCGTGATGCATTTATGTTGTAAAATTTCGGAAAATTAGGGGAAAACATCGCGGCAGAGCATCGCGCAAGCAATCGGCGACGATCCCGCGGCTTTCGTGGCGCACTACGCAAAATCGCGGCCTCTTTCGATCGATGCCCAGCTTTCCGCTTTCCGGGAAAGCGCACCGAACCTCATCCGACGTTCTTGTCGCCAACGCCATCGGCTCCGGGTGAGACGGAGTAGCGCGTGGGCGTGGAGGAAGTTTCTCGCGCGCCGTTTCTTACAGCGGGATCCGGAGCTCGATCCTCACTCGATAACCCTCTCCTGCGACTAACGTGTCCAGATTGGCGTGCTCGTGGTGCCGATTTCTCGGTCCAGATTTAGTGAGTGAGCGCTTTTCGCATTTCACGTGAGTGCCGCCTCGATTCGGATCTTTTGGGCCTTACGCTATCGATCAGGCATAAATCATTCCCCCAGGAACGGTTTGTCAGTTTTTTGGCGCCGCGTTACTCGGCACTATTGCTCGGGGAAGAACATCCATCATCTCCATAAAAGAGATGACTTCGGGCATTGCGCAAAATATTTTTTAGGTCGAGAGGTTGTAGTTTCATGAAGTAACCAAGTGCCATTCATGTTGCGTGTGATTGTGACGATTCAGTGCTCCCAAAAATGATCTCTTGTGGAAACGTGATCGAACCCCGAAGCGAGACAATGCGCCATTTCGCCTAAATGGAAAAAGTAAGTGTTGTCACGCGACCTTTAACACATAAACTGTGAACAACATTGTGCTTTGATTCAAATTCGATACACCTAATTAAGCCGGGGGTTGATTGTGGGGCTATAAATAGCCCAGTCTTGCGGAACAATAATGCAGAGGTTTGCTCTTGTGGCAAATGATAATACAAAATTGCTGCACCATCTGGGCCCGGAATGGTCACACTCGAATGGAGTCGATCAAAACATCTGCATGGTAGGGTTAGTTCGCCGCAGATTTATCTGCAGATTTTATCGAAATAAACACGTCGGGTGGGTATTCAAATAAACAATATTCAACATGCATGCGGGTGGTCAACTGTTTATTTGCTGCCGAGGGGTGTGTGTTGTGTATGTGTGTAAAGTAATTGTTACCTCTTGAGGGTGCTTAAATTCACCACTGCTCATTTCGAGCGTATTATGTACGCCGTTTGAATTGTTTTTAAGTCGGTTTTTGTTGCAGAACAAGCGAATTCTTGGGTTGCACGTCCTTTGATGTTAGAGATGCATATAAAAAGGTGAGTCTCCTGCAATTATAAAAACTAAATTAGTTGGACGTTATTCGATTTTACGAATTTTATTAACTTTCGGTGCCAAACAATCTTGATGGTTTAGGACATTCTATAACATCGATCATAATTCCGCTCAAGTTTCATCTGTATTTGATAAAAAATTGGATTATCGCCAATACCGCGTGCCAACTCTAGTAAATTGTCATAATTCATCAATGGCCGTGCTGTAGAAAAAAGCCAGAACTAGTAATTTTGACATTTTTCGTAAGGGACCAAAATATTTCTCCAGTTTAGAATAAAGTTTGCAGCTGCATCACTTTTCCAAAAGTAGAATTTTTTTTTATTGTGCAACAGTTTAAGCTTTAAGGAAGCAGTCAGATGTAATGAAAGGCTAATTTTAAATACATCAGGAACCACGCATCTGATATATAATCTTCAGAGGTGTGTTATTCTGCTTCTACTTCTTCCTTGGTATTGTACTTTTACAATTTGAATAGGCTATAGTGTTTTTACAATAGGGACCAGTACCTATAAGTTAACTAGGCCGGAATAAACAGTAGCCTTAATAAAAGTCACAAAAACCACAAAAAAAAGTTTTACAGAACAGAACAGAACAGGCCAGTAATCTGAAAATTTCTCCAAGGATGCAGTAGACTATTCTATTAACGCTTTTCTATCGCTTTATTGTATTTGCGACTATCATATATATTTTTGGAGTTGTGATTAGAAAAATTTGCTATTTTTGTTTTAACGTCAATTTTATTCAAAAATCGTCCAGTCAGTGTTTTTTCTATCTATTGGGACAAATAGTCTCAGTATTCAACTCTTAGAGTTTTTGGCAAGAATGAGTTGAAGTTTTACGTCGCAGAAATGTGTCATGACTTCTCCTTTAAAGAGGTCTTGTTTTATTGATTTGAACAAGTTTTATTCTAGATCTATTATGTATAATGAATGCGTGACTGTCGAATTACTAAAATTGGCTTGTGGGAATAAATCGTATAGAATCCGCTTGCGGAGTGGTAGATGTTAGTTAAGCAGATTGTCAATAGATGGCGCTATGACCAAAATGGCCCGTGCGAATAACTCTCACAGAATGCGCTTGAAGAGTGGGAGATGTTAGATAATTTTTTTTTAATTTGTTTAAATTAAAAACAGGTTTTTAATAATTATAAAAGAAACATTAACATTTTGAATTGTTTGTATAATATTCTCGTAAAGCAAAATGATAGCTTAATCATTGGTTTTGATGCATTAAGGGAGAAATGGCGTACCGGAGACTATAAAGTGTAATGAATGCATGACTGTCGAGTTTTTACAAGTTTTTATTCTAAATTTATTATTTATAGTCATTATAAATGATTGTAGTCAAATGGTGCTGTTGAATTTAATGTAAAATTTTTACGTGCCACTTTATTTTGATAATGCATCGTTCTCCGCAGATGTTAAGAAAAAAAGACTGATATTTTTAATGTGCACTTTTAATTATCGGGGAAATCAACAAATGAGCACATTAGATCACCAAAAAATTGACAGTCCAGAGTTGAGTAGCAAAATAAAAGACCCTAAATTACAAATATCTTCGTTCGCATGGAGAGGTATCACAGCACAGCACACTTGTACAACTTTAATTTATAATGATCCTGTATAATGAATTTTCATCGGAAACGTTTTAAGTAAAATAAATGCGAGAATTTTAATATTTAATGATATTATCGGGATTGATTGACGAATTTTTACATTTTTCACCGGAGACTATAAAGTAAAATGAATGGAGGAAATTTTTCCATCTCAAGGTCAGACATTTCCCACCCCGAACGAAGTGATTTTTCTGATACTCCGATCCTTTTTTTGTAGGTATGCCCTTACAATCACTCTATAACACACGATATGGAACTCGATTTCGATTTCCGTCAAAATTTTATTATTACTTGAAACGTGGTTTTGAATTCAAATGTATAAAATCTTATCTTTATTTCATTTAATATTTTCGCTTCAATACGTCTTAATTTCGTTATACCGATGCTTCGTGCTCGATCTGCTGAATTCCGAAGCAGACCCAATTTAATATCTATTTCTTTTTATCATATTATAGGGAATTAAAATAAGAAATTTAGCGGAACTTTTGAACATGATAAAGGATCTTTTTCTATATTATCACTGCCGCTTGGTTTTGTGTAGTAATACCTTCCGGTTGGGAGTGCGAGTGTATGAAAACTGTTAAATGAAGAGAATCTCGTTCTATTTCATTCTAAACCATAATTAAATCTAATGCTTAAATAAGTTTTACATTTTACTATAAAATATGGATCTTGTTTTAGTCAACATGATTAATTTTAAAATGTTGCCTAATTTACGAAAATAAAGGTATGCTTTAAAAAATATTTTTTAATATGCAGGACCTTCCAAGTAAGTAACTAACTAATATGTACCTACAACATATCACTATCTGAAGACTGATATCTGGGCTTTGGTAGTTTTTGGTTTTGTTCTTACAATTATTCTCAATAACGGAGCTTGGAAAAAAAGCTTTAGAATTCGCTTTGAAATCACTTAGAATTAGAGAAGGATTAGAGTGTAGCAAACTCTTGACTTTGACTTGTAGCAACTCGACTCGACTTTCTTACTCAAACACAACTGATCTATATATGTATGTACCTTTTCATGTTTTGAATAGAAGGAAGGGTCAAAAAATCGATAATACTTCTAGAACGAGGCAAGCTAACATGTTATAGTTTTTACTGTTTTATTGACCACCCAGCAGTTTGTCATTCCTTGCAAAAATTTGAAAGAGATCTTACGAAAATATTTATAAGAGCCCCACTTAAATCTTAGAATTTTCATTTGCCCAAATTTTTGTTTTTTGCAAATAGAATGATCATTTTTACTTCGTCGGAGGCAGAGTTTATTCTCTTTCCTTTTGTTAACATATTATGATCTGTAGTTTTAGGAAAAAACGGAAAATTTAGAAACTGAGGCTTTACTCTTTTAAAAAACGTAAACTGATGCTCTCTTTTTCTTTTAATTTCTTTCTATTTTTGGTGCTTATAATTCAAATGTCGGGTTTTTCTAACCGATTTTTGGTGTTCACAACAAAGCAATTACACAGGGAACAAATAGAATTACAAAAAGTATGAAATTGTCTTCCCTGAACACGCAAACACATTCTAGTACTGAACATAACGCTCTATTCGTAGTTGCTCCCGTTGTACCGTTCCTCCTTTCCTATCTAACTTCTGAAATTTATTGGAACCATTAAACTATTAACACATAACAGTTAAATATATTTCTGAATTTATTTTATCTCAATTTTAAAAACCATTCAATCACTTCAATGCACAATTCGCTAAATAACAGGGCACTCTGTGAAAATTTATTTCTTTTGAACCAAGATGAAAACTGCTAAAATCTGTAAATCCGTAAAACATATCGCACACCGCTAAACAAATGTCACAACACAAAAAATATAGTTTTGAGAAATTTCTCTTTTTCTCTTTTTGCTGCGATCAATTCAATTTTTAACAAGATTGCCACATTACTCATTATGATTAACTATCGTCATAATATAACAATCTTCAATCACAGCAAAAATTTCAAAGCTAAATTTCTGAAAACTACATTTTTTGTGTTACCATTCACGCGCTTTTGGCCCCGATAGTTAAAAGTTGAATTTGCATTTAAATAGATATAATGAGTCAGAATGATTGTATTGACTATTCAACGCTCAGATTTACTATGGCTACATTGATACACATGTATTAATTCTTCAATTAGGACAAATACCTAAAACTAGAAAAATTAAAAAAAATTAAAACCAATTAATGCTGCTGACACATCTGTGTACCTGTAATAAAAAAAATTAATGAAATGCGTAATAACGTTCTTTTGTAGATTATTTGTCCTAAATTTCAAGTAGATACGGTTTTTGAATACAAAAGTTTACACCCCCGTGCACCCTCTTAGCGATTTAATTTTTAAAAATATTTTTTATAGGTGCCTAGGTTTGGAACACAGATTGGATAATTGTCGATAGATAGCGCTGAACAGACAAACATATAGTAACATGTCCAAACTACGCTCCAAACTTTCCTGGCATCAAAACATACATATTCTGTAAATTTGAGCGCAATCGGTTTAGTAGTTTCCGAGTCCATACGACACAAACAAACAAACATATATGTCAGTTTTTTCGCGGATGTACAATATTTTACAAATAGAAAATTAAATTCTGCGTTTATTGAATCCATGTATCATTCTATTTGAACCAATGTACCATTTCGTACAAACAAAACAAATTTATCACTAACAGAATCTATGAAAATGACATTTGACATGAACTATTAATCAAAACGTAGCTCAAATGATACGAGTTTTATTAACAAATCCTTAAATGAAAGAAGGAATTTAAGCATGTAACGCATTTTACACATCTACACTCTTTAATATTGGAAATATTCATTGGAAAATAAGAAAGTTGTTATCGACATATAATATAATCCAACTTTGAAATTACTATACATAAATAGAGCAGAATGGAAAACCCCAAGGGACAAGTTTTCAGCTTTCAGAATCCTAATAGAATACTGCACTTGGGAGACCTGTGGTCCTTCATTACAGCAAATTGGTGCAATTTTTTATAGGCAACATTCACAAAACACAAAAATGTTTTCTCCTGGCTCACACAAGTAGTGAAAGTATTTATAAAATTTATTTTTTACGTTTTATTGTCAAAAAAGCAATGGAGAATGACTACAGTATGATTATTAAATTGTACTTTGCACCAAATATGCAATTATCATAAGCGTTTATCATGTCTGAACCATCGAGATGCTGTAAATTTTCATAATTCATAACGGATTTACGACAATTTTACGACTGTGGAATAGAATTATTTATAGCTTCGGATTCTCATAAAAATAAAGTAGTTCCATTTGAGGTGTGCGTAAGTTAACACCCCAACATTCACATTTCAGTTATTTATTAATTATTCGTTTTAGAGGCTTTCACATGTAACGAAATCAAATTAAATTTTATAACGGAAGCGTCGCTTGTCTGGTCGTTTCTGCGCTTCAACCGATAACTGTTCATTCAATTTACCGAAGTTGCATATCGGTTTATTGGAAAAAATGCATAATGTAGTTGCGGTTCGGAACGATACAAAGTTCGATTTAATTCTAAAACCGAATGGCTTTGAATCATGCAGTGCTCGCTCGGAATAAGCAGCATTTCGTGACTTTAGAAATTTCTAAATTGGTCATACCGGTAATTTCTGCTATTAGGGGTTGTTAAATCAAATACTCACGATAGTTGCGTTCCGGAAGTAACTTAATATTTTCAGGTGCTAATTAACCGCGGACATGAAACGCGAAGTGCGTTTTAGTGTTCTGCAAACTACGAAACAAAAATTTTATAATAAAATGTTTGCAACACAATTTTTCTATACTAGATTATTAGTTGTGAAACTGTTCGTTTCTCTAGTTTTAAAATTCCGACTTAGTTCCGAGTTAGTTTGTGATGTTTCATATTGCAGGGGAAGGCGAGTATACTCATAGGGCTTATTATAACCTACAATAAAAAGCATATAGAGCAGGCCATGGAATCTCTTTGAAACTGATTAGAGTGTAATAAATGTTTGGCCTTGAGATGGAGAAACCAAATCGGACACAAGATCACGACATCATGAGATGCATTTAGTGTATTTTATAACAAATTCCATCTCCAGCCGTCGGCTTAGAATTAATTTGAATATTTTCTTCATTATCTTTATCTGCCAAATGTCATGATATGTTAAAGGATGTCATGATGTGTTAAAGGTTTACACCGTAGAAAAATAACACAAAAGCTAGATTCATTTTGCTATTTAGATTCCTTTTTGTCTACTAATATGGTAAAAAATGTCAATTTGCAAATGTTTATATTTAATTATTATTATTATTATTATTATATTACTAGTTAGTTCGTGCCAATAATGCGCTTAAAATACACTTGCGGAGTTAGTTAAACAGATTGTCAATAGATGGCGATGACCAAAATACGGTTTTTAATAATTTAAAAAATAATCCCGCAGAAGATCGTTATAATTAATACCGACCGTGAAAGCCTACATACTTTCAGTTTTTACTTTTTAAAGGAAGCATTTTAATTGTTTGTTTATTTTTTGCATATAGCGGTGAAGTTAGTCTACAAAATGATGGCTCAATCATTGGCTTTAATGAATTATTAAGGGAGATATGGCGTATCGACAAAAACACCTTTCAGAAATAATATATAGAGATTTTTAATAATTAAAAAAATCTTTACCATTTTGAATAGTTTGTTGATTTTTCGCATATAGCGGTAAAGCTAAGCTACAAAATGATGGCTCAATCATTGGTTTTGATAAATTATTAAGGGAGATATGGCGTACCGACCAAAACATATTAGAGAAATAATATATAGAGATTTTTAATAATTTTAAAAGAAACATTAACATTTTGAATTGTTTGTTTATTTTCCGCTATAAAGTGTTAAGGGAGATATGGCGTAAACTATGTATCTTTGAGGAATAATAAATGGATATTACATAGTGTTTTACTATATTTTAACTTCTTTTATTTTGAAAATCCAGCACGTGCAACAAAATAAAGTTATTCGGTGTTTTCATCGTAATTTTGTGTGCCGGATTATTTTAATTTTGATTGTTAATTTTGAAACTACTACACTACGACACTAAGAAGTTTAGAAATTTCGCCTAGCGGTTCGTTATTTTAATTAATTTGTGATGTTTCATATTTAATGAGAAAGCGGCGTAATGAATACTTTTCCTCTGCGTATTATATGTTGTATAAGCTTTTGCCTAAGTGCGGGCAAAAATAAAATGAGGCAGCGTGGGCTTTGGAAAGTCCTAAAGTGTAGAATATTTTTGACTTTGAGTTTAAAGCATTTGAGATCAGATTCTCTGTTCTAGACACGATGCATGAGATACATTTGATGTCTTTTTTAGTAAATTCCACCCGAGACGTCGGGTCTACACTGTAAAAAATAAAGCAAAAGCTAGTTTTGATGGTCGCCCAAGCCCCCGTTTTTTTGTATGTTCTATTGTTTAATGAAGTGTTCTTTCAAGACTTTAATCTGTATAAGCGTTAAAATTTACTCCACCTGCCCGTTATGTGTCTATGCATCGGATGAACTTTTTTTTCTCTTTTAACGACTGAATCGTTTTTTTTTTGGAAAATGATGAACCGAGTGTACATTTTTTTATAAATAAAGAAATATCCCCAGTTTTCTTCAAGTTTGTTCCGTTGGGATTTTGGAAATTAATAATGGAAACAGTGCCGAGATTATTTTACTATTTCCACTCATGAAGGTCTACAATCTCGGACATGCCGTGCCTATTTTAGTTCGAATTCAGGAGTGGCAGATCGATTTATATTTGCATTTTCCGTGGTTATTTTTGTTTTTTATTCGTTTATACATATTTACATAGTTTTTGTGGAGTGGTTTGAAGCACATTCCGTGCATTCCCAATACATTTTATAGCGTAGTAAAGTTTTGTTTCCTTTCGTATTTATTTGGATGTTTTCCACGCAAGAGCCTTAAAAATTGTAAATATCGCTGAAAATATTTACGATTCGTTTTATTATTTAAGTATTTAAGTATATTGCATTATGGTGTACCTATTGTTATTTTTTACTTCGTGTTTTGTTGCACTGATTATTTTTTTAATATGTAGATTACTGGTGCTACTTTAACTTAAATCGTTTTAACCAAATTTTGACACTGCATTAATGCAGGTGTAACTTTTGCCGTACTCTTCAGATTTCAGATGGTAGTGCCGGTCATATATCTGATCATACAGTTTATACAAGATGAAATCTAATCTTACTGCTTTAGTGTTAGGGCTGTGAACATAACCCCCTTAAGACCAATAGTAATAAAAAACATGAAATCTGAATTTCTTGTATCTTTTCAAGTTACAATTTCCAATGACTTCCGGACTTGTAATACTTCCGGTTTTCCCTTCACCCACTCGCTACTCTAGACTAGATTGATCCAGATTTGAAACTTCCTGACTCTCTTACCTCCATATATTATTTCTCAAAGGTGTTTTATTGTTGGTAGGTCCCTTTTTACTTTATCAAAACAAATGATTGAAGATTACCTTCACCGTTAAAGACCAAAAAATACACATACAATTCAAACTGTTAATGCTTCTTTTAAAATTATTAAAAACCGTATTTTGGTCATAGCGCCTTCTATTGACAATCTGTTTAACTAAAATATCTCAGTCCTCAAGCGCATTCTTTGCGAACTATTTGGACGGACCAGCTAGTAGTTAAAAAAACTATGGGCCCCATAAGCATATTAAAATCCCAGACGAAATTAAAATCAATAAGTTATTAAAGCTTTACTGTAGCTGTAGCTGTTCTAGAAAGTAATAAAATTTTAGTTACACATGATAGATTTTTGTAGCAAAATCTTTAATTGTTAATTGAACATAGTTCTTAATTTCTTCTTAATAAACAAAACATTATTTATTGTTCCTCAAACTTCAAAACTGCTGTTTAGAGGTATCTGCAAGAGCTGGTCCTCAGCTACCTGGCGACTCGTAACAACATTTGTGCTGTAACAACTTATTTTTGATTGAATTTCTCATTTTGTCACTTAGCCAAGTAACTAATGACTTAAATGTTGCCAGGAATAGGACAATCTGCGCTGGATCATCGTTAAAATTTGGCTGAAAAATTGGTAGACACATCGCCATTGATTTAAAAGAGTACCAGTATTTGCTTCATAACTGAGTGTTTGTGGGGCAACAGTCAAGAAGCACAAACGAGTTTTAGTTCAATACACATTTTAATTTGAAAGTGCACGAATATTTTCCTTTTCAATGAGTGTTAGGGTTTTGCTTCGAAAAATCAATCCCACATGGAAAATTCATAGGCAATTTAAATTTGGTGGCTTTCCAGGAACGTGGTAAAACTTTAATTTTTAATTTGAATCAAGTTCCTTTGAACTTTAAGTTTTCATGGTGCCAATGTAATTAAAGACTCAACGAAAAAAACTGTTAATCTGGAACCGTTTGTTGCAGAGTGGGCATGTAGACTTCTAAATGACGTTAGAAGAGTTTTATGTATTGACTCTACTGATGCTTTTATCCGTACACTCTCGGATAACGGGCGTATTTATTCAGAGTTAGCTATGGTATTTTTTGGGATTTGTGAAAGTGTAGACAGTGTTTGACCTTGATGTGTACACATTTGTAGTTACATTTTCGATTAGGACCTTTTCGGACACGATACCTAACATAGATTTATTGTATTTTTTAGCAAATTCTCTTTAGGCGTCTGTTTAGACGTCGTTTGAGAAACTTTTTGATTGATAGTTTTCATGTCACATGTCAAATGTGTCAATGTCAAAGGTCTACACTACACAAACGCCAGGTTCGATGGCTTCTTAATAATCGCATTTTTTGTACGCTTCTTTTATATAGGGCTGTTCCAGCGTTGCGGACAGTAAGATGACTCCAAAAAGGAAAAATATATTGTGATACGGTTTTCAACAAAAAATACAATCTATTTAAGAGAATATTCTTAAAATATCTGCTTATCAGTATGTCCACATACAGTGTGGCATATCAAAGTAAATTTTTTTAATGAAACACCCAGTATATTACGCTAATTCGTATTTCTTCTCAAAAAATACTTATACTTTGTATAACCACAGATTACTCCAGATGACTGACTCAATGCAAATATTTTGGCGGAATGACCTTCAACGACCTTCAAATTTTGTAACAGTTTTCAGATGGCGCATCGATCAAATTTGGCGGCAAATTTAAATAGTCTCTCCTCTCTTTATAGGTAGTAAAAATGCTATTATATTTTGAATATTTTATGATTTATTCTACAAAACTATTGTAAAAAATTGTTTTGTAGAATAAATCATAAAATATTCCTTAATTATTTACACGTCATACAAACACACAATTTTATAAAAATTAATTTATTATATTACATAATTTAAATTAAACAAAATTATACCCAAAATGTACATTACATTTCTAAGATAGGTAAAACTTACACATATGATAATTACTGGGGGTTATTATATAATAATGGAAATTTTGAAAGACTTGCCGGACAACCAATAGAGCAACCTGGCTTACTTCTTCAAATTCATACATAAAAATAAGGAATAATGAAGCCTAATATCTAAAGATGCTGAAAAGTGTTTTTTGCAAACCCTCCACTTTTGCTTTAGATTGAAATTTTGGACGCTTAGAGCTTCTTGCCAGAGTTTCGCTCTAGAATTATGTAATTAGATTTCCTGAATTTGTTGTATTAATAAAACATCCTTACCTTTTTTCACTTTTTGGAAAACAATGCAGTTTCTCCGCTTAGTTTTCGCCAACACCACAAATAATGTAAGAAAGACCCATCTTTCGCTTAAAATTTTTCACAAATTCAATCGACAAGCAAGTTTTGACATTTACTGGCTTGATTATAATTGCAGCAAAATGATGTTTTTAAAATATTAGTCAGAAAAAAAAGTAACAAGCGTAGAAACAGTCACGCTTTGCAAAAAACACGGAATTGTACATTGTTCAATTTAAAATAGTAAAAATATTGGGCCTTTTATTTGAATTTAAATAAAAGGTTTTGTAGTGACATCTAGCGGTCGTAAAAAGTATTTGCAACGATTACAGCGCCTCTACATTTGCTTATGGTATCTGTGACAAAGATGTCATGCGTCTAGTTTCAATGTGTAGAAAAGAGATAGGTCCGGACAAAGTCGCCCTATGAAGTAAGTCATCTGGAGTAATCTGTGGTATAACCTATGAACCTAAGTTCAGTTGTTTTCCGATTATTTGACATTTATGCCAACAAAAGCCCCTTTTTTGAAAAATCGCTGTTCCCAAACCAATGAGAATTTTGGCTTGAAATTTTGACAGAAAATTTTGAAACATCTTCTAGTTCATAACGATTAAGTCGAATTTTGATTTTACTAGTTTAGACTAGAGTTGCTTATGAGCGCAAATTGTTCATTTTATCGAATTTTCCAAATTGAACTTTTTGTACATTTTGGTATCAACCGATTACATTTTTAATAAGGTTTTTAATGATTTGATTGAATAGTGGAATATCGATAATTTGGAAAATAGTTGGTTAGGAAGTGCAAAAATGATGCGAGTCATAAGAACGTCATTGGATAGCTTATCAAAAATGTGATCGATTGATACCAAAATATACAAAGCGCTCCAATTGAAAATATTTATGAAATTAACAGTTTGCGTTCATGAGCCAACACCTGTATATGAAATTATTAAAATTCAAAGTTTGTCTTGATCACTATAAACTAGTCAATATTAAACAATTTCTGTCAAAATTTCAAGCCAAAACTCTTATTGGTTTGGGAGCACAAATTTTTCAAAAAAGGGCCATTTTTTTGTTATAATGTCAAATAATAGCAAAACAACTGAACCTATTATATAACCTATTATAGGTTGTAGGTACAAGATATAATTATTTTTTAATAAAGAATTCGAAAATAGCGTAATATTCTGGGTGCATCATTTAAAAAAAAACATAACTTTGATGCTGCACTCTGTATCTGGACAATCTGTATATAAGCAGATATTATCGTAGTGTTTTCTTAAATGGATTGTACTTTTCGTCGAAAGCCGCATCTTGATATCTTTTTCATTTTAATAATCTTACTTCCCCGCAGCGCTGGAACACCCTGTTTAATACACCAAAAGTTAGGAAAGATTAAAACGCTTAAATTTTCTACCAGTTAATGAAATATTTTTGTGTTGTGTTCGTTTTTTATTTTGCGAGTTATTAACACACTTTATTGGGATTCAAAGTGATAAAAATTTAAAACCTTTTTGCGATATTTGCTGTTTTATAGAAGAAGCTATGTCAGTTTGAATTAAAAGGGTCATTGTTTTCCCTTTTTTATTTTTTCCCATGGCATCATTAACCTATATACTTTTTTTAAATTAAATATTACAAATTACAAAAAATTAAAATTTCTTAGGATACTAAGAGAACTCAGGCGGTGTGTTATTAGACATGAACTGATTTCCTTAGATATCTATTACAAAACGTTTGGGAATTTCAGTTTGGGAATATTGTGCTCTCGGATTTTTACTGCACTGGGTGCTAGTCTGCCTAAGCAAACGAGTTTTTTCAAACTCTTTAATGCGGCTTTTTTCCTAATCGATTGTTGTTAATTTCCAGGATATCAGCGGCTCATATCGTTTGCTCCCCCAATCGACAGGACGTTGCCAGAACATCCCGATAACCGTCGATAATAAAGCCGAAGCGTGCGAGTTGGAGCTAGAGGAGTGTCCTGCGACGATGTGCGAGAGTAATTCCAGCGTGGAGGAGGTCATGAGTCTCGAGGAGCTCGACAACGATTTGAAAAGAGCAACGAGCAAAGCGATCCTCAGCGAGCAGCAGAAATATGCGGACGAAAACCTGTTCCTGCGCTATTTGGAGTTGGACCCAACGGAAGGGCCGGAAGCCATTCCAGCCGCATTGCAGCGAAAGGCGACCGGAAACAAGAACGGGAGGACGCCTTTCACGCAGACGAAGAGATTGACGCGCGCTCCCAAGGCCGGGTTCGGGTTTTCGGTGGTGTGGACGCATCCTCCGAGGATCGAAAGGGTAGAAAAAGGGCTGCCGGCCGATAAAACGGGGATCCTGCCTGGAGATTATATTATCTTCGTTGATAAACACAACGTCGTAATGATGCCGGAAATTGATATTTTAAATTTAATTAGGTAAGGACGTCCCCTCCCTTCAAGCTTTCCAAATACAAATACACAGTATTGAGTAAATCCGAAAAAACCTACTCATACTCATTTGTACTCTTTCTGATCTTGTTCTTTGATTTTAATGCGGCTCCTTTTGGTTTTTGTTTGTTTTTCTTTGAAATAATATTAAATTTAAAAATATTAGAACTATAGGATATCCTGATTTTGATAGGCTTTTTGCTCTTCTTTGCAATATTTGCTTTTACAGTGTGGAACAAAATGATTGTCATCTAGTTACCTTTGCATTACCCTTGTAAAAATAGGAAGTGCCGCTCTACAAAAAAGGAAGGTGGTATCCTAACCTCAAAAAAATACATTAAAATGTCAAACTATGCGTCCAGATCGAAAATACGCCTTAATGATGAAAGTACGGTATACATTTTTAGGCTTTGTTCATTCAATTTACTTCAATAAATGGTAATAACTGTCAATTTGATAGATGTCATTTATTGACAGAACTATGAACTTTAAAAATAGTAGAGCGGCGCAGAAAAATTTACATGTGAAAAGATTCCAAAGGTAACTAGATGATAATCATTTTGTTCCACACTGTACAGTTTTCTCATTTGTTTAAATTATTATTAATCATTGATAAAATTTTGAGTTTTTGTTTTTGCTTGCAGGTCGTATGGAAGTCAATTAACGTTAGAAATATTTAGAAGAAACGCGTCAAAGAACGGATCGGTGCCAAGTGTGCGTCGTTTAAATAGTACAGGGACCTGCAGCACGACAGGGCTTCCGATTACCACAAATTTGGTACAGAGGCGGCCTTCCACCGTCTGTTCAACTAACACGACTTCGGTGGACTACAACAGAAGAAAATTGCATTTACCTCAAGTTACATTTAGTGCAGAGGTCGGTAGCGGAGTCATTGTTTAGCTCTTCCGTTCTTTAGTTTCCATCAGCTTAAATTGTGCGGCCAGTATCGTTTCCGTTAATAATTAAGTTACGTTTTTCTAGTAGTTGTCTAGGTTATTTTAATTTTCGCCATTAAGTCCTCACTCTAATTTATTCACGATTTGTTTATTCAAAAACGTCTATTTGTTTTTATTGATTGATTTTGTAGTGTTTTAAGTGTTTGATTTATCATTTTTGTTGACAAATTTTGTTTACGTTTTGTACTATTAAATACATGTTTGTGTTTATTTGCTGCGTTTCTTGTTTGAGCGTCCATTAGTTGTAATTATCTTCTACCGTTTTTACAAAGAAATTATGACAAAAGCTGCGGAAATTTGTGTTAGTAATTAGGAAGCAATTATTTCCCCAGACCTGGGAGGCAGCGGCGTAATAAAAACAACGGGGCTCGGGAATTTTCTTAATTGAACTAAAATTTCTCATCAAAATTTGTTTACAAAATAATATTTTATTTCTCTTTTTGCAGCTGCACAATTATATTTTTTGCTTCTTGAATGTGCTCTATTACTAGAGAAGAGCGAACAAAAAAAACGGAGGCTGTTACTTAAGTTTTTTACGGTGTAAACAATTGAGACAAGCACCGTCCAAACCTGTCCCGTTTTTTATCACTTATCTAAAACAATGCCCGGAGAAGAAATTTTGATATTTATTACATCAAAAAAACTATTATACCCGGAGGTGTATGTGTATGTTTTTAGCTATAAACAAACTTTGCCTATTTCTTCTTATCCCGTTCCTTCTTTCAGGTTTTGTTCTTCATTTTGGAGTTTTCCACAATTACATCGTACCATGTTTTCTTTGGTCTCAATATTGTCCTCTTTCCGTTGTTTTTTCCGTCCATATCCTCTTCACAAATTTGTCCTCTTTTATCATTACTAAATGTCCAAACCATTTTTGTTGGTGTCGTTCAATGCTCTCGTGTGTAGATTCTACTTCCAATTCATCTCTTACTCTCTCATTGCGTATATGGTTTCGTCTTGTTATTTCCTCCGAGATATTTCATTTATACTGCCTGCAAGTTACTTTTATGTTGTTTTGTAAGTGTTCAATTTTCGCATCCATGGACTTAAATATTGAATTCTGTCATCTTTGTTTTGTTTGTTATTCCCCTATTTCTCATAAACGTATTATTTATTGAGTAGTATATATAGTTTTGTTGTGTTTTCAATTATTATATCTATTTCTGCCCCATTATTCCCATCGCTTTGTATTTTAATTCCAAAGTATTTAAAACTGTTTGTTTGTTCCATATATGTATTGCCAAGCCTTACCCCTGTCTGTATACCGTTTTTTTCCTATCACTATTTCTTTGCCTACCTTATGTTTATTTTTAGATTCCTCTTTCCGAGTTCCGAGTTATCAGTTTTCTTGGTACGCTAAAGTTCTTTTCTGTCATTTGTTTTCTTGTACATACATTTGTATATGGTCATGTGTCTCTCCTCCTATTCTGAAGCCACTCAGGGATTATTTGAGTGGGCCGTCTGTTTTGATTTTTAATCTACCATCTAATAATCTTTCGTAGGTACACTTTGATTACTGTATTCAGCAGCGTTATGACTCTGTAGTTATTGCTTTCTTATTGTTACTCTTCTTATGTGTTGGTAAAATTATGCTCACTTCCCAGTCCTTGGGTGTACAGCGTTCTTTCCAAACGTTATTGATAAGGCTTGTAAAGCTTTGTTTCCTATGTTCTGCGGCATTTCAGGAGTTATCCCGCCATTAACTACTAATTTACCCCTTTTTAAACTTTTCACTATTTCTTCTACATCTTCTGTACAAAATTTTTCTTTTTATTCCTTGCTCTCTGTATTACTATTTTCATCAACTTCTTCTTCTGTTTTTATTTATTCCGTGTTTAGAAGATCCTGGAAATACTTATTCCAGCGTCCCACTATATCCTCATTATTCTCGTATGTTCTATCGTCTTTGGATTTTACATATTAACATCTGTGTTGTTTGCTTTTTGTTAATGTTCTTAGTACCTTATAGACTAGTTTCAGGTTTCCCTGACTAACCTGTTTCATTTTTCCTCCAAACTCCAAATCCATGATTTTTGTTTCGTTGTTTTTACCAATTCCATAACTTTTTTTTTTGTGTTTTCTATTTAGATTTATTATAAAACACAAACAGGTGTGAACACTACACCTACACAGCCTCCTTTTATTTTTGAACACACATTCGATGCAACTTACAATGCACGTCTACAGATTTATAAATTACCTAATCTAGAAGATAAATCAGATAACATCTGCTTGTTTAATATCATTTCAATGAGTTAGCTTTTAATACCACTTTGCATGCCTCGTATTAGATGACACTAAGACTGAGTGTTTACAACAGAGACCCAGTAACAATCTAGAAGAAAATAGGAAAAAAGCGATGTATCAACTAATTAGCAAAGAGCAACAATACGCCACAGGGTTACAATTCGCAGTGACGAGATTTGTCTCAGCCTTAGCTGAACGACGAGACCTAATTACAGCATCCGAACACAAAGTCCTCTTCCAAAATTGCGAAGAGGTGAGTTCTCGAACTGTTCCATGTAAATTTGGTCACCTACACGTCGCCCCCCTTTCAGATCCTTAGAATAACCGAAGATATATTAGATAACTTAATGGGAGAAGACGGAGAGATAACTATAAGCAACCTAGGTCGAACTTATCATATGAAATTAGGAGAAATCGTAACAGCTTATAGACGGTACTGCTCAGGAATTAAAAAGGCCGACTGCGTCCTGGTAAATAAGACAAAAAGCAGCAATTCGGAGTTCGTTCGCTTTCTTCAGACGCCCTCGATACCGAGAAGACGACCTGACATTACTGCTTTTATCCACAAGCCTCTTGAACACTATCGGGAGGTTTTGAAAGCGTTTACTGTGATTCAGAGCCAAACTAAGCCGCACCATGACGACTACACTGTGATAAATAAAATCGTGCACGATTTACAGGTGCGCAAGTCGTTATGGTTCTGCTCAATTTTCATTCTCAATTCTTCAGCTTACTTACAAAGAAATTACAGCTGAGGCGGGCCTCATGGAACCGGTAGGTGAAGGTAGACCACTCTTAAGCGTACAAGATTTAGAGAATCGCTTAGTTTTCACGAAGTGCAAAGTAAGAATGCCTTGACTAAAATACAACATAGTTTCAATTACATTGCTTTTCAGCCCTTTGTTCTTAACAAACCTGGCCGCCAATGGATTTTTGGCGGCGATTTGGGACGGGTGGAGGGTCGCAACGTACGACAATACTGGACGCTTTTATTTAGTGATTTATTGTTGTTTGCCAAAGTGTCGAGAGATAGAGTACTATTCATAATTGAAGAACCCTTGCCCTTGACTCACATAACTGATATGTTTTTTAACATTAGGAAGAAAGGTTTCAAATAATGAGCCATGTCTTCTGGTCTTAACTTACTATTTCAGATACTGAGTTTAGAATAACAGTAACACCAGGAGGTCGGCTTGCCAGTAGTCCAACTGTGCATTGTGGACCCGATTTAAGTAGAACGCCTAAAAAGAATTTCAGCAAAAGAACGGTGGTTTTAAGAGCACCTACTGCTGAAATGAAAGCCGTCTGGCAAAACCTGCTCCAAAGACAAATGTAAGTTTTTTGTTATTCTTTACCATTGATTTGGCACATTCACAAGTAACTGTGTTTTATATTTATTCTCTATTATAGTAAGTGTGGGTCGTATCCATAAAGTTCTCGTAGATAGGCTAGACGCATGCCCAACTTTAGAATAAAATTACACATCAATTATAGCGTTTCAAAAATTTTCTTAGTCAGTTTAGTGGAACATCTCTAGAGGTGTTTTTTTATGTCGTAATATCTCGTGCACGTCGTTTGTCGCAAATCCCTTTCAAAATTCTATCTCTTCTGTTAACAATAAATAATATTGGATTCACGTTTTTTACTACTTGAAGTTTTGTACGCTTTCTTGGACTTGGAATGAGTTTGGATTCTTTAAAAATAATAAAAAATTAAAAAACTTTTAAAACATTTTGAAGAACATGTGGTTCAATAAATATGTCGGTGGGTGTATTGAGTTGAAAACTGATGACATAAAGATATAGCGTCTTGAAAGTTTAGCAACATTTTTCATACACCAAATAAAACGCGTAATTGAAAATTTCAGAGCCGGAAGTACTATTGAGTTAAGGTTTTCCGGGAGTTGTTGCAATACCAGAAAGAGTCTAATTTTAATTGATTAATCTGACTAAAACATCCCGTAACATTGTTGCAGTTCTCGATTGCAGCTTCTGTTTTAGTGAGAATGTAGATTTTTACTCATTATAACGACAAAAAAGAGATTCTTATGAGGCCATGAATCTAACTTTTGTTTTTTTGCAGTGTAGATTTTTGACATTTCAAGAAAACTGACTAATCTGACGCCTGGAGATGTAATTTGTTATAAACGGTACTAAATGTATCTTGTGTATCGTGTAGAACCGTCTCTCAACAGCCTCTCAAGGTCAAACATTTTCTACACTTTCGATTTCCTAAGTGATTCTATAGCTAACTCTGATTTTTTTTTGTACGATCATTACGTTTTATCTAAATAGTATCGTTCCATTGTTATTGGTCATTTTATGAAAATAAACTCTTCTACTTTCCTAGTGTTTCTGAAAATTTATAGTATTCATAAAACCAGGCAAGATAAAAATTTACTCTTCCAACTGCTATACCACGAAACACTTTATCATCCTCTAAAGAAATAGGATTAAGTATTTGAAACAACTATTTCTAGATAATGGATATCGCTTATTCTAGGAAATGCAATATCAAGAAAAGTAAAATTATTTCAACGAAACCCGGCACACTTTTACTTAGATATGATTACCTATGTGTTGAACAAAAAAATACTTAATTTTCCAAAAACTATTAATAATGTGAGAGGGCATCCTTAACTATAAAACTACTAAGGGCCAAAAATCTAAATTTATGTTAATTTTAAAGCAGAGCAGTAAAACGACCTGACGCAAATTTTTTTCTGGAAAGTAAAGAAGTGTAGGTATCAATTTTCCTTGAGATATATCGATTACTCCTTGGTGTTGCATTTATACAAGGGGATCTAATGAGAATTACAAAAGGCACAACAACTATTGATTAGTAATTCTTTTCCACGTGTTTTTGCCGTAGCTGTTTCTTTCTATTTCTAGATAATTCAGCATCTGTAATTGAAAATTTTGTTTTTCTTTGATCTTAGTGTTTTATTTCTTTTTTCCGGATAATTTTAGTTTGTCACATAATTTTGAAAATCTGGTGTCTTCGATCCTCTATGAAATTTTATTACTCCCATGATTTCACCTTATTTATCCAACATTAAATTTGTTCTTTGGTGCATATTTTTTATCTATTAAATATTTTCGGTAGAATCATTCTTACTCATTTACTTCTAGGATTTTTTGCACTTTTGGTGCAAAGTAAGTCCATGTATTGCGTTTTCTCTAGTTTTTCAAATAATTTTCACATATTTTCCCTTATAGAAGACCAACTTGGTGCCTTAAGTCTTTTGCACGTGTTTGGCACGGTGGAAACATTCTTGTCTAAGTCCCAATCCCAAAAAGAATAGCTTGGCTTAATATCTTGTTTTTTATTTTTACTTTTTGGTATAAGCAACTGAATTGTTTGTTTTTGTAGTAAGAATACTTTCTTCATTCTCAACTTGTTTCTTAAAGTTTTTCCGTTCCCATATTTATCTCTTGCTTTCTTGTGGTCTCCATATGCATCTCTTGCAGTACGTTTATACACCAAACCACCATTAGCCCAGAGGGGCTAATCCGACAGGTGCCCCAGCGAAATTATTTCATAAGTTTCGCCTACATCTTCGGTAGGCATCTTCAGTGTCAAAGTGGCCCCAGTCTAATTATTGTTTGGGGTTCTACAATTGAAAGGCAATTGGTACGAAGATTTTCAGACGCTGAAGACTTAGGAGGTTACTCAATTTGCATAGTGAGTCTCAAAAGAACGAGAGTATCGCCTATTTCATCTGCTAACTAACTGTGAACCCTTAAACCACAAAAGATCGGGAATATATTACACGCACGCAAAAGTACTTCATAAGCTCCCCTGAGAGTGTAAGTAAATAGGACAAAGACCCTCATGGAAAGGCACCACAGTAAAGAAGGAAACATAAGAGTTATCAAATTGAACTTTTTCTTGTGAGAAATAGAAAGTGTTTCAGGTCTAATAAAGTGGTCTGATATGTCTAATTTGATCCCAATTTAATGCTTCTGTTAGCACTAGAATCGGTACGGTTTAGATTAAATGGTAAATACAAAGTCTCACTAAAACTACTGGCTCAGTCTAAAATGGCAATATTATAAATATAAATTTTATACAGGTGTTCTAGAGTTGCGAAAAAGCTCCATAACTTGTTTTTTATTAAATATATCAAGATTTTCTTTCTTTTAAATGATAGTTGCGCTTCTGCTGCATATACAGAAAATATTGCGGTAGGTATATATGTATACGGGGTGTCACAATATTATTAAAACAGACATATTTTCGAACGATATAGGGTTTATATAGGATGTTTCTTTAGAAAATGTTTAACTTGCTATAGTGTTATAAACTTGAAGCTTGGAATACGGCCGAAATTGACCATTTCAAATCGAAATAAATTATTTTCAATATGGCGACGCTTTTGCTTATACCGGAAGTCCACGCCATCTTTGTTATTTTAAATGGAACATCCCAGTTTTATTCCATTTTTGAGTCCTCCTTTTCTGTCTGAGGGCAGTAAATCTAGTTGTCTCTGTCTATCTGTCACAGTTTTGAAGATATGCCAATTATTTTTCAAATTTTGCAATTACGAATGTCAATTAAAACATTATTTCCCAGTAACCATACGCAAAAGACGCAAATTGTTAAATTTAAGGGTAAGTTTTAATAGTATATCTTATACCTATACCAATTACTTTTAAGTTTATAGAACTATAGCAAGTTGAAAATGTTCTAATGGCCGCCTTAAAAAAAGCATTCTGTATAGTCCAATTTAAAAGTCTAGGGTGCTGTCCTAAAAACACTAAAGTTGGAGCAACTTTTTCGCTAAAGACAATGCAAAAATCTAGTGGACCCAACAAAGAATAATCATACAATATGGGCACTACTTAAAAATGAATCAATTTAGAATACAATATTTATTTCATTAGAAATATCTATAAACACTAACAACTAACAAAAACAAAAAAGGAATATATTATTAAAGTTATTCCACAACATTTTTCCATATAGCAGATGCTCAAAGATATTACTGAAATTCGAAATTCTGGAAAAAAGCACCATAGATCAATAACAATGGCAGATAAATAAAAGAGACCTGTATAAATTTAATTCATAATCAAACTGGATAGGTTCCATTTAAAAAACATAACGTATAGTGTTATTAATATAATGGGACACCTCTGCATACAAGTTCATTTTTTATTGGTCCATTAGAGACTTCTAGGATTTAAAAAAAATTGGTGATTTGAAGTTTGGCACACGGTCATTATTCCGCGCGAAATACCTTTCTAAAATATTTTGAACAAAATGACACTTCCGGTTATACCGGAAGAGGCCTTCAACTTTCTTATTTTAATTGTAACTATATATTTTTTAACGCAGTTAAATTCTCTACTTAATTTGATACACTATTGATCCGAGTTATGTTTACTTATTTGTTATGGTTACAGAGATATCACAACTTTTATGCAAAAATGGCTCCTGCTCAGTAAACACACAAAATGCATACAACGTTTTTTAAACGTTCAGAAAACGTTTAGTGGGTTGAAAAACGATTTACGTTGAATCTGTAACGTTTAGTTTTAGTTTATTGTTATTTTAAAACGGTGGTTTAAACCAAATGTTTAAAATTCGTTTAAACTAAACATCTCTTAAACGTTTAAATATGATGTTTAATTTAACGCTTCCATTCAATAAATTCAACGTTTATTCAACGGAAAATATAATCGTTCTTTAACTGAATTGTAAATGTTACTTCAACGTTATTTTTAACGTTGATTTAACGTTCTAATGTCCCGCCACTTAACGTTGTTTGAAACCAACTATTCAAATTTTTTTAACGTCAATTAAAAACGTTTTTTAACTGAAATTATAAATGTTACTGCAACGTTATTTTTTACGTTTATTTTATGTTTTAATGTCCCTCCACTCAACGTTATTTGAAACCACCTATTCAAATTTTTTTTAACGTAAATAGAAAGGTTTTTTTAACTGAAATTATAAATGTTACTTCATATTGTTCTTTCCACTGCATGCTGCAAGTTTATTAGAAATTTTACAATAAATTTGTAAAATTGGAACATTTTTTTAATCATAGATGTGGCTATCTTTACCCGTTTTTGAATAAAACATACATTTCGTTTAATTTTTATTGGTTCAAAAGTTTTTAATAACAAACAAGTTATGGAGCTTTTTAGTAACTCTTGCACACCCTGTATTTACATAAAATAACAAGCTAGTTTCATGTTCTGGTGTAACCGGGATTGTGCTGTAATCTTAATTATTTTTGTTGGATAGACCATAAGGTAGTTTTCAAAGTTTCATAAAATTTGTCAGACTGCAGTACTCGTGAATACCAACTGCAAAACAATTTGTCACTATATTACTAAAATTTTCAAAGATATCTACTGACTCATCTACAATATGATTTGGCCGACTCCTATCAGTTCAAACAAACTTAGTTTTTTAAATATTTTGGCCAAAAGTGGATGCCACATCATAACTGTGCACTTCAGATGTCTTGGATGTCTATGGCGACAGTATGCTCTTAACAAGTAGATCCAGCATTGTAACAAAATTGGCTGAGACCTATTGATTACATGCCCAGTCTAAAATACCAAATTCTTGTATTTTTGAGATTCAAAAAAGTAATTTCTTCTGAGCTAGTTGTAGGTACATATAATAGTTATAGAATTAGTCGCGTGGTAAAACTTTATGGATATAGTGTAGAACTGATAGTGTTGTTGTTGCACACGCAGCTTCCACGTAAACGCGGGCATGGACGGCAGCTCATTTAGCAGCCCGTTAGAATCTCCCGACGCTCCAATAACCTCCTCCGTGGCCACCCTGCAGTCTGCAGAATCGCTCTCCTTCCGTCGGCAGGTGCGTCTGTGTAGCGGTCACTGCAGCGAACCAGTAGATAACTCCTGCCTACCAGCACAAATCCGCTCTCCTCTGCAACGCGACTTCTCACTGCCCACCCAAACTCCCGATACTCCTTCAGCAAACATATCCTCGCAATCGTCCTCCGAGCATTCTCAGGCTTTCACCTCGCATTTCACCTCCGAAAGTAGTTTGTTGCCAAAATACCACTTACCCGATGAACCCCAGTCTCCTTCAGCCATTCTAACACCATCAACCGACATCTCGTCAGACGCTGATGGACAAAATTCTGAAGATATAGACTTTTTAAAATTTGACGAGGATCCGTGGGATATCACGAATTTCGATTACGATTTGGCCAGTCTGAATATAGACGGAATGTCGACCAAAAGTGATCTATCCGACTAAAGTGTTGGTTGCATCAGTGATCAGGACCGTTTGGTGGCATTAAATTATTAGATTTGTTGAATAAACTATTTTAAATTTGTGCTTCGTCACTCAACTTGTCAAAATACAAAAAAATAGTTTTTTAAATTGTACAATTGAAATTATTGTATGAAGAAGCCCACCACCGTACGGACCTGTTCCTAACATTTAGACAATCTGAGAATTAAATGTGCCATCAGTGTTTTCCTTTGCTAAAGCACTCGTACCAAATCGACTGCCTCTTTATATGAAGTACCTATCAAGTTATGTATGTCTAAATTACAAAGAAATACACTTTAGCGAGTTCAATTGAGATTAGTTGAGTTTAGAAATGATTTATATTGTTACTGAATGTAATTTATACAATAATATATTTACAAATAAAAGTTTTAGTTAAAACATCCGCTTTTTTCTTTTTCCTTTTTGCCATTTTAGGAAAAAGTCCAAAACGGAAGTTGTCGATTAACTTTGAACATTTTTCAGACTCCACAAAACATAAACGAGAATTCAGAAATGCAAAAGCAGATAGACGCCCTTATAGAGCATAAATGTAAACAGTTAAGCAAAACTAATAGCGGAAAAGGTAATGCTATTCATTTAGAGAAGTGGATGAAGGGTCAGCTTGACACGGACGTGGCCGAAGAAGCCGAACTGGAACCTCTGAGCGAGGAATGGACCCAGGAAATGCTTCGAAAACGATCGGAAGAGCTGAAATTGATAGATGCTCAAGGAAATATCACTTGTCGCAGCGAAACTGAAAAGAACGAGAACACGTGCGACGATAATCTCTCTGACCACGATCAAAGTCCGTCCAAAAGCACAACGACAGAAAGTCAAGTAAGCAATTTTGATTTCTCGGCCGTTCTTCTTGACAGTACTGCTTTAAGGTTACGGTGCGTTCAAGTCCTCTAGTGCCAGAATCTGTGCCCGTGTGCCGACAGTGCCATAAAAATTGCCTTCCACCTCTTAACAATAGTGTCAAAGCTAATTGCGCCAAAACCGATTGCAAAAACGATGAGAACGCCAACAAAGACGACAACAACGACTGGCAGCCGCTGCTCTTGATGGGACTTGCGATCAATCCTGCTGCCAGTTTTGTGAACTTGGATCCGTTTTCAACACCCATTCCTCAGATCAACATAGCGCCAGCAACTCCAGAAAGCGCACACACTAACAGCACAGAACCCAAATCCTGCAGATGCCAGAAGACCAGACCAGAAGTATCCACCAACCATTTGTATGATATCTTACTTCTTACTGACGATGGTTCTAGCTCAACAACTTGGATTTCTCCCACGATGTTGATATCTCCCCGGACGATTCCCCACAAACCGAAGAACACCCATATCACTCTTTAAGCAGCTCCAATTTAACTCTGCGCAGATATGGTACAGTCTCGAGTTTGGAACGATTAGGCACGGACGAGCACGAAGAAACCTGGGACGAACGCTATTCGTCAGACGATGAGCAAGACGAAGGGGGAATTGACAACGAGGCATTTTATCAATCGTCAATCAGAAGCTGGACCGCCAAAGCCGGTTCGTTTGTAGCTGAAAAAATGGCGTTCTTTGAACGACTTGGGGAGGACTACAGAAGCACGGGAAAATTTTTTGAGCGGTTTGTATTTGTCAGTTGTGCAAGTGTCATCAGTTGCTAGAAGACGACCGTGTGTTGTGTTAGATATTTGAAAACGAGCCAGGCTGCTGTTAATGGCGACGACGTACAAGAAGATGAAACTTCAGGAGCTACCTCAGGTGAAGAAATTTGGGGGACCCCGACAAGTGGAGGCGAACTGGATGATCCATTGAGTTCACCAAACTATGAAGGAAAGCAATCGGTGAGTCACACACAATCTATAGTCTTACATGTAATGTCCCTTTGTAGCCATATGACGGTTCCATATCGTCAGACAACGACGACACTGAACTCATGATGGACGAGTTGCTGATGACGCCTCCAATAAGCGGCGCAGTTATTCGTGGGCTATTACCCAGAAGAACTTTGGAACCACTAATCGAAGAGGACTGCTCGGAAAGTTGTTCGCTAACATCTTCAGGCACCCCAACCGAACCGTCAGTTTCTCCAGAAGAGGTAGGCATGTAAAACAACACAGGATTGTTGTTACAACGTTTTTTATTACATTGTGGGCAGGGCAGCGGAATTGGCGATGTTGCTGACACATGTTCGACTGTTGCCGAAAGCCCGAAAGACACACCAGAAGGAGAAGACCTCAAACTTGTGACCTTACAGAAGACTACCCTTCCCAAGATGAATCGATCGGAAAGCTATCGTCGGATCGTGGAAGCTGCGGAAGAAGAAATCGACGGCAGTGTGAGTTTCTTCGACAAGTTCAAGCCAACAGTGAGGTTCAGAAATATTGAGCGCGTGCCACGCGCGAAGAGTGTTAAAATGTAATGAGGCGCAATGGGGAACTCTTCGTTATTTTTCCATGTTACAGTTTTGAGTTCTTTAACATGCGGCGGGAGCGACGAATACATCAAACCGTTCCTGAGAATAGGCAACTTATCAAATTCTTCTCCAAAGAAAGTGACATCTCGGATAGTGTTCCTACATCGTATTCTGAAAAGCCACTGTCTCCAAGAACACTCAAGGTAAGTAAACGCAAAGTTGATTTTGTACTGTAATCTTCCGTTGTAGAATTCATGAATTCGTCTCTTTTAAGAGACCATAGAACAACTAAAGACTGGTTTAGACGTTCATGCAATTTTGCAAACTGACTTGTGCATACAAATTTGTACAAATATTTTTGCTTGCGCAAAGTTTATGCTTTTGTTACTGATGCAAATTAGCGTGCACAAAGCAATTGGCGCAAATTGCAAGAGCATCTAAACCAGAGCGTCTTAAAAGTCATGCAAATAAAACATGATTTAGAATAGGCTATGGAATTCGTTTCGACCTTGAAATTTTACAAATTAGAAATTAACTTTTCTGACAAATGTTTTGGGCACGACATACATATTAGATACGTTTATTGTTTTTAAATCACGAAAAGATAATATTGTGCTGTATTTATTAGTTTTTATTGACGTTGCAAACTATATAATAATTATAAAAACTTCAGCATCAGGCACAAAACATTAAAAGAAACAATACATTTAACGCTTTAAAATTGTATAAAAACGACACATGGTATAAGACAAATCGAAAATTGGTCAAGCCAGTCAAGCGAGAAGGTGTGAAATTGGATAAAGTAGAAAATGTGACGGAGGTACCAACTAAATACTAGTGACAATTTGTTAGCAAGCAAAATCAAAAACCAAACAAGGAGAGTAAACTGTAGAGAATTATTCAACTGAGAAATTTGTCTGCAAAAATAAAATTAAGATTTGCCCAGTAAACACCCAAAATGCATTTCACGTTTTTTAATCGTTGAGAAAACGTTTAGTTTCCTGAAAAACTGTTTCCGGTTGAATTTGTAACATTTAGTTTTGATTGATTTTAAAACGTTTCCGACTTAACGTTAAATTGTCGTTTATCATATAACCAAATGTTTAAAATTCGCTTAAAATAGACGTCTTTTAAACGTCAAAGTATGGCGTCTATTTTAATGTTTCCGTTTAACGAATTTAACGTTTATTCAACGGAAACTATCAACGTTTTTTTAACCAAAATTATAAACTATATTTAATTCAATGTTGTTGATTTAACGTTCTATTGTCCCTCCACTTAACGTTATTTGAAGCAAACTATTGAGCGGTGGGACCTTAAAAAAACGTTAAATCATGGTATGAAAATAACACTGAAATAACGTTTATCGTTTCTGTTAAAACACGTTTATAATTCTTGTTGAACAAACGTTTTTAATTTCCGTTGAGTCAACGTTGAATAGTTGGTTTGAAATAACGTTAAGTGGCGGGACATTAAAACGTTAAATCAAGGTATAAAAATAACGTTGAAGTAACAGTTATAATTTCCGTAAGAAATAAAAAAAAACATATGTTGGGTGGATTGGAAGGGAGTAAAGTAGTAGTTTGAGTAGAATTGTGGGAGTGGGGAATAAAATGGAAAAACATTCTGTGTTTATAAAAAACAAATGAGATATAATTTATGTATTATGGATAAAAGGAATGCTTTGTTGACAGCAATATATTTAATAATAAAAATTTTTTAAAAGAAGAAGGACTAAGCGCTATGGTGAATGAGGGATAAAATAAACTATTGAAGGCAGCGAATTTATGACCGTAAGAGTGAAAACGATTGAAAAGAATGACCATATCTGTAGCAGGGTTTTCTGTAGATTTCCAATCTGAAATTAGAGTATATCATTATTAAAAGGTCAAGAAATTATTATTGTTATTTTCAATCTCACAGTAAACGAAATATTAGTCTTAAGTGAATTAATAAAAGAATTAAAAGAACGAAGATCTGATTTATTTTTGTAAAACAAGCAAAAAAGATCATCAACATAACGGTAACAGAACAATATATTGCTTGGAGAAATGGTGAATAGAAAGCATTTGATTTTCAATATGGTTCATGAAAATCTCAGCTAACAATGATGAAAGGGAAGAGCGCATGGGTGGGCAGTCACTTGGGATGTAAAAGGAATTGTTGAATTGCAAAAATCTTGTTTTAATACCATTTAACATAGGATGAACAAATTGTCAGCATGAATGTCGGAGAGATTACTAGCAAAGAGTAAGTTTTTAAAAGATAGCGGACTTTAGGGATGGGAATGGAAGCAAATAAATTTGGAACATCGAATGAGACTAAAAACGAGTTGTGTGGTACAGAAAAATTTGAAATTTTAGCAGATAAATCAATAGAATTGTTAACTGAAATTGAATTTTCAAAAGGTAAAACATGACGGAAAATTCAATTCAACCAGATTGCTAGATGACAAAAAGGAGAATTAACAAATGAGACAGTGAACTTTAGGAACAGTATAATTAATTAAAATATAAGAGATTTTTTAACGTCAAAGAAATTTCAAGTTGGAGAAGCTTCGTTAAGAACTATTTTAAAATGGTAGAGGATATTTATTGATGGTGCTAGAAGTGGAATTGTTTAGAAAAGTAATCGTTTTATCAATATAGTAAGATTTGTCTAAAATAACAATGGAGTTCGCTTTATCTGTCTTGGTAACGAGAAGGTTGTTGCCTTTTATTTTTATTTTTCGAATGCAAGTAAACTAATTTCTAAGCACAGAATTGTTATGAGGGAGAGATTGATGGAAATTTATATGAATATCGTTAATAAGTTTGTTCTTTGTCTCGTGATATTATTTATAATGACGATAGAGATTATGGCTAGCGAATGAATTATTTAAGTTATATTTACAAAATTATATCTCCCGAAGTCGGTTTGGACGTCTTTTAGGCACTTCATGGTTGACAGTTCCTGTCAAATGTCATGTTATGTCATGTCAAACGTCTACACTGTAAAAAATAAATCCAAAGTTAGATTCTATGGCCTACTCTGAACCATGTTTTTATTTGTATCCTCGTTAGAACGTTGTTGATGTAAAAGCACCATTGGTTAGTCAAAAATAGTAAATTTTTGAAACATTTCTTAGGACAAGCAGATGGATCGTCGGTTTTGGAAGCAGTTAAGCAGACGTCGCGGCCACAAAACATCAAATTTGCCAGCCTAACAAGAACTTCCCTAATTTTTGCATTGGTCACAATTTGTCATTTTGAGCTCAACTCACGTGATATTGGTGCTTTGAATATAAAACGTGCAACATTCCTAGATTATAAAAAAGTTTTTGCTGTTATCATCATTTTGGCTTACTAAATGGCACTAATAGTTGTTATGTAAATATTGTAGCTTTAAAACGTTACTCAATTTTTATAAACTATTTACTGAATAGTTGAAGCATGGTTTTTAATTCTAATATTTTAGTGGTAGAAATCGGTTCAGGGCAGGGATGTCAGTAGGAGAAAAACGCAAGGAAAATCCGTCACATAACAGTTGTGATAATTACAAATTTTGTATACTGTTGAAAATAAATTTCAAAAAAGCATCCACGTTTTATTACTCCGACCACACGCTTCATGCACCTCTCAAAATTTCTTCCACTTCTCGAATTGTCAGGTCAGTTTCCAGCATTTCTTCGCCCGCTTTTCCTTCCTGTTTTGCAAGCGGTATTTTTATGGTAATGATATCGTTTTTGGTCTGACTGTTTTCTTTTGCTTGGCTCCAAATGTTTTTCCACAGAATATCTTTCTGTTCCTGCTTGGCCTTGGAGATAATTTTCAAAAACTCCTCCCTACCTGCAACTAGTTCCGACCATGAACACGTTTATGATGACGCGTATTAGTACTTACTCATAGTGCTTGGCTTTTTTTCAGACAGCTTGCTTTCTGTTTTGCACAAATTAGCCGATTCCTTCTTCCACAGAGATATTTTTGAGTTCACATAAGACACGTCCACGCTTTTGCTCTTCCTTTCGGTGAACTTCTCTTTGAAAGCAGTCACTTCTGGGTTTTCCTTAACAGTAGGGGTTGCGTAAGGTGCTTCTTCTAAACAGTGGAAGTGCTCGAAGTCATGGTTGCTGATTTTGCCGCACTCTTCAACTAAGACTTCATTGGTATTATGGACTTGAGCGTTGTAGATGTTCATCGGTTTCAGAAATTTCTTTAAAGTCTCGGGACCATAACTTGCGTCTTTTTTGGTCGGAGTGATGTCAGGCGAGCACCTTTCGATTAAAACAAATTTGCTTAAGACATCACTGAGCAAGGTGGCAAGTTTGTTCTTTAAGTCGATGCCGGGTTGTAGAATTTCTTCGCCCCAGCGCCATAAGCCCCCGTTGTAGAGGGCCTCCCCTTCGGTCATTGTCGATTTGTCGTCCTTGGTCTGTGTTTGCTGATTCCGAACGCTGCGATTCGATCTTCTGATAGCTTGAGTGCTTCTGTTAATTTGGAACGTTTCCGACTGTTTGGTCGACTTGTCTTTTCTACTAGCTCTTTTCGTCTCTTCTATATTATTAAAATATTCCTCACTTTTGGCTCTAGAGAATCGTGGCGTAAAATTTCCGACTATTTTGTTGAAGAATCTTTTGAAATAGTCTCTGGGCATAGTTCGCTCTTCTTGTAAACCACTGACGATCAGCTTAAGCCGATCGGTAAGCTGATGAACGTAAGACTGGTCAGTGCACGACTTCTGTTTCAAACTATCAATGTCAGAAACGTTAAATCTGGTCTTTTTCTGTTGATTCCATGCCTGTCTGTGGTTTGAAGGAGCCGGCGACTCTCTAAGTTCGGTTAGCAATGGGTGCTTCTGACATTCGGTGAGCAATCCAACAGTTCCACAATTTTCACAAAGACATTTACCCGAAATGTCATCTCCTGCATGCAAATATGGGTCTATTCTATTTTTACAAAGTAGGGGCGACTTCAAGCGGTTTGGTTCTGTCTCAACTCGATATACCGACTGTTTCTTTAAATGAGTAGAACGCGTGCTTTTCCGTTTGGAGTAATAATCCGAAGACGTAGACTCTTCGCTTATCATCAAATTTATGTCTTGCATGTTGCTTATTCTAGTTTCGACGTTTTTAAGCGAACGACGAATTTCAGTAAACAAGGGCTCAACCGATTCCGTTATCCCGATAAAGTCTTTGCGTTCCAAATCGTCGACGGGGCTTCTCGGCGAAATTCTCTCCTCTTGTCTAAATTTTATGTTCGATTTATAACTACCACGTCCGTTGCCATGTTTGCAAATTTTGATAATGGTATCTTCTTCCTTGAACCCGTCCGAATATTTCTGCTTGTTTCTTCTCTGCTTCCCGAGTGATGTTATCAACTCTCTCACTTCGTCCGCTCGAAGAGTGTTGGTCTTGGATTTACCGAACGCCTCCACTTCTTTTGGCTTGACCACAGTTACGTCTAACAGAGCCGACCTACATTTGTCTGGATTTAGTAAAATTTTCTTTGACGCCGGATCTACTTGAACTTCTAAACACAACTCCACATCTTCACTCATCGCGAAGAAACGCAAGACATTAAGCACCGATCACGAAACAGAAAATTTGATAGTGACACTTTCATTGCTACAGTCGGTAATTTGGTGAGGCAACCAAACGCCAAAATCGCGAATGTCAGCTAATATTTGCACAATTTTAAACCAACTGACAACTCGGCAAACAATTTTATTTTTTCCTATCAACGAGTTTGTGGTTCATCAAGATTGAAAAATGTTGCTTTGCTGGACCTCCAGAAGAAGGTTCGTTACAGAAATGGAAGAAGTACTAAGCGGTATAAGAAACTATAGAATGCAGCAAATTTATTAATGTAAGGATGAAAAGAATTGGGGAATTTGGGAATTCAATAAAGAGTAAGTTTTTAAAAGGAAGAGGACTTTAGAGATGGGAATGGGAAGAAATAGATTTTGAATATCAAATGAAAATAAAAAGGAATTGTGTGGTACAGAAAAATTTTAAATTTTAGCAGATAAATCCATAGAATTGTTAACTGCAAATGAATTTTCAAAGGGTAAAACATGACGGAAAATTCTATTCAACCAGATTGCTAAATGATAACAAGGAGAATTTACAAATGAGACCATAGGCCTAACTGGAACGTTAACTTTATGAGTATTTGTTAACAGCCCCAGTAATTAAATGCATTTAACGTTTTTTCAACTTTGAGTCCGTAAAAAAACGGTTTTAAGTTGAATTGTAATGTTTAGTTTTATTTGATTTTAAAACGTTCCTAACTTAACGTTAATTAACGTTGATCTTTAAACCAAAGCTTTAAAATTTGTTTAAAATTTTTTAAACGTTAAAGTATGGCGTTTATTTTAACGTTTCCATTTAACGAATTCAACGTATGTTACTTCATCGTTATTTTCTATGTTTATTTAACGTTCTAATGTCCCGCAACTTAACGTTATTTGAAACCAACTATTTTACGTAAGGGTGAAAAAAATTGGGGAAGAAGAAGGGAATGACCATATTTGTAGCAGTGGTTTTCTGTACATTTCAAATGTTAAATTAGAGTCTCTCTTTATTAAAATACCAAAAAATGCGAGTTAGTTATTATTTTCAATTTCAAAGTAAAGGAAATATTAATGTTAATTGAATTAATAAACGTATTAAGAGAACGAAGATCTGATTTATCTTGTTAAATGTTAATGTTAATGATAAATTAGAGTCTCTCTTTATTAAAAGGCCAAGAAATATGAGTTGGTTATTATATATATTCAATCTCAAAGTAAAGAAAATATTAGTGTTAATTGAATTAATAAAAGTATTAAAAAAACGAAAATCTGATTTATTTTTGTTAAACAAGCAAATATGTATATAACATCATCAACATAACGGTACCATAACAAAATATTGTTGGAGAAATGGTGATTAGATAGAACTTTGTTTTCAATATGGTTAATTAACGTTGATTTTTAAACCAAAGGTTTAAAATTAGTTTAAAATAAACGTCTTTTAAACGTTAAAGTATGGCGTTTATTTTGACATTTCCATTTAACGAATTCAACGTTTATTCAACGGACAATATACCTAAACGTTTATTAAACTCAAATTTTAAATGTTACTTCAACGTTATTTTCTATGTTGATTTAACGTTCTAATGTCCCGCAACTTAACGTTATTGGAAACTAACTATTTTACGTTTACCCAAGGGAAATTATAAACGTTTTTTCAACGGAAATTATAAACGTTTTTTTTAACGGAAATTATAAATGTTACTTCAACGTTATACATATTTAAACGTTGATTTAACGTTCTAATGTCCCGCCACTTAACATTATTTGAAACTAACTATTCAACGTTATTTTAACAATAATTAAAAACGTTTTTTAACAGAAATGATAAGCATAATTTCCATGTTATTTTTATTAACGTTTATTATTATTAACGGTATTGATTTAACGTTTTAATGTCTTGCTGCTTAACGTCTTTTGAAACCAGCTATAATGTTAGTAGCGGGACATTAGAACGTTAAATCAACGTCAAATATAACGGACTTGTAACGTTTGGTTTTACGTTTTTGTCAACGTTTATTAAACGGTTGTGTGTTTACTGGGAGTGAAGTCTAGGAATATTATGATTCATTAAAATATAAGAGATTTTTACCGTCAAAGAAATTTCAAATTGAAGAAACTTGATCAAGAACAGTTTTAAAATAATTGATAAAAAATGGTAGAGGATTTTTGTTGATGGTGTTAAGGGTGGAATTGTTTAGAAATTAATAATTTTATCAATATAGTCAGATTTGTTTAAAATAACAATGGAGTTTCTTTTATCTGCCTTGGTAACGATAAGGTTGTTGTCTTTTATTTTTATTTTTCGAATATGAGCAAACTCATTTCTAAACACAGAATTGTCATGAGGGAGATTTATTAATATCGCTATTAAGGTGGTTCTTTGTTGTGATATTGTAATTTCGAGAGCAAATATTCTCAAAATCTTTGGCTAGCGAGTGAACGAGCCATGTTTGCACATTTTGATAATGGTATCTTCTTCCTTCAACCAGTCCGAATATTTCTTATTGTTTCTTCTCTGCTTCCCGAATGATGTTATCAACTCTCTCCTGCGTCCGCTCGAAGTCTGTTTGTCTTGGATTTACCGAAGGCCTGCACTTTTTTTGATTTGACCACATTATTAGAGCCGATCTACATTTGTCTGGATTTACTAAAATTGACGCCGGATCTACTTGAACTTCTTAACACAGCACTACATCTTCATTCATCGCGAACAAATGCAAGACATCAAGTACCGATCACGAAACAGAATATTTGATGGTGCCATTTTCATTGCTACAATCAGTAATAAGTGAGGCAAACGTCAAAATCGCGAATGTCAGCTAATATTTGCACAATTTTAAATCAAATGACAATTCGGCAAACAATTGAATTTTTTCCTATCAACGAGTTTGTGGTTCACCAAGATTGAAAAATTTTCAAAAGTCTTCAACATGTCTGCTATTGACACATCGTCATGTTTCGCTGTACCTCCAGAGAAAGGTTCGTCACAGAAATGAGGTCCAAGTTAGGAAACGCGTGTTTCAGAAAGCGGCGGAGGAGAAATGAATTCTGCCAAGGCCTCTTCTTGCACCAGTTCGAGCTCGTCGGAGTTAATCGCCGCGGAGGTCGTTGACGACATCTTCAACAACGCCTACGAAATTATCCTGGCCAAGAACTTGCATCAGGTACCTCGCCCATCTCCAGACGCCCACTGTTGACAGCTCATTTGCAGCCCAATTTAGAGAAATTCACACCAAACGTCGTCGGTGACATTATAGGAAACATTCTGCTTCCCGTGCCAAACAATGACGAAACCGCTCTGCTCGACGACGAAATTAAAAAGATCATAAACGAAATGAAGTATCCGGCAGAATCAAAGAACAAAATGTTCGGCCAAGGTGTCGGTGACCAACCGGGAGACAAGTCGGAAGTAAAACCAGATAAAATTTTAGCGGAACCAGTGAAACGAAACACTTTGGAAAGGAAGAACCGCCTGACGAATCTCGTCCGCAACTCAAAGCAAATGTTGTGCAAATTTGTAACTAACGAGCATGACACCGAACTGCGACTGTCCAAGTCTGAAGAGATTCACGAGAGACTTGTCAAGGTGATTGATCTGGATGACCACAATTTCGCAGAACCGGGATGCAGCAGCGTCACTGGGATTTCGCAAACTTCCCCGGAAAATGTCATGGATACGGTTGACTTGGAGGGTACGGTCAAAGAAGAGGACGCGATTGGGAGAGTGGACGACGAACTGGGGTGTTCCATTGATGACTTGGAGGGCAAAAAGAGTGGAAACGTCAGTAAGAAGAAGTGGAATATAGGAGCAAAAATCCTGAAATATATCAAAAGGAACAAAGACCACAAGAAAGAATAAAGCATTACCGATTCTGATTCAAAGGTTTAACCACATTTTTCTATATATGTACTCAGTTTCTATTAAATTTTTGTTTCAATGAGTGTGATTACTTAATAAGGATGTTCTTGGTTTTATAAGATCAGAATGATTGCAAAGGAGTATTGGAACATAAAAGAACAAAATTATAGACCGTACCACCTAAAACTATTCCAAAATACCAAAAAAAGCAGGGACTAACAAATAACTTGAAGGAACTAGAATATAGAAGGTATTCGTGTATTCTTGTATTTACATTTACATTTATATTTAATACTATATTCAAGCACAAATTTGTTCTATTTCCTCTTATTTTGTGCGATGATTTTTGTTTCTCTCCTTTTCAGTATTTCACCTACAGTCTTATCCCATGCTTGCCTCGCGCTTCCCCTTTGTTTATATTTCTCTGCTTTTTCTCTCATACTTTACCACTTACTCCATTTTCCAAAACTAAGTTCTATATTTTCCATAAAGTCAAAAGTTGCTTGAAAATCTATGTCTTCTCTTATTTTTTGTTTCCTTTTTTAATCCTTCCTTGTTATTCTTGTAACTCGTCTGTGTCTGTGTGTCTGTGTCTCTATGGCTTTTATTCCACTTTTTTGTGTTTTTGTTAATACTCAAGGTTTACAGCCAAAGGTTAATATGGGTCTGTAGATGGTTTAGAAACATTTGCCTTAGTTTTTTGGAGATTTTCTTCGTACTAATAAAATGTCTATTCTAAAAATGGTATTCTTTTAGCACTTTTCCCACATTACTCTTGATTTCCAATTACTGTTTCTCATTTTCTTCTATTTTCACTCTCATATACTAGAAATGTTTCTCTTGTTCAATACAGAGGGTCCCACCGAGAACGAGATCGATCGATATAAAAAAAAACTAAATATAAAAATGTAAGTTTGTGGATCTTCGAATATCGATAGGAATAACTTAATAAAAGTAATTATAAGTGTATGTCACATTTTTTATTACCATATTCCGATTTTTCATATAATTTAAGCGTCACTCCATACTAGCATTTATGTATCCAACTCTTATAGTTTTAGAGATATTTACACTTATAACTTTTTTCATTTAAATCGAATGCTTTCTGATTCCACGTAAAATGTATATTTATTTTTTTGTGTATTCCACTTTTTTGTGTTTTTGTTAATACTCAAGGTTTACAGCCAAAGGTTAATATGGGTCTGTAGATGGTTTAGAAACATTTGCCTTAGTTTTTTGGAGATTTTCTTCGTACTAATAAAATGTCTATTCTAAAAATGGTATTCTTTTAGCACTTTTCCCACATTACTCTTGATTTCCAATTACTGTTTCTCATTTTCTTCTATTTTCACTCTCATATACTAGAAATGTTTCTCTTGTTCAATACAGAGGGTCCCACCGAGAACGAGATCGATCGATATAAAAAAAAAAACTAAATATAAAAATGTAAGTTTGTGGATCTTCGAATATCGATAGGAATAACTTAATAAAAGTAATTATAAGTGTATGTCACATTTTTTATTACCATATTCCGATTTTTCATATAATTTAAGCGTCACTCCATACTAGCATTTATGTATCCAACTCTTATAGTTTTAGAGATATTTACACTTATAACTTTTTTCATTTAAATCGAATGCTTTCTGATTCCACGTAAAATGTATATTTATTTTTTTGTGTATACCTACACCCAATAGATTTTAATATATTTTAATTTTTATAAAGCTTGACTTACTACTTCTCTCTGTCCTCCTCTATTTAGTTTCTCCTTTATTATATAAGCTTTTGAAATTCTGCTCTGTTTAATTACACAACTGTATTTTCTTTGTATATGTTCCTCTTGGTTCTAACAAGTCTTTTGAATAGGATGTTTCATTGTTTTTCTCCTTGTACTTTATCGAAGGCCTTCTCTAGTGAATTCCAAATTACTTTTAATACTCAAAATTCCCAGCCAAGTGTTAATATGGGTATGTAGATGGTCTAGAAAGATTTGTCTTAGTTTTTTTGGAGATTATCTTTCTACTAATAAAATTTTTATTTTTAAGATGGTATACTTTTAGCGCATTTTTTATCCTGCTCCTGATTTCCAATTGCTGTTTCTCATTTTCTTCTATATATTTCCACTCTCAGCTACTAAAAATTTTTTACTTGTTCAATATTTACAGTTTCAATTTTAAAGATTATTACGTTCTTTACTTATGACTATTACTATTGTTTATTATCATCCATATTCTTGCAACTGTATTCCAAATCTATGTTTCTTTTTTTTGCCATTATTATTATGTCGTCATCAAATGCTCCTTCTGAGTTGTCTACTCTGTTAAGGAATCTGAATTCCAAATTTGATTTCTTCACTCTCAGTGTACAATTTTTTATTATGAATATAGCTAGACTTAATGCTTTTCCCTGTCTAAGTTCTAAGTCTAAGTTTATTGTAAACGCTTCTGAAATTCTGCTGTGTCTTATTATAGAGTTGTATTGTTTTTGCATATCTATTCTTGTTGATTTTAACAAGTCTTTTGAATGAGAATTCTTATAGTTTTTTTTTCTTTGTATATATTTTATCAAAGGCCTTATTCTTTAAATCAATGGATCCCAAATATACTTTTCCGTGTCTGTTATTTGCTCAACTGTGAGCCTTTTGATTAGGATACCCGTTGTTTTTCTCTTTGTACTTTATCAAAGACCTTCTCTAAATCAATGAATCCCAAATATAGTTTTAATGCTCAAGATTTACAACCAAATGTTAATATAGGTCTGTAAATCTGATTTTAGAATTTTTTTTGAGATATTCTTTCAACTAATAAAATTTTAATTCGTGAAGTGGTATGTATACTTTTAGCGCTTTTGCTATCCTGCTCCCGATTTCCAATTTTTGTTTCGCATTTTCTTCTATTTCCACTCTGATACTAAAATGTTTCACTTGTTCAATATTTACATCTCAATTTTTATGTTTATTGCTTTAGGTTTTTTACCTAGGATCATTACTTTTATTTATACTCATCCATATTCTTGCGGAACTGTATTCCAAATCTCTGTTTTTTCTGTCATTATTATTATGTCGTCAGTAAATGCTCTTTGTGAGGTGTCTACTCTGTTTAGAATCTGAATTTTACATTTAATTTCTTTAATCTCAGTGTACATTTCGGTCTTGATAATTATCAATAGAGCTAGACTGAATGCTTCTCTCTAAGTTCCTCCTTTTTTGTGAACGTTTCTGAAATTCTGGTCGGTCTAAATACCCAGTTTTTTGTATTGTTTTTGAATATGTTCTACAACTATTTTGATTAGGATCGAAGGCCTTCTCTAGATCAATAAATCTCTAATATACTTTTTCTCGTCTCTTATTTGCTCAACTGTGAAAAAAATATCCTGCATGTTTTGTCCTTTTTAAAAACAACTATGTGATTCATGGAACTATAATAAAGAAAGAACTACTTTGAACAGAAAAGAAGAGTGAAATTCAAAAAAGGCGCACTTCTTAAAAAAAACAAAATCCTGAATTTTTCAAAAGAAATTACAAATGAAGTAAAAAGGAGATAAAAAACATTTCAAAAACGTTTTTACTGGACCAGCTAGTAGAAAAATCCAAGTCAGAAAATGTGTGTGAAAAAGAAATATAGAGTAATTGTAACAACGCTAAATGCGCCAACTTTTGTGCAAAAAAAATGGTAACTAGCGCCATTACTACAAAAGAAGTTACGTATACGAGGTGTGGCCATAAAATACTCGGAATTATTTGTTTTGAAGTGTTAGTAATGATAATATTGCTATTTGCCAAAAAATTATTTATTTATTATCTTTTGTTTTAAAATTATTGACAATTTCTTCAATCATTGCTAGCGAAAATTAATTGATTTTTATTTCTGCCACTGTAAGGCTATTTTTGTAATTTTCACCAGAAGTAGGACATCTTGGGCTTATTTTATTTCAGTAACGTGTCTTTATTTATTTCAGTACTTCCTCTTGTCTTTTTAATAAGTCGCTTCTTAGCAAGACGCAATAAACGCAATTTCAGCTACTTCGGTTACTGTTGCAGTACATATTTAGGTTATGTACCGTTTCAGTATCTTGCAAATCTATAAAGATGGACACATCTTACACAAATTTCTAATTTGTGTAAGATATTATTTTTGCTTCAAACGACCGCGAGCTATTAAAATTCCTGGCATAACTACATATCTGGGATTGGTAAACAATGGTAAATTTAGAAAATGAAGCAACCAAATGTACTGTACAAATATCGCTTTAATATGGCATACAACCCGAGACTGATAAGTTAATCAGGAGTCAATGTTTACCAATTAAGTTGTGGTCCAAATTTAGCACCTGAAACATTCTCCAGTAATGTTCTAAATTCATTTGTTCTTGACCACTCCCACCCCGCCAAAAACGTATTTCGGGATCTCTTTTGGGAGCAGACAAGCCCGGCATCGTGGCCGCCCCACAATTTCACTCATTCCGAAGAAAATAATCGCGTACGGTGTTGCCAAAGTTAGAGGCGTCCCAGGACCAAGACGCAGGCTACAGTTACAGAAACAGCAGCGCCATCTACACATATAAAACAGTCGACCCACCGTCCTCCGAGCCCCACTTCTGGTCCATTTACTAGAAGGCAAGTTACAGTTACATCATCACAATGGTAAGTACATGCAAAGATAGTGCATTGGTGTGAAAAGCAAGCATGCAAGCCGATAAGTCGACGTTGGGCCTTCCGGGCTACGCTAGAGCTTTTAAGTACTGGAAGCAGAAGATTAAGAAAGCTCAAATAGTAGATACACTTTTTGTTTTACCATCATCCACCTCATGCCATTTATTACCATACCAGAAATTACTGCGGGTGTAATTATAGGTAGTGAAAATTTTTGTGGTTCCAGTTTGTAGAAAGTACAGTGTCCTTGTATGTGCTTCTTGTAGATTTGTTCTGTGTTCGTCTGTAAATGTTCAGTAACAGTGTCGTATTGCCTTCCATGTTAGAACCGTCGTTTTTGCAATAACTGTATCGTCTCGTCGTTAACACGTTTTCTTCATGTATCTAACCAAATTTAACATAACCGCTCATCTTCGATCTAAATAAACACACCTGTTTATCTTGCAGGCTGATCTTAGCGCCAGGGACGTCGAAAGTAAGTAGGGAACCCAGAGACATTTTACTCCTCGCGCTAATTTTAGCGTAGAGCTTATATGGCCACGCTCACAATCTTGATCTATATTTACCATCCATTGACTTCTAAAATTAAACCCGCGTTCCGCTGCCACGTTTTCCGTGATTCGTGATAGTAACCCGATTTTTGGCACCTCTCCCGTCGATTCAATGCGAACCCGAAACCGATTTTTCTAATTTTAATCCAGGAGCGAACTTCGTTTTCTCCATCTACGACTTCGAGGGAAATGGTACCGTGGACGCGGTCAATTTGGGCGATATGCTCCGTGCTCTCAACCTCAACCCGACCTTGGCCAGCATCGAAAAATTGGGAGGAACCAAAAAGAAGAGTAAGACGTCTATTGTGGTTTGGTGCATCCGGCTAATGCGATTTTGCAGACGAAAAGAAACTTAAAGCCGATGAGTTCCTTCCCATCTTCAGCCAAGTGAAAAAGGAGAAAGAACAGGGTACCTTTGAAGATTTCCTAGAGTGTTTGAAATTGTACGACAAAGAAGAAAATGGTAAAATGATGGCCGCTGAACTTTCTCACGTTCTTCTTTCTTTGGGTAAGTTTGGGAAAATGTAACGATTGTTGTTCATGGATTATTTATCGTGTCCATGCAGGTGAGAGGCTGGCCGATGAAGAAGTTGATGCAGTTATTAAAGATTGCTTAGACCAAGAGGATGACGAAGGCTTTACCCCTTACGAACGTAAGTCAATTAATACCAATCACTCGTTTATGTATCTTGATGGTTAGATGGATGATTGATGGATGGATCAAGTGTTTGGATATCATGTTTTTTTGTACATAGACCTAGACTTAGAAATAAGCATGTTCTTTTGCGAATTTCAGCATTCCTCAAAAAGATGATGGCGTAAGAAGCTAAAATTAAATTTTATTTTTGAGTAAGTAGGAATTTTGCGTACAATGGTCGCCATCGCTTAGCAAAGAAGTTGTAACGCTTCGCCGGCTTTTCTTTAACAGTGTTGCAGGATTTCTCGCTTATAATTCTTGCGCCTCTTTTCAGTGTTTCAGCATTTCGTTAACTTATTTCTTTGGTTTCTGTTTAGCGCCCTGAAAGTTCGTGCGATCTACCGTGGGCCAAATTCACAAATTGTAACATCAACGCCGTCTCGCACGAGCGGGCGCTTCCATCTCATCGCCCAAATTGGAACACAGCATCTGGAAAAATAAATTTAATCTCTTGTTAAATTTATTCCGTTTATGTTTATTTAATAAAACCGTATTTCACTTTTGGTTTATGTCATCATTATTGACGTAAAATTGGTGCGAAGTGTGACAGGAAAAAAGTTTCAGTGAAACGATATAGTTATTACAAATCCAAATCCCAGTCAGCAGATTTGTTCATTTTTACACGGAGTGACGTCAACCGACGATTTATTTTTATCTAAGTCGTGAAACAGGTTCCGAATTTTTTTTCTGAAAAGCAACAGACTAAACGACAGTACTAATTGGGCAATCGTTTAATTTGTTTGGGCACTGATTACATTATAAAACTAGACATTTTCGTGGTCCAGTCTCGCGTCGCCAACAATCACAATTCTTCCTTCGATTTCTTCATAAACCGGAGACCTAGCCTTCAAATAATCAACCAACACGTCCAAATCCACTCTACCGATTTTAAGATTTTTTATATTGTCTTGAATGACATGAAAACCATCGCCACCGGTTTCAAGAAACGGGGTAAGAATCAAACGGTACGTTTTATCCAAATCGAGGTCTTCGTAAACTGGAACCAGACACTCATTGCAGCGAACTTTAACAGATTCAATGCGGGATCCAATTGGCCGTGACAGATTTGCAACAATTTTGAAACCTAAGAGAACCTTTACTTTCAAATTGGGACGGCGGAAATTTTACCAGAAACGTGTAGCAAATTCACGTCGCTTCTTGCTCGTCCGAGTACTTTCGGGGACACGCTAACTTCAAACATTTCCTTAATATATCTTCCTTCGATTTCTGCAACGTCGATGGTGTTGCCGAACGGCTGAGCAGACAACAATTCTCCATAAGTTATGTCTGAAAGCTGCATAAAGCACATTGTACCAAATACAAATTCCAACTCACCTCCTGCTTCGAGAGGGCTTCGTAGACTTCCAGTATTATACACAGCAAGAGAAGCGTAAGTCCAAGAGGTGTTACCAGCTAACCCTATGTACTGAATTCTAAATAAAATTAACAATATAAGACGGAAAAATTTCTTACGGCAAACACCATAGCGTCCGTGACAAAATTTCCAAGAAGACACTCAGAAACCCTGCAAATCCTTTCGTCCATGCTTACTAAAGTACTTCCCACGACTGCGTTAGATAAATCATCAATGCTATCCTTCCAAGGTTGCAGTTCTGCGTTAATTGTATCGTCTAAATAGTAAAAAGAATGTCCACATTAGCATCTTAAACGTTTAGGATTATCTTCAGAACTAGGATTATAAAAACAAAGAAGATGTGACTTGCAAAACGACAGTTAGTAGGTACCCATACAAATTGTTTTTTCTATTTTTGTTCTTAGAAAAACGAAATTCATTTTCTTCTTAGTTAAAAATGTGTTGATTGAGCAGTTTTCTGCTACAGTCTCGATAAATTATCAGTATTATAATGCAATTCAAGACTCAAACGAAATCGTTCTGAGCTGTGAATTACATATTGTAATAAGGGGACATTTGGGCAGGCAAATCCATGTTAAATGACGTTTTTTCGTAGATAAATGTCTCTTTTATTTAAAGAGATATCACTCAAAAGAACTATGATGCTAGGGTGGTACAGGCTCCTTCTTCCTCTTAAGGAAACCTTTATAAAAAATACGAAACTTGCTTGAAATTACGGCATTTTCAACATGAAATAACTCAGCAACGGATAATAAATCTAAAAATTTGGACCTGTACCGCTTTAAAGACATGTTTTCACAATACAGATTAAAATTCACACTTCTCTAGGAATTTCCATAATTGATTAAAATGCCTAAGAAAACGGAATGTCAAGACAAATTTCTTAGAACATCGGCAGTCAGCAAAGAGGGGAATTCGCCCCCCACTACTGGTGCTCTATGTCCATATTTAGCCCAGAATTTTTATTATCTGCTTTTATTTACTATTGGCTCGGATCGATATAAATTGTTGCAATTACAATCAACCCTCCTATATCGCGATTAATTCCTACCTAATTAATATGGAGAGATCGCGTTATAAGAAACTCTAAATTAAATAATACAAATAAGATTAATTTGTATCGGTTTATATACAAACCACGTTATGTGAATTTCAGAAATAAATAAATTGTACATAAATCAGATCGATTTGTCTTGCATTTCATACAGGGCCGAAATTAACCATTTTGAATCGAAATAAATTATTTTCAATATGGCGGCACTTTTGCTTATCCCGGAAATGGACGTCATCTGTGTTATTTTAAACGGAATACCCCAGTTTTTATTCAATTTTCGAGTCCCCCTTTTCTATCTGAGTCCAGTCCATCTATGTTGTCTCTGTCTATTTGTCATAGTCATAGATATATGCTAATTATTTTACAAAATTTTGCATTTACGATGTCTTTAAATAAAATGATTTCTTGGTAATCATACGGAAAAAACGCAAACTGTTTTTTGCAGTCGATAATCGAAAGTTTGTATAATTTATCACTGGTATCAACAATAATTAAATCACATTCTAAGTAATTACAATGATTAATAAAAACGCCCAAAACAAAACTTCACAATTTTAATTTTTTTAAATGGCACGTCGAGTCGGTTTTACGAATGTGTTGGCATATTCTTTTACGAAAAACGCGCAACAAGCATATGGCGTTATAGAAAGCATAAAAAATTAGAACTAACAAGCATTCTACTGGATCTGATAGAAATTATGGATAAGCAGAAGTAGATATTATGGATAATTTAGGCCTCCCTGCATCATATAAATTATAAGTAGACGAATGTATGGAAGAATTGAAAAATGCTGGAAAGGAATTACTGAATTAGAGAGAACCGTCGACGAAAATCTCTGAATGTTATTTGAAGAAGTGAGCGATTGAAGAACTTAACAGCGAGCAATTTGGGTCGTGTTTTCAAGATGAGAGATAAAACTCCTCGTGCAAAAACTGTTATTTGTATAAAAATACTTCGACCTTTTCAACAAAATGGGGTAAAGATCATGAATTAGCTGCTCTGGAACATATATGTATGTGGTGTCTCAAAAGTCACTTTGTGAATGTGGGTTTTTTGTACATCCATATGAGTCATATTTAGGGGCTTCTCTAGATGCACTAGTAGATAATGATGACATTATTGAGGTAAAATAGTAAAATGTCCTTTTGCTGCAAAAGTCTATAGTTCTCGAAGCAACACAAAAATAAAATAAAATAAAATCACAAGTTCAGAATAACATAGTCGCATTGAAATAACCATTACGATTATTATTATCAAATTCAGGGACAATTTGATGTCATCAATAAAATTATTATTTTTTTGTGTGTGGATACCAAACGACTTTTGTTATCCAAAGAGTTCAAAAAAATAGGAACTTTGAAATAATAATATGAAGAAAATTGTAAAAACCTACACAAGCTGCAAAAATTCTACTCATTGTCTTCCAGAAATAACTGATGGACGATTCATTAGAAATAAAGATTTACAATGATTTACAAAAATATTTTTTCATACCTTTGTTATAATTTTTACTAGTTTTTTAAGTAATAAATTGTGATTTTCTGTACAATTTTAAGACCAATTGATATCAGCATCAGCCGACAGACGATCGCGAACATGCAGAAAGTCCTAGCCAGGCACAATAATAATATAATAATATTGAGACAGTTCGTTCTGCTGAAAGCTTGTATTCCAAGTTTCTATTTTACGCAAACAAGAATCAAGTGAAAGTATATTAGCCCCTCTAGAAATGAAAGGCCCAACTGCATCTGGGTCCAATAAAATAGTAAAATCCAAACCCGAGGACCACCCTTATTACTGACAATAATATTGTGCTCTGGTTTGGAAGGGAAACCAAGAGCTGCAATTGTATGCCCCTGAATCCCCTTCGAATTTCTAACATCTAACAATAAGACATATTAAAATCATAAACATGTTGGTACAATTTAAATGTTCAGTAAATACCTTGAGGCACGTCGTGGCCGAGAAATATGGGTTTGCCATCCCAATCCACATAGTTGCCCTCCTGGTCATAACTAACCGTAATATCACCGAGATATCTGGAGAAGGAAGATGCTTGAACTACCAAAACTTCGTTTCCATCTGCATTTTCAACAATGGTCGGATAAGGACCTACTGGAGTTTCAGGTCCTGGGACTGGTACTAAATACAAAAAATTTTACAAGCATGGTTAGAAGAAAATCCGAGCAATTGTTGCTACCTCCGGTGTATAGAAAACTGTGGGAGTGCCCTCCGACAATTAAACTAATCTTGGAATCTGCTGTCGTGTTTTTCGCCATTTGTTTTTCAACATCATATCCGGAATGCGACAAGACGATGTTAGTAAAAACGTCTTCTTCTTTAACCAATCGTTCGGCTTCAGCATTAACAGACTCGGATTCGTCCAAAAATCTAAGTTTTCCAGTTCTTGATATTTCCTACAATTAAGCACCTTGCAAGATCAATCGGAAATGGTATTTTTGGTAGTTACGCCTGTAGTTTTGGTAATAACCCCAATAATTCCAATTTTTTTGCCGTTTCTCTCAACCACGACGCTTTTCTTGTACAAATGTTGAAAGTCCGGTTCCATGCTATCGTCAATGTTTGACACAACTACTGGAGCTTTTAAGCTCTTTAGATATGGGACCACACCATCGACTTCATCGTCAAACTCGTGGTTCCCCAAAGTCTGAAAAATTACTTAGTTTATGTTTACTAGTAGACTACAAAGCGTACGATTGCATCAAACGGCAGTTGGTTTAAGAAATACTGGGTCACATTCCATTTGAAAAAGTTGTACCATGGGGTTCCCTGAAAGTTGTCACCGGCGTTCAGAAGAAGAGCGTCTGGTCGAGCTTCGAGATTATCTTTAATCGTTCTGTAGAGGCGGGATATTCCTCCGATGCACTTGTCGTCTTTACAAATTCCTCCACTGTCGCTCGTTTCTTCATATCTAACACGAAAACATTTTCAGCTGAATATAATGGCTTAGTTATCATGATTACCTGGCGTGGAAATCGTTTATATGAATCACCGTCAAATTAAAGAGATGGTCGTCTTCTGGCGTGACAAAACACAGACTACATGAAATGAATACAAATAAAATTGTTTGAAGCAGCATCGTGGTTCTGCTGACGAACTCAAATATTGTAGAGCATTGTTGTGCAATTACGTTTATATAGCACAGTTATTGTATATTGTTTCTGATACTGCACTTCGTGATAACATATTTTTTAAGTATGTTTTAATCTTCTGTTATAGAAGTGTTGTCTTTAATTTGAATTCCACTTGAGGGCATTTTAGGAAGTTTTTCCTAGAAAGAGGATAAAGGTCGATTTTGACAGATAGCAGCAAATCATATCATATCTTTGAAGTTGGGTAATTATAAACACATTTTCAGACAAGATTTAATTATTGTTAATTGTTACAAATTATTGCTAAGTAATTATAGGAAACACAATTGTTTAAATACTTTTAAAAACAGTAGGGGTGTTTTTTTGGAGTTGGAATGTTCTGCTAGAAATTATCCGATTGATGGGGATGTACGAGGGGAATTTATTAAGTGATCTTGTCATCTAAATGAGTCAGGAAACAAACAAAAATATATTTTTTCACATATGATCGTTGAACTCTTATTCCAACATTTTTCTAGTAAAACTATTTTTTCCAAAAAAATGGTCTTTTAGTAACCCTGCAAAATAGGATTTTACGCTTCTTCCACCTCTTCGTTCGAGGAAAATCGGCGTCCCCTTATGTGTTTTTTGAGATTGGGAAACCGATAGTATTGAGATAGAGTTCTTCGAAAAAATTGGCAGGCAGAAGAAAAGTTTTCTGGGCAAGATTTTGAAACCTTTTACAGCGAAGGGCAACTTTCAGACTCATCATTTGTTCTTTGTATACATTCTCATTTAATGTAGTATATTTTGTCATGTATTCAATCAACAATATACCCTCCAGAGTCCCAACTGTCTAGATCACCTTTTGTGCAGAAAAGGGTTCCTTGGCTTTTTCGAAGAGTCTTTATGCACCCTCTGCGAGGACTTTGCTTTGTGGTTGGCAAATTAACAGGACTCGTAGTCTTGAAAAGCTCTTGTAAATTCTCGACATGTCGTTTATTATTATTTAGCGATAGATCAAATTGAATCTCCGGCTCCGTCACAATTCGTGGAAAATAGTCTCGAATCTATCTCTGTGCTCAATGTTTTGCGAGAATTTGGTGTTTATTTGTCTCAAAATATTAAAAATTGGAAGTAATCTTTTCAGATAATTTTATTAAATGTATATTTCCATTAATTCTGACTTTAGAAAAATTATTTTTATAAAACATTAGTTTCTAGACATTTTGACCACTAATTTATTGTACATACCGCAGAATATAAATGGACTGATATTGTTAAAATTATGTCTTATATTAATTCCATGAATTTAATTGAATTATGTAAAAAATAGTACAAGTACCAGATTTATATCGAGTCTTCTGTAATTGGCCCATTACTTTTTATATGTTGAAGCCGGCAGTAGAAATACAATGAATAATTATTTTAATCACTCTTAGTGATACTTAACTTATACATATGCTAATAATTAGTTTTTAACCAACGACGGCAACCTATTTTTTAGATTCGTCATCGTATACATTTTTCTGTTCCTGCAGCGCATTCAAAAATTTCAAAGACTCGTCAGATTGTTCAGATAATTCTGATACTTCAACTTCTTCAAAGTTCACAAATCAACATTCACATCCATTATACACTTTAATTGGTTCAAATTCTTCGGATTCTGCAAATCCTTAAGTTCCTTGTACAATTCATATTCTTCAGAAACGAGTCGATTTCCAGTCCATCAAAGCCCTTCAAAGCCTTTCAAATGTCTTCAAACTTTCAAATCATTAAATTGTTTTCATTCATTTCTAATTGTCACATTCTTCTGCTATTTAAGTCCTTCAAATTGTTTACACATGATTTATATTCTTTAAACCTTTGTCATCAGATTTTAGTAATGACTCCCTTGCTCTAAAGTCCTTCAGTAATTCAAAGTTCTCAAGTTGCTCTGTTAATTAATATCTTTTTGGTTCTAAAATACTTCAGATTCTCCTGACTCCTCAGATAGTTTAAATTCTCATCCATCAATTGCGTCCGATATGTGATATTTTTGAAATCGTTAAATAGGTACTTAAGATTTGCACATAAGCAAATTCCCCAATACCTATTAAGTTTCAAAATACTTTAAATCCTCCTGATCGTTAAAATTCATTAAATTCAGATCTCAAATGTTTCAAATTCTACAGATATATCTCGCTTTTCAGTCTATCAATTTTTGATATTTTTGAAATTGTACACTTTCTTCAAATCTTTCAGTTCCTGAAATATTTGATATCTCAAGATCCACAAATTCTACAAAAGTTTAAAATTTTCACATCATTTACATGGTTCGAATTATTCCTTCAAATTCCTAAAATATGTACATACATGTATGTCCTCAAATGCTAAATGCTTCAATTTCTACAGATTTATCTCGCTTTCCAATACATCCATTGTTTTCGATATTTTGTTATTTGGAAACTGTTTTCATTCGATAAATCTTTCAGATCCTTAAATAATTGAGATCTCCAGATCCACAAATTCTCAAGATATTTCACGTCTTCCAGATCATTTAAATACTTCAGACTTCCAGGTCTTTTAGTAATTCAGATCTTTCAAACTTCTCAACATTATTTGCCATCCTTTGGATTCTAAATTAATTCAAATCCTTCGTCCATGTCCTTACATTTAATAAATCATTAATTAATTAATTTAAATGCTTCATATCATTCAAATGTTTAAAATATTTCAGATCCCTCAAATCTTTCAGATCCTGCAGGCATATCAGCGCGTTCCAATCCATCAAATCCTTATATATAATATATTTTTTTTAAATTGTGCTATTAATCTTCCTTTAAATTTTCAGATATATATATTTAGCATTGCTCAAATTAGTCACATGCTGTAGGTTTTTCAAATTCTCTAGATCTTCAGATTTTTCAGTTCGCTTCCTCGGATACATCCTACACAATATCTTATGCCATTATAACATAATGGTTATACTTCATCAAATCTCAAATATGTCAAAAGTCCTCATACTGTATATTTTTTAGCTGGTTAGATTCCTGAGATCTCCAGATTCTCCAGATATTCTTTCAAATGATTCAATGACCGATTTATTTCCAATTTTAATTTTCCGGGTTTTTTATTTTTACAGATACATTTACGAATAAAAATGCAAAAACTCTTATATTCATTTTATTTAATTTTAGAAACAATAACATACACAGTTAGGCTTAGAAAACCTAAATAATAAAATCGAGATTTTACACAATATACACTTGAAACGTTGGATATTTGCCTGGTGCAAATATACAAAAATACGTGGTCGTGGTGCCAAAATTTCTCACAAACTGTGCTCCAAAAGTGCTCTCGTGCGCAACGGATATTTTAAAAATTTTCAATTTTCAGTGATACCGTACACCTAGACACATGCTTGGACCCTTAGTTGTCTAAATGGACAAGTAAAGAAACGGTAACGCAACCAAATACCAATAATTGACGTTTTTCTATAAATTTTCTGTTACAATAAGAGTCGAGCAAGGCAGATTTGTTTACACACGATTATAATAATGCATTTTACAATTCAACCAACAACTGCTACAATATTGTTGTTTCGTACGTGAATTAAGGAAGTAAACTCGATCTTGATCCAACTACGGTATTATAAAATTGTGAATACGTGCAAATACTGTATATATTTATAATCTTATAGTAGCTTCGATTTTTGGTGTCAGATAACAGCTGAATAATACTGCAACAAGTCTTCAACGACCGATACTACGAATGTAACGTAATTAGCAGATTGAAGCACGATATCTGCATGAATCAATCCACTATGAATATTTCCAACATTCGCTGGTTTCTTTCTAGTAAAAGTGTAATCGATGTTCTGTTAAGCACTAATCCTTGTTGGAGAACGTCTAAGAAACGATCATCATGTGAAATCGAGATAAATCACTTATTCCACTAGTAATATTCACTATTCTTCGATATTTGAATCACCACATCTACAGTCTAAATAGGCTAAGTCGAATTTACAAGATCTAGATAAATATGTACATTTAGTTTCAATCACATTTCCATAGTAACTAGTGAAAGAATATCGAGCGAGATTTTTCCATTTTACATGGAATTGACTAAATTCTAAATCAAGTACAAATTCAATGTATTCTATAGAGCGCAAAATTGAGACTCAGCAAGCCATGGAATTTAGCTTTTGTTTTGTATTTTACAGTGTATACTTTTTGAAATTTGACAACAACGAATGAGGAAGGCTTTAAATATTTATTATGTATCATGTCCGAAACGGTAGTCAACTGAGAACTTCAATTCAAATTTCTCCAACTCTAGGTCGAAATCATGCTACACTCTACTGAACGTCGAAGTGTTTCCATGGCCTACGCAGCCTTGTTTCATTTTTGTACCCACTTTATAAATACTAGGATACTATTGATACAATATTTTCTAAATATATTTTTAAGAAATCGGTACCACAAATTTTAATACTGTACTGTAACTCATATCTGAAAAGAAATTAAAACGTTAGGTTGGTAGCCTGTTCTAAGTAGTGTGGGAAAATGTGACATGACAACCAAATTGTCAACAAGGCATGTATGGAATAATAATAAATTACCAAATAAAGTACAAAAAAGAAAACAGGTGTCCTAGCGCTGCAGGAAATAAAATTACTAAAACGCATTTAAGAAAATACTGACAATATCTTCAAAGTCAAATTTTGAATTGCAATAATTTAATATACAGGTTGCCCATGAATGCAAATTCTTCATTTAAACGAACTTTTAGAATAAAACACCTGTACGAAGTACTAAATTAACACAAAACGTTTCATATTTTTGTTATGAATGCGTTTTGTTTCAATTTAATACTAGTTATAAACCAAGATCAATTGATTCATGTTCAACATTATTTGAAATAATATTGAAAATGTATTTTGACTTCAGTCTTGATACTTTTTTCCCACACCCGGTATGTAAAGTCTACTATTTGGTGATGGTGGAGAACAATTTGCTAAAGTAATTACAGGAACCGATTAGTATTTTATTTCGTGGTTTTGTCTTACTTAATGATCTTTTGTATAATAATTAATAATTTCTAAAATCGATTTGTATGCTCATGTGAGTATATATTTGTTCCTGCAATTAATACTATGCTATCTACAAGGTGATGCCTAAACTCTAAGTAATTACATTCTATTCAGATATTAATGTTTCAAATCCTAGATGCTTAATGCAGTTCAAAAATCGAATAATAAATTTTAAAGAGAAACAAAATGTACAACTATCATACATGAACAATTATTATAATTATTATTCAAACATTTAGATTGTCATTTCGGAAAATATTGAAATTCGTTGCAGTACTTCTATTTACAAAGGCAAAGCTTCCCAAAACGAATGTGTCTACTCTAATTTTGATGCAACTGCGCAAATTGCGTCCATCTTTTGGGAAACACGCCGCCAATTACATATCATGATCCTAACAATAATTTAAAGAGATATAACATGATGAGAAGTTTCTAATTTATTGCCCTGTGTTCGAATTTTCAAGCATAAATGAACCTAACGACTTAACATATTCCTACACCTAGAAAATATTACAGGAATGTCATGAATGATATGTTGCTTTAGAGACATCTAATATGTACAATACTTCTGATTGTTCTTCTTACTGGAAGAATTATTTTCGTCAAACTTTCCTAGTGAAAAAATATAAGCTGAAATTTGCTTAAACGTTAGATTAACGAAAACGTCTTCAGAACTTTGCTTGTCTTATTACCTAGCAAATAAATAAACGCAACAAAAACACTTAAGAAAATGCTTAAATTTAGTATTATCACATTCGTAGTATTTTAGGTACAATAATACATTTCTTAGCAATTTTGAATAAGTATTATAGTAAGGCAATTTCAGAGAAACCGTGTAAGAAGATTATTTATAACGATTATTGCTTATTTCATACGACAGTCCCCAGACCTGAAGAAACCAGCTGAAAATGTTCCTGACCTGCGAAATAAAAAAACAATTAAGTTACACAATAGTCGTTCATTTTCACTAATTCTAAAGAGGGAAGTAATAAATAGGTATTAGTTTGATTGAAATTGAACAACAAAATTTTTGCAAAATAGTAAAGCTGTTAATGGCACATGGTTTTTAAAATTTGATATAGGTATCTGTTATATCGACTGTATCGAGGGTTGCGTTCCAATACCTGCTCTGTTGGTTGCCTACCCTACACAAATTCTTTCAATTCAAACAGCTTTCTTCACTTACTTTCTAAGTATGTCGCCAAGTCATGGTCGTCAGATTGTAAGGCCAAAAGCCTTGGAGTTAGACCTCGATGATCTGTAACATCCAAAGCAGCACCTCCTGCAACCAAAATGCAGCAAATACTTCGCCACTTGTACGCTGCCGCTTTGTGGAGGGCCGTTTGTCCTCTAAATTTGCAAAATTAATGCAATTCCAACATTCGGACTCACTTACAAGTTAATATCTTTGGCGTTCAGTACTGACGCGGGAGCATATCGCACTAAGTATTTTACAATATCCTTGTGACCGTACCGTGACGCATAATGCAACATGGTCTGACCTACCGGATCTTTGGTAAGCAAAGAATAACCTTGGCTGTGCAGCTCTTTGACCTGAAGACAATTTTATGAGAAATGTGGAGTTAGAAGTGCATTTGCATACTGTTTTCAAGTCGCCCATTTTAGCCGCCTTCAACAGAGCTTCGTTCGGTCCGTAGGGACAACCCCTAAAAAGGAAAGTTACTTTAGGTAAAAGTGCAAACAGTTTTTCTTGTATTGAATCGGTGCAAGTTGCTCCTAAGTCTTACCTATAGACAGTATAAGAGTCTTGAGATAAACCAAAGAGTCTCTCAGTGATGCTGCATGCACAGTATTAATTTAGTGTACATATTTGTAGGAAAAAGTGTGAAAAGTAAGGTGGCAGTAGATCTTGTTAACTTGTGTTAGGTAAAGAGGATTTTTTATTAAAAGAACTCATAGTTAAAGGTAATTTTATTCTAGAACATGCTAACAAGATTTTTGATAAACGATACATCGATAGAGGATATCTTAGATGCAGAAAGTGAAGTAGTATAATAATAAAATTGGTCAGAGGGCCTCGAAGGCGGCGTTACTAGCTATTATATACAGGGAGAGTCTAGCTTAATACATTTTGCAGCATAGCAATATAATGGTTGCGTTTATTCGATTTCAATCAAAGGCTTTGTATAAAAATAAGTGAGGGCTAAGATAAAGTTCAAGTACCTTCGGATTTTCACGCTAGCGTCGGGAGAAATTCGCGCTAATTGCTTCTCCCCGTTCTGCTTCTCCGATAGAATGGTTTCGTTGGGAAAGTCTTCGGGAGATTGCAGAACTTTGGGGCTCATTGGCGGCTGATCGCTCGGCGAATCCAAACTGCCCTCATCGCTAAATTGCTTCCTAAGTTAATCCATCGAGTTAATCCAACACACTCACCTGACTCGCATTTCCGGGATAATGTACGATGTCTGATTAATCGAACTCGGTGAAGGGGCCGCAGTTTCGTCTTCCGGAGTTTGGGGAACTGTCCCGCCGCCGCATTCCAAGATGTACAAATTATCCACTGCTATATCGGAGACGTAATGGAGGTTTTCCTGGGCCTTATCAATTCGGAAAAAGCGTTCAGCGGTGCACGCTGAAAGAACGGGTTTTATCATTGGATCGTCCAATACGGCGCCCTTACAGTCTAAGAAACACCATTCGGGAAGCAGCTTCTGTTGCTCTTTGCAGTCTTCGATGAATTTGTTTATCAACGCCCGCACTTGTTCCAAGTCGCAGGTTGGGTTTACTTCGATTGTTCCGACGCTTATTGCTACAAAGACAAGGATTTTGTTATACATTTGTCTTCAGGACATTAAAAAACATATATCAAAATGTCCGTGTTAATGTTAACGTGGTCTTTAAATAACACATATATCAATTATAGATCATTGTAAATCTCAGGAGGCCATACATTCCAACTTTTGTTTTATTTTTTACAGTGTAGATTTTTAAAACTGACAAATCACGCCATTTGATAGAAGCTGTCCATCAAAAATTTGCTCAATTCACGCCTGGAGATGGAATTTATTAAAGAAGACATTAGATAGATGTATCCTAGTGCTCGTATTATGTCCGAAACGGTTATTCAAAAAACTTAACAAATTTCTTCAAATTGAAATGTTGCTCCACTCTTATGAAAGTCAATGTTATTCCATGGCCTACGCAGCTCTTTAGAGTAGGCAATGAAACCACTTTGAAAATGTTTAGAGCGTAGCTCATTATTGATTATTTAGTATTTGTGTTTTGACGTTTGCCATTTTTTCGTCTCTTTTTTTAGACTAATTCCATCTCCAGACGTCGGTTTAGACAACGTTTGGGCAACTTTTTGATTGACTTTACTGTCAAAGTTCATGATTTGACAATTTCAAAGAAATACGCTGTAAAAAACATGAAAACGGATTCCATGGCATACTGAAAATCACGTTTTTTGTACGCTTTTAACTTATTAATGATTTTGCCATACCACAACAAGTTGAATAATTCGCAGTTGAATAATTAATTTATCCGGATTAAATATTGACACAGTTTTAAACTTTCAAAATGTATAAAATACACAATTGGAGCACACGAAATTAAATTAAAAAATGTCATACATTGTTGAAATTTATTGTTTGTGGACGAATTAAACATTTCATATAATAATGTAATTTCGTTCCAAATTTCGCGGAATTTACGCTTTGTAACATTGAAATGGTGAAATAAGAGTGGTTCTCTGATTCTCAGTAAGTATTCTAATGTAGCTGTTGTTTTATTTTTAACGGTGTAGAGTGTAGATGTTTCATATCCAGAGATCATAACATTTGATAAAAACGTCCAAACCTAATCCCACAGGTGGATTTGTTAAAAAAGACACCAAATGTATACAGGGTGTTTCACGACGAATGATAGGCAGATAAGGGGAACAGAAAAATCGAGTGAACTGAAACTTTGCACACTTACGAGTATATAAACATAAGAGATCTACCTCCTGAAAATATTTTCATGATGGTGCCATCTCCGGTTATACCGGAAGTTGACTTCAACTTTTGTTATTTTGATATGATAAGATTTCAACGTTTATGCACCTTCTTGCATTGTTTTATAAAAATATGCTCTTCTAAAACAGGCGAAAATTCAGTGCATTAAAAAAATTTATTATTAATAAACCCTAAAGGTCTGGTTGAGGAAACTTCGTCAACAGTTGGACAAAAAGTCCAGCCATGTATAGGAGTCTACAAATTTTCACGAATTTTCCTGGAGGAGAAAAAAAATCAGCTGCAATTCAAAAAATCCAAAAACGACAAAAGTCGATTTTTCGGCTGTACCTTATGCTTCGCCGAAACTTCAGTTTCAAAGTGATTCATGGCCTACTCCGAATCATTATGTCATGTCTATGTCATCATTAATATGATGAATTAATTAATTGTAGTTTTTATTAGGTGTATCCTATAATATTGTCATTTTTGTTTTCTTGTTTATTTCTAGTTGTTCTTCAATCCCTTTACACTTGTTCCATGTTCTTGGTAAACATTATGACATTATTCCAATTTTGAAATATCTCTTTTTGCGAACTACTGACTATTATTTTTATAAATGTTATATTCAATTTGCCACTATTCCATTTCTATTTATGGCTGAAATATTCGGTTTTGCGTACGATATTTTGATAAGAACTTCTGATTAAGAGTTATCTTTATAAAATTGTTACAATTCCATGTTTTCCATTAATTTTACACAATTTCTTCTTCTTATTAATTTACTCAATTTCTTTCATATTTTGTAACTATTTGTACGATTTTTTTCTATTTTTTTATTCCGTCCTTTTTTAGTTTCATTTTTAACGTTTGTGTTAGATGTTTTCAATGAAACGCTTTGATTATGTTATAAACCTACAGTTGCTTAATGTTTTCGATGGCCAATTTACCATTTTCAAATAATATATTTTCAAGTGTAGCTGTTTAAGTAGGACGAGGACCGAAGGATTTGTAAGAGCTCGTTAGCTCACCAAATACGACTGGATTTGGTTTGAAAGAACAGAAACATAATGTTTTAAGCTTCGGAAACAATACCGAAACTCGATTTCCACCTAACCGACAGGAAATAAGATGTAGTGTTTTTGTTTTTCAACTATACCCAATAAAAAAACAATATCATCATTTACTTCTGCTGGAAACTCTGTTTCCAAAAAAAGATCCAACACAGAAACCCATTTCTGTCTTCAAAATATTTCTAATTTTGGAAATTCGCGTTGCTCTATACTCTATAGAAATCTAGTCGACTTAAAAGCACCTGCTAAAGCATTGCTGAATTTAGAAGTAAGAAAGAAGCCGCTTTTATAAAAAGCTCTAAAGAATGAAAGGAATATGGAAGACGGAGAAATAACATTACCAAGACAATAAAATCGGCATCATAAAGGAATCGATAAAACTAAGCAAAATATTTGTAAAATAAGGAAACACTTATATGGTTCAGGGTCGAAAACATCTCAAAACTGATAAATTCAAGAAAATTCAATCACTAATTAACATCGAACTCTGAAGTAGCTGGAACTGGTGAACATTTGTGAAGAAATTAAGAAAGTAATACTGGGAGGATATCCTAGGCTAACTCCACAGCCTGGAGATGGATGTTCATGCCGGAAAACCTGAACTTCATGAGCCTTTAAGAACAACGTAGGTGTTTACTATGCAGGAAGAAAATGAAACTTCTCTTGATCTGCTAAGCAATTTTAGCCTTAAAATTTGTGGAATTGAAGCCCTGGACAATAGTGTGTTAAATTGGGCGGAGGAGAATCGAATGGTGCGGCCTCCGAGGTAACGTTAAGAAGAAGAAAGTAATATAATAGACAGTCAGTTTGTCGTATGAATCTGTGATAGTAAAAATCGACGAATGGTTAAATGAAGTAGAAGATAAGAAGATTGTAGAAGCTGCTTTTCTCGGTTTTCAGAGAAAGTTTGAAACCAGAGATTACTACATACATTTTCAGACAAATAATTACAGAGATTGGTTTCAGTGGGAAAATAAATAATTGGTTTAAATCATATTTATGTAAACGAACAAAAAAAAATTCAACTTCAAAATAACTTTTCCAATTTTGTGCCTTTTAACTAAAATGTAGCCCCACAGGGCACAGTGTTGGGCCCTTTCCTTTTGATTATATATGAGCAAATTACTTAGAAAATGTTCTTAAACAGTGAAATATATATTTTTCGCTGATGAACATTCCACCATTGCTCTCATTTTTTGCTACTGAAATTGTAACCCAGTCCTTACGAAGGTGAAGAGAAAAAGGACATATCTAATGGATTTTAAAAAAGCAAGCTTGGATTCACTCTAGAAATGTTTACAACCAAAAAATAGTTGAAAATTTTCCAATGACTTACCCGCTTGAGTTAGCAGTTCCTTGTCGTAGTGGTGTTGTTCATAGTCAGCCATGCAAATTCTATGAACACATATTTTAAGATTGTCTAAAGCGGTTTGCGTGACGTTGGGTTTGCCACACTTCCTTTTCGCCAACATGGGCGCTTTGTTCAAAAGCGACAATTGTAAAATAGAAGGGTTGAGTTTACAAGCTTCTCCATCTACTTGCATGGGTATGGTTTTCGAAGTGACGATCTTCGCTGATCTGCACTGCGTTATGCAGGTCCCATGACCACCTGCTTGAAGCAGAGGCTGCAACAACAATCAGATTCTAAATTGTCGTTGTCTGCTCTTTGAAACACGGACGGAAATGAAGTGGTAAACCCCTAAACTTACTCACAAGCTGATATGTTGTGAGACCGACAACTTCGATGAGACCATCTTCGGTGCTGGGCTCTGATGTTCCCATGGATCTGTTCCAGGGACGGGTGCCGCCACCATAACTAACCCACCAAACAAATTTAGGATGTTACGAATTGTACGATTTGAGTTATGCGCGTACCTTGGAATGTTTAAGAAAACTATAGCGTGCACTTTGAGTTCTTTCAATTTTGGTGTAAGATCCTTGCCGTCACATTCCAGCGTTACAAAATCTGCTAAACCCTTCCATTTCCTTTTGAGCAAATCCTTTCCGCCCATCTGGCCGTAAAACATCTTATTCCTTAACCTAGAGTTGAATTTTTCTGGATGAGCTTCTACAAAACCGATTCGTTGGTAATTGCACGACCGAATTACGAAACCCCAAACCTCGAGCTTCGTGGAATTCTAAGGCAATATGAGCATCGACTCCTAATGAATAATAATTATTTACAACGTTGAGAGGTAAATTATCTTTGCCGCTTTCGTTTGCTTCCGCGTTCGGATTCTTCTCAACCTCCAAAGACCACCTATCTAATAACACAGTCTCGCTGCCGCTGACGTTCGACAATATCTTCGAAATGGGCTCGTCCGTGTAACCCTGCGATTCAACACAACACAAAATTATATTAAGACGCTACTTGAATAGAACTTATTTGCATAAAACTAAGTTTAATTAGTCCGGCTAACTTTCGAAACTCTATTTTCAACTTTGCGTTGATTCTACTGTAAATTAAACTTTACGCTAGAAACTTTGTGGTAACAAGTTTCAATAAATTCAAATTGTTGCAAAAACACAAAGATTACCAAAATCTTCTGACTTGAGATAATTTCATTCGCTTATGAAATAAAATTTCAAAATTGCATTAACAATTACAGACGTTCAAAAAGCCAAGTTTTTATTGTTTTTTACAGTGTATGTGTTGTCAAATCACGACAATTAACAAGAACTGTCAATAAAAAAATTGCCCGAATCGGCGCCTGAAGATGGAAGTTAAAAAATACACCAAATGTATCTTTCTTATGCAACTGCAACTTAAGGTCAAAAGTTTTCTACAATCCAACCAATTCCAGTCTCGTTTTATTTTATATTTTATTTTTTGCAATATAGTCCTTCTGATCTGAACAGTGCACTTCATCTGGCGATGTTCCTTTTCTTGGAGGTTCTCTAAATACCAACTCACAGTTGCAAAAACTTTTTTATTTGATTCAAATCGCTTTCCACTAAAGCATTTTTTATTATAGTTTCAAAGACAAATAAAAATTTGTAAAATAAGCTGAAAGGGATAGCAAATCGTACTTTAGTTCAACGATTTTTGTCCTTATGTTTGTATTTGCAACACTTTTAAGTACATGGGTGTTGTAGTAATGGAAATGTTTTTTCCTTGATAAACCTGAACCATAATTATACTTTCTCGTTATTGTTTGCCTTTGGAAAAGTAAATTACTATCCCGAAAATAAATAAATTGCTTTGTTAGAGATCTCCATTTTTTTGATTGTTTTTATAGGAATTGTTGCTATGTCTGTTAATTAAGTTAGTTTTGTTCAGATCGAACTTAAGGGGTTTTGAGATATCGAGCTGATTTCATACCTTTGCGCGATCCTGTATTAACGCGGGCTTATTATACTCTATTTTTCCATTATATGCCTCATCAGTATCTTTCGGATCTAAACCCGTGTTGTTATTTCGCTAATGTTATTTTTGCATTTATTTTATTCGTAAAAATAGCAGTCCCTGATACTTTCAATAGAGATTTAGAATAGGCCATGAATTCGCTTTCTAGCGTAGAAAAATATTGACCTTGAATTGAATAAGTTTGAGTCTAGTTTCCTACTGATAACCGTTTAGAATATAATACATTTTGTGTTTGTTGTAGAAAATTTCGACTGGACGCCTAGTTTTGGATCATGAAAAGACTAGAAAGTGATTTGGACGTTAATTTTTGTTTGACAGTTTCTATCAGCTGCCATAGTTTCACTGTACACTGTAAAAAATAAAACAATAGCTCGATTCCATGCCCTCCCGAACCCCCGTTTTTATTTTTACGCTCTACAAATACACAATTGGGTGATAGAAACATCAAAGGCACTCAATGCCAAATGTTTTACTTTTAAATAAATTGCTCCGTTATAATTTTCGTTTTGAAAGCAAAACAGTATTTGTTATATCGCTTCCCAGTAAACACACAAACGTTTATTAAACGTTTATTTTTGACGTTGATTTAACGTTTTAATGTCCCTCGATTTAACGTTATTTGAAACCATTTTTCAACGTTTTTTTAACGTTTATTCAACGTCTTATTTGACGTTTATTTAACGTTATTTGAAACCACTTTTCAACGTTTTTTTAACGTTTATTCAACGTAAATTAGAAACGTTTTTTTAACCAAAATTAAAAACGTTTATTCAACGTTTTATTTGACGTCTATTTAACGTTTTAATGTCCCGCGATTTAACGTTATATGAAACCACTTTTCAACGTTTTTTTAACGTTTATTCAACGTAAATTCTAAACGTTTTTTTAACCAAAATTAAAAACGTTTATTCAACGTAAATTAGAAACGTTTTTTTAACTAAAATTATAAACGTTTATTCAACGTAAATTAGAAACGTTTTTTTAACCAAAATTAAAAACGTTTATTCAACGTAAATTAGAAACGTTTTTTTAACTAATATTATAAACGTTTATTCAACGTAAATTATAAACGTTTTTTTAACCGAAATAATAAACGTTATTTCTACCTTATTTTATATTTTTATTCAACGTGTTTTAAATGGAAATTAAAAACGTTTATTCAATCAAAAGTATATATAATTTATTTACAAATTACAATACCAATAAACAAACGCCAGAAATCATCAATGAAATAGTACAGTAAGATTTCACATGGAGGTGCTTCTCCGCAAAGATCAGGGTGGTCCTGTAAATTCCGAGAAAGGCCTAGAGCTGCTGTGAAAAAAAGCGGACGCGGGTAACATTCGAGTGACGTAATCGATTGCAGAATAGATGTGATTGCTGTGACAAGAAATAGTTCCACCATTATATTCCCTGTACTGCCGTAGTCCATTAGTAAGTTGTACCAGGGCGCGGCCTCTTACGTTCCTTTTTGGAACTAATAAATGAATGAAAATAATGCATAAATAACCTACGTTTCAAGTGTTTATCAACGGTTATAAAAGGTTCGCTGGTATGCTAGTATCTAATTAGATGGCACTAGAATGGCAGTTTAATTACAAATTACATATTAATCTATTAATAAATATATTGATCAAATATACGTAATAGAAATGTGTTTAACAAATACGTCTCTAATCTATCTCTTATTATTATTTATTAACATAAATTTCAGTGAAAAAAGCGTTTCTAATTTACGTTGAATAAACGTTAAAAAAACGTTGAAAATTGGTTTATAATAACGTTAAATCTCGGGACATTAAAACGTTATATAAACGTCAAAAATAAACGTTGAATAAACGTTTTTAATTTTGGTTAAAAAAACGTTTATAATTTACGTTGAATAAACGTTAAAAAAACGTTGAAAAGTGGTTTCATATAACGTTAAATCGCGGGACATTAAAACGTTAAATAAACGTCAGATAAAACGTTGAATAAACGTTTTTAATTTTGGTTAAAAAAACGTTTATAATTTACGTTGAATAAACGTTAAAAAAACGTTGAAAAGTGGTTTCTAATAACGTTAAATCTCGAGACATTAAAACGTTAAATAAACGTCAAAAATAAACGTTGAATAAACGTTTTTAATTTTAGTTAAAAAAACGTTTATAATTTACGTTGAATAAACGTTAAAAAAACGTTGAAAAGTGGTTTCTAATAACGTTAAATCTCGGGACATTAAAACGTTAAATAAACGTCAAAAATAAACGTTGAATAAACGTTTTTAATTTTGGTTAAAAAAACGTTTATAATTTACGTTGAATAAACGTTAAAAAAACGTTGAAAAGTGGTTTCTAATAACGTTAAATCTCGGGACATTAAAACGTTAAATAAACGTCAAAAATAAACGTTGAATAAACGTTTTTAATTTTGGTTAAAAAAACGTTTATAATTTACGTTGAATAAACGTTAAAAAAACGTTGAAAAGTGGTTTCTAATAACGTTAAATCTCGGGACATTAAAACGTTAAATAAACGTCAAAAATAAACGTTGAATAAACGTTTTTAATTTTGGTTAAAAAAACGTTTATAATTTACGTTGAATAAACGTTAAAAAAACGTTGAAAAGTGGTTTCATATAACGTTAAATCGCGGGACATTAAAACGTTAAATAAACGTCAAATAAAACGTTGAATAAACGTTTTTAATTTTGGTTAAAAAAACGTTTAAAATTTACGTTGAATAAACGTTAAAAAAACGTTAAATAAGAAACGTTTTAAAATCAACTGAAAATAAACGTTTAAAATTCAACGTAAAACCGTTTTTCAACCGACTAAACGTTTCCTCAACGTTTAATAAACGTTTAATGCGTTTTGTGTGTTTACTGGGTTTATTCATATCCAGGCTATTACTAGCATTTTTTTCATTTAAATAAAAAAATTGAAAACCAATTTGAACCTACAGCTGCAGTTGAAAAGTTTAAAGGCGTTATTTAACACTATTTCATTTCAAATGGACTAAGCAAACTGACATTTTCTCAAAAATTAATTCATTATTGTAAATTTTTATAAATATCGCTGTTTTTGTTTATGGGAATAGAAAAGACTGAGAGAATCTTACAGACAACTAATCTGTTTGCAGATCTTGCAGAAGTTATATGCATGAAAATAAGTTTCAGTAATTATCATGTGCAGAACGAGAGACCCACCGTAAAATTTGTTACAGTGTAGATATCTCCGGTGTGAGTTATTGTGTCGTCAAGTTTTATAACGTATTACCTCAAAGTGTAAAATATTTCAGTAGAGTCTCATTTAAGGAAAGAGATAAAATTTTGTAGAAAACCAATGCTTTTTACAGGTTTCAAGAATATCTTCAATCAATTTTATTATGGCTAGACATAAGTAGGTTTAAGGCATTATGTTTAAATATAAGTAGGTTTATGATAACGTGTACAAATATAAAACGAGGCTGCGAAGGCCTTGGAAGCACTTAGAAATTCGGCAAAGTGTAGAAACATTTTCACCTTGAAAGTTTCTGTCGATAACAGTTTCGGATAAGTTTGCAAAAATTAAAATACTGTTGTTGACAAATATAACATATAATTATTGTACAATTCTTAGCATAAATAATATTAATAAAAACTAGTTGGCCTGGGCAAATAATTCGAATCGAATGCGCTTGGCGAGTGGGAAATGTCAATAGATGACGCTATGATCAAAATCTGGTTTTAAATCAAATAGATAGGCGATATGACAAAATACGGTTTCAAAAAATTTTAAAAGAAACATTAACATTAGTGTTCGACCGAACTTTCGGTTTCTGTTTCGGTTTCGGCCTAGTTTCGGCAAAAAACTAGTTTCGGCTGTCATTCGGCGGAAACTACGGCCGAAACAGAAACTGCATTTGGAAGGTTTTGCAAAACTCTTTTTATTTTGATACATTCGATTGAAGGATTATTTACATCAAACATATTTATTTATTCGTTGTATTTGGTAGATAGGTACTTATTAATTTTAATTTTATTGTAGTTCGTTTACAAGAGAACCAGAAGAAATAATTTTTTCGACCTCCGTCTCAAACTAGTTATTTTGCAAGCGCTCAAATCGTCTTGAAAACGATCATTTCCCTGCCCAGGCAAGAAAATGGAAAGCAAAACTTACAAATGTCAAAAAAATTATTTTATCTTATTATATCGTGGAATAGGTACCGCAAACAGCGGAAAAATATATCCCCTAACCGAAATTATTTTAACAATTAATGTAATTTTTTTAATTAAAATATTTTGTTGGCCGAAAAACTTTTGTTAATGACACGGTCAGAAACTGACTTTTACAGTTGCTGGCCCTGTAACAAAAATAACTATCGTTCTTAAGTTGAAAGAGTGTTTTTTGTTTGTTTTGTGTACATACTTACTTAAACATATTTATTAGGTAAATTCTTTTTACTAGAAAGTATAAAAGTAATTTTGTTTTGTATTTTGTATTTTATTTCATAATATTAAAAAAAGTATATTTATTAGTGCTTTTTGAAATAAGGGGTATTATAATGTAATATGATAAGTTAATGATTAGTTAAAAATATCAGGAGCTGAATGATTAAAATTTCGGTTTCGAAACTGAGACTGAAGCCGAAATTCGGTTTCGGTTTTGGCCGTAAAAACTACTTTCGGTCGGACACTAATTAACATTTTTAATTGTTCGTTTATTTTTCGCATCGAGCGGTGAATATAACACTGGTCTACAAAATTCAAACTTTTATTGTCACACGAAAACTTATATAAAATGTTGTATGTACAACCGTGGACAGTCAAGAATAACATTTTAGCCGGCGGTTGTGATGCAAATATCGACTCAATGACAATATCTCATAGAGTCGGTATTTGCATAACACGGGTGTTATTCTTGACTGTCCATGGCTGTACTACGGCCACAGAATCATAATATATTAATGAAAGAAAAATGACACGCCAGATTTCTTTGTGACATTACAACATATATTTTTATGAAAAGTACAAAAATTACCTACAGTTAGACAATTATTATTTACTGTACAATTAATAATTATGATTTTCGTGAATGTTTGGATTCTGGTAGGTCCTTTTTAAGTCTCCAGCAATGATCGGATAACATTCCTGGACTCCATTTCCCTTGGTAATGCTTTTCTACTAAGGAAATGTCCTGATGAAATCGCTCGCCTCGTTCGTCACTTACAGCGCCCAAGTTTTCGGGAAAGAAATCCAGATGAGAGTCCAATATAATGTATTTTCAAGGACATGTTACACCCCAAAACTTTGTATGAAATTATAAATTCATTAATTAAATCTTTGTAATTTTCTGCTCTCGGGTTTCCTAAAAAATTTTGGACGACATTAACAGAACATTTCCAGGCGCATTTTCCATGATTATTCAGTTTCTGTTCAAACTTTTTATCCTTCATTAATTCTCGTATTTGTGGACCAACAAATATTCCCTCTTGGAGTAAGTGATTCACGTTTGGGCCATGCTTTTTTGGTGTAGTGACTGTTTCTGTCTCTACTGTCCCATTGACAAATGAAACAGAAATATTTTGTGTAACCAAACTGTAGTCCAAGCAGAAGAGCAATGACTTTAAAGTCTCCACAAATTTTCCAAGCGTGTTCCTTTTATTTAATTTTTTCGAAAAGAAATTTCATATTCTCGTAGGCCTCTTTCATATCGGAACCATGAGCTACAGGCGCTGAAGGAAATTTGTTTCCGTTATGTACTACTGCTTTCAAGCTAGCTTTTGAAGAGTCAATGAACAATTGCCAGTGACTTGAATCATACTTCAAATTTAAGAAAATCACGTAAATGAGGTAAAAATGAATATAAAGCGGTCACAAATAACTGGATGTACCGGGAACAAAAATTTTTTTTTTTTGTTATGAGGGTACACCAATACAAACAAAAATCATCACGAAGTCCGTGTGACAAAAACAGTGTTTACCAGTGTAATCTTCCAAATGATGGGTCAATCATTGGTTTTGATGAAGTATTGTTTCCATGTCTAATACATATTTCTGGGCTTAGCTTACGAAGCAAGTTTGTGTCGGAATGCCTCGATAATTCTAACGAATTCGCCTGTCAGTCGAATCGTGTTTCGTATTGTAACTTTGCTTTATTCGTTTACCTGAAATCTGGTTCGTGAAAATCATGGCAAAGCGAAACTCTTTCGTATTTAAATTTATTTAACAAGACGATGTTTCGTTTAGTGTTTCTTTGCGAAAAGCGGATATAAAATATTTATTTAAAATAAGCTCGTCGATTGCACTTCTAGCTTTACGTTTGACATAAATTTAACAACACTTATCGCTTATCAGAACCGGTTCTGAACTACCACAATAACAATTGTTTCATGCCCTATTCAACCGAAGTCAATTGCTGTGTAGTCGTATCTGATTATATTACATGCTTACCCCGCCCCAGCCCAACGCCCTCGCCAGATCGTTTCCTGTTCCAAGAGGAAGGACTCCAACGGCCGGAGCAGGAGAGATTCCGATTTGGTCGATAACACTCAGGACCCAACCGACGGTTCCGTCTCCGCCGCAAGCAAGAACGCGTAGGTTAGGCACTTTCTTGAACAGCTCCAGACCCATCTTGGGCCCACCCTGCGTTAAATCGAACACTTGTCTCGGATTCAACAGCCATTGGAATTTCTGGAGCAGCTTCGATCCTTGATTACCGCCAGATTTTGGATTGATGAAGACGATCACGGGCGTGACCGCCGCAGACGGAATGGGCTTGATGGCAAAAGCTCTGTGCTCCTTATCCTGAAACAATAAAAGACGGGAATTTCAGAAGCTTTAATAAGCGAAAGGTCGAAAAGGGGTTGTTTAATTTTTCTTCTTGTTTAGAGCTTTGACTGCGACTCGTAAAAGTCGAGTACAATTAAATCCTTCTGGCTGCAGAGTAAGATTTGTATTATTCGAGAGATATCGGATTGCCTTCAGACTAGGTAAAACTTCCTTTGAATCCCTGCAATAAAATAGTAAATCAACGTTTTCCTTTTAAAGTGATTTAACGAGGAACGGGCGCCTCAGTTTAATCTCAATTCATCTTTCCTCGGTAATATATTTTATGACTAAACTATTCTCCGACTGGCACATTGCATACCCACGTGTTCCTTATGTCATATTAATTTGCCTCGTCGCGCACGCTTCAAGTTATTACTTTCAGTCCTTAGTTACCTTCTCACAAATGATTCTCGGGTCATGAAAAATGAAAATTAATGGCGGTGGAAGCCCGCAGTGATAATTTATTCAAACGTTCCCCGCGCCGGTGGTTTCAATAAAACGACAATTTTTTAAGCTTTCACGGAAATGTCGTAAACTAGTTTTACGATCACACATCTAATTTAATTATTGTAATAAATTTGATGGACGAAAAAAGCTAAGAAATTGCCTTTGACTCCGATAACTCTTGAGCTGTAAATTTCGTTTTTACGATTTGCACTAAGGAAATTAAGCGGACTCTTGAATAAATGACATTAACGCTGGTAGTTGACAGGGTGAGAAATCGCCCAAGAAATTCGCTTCGGCTGTGCATACAAGGCTCGTCATTTTACATTTAAAACTTTCACGGCGTTCTGAAACGAAACAATACGAAAAAGTCATTTTAAAGTGAGATTAAATCTGAAAAACAGATGTGGGAGCTCTGTTTCCGAACTTTGTTGTTGTTGCTTTGTTTTGACACAGATTTTATATATTAACACGATGTCGGACCCGTGGCAATAAATATCAGACGTGCTTAATTAAATTTATTTGCTGCTTTAATAATTTATACTCAAAACTCTTGAGGCCAGAAGTTCCTGGCGCAGTTGAATTTTAAACGACAATTCGAGATGCTATACATTCAAGTTAAACAATTTTTATTGATTTGTCAATTAAATCATCAAACAATCAATCCAAGAAGTGGTATCGCAATTACGAGGACTCGAATAATGATTCGCCACTGATGATGCCCACTGCAGTAGTAGACGAAACGTCTGGCAGTAACGAAGACAATTCTATAGATATTCAGAAAAAGCGTGTTAAAGAGCAGTTCATACTAAACTAAGAAGTTGAAAAGCACAAACTCAGCCGCGGGTATTTTCATAAAATATCTAATATTTATATTTAACTTGCATCACAATAGAAAGGAGCTCACTGAAAGAACGAAAATTTGCATACATTTCATCAGTCTTTAAAAGGGGGCGTAACAGAGTACCACTTCAAGATTATATGTTCTTATGAAGAGTTGTACGAGACTTAATTGAAGAAGTAGAACAAGGCAGGAGAAGGCAAGCAGCTTACATAGGATTAATTTAAGTGCCCAAGACACATCCAACGTAACGATTACTGCTTATAATAATTATGGAAAGCTAGAATAAATTAAAAATATTGTAACGTTTTGTTTTGGTATTTACTTTGATGTTTGACGTAACATTTCTCATCATGATATACCACCCAAGAAAAAATAAATTACACTAGTTCTATTTCAAAACTCGATAAGCTATTAAAGCACTCAGCTGAGTGCTTTAACAGTTTTGTTATACACGCAGAGTAGAAAAAGATAATAATGTAACACTATAACATTTTCTAACACCTCTCAGAAACTTCAGTTCGTGGACAGATGAATCAAGGGTATCAATACAGATCAAAGAATAAAAAATCATACAGGCAAATTATAATTACTTCTTTGCTAAGTTGGATTTATTCTCATGATATTGTGATGTAAAAATCACATTTTTCGTTTTTAATTCAACAGTTAATCAAACTTAGGTATTATTTTATTTCATGAGAGAAGAAAGGCACTTCTTGATTTGAAGGACTTTTATTATTTAAAATAATACATAATGTAGAAGTACAATTGTCGTGTTCAACCGTTTATATATCTTCGGATAGACCCTGAAGATTTTTTTTACTATTTTTCACTGACTTCCTGAAGACTCCCCCAACAACGGACTGCACAGGAGGTCCGCCATTTCTGAGACACACTGTTTATATAGCAATGAAAGGACAAACTCCACTGAAGAATTTGATAAACCAAGCAGGTCAAACAAAACCTTTACAACACCCTCTGATCTAAGTCAAAGGGACACTTTCTCTTGCCCCAGAAATAGTATAACCGCTTCCCAAAGATAATAGGCAAAAAAACTAAAAATTATACTTCGTTGACATCTTGGCAGTGATATAATCAATCAATAGAATGTCGTACTGCATTCTGCAGCATTTAGCACAACTCGAACACTTCTCTAGTTTCACAACCGTTTTCAAAAATGTCTTGATTTAGCGTATTTTAAATGTTTTGTATGGTTTCATATATTTTTATGTAAATGAATGTTTGTTTGTTTCGTATATACTCGGAAAGTACTGAACCAATTCCTCTCAAATTTACAGGATATGTATGTTTTGATGTCGGGAAGGTTAAGAGCATGGTTTAGTCATGTCTGAGACGTGATTTGGTTTTTGAAATGTTATCTGTAATTTTATGTTTTTCTATTGAGCGCCACCTATTGACAATGGTCCAAACCATGTTCATAACCTAGTCTAACACCTAACCTCACCTAACAGCTATTAAAAAATTATTCTTCGAAATTTAACCTCTAAGGGGGTGCAAGGGGGTGTATAATTTAGTATAAAAAACGTATTCACTTAAAACTTGGCACAAATAATCTACAACAGAACTACATGAGTTTGATTCAATTTTTTTTAACGAAAAGAGCACAGATGTGTCAGCAGCATTATTTGGTTTTAATTTTTTCAATATTTTTATATTTTTGAAGTAACATAAAATACTCAACTTTTATGTATTTCTTCTACTTGAAGATCAATACAGACACTATTATAAACATAACGGAGACATGTCTTCATAGCCTTTGTATATTATAACGTTTTCTTATATCACTGTAGTTATAGTAAATCTGAACGTTGACTAGTCAATACAATCATTCTGACTAATTATACTTCTATTTATGTAAATTCAACTCTTAACTATCGGGGGCGAAGGGTGAACGCTAATTAAGAAAAAATTTTTTTTTAAATATTTCTGAAGGTAGTTTTTGATTCTGCATGCAAAAATATACTGTGTCCCATTTAGAAAACATAAGAAAGCATTCCCTGATGCAGATGCAAAAAAATTTAAATATTACCTATATATAAACAATTTCGTTATTTGCAATTATACTTATGTTTGCACCAAATTTGATAAAATACCTACTTTTTAAACAACAAAGTTACGAAACGTTGTACTAACTCTGTATATTTATATTTGTATTTTTAAAAACACTTTAGGACAGTCTGTGATTACATAAATAAAATAAGTAGACACAAATATCTCCATTTTGTTGTGTTTCATTTGTTCCAAATGATGTGCGTTTAAAAATAAAACAAGACTGCGTAAGCCATAAAAACACTGAAATTCATTAGAGCGTAGAAACACTTTTACCGCGACAAATATGAAATTAAATTTTCTGCTAAGAACCGTTTCAAACATGTTTATGTTTCTTTCAACAAATTCTATTTTAAGGCATCGTTTGTGAATTTGACAGTGACAAAAGTCTACACTGTAAAAAATTAAACAAAAGCTAAGTGTTATGGCCTCCTGAGCCTCCATTTTTTGTATGCACGCTCTTTAGTTTAAAATACGAGTTTGCCGTTTCTTTTTAATATTAAATCCAACAATACGCATTTTTGTTTTAAACAGTAAATAAATAAAATGTTTTTGACTTTGTAATCGTTCTATCTTTTGATCTTTCGTTAAAGATGTAATGGCAACATTTCGCGGATTTATCTCATATTCTCTTTTGGAAATTCAGGGCGTCAACACCCTCGTCTCGTTGCTTAAAAAGCCCATAACTTACAAATATAAGTTGAATGGTTTGAATGTCTCGAAACAACCCCTATTTGTTTTTGCAATTTTCTTGGCTAGACACATTACACCCGCGCAAAGCGATTTATAAAATTTTGCAGAAAGCGTCGTCATGCTGAAGGTAATATAAAATATGCAACATTCTAAAGTTTGAGTTAAAATCACCAACATTAAGCAAACAACTCAGTATATCCACTTTGTTAAGTTTGCCTTACTGAGTCAACTCTTCGTTTTCTGACCAAACGGATTGATTGAATTTATGACGTCGGAGAGCTCCAGCCAGGCAAAATTAGACGTCTCTAATTTAATAAACTCCCAAAAAACTTTGCCAACTTCTTAATTGCAATTCTGTCAAAAGTAACGGATAAATCCCGAAGCCTTTTAGATTGTAAGAACAATTGAGCGGATCATTAAGAGCGAACTTTTTGAATTTCCATCTGGTGACAATTCTATACGAGTTCATTCCCAAAGGTATGAAATCTGTATAAATGAAATGTGTCAATTATTGAAACATCCCGCGGGAATTTATTTAGCTCGCCGTAATTGTGTCGGAACGAGAAGGTAATAAGCGTAAATTCGGTTCCAGGGAAAATATTCCTTTGTGGAACGCAAATATTTGGAGAAAGTATACAAAGACCGAAATGCTTTCAACGACGGAAAGTGAATTTTCGCCATCGAGGTTTGGGATCGTTTAATATTTTTAACTTTTTATTTGTTATTTAATTAGACGTCGTTGCGCTAGCCGAAAATTCGGATGGACCGAATTGTCCTATCATAAGCGCCGGTGGCCGAATACGAGGAGAGTTTACAAAGTTATCTACCTAGCCATAAAAAAAAAAATGCAATCGCTATTATTCTGTAATCACTGTAATATATAAGAGTTGTAACTTCCCAGTTTGGTCCCAATCAGTGATCGTTTGGTTTTTCTATAATGCGTTAAAGGTGGTACATCTTATGGTATATGTATTATATTTTTTGTTAAGTTTGTAAAATCGCCATTACAAATTGAAATTAATTTAAAAATTACAAAAAAAAATTATACTAACATGTATGTACTTGCCTAACTGCAACTTCTTACAAAAAATATTCATATTACAATAAAAAAATACTTTGCTAAAAACATGTTTAAGACTGTTATAGAAACTATATGATGATCACGTTCCACTGTATTTAAAAAAAAAACGTTTCCAAACTTATAATTTTTTATGTTTAATAAGCCCTAAACGAAGTTAAAGTAGAAGTAGTTTCGACTTGTTTTTCTTTGCAAGTCTTCTTTATAGAAAACAAAGCATAGAGTTCAGTCTTATTTTTCCATCGTGGCTCTAAATATAATGTTGACGTTGATTGAAGGCAATAGTGCGATTTCAGTTTTAATAATCTAGCCCACAAATACTTAACTGTTAACCTTTTTTTGTAGCTTTTTGGACCTTATGTATTGCGGTTGCTAAATCTTGCGCAGATATTTCTCCTGTTTTAAAAGCTTCCCCGGTGTCAGTAGGTACTGACTTCGTATATCTATTGAGAAATAATTCTAATTGACATACTATTGTATAACAAAACCTAATTCAATAATAACTAATCCTTTTATATGCTTTGTTCATAAAGAAGGTAAATGTGTATGTTCTTTAGCTTTTGTTTTAATTTTTTTACGACTTGCTTTTTTAGTGTTTGTTCTAACTACCCTTCCTGTAACATACATCTTTGTTTCGTCCCATTTTAAATTTTCCAAAATTTTTCTTGAATGCTTCTTAATAGGACTAATGTGGCTGATAGTGGGGATTCCAAAATGGTTTTTTTGGATCAGGAATGTGTTTCGGAATGCGTTAAATAAAGAATTAAGCGATGCTTCACTGCGCAGAGCAAGAAAATTAAAGAAAACTCTGATGTAAAAAGTAAAAATAATTACAATGTGCTTTATAATTTGAAGCATCGCGTCATACAAGTGTCTACAGGTTGTTGATTCCATTAAAAAATAATAAACAACTTTTCTTTGGAAATTATTAAATATACACATTAATATGCTCTTATTGTGTATTTTACTGCAGTACTTGTGATATAAAGTAAAAAAGAGTGCACAATTTTAATTTTTAATTTGTGGTCATGTACTTACCGCGTGACGTCATCCCTAGGACCAAACGAAATTGAGACCGCATGATATCATATATTGACATTTGTTGTATCATTATTAAAGAGTACATGAAAAATCAAGTTTGAAGAACTTGCTCATCTACCTTACAGTCCTGACCTGGCTCCCTATGACTACTATCACTTTCGCAGCCTTAAAAAATACTCAAAAGGTCGCCGGTTTTCGTCAAAAGCAAATTTTGCAGAGTTACCAAAAGAGTTTTTTCGAAAGGATAGCTCTATTGGAGAAATGTTGGAGCAAGTGTATAAGCGTTCAAGAATCACATCTACAAAAATAACTTTTTGTTTATTCTCTGACTCGTTTCCCTTATGACTAGGTAGATAACTTTATAAACTACCATCGTATTACAATGCGGAAAAATTAATGTCCATGTTTTTTTTTACCAACGTTGCTCTTTATGCGCTCCTTTTAACCAAACTCTTCATTACTTATTTACCCCACGATGCGGTTTGCGTGCATTGTACCGACTCGAGCTTTCTATTTTAATAATAGAAACGCACGAAATTAGATAGCGGCGATAAAAGATTTCATCAGGACTGGAGCTACTTACTTTATCCTTGGTTTTCCTTTTGCTGGAAGCCCTTTTTTTAGGAGATTTCCGCAGGCTCGATTTAAAGCTGCCTTTTTTAGGCAGCTTGACGATCCAAGATGGCGGCACCACAATAGTACTGTGCACGCCTGAAATTCAAACAAAACGCTGTAATTCGTTTGTTTTTCGCGGACGTAAAACTGGAACATCAACAGATCGCGATTGGTCCATCTCCGATATAAATCCTCTCCTTGGAGCTTTTGTTATGTTAAATTTACTATATTTTAAACTGTTTGACGACCGCTTTTTTCGTGCTGCGTACAAGCTTTACGCTGCAGCTAATTATGGAGCTTCGAATCTTTGTTGACGCTTTTTTTAGGATGTTTAGACGGTTCCCAGATTAATTTAATTAGATGCTAGAGTTTCGCAAATCCGGATGCAGATCGTAATTTAGGCGAGTAAATTCAAAGTAAAGTTTCCTCGCGAACCGATTGTTCAAGTTTGGTAAGTGACCAAAAGTTATGCCTTCATCATTAATCAAAGATTCTTTCCTGCACTGGCCCACGCACGTGCAAATTCGTCCGAAAGTTTCCGTTAATAAAGACAGGACAGGAAATGAGAAAACTTATTAAACTCACCTAAATTGCACTCTTCACCTATTCGCTGGATATTGAAACAAGTGTCCTTGTTGTGGTAAGCAGCTTTGCACCAGGAACAACTAATGGCGACGATTTCTTTCGAGCTGAAGGACAATTTCGATTGGAATGACTGCAACAACAGGGAATTAATGAGATCCCGTCGGCTTGAATTAATTTAGCGCGCTCTCCTTCAAGAATCGCAAAAATAACACGCAGTTTGGCCGTTCGCAAATTTGCAATGAAAAACAGCGCCTCAATATTATAGGACTGCTAAAACGGTCAAATTCAATACAAATTTTGCAACTCGCCACAATAAATGTGTTTATTTGAACAATGGCCGTTCTGTTTATACGTTACAAACAATTGTATCAAAAATATTTGGAAAATATTAACGTTTCGTGATAGTAAAATAAAATTAAATGGTATATTGAACAGTTTTATCATGTTGAAGGATAACTTGGTGGAAGACATTAAGTAATGAAATAGCGTCAAATTTTAAAGAGTTCCATTAAGATCTGATTAAGCAGCGAAGAAATTGCGTGATTTGGGCGAGAAGGAGCGGGTTTTATTAATATGGGACATTTTCAAGGTCTGAAACTTTTTGATTACATGAGGAGACTATGTTAACCTAATGTTATCCTTATTAATTTCCGTATGACACAGCAGTGAAAAAAATTTATTAAAATATAAAACGGCAGGCAAAATTGTTTAATTAAATAGTAAAAAGTTGTAAAATTTGCAAACTAACCTAAAGACATATTTTATAAGAACTTGTAATGTGTATGAGATGGATCACTACTCTAAGTGAGAAAAATTATCAAAAATGTATATTTTTATTTAGCACAGTTAAAAAACAAAAAACGAGATGCCGGCACAGAAAGTGCAAAGATACTGAAATGGTTCCAAAAAGATAATAGTCAATGATTACAAAATTTGAAAAAAATACACCATCGTCCACAATTCAACAAAAAAGGCATTAATTCAAGGCGAATCAGGAATATGAAGTCCATAAAAAATAAGAAGTGTTAAATTCAGACGTAGGTAAACTGGAATAGTGTGGAGCAATTAAGAAAACTAGAACAGTTCTTGGTCACGTCCGTCACTGCTGATGTCCACCGCGGTAGTAGATGAAACGTCTGATTCGATATTATTAAGGCCACTAGGTGGCCATTCATCCCCCAACATTTTACAGAACACGATCTTTTAGCACGAAGATTTAGTGGGGGCCACTTTTCGGTTATGAAAATGCAGTCATACAAGGCAAACTAATCGTTATTTAGAAAAGACGTGTTGAGACCATAAATGTTGAAAAGCACACTCAGGTGCAGATAATTTGCCAAGACAACTACATAATAATTATCTTTAATCTGCATTAATAGAGTAGAGCTTAATGAAAGAAGGGAAACTAGCATAAATATACTTATCAGGACACCACAGAGTTATAAGAGACTTAATTGAAGAAGAATACAAGAAGCAGGAGAAGAAAGAAACACTGCTTTAACAGTATATTTTTCCGCAAAAGACAAAAAGGAAAAAATTAGAATACATGATATAGACTATTGTATGGGCCAAAAACATGAAGACTAGCAAATAAAATTAGAAGTAGTAGGAATAGATACACTTACAAGAAAAACGAAACACTAAGGAAAGACACATCAATGCAAAAAACGAGAATGAAAGAAATAGAGCAGAATCAACCAAAATGGTAACGACCGCAGTATAAAAGACCAAACACTATAAACGAGACTAAAATAATATAATGGACGCTAGAAGGAAGTACAAAGAAGTAAGCAAAAGAAGTACTGGAAGGAAGGACAAAGACATGGAGACTAACAGAAGCCAACAAATAAAATTAGAAATAGTAGAAATAGATACACTTACAAGAGATAACGAGAATGAAAGATATAGAGCAGAGTCAACAAAAATGATTACATCACAGTATAAAATACCAAACACTGCAAGCGAGACTAAAATAATATAATGGACGCTAGAAAGAAGGACAAATAAGAAAATAAAAAAGTACTGTAAGGTATAATTGAAAAAGGCTAGAAGTGGTGGTGGTATTTCTGAGGCTCAAATGTTTCGAATTAAATGTTGTTTAATTTAATACATGTAGCAATCAATCCGACGAAGTGAGTGTGATGAAATCCTCTCAGATCACGATTGAGATGACAAACAAGTAGAAAGACAGAAAAAAATAACTAAAAACATACACAGAATCACTCATGTGATAAAGCACGTTTACATTGTGAACAAGCAAAAATTAATGCAATAGAAACCAGAAGAAAGGAATAAGAACTGGAAGAATTGGAAGATTCAAAGATCAGCACAGTGAAGTGAATCTTATAGAGGCGGATGAGCATTCCGACGAAGAAGTTATAAAACAGATTGAAAAAAGATTCTTTTAAACTGGATAGCATGACTGATATTACTGTGTTGGTAAAATTGTCTTAATTGCCAACTATTTTCAAAAATGATCAAAGTGATAAGCCACGAGAAGACGCAATCAAAAGCAGAGTTATAAGGAAGTAATATAATGAGTTAATTTTATAGTTGCCTATTGCTGTGGTGTGTGTATTGTTATTCAGGTTTAAGCGTTCAAGAATTACTTGCAAAAGAGACAGGCACTGGATAAGTTCCGTGGGAAGAAATCTTCAAGAAAGATATTGTAAATCAATAAAACAAGACGCTTTTCAGTCATGTTAGTTGAAAATGTTTTATCGACCATTATTATTACCATATGGTATGAAAATCTGAAATGCATAAACAGGACCGCATTGTTTAGAGTGCGAAAGGGAGAATATCGTGCCCCGTAAAAATTTCCTTTTTTGGAAACGTGACTACTTGCCATATATTTTCATTGTCAGTTGCGTGACATGTTATAAATGTGAGGTTTTTGTTGGCTTTAAATTATGTACGCTGTGTTGAATTGCTGTAATTCTTTTGCTGTTTTGTATCGACGGGGTTTAAATAAAAAATAATTTTCTAGACTTGGCCCTACAATTCTGCGGTGCCCCTTTTTATTTTCCAATTTTAGTCTTCAAGAGGCGGTATATTACATTGAAACTAATTTGTATTTATAATTGACAACAAACACATATGATGTATCATACAACAAGCATAATTTGATACAAAGTGTTAGAACAATCCCAGGATTCCTTTACTAGAAATTGTAGCAATAAAAAAATTACTATTTAAGATGCCTGAATATTTGTTCAATCAATAGTCTGAAATTGCTTGGAAGTTTCAAGACACTTAACTGTGGACTTTTGAGTACATTGGAAAATCTTCATTGTTCTACACATAACAACTATCCACAGCACGGTGTAGAGTGTATTGTAAAAAATTATTCACTTCAATTGGAATTGTTCAAATTTTTCTATTACTTTGACATCCCTCTCAAAACTAAAGCACCAGATAAATATGAAAAGAAGCCGTTTGGTAGTTTAGTGGCGAGGGGCGAGTTCCTTATAAAAAACTTTATTTTCCTCGAGTGGGTTCCCACCGTTTATTTCGCAGTGAAAATGACGTTAAAACTGTCTGGAATCGTTTAAACATTTCAACATTTTCGCTTCCAGTTTTAGGATATAGTTTCTTACATCCGAGTGGTGTATTTCCTTCATGCAAAAAGTTGACGTCTGAGGCCATAAAACTCGCGCTGCGAAAGCCTTCCTTCCACATTTATGAACCTTCCATGCCATTTAGAACTGACGCTAGCATACGTCTTGTAAAATTTGAATACACCGCATATTACTTTGTGAAATAAATTTCATGCACAAAGCGATAATTATTAATTATGCGCTTGCGGGGCTCCTTTCGAATTTCCCTTTCCTCGTCTGGGTTTCGGTGAATACAAACAGATAAGGCGCCAAATGTTCGAATACCGTTTGAGAAAATGTAATAGTGCAGTGCCGAGCAGTTCGGTCTGGTGCTTGATGTTTGTTAAATTGCAAAAGCTGGCCTAGATCGTGCATAAACGATTCACGGCTAGATTCTGCGTGATTCCTTCTGCGGCGTCGACTCCAATTTCGCCCTCCAAGATAAATAATTTGCGGCCGTGCGTGTTTTTCCTCAGACAAGATCAACCAAATTAGAGCAATCTAGTTCGCGCTAAATAATAACAAGACCCGACCCTGCTTCACGCTCACCTTTCCACATTGCCGACATTTACCCTTTTCTGAGCGACGATGAACCCAATGGTGATGGATCGAGGTCTGCTCCCTGTACTGTCTCACCCCCACATCCCTGAACGTAGGCTTGCATGTAAATCGCATCTTATCCATGAGGATCCCTATGCAATTCTGGTGCGAAACAACGTTGCATGCCGAACACTTCATCCGGGCTCCGTGCTTCTGAAAATGAAACAAAAATAATAATAGAATAAGCCGCGCGGTGTTTATTTTTATATAAAATGAATAAACGCAGAACGGGGATAAGCTCATGTCACAAAACGCCAAAACGAAAACAAAACGTTAAAACCCTTTAATAACGCGGCCCCGTTGAAAAGGTATTACGAGGAACGCGTCCACACATCGTCCGCAAGTTTTTAGATATGCTAAAAAGCTGTTAATTCCAAAGCTCAGGAACATGTTTCGTCATTCGGATTCGAGCAATATTGCTGCTAAGTCGCCGGAAAATTATTAAAGCGAAACGACATAGCGTCAGCTTGCAGCTTCCATAAACTTGTCTTCCTGAAAAGAAATGCGATTTTTCTTTTTAATTCGGAAAAAATCGGTTTAAACGTCAGGGGACGCTTTATCAAATTTCGCCTGATTTGTGCCGTGCACAGAACTCCAACGATAGCGTCAAATGTAGTTGAAAACGTCGTTGTCGGTTTGCTGATTTTTATTCTGATTCCTTACATTCTGGAGATCTGCAGAAGCTGTCAGAGACACGGCAAGTCAAGCTTGCGCCTGGAAATAATTGCGATTTTCGCTCTCTGGCTGGCTGAATGTCGGCGTTGCATTCGGAAAAACTAACCAAAGCAAGGAAATTATAGAAAAAAAGTAGAAATAAAAGGATTTTCATTATACCTGTAAAATGTTATAGTAGCGGAAACAGGCCTTGAAATATGGAAACATATAACAATCATAAACAAGAAATCACAACAGAAATACAGGAAACAAAAAACAAGGAAAACTTTTCATTATACGAGTTACGAACTTCCCTTTTAAGCTGTGTTAATGAACCGAACTTATCACAGCTCACAAAAATGAGGCTCCGAGTAGGCCATAGAATCACTTTCACAGTGATTACAGTGTACCAAAGTTTTGAATTTGAATTCGGGAAACTTGCCCAGAGTCCATTTTTTGGTCGCTTTTTATATACCTAGTAGAGGGAACAAAGATAAACGTTTAATGACATTACTGAATTCGTCCATTACCGATTTTAAACGTTGAAATGCTAGACAGCCTAAACAAAACGAACGATTATAATCTCAGAAAATTGAAACGAGAGAAACGGTAATGGGGTAATTTCTGGCATAAAACAAGCACTATCCAACGAAAACGGGGAGCTAATGACCGACCATTGCTCGCTTAATGACTAAAGAGCCAATAACATAATATTCCACCACAAGCCACAATACAAATACACGTCGGATTAACAAAAGACAACATCTAATAATTAATTATTAATGCAATAATACACACAGCCATTGGAGGCTAACGAGAAGAACCCTAATTTCAACCAATGTACAAAATTAGCAAAATTTACTCCTGGGAAAAATAGTATAAAACAAAAAATTTAAGTTAAAGAAAACCGAAAAACTGGAATACAAGATAAAACAAGTAGAGGATTAAATCGATGTAATAGAAGAAATGGGAACTAAAAAAACATTTCTTAAAAGAGTTTAGGGGACAGCTGGAGATTGAAAATGAAAAGCTTTCTCCTCAAGAACAACAGAAAATTACTTCTTTATTCATAAAATAGTTATGTGACGTTATCAGATATCAGAAGATTTGGAGCAGCGTTATAGAAATAACACAGATTCCAAAGAACTGAACCAAACAGCAATAGAAACATATACAAATAGAAATGTTTTACAAAAGAAGGATTACTAAAATTACCCAAAGACTCAAGTCAGTATTAAATCAGACGAAGAAATAAATCAACAACTTAAAATTCAATTAATCAAAATGTCAAATAAGAAATCACAACCTATTGTATAAGGACAACGAAAAATATAAGCGAACTCCTTAGTATCACACTAAAATCTGCCACAGAATAAACAAATTCTTCATTGCCAAGTTAATAACTGGGGTTGAGGTCAGATGGATCACAAGACACATAAACCAAAAGTGTTCATATGGCATATTTGTTCGGTGAAGGCTTCCTAATTAATCTTGTAGAATTAAAAGAGAAATCTAATTTATTCTTGGGTCCCCCCCTTCAAATATTCGAAAATATTTAACTTCAATAGATAGAAACAATTTTATTTACAAAAGATCCTTATGCCAACACCGTAATGAACGAAATACTAAAACAATAGTGCAAAGTGAAAGTGTTTATCAGGATAGAAACGAAATAAAATCCTACGAGATAATGCGTTGTAAAGAAAAAGACCCAAACAATTTTAAAAATACAAGACGTTTCGAAAATAATAAAAAAGTGTATGGAAAATAATTCATACCTATTTTATCATAAAGTCAAAACAACATACTGAATTGTCATATACTAAATTGTACAGTTCAAACCGCAGGTCTCTAGGTTAATTAGATCCAGATATATTTGCCGCTGCAACAGTTCCATTTCAATAAAAAAGTTGACTAACTCGAAAACAGTCCATTTTAGACCCCATTTAATAAACTAGTTCTAAAATTAAATTATACTTAAATGTAAAAATCAAATAATATAAAATGGTGGTCCATTTAAAACCAACTGTGAAAAACTTCTGGTTTTTTGTGATGACGTAAATGTCAAAATCCACAAAAACTTCCACAATGTAAAGGTTCAATATGGCGAAATGAATATGAACTATAACATCAAAAGTAAAAAGAATCAAAAATAAAAGAAATAGCCGAAAGGACACTAATTGATAGATTATATGCAAAAAAAACGTAACAACGATTACTAAATTATGCAGAATCGAATAATATAAATTAAATAAACACAAAACATTGCAAAGAGTTGCAAAAACAACAAGGGGCATGGCAAAGACTAAGAAGAGAAAGATAAGACGAAGAAGCATGGGAAGACAAAGAAAACGTTGAAGTTACACAATTCCAAATTAATAGCTCGTAAAATATCAAGCAAAAATAATAGAACAGGCACGGATGCTTATAAGGAAAAAACGAGAAAGGACACTAATTCATAGCGAATATGCAAAAAAACGTAACAACGATTGCTATCATGCAGAATCGAAGAGACTAATTACATAAATTAAATAAACACAAAACATTGCTGAGGAAAGAGTTGCAAAAAAAACAAGGGGAATGGCAAAGACTAAGAAGAGAAAGATGAGAAAAATTCGCATTGGGTGTAGAAATCTACACGCAATACGAATTTTCCTCATCTACATCAAACACGTGTACATAGCTGCCAAATCTTCTAAGAAGAGAAAGACAAGACGAAGAAGCATGGGAAGACGATGAAAACGTTGAAGATACACAATACCAAATTAATAGCTCGTAAAAAATAAAGCAAAAATAAGAAAACAAGCACGGATGCTTATAAAGAAGAAACGAGAAAGATAAGAGAAGATAAAAAAACCACTGAACAAGTAATGGCGTGTTTTTAAAACAGATATAATATTTGCTGTAGTCTTCCGAATTGAATGAAAACCTGCATCTACATCCACATCTACATTATCCCTGAATAAAAAGAGTAAGGAAACAAACAAAATTTTATTTAATTATAACGAGATCGTTATTCGTTATAATTAAAGCCTGCATATTTTCGAAAATTTATTTTTCTACATAATTAATGCTTACATATTTATTCCTCCGTTTATCCTTTCGAAAAAAACTATTTGGGTTATTCCATAAAAATTTTTTTTCGACAAAAACTGACAAAAAATGACAGTGTGTTTTTTGAAATTGGTAAAGAGATAGCAGTCAAAGCGGATCAGGTCAGGACTAAAAGGTGGATGAGCCAGTTCCTCAAACCATTAATTATTGGTTTTTACTTGTAGAAGAGTTTTCAGGTCGTGATTAAGAGACATTTTCTTGCAAACGGCAACCTTCAGATTCTTTATTGTTCATTTGTACACATTTACATTTATTGTACTCCCTTTTGTCATGTATTCATTCAACAGTATACCCTCCGAGTACCAGAATACTGTTGCCCCCACCTTCCGTGCATAAAAATGGGTCCTTCCCTTTTTCGGACTTCTGCTTTGTTCCTAGCTCGCAGTAATGCAAGTCTCATCTAGGGAAAATTTTAGAACAGAAGTCTCCGGACAAACTGTTTGCACTAGAAATTAACTTGGAAATAACTTGGACAATTCTCTCCATACACCCCCATTATTCTGTCATGGGTGTTCTGAGGGTGATTGCCATCTCTTGTCAGAAATATATTCACACTTTTGTGCCCGATATTCGTCTAAAATTTAAATCAATTTTCTACTTTTATTTTCATGGTTAGGTAGATAACTTTATAAACTGCCCTCGTATGTGATTTATGATCCATCCGTAACTATCGCTGATTTGGAATGTGGAGCATTAGAGTGATAAACAATAACAAAAATAATTACGCACTCCCACTTTTTTTAGCTTTTCGAATAAACACGCGCGCGGTGTAAAAATAATCCGCTGCGTGAAATGTTTTCCATAATCGCTTTTGGAGAAAATTTCAAACAAGTTGCATATAAAACAATAAAACAATTCGGTGTGGGCGTCCTCAATCCAATTTAGCTGCTAAAAATAATGCCAGATCCAGCATTAATTTTTATTTTATTTCTTAATCCTGCTGAAACGCAAACATTGCATGGCCAAGTTTATACCGGATTTCAACGCGTTTCACTAATGACCTATTGTTCTTGGCCGTAATTTATCAAAATGCCAAACATTAACCGGCATTGTTACACAAACACCCTCAGCGTGTCCCAAAATACTATTTGCCATGATTAAGTGCTCACCGTACAGTCGACGTCGCCGATATAACAAAAATCCCCGGAAACCGAAGTGGGCACCCATAGATGGTCCCCGTTGGTGGCGCTTTCCCCCCAATCGGGGGTGCTTCGCAGCACTCGCTCGCCCACATCTCCGACGACTTTTCTGCAAAAACAACAACAAGTAAATCCACATGTTTACCCAAATTACATCGTTTGTCGGCGGATTTTCTTGTTTACCACTCCACTTTTTTTATTATTTTCATATATTATTTAACAAGACGACGTAGTTTGTGTCTGGTTTGTTATTAAAAACAAATGGTAAAAATTTTAGTAGCTGCGCTCCAAATACAAATCCTGGAACTTGTTTTATTGAAATACATAAAAATTATATGAGCCTGCGTTTATACAGATAAGCCGGGGGATTTATGGGTACTTGGACGAAACTCGAAGTATCGTATTTCGACAACGCATTTATAATATTTACAGGCGCCTTTCAAATTTAAGAACAACAAACAACAACAGCAAAGTTTTCATAAAACTCGTGTTACAAGTTACAAACTAAATTCGTTTTTAAAAATCCAAACTTTCATCTCCATTTATTCCGCCGGCTTGTCACTTGTATTTTTACTTGTTTTATGGCTCCTCATTACTTGTGTACAGGTTACAATTTTAATTGAATTGTTTGGGGATGTCAGTTTCATAAAGCTGCCAACAACCGAAAGCTCCTGAAATTGATGGGATCCTGCAAGGGACGAAACAGATGGTAATCTCAGTTGGCAAGTTTGGGAGAATCTGGACAATTAGATAAAACACCACCCCTGTAAATTTTGCCGTGTCTGAAGTGATACGCGTTATCGTGCTCGAACTCGATTAACAAATTTTGGACGATGCCTTCAGGTCCTCTTCTTGCGTTTGTCAGATTTGTCGGATGTGTTGCAATGTGGCATTTTCCAAATAATTCAACAACCGCAAACCGTCCTCGAATTATTAATTTTGCAAGAATCGATTTCCGCTCTAAATCAGCACAATTTATTTTTTTGCAACTATTTAGTTATTGTGTTAAAGTGCTTACAAATTGAAACAGAGGCTCGGGGGCCATGAGGTCTAGCTTTTGTTTTATTTTTTACAGTGTACATTTTTGACGTTGACATATTTGTCAAAATTTCCTAAAACGGAGATGGAATTTGTTGAAGAAAACATGAAATGTATCTTATGCAATCAATTTTTAACAAGGAAGGTAATTGCAAATTAGTCCAATTCAAGGTCCAAATATTGCTACACTCTATTCAACGTCAAAGTTATTCCATCACCTACGCAGCCTCGTACACACGTTAATTTCATATGCGATATTTTATTTATTATTTATTTATTTTTGTTTCATTTTAGAATTATGTATTTATATCATTTTATTTATTTGAACGTTCGAGTTTGGTTAAAATTATTTTATTAATAGAAGGTGTGAAATTATGTATAAAATTCGGCTCATATTTATTCATCTGGGAGGCGTAGTCTTGTTCCGATGGCTTCCTGGGGGCTCACGATGGCCCCTTCGCAGCAAAATTGCTTCGTAATTCATTTACACATTTTAACTTTACTAAGCTATTCAGCTCCCATGACAATTGGTCTTAAATGGAATAAAAATTACCTAATTAAGTTATAATTAATTTTGTTAAATTTTTATTCAATTTACTATATCTAAGTTCCATTCTAAATTAAAAAAAATGGTTACACAGTTAAAAAATTTGCTGCCATTTCTAATTTTTACACAATTTATCAAACTTAAACCGGGAAAAATTGTAATAAAATATTTGATAATTTTCCTCAAAAACGAACGCGTACATATACTGCAAAAATAAATCCAACGAATAGGTAATGTTAAAATACGCAACAATGCGTTCCAGAATATGCCTTAAAATCTGTCAAAAAGTAAATATTTAACATGGTCATGCTTGCCTTCTTCAAATTAAATTTATTCCCTAAATATAAATAAATGAAATAAAAAATGTTTTTGAGGACACGTTTTCACGCTGGCACTTTTTTTACAAGAATATTGGACAATGGTGCATTAAAAAAATTTATTTGAAAAAAACGGATAACTGACATTTCCAGTGTTTCGAATTACATTTCTATTCTTTCAAATTTTTTCTGTAGTTTCTCACTTTCAGTTTGAATATTTCGGATAAATAGAAACGAGGCTGTTGTCCACTTTGAAATTCGTAGTGCAGGAAAATATTGATCTCGATTGGAGGATTGAAAATAACGGTTCGGATGCGATATATTCTGGGTTTACTTAAATTTCCATTTTCAGGCGTCTGTTTGGACCAGGGACTGACGGTACCTGTCAAATGTCGTGATTTGTCAAAATTTTACACTGTAAACAATTAAACAAAAGCTAGAATCCATGACATCCTGAGCCTCGTTTAACTTGTAACGTGCGTACAAGAATAAAACGAGACTGCGTAGGCCATAGAATAGCCTTGAAATTCATAACAGTGTAGCAAAATTTCGACTCTGAGTTGAAAAAATTTAGAATTAAGTTAACCGTCTCGAGCACAATTCATAAGATACGTTACAATTCCAGGTCTTGGGTTAGTCGTCGTTTGAATAAAGACAGCTCCTGTCAAATGTCATGATTTTACAGTTTAAAAGTCTAGGCTGCAAAAATTAAAAGCTAAATTCGATGGCCACCTGACTCTCCGTTTTTATTTGTGCGCTTTGTGTTAGATACAGTGTATTGAACCGAGATTATCGGCAAAGTCGGAACACATTTTTGGCCAAATTTGCTAATTACAATGCAGCATGAACACTGGCCCACATATAAATCCAGCGATAAGCTATCGCGGTCATATCATTACCGTTTATTAGTTAAAGTATATTGTGGACTATTAGCGATATGAGTTGTCAAATCCCAAGATTGAAAATCACAATTTCCACAAAATTTCACAAACTTGAATAACAAGCGCGAATTATTGCAAGGAAACAAGTTTCATTTTGAGCGAAATTACTCCGTTTCCTTGATGTTTTATAAGAATATTTCAGCTGTCTGCGACGCCAACGAATTCCAAACGACTTTATGTGACATTTCCTCAACATGTTTTTACAATAAAACTAATCCCGCGAATAATGCTTTATGGGCGAATAAATTTCCGCTTTGTAAACAGTAAACTGAATTACGTCTCGAGTAAGTATTTAATATAAAAATCTGCACATTTTAATAAGTCGTGGAATGTGTGATTAGAGCTCGTCTCGCACACACGAGCGGAGCTCGGAACGGAATTGGAAGAAGATTTCAATGAAATCGAAAACCATAAATATTTCAGGAAAGATAGACAACCTGAGGAAGGTGTTGGGACTAGCCGAATGGATGATCCGAGTTCAATGGAGACCCGTTTCTTTGAATTATCGAATGTATCTGGGAGATCTTACGCGACGAGACGAATAACGAAATCGGCTGGGAATGGAACTGTCTTTATCCCAGTCTCACAATAACAAAAGATCCATTATTTGACTGTCTCAAATAAAAAGTATTGCCCTAAGTCTCGATGGATGAATGACATTTTCAGAGATTATTTTCAACGAGACGATGGAGTAAATATTGTAGGATATCGTAAGTCGAGGTTGAAGACTTCCTCTTCTTGTCGGAAAGCACTCGTGTCTCCGGATAGGTTTGGACAACAATTGTGTGTAATTCGTTCAGAGGAAAAACAAAGACATGAGCCACCAACAAAGCACTGTTTGTCAAAAACACAAAAACGCATCGACAAAATCAACACTTCATCTCTGTGCTTGTGTATCCGGTAATTCAATTCTTCATCAAGTCCGAAATTCAATTATGAATTGTGGCGCAAATCCGGCGATGAATTTTTAACCAGACCGACTGAAAAAAGTGAACAAGATAAAGTATCATCCTGCCGATTGGTCTATTTTTAGTGTAAACTGCACGCTTTTCAGCTGCTGTGTAAACTTCCCAAGAGTCCTCGATTTCGTGCACTTTTTGCGCGATACGTGACAACGACGAACAAATTTTATCTAGATTTATTCTCTCCCCATATTCAAATGAAATTTTTAAAAGTCAACCTGGCCCGATGGGTTTAAAATGACATCCGAGCCATCCATTAGCCTGTATCTTCGAATTTCTGTGTATTTTTTTCAGCAGCGTGTAGCGGTCTAAGTGACAAATTATGTGGCGCCCGAGGGGAGAAAAATTTGGCCATCTATAACGCTGCGAGGCGGAATTAAAAACGGCAAAAGGGGCGGAAAAGCGAAAGCCACGCCGTTTTTTAAAGCTCCATTTTAAACACATTACGGGATTATGAAGAGCTTAATGCGAAATCAAATGACGATAATAACGAACACGATCATCTGCAATTACAGCGTGTTTTGTAACGCATGACTGCTGTCAAAAATTCAAAAATTTTAATTCAATTTAATTACGAAATATGTTTTGTATGTTTTATCAATACACAAGGCGTACAAAATAAAAACAAATATGTGTAGGCCATGCAATAACTTCGACGAGTGTTGAACCATTACGACTTCGAACTAAAGAACTTTGAAATTAAGTTCTTAGTAATAACCGTTTCGGACGTAATAAATAAGATGCACTTTTAATGTTTCTTCTACAAATTGAAGGTAGTTTGGGCATATTTTCGAATAAAGCTTCTGTCAAATGTCATGACTTGACAGCTTCAAAAGTGTACACTGTAAATAATAAAACAAGAGCTAGATTCCATGGCCTACTGAGCTTCCGTATTAAAAGTACGTACTTTAGCAACTATAAATCGGAAACCATAAGTACCTACCAAAACTGGCAAAGCAGATGAATTAGATATTCTTATCTATGAAAATTCTGCATTTATTAATTTTTAAAGTATCATTTTACAACATATCAGGTTACAAATTTTGCATGTTTTACATTTGGGTAATTTTCTAACCAGCGAAGAACAAAAGGTTTTGACGTTTAAAACGCAAAACTTTAAACGCAAGTGATTTATTAGTTTATCATTCATTTTTGCTTTATTAAATTGCTAGACCAATCATAAGCGCATCATACATTAGTATTAATGTAAAATTTAAAAAAGTATATACCTAAATTAAAAAATACATAAAAATGTTAAAAATAACAAAGAAGTTCTAATAGCCGGTATATTTCAGGAACTACCTGTACATTTTTTAACTTTGAACAACATAGTTAGAATCATTACGCCCGGAGTCTCTTTCCGGAGATTGGAGATTTTATAAGGGCTTACAATAAGATATAATAATAGTGTGCCAGTTTAAAAAATTTTAATTTTATAAATACAAAATGTTGATTGTCAACATGACGGCAGTAGTGAAAATAATTTTAAAAAAAGCCAAAACAATAATAGCGTTCGAGATCATTCACATGTAGAATATAAAGAACAACAACAACAATAAAGAAGTTTAAGAAACCAAAAAATTATAGAAACAAGTCATTGTGAATTTAGATTTTCAAAATATCTCTTTCCTCGAAAGGTTTCACAAATAATATATAATTTAATATTAACAAAATGTAAAAAGCAGCAACAGAAACAGTTAAATAATAGAATCATAAAAAGTTGGAGAACAGGACAATAAAAAATAAAAAAACGAAACGATTTAAGTAAAGATAATGTTCAAAAAATAAATTACTGTTATATGAGTTTATGCCTTCATGAAAATTTCAAGACTATCATAATAATTACGAAATGGAAAATTGTTATGTAACTTTTTATCATAAATTAGTGTTAATGTAAAATTTAAAAAAAAGAGCATTTTCATTTGACTAAACCAGTTGTGGCAACAGGTTTTCAAAAAAGATAGAGAATAATCCCAACTGGAAAATTTTTACAAAGAAAATAGATCAGTTTTTCAAAATAGATATATTAAATGTTGTCACAAAAGTTCAAATTAAAAAAAAAATATTTTAAAGCTGATAAAATTATATTTCAACACGAAAATGGCTGCAAAATCTTAGGACCCTGTCACACTATAAAATTTTCGTCAAATCAAATATTCCAAAACGAGCTCAACTAGAAAATTTAAAAAATCAAAATATTAGAGAATTTAACCACAAACTAGTCGAAAAATACGAAATTTTCATAAATATTAAATTAATATTAACACAAGAATTGAATTTTCTTTCTCCTACGGCCAATGTGACGTAATGTGAGGCTACGCAGGTCATGGAAGTACTTTCAAATTCGGTAAAGTGTAGAAAAATTTTAACTTTGAGCTGAAGACTGTAGCAACAATTGTATCCGCAAGGACGTATAATTACAATTTTGAACTATCTCTACAAATTTCTTAATGTTGACTAACCAAGGAAATAATTAATCTTAAATAATGTATCCTTTATTAGAATTATCCTCGCTGTCAATATTTTTTCCATTTCCCAAAGGTTCTGACAATTGTTGTCATAGTTTCACTACTGGTACTATTATTAATTATCAACTATAATATTTTAGTCCAAATTGTTAAGAAAAAAAAACGAAAAATAACTGTGGAACAAAAATGAAATGGGTTTTAGGGGTTTGAGAGTAAGCAGGCCATTTAATACAGATTTTTTTTAATCAAATATTAAAAACCTTTTTGTAATCCTATCCGTGGACATATTGTATACTGACCTGACCTAACCTAGTTTCAAAAAACTTGAAAATGGAGTCCTATATGGATATATTACTTTTACTGTCATCAATAAAAATTACGACAATGACACCATCGTTCATATCAAGACTATTTACTTTATTATAGAATTTGAATTAAAATTGCCTTAGAATTTATAATATTCACAGAGTGTTTAGGGTAACGTCCATGTTGGTCATGACTAGAAAATTTCATTTTCTGATTATGTCAGTACGATATGTATATTATGGTATTTGTCAGTATTTGTCAAGACTGTAAAAAATGAAACAAAACCTATATTCCATGGTCTTCTGTACTTCCGCATTTTTTGTACGGTCTCCAGCGAAATAAACACTTTTAAAATAAACAGAAATATGAAGAATAAGCAGAAATTATTCATTTTCAAAATAAAACAAACCCACGATTTGCTCAGTTAAAACTGTTTTAACCAAAAATGGAACGTAAATACAAATAAAAACATTAATCTGTCTTCAGAAGTTCAGTGTTCTGGAATATTTACGAAACGTTTGTTATTTGTCCATATTAAAGCAGTTTTTCCAATTTTGTAGAGAACCACAAGCAGATATTTTTTAAAGCAAAACAAGGTATCAGAATATAATACAAATTAATAAAAATAAATATGAGACCAATAAGTTTTGACTGCACCGGGTATAACCAAATCGTCAACTAACTTGTGAAGGGTTTGGTTAAACAGTCAAACACAGTCCAAGCTAATCGTAACTTTGAACATTCGCTTTTACATAATATTGGGTTCAGTTATTCAAACAACCCAATCTTGAGGACAACTTTGACTTAGATATGGTTCCAGGAAATCGACATCAACAGGAGTTCCGCTTTGAAACTTCTGCATGTGGCTGAATAAAATATAAATATGAAAATAGTATAAAATATTTTCATTTATTGATCCACTTTATGAAAACAATCAGTTGATATAAAATATGCATTGGTTTGCTTTCTCAAATCAATCAATCGCTCAGTTAAGACGTATTTCTTGATCTTTCCGAAACTTCAATGCAAATATAATGCAAAATTATATGTGCAGAGTGCATTCATGAATCCGTGCATATATTATGTCGCATCGAACCTCTACTCATGTAATCAAAGATAATGCCACCCTACCTGTGCCTCTTGTGGTTCTTGTAGTAAACCGATCTGCGTCTAAGCAATTGTCTTTTTCTTGCAAGCGTCGTCATAGGACATGCTGTAAACACCATCAGAGGACACCCATGGAAAAATCACCACCGCCACAATGAGTCCTTCAAATTTACTAACACGAATGAGTTTTGAACGATAGCCGCGCCGCTAACCACACTACCAACATCACATCGGACCGATTCACCGAACAAAACTGTTATCTTTACGTCCTGTTTTGTTTGAAGTTGTATTTTCAGCTTTGCGATTGACGTTGCTGCCTTTCAGTGAAGTCGCTCCGATGGTTTGGTCTCTTCCACTCGATCCCGTATATATAGATTACGACTCAATTCCACTGTTGTCTAATATTAGACGCGGGTTTCCTTTTACCATAAATAAGGGGTCTTCACTAGAACCAGCTCCGATCATGTCCTTTGCAAGTGTGCGGAACGCGGATTTGAGAAAGACGTAATTATCATGCAAACGAGCGAACTTAATTTGTGTTTTTAAACAGTCTGCAAGGAAGAAATCGTGCCGCCTTACACATTACCCTTCGCAGGATAATTTCCGGGGGCAAATATCGATTGTCGGATGTGGGTTGTAGCCGACGAAGAGGTTCATTTAAAAATTTTACGAAGGTGGTGTCATGATTTATTCAGCCTTTTTCAATTACACACGGTAGGAAAACAAAGAACGAAAGTGCCGTTTTTCACTGGCCTCATTACTAAATTTTCCTAAATAAATTAAATGTCGAGGGAACCAAAAAGGTAAGATTAAAGTGACTTATATTTAAAAAAATCTCAAGAGAGTATCAGAAGCTCCGACCCAAATATAACAAAATTCTTTCTACTTTTTAAAACTTTGCCCGTTAGGTTGTTGGAGATGGATAATACAGTTTAGAAACAGTGTCGAATATGACAAGATATTCCCATTGGCAAGAAAAATAAATCCATTAAACAGAAAAAGTATTTTCATAAAACTGTGTGTTGGTTGTAATTTCTAAGAGGTAAATTTGGGTTGTAGCAAAAGTGCGTACACGATTAAAACGTAGGTCACGAAATCACTTTGAAATTGGTTAGAGTGTAGAACACGTTTACCTTGAGTTTTGAAATTAAGTTCAACCGTTTCGGACACGATGCATAAGAATTTTGAGTTTTTTGAAACGATTTTCATTACAGGCATCGGTTTAGCTATCGTAATTAGCACATTTTTGATTGATGGTCATGTTGGTCATGATGTATTCCGTTTTTATTTGTACGCTCTATACTATTCTCCGTAAGATAAAGAGATTAAATGAGCGAGGAAGAAATAGATGAAATCACCAAGTTGCTCACCACAGGATTCTAGTAAAAATGTATTTTCAAAAGGTACCAAGGCATTTGTGGCAACATAATTGATTCGTTCGTTTTGATTCCACATGAATGTATTCATCATTGCTAAAGATTAAATTGCTACATGAGCATCAAGGACTGAGTTTGGCCTATTTTAATTTCAGTTTAAAATATTGCTTCCTTCACAATCCATTTTTGGAAGATAGTTTTTGTACCCTTATCTCCAAAATTTAAAGATAATTTTGACGTGGCTTAAATATTTGGGTGCAATGATTTTACTTGGTAGTAAAGCAAAAAAGGATGTCATTTTGCGCCCACATGAAAATGTCTTTAAAGATTCTAAAAAATCTAAAAAATTAGATGTCGAGAGATCAAAAAAGTGTAAAATACAAGTATAAATGTTTTAGAATAGCTCCATTTCCAATTACAAAACTTTTCTCGACATCTTAAACATTTACATATCTTATCGGGATATAAAATTTTCATTGCTGTAGTTCAAGACCATTATCGAATCATAAATCATCTAGCTAGCACGCGAAAAAAATTAAAAATACAACTTTTTGTTCATTTTGGCAACGATTAATAAAGATCTTCAATTAAGATTCGTGCAACATTCTGATGCATCTTTTTCCGTTCTAGAAGAGATATTCTTGACGATTCTTGATGAAAATTTTACTTCTGTTCCACCTCTGAAGGTTTGTTTCATGTAGTATATAGATATCCTGATAAATAAAGAATTCAATTTGCGTTTTTCATCGGCTTTGATGTAAAATTTCTACAGGCCAAAAGAGGTAAGACAAAAATGAATTAATACGTAAAGCTGAAGTGGCTAACCAAAAAGTTTTTCTCTACATCTTAGATTAATATAATATTAAATATCAATTGTCATCAAGATATTGTTGAATAATAAAATGCTGAAGAATTTGTCATCATTACATTGGAAAAATAAATCGATCTGCTTTTAATTGCCTCAATAGTAACAGCATCAGTCGTACTATCAAACTTACAATACGATAATAAAAACACAGGAAAAAGTTATTGAAAGGACTACTTGAAGAGAAAAAATTGGTATCATAGACTAAGTTTTGCATTTTTTTCAATGTTCTATTGAAATTAAAATCCTGCTTATCCCTTTGTTGTTTTTTACATACTGCTGGGTAAAATATTTGGCCCCTTTCGAATAAATTCTTACTAATTTAATTTTTTTTAGTGTTGAATCGTCATCGTCAAAAAAAATCGATTCGCTTTTAATTGTCTTAATAGTATTAGCATCAGTCTGTATTATAAAGATTACAATACGATTATGAAAAAACGTGAAAAAGTTATTGAAAGGACTACTTGAAGATACAAAATTTATATCATAGACTAAGTTTTAGATTTGTTTCCATGTTCTATTGAAATAAAAATCCTCATTGTCCCTTTGTTGTATGATTTGTTCCTTACATGTTGCTGGGTAAAACTTTGGGCCCCTTTCGACCAAAATCTTACTAATTTCAAATTTTTTGAAATATTTGCGATTAAAAAAAATAAGACGGGAGCCCAAGTTATGTTTTAATTTTTACAGTGTGAATCCTCGACACTGTTTATCAACAAATTCTCCAAACGACGTCTAAATCGACACCTGAAGGTGGAAATGATTGACAAAGACTTGAAATGTATCTTATGTGACAAAGTTATTGCATTGCATATGGAGCACATTATTGCAAGATATTTGACAAAACCCCCATTTTAATTCATAAAACTCTGACATATATACTACTTGTCTTTGTAAGCTCTTACTCTCATTCAAGCCCGTAACCAGGATTTTTTTTCGGGGGGGCTGCGGTTCTTCTGCTAAAACTACCTAGTCTTTGTTTGCGTTTAAGTTAGACGAAAAAGTTTCTTGCATTTCAGTACGAATACAAAATAATCCATTGATTGCTAATAATCCATTGCTGTGTTTTAAATATGGAGGTTTCCTACTGCCCATGTGTTAGCTAAAAAATCTTCAGCCTAATGACATTTCTCTTGCCTCTTGAGTCTACTAGACCATTTGGCTCTAAGCTCCGTACCACTGCCTTTGAAGCTGAAAGCTCGTGTGCTTCTCCAATTCAAACATCACATCTCAACTCGATAGCTTAAAGTTCTCGAGAAGAAGAAGCCGACAACCAGAACGCTAAGATCCAGGTTCAAAGAATTAGTTTCGCATGTAAATAGTACCAAGTGCCCTTCTACAAAGTGCAACGTTGCATTTCGATCAAACCGTCTTGCCAAATTAGTTGCCCGCAGGCTTAGAACTCACCCTCACCCAAGAATTTCCTAAAAGAAAAAATTAAAGCCCGAAGTAACTATTATTTGATGGCCTGCTGTTGAAAGTTTCCGTTTTATGCTTGAGCAAAGTAATGGGCGTTCAGAAAAATATTATTAAGTTGTACCATGGAATCATTTTATAATTCGCTAGAAGTAAATGACCATTATTTATAGAAATTTGCAACAGCGTTTTCCGTTGATAGCATAATATACAATTAATGCCTTTTCAAACAAATTGACGTCGGTTTAAACGTCGTTTGGGTAATATCTGATTGACAATTCAGATCAAGGTCAAAAGTCTTCACTGTAAAAAATAAAACAAAATCTAGATAACACGGCTTCTTCTTAAGCGCTCTTTATAGAATTAAGCAGTTTTTTTGGTTTGGTGTATTCGCAAATATTCTACACTAACCCCTCGTAGATTTGGAGCAATTCAAAGACTTCCAGGAAATCAATAGAAACGGCTTGTGGTTTAATCCGCAATTAATATCCAAATTAATTAAGCGTTGACAGTTTCAAAAACCTCGGTGGAATCCTTTGAAGTTTTAATAGGAATGCAATATTCATACGTTTTTAGGCCGAGTGGATAATCGGAGCAATTGCGTCAGCGAAGCAACATCAATTATTGCGGATTCAAAATTCTAAGAGCCGAATTACTGAAACAAGAAAACTTTCCAACTGGGATATGCGAAAAATCTGAATAATTTATTTAATTATGGTAAAACCGCCGGTTCGGAGACTAGTTACTCAACTTGCATGATTTGAATTTGTAATAAGTCATTCTGGAAATTTGATAAAACCCTGATAAGATATGAACACGTAGGCTCGATATTGTGTTTAATAAAAGAACATATCGGGACATGATAAATTACTTTCAGCCGGTGTGCCGATTTAGTCTAATTTATGGTTTTTATGCCACAAATCAAACGTGGCGTCAATTCAAAAATCGCTAAACAAAATAGGGAATCGGTCGGAAAGTGAAACTTTTAATAAATATTTAGTTTCACACGTTTGAAATACACTTGACTTACTCAGCGTGGGCGATCAAATGGCATTGTGCAAAAACACTGATAAACAGTTCAAAATATTTTTAACAAAATGATTGTATTCCTGGTTGCTTGGTGGAATATTTCGGGAAATACGCAAATCACTGCAGCAAGTGTAGAAACCACGTGGGCGTTAATATCTGTCCATTTAACACGTCTAAATTTCGCATTTTCGCTAATTTTACTGAAAAACGAACAAATGTTCTATTTGATTCCGGCGCGTTTGCTGTCAAGAATAAATTACGTCGGGAAATTCCTCCGATATCGTTTTTCCTTATGAAACGCTCCGTGTCGTGAACAACACACGCTCCGCACACTAATTTCAACAGAACGCCTGTTGAACAAAAGATGAAGTGGAAAGAAGTGAACACGAACCAGCAACGGTTTGTTTCGGAGTCCGAACACTTACTAATGTGAACGAAAATAGGAAAATCTACGAACCGATCAATTTGAGGCGCACTGTTTGTTTCGCTTGTTTGCTATACAAAGTGGTGGGCATTACCGAGTGATTTAGTGTGTCTTTTAAAAATATTTTATTGGACCGATCGAATCGACTTCTTTGCATCGAAATGAAGAACCGGGCACAGACGAATCGCTTCGAAATGAAACGGCGACGCATCGGTTTACACCTTCAGAAAATTCCGACGGAAGTTCGACGAAGCTAAAATTGAAGGAACGTACTTTCGAAACAACTACCGAGCAACGAAATTCTCTTTAGCAAATTTTTCAAATCACTCGCTTGGCGGGTTTTGTTTGTTCGCTACTTTTATTTGTCAGTCAGCCACAATGCATGCAGTATAAATCGTATATTTCAGATTAAATTAGTTTGGAGTTTTCCTTCTAGTTCCCCACGTATGACGTCAGTCAGACTTTTCCCTTGCTTTCCCAATGTCGTCGAAGCGCCCACGGACATCGTTATTTTTTAATGAATTTGGTCGATCGTTCCAAGTTCACATTTGCCTGTTAAAATTTAACCGACATGATGACCAGGTGCGCTTTAACTCGAACATTTCCCAAACCCATTTCCCTAGTCAGGAAAATTAGGAAACCTTCTCACCCACAAACTTATTTATCTCTCCTAAATCTCGGAAGACGAAGCAGATGGGACAGAGAATAATATAATAACTGAATATTCTTTAACAGTGAAGGAACAACCAGATGATTAGTTACTGGGTTCATTATTAGAAAATAAGGGTAAAACAATATTAGTAAACTTTCGACCAATATCGGATGGGCTATACATATTAAGACTAAGAGGTTTAGACTAAAGATTAAATATCCACGCCCCAACTGAGGAGATGAGTGTGGAAGTTAAGGAGGAATTCTACAGTGAACTGAAGGGACGTACGACGAAATACCAAAATATGATATAAAAATATTGTTAGGTGACGGGAATGCAAAAAATGGTAAAAAGAAAACATACAAACCAACTGTCAAGGATTTTAATAAGCACGAACCAACAAATGAAAATGACAATAACTTGCTAAAGGACAAAATATGATCATTAATAGTACATAATATCCTCAAAAGAAGAACATACAAAAAGGTACGTGAAGATCTCCAAATGGAAGAACCACAAATCATTTCCATATTGCAATAGAAAAATTACAAGGAAAGTGTAGATATTACGAGAGTACGAACATAGGTATAAGGGCCTCGATTGGGACATAGAAAACAAAAAATGACGAAAATATAAGATTTAAAACTGTAGAAGAAATATAAAATACGAAAATATCATCAATAATGAATTTGATAGCATAATATTATTGCAAAAGGTACAATAGAATGAATAAAGAGTTGCGAGAAATTGATAAAAGAAAAGAATAGGAACAATGGTTTGACAATGAATGTAAAACAAAATTACAGATTAGCAATAATTTAGAAATACTGCTGATCCAAAACCAAATATGAGCAGCAAGGAATAAAAACAATAATATCATTAAAGAAAAAAAAATAAATTTTATTAGTATCACTTAAAAAAAAGGACAACTATAAAACCAAACCAACAAGAAATATGTATCAAATAGTGAACTCGAGAAAAGAGAGAATGAAAGAAGAGAATACATGCCAAAAGAATGAACTATAAAAATAAAGACGCTCACATTTGAAGAGGACATATTGAATAGGAGAGAACATTTAATTAGTTTTAAATAGAGAAGAGGAAACAGACAACAATAAGGTAAAAATAAAATAAATATAGAACACAAAAATAACGACCAGCACCCCTCAAATAATGAACAGGTTCAAGAGATTATCCAAAATTTAAAAAATTATAAAAGTCCAGAAAAAAGAAAAAACGTCTATAGTGATTTGAATTATAGTTTATTTTTCAACATATTCTCCCTCCTGTTCAACACATTAGGTCCATAATTTGATTCATACGTTTTTGAATTAAAAGAATATGTAATTATACATTTCTATATTTTATATGGAGGCCTCCTGATGAAAGAACAACAAATCAAACTGACCATATTGCAATGAAAAAATGAGAAGAAAAGTATATTACAAAGATAATAATATCAATCAGCTAAAAGTATCTACAAAAAAAAATAAAATAGGAAAATATAATTAACAATATGGTTAGATATCAAGATAATAAATGAAACGCACTACGAAGAGTTGCGAGAAATTGGAAAAAATAAGAGAAAAGAACCAATGGTTTGACACTGGAGGCAAAAGAGACATTGAGAATAGAAACAAATTAAAACTACAGATGCTACAAACAAGGTATAAGGCAATTATAAGAAAAAACACGAAAAAGTGAATTTGGGGAAAAAATTAAAATTTCATGAAGTTGTCTTAAAGGCTTTAGAAGTTAAAACCGAAAAATTAGAAATTTTTACCAAGGAGGACGATATCAAGCTAAAACAGCTTACTACAAAGATAAAGAAATTGAGCATATTGAGTAGATAGAGAAAATATTTAGATATTGTAAAAAGTTGTTAGATGGAGCAGATGAAACAAAAGACAACGAGAAAAAAATAAAAAAAATATAGAACAACAAAATAAGAACCAGCTCCCTCCCAAATAATGAGCAGATTCAAGAGTTTATCGAAAAACAAAAAAATAATAAGTGTTAAGGAAACGATTGTATAACCGAATAGCAATTTAAATATGGGGGACCATAGTTCATTACGTTTGCGGATAATTTTGTCATCTTGGCAAGAAGTCGACAGGAGCTGAAAGAAGTAACGAAGAAGCTAGAAAAACAGATCGAGAAGATAACTAAAAATTGAATCTAATCGAGGGAAGGTAAACCTAATTGAGGAATTCCTATTTAGGAACAGTATTTAGAAAGTAGTAAGTAGTAAGAAATAGCAGGGAATGGATGTATAGAGACATTACAGAAAATGATCTCCACAAATTCAAAAATCAGATTCTATAAAACAATAATGCGAGCAATAGTACCAATACAAGCATGTGAATAAAACAGAAAAAACCAAACTAGAGCTGTGGGAAAGGAATTAAGTCTAAAGTAAGATATTTGTAGGCGGAGAACAAACGAGAAGAAAATGGGCGCAGAAAGAATCCGTAAAATGCTGATCATCATCAGGCGGGAGAAAAAAAGGAAAACTGAAAGCAGATCTTCACATTTCCCGTTTCTTCGTCAGAAAAGAATAGGTAGACCGAAAACTAGATAGAGAAAAGAAGTCGAGGAGGATTTAATTGAAATGAGAATTATCGGATGGAAAACAGAACCGAAAAATAGAAAGTGCAAAATATAAACAATCAAGCCCTCGACACAATGTAAAAAATCAAAATGACAAGTACACAATAAAAGTAAATGTTTGAATTTTTATTACACTCTCGATGGATACGGCTTCGCGATTCTTACAATTTCCATATTTTCGATATTACTTCTCCCAAACTCGGCAGATATTGTGTAGTTGTTGTTCTGTTCTCAAATTAAATTTTGCTGCATGTCTCTGATTCCAGCTTTAATTACTTTGCACCGTTCGTTTTATTCTAAAAAGTATTTTTATGTTGCAGAATAAATTATGAACTCGTCACGCCGTGGTTCGTAGAATAAGTTTGATTTTGTTTTTTAGACAAGTAGTAAGAAATCGAAATAGTATTAGGTATTTGCATTTTCAATATCCATGGATATTCAACGGCCCGCCAGAGTTTCCCGTCTTTGTTGGAATTTTAAATGCAAATGCGGTGTTAAAATGTGGGTAAAATGTAATTTTTTAATCTTTAATCTTTCCAGTCGGCTTTTCAATAACCTTCCAATTGGATTTCATTTCTCCAACCGTTCTGTAATTGGAAATCAATCAAAATGCATTCTGTGCGTGTATAACTGACATAAATGCTTGAACCGGACAAAAATTATGAAAATATTTTGAGTCATATGCAACCAAAACTACTCAAACATTTGTAGAGTTTGCGGACGCGAACAAGCGGAGGCAAATTAAGCTGAGCGTTCTCGCTTATGTGCGACGCTAATTTGATACAATTACTGATCCAAAATACCATACAATGGAGACTAAACAGAGAGTTAACTTTAAAAGACCCGCACTGACCGGGTACTTTTGGGAAACATTCAAAATTTAATTAGCACTAAAAAGTTTCTTGCAAAACTCATTAAAACTCCCTTCGTCACTTAAGTGCAGAAAAACGGACAAGACAAAAACTTTCACTAACATCCTGGATTTTCCTCCGACCCACTACCACAACTTGCGTCCTATGGTAATTTCCAAGCAGCTTACCACAGAATATGCAACGACAAGAAGAAATCGATATAACTAAACGGCACTTCGTATTTTGAATTAATTATTAATAGATTAGACATGAAACATTAAGATTGTAAACTCAGAAACAAATTTACAAGCGTATGTATGTACTTCTTACATACAAGCAGAAGAGAGAAATCAAAACCTGCTAAAAACCACTCCAATCTGGACATCTAATCATCATCATATCAACGCATAAACATCTCTATTACGTTCTTTTTGTTTTTGGTGTTAATTTTCTAAAATAAGCAGTATATCTTGTTTAATCGATTGACACAATTTCTGTGTCATGATTTCACAATGTCAAAGGTCTACACTGTAAGAAATAAAAAAAGCTAGCTTCCATAATATAATATGAGTCTATGGTTTACGAAAATGTAACGTAAAATGTGAAAAGTCCATTTGCTCTCATATAATGACAACTTTACTATTATTCTCCGTGGAAGAGGAGGAAGCTTTATAACGCTGTAAGCTCCAGGTGAATGTCATGTGTATAGAATGTTAACAAAAACCATAGAAGTTACTACATTTAATCAACGCAAATGCAGCTGGCAAGTTCCACAAAAGTGTAAAATTTTTGCATTTCATTTTCAGCTTATAGAAAATTCAAGATGGCACCTTCATAGTTCAACCACTTACCTTACGAACATAATTTAGACAAGAGTTGCACATTATAATTTCAAACGTTAAGTGCATTAAACATCCATGTCATCCTCAATTCGAATCAGTTAACTTATAACTAGGACACTCATCAGCAAACATTCGCGTAATTAAAAAACACTGCAGAGTGAATTCGTTCCTTGAAAACTAACCGGGTTCACGTGAAAAGCGATTTTTGATAGCATCATCTCATTCATCACTCTGAAGGCTTTTTAAGTCCTGTGACGAATTGAACGGATGTAAACGTCGACACCCGGAGCATTATGCAAGGTTTATTTCGTTGCAAAAGAGAGAAGCGTCGGAACTTCTCAGATTTGAGGCAGAAGCCACGCGGAGTTAAGAATGCTGACTTTATATTTTACGATAATTAGAGCGGCGAAGAGCTGCGGAGCTTTAAAGAGATGAACGCTTTAAATAAAACAAGAAAATGAGAAAGCCAGTAACGCAAATATTTGCTCAAATAAATTTGAACGCACGGTCTTAATCAGAAGAAAAAAACTGCCTTCTTCGCTTAAATTGGATTATACAATTTGCATTAATAATAAAGGCTGTTTGTGTACGGGTGAAGGGTTTGACAGCGACGAAAAGCTAACCGATTACTTTAAAAATTTGTAAGGCAATAATATACAAAGTTACTCTTCATTTTTATTGCGGCTGGATTGCCGACCAAATTCAAACGCTATGAACTAAGTTACAATTTCAAAATCAATAAAAAAACGTTTACAAATTTCGTGTTATGTTTTATACGGTTCACTTTGTCCCACGTTTCCAATTCAGCTGTTTCTCGAGCAATTGAACGCTTACGACAAATCAATGAGCATACCAAACCAAACAAAGCAAGACAAATCAAACGCGAACATTACCTTCAAAGACCGAATTAGGGGTATTAAGTTTTGGGGTTTCTAGTTTAACGGTTTACCATGAACAATATTATAATCTGCATAATAAAATAATACGAGGCTGCGCAGGCCATGGCAGCACTTCTGAATTTGGTATAGTGTAAAAAAATGTTGAGTTTGTGCTAGAGAAATTTGAGATCAAGGGACATTAAACATATTCACATTAAAACATATTTGTCAAACTCGTGCGAACAATCGAATTTACGCAAATGTGTTTGCACAAACATGTTTGAGCGTGAAAGGGGCCCCAAAGTTCTCTATTGACAACTGTTTCGAATACGATACAGTTTATGCTTCTCATATCAAATTCCATCCCTAGGCGTACGTTTGGACCAAGGCTGATTATTATGCCCATTTACAGTCAACATATGCCATTTTACCACATTTTGTCAAAATGTGACCATTTGTAGTTTTTTTTATAAAACATTTCCCATTATAAGTCAAAATATGACCACTTAAAGTAAAAATATTAAAATTTTTTTGACAAAACTTTACAATTTTTAGTCAAAATATTATCATTTATAGTCACATCAAGTCAAAATATGTATTTGCATTTTTTTAATAATAATAATAATAATAAAAACTTTATTTGCGACTAAATAGTTACAAAGGGGACCAAAAATAAGTCCTTTAACAACTGGTTTTCATAATCATTCCGAACAAAAAACACATAAACACATACATACATTTGTGTCCAAATTTTCCCAGTTTTAGTCAAAATATAATCATTTATAATGAACAACGGTGGTATTAATCGGGTTTGTTGACCGTGTTCCATGCGAAGTTCCATGAGGGGGGGTGTAGTGAGCGCCCCGAGAGGCTAACTCAGCAAGTGATCCCCATGAATCTCTGCCAAACGTTTCGTCCACAGCTGCGGTGGACATCTTCAGTGGCGGTGTGGTCGTGGTCGAAGTACTCTCCCAGCTGTCACAGTCGCGACAGCTGGGAGAGTACTTCGACCACGACCACACCGCCACTGAAGATGTCCACCGCAGCTGTGGACGAAACGTTTGGCAGAGATTCATGGGGATCACTTGCTGAGTTAGCCTCTCGGGGCGCTCACTACACCCCCCCTCATGGAACTTCGCATGGAACACGGTCAACAAACCCGATTAATACCACCGTTGTTGACAACACCGACCGTGAAAGCCTACACACTTTTATAACATTTATAATGATTTCAAGTAAATATATTGTAATTTTTTGGCAAAATTTTACATTTTTTAGTTAAATATCATGATACATCAATTCCAAAAGTCTATAAATAGAGCAAAGGTTAAATTTCGTGGCCTCTTGAGCCTGTTTAAAAAAAAAAACGAAAAAATGTTTAGTCACAATTTATAGTAAAGTATAGTAGTATTTGTCAAAATATTGTCATTTTGTGTCACAATTTTACAATTTTTGGTCAAGAGATGTCATTTCAAGTCAAAATATTGTCATTTTTAAACAAAATTTTACGATTTGTAGTTAAGATATTTTAGTCATTTTGTCAAAATATTGTAATGTTTTTTCAAAATGTTATCATTTTCTGTCAAATATCATGATACGTCAATGCCAAAAGTCTACATTGCTAAAATAGAACAAAACAAGGTACTTTGAAATTGGGTAGATTATAGAAACATGTCTTAAGTTAAAGAAATTTAAAGCTTAGTTCTCTGTTAACGACTATTTCGAATACCATTATTTTTTGTTTCTTATAACCAAATCCATCTTTAGACGTGGGTTTGGACCAGAGACAAGAGAGAGGTTTAGACAAATTTTTGATTACAGTCAAATTATGCCCATTTAGTCATTTCAAGTAAAATATTGTGTTTTTTGTCAAAATTTAACTATTTTTAGTCAAAGTGTGACCATTTATAGTAATTTGAAGTAAAATATTGTCATTTTTGTCAAAATTTGACCATTTATGGTCATTGCATGTCAAAATATTGTCATTTTTTGTCAAAATTTTACAATTTTTAGTCAAGAGATGAGCATTTATAGTCATTTCAAGTAAAAATATTGTCAATGTCAAAAGTCTACACTTTAAAAATGGAACAACCTAAGTACTTTGAAATTCGGTAGAGTGCAGCAAAATGTGACCCTCAGCTGAAAATACTTAAAACTAAAGCCTCTTTTAAAACCGTTTCGGATATGATAAATTTTGTGTTTCAACAATTCCATCTCAAGGCGGCGCTTTGAACCATGGACAAGCGAGAATTCTGGACGTCGTTTGTCCAAATTTTTGAGTCAATTTCCGTCAAATGTCATGATTGTAGGATTTCAAAAATTTACACTGTAAGGAATAAAACAAAGCTCCTAACCTCTGTTTTTTTGTAGGCTCCATACAAGCACTTATTAAGAAAGCTGTAAATGTTTTAAAATCAAAACTATTTGGCCCGTGCGAATAATGCGCATATAATGCGTTTGGGCAATAGGATATGTTAGTTAAACACATTGTCAATAGATGCCGATATCACCAAAATACGGATTTTAATTAAACAGATTGTCAATAGATGGCGCTATAAGCAAAAAAAGTTTTTTTTTTAATAATTATAAAAGGGACCTTAACATTTTGAATTGTTTGTTTATATTTCGTCATTAGCGGTGAAGGTAATCTTCAAAATTACGGCTCAATCATTGGTTTTGCTTAAGTATTAAGGGATATACCGCCAAAAAAACACCTTTTTAATATCTGGAAATATCAGGGCGACAAGATGCCTTAATGTCGTGACTTAATGACAACATAAACTAATCATAAGATCGCCTTCCCCAATTAAATTTTTAGAAAAAACGAGAAAAGCACGAGCTTTGTTTGAATTGTGTATTTCACTTCCAAACGGGAGGTAATTAGGCGTAAATTCTGCTTGAAATATTGTTTCGCCGGAACATTAGAGCAGGTTTAAAGGAAAGTCTGCTTTGTTCTAGTTTTCTATAAAAGGAACGCATCGCAAAAAACCTGCTCGCCATCACGCAATAAAGTGTCGCGTGCATCGACATCACTCAGCCCGAAAATGCCATAAATCATTGCAAACCGTTGCAAATGAACAACCCTCATTATCCCTTCAATTTCGCCCATTTTTAGCCTGTAATTACGATCGTGTGCAACATCTGATACCCATTATCATCGACAATGCTTTCTGCCGTTTTATGCATGCTACTATTAACATTCCCGTAAAGTTTTATGGCACCATACAATGTCGAACGAATTTCTAGCAATACTTTCAACCCCATTCCATGGTACAGTTTATTTTCATTAAGTTGACCACCCTTAACTGAGGCATTGTTCCTCGCTCTCCAATTCCAGATTTCTCAAGAAACAATCCCATTTTCTTAGAACACACAAACCAAACGAGTTGTACAGTAAATCGTTCGTAAACACTACAAATATGACGGATTAGTAGCAATCAAACCGCCGTATGCACCTGATTTAGTTCCATCGACGTTATGTACCAAGAAAAACATAATTGAAATGAATGGTGCATTTTACTGTAGCCAGTTTTAATTGAGGAAATGATGATTTCAAACGTCCTTGTGGTGAAGTTCGAGGCGCTCGATTATTGATTCGAAGCCGTACAATTTCCGCCTCAAAGAAGTTGACGTGCCTGCCACTGAACCGCGTTCTCAAAGCATCTGTGTTATGTGTAAATCATTAGATGAACGATAAACAATAATAATTTATTATCGGCGCCACAAACGACGGCTTTGAACAATGACATTTAATTTGTTTCCGACAACTACAAATTATCGGTCATTGCAGCAAGTGTGGAATCTATCAGGACGTAAAGGACGAGAACAGGGAGCGGTTCGTAATAGACCACTTTTTCTGCAAAGACAAAGATTTGTAGCAAGGGCGCTTGAAAAACGGTTGTATTAAGAGAGAATTAATCGGGAGATGTCGTTTGATTTATTAATAGTCCTGGAAACGACGCTTGAAAATACTCCGCTTAAAAACGTAATTAAATTGGAGGACGATAGAAAATCGGAAAAGTTTAAGAGAATGGGCGTCGCATATCGGAAGCGAATGAACGCGAAAACAGAATCCTCCGAATATCTAAATGTGATTTATTTCTTGTTTGCGAAAAAATGCGGTAGGACAGTCGGCGCAAGGAAGAGTGTTTAATTATTCAAAAAAATACTCTACGACTCGATTCGCCAGTGAAATATTTAGTATAGGGTAGAACGACCATTTTTTCTGAGCACAAGCCTCATTACTTACTGGCTAAAATATTAATAAAAGCCAAAATAATTTGTAGCGCTCGAATTATGTTATTATGTTTCGAAAAAATGTGCATACAGACAGACAAATCGTGTAATTGCGTTTCGTGCGTGCAGTTGAACGTGTAATTTGCCTTATGACCTACACCGCAACAGTGTAAATTTCCATAAATCTGTATAATCGACCCAATCCGTTTCTAGTATCCGAATGAGGATGAGAATGCACGTAAAGTAATTTGCATCTCTCTAAATATTAGATTATTACACATGTTTCCTACGTGCCAAAAATTCGCAATATGTACTCATCAAATGTCTGTTTCATAGATTGCAATTTCGGTTCAAACTATTCCAGATCGGTTATAATAAGTAAACATGAATTGTAACAGTGTCTGGAACGCAAATATAACCCATCACCTGCAATTGATTGATCGACAATATTTATGTTATATTATATATACTACGTTCGCAAATTCAGCTCATAATTTTTTTTTTACTTTCTTTTGCTGTTACTTGTTCTATTATTTTAGCTAACGAGCCGCTTCTAGCAGGTGGAGTTTCACCATACAAAATTTTCCATAAAAGGACCAGGAACAGACGGATTGCGTTCTTTCTTTTTTACCACAGGACGATGGTAAACACTAACATTTGAGATATATTCCAGCGCAGAAAACTGTAAACAATTAAAAAAAAGAATTTTCATTTTGTTGCTCTTGAAATAAAATACCGAAAAAACTAAATCTTTCGTATTTATGTGCTACGAAATGGGATTGTTTATTTCAGGTTTAAAAATCACAAAATAGTTCGTAGCTTCCGTGCATCCTATGAGCCTTTTGAACTGCTACTCGAAATTTCAGATCGTAATCGGTGTATAAAAAAATTAATAAAAAAATATTTTGTTAAAATTTAAACGTGGTTTTCAAGGTAAAATAATTGTTTCAGATCAAAATCGCATACGACCATTTAGGGCATTTCATTGTGCGCCTGCAACAGTTACTACGTTGAAGTTAATGTAAGTTTGGAGTAAAAAAAATTCAAGCGCATACATGTCCTGTATTTCCATCTAGAATTCACCCTCATGTACAGCCTCATGTTAGGTAATGGTTCCGAAATTACTTGAGGATGGATTCAGGATAAAAAACGCTATTTACCATTTTTGGCTAAAACGTATTTTTTTGAGAAAAAAAATCTTTAAAATCTTCAATATCTGTACTATAATACTCACACTGTACTTTAATACTCTATTAATAAATAAGGTTATAAAATAAAAAAAAAAGCATTTTATTACTCGCTAATAAATGACATGACAATCGCAGAAAAGAAGTTTTGCAAAAAAAAGCCCGGCGCGTTCACCAATTTTGCAACATAAATTAATTTCTTTATAATAATATTTTGCTATTAAATGTATAAAAAAAAAAATATGCGTTTTATTACTCGTTATTAAATAATATGATAACTTCAACAATCTCAGAAATAAAGTATGCCAAAAAAAAAGCCCGGCGCGTTCACCAATTTTGCAAAAATTATTACTATTTTTATTTCATTACTCTGTTCTTAATTGACCGTAAAATGTATGCGTTATACTTGTTAATAAAATGATATATCAATCGCAATCTTTGAATTGACGTTATAAAATCAATTATGCGTTTTGTTATTGGTTAATAAATAATATGACAACTTCAACAATCGCAACAAAGAAGTTTTGTAAATAAAGTGCCCGATTAAATTGCACCAATTTTGCAAAAATGGTTAATATTTGGCTATTAATTGACGTTATAAAATCAAAAAAAATATACGTTTTCTTACTCGTTAATAACTAATATGATAACTTCAACAATCGCAAAAATGAAGTTTTGCAAAAAAAGCCCGGCGCGTCCACCAATTTTGCAAACACTATTTATTTTTTAATTTCAATGCTCTGCTATTAATTGACCGTAAAATATATGCGTTATACTTGTTAATAAAATGATATATCAATCGCAGAAAAAAAGTTTTGCAAAAAAATTAGTCCGGCGCATCCACCAATTTTGCAAAAATTATAAATTTTTATAAGATTAGCATTCTGCTATTCAATGACGTTATAAAAACAAAACATTTATGCGTCTTGTTACTCGTTAACAAATGATATGACAACTTCAACAATCGCAGGAAAGTAGATCAACAGTTAAATTTTGTATCAAAAATTGTTAAAATGTTAAATACAAATTTTAAAAAGTACGAAAAAATAAGACGCTAATAGCAGAAGACTATAAATTAAAGGAAAACTTTAAGGATTGCCGACAATAATGACAATACGCCAAGTGCACGTCGGCGCTGACACTACAATACATTTTTTGTTGCTAAACATGTTAATAATTTGTTAATTGTTAATAAATGATATAACAATCGCAGAAAAGAAGTTTTGCAAAAAAAGCCCGGCGCGTCCACCAATTTTGCAAGCAATATTTATTTCTATACATATTTCAGTACTCTGTTCTTAATTGACCGTAAAATGTATGCATTATACTTGTTAATAAAATGATATGATATCAATCCCAGTAAAAAATATTTGCAAAAATATTAGCCCGGCGCATCTACCAATTTTGCAAAAATTATAAATTTTTATAATATTAGCATTTTGCTATTAAATGACGTTATAAAAACAAAACATTTATGCGTCTTGTCACTCGTTAATGAATAATATGAAAACTTCAACAATCGCAGGAAAAAAGTTTTGTAAAAGAAATTGCCCGGCGCATCAACCAATTTTGCAGAAATTGTAAATTTTTAATATTATTATTCGACTATTAATTGACGTTATAAAATAAAAAACGTGCGTTTGTTACTCGTTAATAAATAATATTACTTCACCAATCGCAGGAAAAAAGTTGTGTAAAAAAAATTGCAAGGCGCATCCACAAATTCTGCAAAAATTATAAATTTTTACAATATTAGCATTTTGCTATTAAATGACGTTATAAAAACAAAACATTTATGCGTCTTGTCACTCGTTAATGAATAATATGAAAACTTCAACAATCGCAGGAAAAAAGTTTTGTAAAAAAAATTGCCCGGCGCATCCACCAATTTTGCAGAAATTGTTAATTTTTAATATTATTATTAGACTATTAATTGACGTTATAAAATAAAAAACGTGCGTTAGTTACTCGTTAATAAATAATATTACTTCACCAATCGCAGGAAAAAAGTTTTGTAAAAAATTGCAAGGCGCATCCACAAATTTTGCAAAAATGGTTAATTTTTTAATATTTATATTCGGATATTCATTGACGTTATAAAATTTAAAAAACAATACTTGTTAATAAAATGATATACCAATCGCAATCGGCTGTTAATTGACGTTATAAAATCAAAAACAACTTATGCGTTTTGTTACTCCGTTAATAAATTATATGACAACTTCAAGAATCGCAGGAAAGTAGATATCTGTATCAAAAATTGTTAAAATGTTAAATACAAATTTTAAAAAGTACGAAATAATAGGACACTAGTAGCAGAATAAATTAAAAGAAAACTTTAGGGATTCCTGACAATAATGAGAATACCCCAAGTACACGTCGGCGCTGACACTGCAATATATTTTTGTTGCTGAAGCATGTTAATATTTTATTATCAAGCACTTCATAAACTTTGGAGTACCGATATAGGCCATTTTTAAGATTTTTTCTCAAAAAAAAAAACGATTTATCTAAAAAGGGTAAATAGCTTCTCGACTCCATTTTAATCCTGAATTCACCTTCAAGTTAGTTCGGAAGCATCACCTAACAGGCTGTATATTAAAAACCAAGAGCACAAAAAATGTTAAAACTTTGAAGTACCGATATTGACCATTTTAAAGATTTTTTACTAGGTAAAAAAACGATTTAGCCAAAATTAATAAATAGCTTTTCAACTCCATTTTTATCCCGAATCCTCAAGTTAGTTCGGAATCATCACCTAACACGCTGTATATCAAAAACCAGAGACCCAAAAAATGTTATATGGTGCATGGAAGTTGCTATTTAAAAGTAGGTATGTACTATTGATATACCAAACTTGAACGGACACAAATTTTTTGTAGCTCACTTGTTATAGATGTCCCTACATTCATCTGAATTATTTCAGTTGAAATAATTGCAACGTTGCTAAATTTCGCGTCAAAATCGCTAATTTTCTAAACGAACGTGCACTAAAGAATCATGCGACATCAAACCTACCCTCCTTTATAGTACGACGTGGAAGTACCTGGCGCCGCCGCCATTGCCAGCGCTTTGTATCTTGCATGTTCGTCTGTCGGCAAGACAATATCCACCGACCTGGACCTCAACGCCACGTTAGGTCCAACAGGCACCTCAAGACTGACACCGGAATGTTGCAACTCCTCCGTTTTCCCTTGCGAAACTTTTGAGAAACACGAATCGACCGACGCCGCCCTATCCCTTTTCAAATCCGGGACTTGCAGATAGATATCCCGCACCACCAATCCTGGAATCGTGGTATTGACGGCGTCCCCTTCCGAGAGCGCTCCTTCGGAAGTTCCCTCGGAGCAGTGGTCCGACGGTACGTCGGACATGTTCTCGAGCGAGGTCCCCGTGGGCTCTGCGAAGAACGCCTCTTGGCGATGGATCGACTTGCGTCTGGATGGCGTCGACGGCGTCTGGACATCTTCGGTTGGAAAAAACTCGATGATTGGGGATGAAGGCAGCGGCGGCGGCGACTGAATAACGGGCGGCGAAGGAAGCGTAGGCGATAGCGTGACGGTTATGCAACACTCCGGAAGGACTTCTTCGTCGCATTCGCTGGAGGAGTCGCTGACGCTGTAAACGGTCGGCGTCTGTTCGTCTGGGGGTTCCGGAGGCTGCTCTTCCGCCGCATGCAGCCTCGCGTACTCCTCGAGGCAGAGACAATGCACGCACACCGGACTTTTACTGCCCGAGGAGCGGCGTCGTTGGAAGCGACGCGCCGGCACTTCGAGGAAGTTGCCGGACTCTTCGCTGCCCCCAGAATCGACGCTGCGCGAACGCTGGCCCGGAAACTGGGGCACCCGCAGAAGAGTTGAAGGGTCCGCGGGTTGCCCTCCGGACTGCAGCCGCTTCGCCTCCAACTGTATCTCGTCGAACGAGGCGGAGCGCACCTGTTTCGGCACCTCCAGGCTGCTTTGAGTCTTCATTTCTGCACCAGTTGGAGTTCGGGATCTTTTAAAGGTGCTCCTCAGCCGCTGCATGACTCAGCGGGGGCTGCTGCCGCCCTTGTCCCACTCTACGCTCATTCTGCAACTGTGCGGGTTTAACACCCTCTTAATCATCGACTTGTTAATGGCATCGTACAGTGCTCGCAAAGACGAGGTTTGTTCGGATTATGATAGCCGTAATAATTAATTTTCGCTTTGAAGTCGAATTTTCGAATAGAATCTCGTTTTATTCTTAATAACGCACTTTATATTAACAAGTTGGGGGATATTAATCATCGCGACCGTCTCCTCCACTTTCTTACTAAGTTATTCTGAAAGCGTCTAAGCAATTTGAAATCATTCTGGTACGACTGCTGCGTATTATAATTTCAAATTGATATTTAAGTTCTTTGTGAATAAAAATGATACTCTCCTGAAATTTTATGTAATTTTTATTTGCCGGAAAATTCGTATTTTTTAGACTTACATAATTTCCAGCTCATCAGTTAATAATAACGGCTGTGCAAATAAAAATAGATTTAGAGTGTGCCTTAGAAGCTAGCATTTGTTTAATTCTTTACAGTGTATACAGGGTGGTCCAGTTTTTATCTGCATAACTTTAACAGGTGATAGAACGTTGAAAATGAAGTAGAAAATTCCTATACCATTTTAGTCTTAAGTACCTTCTTTCGGATATACGGGATGTTGAAAATTTGAGTTTTGTAAAGTTTTTGGTCCATAACTCTAACGATACATGTGCGATTAATTTCAAATTTTGACCAAAAATATTTCGAAGAGATTCAAATAAGCTGACCAAGTTTCATAGCTCAACTCCTACTGAATGCACCATTTTGTTTACTACCCTTTCTTATTATGGGTTGTAAACTAATCAGAACTGTAAAATTCTGACAAATTAATGAGATTAAATTATTAATTGATTAACTTGCTAAATGTTTTGTCTCTAGTTACATTTTATAAAAGTGTGTCGTTTTCAAGTTTTTTTTGAAATTACTCATTGGGGTGCGAGCGCGGCCATCGTCCCCGCTTTTCCGGGCGCATGCTCCAGACGGCCAGACGGAATATTTTTGGTCAAAATTTGAAATTAATCGCACATGGCGCCCGGAAAAGCAAGGATGATGGCCGCGCTCGCACCCCAATGAGTAATTTCCAAAAATCTTGAAAACGACACAATTTTATGAAATGTGACACGAGACAAAAGATTTAGGAAGTTTATCAATTAATAATTTCATCTCGTTAATTTGCCCGAGTTTTACAGTTTTGATTAGTTTACAGCCCATAATAAGAGGGGATAGTAAACAAAAAGGTGCATTCAATAGGGGTTGAGCTACGAAACTTGGTCAGATTATTTGAATCCCTTAGAAATATTTTTGGTCAAAATTTGAAATTAATCGTACATGTATCGTTATGGACCAAAAACTTTACAAAACTCAAATTTTCAACACCCCGTATATCCGAAAAAAGGCACTTAAGACTTAAATGGTATAAGGTTTTTTTATTTCATTTTCAACGTTGTATCACCTGTTAAAGTTATGCAGATAAAAACTGGACCACCTGTATAACAATCATGACAGTTGACCAAAAAGTTGCTCAACGTAAACCGACGGCCGGAAATGGAATTTGTTAAAATAGAAATTAAGTCGTGTCGGTAACGTTGGCAACAAAAAACTTAATCTAAAATTTCTCCCATTTATGGTCAAATATTTTTTACATTCTAACGAATTTACGAGGGGTAAACTGCTGGCGCTAAAGCGTACACCATAAATCCTTTTCATGAAAATAATCCCTTTAATTCATTTATAATTGAATGAACCTATAATTGATGAACAATAAAACTATTGGCTTGACTTGTAGTGCCAGGAACCTAGGTGTATGGTTTGATGAGGACCTAAGGTTTAAAGTTCATCTCAGTCATGTGTTAAGGGGTACCTTTTGCAAACTGAGATTGTTGTATGTAAACAGATATCTGTTGAACTTTAAAGTTAGGAAAAAGCTTTGCGAATCATTAATTTTTCCCATTTTCTCTTATTGCTTGGTCCTATATTATCCATGTCTTGATGTGTTGTGTAAGCTGCGTTTTCAGCTTGTACAAAATTGTTGTTGTAGGTTTGTATGGCTGTTGAGAAAGTACGATCGGGTTTCATCCAAGATTAATGAGCTCCACTAGCTGCGCGTGGAGAACATTTGGAGGTATTCCCTCTTGTTGTTTGTGCAAAGAATGTTTATATGTGGAACCCCGCAGCTTCTCTTTGATCGTTTTGTACCTAGCAAGAGTATTCACGTTGTTAACACGGGTTTTAATAACCTCTTTTTGATTCCTATGCACTCTACTGCCATGTTTCAGATATCATTTACGTAGAACGGTATCTCCCTATTTAATAGAATAAGCTCTGGTGACAAAAACACTGCGTCTAGGATGTTCGCTAAGATCATACGTCTCTCTCTGCTTGAGGAACAAAAATCTAAGAAGTAGTTTTTACTTTATGTAATTTTTAATTTTAATTTTTTGTTTTGTTTTGGGTTTTTTTGTGGTTAAGAGTGAGAATAGCGTGAAGCTAAACTTCGCCACATTGCTGTTAATACACTGCCTCAATAAAGTTAGGGATATTGCTGTTTAGACTTGTTACAATAAAGCTAAAAAAAAATTATAACCAAAATAGGAAGTTTTTGGAATCCGCCAAAAACCCATTTTAGTTAGGCGAAATGAATACTAAGAAAATGTTAAAGTATCCCATCACAAAATATTTGTCATTTTAATTTTCTAATTCCAAAATTTAGCAATATTCCTAACTTTATTGGTCAGTGTATTTTTCACTGCAATAAAAGATGATTTATTATTATTATTATTATTAATTACTGTAATTGTTCAATAAATCCCATGAATCCTCCATAATTCCCGTAAATCCTTTTACAGGATGTCCGAACGCTGCGGGGATGTAAACTCACTATAAAATGTAAAAAGATATCAAGATGCGGTATCAACAAAAAGTACAATCCCTTTAAGAGAAAATATCTGCTTATATACAGAATTCTTGGGAGATTTGACAGCTGTGTACACGTGTTTCATAAATAAATTTATTTATATACAGAATGTCCACAGACAGAGTGACGTATCAAAGTTATATTTTTTTTAAAAGAAACACCCAATATGACGCCAGTTTCGGATTCCTTTCTAAAAACTAATTATACTTATAACCTATTATAAACCTTCAGTTGTTTTCCTAATATTTGACATTAAAACAAAAAAAAGCTCTAGTTTGAGAAATTGCTGCTCCCAAACCAATGAGAATTATGGCTTGAAATTTTGACCAACATTTTTTAATATCGCCTAGTTTATACTGGTCAAGCCAAACTTTAAATTTTAATAATTTAGTATACAGGTGGCTCATGAACCTAAATTGTTAATGTTTCAAATGAAACACGCTGTATATTTTGGTATCAATCCATCACATTTTTGATAAGAGTTCTAATAGCGTCCTTATTGTCCTCATCATTGTTCAGCTTCTTAACCAATTATTTCAGATTTATCGACATTCAATCGTATCATTAAAAACATCATCAAATATGTAATTGAATTTTATTGAGAATTTTCGATCCACCGAAATTATTGTGCAATGGTCCAAGTCACATCTTAAAAACATGTATTATTGAGGACAAAATAGTAATTGGTATTGATACTGGAGATAGAGTGTTGGTTCAAAAATGTTTCCTAATTTAGTAAAATTTTCGAAAACAATTTAAAAGTTTACTGTTAGACCTTCGTTTGTCGTCACTATTAATAAAGTTCTAGGACATACTTTAAAAACAGTCGACGTAGATCTTAAATATGAAGTATTTTCCCATGGTCAGTTGTACTTAGCAATATCCAGAGCAGGCCGTTCTAACAATTTATGCATTTATAGTCCTTAACAGAATATTTTCAATGTTGTTTATAATGAAGCACTTTGGTTGTTCCATAATTTTTCACACCGCCATGTACATACCACATATTTAAGGTACAATTATTATGAATTAAGTAAACTTATAACTACAAAACCACAGAACCCAAAACCAAAAATAATCATTTATGACGGCGAGCAAAGGAAGAACCGAATTAGAGGAACCTCTTACTTTTAAGAATATATCTACTTTTCTAAACATACGCGGTGTAAAAAATAATAATATGAATATTTTATTACAAATTCACAGTAATTAGAAACGAACTGTTTCGTAAATCTATGACCCGAGCAACACCGGGTCCAATTGCTAGTCCTAAACAATTCCTGTAAATCCTCAATAATTCATGTAATTCGTATGTATAATTTTAGAGAATTAAGTACTTATGGGCAACTATACCTGCTATTTTAGCAAAAGAAAATGCTCGGATAGTGTACTCTCAATTTTCGGTGAAATATATGCTGTATTTTGCAGAAGCATATTTTTTTAGCACGTTTATTGAAGGATTAATGTTTATTTCTACCAATTGCATTAAAGGTGGTGCAGTTTCACAAAGGATTTATTGGTGATATTAGTAATATTGGTGCAAAAGTTTAACACTAATGAAAAATTGTAATTAATTGCTGAGGTAGAAAAGAGCGAAAAGAAAAAGAAAGATATTGCAGAATAATTTTGAATTCCCCTAACACATTATCGACTATTTTAGAAAACAAGGACAAACTTTTGGAATGGTCCAATTTGACCCAAAAAATACTATTTTTTTCAAATGGTAAGACTATGTTTAATTTTTATCATTTGTTGCATTATGTATGTATGTTCAAATGTAGGTATGAATTTTGTATTATGTATATATGAATAAATCAGTGTTTTTTTACAATGTCTATTACATTTAAGTATTAATTCGGCGAATTTTTCTATAAGTCAAATTTTGGACTCTTGACGATTCAAGTTAGAAAAGTTCCACTGTAGATCCATATAGGTAGATTAGTAAAGAGAAAAAAATTAAACGTAATCATTTAATATTATATATTACGGGTCAGAACTTCAAATGGGCATCTATGTAGTATGCACTTAAAACTTATAAAAATTATGTGGGCACTTGTCTAGGTGCCTTAGTAAATATAGAAAATACACTCCGCACAAAAATTATCACAACACCTATCCATTTTAATGTATATTTAGACACCAATTTATACCAAGATGATGAATGTCTCAGAAATAGGTATAACTACATAAAACCAGGTCTTTTGGGAAATTTAAAGTGCCTTATTTTCATGTTCTTACCCCCAGAAAAATATTTTTGGCGTTATGATATTTATATTACAAATCTGCTGCCATAATTATGCGCGGAATATATTCAACAAAATAAAAACTTTGCAATAGAATAATACATAAGAAATTATCAATAACTAAAAAGAGTTTCGTTTTATTGCATCTATAAGCAACAATCTTGTCTGGCAGACTGCGCATGTGCAGAAACGCACCGGCAATTGTTATTTCTCTGGTAATTCCCAATAAATCCCTTCCAATTTCCAATTAATTCCCGATAAAATCCCATAATTCCCAATAAATCCCCATAATCCCCAATAAATCTTATAATTACTTCACACAGTAGACCATAAATCGTCAGCGATTTACCCCTCGCGAATTTAAAATCCAAATCTATGACCTACTTCAAATCCCTTTTTATTTGTACGTCCGTTAATTTCTCTCGGTCGCCCGTGTCTTTGGTCTTCGGTTCAAGGAGTTAATATGGCAGTATTTTAGCGGAACAAACGGCATTAGAGAAAATCCCTTCAACAGAACGTTTAAAGTAATATTCTTACATTTTACTCTTCACTTGAGAAAAATAAGAGAACCGGGATTTGCGACGTCTCTCGGCGTTGCATTTCACAAATGAAATTCTGATTCAGCTCTCTAGGTTACTTCACATAAAATTTCAGCATCAGAAACGCCATATCAAAAACTGCGATTTTGTACCACGATTGGATTAAAGTCGTAAAATATTAGAAAAAATATTTTGTACAAATTTTTTAACGACACAATTGCTCTTTGGAGATTAAACTTCGCTCCGTTGTCGGTCGGATTCAATCAAAAAGCAAATCAAATTTTTTTACTCCACACGCTCCCAGTCGTAAACACCGCCACGTATTTTTTACGCCAACTCGATTTGGATCAAACCGTAAAAATTGATGAGGGTAAACTTTGAAGGTGCACTAAAATTAATTTGAAATTGATTAAGTAATAAAAAGGAAATCGCGTGGCGTGTTTATGACCAAGTAATCGGCACGTTTCCTCTTAAGAAAATCGTAAAATGAAACATTCCCTCCTCTATTTATATTGACTATTTGGCGGTCGCCAATTTTCCCGGACGGAACAATCGCTTTATAATGCGCGACTTGTGCGATTTTGTCCCGTTCGGCGATATTTTGAACCGATTTCGTTCGAAAAAGCCGAATCGAATCGTATATCAAAGCGAAATTTTGACAACAAAAAATTGGGAAAACGTGGCTGTTTCTTTTGAACTGCAAGCTTTGACGGACGTACGTGTTTTCATTTAAATCCGCGGAAATAGATAGACAAAAATATAAAAGAAAAAACAGTGTACGAGTAGTGACAAAAGTATTTGAACGAGTGCGGTAGCTTACCCGACACTTTTTGAGTCCTTCAAATTTGCCGGAATACGCAATAGTATAGTAAAACAACGCCGCTAAAAAGAGGTTGAATCAATCCACAATTTGCGTCCAAATTTAACTATTAACAAAGTATTACTGCGTTATGTGTGGTGTGTGGGGTAATTCGTTCATTTTCAGCGGTGAAATTTTCATGCATTCAATTAATTTAAAATTTGTGTTCGAAACCTGGTCTCGTTATCAGCCCATAAAACTTAAATTAACAGCGATTTCCATTAACAAAATAAATTGATAAACTTATTACACCAGCGCTCTGAAAATGATGTTGGAGCTGTTGAACTTTCGAACAAAACCATTATTTCCACGATTCATCTATAGTCGCTTTTGTAATTAAGTTAAAATTATTTGTTTGCAGACCACGGTTAAAACAATTTCAATCGCCTTTTGGATTTGTATTTGATTTTATAATGGAACACATTAGAGATTAAGCAAATTATGGCTAATATACAAACGCACAAGGACTGCCCACGGAATGCTTAATGGAAAATTCAAAGGATTCTCTGTGACATAATGCAGATGACAGTGAGAATAGCCCAAAAGGAAAACGGAGCACGCTTTGTAATCCCAAGATGACAAAACGGTTTCTTTTACAAGAAAATTAAAATACGCACGAAGAGAAATAACTTTGATACAACTGACAGCAGTAAATGTACATTTATAAAAAATCGCACAACAAATACACAATATCCCAGCGCTGCGGGGAAATAAGATAACTTTAAAATGAAAAAAAATTACGAAATGCGGTTTACGATTAAAGGTGAAATAAATTTGAGAAAACACAATATCTGCTTAAATGGAATGCGAAATATATTACGCTATTTTGGGATTCCTTATCAAAAATTAATTATACTTTGTACTTTCGACAGACCTGACTTCAATCAATTGTTTTGCTATTATTTGACATTTAAGCAAAGACAAGGTCCCTTTTTTAATCGCTCATCCAAAACTAATACGAATTTTGACTTGAAGTTATGACATAAATTTATCAATTTCGTCTAATTTATGGCGGTCAAGTATTATATTCTGGTATCAATCGATCACATTTTTGATAATCTTTCTAATGATATAATTGAATAGTGAAATGTCAATAATTTGGAAAATAATTGACTAAGAAATTGAAGAATATATAATTTGTCAAAATGATAATCAACTGGTACCAAAATATACAGCGTGTTCCTTTGGAAAAATTCGATTAAATTAAGAATTTGGATATATTGACCGCCCTGCATATTATATAGATATATTATTATAATTCACAATTTGACTTTACCACTAGAAACTAGACGATATTGAAAATTTTCTGTTAAAATTTTAAATCTAATTATCATAGGTTTGGAAGCAGCGATTTTTCAAAAAAGACACGTTTTTAAATGTCAACTAATAGCAAAACAACTGAAGTTAAGTCTACAGAAGGTTATACAAAGTGTAAGGATATTTTGATGACAAATCCGAGAATAGCATAATTTACTATTCAATTAAAAGAAACATATTTTGATACGCCATTCTCTATGTGGACATATTGTATGAAGTCAGATATTTTCGAAAAATTCTCCTAAATGCATTATACCTTCTGTCCAAAAACCACACCTGGATAATATATTTTTTCATTTCAGAAGAATCTTTCATCCATGCAGCGCTAGGACATAATTTATTTGAAATAATAATCTGCTTGTTTTATATTGTTCATAACAAAATGACGAAATTCAGAATGACTCGTTTTAGCTCTCAACTATTGCAAAATGACAAATAGCGTACAAAAAACGGATTGTTAAAAACCTCTAATATTTGTTTTCTTTTTTACAGTGTACACCTTAGACATATCATAGAAACTTTCCCAAAAATCGATGCTCATGTCGACCTGAAGAAATAATCTGTCAAAAATGAAATAACAAAATCAAGTTCGAAATATTGCTACACCCTAATCAATTTCAAAGTGATCCCATGCCTACACTGAATGCCTTATTGTTCGCCCGTAATAAATATTTACATATCTAAAAATAGTAGAGTTGTTCGAATTTTTCCTTCTTTCAAAGTTATTGATAATTCGGAAAATAAAAGACATTTATTTTTTCTTACAGAGTTCAAATTTATGCGGGGATAATATTGAAATAACGGATGACTCGCTTACATCTCAAAACACTACAGTGTTTCGTCTAAACACCCCCACATTCGATTGGGAATTGAGAGCAATGAACATACCGCACGCAAGAACCGTTGCAAAATAACAATCTATTAGGAGAGATAAATATTTGCCCTTATTTTTGTACATAAGTTCCAGACTCGAAAACAAAGTTATTTGATATTTTTGTTCGACATGCAAATACGCCTACGCGCTAAGAAAAACAAATTAGCCAAAGCGAACGCTTTCATCCCAACTGCAACTAATTCTCTCCTCTTCACTCCATCGAGATAAAAGCGCAAATTGTTTGTAAGCAACAACAAATTAATAACGATCGCGGGTCGAGCTTCCGGCAATCATTTGTGTGTATGTACCAAATCAACACAGCTAAATTGGGAAGGGAATTCAATAACGTCTCGAATGGAAAAAGCCGTGATTTAATATGGAGAGGTGAGAGAGATTCAAATCCAATACTTCCTAAACACGACATCTCGAGCAAACTCGGATGGCATTTATAAACTTTGCAGTGAAAAATGCACGTGAATTGCCGCAATCGATAATGAATTCAATTTGCGTAATTTGGTGTCAATTTCAACTCGATTATGGCTAATTGCCGCCATTAAACTAATTAAATCGTTCTGCGTCAAAGACAACTCGACACACCGGATGGCTTTCGAAAAACTGCAAACTCCGTTTAAACGCGCTCATACGAATTTATTCTTTCGCGTTGACGTCTCACTTCGGGCAATTACTGAAATCCTCTGGAGTCAACAATGCTGCAAGCTCAACGCTTTTTGCTTATTGTACTATTTCATCGGCCATTTTATGTGTCTGGAAGAGTTTATACGGGGTGCAACGACGGCAGCGCTTGATAGCAGCGGCGGTGGTAAACAAAATTAACCGACTGACAGAAAAGACGCAGACACCTATGCAATTAGCTCATTTTACGTTGTCAGTAAACTTCGCGGATAAATAGTTTCAACACGACGTCCAAGTTCATTCCGAACTCCGTCACTCAATTTTCAAAGACGTTAAATTGCGGTGGGACAAATTATATTAAAATAAAAACCAAAAATGATCAAATAAGTGAGAATAGAAATTGAACTGAATTAAACTAATGACTGAACTAAACCTAAAAGGGCGTCGCTCCATGGGAAGAAATTTTAATGAGACGTGAAATCGATTCAAGCCTTACGAAAGGGTTTAAAGCAGAAATTTGATATGGTAAGTTGAGGACTTAAACAGAACAACAATTGCTTTTATTGAAATATGTGTTTTCACGTTGATTATTCAAGAGATTGGAGAATTTTTGCGATTTATATATAAATTTTGTTAATTCGAAACGTTTTGTCTGCGTCTTCAATAAACATCCTCAATGCACAGCCTTGGGCACAGTTTGTGCCAAAAGTCATTTTGGGCAACTTTTTGATTAACAGTTTATGTCAAATGTTATGATTTCACCATATCTACAAGTGTCCCACATTGGGCATTTTGAGGTCTCCTATTTCCCGAAGAGGTAGTTAAGAGGCCTAAAGCTCGACTTTTTAGAAGAGTTGAACAATTGTTTCACCTTTTTTAACATTTTCTGAAGATGCCCATAACTTTGTTGTTTGTGAATATTTATTATTTGCGTTTTAATATTTTTACTTGAGTTAATTTTTAGTGTGTATCATTATTGTTTTAACACAAACTTGTTTTTTTTTAATGAAACTATGTATATTTTTATATTGTTGCTCTAAAATTAGTTTTTCAATGACATAAAACATTCTATATTTCTGTAACTAATATCTTAGAGAATTAAATTGCGTATTAATATTTTTACTTGAGTTAATTTTTAGTGTGTATCATTATTGTTTTAACACAAACTTGTTTTTTTTTAATGAAACTATGTATATTTTTATATTGTTGCTCTAAAATTAGTTTTTCAATGACATAAAACATTCTATATTTCTGTAACTAATATCTTAGAGAATTAAATATAAAAAAATCGTTTTAAATAATATAAAAAAATTACCTATGTAATACAAATGAAAGGCCGTTATTAAAAAATTGCTGAAAAATTTTTACTTGAACGTTTGAAAGAAAATTTTCAATATCTTCTAGCTTATAGTCAAGTTTTGAATTGTAATAGTTTAATATATAGGATAACACATGATCGCCATTATACCAATTTTTCAAATGAAAAACCCTGTATACACGATGTCCCAGAAATAATGGCATTAATTTCAAATAGTAGTAGAACTCGCCAAGACAAACACTTTTTCTACGTACTATATTTTCAAAATCGCAATTTTGTTTTAGCACATTAGTGTGCCTGAAATTGACGAGCTGTCTATGGATTTGATAAATGAGTGACATATTTCAATATGAATTCCAGAATTTTACAATAATAGCAACGATGAAATTACTCATGTTGCTGCATCGAAAAAACGAAAAAGTAGACAAAGTTTTCTTGCAGTGATTTTTGTTCTACGATTATCGGTGTTTATTACGCTGTTAACAACATTTAACATATAGTTGCTAAAAATGCACTTTGGAAGACTTCTTCCAGTTTATCGTAAGGATTTAATTCTTGTTTTTAAGAAAAAATCTTTCTTCTTCCTCATACAAAAGATTAACTGTAAAAAAAAGCAAACCCAAAACAAGTTTCCATGTTCTTCTAAACCTCTTTTTTTAAACAGAATGCTGTTCAATTTTACAAGCAAAAAATTTCAAAGCTTCAGCATTCGTTAACGAAAAATTTTCAACAGATTATAGTGCACTGTTCCTAAATTCTTACTATAGTATAATTTGCGCAATTTAGCGAAATGTGAAGTTGAACCTGGACCAACTTGAACGCGAATTTGTTCAACTTTAATCGAAAAAAATCTAAAAACAATCTAGTTTAACACGGAACAACACAAAACACGAAGATGAATGTAAAAGTTTTGGTTTATCAGCGAAATCAACGCGACTGTAAAAATAAAAATATTTACCCCTCAGGGTAGTCATTTATGTCCCTACTTTTTATGAACGACCTGACAGTTTCAAGCTGCTCGCCGATAAACAAGGATATACTGTAAAATAGAAAGGCGATGACCTACAAGATCCTGTGAAATCAATCACTGCTTGGTCCTCAATAGACAGAATGCCATTGAATATAAAGTGCAACCAAATTACCTTCTCTAAGGCACATAATAGCCTCTCCTTATCTACAAATTATCCATTCACGAAATTATCGATTCGGTCACCGATTTTGTCTTAGATTTAGATTCTCAACTACGATGTGAAAATTTTATTACATTTGCACGAGTGCAAAAGTGTTGTATGAAAAAGAAGACCAGAAACTTTTCATATGCTCAACTAAACGGGTCAATTGTGTAATTATTATTCGGTTCCCGTGTATTACAAATTCCAAAAATAATATTTTTTAACTGCTTATTACGAGTATAAAATTGGTTTAAGTACGGGTTTAATTTCGTAAATTTAAGTTTAAAATGTTTCGACTATAAGTTCCTGAATATATAGACTGTCCTGGTCTCTTGAGTAAATTAGATTTTAGAGTGCCTGGTTCTGCTACTAGGAATCTTACTGTCGTGTACTTTAGAAAGACAAACTATGGATAGCACTCCTTTATTTTTAAATCCATCTAATTCCGCCAACGCTATCTCAAATGTTATTGACATTTCACTCACTGGAAAGTCTGTTAATATCGGTAAAATCTTTGAATTGTCTCTTTGAATGTAATTCTGTTAGACAAACAAACTTATTGTTACTTTAATACCGTATAACAGGCTCTAGACATTTTCCTCTTATGTTTCCAACAAAAAAGTATCCGCAACATGAAAAAATGCCGTAATATTAGTGTTCAATTTTGGCGGAGGCGCCGGGCGAATTTTAAACTTTAATTGTTTACTCGTCCTCAACGAGTATAAGCACTAGTTAAGTAGCAGACTTGTTGCAATTTATTTCTGCAAGGCGCCGGAAGTCCAGCAACCGCTATAAAATAAGTCGTAAAAAGCAAGTAAAATGTCAACGAAATGAATCATTTAGTAACAACTTTGAATAAATACGAACATTTTTCGCTCAAGAAAAAATGCTCAACAACTTTTTCAAATGCAAATTAACAGAGTTTCTATTACATATAATACTGCAGACACAACAAACTGTTCTCGACAATTTGTGAGAAACATGCAACTAAAACTTTGTTTTATTAAAAACGTGGTATGCACTTTTTTATTGCGTTGCCTTTCGATATAAACTTTTCAAATAAAAATAACAATAAGTAAACAAATATGAAATATAAAACTTGAATCGCCTAGAAATTGAACGTTACAATTAATATGTGATGCGCTAGTACAGACGAATCAAAAATTTGCTAACCCCAGCTCTGCATTTGAAAAGTTTCATTAGTCAAAACAAAACATATCAAGTTGGACATTAAAAATACGTACACATCGATCCGCTTGTCATTTACACGCGCCATTCATAAAATCTCACTCCATTAAAATAGAGTCCCATTAAATCTAGCTTTTTGTCCCCGACTCGAAATGTTGGCCAAGAGAGCATGATGTAATATTTCCACCTGGCCGTGGGCAATAAACAAGAACTACATTTCCTTTTATTACGTGCTCTCTGTTAAATTCAGCATAATTCTAACGACAGGTTCCCGATTAAAATCACAGCAACGAACCCATTCCCCCACGAATTGCCCACAATGAACTACAAGTCAGTTGACATTTAGTTCATCGATTACGCGTCTCGTTCCTGTCCTCCTAATTTATGTGCGGGCTTTAAATAAAGACGACGTCAGTTAAAATGCAATATGCGAATTAAATTCGCAAATTGCGTGCCTACCCGGCGTCGGCTTCACTGATTGTTTAATATTTATCATCCGAATTAAAAAAGGGAGAATTCCCTCGAGAGTGATGCCGGATCGCATTTCCAACTTTGCTCTTTAATTAACGCTACAAAGAGAGTCAACATCGATCGTTTTGAGTGAGAACGATGAAAGAAACTTACAATGTGAAAGATTCGGGAGAGCTAAGAGAGCATGAAACCGCTCAACAAGACGCTATTATATGAAATTGAGTAATCATAGAGGCTGAGACTCTCTAAAGCGCTCGAGGGAAATCACTTGATGTTCCACCGATTGATCTATAATACATTGTAGAGTAACTTGTAAGGTGTGCCTTACATCCCGCCCAAATCAGATAATCGCAGAGCAAATAAGCAGGAGTAATAAATGATTGAATTAGGACCACATCCATACTTGGACTCTTAGCACGAACGAACTCTTGCCGATATAGATTTCCAGTCAGAACCGTCCAAGTCCTTTAATGAAAATGGACTGCCACTACGGTAATTTTGACAAATTTCGCTTTTTTCGCAACATTCACGTTGCAACAATGGTGGCAAATTTCGTCGCCACGACCTGACATATCTTCAAAAGAGGACGTGTTCCCGGATAATACGAGCCTCTAATTTAACTTCTTTTCATTCGCTACGGTTTTGTAAAACTCGAAAAAAAAAAGCATTAGTTCCTCTACTCGGCGACCTTTTATAACTAAAAATAGTAATTGCATGTTTTCCTTTTAACGAGAATCCAGATCGGAACGGCACACACAGAATCCCGAGTGATATGATAATAACTATTTCATTAAAAACTGCCTGTGATAATGTTTTCTTTAATAATATCCAGAATCCGTTGTGAAAACGACGAAAAATTCTCCGGGAGCGGGGATAGACGCGAGTTATCTAAAATCCTGTGATCGAGCGCTTTACCGTAGAAAGAGTTTCCTTATCGGATTCTACCGGATCTTGCACATTTTACGCAAAGTAGCGTTTCGTGCATCAGGGATTACCTATCAATGAGATAAAAACACATGGAATTGTGAAAATTTGTTAATCGATAACTTGTAGAAAACATTTCGAGAAAATTGAAATTATTACAAAGAGTGGATATATTATTAAAAATAAATATTATAGAATATCTAGTTGGCCTCCGTGCGAATAATTCGCATCACAATCATGTTTTTTATTCAGTTTTACAGCTTGGAATGCAAATGAATGGTTAAACAGATTGTCGATAGATGGCGCTATGAGCATAATACGGTTTTTAATAACTAAAGAAAAAACATTAACACATTGATTTGTTTGTTTATGTTTCGTCGCTGGCGGTGAAGGTTATTATTAGAAAATTATGGCTCAATCATTGATTTTGTCAGTGTTAAGAGAAACTATTAAGGAAGATATGGCTTACCGACAAAAAATACTTTTGAGAAATAATATATGGAGATATTATCAAACAGCAAGAGTAAACTGAAGAGCATTCTTTAACTGAAAAGTTTGGTCAATGCTAAGTGAAAGTTGAGATCGTGTAATACTTTGTAGATTTCACGGATTTATAAGAAATTAAAACGGGAACTTTTATGACATTCATGTAAAACTTGGATATTTTTGTCTTGAAAGAAGATTGTTGAATCTAATCTGTGGTGGACCAAATGAGATGTGGTTTTGGAGATATCAGTATTTTTGCATTTATCAATTCATTTTTGTGTTCATCGATCCTAATGATGATCTTTCTGCCAGACTGTCCAACATAAATCGAATTGCAGTCATTGCGGTTAAGATTGTAAACCCTTGAATTAGATAAAAATAGAAAAAGAATATTTAATTTTTAAAAGTAAGGCATTGAGGTCCTTACGACAACCAAATGACGTGTTAATGTTATATTCAAGGATAATTTGTCTTAACTGAATGAAGAGATTACCAAAGAAAGACAAAGGAAAGAACATTCTAGATGTATTGGTAGAAAGAAAAGTACCTAGATTAGAATTAGGAATGAGGAATAATAAAAATCTGTGTTTATAAAAACATGTTCATAAAGTTTGAGTATTAAAAATAAAAGAACGAATTCTTGACGGAAATGTGTTTAATGATGTAATACTCTTTTTGAAAGAAGCGGGATTAAGAGATATGCAGAAAAAACTATGAATTAGACTCCTGAAAGCTGCAAATATGTGACTGTGGAAGTGGGGTTTCAGTAGCTTTCAAAGGTGTTGGTAATTGTTTTCAGTCTCTTAAAAGGCAAGGTATATTATTATATTGATTGAATTGATGGAAGCAGTACGTACCTGAAAGAAGATCACATATGTCTCTATTTAAAAGGCAAATAACATCATTAACATAATAGTACCAGAACAAAATACAATTGATTATTGGCTAAAATTACGTTGTCTCTATGGTCCATAAATATCTCAGTTAGATGAGGTGATAAGGAAGCGCCCATGGGTTAAACAAATTGTTGGCTTAAATGTAGAAAATATTGGTATCATAGAGTAAGTTTTAAAAGGAAGAGATACATATTTTGCAATGGGGATAGAATGGGATAAAACTATGAGACTGACTTGAACGTGAATTTATAGTAAACAACAATTTTTCGCACTTAATTAATTTCCCCAAACGACAGGTGTCAGTTCTGCATTGTACAATATCTGGCCATGTTTTAGACATATCTCGTTTCTGTACAAATAGTGTTTTATTTTCACAATTGGAGAATTTTTCTTTGTTGTCTCTTAGGACTAAAAAGTGCATTGTTTGACTTATGTCCGCACTTCAACAAAATATTCTAGTCCTACTACATTCATATTGGTAGAATGTAGCAAACTCGTAATCACGAGACAAGAGGAGTTCTTTGGTCATGTCTACAACGACACTGATGATGTCCACCGCAGACGTAGACGAAACGTCTTCGACCATGAAAGCCCAAGCTTTTTCCAAAAAAATCATTTTTTTTTAAACCATACACCCTTACCTAAGTCCATAATGATTTCCACTTGCCTATACTCGTACATATTAAAAAAGCTTCAGTTGTTTTTACAAACATTTCCCCGTACTAGGAAAAAAAGCTTGGTTTTTGTAATATCTTAGGAAGTCTTATTACACAAAGTAAGCATGAGAATTTATTATATGAGTATTTATTTTATCCTGAAAGGATAAGGACTGGCAAAAGTTCAGAAAATTGTCACATGAACTATTGGCTCCTGGCAATATCTTCTGTCTAGAGATTAAAAAAAGGTTTTTAGTTTTGTCTGCATGGAAACCTGCAAGCTGTAATAATTTTCACCGCGTAGTAATTTCAGAAATTACTGTTTTTTTTTCCATGCGCGGTGCTTTTTTTCATGAAAGTAATTCACATTTGGTGCGCTTTGTGACTTTTTCAGCTTACTTACTTAGTTTTATGTCATTTTTCACAAACACCGGTAGCCGAAGAGCCAAATCGCATGATAAATCGTTTTGGAAACTGCTCCACATTTGAATTCTACTTAAGATGGTCTAATTTAACGCCCATTTATGCATCAAAATTCAAATTTAATCGATCGAAAACAGTGGGCACACATTTCAAATTATGCAGATATTGATTGCTGCTTTGGAAAGTATCCAAATGATTATAAAATACCACACCAACTGTAAAGTTTTGAAAATCCAAAACAACATTATTCTAGAAGAATAACCTGAAGAGTAAATAATTTCACATTGTTCTTTGCGAGCAACACGTAACCTGCAGCAGATGCATTGTTTTGCAAGCACAAAGTTTGTGAACAAAGCACAATATTCGTAAAACTTTTCCGAGTTGTATGGTGCAATTTCTATTGCTGCAGGTTTTCTTAGCCCGCCTCATTTGTAATAACTTTGTAATAACATTTGTAATAATGATAAAATCAAAAATAAATTTCAAAATGTGTGTCTTTGCTTGCATACAAAATTTAGCATAAATATAATAGCTCTGTTCGTTGATGATAATTTTGTCAGGTCATAGATGGTGTGCAGATAACATTTCCATTTCAGTGTATAGTTTCATTTATTCATAATTCAATTCAAATTCATTTATTAATCAATAAAACAAATAGTCCATGGGTATAAAAACACACAAATAAAAATGTATGAATATTTTATAACAATTCTCGCTTTTTTGATTTGATATATTTATGTAGAGCGTTTCAAAACAACTTTCACTTTCGTTATAATAACCACAGATTCTTAAAAAAACAAACAACCCGTATTCACTTTCATATTCGAGTTCATCTCTAACTCATCTCAAAACATCGCTTTCAACTCAAGCAAATAACTAAAGGATATATTTATTACATGACTGAAAGATTTTGCCACATCAGAAGGAAGCTGCTCTTTAATAATCATCGCCTTTCAGCTACGCTCCTCTTACATTAAGCAGCTTTAATCTTACATTAGATTTAATTGGAAACCTAGAGGTAACTCGAGGACAATATACAATTTGATAGTAGAGCTCTAAATAAGAAAGTGCTTGGTGACTTTAAATGAGATTTGCCACAAAATCAATATCGCCGTTAATGTTGAACCGTTTCTCGCAAGAGTAAAAGCTTGTTGCTTATATTTTAAAATGTCGCCGTATGCACAATTAACCCAAAGCCCCGTGGACAACTTCCGCGTGAGTAATTAGCCATAAAACGATTAAAATCGGCGATTCCTTGTTCTAAACCACTTAAATTTATCTACAGATTACAGTAATCCCCTACAAAAATTTTAATTAAATTATAAAAAGTTTACGTGTGCGTACAGATTACATCGGCTCGCATTCATTTAGTTGAAGTAATAACATTTTTCAGCAGCTTTCCTCGGTCTTGAAATGTTCTACCATACACTGACACAAATTAGAAAAACGTAATCCGCAATTCATCATCCGTTTTCATTTCGGACATGTAGGAAGTACCATCGGTCTCGGTAATTTTATGCAAATTTGTGAATCCGGCGAATATGTTGTGTAAAAATGCAAAAATATTCAGACTGCCAAATTTCCATTAAGCACGTGCCTGCCAAGATTGCTTGTCTTAACCTACTTTTTGGCTAAATTTAAATTTTACATTTACAGATTACGAGTATAATAATGGAAGGAAATGGTGGATGCGCCGGGTCACAATCGGCCACTAAACATTCCACCACTAACCAGCTCGTGGCGCATTTCAATTATACGAAATTAAAGCAGCCAATTTAAAAGTTTTCTCCAATTTGCGGCGCCGCAAATAAATTCCACGTACAACTTTTATGAAGTTCCTCCAAACCGGAACAGTTTATTTATTACACATCATAACTGCTTACACACCGAGCTTCCGGGAAACGCTGAGTTTGATCTTTACTTTCGACATTTTTTCAAAGGTCCTGATTTTCTCTCGGCAGACTTAATGAATCCGCGCCACTTCAATTTTGCAACGTGGCTCATGAACTAACGAACCTGCTAATGAGAGGTAATTTCAGTCACGTGCGTTTTTATGAAAGTCCCGAAGATGTGCGAGTGCACCAATCGCAGGTGGAAAATCACACAAATCCGTGTTTATTTATTCCGTTATTTAATCAATCAAATGCGTTCTGTTTAAGAAACTAATTTGTAAGGATCTCAAACAACAAACTTTTCCGTGCGTTAATTAATTATCGTCGGCCAAAAATGTTTTAAAGTTTTAATGAAACTTTAATTATCGTCTTGTTTTAAGATTTTGCACAAAGCTTGCAAGTATCTGTAATATGATTTTTAGGGTTCAGGCAGTATTAAAAAAGTTTAAAAATACTAGCCCGGCGCTTCCACCAAATCTTTATACCAAACCAAACCTTTTAACTATTTTTTTCCCAGGAAAAAAACAAAAATTGGGACTCTTCTGGACAGTAGAAGTAGTCAAAAACTAAATAATTAACATTATTTTTCAATTCATGTTCAATTTGGCAGCTCTTGTCAAAGCAAGTTCTTTAACAAATTTTTTTGCAAAGAAGATACAAAAATTTTATTCTTCCGGACGGTAAAATGTAGTTAACAAGGATTCTAATTCCGCAATTTCGACAGCTTTTGTCGTCCGACACAAAATTCACAGACGACGTGTAGCAGTCCAGAAAAAACATTTCTTATAAAATGAAAGCGCAGGATGCACAAGACCGCACGGACAAAAATTATCGTCTTGTTTTAAGATTTGCTCAAAGCTTACAATTACTTACTTACTTTAATATTATTTTTAGAATTCAAACAATACTAAAGCCCGAAAATACTAGCCCGGCGCATCCACCAAATATTTATATCAAAACACATTATTTTTTTACTTATTTTTTTGCCAGAGTAAAACCTACATATTTTGCTTTTCTAGACGGTAGAAGCAGTCAGAAACTACAAAGGTGTTTTCTTGTTGGTACATACTTTACGCCATATTTCCCTTAATATTTCATCACAACCAATAATTGGGCCATCATTTCGAAGATTACCTTCACCACTAATGACAAAAATCAAACAAACATTTCAAACTGTTAATGTTTTTTATAAATTCTAAAAACCGTATTCTGGTCATAGCGCCATCTACTGACAACCTGTTTAATTAAAAACCGTATTTAAGTCATAGTAAATACCATCTATTGTCAATCTGTTAACATACCTCCCCAAGCATATTCTAGCTTAAAAACGGTAAAACAAACATGACTGCGAACGAATTTTTTGCACGAGGGCCAAATAGTATTATATTACATAAGAACAGATGTAAGCAAGCAATGACAATGTAATTGCTGCCTACAACTTTAGTATTGTATTATACTTTTTCTACTATAACTGTGACGTTATATATAGGCTGTCCCAAAAATAATGGCAAAAAGTTAAAATTGTTTGAAAATTTATTGGCCACGTCTACAACAACACTGATGATGTCCACCGCAGACGTAGACTATTATTTTGTTACCCGTCTATGCATAATAATGGTCCATATTAAACGGTGTTTAATGCGGTATCAGCGCAGAATAAAACAACACTGCAAAAAGTATTTCCCTACTTTTTGATTCTATCGACGCAGCAACTCATTAATTTGACCGTTGCTATTGTAAAATTCTGTAATTCAAATTGAAGAATGTCACTGATTTATAAAATCCATAGACGGCTCGTCAATTTAAGGTAAGGTAAAATGCTAAAAGAAAATAGCGATCTCGAAAAAATGGTTTTTGTGCATAATTCAGAATTTACGGCAAGAGAGTAGAAAAAGATGTTTCTCAATTCTTTGGCATATTTAGTAGATCTTGTCGGCCGAGACAAAATTGACGGACAAAATGCATTTTCTCCAAAAAAATTTTTACGAAAGCGCAGGAACATGATTTTTCATATCCAAGTAATTTAAAATCGTTATAACATTACAGATTTTTAAACAATTTTTTGGCAGAAAAGATTAAAAAAATGTTGCTCTTCTGGGCGATAGAAGCAGTCAAAAGCATAAAACAAATGAGACAAATTTTAAGATTTCGGTTCATAGCGTTAAACTAAAATTGAAAAAGATTCAAAAATATTTAATTTGTGTATTTATTCATTAACTGGAGTATTTATTATTCTTCTTCAAAAAACTGCTCGGATATGTGTTTGAGGTAATTAGATCCTCTAAATTCATGTCATGCACTGCATAAATGTTTTTTGGAACAGAAACAACAGATCCACGGGATCCTCTATAACAGTGTTTTTTCGAGCTCGTCGTAAATATTATGGTAAATAAAATTAAACCCAAACGAGAACGTATTTCGCTCTGGTTATTTTTTAGTGCACCGGTAATTAAAATGTGTAATTAAATGAGATTAGGTGCGTAGTTCCCGTACGGAATAATTTTAAATTATTCGGAAAAACCAGAATGGTGGATGCGCCGGGCTAAAATTTTAATTACGCTCTTTCGTTCAATTTTATCGCTAAATGATGGAATTAGTAGGGCAATGTTATTATTTTGGTCATTGACGTTGCGTTGTAAAGGGGTATCGATTGGGAAATGCAGACGCTTGCATTTGGCAGCGCTTGTTACGGGTAAAAGTGAATTATCGACTGCGGTCAAGAGTTTTCATGAATAATTCAGTTTATGTTAAAAACTGTCAAAGGTCGGCACCTAACGAAACAAACACAAGAATTGAAACAGATCGAACGTCAAAGATAACTATCGCGGATGTTTGCACGGAATAGCGAGGCCCTCCCTCAACCTCCACATCACTCTGACGGGAAATCTGCGTTATTGATTTTACTTCAGGTATTTCACGACAAAACCGGCAACGTATCCGTCTACCTACAATGAGAATTCAATACTCGGTCTGTCGCTTTTGTTAGCGCAAGCCGCATTCGCGAAAATCCATGTACTTTCCCCATTACAGATGCACAACTGATGGTACTTGAGAAGTTAAAAACATTCGAGGCGCGCTTCTCGCACAAAAGAAAATGAAAACCTGTGTTCGAACACGAAGCAACGATTCATTATTTGTACTGAAAAGAATATCAGCTTTGCGTTCCATTCACTGCGATTCGCTGCGGAGCAATTTGCGTGAAGGGGTACATTTTCAACCGTCTGCACTTTGACAAATTGACAAATTGTTTCTTCGTTTTATTGGGGCAAATGTGCTGGAGCGGGAATTAATGGACTCGGCCACACAGCACAATTAACGTTATGTATGCAAGCCGCATGAAATCTCGATCGACAAACCTCGACTCGACCGCCAAACTGCATTAAACTCACAACTACCAAATGTATAAAACTATAAAACTCTGTAACAAATAACATTCTATCAAGAAACACTCAAAGTTAACGCCCTGCCAGATAGCATAGCAGTTTCGTCTTACATGTTATCAGTCATGTGAGATTACGATTTAAAACGCTCGCAGATTGTTGTCCCGAAAAGTTTGTTTTAAATTTAATTGCATGGAATATTAATTCAACAACAGCCATAAATATCCCGCTCAGATCGGGAATGTCATAATTTATCCAGGACCGCTCGTCTTCTTCTTTCGTATATTTTATTTTATCCAGTTCAACGTCGACCCCGTGGCCATAAATAACTTTTTCTGCATTAATTATTGATGTTGTTTGATTGACTTCTTGTAGTTCCGTTTCAAATACGTAAATCATAAGTAAAGTCAGTTCGATTGATCCGACGAATCAATAAATTGCACATTATTGCTTTCAGGAAAACTTTAAAAACTACTTTCAACAAAGGCTGACAACAAATACTGCAAAGTTCGAACCGGTCAAAACGAGGCAAATTTCAAGTACCAAATATTAATTAAACACAAAAGCTTTTTCAAATTATTTTCCATAAACATTGGCAGTCGTACTCGCGCGTCGAAATAATTGAAGGTAAACATTCTATAAAAATTTTGCTCGTACAATTCTGGTGCGCAATGAATTGTTCGACGGATGCGAATTCCAGTTTTATGAGTACAAATATAGTTTTCGTATTTCGATTTTTATTCGTTGTTATTTCCCCAAATAGGTGCCTCAATTTTTGTACACTATGCAGAACATTAATGCACCAATCGGAATTGATTAAATACCCAAAGAAGCGATTAATTTAAAGAAAATTTCTTTGCGTTTAAGCAACCCACCATCGTTTTTCCATTCTTAATTTGATCTTCTAGTTTTGTCTCTATGCGAGCCCCAGTTTTGATTTTCGTTTTAAAGATAAATACATTCTGTACAGGTTCATAATTAATTGCCTTGACTTCTGGATTAAGACATCATTAGAAGTATGTCGATTTGATTTATTTAATGCAAATTTCTTTGCGTTTAAGCAACTCACCAACTTTTTTCCTTTCTTAATTTTGAATTTCGTTTCAAAGATCCTGTATAGGCTCATATTGCCTTGTTTTCCGGAATAAGGCCCTATATATCATTATTTCCGATACTCACATATTTGGTTTTTGGTCGATTTACTTGCTAGTCCTGAGTCTTCATATTCTTTAAATAATCATGTTATTAAGACTCCAAATCCTCCTTATCTTGTTTAATAACAACTTGATCGTCAGCAAAATGAAGAGTTGAAAAAGAAAAATTAATTAACATTAATAAAAAAAACAATTTTAATTAAACATATCTAACACGTCTTCAAAATGATGACCTTCAACTTCTTCAAATATTTGATAACGGCCACGCAAGATACAACAAATGACCAGATATGACACTATGCAGTCTTAATTACGTTTGGTTCTGCGCATGACGTCACGCGGGAAGTACACGCCCACTTTATCTCATACACGTACGTGGGAAATAAGGCATAAAAATTAAAATTGTGCACTCTTTTTTACTTTATATTACAAGTACTGAAAAAAAAACACAACAAGGACATATTACTGTGAATATATTTATTAAACCACATAGAAAAAATCAAGTTGTCCCGTCTATTTTTTACTATAGACGCTTATGTGGTGCCATGCTTCAAATTATAAACCACATTGTAATTAGTTTTACATACTCTCTTTAATTTTTTCTTTAATTCTCTTTTTCTGCTAAGCATCGCTTTCTTTTTTTAAATAACGCATTCTGAAAAACAATCTTGCTCTAAAGCATAATTTTTGGAATCCTCACTGCAAGTCACATTAATATCTATTTCTAAGAAGCATTTAATAAAAATTCTGGAATTTCCATTGGGACGAAAAAAGATGCAAATTACAGGAAGGACTGTTAAAACAAACACTAAAAAAGCAAGGCATAAAAAAACAAAATCCAAAGAACATGCTCATTTTCCTTCTTACAGAACATATGAAAGGTTTAGAGTTTGTTACGCATTTAAGTAATATGTGTCAATTAGAACTATTTCTATACATATAATTATGTAAACGTAGCACTACTGCTGAAACCTCTAAACACAAGAAATATTTGCGCAAAATTTAGTAACCCCAATACAGTGTGTTAGGGTTTACTAAAAATATAAATTGATAAATTTGAAAACCTAAATTTTTTTAAATACAATGGAACATGATTCTCATAGTTTTTATAACAGTCTTAAACATTTATAATTTATTTTTAATGCAGTTTGTTCTGTTATTGTATTATGAATATTTATTGTCCGTTTCAGTTAGGCAAGTACTCGTACGCTTTATAATTGATTAATTTTTAAATTATTTTCAATTTGTTAATTTAAAATTTATAATAAAATATTGGAAATTATTTTCAATGTTTTTCTGTAAACTAAACATTGCACAAGGCCACAAATATTTTATACGTGAATATGAATTTGTCATTAAGCGATTTTAAAACATTTACAAAAAATGTACGGTATTTAGTGCGCCCAAACTAACGACACCCAGGTAATAATCGCATTTTCAACCGGTATCAGACTTTCGTAAGATCCACAAACTTAAGAAATATTTTTCTGTTTCTGGCTACTTATATTCTTTATTATTTTCCCGTAGAGGCGGCTCATAGTAATTGTGACAGAAATTTTTCTGCAGTCAGCTAATTAAATTTCAAGACGTCTAAAAGCGAAAATTTTCCATACATGCAGGCACATACATTTTACATTTTAGGCACACACAACTGAAACAAATAACAAACAAAAATTTAGCTAATCGATCAGGTTCCAATTATGGGCCACCGTTCCAGAAATAAACCCGAATGAAAGTTTAACGTCGCTCTAAAAATAAAACCGTCGATCTAGCCGCTTTATTTATTACATTACAGACATATAAATGCAAAAGTCGCGTTTTACACCTGAAAACCGCTTAATGCTGAAATCGGGTAAAGACAAGGAAGAAGTTTACGGCACCAATACTGCCAGTAAAAGTTTCAATTTGCGGTACGAAAAATGCAAATGTTCGTAAAACTGCCGCATAAACTAAAGCGATTGCGTCAGCAAGTCCCTAATTAAAACGAGAAAATTTGCTTAGGTAGAAGGTGACACACACTGAACGTTTCCACATAATTAATTCGCTAAATTGTAAAAAAGTGGCGCGGAAAACTGGCACAAAATTGATTTTGCCTTGAAGTGGCACGCTGCGTTAAGGACGAACCTGCAATCTGATTTGTTCCCACGCATTTTTGCTATAAAACACTAAAAGCGCTGAAAGCATGTGCTCTCCCGTGTAATCCGTCATTTGCGGCCTGATGTATTCTTAATTAGAAAAACGAAACACAAATCCTTCACTACTTTTCAGGGCTTGCATTACCGAAGATGCGATTATTAAAATGTATATAAATGATGCGGATAAGTGCTAACGTGGCATGATTGATTTTGCGCGAGGTGAAACACGTGCCAGGATCTGGGGAGGTAAACGCTTTGTTCTATAAAGTCCGTTCAAGCAGTTTAATTATGCAAAAATTAAACTAAACTGAAAGTTTACAAATAGAACGAGTGATTTAGGTTAAACTATATAATTTGTGATTTAGGTTAAACATTATAAAATTGTGTTATGTTTGATCTCGGAGGAAAGTCGACAAACTCCTTTTCAATTCCTTGATCCTTTGGAAACATGTCATGCACGGCATCCCTATCCTCAGAGCGGCTGCTGTTAACTTATATTTGTACTGAAAACACTGAAGATAAATAAAAGATGACCCCGTAAGAAATATAGCGAACCACAAAGACTGAAATCCACAAATTAATAATAAACAGAGTTAAAATGGAACGAATTGAAATTATGAACGGACTGAAACGGAAGCTTTTGTGTTTAAAATGGTGAATGGCGTTCAAAGCGCCATTAAGCGCGCAAAAGACGGATCTATTAACAAAATACAAGTGAAATAAATAATCTGATCGCTTTATAACGGGACTTCCACTAAAAGGATTTGGTTGATTACGACGAACACGAACATCGCATTTGAATAAATTGCTACGAAAACCATTTTCTATTGCTAACGGTAACCGGCAATATTTGTTCATTTCCGAGACAATTTGCCTCTAAATCGAACTCTGAGCTTCTTTAAAATGTAAATGTCTCCGAGTTGCCATCCGACGTTTATCAGTCCTAAATTAGCCAAGATCCCAAGAGGACGGGTTGCCTCATGATTTTATAACATGATCGGAACATTTACTTACTTAGGCGCACTTCTTCTACTTGCTGCGGTGTAGTTCTCGAGGTGTTTAAATTTTCTTCCGCCCGGTTCGTTTTAGCAGATATTTATTTCTTAATGTTAAAGTTTTATGCAGTGTTTTATACAAAGCTATTACTTTATTTATTCTAGCCACACTTTCTTCTTTTCATCTACCATGCGCGTCTGCACTGTACCTAACGATTTAATTTTTTGACCTCTTTGATATCTTCTCCAATTACTTCTATTTATTTATTTTGTGGATTGTTCGATATTGCCATAACTTCAATGAGTTAATTTGTTATCCATATTTTTTAATACTTCTACGCAATTGTTTAATTCTCAATTTTTCTTTTTTAATTTTTGGCGAAAATTAACAAACCATCTGCATACACTCATCTAATAATGTAGGTTTAATTTCCCATATCCTAAATATAATTTCCTGGCATCAATACTAAATTTTTTGTCTTATTCCTCTCTGTGTTCTAAATCAATTGGAGGTTTTTCTACTTACTCGTACATTTTCTGAATCCTGGAATATACTTTTAATTATTTCTATTAACTTTTCATTTACTCCTCGTTTTTTTATAGCTTTCCAAATTTCCTCTTGTCGTGGGCTGTTGAAAACGTTTTCTAAATTTATGGCATTGACTTAAGTTTTCTCTGCTATATACGCTCCTCAAGTGATATATTTGTCCTGAACGTTACTTGTGTATAATATTCTATTTTTTCTCTTAATTTCTTCTGTATAATACATACGCTCATAAAGTCTGTTTGGCATAATTGACATCGAAGTTTTTGCACTCGTTAAAATTCCCTTTTTTGTGTATTGTTAATTTCCATTATGTTCGTAATTTCTGCCTATCCAATGCTATAATGCTATATTGTAGTCTCTGGAGGATAGTGGTCCCTTATTATCTTAAGTATTTAAGTAGCTCTAATTTTATTCTATCTATTACTGCTGTTTTGCCTATTTTGAACTTTTTTATTGTTTTGTCCATTTCCATTTTCATAATTTGCTCTTCGAGTTGTTTTTTGACCCACTATTTTCAACATTTTTTTTCAATTCTAAATAAATCTTGAAAATACTGGTTCCACCTTTCTATAATTTTCTTTTTATCACTAATGATTTCACCATCTTTATCCTTTAGATTATTCAGGATTATTTTCCCTTCTTCAGTCTTCTTAGTATACGAGTATGGTTCAACGTTTTGGCACTTCCAGTTGCCAAATATAAATATTTGCACTCCGAATTTTCCCACGATTTTGAGTTTGCTTCTTTAACTAGAGTTTTATCTTTATGCTTTATTTAATTAGTAATCATCTAAGTTATTTTTAAGTATTTTCTACATAATATTTTGTATTCTTTTTTAATAATTTGTTAAGTCGTCATGCCATTAGTGCGTTAATTTCTTTGTCCGTCTTATTCTATTTAGCCCGCATTTCTGTTAGCTGCTGTTACTATTATTTTTAAATTCTTTCCCACATTTTTATCAAGATCTCTCGTCTCAAGATTAACCCAATTCAAATTTATTCCATTCGTTATTTTCATTTGATATTGTTTTCATTGTTTTTTTAATTTTTTAATATTATATTTTATTTACGTTAGTTTCTGGTGTTTTCTTACATTTTACTTATAACATATATCAAAACTAAGTAATGTTCGCACCATATCTGAAGAGTCACTTATGTTAAAACTAATTGGGATTTTTCAATAAAAAAATAGCAGTTATCATAATTAGGAAACTAAGGGATCCATGGATTGCAGTGATTTGTCTATTCCGGGTCATAAGTTAAACCATTGATTATATGTATATTCAATGAGTTAAACATATTTGAGGACGGAGTAGGATACATGGAACCGGTTTTATACAACAATCTTCCACAAAAAATAAAATTATTAGATAATTTAAAAAAATTTCACACTAGTCTATCTTTGTCTATCTTTTAAGAAACTTTTTTATATGTATATTCAATGGGTTAAACATATTTGAGGGCGGAGGAGTAGGATACATGGAACCGGTTTTATACAACAATCTTCCACAAGAAATAAAATTATTAGATAATTTAAAAAAATTTCACACTAGTCTATCTTTGTCTATCTTTTAAGAAACTTTTTTATATGTATATTCAATGGGTTAAACATATTTGAGGGCGGAGGAGTAGGATACATGGAACCGGTTTTATACAGCTTTTCTTCCACAAGAAATGAAATTATTAGATAATTTTAAAAAGTTTAACAGTAGAGTTATCTGCCTATCTTTTAAGAAACTTTTTTTATCGTATTTAGTAAAATTGTGAATCATAGCTTTTTTTTATTTATATGTACTTATATTTGGGTTTGACGTTTTCCATATTATGTAAAATAATCTAAGAAAAATAAACGTTATGTTTTATTATTATACAGGATCTAACAAAATCACGGTACACCCCCCTTTTTTTCCCTTAATTTCCAAGATAACTTTTTCAAACTTGGTACATACATCAAAGATGCATATCAGTTGTCACTTTTTCACATAAAAAACTTCCGGTTTCTCCAGAAATTATACCAACTTTTGTTTTTATTTCATTATTTCATATTTGGATTCTAAATGATTTTCTAAATCTAACGACATCATAAAAGTACCATTTAAGATGTAAGATTTATCTTTTTAAGTAATTTATATTTACGATCTAG